>OU342786.1:7500-4807500 GCA_910591435.1 Acronicta aceris | reverse complement strand
TTTAAAATAAAACCAGTTTAAGAATTCTATCGAATCTAATGTTTTATTGTAATATGGTTAAGATTTTTCGAACAATGCTAATCAAAATCATATAGCAATGGAAATAGAACTAATTCTATGTTCGATTGTACCATTGTGGGTTTGAATCCCTTCTGTAGCAAGAGCAAATATTTGAATGGTTAATAGGCAATAGTTTAAGATTTGTTTTTTTTTTGCCTAAGTGATCCTAAAGGACTTTTCAAAACAAAAGGTTGCCTATGCTTCTCCAAGTTCCAATCTATATCTATACCAAAATTCATCAAAATTGGTTCAGCGTTTTAGGCGAGAAAATGTAGCATTGACTTTCGCATTTATAATATTAGTATGGATATTTAAAAAATAATAAATTCAGTTCCCGAATTCGCCGTTCGTCTCAAGCCTACTCAGACTGCTGGTAAATCCACAGTTCACTCTTTATCCAATCCCCTCACCAGATGGGCAAACGCGTCGACCATGCCGAACGGGAGAAAGACGCAGCAGTAATGCGTTATGCGAGCGTCGAATGTGCCGCCATCGAAGCCCGGCGCGCCGCTGACAACGCTGCGAAGGCCGAGAAGGCTGCTCAGGCTGAAGTGGAACTACTGAACAGCAAGCTTAGGTCCGCACATGCTGAGAAGCAGAGGATCTGCCAGCTTTATGATGATAAGGTAGAATCAGGGTCCTTTTTTTCCATTGGGTTCCCGCTCCCGCTATCCATAGTGCCCGCTATTTCCTACTCATTTTGGTTATAAATGCATAAACTGCCTCATTAGCCTATTGGGCGATAACTGTTACGCTAGAGGACCTGGGAGTCTAGCAGGCTAGTCGGCCCAAGTGCAAAGTGCAAGGATTTTCTATGAAATTCTCAAAAGTAGCTTGAAGTTTGGATTTGTGTCCTGTTAATGGCATTTTTTTATAAGTACCTCTAAGGTGAGAAGGCCATGAAGGCCTGGTATATATATATGGTATGGTAAGCGGTTACTGTAGCCTATGGACGCTTGCAACACCAGGGGTATCCTTCGCGCGTTGCCAACCCTGTAAATTAAAGAGAAATAGTTGAGTTGGCACCGGTCCCCCACACTGCCAACACAATGCTTCCTCTTGGAGCTCTGGCGACCTTGCTACACTTGCTAGGAACACTAAATGACGTTGATGGTATTCCCCCAGTGTCACGAGCTACTGGGCAGCGAGCGGGAACTGACGAAACTTCGCGAAGATATGCGCGAACTAGATGGACGCCTGAAATGGACGCAGAGCAAATTACGCATAGAAATTGATGCTTACAAGGTATGTTTTTGTTGATGTTTTCGCCACGTCATGTAGGTTCCATCCCCACACGAAGCACATATTTGTATGATCTACAGTTAGTTGTTCCGGGTCTGGACGTTTGTGTTTGAAGAAACCCACGATACAGGAGACAATCCTAGTGTGAGTGGGCAACGTTGAAATAGAATAGTTTATTTGCATAAAATGTAGGTTACATTAAAGATGAATAAGTCATACATTACAAGCAGTCCCATATACATTTTGTCGCATTACGACATACAAATATATTTGTGTTAGTAATCTATACTTATAATAAATCTGTAGAGAGGTCAATTCTGTACATGAAATATATTTCCAAAATAACTATCAGCGGGTGATTAGTGATCGATACTGACGCCAAAAATGCAATCAGTAAAATTTTTGTCTGTCTGTCTGTATGTTCGTTATAGAAACAAAAACCACTCGACGGATTTCAACGAAACTTGGTACAATTGTTCTTCATACTCCTGGGCAGGTTATAGTATACTTTTCATCACGCTACGATCAATAGGAGCAGAGCAATGAAGGGAAATGTTGGGAAAATGAGTGATTCATGAGAAAGGTATCAAGCTATAAAACATCACGCTACAACCCTTAGGAACGGGGCAACGCAGGTGAAACCGCGGGCGAAGAACTAGGGAACAAAGTAACTATTCCACGCGGACGAAGTCGCTGGCAAAAGCTAGTTTTTAATAAATCAAAGATCAACTATCCTGTTCTGGGCAGTTCAAAATGAAAGTCAAGACAGTGGCCCCAGTTTAACTTGAATATATCAAGTTAAACTGGGGCCACTGTCGACGACTCCCTATATTCGGTACCTTACAGGCTGGATACCGCATTTCGTTGTAGAATTTGGAGTCTCATGGTCAAAATGTGTGAGTGACACAATGCAGGGTAATGACTAAAATGGCCTATTGAAGAGCACACAGCGGCGTTGAGTAGACCAGTCCCAGTCGACAGTACGTATGCATCAGTTATTGTGTAGCTCAATGTGTGTTTATCACTTTATATTTTTTTTTTACTGCCTCATTAGTCTCGCGGTACCAAGTGAGATTGCTACACTAGAGGTCCTGGGTTCGATCCCCAGGTCGAGCAAAGTGTTATTGGGTTTTTCTATGATATTCTAATTTTATTATCATATCAATATCATTTTCTATGATATTATCATACCGTGATGTTTTATAGCTTGAAACCTTTCTCATGAATCACTCATTTTCCCAACATTTCCCTTCACTGCTCTGCTCCTATTGATCGTAGCGTGATGAAAAGTATACTATAACCTGCCCAGGAGTATGAAGAACAATTGTACCAAGTTTCGTTGAAATCCGTCGAGTGGTTTTTGTTTCTATAACGAACATACAGACAGACAGACAGACAAAAATTTTACTGATTGCATTTTTGGCGTCAGTATCGATCACTAATCACCCGCTGATAGTTATTTTGGAAATATATTTCATGTACAGAATTGACCTCTCTACAGATTTATTATAAGTATAGATAATGATCCAGTTGATAAATTTTATTTAAAATAATTCCTAGGTTGAAAAACTGATCCTATAAGTGTTCCGTTTTTTCCTTTTGAGGTACGGAACTCTAAAAATAAATATATCTAGTTATAAAGTTCTAAGATTTTAAAGAGTCTTTAAAGTTTTTGCTGGGGATTGAGTGGTAATGCTCTGTCCCTTTCCCGCAAAACGAATGTCAGTATAGAATTTGTATGGCGCACGCACGATTTGACGTCACAACGTGCTATAGTACGCTCTCTGTCTAGCATAAAAAAAACTTGAGAGGTGTCAAGGGACACCCGGATGGAACGAAGTTTAAATTTATAAATAGTTGAAGGCTCGATTAGCGCAGTGCCATAGGATGCAAGTTCAAAATCAGCACGGAGCGAGTATTTATACATATAATCATAATCATAATATAAACGTATGCTAGCATATGGCAAATTAATCGAAAGGAACTACTATCTTATTATCTTATTATACAATAGCTTACTATAGCAAAAAGTGTCACAACACTTTCGTGTCGCTTTTTCGTGTCGTGACAACTTTTCGTAAGATTTTTTTCCGTCTAGCCCCCTTTCACAACGCGCGATAAGGAACTTCGTTCCAAAAATTAAAATGTTTCCTTATTTTTGAACCGATTTTGATTTTGTTGTTCGGCTCTGTTAACCTTTTTATGAGACCATTAAAAAATATCAGTCAACTAGCCTAAGATATTCAATTTGTCTTCTGTCCGTATTTCTCAAGGTCATTGCTTATATTTTTTACGCAGGAAACATCCGAACGCGCTGAGAAGCTGACACAGCAAGTGGCCGAGCTGGAGACCGCCAAGGAGGCTGCCGCTGCCAACGCTACAGACTCCGCTAGAGCCAGACAACTGGGTAAGTTGTGTAGCGTGGATTTCTGCCACCCAGGGTATACTTACCTGAAGGATAAAATCCGCAACGAGATTATCCGATAGAGAACTAAAGTTACCGACATAGCGCACCGAATTTTTGACGACACGATTGGCGTAGCGGTTGAGCGATCGGCTTCTGCGCCACGTGTTGTGGGTTCGATCCCCACACGGAGCAAATATTTCTATGATCTACAGGTAGTTGTTCCGGGTCTGGGTGTTTGTGTATGTGAGAATTTGTGTTTGTAAACGCACCCACGATACAGGAGAAAGTCCTAGTGTGGGGCAACGTTTTTAAAAAAAAAAAAATAGCAACTTGAAGTGGCAGTGGGCTGGTCATGTCTGTCGAAGAACCGATAACCGCTGGGGTAGACATGTTCTCGAGAGGAGATCGCGACTCGGCGAACGTAGCGTAGGACGATCTCCGGCAAGATGGAGTGATGATTTTCAGTTTAGGAAGTCGGTGATTTGATTGGATCTTTTGATTTCGCCACCGACTTCCGAAGCTGTTTCGCACATACTCGTAATATAAAAAAAAGAAAGCAAGAAAATAAAAATACATGAGGTATTTTAATGTTCTAGAAGGTGGTTTTACTAGTTATTTTTTACATACATACCGAAGGGTTAGGCAGAGGCGTACACTACTGTATACCCACAGTTCGCCTGGTATGTTTAGGTCCCATGTAATAGGGGGCGAGCCTATTGCCATTAACCGGGCACAAATCCAGACTCCGAGCTGCTACTGAGAATTTCATAGAAAAACTCAATAACACTTTGCTCGACCTGGGGATCGAACCCAGGACCTCTAGCGTAGCATTCGCGCTTGGGACCACTAGACTAATGAGGCAGTCGTTATTTTTAACTGACTTCAAAAAGAAGGACGTTCTCAATTTGGCTGTATGTTTTTTTGTATGTTTGTTACGCCATTATTCCGTCAATGATGAACTGATTTTGATGATTCCATTTTTATGGGTAGGTTATACTTCATAATAATAATAATGATTTATTTCTCACCACAATATTACAAGAATTACAAAAGTATAACAGTTACATCAAATCGGAATTTCTATTGTGGGAGACTGGTGCCTAAGCTAGGCTTTTGGCCTGTATTTCAGGTCACCAGGTCCTGAAATACAGGACTTCAGAGGTGGTTCCATAAAAATTTGGTCAAGATCTGATCACAAAATTCAGAACAAAATGACAATAACACATAACGACCGAGTAAATGATAAAATTTTAACGTCGTCTAGGTATACGTAAAATTTTACTCGCTACTAAAATAACTGATAGCCTAGTGGTATGACCGTTGGACTGTCAAGTTAAAGATCTCGAGTTTGAACCCAAGGCAAGCACGTCTGACTTTTCGAAGTCATGTACGTGTTAATAGTTAATTATCACGCGCTTAAACGGTGAAGGAAAACATCGTGAGGAAACCTGCATGCCTGAGAGATTTTCTCGATGGCGTGTGAAGTCTGCCAACCCGCACTAGGCCAGCGTGGTGGACTATAGCCTAATCCCTCTCATTCTAAGAGGAGACCCGTGCCCAGCAGTGGGACAATGTAGTGGGTTGATTATCTATACTTATAATAAATCTGCAGAGAGGTCAATTCTGTACATGAAATATATATTTCCAAAATAACTATCAGCGGATGATTAGTGATCGATACTGACGCCAAAAATGCAATCAGTAAAATTTTTGTCTGTCTGTCTGTATGTTCGTTATAGAAACAAAAACCACTCGACGGATTTCAACGAAACTTGGTACAATTATTCTTCATACTCCTGGGCAGGTTATAGTATACTTTTCATCACGCTACGATCAATAGGAGCAGAGCAGTGAAGGGAAATGTTGGGAAAACGAGTGATTCATGAGAAAGGTTTCAAGCTATAAAACATCACGCTACAGCCCTTAGGAACGGGGCAACGCAGGTGAAACCGCGGGTGAAGAACCAGGGAACAAAGTAACTATTCCACGCGGACGAAGTCGCTGGCAAAAGCTAGTGTAAAATAAGTTTAAAGAAAAAGTTAAAATGCTTTCACAGTTTCGGAAGTCGGTGGCGAAATCAAAAGATCCGACCCGATTCCGAAACTGTTTCGGACATAACATTATATTTTATGTTTTTGATGGCGATTTTTCTTTTTCTTAATAGTTATTTTTCAAATCAATTTCTAAATTTTTTTTTACTATTCACAGAAGCGGAACTAAAAGAGTGTAGAGCAGCTTTGATTCTCTGTCGTCATGAACGGGACGAGTTAGAACGACGTCTGACGAATACTACGCAACAGTTAGACGCGTGCACGCGGGAAAGAGATGTCGCTACTGCCGCTCTCGCTCGCTCTACTGCCGAGGTGAGTTTGTGGAGGGCTAATTTGCTTATTTCAACGGTATTAAATGAAAAAATAATTTAAATCGAGTAATAAAGTTCTAAGGTATAAGCTTTTAAAGATTAGGCCTCACTGAAAACCGGCGTTAAACAACGCTTACGTTGTGTTTCGCCGAGTGAGTGAGGTTACCGGAGGCCCAATCCCCTTTTAAAATATCGGTAACGCACTTGTGACTCCTATGGTGTTGCGGGTGTCCATGGGCGGCGATAATTGCTTACCATCAGGCAATCCGTCTGCACGTTAGTCCCCCTAACCCATAAAAAAATAAAATTACCAACCAAATCAACTAAGCAAACCGCACAATAGAATTATTGTGGCCCATGCATGGTTTGACGTCACAACGTACTATAGAACGCTGTCTGTCTAGCATAAAATTAACGAAAAATACACATAACATAACATACTATCACGCCTGTATACCTCGAAGGGTTAAGCAGAGGCGTACTTAATATACACCCACAGTTCGCCGGTATGTTTAGGTCCCATGTAGGAGGAGCGCCCATAGGAGGCGAGCCTATAGCCATTAACCGGGCACAAACTCAGACTCCGAGCTGCTACTGAGAATTTCATAGAAAAACCCAATAACACTGCTCGACCTGGGATCGAAACCAGGACCTCTACCGTAGCAGTCGCGCTTGGGACCACTAGACTAATGAGACGTTCAAAAAAAAATTCTACTAAAAATTAATTTTGTTAATTTATACAGTAATTGTACTAAAAACCATGCGATCTTTGTAATGAGAAAAGTTGTAAAGATTAATAATGTAATCATGGTTTTTTTTAAAAGAGTATCTATGGAGTTTCTTGCCGGCTCTTCTCCATACGACCCACTTTTTGGAACCGTGCATGTAGTTTTGACTTTTCAAAAGTACTTTTTTTAATGGTCTGATTGAAATAAAACATTTGATTTTGACTTTGACTTGAAGCTGTGAAAAAATCGATCTTCTAAGTAAAAAAAAGATACGGCCGTTTATGCCGCAATAAACGTATATTTCGACAATCTCAAGGGAATCAAAATGTATAAGAATGTGAAGGCAAAATTTCAATCATGCGGGTAGGGTTCGCGGTGGCTTAGAGGTCAGAGCGTCTGGTATATCAAACCAGAAGACGCAGGTTCGAATCCTGCCCGCGATTGAATTTTTTCCTTTACTATTAAATAATCGCACTTGTCTTGTTTTAATAAATCAAATGCTAGTGTATCCTAACACAGAGGGATTCTTACCCAAACTGTATCAATCTCTTGTCAGGTGGAACAGTTGAAAGAGAGTAATCTACGCTTAGAGGAAGAAGCCGCGGAGCTAGCCGCGCTGAGAGCGAAGGCAGCACTCGCAGACACGCTCAGCGCTCAACTACACAGGTAAATAGTATTTTTATTTAAATACTAGCGGACCCGACAGACTTCGTCTTGTCAAAAAGATTTGAATGTGGCAGTTTTTTGAACTTTGTGGTAATTAAGTGTAAATTGACTCTTTGACGTTAGGAACACACCTATATTGCTTAGACAACAATGAGTGCTTGTAATTTAATATGAACTTTATGCAATAGCAATAAAGCTCAAACTGACTCTACGTTTTAGTTAGAAAACGTTTGTATGGGAAAAAGAAAAGGGCTATTTTTAGGGTTTTTCCGGCAATTACTCGAATTTTTCTCGCCGTAAAAACCATGCTTGAACTTCAACGAACATTTAAAAAAAAGAATTGGCCAAATTGGTCCAGGCGTTGTTGAGTTATGCGCTTACTAACACATTTTGCGATTCATTTTTATATAATAGAAGAAGATAGATCATTTTTATATTATAGACTAGCTGTATATGCTAGACTGCCTCATGAGTCTAGTGGTCCCAAGCGCGACTGCTACACTAAAGGTCCTGGGTTCGATCCCCAGGTCGAGCAAAGTGTTATTTGGTTTTTCTATGAAATTCTCAGTGGCAGCTCGGAGTCTGGATTTGTGCCCGGTTAATGGCTATTGCCTCGCCACCTATGGGACCATGGGACATGGGACCTAAACATACCGGCGAACTGTGGGTGTAAATTAAGTACGCCTCTGCCTAAGTCTTCGGGGAATACAGGCGTGATGGTATGTTACTAGCTGTATATTTTTTCTTCGCCTCATTAGTTTGTTGATCCCAAGCGCGGCTGCTACGCTAGAGGCCTGGGTTCAACCCCCAGGTCAACTTCAAGGTCAAATGTTTCTATTTCAAATAAGCTTTTACAAGCGTTTCTGTAACGTTATTGAGTCTATTCCAAAAAGTTGATCCTATGGAGAAGAATCCGGCAAGAAACTCCATGGACACTCTTTTAAAATAAATGGTGTTACAATCCTCACTGGTACAATGTTGCGATATGAGGATTATTCCTCACTGCCTTTCAGATAGGCATCCCGTAAAAGGCTTAAAAATATCTGATTAGCTTGGTGCTAAGATCTCTTGGGGTCTGACTGGCTGGCGACCACCCTTACGTCGGAGTCTGTCGTAAAAGCACCGCGCTGTGTGTTACGAATTTTACGCGTAAGAGCCAGTTCCCCCTCGGTTGCTCTGGCAGTCTGCAGTCCGTAGGGGCTCTTAAGGGTCGGCAACGCATCAGCAACTCCTCTGGTGTTGCAGGTGTCCATGGTCGACGATGACTACTAACTACCAGGTGACTCGTCAGCTCGTTTGTCGACTAAATCAATAAAAAAAATCGGCTAAACGCAAAACTTGTGACCGTACTACAGTCGTACTCACAACGGCTACGATATTTGTGTCATTCATGTCATCGTGTATATTTTTGTGGTAATTAAATATGGGATATAATATAATGACAACCAAATTTAGTAAATTGATCACCAAAATGCTTACCAAAATAGATAAATGGTCACCAAATTTTAGGTTTAGGTTAGGTTAGATTTATTTTGGTGATCATTTACGATTTTTGGCAATATGAAGTGATTTTTTTGCCGTTACAATGTAATAAATCTGGTGATTAGTTAAACATAAGCCATTAAATATTCCAGTAAAGTAGACGAAATGGTAGGCTAGGAACATAGTTTAACGGTATCCAAATCCGAATAATAACAGAATTTGATTGAATTGTGTTTGAATTACGATTTATTCTGATATTGCGTTTTTATTGGCAATTTAGCGTCCGACGGACTTTTAGGCAGTTGTCCGACCGCCGGCGAGGAAACGACTAACTATCGGCTATTTTCTCGCTCAAGAAACGTACAATAGATATACATTCCGTGTAAACAAAAGAGATGCATATATTAACAGTTGATCGCTGACTGTTTACACTGCCGGCGAGGACTCGCTCCACTAGTTTCTCGCTGAGTGACAAGAGCTATCAAAGATAATACTCGCTCAGCGATGCTCGCTAGGCAATCAGAACTCACGCCGAGAGTTATAATTGTTTATATGAATTCAGTTTTGTCTCTCAAATACGGAGATATTGTCGGACACTTTCACATCGCTTTTTTCTTGTTGGGAACACGTGTATCGCGCGAGCGAGTGGCGCGAGCAATCGCGACAAAACTATCGGAACTACACACTGGCTTCTCGCTGCTCGCCAACTCGTTTCTAGCTCTACTCGCTTCTCGTTCATCGTCGACGGTGGGACAAGTGCCTCAAGTTGTTTTGTATTTTATTTTAGGGAAACAGAGCGAGCGGCACAAGCGGAGGAAGCGTTGAGCGTAGAGCGAGCGGTGGCGGAGACGTGCGGGCGACGAGAGGCCGCCGCGCTCGAGCACGCCGCCACGCTCACCGCCAGCCACGTGGCCACCAGCGCCGCCGCCGCCAGATACGAGGCACAGGTACTTGTTACTGTAATAACATTACAAACAGAGCGAGCGGCACAAGCAGAGAAAGCGTTGAGCGTGGAACGAATACCCGTTTCGGATCGAAACAAACTAACATGAATAAAATTTAATATAATGATGAGAAATCTTAAATGTTGATAGTGGCAATCGTCGCTGGGAAAGGGGCATATAAATGTTACATATAATATCAATAAAGTTCAAAATGTCGTGTCCAAATTACAGCAATTTCCCTAAAAAATCTAGCACTTTTTAAAATGTGAAAACACTATAATCAGTCTTAACTTATTTTTATCGGATACCTACATTTCGGAGAGTGTGCATCAGATCTCCACGATCTTATTCCCCCTAACCCTTTCTACTATCGGACGACTAGAAGCACGAAAAAGCGACATAGATTCATGGTGGACATTCCAGACAGACATTCGGAACGAAACGCTTAAGTCCATGAAGGCAAATTTCAATCAGGCGGGTGGGGTTCGCGGTGGCTTAGTGGTCAGAGCGTCTGGTATATCAAACCAGAAGACGCAGGTTCGAATCCTGCCCGCGATTGAATTTTTCCTTTACTATAATAACTTTATAATCTTAGCATGGAAAATGCAAAAAAAAATCACAAAAAGATAAACTCAGAGAATCGTGGTCTATTTAAAGTAAACTAGCTTAATACGTCACCGATGACATTAACATCTAGTTTCACATCATAGGCGCGGGCACTCGGTGTTGACAACGCTTCGCTGAGGGAACGGATAGCCACGCTCGAAGGAGACTGCACGAGACTACACGCCGCACTCGCCGAGGAGACCGACAGGAGGAACAAGGAGAACAGAGTGCTGGCCAGGAAGGTAACTAACATACAGGGTAAAATTTCAAAGACCGCCCAGGGGGCTTACTCTTGAACTCAATTCCGATACATCGACATTGGAATTGTGCCGTTTCGTCAAGTTTCGTACTCTTGAATCCGAGACTAGCGCCAAATTGTTTCAATATTGCGCGGTGATTGAGAGAACTAAATAGGATTGGGAAACGACCCAACCATTGGCCAATCAGGATGCCGATACGAGGTTAACGGATTTGTGCTCAAGAGTACGAAATCGTCCGACAGCCAAATTGACATTGGATTCGGAACACGTTTGGATTGGTATTGTATTGTTTTCAAGAGTAAGCCTGCTGATCCTTACTAATATTATAAAACCGAAAGTTTGTATGTATTGATACAATATGGATGTTTGTTACTCTTTCACGCCAAAACGGCTCAACGGATCTGGATAAAATTTGGCACAGAGATAGATTATATGGACTTAACACAATATATTGTAAAAACATTAATTTGAAAATGTATGAAAAAAAAAACTGATGTGGATTTGTGGTTGTGTGCGTGCACTGTCAAACTTATGTATTAATGTTTGCTATATATGTAATTTTGAGCGGGCTGTGTGAAAAAAGTAGCAGTTGTAACGTAGGAAAAATTATTTCATGTTATTTTTCACATGTTATCTGCGAAATTTTCCGTCTAGTTCCAAATAGTTCTACTCTGTAGTTGCAAGCAACGGACTGGCAGACCCCCAAAAGAGGGGGAGACCTCTGCTTAATTTTGGGACAATTCGGGCTAAATAATATTTTTTTTATACCACTAAGGTGGCAAACAAGCATACGGCCCGCCTGATGGTAAGCGGTTACCGTAGCCTATGGACGCTTGCAACACCAAGGGTATCACTCGCGCGTTGCCGACCCTGTAAATTAAGCAGGAATAGTTGGGCTGGCAGCATAGGAGACAATAGCGTGATGCTTATCCTATCTGCCAACATAAAGCTTCCTCGCGGATCTCTAGCGACCTTGCTCACCGTTAGGAACACAACATAGCACGGAGCTATTTTATTTGGCTAAGTTTTCTGCAAGCTGGAGGTACTTCCCCATTCGAGCAGCTGCAATTGAGAGTGGAATTATTCGATTCCACTATGCCCTACCTCTGTCAATAACCTATTATTATATATTTAAGGTGGCGGAGCTAACAGAAGAAGTGTCAGAAGCTAACAAGAAACTAGAGTGGGAGAAGGGGGAGAACGGAGTGCTCAAGAAGAAACACGCCAGTGCCATAAAGGTATTACTTTTAACACGACTTTATTACCTTTTTGTGATTTTTTTGCATTTTCCATGCTAAGATTATTAAGTTATTTTTTAGTAAAGGAACAAATTCAATCGACAAAAAATTCAAAAAAATCACAAAAAGGTAGATAAAAGGTAAGCAAGGTGGCAACGTACGACACTGAACTAACTGTAAAGTAAGTCGTGTCGGTTGAGAGGTAAGGTACCTTGCCTCTCATAGATGTCACCAACGTCACCTTATGACGTAAATTCAGAATGTGAACGCAAAATTTCAATCATGCGGGTAGGGTTCGCGGTGGCTTAGAGGTCAGAGCGTCTGGTGTATCAAACCAGAAGACGCAGGTTCGAATCCTGCCCGCGATTGAATTTTTTCCTTTACTAAAAAATAACGACTTTATTAGTTATGTGGGAGGGGTGAGGTGTGTTGCCCCTCACACCAAAATCAAAATAATTTTATTGACATAAATTTTGCTCCAGTTGTGAGCTCCATTTGTGAGTGGAATTGTTCGATTCCAATATACTTCTCTTGTATTACTACTCTGTATTTTAAATCAATTACAAATATTTTTTAATCAATCTATTCGGACAGTGGGACAGTAAAACGGTTGATGAAGATATTCCAATATTTTTGGAACGAAGTTCCTTATCGCCCGTTGTGGGGGCTAGACGGAAAAAAATCTTACGAAAAGTTGTCACGACACTTTTTGCTATTGTAAGCTATTGTAAGCTGTGCGGCGTGCGCATGTTTCTCTGTCTGTCTCTCTCTCTCTCTAATAAGATAGTAGTTCCTTTCGATTAATTAGTGAAGGAATTGTAATAAAATTTTATTGTTTTTTAAAAAAAAAAAATGTTTTTTTTATATTTTTTTTTTAACTTCGTTCCATCCGGGTGTCCCTTGACACCTCTCAAGTATTTTTTTTTCTACAATTTCCCTTCAATTTCTTTTTTCAACTTTACATTTCAGGAGTTAAACCGTGAACTTCAACGTGCCATGAAACGGTGTGAGCAATTGGAAGCTAAGTTACCGCAACAACTAGCGCCATCTACCAGAACTGGTAAGTATTACAGACATTTCATTTGACATTGGGTGTCATATACATAAACATACCATCACGCCTGTATTCCCCGAAGGGTTAGGCAGTACAGTAGTAGTACAGTACAGTTAGTAGTATAGTAAAGTACACCCACAGTTCGCCTGGTATGTTTAGGTCCCATGTTATAGGGGGTGAGCCTATAGCCATTAACCGGGCACAAATCCACACTCCGAGCTGCTACTGAGAATTTCATAGAAAACTCAATAACATTTTGCTCGACCTGGGGATCGAACCCAGGACCTCTAGCGTAGCAGTCGCGCTTGAGACCACTAGACTAATGAGGCAGTCATATGGGTGTCATATGTCATATCATTATTTATTTATATACTGATATTTTAATACACATTGATGATACCACGGTAGAACAATATCGCTAACGTCCAGGTATTCTTTTACCGCGATAACTTTTTTAATTCTTGATAGCTTTACGCTTAACCGCCAATTCACCTGATGTTAGATTTTTTTCAATGGAATTTCTAAGGGTAACTTAGACCTTTAGGTCATGTCTTGTTTGTAGTTTAAAACACATCACTGTATCCCCAGTAAAACAGTGGAAACTTCACTAAGGCTTCGATGGAGTTTAGGAGTGAACACAAAAGTCACGATTTTCAATTTTATATCATTTGCCCACACTCGCACACGTTCACGATCACTTAATGGTTAACTATCCACTATTATTACACATGAAACTTCGGGGAAACACATGTTTTGGAAAATAATATAAAACCGACAAAGTGCACTTTACATTTTCCCACCTAAACTTTCCCTGATGTTAGAGAACACTGCTATCTACCACAGTATAAATATGGAACAGTACGGAAACTACATACAAACGCTCGAAACATAGGCATACTCACACAAACATGAGCATCGACGAGAACCCTAAGCGGTTTTCGCGGTGCTGTCAGTACTGAGTGCAGCGTCGAGACGAGTGGTCACGTATAAGTTGATCTCCGTGATCTTTTTAAAAATTTCACGAGCGTATTGCTTAGTAACTGCAAAGTAGCTGAACTAATAAATCAATAAAACTATAATAAATAAATAAACAAAATGGCTTCATAGTACCCTGTCCTTGTTTCCCAACAGTTTATTTATAAAAACTGTTCATTAGAATGAGAATTTTTTACACAATATATTCAATAATGAAGAATTCCGTGTATTTGTAAGCTAGTTATTTCAATTCGATTGATTGAGCACTACAGAACAAAAATGTTTTAATAAAAATAAAAAAATATTAAAAACATTCAAAGTTACAACCCTATTGCTTCAATGGAGCGCAGGTAATTATTTCATCAAATAAGCATAGTTTCCGTACTGTTTCATATTTATACTGTGGATCTACGATGGAGCGCGCTTGCCTAGAAGAAACCGATTCACTCGTGATTTAAAGACACCTAGATTATATCTATTGGGGAAGACCCACTCGTTTCATAAACACTAGTAAAAGCTCATCTATACATATAATAAAATTGTAATAGGCCGATGTCTACATTATAGATATTAAAGAAAAACTAATATGGAGGTCTTTATTAGAGCAACAGAAGTCAAAATATTTTTTTTTAAATTTTTGTCTGTATGTCTGTATTTTGTCTATATACACACGTGGGAGAGCCATGCTTCGGCACGAATGGGCCGGCTCGACCGGAGTGATACCACGGCCTCACAGAAAACCGGCGTTAAACAACGCTTACGTTGTGTTTCGCCGAGTGAGTGAGGTTACCGGAGGCCCAATCCTCTTTTAAAGGTCGGCAACGCACTTGTGACTCCTCTTTTGGTGTTGCGGGTGTCCATGGGCGGCGGTAATCGCTTACCATCAGTTGATCCGTCTGCTCGTTTGCCCCTCTATCGCATAAAAAAAAATTGTTTGTAAGCTCTACACGTGACAACTACTGCATGGAAATAAATGCAGTTTTCACCGATGTATTTCTAGAGGTCTAACTGAAAATCTGGTGCATGTTTCATCTTGATACGCCGCCTAGAATCGGACTTATAGTATGTTAATCTTTTTGGGACGTGAGTGAAACTGCTGGCAACAGCAACTAGTCTATGCTAATATTATAAAGAGGAAAGATTTGTATGTAAATATGTTAAATATGTTTGTAACGAATTGGCTCAAAAAGTACTGGACCAATTTCAAAAATTCTTTGCCGTTAGAAAGCTACATTATCACTGAGTAACATAGGCTATATAACATCACGCTACGCCTCTTAGGAACGGAGCAGCGCGGGTGAAACCGCGAGCGGGTCGCTAGTTTGAACTTGATTATGTGTATAGCTTTTGTTACTGTACTATTCCTACCCTGACTATAAATATTGGTGTACAGGTTCTGTATCGTCTCTGAGCAGCGGAGAATGTGCTCCACACGAGGATAGACTCCATAATGGGCATAGCGACGCGTTACCAGACATACAGGTATGTTTTTTTAATATCTGGAATTATTTTTATTATATAAATTCTTTAGAATCTGACACTTACGCGAATTGAAATTAAACTACTTTTTACAGATTTTATCGCGTTGTCTTGATATTATATAATTAAGAATCCTTTACAGCTTCCATGGTCACTGACAGACATGGGTGTTGGACATCTTAACATTAAAATTTATTATTTTCAGTAACGAATTAAATAATATCAATACAACGCGATGAAAAACGTCGTGTTATAGTGTGCATTTTAATTTTCAAATACAACTTATCTTATATTTGGTAAGACATCTTATTTTCTTTATGTTATACGCGAGTTACTGCTTTTATATTGTAAAGTCAACATATTTCACACTTTTAAAAATTTGCTTTGTTGGTAAAAATTAGCCAAGTAAAATTTTGAGCAGGATTATCTACAGAACTTGGCACTCATTTAGATCTCAATAGATAAAATATGCATAAGATTCAAATTTGAGTAAAAAATCTTTGTAATCTTTATTGCTAAAGAATGATGTCCATGCTATTTTTTTTTTTTACATAATCGCTTTTCTAGCAAGAATTTAATTATATAAAAGCACAAAAAGTGCGCGGCAAATGTAGAAAAGTAAAACGAAACGTACGACAAAGTCTACGTTGTAACGCTCTCATGACGTCACCGTAAGCATTTAGGTTTGTAATTACTAGGTATAAAATTGATTTCAGTCCTCTCCCATATTCGAATTAGTTAGTAAACTTAAAAGAATAGATAATTGATTGGATATAACGACCAATAAATTTTAAAACGGAAACTGACGTCACAGTACACGCGGCCAATATGATGGCGTTTAAATCTCCCGTATCTGATTGCAGTTTTGAATATTTATTTTTATGATTAATTTTTTTTTTAAACGTTGCCCCACACTAGGCTTTTCTCCTGTATCGTGGGTGCGTTTACAAACACAAATTCTCACAGACACAAACACCCAGACCTCCGTGTGGGGATCGAACCCACAACACGTGGCGCAGAAGTCGATCGCTCAACCGCTACGCCAATCGTGTCGTCTCATATTAATATTTTTGTCAAAGAAATATTTTTTACGGTGCTTTAATAATGTAAACTATTGATTAAAAATATAAAAAAGACATGCATTTTCCCTATTATTTTGTCAGCGAAGTCGACAACCTATTCTGAATATAGAACTTGGCTCCCGTTTACACATTAATGTTTTTGAGATTAAACTTGACTTAAAGCTTTTAACTTTCACGCATAACCCAGGAACAAACCACTATGGTAAGAATATATTATAATTGTATGATATTATAATTTTCAGATAAAATACTCAAGCCTTTTTGGTAAAATCTTTCCAAAGGTTAGAATTGCGATGTTTTATATTCGTAGGTGTAATTACATATTCATTTAGTGTAGTGGTCCCAAGTAGAGTAGTGTTATCAGAATTTTCTATGAAATTCTTTAACGAGCAATTGCTACGAGTGAATCGGTTTAGTTTTTTTTATACCATTAAGGTGGCAAACAAGCATAAAGGCCTGCCTGATGGTAAGTGGTTACTGTAGCCTATGGACGCTTGCAACTCCATGGGAATCACTCGCGCGTTGCGGACCCTGTAAATTAAGCAGGAATAGTTGGGCTGACAACATAGGAGACAATGCGTGATGCTTATCCTATCTGCCAACCCAAAGCTTCCTCGCGGAGCTCTGGCGACCTTGCTCACCGTTAGGAACATAATATAGCACGGAGCTATGTTATTTAGCTACAATTTTCTTCAAGGTAGAGGTACTTCCCCAGTTGGGCAGCTCCAGTTGTGAGTGGAATTATTATATGCCACTATGCCCTACTTCTCTAGGCAAGGCTCCCTTTCGTCTAGGCAAGCGCGCTCCATCGTAGATCGCTGTATCGTTTAACATCAGGCGAACTGGCGGTCAAGCGTAAGCCTAACAAGAATAAATAAATATCTCAGTAGCAGCTCGGAGTTTGTATTTGTGCCCGATTAATAGCAAAAAGCTCGCCCCCTACTACATGGTACCTAAAACATAGTAGCACTGTTGTTGTAAATGAGTACACCCCTGCCTAATCCTTCGGGGAATACAGGCGTGATGATATGTAATTATTTCTGTAGTATTTCGGTAGAATTTGCTTATAATTAAGGTATACTAGAACAAGTTATGTGGAATAAATGTAATCAGAAGTAGGTTAGATTTCCATGCGTTACTATTCTTTTCAATTCGAAAGAAAATCGTGAATTTTATTAAATTTCATTATTATTACTGACTGCCTTGATTGAAACCCATCTATTGCACTACCGACGTGAACCCAATCGTAACACAAGCATTTAGCTTAGCACGAGGGGTTAACAAGAATACTAGTAATGTGCGACCCACATTGCTAGTAAGCTTTTTTTAATTAATACGTGGGAGAGCCATGCTTCGGCACGAATGGGCCGGCTCGACCGGAGTGATACCACGGCCTCACAGAAAAACGGCGTTAAACAACGCTTACGTTGTGTTTCGCCGAGTGAGTGAGGTTACCGGAGGCCCAATACCGTTTTAAAAGGCGGGCAACGCACTTGTGACTCCTATGGTGTTGCGGGTGTCCATGGGCGGCGGTAATCGCTTACCATCAGGCGATCCATCTGCTCGTT
The DNA here is from genome assembly GCA_910591435.1 of Acronicta aceris. Lineage (NCBI taxonomy): Eukaryota > Metazoa > Arthropoda > Insecta > Lepidoptera > Noctuidae > Acronicta > Acronicta aceris. The sequence continues at coordinate 4,789,347 of OU342786.1, read as the reverse complement.
TGCCCTCCTATCCCATAAAACGAAATACGTTATAGGTTCGCGAACCCGACCGTCAGACGCTAATAGAGCGCATAGTGTCGCTGCAGCGCGCCGCCGCGCGCCGCGCCGAGCGCTGCGACTTCCTGGAGGAGCACGCGCGGCACCTCACCGCCGAACTGCGCGGCAAGTCGACACTGCTGCGCCATTTGCTGTGCGAGATGCCCGCTGGAGCTGTGGCTTCTAGCCACCGAGATGACAACAAGGTAAAACTAGAGATGTACAGGCTACTCCTCAATATTTATTTATTTTATTTATTTCAGGTAACAAAGACCCATAGAAAACAATACACTTATACATAAAGTCTATATAAGTACAATCTATTTACTACATAGTAAGGTCGGCGACGTAGTGCGCTTTGTCGGTTTGGTGTCATGTAGCCTTCCGCGAAAACGCCGATACACGACTCCCTTCGGCCAAAATTCTTCTTTTAGGAAGGTCTCCAAGTGACTATTCGGGACACGCACCACAAAAGATTCATAGTTAACTTTGTGGCGCGACTCCCAACTTCTCGACCCTCAATATTGCTGGTTATCTAACACTTAATCTAGAAATTTCTTAGGCGTAGTAAATTTGAATAGTAACAATTTTATAAGTTTAAATTGAGACTATCATAACTATATTTCGTTGTGTGAAAGAGATGCCGCTCTACATATTAAATAGCCTCATCTCTTTCTTGCAACCTAACCCTGTAGGCATTTTCAGAAAGAGACGTTTTATGACTAAGCCATTAGCAAGCTGTCAAATGTCAAAAGGGGAAGACACTGTAATACAGTGTACACTAGCGCAGGAGCCAGGGAAATCCATTATTATTGTGCCTAAAAATTTATGACAATAAATAAATATTATTATTAAATGCCTTGTCGATAAAACCGATATAATTCAGTATTATATCGATGTCGCAACAAAAGATCGATAACAATTCCGAAGTCTTTTTCCGAAGCGAATGACAGTTTTGACATAACAGATCCCCCTGTTTTTTTAAAGCTACTAATGTTACATAATTAATATATTTCGCTTGTTCACGCTGCTACGTAGCCTAAACGGAAGCTAACTAAGGTAAATATGTAGTTTATTATCATCAATTCATTAGCTGATCCACTGCTGGGCACGGGTCTCCTCTCGAGGGATTAGGCTATAGTCCACCACGCTGGCCTAGTGCGGGTTGGCAGACTTCACACGCCGTCGAGAAAATCTCTCAGGCATGCAGGTTTCCTCACCATGTTTTCCTTCACCGTTTAAGCGCGTGATAATTAAGAATTTGTATGACGCACATAAGACTACGTCATCTCGGAAAATGCGCTCTCTGTCTACAATAATATTAACATAGAATTGAAATGTGAACTATTTCTTTTTATTATTCAGTTCTATTGTTTATGGTATTATTGTTTTCTTAACGCCACAATAAATTGATTCATCCTGCATATAATTAATTTATGCGAAGCGAACAGAACAAAAGCATTCAACTAATATTAAGTATAAAGCTGAAAAGTTTCTTTGTTTGAACGCGCCAATCTTAGGAACTACTGGTTGGAATTGAATAATTCTTTTTGTGTTGGATAGTCCATTTATCGAGGAAGGTTATAGGCTATATAACATCACGCTGCCACCAATAGGAGCAGAGCGACGCCGGTGAAACCGCAGGCGGGTCGCTAGTCTATAATAATATAAAAAAACTCGGGATTGTTACAACACTCGTCTTATAACTGAGAACAGCCGGACCGATTTTTATGATCTTTAGTTTGTTGGATTTGTCTCCCCCCCCGAATAGCAGAATAATAAACAAAATAATAAAAAGAACATTACGAAGAAAATTTATTTTCTCATACATTTTGTACCAGGAACGGATTGACAGAAATAAACATGGCGTTGTTTTCTGTGAGGTTTTCTGTTTCGGTAAGGCCAATAGATGGCGTTCTGTGCATTATCCAAATTCATAAGTTGCTGGTGGGATTTTGAATATTCTTTTTTTGTGTATGCATGGATCGCTGGATGGTTTACACAAATAAATCAGGACAAGGGCAGGAAGATTATGATACATGGCAAGACAACGTCTGCCGGGCCCGCTAGTTCTAAATAAACATACCATCACGCCTGTATTCCCCGAAGGGTTAGGCAGAGGCGTACCAATGTACACCCACAGTTCGCCGGTATGTTTAGGTCCAATGTCCCAGGGGGCGAACCAATTGCCATTAATCGGGCACAAATCCAGACTCCGAGCCGCTACTAAGAATTTCATAGAAAACTCCAACAACCAGAGGATCGAATCCAGGACCTCTAGCGTAGCAGTCGCGCTTGGGATAACTAGACTAATGAGGCAGTCAAACTGTTGGTATACATTAGTACACCTCTGCCTAACCCTTCGGGGACTACACACGTGATGGTATGTAAAATATTAACATGAAAGTACTTAGCAATTACATTATAATTTCTAAGTAAAAAATATACTTACAATAAGAATGCAATTAGTTTGACTTTTCAAAACTACCTTTTTAATGGTCTAATTGAAATAAATAATTTTGACTTTGACTTTGAATATTATTACAAAAAATCTAAACATTTCGTTTGGGATGTTAGTTTTACAGTCAACATTTGGACTAAAACAAGAAAAAAAAAGACGTGTGGCACTCGGGGACTGCCGCGGTAAAGCTATTGCATAGCGTTTTTTATCAACTGATGTAATACAACCATGCCACCTAAAGGCGGGTTGCTGAACTAAAGAGACAAGCGTGTTATTTCAAAAAGTCATTAAAAGCTTTGGTATTTATCGATAGATGGAAAAACAAAAAAGTATCACCGCTGTGCCGGTCGGAGTGGGGGGTGTTAGGTTTTTTTCGTTACGGAATTTCTGGATTCGGTCCCCACGCTCAAGGCCCGCGATAGAAGCTATGCAATAGCTTAATAAACTTTATTCAAATTAAAAGGTGTTTTTGTATGAATAACAGAAAGAGATAGCGAAGCTGGGGGGCGGCGCCATGGCGGCCGTGTGGGGCGGAGACCCCGGCGGCATGACGGCCGAGCTCTCCCTCGAGATGAACAGGCGACTGCAGGCCGTGCTCGAAGACACGCTACTGAAGAACATCACGCTTAAGGTAGGTACACCAATGCTTTGAAAAGCAAGTTTTTATCTGTACAATTTTTTTTTTTAAACTTTGCTCCACACTAAGCTTTTCTCCTGTATCGTGGGTGCGTTTACAAACAGAAATTCTCACATACACAAACGCCCAGACCCGGAGCAACTACCTGTAGGTCATACAAATATTTTACTCCGTGTGGGGATCGAACCCACAACACGTGGCGCAGAAGCCGATCGCTCAACCGCTACGCCAATCGTGTCGTCAATTATGTCGATTGAGAAGCAAACTAACTTGCTTTTGAGGTGTATCTAACCAGAAGAAGCAGGTTCGAATCCTTACCGCGGTCGAATTTTTCCTTCACTCAAAAAACTTTAGCATGGAAAATCACAAAAAGATACGTAACTTGCTATTCAATAGATGTCATTGACGTCACCTTAAAGATGAAGAAGGGTCCGGCGGAGCTTGAATCGCCCACAAAAACGTAATACCGAAATAAATCGTAATCCCAACAATATTCTATCAAATTATGTTATTATTTGAATTTGGATACCGTTAATCTAGGTTCCTACGGTACTATTTCGTCTACTACTACTTCACTGGAAATAAAAGACCGGAAAATCGTTCCAAACTTGGTAAAGTTATCAAAAATTGCATTCACTTACATTTATTTCCAGTTAAGTATTTTGGACGAAGTGATAGAGTAAGAATCTAGATTAACGGTATGCGAATCCGAATAATAACACAATTTGGTTAAATTGTGTGTGAATTACTATTTATTTCGGTGTTACGTTTGTAAGAGAAATTCGGTCCGCCGTACTCTTAACTTTGCAGATCAGTTGATCGACTTTGTATTACTTAGTTACAAGCACAATAATACTTAGTTACAAACACAATAATACTTAGTTACAAGCACAATAATACTTAGTTACAAGCACAATAATACTTAGTTACAAGCACAATAATACTTAGTTACAAGCACAATAATACTTAGTTACAAGCACAATAATACTTAGTTACAAGCACAATAATACTTAGTTACAAGCACAATAATACTTAGTTACAAGCACAATAATACTTAGTTACAAGCACAATATTACTTAGTTACAAGCACAATAATACTTAGTTACAAGCACAATAATACTTAGTTACAAGCACAATAATACTTAGTTACAAGCACAATAATACTTAGTTACAAGCACAATAATACTTAGTTACAAGCACAATAATACTTAGTTACAAGCACAATAATACTTAGTTACAAGCACAATAATACTTAGTTACAAGCACAATAATACTTAGTTACAAGCACAATAATACTTAGTTACAAGCACAATAATACTTAGTTACAAGCACAATATTACTTAGTTACAAGCACAATAATACTTAGTTACAAGCACAATAATACTTAGTTACAAGCACAATAATACTTAGTTACAAGCACAATAATACTTAGTTACAAGCACAATAATACTTAGTTACAAGCACAATAATACTTAGTTACAAGCACAATAATACTTAGTTACAAGCACAATAATACTTAGTTACAAGCACAATAATACTTAGTTACAAGCACAATAATACTTAGTTACAAGCACAATAATACTTAGTTACAAGCACAATAATACTTAGTTACAAACACAATAATACTTAGTTACAAGCACAATAATACTTAGTTACAAGCACAATAATACTTAGTTACAAGCACAATAATACTTAGTTACAAGCACAATAATACTTAGTTACAAGCACAATAATACTTAGTTACAAGCACAATAATACTTAGTTACAAGCACAATAATACTTAGTTACAAGCACAATAATACTTAGTTACAAACACAATAATACTTAGTTACAAGCACAATAATACTTAGTTACAAGCACAATAATACTTAGTTACAAGCACAATAATACTTAGTTACAAGCACAATAATACTTAGTTACAAGCACAATAATACTTAGTTACAAACACAATAATACTTAGTTACAAGCACAATAATACTTAGTTACAAGCACAATAATACTTAGTTACAAGCACAATTCAGAATGTGAAGGCAAATTTCGATCTAGCGGGTGGGATTCGCAGTTGTAGTGTCAGGTTCGAATCCTGCCCGCGGTCGAATTTTTCATTTACTAAAATAAGGTTTTGTAGTTTTTAGGTTATATTATTTTAATAATGATTTTGAAGCATGTCTACAAGTGCATTCTGTTGTCACTGTCAGTGTCATAACGTTGTGTGACATTGGAACAGTGCTGCCAGGTTAAAATTGATATTTAAGCAAAGTTTTATTTTATTAATTTTATTGTGTGATACTTTATATCTGTCTCTGTGTCCTTGGTTGAGGGAATAAATATGTTTTCTTTCTTTCTTTCTTTCCATATAAATAAAAATAAGATTATTTTCAGGAAAACATGGACACACTAGGCGCTGAAATTTCGCGATTAAAAGAGCAGTTGAAATCATCCAGTGAATCTAAATGAATAAAATTATAGTTAAATGTAAAATTTAAGTGAAATTACTATTCCATTGTATTGGAGAACATTCCAGAATATGCCAATGATACATTAAGGCTTATTTATTGAACTTTTTGATCGCCTATTTTGTTTTTAAAATGATGTGATTTTTTTAAATTGAATGAATTGTTGATTTGAATGCATTAGGAACTGTAGTTCTATCTGACATACATACACACACACATTTTTTTTATGTGATAGGAGGGCAAACGAGCAAACGGATCACCTGATGGTAGTCACAAGTGCGTTGCCGACCAATATTCAACGATATAAGCATTTAAACATTTTGGTGGGGATTGAGAGGGGATTCTTTGTCCCTTTCCCCCAAATGAGTGTTAGTATGGGATTTGTATGGCGCATTGGTTTGTGACGTCATAAACAAGTATAGTGCATTCTCTGTCTAGCATAAAATTAAAATGCTTGTAACTTCCTTATTTTTTGGGGCGATTTTAATTTTGTTTTTTGTTGATATGTTCTATTTATGGTAAACATTTGCATAAGACGATAAAAAATAATCAGTTAAATAGCCTAATTAAGCTGCGCCAGACTACTATTTTATTTATTGAATAAACGTGAGGCGATCAAAAGGTTACATCAAATTTTTACTAAATTATATTATTATCCTAAATAATACAATAAATAAATTAAACTCGTCAGCGTCAGGGGGGGTTTATATTAATCCAATATATAAAAAAGTATTTTCTTTTTTTATTTTATTAAATTATTTCAAAGAAAACTGTAAATAATCATGTTTATATTATTAGCAATTTGATAAATAGTAAATGCAATGTATTATATTATTATTGTTATAAATTATTTCTATGCACCTAATTATTTTAAATCAATTTTATGGTGCTTTCAAAATGAAATTAATATTATAAAAGATGGTTTAGGAAAAATCCGATTCTTAATAATCTATTTTTTTCCAATGTGACGGAAAGTGAGAGGTATGGTTTGTTTGGGTTTAGCATTAACCGTTTTTTATAATACGGATTTAGTCTCCCTATGCCTCTGTCTTACAAAAACTTGAGAAAAATATGGAAGATTTTTGGTCCTGTCAAATTAGTTTAGCTAGTTGTCAATGTAAATTTTTGTTGCCATAGCTATATATAATTTGCAAAAAAAAAATATCGTGTTTGTTTTGGCGGGCCAAGCCTTTCATATTAAGTGGAACAAAACGACAGCACCAATGTCGTATTATTTTTAGTTTTCGATCGACCGAAATAGTATGGACCATACTAGGCATTGTATCCGACAGAATATATTATACAACCTGTAACAGAATAAGCTCAAGCAGGCTTACTCTTGAAAACAATACAATACCAATCCAAACGTGATCCGATTCCAATGTCAATTTGGCTGTCGGGCGATTTCGTACTCTTGAGCACAAATCCGTTAACCTTGTATCGGCATCCTGATTGGCCAATGGTTGGGTCGTTTGTCAATCCTATTTAGTTCACTCATTCACCGCGCAATATTGAAACAATTTGGCGCTAGTCTCGGATTCAAGAGTACGAAACTTGACAAAACGGCACAATTCCAATGTCGATGTATCGGAATTGAGTTCAAAAGTAAGCCCCAAGACCTGAAAGTAGTTATTTCGGAATCGACTACTGAATCGATTACAGTGGTTTTTAATATGTGTTAATTTTTAAAAAAGAAAAAAAATACCTGTCCATGATCCATCAGTGGGTCGAAATCAGTGGGTCGAAAACTGAATCCTATTTGCACAAATTATTATGTGCGTGTGCACATCGATATCATAGTCGTAGCGAGTACTATCGTGGTACGGCCACAGGTTTTATGTTGCGCTGATATAAAGAATTTCTTGAAAAAAAATTGCTTACATGTCTCAAAATGACTTTCGGGTTTCGTTATTATAATTATGGCTCGATATTCTAATCGATCTGTTCGAGGTCTTGCGATTATTCAGTTACACGTTGTAAATGTGTTTAAGAATGGTCACCCATCCACACTATAACAGCGGCAGGCGCAGCTGAACCTTGCTGTATCATATTTGTTACTAGCGACCCGCTCGCGGTTTCATCCGCGCCGCTCCGTTCCTAAGAAGCGTAGCGTGATGGTATATAGCCTATGTTACTCAATAATGTAGCTTTGTAACGGCAAAAGAATTTTTGAAATCAGTCCAGTACTTTTTGAGCCAATTCGTTACAAACATACTTACATACAAATCTTTCCTCTTTATAACATTAGTATTTGTTATACTAATCAAATCGGTTGACCATCTTATTTATTACATGAGATTCCCTGTTGTACACAGTAGTATGTTATTATGTTAATAATTTTAAAACACGTTTGAATATTTTGTCTTGCTTTGGCATCCACCATTTTGTTTTTGTTTGATGTGTTCAAGAACCTTATATACCTACTGGATTTTACACGTAGAAATGTTTTCTGAAGAGTAAAAATGACTTCTAATCGTTGTTGCATCTCTTTCTTCCAGTAATTATTGTCACAAAGAAGAAAGAGATGGAACAACTAGAGGTCATTTTTACTCTTCAGAGAAATGATTAACGTGCAAAATCCAGTATCCATATGTATAATATCTATATGGTTCTTGGATGTGTTACTGTGTGTATGTACCTATATTGCCATACATTTTGGTCGATCACTTTATTTTCTTCACCGCCTATTTTATTGTTCTATAGTATTTCAACATTGTATTGTATTTATTTTCTTGTCTATTTAAGAGTCCGGCGGACCGATTTTTAATGACGTTAATGGTTTTGAAATATTTACCCGGGACCGAAATATTCCGGCTAATTCTGCGTGTACATAAGTACACCTCTGCTTTACTATGTTTCATAGTCATTTTTTAAGAGGTTCCTAAGAACTATAATCCCATATTTGACATCTCACAAGACCGCCCCGTAACTCACGTTCATAAAAATGTTGGAGAAAGTCTAAATTTGTATGAAATATATTCTTCTGTAAGTATTGTTCGTGCTATCTTATAGTTTTAGACTGTTTCGATAATATTACACTGAAAATACATAGCAGTCGATATAACGTGCGCGTCTGAAATTAACTGTCCCGAATGGCCGCGCTATTAAAATCACTTTAAGAGTCCGGCGGACCGAATTTCCTTTACAAACGTAATACCGAAATAAATCGTAATTCAAACAATTTAATCAAATTGTGTTATTATTCGGATTCCGATACCGTTAATCTAGCTTTCGACTCTTATCATTTCGTCCAAAATACTTCACTAAATAATTGTAAGTAAAAGGTGGTCAAAGGGTCAGGTTGATCCTTTAACAGCCACGTCGTAATAGAAAAAGCGTGACCTCGGCGCAAAGCTTCCGCATTTCCTATAGAAATCTGTCACCCAGTCGCGTCTGTATAATAAGATGTTACTATAAATTCCAGAGCAAGGCATATTCCGCCATTATATAATAGCATGCACATTTATTTATATTTTATTTTTTAAGAGGCAGTAGGTACCTCCTTATAAAACTAAACATCTGCGATCTACATTTTGGTTTGGCGTCTATACATGACTGTGACGCTCAAAAGGGAAATTCCCAGTTACCCCCACCGTCGTCGGCATCACCAATGGTGGCTATTGGGAGTGGCCACTCTTTTTGTTCCCATTCGCCACCTATTTCTTACGTGGGAGAGCCCCGCTTCGGCACGAATGGGCCGGCTCGACCGGAGTGATACCACGGCCTCACAGAAATCCGGCGTCAAACAACGCTTACGTTGTGTTTCGCCGAGTGAGTGAGGTAACCGGAGGCCCAATCCCCTTTTAAAAGGTCGGCAACGCACTTGTGATTCCTATGGTGTTGCGGGTGTCCATAGGCGGCGGTAATCGTTTACCATCAGGCGATCCGCCTGCTCGTTTGCCCTCCTATGCCATAAAAAAAAAACTGGTGACAGATGGGAAAAATACATAGATACGTTCCCAGTCGCCACCAGTAGTAGCGGTGCTAGACCTGAATATATTGTGACGACGACGGTGAGGGCAACTGGGAATAACCCGCTCAAAAGGTTAGAGGCGTGTTCAATCATCGACCCATTTACTATCCTACGGAGACCCGTAGGAAGGCTCGCCCCCTTACATGGGACCTCCGGTGATCTGTGGGCGTACATTAGTACACTTCTGCCTAACCCTTCGGGGAATACAAGCGTGATGATATGATAAATAACAGTGTAATATTATCCTGACATTTGACACGATACCTCATTTTGGTGTCTAGTTAAAGCAAGCTCTCGATCAAATAACACGTATTTATTGTAAAGTATTAAGTATTAGTACAGTAATTCAAGACAAATAATGGGCTTCGGCTAACTTCGTGTTTCCGACGATGACCGACACATCTAGGCAGGATAATGATATAGAGCTGCTCTTATCAAATAGCCTTTGTACCCGAGTTGCAAATCCTGATGGATGTATGGATGTTTGTTACTCTTTCACGGCAAAACAGCTGGACGGATCCGGATAAAAATTGGCACAAAGCTAGATTATAGCCTGGTATAACACATAGGCTACTTTTTATCCAGCTTGGATCCAATCCTGAAATCCACGCAAACAAAGTTGCGGGCAGGCTAGTAATACATCAAAACAAAACACGATGGACGGTTATATCAGCTCTGTATAGTTCTACAAAACGGTAGCGCACGTCCTGCCTGCTTTCAATACTATCTGCAACTGACTCGTCAGTGACCCCGGCGCGCCGCTCGCACGGCTTGCAACTAATTTGCTTTTCTTAGAAATGACGTTGACATTTATTTCATTGCAATAAAGTTGAAATTGTAATTTTTTTTAGGGCCAAACTTCTTTTTGTTAATTGTCTGTGTTATGTCAGACTATTGTTACCGATGTTTTCCGATGCCCATTACTTATCTTGAAGTACTGTATTTATTGTAAAGTATTATTATTACGCGCGTTATACACACCGACATAACAACATAATAACTTCATTTTATATACTTTTATATTCGGTCATATACACATACGCACTCGCGCTCACACACACACACAACTGATTCTGTTTTTTATGCCATTTTGTTTTTTTTGCCTAAATGGAGACTCCTCAACATGCACTGTAAGCCAAATATGATATAAAATAAATGTATTTATTATATCAGAATAAAATCGGAAATAGAAAAACTCCTAAACAAAATATCAACGCCATCACCATACAGATACACACACTCTAAAACCATGATTCTATGAATTTATTTCAGTGTTTCTTCTCGGAAGGCATCAGATAAGAAATGTCGGAAAAAATACCGACACGTGTCTTTAAAAGATCAATTTACAGAAATAAATATATTTTATCATGGTTGAATTTTAGAAATATAACAGTAACAAATCTTAATTATATTCTAATTAAGGAAAAGCTATAACTGCAACTTAGTAAAAAAGGTTAATTTATTATTATTTAAAATACTGTGTGTCGGTGTGTATAGCGTGTATATTGTAAAATAAGAGATTATCTTAATATTGTTGTAAAGTGGGAATTCTACGCGACTCGCGACCGTTGTGTTATATGAAATATATTTTCAGCATTCCCTTTGTGTTTTATTCTCAATTTATTTATCTTTCATACCGGCGAATTGTGGATACTATTACGCCTCTGTCTAACCCTTCAGGGAATACAGGCGTGATGGTATGTTATGTTTATTTATTTGTAAGGTAAGTAATAATAAGCTTTCAAATGTATGAAATCTTAGAACCTGTTAATATAACAGAGAAGTAAGAAGGAATATAAACTTCAAAGAGTGACGTAGCCACTCATAAAGGCTCAGGAAATCATTTATTTGCTGGATTTACACGGGTTGAGATCTCAGGATATTTAGAATTTTCAACAAAATAGATTTTTCAGTGCCGCGGGTTACAAAGCTGTAAATTACGTTAGCGAGAGAACTCGCAAAATAATTAATTTCAATACTTACCAATCGAAATCATTTTTCTCCGGAGTTTTAAATTTTCTATCTGGTAACCTTACACTAGGGGCACTGGAGGCTAAGTGCCCAGGGCGGCAAAATTCAGAGGGTGAGAAAATAATGAAAATAATCTATCCATTCTATTCAAAATTTCGATAATAGGACGGCATTTTTAGTGCCCAAGAGCAGCGCTGCTAAGGTTAAATCCGACACTAGGCCTTCTCCTACATCATTTTCGAAACTAAGCAAAAAAAACCTGTGAATATTTTACTCCGTTGATGTCAAAAACATTCATATAATATAATAATAAAACGTTTCTGATTTTAATGGTCAATATGCTCGTGTACCTCTTGCTCGATTACCAAGATACTCAGATTTATTAAAATCTCTATAAGAGTCTTGCGGAGCGAATTTCTCTTACAAACGTAATTCCGAAATAAATCGTAATTCAAACGCAATTTAATCAAATTCTGTTATTATTCGGTTTCGGATACCATTACTTTACTGAAAATAAATGTAAGCGAATGCAATGTTTGATAACTTTACCAAGTTTGGAACGATTTTTCGGTCTTTTATTTCCAGTGAACTAGTAGTAGACGAAATAGTACCGTAGGAACGTAGATTAACGGTATTCTAATCCGAATAATAACATAATTTGATAGAATATTGTCTGGATTACGATTTATTTCGGAGTTACGTTTTTGTGGGCAATTCAAGCTCCGCCGGACCCTTAAGAAACCAAAAAATCTGGTAAAAGTTTTTTCCACAGAAAATTAAAAACAATATCCATATAAAAATCAAAACATTTATATTAAAGGCATCACTTATATCAACAATCACAGATACAATAATTATGAATAGTTATCAAAATGTACACAGCTTGTTATCTCTTTAGCACCATCATTGGCTGTCGTATGTCAAAAGCGGTGATCAGGTCCTGAAATTATAAATTAGATAATCCATAACAGAGCCTTATGAGCTTACTCTTGAACTCAATTCAGATGCATCGACATTGGAATTGTGCCGTTTCGTCAAGTTTCGTACTCTTGAATCCGAGACTAGCGCCAAATTGTTTCAATATTGCGCGGTGATTGAGTGAACTAAATAGGATTGGGAAACGACTCAACCTTTGGCCAATCAGGATGCCGATACAAGGTTAACGGATTTGAGCTCAAGAGTACGAAATCGCCCGACAGCCAAATTGACATTGGAATCGGATCACGTTTGGATTGGTATTGTATTGTTTTCAAGAGTAAGCCTGCTGTTACTAGTAGAAGTTAGTGAAATTAACGAAACAAACATTTTTCTGTGAAAGCCGTCGGAATCATTTTTTTTATACAAGTAAGGTGGCAAACAAGCATACGGCCCGCCTGATGGTAAGCGGTTACCGTAGCCTATGGACGTCTGCAACACCAGAGGTATCAGTCGCGCGTTTCCGACCCTGTAAATCAAGGAGGAATAGTTGGGCTGGCAGTATAGGAGACATCAAAGAGTAATACATAAGAAAGGAGACATGCTGCCATGCATGACAACGGCGGTAACAAAACATCACCGCTCCCCCACACTGCCAACACAACGCTTCCTCGCGGAGCTCTGGCGACCTTGCTCACCGTTAGGAACACAGCATAGTACGGAGCTATGTTATTTGGCTGCAATTTTTTCGAGCCGTTTCGGAGATTATAAGTACCAGCTGAGTAAACACAGATTTTAGTGATTTTACGTGCACATCGTCCAGAGCGGATAAATATAGACACAGTTTTTTGTCCAAACTGCGGCCGTAACAGTGATGAGTATTTTGGCATTGATTGATCAATTGAAGTTGCAATTATTTTTTAATTAATTAAATTAGTTATTCTGCCTCATTAGTCTAGTGGTCCCAAGCGCGACTGTTACGCTAGATGTCCCAAAAAAACTGAAACATTGAATTGAATTTTAAATTTGTTTTGTTATTTTATGAAGTAAAACTAACATTTTCCGACAGCTTTTTGCCTAAGCTATCTCAATAATATATTTTTAATATTTTTTTCTTATATAGAGTAAAATATCTTATTCAAATCGGTAATGGTGGTCCATCCAAAAAAAGGCACGCATAATTACCTGCCACCGCTGCATATCTATGGACACGATGAATTGTTTCTCATCTGATATGTCACCCCGCTCCTTCTGAGTGTCAGACACTGGCGTTATGAACGGCAGCCCGTATTCCTCATCTGTAATTAATGGAATTATGGATATTCTATACTAATAATAACGCGCTAATTTCATGATCTACTGGTTGGAATTGAAAAAATCTTTTTGTGTTGGATAGTCCATTTATCGAGGAAGGTTATTTATTTATTTATTTATTTGTTATAGGCTATATAACATCACGCTACGCCTCTCAGGAACGGGGCAGCGCGGGTGAAACCGCTGGCGAGTCGCTAGTGATAAATATTTATTAAATGTGAAATCGCCCACGACAGGATTTCTCATTAAAAAATCTCCCGCTGCTACTGAGAATTTCATAGAAAAATAATCACAACTATTTTTATTTACTAATCGTTTTGTTTGTTACCGGGGTTTTCTATTAAATTTAAATCCGTGGAACAAACTAATTATGGCAAAAAAACGATTACATATGAATGAGCACAATTATATAATAACCTACCAAATAACATTAAGAATCCCAAATCACTTGCTGTGTTTAAAGTAAAATAAAAAAAATACTTGAGAGGTGTCAAGGGACAACCGGATGGAGCGAAGTTAAAAAAAAAAAAAAAAAAAAAAAAAATAATTACATTAATTATATATATATTTTTTTTAATAAAATTTTATTACAATTCCTTCACTAATTAATCGAAAGGAACTACTATCTTATTAGAGAGAGAGAGAGAGACAGACAGAGAAACATGCGCACGCCGCACAGCTTACAATAGCTTACTATAGCAAAAAGTGTCGTGACAACTTTTCGTAAGAATTTTTTCCGTCTAGCCCCCTTTCACAACGCGCGATAAGGAACTTCGTTCCAATAATATATTTATGATAATGTATACTAGAACTGCTCGATCGCTTAATGTTACCCTAGAAAATTATCTAATTAAGCTCATTATTAAGTGAACTTTGCACTGTTCTTTATAAGTAATAAATTCGTTGAACAGAAATTGCTTCTAGTGGGAATTGAATCCACAACACGAATTATGATTTCTGCTGTTTGAATTGTGGGTATAATTTAGTACTCCTCTGCTTAACTCTTCGAGGAATACAGGTGCAATAGTCATTAGGAAACTCCTAGTAGCAGCTCAGACTACGGATTTTCTTGGCGTTGGCATGCTAATAAGTCAAATAAGAAAAAAGGCCACTGTATACACAGGCAGATAAAGGGGTCATGACTTTTGTTAAACGTGTAGTGACATCTACTGCGCTACATAGAAACTAGACGCAGAAGTCCTGAATCGCGCAAGTGAAGTTTGCAACGCAACTTGAATATATACCCGCCCGACATTAACCGTCAGGCCGTGGCCCGCCAGGCAAAACACCCGCTTGGTCCGAGGATCCCCCCTTTGGTGTGACAACACACCTCGCAATTGCAATCCAGCTGGACATGGTACAGCTGGACAGCCATGTTATGTATAACAGCTAGCAGTTATGTAAAACAACGTATTAAACAATCCAACTTCGACATACCTAAGTTGACAGAGATCAGGCCGTCCCTGACTAGGAAGGAGACATGGTATATGTTCTCCACACTGCGGCTGAAGCTGTGAGGGTCGAGCACCGTGTGGAAGTAGCTCAGCGGCTGCTGCTGCTGCTTGTAACACTTGGTGATGAAGCGGTTCACGCGGGACACCATCTGGGAGCCTTCCTCCACCTTCTCCAACCTGGAAAGATAGATTAGATAGATAGATTTATTGCAGAGACCGAGACAGGACAGAGACATAGACGTCGCATAGGACAAAAAAGGACAGCAAAAATGGACATCTTCCATCCATTTTACAGATTGAGAGAGCTTGTTATTAAAGCGATCTAGTTTAAGAAAAATTTAATTTAAAAAAAAACCTTTGGTGCGGTTTGGAAAACAGAAAAATCCTCATTTCTGAGAAATCAATCAATATAACTGTTGTTTCATATTTATATCGATGGACTCGATCAGTACATATCGCATTTAATATGCCATTTTTTCATTAACATTTTCATCAGGCAAACTGGCGGTCAAGCGTAAGCCTATCATGAGTAATAAAAACAAAATTGCATTATGCAAAAGTCCATATTTCTACGAAAATATTTTTTTTTTGTTTCCGAAAGCTGATCTTTCAGAGATAAAAAAAGAAAAGAATTGGGGCACCCACATTTTATTTTAAAATAAACTTTATCCTTTCTACATACAAAAAAAAATCAGCATCCTATTCCTTGGTAGTTTTGAGATATAAAAAAAAAAACAAACTAATGAAGCTGAAATTAAATTCTCAGTAGCAGCTTCTGCTTAACCCTTTAGGGAATACGGGCGTGATGGTATGTTATGTTGCTACTTACTGTTGCACATTCTCGGGCGCCTTGAGGGCGGCGGCCTGCTGTTTCTCGACGTGTCTGCGCGGCGGCCGCGGCCTCTGCTCCGGTGGTGTCGGTGCAAAAGTTCCGAACAGGTAACCCATCGTCGGCACTTCTAGCGGAAACGGGAACTCCCAGAAATCGGGATTCTCGCGCTGGGAATAGATTAGGCTACTTGACTAGTGTTTCATTTGTTAAATAACTCTCCTTGTGCAGTCGGTAAAAAAGTTTATGTAAAAAGTATTATTAAATATGACTACCTCATTAGTTTAGTGGTCCCAACCGCGACTGCTACGCTAGAGGTCTTGGGTTCGATCCCCAGGTCGAGCAAAGTGTTATTGAGTTTTTCTATGAAATTCTCAATAGCAGCTCGGAGTCTGGATTTGTGCCCAGTTAATGGCAATGTGCTCGCCCCCTATTACATGGGACGTAAACATACCGGCGAACTGTGGGTGTACATTAGTACGCCTCTGCCTAACCCTTCGGGGAGTACAGGCATGATGGTATGTTATTAAATATAATTTGTATATTGAAAAAATATTAAAATTGTCTAAAGTTCCAAGATATAAGCATGTAAAGTCTTTGGTGGGGATTGACAGGGGATGCCCCATCTCTTTCCCGCAATACAAATTTCAATATATTCTTTGTATGCACGCACGGTTTGACGTCACAACACGCTATCCTTATTTTCAAACCAATTTGAATTTTGTTTGGTTCTATTTATGGTCAAATTTTTGTAGGATCATAAAAAATAATAAGTCTACTGGCGTATCCAAGACTAATCTGGTTTGACGAGGGGAAGGGGAAGGGGCTCTTGATCTGCAGCGGTTGCCGCTATCAGTATATAGATGCGTGAACATTCTTAACACATCAGAGCTACAGAGAGCACGCAATGCTGTCAGTTCGCCAACCTTGTCTGTCTGTTTGTCCCGGCTAATCTCCGAAACGGCTGGACCGATTTCGACAGAACTTTCAGAGGGAGATAGCTGATATTATAAGGAGTAACTTAGACTAGTTATAGTAAGTAAATACTTTTACGACGTGGGCAACAGTTATCAATAATATAAACTAAGAATACTGACAATATGTTGAGCCAGTTGATGTTTGTCATATGTATTGACGTTGCCGCTGACGGCTTCGGAGCAGCGCACGGCCAGGTCGCTGGCGGCGCGCAACACGCGGGAGTCCAGATAACCTTCACCTGGAAAGATAGGTGGGGACTTAGAATCTGCCAGCAGCTTTGCTTACTGTAGATAGGCTCTTAGGAAGATAATCTACCGACAAATCTGATATAGAAACCAATTGATAAAAAGGATAATAGAATTTGATGGTTTAGTCAACAGCGCTGCCTACAGGCCCCAACCATAGCTAATAGAGGACATGTTTGACTGAGTGATCGGCTTCTGCACCACATGTTGTGAGTCTGATCCCCACATGGAGCAAATATTTGTATGATCTACAGGTAGTTATATATATACTTTTAGAAAACCAAAATTGCCAATTGTTTTACATCATCTTCAGCCTATATTAGTCCACTGCTGGACCCTAATGTGCGCCATTTTAGCCTGTCCTCGGCTTACCGAGGACAGGCTTAAATCATAGTAAAATTTATGGTATGATAGTACAACAGGAATTAATGGTTGAACCATAAATTTACCTGGGTGTTTGACCCTTTCTTCAACTCCACCTTCAGCCAGCAGTGCCTGAGCCTCTTTGACAGCACTGGCTGTCTTGTCCATGAGCTCCACATTGTTACCGATGTCATCTTCTGTAAGAAAACACGTGAACATATATATAACTACCATCACACATATTGCCCTTAGAATTAGGTAGAGGTAACTTATGAAACTCATGAAAACGGCATGAAGAGAGAACTCATGTAAACGGTTCACCAGTATATTTAGGTCTCAGGAGCCTGTTGCCATAAACCGGGCACAAATACCAAACTTTGAGCTGCTACTGAGAATGTTATAGAAAAACCCACAAAAAGGCTACAACATCTGACCTAAAAATCGAGTCACTGCAATCTAATGTCTTCATGCCTAAGAATCTCTCTATCTCCTTGCATGATGTTATTGTTCAGTGGTTTTGGCGTGAATAAGTAACAAATACACAGAGATACTTTCTCATTTCGTTAAATATTAGTATATGTTAACCTACCTAAAGTAGATAGGTCTTCAAGCAAAGCTCGGTATCTCAGTTTCCTATCGTGACTTCCCATGCTACTCCTTGATAATTGAGTCTCGTTAGCCGACATCTTTGTATTCTTTAAAATGAAATCGTAGATATTTCAATTCTGTTTTGTTTTGAAATCTTTCGGCTGAAAAATGCAACAGAAACAACAAAAAATTAGGCGGCAGCGGCTTACTTCACTTGGACCAAAACAAGTGCGTTCGAAAACTAATAAAATAATAGCCGCAAAGATTACTGCTGGCTACAAATTCCGATTTAAGTTATACATGTCAATGTTCAGATTTAAAAAAATCATGTTTCACATTATTATCCAATGAAGCAGTCATCTAAATTCTATACGCAAGCCAGGTAATTTCATTAACTGAAATTGTTTAATTTTCTTTATTTTAGAACACGGTTTCATAACGCACCTTGGAGTTTCTTAAATGTTGCCAGTCTAATAATATTTACTATTTTGGAAGCCCCTTTTTAACCGACTTTAAAAAAGGATCTATGGTCATGGATATATTCATCAAGATGGTCCCATTCAAATTTGGGGAAGATCTGATCAAAATGTAGAACAAAATGACCAAAATAATTGTAGACATCGTCTAGGGACGTAATTTTCCACTGGCCACACAAAATGTTGAAATATTATTATTATGAGTATAACAAAGAGTACCTATGTAATGACCGACTTCAAAAACGGAGGAGGTTGTAAAGCGATTATATTGCCGACCATGAAGTGCCGTGAACAGATGTCAACGTTTCTTGTTTTATGTATGTATTAAAGTACATTTTCTAAAATACTGGTGTTTGACCTTGACCATAGATTCTGAATATACATCTTATTGTGACATTTTTGTCTCAAAAAGTCCTATGGACTGTGAGTAAAACCATGGGCACCACTGGCACCAGCTTGTAACATATTTGGTATTTATGAAGACCATAAAAATCTATTCTCCTATGTCAATCCTGTTTACCCTGGGTTTATAACAGTTATTAGGCTTATTATGAATGCATGAAAACGTAAAGCGTTTCTTAATTTTAGTAGGTAACATAATTATAATATTATCATATTCATAAGTGTTAGGCAATAATCCCTTATTTTACCCTCGTTTTCATTTTCTACATTTCTGATTTTGCATTTGGATAGGCTTTATTCAGAATGATGTTTGTACATACTTAACACTAACAGTAAAATAATAGTAGATTTTATGATTATAACTTGGTATCCCGATTACCATAAATAAAATGAGAAATTTGTTGTAGGAGTGCGCGGTTTAAAGACAAAACGTTTATTTTATGAATTAGATGTAATATAGCCAATAATTTTTTATGATAAATTGTACAATTATCTATATAATATTGATGTGAATAAATTTTTGGTATAATAATTGTTGTGTCGTGTCGTTACGGTACTAGTGACAAAGTTGTTAACAGTGAGGTTATAAATTACAAACATTTGCGAATTTAATGGATTCAGCGCCTGCTCAAGAGGTAACTGAACTCCTAAGACAATGGGAGGAACAGCACACGACGCCCAACTACGACCCCATCCCGACTTTGACGAGGTAAGGTTTAATTTTTATTATTATTGCGAAAAATAACGTAATTAGCACATTGATAGCATAGCCTTATGCTATACATGTGGCTAGGAGATATAAATTTATAAATAGAAGTCTTTTGGACACGCTTCCCCAAGTTACAACGATGTTATAAACGAATTACTAAGATTTTATTAATTTTAATAGTACTTTTAGAGTGATTAGTATGGACAAATTTAAATTTTAATTAGGACCTTGATTGTTATTGAATTTTCCTCAAAAGGAACTACGTCATAACTTATCCAGCAATTCAGTTAAAAAAAAAACAGGTTGAAAACTTTTTTGGAATTACTTGGCATGGTTTCCTTCTGCTCATATGTTTGATAATGACCTCATAGTGTGTCCTCTAAAGGAAGTGTTCTCTTTTATGTTATAGTGCCCTGGTAGTTTTGAACCTAAACAGAACCCTTAAATAAGCTGGTCTTGTGGTAATACCAGCATTTGTGCATGTCTTTTACTGTAAATAGCTCATATTTCCTTAAGTATCAATCAGATAACAGTAATAAGCCTCATATTTTCTATAAAGGCACAAGGGGCACAAGCTCCCCAAGCCCCAGGCACAAGCCCCCCGGGCTTGTATGGGCTCCTGGGGTACTATAAGAAAGAATCATATATAAATCAACATTCACATTTTTACTTTTGAAAAGGGCTGCAATCATCTGTTATGCCTAAGGTCCTCTGGAGGCACCAAATGGCCTTCATGTTATACATAAGTAAGTTATTAATAGAAATAAGCTTCCTAAGAAGTAAGCTATTATTCATTCATCCTTTATCATCAGTCCATTTATTGTCCTACAGGTGGGCAGGTTACTTCTCAGAATTGAAATTGTAAAGAGACTGTATACCTCATTGAGAAAATATCCTAGGCATGGTCATAATCTCTTTACCTAGAACATTAATCCATTCATTGCACATCACATCATTTACAAACATTTTCTAGATATTTTAGTTTGAAATCGAGGCGCCGATGGGCGGCCTCAGCATTTGAATAAAGATACATCGGACGCCGATGGGCGGCCTCAGCATTGAATGGGTTAATAAATTGTAATAAAAAATAACATACATCTTTTGGCCTATTATTAAGTCAATTGTATCACAAATAGTTGATTTGTATCATGCATGGATGCAGGCGGCACACAACCGGTACTTGTGGAAGTCTTCAGGGGAGGCCTTTATTCACCAGTGGAATTCTAGAACAGTGGAGTTCTTGTGGCTGACATGATAATGATGATCATCATATACAGACTGACAGAGTGTGTTGGCAAAACTGTCAAAATCGATAATTTAGAAGGTGATGACTTTGATACAATAAAATATGTGGATATGGGGCCGTGAATGATTGTGTGAGCTGTCAATATAAATGTTAGAATCTCATTGTGTTTGTAAAACTACCAATAAATTAATCCAGGCTGTTTTCATTATGCATTTTCCTTAATTTATGCAGCTGCATGGATGATGATAACAACAGTACCTACATACTGTTGTTATATAAATCGAAATAAAGAGTATTTAAATCAGTAGTGGATTTATTACTATGAACTAAACACTAAAATGGCATAGTATTTTTATAAAATAAAAATAACTATTACAAGAGAAAAACATGTTTGTATACACAAAAGTTGTTGCTAGGCAACATACTTATATGATTTTTTTTAAGACTAGCTTTGTGCTATTACAACCTTCATGAAAGAATAGCAGGTAGGTTCAGTCTGTGGATGATGGTGATTTTTGTTCACTAGAATTACTCACCAAGCACCCAGATTGCCCTTAGCATTTCCTACCTTTCGCCTGCAGTATTTCCGGATCAATACGACCTTCAAACCTTCAAGAAAAGAGTGTACTCCTTTTTAAAAGGCCGGCAACGCACTTGTGACTCCATGGGCGGCGGTAATCGCTTACCATCAGGCGATCCGTCTGCTCGTTTGCCCCCTATTCCATTAAAAAAAAGAAAAAAAAAAGCATTGAGAAAGGTTTCTAGAAGTGTGGCCTTAGCTATACATTATGCAGGGTCTTGTGTTAAATTGATAGTGTCTTTCAGCAGTACTACATCCCTTAGAAATTTTATAAGTAAAAATTCTTAATATATACAGCATGCCCTAATCTCCTAAACTAGTATCAAGTTGCAACATGTTTTCAACTGTTTCACAATATTGTGAAATCTTTATGAAATCAGTTTAGTTCATAAAATTTATATTATATCTACTAATATTATAAACTTGAAAGTTTGTGAGTATGAATGTATGGATGTTTGTTACCCTTACACGCCAGAAATGCTCAATGGATCTGGATGAAATTGGGCACATTTTTTTATCCAAGTCTGACCCAATCCTGAAGTCCATGCAGACAATGTCACGGGCAGAAGCAAGTTATATATAATCTCCCTTAAACATAATTCTATGAAGGGATCATAAAAGTAACTCCACAAATGTTATAATTTTAATTATATATCACAAAAATCTAGACTCAAATAATTTGTCTATTCATCCCCATCAAGTAACATGACATTACAGACACAATCTATTGTTCTTGTGCCCAGCCCAACATGATTCAATGAATTGCTCACTCTATATTTTATTGAAATGAAATGAAATGAAATGAAAAAACTTAGGTTGTCATTCATCATCACTAGATAGTATAAAACAAAGTCTCTGTGGCTGTCTGTCCGTCCCTATGTATGCTTAAATCTTTAAAACTACGCGGCGGATTTCGAAGCGGTTTTTTTAATAGATAGAGTGATTCAAGAGGTTTTAAGCTATTTAACATTATGCTACGGCTCTTAGGAATGGGGCAACGCGGGTGAAACCGCGGGCGGGTCGCTAGTTATAAATATAAAACTTGTTTTGACGGGTGATATTTTGATGATGATGAAAAGAAGACAACACATTATAGATAAAGGAGGTTTATATACATATAAATTATATATTTTTATGAATAAGGCGGGTAGTTTTTAGTGTGTGCAAGCTCCACATAACCACAGTCGTATGCATATAGACATTTTCTCTGTACAAAAACGGGGTTGGCTGGTGTCTGTCTTCTACAGTTGTGACTTTTGGCATTTGTTAAGGTTGTCAATCATGACTCATTGAACTCTTCTTGTCGTATATTACGAATGATTATTTATCTATTTAAAAAAGGTAGCCTGTCAGGGCAGTGTGGCTTAGAAAATATTCAGTTTGATTTTTTTTAGAACCCTGTATCCCTGACAGTATTGGGCAATTGTTTAAATTGCAATTTTAATCATATATCAATTATTATTAATATAAAATTAATTGCAACCAAATTAATTTAATTGCAATTAAAATGAATTCAATTGATATTTAATAAAAATTTAATTGATTAGTACCTATTTAATGCCCAACATTGATCCCTGACATTCAATTGGTTACAAACTATTCCATTTTAGCATATATACAGTCAGCAGCACATTAAGTTACCACAAACTGTTGAATTTCGAATGAATAATAAACTATTGTTTGCAGATTAAATTGAAAATCAATTGAAGGAATTTGATTTTCGATACCATTGTGTTGTTGACAGTACACTAATTTAAAGTCAATTGAGCTCTCGAATTTGGCTTAATTTAAAAATAACCTATAATTAAGTACAGGTGTACTTAATTATAGGACCTCTGAAGTATAAAAAAATTGAGTTTTCAATTGTATCTTGAAGGGTTGGGGCCTACGCATAGGCAGAGGATTTAAATTTTTATTTAAATTTTTCAAACTTATCTATCTATCTATACTTATAATAAATTTGTAGAGAGGTCAATTCTGTACATGAAATATATTTTCAAAATAACTATCAGCGGGTGATTAGTGATCGATACTGATGCCAAAAATGCAATCAGTAAAATTTTTGTCTGTCTGTCTGTCTGTCTGTCTGTCTGTATGTTCGTTATAGAAACAAAAACCACTCGACGGATTTCTACGAAACTTGGTACAATTGTTCTTCATACTCCTGGGCAGGTTATAGTATACTTTTCATCACGCTACGATCAATAGGAGCAGAGCAGTGAAGGGAAATGTTGGGAAAACAGGAGAACTTACTCCATTTTTTAAGCTTCCGTCGCGTGTGCAGCCTTAATGGTTAAAGCTACACAGAAATCATGTATGACGGAAATGTTCTCCTTAAAATTATATAAAAAATATTCCACGACAGCAAATGTCTATCTTTTATGGTTGACTCACAATAACACGTGTAACTCCCGATAGCTTAGCAGTTCGGAGCTTTCTAATTATATTTGTCTACTCTTACGTTAGGTGACTGATTGACTGACATAGTAATCTATCAACGCACAGCCCAAACCACAGGTTATAGTATACTTTTCATCACGGTACGATCAATAGGAGCAGAGCAGTGAAGGGAAATGTTGGGAAAATGAGTGATTCATGGGAAAGGTTTCAAACTATCAATGTATATATCATCACGCTACAACCCTTAGGAACGGGGCAACGCAGGTGAAACCACGGGCGAAGAACTAGGGAACAAAGTAACTATTCCACGCGGACGAAGTCGCTGGCAAAAGCTAGTTAAGTAATAAATTCCAATGTTTTAAATTGATTCCGTGCGATCGAAAGGGATTTTTTGACACTGCATGCCGCAACGCACTGCGGTATGCTACCCCCTTCGCACGTATCTCTTTTGAGAAGGCATGCCGCGGCTTATCGCGGGATGTCTTGTTAGGCCCGTGGAATGCTACAGTATCTAAGTGGCTAGTGTGCGATAACCGCTGGCAAAATCCTCTGCCATACCGTCCAGGTGTGTGCAGGCCTTTAATCATTCTTTAATATGGGTATACTAGAGATCCTGTGCGCACCTTCGCCTCCGTGCTTAGGTAATGTTCGTGCCCACTGTACCACTGTAATTTAATTTCTATAGAAGAAAACATTGTCAAAATGTCAACAGTTATTGACAGCTGTATATTTTTATAATCTTGACGATGTCATCGTTTATTAATATGTGTATGTGTGTGAATGTCAAACGCATGGTACCTAGTATGTGTCGACATTCATACAAACTTTCACCTCCCTTTTCAATACCTTGGGGGTTGAATTTCCAAAAATCCTTTCTTAGTGCTCGGCTTCAGTGCAAAAGGAAACAGCATGCAAACTTTCAGAGATCTAGCTTCTGTAGTTTCGGCTGTGCGTTGATACGTCAGTCAATAGGTCTGTTAGTCAGGTTCTTTCTTTATTATATATAGATTATCTCATAATTCTTAATTAGAAATTTTAATTGCACTTGTTTCGTTTATGATAAAAATGATAACCTTTTGACACATTTCGAGTACATAATATCATGTACTCGAAATGTGTGTTTATGAGAAGATCCTCTTAGGTATTATAATTTGGGGACTGTTACGATTTCTTTCATGTAAACAGCTAATAGCATGCAATAAATAAGAAGCAATAAAATCCGTAAAACTTAGTTTTATTTAATCACCATGAATCAGCAAGCTAATATGGTAGTACCTACCTTTTTTTTCTATGTAGGTATTATAAAAATCTTGCCATACACTAGGATTTTCTCCTGTGACAAAGACAAATTATCATATACACCCCTTTCCAGTTGATCGGAATTGGTGAATAATATAATTAATTATAATTTGTATATTGAAAAAATAATATAAATCAATAAAGTTCTGAGATATTTATTCATTTAAGTAGCAAAATACAGAGACAAAGACTAAAGATATGTGTTTAATTTTTGGAGGGAATTGAGAGATGACTGCGACAGATTGACTGCCTCATTAGTCTAGTGGTCCCAAGTGCGACTGCTACACTAGATAAGAAATATTGGTTAGTCCTGGGTTCGACCCCCAGGTCGAGCAGTGTTATTGGGTTTTTCTATGAAATTGTCATTAGCAGCTCGGAGTCTGGATTTGTGTCCGGTTAATGGTTATAGGCTCGCCCCCTATAACATGGGACCTAAACATACCGGCGAACTGTGGGTGTAACTTAAGTACACCTCTGCCTAATCCTTCGGGGAATACAGGCGTGATGGTATGTTATGTGGTATGTGGAATTGAGAGAGAAATTAGTATTAGTATATGTATAATTTGTATGACGACCGAACATTTGACGTCACATGTTGCTATAATGCGCTTTTTGTCTAGCATAAAATTAAAATGTCTTATTTTTTTAATAGATTTTAACTTTGATTTTGTTGATCGGCTCTAATAAAGGTTTCTATAAAAAATAATATCAGTCCACTAGCCGATTAATTATTTTTTAAAACAGCAATATTTGAAAAAGCAGCACCGGGGGCAAGACTATTGCCGAGACTACCAACTGTGCGGAAATCTGAACACAGAGCGGCACTGAGAATTTCATAAAAAAGACCGGATTTCAAACAAATGAGTTTTGTTTGCGTTTAATTACAGGATAGCAGAAATCATAGAAGCAGAGACGGAGAATTTTATGAAGAAAGACCCGGACCCGTTCGACGAGCGACACCCGTCGCGGACGGACCCCGAGTGCGCGCTGGGGCATGCCCTCAAGGTCATGTTCAAGAAGGACAACTTTATGACTAAGGTAAGTCGCTACAATATTTAGTAATGAATTAAGTGTAAAGTTTGGACGAAGCAAGAGCTTGATGCTCAACTCAATTCAACATAATTTGGCCTCATCACCATTTAATTTCATCATCATTTGGTCTCATCATAATTTATTTTTATCATCATTTGGTCTCGTCATAATTTCAATTCAACATCATTTGGTCTCATCATCATATAATTTCATTATCATTTGGTCTCATCATAATTTATTTTTATCATCATTTGGTCTCATCATAATTTAATTTCATCATCATTTGTCTCGTCATAATTTAATTCTATCATCATTTGGTCTCCTCATAATTTAATTTCATCATCATTTGTCTCATCATAATTTAATTCTATCATCATTTGGTCTCATCATTATTTAATTTCATCATCATTTGGTCTCATCATAATTTCTTCTCAACAAAATTTCATTCAAAGGTTGATAAACAGTAACAGGAGTTTGTATTTGTGCCCGGTTAATGGCAATAGTTTCGCCCACTTAACAATTTTCATTCAATTGCAATTGAATTAATTCGGTTGCAATATTTTTTTAAATTGTAATTGATTGCAATTTTAATTGTTAAATACTTAACACAGGGGGCTTACTCTTGAACTCAATTCCGATAAATCGACATTGGAATTGTGCCGTTTCGTCAAGTTTCGTACTCTTGAATCCGAGACTAGCGTCAAATTGTTTGTGAACTAAATAGGATTGGAAAACGACCCAATCATTGGCCAATCAGGATGCCGCTACAACACTGCCGCTACAAGTTTAACGGATTTATGCTCAAGAGTACGAAATCTCCCGACAGCCAAATTGACATTGGAATCGGATCACGTTTGGATTTGTATTGTATTGTTTTCAAGAGTAAGCCTGCTGGTCGGTAACTTGATGATTATGATGTTAAATTGAAATTAATACTTTTGTTTTGATCAACAGCTAGTAAATGATTACGTGCGCGATACGTACTATTCTCGTCAGAACATGACGGGGCGCGACGTGCACAAGCTCAACGTGGCGGCCTGCAGACTCACCCTCGACCTCATGCCCGGACTCGAGATGAGCGTGGTCTTCCAGGTAATCCTCTATCTTGGGATATTTTTACCCGATTGCGCTTGAAGGAGGCTTATTTAAAAAAAGATTATTAGTAATGTGGGTCGCACATTACTAGTATTCTTATTAACCCCTCGTGCTAAGCTAAATGCTTGTGTTACGAGTGGGTTCACGTCGTTAGTGCAATGGGTGGGGTTCGAACCCGCAACCACATGATCACAAGTCCGACGCCCTAGCCATTAGGCTACCGCCGCTTCCAAGTTTGTACTTTATGTTTTACGAGTGTATGTACTCGTATGTATGTATATTTCTTTGACTCTGTATCCTAAAAAGCTTGATGGATTCTAGCTTGAGAGGCGTCGTTAGATTCGTCTCAAACGTGAGATTGTCACTGACACATCGACATCGACAACTAAAAAGTCCAAAATAAAAAAAAAATATGTAAAAATAAAAATAAACTGACTGCCAAAAAATATGTCAACAAGATGACGTATCTTATGCAGTCGGAGGCTTTAGATCTTTGGAGTTAAATTTAAGGAAATGCCTCCAATTGTATGAGACTGGTCATCTTGTTGACATCTTTTTGGGCGGTCAGAATTTTTAAATTAACTATTTTATTTTACTTTTTGGTAAGGTATTTAAAAACAAATTAAAGTAAATATTCTCCTACTTTGCAATAATGTGCTAACATGTTTGTTCCAATTTGAAGGCCAATGTAACCAATGAAATTAGTGGACAAATCAGTCATAAGTGATAGTCTATAGTTTCTGCCTACCCCTGTAGTAGAAAGGCGTGAGTGTATATATGTAAATCAGTCATAACGATTGAGGTCTCAAGTTGACAACGCGAGCGTTACCACCAGACAGCCCATAATACTTCTTCGCCATTACAACGCTAACAAGTTTAAGATGGTTTGACTTTCTCAAAAAAGTTGATTTTTAAGGACAACGAGGCGCTAATCCATCGTCTGGTGAACT
This sequence comes from Acronicta aceris, assembly GCA_910591435.1. Lineage (NCBI taxonomy): Eukaryota > Metazoa > Arthropoda > Insecta > Lepidoptera > Noctuidae > Acronicta > Acronicta aceris. The sequence goes on along the minus strand of OU342786.1, from coordinate 4,760,938 downwards.
GGGCGACCAGCTCCACGGAGCCGCTGCAGTGCTACGCGACGGGGCTCCTTGCCGCCGCCATGGAGGTGCAGGAAATCGCCACCAACTTTAGGTGAGTACCAGGGGCCACAACCTGGTAATACCTCGGACACTGGCATAAAATCACTCTGATTGCCTGCTTTATATTTTAAAACAGATGCTCATGGCAGTCATATGCAGGGATTGCAATCTCGATTCGAAATCGCAAATTCGAGATTAGAAATTATAATCTTGCGATATTCCGGCGAGATCTCGGATAGTTTAAAAAAAAAACTCACTTAAACAATAAAAAATGCACAATTTAAACAAAATAATAAGTACAAGAGCACAACAAAATAAAAAAAAAACAGTCCATCCTTCTTTGGAATGAGCTGTCTCTAGAGCTCAGGACGGCTGCCAGTCGTGAAACATTTAAAAGGAACCTCCGGAAACACTTCCAGGATAGATTTCTTGCAGATTCATTATCAAACAAACCATGATTACATATATGTATATTTATTTATGTATATATTATATATGTAAATATATTTATAATATATATTTTGGTTGGCTATCCACAATGGTGTGTTGGTACCTACACTTATGTATGGAAGTGAATGTTGGGTATGGCAGAAGAGACATGAAAGTAGAATAAATGCAGTGGAAATGCGTTCCTTGCGAAGTATGTGTCGGAACGATAGATTGAGGAACAGTGTGATAAGACAACGTTGCGGGCTGAAAGATGATGTAGTGACGCGTATTGAAAAGAATATGCTGAGATGGTTTGGACATGTTGAAAGAATGAATGAAAGACGATTAACGAAAGGAATTTATAAGGCGAATGTCAGCGGCAGCGTCGGTAGAGGTCGCCCAAGAAGGACATACGCCGATCTGATTGGCGAAATCCTTCAAAAAGGTCAGGTGCGTAGCACTCGCAACCGGCGTGTATGTATGAGAAGATGTATGAATGTCGAAGAAGCAAAAGAAGTATGCAAGAATCGTAGCAAGTGGCAGTCTATAGTTTCTGCCTACCCCTGTGGGAGAAAGGCGTGAGTGTATGTATGTATGTATATATTTTGAACCAAGTATTTATTTATGGTTTAACTTAAGTATAAATATATGTATATAACAATAACGTTAGTTATTTATGTTGTCTAAATTATGTTTTCCTTTAGTATAACTTAGCACCTGCCTCATCATATCCACCACCCTATTGGTTGACTGGTGGAGAAAGCCTAAGGCATTAAGTCCGCCGATGTATTATTTAAGATGCATGAAGATTAAATAAATAAATAAAATAAACTAAAACCAATTACGTAGACAAACAAGTGGCTGCACGCACGCGGATATCTCTCGCTCACTCATTCCACACAGCATTCAATCATCTGTTCCGCTCGTCTTCCGTCGCTAATATTCGTTAATGGTCGTGATAGTTTGCTTTCGCTGTTCGACACTCCCGGCCGTCAATCAGCGCACCGCTCGCGCACCGAATGGACGTGTCGCGTTGCTCACTACTGCCACCCAATCCCGTCAATCTTGAGCGAGATCTCGTCATATTACACTCCGGGATTTATCGGGATTGCATTCCCTAGTCATAAGGCAAAGATACAAATCAATGTCAAAGTCAAAAGATTCCTTTAGTACGTCTGCTATGTAATAGTCAGAATTATAAGCTTAAAAGTAATTAAATCCTATAACATGGGACCTAAACATACCAGGCGAACTGTTGGTATACATTAATTACGCCTCTGCCTAATCCTACGGGGAATACAGGCGTGACGGTATGTGTAAGTAGTTAAAAACTGTGTAAACAAATGATTAAAACCTGTTTGTTAGGGATTTAATAAAGCTTTAAAAATAAAAACTAATCGTGCCTTAATTTGTTACAGGGACTTAAATGCAATGCTAGTACCATTGATGTTGAGGAGGCTACATATATTGAGAAATAAGACTCACGAAGACAAAGTAAGTATATTAACAACAAATAAACAGCCTTCTCTATTTCGTCGTGGGTAAAAAAAACGAGCGATCCACTCCTTACGCAGTAGCGGATCCCTTCGTTCCCTCGTTTGAATTTCCCCTGCAAATTACCAACATTTCAAATGGATATACATATAAAAATAATCTGGGGACGGGTTAGAATACTGTTCCTCACTGCCTTTCAGATAGGCCATCCCGTAAGAGGCGTGAAAATATCTGACTTGCTCGGTGGTAGGACCTCTCGGGGTTTGATTGGCTAGTGTGTGTTTCGACTTCTGCACGTGAGAGCCAATTCCCCTCGGTTGTTGCGGCTCTGGCAGTCTGCAGTCCGTAGGGGCTCTTAAAGCTCGACAACGCATCAGCAACTCCTCTGGTCTCCCTCTACTCCTCCCACCCTCCACATTCATATTTACTACTCTTTTAGTCAAATGCGTTTCATTCACGTATCAGTTATGAGTTACATAGGAAAAGTTGGTCGGTATGACGTGTGACATCTTTCACTCGTGCAGGTGACGGTGATCAAGTCGGTACCCTGTATGAATCCTTTTTTATTTAACTAGCTTTTTGACTGCGACTTCGTTCGCGTGGAATAGTTACTTTGTTTGTTCCATATGATCTTTCATCCCCTATTTCACCCCTACATAGGTCGAAATTTATTAATTATTTTGCATAGTCGAAAATCTAAGAAGATTTATACAAACTTTTATCCCCTATTTTATCCCCTTAGGGGTGGAATTTATCAAAATCCTTTTTTAGCGGATGCCTACGTCATAACATCTACCTGCAAGCCAAATTTCAGCCCGATACCTCCAGTGGTTTGGGCTGTGCGTTGATAGATCACTATGTCAGTCAGTCAGTCAGTCACCTTTGAGTTTTATATATATTTAGATAATTTTACCCTACCTAAGGTTAACTGGGAGAGAATCACTAATGGCATTAAATCTGCCTTTGTAAAACGTTTTTTGTGTTGTGCATAAAGTATTAAATAAAAATAATTGACATAACATACCATCACACCTGTATTCCCCGAAGGGTTAGGCAGAGGTGTACTAAAGTACACCCACAGTTCGCCGGTATGTTTAGGTCTCATGTTATAGGGGGCCAGCTTATTGCCATTAATCCGCCACAAATTCAGAGACCGAGCTGCTACTGAGAATTTCATAGAAAAACCCAATAATACTTTGCTCGATCTGGGGATCGAACCCTCTAGCGTAGCAATCGCGCTTGGGACCACTAATGAAGCTCATTATAAAAATAATTAAATAAATAATAAATGTTTGTGTTACAGCAAAACAATCAAAATTCAGTGACGCCGCCTAACCAAACGCGACATTTTGCGCGATTTGACAAGAAAAGGAATAATGACATCAAATCTAACGGACCCACCAATGACAAGAAAGGTGTGTATAATGTTTTTTTTTAAGGAATTTTATGACCTGGTAACTTAGACCTTTAAGTCATGTCTTGTTTGTAGTTTAAAACACGTCACTTTATCCCCAGTAAAACAGTGGAAACTTCACTAAGGCTTCGATGGAGTTTAGGAGTGAACACGAAAGTCTCGATTTTCAATTTTATATCATTTACCCACACTCGCACACGTTCACGATCACTTAATGGTTAACTATCCACTATAATTACACATTAAACTTCGGGGAAACACAAGTTTTGAAAAATAATAAAAAACCGACAAAGTGCACTTTACATTTTCCCGCCTAAAACTCTGTGTATAATGTGTGGAGGGGCGAGGAGTGTTGCCCCTCACACCAGAGGGAGGATCATCCGACCAGGCGGGTGTTTTGCCTGGCGGGCCACGGCCCAACGGTTGATGTCGGGCAGTTGTATATATGCAGGTTGCAATGCAAACTTCACTTGCGCGATTCAGGACTTGTCCAGTTTGTATGTAGCGCGGTAGATGTCGCTACATCAAATGTACTTCCTGTCAGTTTTGGTCATTAATTGGGCATTCTTTTTTTTTTTTTAAATAACCTTGTCCATAATAGGATTTTTCCTGTATCGTAGGTGCGTTTACAAGCACAAATTTACACACAAACACCCAGAACCGGAACAACTACCTGCGAATTATAAAAAAATTTGCTCTGTGTGGGGATCGAACCCACAACACGTAGCGCAGAAGCCGATCGCCAAATGTGTCATACAAAGTCATTAATGACAACATGTTAAGATTAATGAAACAAATTAAGATGTGGATGAATATCTGTATTTTGCACGAAGCGACTGACTATTTGAGATAAACTTTCAGACAGGCAGACAGATAAAACATATAAAAACATTAATTTATTAGACATATTTCTTGATGGCATAGAGATCGGAATAGGTAGAATATATTTATTTGAAGTTCGAGGAAGTAAGTAACATAGAGTTGATAATACCTCCACTAAAATCCCGGAATCATAAACATGACGTTTAAACCCCGGGAATTTAAATTATGTTTGTAGTGGAGCAACATCATAATATAAGTTATGCTACATCTAATATGATTCTTTAATATAATAATTAAGTTCAAATATATTCAAATAAAGAATGATAAGTAATAATAAAAATAAGTATTTTTCAATTTCTTAATTCCCGGGATTTACGGCTGGTTTCTATATCCTATCTGTCAGTAGATTTGCTTACTAGAGATAGGATTTTGACAGTAGCTGTATGGAGTTTATGTCAAAATTCTATCTCTAGTAAGCAAATCTACAGACAGATTTGATATAGTAACTGGCCGTTAATCGTCATGTTTATGATTCCGGGATTTTAGAGGAGGTATTATCAACTCTATGTTACTTACATCCTCGAACTCTAGGTAAATCGGAATAGGTAGGGTATTATCTATTCCGATTTCTGGTCATCATATACACAGCAGTTTTTAACTCATTTATTCTGATATCACAGACAGACACTTCAATTTTATTTATTGGTGCAGATGAACAAGTAACATGGACATAATGATTTAATGACACGTTTGACGTAGCGGCTGAGCGATCGGCTTCTGTGCCACGTGTTGTGGGTTCGACCCTACACGGAGCAAATATTAAAATTTGTATGATTTCCAGGATCTCGGTATTTGTGTTTGTAAAAGCTCCCACGATACAGGAGAAAATCCTAGTGTGGGACAATGGTTTTTTTTCAAAGAAAAGATTATTAGTGACATCAACTGATTTTGAAAACATTGTTATAGATGAAGGTGGAGGGGGTGATATGCTGGTGGATGAAACACCCCCACGCGCTAGCAAAGACCCCGAGACCCCCGTCAAGCATTATAGTAAGTATGGATAAGGTATTACACCCTATTTTGAAAAGTGCCTCAATAACATTTTACAACATTTTTATTCCATCGATCAGTGCCATCAAAATGCATTTAAAATTTAAACAATTTTATTATGGGTATAGTTAACCATCTCCACCCACTCATCGTTTCTCTCTCTCGCTCGCACATGATTTTAAAAAGTTATAGGTGCATTGTATTCGAACTCGAAACCCCGCGTGACTCCGTTCCTAAGATATATATACCCTATAACCTTCCTCGATAAATAGACTATCCAACACAAAAAGATTTTTTAAAATCGTTTCAGCAGATCCAGATATTACCCCCTACAACTTGACAAATTGTACCTCTTTATAATATTTATAGATAGTTATAAAAAAATCTCCGATTTTTTTTAAATAGAATTTGCAAGAAAAAACACGTTTTTTTTACTACAATTTACAAGAAAAAACCACGATTTTTTTAAATACAATTTACAAGAAAAAAAACACGATTTTTTAACGTACAATTTACAAGAAAAAACATCCCCGATTTTTTTAAATACAATTTACAAGAAAAAAACCACGATATTTTTTCATGTGAATTGAAAATGACTATATACAGTCGTGGTCAACTAATTAGGGGCATTCAAGATAGTGAAGGGCTATACCCGGTTATGTACATATAAATATAAAACCCTATTGATTTCTCAGCACCTATTATTTGCATAATGTGCTCCGATTATTATGCTATAAATGGCTGTAAATAAAAGATTAAATAAATAGAAAAAGTATTTAATATCAAAGATTAAACATGTATTAAATATTAAGGTACAATTCTGTAGTGGACATTTAATTAAGGACAGTAAAGTATAATGAAAAATACAGTTAAACAAAACTTATAATCTGCAGTGTTATAATATCTTTAACAGCTCCATTTTATTACGTGTAAAATCAGTACCCAGTAGCAAAACCAGTTTCTGACATGTTTCGACAGGAATGTTTGCCCATGCCTCACAAAAAGCTTCATGAAGTTCATCCAAATTTGTATTACGATAAGTGGCAACTTTTTTCTTGATTTCGTGCCAAAAGTGCTCAATTGGGTTGAGGTCCGGGCTATTTGCTGGCCAATCTAGCACCGATACAGACTGACTGGTAAGAAACGACTTGACTGAATGGGCGGTATGTTTCGGGTCGATATCCTGCTGAAACGTCCATATAATAGGGAGATGCTCCTCAGCATAGGGAAGCATAGTTTCTTCCAATATTGCCTTGTATTGATGTTGGTCTAAGTTACCCTGAACTTTCCTCACAGGTCCCACTCCACGTCCAGAAAATGAACCCCACATTTTAATGTTTCCACCGCCATGTTTCACCTGTTTTTTTGTGAATCTTGGATTCATTTCCGCTTTTACAGGACGCCGTACATATTGCCTTCCATCTGAAGAAATCAAATTAACCTTGGTCTCGTCAGAGAAAAGTACATGTTGCCATTGGGCGTAGGTCCAATGTCCATATTTACGTGCCAACGCCAAACGAGCATTTCTATGTTCTTTCTTCAACAACGGTAAAAAAAATAAAAAGTAAAAAAATAATTCACAATTTGGCTTAACTAGAGATTGTCCCTAATTAGTTGACCACGACTGTATATAGAACCGGATACCTAACAATACCTTCACGCGTCGAACAGGGTTTTCTTAACATATTCTATATCGGAGTCATGTCTAATATTCAGGTCCAGCCAACGCGTGCTCGCCGCCGTCGGCGTGGGGCATGATGTCACCACCACCACGGCCGCCGCCGCTGCAGCACCACGAGACCTCCTCCAACTCCAGCTGGGCCGAGATGGAGACATACGTCATAGGTACCGTAGAACGAGTCACATGTAGGAATCCGAATTTTAATGAAAATGATATACTTATTACCCGACTTCACCAGAAGGATGGTTATGTTTTTCGTATATATATGTATGTACAGTGGAGACCAAACGTCCATTGACAATCTCACAACGCAATAGCTTGACGTTTGGTTTGACTTACGACCTTCTATTCAATGTCGTTAACAAGTGACACGCACTGGCTGTATCGAGCTCGCTCGTACTGTTCATAGCAATGTAATCCTTAGCGTGCTTATGAACTTTTGAGCGTTCACTGTACCTAGACGACGTTATCATTTACTCGGTCGTTACGTGTTACTTGTCATTTTGTTCTTCATTTTGTTATGAGCTCTTGATAACATTTTTATGGGACCACCTCTGAAGAATGACCTGCCGATCAAAAAAAGAATCATCAAAATCGATTGAGAATTGACGGAATAATCACGTAACAAACATGAAAAAAAAATAAACAGTCGAATTGAGAACCTCCTCCTTTTTTGAATTGGGCCTCCTCTCCCTCACAGAAAACCGGCGTAAAACAACGCTTACGTTGTGTTTCGTCGAGTGAGTGAGGTTACCGGAGGCCCAATCCCCTTTTAAAAGGCGGGCAACGCACTCGTGACTCCTCTGGTGTTGCGGGTGTCCATGGGCGGCGGTAATCGCTTACCATCAGGTGATCCGTCTGCTCGTTTGCCCTCCTATCACATAAAAAAAAGTTGGTTTAAAATGGTAGCGCTCATAAAATAACTGTCTTTGTTTGCAGGTAACATACAAATTCACCCACCGACGGACGCCACGAAACAAATGCTTATACTCAGATATTTAACGCCAATGGGAGAGTATCAAGAGGTGAGATAAAGCAAGCTATGCATGCTCTACATAACATACCATCACTCCTGTATTCCCCGAAGAGATAGACAGAGATGTATTCATAGTAGTCATATTTTTTAATTCGTGATAGGCTTACGCTTGACCGCCAGTTCGCCTGATGTTAAGCGACACTGCGATCTACGATTGAGCGTGCTTGCTTCACGACAGACTCCGACGTAAGAGTGGTCGCCAGCCAGTCAGACCCTGAGAGGTCCTACCACCGAGCAAGTGCTTTAGTTCACTTTAGTTTAGTGATGGTATGGTGACATATTTTAAAATGTAGTGTTGTTTTTTCCACAGTAAGCAGTGATAGCCTAGTGGTATGACCGTTGGACTGCCAAGTCAAAGGTCTCGAGTTCGAACCCAAGGCACGCACCTCTGACTTTTCGAAGTCATGTGCGTATTAAATAGTTAATTATCACGCGCTTAAACGGTGAAGGAAAATGCATGCCTGCATGCCTGAGAGATTTTCTCGACGGCGTGTGAAGTCTGCCAACACGCACTAGGCCAGCGTGGCGGACTATGCCTAATCCCTCTAATTCTGAGAGGAGACCCGTGCCCAGCAGTGGGACAGTGTAATGGGTTGATTATGTTATGTTTTATGTGTTGTTTTTTTCTCAGTTCCTATCGCACGTGTTCGAGCAGAACGCGCTGGGGCTGATCCTGGGCTACCTGAACGTGCGCGAGTCGCGGGACTCGCGGCTCGCCTTCGAGGCGCTCAAGTACCTCGCCGCGCTGCTCTGCCACAAGAAGTTCTCCATAGACTTCATCAATATGGGAGGATTACAGGTCACTCATTCAATAATATAATTATCTAAATATATATTAAACTCAAATGTGACTGACTGACATAGTGATCTATCAACGCACAGCCCAAACCACTGGAGGGATCGGGCTGAAATTTGGCATGCAGGTAGATGTTATGACGTAGGCATCCGGTAAGAATGGGTTAAGGATTTTGATAAATTCTACCCCCAAGAGGATAAAATAGGGGATGAAAGTTTGTATGAAACATTGTCAATTTTAAACCGATAGGGCTGAGACTTTGCATGCATATAGCTAATATGACGTAGGCATCCCCTAAGAAAGGATTTTGATAAATTCCATCCCTAAGGGGATAAAATAGGGGATGAAAGTTCATATGGAACAAAGTAACTATTCCACGCGGACGAAGTCGCGGGCAAAAAGCTAGTTGTTGATAAGATTGTTAGCATAGACATACCTACCTTAATAAATTGTAACATTTTAATATTGCTACACCTGATTGGGTAGACTGTTGAAACCTACTAAACATTGTTAAACACCATATGTACACAGTTTTAAGCAATAAATATCTTTGACTATGACTTTTGACTTTGACTATAAATATTGTTACGAGCTGAGGTTCGGGATAAATTTAATTAACACAGATTTCACCGAAACAACAAATACTTTAATTAACTTGATAAACACAACAGAAATTACAGAGAAAGTCACTACACTATCACTTGTCGCACTGTAATGTCACACTTGTAATCGCTTAACTTCGTTTCGATATTCACTTCACCGTGTTCAGAACTAACCTGCTCTGGCCAGCCCCCAGTCACCGAGTCACGAAGATTCTAGAATCGAACAATCTCGATAGGTCCACAAACTACGAGGAGGTACTTGATCGTCTATTGTTTACGGTGATTGACCTTGAACCCGGCTTTCTTTCGAATGTTCTACGTGCTTCTACGACTTATCTAGAATCTTCGTGAACCATCTCCGTACTTCTAATAGTTACTCGGCGTAACAAAGTAACACAACGTAAACGTTGTTGAACGCCGGTTTTCTGTGAGGCCGTGGTATCACTCCGGTCGAGCCGGCCCATTCGTGCCGAAGCGTGGCTCTCCCACGTAAAAACATCGTTCTTGCCGGTTCTTCTCCATAAGACCCACTATTTGGAACCGTGCACCTAGTTTTGACAATTCAAAAGTACTTGTAATATTGGTTTATTTGAAATAAAAGATTTGATTTTGACTTTTAACCTGGGAATAGGCAATATGCATTTGAAACAGATGAGGGTAATATTTTTTTTTGGAGTACTATTTTGAATCCTCATTACGTCTCTATCAATATTTCCTGATTTTATTTCTTTTTCGATGTGAAAATAATTATTGAAAAGTGCAAAAAAAAATGTTGGAAATTCAGAGCGGTTGAAACAGAGCGTTATTGGTCAGACGATTTGACCAATGGCGTCAGTCGAGTGTGACGTCAAAGTCTATGTGTATGTCACTGTCAAAAGCGCTTGTTCTGTTCGTAACGACTGTGAAGTTCTGAAATTGTATTAATTATCATTGTTCAATATCAAATTGTTACACTTATTCTGTGAGATAAAACTTTGTGACAAAATGACTGACAGCGGTTATGTGAAGGTTATGTGTACGCCATAATGGCGGGCGTTTAAAACGCCTGATGATGATGATGATGATAAGCTATCATAAAAAAATATAAAAAAAATCAGTGCATATTCCCTATTGAACCTGTCCCGTTTAGGACCACTAGGCTAATGAGAAATATAATAATAATAATTTGTAAATATATTCTCTGTCTTTTTAGAAATTTCTAGAAGTGCCTCGGCCGTCCGTGGCGGCGACAGGAGTGTCAATCTGCCTGTATTACTTAGCTTACTGCGAGGATGCCATGGAGAGAGTCTGTCTACTACCCAGGAGGACGTTAGGAGATCTGGTCAAGTATGTACATAATTATCTATATCTAATCTAAATATTATATATATTCTCTAACTCAAAGGTGACTGACTGACTGACATAGTGATCTATCAACGCACAGCCCAAACTACTGGAGGGATCGGGCTGAAATTTGGCATGCAGGTAGATGTTATGACTACGTCATAACATCTACCGTCTATAATCTATCATCTACATCCGCTAAGAAAGGATTTTGATAAATTCTACCCCCAAGGGGATAAAATAGGGGATGAGTTTTTATGAAACTGTCAATTTTAAACCGATCGGGCTGAGACTTTGCGTGCATATAGCTACTATGACGTAGGCATCCGCTAAGAAAGGATTTTGATAAATTCTACCCCCAAGGGGATAAAATAGGGGATGAGTTTTTATGAAACTTTGTCAATTTTAATCCGATCGGGCTGAGACTTTGCGTGCATATAGCTACTATGACGTAGGCATCCGCTAAGAAAGGATTTTGATAAATTCTACCCCCAAGGGGATAAAATAGGGGATGAATGTTTTTATGAAACTTTGTCAATTTTAAACCGATCGGGCTGAGACTTTGCATGCATATAGCTACTATGACGTAGGCATCCCCTAAGAAAGGATTTTGATAAATTTCGACCTATGTAGGGGTGAAATAGGGGAAGAAAGTTCATATGGAACAAAGTAACTATTCCACGCGGACGAAGTCGCGGGCAAAAAGCTAGTACATATAATAAAATTGTAACAGGCCGATGTCTGTACATTATACGATATTGAAGAAAAACTAATATGGGAGGTCTTTATTAGAGCACCAAAAGCCAAACCAACATTTTTAGATTTTTTGTCTGTTTATCCGTACGTTTGTTTGTTACGAATCACGCTAAACTACATGAAATTGGATGCAATTGTTCCAATGTATTGCTAGAGGTCTTACTTAAAATCTGGTGCGTATTTCATCTTGATGCGCAGGTAGTTGTTCCGGGTCTGGGTGTTTGTTTGTGATAATTTGTGTTTGTAAACGCACCCACGATACAGGAGAAATTTCTAGTGTGAAGCAACGTTTTTCTAAAAAAAACGCCAGTCAAATATTCAAGGCTATTCATAGTCAGATATTCATTTCTAGCTCTGGACCAGATACAATAAATAACTGGCTCGCATCTCAACGGACTTTTCGAGACAAAACGGAGCCTATGCCCTTCCCGAAGGTCCAATCTATCTTTACATGAATTTATCAAACTTAGTTCAGCGGTTCTGGCGTGAAATAACAGACAGACGGACAATTTTACTTTCGCATTTATAATATTAGTATGGACTAGCTGTTTGGGGGGGGGGAGTGACAATCCCCCCCCCCCCTGCCTACAACCATACAACTATCCTATATTTCTTTAGATACGCGTTGTGGCTGCTAGAGTGTTCTCACGACTCGGGCCGCTGCCACGCGACCATGTTCTTCGGCCTCTCCTTCCAGTTCAGAGTCATCCTCGAAGAGTTTGATCATCAGGTAAGTCCTTAATATCATAATATCATGCCTGTTTTCACCGAAGGGTTAGGCAGTTCACCGGTATGTTTTAGGTCCCATATAGCCCAGCCTATTGCCATCCGTCCACAAATTCCAAACTCCGAGCTGCTGCTGAGAATTTCATAGAAAAACCCAGTAACACTTCGCCCGACCTGGGGATTGAACCCGGGACCTCTAGTTTAGCAGTCGCGCCTGGGACCACCAGATTAATGAGGCAGTCATCATTATAAAAATCAGTATAAAATCGAAATTATTAAGTATTTTTCAACAGGATGGTCTCCGCAAGTTATACAACGTGATTTCGACTCTGCCTATCCTGAGTTCGGACGACGAGGAGTCGCGAGTGTCGGAAGACGAGACCTGCGCCGCCCGACAAATCGTCCGACACGTCTGCGTCGCGTTACGGAGGTACGTCCGTTTTTATCCAACCTCAAAGAAAAATAACTGCCTCATTAACAGAAATCCGAATATATAGTAACATAGAGTTGATAATACCTCCTCTAAAATCCCGGAATCATAAACATGACGATTAAATCCCGGGAATTAAGAAATTGCAAATTACTCATTTTTATATCTAAACTCTGGGAAGCTAAATCAGGACCTTTTTTTATACCACTAAGGTGGCAAACAAGCATACGGCCCGCCTGATGGTAAGCGGTTACCGTAGCCTATGGACGCTTGCAACTCCAGGGATATCACTCGCGCATTGCCGACCCTGTAAATTAAGGAAGAATAGTTGGGCTGGCAGCATAGGAGACAATAGCGTGTTGCTTATCCTATCTGCCAACACAACGCTTCCTCGCGGAGCTCTGGCGACCTTGCTCACCGTTAGGAACACAACATAGCACGAAGTTATGTTATTTGGCTACGATTTTCTGCAAGGTGTAGACTTCCCCAGTCGGACAGCTCTAATTGTGAGTGGAATTATTCGATTGCACGATGCCCTACCTCTCAAAATTACCTCTAGCGTAGCAGTCATGGAGTTCTCAAACACTGAGAACCTTCTACCTAACTTTGACATCCAATGTTCACACATCCTCATATCGCAATATTGTACCAATGAAGATTGTAACACCAATTATTTTAATAGAGTGTCCATGGAGTTTCTTGCCGGATTCTTCTCCATAGGATCAACCTTTTGGAACCGAGCAACTAGAATCATAACGTTTCATAAACGCTTGTTAAAGCTTATTTGAAATAAAAACATTTGAACTTGAACTTGAAGTCGTGCTCTGGACCGCTACGCTAATGAGGCAGTTATATATTTACAGAAATGAATATCATTTCATTTCATATTGTTATTTGGCAGGTACTTAGAAGCTCATTTGAGACTGCGCGCCGCTCAGGTGGCGCGGCAACAAGGCGACAATGTACCAGAACCACCCCCTTATAAGGTAAATAATATAATAATATCTTCCCCGACAGATAGAAAAGAAAGAAAGAAAATCGATTTAATTCCTTGCGAAGAAAAATACAAAAATAAAATAAGACTTAAAAAAAAACATTCAAAATAATAATTTTATTACATACATACCATCACGCCTGTATTCCCCGAAGGGTTAGGCAGAGGCGTACTAATGTACACCCACAGTTCGCCGGTATGTTTTTAGGTCCCATGTAATAGGGGGCGAGCCTATTGCCATTAACCGGGCACAAATCCAGACTCCGAGCTGCTACTGAGAATTTCATAGAAAAACCCAATAACACTGCTCGACCTGGGGATCGAACCCAGGACGTCTAGCGTAGCAGTCGCGCTTGAGACCACTAGACTAATGAGGCAGTCATGTAATTTTATTACATATAGTTTATTTTATATATTCGTGATAGGCTTACGCTTGACCGCCAGTTTGCCTGTTAGCATATTAAGCGATACTGCGATCTACGATGGAGCGCGCTTGCCTAGAAGAAACCGATTCACTCGTGATTTAAAGACACCCAAATTATATCTATCAGGGAAGACCCACTCGGGAAGTACATTCCAGTGCGTCTTATCTTCGCAAGGAAAAGGGGTGGCGTTCAGCTTTATGTTGCCCTGTTACAAAATGCTTGCAACACAGCGCAGCGATGATTTTCAGTGCCAATCTATCACAAAAATTGTGAGTTGACCTTGACGGCTGACGTCTCCCGATGCAAAATGCGTGTCAACTGTCAAAATGGAAACAAATGTGTGTGTAGTGAATTGATTAATTTTATGCAAATTAAATTCAGCGACTTAATATTATATTTTGTGTAATTATTATTTGATTGTGATGTAATTGTGCTTGTGTTCCCGCGTGTGAAGTGCTAGTGTGAAAATAAAAAGAAATGGGAAGATATAATGTGGGTGTCTTTAAATCACGAGTGAATCGGTATCTACTAGGCAAGCGCGCTCCATTGTAGATCGCAGTATTCCTTAACATCAGGCGAACTGGCGTTCAAGCGTAAGCCTATTAAGATTAAAAAAACATTAAACATACATACCATCACGCCTGTATTCCCCGAAGGGTTAGGCAGAGGCGTACTAATGTACACCCACAGCTCGCCGGTATGTTTAGGTCCCATGTAATAGGGGGCGAGCCTATTGCCATTAACCGGGCACAAATCCAGACTCCGAGCTGCTACTGAGAATTTCATAGAAAAATCCAATAACACTGCTCGACCTAGGGATTGAACCCAGGACCTCTATCGTAGCAGTCGCGCTTGGGACCACTAGACTAATGAGGCAGTCTAAAAGAAAATATACTCATTTTATAACATACTAACGGGGATAGAATACAGTTCCTACTGCCATTCAGTTAGGCATCTCGTAAGAGACGAGAAAATATCTGACTTGCTCGGTGGTAGGACCTCTTGGGGTCTGACTGGCTGGCGGCCACCCTTACGTCGGAGTCTGTCGTAAAGCACCGCGGTGTGTGTTTCGACCTTTGCGCGTGAGAGCCAGTTTCTCCTCTCTGTTTCTGCGGCTAAATACATCAATCGTCGTGCCAACCACCTCGTACTACCTGGTATAAGGATAAATTATGGGAAAAATACCCTAATTCGCTCAACATTTTCAACGAAAAGAATCAATTTTTTCATTGATATAATAAAATAACATTTTATTAAAAAATAAAATACCTCTTAGCCACCGCCCGCAAAGTAACTTGCATTTCAAAGCCAATACATGTTGCCAAAGTCACCTTATGACGTAAATTCAGAATGTGAAGGCAAATTTCGATCTGGCAGGTGGGACTCGCGGTGGCTTAGAGTTCAGCATGCTTACCGATGCGATCCGATTCCAATGTCAATTTGGCTGTCGGGCAATTTCGTACTCTTGAGCACAAATCCGTTAAACCCTATATCGGCATCCCTGATTGGCCAATGGTTGGGTCGTTTCCCAATCCTATTTAGTTCACTCAATCACCGCGCAATATTGAAACAATTTGGCGCTAGTCTCGGATTCAAGAGTACGAAACTTGACGAAACGGCACAATTCCAATGTCGATGTATCGGAATTGAGTTCAAGAATAAGCCCCCTGAGCGTCTGGGGTATCTGACCAGAAGACGTAGGTTCGAATCCTTCCCGCGATTGAATTCATCCTTCACTCAAATTTTTTTTGTGTTATTTTTTATACCCAAAACATCAATTTGATCTTTTAATCATCCATTTGACAGGCGTCAAAATCATCACCAGAAGAGATACAAGAGCAGATTGAGCTTCTACAAAGCGTGGCGTGGTCGCGCTGGCCAGCTGTGGACGAGCTGCTGGAGCTGGGCGGAGTGGCGCTACTGCTGCAGGTGGTGGGATACGCTTACGAGTGGAACTTTAACGGCAGGTATTGTACTCTACAATATAATAGACTTTGAAAACATGCAACAAATCAAAATAGGAGATTCAGTAATCGTTAGCAATTTTAAAAAGTAACTAGCGACCCGTCCGCGGTTTCACCCCCGTTGTCCAGTTCCTAAGAGTCGTAGCGTGATGTTAAATAGCTTCAAATCTTTCTCATGAATCACTCCGTATATTAGTGAAAGCCGCATAGAAATCCGTTCAGTAGTTTTTGAGTTTATCGCTAACAAACAGACGCGGCGGGGAGCTTTCTTTTATAATATGTAACGATTTCAATAATTTAAATTTTATTAAAAATACCCTTATTTGTCATCTGAGATGCTGCAAAGTAAGCTTGTCTATCTGTCTCTGTCTCTATCTATCTGTCAAGAATAAAAAAAGTGAGACAGCACTAGAGATCATATTATAATCTCTAGTGCTGTCTAACGAAATAAATCGTAATTCAAACACAATTTAATCAAATTCTATTATTATTCGGCTTCCGATACCGTTAATTTAGGTTCATATCTCTATCACTGCGTTCAAAATACTTTACTGGAAATAAATGTAAGCGAATGCATTTTTTTATAACTTTACCAAGTTTGGAACGATTTTCCGGTCTTTCATTTCCACTGCAGTAGTAGTAGATGAAATAGTATCGTAGGAGCCTAGATTAACGGTATCCAAATCCGAATAATAACATAATTTGATAGAATATTGTCTGGATTACGATTTATTTCGGTATAACGTTTTTGTGGGCAATTCAAGCTCCGCCGGACCCTTAATTTCAACCTTATCACATGTACATTAAAGTCCGTTGTCCCCAGATCGGAGACAGTACGGTCAGCATTGGACGTGGTCTCCGTGTGCTGTGTTGCGCCGCGCGTACAACTTTTGTTAACTGAGAAGATAGACATGAGGGATGCTGACCTTACCACCGGAGTTAATATTGTGCTTGGTAAGTGTTTAAAAACATAAAAATAAATCCTTACTAATATTATAAACGTGAAAGTTTGTGAGTATGGGATGTATGAATGTTTGTTAAAATAAATTTTCCTCATAATTTCGTTAATTTTTTTCAATATTTTAATAGTTATTTTGCTTTTCGGGGAGAAGACAAACCCAACAAACTTAAGATCATAAAAATCGGTGCAGCAGTTCTCTAGTTATAAATGTTGTAACAAACCCGACTTTGTTTTATATAATAGATTTATAATGTGTATCTTGATGACATTTATATGGTGCGTGAGTCTGATTCTAACACAGATGTGTTGGCAGGCGCCGCGGACGGCGAGATCGTGCCGGAGCCGGAAGTGCAGAAGGCCGCGCTCAACGTTCTCGTCAACTGCGTCTGCGCACCAGTACACAGGGTCAGTACCACACGTTCTTCTTCTAATTAAGAGCCATATTTATTTACATATGATTGCAATTTGATTATTTCACACTATAACAATTTGATATATTGATTATACTAATCTTTATATATATAATTCTTCTGTGAGTGTGTATGTCACTGAACTTCTCTCAAACGACTGGACCGATTTTGATGAAATTTTTTGTGTGTGTTCAAGGGATCTGGGAATGGTTTAGATTCACAATTTTTTTTAAATTTATTAGTAGTTGTTGATTTTGGAATGTTTTACATTAAAAAGTTTGAAATTTTCAAATTAAAGACGTAGACGTAGACAGGACAACGTCTGTCGGGTCCGCTAGTATATATATATATATATATATAAAAGAAGAACCTGAACGACTGACCTACTGACTGACGTATCAACGCACATCCGAAACTACAGGAGCTAGATCCCTGAAAGTTTGCATGCTGGTTCCTTTTGCACTGTAGACGAGCACTAAGAAAGGATTTTTGAAAATTCAACCCCTAAGGTCGTGAAAAAGGGGGTGAAAGTTTGTATGAATGTCCGCACACACAACCGTGCGTTCGACATACGCACACACACATATACATAATTTATAAGACATCGTCAAGTTATGTACAGCTGTCATTCGCTGTTGACATTTTGACAATTGTTTTCTTCCATAAAAATTTGACTTAAACACATTTTATGATATGAAACCTCCATGGTGTAGGTACAGTGGGCTCAGTTTATTTAGAAACGAAAATTATCTAAGTACGCAGGCGAAGCTGCGTACGGGAAGTGTAGTATGGTATAATTTTTTAAATAGATCGTGCAGATATTGATGTAACATTTTGTGTAAGTATATATTATCTATAATAATATTGTGCCCGCGTTCTGAGCTTGTCATGCTCACTTAAGGGCATTACATAGGTCAAATCCAAAAATCACCCTAGCTTTAAAGAAGTTTCTAGTGAAATCCTTATGTGCGTTTGCCATATAAAAATATATGTTATAGTTAAGGTCATCACAAACAAATTGTATTGTTTAAAATTTTTATAAATTTTCCCCATTTTTGGATAATAATTGTAGAAAAAGTAAATAGGCCTTTTTTAACCTAATTTGTATTTTTTCTCTTTAACGGCTTAATAGTTAGTCATAAATTTTATACCAAAAAAATTGTAATAACGTTATTAATAATTTGTATTGTTTTTATTTCTTTGAATATTTTAAAATAATAAAGAAATACCCGAAACCTCACTAGCACCCCGCGTGAAGCACCCCCGCAATGCCTGTGACTAACAAATACTAGCACAAAGACTAAATCCTCAAGGTCATTGGGCAATGTAATACCCTTAAATGTTCTGCTGATGTTGTGTGTCGGGTCGTTTTATTTCCTACAACATGGTTGAGTCGAACCACGCCGATACACACGTCACGCTCGGGACGGGTGCTGTCTGTCGGGACTGGTCAGCTCTTACTTGCTGTGGCAATCCCTTTCTTTCTAAATATAACACCTACTTATACTGAATAAATCTTACACATCAAACTGCATAATTCTCAAACTATTTAAAACAAAGTTGTAAAGATAAATAATGTAATCATGTTTAAAAAAGAAAGTATCTATGGAGTTTCTTGTCGGCTCTTCTTCCATGAGACTCACTTTTTGGAGCCGTGCAACTAGTTTTGACTTTCCAAAAGTACCTTTTTACAACATTTTGACTGTTGACTTTGATATTAACTTATATTTATTTATTATGTACTAAAGCTGCTAGTGGCGCACCATGCGGCTAAGTCTGGCAGTTTTATCTCCCATTAGATTAACGTAAAAGGTATATTATCTGCAGGCGGGCACGTCCACGACGCGGTTCTCCATAACCGGGTCCAGTAAAAAGAAGACGGCGCTCAAATCGTACGAGGACGTCATACAGAAAGTGTGGGAGAGCGTTCGGACCAACAATGGCATTATGGTGAGTTCTATGAAATGATTAAGTAGGCAAATGAGCTGACGAGCCACCTGGTGGTAAGTAGTCATATCATCCTTACTAATGTTATAAACGTGAAAGTTTGTGAGCATGGATGTGTTTTAATCTTTCACGCCAGAGCGGTTGAACGAATCTGGATGAAATTTGGCACACATATACATTATAGCCTGGAATAACACATAGGCTACTTTTTATCCAGGCCGGACCCAATCCTGAAGTGGCGGGCAAAAGCTAGTGTAAATATAACGCGATAAAATCTGGAGTAAAATCTGGAATTCCAACCAGGTATTGCTATCGTTGATGATGGTGAAGTCTCCCATCACGGACGCGGATCGTCTGCGGGGGCTGGCGTGTCGGGCGCTGGCGGGGCTGGCTCGATGCCCCACGGTTAGACAGATCATCTCCAAGCTGCCTCTCTTCACCACCTCGCAGATACAAGGTAAGCACTACGACCACTTACAATACCACTGGCTCTCACAGCTTGTTTTACATGCATTGATTTCTATATGTCGCAGTTAGATATTTTTTTAAAATTAAAAATGGAATTGCTCTTGACTTTAATCTTGCCTCCGTGGCAAAGAAGTGGCGGTAGCCTAATGGCTAGGACGTCGGACTCACGATCATGTGGTCGCCGGTTCGAAACCCACCCATTGCATTACCAACGTGAACCCACTCGTAACACAAGCATTTAGCTTAGCACGAGGGGTTAACAAGAATACTAGTAATGAGCGACCCACATTGCTAGTAAGCTATTTTGTTTAAAAAAAAAAGGAAAAAATGAGGTTGACGATGGAATGAGCACCCAGAAGATGCCTGTTCACCCTACTTTTGAAAAGATTCAGGTTGCACATACTCGGATATACAGACGCTGGCAGGGAGTTCCACTCCTTAGCTGTGCGCATTATGAAACATGATTTATTGATTCTTAGGGAGCGTTCGTAAGCGGGAGGGGGGGGGGGGGCGGTTCTTGTAAAACGTTATTATGCGTTACAGGGGCGGGAGGGGGCTTTTGAACTACGGTCGTGTAAAGAGATTCTCTCACGCATTTTTTAAAACAATACATTTCTACCGAAATATACCGAAAAATATACCTAAATATACCGGTCTGGGATCTGTGAGTGTATATTAGTATACCTCTGCCTAACCCCACAGGGAATACAGGCGTGATGGTATATTATGTTTTGTTTTGTAACAGTGTTAATGCGAGATCCCATCCTGCAAGAGAAGCGACAAGAACACGTCATGTTCCAGAAATATGCGTTGGAACTGCTAGAGAGAGTCTCCGGGAAAAGCAAACATATGGGCGCCGAATTTGAGACCTCCCTCGCAAATATACATAGAGTAAGTTTATAACCTTTAAGTTAAGTTAACCTGCCTCATTAGTCCAGTGGTCCCAAGCGCGACTGCTACGCTAGAGGTCCTGGGTTTGATCCCCAGGTCGAGCAGTGTTATTGGGTTTTTCTATGAAATTCTCAGTAGCAGCTCGGAGTCTGGATTTGTGCCCGGTTAATAGCAATAGGCTCGCCCCCTATTACATGGGACCTAAACATACCGGCGAACTGTGGGTGTACATTAGTACGCCTCTGCCTAACCCTTCGGGGAATACAGGCGTGATGGTATGTTAAGTTAACCTTTTGAGCGTCACA
The DNA here is from genome assembly GCA_910591435.1 of Acronicta aceris. Lineage (NCBI taxonomy): Eukaryota > Metazoa > Arthropoda > Insecta > Lepidoptera > Noctuidae > Acronicta > Acronicta aceris. Next base: position 4,739,975 of record OU342786.1, on the reverse strand, counting down.
GTCATGTATAGACGACAAACCAAAATGTACCCAGCACGTCACGGTCACGACTGGGTGACAGATTTCTATATTTCTGGGCGCTGAGGGCACGCTCTTTCTGTTTTGATGGAAGAAGATTGCGTGTAGGGGTTCGATGCCCAACAGTGTAAATGTTATGTATGTGTTATGTTGTGTAAGGTTATTTAATTGTTTATTTATTTATTATACTTTATGCACTGTTTGTACAAAGGCGGTCTTAATGCCATTAGGCATTTTCTGCCAGACAACCTTAGGGTGATGCACGAGATAATAAAAACGGTAATGCACTATTTATATTATGAGATATTGACAGACTAAACCTATAGATATATTATACAAAATAAACATATATTTACTTGCCATACATAAGATAGCTTGGAGATATTTCCGCAGTTTGTACTTAAAAGAAGGGAGACTGTTTGCCATCCTGATTTCCGATGGGAGAGCGTTCCATAATGAGATAGACTGGACGAAGAAAGTAGAGTGGACAAAGCCAGAGCGATGGGAGGGACATTGTAGAAGACGATTATTTGAAGATCTCAAATGTTTAGAATGATTAGTACAAAGATATTGAAAGTGAGAAGTTAAGTAAGAAGGAGAATTGGAAGAAAAAAGTACGGAGTAGAGCGTAGTCAGTGCCCTCATGTGTCTACGTTGCCGAATAGGCAACCATCCAAGGAGCGAACGAAACTTACGACACATGATCATATTTGCGAAAGTTAAAGACGAATCGAATGCAGTTATTAAGAAGGCGATCAAGTTTATTGAGTAATTGTTATGTTAGGAATGAGTAGACGAACGTTTCAGTTGAGTCGTGTATTGTCACTACTTAAATTACATCATTGTTGAATTATTTATTAAATTGAGAAATGCACACATAAACATAGCGGTGTGCATTATGACGTACTATCAGCCAACTCCATATCTAGCCATTTTGAAAACAAAATCCCGTGCACACGGTGGTGTTGGCTTTTAGGAATTAAATAGTATAAATATGACGGGATAAAATCCATAAAAAGTAGTTTTATTTCAATATCTTTTTTGTTTATACGATTAGAGATACGATTTCGATTTCATAAAAAGGACGATGCTATTGGCGAGGCTGTAAGCAAATATAGCCCTTACGGTGGCTAGATATGGCGTTGGCCGATAGTACCTACTTGTTCTAATTACTAAAAAGATCAATGTACAGCGTAACTTGTATACTGCGTACAGTGGAGATGAGAATGTTAAGTCGCTGAATTGCCCATACAAACGTAACACCAAAATAAATCGTAATTTAAACGAATCCGAAACAGATTGAATAAATTGTGTTATTATTCGGATCAGATATCGGTAATCTAGGTTCTTACCCTACCATTTCATTTATTACTACTTAATTGGAAATAAACGACCGAAAAAACGGTTGAGACTTCATAAAGTTATCAAAAATTATATTCACTTACAATTATTTCCAGTGACGTATTTTGCACGAAATGTTAGTATACGAACCTAGATTAATGGTATCCGAATCAAAAACCTAAATATACGATGAACCAGGGGTCCCCAAACTTCTTTATCTTGTCGACCACTTCGCATATTTTTCAGTTTTCGGTAGACCACCCGTTTGCCTAATTTAAAATTTTTGCAAATTGTATATACCATATACCCATTTACATCTCAGGAATCCCTATATGTTCCCGCTGATATGGAGCCCTTGTAGGTTGTCATCGACTCCTGGGGGTCGATATAGATCACTTTGGGAATCACTGATCTAAACTTTCTTGGAATATGGGCGTGATAGTTCGTTATTTTTGTGACAGGCAAACGTGGTAGCCCAAACCCGCATCAACTACAACGAGCGTGAGCTGCTGCAGCTGGTGGCCGCACACCTAGCAGCGCGTGGACTGAGCGCCAGCGCCGCCACGCTACAGCGAGAGGCGCGCCTGCCGCCGCCAGCGCAGCCCGCGCCCCCGCCGCCGCCGCCCCCGCCCGTCTACACGCCCTCCACCCCCAGCCGGGTCAGTACTAGTCACACACACAGCTGCGAGCGCCGCCACGCCTGCCGCCGCCAGCGCAGCCCGCGCCCCCGCCGCCGCCGCCCCCGCCCGTCTACACGCCCTCCACCCCCAGCCGGGTCAGTACTAGTCACACACACAGCTGCGAGCGCCGCCACGCCTGCCGCCGCCAGCGCAGCCCGCGCCCCCGCCGCCGCCGCCCCCGCCCGTCTACACGCCCTCCACCCCCAGCCGGGTCAGTACTGGTCACACACACAGCTGCGAGCGCCGCCACGCCTGCCGCCGCCAGCGCAGCCCGCGCCCCCGCCGCCGCCGCCCCCGCCCCCGCCCGTCTACACGCCCTCCACCCCCAGCCGGGTCAGTACTGGTCACACACACAGCTGCGAGCGCCGCCACGCCTGCCGCCGCCAGCGCAGCCCGCGCCCCCGCCGCCGCCGCCCCCGCCCGTCTACACGCCCTCCACCCCCAGCCGGGTCAGTACTAGTCACACACACAGCTGCGAGCGCCGCCACGCCTGCCGCCGCCAGCGCAGCCCGCGCCCCCGCCGCCGCCGCCCCCGCCCGTCTACACGCCCTCCACCCCCAGCCGGGTCAGTACTGGTCACACACACAGCTGCGAGCGCCGCCACGCCTGCCGCCGCCAGCGCAGCCCGCGCCCCCGCCGCCGCCGCCCCCGCCCGTCTACACGCCCTCCACCCCCAGCCGGGTCAGTACTGGTCACACACACAGCTGCGAGCGCCGCCACGCCTGCCGCCGCCAGCGCAGCCCGCGCCCCCGCCGCCGCCGCTCCCGCCCGTCTACACGCCCTCCACCCCCAGCCGGGTCAGTACTGGTCACACACACAGCTGCGAGCGCCGCCACGCCTGCCGCCGCCAGCGCAGCCCGCGCCCCCGCCGCCGCCGCCCCCGCCGCCGCCGCTTCCCCCGCCCGTCTACACGCCCTCCACCCCCAGCCGGGTCAGTACTGGTTACACTCACAGCTGCGAGCGCCACCACGCCTGCCGCCGCCAGCGCAGCCCGCGCCCCCGCCGCCGCCGCCCCCGCCCGTCTACACGCCCTCCACCCCCAGCCGGGTCAGTACTGGTCACACACACAGCTGCGAGCGCCGCCACGCCTGCCGCCGCCAGCGCAGCCCGCGCCCCCGCCGCCGCCGCCCCCGCCGCCGCCGCTTCCCCCGCCCGTCTACACGCCCTCCACCCCCAGCCGGGTCAGTACTGGTCACACACACAGCTGCGAGCGCCGCCACGCCTGCCGCCGCCAGCGCAGCCCGCGCCCCCGCCGCCCCCGCCCCCGCCCGTCTACACGCCCTCCACCCCCAGCCGGGTCAGTACTGGTTACACTCACAGCTGCGAGCGCCACCACGCCTGCCGCCGCCAGCGCAGCCCGCGCCCCCGCCGCCGCCGCCCCCGCCCGTCTACACGCCCTCCACCCCCAGCCGGGTCAGTATTGGTCACACACACAGCTGCGAGCGCCGCCAGCGCAGCCCGCGCCCCCGCCGCCGCCGCCCCCGCCCGTCTACACGCCCTCCACCCCCAGCCGGGTCAGTACTGGTCACACACACAGCTGCGAGCGGCGCCACGCCTGCCGCCGCCCCCGCCGCCGCCGCCACCGCCGCCGCCGCCCCCGCCCGTCTACACGCCCTCCACCCCCAGCCGGGTCAGTACTGGTCACACTCACAGCTGCGAGCGCCTCCACGCCTGCCGCCGCCAGCGCAGCCCGCGCCCCCGCCGCCGCCGCCCCCGCCCGTCTACACGCCCTCCACCCCTAGCCGGGTCAGTATTGGTCACACACACAGCTGCGAGCGCCTCCACGCCTGCCGCCGCCAGCGCAGCCCGCGCCCCCGCCGCCGCCGCCCCCGCCCGTCTACACGCCCTCCACCCCTAGCCGGGTCAGTATTGGTCACACACACAGCTGCGAGCGCCGCCACGCCTCCCGCTGCCAGCGCAGCCCGCACCCGCGTTGGATACTTGACCGGGGTTTGGCGTAGCTGTCAAAAATTACAATTCTGAAGTCATTCAATGATTATTTCGACACAGTAATAAAGGAGACTGAGACCTTTGTAAGAAAACCAGGGTCGACTGATCACATTATCAATTATACTTATACTATCCCACTGGGACTCGTTTTAGAATGAGAGGGGTTAGGTTATAGTCCACCAGGCAGTGTTGGAGATTACACAATTAATATTTCAATCAATTTTTAATCAATTCTAATAAATAGTTTGATGATCTGCTTAATTGATTACAATTTTAATTGTTTAGTAACCAACACTACCACCACGCCAGCCTAGTGCGGGTTGCCAAACGACACACGCCGTCGAGAAAATCCGCCGCAATGTGTGTACATTAGTTCGCCTCTGACTAACCCTTCGGGGAATGCAGGCGCGATGGTAAATGTTACTCATTATAATATTGTCCACAGCCCCGTCTGTCGGTGTCTCGCGTGAACAGCAGCAGCTCTCTCCATCGCGACAGCTTCGAACTGAACAGTTCCCACCACTCCACACACACGGACGAGTCTAGTCCACTTCCGCCCGTCATCAAGCTTAGGTGAGTGATAATACTCCGTAAACTAAGATCTTTATCTTTCAGTATGACCTCTAATCCTTATTAATATAATAAACGTGAAAGTTTGTGAGTATGGATGTTTGTTACTTTTTCACGCCAGAACGGCTGAACGGATCTGGCTGAAATTTGGCACAGAGATAGATTAATATAGTCTGGAATAACATAGGCTACTTTTTATCCAGGTCGAACCCAATTCAGAAGTCGACGCAGACAAAGTCGTAGGCAGAAGCTTGTCTATATACTAATAAATGTCTGTTTATAGTACAAACTTCATTAACTTCCCTTAGGTTTACCTTGGATTAGTAACTCGAGATCTATCATTTTTCCGGCAGTCTCTCATATGATTCTCCGAAAAATGTAAACAACATGTAACTGGATAAGCGCAAGACCTCAAACACTGCAATTAGAATATCGAGGCGTATAATAACGAAAGCCTTAAGTCATTTTGAGACACATAGGGGTCCGGCGGAGCTTGAATTGCCCACTAAAACGTAATACCGTAGTAAATCGTAATCCAAACAATATTCTATCAAATTATGTTATTATTCAGATTTGGATACCGTTAAGGTTCCTACCGCACTATTTCGTCTACTACTATTTTACTGGAAATAAAATATCGGAAGATCGTTCAAAACTTTGTAAAGTAATAAAAAATTGCATTTGCTTACTTTTATTTCCAGTGAAGTATGTATTTTGGATGAAATGGTAGAGTAGGAACCTAGATTAACGGTATCGGAATCCGAATAATAACGGAATTTGATGAAATTGTGTTTGAATTGCGATTTATATCGGTATTACGTCTCATAAGCATATTTTTTTGAAGAAGTACCAGCTAAACTCAATACTTGTGGTCATACTACAGTCGTATCCACAACGACTACGATTTTGGTGCGCACATGCACACAACCACACAATAACAGTTCATGCAAATAGGTTTCAGTTGTCCATAACTGGACCCACTGATGGATCAGGGCGCCATAATTTCAGGTATTGTAATTATTTTTCGAGAAAAATTAACATTAAAACATCTTTACAAGGCCAATTTTGAACGCTGCAACATATTGCTATATGTGCTGTATAGTTGTATGTATATGCTGGTAAATAAATAAATATATAGGTATAACATACTGGTTTCTGACACTTACGCGAATATTAGACATTGAAATAAAACTACTTTTTACGGATTTTATCGCGTTGTATTGATATTATTTGATTCCCGACGTTTCGGATCCTTTACAGCATCCATGGTGAGGGGTAGACCAAGTTGTTAGACGTCTTAATGTTACAATTACTAACAGCTACCTTCTCCCGTTGAAACGTCGGGAATCAAATAATATCAATACAACGCGATAAAATCCGTAAAAAGTTGTTTTATTTCAATATTTAGGTATAAATTTGGTTATGAAACTATCTAATTTTTGTCACACAAGCGCCCCTCCCTGGCTTCGCACGGATATCAATTTAGTTGTCAAAAGGTATTAAAAAAATATATTATTGCATGATATAGAATTATTATTTTACCAGGGACAGCCTGCAACTACTGTTTGTCCCCGTGTGGGGACGGGTTAGAATACTGTTCCTCGCTGCCTTTCAGATAGGCATCCCGTAAGAGGCGAGTAATATCTGATTTTCTCGGTGCTCTGTAAACTTTGCCCGGTAATTGAAAAATAACCCTGTATAAATAGAACCGGATCTTAATACCGTTCCGCTAATCTGGTATCGTCATGCGACGGGTTGCCTAGCTCCCTAGATTATGGCTGAGCTAATGGCTGATGCATGCGTGCCGTCAGCTGGGACTGGTCTACTCAGGAATTGTCCTGTATTGTACCACTCACATATTTTGGTACTATTATGTCTGGAATTTAAAAAAGACAGAGGTCGTCAGTCAAGAAATGCCGGCGCCATCCAATAAAAAAAAATTAAAACATTGACAAGTGTCTGTATCATTTCATTTTATTTCATTAAGTACCTTCACGGGTCGGACAGGGTTTTCTTAAATATTATATAACGCGATAAAATCTGTAAAAAGTTGTTTTATTTTGAAATACATTATTGTTACAGAAAAGTACAAAACCCACCTTTAAATGCAGTTTCAACGCCCACGTCCGAACATAAGCGGTCCCTACAGAAGCAGTTGAGCATTCCTCCTGGAGAACCGACGCCCAGTCAGCATCGCGTGACCCTGCATACGATCATCACTGAGTACCTGTATAACCAGCATGCACTATGCAAGAACCCCGTCGTTACCTGTCCACAGTTCAACTTGTTCGAGTAAGTACATACCATCACGCCTGTATTCTCCAAAGGGTTAGGCAGAGGTGAACTAATTCACAATTCTACACCCACAGTTCGCCGGTATATTTAAGTCTTTAAAACCGGGCACAAATACCAAACTCCGAGCTGCTACTAGGGATTTCATAGAAAAACCTAATAACACTTCCTGGGAATTGAACCTAGGATCTCGCGTAGCAGTCGCGTTTGCGACAGCTACGTTAATGAGGCAGTAAAGTATTTCGTTAGTTTTAACTTTTATTATCTTGCTAGGCAAAGTTTACGTATACATATACACATACCACAGTCTAATTAGCTTCCGTGAGAGAAGTATTTTATGAAGACTTATGTTGGAGGAACATATTTTCATTTTGCTGAATAAAGGTTATCCATGGATGTGATCAATAATGCTGTTGGGTAATAAAGATGTTAAGCTGTTGGGCACAGTTTGCTTGGAATTTTGAAAGGTTATCCAATGCTGACAGAGCACGTACATTTTTATTAAGTAGTTATCTTGGTGTGAAAACTTTGCCCATTTCCGAGTGAGGTATGTACAATGCTAAACATTGCACACGTTTTTATTAACTAGTTTGTCAGTCTCAATAATTGTGTGGTGGCGTTCACCCAGGAAGTGATAGCCTAGTGGTATGACTGTTGGACTGTTGGACTGCCAAGTCAAAGGTCTAGAGTTCGAACCCAAGGTACGCCTCACATTTCTGACTTTTCGAAGTCATGTGCGTATTAAATAGTTAATTATCACGAGCTTAAACGGTGAAGGAAAACATCGTGTGGAAATCTGCATGCTTGAGAGATTTTCTCGATGGCATGTGAAGTTTGCCAAACCGCACTAGGCCAGCGTGATGGACTATAGCCTAATCCCTCTGATTCTGAGAGGAGACCCGTGCCAAGCAGTGGGACGATATAATGGGTTGATTATGTTATTCTAATTGATGTCATGTTTGAATTCTTGCGCTTATCCAGTTACACGTCGTATACATTTTAGTCTGTGTGCCAACCCCCACTAGGCCAGCGTGGCGGACTATAGCCTAATCCCCCTCATCAGAGAGGAGATCCGTGCCCCGCAGTGGGATAATATTTTGTGTTGATTACGTTCACCCAGGCCCCACAAATGTCCGGAGCCGCGGGCGGGCGGGGGCGTGCTGTTCGGGCGGGGGCGCAGCGCGGAGGCGGGCGGCGCGGGGGGCAGCGTGGTGGCGCGCGTGGGGCGGCGCGAGCTGGGCCTGCCCACGTGCGCGCGCCGCCACGCGCACCTGGTGCACGCGCACTTCGCGCCCGCGCGCACGCTACGCTTACAGGACGACGATGCTTACTTCACGCACACTATATTCCACGTGAGTCTAACATTCCAAGATTTATTGCATACACATTTTTTTAATGAGATATGAGGGCAGAAAAGTAGACGGATCGTCCACGTACCGAAAGAGTCACAAGTGCGTTGCCGGCCTTTTAAAAGGGGATTGGGCCTCCGGTAACCTCAGTCACTCGGAGAAACACAACGTCAGCGATGTTGTGGCACGCCAGAGCCATGCTTCGGCACGAATGGGCCGGCTTGACAGGCCTCACAAAAAACCGGCGTCAAACAACGCTTACGTTGTGTTTCTCCGAGTGAGTGAGGTTACCGGAGGCCCCTTTTAAAAGGCCGGCAATGCACTTGTGCCTCCTCTGGTGTTACGACTGTCCATGGGCGGCGGTAATCGCTTACCATCTGCTTTTTTTGCCCCCTATCCTATAAAAAAAAGGAAAAATTATGTATTTACGTATTCTCGCGCAATTTTTTAAATTTTTGTATTCGTAAGAACCTGTCTCGAACTTAAATAATTATTTTTAAAGAAATTTACCAAATTGGTCCAGCTGTTCTTCAGTTCTTTTTTTCTTGAGATTAAACGAAAAGCGTAAGCTAATCTAATATGAAACCGTGTTTCTCCCGCAGCCAACGCAACAGCAGTTATTGGCAGCGACATCTTCAGGCGACATTAGGATATTCAATCTCTTTAGCGGCGTAGAAGAAAATTCTTATCAAGTTCACGAATCTTATATTTATCATATGCAGGTAAATAATCACGACTATTTAAGAAAACACACATACCAACACATTGCTTTTGAAAAAAGAAAACACAGATACACACAGGCCAGTATGTGCCTACCTATATACACACATAGGTAGGCACATACGGATAAACACAGGTATTTTTTTTTGTGATTTTTAAACATTGCTAGGATTTTCTCCTGTATCGTGGGTGCGTTTCCAAACACATATTCTGACATACACAATCGCCCAGACCCTGAACAACTACCTGTAGATCATACAAATATTTGCTCCGTGTGGGGATCGAACCCACAACACGTGGCGCAGAAGCCGATCGCTCAGCCGCTACGCCAAACGCTGTAAACGCACCCACGACACAGCAGAAAACGCGACCCCAGCAGTGGCAGACCGCCTTTGCAGTCTTCAGCGCAATTGAGGGGGACTGTTGTGATCCCCCACCTGCCCATCCAAATTACGCACACCTACGCCAACCCACAGTATTAATTAAATTTATCCCGAACCCCCAGCTCGTAACAATATTGTTGATGTGCCTTATGTAAATACATAAATAATAATTATATGTATATTGTCACAGGCAAGCAGAGACGGGTTATTACTGCTAGCGTCGGCGACGACACCGTGGCGACCTCTATCTGCGCTATGGAACATGAAAGAGTTCGAGTTATTGTAAGTATGTGCCATGTGGGGGACGGGGTGGACTACGATCTCTATACACTTACGCACACTTTTAATTGTATTCGGTAACTTGACAGCTGAAGGGTTACCAGTTACTGACAAAAAAATATAGTGAGGTGGTGGAAGAATGAAGGAAATAGGGAGTACGCATGTCTTTTTTTATATTTTTAATCAATAGTTTGCATTATTAAAGCACCGTAAAAATATTGCTTTGACAATAATATTAATATTTAATCATAAAAATAAATATTCAAAACTGCAATCAGATACGGGAGATTTAAACGCCGCCATATTGGTCGCGTGTACTGTGACGTCAGTTTCCACAAAAACGGTCACTGTTAAAACATATTGATTGATGATTATTGATGATGATTGATGTTAAAACTTATTGATCGTTTTATACAATCAATTATATATATATATATATATTTAAGTTTACTAACTAATTCGAATATGGGAGAGGACTGAAATAAATTTTATACCTAGTAATTACAAACCTAAATGTTTACGGTGTCGTCATGAGCGCGTCACTACGTAAGTTCCGTTTTGATCTGTTAAATTTGCGGTGCACTTTTTCTACTTTAAATAATTAAAATGTTGTTGGAAAAGTGATTTAGTTAATAAAATGACAAAAGTGAAAAAAGTAAAGTTACATGATTTTTATAATTTTTTTATTTCTATTAGGAGATATTTTTTTTATTATTAATTAATTACTAGCTTCTACTCGCGACTTTCGTCTGCGTGTACTACAGGATTGGATCCCACCTGAATAAAAAGTAGCCTATGTGTTATTCCAGGCTATAATCTCTGTGCAAATTTTATCCAGATCCGTTCAGCCGTTGTGGCGTGACAGAGTAACAAACATCCATACACACAAACTTTCGCGTTTATAATATTAGTAAGGATTCTTATGTTCCCACATCATAAATATGAATTTTCCAAGTTTTATTTAAATTAAATCATTTATATTTTATTTTGAATTCACAAAATCCACAGCTCTTAAAGTTAATGCTTTCGTTCTTTACGCATAATCGTTCACTACCCCAACACTATTAGTTGTATCGTATCATTATTTTCTTCTGAACTGTCAAGTTACAGTCTAAACGTTAAAAGTCGATCTTAGCTACACGCTATCGAGTATCCGCGCAAAAGTCGAAACACACCGCAGTGCTTTACGACAGACTCCGACGTAATAGTGGTCACCAGCCAGTCAGACCACAAGAGGTCCTACCACCGAGCAAGTCAGATATTTTCTCGGCTCTTACGAGATGCCTATCTGAATGTGAATGGCAGTGAGGAACTGTATTCTGGCCCGTCCCCACATGGGCAAAAATGAGTTTTTAAGAAATCAAATACGTTTATTATTTTTAACGTGGGAGAGCCATGCTTCGGCACGAATGGACCCGCTCGACCGGAGTGATACCACGGCCTCATAGAAAACCAGCGTCAAACAACGCTTACGTTATTTTTTAGTAAAGGAAAAAATTCAATCGCGGGCAGGATTCGAACCTGCGTCTTCTGGTTTGATATACCAGACGCTCTGACCTCTAAGCCACCGCGAACCCTACCCGCATGATTGAAATTTTGCCTTCACATTCTGAATTTACGTCATAAGGTGACGTTGGTGACATCTATGAGAGGCAAGTTACCTTACCTCTCAACCGACACGACTTACTTTACAGTTAGTTCAGTGTCGTACGCTGCCACCTTACCTTTTAACTATCTTTTTGTGATTTTCTTGCATTTTCCATACTAAGATTATTAAGTTATTTTTTAGTAAAGGAAAAAATCAATCGCGGGCAGGATTCGAACCTGCGTCTTCTGGTTTGATATACCAGACGCTCTGACCTCGCTTACGTTGTGTTTCACCGAGTGAGTGATGTTACCGGAGACCCAATCCCCTTTAAAAAGGCGGGCAACGCACTTGTGACTCCTCTGGTGTTGCGGGTGTCTGAGCTCAATAAATCTTACACATCAAACTGCATAATTGTCAAACTATTTAAAACAAAGTTGTAAAGATTAATATTATAATCATGTTTTTTTAAAAAAGAGTATCTATGGAGTTTCTTGCCGGCTTTTCTCCATAAGACCCACTTTTTGGAACCGTGCAATTAGTTTGACTTTTCAAAAGTACCTTTTTAATGGTCTAATTGAAATACATAATTTTAATTTTAACGGGCGGCGGTACTCGCTTACCATCAGGCGATCCGTCAGCTCGTTTGTCCCCTATCCCATAAAAAAAATACGTGTCAAGTCCATTTTGTTTTCAGATTCCAATTAGACAATGAAGAATACGTGGAATTCTCAAAGATGACGGATGAAAGAATCATAGGCACGAAAGGGGAAACAGCGACAATCTTCGACACCCGCACCGGGAGAGAGCTGATGACCCTGACGCCTGCCATCAGCAATCAATACGCCAAGAACAGGGCCACCTTCAACCCCACGGATGAACTGGTGCTGTCAGGTATTATACTAAAGAATCGTCCATTAATGACACTTCAAAAAAAGGAGGAGCTTCTCAATTCGATTGTATTTTTTTTATGTTTGTTACCTCAGAACTTTCGACTGGGTGAACCGATTTTGACGATTCTTTTTTTATAAAAGCGATAAAATGCGTAAAAAGTAGTTTTATTTCAATGTCTAATATTCGCGTAAGTGTCAGAAACCAGCTTTTTTTTTTATTTGAAAGTTGGTGCTTCTCGTGTGGTCCAGTTAATTTGGTCCAGTTCTGACAATGGCATCCATGAGAAAACCATATAAGTCTTAAATTTAATTCGACAAATGGAAGGATAACCAATATTTAATTTCAATATAAAATTTTATTCGCTACTTCAAAATGTTGAAATAAAATTACTTTAAAAAAAATAACAGTTTCGGAAGTCGGTGGCGAAATCAAAAGATCTGATCAAATCAAAGGCACCGAAACTTAACGCACTTTCGCACATAACATTATTTTTAATGGGATAGGGGGATAAACGGGCAGACGGATCACCTGATGGTAAGGGATTACCGCCGCCCATGGACACCCACAACACCATAGCAGTCGCAAGTGCGTTGCCGACCTTTTAAAAGGGGATTGGGCCTCCGGTAACCTCACTCACTCGGCGTAACACAACGTAAGCGTTGTTTAACACCGGTTTTCTATGAGGCCGTGGTTATCACTCCGGTCGAGTCGGCCCATTCGTGCCGAATAATGGCTCAAGCCCCGAAATCCCGTATTTTTCAAGTATATGTAAAAGATAACTTATATAATATTCTGTTACAGACGGTGTACTTTGGGACGTTAATACGGGCAAAGAAATTCATAAGTTTGATAAGCTAAACCAAACTCACAGTGGCGTTTTCCATCCAAACGGATTAGAGGTAACACCGTATTATTAACTGACTCATTAGCTAGTCGCAAGCGTATCTGCTACGCTGGAAGTTCTGGGGAGTACCAGGTTGAGCAACATGATATTCTATGGATATTTTAGTGAAGGAAAAATTCAATCCTTATGACGTAAATTCAGAATGTGGGGGCAAATTGCGATCGAGTGGGTGGGACTCGCGGTGGCTTAGCGGTCAGAGCGTCTGGTGTATCTAACCAGAAGATGCAGGTTCGAATCCTGCCCGCGATTGTATTTTTTCTTTACTAAAATAACTTTATAATCTTAGCATGGAAAATGCAAAAAAATCACATAAAGATGTTATTTTATGAAATAATTCTCATTAGCTCGGAGTTTGGATTTGTGCTCGGTTAGGCTCGCTCCCTATTACATGGAACCTAAACACACCGGCTTAATGTGGGTGTACATTAGTACACCTCTGCCTAACCCTTAGGGGAATTCAGACATTTCAGATATTTCTGGAACATCTTTCGAGGTTCTTGAGTCTTAGTGTTTTTTTTCGTTTATTGGACAAACAAACAATATCACAATAACAAAAGTTATTTATTTTTATTGTTTATTTTATTTGACGACACGTTTGGCTTAGCGGCTGAGCGATCGGCTTCTGCGCCACGTGTTGTGGGTTCGATCCCCACACGGAACAAATATTTGTATGATCTTCAGGTAGTTGTTCCGGGTGTGGGCGTTTGTGTACGTGAGAATTTGTGTTTGTAAACGCATACAGGAGAAAATCATAGAGAAGGGCAACCTTTAAAAAAAAATTAAAATAATATCATCCACACCGTTTGTCACAGAGAAGTACCTACCTATATGTAATGTGATAGTGTCAGAGTTTAAAGAAAATTTTACTTGCAGGTAATATCAAATACGGAAGTATGGGATCTGAGGACATTTCATCTGCTACGGACAGTGCCTACATTAGATAAATCAGAGGTAAGATCTTACAATATAATTTATACTGAATAAGCGTAAGACAATTTCAAATCATAATTATAAATAGCTTTTGGCAGCGACTTCGTCCGCGTGGAATAGGTACTTTGTTCCCTAGTTCTTCGCCCGTGGTTTCACCTGCGTTGCCCCGTTCCTAAGGGTTGTAGCGTGATGTTTTATAGCTTGAAACCTTTCTCATGAATCACTCATTTTCCCAACATTTCCCTTCACTGCTCTGCTCCTATTGATCGTAGCGTGATGAAAAGTATACTATAACCTGTGGTTTGGGCTGTGCGTTGATAGATCACTATGTCAGTCAGTCACCTAACGTAAGAGTAGACAAATATAATCAGAAAGCTCTGAACTGCTAAGCTATCGGGAGTTACACGTGTTATTGTGAGTCAACCATAAAAGATAGACATTTGCTGTCGTGGAATATTTTTTATATAATTTTAAGGAGAACATTTCCGTCATACATGATTTCTGTGTAGCTTTAACCATTAAGGCTGCACACGCGACGGAAGCTTAAAAAATGGAGTAAGTTCTCCTGTTTTCCCAACATTTCCCTTCACTGCTCTGCTCCTATTGATCGTAGCGTGATGAAAAGTATACTATAACCTGCCCAGGAGTATGAAGAACAATTGTACCAAGTTTCGTTGAAATCCGTCTAGTGGTTTTTGTTTCTATAACGAACATACAGACAGACAGACAGACAGACATACAGACAGACAGACAGACAGACAGACAAAAATTTTACTGATTGCATTTTTGGCGTCAGTATCGATCACTAATCACCCGCTGATAGTTATTTTGGAAATATATTTCATGTACAGAATTGACCTCTCTACAGATTTATTATAAGTATAGATAACGAAACTCTGAAGTCATTTTGACACAATATGAGCATATTTTTTTCAAGAAATTAGTTATATCAGGTGAACGCAAAACTTGTGGCTGTAACTACAGTCGTGCCCACAACGACTACAATATCGATGCGCACACGCACACAATAACAATTTGTGCAAATAGGTTTCAGTTTTTCATACCTCGACTCACTGATGGATCATATTTCAGGTATTCTTTTCGCAAAAAATTAACACATATTAAAAACCACTGTAATCGATTCAGTAGTCGATTCTGTACTAACTACTTTCACGTCTTTCGCTTATTCTGTTACAAGTTGTATATACAATATGTTAACGAAAACCCTGTCCTGTCAAGAATAAAAAAATATTAATACAAATTACGTACCATTTTTGGTTCGTTCCGTAAGTTGCCGCTACTCCCGACATGGTGAATGATGGTGGTCATGGATTTACTCCAAGCCTCAAAATACGCATTCCAATACGCAAATACGAGTACGTTTCGTGTGTAATTAGCAGTTACGTCCAGATCTGAGTGACGAATCTCGAATATATATTGTATATTAATTATGTACCATATCATAGGTTTATTTATTTTATTGTATATTAAAATTAGATAAATGATAAGGCAGCTATTTAGATGTAGATAAAATATTAAGTGATTGATATATTTTGAAATACATATTTATTGTTTACTCATGAAGTTATTGTATCGAGATCCGGCTCTATTATAATCATTTACAAGAAAAAAAAATATCCCGGAAAAAAAATATAAAACGAGTAAACCGAAATGGCAATACTTACGATGGCAGCGACACCGTCCCTGGGTGCCAAACATAAAGCTTATGATGGTTTTATAACATTTGAAACAAAATTGCTGGATTCTAGGGTAATTTGACGTGGGAGAGCCATGCTTCGGCACGAATGGGCCGGCTCGACCGGAGTGATACCACGGCCTTACAGAAAACCGGTCAAACAACGCTTACGTTGTGTTTCGGCGAGTAAGTGAGGTTACCGGAGGCCCAATCACCTTTTAAAGGGCGGGCAACGCACTTGTGACTCCTCTGGTGTTGCGAGTGTCCATGGGCGGCGGTAATCGCTTACTACCAGGCGATCCGTCTGCTCGTTTGTCCACCTATTCTATAAAAAAAAAATTGTGGCAATTTGTGGCAAGCGGCGGTAGCCTAATGGCTAGGGCGTCGGACTTGCGATCATGTGGTTGCCGGTTCGAACCCCACCCATTGAACTACCGACGTGAACCCACTCGTAACGCAAGCATTTAGCTTAGCACGAGTTAACAAGAATACTAGTAACGTGCGACCCACATTGCTAGAAAAAAAAATTGGGCACGACGACCTAGAATTTCACCCCCAAAGCCAAGCTGCTGCAGAGTGACAGCCCAGCCCTATGTGGTTAAACAGTTAAACAGCTTTATATGTTTACTTTTATGAATTACTAGCTTTTTGCCCGCAACTTCGTCCGCGTGGAAGAGTTACTTTGTTCCATATGAACTTTCATCCCCTATTTTATCCCCTTGGGGGTAGAATTTATCAAAATCCTTTCTTAGCGGATGCCTACGTCATAACATCTACCTGCATGCCAAATTTCAGCCCGATCCCTCCAGTGGTTTGGGCTGTGCGTTGATATATCACTATGTCAGTCAGTCACCTTTGAGTTTTATAATTATACTAGTGGACCCAGCAGACGTTGTCCTGCCCTGAAAATAACCCAAAACTCGATTGCAGCGCCACCTACCGGGTCCAATTGTGAATCTAAACCATTCCCAGATCCCCTTGAACACACACAAAAAATTTCATCAAAATCGGTCCAGTCGTTTGAGAGAAGTTCAGTCACATACACACTCACAGAAGAATTATATATATAAAGATATTTAGATTAATGTTTATTTTATTTGGTGATCGGATCGGACAGGTTCTTTTTTAACATAGTGCATACCTAGGTGAATTTTTGATGGGCGCATGAGCGTATAGCCAAATCCAAAACTTATAAGGTATAACGAAAAATACATAAAGAACTTTCGAGTCCAATTTTGAAATATACTAAAACTACATCATTGTCTTATTGAAAAATTAATATTTCTAGGTACCATATCTTTAAAAATATAAGATCTGTTTAAAGAAATAAATATTACTGTTTTTTTTTTATTATTGCAGGTATTATTCAATCCCACATGTACTGCATTGTATGCGGTATGTTCAGATCAGGATTCTGAAGAAAGGAGTCAATTCGACACCAGCTTCAAGACTTTAGACCCTTACGACTACTCTAGTATAGGTGAGTCGATAAAACAGGTGAAATTATTTTAGTAAAGGAAAAATTTAATCGCGGGCAGGATTCGAACCTGCGTCTCCTGGTTGGATACACCAGACGCTCTGACCTCTAAGCCCCCGCGAACCCCACCTGCCTGATTGAAATTTTGCCTTCATATACTGAATTTACGTCATAAGGACGTTGGAACGAATCCTGCCCGCGATTGAATTTTTCCTTTACTAAAATAATTTTATAATCTTAGCATGGAAAATGCAAAAAAATCACAAAAAGATAAAATAGATAAAGTCATCATCCCCTCTCAACCCCCACCAAAAACTTTAAACTCTTATATCTTGGAACTTTATTAGATGAAGGATTTTTTTTTGACAAATGATAATCATGAAAGATGATGAAGAATATTGAAAAGAATATGCTGAAATGGTTTGGACATGTTGAGAGAACGAAAAGATGATTAACGAAAGGAATTTGTAAGGCGAATGTCAGCGGCAACGTCGGTAGAGGTCGCCCTAGAAGGACATACGCCGACCTTATTGGCGAAATCCTTCAAAAAGGTCAGGTGCGTAGCACTCGCAACCGGCGCGTATGTATGAGAAGATGTATGAATGTGGAAGAAGCAAAAAAACTATGCAAAGCGGCGGTCTATAGTTTCTGCCTACCCCTGTGGGAGAAAGGCGTGAGTGTGTGTAAATGGTAACCAATGTATTTTTCCATGGTCCAATCTATCATTATACCAAACCATGAAAAGTGGTTCAGCAGTGGTTTAGGCGTGAAAAGGTAGTAAACAGGAAGGCAGTCAGAGATAATTTTGCATTTATAATACGGGCCCCTAGACCGTAGAATGTTGTCATTGTAAAATAGGCTTACATTTCATATTACTAAAGCTGAAATTTACTGACACGGGGGGAGGCTTTGGAATTTGGCTTCAGTAGTTATGTGGCTTTCTTTTTCTCAGCGACGATCGACGTGAAACGCAACATTTACGCGCTGAGCGTGTCGCGGTACGGCACGCAGATCTCTCTGGTGGAGAACATGGGCGACTTCGAGCAGATGCAGGAGTCCTGCGTCAAGGTTTACGACGTGGGGCGCAAGAGGGACCACGATGACGACGCGGTCAGTACTTATATACCATAAGTTAGCTTAAAGTCGACTTAGTAGACACCTTAAAGTCGACTTAGAAGTCAACTTAAAGTCGATTTAGAAGTCACCTTAAAGTCCACTTAGAAGTCACCTTAAAGTCGACTTAGAAGTCACCTTGAAGTCGACTTAGAAGTCACCTTGAAGTCGACTTAGATGTCACCTTAAAGTCGATTTAGATGTCACCTTGAAGTCGACTTAGATGTCACCTTAAATTCAACATAATAGACACCTTGAAGTCGACACAAGTCAGCTTAAAGTCGACGTAGAAGTCACCTTAAAGTCGACTTAGAAGTCACCTTGAAGTCGACTTAGTAGACACCTTAACGTCGACTTAAAAGTTACCTTGAAGTCGACTTAGAAGTCACCTTAAAGTAAACTTAGAAGTCACTAAAGCCGACTTTAAATTTGGCTTTCATTTATTCATTAATTTTCAGGAGGAGGACGACGAAGATGAGTTGGCAGGAGGCTCGGAAAACGACGATGGATCTGACTCGGGATCGGATAATGATGATGATTGTAAGTTTATTTTTTTAAAGTGTTGTAAAATATCTTTGACAGTTTATTATTAATTCTGTTAACTTATTTGATTCTCTAAACAATTTATGTTGATTAACCGGAGTCGCGGCAGACCACGGATGATTGACCTGGATGTTTTTCTAGACCGTTGGAAGGATTTAGCAGCAACGAAAAAGTGGAATGTGAAAATGCGGGAGGCCTCTGCTCAGGAGCGGAACAATACAGACTAATAAAATATATATATATAAAATATTACTTATACTGGTTTCTGACAGCGAATATTAGACATTGAAATAAAACTACTTTTTTACGGATTTACGGATTACGGATTTTATCGCGTTGTAAGGTATTGACATTTCGAAAATCGAACGTCGATGTTTTAATTATATATTATTTACTAACGACTCTTGAATAATTCTATCTATTAAAAAAAACCGCATCAAAATCCGTTGCGTAGTTTTAAAGATCTAAGCATATATAGGGACAGACAGCGAGAAGCGACTTTGTTTTATACTATGTATGATAATAAAAAAAAAAGATTATTATTAATTAGTGTTACATATTAATGTTACAGTGGCATCGTCTCTGTTGCGGAACGCAGTGATGGGCCTGGACGGCGGCAGCTCGGGCTCCAGCAGTCACGACGAGGCCGAGCCGCGGCGACGAAGACGTACCAGGAGAGCACGGGTGACTAATACTACATTATTATTATTTTCTAGCCTTTTTTGTAGTGCGGATTATACATAACGACGATTATAATTTAAAGACTCGATTGGCGTAGCGACTGAGCGATCGGCTGCTGCGCCACGTGTCGTGGGTTCGATCCCAATACGGAGCAAATATTTGTATGATCTACAGGTAGTTGTTCCGGGTCTGGGCGTTTGTGTATGTGTGAATTTGTGTTTGTAAACGCACCCGCGATACAGGAGAAAATCCTACGGGGGGGGGGAACGTTTTTTTTAAAAAAATGAAAAGTTGCTGCCTAGTCAAAGGTCTCGATTTCGAATCCAAGGCACGCATCTTTGCCTTTTTGAAAACATGTACGTATTAAATAAATAATTAAGAGTGCGGCGGACCGAATTTCTCATAAAAACAATACTTAAATCACTGCCTCATTAGTCTAGCGGTCCCAAGCGCGACTGCTACGCTAGAGGTCCTGGGTTCGATCGAGCAAAGTGTTATTGGGTTGTTCTATGAAATTCTCAGTAACAGCTCGGAGTCTGGATTTGTGCTCGGTTAATGGCAATAGGCTCGCCCCTTATTACATGGGACCTAAAACATACCGGCGAACTGTGGGTGTACATTAGTACGCCTCTGCCTAACAGGCGGCTATACAGGCGTGATAGTATGTTATGTTAAATCACGATCCACAATTTTATCAAATTGCGTTATTATTCGGTTTAATCTAGGTTCCTACGTTACCATTTGTATAGTAAAATATCATAAGATAAATTTCAAATCCAAGATGGCCGCCGCCACAAAATGGCGGTGTCGGGCGTTTCTTTAATTTTTTAATTGAATGTAGTTATATAGTATTAATTTATTTATGTTGTATGTTCCAGGCTGCGGCAGAGGGGAACAGCAGTGACAGCGACAATGATGGCGAACTCGACCTCGGCGATATCATCGAGTTTGAACTCGATTAAAGCAATAAACGTGTTGATCAGTTCAAATGTGTTTTACTTACCTTTACACCGCCTGCAGCCCAACGATCTCGCCAACGTTGGCGGTAAGCAGTCCGACCCAATGAGGGCTACCGTGTGTAAATTTGCCGCTAGAGGCGCTAGTCTAGCGTGAGGTCCCCGAAATGTCAAATTACACTGTAGGTGAGCTACGCGGGTTTATTACTAATTGGAATAATTTACTGAATATTTTGCAATATCTGAGATTAGTTATGGCAAATATGAGTTACGGGTCAATGAATTTTAGTGAGTTCTGCAGGCTTACTCTTGAAAACAATACGATACCAATCTAAACGTGATCCGATTCCAATGTCAATTTGGCCGTCGGGCGATTTCGTACTCTTGATCACAAATCCGTTAAACCTTGTATCCCTGATTGGCCAATGGTTGGGTCGTTTCCCAATCCTATTTACTTCACCCTATCACCGAGCAATATTGAAACAATTTGGCGCTAGTCTCGAATCTAAGATTACGAAACGGCACAATTCCAATGTCGATGTATCGGAATTGAATTCAAGAGTAAGCCCCCTGACAGTTTTATCTTTCGGAAACTTATCCTCCTTATTCTTACTTGAACAAAACGGGTTTACATATCTCTGCGGCATTCTAGATATTTTACGGTACGATTTAAAGGTATTATATATATAAATATGATTAAATGTATAAATTAGTTTTCACCCGCATATTAAAAACACTGATGGTATGTTATACTAAAAAACTCAAAGCCATACTTTAGGACCTTACTCGCTAGTGGCGTCATCTGGTGAGCTTAAAAACGGTAGCCCCCATTCAAGTGCATTGATTGCCGATTAGCATTGGTACTGATCTCTCGCTAGAGTAGGAGACAGTAGAGTATGTTCTTGTTTTTTAATTCTGTCATTGGATATGGCGCCACACTTTGTGTTTGCCAATGATATGAAGACAGAATAAATCCCCAGTAAAACTGGAAAATTCACAGGCTTCGGTGGAGTTTATGAGTGAATACAAAAGTCACGATTTTCAATTTTATATCATTTATCTTTTTGTGATTTTTTTGCATTTTCCATGATAAGATTATTAAGTTATTTTTTAGTAAAGGAAAAAATTCAATCGCGGGCAGGGCACAAATAAATGTCACCTTATGACGTAAATTCAGAATGTGAAGGCAAAATTTCAATCTTGCGGGTAGGGTTCGCGGTGGCTTAGAGGTCAGAGCGTCTGGTATATCAAACCAGAAGACGCAGGTTCGAATCCTGCCCGCGATTGAATTTTTTCCTTTACTAAAAAATAACTTTATATCATTTGCCCACACTCGCACACGTTCACGAACACAATGATTAACTATCCACTATAATTACACATTAAACTTCGGAGGAACACAAATTTTGGAAAATAATAAAAAACCGTCGGGTAAAAAATGATAATTGTAGTATTCAGAAAATGTTCGTTTCCACTACATACATAAGTTAAAAATAAAGTGGTGATGTCCTAAATATTCACGCCTACTGAAAAAAAAGAGAAATTTTATGATTTTTTATTTTGTGAGGGTGTTCCTAGGATCCTTTTCCTACTGCCATCTGTTGGGAAATAGTAACACTATGAGGTGTAAATATTCGCTATTTGTCAATAGATGGCAGTAGTAGTAACTGATTAAATAAACTATGTATTAGGTATCAGTTATAAAATACATCTTACTCAACAATATAATTAATTTGAGAAAATTAAAAATCATGACACCTTTTAAATAGAGATACAATACCAATACGTACACCTTCCCAATCAAGAAATCATTCATACATACACTCACGCCTTCCTCACACAGGGGTAGGCAGAAACTATAGACTGCCACTCAAGAAATCCAATCCAAAAAATTACGCTCATGAGTCCTTCTTGCGACCTTTAGACCAATCACTCTAAATTGAGTCTTGTCCATAGAAAACAACGATTTTGTATGGAGATGCGTACTTATCCGTTCAACTTTCCGCGTCTATTCAGTTTTCGCGGGTATAAAATGAGGAAAAATTTGTTTTTATCATGCGAATGCTGTAGATGCTGTTTAGCGCTGTTCCGCCACGTTCCGGCAGTCTACGCGGTCACAACTTGTCGTCGAGGAGTCGGTAACAGTCCACTTTCAACGCCGAACGTGGCCGAACAGCGCTGTTGCCGGCGCTGTATCAGCGTGGCTGATGGAAGCAGAACTGTATAAGTATGACCAAAATCGTTCAGCGAAATGCCATTGGAGCTGAATAAATGTTAGTAAGTAAATTAGTCTCTAATTAATAAAGCAAAAAATATGAATATTCAATGCACTTTATTTCATATCATAAATAGGTAATATGTTTGGGATATCACAATTTGTTTGTTCATTAATCGCCGAAATATTTAGCTAGCAACTATGCAGTAGGTAATACAATATTTATTTATACAATAAATTGTAAAAATTTAAACAAAATTTGAAAAAAGGTATAGTAGAAAAAATATTAATAGAAATGTAGGTATTTGTAGTTATTTCTTTGTAGGATAGTATCTATTAGTTAAGGGATGGTATTACCTACATAGAAAGAATATTGTTGAGTCCGGCGGACCGAATTTCTCTTACAAACGTAATACCGAAATAAATCGTACTTAATTAAAACACAATTTAATCAAATTCTATTATTATTCGGATTCCGATAATGTTAATCTAAGTTCCTAATTTAGCATTTCGTCTAAAATATTTCACTGGAAATAAATGTAAGCGAATGCAATTTTTGATAGCTTTACCATGTTTGGGATGATTTTTCGGTCTTTTATTTCCAGTGAAGTAATAGTAGACGAAATAGTACCGTAGGAACCTAGATCCAAAACCGAATAATAACATAATTTGATAGAATACTGTTTGGATTACGATTTATTTCGGTATTACGTTTTTGTGGGCAATTCAAGCTCCGCCGGGCCCTTTCACACTACAAATTCAATATTATAAACAGAAGAAATTCTGTATCGGTAGAATATATTTTAATTTTAGAATAATTATGAAATACGGTCATAATAAATCATACCTCGATTGACAGAATTATCCTTAAAAATAATAGAAAATAAATATAACTATATACGTATAACTTTTATATGGAACACTATAGGGGTAGTTCACACTAAAGTACCAATATGATGTTTGTTTTTGACAAAAATACCTTACATATACCCCACACTATATTAAAAAAAAATACTATCCGAAAGGAGGTTCGCATAATGAAATAATAATATGTAATGAAAATAAACAAAGTTATTAATTATGTGATTGTCGTAGGTACTATATAAATTAATTCAATTTCCTCAAAACCTAACAACTTTTTAAAATGTGATTAAGTACGCCATCATTAACCTAAGGCGTTATTCAGTGTGACGCGGATGTCTACGTATCACAGATCAAACAGACAGGGTCTGTCCGTGGTCTGTGATACGTACGATCATGAAACAGAATCTGTGAGCCGTGAGGGTATCATTAGGTTACGTATCGAGATCTAATTCTAAATAATATCTTCTTCCGATTACAAGAAAAAAAAATCCCTAAATTAAAAGTGAGGGGTCCGGCGGAGATTGAATTACCCACAAAAACGTAATACCGAATTATATCGTAATCCAGACAATATCCTATCAAAATATGTTATTATTTGGATTAAGATACCGTTAATCTAGGTTCCTACGGTACTATTTCGTCTACTACTACTTCACTGGAAATAAAAGAGGGGGAAATCGTTCCAAACTTGGTAAAGTTTTCAAAAATTGCATTCGCTTGCATTTATTTCCAGTGAAGTATTTTGGACGAAATGTTAGAGTAGGAACCTAGATTATCGGTATCAGAATCCGAATAATCACAAAATTTGAGTAAATTGTGTTTGAATTACGATTTCTTATGGTATTACGTTTGTAAGAGAAATTCGGTCCGCCGGACTCTTAAACGTACTCGTAATACAGTGGCCAAAGGCGGATGATGGTGTTTTCACATTAAAAAAAATTGCTAGATTTTGGGGAAACTGCAGTAATTTGGGCACGACAATCGTGAATTTAAATTAAGCTTCATGAATATGTTCACTTTCATGAATATCGTATGTTTATTATTTTATTTAAATGTGATTGGGATCCCTCTATGTCCCATACGGATCGGACAAGTTTTATTTTAACATAGTATACTTATAAATAAAATTATCTATGAAGTTATAGGTCTGATTATTAGATTTACGGCAATTTACAAATCAGTTTAATTATTTTCCAGTTTTTCTCTTATAATCTTTATGATTTTACTATAAAAAAAAATAAACAAAAACAAATTACCACTGACATTTTTTTGACAAATTGACATTGACAGCAGTTTCATAAATAAAGAATGACATTTCTATTGAAAAAATCTCTCAGGTGCCAATTACAAAATTTACAAAGTGACACCTACAAAAAAAAAAGAAAATAATAGTACGCCAATAATAAGTGATGAGCGATATTGGTACTTTAGCATGAATTATTTAGGTATTATTAGATAGGTTTATTATAATCAAGAATTATGTTATTATGTACAAGTTACAGACTAGCACACTACCATACAATGGCACTAGATTCACGAAGTCTTTTTACAATTTTATTGTTACGAATAAACTCCATTTGTTTAGGTACGAATGGAAATACTGTAATAGCTGTGTAACCCCATGGCCGGTGACTAATATGGCTAGCGAGGGTTAGTTAGTACGGTTTCTAGTTTGTACGAGTCCAATACACCTTGCCACCTCCCCAGGTGCCACACGATCCGTGAGGATATTTTTTTGTGATCTTTTTTTGCATTTTCCATGCTAGGATCATATCTGCGTGGACTTCAGAATTGGGTCCGACCTGGATAAAAAGTAGCCTATGCCTATTATTCCAGACTATAATCTATATCTACCAAATTTTATCCAGATCCGTTCAGCCGTTTTGGCGTGAAACAGTAACAAACATCCATACATCCATAGTCACAAACTTTCACGTTTATAATACTATTAGTAAGGATTTCAGGGAAGGAAAAATTTGACCGCGGGCAGGATTCGATCCTGCGTCTTCTGATTAGATACACCAGACGCTATGTCCTCTAAGCCATAGCAAGCTCCACCCGCCGTTTATAAAATTAGCATGGAAAATGCAAAAAATCACGAAAAGGTAGGCATCGTACGGTTGAGAAGCAAAAGTACCTAACTTGCTTTTCAATAGATGTCATTAAAGTCACCTTTAGATTGTGAAGGCAAATTTCGTTAAATCGGGTGGAACTCGCGGCGGCTTAGTGGTCATAGCTTGTGGTGTATCTAACCAGAAGACGCAGGTTCGAATGCTGCCCGTGGTAGAATTTTTCCTTCACTAAAATAACTTTAAGATTTATGAGGATTTTCCGGACCACAAAAAAGGTGGATAAGTACGTGCTTAGCCACATACAAAGGCATTATTCACTAGGGTATCTTGGTATGCTACATAAAATCAAAGAAAGAAAAAATATCTCAATATAATTTAATTAAGCCAAGGATTTATGATTGTGGCTATAAAACACCTCTAATATTGAATAATAGCCTATAGATAGTTAGAAGCGGTGGTAGCCTAATGACTAGGGCGTCGGACTGGCGATAATGTGGTTGCCGGTTCGTAACACACCCATTGCACTACCGACGTGAACCCACTCGTAACACAAGCATTTAGCTTAGCACACGAGGGGTATTAATAATACTACTAGTAATGGGCGAGTACCTAAGCTTTTTTTTTTTGAATAATGATCACAATTCATTCAGCGGAGCTAAGAGTACGAACGTAGACGAAAATAATACTTACACCAAGTAGGTAGATACTGACATATATTTTTGCGAGGTCAACTGACATATATTTTTGCGAAAATATATGTCAGGAGGTGGGAATCGAATCCACAACGCGGCGCAACGATAGTGGCGATAACCGTAACCGCTACGCCAAACTTTTTTTTTTAAATCGGAGACCAAGATACCATTTTGGGCCACTGATTCGAAGAACTTTTGTAATTTAGAAACAAAAGTTTACAAATGAGTTTCCCGAAAATATTTACGTACTTACTGTAATTACATTTTATATCGGTATACCTACCTAAACAAATGGAGCATAGAAAATAAGCCTCGCGTGGTACTCTTTCCATAATGGAGATGAGATGAGGATAAAAATCTATTAAAAAATATCTATGGTTCCTTCATAACGTGATATGAAATTGCAATAAAGACGGAAGATCACCTGCAATAGCAAAAATTCTAAATTTGAATTAGTATAACCCGGAGCTACGGCAACATAACAATTATTTAAAAAATATATCTCAAAAAAAAGAACAATATTTGTTTAAACATCGTATCCGGAAAGAGTACCATAAATAATCATTTGAATACTTACATAAAAACTACATGCTATTATTGTCTATTCTGTGATATACCGACTTGCAGAGTCCGATTTATACCAATTTATTAATAATACAAACATCATACATTACTTTCGCATATTATTAAAACCAATTATTTGCATATTCACCCCCGTAACTAAACCACAAAATATTCACTAGTCTAGTGACAGCTGGACTGGGCGTGTGGCTTTTGATATCATTGACAAAAACCTTCATTAGAATTCCATTTTATTTTAAACTGTCAAAATAATTATTTTTAAAATAACACCCTATTTCCAATAAAAACAGGTCCTTTAAAAAAATGGTGATGTGGTGATGCATTTAATGCTGCAATTAATACTTATTTCGCAACTTTAGATTTCATCTGTTTCTGCGGGCTATTTTTAAACGAAAATTATTATTTTCTATTACTACGGGAGAAATGATTGAAACTACATAATCGACCTATTAATAACGTTAAACAATTTATTATGAAGGTAAGTATAACGAAGATGAACGTAAGGGCCAAAAGAAATAATAGGTATTTAAAAATCCATAAAATAAATATGTATTATTCAGTTGGTACATCCTGTTGTGTGCTAAACTCGTATGTAAATGTTACATTACATAGCACATAACTCGGAATGATCGCGATAAAATTATCATGGATGTGCCTGGTGCGTCACTTTGGGCGTAGCTAAAGAGGTGGGAGGGAGCAATGGCCGCCCCGCCTAAAGTTTGTTGTCGTCATTAAATTACAAACCGAATTTGTTACTATTGTCTAATCTTTATTACATTCACATAAGTTTTTTTAATATTGCCAACGTCAATCCACGTCCAGCGCGGGAAATGAATAATTTTGACAGAAAGATATTTAATTATAGAACATTAAAAAACCATTCCCATAATTAAAAATAACTGCAATTTATCCTGGTCAATAGAAAAATTTAATTAAGTATTTATAAATATTATCATACAATATTGATTCTTATAACTAAGTTTATTTACAATATTTTACATTAGCCATTAATGGATTTGTGTATCGATACACTATGTACAGTAACGGTACTGGATACCGTTATTTGTTAAAGTTTTATAGTTATCATATGACTAATAATGAGAATTGTCACACTTGTTCACGTACTTGAATTAATGTCAACAGTCTTAAATTGATCAATACAATTAATATGATTTTGTAATAATTTTGTTTGACCCAGTTAT
Organism: Acronicta aceris; assembly: GCA_910591435.1. NCBI lineage: Eukaryota > Metazoa > Arthropoda > Insecta > Lepidoptera > Noctuidae > Acronicta > Acronicta aceris. The sequence goes on along the minus strand of OU342786.1, from coordinate 4,711,987 downwards.
AGGAAACAAATGTATTTTTAGAAAAGAGATCATAATATTTGATAGAAACTCATTCCATTCAAATTTAAAAATAAATTTATAAGCTTTTGATCTTTTCAAATGTAATAGTAGCGACTATTTATATATTATTATGATTTATTTACACTATTACCCACAATTTGTCAATGGACAAATTCATTAACTCCTCCGCCATGATGGTGGAATTGTTGTGTGTTATCCACTATAACGCTAGTGTATCCGCCTTCTTGTACCGCCGGACTTGGGGTCATTTTACCAAAACTACCCCCGAAATTCTCCACTACCGGCCTCCCGTTCTGGTTCGGATTATGCCCATAAAACGATATTAGGTTCGTGTAGTTGTATTGATTAGGTATTTCTGAGCCCTCTATTGAGCTACAAGATGAGGAGCTGGCGGAAAAAGGCCTCTGACTTTGAGGATAGCTGACGTAATTTGGTAGAATCTCATTGGTGTCTGTGTAGTTTTCGTAGAAGATTTCCTGGTAAGATCCGTTCTGTTGGTGATATTCGTCTTGGGCTTCGTACGGGGGTAACACAGGGATGTACTCTGGATAGTTGTAACCCCCACTAGAGTCACTGTATTCGCTTTCAGGGACTTGGACTGGGTTGATCTTTTCTGTGTGTCGCACGTGGGGCATTTGGGGAGAGGTGGTGGTTGTGGGGACGTGTAACGGCGTGCTACATTCTACGTTGTTGACGTGCTTTGGAGCCCCTTGGCTAATGTTTAGGATAAGGTGTTTCTCTTCGATGTCACTGTAAAGAAAGATTAGGTTAGAATACTATTTTGCGTTACCGGTATTTCTAATTCGTAACATGATACAGATTTTTTTAAAGAATGTTCCATTACAAACATCGAAATTAGTTTTTATAATGTAGCCGCCTCTTTCGCTCATTTTTTACGACAAATCTAATTAAATAATAACCTTAAATAGACGTCCAAAGCTTTAGCGTTGGCTGTTCAGCACTTAAGCTGTCTTTAAAAAAAATTTCAATTATTTTTCTCAGCTAAAATACTAGTAGACAGTGAAGACTTTCTTTAACTACAACCTAATAGTGTATCCTCAATGGAATAATTTTGGATTTGACTGACTTCTCATAGTTCATCATTCTACGTCCAGATTCTAATGTAAGTTGTTGAAAAGACAAGTTTTTATTCCATGTTCAAATTTGTATATCGCAAGCAGTCGAAAGATATCGTAACATGTTGCAGGAACTACCTGAGTACGTAGTTGACAGACACGATGCAATGCGGTCGCGACGAACGTGAGTTGTGCACGATGGTCGCGTAGCTCTGCATCCAAACCCAGCCACCACTCTTCGTGAGAAAGCGATAGTACCTAGAGGTCACTTGCCCTTTTGTTAGAACTGTAAAAAAATACAAGTAGGTTTTAATACATCCATAGAATGAATAGAATGAATCCTTGTTTTTTAAAACCATTGACTGGCAGTAAGCCACATATAACAATAAGTATTATAGCACACTAGCCCATTATAAGCCGATAACTGGGTGAATATTTGAACATTATTTAACAATTAATCATTCTTCTCATCACAGTAGTTCTCTCTTTCATAGTTCAGATTGTTTTTATTCTTGTCTTATTGCTTGACGGCAGTAGTGTTGTTTAAGTTTTCATTATCATAGTTGTAGTTTTAAACAAGTTAATGACGTTGTAATATCTTTCAAATATTCACCCAACTATATGATTCAAACACTGGCAGGAATTGTGGTAACATAACAAATATCATATCATGATGGATCAGCATCGATCATATCAGCCATAGGGTGTGCACTGCTAAATAAATACATTTACAAAAAAAAATGTTACTTATGACGTCTGTACCGTCTCCCAGGCACCAGCCAATCTTTCCCAGTTAGGCTAATATGTGTATCACACAAAAACGGTTTTGTCGTTAATTATCTCAGCTGATCGTGACTGGATGAGGAAAGCCAAAAATCGGGATCTGTGGCGTTGTTTTATTATTTCGGCAACAGTGGACGAATATCGGCTGATACAATGATGCTGATGATCTATTTACGGCAAAATAACATAACATACCATCACGCCTGTATTCCCCGAAGGGTTAGGCAGAGGCGTACTTAATGTAGGTACACCCACAGTTCACCGGTATGTTTAGGTCCCATGTTATAGGGGGCGAGCCTATAGCCATTCAACGGGCACAAATCCAGACTCCGAGCTGCTACTGAGTATTTCATAGAAAAACTTAATAACACTTTGCTCGACCTGGGGATCGAACCCAGGACCTCTAGTAGCAGTCGCGCTTGGGAACACTAGACCAATGAGGCAGTCAATACGGCAAAATATCAACAGTTATTGTGTTATATCGCCAAAATTTCTGCATTATATTTTAAATGTATTTGTAATTATCGTTAATAGACTACATTCATTTGTATTTATCGTAAAATAACGGAGCTTATTAGACGCTAACATGAAAACAACGATAGTTTTCTATCGAATTACGCACGGCATGCATGTCAAACTTAAATGTTATCTGTCCGTGTTGCATCAAAAAGTCACAGTAGGTACTTATTATAATTTAAATTTCAAAATTAATATTAAAAATACTCACGCGTACAATGCGAGTGCCTCATATGTAATACATCGGTGCCGTGTATGTAGTGGTAGAGGGTTTTTTCGATGAGGTCCTGAGGCTCATAGCCCGTTAACGATGCCACTCTGTAAATAATGAAATATTCGTTAGCCGATATCGTTATGGTTATAAATTACTTAATAGCGTTATTTTAACTAAGAAAACACGTTAGCTATTTATTCCGTTGCGTCCGAAGTTCTATTGCGCCTCTTGATATTTTCAACTAAAAAGGGAGAAGATGAAATTAGGTATTAGCTTCCTATACCTAAGTAATAGGCTATAGGGTTTTAACAATAAATGCTTCTCTTACACCACTTATTAACAGACTTTTTGTTGTAATAAATACCTAGTCTACTTGCGGTGTTTAGATCGTCTGAGTACCACCATATGTAGTCGTGTAGCGTCCATATGATTAATGTTAAGTATACGATTTTCATATGAATCTTACTTGTTCTTTTTCTATTGAGAATTATCGGTAGAATAAGGTAACGTTACTGAGATTTTCTGTATGTTCGTGTTATACATATAAACCCATACTTTCGGATGCATTAAAATCAAAGTCCCGACGATACGATACGCATCCCCTTATAACAAATACCCGTCCCCTCAGGCCCTCAGTAATTAGTTAACCCTTATAACTGGAGTGTCGAGGGTTGCGTCCCTTTGACACGTATTGTTTTTTTGCAATTCTAATTGCCGGAAGTGACGCGCAATATTTTTTTTAGTGTCAACAATTTTTTCGCTTGATATACAATATGTTTTTTGATTGGGTGTGCATGTGCGTATTAAAAGTATTCTGTGTTTTGCTGTAAGTGTGTGACACTGATGTTTAAGTTCTTCTGATTAGTTTACTTCAACATGCTAGGTAAAGGCCAGCATTTTGTCCTTATAATAGGATGGTCTTCCAAGAGCTACAACCTCCTCTGACATGCACGACATACTTGTCAATACCGGTAACTTACTTAACGATATCATTACTGATACTCTTTAGTTATTCGAACATGAACTTAAAATAAAGGTTTTATATGCTCTATGACGTCACGAATAGGATTTGTGATCTCTTCCATACTTACTATCTGTATGATGTGAGTTTCAACCCGTTCCCGCACGGAGCAAAATATATTATGGCCTACAAGGTTTGTGTATGTAAGAATTTGTTTGTAAACGCACCCACGACCCACGAGCAGGAGAGAATCTTTCTTTTTATTTTATTATCGTGATATTATGTGTAGATTGGTCACCATCTTCAAAATATCCGAGACAAAAACTGCTTAGCATCAAAAACAGACGATGAACCATCCATTTTGTAATAAAAAAATACAGATAATACAGGGTGAAATCCAATAGACACGACAAATTAAAATATATAACTGTATGTGTAACAAAGAAAATCTAGAACACGTGATTAACGAAAATAATTATATTTTTTTAGTATTGTAAAGCGGCGGTAGCCTAATGGCTAGGGCGTCGGACTTGCGATCATGTGGTTGCCGGTTCGAAACCTACCCATTGCACTACTGACGTGAACCCACTCGTAACACAAGCATTTAGCTGACCGTACTTACCACGAGGGTTTAACAAGTAATAAGCTTGTTAATAAAAAAAAAATTGTAACATCTCGTGCGCCTCTACTGCTTGCTTACGCTTGACCGCCAGTTCGCCTGATTTTAAGCGATACTGCGATCTACGATGGAGCGCGCTTGCATAGAAGAAAAGGATTCACTCGAAATTTAAAGACACCCAGATTATATCTATCAGGGAAGACCCACTCGGGAAGTGCATTCCATATTTCAGCGGTACATATGATAAAAGTGGACTTAAAGCGTTTCGTTGGGGTTTTTGGAATGTGAATAGAAAACAATAGATAATACTTAAATGATATTAAGTTCAAAGCGTTAATAGTTCACATAGTAACTATGTACACAATGAAATGACCGGGCGCGCCGCGCGAATTTTTTGATAATTCTTGATTTATTTTTCGTGTTTTTTTTTAGTTAAATACCGATAATTCATGCCTACCTGAAGTATAGACAATAGCTTTGTTTGCACCATCTAAGATAAAAAATAAGATTAGGATTAAGATTTTTACAATTTAAAACACTGAAATTACATTTTAAAATGAATAAGCAATGGTTAATGAACCTCCCATTTTGATTTATCATATGTTATCTTTCTGTGATTTTTTTTGCATTTTCCATGCTAAGAATAAAAATTTATTTTAGAAAAATTCAATCGCGGCCATTACGTCACCCTACGAGGTAAATTCTGAATGTGAAGGCAAATTTCGATCAAGCGGGTGGGTTTCGCGGTGGCTTAGCGGTCAGAGCGTCTGGTGTATCTAACCAGAAGACGCAGGTTCGAATCCTGCCCGTGGTTGAATTTTTTCTTCACTAAAATAACTTTGTCATATGTTTTCAGTCACCCTGTATACCTACAGGAGTAGTTTCCTTCCCATCCATTAGATAAAACAATAGCTTTGTTTTATAGTTAATTGAACGTGGTTTAGTGCGGACATCCGATACTCTGTCAATTAATACCCCAAGGGGTAGTGAAAACGGGTGTCAATTATACCCTACTTGGGGAGGCTTTGTTTCAACCCCTCTCGATTTAAGAGACGTGATATTTTTTTGTAAAAAAAAACACATCTTATTTTTGACTAATATTTTTTTGAGTTTTTAATAAATAACTGCCTCGTTAGTCTTGAGCGTGACTGCTACGCTAGAGGTCTTGGATTCGATTCCCAGGTCGAGCAATGTTATTGGGTTTTTCTATGAAATTCTCAATAATAGCTCGGAGTTTGGAATTTGTGCCCAGTTAATGGCAATAGGCCCTATTACATGGGACGTAAACATTCTGTCGACTTGTGGTTGTACTGGTGTACATTAGTATGCCTCTGCCTAACTTCTCGGGGAATACAGGCGTGATGGTATGTATGTATGTGTTGCAAAACCACTTGAGGATAACTTCAGATAGGTACGCACAGTTATTTCAACTGTATTGTGGGTACATCTCTATTGAAAAATCTTCGTAGGCAAATCCAAATAAACGGCTTAGTAATAAATATTGTCGATGCAGCAAACTCCACAATTTGCTGAATGCGCGGAAGTTATCCGCCGATCGCACACTCCAGCACGTACGAAACACAAACTTATAAATGCAGCCCAAAACTTATAAACTTAAGCAAAAATATACCTTAACGTTGTTTGTATTAAGAGTTAAGACACTATTTTCGGAGGTATAAAATGTGCAAAGTAATTGGTGCATTCGATATTTATAAAGGTGATGGAAATACGACTTTATTATTAGGTAATAAAATCTATGAAACTATTTGCGCAATAACATTTACCTACGTGATTATTATTAAGTTAATAGATTAATTCCGTGTATTTTATTTTTTACTAGCGGCCCGCCCGCGGTTTCTCCCGTGTTGCCGCATTCCTAAGAGCCGTAGCGTAATGTTAAATAGCTTAAACCCTTCCTCTTGAATCACTCTATCTATTAAAAAAAACCGCTTCAAAATCCGTTGCGTAGTTTTAAAGATTTAAGCATACATAGGGACGGACAGACAGCGACAGCGACTTTGTTTTATACTATGTAGTAATAAATAAAAAAACTGTCCTTTCCTCTATCTATGCTATCATACCTACATGCTAAAACTTTGCTCAACCTGGGAATTTGTCGGAGGACCTTTAGTTGTAGCAGTCCGCACTTTACTTATACGTAATTCTTACAAGCTTCACAGATTTTATTTCCTGGTAACCCGGTACATTTAAAATATAAGTCATGTCATAATGCATAATAATATAACTTATCTGCTTACCAAAATAGGTAACATAATAGATAAACTTTTAAGTCCACAGAGCTAAGCTCATCATTATCTATGACCAAATATGTTATCTGTAGTGTCATGTTGCAACATCTGTGGACCAGGTGGCAATGTTTTGCAATTTAATATCCTTACAGTAATGCTACCCTGGTACCTGGGAGACGATTGCAGTTGAATCAATATCCAGCGGGATTGAATTGTAAGATTGTTAAAATTATTATTGAAAATTATTTACTCACATGAAAAATAATTTTAATATCAGCAAGTGAACATAATTTGATTATCTTTGAGCACTGAGCTCTTTATTACTCTTATAAGTAGGTATAGCATAGAGAAATAAATAGATAATAAATGAGTTAAGTGAATAAAAAATAACATATATCTATTGTTCATTATTCCGTTTTTATCGTTATTTTTACCGTTATCGGCTAATATTCAATACAAATCATTTACTTACACATCATTATTATCACGATGTTATTTCTATGTTTTGATGATGGATTAATCTATTTTGTCAAAAAAATTTTTTGGATGGCTGTCTGATACAGAGACCTTTCGTTTGACAAATTGAACAAGCGGTTCATCTGGCAGTCAGTGATAACTGCAGCAGATAAACATCTTCAAAACCTGATTTCAAGAATCGCCGATGAATTATCAAAGTTTAAAAAAGGCCCCCCTTTTTCTCCAAATACCGAATAAGTACAATTTATCTTATCGATAAAACGAAGGAACACAACACTAGGATTTTCTCGTATTCGCAGATGGACATGGAAATAAGCCAGCAATAATTAATAGTTGAAAATAACCAAGTGCAAGCGATATAGTCGGCAATTCACGCGTTTCTTAGAAACGGCACATAACTCTGTATTGGTAACGAACAATGCAGGCTGCGCGCTTTCCAATACCGTCGACACGAGCCGCGGTGAAATCGACACACGATAGTTATGAAAACGACTTGACTGTAATGTTATCACTGTAATTATAACCAATTTTCTAATGGATTGAGTCTTTCCAAAAAAATCGCTTAAAAGTTACAATCTGAAAGTGAAAAGGACTTTCCAGATTACAACACAAGTACAGACCAGACAAGTACAAACAAGTACACAAAAATTTATTGCAGTCTTGAAATAAAACTACTTTTTATGGATTTTATCGCGTTGTAATGATATTATTTGATTCCCGACGTTTCGGATCCTCTACAGCATCCGAAAGCATCAGAAACGTCGGGAATCAAATAATATCAATACTATTTATTTCAATGTCTAATATTCGCGTAAATGTCAGGAACCAGGATTATTGCAGTCTTGCTAAATAAGTATTTTAAACACTACACAGAATTATGTAAGTACCTATGAACTTTACTTATTGGAACAATAACACATGTTCACGCGAGTTGTTAGCACCGATTAACAGAGCTGTGAGGGACCACATCGCTAATTAATTATGTTGAATGCTATGAGAGGCTTCCGATTGTGTCGACACACGACACGATCTTCACGAGACGATACCGGAGGTTGGTAGACTACACCGATCGCTCGCTTTATTAACTTTATTTTAAACTGTAAATTTATTTAATTAATATTTGTCTTTATTAGGTTTTAACAGGCAGTGGGTGAAGACTGATGTGTGTGTGAATTTGTTATGAAGAATTATATGAATATAAATGCTTTTTATTATATTAATGATATGGCTGTAATTTATATCTTCTTGCTTTGACAAGTTATGAATACTTAAAGTAACTTAAAGGTAGCTGTGACTATCTCAGTAAGAATATTAAGTATATTCTGACTGTGACCAAATTACTTTAAGACTGTGTCGACTGAACAAGGTCAAGGATCTGCGTGTTTTCCACTGCAGCCTACACATTTTAATTTTATTTAACTAAATATTTATTAAAGCATGTTGAAAGAGTGTTGATAGATACAAAATAGTTATCTAAATAAATTAATAACGATATTAATTAAGAATTTTAATTAATTAAAATCGAGTGTCCGGATTGGAATTGAAAATTATTTAAATAAGACGCACGTAAGTATTGTCAATTGTTAGGGGTATAAAATCTAGTCTAGTTATGGATGAAACCTAACAAATCATGAAATATGACTAGGTAAATATCTTATGCTGTGCTACCTCTTACGACAAGTCGAGCTTTAAATAATGTTTCCCGTGTCGACAACAGTGGACAAGCGCAGTGTCCGCAAGTTCAACATTTATTAGTTCACGCCAATAAGGGGCGCGTAAACCTTACTCAACAATGCGAGTTAGCGTTTCGAGGAAACGCGCCCTCCGACTCTACAACTAAGGACTTGACATGTCAACGTATTCTAAAGGAATTAAATACACGATGAATTCAATGAAGAAAAGCCTTTTCTCAATTATTTTATGGTCAGCTCCCAGTCTAGATATGTGGATTTTACATGAAGATAGTAATTGGAATTTCTATGATATAGGTATGTGGTATGTCCTACGTAAATATCTTGAAGATCAATCAAGTCTGCCATCTCAATTGCAATTTATTTCAGATTGATCATTCAATGACACTAACTAAAAATCTGTCTTAATATATTTGACATTACAATTATAATGATTTTTAACATGTACCTACTTAAATGGAAATGTCGAAATCTCATCTCCAGTAAGCCAATCTACTGCCAGATTTGATTTAAGATACGACGGTTCGCAAAAGGACTGCCGAATTTGTTAGACAAGACTCAAAAATCAAAGGCATTACTTAACACAAAATTTTATAGCTGAATTTAGGCTCTTATCCAGGTTGGAGGACTCTGACTGGCTTGCAACCTTGCTCAGTTATGGTGTCAACATCCAAAAAGTTGAACCAGAAATTAAAATCCGATCCGTAGAAAAAGCAACCCAGATATCGTGCGGATCCGTTATTGTTATAATTATGATATTATGTCGTTGAGCTACCTAAATTATGGTCGAGCTACACGATAACTGATGCTGCATGCGTGTCGTCAGTTGGGATTGACTGTTTGTCTACTAAAAGCCGTTAAGAGTCCGAGGTGCCAAATTTCTCTTACAAACGTAATACCGAAATAAATCGTAATTCAAACACAACTTAATCAAATTGTGATTTCCGATACCTTGAATGCCCGGAAAATAAATGTAATCGAATGCAATTATTCATAACTTTACCAAATTTGGACCGATTTTCCAGTCTTTTTATCCAGTGAAGTAGTATTAGACGAAATAGTACCGTAGAAACCTAGATTGACCGTATTCAAATCCGAATAATAACACAATTTGATAGAATATTGTCTGTGTTACGATTTATTTCGGTAATGCGTTTTTGCGGCCAATTCAAGCTCCGCCGGACCCTTAAGGCTCTTTCTTCAAAACGCAATTTCAGACATAACATATTTTATACCATAATATCTGAACATTAACAGTTACCATGATCTTTTAGTTTATTTCGGCGTTTAGTTTCCGAGATAGGAAAGCTTGATTTTACATCGATAAAGTAAGTCAGTGTTGCGCTAATATCGATACAAAATATCGGTATTAGCCCGCCTCGACGCTACGACTGTGAAATCGTTTGGCGTCGCGCCGTTATGGCTCTCCGCTGATTTTATTAACTCGCATCAAATTGTTTATTGTATGTGAATTATTGTGGTCTTTTCTTGGATTTTTATTTGTCGATTTGTTTGTGTAGTGGTTTCGCGGCACCAGATAATAATATTGTTGTAAAAGTCTCACTTGATCAATTAATGTTCTGTATCATTGTTAACAATGTGTCTGAAGTAAATATTACTTACCGCAAAAGATTTATTGCAGGATTTTAAGATAAGTTTCTATAGGCCAAATTCAATTAACAATTTTTATTTGGTATTCTGTGTTTGTTTTTTATACCTATTTCTTAATTTCGGAGAAAAATAAATAAAAAACGTCTGATGACGTCACTTATTTGGCGAAAACTGAGAAAAATGTTTTTTTGTCGAAATAATAATAAATCAATAACGAAATAGTTAATGTTAGGTTATGAATAAATAGGATAGATGCCAAACCTACAAGAAAATTTTTAAGGGACAGAAAAATGACGTCATGTCGCCATTTAATCCGTTTTGCCGTACAAATGACGTCATTTGGCATTTAAGTCTGTTTAGAATGGAAAGAACTTCAAAGCCAAAAATAAATATGATTCGATATCGGGAAAATAAAAACTATGGGTATCCTATTTTTCGATCTAGTTTCAAATAAAATTATGTTAAGTAGTTAATACTTTTGTAGATTTTAATTTTGTTGAAGATATGATATTGTTTGTCTTCCACATAGGGGTCAGTTGTTGTTAACAGAACGAAAGAGTCTTATTGTTCAATCCAGGTGCGGGGTCTTTACGGTTTTAGGGAGTTGTAAACGTTTGAGACAAGAAATAATTTTGTTACCTACTTACAAGCTGTTACCCAAGATTTCTCTCGCATACCAAAGGACTTTTTGAGATAAAAAGCATGCTGTTATCTTCTCCAAGGTTTCATCCATTACTATACTACCATGGCAATAGGCTCGCCCTATTACATGCGTCGGTAACATACCGAACTGTGTACGAGTATAGATAATATTAGTAGGTACACCGCTGTCTAAAACTTCGGGGAATACAGGAGTGATGATTGTGAATCGAAGAATCGTATAAATTTTCGTGAAAGAAAAATATGAACCCAGGATTTACCTAGGCAGCCTTCATTTTAGTACACCGGACGAGAACTGCCTGTGTCGACTATCTCTCTGCCGCTTCACTAAATGTTTCTTTTCCTAACGTTGTCTACGTTTAGTAGGTACAAAAATATATAATGCCACATACCTTGCATCCAAGAATATAAGCCTCATATCCAGCGAAGCTCTGAACATGAACATGTTGGAGTGCAGCTTGAGTTCCGTGACGGCAGAGGGCGGCAGCGAGTGTCCCACTGCGATGAGGCCGAGTGGCGCTGAACCTTCTCCAAAGCGACGCGCTCGAAGGTACCCCGAACAATGTATCACCTGAAGTTTATGTCATCGGTGAGATGGAGACTGGGTAGGCAATGAGAGCTCATTAATATTAGAAACAGGAACTCCTCACTACAATTTCTTCACAAAGAGCAGTAAGTATTCTTGCTTTGATAACATTGAGCTGTATAGGTACTGGTTTCTGACACGCGAATAACAGACCTTGAAATAAAACTATTTTTAACCGACTTCAAAAAAAGAGGAGGTTCTCAATTCAACTGTATGTTTTTTTTTATCTATATTTGTTACGCGAATATTCCGTCAATTATGAATCGATTTTTATGATTTTTTTTTGATCGGTAGATCACATTTCAAAGGTGGTAAAAATTTGGTCAAGATCTGATCACAAAATTTAGAACAAATCAACAATCTGACTATATACACGTAACGACCGAGTAAATGATAACGTCGTCTAATAAATACCTGCCTATGTTAACATCTGGCAATAAAAGAAATTTCATGCAATAAAAGCATGCGGTATAATTTCTCCCTAGGACCCAAAACACTTCCTTGTGGCACCCCAGTGTACAAAAATCTCTCTTAAACACAGCCCCCTAATTTCTCACATATATTTCTTGCTTCATAAACCCCTTCGATTAATACCAATTGCAGTAAAACCTCTTATCCCATGCTACGAAATCCCATAACCCCATGTTTTTGTAGCGAATACCCTCCTTTCATGTGTTTACTCAATCAAACGCGTTAGTACAATAGGACTCCACATTATGCAACGCGTGCCAGTATTGTTTTAAAGATTTATTTTGAATTGGGAGAATGAAATACCATCTAGAATTTTTTAAATCCAATTTCAATAAGAATTTAGTTTGGACAGATCGTTTTTTAAACTATATTTGACTATCGGGAATTATATCGTCAAAACGATATTTCATTTTGTAGATATTTATAGTTATAAAACTGTCTCATTAGTCTAATGGCTCTAAGCGCTACTGTTACGCTAGAAGCCTGGGTTCAATCCCCAGGTCGAGCAAAGTGTTATTGGGTTTTTCTATGAAATTCTCAGTAACAGCTCGGAGTCTGGATTTGTGTATAGGCTCGCCCCCTGTTACATAGGACCTAAAACATACGAGCGAACTGAGGGTGTACATTAGTATACCTCTGCCTATGCTTTTGGGATGATGTATTATATTATAACGCTAATTTATTCATTTCCAAAATAATAGTAAAACGTTTACAACTGATGCTTCTTTCGTCCACCCATTTCATCACTTGATAATAAGTGTTATCAAGTTGATAACACATTTTTTCTTTAAAAAATATGGTCATAAATATAATGACCACCAAATTTATTAAATTGATCACCAATATGCTTACCAAAATGGATAAATGGTCACCAAATATGAGGTTTTTGGATTAGACAATCATTTGGAGTTGGATGCCTTTAAGTAGGATCACAAGCTGTAAAATTTTTGGTTCTAATTTCACGCTAAAATGGGTATTTATTTTGGTGATCATTTACTATTTTTGGCAATATAAAGTGATTTTTTGCAGTTACATTTTACTAGATCTGGTAGTTAGTTAAACAAGAAATATTGCCCTTCATTACGTAGAATTTTATCGTGTAGGTTACATTTCAAGTTAGGTACATTTACGTGGGAGAGCCATGCTTCGGCACGAATGGGCCGGCTCGACCGGAGTGATACCACGGCCACACAGAAAACCGGCGTTAAACCACGCTTACGTTGTGTTTTGCCGAGTGAGTGAGGTTACCGGAGGCCCAATCCCCTTTTAAAAGGTCGGCAACGCACTCGTGACTCCTCTGGTGTTGCGGGTGTCTATGGGCGGCGGTAATTGCTTACCATCAGGCGATCCGTCTGCTCGTTTGCCCTCCTATCCCATAAAAAAAATTACAAATACAAATTCTCACATAGACCACCCAGACGTCGCCGTCGTGTTAGACGACGCTAATATTGACAAAGTCCTTACCTTGTACCCTGAGGTGGTGAGACCAGCGTTTCTTTTGGCGAGAACACATTTCATTCTGATGAAGAAAGCTCGTTCACACTCGATGTCCACTGTTGGCCCCCACGTGCCGCCTACTGGATACCTGACAAATATTATCATCTTAAATTGGAAATACACTTTGCTACAATTTGTAAAGCTGGAGCTTACAACTTGATACTAAAGTGCGTATAAGTAATTCAATTCACTCGAAGTTAAAAACCGCCTGGTTTCTGACACTTACGCGAATATTAGACATTGAAATAAAACTACTTTTTACGGATTTTATCGCGTTGTATTGATATTATTTGATTCCCGACGTTTCGGATCCTTTACAGCATCCATGGCCACGGGTAGACTAAGTTGTTGGACGTCTTAATGTTACAATTACTAACCTTACCTTACTAGCTACCTTACATTTTTGTTAATGTTGTATTGATATTATTTGGGAATCAAATAATATCAATACAACATTAACGAGATCGCCTGATGGTAAGCGATTACCGCCGCCCATGGACACTCGCAACACCAGAGTAATCACAAGTACGTTGCCCGCCTTTTAAAAGGGGGTTGGGCCTCCGGTAACCTCACTCACTCGGCGAAACACAACGTAAGCGTTGTTTGACGCCGGTTTTCTCCCCATACCTATCCAAGTTTTTTAGCCAGCTTACAGTGGCAGGTATACATTTGATTTGAAATAAATTATTTATTATTATTATTTATTACTAAAATGTTCTTACATCGGTACTTACCCGAGACTGGGGTACTGATGTGGAAGGTACGAATGTGGGTGTTGTATGCTGAGAACTGCTGTCATCTCCTCATGGTCTGACTGGTGTATGTACTCGTATATTGAGTTACCGGTGAGTTCTACCTGTGGGATAGCAAACTGTCAGTACACACGACAGCACATCAAGGCAGTAGCCACTTAGATACCCTGGAATAGAGATAACAAGGAACAATTTATGTAAAACCTGCCATTTCTGGGCGGTTCGAACCGACTTCGACTTGCTTACAGCCATGTGACACATCAAGCTACATTGAGCTCCCTAAATAAAGGTTGAGCTACACGATGGTGGCGTTGTGTGTCGGGTTGTTTTATTCCCTACAATATGGTTCAGTCGAACCACGCCGATACGCACGTCATGCTCGTGAACGGGTGCTGTCTGTCGGGGCTGGTCAGCTCTTACTTGCTGTGGCAATCCCTAATTCCTTTTGTATATTGAATAAATCTTATAAATCAAACTGCAGAATTCTCATAATACTGTAATCAAGTTCTTTATTTTTTTAAAAGAGTGTCTATGGAGTTTCTTGCCGGCTCTTCTCCATACGACCCACTTTTTGGAACCGTGCAAATAGTTTTGACTTTTCAAAAGTACCTATTTAGTGGTCTAATTGAAATAAAACATTTTGATCTTGACTTTGACTTTGATGACTGATGTATGCGTGCCGTCAGTTAGGACAGCTCAACTCAAAACTGCTATAGCTCTTTATTCAAAAGGCCTGTTCAGATTGTGTCCTACTTTGTATTATAACCCATATATCTGATAATACGAGTAGTAGGTACTTCTGATCTTATTGTCGAAATCCTTCAAAAAGGTCAGGTGCGTAGCACTCGCAACCGGCGTGTATGTATTAGAGTTTTACCAACTGGACACACGTGTCCAGTCCCTTGTGTCGAGTTGGTGAAAATCCCATTATTTGGCGCCCCTTTCGCTCTGGTAGCTGGTTGTATTGCTAGTTGCCATTTTTATGCAAATTTTACAATAGGTAGTTTAGTTTATTTAAGTTTATATCGTTTATAAATTGTGATTTGTTGTGTGTCATGCGGAGGAAAATTTAATCTTGGTTTTTTCTTCTTTCATGTACTAACTTGACTAATTATGTACTAACTTGACTAAGTCCGAGATGTACGGAGGCGGTTTCGCTTATATACATGATCTTGCCATCAGGAGCGACTACGAAGATGAATCCGTCGAGGGTCTGGAGTAAGTGGGAGCCCAGTTCCCGTATCGACAGCTCCCGCGGCTGGGGGGGTGGTGGCGCTGCACCCCACGCGTCTCCTAGACCTGATGATGAAGGAAGGTCGATTAGTAGAGGAACTGCTGTGACGTATTTCAATTTCAAGAGTAGATGCATGTTTCAATTTCATAAAACATACCATCACGCCTGTATTCCCCGAAGGGTTGGGCAGAGGTATGATAATGTACACCCACAGTTCGCCGGTATGTTTAGGTTCCATGTAATAGGGGGCGAGCCAATTGCCATTACCTACAAATCCAAATACCGAGCTGCTACTGAGAATTTCATGGAAAAACCCAATAACACTTACCCGACTGGGGAATTGAACTCAGGACTTAGGAGGACGTCAACTTCACAAATACGCAACTCTTATTTCAAGTCTAGTGTTAACACTGTGTTTAACTGGCTCGTTAGCCTAGTGGTCCTGAGCGTGACAGCTACACTAGAGGTCCTGGGTTCGATTCCTAGGTTGAGCAATGTTATTGGGTTTTTCTGTGAAATTCTCAGTAGCAGCTCGGAGTTTGGAATTTGCACCACGTTAATGGCAGTAGGCTCGACCCTATTATATGGGACCCAAACATAACCTAACCCTGCAAGCAAAACAAGCGTGGTAGCCTAAGTGTTTTTCAGATAGAATAAAATTATAGATATTACTTCAAAAAGTATCGGATACTGACCATCAGGGAACACTTGTCGCATTTTCAGGTAGCTCGTGGTAAGTCTAATGACGGACGCCTTGTCCAGCTGTGACGTAATCGCGGAGGGCAGTGGGAGAAGCTTGGCCAGCTCTAGAAACTCTGCGTTCTCTTTTTCTCTTCGGGAACGGGCGGCGTTCTTGCTTTTCTCCTTCATTATGGCCGCCGCGTCCTTCCGACACGCTGGAACAAAAGTGGTATTGTTATAATCAAAGTCAAACTCAAACTCAAATTTTTTATTTCAATTAGACCATATACAGGTACTTTTGAAATGTCAAAACTACATGCACGGTTCCAAATAGTAGGTCTTATGGAGAAGAGCCGGCAAGAAACTCCATAGATACTCTTTTAAATAAATAATGGATGTATACATATTTTTTATTCTATCAATGTGAGTATTGTGAAGTTTGATGTGAGTGATAAAAGTAGGTTACCCTCCAAAAGATAACATAACTGAATCCGGATTGACATGGCATGTAAGAGTTGACCAGTCCCGACAGACAGCACCCGTTCACGAGCATGACGTGTGTATCAGCGTTGTTCGACTCAACCAAGTTGTAGGGAATAAAACAACCCGACACACAACGCCACCATCAGCAGGACATTTAAGTGAGCATGACAGCCTCTAACTGCCAGAATCACGATGATCAATCAATAAAAAAAATATTTAAAGAGTCCATGACTCTCTGAGTTTGTTTTGGCGTTTCTTCTGTTAGGTTGTCAGTTAGAAAATGATGGTGGACATCTTAGTCTAAATATAATAATACCATTGACATGTAAAAGTGTCTATAAAATATCTATTTACAGAAATAAATATAATTTATCAATCGATCTGAGATATTGTTAATTAATAAATAGTATGTATTGATAGCCTAGTGGTCTGACCGTTGGAATGCCAAGTCAAAAGTCTCGAGTTCGAACCCAAGGCAGGAACCTCTGTCGAAGTCATGCGCGTATTTAGTTATTAAGGTCCGCCCGAGACTATTTTTTTGACGTTGGCCGAGACCGAGACCAAGACCGAGAATTGCTAAATTAAAGAGTCAGTTTTTTCAATGTGTTTTTACCCGACTGTGCCAGAAGGAGAATTATGTTTTTGGAGTGTATGTATGTATGTTTATTTCTTTGTCACGCACTGTAGCCTAAACGGCTTCATGGATTTTAGCTTGAGAGGCGTTGATACATTCGTCTCAAATGTGACAGTGACACTGGGTATATGTATGCCGCGGATTCACCCGCTAAAAAATGACGGACCTTCATACAAATTTTCACCTCCCTTTTCACCACCTTAGGGGTAGAATTTCGGAAAATCCTTTCTTATCGAATGCCTACGTCATACAAAGAACACACCCTCCAAGTTTCAGGTCTCTTCGAATAGCGGTTTAGGCTGTGTGTGATCCGTCAGTCAGTCATTCAGGACAAAGCATTTTATGTGTATAAAATGAAAATTAAAATGACTGATTTTTGGCGCCATATTATTCGTCTTGTAAATATTTTTTTTCCTCAAATCTTATCAAAATAGCACCGCTTAAGATTGGTCACCTTTTCCATCTTTTTCGGCAGTCGGGTTTTTTATTTTTTAAATTATTTTTTAGCGCTGATACCGAGCCTTGTGCACTGAGTCGACGCTCATGAGCCTCGAAGACTCGTCAATTTTTCCTGCTTAGCGCTAGGAAAAGACTAGAATGACTACGAGGAAAAAACAGTTCTTATTTCATGCTAGGTTACATTACATATTTATTAAAAAAAGATGAAGCTTTAAGAAAATAGAACTAAAAAATATTACGTAAAAAATAACATCCCTGACATATGCCACGCCAAATTAATGACGTCACAATTATGCATACGAAAAATTTACATCCACGCTAACGATATCACATGCATATTTATAACAGTGCGGAGGCACTTTACATGACTTGGCTTGTAAAAAAAATCTATAGCGTTTCGGCGTGAAAACAACATCGCGATGAATTATTCAATTGCAACGCTGCTGAGCTAATACTTACAAATGATACCTCTTTGTAAGAGTAATTTGTATCTTTTGCCATCTAATATTATTGTGGGGTGAAGTGTAGACAATGTAAATTAATTTTAATTGATAAAATTTTAAATCAAATGACTTGTGGGGATATAGACAAAATTTATGAGAAAGGATAAAGGGCGGAAAAAGTTGACATTAATGACATTTTCTATGACACATGTTTTATTCCATTTAGGTAGGTATTCATCAACACCAGTGCTATCCGTTCTTATGATTTATTACCGGCTTTGTCGGCGGCTATTTAATTTAAAACATCTTATGTTAAAATCATGGTTGAAAACAAAGCATAGTAACGAGTTTCAACAGCATTAATGCAATAATCTCAATCACAGTTATTCGAAATTAACCACTCCCTCGCGTGTTATGACTAGACCTATGCTAGGGTTGCCTATCGCCCAGACTTGATTTATTCATGCACGTTGAGCTGCTTGATAAATTGATAACGTGGCTCAGGGTTATGATGAATGTCACTCATTCCATGGCCGTGCTTCAGTAGTAAGGGAAAACAAGTGCAATTTTTAGTTGGTATGAGTCCCAGAAAGAAGGTTTATTGGTATAAGTAAATGGTTGATAACGAGGCTGACTGCGGATTGTCCGCTATCATTATTATCCTCATCATCATTCACTGGCGCGAAGCCAGGCTGTGAATGATGACTGTTGTCTGTTGACAACAGACTATTGGGTATAAGCCTCCCTCAGTTTGGAAATAAGATTGGATTACCTACCTACCTACCTACCTACTTTAACCTAAGTTCCATAATTTGGCAGAAACAGGACGACAGTTTTGTTACCATTCCCTCAAACTACAATAGTAATCTAGGATATTCTTTAGTTGACTTTATGTCAATTAACAATCTTTCTCAATTAAATAATATCTTAAATCAGGATGACAGAATACTAGACTTAGTATTATGCAACATACCAAATTGTTATGTAGAAAGTGCTCCCCAATTATTAAGTAGACTAGATCGAAAACATCCTCCATTACTTTTAAACGTGTACTTTGATAATATTAATTATTTTCGTCCTGCACCCAGAATTGATTTTAACTTTTTTAGGGGTGACTATAAAAATACCGTAATTGAGCTAAAGAATATCGATTGGATGCAGGTTTTCAGCAACGTTGATGATGTGAACGTTATGGTATCTAAATTTTACGAAATACTTAATGACCTTATAGTTAAATTCATTCCTAAACGGGTGGCAAAAAAATCTAAATACCCACCGTGGTTTAGCTTCACCCTCATTAAATTATTATCGGAAAAAAATAAACTCAGATTAAGATATAAAAAATTTAAAAATCCCATTGACAGATATGAATTTGAACTCTCGAGAGACCATTGCAATCAATTACTACATAAAAACCTTAGCGAATATAAAACAAGAATAGAATCAAACATCTCAAAAAATCCTAAACAATTTTGGCGATATATTAAAGATAAACGAAAAGGTCGCACTTCGATTCCTTCTTCAGTGCATTTAAATGATAAATTCGCCTCGTGCGGTGCTCAAATTGCAGATATCTTTGCCTCGCATTTTTCCTCTGTCTATAATGGTCGAAACTTTGTTACGATGCCCGAAGAAAACTCTACTAATAACATTCATAATTATATTTCCAAACTCAATTGTACCGAAAAAGATATTTGCAAAAAGATAAAATCCCTTGACATATTTAAAAGTGCTGGACCTGATAACATTCCCCCGGTTTTCATTAAGCGATGCTTAACTGCCCTTTCATTACCGTTAAGTATTATATTCAACCACTCGTTGAAATCAGGAGAATTTCCTAAAGAATGGAAAAAGGCCAGAATTGTTCCTGTGTTCAAGAAAGGTGACAACTCAGATGTTAAAAATTACCGCCCTATTTCTATTCTTAACTGTTTCTCTAAGATATTTGAGTCTCTTGTGTGTCCCGCTATAACTTTACATGCCAAACCACATATTTCATCGCACCAGCATGGATTCATGCAAGGTCGATCTACTGAAACAAATTTGGTAACATATCTAAATGACATGTCACGTAATCTTGATGATGGACATCAAGTTGACGCAATTTACACCGATTTTAGTAGTGCTTTCGATAAAGTTAACCATTACTCGTTAGTTAAGAAAATGGAATTAATTGGAATAGGTGGCACTTTACTGCGTTGGCTTACATCTTACTTATCTAATAGATCCCAGTTAGTTGCTGTAGGAGGATTTGAGTCTCGATCTTACTATGCTAACTCAGGAGTTCCACAAGGATCCCATCTAGGACCCATACTCTTTCTCATATTTGTTAACGATCTCACATCTTGTATCCATAATTGCAAATTCTCCTTCTACGCGGACGATCTTAAGATCTATAAAACCATAGAGACACTCGATGATACGAGTCTTTTACAGAACGATTTGAACCGTATTACTCACTGGTGTAATAACAATGGCATGAACCTAAATATCACTAAATGTCACCAAATATCATTCACTAGAAAAAAGAATCCAATTACAATTGCATACACACTTAATGGTACAAAACTTGAATCTGTAAACGAAATTAGAGACCTTGGAATAACCATAGATAATAAACTGCAGTTTATCCCTCACATTAATATTATAGTTAAAAAAGCCGCCCAAATGCTCGGCTTTCTCAAACGTAACACTGTCAGTTTTAAGCGTCCTCAAACAAAATTACTTCTATACCAATCACTGGTTAGGAGCAACTTAGAATACGCAAGTACAGCGTGGAGCCCATCTTACGCTGTTCACTCACAGCGTATAGAGCGTATTCAACGATCGTTCACACGTTCCTTAGCGTTTAGTACTCGCGGTATATCACATAGATGCCCCTACAACCAGAGATTATCTTTCTTTAAAATAACAACTCTGCATGATCGGCGAACATTGCTTGGTATATTATTTATTCATAAACTCCTTAATGGTAAAATTGATGACAGCCACCTTTTGGCTCAGATTCCGCTAACAGTTCCCCGAAAAATACCTCGCAAATCCCTTACTAAAACTTTTTGTCCTTCATTCTGTCGAACCAACATTGGTGCACATGGTCCCTTAAATCGAATCCTCAATCAATATAACATGCTTAATCAAAAATTGAACTCC
Organism: Acronicta aceris; assembly: GCA_910591435.1. NCBI lineage: Eukaryota > Metazoa > Arthropoda > Insecta > Lepidoptera > Noctuidae > Acronicta > Acronicta aceris. The sequence goes on along the minus strand of OU342786.1, from coordinate 4,690,719 downwards.
AGTTTAGATATATTTCATGACTCCTTGGCTGGCATTAGGAAAAAAGTATTAGATACAAGTTTAAATCTTAACAGCGATACGACTCAACCTCGTTAATTTATCAAAGCCCGTCTAAGTTTAAATTTTGTTTTTACTGTAATGGTTATTTTCTGTATTGTGATTGCTAAATGCTAATTGTTTATTTTTATATTACTTTAATTTGAATCTTTTAATTATGTTTGTTTATCTTTAATTGAAAATGTTATGTATACCTATAATTAGTATTATATATAAGAAACTATGCCCTTGTTCATAGACCTTTATAATGATTGTATATATTTACTGTTGGTGTACTCAATAAATAAATAAATAAATAAATTATTACATGGAAACTAGATCATACCTACCATACTAGATTGTGGCTATAATTATAATAGTAGTGCGTTTCTAACCCTGTGGGGATAGATGTATTACATAAGTAAGTTAAATTATGTTAGATTTGATTGATTTTGCTCATTACATTAGGTTATGATATTATATTAATCGCGTTTATGTGCTAAAGAAAATGGGATTATTTTTCATTATTATGGATAATATTTAGCTAGAAAATTTCAATACAGGTAATTTATGGACAGTCATTTCAATTTATTAAAAAGTATAGTAACAATATTTACGATTTTTATGATATTTTGCTTTATTTATTTATTTACTTTATAGAACTTTCATTTTTTAATAAATCAACAAACATCTAGTGGATATTTGATGTACTATGACACCCCTAGTAGCAACAAACGACATATGGCAGTCATTTATACAGGACCATAAACTAGCTCGATCGGATTCCATGCGTTCCATTTACGAATTTGCGCGGGAATATTTTTGTTTTACGGCTAGCAAATGTATGTACATAAAACGGAACTTGGAATAAACTATCGATACTGTTTTTTTAATTGTTTTATGTTGTAATACTTAATCAGTAAAGTAGTTAATTCAATAAAATATTTATAAAATGCATGATGTGAAATGATTGTTAGTGCGATGATGAAAATTAAATTAAAATAATTAATTAAAATCGTCAGCATTGTTAATTTTTATTGAGAACTAAAAATAAGAAGAATTAGAAAGAACCCGGTAAAATAAAAAGATGTCATGTATTGAAGACATGAAATTATTACAGTAATTCTAATGTTATAACATAAATAAAAAATCACTTACGAAGTGAGGTATCGTATTCTGATACGCATTTCGTAAACAATTTCCTTCGTGGGTATTTCATTTTGAAAGAGAAAAAGCACTGATCTCACAAAAAATAAATTAAAACTCAACAAATTACTTATAAATAGAAACAATAAAACACTTGTATTACAACAGGTTAAGTCGAGTGTAAAATAAAATCATAAAATTGCACTTTACGCGGACAGGTTCAAATCAATACTGACTGCATCCACCTTCTTTCCGGTGTCCATTTCCGAAGTAAAAAAAACACAAATGACAGGTACTAACAATAGAGCGAACAAATACATTGACAATAAACGAAGCAAAGTTGTATTACGTCACCAAACGTAATAGGTGTTTGGAGGCAGGGCTAAATAGGGGCGGGCAATAAAATAAAGACAAAGAGCTGTTAATAACTAGAAAATTAGTTTTTTTTTGTATTGAGGTTTGCTGGCTGTTTGTTGGCCCTTATCGCTATAGAACAACTGTGTCTGAAGGTTTTTTTACAATATTATGGAATTCAGATAGCAGTTCTTACATGCAAAAACTCATTATCAATCTAGGCCCCAAACTTAGGACAAGGCTGATATGGTTTATTCCAGTTTCCTAGAGATTCTTGTTAACGGTATTTCTGTGGTAAGCACTGCCTTTATCATGTTTTGTAAGTGATACAAAGTAAAGATCAAGGTAAATAATCTCAAATATTGTAAGCACATATTGTCATTATTCGTCGAGACTTAGAAACGTCGGCTATAAGCATGATGATAAACCACGTAAAAATGTTGAATAAATTATTTATTTAAAATAACTTATCTGCAGCAATTAAATAAATAAATCGATAAAATTTATTGATGACGTTTCTTATCGTAGCGTAACATAAGCGTGTTACCGCATCTCGAGAAGCCCGTTGCGCCCGTATACTTTTGACAGGACTCAGGAGTCGATTGATATGTATTGTAGAATGATAATGTTGTCTTTATTGTAAATGTGTGGAAGATTATCTGGATCTAACGTGTTTAGCTGTCAAGGCAACGTGTGTGCGGGCTACGGATTAGTGTCAGGCTGACTCAGGCTGTTGGTTTTCCATGGCATTTCGGCCAAACATAACACATAACATCTTATGTTATTATATATCGGGGACGCATCATGAAAAAAAGATCAAGACGTTTTAGTTTCAGGTAATTTGTTTTGGCGCCTTTTAGCGTTTTGGCGTTTGTAATATTTTTTTAAATCTGTGATGATAATTATGTAGCAGTGCCGGCTTTCTTTATAGCTGTCAATACATTCGGCGGTCTTAGCATCTTTGGTTAAAGATATTATACCTACAATTCGATTCGAAATCGCGACTCATATGTGAAACCAGAAACAAAAGTGCCACATTATCTGTATTTATTCAAAATAATCGTTAAATCTTTATCATACATTAACAAAACAACTTATTATGCGCGCTCACACTTCAAGTCGCAGTTGAAAAGGACGAAAATCAATAAAATTGACGATGAATGCAATTTGCATATCGCACGCCATCTTTCTTTCATTCAGCAAAAGGGCAGCGTCGCAATTTGATGCTGGTAAAAAAATATAATTCGAAATTTGAATCTTCGAGTGTCCTGGAGATGTTCGGTTGGAATAGATTAAGTTGTTTTTTTATTGATATGATTTGCACTAGGGAGAGGATGCTTATGCCCGGTAGAAATTCGAAGAGAGAATTGAATATTATGAATTCCGTTTTTTGTAAACCTAATTCTATGGTCAAAGTGTAGATATAAAAACATGTATCAATCATATTGTCCTATGTAGAGCAGAAAACAATTTTAAACAATGATTAACCGAAATCGTTTTAAAAGCACGTGTCCAATACCCTATACCTAATTTTTTTGGCAACTTAATGGAAATAAAGTTTCATTATCTGACACAGCTTCCCACGCATAACCTTTTAAAAACTCGGAAACAATAATCTTGTTTATGACTTGTCACTTGTTTTGAATTTGGAACAAGCTCGTTACTCGCGCCGAGCGGCTCCTTTTGAAAGACAGAAATGCATCGTATTGCCACTTTTGCGATAGAACAAGTCACGAAGTGTAGTGATTGAAAGATGATTTCTAAGATACAGGCCGAGGGTTTGATTATCGCATGGAATGATTATTGATCTGTGATTGGAAACCTACGGTACCTATAAGAGAAATTCCTAGTGCTTGTAAAATAATGTCAAAGCTAAAATTAAGATGGGAGGACGATCTACCAAAGGGATGGAGAAAAACAGCGCTAGACCGAAACAAGTGGAGGGAATAAGAGGAGGCCTTATTAGCTAAGCCTGGCTTGGTACTTATGTAAAAATAAAATAACGTAAAGAAAAAGTAAAACCGATGATTTGATCGGATCTTATGATTTCGCCACCGATTTCCGAAACTGTTTCGCACATAACATTATTTTTTGTTTTCGAAGGCGGTTTTACTTTTTTTAAAAGTTATTTTATTTCGATATTTTGAGTAGCGAGTAGAATTTTACGTATACCTAGACGACGTTACCATATAATCGGTCGTTAAGTGTTATAAACATACAGTCGATTTGAGAACTTCCTTCTTTTTGAAGTTGGTTAAAAACAGGCCTATATCGGTGTCTTTAACACTCCATAGCAAGGTACTATGGTAGTAAGATGTAATTCGATCCTGTGGCTTGCACCGCACACGTGCAGGATCCGGGCGCGGCGGGGTGGTCTCCGGCCGGCGTAGCGTAACAACAATATGTTATTATTTTTGTCCGTAAGCTATAATAGAACTAAATCACCATGCCAAAATATAGCTGTATAGTACCAATAGTTTTTGACAGAGTTGGCGAATCATTAAAGGTTTCTTGTACCACGGAACCTTAAAAAAAGAAGATACTCTTACATGGTCGTCTTCAAAAACTGATGTTATAATTAGTTAAGAGCCAGCGGCTTCCCACGCGCTCTTGCTCCCGACCATGGACTTAATGTCGGCTTGGAGTGTCACCTACTGCCGTGACTAGATATTGGCGTTGCTTCATCCATGCTGGGCATAACTCTAATATGTGCTGCGCCGTGTCCTCGAAGGCAGTCTTCACAGTAGTGACAACGGGAAAGGCTAGGAGTACTTTGATAGTTATCAATGGTAGTAAGATTTTTAGTGAGTTAATGAAAGGGAGACGGTAGCGGCGCGGGTAGCGTTTTTGTACGAACTTTGTAAAGGATTTAGGGGGATTGCTTAAAGTTAGGGAGACTCGTGATTGATTTATTAAGTCAGGTTAAGTCAAGTAAGTAAAGACCAAAGTCGTTAAATTTTGAATCTGTCTATATTTTTGTTAAATTTTTGGTTTCTAGTACCGTCGCCAGCACATCAGGGTATTTTTCTAATGGATTTTCAAATTAATTTTCAAACAATAGAGTTTATTAACCATTGGGGAAATTTGACAGTTTGTGGTAACTTGATGTGGTGTCGACTGTACATCCTTTTTTGATTAGATTATCTACATCAATTCAATTTTACTCGACTCGGACATATTTATACATTTTTTTTGAAAATTACCGCAATATCGGATACCTACATTTCGGAGAGTGTGCATCAGATCTCCACGATCTTATTCCCCCTAGCCCTTTCTACTATCGGACGACCAAAAGCACGAAAAAGTGATATCGATTCATGGTGGACATTCCGAAAACCCGAACGAAACGTTTTATCATGCGTACCGCTGAAATGTGGAATGCGCTTCCCGAGTGGGTTTTCCCCGCTAGATATAATCTGGGTGTCTTTAAATCACGAGTGAATCGGTTTCTTCTAGGCAAGCGCGCTCCATCGTAGATTGCAGGAACTGGCGGTGAAGCACGCAATGATGCATTATTTGCATGTAAAAATGTAAAGCATAATATTGAGGTGCTAGCGACTGAATTGAATTGTTAGTGCTAGCCGTTCGAATTAGATATGAACAAATATTTTTTTACATTCAATGGGCAGAATAACATCAACGCTTTCTGATCCATGCCATTCGAAAGTAGATGATTTGTATTAGTAGTATTTTAATTATCTTATCATTTATACCATATTATATTGATGAAATGCAATGATTATGTTGATATTAGAGAAATATTGTTTTAGAATCTCTGGTATAACGGGGAACATCTTCTTCTTCTTAGTCAACATTGAGCTGATAACAATTACTTGGCTGGCATTGTGTTTGGTTGAGAACAGAATAGAAAAGAATAATGTTTATTTAACCAAATTATAAAATGTACACATTTATTATAGGTGTTAGACAATTAAGATTAAAACGTACCTAATTAAATTAACCTATGACCTCCACACTAGGTCGAGCCTGTCTCGTGGAGGCCTATGGCATATACTCGTATTGACTCCAGTGCATAATTATGGTGTTCAATACCGTATCGTTATTTAAAAGGATAATAACATTTACAAAGTTTTTAACTTAAAAGAGAATCTTATTTATTTTCTTTAAATAAACTAATAAAGTTTATTTAAAGAAAATAAAAGACGACAGGTATGTATTTACTATATAAAGTAGGTTGCAGCGTACATGGTGAGTGTCATGCAGAGTTGACATGAGTGATGTGCGTGCATTTGATGTGTGTGGGTGTATGGGTGTGTGGCGTGTGTAGTGAGTTTATGTGGAGAGGAATATTACTTTGCCATTAACCGGGCACAAATTCAAACACCGAGCTGCTACTGAGAATTTCACAGAACATCCTATTACACTGCTTGGCGCCCTGGAAATCGAACCTTAGACCTCTAGGGTAGCAGTCAGCCGTCAAGCTCAGCTGCGACCGCTAAACTAAGGAAACACTAATCATAATCCCACAACAAAATTGGATAACAATTCCACCTGCAAGGGATTAAAAGATTATAACACCAAAGATGATTAAGAAAGAGTTTGACGTAAGAAGGTTGGAAGCTTAAGGGTTCTGTCTGTTCGAATCCGTATTTTTTTAATTTTCTAGTGTTATATTGCCCCATTAGTCTAGTGGTCCTTAGCGCGACTGCTACGCTAGAGGTCCTGGGTTAGTCAGTCAAAATGTTTTATTTCAATTATGCCATTAAAAAAGGTATTTTTGAAAACATTCACATCAAACTTTTCTGACCCTGAAATATTTTTCTTGTATCAGTTTGACATTATCATCATTATACGTAACCTTACATTACTTACAATGCGTTGTTGATTTACTACTCGACAAAATTTCAATAATCTCCGTTTCCGCCGTATAAGTGACGATCACACGTTTTTTGATTTTGATTTTGTTTTCTCCGACATTAAGAAAATAAGAGTTTAATTAGCATAGGCAGCATATGAATTATAAGTGAGGCTAAAAGGCTTGTATCCTATAACATGAAACAGCAAAACATTAATTAGACGAATAAGTAACTGCGTAATAAAGAAAGTAGTCACCTTTTATTTCTATTTTTTCATTAAAGACATTTGTCTTTATAATTATGATGAATGAGCGTTTCTTATTTTATGGAACCCTAAAATGTCCGTGACTTTACTACGGACGCGTGGGAACGAGTAACAAGTCAATAAAATTCGCGCCAAAAGTCAATATCTATGGTTTTGTGTTTTTTTTTAACAAGCAAAGGACAGGACCGATAATGCCATTGTTTCTGGCCGCAAAGGACGCACGTGTCTATGGCAGGTTTTACTGTGTTTTGTTTACTTGTTTCATTTTTTTTCTAATGTAGTAGACACCTGCGGAGTCATTCATAAGTTTGTGTAGTAATCATTCAGTAATTTGCGTTTGTACGTGGGAACTGGCCGGTGTAAGGTGTCCTTCTTTGTTTACTGTGACAATTGTCTTCGAAATTTAAAACTGTGCAATTTCCTGCGAATTTAATATGCTACCTATAATAATAGCTAGCCTACAGCTAGAAGCAGTTTATCAAGTAAAGAGGTTACCTTTCTGTCACAGGTGAGTTAAAGCCTAAACCCGACACAGTTTCATTCCTAATTATGTACCTATATTAGTCTGTTGAATTCTTTTTGCCTTTAGACAGGGGGTTTGTGTGTTAATTTGAATCCAAAGCAATTCCCCATTCCCATTCCCCGGTCCCATTAAAGTAGAGGCACTCTATCAATCAGTTTAAAGATCTGTGATATTTTTTTAAATGTAGGTAACCTACCGCAGAATGTATATATTTGCTAGTCAAAGTACTGGCCAACTTAGTCCACGGCAATAATGACGATGACCATCCGTCATTTGACGAAGCGTAAAATATCTTTATTCTGAAACTGTAAAACGACCACCTCTCCCATGCAAATACGAGTTCATTCATAAACGCCCGCGTGGTTCCCACGTTATTCATAAACATCAAAACAAGTGAATTATGCATTAGACAATAAAAACCTCTTTTCACAATGCTTTGAGCACGTCGATTTTCAACAAGTTTAATTTTACACTTCCCATCAATAATAAATTCAAAAAGTAGTTCTTATTTCGATGACTTAAGATTGTCTTTGCCTTTCCAAGCATAATTTTGTCTACACATTACTTTTGAAAGCTCGAAATTGGCGGGAAGCTTTTGTTTAGCGGAAAACGCTTGACAATGACGTTTTGTTAAAATTGTTATGAATAGTCTATGACATCATGAGAAAACTCAGATTAATGACAGCAGTAAGAATTTTTTTAATGTAATTTTATGTACACATGGCGACACGTCAAGTTTTTGGCGTAGTAGTGGAGGTGGTCACCTCACCACTACCGTTGCGCCGAGTGTCGTTCGTGAGTTCGGGTTTGTATATATTTTGTGTCCGTTAATTGTATGCTTATTGAGTTTAGGAAACAATAAATTAATATCTGAGGTGTCAAAATGACAATGCGCGAGCGATACCACTGGTGTTGTTAGTTGGCCTAATCACCCGGCGTTATGAACAAATGTGTCGGCAGCACAGCATAGCCGCTATTAACACAACTACTAAATCATCTCAAATCTATCTTAGTATATTCTAAACACAACATTGGCGTCCAAAGGTGAGAAAACACAGCGTAAATCACAGGAAGGAGGTATAAATCAATGTGTCTTCCATATTTTTTACGCGAACGGTTCCTGAGATTATAGGATTAGTTCTGAGCTCTAGTTGTGTGGGGCTTGTAATCCGCTGCAAACATCTGGAGCAATTCTGTTAATAGCAGCCGCATTTTTAAGGGAGTTTGTGTAAGAATGTATTTCATTGATTATTTTGTTTCTGGCAAAATTGACAATGTAACGCAATAAATAACTGTTTCAATTACTGGCAACTCTTGTTTTTTTTTGTTTTAGTAAACACGTTAGGTCTAAAAAGAGAACAAATAATATTTTAAAACTGCTTCATTAGTCTTGTGGTTCTAAGCGCGACTGCTGCGTTAGATATCTTGATTTCGATTCCACGGTCGAGCAAAGCGTTAATGAAGTTCTTCTATGAAATTCTCAGCTTGGAGTATACATTTGTGTTCGGTTAATTACAATAATAGGCTCGCCCCCTATCATACCGACGAACTATGGGTGTACTACTGTACACCAAAAGGCAAAGTGTTCGGCAGAGGTGTACTATATTACTGCCTAACCCTTTGGAGAAGACAGGCGTGATTTTATGTTATAAAAATTTTCATTTTCAAGCTTTGAAATTTTTATTATCACTGCTTTGGCACACCTAAATCAGCTTCAGCTGCTATTAGATCCAGCTGGCTAATTCAAACATTATGTATTTTTAATCGGAAATCAATGCTTAGTCTTGGCAATTTTTGTAAGGCTGTCAGACACATGAGACACATACAAAACCTAAGTCAATTAATACCATTACGCGAATATTAGACATTAAAATAAAACAGTGAAACAGTTCACTGTTTGACGACACGTTTGGCGTAGCGGCTGAGCGATCGGTCTCGGCGCCACGTGTTGTGGGTTCGATCCCCACACGGAGCAAATATTTGTATGATCTACAGATAGTTGTTCCGGGTCTGGGCGTTTGTGTATGTGAGAATTTGTGTTTGTAAATGCACCCACGATACAGGAGAATATCCTAGTGTGGGCCAACGTTTTTAGAAAAAAACATCATTTTTCTCATCAAAGTAGTTCTCTATTTCGTAGTTTAGATTGTTTTTATTCTTGTCTTATTGGTTGACGGCGGTGGTGTAGTTTAAGTTTTCATTATCATAATTGTAGTTTTAAACATCTGCATTCTTTACTTTGGGATTTGGATACCATTATCTAGGTTACTACGATTTCGTTAATCTTCTTCTATACTCTATACTTATAATAAATCTGTAGAGAGGTCAATTCTGTACATGAAATATATTTCCAAAATAACTATCAGCGGGTGATTAGTGATCGATACTGACACCAAAAATGCAATCAGTAAAATTTTTGTCTGTCTGTCTGTCTGTCTGTTCGTTATAGAAACAAAAACCACTCGACGGATTTCAACGAAACTTGGTACAATTGTTCTTCATACTCCTGGGCAGGTTATAGTATACTTTTCATCACGCTACGATCAATAGGAGCAGAGCAGTGAAGGGAAATGTTGGGAAAACAGGAGAACTTACTCCGTTTTTTAAGCTTCCGTCGCGTGTGCAGCCTTAATGGTTAAAGCTACACAGAAATCATGTATGACGGAAATGTTCTCCTTAAAATTATATAAAAAAAATTCCACGACAGCAAATGTCTATCTTTATGGTTGACTCACAATAACACGTGTAACTCCCGATAGCTTAGCAGTTCGGAGCTTTCTGATTATATTTGTCTATTCTTACGTTAGGTGACTGACTGACTGACATAGTGATCTATCAACGCACAGCCCAAACCACAGGTTATAGTATACTTTTCATCACGCTACGAGCAATAGGAGCAGAGCAATGAAGGGAAATGTTGGGAAAATGAGTGATTCATGAGAAAGGTTTCAAGCTATAAAACATCACGCTACAACCCTTAGGAACGGGGCAACGCAGGTGAAACCGCGGGCGAAGAACTAGGGAACAAAGTAACTATTCCACGCGGACCAAGTCGCTGGCAAAAGCTAGTGGTTAATAAGTTAATGACGTTCATTTTTTTTTCAAATATTCACCCATTTAATTGTTGCTGTAAAGGATCCGAAACGTCGGTAATTGAATAAAACTAATACAACGCGATAAATCCGTAAAAAGTAGTTTTATTTCAATATTTCACTGGTTCCCAAATTTCCCTCGACCGCAACCCATCTCATAAAAATTTCCAAATTCGGGACTAATACAACTGTCATGAAGAAAAGGGGCACATAGCCTTATTAATGAAGGACTGTTTTTCAGGGCCCATACAATATGTGCTCGCGAAGTCGCGACCGACTGGTAGGTCGCGTCCCATACTTTGAGAAATGCTGGCCCTAGTTATTAAGTATTTAATTCTTTTGTTTGTTTGGTTTTTATTCTTACAATGTTATTTGTGTTTCGGTGTTGGCCATATTTTTTGTTCTTTTCACCGTTTTTTATAAAAAACTAACACGATTATTTTTTTATTTAAGTAAATATTTATTTAGATACTAGCTTTTGCCAGCGGCTTTGTCCGCGTGGAATAGTTACTTTGTTCCCTAGTTCTTCGCCCGCGGTTTCACCTGCGTTGCCCCGTTCCTAAGGGTTGTAGCCTAAACTCTGTAAACCTTTCTCATGAATCACTCATTTTCCCAACATTCCCTTCACTGCTCTGCTCCTATTGATCGTAGCGTGATGAAAAGTATACTATAACCTGCCCAGGAGTATGAAGAACAATTGTACCAAGCTTCGTTGAAATCCGTCGAGTGGTTTTTGTTTCTATAACGAACATACAGACAGACAGACAAAAATTTTACTGATTGCATTTTTGGCGTCAGTATCGATCACTAATCACCCGCTGATAGTTATTTTGGAAATGTATTTCATGTACAGAATTGACCTCTCTACAGATTAATTATAAGTATAGATAGATTACATACATACATACCATTACAAGAAATTCCTAAACCGATAGTGTAGAAATAACGTACAATACAAAAAACTAATGATTAACAACACCTATTAAATCACCTCCTATTAAAAAATCTATTTATTTAAAAGAACCGGACTGACTGACGTATCAACGCACAGCGGTAACTACAGGAGCTAAACCCCTGAAAGTTTGCATGCTGGTTCCTTTTGCATTGTAGACGAGCACTAAGAAAGGATTTTTGGAAATTCAACCCCTCAGATGGTAAAAAGGAGGGAGAAAGTGAAAGCGATTGACACAAGATGACATCGTCAAGATACCTATGTAGCGGGCTCAGTTTATTTAGAAACGAAAAATAACTAAAAACGCAGGCAAAGCTGCGCATGGGAAGTCTAGTATATGTTTATGTAAAGAAAAAACAATGCACAAGTAACATACACATAATATATGTAATACTAGCGACCCGCTCGCGGTTTTCAATTTTACTCAGTGATAATGCAGTTTTCTAACGGCAAAAGAATTTTTGAAATCGGTCCAGTAGTTTTTGAGCCAATTCGTTACAAACATACTTACCTACAAATCTTTCCTCTTTATAATATGTATTAGTATAGATTACTCTTGCGAATGGGAATAAAATATTGTACACACGGGTCACATCATTCCATATAAGTAGCTTTTGTCCTTTAGATCGCCCGTATTCCATCGCAATACCGGTGATTTTTGTAGAGCTTCACGTGCGTACAAATGAAAGCAGCGAAAGATTGCGTCCACATATTTCAGTAATCAATTTTACCAGAAACAATTACCAATAAATTATGTTCCAGCTGCCAATAAAAATGAAGTAAGAATTTTCATTCCGAGAACTAGTAAAGTAATACAGTATTACTTAGGCTAAGTGAGCGTGTCATCGCTCAACTATGCACCTACAATGTTGCGGTACGTGATTTCAACGTAAATAGCCGTCGACAGCTCGCACCAGGCACGTACAACTGTTATTGTGAACTGTTACTAATAGCTACTAACATTGTAACTGTTCCGATGTTGATATACACCACTTGTTTTGGTCTTGGGGTCGTTGATGAAGTTTTGAAGGCATTGTAGCGAAAACCTGTGAAAATCGATTGACCCCAGGTTTTCATTGTCAACGGCTTCAGCCTAGTTTTTTCTTTCAATGTCTTTCATTAATCAACTCATTTACTGACCTACTGCTGGGCATGTTCCTCCTCTCAGAATGAGAGGGGTTATCAAATCAAATCGGTTTTATTGCGTTCCATAATGTTATGTATACAGGTGGTCAGCTTATATCTATTGAAACAATTATGGACCCTGTCGGGCACAGCATAGTTTAGTAGGAGAGAGGAAGAACCAGTGCGGGGTGGCAGTCTTCACACGCGTCGAGAAAATCTCTCAGGCATGCAGGCTTCCTCAAGATGTTTTCCTTCACCGTTTAAGCCAGTAATAGTTACGAGTGAGATGTTCACCCAGTTTGTCAGATGTTTGTCCTCTATTTTGTTTTATGCTCGACGCTAAAGAAACTCCATAAATCGCCCTAAAATAGATTAACTTTTTCTAAAAAGTTTATAGTCATGCTCATGACTAAGTACTTACGTAATATAAAAATATATCACACATTACACTCACGCACACTACCCCAAAAGGCCAACACACTCACAAAATACTCAAAGTACATATTAAATCCACCACAAGGACAACAGCTGTTTTTTTTTGTCACATAAAAACTTATGAATGAACGAAGGAGTTGACTTTAAAAAAAAAGGTTTCTCGTAAACATATCATAGACTAAAAAAAACGATCGCACCAAAAATGTGTGTTACCTCACGCACGAAAGCTATCTATAAAGATTTCGGCGACGGCGAACGTGCGTAGGCGACTCGAACATGGCGGTTCTTTTTCGTTTTTTTTTTCGAATTTATTTGTTGTGTTAGAACTATATTTGTTTTTATTGCATCGGAATGCATTCTGGGAGTCACGGATTCGCCATTAGAGTGATCCTTGGTATGAAGCATAGATTTTACGGCAGTTTTACAAATTGGTGCATACGTTTCAATTGGGACGTGAAAATATTTGGGCTATGCCTTTTAAATACGGCAGAGATTTTTGTAGCTTGCAGGGCAGATTGATTAAGATGAATCGAGATGACTAGAAGTTGGACACAGCTCGCTTGGTGCTGTGGACAAATAATCGGTTGCTGTACTACGCAGGTTCGACACTCGGACATCAGGACATCAGGACTCTCGCACTTAGGATGTCTAATGAGGCAGTTAAATATTCCATGAACCTCATGGGCATAAAAATCCATAAAAATCTTATTTCAATTCAATTAAAATGCCGTACAGTACAGTCATTATTAAGTTAATATAAATGCTACATCCATTTTAAAAAACGCATCTCCGAAATTCTACGATACTATTTCGTCTATTACTACTTCACAGGACGTAAAAGACTGGAAAATTGTTCCAAACTTGGTAAAGTTATCAGGAATTGCATTCGCTTACATTTATTTCCAGTGAAGTATTTTGGACCAAATGGTAATGTAAGAACCTAGATTAACGGTATTGGAATCCGAATAATAACAGGATTTAATTAAATTGTGTTTGAATTACGATTTATTTCGGTATTACATTTGTACGAGAAATTCGGTCCGCCGGACTCTTAATGCAGTATAAGAATTTCCTTTTCGGGAAATTAAGGCAGAGAGGTAGAGATTCTTTTCTATATTCGGTACACAGGCCGCCTAATGGTAAGCGGAAACCGTAGCCTATGGACGCAATACCAGTAGTAGTACGTAACACTAGCGCGTTGTCACCTTGAGACCGCAGTCTGATATGCCCAATAATTTTACTAGCTACATTGCCCTTCCAAGACGAAACACTATAATTTTAGCACATTAATAATTACTTCGCAGCAGAATTTTTGCCATGCAGGTACCTACCACTCCAACTCCAGACGTACATACTCCAGCAACGGTCGTACGTCGTACCACCTTAATAGATCATTAAAAAGTTCACAGACATTTAACCATGCAAAGAGATCGGATAAAAAGGTAAAAAAACCTCATCATTCCCAGAAAGGAGGTTCCACAAGCGGCCATTTTGTTTTGTTTACTTACAAGATGGCTACCGCGCGCGCTGTTCGGTGTTCAAACAAACGTTTTTATTGTGGACCGGTTCTATGGTAATGAGCATTTTTAGAGGGCTCCGTATACGACTACTTTATTATAATGATAAAGATCCAAGAATGGTAGAAGAAGGAAATAGGTCCTATTCCATTCCCGTGACAGCTAGGCATATCATTGGCACCCGTCGCTGCGCTTTAGATTCATAATGAATTAAAAAAATCTTTTTTTTTTTATGGTATAGGGGGACAAACGAGCAGACGGATCGCCTGATGGTAAGCGATTACCGCGGCCCATGGACACCCGCAACACCAGTGGAGTCACAAGCGCGTTGCCCGTCTTTTAAAAGGGCATTGGGCCTCCGGTATCCTCACCCACTCGGCGAAACACAACGTAAGCGTTGTTGCGACGCCGGTTTTCTGTGAGGCCGTGGTATCACTCGGGTCGAGCCAGCCCATTCGTGCCGAAGCATGGCTCTACCACGTTACGTCACTGATCCATTCCTTCGCGGGAAGAGGCGTAAGCAAAATCTTGTTCTACCATGCATTCTAGTGCTAGGCATTCTTTGTGGAGCTCGCTTTAGGCGTAAAATATTCGATAGCCTAAATATATGTTGCAATCCAAACTTCGAATCATAAAGAAAGAAAAGGTATGGCGATGACAATGAATAATAATACCTGGCTAACGAATATATCAGCCTATATTAGTCCACTGCTGGACGTAGGCCTCTCCTAGTGACCGCCAAAGAGCCCGATCTTCGGCTTTCCTCATCCAGTCAATTTATTTACTAATTTGTCCCATGTGTATGGGACCAGCCTATTGCCATTAACTGGGCACAAATCAAACTCCGAGCTGCTACGAATGCAAATGCGCTGCTAATATGATGTATATAGTTACAATGTGGTAAGAAAACCCGCGGTCGGACCCGTGAAGGTATTGTAAGGTTCTATTTATATAATAAAAAAAAAATCCTCGAAAAGAAAAAAGTATTATAAAACAAGGAAACTGAAATGGCAATACTTACTTACCGTGGCACTGACCCGGCCCTGGGTGCCGATAATATTAAGGCTTATGGTGGATTTTTAACATTGTTAACAATTTGCCTGATTTTGGTGTCATTATGGCAGTTTGGGCACGACGACCTTGGATTTTAAACTTCATTAATATATTTACTTTCATGAATATTTAGTGTTTCTTATTTTATTTAGTGATGTGATTGGGATACCTATAGGCCCTTTTTGGGTCGGACAGTTTTTTTAACATAGTGTAGGTATAAGAAACATTTCGAAAATGTTGCTCACGGAACCCAGAAACGGTCTGTCATTGTTGTGATCTCAGTGTTAATTGAAAGAAATGGTTTGTAAACTAACCGTGCGTGGACGTCGCCCTATATGTCCAATGCGCCAGCGCAATTCAAATAGAACTTTATTTTTCTAAAGTGGAGGTTTAAAGTGCCATGCTTTTGTGTTTTATTGTTATTTAATATTGTAATGGAATGTAAATTTTTGCCTTTTAAAGCAAAAATTGTTGTGAATCGCGGTGTGCTTTTCGTTCGGGCAAAGTTAAAGGAATCATTATACTATAGTACCTTTTTATTTTTACCTACATGTGGTGGCGCTGTGTGTCGGGTTGTTTTATTCCCTACAACATGGTTGAGACGAACAACGCTGATACACAAGTCATATACTCGTGAACTTGTGCCGTCTGTCGAGACTGATCAGCTCGTTCATGCCATGGCAATCTGGATTGAGTTATATATTACGTTATCCTTCTGGAAGGCGATTTACTCTTCTCCCACATCAAACTCCTTACAGGATAGAACAAAATTATAGGCAGAAGAAAAACACTGCTTCATTAGTCTAGTGGTCCCAAGCGCGGCTGCTACGCTAGAGATCCTGATTTCGATCCCCAGGTCGAGCAAAGTGTTATTGGGTTTTTCTATAAAATTCTCTGTCACTCGGAGTCTGGATTTGTGCCCGCTAAATGGCAATAGGCTCGCCCCCTATTAAATGGGGCCTAAACATACCGGCGAACTGTGGGTGTACACCCAGTACATTAGTACGCCTCTGCCTAACTCTTCGGGGAATACAGGCGTGATGGTATATTAAGTTGTTAAAGTACCTAGTACTTATCTATAGAGTTTCTTGCCGGCTCTTCTCCATATGACTATTTGGAAACGTGTAGTTAATTAGTTTTTGATGTTTCAAAAGAATCGTATTCATTGAATTAAAAAATAATCTCTACATCCACGTTATTTTATCGAGAGCCGACTCCAAAAAGTTTGATAAAGACCTTATTAAAATGTGTTATGGGTTACTTTAGGATGATTTAAAATTGTACTAGATGCTTATTTTTTTACTACTGCACTTACAATAATAAATCAAAGCTCAAGAAATACTGACAATTGTAATTTATAGATATAACGGAAGATGATAGCATTACCGAAAACAATTGCAGCCTTTTGTTACTTTTCATTTTTCCATATTGTTAAGGTCATCGTTTTCTTAAAGAAACTTGTATCCTAGAACCGGTTAGACTGAAACATCTAGGTAGTCGTAAGAACCTAGTTATTCATGTGTTACCTTATGTGCGCTTAAGGCGCCTTTGAATACGAAATTATGATCCAAACCTGAATTTTGTACTGGTTCGGCACCGGTTTTCGTGTTTTTGCTCGCAAACGTGGGCTGACGTCTTTATGTTGTCAACTGACGATTAAATATTCGAATCCACTTACGAAATAAAACAAAACTATGTACGGAACATACATAGCTACAGTAAACTTTCGACGAATCGGCTTTCATAAATTGCATATCCATTTTGTTATAACTATTTTATTGCATACAGAGATATCTATATTTATTGAGAAAACTTCTTATAATTTCCTTTCACCTGGAAAGATCCAATTGTGAATACAGATAATGAGTTACAGTTAATACATTTCCACGAATGACGTCTTATAATTTAATAGTTTAAATAGAGAAGGTGGCTGGTAGCGGATGGGTGCGACCTGCCCAAGACCGGGATGGTTGGCGCTCTTTGGATGAGGCCTACGTAGGAACAGCAGTGGACGGCAATAGGCTGATATGATGGAATGTACAGTTACAATTTTCATATATAGAATATTAGATTTTTAAATTATTTCTACAAATGATGCAATATAAATGAATTGAATGAATGAATTCAAATTATTTCCTTTGCCTGTCTTGAGTCTTGACACACCGAAAAAAAAAAACTGATAATTTCAAAATGGCGCACGTGTAGCGTTTAATAAAGAGGTTTACTCAATATTATGATGTGTCTATTTATTTGCTAATCTTATCATCGGCCAATCGGAAGGCTTTGAATGCGTAATAAGTGCCGCTGAAATCACTTTCAACATTTACTGATAACGGTTACTACAGTAAAACCCGAAGCGATGAAATGAGCTTTTGAGAACGGTTTCCGAAGTTGTGTGACAAATTCTGTAACCCGCTGCGAAGAACTGCAATAAACGCGGTCACTCATGGATTTAATCTTGTAACACAGTTAAAATAAAAAAATAATGTTGCTTAAGTACCTATACTTTGGGCAAATAAACTAGTTAAATATAAATATATCGTTTTCATAATTATACGTTTTACTGGTACCTACCTAAGTTTATACGTAGGTATAATATAGGTATAAAGAACGACGATGTGAGTAATTTAACACCGATAGGGCAAAAGCTGATAATAGTGATATAAAGTTCTAGGTATCATCAATAATGGCTATCTATTAAAACGACCTTGACAAGGAAGTGACTGGCTGGCTGATTCTAAAATAAGCTTTAAAATGAAGACCTTTTTATTCATATTCATATATTTATTGCAATCCATAATGTACCTATACAGGTGCTAAGAATAATAGAGAGAAACAAAGGACCCCGTCGGGCACTGTTTATATTTTATCATAAGAAATAAAATTAAAGAATAATAATATAAATAAAACTAAAAGATAATTATATCCTTTGGCACAAACTTGGGTAATAATAATAAATCAGAATGGTAAAATAACTACTGTATGTTATTTGATACAATACTAGCTGTTGCCCGTGTTTTCACTCGCAACTTAAAGGGCTTTTTGAGACAAAAGGTAGCCTATGTCCTTCTCCAAGTTCCAATGTATCTCTATACCAAAATTCAGCGGTTTCAGCGTGAAAGCGTAACAGACAGAGTTATTTTCACATTTAAAATATTAGTATGAATGTGTTTGTAACTAAAATAAAGGTAACACTAGAATACAAAGGAAATGCACGAAATAAACTCTGTGATAGGTATGCCTATATTCGTCCATGTCGTTTATTAATTCGTATGGTGCTATTCAAATATCCAAATATCACTCTTTTTATAGAAGCTTCTTGTAATATCATAAGGGAATAAAGTTTACAAGCTAATGCATTTTTCTATTCGCGTTAAATATTTTTGCTTTTAGATAGATTCGATAGATAAATTTAAAAAAATGTTATTTTATAGTTTATAAATTTAAAGCAACTAAAATTAGGCTGTATTATTTTTTAATTCTAACATTTCTTTTTCAAATCGATTACTTACATCGATATCTCACTATATGTTTTTAAAAATTGACAAACTCTTTTCTTGAAAATATTAGATAGTTACATTTCAAATTTATAACTAAAGCTCACCTGACATTCTTGCACAGAATTTAATAAACTTTTTTTAAGGAACAAAATGGCACATAACACTAAAAAGCACAACACTCACACGTTAAAAATGGAACATGCAACAAACTTTTTCTAAAATAACGTAATAGCGGGCAAACACAGCGACATCAAGACAATACCATATTTGAATGTTGAACACATTTCTTGTATTAATAAGAGACAGTTCACATCCACTTCCGTGTTTTAATTATTTGTTGAAAATCAATGTCAAAGTTTAGCCGACTCAGCGCGGTGTGACAGCCTTGCAGCGATTGCATTGGCCTCAATTCCGATTGTGTTAACGTTATTTTTAATTACAAGTAATAAATTTATCATCGTATTAGGAGTATTTTTTTAAACTTAGAACAAACGCTTCATGACTCATGCCAGCAGGAATAAAAAAATACAACGAGTTATAACCTTTTTGCTGATTCTCCAGTATTCAAGATAGGTGAAAAATGAAAGAATAGGTCTAATGTGCAACTTGCTAACGTTCTGGTTTAACAAATTCCTCATGTATAAGATATTGCATACCAAGTTGCTGATTGATTCATCGTGAGCTCACTATTAAACGTTGATAGAACACGTTTAAAAAATATCTGTTGCTATGATAATAAATAACCGAGCCAACACTTTGCTATGAAATCCAAAATTATATTCACAGTGGACACTCAAATTTTCGACACAGAAACAGAAATTTTCGGCGTAGAATTTTTATTCCATTAAAAAAAACTGTTTTTCCAAGGACTGACTACCTCAAAATTATCCCAGCATTTAACATAAATCTCAGTTAAATTTCTAAACTCAATACAAAAGAAATTAAACTACAGCAATCAACTGCCACAAATAAAAGTAATTTACTATTATAATAAAATAATAATCGTTTACTTACGCGACGGTCGTTAAAATATCGTGAACAAGTCACAAAAGAACAATGGCGGATCTCGGAGCTAACAGCCCTTACGTGAGGCTGAATAACTAGATGCCTTTGTCCGCACGCCGATCGATGACGATAACATGTCAAATTATGACTAGAGAATTTTATTGGGCGCGAATGTCGCATTTGCGTTGAGCAAGAATCGTAATTTTATACATGAAAGTAAAATAATATTTATACATATTGGTAATGAATCCAGGGCTGAAAGCTTTGCTTTTCTTCACTCTCGTCTTTGGCGGGAAGTATTCATGGGGATTCTCCTGAGGATTAATGTAAGGCTACAAAATACAAAATTGATATTTCATAGCGCTGTGCTGGCCACGAGCACTTTTTTTATTTTAAAACAAAGCATTTTTACATATTCCTAATTCCTTAGTAGATAATTTAACCGTAATTTTAAATTGTTTTTTTTTTTTGTTTATGCTTATCAAACCTAATAGATTTTAATTACATACGCTTTTGACTTAATTTTAGACTAGTAATACTGTAGATGGTGTTACAATACAGAGAGAAGCACTCTAACAATATTTGGACGTTTTTAAATACCAAACAGAGGAATTAAATACAACGTTTTAGGTTCCGAAGTAAGCGCTCTGCACGATATATTTCAAGTAGTGTACCACAAGGAAGCGTCGTAGGTCCAAATATTGACCGGCTATTTATGCTCTGCCTGACTGCTTAATTAATGAATTGTGGCTAAGTAATAACGCTGATCAACCGATCAGTCTGTGGAAGTGGTGACCATTCATAATCACACAACACGTGTCTTGGAGAGCAAATAAAGCCGTCTTTCCCGGTTGTTATAATATGAGCATCTATAGCTAGTTAATGGTAGTGAGGAGCCCAAAAGCCTCACAAGATGTGAAAGGCAGGGAGATTTAGCCAGTGAAATCACTGGGCAAGTGCACTGTGGGCAGTGGCACTCACTATGAGACCGCCAGACTTGTTGCTTGTGCATCCAGACTTGTTTGTCATTATTCTACGCTTAGCGATAACTTTGATGTAGGTGTAACCTACCTATCGCTCGTCAACACTAAAACTACCTCGCTTCATCAAGAAATTTTACATATGTATTACATGGAAGCGTAAGTTTATGCTTAGATTCTGTTGTAAATACTAAACTAGTTACGAGTATGTTAGTTCGTATCGATTTTTAGCAGGACAGCAAGTTTAAGGACGTTTTTTGGTCCACCGATATCCTACTTTTGCAAACATTTTTATTAGGGACTAGCCTATATTTAACTTGAACTTTCAGTTTCATTTTCCCTAACAAACCAACGCGTCATCAACCTACACAGATGTACCACCACATAAAAGTCATACATAACTTTATAATTGCCATTTCCATGCCAAATGCAATACAATTGGGTCTACCCATAAACCATTTAACGCGAAAACACAATAAGCCCCACACTAATCCACACATAAAGGCAAAGGCATCGTACAGCCAACGATTAACATAATGTCCCCTCTAACATCCGCTCAAATTAATTTCAGTTCTTTATTTAAATGTAACAGAGTAACTATAATAAATAAAGGTTCCTACACAAAGAGGTCGTACATGAGTATCGATTGTAGGTGCGTGACGTTGAATGCCTTTGCCGTATTATGTGATTCGATGACTATATTTTTCCCGCCTGTCGCTTTTCGTTGGGGACAGCTGATGTTAGACAATGACGTAGCGATGTACCATATTGTAAATTGTTTCTGTATCTGTAGGCCATAAAAATATTTTTCCGTGCAGGGATCGAACCCCTCAGCAGCCGATTGTTTATCACTGCGCCTTTCAAGCCGCCGAATGGCCGCCTACTATGCTTTTCAAAACACTTCTATACTCTATATTACTCATTAAAATAACCAAAATGTTCCTCTCGCGTGGGAAAAGGATCATTAGCATTACATCGGAAATGACCTCCCGTGTTTCGTATTGTCCTGTCACGTACTAAACAACCAATTTGTAGATCATAATGAAATAAAACTCTACACTGTTTAGTTTAAGGTAAAAATTACGGTAAATGAGTGACATTATTTTGTAATTTCGGTGGTGTAGTTTGAATTTCGAAGGAACCAGTTATGGAAGCAGCAACTTTTGAAATTTAGTAAATATGAAAAATGTCTGCTATGGTATTAAGTAAAACTTTTTAAAGTGTTTGTAATTAAATGTCTGTAATCTTCACTATCGGTCTATCACTGCAGTAAAAACAAATTTAATTGGCTCATTACTCTAGCTAGTAGTTGCAAGTTTGGATGCTGAGCGAGAGGTCCTGGGTTCGATTTCGAGGTCGGGCAAATGTTATTGGTTTTTCCAGTAGCAGTAGTAGTTCGGAATTTAGATTTGTTTCCGGTTAATAATAGCAATAAGCGAATTGTGGTGGGTGAGAGTATAGGTACATTATATTATACCTCTGCCTAACACTTCGGGAAATAAAAGCGTGATAGTAGTAGGTATGGCTTTTTTTATACCCACTGCAAGGCAGCTGGGTATAAAATAAGCCACAATTCCCCGACGTATTAACACCAAGCAGGTTGGATTATTTTACTTCATCTTTATGCCGAAGCAACGGCGAAGGCTACCTTTGCCTCGTCGCAAAGGATTATAATATAAATAGATAGAGCTATCAGTGTCGCCGTGTCTTCGGGGCGTGGTGGGCGGTCTCTAGCGCTCCGCCCGTTTCAACATGAATTATTACATCTGTCTGTATGTCTACGCCAATACTATACTTTATGTTGGCGTTTATGGAATACTTGTTTTATCTAGTATAAAGTTATTGTTTAAAAATACTTTACATTGTAAAATGCTGTGTTTCTTCTAGATCTATCTATGTGAATAATATTGATATGATAAATAAAAAATAAGTAAACTTACTAGTATTTGGGTCTAAAAACGACCATCCTAATTTAAATTAGCTTTAAAACAAATAAAATGATTCTATCCTCTATTGTTTATATCCTACCAAGCTACAGCAAGATTCTTAATTAATTTTCGAGATCACACAAAAGAATGGACTATATAAAAAAAAACTTTATTGACATAACATATTAAGTAAGTATTTATTTATCAGTATGGCACGCGAAAACTGAAGTGTGGATTAAACACAACCAAGTGTTGTATAATCTGTGTTTATTCTTTAAATGCGGCCAGTTCATACGCCCTCTGTTTTTATTAGCAGTTCCATATTTTTGCGTTGGATTTATCTATGATCTTTCTTAACAGTGAGGGGATTTAGAAAATGGAAAATAGCGTGGTAAGGTATAATATTTTTAATAATAGACGCTCCTTTTATTGTTTTAAATTATCGTTCCCCCTTTACATTCTAATCATTGCTTGTATGTGTCATTTTCGCAAACAAAATAAACTGTTTTTCTCTGTTTACGTGTACCCTATCCTATTCTAGCCCGTAATAATGACCCAGACGTTTTACAGAATTAAAACCACAAAATAGAGCTTAATTTTGAAAGACTGACAATAATTAGTTTCTTCAATACAGTGTTAAGCATCGCAGGTAGGTAAGTATTAGTGTAAAATGACTCAAGTATTATAAACCAATGACCTGAATAAAATAGCAAACTTGACAAATATCACTTGCGTTGTAGGAATATCGCGTATTTAGATATATTCAAGTCTTTCTAATTTTAATTCATTAAAAAAAAACGATGCCCCACACTAGCATATTCTTTTCGTTTACAAACAAATTATCATATACACAAACGCCCAGACCCGGAACAATCAATTCATACGTGGGAGAGCCATGTTGCGGCAAGAATGGGCCGGCTCGACCGGAGTGATACCACCGATACCGGTGTTTCGCCGAGTGAGTGAGGTTACTGGAGGCCCAATCCCCTTTTAAAAGGTCGGCAACGCACTTGTGACTCCTCTGGTGTTGCGG
This sequence comes from Acronicta aceris, assembly GCA_910591435.1. Classification (NCBI taxonomy): domain Eukaryota; kingdom Metazoa; phylum Arthropoda; class Insecta; order Lepidoptera; family Noctuidae; genus Acronicta; species Acronicta aceris. The sequence continues at coordinate 4,666,958 of OU342786.1, read as the reverse complement.
GTGTCCACGGGCGGCGGCAATCGCTTACCATCAGGTGATCCGTCTGCTCGTTTGCCCTCCTATCCCATAAAAAAACAACCATACAAATATTTGCTCCGTGTGGAGATCGAACCCACAACACGTGGTGCAGAAGCCGATCGCTCAGCCGCTACGCCAAACGTGTCGTCAATTGTTATACTGAAATGTTATGTTGAAAAATAATTATATTAATTATTATACTTTTATGATTACGTTATCAGATCATGTTGCCCTGAAAGCTGCTAAGATCAAGTGGGACTATGTAGTTAATGTAAGCTGAATATCAGATCAATACTGGACCAGTCTGACAACTAAACGGTCCACTGCAAGGCCACGATGAAAAGATCCATATTGTCAATTGGGGGATGATTTGGATGCGTTCCACGTAGACTGTGCTCGTGCAACCGACTGGCGCAGAAAAGCGGGAGTGCCCTTTACTCAATTTTGGGACAATTTGGGCTAAATAAAAATAAATAAACAATATCTTCGGCTGATTCGTCAGCCCATGAAATGCCTCATTCGTCCTCAATTCGATTCCCAAGTCGAGCAGTGTTGTTGAGTTGTTCTTTTAGGGAGTCTCGGAGTTGCGCCACATCTCCAAAAGTCTACTGTATAATCGAGATCTAATTGTTCGCTGGCATACGCTACTTACTACTGAAAATTTCATAGAAATACCTCATAACAGCTAAACCTGGGAATTGAACCATAAAACTCCGACACCACTGAGACAGTAATAAAATAAAATTCCATAGAAATTTTAACAAAATATAATTCTAAAAACACGCACATTGCATTCTAGACGGCTTTAATTTCATGAAAGAAATTGAAATCTACCATAATAATTCTCATAATTAATCCGTACGTACAGATATCAACATTTTTCCAATGAACATTCTTATTTTAAATGATTTGATTACTGTCATAAACCGGAAAATTACGTATTTTAATCAGTTAGACATTATGTACTTAGGTAGACTTTTAAATGACAGTATTCTCAATTTTACTGCAACATGACGTATATTGCATGTGTGCACTGAATACACGAAATACTTACGAGAAAAATAAATAAATGGCTTAGTAGTGCCAATGTTACTAGGTTATGGGCACAAGATAATTACATCACCTGTTTGTTGAATTTTCAGCGACATTAGCGAAATTGAACATCACGCTTGTATTCCCCGAAAGGTAAGGCAGAGGTGTACTAATGTACACCCGCAGTTTGACGGTATGTTTAGGTCGTTTGTAATAGAAAGCGAGCTTATTGCTATAAACCGAGCACAAATCCAAATTCCGAGCTGCTATTGAGAATTTCATAGAAAAACTCAATAACATGACTTGGGAATCGAACCCAGGACCTCTAGCGTAGCAGTCGCGCTTGGGACCACTAGTCTAACGAGGAAGTTTGGGGGGGCTTGGGCAGGCTTATAAAATAGCGTAGGTAATAATAAACGCTATCATAATTATTATAAGAATACAAAAAGCAAGTTGCAACAATCGCAGTATTAGTAAAGCATATAAAATTATTAAGTACTAGCTTTTGCCAGCGACTTCGTCCGCGTGGAATAGTTACTTTGTTCCCTAGTTCTTCGCCCGCGGTTTCACCTGCGTTGCCCCGTTCCTAAGGGTTGTAGCGTGATGTTTTATAGCTTGAAACCTTTCTCATGAATCACTCATTTTCCCAACATTTTCCTTCACTGCTCTGCTCCTATTGGTCGTAGCGTGATGAAAAGTATACTATAACCTGCCCAGGAGTATGAAGAACAATTGTACCAAGTTTCGTTGAAATCCGTCGAGTGGTTTTTGTTTCTATAACGAACATACAGACAGACAGACAGACAGACAAAAATTTTACTGATTGCATTTTTGGCGTCAGTATCGATCACTAATCACCCGCTGATAGTTATTTTGGAAATATATTTCATGTACAGAATTGACTTCTCTACAGATTTATTATAAGTATAGAATAGAAGAAGATGTAGGTACCTAATGCAATGGCCTTTAGTTCGTACTACACAGCATTTAAAAACAGATTTCTTTGAGTTCGAAGCTTTCGTGGCCGGTATGGCAACATTGGCTTGCATTATACCTAAAGAAGTTTGAACAATTTGCTATAGAACGCCGTGTTGCCAAAACGTGATGCATTGCCCTTCATCATGATTATCACCAGCCTATTTCAGTCCACTGCTGGAGGTCTACGATGGATGGCTAATCAGGCCAATTAGCAGGATATATAAACTCACAAGATCAGCAAGCTGAAGTGACAGTTGGTGGAACATATCTGTAGCGCCTCAGGATGATTGATGAACCAACAATTCAAAATAGGAACATAAAAAGACACCGGCATCATTCGTCCACCTATCAAAAAACACCGCTGTTTACAAATCAATCTATTCCTTCGAAATTCAAACAACGATGTACTTTCTCTGTCAAACGTTTTAAAACGACAAACATTTTTTAGTTTCCGCCCCTGATTGGTCAGGGGTGGTGGCGCGCGCACGCGATTGGTTTACGAGAGGGTGGTAGCGAGTAACATCAGCCAATCGGAACGCTTCCCGCGAACGTGCCCTATCTTACTTCGGCGCCCTTCAGGATTTAAGGGCCGTAAGGTTGTGTTTGCGCTGCATTTTACGCTGTTTGTCAATTTAATTGATGTTCGTTTTTTAAAACGAGGGCTGGAAGTGGTTTTTACTTTATAGGCTTTTGTGCGGATCGGGTGTCGCGTTACCGTAATTGTAAATGTAAAAATACTACCTACTTGCTTCAATATGGAGGTCATTGTTCAAAGGAGGTTGATGCTTAATAAAGCTACTTGTTTAAGGTGTTAAATTCTGTGCCTCTGTGCCATAAAATACAATCACACCTGTATACTCCGAAGGGTTAGGCAGAGGTGTATTACGCTCACAGTTCACTAGTTTACGTCCCATGAAATAGGAGCCTATTGTCATTAACCGCGCACAAATCCAAACTGTTTGGTTTTCATAGCCATCATGGCCTCTTCTAAAGTCTAGATAATTATTAGTACTAAATATGCAAAAATGGCTAAAATGGTCTTTTGAAAAAGACCTCCAGCGGCTTTGAGTAGACCAGTCCCAGCTGACGGCACGCACGTGTGAGAAGATGTTTTAAAAAAAAACATAAAAAAATATATAAAAAATAGACATTTATTCTTTGATCAATCAAAACCAGTATTTAAGAGTCAATTTCATATTTAATACATATTTTTTAAATTAATTAATGAGGTAGCTAATACAAATCAATCAATTACTTTTTATTATTAAGATAACATTAATATACCTACAACAATAACAATTAATGAAGTACTTATCTGTAGTTTTGTAGATATTAGGTACTCAGAGTCAGATAGAACCGACAGGGGGCAGAGTACCTCACTACTCAACGTCTAGAAAGCAACCACCATACAATGCCTGTGCTCGCCTTTAAATACACAGTAGTGAGCATCCCCACTCTGCCCCACCTCTGACTACCGGGTGTGACGTACACAAACATTTTAAAATAATTAAAATATCAAAGTAAGATACTTTAAATGTTTCTTAATACATTAGTATAATAAAATAATTAGTTAATGATTATAAACTTTTTATAATTTTAATAACAATGTGACAACATCTCACACGGCCATTCTGCAAGTTACTTCGCTCTCGAAGTAATCTAATCATCATCAGTACTAGAGGAATATCCATCCAGGGCTGAAAATAACATTACATCTTACTGAACCTGTCGTGATTGGGTTACAGAACCGTTTCACCAGGTCAATCAACTATTCAGTTGGGCTGTCGTGATCAGTCTCACCACATGCTGTTTTGTGGTGTCTGGACTTCACACCAGGCCAACATTACAGCAACCATCTCTTATCACTTGGGCTGTCGTGATCAGTCCCACCACGTGCTGCATCGTGGTGTCTAGACTTCACACCAGGCCAATATTGCAGCAGACAATTTCACACATTATTATCAAACATCTCACACGTCATCCTTGTCGTGTTAGGTACCATCGTGTACCCTCCACCAAGTTGACTTAAAAACAATTTCATTCATCATACATTCATCACCTATCAGTGAGCTCACTGTATCATTCATCCTCAAAAATAATATAATCATCGGTACCTTGCTCAGCCGTTCTGTTTTCGTCAGTCAATTCACCAAGCCATTTCCTCAATTTTTCCTTAGCAATAACTACATTGTGCAATCGTCCTTGTCCACGCAGCCTGTATCTGTCATTCTCAAGTATTTCGATAATTTCATAGGGCCCTTTGTATTTGGGACTGAGTTTACTATGGCGACGATGATCTTGACAAACATAAACAATGTCTCCTAATTCATAATTTTTATTATCTCGTCTTGTAGCATCGAAATGCAATTTATACTTATCTGCCGCTGATTTCATTTTATTATATGCCGTTATTCTATCAGCCCTAGTGTCAGCTATTTGTTCTATATTAGAAGGACCGGGTTCTTCTATATCAGCTAGTCGAGCCTGAATACTGGGGATATTTGCATCACGTCCTATTAATAATCTTAATGGGGAGAAACCAGTTGCCTTCTGGACTGTCGAATTTAATGTTTGCTGTACCTTATATAATGAGCTCGGCCATTCTACCTCAGTACTACATGTAGTCGTCAACATGTTTATAATTGTGGCAACGTATCTTTCTACTTGACCGTTACTACGCGGTGTTCCAGTTGAAATCATATGATGGTCTACATTCCACTCACGGAACACACTACTTAGGGTCTCATTGGAAAAATTAGTAGCACGGTCAGTGACTACTTTAGAAGGAGTACCAAACATTGTTAAAGCATCACGAATGACTGTTAACATTTCTTCGCCGCTCATTGTTTTAAGAGGTTTAAGAATACAATATTTAGTGAAAGCATCAATGATAATTACGATATGCTTGTACCCTTCCTTTGACTGTGTGAAAGGACCAGTGCAGTCAAGATGAATTGTATGAAATGGTATTGGAGTTTTATCAATTGGATGCAAAAGACCTTGGTGTGGACCGCTGTGAAACTTTCCTTTTACACACACTAAGCAATGGGAAATATATTTTTTAACAAACTTATTAATACCAGGGAACCAAAAAGACTCTCTAACCTTCTCTAACGTCTTTTCTTGTCCAACGTGACAATTTTCATCATGGTACAAACGTAAGATACTGAGTCGACTTCCTTTAGGGACAAATGCTTTAAGCTTATTATCTGAAGGGCACTTATAATATAACAAATTGTTTTTAAATATATATTGATCGTTAATATCACCAGTCTGAACCCTATCAATCAAAGATAATGTCTCTGGGTCCCTGTGTTGGGCAATTTCTAGCCATGAGGACTGTTCAGTTAATAAATTAACTTTGAGAGAAGTTTCTGAACCATTTGATTTGAAGGTGTTGGATACAGCCGGATTTCTACTTAAATAATCGACATGTCCAACATAAATACCTTTCTTATAAACAACCTCGAAATTAAAATCCTGCATGAAGGTCCACCACCTAGCAACTCTAGGGGAAAGGTCCTTTTTATACATAGTTGACTTTATCGCATTGCAATCTGTAATAATTTTGAATGATAGACCTAAAAGGTATACTCGGAAGTTTTTGAGGGAATTATAGACGGCAAGAGTTTCCAATTCATATGACGTGTATTTAGACTCTGGTTCAGTAGTGCGGCGACTGAAATATGCTACTACCTTATTATTTGTACCATGTTTTTGCATAAGCATCCCACCGTAACCAATCGAGCTGGCATCGGTGTGCAATTCTGTAGGAAGTGAAGGATCGAAGATAGAGAGTATGGGTTCAGATATCAATTTGTCTATAATGTATTTACGTGCTGTATTCTGTTCATCACCCCATTCCCAATCCTGTCCGTTTTTCGTAAGTTTAGTAATACAAGCAGTTTTGGAGGCAAATTCAGGAATGAACTTTCTAAAATAACTAGCAAGTCCCATAAATTGTCTGACTTGTTTTACAGTTCTGGGAATAGGGGCATTAACCAATGCTTTAACTTTAGATTCACAAGGTCGCACACCGTCAGCCGAAATAACCCAGCCTAAATACTCAATAGAAGTTACAAAAAACTTGCATTTCTTTAGATTTATAGTAAATCCAGCTTTAACAAGTGCTGCCAAGGTTAAATCCAGATAGTCAAGACCCTGTTCAATACTTTGACATGGTATAAGTAAGTCATCGATATATACTCTGAGAAACTTCAGATTCTTTAACCGCTAAGAATTGTTATTCTTGTGGGAATAAAGGTCACCTTCAACATCTCACACACGCATCAGTCAATAAGTAGCTTGACCATATTATAGGGAGCTCAACAATCGGTCACAATACCAGATCGGCGAAATATTTCCCTACCTGCGGTATACCTACGTACCTAGTCTTAGCGGCGATTGAGGATATATAGTGACTTACGGTTCAGCCTGCGTTTAATCTCCTGGATCGCTAAAATTATTACGTATAACTCTTCATATTTAATGAATCTCTTTTTTCATTGATTAAGTCGGCAAAGTAGGTAATTCTTTCTGTCTGTCTGCATTTATCAATTTTATTGTCCATTAGTTCTTTCACAGATAATATATTATAAATTGTAACGTACCTACACTATACCTACATACTAAGACTGCTGTGTTTACCTGTAATTTAAATACGCTTAAGATCAAAACTGCCAATTTTAATGTGTCATACTATTGTGTGTATCTATTGAGTTGGTATACCAACAAGAAAAAAAAAGGAGTAGTCATCGCCGCCCATTGACACCTGCAACACCAGAGGAGGTGCTGATGCGGTGCCGAGCCTTAAGGGAGTCCCTAAAGGACTGCAGACTGCCAGAGCCGCAGCAACCAACGGGAACTGGCTCTAACGCGCAAAAGTCGAAACACACACCAAGGTGCTTTAGGACAGACTCCCACGTAACGGTAGTAGTCAGCCAGTCACACCCCAAGAGGTCCTACCACCGAGCAAGTCAGATATTTTCACGCCTCTGCCGAAGTTGAACTCCTTACCTACTGGGAGGCGTTTTAGGCGTTTTTGCCAAATACATACATTACTAAGTATTCTTGTTAACCCCTCGTGCTAAGCTAAATGCTTGTGTTACGAGTGGGTTCACGTCGGTAGTGTAATGGGTGGGTTTTGAAACGGCAACCACATGATCGCCGGTCCGACGCCCTAGCCATTAGGCTACCGCCGCTTCCGGATAGTCTTCAGTTCAAGATTGAATAGGCTACTTCTAGATGAGCTCGTGATAAATTAACCGTTTCACCTCCATGTCCAAACATAAAAAGCGTGCCGTCGGCAGTGCCAAGCTCCGAATTTCCTTTAGAAATCTGTCGCCCAGTCGTGAACGTGGCGTGCTGGGCGCATTTTGGTTTGTCGTCTAAGTATACATGACTGTGACGGTCAGACGGTCAAAAGAGTAACGGTTCTAAGAGTGACTGCTACGCTAGAGCGCTTAGATGCGATTCCCAGGTCGAGCGTCGAGGTCGATTCTCAGTAGCAGCTCGGGGTTTGGATATGTGCTCGGTTGGTGGCAATAGGCTCACTCCTTAATACATGGGACCTAAAATATATGCTCTTACATACAGTACGTAAGACGTATTAACAGTTTTAAAAGCAATAACCTCACACATACAACATTTTGGTTTTAGAACGCCAATAATTCGACCCGTCACATATATTATTAACGGTCGCGTTAAGCGAACAAAGAACAAAAGCTATTCGAATATCGAACACTCACAAACGAACAAAGCTTTGTTTTTTTATTATTTTCGTTCGACATTCGAAACTGTTTTGACGTTGCAGTGTTCCATTTTTGAAAAAATATTATTGCTCGGTCTTAACTCTTATGAGCGATCAATAACAGTATTTTTGTTTATTAATCTGAGTCGCTACAATAACATTATTATAAAATGCTTTAAAATAACATGACTTTTTTGTTCAGAGAGCGAGACAACATCATTTCTTGTAGATTTTTGGACGCTAAATCTAAATCGAATTGGTCTAGGGCGTCAGATTTGGTGAATCTCAAAAAAATCTCATAGTACTTAAAAAATACGGTTTTTCGCAATAGGTCTTTATTTATTTGCGAGAGCCGAAATATTTTGAGCGTATCTTTAGATTGCGTTGACTTAGAAGTTTGATTTTTTAAAGCTCCTAAGGATGGTTGACCTACGTAGGTAGGTACAGGTAGGGATTTTTTTATTAATTTCAACTTGATATCTTCACGCTTTTCTGAGGACTTTCTTGAGGGACAGTTTTTTATATTTAGACGTCGGCTAACGAGCAGACGAGCCACCTGATGGTAAGTAGTCATCGTCGCCCATGGACACCTGCAATACCAGACGAGTTGCTGATGCGTTGCCGACCCTTAAAAGCCCTTTATACGCGCCGTTTAAAGATCCCCATACAGGGCCGTCTTAGGCCATTCAGGCTCCTGGGCATATTTTTTTTACATATTACATATTTTATACCACTAATGTGGCAAACAGGCATAGGTACGGCCCGTAGATTAAGGAGGAATTGTTGGGCTGGCAGTATAGGAGACATACTGCCATACATGACAGCGGCGGTAACAAAACACCACCTGTCCCCCAAACTGCCAACACACCGCTTCCTCGCAGAGCTCTGGTGACCTTGCTCACCGTTAGGAACACAACATAGCACGGAGCTATGTTATTTGGGTACGATTTTCTGCAAAGTGTCGGTACCTACTTCCTCAGTTCACCAGCTTCAATTGTGAGTGGAATTCTTCGATTCCACTATGCCCTACCTCTCTTATACATAACATAGCATAACAACGTTCGGGGCCTTTCTAAAAAGTAAATTATTGTATGATTCTGTTTATTCTGTCAGACAGCAGGTTTACTTTTGAAAACAATACAATACCAATCCAAACTTGATCCGATTCCAATGTCAATTTGGCTGTCGGGCGATTTCGTACTCTTGAGCACAAATCCGTTAACCTTGTATCGGCATCCTGATTAGCCAATGGTTGGGTCGTTTCCCAATCCTATTTAGTTCACTCAATCACCGCGCAATATTGAAACAATTTGGCGCTAGTCTCGGATTCAAGAGTACGAAACTTGAAGAAACGGCACAATTCCAATGTCGATGTATCAGAATTGAGTTCAAGAGTAAGCCCCCTTTTATGTCTTATGGGAAAGACGGAACTGTCCCCATGACATAGCGCAATCGGAAAACCACAACAGAAAGACTATTCCAGTGCACTAGAAAACAAAGTTATTTTGTAAGGGTTCCCTATTTCTTTTTGAGGCAAGATAACCTGAAAGTTAGATAACCAACTACTAATTTGTTTTTTAGCGTTCTGGACAAATAGATAGCGTAGAAGAAGAAAAGCAAAATATCTACAGATTTTAAGACATTGAAAAAAAAACTACTTTTTACGGATTTTATCACGTTATATTGATTTTAATAATTCACAAAATGTAACTAAATTGTTAGTAATTTTAATATTAAGACTTCCAACACCTCAGTCTACCCGTGATCATGGATGCTGTAGCTGTCAGCTCTTGCTGTGACAATCCCTATTTTGTTTTTTTTTGTATGATGAATAAATCACACCGAACTGCAGAATTCTTAGTAACTATTTGGAACAAAGTTGCAATGCCTAATATTGTAATCATGTTTTTTTTTTAAAGAGTATCTATGGAGTTTCTTGCCGGCTCTTCTCCATATGACCCACTTTTTGGAACCGTGCAAGTAATTTTGACTTTTCAAAAGTAGCAATTTTACTGGTCTAATTGAAATAAAACATTTTGATTTTGATTTTGTAAAGGATCCGAAACGTCGGGAATTAAATAATATCAATACATACACACATACACTCACGCCTTTCCCATGTAAGTATAAGAAGATGTATGAATGTGGAAGAAGCAAAAGAAGTATGCAAGAATCGTAGCAAGTGGTGGTCCATAGTTTCTGCCTACTTGTGTATATATGTACCTATAATATTAATTTAACGCGATAAAATCCGTAAAAAGTAGTTTTATTTATGAGAATATTCGCATAAGTGTCCAGAAATCATCAGTAGATAGATAGGTACCTACTCGTAGATTTTTATTTCCCGTCGGACGGAAGTCGGGACTGTGTTGTCCTAAACTATTCTGACAGGGAATTTTATGTCTAAGGGTTAATTTTTCAATCGTTTTTGTATAGACAACAGATTTTGTATAGACAAACTGTCAAAAATTCGAATTTATTCCTCGGATAAAGTTTTCTGGCGATGGATATATTCGGTTTATTTTAATTAACTACCTTCATAGTTACGTGCCCTTTGCGCTTGGTAATTTTAAAATAATAAATATTTCCATTTCCGGTTTCTGACACTTACGCGAATATTAGACATTGAAATAAAACTACTTTTTACGGATTTTATCGCGTTGTATTGATATTATTTGATTCCCGACGTTTCGGATCCTTTACAGCATCCATGGTCACGGGTAGACTAAGTTGTTGGACGTTTTAATGTCACAATTACCAACAGCTACCTTAAATTTTTGTTAATTATTGGCGATCCGATTCACGCATACCGAGCTCACCGTATCCTTCGGTCTTGCAGTTTTGGGCTTGGATTTTGATTTTATGGAATCTATAATGGGGTTCCAAGTAGGTAAGACCCAGCCATCTTCTCTATTGAAATTTGGATGTTTTTAATTTCAATAGCCTCGCGGATCATCCTGGGTAGGAATCGGTTTTCTTTTGCGAGGAGTTGTGGTTTATCAAATCTGATGTATTAAATTTTTATTTCAATATTTCCATTTCCATCCGCAAATATGAGAAAAGCGTAGTGATGTGTTTCTTCGTTATGATACGAATGATTCGATGAAATGAGATAAATTACTTCAATTCATTATATAGAGAAAACGGAGCAAAGTGTTACTGGGTGTTTCTATGAAATTTTCTGTGGCAGCTCAGAGCTCAGAGTTGGATTTGTGTCCGGTTAATGACAATAGGCTCGCTGCCTAATGTCATTAACCGGGCACAAATACCTAACCCTTCGGAGACTACAGGCGAGGTAGTGGGTATGATATTGAAACAAAATTGTTCAATGATTTTACTACATCGTGTAAATAAGTGAACCGCAAGCTCCGCAAGGTACTATCTTAGGCCAATCTATGTTTTAAACTTGTAATCATTACATAGTTACCATTACGCCTGTAGGTATTCCACGAAGGGCTAGTCAGAGATTACACAAACGTAATTGAATTTATGGGTCTCTCGGGGGGTGCACTCTGGACCGAATAACAAATCCCGCTGTTCCACTGCTGAAGAAGGTACAGACTACAGTGCACTACGCTACAGTACTGTACGCAGAAAATAAGTAGGTACCTATGCAGGTGTTCTTAGGATATTTTCAGTCTACCAGCGACCATGGATGCTAAAACGTCGGGAATCAAGTACCTAATATTAATATTTAAATGTCTTATATTCGTGTAAGTGTCAGAAACCTGTATTTTCTAAACTTACTAATAATCTTTTCTGTTTTTTAATGTAGATTTTTTTATTACCTAAACAATGTACTTACACGACACGCTATTGATACTTAAACGTATTTAATTTAAAGAAATATGTTTTGTACCTATGCAAAATGTAATTAAAATTATGTATTTGAAATACCTACCTACTTATTTAAATAAAATTAAAAAAAAAACAAATGGTAACTCAGTTAAAGGAGTCATTGTTTAAAGTCTAAGAGACACGATGAAAATTCGTTTCATTATCAGTAGGTATCCGAAGAAGAAGTACATGCCTTGAATAATATTAGAAAAATAGAAATACAATGTTCCTATACCAATGTTCTAAGATTTTAAAACAATAGGTTACCTTATAGGAATCCAATAAGAATACCGGGGCAAGAGCAGTAAAAAACATTACAAAACATTTTCACAGAACACAACAAACCTATTTACAATCACAAAATCACCGCCATTGTTATTTTTAAATTTAAAAAATCTAAACGTCACTACGTCACTACCATATCCGGTTTCACACACTATTCTAACACCATTCTAAAATTAAAAAAAATAATTTAAATGACATTTTTAATTAATGATTTGTTTGATTCTAATTAAATCATAACAAATTAATTTGTTAATGACTTTAGTACGTTATCTCGTGGCGATCGTCGCCGGTTGACTGACAGGCGATGCCGTGTCCCGCTCCCTCACATCCAGAGGGATAGGGGCCGGGAGGGCGACGGGGAGGGGGTAATCCCGGCTGAGGTGAGCGATAACAGCGTGAAGTATTTTGACACGTAGTTGTGCAAAAAGGTATTATGAGGAGGCTGTACGTAAAGGTTGAAACATATGCCTATAGATGGATCTAAGTATTTAGAAGAGCCGTTTCTACTTCAACATCAAAAAATTGTGTGTGAGGTTTCATATCTATAATAATAATTAGAGAATTATTTATACCAACAAATTACCTAATAAGGTCAATGGAAAGAGATAGGTATGCAATTTTAAGCCTAATTAGAAGGGTCAAAGGTTTCGATTTCCTAATTGGGTTTTTACTGGCTCTAATAAGACTGACACTAAAAAGTTTACTCAAATTTAGAGCACTATACTCAATTTTCACTAAACAGCAAGATCTATAGACGACACATTATGACTACCTGTTTACCTCTATCAGTTCAAGCTCTTTCTATTAAATATTCCACCAAGAAAAGCTCATTTTCAGTACGACATTATTTTTTTCCATAAAAGGTGTGTTCGTCATAACTCAGAGGAAACCATTACGATACCACAGACTAAACAAAACGAACGCGGGAAACAGGTTTACTTTTTTTGTAACTCGTTTGCATTTGACGTTTGCCTCTTCCCGCCTCCGTGCGCCGTGAACGCTTATTGGTCGATGAATACCCAACCAGCGTGTAGTAAAACTGTTCTATTATAAATGAATGTCCGGTGATTCTTTAATTTGAATTGGCTTAATTTTTTTTAGAACGAATGCAGTCTTTTTGTTGTATTATTTATGGATTGTGTTGTAAGAATAGTTTTTTTTATAAAACTTATTTATGCGTTTTTATATATTTTTTCGTTTTTGATAATAGGTAACTACTAGTTAGGCTAAACGTAGTAGGTAGGAAAAAAAAATTATTATGGCTTAGTTTCCAATTCGAACTCCAGGCCAAACGTACTTACTTACTTAAAAAATTAGATAGGTACTTATTTGTGTTTAACTGTTTATTAATCCGCCATACGATCCTCTAATACTTAAGTACTACTTTTGTGTTGACCAATTTTGTGGTTTTGTTGATTTGCGTGTTTATTATTCAGGGTGACTTGTGCAGAACGATAAATAAATGTCCGAAGGCGGAAAGCCGAAATATTTAATTCACTCTAAATACTTTGCAAATCCCCAATCCGGGTAGTGCGAGATACGGAACAACTGAAGTTAAAACGCAATAGGTAGGTACAAGTTCTCACTAGTCAAAACATATACGACAGCATTGAAACTACACTACCAATCCTCCAATTATGATGAAATTTTGATGAATTGTGTGCGTGCAAAAGTTTTAAACCAAAACATACCTAATAATATCTAAAGAAAAAGTGACGTAACATTTTCATTGAACTAAGTATAGATAAATTGGACGCACACTAGCTCCTCGACTGTAATGAAAGTTAAGGAAAAACTCGTTCGCATAAAGCGATAAGATCCATAAAACTTAGCTTTATTTTGCAAAGACATTCAAGTAGAATTCAGAAGTCACCAGGAATTACATAGATATTAGGTACAAAGCATATCTACACGCAAAGGATTTTGTATGAAAAGTCTTCCTCTAGCATAGGCAGTGTTGTGTACCTTATGTACCATCTCATGTTACCGAATCTTAAATACCTACCTAATCCTACTGTCATCCTGAAATCATACCTACAGGAATTTTTACTTAGACCAACAAACCCTGAGATTGTTCCGGCATTTCTTATTATATTACCCCGCTAGCTTCAGCTCGCGACTGCATCTGCGTGGACTTGGGAATTGAGTAAAAGAATAGTTAATGTGCTATTCCAGGGTGTAATCTATGTCTGTGCCCTTCATCCAGATCCGTTCAGCCGTTCTGGTGCGATTGAGTAGGTAACAAATATCCATCCAAACTTTCGTATTTATAATATTAGTAAGATCTCAGTTATTTTAAGGAATGATAGATTGAGGAACAGTGTGATAAGACAACGTTGCGGGCTGAAAGATGATGTAGTGACGCGTATTGAAAAGAATATGCTGAGATGGTTTGGACATGTTGAAAGAATGAATGAAAGACGATTAACGAAAGGAATTTATAAGGCGAATGTCAGCGGCAGCGCCGGTAGAGGTCGCCCAAGAAGGACATACGCCGATCTGATTGGCGAAATCCTTCAAAAAGGTCAGGTGCGTAGCACTCGCAACCGGCGCGTATGTATGAGGAGATGTATGAATGTGGAAGAAGCAAAAGAACTATGCAAGAATCGTAGCAAGTGGCGGTCTATAGGTTCTGCCTACCCCTGTAGGAGAGTTGCGTGAGTGTATGTATGTATGTTTGTAAGATTTCAGCAGCAACGTTGTAATAAGGTAGGTACCATAAAATCTAAGTTACTTTTAACTTGTGTTGATAATTACAGACGTCGTTAGCTCGTCGCTCGCCATTTTGTTACAAATTGAACTAATTTGACACCTCCCCTACTCTTCACGGGGGGTGAGACCCCCTCTGTTGAAACTCTGACGTTGTCCCACTGTTATCCGACTGTGGAGATATAAGGAGGAGAAACTACTTTTCGTGGTTGAGTATTTCAGATATTAATTTTGTATTTCGTGAGCTTAGAGGGTTATAGCTAAGTAATAAATAAGCTACAAATTCGGACCTCCAGAAGCACGAAAAACCGCCATCGATTCACGGTGGTTATTCCAAAAACCCGTACAAAACGCTTTAAGTCCACTTTTATCATGCGTACCGCTGACATGTGGAATGCGCTTCCCCGATAGATATAATCTGGATGTCTGATGGTTTCTTCTAGGCAAGCGCGCTCCATCGTAGATCACAGTGTCGCTTAACATCAGTTGAATTGGCGATCAAGCGTAGGCCTATCAAGAATAAAAAAAAATGCTGATTAACTGATCTGCGCACGCAGCGTTCAGTTTGTGGATGGGTGACCATTGCCTCGGAGAGTACGTAACTAAAGCTGTCAGTCCCGATTAACATACAAAATCCAATATCTTTTTTCTAATACGGAATATCTTCACGGATCTGTGCAACCTGGGGAAGCGGCAGAGTAGGTACTCTGCCGCTTCCCCAGTTTGCACACGATCCGCGACATAGGTATGTCGCACTCGTACTGACTGCCATGGGATTCATGACATTCGCCGAATCATAATAATAACTGTTTGCTGAGTCGGTTTTCTAATCCCTAAAAGTTTTTTTTTATGTACCTAGGTATTGCGTCATCAAACGTCGCCTTCAGAGCTACACCCGTCCATTCAGAAATCAAACCTAAACAATTTTTCTAAACCATTGACTCCAATCTCCACAGTACTTTATAATGAGCAATAAATTAAAAAAACAATGCACAAAGCCCTGGCACACGTACCCACCTTGTTAGCGGCACGTGCGGCGCTGTGTGACGTCACCCGTGTGAACATTACGTCACCAATCAGTTGGTGACGACAAACGTCATTATAAATTTGAAAATTGTGACGATCTAAGAATGGAAGGTCATCTATGACCCAGACCCATGGCTGTAGGCAGAGGGGAAGCTTCGAGGGTTAAAAAATGAAATGCCTTAGCCATTCTACCGCTTAGAGTTTCGTCTCGGACCTGTGATTATCTTCTTCTATCTATCTATACTTATAATAAATCTGTAGAGAGGTCAATTCTGTACATGAAATATATTTCCAAAATAACTATCAGCGGGTGATTAGTGATCGATACTGACGCCAAAAATGCAATCAGTAAAATTTTTGTCTGTCTGTCTGAATGTTCGTTATAGAAACAAAAACCACTCGACGGATTTCAACGAAACTTGGTACAATTGTTCTTCATACTCCTGGGCAGGTTATAGTATACTTTTCATCACGCTACGATCAATAGGAGCAGAGCAGTGAAGGGAAATGTTGTGAAAACAGGAGAATTTACTCCATTTTTTAAGCTTCCGTCGCGTGTGCAGCCTTAATGGTTAAAGCTACACAGAAATCATGTATGACGGAAATGTTCTCCTTAAAATTATATAAAAAATATTCCACGACAGCAAATGTCAATCTTTTATGGTTGACTCACAATAACACGTGTAACTCCCGATAGCTTAGCAGTTCGGAGCTTTCTGATTATATTTGTCTACTCTTACGTTAGGTGACTGACTGACTGACATAGTGATCTATCAACGCACAGCCCAAACCACTGGAGGGATCGGGCTGAAATTTGGCATGCAGGTAGATGTTATGACGTAGGCATCCGCTAAGAAAGGATTTTGATAAATTCTACCCCCAAGGGGATAAAATAGGGGATGAAAGTTTGTATGAAACTTTGTCAATTTTAAACCGATCGGGCTGAGACTTTGCATGCATATAGCGACTATGACGTAGGCATCCCCTAAGAAAGGATTTTGATAAATTCCACCCCTAAGGGGATAAAATAGGAGATGAAACTTTGTATGAAACTTTGTAAATTTTAAACCGATCGGGCTGAGACTTTGCATGCATATAGCTACTATGATGTAGGTATCCCCTAAGAAAGGATTTTGATAAATTTTGACCTATGTAGGGGTGAAATAGAGGATGAAAGTTGATATGGAACAAAGTAACTATTCCACGTGGACGAAGTCGCTGGCAAAAGCTAGTTTAAAATAAAATTGTTAGTCTCTAGCTAGCTTCAGTCTTACCCAGGCCCAGCGTTTTTTGGTATTTTATGTAGCCATGTAGGCACTTAAAGTTTATAAGAGGCATGTAGGTAGGTATGTCAATGAACAGATCAAATTATTTTTTTAGATTTCGGTGGTAGTGTTCCATTGGAAGAAACTATTTGTTTTTGGCAATTGTCAAGGTCCTTTTTCATTCAGGACTCCTTTAAATGTGAAGGCCTTATTGGCTACAACCTTGCATTTAATTTAAATAACGTAATGTGTAATAGTGTAATAGCATATATCATGGTACGCTAACAAACTCAAATGCAGAAAAATGGGTCTAAAATAGGTGTAAATACCTACCTATCTATAAATTCTAAGGAAGTAGGTATCTAGGTACAGTGGCGATCAAAAGTCCATAGGAAATTTCACAACGCAATAGCTTTACGTTTAGTTTGACTTACGACCTTCTATTATCAAGTGATACGCACTAGCTATATCGAGCTCGCTCGTATTGTTCATAGCAATGTAATCCTTAGCGTTTTCCGACGTTGTGCGTTGACGTTGTCCGACTTTTGAGCGTTTACTATACCTTCCCGGTACAAAACTGCAAGTAATCAATCTGTATAATTGGTCTAATTGAAATACCTAAATAAAGTGCTCTGGCGCTCACTCACACGACAGAACTTGATAAAACTTCATACAAAAAAGAGTGAAATGGTATTTACGGGGTATGCAACGCGCGAACGACACCTCTGTCTTGCAGGCTACAATAATTATTTACCATCAGACGAGACATAAGCTACTTTGCTACCTCAGCCTCAGTGGTATGAAAATAAATGTTTCTTACTTGTGACAGGTGAAGCTAGCCAGGCGGATCACCAGATCCTGCCACAAAGGTAGCAAGCGTGCTGGGTTCCAATGACCTTGAGGATTTAGTCTTTGTGATAGTATTTGTTAGTTACATCCCCGCGTGAAGCACCCCCGCAATGCATGTAACTTACATGCATTGCGGGACGGGGGGACGGGGTGCTAGTGAGGTTTCTGGTATTTCTTTATTATCTCAAAATATTCAAAGAAATAAGGAAATAAAAACAACACAAATTGTTAATTACGTCATTACAATTTTTTTGGTATAAAATTCATGACTAACTATTAAGCCGTTAAAGAGAAAAAATACAAATTAGGTTAAAAAAGGCCTATTTACTTCAATTATTATCCAAAATTGGGGCAAATTTATAAAAAATTTAAAGTTTAAACAATACAATTTATTTGTGATGACCTTAGGTATAACATATGTATATTTTTTATATGGCAAGCGCACATAAGGATTCCACTAGAAACTTCATTAAAGCTAGCGTGTTTTTTTGGATTTGAGTGATGTAATGCCCTGAACTCAACTTTGTTTTTGTCAAACTAGTTATGTAGTTACCTAGATTATAAGTGCATGATGTGGTCTCCTTTAATTGAAGGAGCACATTGTATACTGTCCCTGTATCCGATTTCTTGTATGTAATTGTGTTTCCTCTGTTGAAGATCCAAATAAGTAATTAAATAAATAAATAAACTTGCCTATCTTCTCACGGCCCCTACCAGCCTCATTAGAGGAAAATAACGAAGACAAAAACGTATTAATATCAGCAGAATTCTCTTCACACCGCCTCCGGCATCGTTTTCGGGCGGTTCTATCACAGCGGTGGTCATGGGAATACGTGTCATCAGCTAAAATGTCTAACAATATGGAGGCGTTCGCTATTTGTCGCGCGCCCCGGGGTGACATTCGGTCGCTAGTAATTAAAGCGTGTGATATTAGAATTCTTTACCAATTCAATAAAAGGCCGGATAACTACGTACCTACTTACCTACTGTTTTTTATATCTAATGTAGGTACCCACAAATAATAACCAAGATCTAAATATAAAGGAAAAATAACAAAAGTAAGTATGTATTTATAGGTAAGAACCTACTTAATAAATGTTCCAAATGCAAGAATAACGTCTGTTGGCAGGAATACAACCTGATTGTCAACTTCACAGAGCACAAGTTGATTTGTGTGGGTCAAGCAAGAAATAAACACTATAACTACCTACGTTATAGGGAGGGTAGAATAAACTATAACTCTACTGTAATACACAATGATTTGTGGTCCGCCATCTAGTGTCGAATAGATGATTTAATAATAGCGCCACTATTTTGTTCGCGTTGCTATTAGGGTCGCTAGATGGCGTTGTCTCAAAATAACGCCATCTATTGCCAAATAGTTCTTGAATTTCGTAAATTTAAGACGACGGCAAATCACATTTTGCTTTTTTTATGCATAGCCATCATTGTATGGATTCCCAAAGGTGCCAAATGGCTATCTATCCATCCATGCACTAAGGCACAGTGGGGGACTTTTAGGTGGTACCTATGCCATAATTTAAAATACAATGGTCGTCGTAAAGCTTTTGTTTTTGAGGTTACAAGTCTATCAATCAATCAAGTTAATCTAGGTATTTCTTGCTAGCTACGTAATAAGACAACGACATTAAAAATGTACAATTTATTCTTAGACATAAACTTAAAAAGTAATTATAACTATCATTAACTATTCAAGAAGGCAACAGACAATATAAACATCGTGATTAAACGTGTATGATTGGGGGGGGGTCATGACCCCATGACCCCCTGACCGCCACTGCTATATATTTCTTCAACATCTATATAGTATGTAGACACAAAATATAGTAATACTATAGATTATAGTATGGTTGGCAACCCTAGTGTTTATGTTAACATTTTGTCTATTGCTTCAGTGAACACAGTGTACTGGTCTAGAAAGCCAGTTTCTTCATTAACAAGTACATATGCTGATCTACTTCGAAGCCATGCAAGTTGTTGGCATCCCCTTGTAATCTCATAAGAAGACCTCCGAATGAGACATAAGCTGCTAGTCGGGATGCTGGCTCCATAGCTGCTTCATCACCCTCTATCCTATTGACAAAGAAAAATAAATAATGTATTTGTTATACTGCTTTTTTATTGTGTCAAAATTATCACTTCAAAATCGGTCATTTTGACAGTTTTGTTATTTTTTTTATACCACTAAGGTGGCAAACAATCGTTAGGCCGCCTGATGGTAAGCGGTTACTGTAGCCTATGGACACTTGCAACATCAGGAGAATCACTCGCGTGTTGCCGACAAAATCTGTATTGTTGACAAAATATGTATACAACATGGTATTGTCATATAATCTATAAATATATCACATATATCTATCAATAACAGCCTCCTTAGTGTAGTGATTCCAAGCGCGACTGCTATGCTAGAGGTCCTGGGTTCGATTCCCAGGTTGAGCATTGTTATTTAATAAAAACAACCTTTATTATTCCATTGGCATGTACATTTGTATTGATTGTAATGGGTGTGGATATTGTTAATCCAATATTCATGCCATCTGGACCCCTCTTAGGGTGAAGGCCTCCTCCAGAGATTGGCACTTGTTGCAATTCCAAATACCAAATTTTGAGCTCCTACTGAGAATTTAATAGAAAAACACACTAACATTATTCCTTGTTTGTGCCCAGTTAATGGCTATAGCCTATTATACATACATACACTGACACCTTTCTCCCACAGGGGTAGGCAGAAACTATAGACTGCCACTTGCTACGATTCTTGCATACTTCTTTTGCTTCTTCCACATTCATACATTGATTCATATTCTATCATATGGGATAATCATACCAGCAAACTGTGGATGAACTTTAGTATGCTTCTGCCTAACCCTCTGGGGAATACAAGTGTGGTGGTATGTTATATCATAATTCTATAAATATATCATATAATCATTTAGTCATTGATGATCATTCTGATACAACTGTAAGCAGACTGCAAACAGCAGACTGTCCTCTAGTGGTTATGCCACCATACCCACATCTGAAAGACAATAAACATGGATATAGGACCAGTTGCAGAGTGGACATCGATTATTATACACCATACTAACTTCATTCTGAGCTGCAAAGGGTACCAACACTAGTTCTAGTTTCTCAAGTTTCCACAAAGAGATGTGTAACATAACCATCACAGTGCCCACAGCCGACAGACTCGTGGGCAGGAGTCATAGGCACTTCAATTTTTTACCGCGTCTAGAACAAAACAACACAAACACACTGCTTCAAACTAACCTGTAAACTTTACCAGACATGACATATTCAAAACTGTCGGCGCGGTTTCCCTCCGTTTCTAGAGGGTTCCATTCTCCACCATCAGGAAAACCGTTCTCCCTGAGAGTCGTAGCAAGCACTAATCTGAACTTATCACCCAGTTCCATTGGATAAATCCATGAATTTATGTCTAAAATAAGGTCCATTTTGAATGATTCTGATTCGCAATGTAAACGGCTACATCGATCGAATTTCTTCCCCTCAGGATCTATATCTTTTACATTGAATATATCCTCGAATAATACGCCTGCCATTGTGTTTAGTTATTATAATTTCGTTTTTTAAAATAGTGAAAAATTTAATAAAACGCGAAAGTTGGAAATAAAGCTCACAAGTTTAGTAACAAATTGACAAGTATGACAATGACAATTGACAAATTGACAATGAGGAAAATGACTGTGATAGTTGTTTTTCTCATTTTCTGTGGATTGGTAGGGCTGTTTTCACTGTGCCCGTTCGGATAGTCGTAACAAATAACATTATTTTATTACCCAACTTCAATAAAACAAAAGTGTTCACGGTTCAGCACCACCTCTACCACCCATGCTATAATACATAAGCCATGAGACATATTCTAATCTGTCTATGCTTATAAACCTTTGGACACGGTGCTACCCATACTTAAGGTATCTGAATTCTGTTAAATGTTCCAAGGGCTGCCAAACTGTAATAGGTAAAATCATTTAACATCTGCTACAAGTGGCGCGTCAGATAAACAAACTGAACTGCAATTTAATTGCTTCCATGTTTGTGACATTTATCACGAATTTTATTATTAGTTAATCTAAACTCTAAAGTTCCCCGTTAGATAATTATAATGCGCTATTTTTGCTAGCTAGGCCTGCTAGCAAAAATAGCGCATTATAATTATCTACGGCACGGCTAGTAGACATCACCCTTCCATAGCTTGGTTTCTTAGGAAAAGTTGCTGAGAACAACGACTACAATCACTGTTTTATCAAGCCCAGGTGACTAAATCTACACCATGTATCTTTCTATTATTACCATGTTTATACTGAATATGTATAGCTTGATGTGTAACCATGCATTATGCATTCATATGTTTAATAGTTTCGACGATAAATAGCTAAATAAAATTTAGCTATTCCGAACGCTTGCGCACTGCGCAGAAGAAATTTAATTATGTACAATGTTATTGTGCAAAAATAGCATGACATGTATATAATTGTTCATCCCAGTCTTTTTATTACGATTAATATTGTTTGAAACCACTGCGCATACTGTATCCGAATGATTACGTTTATCAGTTGGTTGCTCTACCAGGAAATATTTTTTCTACTCGCATGCGCCATCTGGCGAGCTCATTCATTGGTTTCAAAATAAAATGAAACCTCGAGTTTGGTAAAAATTGAAGCTAACCTAAAATTTAACATTGCACGTGTCGGCTCTGTGTTTGTGCGTTTTGAAATAAAATATACGAAAATTTGTTACGGCTGGCAAGCGGTGCTGACATAAATATCGTGTAAACGATAACAGTGCGTACTCGCGACTGAAACAAGTAATATTTTTGAAAATGACGGAGGTATTGCAACCCGGCGGAGAAGTGTTTTCTGAAAAGAAAAAGAAGAAAAGCAAGGATGGAGTATCTCTTGGCACGTTTCAGAAGCTAGGCGACTTCAAAATCGAGCCTACGGAGAGCGTCACTAAGTTAGATACAGCATATTGGCCATTGTTATTGAAGAATTTTGACCGCCTCAATGTGCGCACTAATCACTACACGCCGCTACCATTCGGCCATTCGCCTTTGAAGCGCCCAATTACTGAATATGTCAAGGCTGGCTTCATCAACGTCGACAAACCTAGCAACCCGAGCTCCCACGAGGTGGTTTCGTGGATAAAACGTATTTTGAAAGTGGAAAAAACCGGTCATTCTGGCACACTGGATCCTAAGGTCACAGGCTGCCTTATAGTGTGCATTGACCGCGCTACAAGGCTTGTCAAATCCCAACAAAATGCGGGCAAGGAGTATGTTGCTGTGTTCAGCTTACATTCGGCCGTTGAAAATGTCCAGAAAGTCACACAAGGGCTAGAGAAATTGCGAGGGGCTCTATTTCAGCGTCCCCCCCTAATTTCAGCTGTCAAACGTCAGCTTCGTGTTCGATCAGTGTATGACAGCAAACTCCTCGATTTTGACAAGGAACGTAACATAGGGGTGTTCTGGGTGAGCTGTGAAGCTGGTTCATACATCCGTACAATGTGTGTACATTTAGGATTAATGCTTGGAGTGGGAGGACAGATGATTGAGCTCCGAAGAGTCCGTTCTGGTATTCAGGGAGAGAAAGAAGGCATGGTGACCATGCATGACATATTAGATGCTCAATGGGCATATGAGAATCATAAAGATGAGTCATACCTTCGTCGGGTAATAAAACCGTTGGAGGGTTTACTTGTTGCCCATAAAAGAATATTCATCAAAGACAGTGCAGTTAATGCTGTCTGTTATGGAGCTAAGGTATTACTACCAGGTATCCTGAGGTATGAAGATGGTATTGAAATAGATCAAGAAATTGTTATAGTTACAACAAAGGGAGAAGCTGTAGCGTTAGCAGTAGCTCTTATGACCACATCGACAATGGCATCCTGTGACCATGGTGTTGCAGCAAAACTGAAAAGAGTCATCATGGAACGAGACACATACCCCAGAAAGTGGGGCTTAGGGCCAAAAGCATCACACAAAAAACAGTTGATTTCACAAGGCAAACTTGATAAATTCGGTAAACCAAATGAGAATACACCAGCGGAATGGTTGAACAGTTACGTAGATTACAAAGCTAAGGACACAAATGGGGCAGCAGAAGCTGAAGATGTTGGTAGGAAGAGAACAGCAAGCACAGCTAATGCTGATGATGCTGACAACTCCGTAGAAATGAAGTCAGAGAAGAAGAAGAAGAAAAAGAAGAGGGACAGTGAAGCACCAGAAGCTGTGTAAGTACAACATAATTGTAATAGCGTAACTTAAGAAATGTTGTTTTCCCTTTTCTATGCAATCAAATGGATTTATTGTAAACTAGGGAGCTATAAAAAAAAACTCATACAAATGTTTGTATAAGAATTTCCTGACTAAGAACACAACCAATAATACAACAAATAATTCAGTTGAGTTCTTAGGTATGATTTTTGGTAGATAATCTTTTACGCTCCTAAAATATTTTTTGAATGTGAATTTCACAATCCCAAAAATTAATCATTTATGTCAAGACAGCACAACAAGTTACCACAAACTGTCAAATGTCCCCAATGGGTAATAAACTCTATTATTTGGAGATAAAATTGAAAACTGATTGAAGAATTTTGACAGTTTTGGATACCATGTTGAACTTGATTGACTGTACCTTAGTGTGTGTACATATAACAGCATAAAGATTTAAAAAAAGACAGTACATATATACAAAAAAACCCTCCAACTCTCTGTGGTTTCAAGTTCAACATTTTCTCCATTAGTTTTGTTCATTATTGTCTTTCATTGATTGACAATTTCGCCCAGTAATAACCACATTCTCAAGTAAATAATGCATCAAGTCCTATATTAAAGAAACAATCCAAAATCTATTTTCTTCGCATCCAGACAACGCTGAATTAATCTAGGTTACATTACACAGTTTTCCTTTATTATTAAAGCAAGTGATAGTTTATCTTTATATCATATCAGCTTCCGTCCGCGTGGGCTTCAGGATTGGTCGGACCTGGATAAAAAGTAGCCTATGTGTTATTCCAGGCTGGCCAATGTGTTATATCTGTGTGCCAAATTTTATCCAGATTCTTTCAGCCGTTCTGGTGTGAAAGAGTAACAAACATGATCAAACATCCATACATACAATTTTCGCGTTTATAATATTAGTAAGGACAAAAAGTCACCGTGTTTACATCATGTATATAAAATATATCCACGTGCTATTTTTTAAAACATCTGGGGTTAAAGTAACGTCTGTAATACATTATAATTATGTATAACTATTATGATAATGTAGGCCATATTACCATTTCAATTGTCCGATTTTCTACAGAGCCAATTTTGTTTAAAAATAGTAATTGTAATTATAGTAGTTTAGCATAACATAACATACCATCACGCCTGCATTCCACGAAGGGTCAGGCAGAGGCGTACTAATGTACGCCCACAGTTCGCGAGCCTTTCTGATAGGCATCCCATAAGAGGCGTGAAAATATCTGACTTGCTCAGTGGTAGGACCTTTTGGGACTTTCTCTACTTTTGCGCGTAAGAGCCAGTTCCCCTCGGCTGCAGCGGCTCGGGCAGTCTGCAGCCCGTAGGGGCTTTAAGGGGTCGGCAACGCATCGGCAACTCCTCTGGTTTTGCAGGTGTCCATGGGCGACGATGACTACTTACCACCAGGTGGCTCGTCAGCTCGTTTGTCGACTTAATTCCATAAAAAAACTTAAAATTTTTGGTATTTTATGAACTGAACAAAAAAAATTCTTTATTTATTTTTTAATAAATAAATACAGATACAATCCAACACCAACAATCCTCCTTTTAAAATTGTTTGACTTATAAAAATAATATTACTAAAAATGCTTTTTCTTTTTCCAGAGATGGCTCAGGTGATGCTACCATGGAAGCTGAGACAACAGTAGAGGCAGATACATCAGTACGTAAAGAAAAGAAGAAAAAGAAAAAGAAGGACAGAGACCAGGAGAGAGCAGATGAATAAAAATAACTGTAATAGTCTATTAGAATATAAGTTGAGAACTTAAAATAAGCTGAAATAGATAGAAAAACATTTTCTAAGTTGGGTGAATCAATGTCAAGTAAGATTGGATGGATTCGCGCGCTTTTTGTTCATTTTTTTTTCTGGAAATGCTAAGTCGAGATGTTTGCTTCCGATTTTAAAAAATGGAATTTACATATTCTTTGAATTTTTTTTTTCAAGCAAAGGAGTAAAATGTATGGTCGCTATGTTATTGTGTACAACAGGTGTAGAAGAGAGAAAATTTGTATTTTATACAATTTGTGAATATTACGTTGATCCACTTTTGGGCCTGATTAGGCCACCGTAATTTACCATAGAGTTAGAAATTGTGTGAAGTTCTATATTTACCAAGAAAAAAATACGCTAAATTGTGGCATAATAAAAAAAACATTTTACCATAAGGTATAACCAAAAAGTCTAACATATGTGCTGTGATATAATTTTGTCGGAGCATTATCTGGACTCTAGCCATAGTTTTAGCACGGAATAAGCGACGACAAATTTATTTCGTGCCACGCATGTTAGACTAACAGCATTATTTTATATTCTGCCACTATTAGGTGATGCTATTACTGAAAGGAAATTGCGTTTTTTTTAATATTCCACATATTGATATAATATATGTAAGTCATTTTATTTAGTTATTATTGAACTTTTTCTGTTTTCAACTTCTTTGTATTTTTACTAAATGTCGTTATTGTGCCGTTTTAATATGAACTCTCAAACCATTTGATCTGGTTTTAACTCCAACAATTGGCTCCAATTTTGACTATATTGATAAATATAAGTATATTTTGCTAGATTGTAAGTATATCGTTGAATAAATTCAAAGTTGCGCATATTTTTTATATTTTAATACGGGTTTTTCATGTTCCGCAATTGAGTAGTACCGTGCGTTGTTCCGTCAAATTAAAAAACTGTCATTTTTATAGATAAGTCATTTTTGTTCTCGATTTAAATTATTTCAGACAGGTTCTGCAAATCAAATAAAAAAAAACAATAGATAAAGAGGTTATTTAAATATAGATTGGTATATATTAAAAAGAAATAAACCAACAAAATAAATTATGATAATTTCTTAACTAAATGAAATCTTTGTATATTACATTTGATTACTGACCACAATGTACATAGTATAAGTATACAATTTATTAAAAGTTGAAATTGTGGGACTTACCGATTTATTGTGCATTCAGCTGAATTTAAAAAAGCAACCTTTTTTTTATTAAACTACCCTCGGAATAATTATTAAAAAGTTTTTATTTGTAAACCTATGTATACGTGGTATGAATATTTTTTCCATTTAATCCTCAGTTTATTCACTGCCAAAATAGTAGGTAAATAAGTTTCTTTTAGCTGCATTTACGTTGATAGAATTATATGAGCCAAAACTAAGTGCAGACTTGCCTTTTAGTATCTAACCATTTATATCCCCGTACTATATATTTATTTATATTTTTTTAGCCGACAAGGTACCTTTACGCCCGTGTATTTTTTTAAGTTTTATAACATGCATGAAAAAGAATGAAATACCTAACTTTTAAGAAAAAGTAAAACCGCCTTCAAAAACATAAAAAAAAAAAATGTTATTATGCAAAACAGATTCGGAATGATTTGATCGGATCTTTTGATTTCGCCACCGACTTTTGTAACTGTTTCGCACTTAAGGCGGATCGTTTCGCTGTGCCCGCGAAATTCAAATTCAAATTTCGAGTGGTTTTTCGCAGTTTGTAGGTCTATAACAAGTTCTAGATTCATGGCAGTTGTAATTGCTACATTAACTATACAACATTCACAACTGAGAACTAAAACTTTTACTAATAAATCCTTATCGAGCCAAAGACTTGGCGCAATCTGTGTAATTGGTCAAAATTGACATTTTACACTACTTTTAGCTCCAATAATTATTTTTAAGCAATGATTTTAGATAAAAATTGTGTATTTTGTATAGTTAATGTTAATAAGAATTACACACACGCTATTGCTTGCAGCGCCCTTATTTCACATGACCATGAAAATATTGTTTGTTTAAAATCAACAGTTGAATACGAAATTTAAGAATGCAGTTCTAGTAAACCATGCCTTTTTTTAATGAACGGGATTGCATAGCGGTATGCCGTCAGTGTGCGGCGGGTTAAATGGGGCGATCTCAATAAATGCCTCTCACGACAGTCACGACATCTAGTGTTAATAAGTTGAAATGAAGTTTTTGTCATACGATGGCGCTGTGCGTAATTTGGTGCAATAATTTATCAAACACTAAATTTTAAAGTGAAGCTTATCATATCACAATAAGTACATTGAAAACCACACCCAAATCCATTAAGCTGTTTTTAATATTAGTGCACACAAACGTACGGACGGCCATAGACAAAAATTACAACAATAAACAATCATTGATTTGGGTTCAGTGTTTATTCGGGGTTATTTCGTATCGAAAATCCGTCTGTTGAAATGACGAACTATGGTCAAGTTCAGCGATTTTCGCTTATGTATTTTTTCATAAGAGGAAACAGAATAGCATCTGTCCGACTTTTCTTACAGAGTATGGGGGCAGGGCATATATGTACGTACTTTGTCGGCTCTAGTACAGCTACATTTATTTTCCAATGTAAGCTGACCTCGCTATATGGGATTTCCGAATCTTCTTTATGACGATAACTTCTTAGACATCTACATAGGATAAAGCTAAGTACCTACTTTATGTGGATACCTAACCTATGTTGTTTTGTTTAGATATAAGCCTTAAATGTTTATAAAGTTATGTCTTAAGTGTTTAACAGATATTCTGTTGGTTATCAACATTAAATCTATACTACATACTAATTATATTTTTATTTTTAATCTAATAAATAAGGGCTCCTTGAGCTACGCATCTGTAAATTTATTGATATTATTTTTTTGGAAATCAGGGTAACATCCTTTTACTGGATCCATAAATTGGCACTTGGAGATGATGCCAATTTCGACTTTTACGCAAGAGTTAAGTTCCCGCTTGGAGTTCCTAGGACACACGCTAGGTGAAGATGCCCTAAAAATGGTGACGAAATTACCGGGAAGGTCATTCATTGCTTTTGGCTGATATGATTTCACATATTCGCACACAGCGCTACACATGGAACACTTTTCCCGCGTCTGTATTTCCGAGTACGTACGACCCGAATCTATTCAAAAGTAGTGTGAACAGGTAGGCATCTTCTGGGTGTGTTCGCTCCACAGTAGACCTCACCATACTCTGACCTCACCTTTGCCCCGGAGGGCAGTCAAGAGCAAGCCCATTTTTAATAATAACTAGAGCGTAGAGCCTGTCCTGGCTTTTCACGGGTGGACATTATTGAAGTTTTAGTCGGTGTGCCTAATTTTTTCTAGTAATAAATATAGCCTATGTTACTTATGGCCAGTCCCTATATCAAATCCGTCGATAGATTTGCCTAGAAATAGGATTTTGATATAAGGTTCATACAAGTAATGTCAAAATCCCATCTCTAGTAACCAAATCTATCAACGGATTTGATATAGGGACTGCCATTATTGATGTAATTATGTAGCCTTCTAACGGCAAATTTTTGAAATCGATCCAGTCGTTTTTAAATTTATTCGTTACATACAAAAATACAAATCTTTCCTATGTTAAAAAAATCCAATCACGAATGAACGAACGTGTCCGGTCCGCAGTGTTATTAATCATTCTGAAATCATTAAATAATTTCAGGCTAATGTAATCATGGAGCGAGTGGTTTTTATGCGTGTTTGATGTGTACGTTGATGGTATGTAGTTCAATTTTTTTTTTATTCTTGATAGGTTTACGCTTGACTGCCAGTTCGCTTGATGTTACCGTTTCAGATTTATCTACTTTATCCAAGAGTCAAATTGTTATTTGATCCTAGATAGGCACTATATATTGAATCTGTTAATGATATTATTTTCTTCTTTTAAATTAGGTTTTAATTAAACCAATAAAATAAAAATATGACTTTCTATTTCTTTTTCTTTCTGGTTCTAGCAACATTTAATCTATCAATAATATTGACAAGAGTTTTGGCGGGAAAATGTAAAGTGCACTATGTCGGTTTTCTATTATTTTCCAAAACTTGTGTTTACCCGAAGTCTAATGTGTAATTATAGTGGATAGTTAACCATTAAGTGATCGTGAACGTATGCAAATGTAGGCAAATGATATAAAATTGAAAATCGTGACTTTTGTGTTCACTCATAAACTCCATCGAAGCCCTAGTGACGTTTCCACTGTTTTACTGGGGATAAAGTAAAGTGAAGTGTTTTAAACTTTAAAAAAGATTTGACTTAAAGGTCTAAGTTACCAGGTCATAAAATTCCTTAAAAAAAAATATTTACATTGACAAACCATTCTCAAAGAAATGTCAAATCAATCAAAACAAAGTCGAAATTGTTATTTGTTCAGTTTTGCTCATTTTCCGATAAAAATAATTGTTTTAAAATGCATTGGTGCCAGATTATGACTGACAGTGAACTGTATACCTATGAATATTTCGCCCAAGAAGACGTATGTAGATTGTGTTGGAATAAAAACGCAAACATAGATATAATATCGACACTGAAACAAACTGAAAACTCAAGTGAAACCTACTTGGCGACTATCTTAAAAGACTGTTTACAAATAGAAGTAGACGATATTCATTTAAACAAGATTTGCATGAACTGTTTCACTGAAATCGAAAGATTTTATTTTTACAAAACATTTTGCATAGAAACTGATGCTAAATTGAGAATTATCCTTCAAAAAGGTTTTGAGGAATCCAAAATTAAAAACGCGATAAAGTCTGAAGATATCGAAGATTCTTATGATAAGATTGATACCTCTGATAATTATTATGATGAAGTTCTAGGCTATGAAGAGGTAGACACAGAAAAAAAACCAAAAGCAAATATTAAAGTTAGAAAAAAGTATTTACACAAGCGATCACCTACTTACTGTAATATTTGCTGTTTAGACTTGGAGACTAAAGACAATCTATCTGCCCATAATGCTGACAATCATGGAATTGAAAATGATGGAACATTATTCAAATGTTTTGGTTGTGAAAAAAGGTTCAAAAGCAGAAAAACCCGGATAAGTCATGAAGTCAATTTCTGTAAAGGCCTGAAGGATGGGTATAAGTGTGCAATATGTGAAAGGTATCTTCCAAAGAGGTGTACATACGAGTATCATATGAGAGACCATAGACACAATACTTTGACAGAGTTGCCAGAGCACATATTTAAGTGTGGCAAGTGTTTAAAATTGTTTAAGACTAAGGAGTTGTTGAAGAATCATATGGCTGAACATGGAAAGGAGAAGAATTTTGTTTGTGATGTTAGTTAGTTTTTATTATTTATACAGTTTGTCATAGTCAGCGGATGATACCAGCTTAGCAAAGCAAATAACTTTCATGTGATCTAAATTAAAATTTGTAATCAATATGTCAAATGGATAAGATAATAAAAAAAATATTTTCTATGTTAACAGATCTGTGGCCGCATCTTCACTCGTCAAGACTATTTACATAAGCACAAGCTGACCCACAGTGGAACCAAGAGCCATCAATGTCCTCACTGTGACTTCAGAGCGACACAGCGCTCATCCCTCACTGTGCACATTAGGTAAAGTATCTGTGCAAAATGGGGCATGTGTTAAATAGTGGGACTGTTTTTGCTTTGCACAAACATAAACTGACACTTTGGAGGATTATTTTATTATTATTATTATTTAGCCTGAATTGTCCCCAAGATGAGCAAAAGCCTTTCCCTGTTTTTTTTTTGCGGTTTCCCACAACCATAGACGCAAGGAGGATTAGCCAGACGTAATTAGTAAAAACTTTTGTAGCGATATTTACCGTGCTACATAGTAACTAGACGGACAAGTTCTGAATCGCGCAAGTGAAGTTTGCAATGCAACTTGGATATATAAAACCACCCGACATCAACCGTCGGGCCGTGGCCCGCCAGGCAAAACACCAGCCTGATCGGAAGATCCTCCCTTTGGTTTGAGGGGGCAACACACCTCACCTCACCACACTTTAATTTAAACAAGTCCTTTTTGATTCAATTCTAACTGGAAACATGTGGCATGCTGGTGGATCAAATTATGATTTATTTCATTCCATTCCATTCCATCTGTCCTTTTCAGCTTCCTGTCCTCGAAGTTGCCCTGTACTAATGGACAATATACATCGTGTATCTCAACTATAATTTGTGTTACAGGAAACACACAGGCGAACGTCCCTATAGCTGCGATATGTGTCCACAGCGGTGTATATCTAGCTCGAATCTACGCGCGCATAGACGGCGACACCTCGGCGTTAAGAAATATGAGGTAAGATCATGGCCGTAGGGTAGGGGGAAAAGGGTTTGGAGTTTGGACGTTCAAAACTAAAAATACTTCAAATATCACCGAAAATAGTGTTGTTAGCACTTTGAGATTGGTATATCCTATTGCGGATCTACCATTGTGGGCGTGGTCCACAATTGAAGTTAATATAAACGCTTATTAGTTTTTAACTGGGTTATACTTTGACGTAATAAAATTTCTGCCTCATTAGGCTAGTGGTCCTAAGCGCGACCGCTACACTAGAGGTCCTGGGTTCGACCCCTAGGTCGAGCAAAGTGTTATTGGGTTTTCTGAAACCCTGCTGCTAACACTGCTTGACCATCGATGAAATTCTCAGTAGCAGCTCGGAGTCTGGATTTGTGCCCGGTTAATGGCTATAGGCTCGCCCTCTATAACATGGAACCTAAACATACCGGCGAACTGTGGGTTATATTAAGTACGCCTCTGCCTAACCCTTCGGGGAATACAGGCGTGATGGTATGGTATGTTATGTTATGTTACTAGTAACGTGCGTTCCACATTTCTAGTAAGTTTTTTTTTATATTAAATTGTGTACAAATTCTCATTTTTTAACGATTACTTTTGGTATAATAAAATTTGTATTGCTGATAAAGAAAGGATACATAGAAAATCGTATCACGTATTATATGGGCGATTCAGACTCCCTTGTTTTGAAGGCGAATACAAATTTTTCAATGAACATCAAAGAAAACAAAAGCAAAGAAGCTAAGTATGTGCTTCGAAAGTCAAAAATTCAAATTCATATGTTTTATTCCAATTACACCATCATCGAAACTAACTGCTCGCTAATAAAGTACTACTGCGAAGATAATAAAAGGTAAATCTACCTTTTAATTATTGTATCTCTTTTTCTCATACATTTGTAGATAGTTTATCATTCTTGTTGAAGCAGTTAACGCCTAGTGATTTATCAACGAGGGCTACCGTTTTTAAGCTCAGCAGATGTCGCCACTGGCGAGTAAGGTCCTGAAGTATAGCTTATAGAGTTTATTATTACGCGCATGAACAAAATTTGATATCTTTAAGTCGTACCGTAAAAATATCTAGCATGTCGCTGAGATATGTAGTGCCTTTTTGTTCGGGAAAAAAGGAGGTCATAAGTTTCTGTAAGATAATACTGTCATAAAACATTACCATTAATTATCTATAACTCATATATGCCATAATTAATTTTAGATATTGCGAAATACTCACTAAATTATTCTAATTACTATTATACCCGCGTATCTCACCCACAGTGTATTTTGACGTTTCGGAGACCTCAGTCTACACTAGCGCGTCTAGCGGCGAAATCACACGCGGTAGCCCTCATTGGATTGCCAAGTGCCAGGTCCACGCACCTCTAACTTTTCGTATTTCTGTTCGTGGTAATGAATTATCACTCGATTGAACGGTGAAGGAAAACATCGTGAGGAAATCTGCATGCCTGAGAAATTTTCTGGACAGCCTGTGAATCTACCAACCCGCGCTAGGCCAGCGTGGTGGACTGTAGCCTAACCCCTCTCATTGTTAGTGAGGACCCGTTCCTAGCAGTGGGACAACTTGTTGATGATTATTATTAGTTTTAATTTTTTTGGCTAAAATGTCAAGTATTTTTATTTTATTTTAGTGTACAATCTGCAGTAAGAAGTTTGGCTACAAAATAAGTCTAGAAGAACATATTTCTTCAACACACGTCCGTTCTGAATCGCATCCATGTGAGCACTGTGGCGCCACCTACACCAGAGTTAGAGGCCTCCGCCGCCATCTAGCGGCTAAGCATGGAAAACAAGCTAAGAGCAAAGATGTTGACAAAAATTTGTTAGTTCAAGTAACAGAAACAGATGGCGGTAAAATCGATATTTTGAAAGAGGTTGCATATGAATTGAAAGATGGTGATAATGTTTTACTACTGAAACATCAAGATGGAGATGTTTATATGGTCTAAAAAAATATATTATATGTTAGCGTAAGTATTACAATATACAAGTTAAACCTATTTTTATTTTTTAACGCCATCTAGCGGTGAGTAGCGTCTGTGTTCAGAAATAGAATTCCTTGTTCCTAAAATTCCACCTGGACTTTTTTATCTCCAAGGCTAAGAGGTACCTTTAGGTATTCCATTGATTAGAATTATTGTTGATGCCATATATCTTGATATTTTTTATTTGAATAGACCACTGATTTTTGGTTTCAGAAATAATATAACATAGGTATACTACCTACCATCACGCCTATTTTTTTAAATTCGTACGTGCTTACGTTTTACCGCCAGTTTACATATATTCCTGAAGTGAAAGGCAGAGGCGTACTAACCACTCACACAGTCCCAGTCGGAACCGAATACTTATCAGGTTTTAGTTACTTAGCTGCAACCTAGATGTCGCCACATGCTAAAAATGAAATGAAAACGCCACACTATTTAGATATTTGTTTTTATTTATTTTATCAGTTACAATAATCGGAACAAAAATAAAAGTTCTCTATAACATTAAAACGATTTTCACAATACTAATATGCATTCCGTGACTACATACATAATTATTTACATACATTGATATTTCCGGGCATAGTTCGCGCTACAAAAGATCCCTTCAGGATTCCTAGACCAAGTCGGATTTAGCCTTCTAGTTCACGAAGTGTAGACCCAGTCAGGATTGGTTCACATCTATCACACTATCGATGGAATATTTAGGCCCAATTCAAGGGGGGTCATGAGTCATGACCCTCATTACTCTCCCCGCCTAGATCTGCCCTTCTCTATTTTACAGCTATAATACCTCCATAAAATCTATGAAAACAGGATTGACATTCATTTGTAACGTGTTAGTTAGAACCCTTTTTGCTAAGTTTGAACTGTAGTAGGTACCACCGCAATGACTACGGTATGGACTATGCGCCGGTATCGACTATGCATCGGTATTATCGACAATGGTCGGTTTTGACTATACATTGGTAACGACTATGCGTCGGTATTATCGACTATGTGCCGGTATAGACTATGCGTTGGTATGAATATGTGTCGAGATGGATATTTGTGTGTTATTACTTGTGTATGTTACTTTCTATTTTACGTCTTCAGCCTTTGCATTTTAAATCCTTTCCGATACATATTTAGCAACGGCAATAATAAACGTGACGTTAGCGACGCCTTCAGCGGGTAGTATTTTTTATATTATTTCTGGGTAGACCGGAATTTAAAAACAAAATGTTTTTTTTATGGGATAGGAGGACAAACGAGCGGACGGATCGCCTGATGGTAAGCGATTAGCGCCGCCCATGGACACCCGCAACACCAGAGGAGTTACAAGTGCGTTGCCCGCCTTTTAAAACGGGTTTGCGCCTCCGGTAACCTCACTCACTCGGCGAAACACAACGTAACCGTTTTTTAACGCCGATTTTCTGTGACGCCTCACAGAAAACCAAAAAACAAAACAAAACAATGGTATCACTCCGGTCGAGCCGGCCCATTCGTGCCGAAGCATGGCTCTCCCACGTTAAAGCATGGCTCTCCCACGTTAAAGCATGGCTCTCCCACGTTAAAAAAGTGTAATATTTTGAGCTTAGAATAAATACGTATTTGTATTTAATCTAAGATTTAGAGCCTGTTGCACCACTTGATAGGGTCTGGTCTAATTTTCGTAAATTAAAACCGTCTGTTCCATTTTTAAATTTATCTAGAAGATATTTGGAAATTGTGGAATAGGTCCTCACTTATGTAATTATTGCTCATTACTACTTATTACTAATCTAAATCTAACATTAACACATCTATGTGGCAATCACAAATACTTAGTTGACTATACACGAATATTGTCAAATAGAGGAACTTCGCACGCCTGCTTAACACTAACCGCTAAAAACTAGTTACATTAGATTTGAAAATGGAAGATCTGGATTATTTTTGGCACAAAAGAGGTTGAACGACAAGTAGGTTTTTGTTTGTCGGAGGCCAAACGTAAAAAAAATTATGTCCCCAGACAAAAATACGGATGATTGACCTTAATATTTTTAATACCTGACCCCGAGACCATATAATGTAATATCGAGTCAAGTGTTGCCACAATAATGGCTACGGATTACTACTAAAACAAATAAAACGTTAATAAAATACATTTGCAACTATTTTTCCCCGTTTATAAGTTAATGTATTAATTCAGCAACACTCATAATGACCTCCGGATGGCAAGACAATAGATTTTGCATTGTTTTATTATAATACTTGATGGGTAATTATTCATAAAAAAAATATGAGTTCATGCTTAATGCAGTTTCAACCAAATGTTGGCTACTTTATGATAATTATACGCTGGGGCTTCACGGATGGCCTTCGATCACAATACTTTCCACATATTTTTTCTGTAAACTGTGCGTAAACTCGTGATTATTCTAGGTAAAGTTTTTAGCGGTAAATAAATAGATATATTACTTTTTTAAGTATAATAAACTTTTTACACTATGATCTGTCGCGATTAAAGGGCGAGGTAGTGGTATATTCTTGGTTGAATAACCACTGGGTGATATTGAATTCGCTGGTAAAACATTATAGACATAAGGCTGTGTGAATGCTGCCGTTATGCACTAAGTAGGCTGGCGTGGGGGACTATAGCTTAACCTCTCTCATTTTGAGAAGAGTCCCGTGCCCTGCTGTGGGACAATAAATCGGTGGAAATTATTGAAATTGTACGTACATAGTCTGGGCATTTTTTTATATTATGACCAAGCAAGCTCCGTCTCTGATATGTCTACAGTCTATGTCGCTATAATCTAGTATATTTTATTTCTAAACACAGGGAGTGAAGTACCTACTTAGTATTTTTTTTACTCAAAATGTATTGTTTTTAAACCTTATCTTTTGATCGCAATGTCAGCACAAGACATTGACAACATCACCCTTTTTTATTATTATTATTATACTCCTACCATTTGGAAATTCGGAAGATTTTCGAAAAAATATTTTATACAAGAAGATATTTTTAAATAATATTTTTCCATCTACTTATTTTATGGTTAACTTTGTAAACAAATAAATATAATCTATTTTTTATCATATTTACAATTTGTTAATGGATATGCTGAATGTCCCAATAAATAAGCAAAAATTGCAGTTAAAACTCATTGCAGTAAAACTTATTAAATACTATATTAAAAGTTATTTTTAAATACTTTTACGATATTTTTAAATGTTATTTCAGATGATATACTTTTAAGATAAATAATGAAATAATGTTTCAAGTAAAATTGCTTGTAAAATCATTAGTAATTTTAGATACTTGTGGTATCACTGGCAAATAAAAAAAAAAACAAAATAATATTTAAAATGGCAGTGAATTATGGAATAGTCAGAATCCGAATTTAGAAATAAATAAATAAATACTGGTCAGTGAGTTGTTTGTGCTATACCTTACTAGGCCCGCGGAACCAAAATAAAACGTATTATGTAGTGCCGTATCAGTTTTGCAGAAAATCAAATAAAATTTGAATTATTGGCTAAGTAGCGTCTGCCTTAATATCTCCAATGACCAGTAATGGTAGTAACTTATACATATTATTATGTTTAACTTATTATATGGTAGATATTCGAAGATTGTTTTTTCTTGTAACATTCTATGAGAAACTTAACTCCCTTTAAAGTACCTAAACATTTAAAAATACATTAAGTTACTCGTACGATCACAGAAATAAATTATTAAGAACGTTTCATGTACCCAGGAATACAGTGCTGCTACACTCAACATTAAAAACTTGGGAAATTACCACTAACTTATTCTGGTAACACTTGCAACAATTTCAAATCCAGCAACACTATTTTTTTCATTAACAAAAAAACTGTCATATTTTTTTAATTAGGCAAAGGTATGTGTAATCATACAGCCTAGTTTAGGGCAAAGGTAACACCTTATATAGTCTAGTACGGCAGGTTATCCCTCAAGAAGGCTTGTTTCGTGTAACCTCTTCGGAGGCACTTGCCCCACCAGGACCGTTGCGTGCACATCTTCACTGGCTTGAGAATGAAGCACTTCGTTTGGACGACATTGAAAAACAGCTTGCCCACCATGTTCGAGACTGACGTGTCCGCTAACTTGAGGCATGCCCGAAACCTGAAATTATAGAGATATCGTTTTACGCATTGACTGTACAAGTGTACAAAGCTAGACCTATATTATATTTCAGGTACGACTGTGGTTATGTCCCTCACTTACGGAATCAGTGAGATGGGTTGGATATTAAAAAAAATGCGGGGCAGTCTTTGGGGACTGCCGATAGAAGTGAAAACTAAGTAACTTGTGAATTGTATCGTCTATAAGTGGGAAGCGTGCGGTGACGATGACGCGAGTTTCACGCTTTTTGTAACCCAAAAAGTACACATATACACACAGTATACCTATAGCTCATGAAAAGCGTTCGGTGACGATGACGCAAGTTCCATGATTTTTGTTCACCCAAAAAGTGCTGAACGCGCCTAAAGAACTTTTCACTTCAACAATGACGTGTAAAATAGTAACAACAATGTTACTGCAGTGGTGAAGATTAATACTCAATACTTAATTCGTTCATTGCACTTCACAATGTTAACAGGTGTTAAAAATAAATTAATATAAAAGTATCAATCGTGGATCCTGTCGGGCACGATTCCATTCCTATTCGATTTCTAACAACAGTCAATATTGTCAAATAGTAAGTCAAGGTAACATTGGCTGCTCCAGCTTCCCTCGAATCAAAATTAAACCTTCGCCACTGTTCTACGGTACAGTCAAGAAAAACATTTTGGATGACGGGTTTTGTTGATTTTAACAACGTTTCTTCTTAGCGGGCTAAGAAAAACCTATGTTCTTACTGCCTATTATGTAGTAAAGGGTCAGCTCCGGAAGCACATGAAATCGTGCCATTGAAATCGTTATAATCGTGTAAGTTTTAAACGATTATAACAGTAAAGACAACGTAGATTAAAAATTCAATCAAGAAAATAGGTTTGTCATATTTGTTCATATATAAATAATAATATAGGTAATATAAATGTTTCCGTATGAACATATTCTATTTAAAGATCTATCCTACTAAAACATAGTAAGTATCTATGATAATTTCACTAACTCATCTTTATATATATTCGTAAAAGTGATGGCGATTGCATTCGCGCCAATACCAAACTGTCACTTTATGGCGGTCGCATCATAAAGTGACAGTTTCACAGGCGCCATATTAGAAGTTGTAAATCTTGATAATAAAGATAGAAGTGTTAAAAGTTCATATTAAATCCTCTTTGCTATGATGTCACAATATTATATCGGTAGTAACTATTGATTTATGAATGTATGTAAATATGGCGGTTTTCCATGAGTAGCAATGCGAGAACTCGCTGCTTTGGTCAAGAACAATCTTTTGCACGTAAAACGATTATATCAGTGGCAATTTATATATTTAAATATTACCTTTATTAGCCATTCATTCATTCATTCATTTCATAGCCGATATTTATTATGTAAAGCCAAAATTAAAAATATATTGGAATTTTAACTACGGTATGAGAATAAACAAGGCGTACATGTAACTTTTATTTCATTTTGAAACATTGTCTTTGTTATCTCTAACAAATCTAACGCAAAGACAACCAGCCATACAGCCTACGCTTCCTTAGAATAACATTTTCATTTTGTAACGTTTTATTGTACATTTATGTCCCCACTCGATATTAAAATGAAGACGTCTTAACTGTCCACTGCGAGTTTAATACCGAGCTCTTTATCGACTATTTTATTGTGTTACGTCAGCGAATGCGTTTTATTGCAATCCTCTGAGATGGAGATTAATGGGAAAATGTTTTATTTGTCATTTTAGTTGAGAGTTCTAGAGCGGGAGGTTTCCGGCCTTCTTGGGTTGAAAACTTATTGGATTGGGTTATATAGACGGCGACGACGAAGGCGGAGAATTACATCAGATTTTTTACACTAAAGCTCGTTGTTTCAATGTAATGTAAAGTCAATCCTGTATTTACTTACCTATCTACTACTTGGTAATAAAATTGATGATTTAAGCATTAAACGTTGAATTTATAGGTTCAAATAATATGCCCCTGCATTCTTATTTTCTGCTAAACAATCGTATCAGCAATTTTGACATTACGACATCAAAATTTACAATGCCGACATCAAAACAAAAAAGGCGGTAACAAATGGCGCGAAACGCCATTACGTCCAGCACCGAGCTGTCAAACGCACGCGTTCGGATACCACTCGGAGGGTACTTATCGGTGCATCCAGTAATATATTCGGATAAAGTACCCGCCTATGCCAAGAACAAGGGATTTTTACACCGCATACTTGCTTCAAATCTTTTTAAGATTTCAGAATTCCTAACGCTTTTTAAATTCTTTACGGTTATTTTCAGTTGCTTCAATAAAAATGCATGATCTAATTATAGGTAGGTAGTATCACTTTTTTATGCAATTTTTGGTGACACAAATGCATATCCTAAT
This sequence comes from Acronicta aceris, assembly GCA_910591435.1. Taxonomy (NCBI): domain Eukaryota; kingdom Metazoa; phylum Arthropoda; class Insecta; order Lepidoptera; family Noctuidae; genus Acronicta; species Acronicta aceris. Next base: position 4,626,327 of record OU342786.1, on the reverse strand, counting down.
TCATATTATCTTAATTAATATAGGTACACTTTAAGGGTATGCATTTCGTAAGGACTGAGGCCGATCTATATGACGCTCTTGTCATGTAAATGGGGCCGTGTTTTTGTAGTCCCAGACACATTTTAAATTGTTTTTTTTTTATTTTTAAAAACGTTGCCCCACACTAGGATTTTCTCCTGTATCGTGGGTGCGTTTACAAACACAAATTCTCACATACACAAACGCCCAGACCCGGAACAACTATCTGTAGATCATACCAATATTTGCTCCGTGTGGGGATCGAACCCACAACACGTGGCGCAGAAGCCGATCGCTCAACCGCTACGCCAATCGTGTCGTCGTAATTAATTAATAAGTCAATCAGCAGTAAGAGTTGCTTAACCTAAAAAAATAATGGTTTTATAATAGAACCATCAAATTGACAAGACTTTCAATTATCTTTTTAACTTGGGTGGGTAAAGTATTCTACTATTTATTTTTGGAACCCACGAGGTTTTAGCTCAGTTTATCTTAAAGCGATTTACGAGAAAGCCGTCTTTCCCGTCAAGTTTTCTTAGGTGTAAAATCTATTTGTCGTGTAAAAAAACAACATTTTAACCTGTACAGGCAGACCGGATTACTGCGGGCTGATAAGGCTTGGCCCTTTCAGAAGTAATTGAAATTTTCTAACCAAAATACATGTCTTTTAAGCTAACCAAATTTTAGTTTCCCTAATTAGTCTGTAGTGGTTGCTAACGTGGGCCTATAATTACAGGGATTCGCCTTACAGAGTGATTTGAAAATTGGAATAACTTTGTTTGTTTCATTAAGTCTGGGAAGGTTCCCGTCTTAATACAAAAATTAAATATATTTATTAATTATATTAAAAAGTACAAAAAAAGGAAGAGAAAACAGCAGGTTAAAGTTAATGAAAAGACAGTAAATAAGTATGAAAGTAAGAAAGGCGTGAAGGAGCTAAAATAATGTAAAAATAATAAAAGCAAGAAAAAATATTCAGACTTCTTTCAGAGTCGCTATTTCGTGGCTATTATGGTCAAATATTATGTTTTTAATCGGTTATAACCGCACAAAACCCTCCGGCATCACCACGATGGGTAAACATCAATGACCACAAGAAATAAAAAAATAATATTAAAAATTACATGGTATTCTAAGTCTTGTATTTTGTTACCCTGCTGAGCAAATGATAAATTGTAACGTGCGGATCACGGAGGGTTGACAAAGCTTAGACCATTTGCACTTAACGAGCCCTTACATCTTATGCACTTACGTTGCGGCCACAGAGTAAGCGAGGGTTCATAGAATGTTCGCGTATTAATTATGTGTATTTTCCACCAGTTTTTTTAGAAGTGATCCCAGTTTTTAAATTTCCTGTATTTTAGGATCCCTTAATATTATTTAATTAATGTCGAGCCTAGCTTAGGCACCAGTCTCCCACAATATGAAATATACTTATATTGTGTTCAAAGATTTTGTTTTTAGGTATATTTTTATTCTATTGTGGCGAGAAAATAAACCATGTTTTTATTAATAATTTCGTCGAGAAAATGACTGTGATTTGCTCACTAAATAACTTTTCCATCCAATTCCAGTCAATGAAGATTATCTTATAATTGAAATTTTGATGGCAAGGTCATATTTATATGCACTAGATTTTTTTATTCTAACGTAAAAGCTTCAGATTTATTTGCCCTGATGAATCTCAAGCTTTTATGTTTATTGTTTATTCCAGCAGGTGGTAGAGAAAATGGCTGGGTCTCTCCATCCTTTCGGAACCCAATTATCGATTCCATTAAATCTAAATCCAAGCTGAGGACACGCTGAGCTTTCTGCGTGAATCGAAACAATAATGATTAACAAAATATTTAAGGTGTTAGTAATTTTAACATTAGGACGTCGAACGTCTCAATCTACCCGTGATTATGCTGTAAAGTATCTGAAACGTCGGGAATTAAAATAATATCAATATAACGCGATAAAATCCGTAAAAAGTAATATTACTTCAATCACTACGGCATGAAAGTTTATTGTGTCCAAAACGTTATTGATTTCAGAGTGGTAATTTCTTAGGCACAAGCTTTATTCAGCATTGATGAATGTAAGGTTTTCTGCTAATTGCGTTTTTATTGTAAGCTTTAGTTAATTCGGTGTATCGGTCGGCGGATTAGGGAAAGCCTACAAAGTGGCAGTCATTTCACGTTTAACGAGCTCTTCGACCGGTGCTGCGGGACGTATGGTCCTTTGTGTAGGAGTGCGAAGGAATCAATGCGTAGAGAAATAGTGTGGATAATATTCGCACGTTGAGGGAATATTTTGTTTATAGTTGATATTAAATATTTCATTTCTGTTTTTTAAGGATAAATGAAAGAAACAATGTATTTGCTCTTTTATACAGCAAGTACAAGAGAAGAAATAAAAAAACTGTAGTGTATTTAATATATCTAAGTTTATGAAGTACTAACTGTTACCCGCGGTTTCACTCGTATCCCAAAAGGACTAATACTACTATTTATTTAATTTTGAGATAAAATATACCTACTTTATGTCTTTCCTCTACATGCAAACAACAATTTTGTAGAAATCTGTTTTGCTATTTAGGCGTGAAAAAGTAATAGCAAAAAGGGTTATTTTCGCATTTATAATATTAGTATGGATTTTACTAAACTGCATGTCGCCGTCAAATACTTTTTATTTTATTTACCAAAGACGTCGTTTTTTTATAGGTATTTTATATCTCTCATACATGTATATCTCTCATAATGCTCTATTAAACATCATGAAATTCTCACATTGGAGCAATTGGAAGAAAAAGAAAAGTATTTATTCTGCCAACTTTAAATAAAAATAAACAAAAGCATCGATACATTTTTTTAAAATTACAAATTACTTTTACTTACTTTATTAAGTAATTAAACATTGTTAATATCTTCAGAAAACTAAATAAAAAATACTATTGATTAATTTAATGCCTCGGCGCTTCTATGTGTGCATTACTCTATGTTCATTCTTCGCGCGAGCTTGTCGCGCTTTCTCTCCGCTTCATTTGCCAAAGTTCTGGTCAAACTGCCGGCTGCCGCCAATGTTGGGACCATGTCGATATTTTTTTATCGATAAGTTCGTTTTTTTATTGGGTATGTAGGTAATTGTGATGTTTTAGGCGTGAGTAGAGGCAAGATCTTTAATTTTCTCGTTGCTACGAATTTGTGATGCAATTTTAACAATGCAGAGAATTACTTGTGTACTGTTTTTTGAAAATTCTTGTTTAAAACCTTACGTTTCCATTATTATGTCAATTATTTTAAATTGATTTCTGTTTCCTGTGTTATATTGTTTATTTTATCTAATCATACTTGAATGTTATCTGGTTATCCCATTACGCTAATAGAGCCAGAGATAAAATTGCAGAAAATAAGAGTAATTTTCGATTGACAATGTAAATTTGTATATAATTTACCCACCTACTTAGGTACATGGTCGAGATAATAATATTATTATGATGGACTTTTATCTAGAAGTTATTGTGATTTTCTAAACAAACTATGTTTAATTTAACTTAAATAAAGGTAAGTATTACGTAATGATAGAAAGAATAATCATAGATAATTATAATTAAACAACGAAAAAAAGTGTATTGAAAAGCGTAACTATCGATAAAAACCTGTCATTTCCCACCCCTAAACCACCCGTCAGCCATAAGTGGCTTAGTTACAGTACAAGCACCACCAAATACCGAATCAATGCGGGCAACGTAAGAACAAAAGAAGGATTACACCTTTCCTTGACCGCCCGAAAAGAATTAGAGGAGAAAAAAAACAAAGACTTGTTAGTCTTTGGTCGTTAGCAAGTATTGGTCGGTCAGCGCAAATGATCGCTTTTTTTTCACCCGCATTCGCGAATGCTTTGTGGCTGCATTTTGTTTCGAATGTTTTTGATCATGGCCGGGATATTTTCGGTAGTTATTTTAGAATTTGAAAAAGGAATTGTTGGATTGTATCTGGCTGCTTTGGTTGTGCGAAGTGAATGTGTAAAAAGTTAGTGACAGTACATATTTATTTTTAATTCTTGATCAACGAAGATTTCTGTAAGTCCGTTTAAACAACAAATATTGAAATTTGCTTGTGTAGTGTCAGTGTCATTGAAAAATTGAAACATTTGACATTAGTCATGACTAATGTCAAATGTTTCAATTTTTCAATCAGGCGGGTGGGGTTCGCGTAGCTTAGCGGTCAGAGCGTCTAGTGTATCTAACCAGAAGACGCAGGTTCGAATCCTGCCCGCGCTTGAATTTTTCCTTTACTAAAATAAAGTCAAATGTTCACAGATTGACGTTTGAACGTAAAAAGCAGAGAAAAATACCATAGATGACGCTCTAACCCAAAGAATTAATTCTCCATTAATACGTTTACGTACCTATAAGAGGAATGGAGAGAAGCATATTTAATATACACACAGAGAATATGGTACACAAAACATCTGATGCACTGTGTTACGCTCAAAAACAAAATGAGATTGTGCTAGAAAATAGTAGATATTATTTTCGTATGGGTATCGAATTGGTAATTATCAATCTAGTTCACGGACGAAAATATTCTATGTGAACAAAAAATCTGCCCAGCTCATATGTTTTTTTTATAATAATAATAATAAATTTCTTTATTGGCACAAAATACAAGCAGGTACATAGTAGTAGAAAACTTAATAGAGGTTCAAAAAGTTTCTTAATTATAATGTTCTGCTGGTACTTAAAATAGGTTACCCTGTGCTATACGTACCAGCGAAACTAGGTAAAAATCTGCTGGTTACAGTAAAAAAGTAAACCTACTTACCTACATTATTTTACATAATGATATTAGTTATTAAGTTAGAATTCAGATTGGGCCAGCCATGTTCTCTACATACCAAAAGAATTATTGACCAAAACGACCACCGTTTAACACCGATAAACGCATAAAAGCGATCAGTTAGATGCACAAAACAGAAATGTGGAAGTATAGGAGGGAGACCTTTGTCCTGCAGATGGATACTACAGGCTAATAATAATAACAAATGGGCATCGAATTCACTATGTATCAACTTTGAAATCGTATCATTGTAGCGTGCACTGTTTCAGTTTTTTTTAAGTTAAAAAGTTCTCATGAATCATAGGGGATGAAGTCAATCTGATTTCTAACTTTTTTCAGCCCCTATTTAGTGTTTAGAACTTAGAAGTTTGTTTCTTGATGGCTTAAAGGCAAAACTATTTAGTTGTCCTAAGTTTACTTTCTATAGTTTTTTAAAATCTATATATAAATTTATACAAATAATAAAAACAAAAATGAATCGCCGAAATGTATATACGCGCAAAACTTCCGAATGACTACACCAACTTGGATAATACTTTTTTAGTTGCGTTTGTTATTGTCGGGATAAGGTTTGTGTGAAACTTTTTTTTAATTCACCGGAAAAGTCAAGACAATTTACGCAGGCGAAGCTGCGCACGCGTCGCTAATTTATTATAAATGGCTGTATTTTCAGAAGGAGGTAGAAGTGTGTTTGTTGCACCGTGTTCGCGGCCGTTGTGTATTGTCATTACGTCATTTTACGTTACAAACCAATAAGGGCCGATTTTTCCATCGTCAGATAACAATTAGAGGTATTAATTAAAATTTTTGACAGTTTTTCTATACAAAATCCTTGATTCCTCAGTTAACTAGATATCAAATGTTTGAAAAAACAGCCCTAAATTGTATAATTAAATCATTTTGTTTTTTTAATTTAAAGTAATAAATGAAACTGAACTACTTAATCTCTATAAGGTATACATAATAAGTAACCCCATTAGGACCTAGCCTTTACATTTTGAGACTATTTATTATTCTATCCATGTTTGTAGAAAGTCACGAACTATTTTTTATGCAAAACATTTGCAATTCGCTACTAAATATTTTGTATCAAGTTAAGGTGGATACTTATTTTAGCAACAAATAAAGAATTAGCACCTACCTAAATTTTTTCAATCTTTGCAACTTGTAATCAACATAAACCCCGGTGCGGCGCGTTACCTCGGATACTGACATGTAGAATATTATATAAATACTAGCGGCCCGGTACGTGCTTCGCTACGTATAAAGCGAAATACAGCGGACAGCGGACAAAACCATTCCCAGATCCCCAATTTCATCAAAATCGGTCCAGTCGTTTGATCTAAACCATTCCCAGATCCCCTTGAACACACACAAAAAATTTCATCAAAATCGGTCCAGTCGTTTGAGAGAAGTTCAGTGACATACACACTCACAGAAGAATTATATATATAAAGATTTCAGCAAATGCAGTAAATGTGAAAACTTTGAACTTATTTTAAAATATTCTAGTAAATAAGTCGTTACACAGCCAATCAATGAATACAAAAATAATAAGTATTATAATAATTATTATTAAGGCTAAAAAAGTTAATTTTGCATGTATTATTAATCTTTGACAAGATTACCCATTATGTGTAAAAAGCTGTGAGATCGAGTGAAGCATTCACCTTAACTACTTTCCCGCCTAAACGTATCCAGTCTATTTACGCGCGAAATTTAGACAGACGTCATAGTGGCATAGAGATTATTGTCTATTATCTCGGTTTATGATCTGCATTCAGTATTCATGGCACGGAGTAGACGCACACCTACAGTAAACTATTTAGGGGAACCAAAACACATCGTTGTTAAAATAATATATAAGTAATTTAAGGAAATATAAATTGTTTCAATCGACTCGCCACCCAATTACATGAGACCTAAACATACCGGCGAACGGTGTACATTAGTACAACTCTTCCTAGCCCTTCGGGGAATACAGGCGGGATTGTATTTATGTTTATCTGTTATAAATTATCAATGTTATATATTTTTTTATGTTACTTTCATGAATTGACGTGTTTCTCTCAAGGTTCAAAAAGAATCGCTTCTTTCAGTGGAGAGATTTCTTCACTGTAGCCGGAAACGTGTTTTAAAATTGCTACAATATAGATTAAGGATTAATACTCTATTAAACGATAAGAAATAAAATCGAACTAAATGTATATTTATGTCACAATTTTCTCAAACCTGGCAACCCTGATAACGGTTCATTCAAAACGCGGTTACAAATAACAGTGCTATTGTAGCGATTACTAAAATAATATGGCTGATCGCGAGTTTACAATACGACTAGGTAATAACAGGGACCAATTTATGTCTGGCTCGATATATTACCTGGGAATTATACTTACTTGCATGTAGTATAGTTGAACTCCTTATAATATGATCGAGCTACACAATGACTGATGTATTCATATTTCATATTCATATTCATATTCTTTATTGACATACCATAATGTACAATGAGGTGGTGTTATATAAATAAGAACCATTATGGACCCTGTAGGGCACAGCAATATTAGAAGAGAGGAGGACTTATTTTCCTAGATACAAGGTACTCGATAGGGATGATTATGTATTTTTTTAATAGTTATTGGCAATTTAATAGCTAAAATGTAAATATAATCAATGTCAAAATTCGTTGTACTAATAGAATTTTTGTTAAAGTCTGTTTGAATGTAAAAAATTGGTAATTATTATAAAAAGGTAATTTTGTATTTATTTATAATTAACATGTCGGTATTATTTTCATACAAATTATTATTACCTACTAATAAGTCAGTATTCTCATTGCTTTTAGTTTAGAATATTTAGATTTATTTTGGTTCTTTTATTTTAATTGGTAGGCCAGGACTATTTTTTAATTTTCCTTTCAAATTATTTTTATAAACTTATGTTTTTATTTATTATATTCACTTAATATAAGTTATGTTATATACTTATTTAATTTGTGTATCGTTGAGGTAATCGTTGATAGTATAGTAGGCTAGGTAATGAGTATTTGCTTTACATTATTTATAAATTTTATATCACTAATTTCGTCTTTTATTGTGTCTGGTAATTTATTAATGTATGCATGCCGTCGGGTGAGACTGGTCTACTCAAAGCCGCCGTGGCAACTTTATTTTAAAAGGCCTTTTCAGACCTTACCCTGCATTGTCCTCTCACATATTTTGATACTATTACATAGGACTTTAAAAGAGACCTACTCTGTTCGTTTCGACGTTTCTTCTCAGAGGATGTCATCTAGGAAATTTAAAAATTAAGATTTTACAAACTTGTAAAGTTTCTATAAAATATTTATTAAGAAAAATAAAATAAGTTTAAGTTACTATAACATCGTTTTTTTTATTATTTTTGCTTTGGCCCTACTTGGAAAGTTTGTGGTCTGCGGATGTGTAATCCCCAAAGGAATAGACAGAGATGTAATGTACAAGTAAGTAATACGGGTCCAGCCTGTTACCATTAACCGATAACCAGTCTATCCAAAGCATATCGGTATCACCTTGAAATTAGGTTGTCGAGTGTTGTAAAATACTGATCGTCAGCGGCATCTTGTTGACCCCAATGGAGTTAGGAAAAGGTCAGTGGGATGATGATCAGAATTTAAAATACATAGGACTTGAAACTTACGATTACTTACGTTGACCGTTATGAAATTTAAATGTAGCTCTTTCGGGTTCAACCGAATTCGACATTCAAAATCGGTAAAATACTTATTTTATACTTAATGCTTAATCATAAAAGGTAAAGGAAACTAAGATGCTACAAAGAAACGGTCACTGTACCTTAGAAAATGCCTGAATTCACCTTTTATAAATACATCCAAATAAATGACGTAACAAATAGACCCATTGTTGTTGTCCCCAAACTAAGAAACCTTTCCGCGCCGATAAACAAGAATATAGTTATCTCACCTAGCCGCCAGAGGACGCCCCACTCTCATAATTTATGTATTGTCAGCCGGCATATTTAACCTCTGCAGGCGTATTATTCACACATTATAAATCCTACGGAGCGTGCCGATAACGGAACGCGACCATAAACGCTAAGATGGCGGTGCTGACAGTTTTTTGACAGCGGTTTTGGCGCGAAAAGGTGAGGATTCTTTTTATGAATTTTGAGTTATGTTGTTTTGTTCAAGGAATGAATTTCTTCCCGATTGATTTTTCGTATTACCTCCCTTTATGAACTACATAGGTAAGTACTTATCATTTTTAGAATTATTATGTTATCTAAGACATGAATTATTATATTACATATAGGTAGGTAGTAGATACAGACCTAATTTTATTATATTTTGAATTATGTATTTTTAACTTAATCGAAAGGGACGAACAAGTGTGCTTGAAACCGCAGAATTGTCGTCATTATACAACGCAACAATGTAAAAAGACCACGGGGCACTCGTTTCTATTCTTATCTTGGCAGTTACAAATAAATTAACAATGGCTTCCCTTATACAGTAAATAACCACACAGTTCGCAACATTTTCAATTTTAGCGCAGACTGAAAATAAACTCAGGACAGAGGAAGCGGACACCTGTTTAGTCTATGCATTCCGCGCCATTACCCGCCCATTGAGCCGCGCGCGATTTTCGAATTTCGAACGGAGAAAATGGCGCCATCGCGCGTCAAGTTGACATGAACGGTTGGCGCGCAAAAACGTGGAAAAAATCGATAGAGAGACGATGTAAACGTCTTTGTTGTGTTCAGGCTAATTTAATATTCCTCATTAAACTTTTTCAATGCTGATTTAACGAAAACAAAGTATGTTCAAGTAAGGGATGTAGGTACTCATCTGTTCTTTTTTAGATGGCCAACGAATACATGAGTGATTTTTTTAAATTAAATAGGTACTGAGATTATTAATGAGTACCCCACTATGAACTTCTATGTTGAAAAATCAAGACACATGCCTCTGACTTTATAAATGTTTATGTCATCTTTGACATTGGATTTAGGAAATGTTTACGGCCAGTCTCATTATCAAATTTCTTGATAGATTTGCTTAATAGAGATAGGATTTTGACATTACTTAAAATAATAATTAATTAGATAAAACTTCATTTAAATTCTTTTACAAAAAAGATTTCATTTCTTTAACACTGTAGAGATAGCTCTAGCAAGCAAATCTACTGACTGATTTGATATTGCGACTGGCCGTAAATGTGGTCCGATATACCCTGATCTGCACTTTTCGAATTAAAATATATTTATAATATCTACATAGGTCTCATGGCTAAATTTTCATGTTCAAGAACTAACGATTTTTTAAAGTAATCGGTAACAGAATTCTAAATTCGATATTTAATGTAACCGACAAAAATATACTTACCTAACACGAATCTTATCAATTAAACCGATCTCTGATTCGATCTATCGGATAGAAGGCTGTATAGTGTCTTCGCCTTTGCCTCCGTCCCGAAAGTAAAAAGGGATCGTTTTTTGACAATCGGAGCCCATAAACACCTAGTTAAAATCGTTGATTGTCCTTTTTGTCCCATTAATAAAAAAAAAGAGTACCACCAAATTGTGTAAAAAGGTTCTATACCGTTTTATTTATTTATATTTCAATACATTTTAAGTTACTTTTCAATGACACGTATGACAACAGCATTTCGAAATTGGATTATTATAATTAAGCGTAGAGAGTCTCATAAGTACCAGAGAACTTCTAAAATACATCATCATCATCATCAAAAGAACGTTCACAGCCAAACAAAGGCCTCCATAGATTCCCTCAAAGACCGGTCATACGCCGTCTGCCCCCAACGACGCGATCCTTAATCTATACCTGCCAATCCATACTAATATTATAAATACGAAATTAACTCGGTATATTTTTTACGTTTTCACGCCTAAACAGCTGAATCAATTTTGACGAAATTTGGGTATTATCAATAATTAGCTTTTGCCCGCTATTTCGCTTGCTTTCATCGCATTTGTACCAACAACATGAAATAATTGCCTTAAATCTGAATTTATATCCAAGATTAATCTGGTAATAATTAAATTTTAACTTTTCTCTTGAAATTATCTTTAAATGTAACGACACAATTACAGATTTTAGAATCGTCGTTTAATAATTAAGTAATAAACCTACATTTTATCACAACACATACAAACAGACAGACAGAGACGAAGATATCGGGCACAGATATTTATGACCACCAATTAGAAGGTGTGAGATAAAATCGGGACCTTTTTTGTAGGATAGGGCAGTCCGGAGTAGTTGTCTGTATTTTTTTTCGCACCTTTTTAATGTTGATGTTGGTATGATTGTTTTTTCATTTGAATTTTGAATTTAAACAGAGAAGAAGAAGATTTTTTTTTTTACATTACGCCAAGGTACTCAGTCTACGTATTAGGTTCTCTCTTAAGACCGTAATACTAGTCAATTAAGGAATTGCGGAGAATTTCAAGCGTCCCGTATGCTATTGACGAGATTTCCTACACGTTGAAAGATACAATATTTTCTTCTTTTTTCTTAAAAGAGGTAATGTTAAAATTATAATTAACCTCTCCACTCCTATCTTTGTTCATACCCCGTCCTATCCCAGCAGTCAGCGAGATGTTACCTACTTTTTTTTTCTTTATTTCATTATAACGCATCAATTCTTTACGGTCCTAGGATCGTGGGCCACGGAAATGACTCTATTAATGTTTCGCCGCATTTTGAGGACATTAAAAAAAGGTTGCCTGCACGGAGGTTTGTCATGTCGAACGTAAATTAATTTTAATGTTTGGTTTTTGTTTAAATAATTACAATATGATATTTTTGTTTAATATGCCTTAACTATGAATATAATAAAAAACTTTAATGGATATTTTGTTTTTGCCCTTACATGTAGTGACACGCCTTAGTTTTAGTCACCAAGAGTCCGATATTACAATCCACCTACCCTGTTAAGTGATGAAATGGAAGTACCTATAAGAGTTTCCAAATATTAAAAAGAAGGTTCCGTGATATTAGCCTTTTTCTCCATCCAAATTACCATGGAAATTTAGCATTAGATGCTGCTGCAGCTGAAAGCTACTTCATTGAACAGTTTTAATATTTTTATGTAGACAAATTGCTGGCCTATTTGGCCTCGAGAATGTTGAAATGGCAATTTTTGAAATGAGGACCAAAGAAATGAAAGTTTACTTGATAAACATGCATGTACCCAACATGATATTATTTAAAACGTAAGACTTCACTAAAACAACGAATTGGAAAGACAAATTACCATCACCACTAACATGCAAAAGAAACGGAACTGAATATAAACTAGCATCTTTTAATAAAAACGGAGAGTAGACAAAATAACATCGATGATATTTAATAAAAAAGGGTTTATATGTTTAGACAAAATAAATGCCAATTGCATTGTCTGCAATATAATAGAGCGAGGGGCCAGCTTATTTTGGCTACTAATATTGAGCGTTCCTAAGGTCATAAATTGATTGAAAATAGACAAAGATCAAAGTCTATACAGCCAAATATTTTTCTATTTTAATCTGTGGAAATTGGCATTAGCAAAATACAAAAAAATCATTGACAGATAAAAAATACTAGCAGCATACATTCAGGCAACGACATCGACCATACAGCCTACCTTTCATCGCATCGGCAGTGCATTAGCGTGTTCACTCGCCAGTTGTAAATTCCGTATTTCTTCTCCATGGCGCCAATCCAGAAGGGGCACCGGAGGTCGTGGACTCGGCAGCACCGGTCAGTCCTCGTGTGGCCTCCGAGCTGCGAGTACCTCGTGGCCGAGAAACCTTTCCCGCACCACTTAGTACCCGGCACTCGGAGCAACTCCATCGTTTCACGTTTGGGCCTGAGATGGCGATCGAATGATTGTTGATAGATTTGAATATCGATTGGTTTTCGAAATTCGAATGAAGTACTTGATTGATAACGACATGTAAGTACACACAAAAAAGTATTTACGTCTTCATTACTGATTGCTACGATATCTATAGTATCTACTAACAGATCAAATTAGATAAATTTTAAATAAATAAAATCATTAATAATAAATATCATCTAAACAAATAGTAATTTTTATAGCAGAAAATCGTAATTGGCATGGCACACGTCGTTAACAATTTCATATAGGTACTGCATTCAGAAATCGATTGATAGATCATTGACCCGCAGTAATTGATCAAAACGTAATAATAAAATAACAGTAAACATCAAATCGATTTGAACGTACTTTCGAATATCGACAAACCATTCGTTTTAAATCATTCGATTGTCTGACGCCCATCTCTTTTAAACTTTGTTTTAGAACACACTGTCAACTGCCAATCCTTAGTGACCAATACCCTTTTTTACATAATTCAAACAACCTACTCTTTTAAAAATAAAAAGACCACCAACGTGTTTATGATATTAAATAAAAAAATAGCCGTAAATATGGCAGGGATAGTGCTGTAAATCCTTTATAAGTCCCGAGCTATAAAGATCTATAGATCGTTGCCAACGCATGAATGATCTATAGATCACCGCATGTTTTATTGCTTTATTGGCTCGTCTAGTGTTAGAGAGTAAAATTAATTGCTAGAAATATTATGTTCGGTTACGAAATAGTTTTAAATCGTAACCATCTCGTTATGCAATAATTCTAACAAGGTGTTTTAATTATTTTAAACTCTAGATAAGGTGAATAATTAAAAAATAAACTTTGTATTTTAAAATATTGTTTTTTTTTTTACCAATTTTGCATACCTTCTGAAAACTAAACTAAAACTTTTTGGTATTGACGATAACACATATCTAACAAATTACAGATGTTACACAATGCAAAATCTATTGTTTCCTAGCTTTGGTATTTAATTTCACTATAAAACCTAAGTAAAAAATAACTTTGCGACCTGCTTTTAAGAAACACTGAAACAAACTCAGAGAACCATGGATTCTTTTAAAGTCCAGACAGTAATAGTACTATCAGCTAAGTGAGTTTGACATCGTAGAGTTAAATCTGATTATGGCCTTTTGAAGAAAGAGCCATAATAGTTTTGAGTTGAACTGACCTGTCTAAGGAGAATTTACGGAGTATTCCTTTGCTTGTCATCGTATCAATCGAGTATCCTCTATGAATCTATGATTACTGCGCGGGATAGCGGACATTTTGATCTCAGCGGGACACTTCCAAACGTCAAAAAGTAGTTTGATAATGAATACATAAAAATAAATTACGTAATAATCTGATTACTCCTCATCTTATCTTAATTAGGACGGTAATGGTTCCAACCTCGAATTTTTTTTCTGAAATGGGACATAAACTTTATGATGTAGGAATATAATTAAAGGTCCTTGGACACCACATTTTTATTAAAAAAATGTTCTAGTAAGATTCTATCGATGTGTCCAATTACATTGCGTGTTTATTTTCGAAATGTGAATGTCTATTCAAAGTAGAGAAGCAATGAATGATGTTCAAATCAAAAAGCATTTCGTACTCTTGAGAAGCGTTTTTAGTGAAACGAATATTAGTGTTTTATACTAATTGATGTAATATGATATTATATTACCTTTTTTTAGTGGTGATCAAATTTTTTATGTTCACGTAGGAACATATTTTGATTTGTCTCAGAATATCAGTCTATGAAAAAAAAAAAAATCGATATTTTCGTGCCTTGCATACCTACCATTGCACGAAAGAATTGACGTCGCCGCTATGCTGATACCTTTTTGACAGACAGTAGTGCCAACTTCACATGACGCAAATAGTGTTTGAGTCTGCCACATTTTGATGACAATAAAAAACAAATTGCAGTTTAGATTTTCTCTATGGCTCACTAGGCAACCATTTCTAAAGATGCCTAGGTATGATTATTTTTCCATATTAATATTCTTCTAACTGTTATACGATCATTGGACTACCAAGTTGTAGGTCTTGAGTTCGAATCCTAGGCACGCACCCCAAACTTTGCGCAATCATATACGTATTAATAGATAATTAACACTCGCCTAAACGGTGAAAGAAAACATCGTGAGGACACCTAAGAGATTTTCTCGACGGCATGTGAAGTCTTATCAACCTAAAGGCTAGCGTGGTGGACTATAGCCTAACCCCGCTCATTGTAAGAGCAGACTCGTGCCCAGCATTAGGCTAGTGGCTGGGCTCATGATGAATCTATATTCTTCTGTATATCGATTATAAAAACATAGAGATTTTTTACCACAACCTTACCAACTTAAGCGTATTATATTACCTATGCTTATGTATATATATATATACAAGTAAAATGTGCATTATGTATAGAAAGCGCTTTTACCACTCAGCACACTCAAAAACTAATAGGAAAATATAAGGCCCCCTTAACTCGCATTCAACATTTTCCTAAAAAATTCGGAATAATTAATGACTATAATATATGTGTAATAGTAGTTATTTCATGACGGTATTTTCCTTTGTTTTTTAACCGCTTTCAAATATAAAAAAAAATAGGAAACTATGTTCGTCTGTATCTATTTTTTTCATGAAATAAATGCGACACACGACTTTGCCATCTCCAAATCGAGAGTGAACGTAAATATAACCATTTAGGTTATACATAACAGTTCTTGAAAGGTAATAGCGTTATTTTAACCATTTCCTATCAATTGTAAGAAAGATTTAACGACTATACTTACTCGAATACCGTTACAGTACCGTTCGTAAGATTTATACAATTGTCTAACTGGTTTCTAGACAAAAGGACCTCCATATTAATTACGGCGGTCCATCTTAGAAGCCAGGCTGACTCAGAACTCATTCAAGATCTCGTGACAATGTTGAATGCAGAAATTATATGTGTAGGACTTTCACTTGTTAAAGAGAGGAGATTAAAGAATTTAAAAGAGGAAATCGAGACTCAAACAGGTCAATTAAATGGGGAGGATCCATAACAGAAACTTGACCAATCGATGAACGAATCAGAACGAAATGAATGACAAAATTTCGATAAATCTATGGTGCCATAAATGTTTTTTTTTCTTTACTTATTTAGTTTTGTTTCATAGATTCAAACGTTGGAATATCCCTTCGCCTCCAAGTCAAGTAATGAAACTAATGAAAAGCTCTTGATGGTTTTGATACTCATTAGAGTGTTTACTTATCCTTATTTTATATTAAGCTGCGCTGTACAATATTTTTGTAATGATTTAAATGTTTAATTTGTGATAGGTATAGAATTTTTGCAATAAAAATATGGTGAAAGAGCCAATTTTGTGGCTTCAGTCAAGATCTGAAGGAAGAAGAGTGGCTGAGTGGCTTGTCCATAATAGATTCAAAGGATGAATGCGCAGTGTAAGAATGCATTAAATGAAATCGTGCTTAAAAAAATATTTACAAATCACCAAACCAATTCCAAAATCAAATCTCCACAGGAAAGAATACCTTAGTCCGTGAAATAAAAAAAACTAACCTCCTATCGCATCTGCAGTGGGATATCGTATACGGCCTATAGTTGAAGTAACCGAATCTTCGTCGGAACATGCCGATGTTGATTCGGCAATGGTCGTGTGCTCTACAGCACCTGTCTTCGGCGGCGTCGAGGCCAAGCTCTCCATACTTTGCAGCGATATGCCCAGCGCCACACCATTTGGTCCCAGGCACTATGAAATTCTCCCTGAGCGATCTTCGCGACCTGTTTTTGGTTTTAGCTCATGTTAAAGATATAAGCGTATAGTCAGCCATGATTTGGATTGTCAGATATCTTTGGTACAGTATTATATATATTTTCGTTTAGTACATTTTTAAACCAGATGATGCAGAATTAGGACAGTTATTTTTTGATACAGGAAATCTTTTCTCTTAATGTATGTCTGCGGACGAGCGTGGGCAAAACTCACCACTGGGTGGAACCCACACAACGTTTGACAGCGTCGCGGCAGGCCCAGGAGGAGATGGCGGGACGAGTTAGACCTTTATTGAAAGAACTTGCCGCTTAAAACTCTAGACGGACAGGAGTAGATGGAGGGTAGGGAAGCCTTTGCCCTGCAGTAGAACGAAAATGGCTGAATAATAATAATAATAATGTATGTATATAGAGAATGGAAGTGGGATGCCTTTAATCGTTCTTACCTGAGTAGAAATGGGGCTGCTCAGGACAGAAAATTCTGGACAAAATTAGGACATGTAAAGATCAAAGGTCGTACCACGCGTTGCGATCGTTTTGCAATTGAGAGAGAGGGATGGCGCTCATATAGCATTACCCTTTCACACAACCTAAAAAAGATCGATGTTAACACGTGGTCACTCATGTTTTTAATTATCACTATCTTTATAGGCAAAGGAAATACATCGTGACGACATGACATAATTTTTTCTACTGTTGATTTGAATGCGTTGTATCTTTGCTTAATGGAAAACACAAATAGAGTCTAAGATGGAGCACGCAATTAGAGTAAATACTCTATCGTGCACTGTCTCTCACGTACACACGACGGAGCACAGTAAAATTGTTTGGAGAAGGCCTTACATGTGAGAGTGGTAGCTAGTCAGGTGGATCTTTAGATTCTACTTTAAACAAGGTTTTATTAACTTTAAAAAGAAGCGAGAATTTATTGTTGTATTTCTAGCCGTAGCAAAATAATTTAGCATCATCAGGTTTTTCTGTTTAATAAATAGCTGTCTTTACTACACTATTATCTTAACTTAGCGTTCGATTGAACAAAAATTTAATTTAAACGAAATGAATACTGTACCATTGATCTTTGATATAATGTATAATATATTACCTATTTTCTCAATACCTGCAATACTTAAAAGAGTTCTGATATCAGACATGCGTTCCAAATTCTAAATTTTCCATTTTCTTTAGTTTTTTTTTAACTTCAGTTTAGCTGTCAGCTATTGTCTTGTATTTAAATTAAAAATGGTCCTTCTTTAAAAAAATTGCGGTGTTTCGAAAAAGCTTAGTTTTAAGAGTCCGGTGGACCGAATTTCTCTTACAAACTTAATACCGAAATAAATCGTAATTTAAACACAATTTAATCAAATTCTGTTATTATTCGGATTGCCATACCGTTAACCTAGGTCCCTACTCTACCATTCTGTATATAAAACTTCACTGGAAATAATGGTCAACGAATGCAATTTTTGATAACTTTACCAAGTTTGGAACGATTTTCTCCATCTTTTATTTCCAGTGAAGTAGTAGTGGACGAAATAGTAGGTACTGTAGGAACCTAGATTGACGGTATCCAAATCCGAATAATAACATAATTTGATAGAATATTGTCTGGATTACGATTAGTTTCGGTATTACGTTTTTGTGGGCAATTTAAGCTCCGCCGAACCCTTACTGTGAAAATTGACTCTTTTATTTATTTGTTGACGTCAAGTTGTGTATCACTAACAGATTCTTCTCCTCAAGTATTCTTCTCTTGTGGTACCTCACTAATACTGAAGCTTAATATTAATCTCGTTATATTTTTTTTTCTTGTTAGGCAGAACAAATACAAAACTGTAATAGTGTCGTACTGTAGTACGACACTATTACACTCACTATATGTATACATCGAGTGTCTACGTGTGAGTGCGGCTGTCTCTTATTTTCACACAGACATTCCGTGTATACACTGAGTGTACGGTCTAAAGCGTCGTAGTCTATTTTACCCTTTAGACCTCTATATCGGATATAGTTTTTTTAAGTATTGCAGGTGATTAAAACAAAAGGCGATAGTTTTTCAGAAAATCAAGAAATAAAAATAAGAACTTTAAATTATTCGCGTTTTAAGCCATGTTAGGTCATATGACGACTGGTGATATTAAAACTAATAATGATAATATAACGATGGGTCTGATGACTGATGAAGTCATGAATGATAATGATTAGGTTATTAACAAATGAACGATCCCGCACCATATGACAGTTATTATTGTCAGTTTTTTTTGACGTTTCAACAGCGCAGTTCTAGGACATAAATCATAGAGCTTAAACCGAAGGCGATTCCCTTGGACCCTTAGGTTTAAGCTCTATTATTGAAATCGAAACGAGCCTTAACATAAATTCACGCCTCCATGTGTCAATTTTCAACTACTTGATACATTTTGACATATGGACATATTGTTTATGCTTAAAGACTTGCCTTTAAATTTTGGCCTAAATGTGCTCTATGTCTATTGCTTGTCTATAGCTATATGTCTTTCCCAAGAGGCGCTATAATAGTTCTTTATCACATAATTTACCTTACTGTGGCAATTTATATTAAAACAGCAATTATGGGTCTAAATAGGTTCTAATGTTCGAATCGACCCAAAATGTGTACGGAAATGACATTTATGAACGCCCGATTTGTGGAATGTTTGTCTTTTTCATACTCACTTTCAGATTTCAGATCTTTCATATCATTTTGAACATATTTTGATTATTTAAGAATGATTTTCATAGATGTGTGATGATAATGAGTGATTAAAATATGATGATAGTTATATAGTAAAGCATGAAGCAGATTAGGCACACCCTGTTTGATATATCGTCAGGATTTCTGAAGTAGCGTAGTTTTGTGTACGTCGTTGTGTAACATATAGATTAAGTAGAGATGTCAGGTCCAAAATGCTGGTGTCTAAATACCCGTAGAAAAATGTAAAAAAAGGTCATGGATTGGCTGGATCGGCAAGTTTCTTAGTTCGAACATTGTAAAAGAATGAAGTCGAAAAGAGATGAGCGTGCAGTCATTTGCAATGTGTATTCCAAATTTAAAATTGTCTGGAATTGTAATTTTTTTTAGAAAAAATAAAGCAATTTTTTATCATCCTCAAGAATAAATTAAATATAAGTTCAATTCAAGACATTTTCAACTGAATAAAAACCCCTTTGTAAGTCACAAACATTGATATCGCAAAATAAAATCAAAATTAACAGATAATTTCTAGATCGTTGCAAACTTTATTTAGAAAACAAAATTAACTGTTAATTGATTTGAATTTGGTTAGCGGTTTGCATGTCACAACAAATAAGGAATAGTTATTAGGCATTTGATTTGTCACAATTTGACAGATAGAAATCACTTCGTAGGTAATTACGCGTATGCAAACCGCCAAAAACATATTTCTTTGTAAAAAAATATCAACTACCTAGCCAATGAGCTTTTCCCAGCTTTGTTTTTATTCTCCATCATGAACTTTAGTTCTTCATGCCTTTTCAAACATTCCATTTTCAATTTGTCATAATCCAACCAGCTCGCAATGTCAGGTGGCAAACGGTCGCCATCTTTCAATATTCGAAAAGTGACATTCCCAAAATGGCGGTAAAACTTCTCGTCTTCAATTTCTTTTGGTTGTTTATTTACTATTCTATAAATTTCTTCATCTAAAGCTAATTTTAATTCTTTTCTTAATGTTTTTAAGAAGTTTCTGGCTGATTTTGCCTGCGTTACGTATTCGCAGTCTTGGATTTCGCCATTTTGTGTGTATATTACTTGGACAAGATGTCTGCCGTCTGTCAGTTGACGGAGTTTGAGGCCGAGTCTGCAACAAAGAGAATATATATATATTAATATTAAAATATATAATACTAAACAGCAGTGACAATACTTGATGACAAGTTACTAGGATTATTGGAGTAAAAAATAACCACAATGTGCGAAAAGCGAGCGTTTTGCCTTTAAAAGTTTTATTTATTTATTTTTTGGGACAATAAACAAAACAGAATCCAAAACAGTTTCCACATGAATACGTATACTTTAGCGCCATACCAGAAACAAAATTAAATAAGTTAAGTTGGACTTATGTTAAAGTTTTGTTTTTTATGGGATGGGAGGGCAAACGAGCAGACGGATCGCCTGATGGTAAGCGATTACCGCCGCCCATGGACACCCGTAACACCATAGGAGTCACAAGTGCGTTACCGATCTTTTAATTAGACAATTTGCTCAAAACAGTTGAGATACTAATAAATCGAGTATTATACTATCGGACTAATGATAAATATTATCATTATCATATCAGCCAAAGGGCGTCCGACTGCTAAACAAACAACTTCCTCATGACTTCCACAAGGATCGGTTTTATGCTACCTGCATCGAATTACTCCCAGCGACCTTCACCAGGTCGTCCGTCCATCTCGTTGGAGATCGTCCCATACTGCAGCGTACAGTAACTATATATAATAACATACCATCATAACGTACCATCACGCCTGTATACCCCGAAGGATTAGGCAGAGGGGTACTAATGTAAACCCACAGTTCGCCGGTATGTTTAGGCCCCATGTCATAGGGGCGAGCCTATTGCCATTAACCGGGCCCAAATCCAGACTCCGAGCTGCTAGTGAGAATTTCATAGAAAAACCCAATAACACTTTGCTAGCTTGGGGATCGAACCCAGGACCTCTAGCGTAGCAGTCGCGCTTGGGACCGCTAGACTAATGAGACAGTCTAAGTAGTTATTATATATCTATATATAATAACTACTTAGTTTAAAAAAAACTAGATTATAACCAGTGTGGGGTATACAGAGCGGCTATTAGTCTGTGCTCTCTGGGGATGACGCCAATAGGGGACAGGATACTCCATAAAATATGGACGTAGATTTAGACGATATAATTTTATAAACTGTTTAGTTTTATGATATTTATATTGACAAATCACTGCTTTATTTACTTTTAGACGCCGTTAATAAATAATACTGAGTATCACAGATTTATTGATGTATTCGAAGTACTATGTGTAGCAAACAGATGGATCACGACACGTCACAAAAATCTAGTCTTTTTTATGGGATATGTGGGCAAACGAGCAGACGGATCGCCTGATGGTAAGCGATTACCGCCGCCCATGGACACCCGCAACACCAGAGGAGGTACAAGTGAGTCGCCGACCTTTTAAAAGGGGATTGGGCCTCCGGTAACCTCACTCACTCGGCGAAACACAACGCAAGCGTTGTTTAACGCCAGTTTTCTGTGAGGCCGTGGTATCAGTCCGGTCCATTCGTGCCGAAGCATGGCTCTTCCACTTAAGAGAGTTAATCTAGTGTAAATCCGGCTTAAGGTAATTCCCAAAGGCAATTATTTGTCAAATCAGACAACCCTTTCTTAATTTGTTGAGAGAATGAATGAAAGACGATTAACGAAAAGAATTTATAAGATGAACGTCAGGGGCAGCACCAAAATCCCCTAAATAATTTAACCCAGATCCAGCCGTCCCTAGCTGTCCCCCCAGCAACCCCAACGTCCCCTAAGCCGAGGTCCTAGTCCCGTTAGGGGACGCCCTTAGC
The DNA here is from genome assembly GCA_910591435.1 of Acronicta aceris. Taxonomy (NCBI): domain Eukaryota; kingdom Metazoa; phylum Arthropoda; class Insecta; order Lepidoptera; family Noctuidae; genus Acronicta; species Acronicta aceris. The sequence goes on along the minus strand of OU342786.1, from coordinate 4,604,240 downwards.
TGCTGTTGCTTGCTTTATAAGTTGCTCCTGGCTGGAGGGATTCGGTGCATCGCCATCGCCGGTTACGCTATTAAGATTCCCAGATTCAACAGCCTAATTTCAAATAAAAAAAACCAGCATCAGAAGAGGTCGCCCTAGAAGGACATATGCCGATGTTATTGGCGAGGTCCTTCAAAAAGGTCAGGTGCGTAGTATTTGCAACCGGCGCGTATGTGTGAGAAGATGTATGAATGTGGAAGAAGCAAAATAAAAAGTACCTATGTAGGTACGTATTCCAAATACACTCTTAAAAGTCAATGTCAGACTAGATGGCGCTCGATTTCTACTTGACGTTCGCTTCTCTTGCATCCAACGTCTGTTGAATCAAAATCAAACTGTTGATTGTCATTTATGATCGTCAGAAATGGCTGTTCATATCATAGATTTAGAATTTAACTGATGTCCAGATTAGTCAAATTCTAAATCTATAGTTCATACTGAGATTGCCGTCTTTGCACATTTTTTTTAAAGTTCTAACTAACTTAATTTATTTTAAATTAATTTAAAACGAAACTGTTAGCTTATTACACATCCATTAAAATACAGTCACCAACAAAATCGTTACGCCGATATCACTTTTCACTTCAAAGCAGTAACTCCCCAAGCGACATAACGTTACATTAATGTCGATGGCTCACAAATTGATATTTATTGCACTCTGTGCCTCACTGTACTTGAAGGGTGATTCCGAAACTAATCGCATTATGTAGTTTGTACTTCATGGCATGTAATGAAATGAAATGCACATTGTGCATTACAGGGTTTAGAGAAAAAAAAATTCTAAATTGTCAAAATCTAATGACATTGACCACTGTTATGTCATCATTACAGGGTTTACAGAAAAAAAATATAATTTTATAAATTGGCAAAATCTAATGACATTGACCACTGTCATTAGATTTTGACACATTTGCTTTATTGGTCGAGTGGTCGCGAGCCTTGAACTTGGGCCCCTGAATACCTCTGCCTATCATTTTTCTCCCATTTTATAGACGGTTAACCAAGTAACTAGGCTCAAACCCAAAATCTAGGCTTCTACTGAGAATTTTGTAATAGAGGACTAAAACGTGATTTGAATCTATGTAAATGGGAAAGTTTGAATGATTGGTTTTGATTTGCATAATTCAGTACACATGATATTATGACCAGGAGTAATTATGTAGACTTCCTCCCCTTTATTATAAGTGTATTTGAGAAATGCGGAAATTTTCTCTTAATTCGGGAAAACAAATTCTGCTATATATATGCGGACGAACTCGCTGGTAAAAGCTAGTAGTATAAAATATTGAAATCAGTTCAAAAATTAGTGTTGTTTCTTCTTACGACAATCTAAATAACTTTTTCTAATAAAACGTCAAAAATATGAATAACCAAAAATGTTATTCATATTTTTGACGTCCATCAACCAAGAAAAAAATATACATAATATATACATAATCAACCCATTAGGTATATTGTCCCACTGCTGGGCACGGGTCTCCTCTCAGAATGAGAGGGATTAGGCTATAAGTCCACCACGCTGGCCTAGTGCGGGTTGGCAGATTTCACACGCCGTCGAGAAAATCATGTGCGTATTAATAGTGAATTATCACGCGCTTTAAACGGTGAAGAAAACATACACTTCAAAAATGAAATAATTTTAAATAAGTTATCTATTAAAAAGTAAAATTAAAATTCGTCTCTCTCAGTGTCTCAGTACCATTACCGCAGGCAGCGACCCAGCGGCCTGAACTTTCGCTAGCTACCTCACTCAGCGTGTTTGCTCGAAGATTTAGGCCCTAAGTCCCCCGTCTGAGTCGGACTGTTTAGATTACAGATTAGACTCACGAGGGGGAAAATTAAGTCCTCTTACAGAAATGGAGTAAGTCACAGTTCTTGTTATAACTATATTGATGAAATCTGCAAAGTTACGCTTGACGCTGTCAGTTTTTAGATGGATTAGGTACCGTCATACATCCGTGGATTCGTCGTTCCTGGTTGTCATATGAAAATCTATGACTAGGGTTCCCAACTATACTGGTAAAAAGAGTTGTTATACTGTTTTTCCCTATATTGTAAGTACTTTTTACTGTTGAAAAAAAAAGTATACTAAATACTGTTTTCAGCATCAAAATGCCTAACACCAAGCACACACTAAGTTAGTGCAGCGTAGTCACAATAGTGGCGTATATAACACCGTACATTTTTCTAAAGTAGTGTTTATTTTCCTTCTCAGACCTAAATATACTTTATTTCTTGTAAAAAAAGTTGGCAGCCCTAACAAAGACACTCGTTAGTGGCAGTCAGAAGCCTGAAAAGACTGGAAAACTAACTAAATTTATCCGTCGGATATTGTTACTGCCTGGAAATTGGGTTGTGCACGTCTGATGGTAGTCGCTTCGTGTAGCATACAAATATTCAGCTGCATCGGGTTAGAATGGAAGGCTATCCAGCCTACAATGAGGATGAGGCTTAGAATTGTCCTTTTTTATTTGACCTTCTTTAATTGACCTTCTTCTTGGTATTTATTCACAACTACGTAGCTGGCCCAACAGACATTATCAAGAATAAAAAAAAAATCTAACTTTCAATAAATCATCTTACAAAAATACCACAGAAAAAAATTTTTGTTTGCCCGAATTTTCCATTTTTCCGTGTCAACTTTTCCATTTTTTCTTTGAAAACTTTATTCGGATTATTACGAAAATTTAATAATTTCGAAATCGGTCCAGCCGAACTGACGAACAGAATTTCATCTTTATTTGAATAGAAAAAAGATGCAATGACATTTCGATTGAATAACTATTGTAGAATTTATATGGAAAATGTACAAATTATACAATAAATATAAATTAGCGAGCGCACGGGTATCGTCGCGTTGACATCAATACGCGTGTCACTAGGGGATGGAGATGACTGTGTTCAATTGGTACAGTCGCGTAGAAAATCCTTTAACTATTCATACTTTCATAGTAATTTTGGAAAGTTACTCTGTTTCGGCCAGGAGGTAATGTGATGAGGAGGGATGAAACGCATATGAATAAAAAGTGGTGTCGGTATGTGGATGGAGAGGTAGAGAGAGACCAAAGAAAATATGGATGAGTTACATTGTATTATCTCAGCAGGCAGCTCGGAGTTTAGATTTATGGCAATAAGTTCGCGTCCTATTATAGGGGACCTAAACAGACCGGCGAACTGTGGGTATACATTAGTACACCTCTGCCTGACCCTTAGGGGAATACAGGTGTGATAGTATGTTATGTTATGAATTTTGGACGCAAGTGGTGTCTTTAGCGCGCTTCATGGTAATGTTAGATACAGAAATTTAACATTAATCTATACTTATAATAAATCTGTAGAGAGGTCAATTCTGTACATGAAATATATTTCCAAAATAACTATCAGAGGGTGATTAGTGATCGATACTGACGCCAAAAATGCAATCAGTAAATTTTTTGTCTGTCTGTCTGTCTGTCTGTCTGTCTGTCTGTCTGTCTGTCTGTATGTTCGTTATAGAAACAAAAACCACTCGACGGATTTCAATGAAACTTGGTACAATTGTTCTTCATACTCCTGGGCAGGTTATAGTATACTTTTCATCACGCTACGATCAATAGGAGCAGAGCAGTGAAGCGAAATGTTGGGAAAATGAGTGATTCATGAGAAAGGTTTCAAGCTATAAAACATCACGCTACAACCCTTAGGAACGGGGCAACGCAGGTGAAACCGCGGGCGAAGAACTAGGGAACAAAGTAACTATTCCACGCGGACGAAGTCGCTGGCAAAAGCTAGTGTGTAATAAAAGTATATCTCTATCACTGTGCTCGACTGTACGTCGAAATAAATGGCAACACAAAGCGTCCACAAGCGAGGCGAATGTGTTAAATGAAGCGTGACTGGTATCGACTGTACATTTGAGGGTCACCACAACACCGTCGCCGGCGCAGGGGGAATTTTCAAATTATTTATAACTTATTTAATTGCTACCGTCTCTTTGATCTACTCAACCCAAGCGCGTCTGTTGAACGCGAGGTCTTGAATTCAATAAGCAGGGTAGGGTAAAGATGTATTCCTATCTAGCTATCTAGAAACCGGTGCTGACTGTTAGCTTGTTGAATATACAGTCGAAAAGAGAATTAGGTATGCAGGTAGCGAATGATATCTGCATGCCTTAACACCTGCGTTTGACACATGTCATATTGCTTGATACATTATTTCACAATCTTTGATAAACAAAACACATATCGTTTACCACCTCTAACACTTTTGTCGACTGTACCTGTCTAATCGAACGAAAATATTTAATAAAAGTGTCTCCGCCACAAAGACAGAAACTGCATTTAATTTCGGTCACTCGTTATGTTAAGCGACTGCTTAGAGAATTAAACAGAATATTGGAGATACTCCTTTCAAAGTACCTTTTAAATTATACAAGAAGGTCCAGTAGCAGAAATTACTTACATTCGAAAGTAGTCTTTATATCTATAAAAAGGGTCTAAGGATAAATATGGCCCCTTTATATCCTTATATATTTACATGGTTAGTATTTAGTGTTGTCCATTGAATTTAGGGGCTAAAGTCTGGATAAGAAATTCTAACAGTAGCCTGTAATTCATATTTCCTGGTAATTGGGGCCCTTAATACATATATCACACGTTAGCCAGGTTCCATATATTTGATAAACCGCAAGAAGGTTTTATTGTATTCTTAAAAAAACAAATGCGCTAAAATTCCTGTCCGTTAAATTGTAATAAATAAAAATAGCGACATCTATGGCGTCGGCAGCGAGTTAATCTTTATTGCTTCGTCCGACCGCGGCCGCAGACGGATTGTGGCCGCCCCACTCCTAATGTTCTTAGTTCAAACACTTCAGTCCTATGCACTCCTGGTACTTTTCGGTCACATGGATTATGTTCACGGTAAGTGTTTTAGTGAAAATGAGTGAATAGAGTTATTTTACATTTAATCTTTAAGCATGATAGACAAAATATAATTATTATGATTCGGATTATTCTGAGCACAGAATACTATAATAAAATGTGATTATTTATGTCTAGATCTTGATATAATTGCAATTGATCGGTCCACACTCCGGTATACTACTTACTAATCTAATGCTAAGTTTCCACGTGCGAAACATGCTCGATGTTTTTGTGTTCGATTTGAGCGAACGTGTAGACTAGCTTAAATGTTCAGCATTGAAGAAACACTGAGGGTAGCTTTATTTGATAGAGCCTGCTCGCCGAGATGATCTCGTGTCGAGTCACTACAAAGTAAACTCTTTTTTCTTATGCACGCCTAGTACTTTTTCGTTCATTTGAATAATCGTTGATTTGGTTTCTTCGGATTATTTATTTATTACTTCATTGTTTGTGTATATATTAACTTTACCTACCTCAATAGACATACAAGATTTCATAATGGGATGCTCCAATGGTTATTTAAGTGTCTAATAAGCTCCGTTATTTTACGATATACAAAGTAATGTAGTCTATCTACCCTTAAAAATAAAACACTATACAGTTATATAAACAATATAATTACAGTAATTGTCGTTATTTCGCCTTTATTTGTATGACCATAATGAAAATTACACATTTAACCTTTTAAACATCCTACGCCAATATCAGATGGAACTAATCACACCAGTGCATCACTAGCAATTGGTAAAGCTACCGCTTTGGCGCGGCATTTCCGCGGTTGCGCGGCCGCCGATCGACTGATAGATAAATTGTAGCATTCACGTCGGCACCTAGCTTTAAACTTAGGTCTAGGGCAGAGAACCAGATATTTATCGGAACCAATATTTTTCGATTTTCGAAAAAAGCGGTTCGGAGGCATTTCTGTAACAAGTACCCGGATTATTCGGTTCTATGATTAATCCATACTAATATCATAAGAGCTTGTGTCTGTTTGTGACGTTTCTACGCCTAAACAGAAAAACCAATTTTGGCATAGAGATAGTCAGATAGTTTCAGATAGTTATAAAATACAGGCTACAATTTGTTTCAAAAAGTACTTTGGGATGCTAGTAAAACTGCGAGCAATAGCTACAATAGAATAAAACTATCGACCCGCCCGCGGTTTCACCCGCGCTGCTCCATTCCTATTGGTCGTAGCGTGATGTTATATAGCTTATAACTTTCCTCGATAAATGGGCTATCCAACACAAAAATAATTATAATATTAGTATAGATTAACATAACATACCATCACGCCTGTATTCCCGGAAAGGGTAGGCAGAGGTGTATTAATATGCAACAAAAAACATACCACCGGTATGTTTAGGTCCCATGTTGGGGGAGAGCACGTATTGTAATGTAATCTATGTCAAGAAACAAATATCGTTGGCTGCCTGCATTTTTTTTTTTCAAATCAAATTTTTTTTTTTATTTCATGAGATGTTATGTACTTCTTAGTTCTACCTTTCGCAGATAAAAAAGCGTTTAAATAGTTTCTAAATAAAAGATAGAGTAAACGATAGTAAGTAATTTATATCTTTTTGTTAACTGTACTTAAAAAAAAATAACATACCATCACGTCTGTATTATGAAGGGCTAGGCAGAGGTGTAAAATGTCCACCCACAGTTCGCCGATAAGTAAGTTTAGGTCCCTTGTAAACGCGAGAATTTCATAGAACACCAATAACTCTGCTCGACCTGGGAATCGAGGCCAGCACCTATAGCATAGCAGTCGCGCTTAGGGCCACTAGAAAAAGGGAATTAAAGTTAAAAAAAAACAATAAATGAAATAAATTCATTACTTATGATAGCCATCGATAAAACTCATAAGTCAAATCCATTAACTTTCCCATCCTTACAAGTTATAAGAATAATGATTTATAACAATTCATTATCGAGCCAATACAAAGTTATGTTTACCGTTAAAAAACTGGACAAGTGCGAGATGGACTCGCCCACGGTACCATGTACCTACAAATTTGTACGGTTCCGTACAAATTTGTAGGTACATTATTATAATTAATTACCCATGTATAGTTTTCAGATTTTTCTATATACTTGTAGTTTAAGACAGTATTACTTGCCGAATTTCATAATTCTAGGTCAACGGAAAATACCCTATAAATTTTGATTCCCTGAGAGTGTCGAAATACACGTTTTTGCGGCATAAACATATTTTATACGTTAACTTAGAAGTTTGATTTTTTCAATGCTTCAAGGGACTGTAGACTTGAGTACATGGTTTTAATTTCAACTCGATACCTCCACGCGTTGCCGAGATAAAGGGTCTTGATAGACAGACGGACGGATCCTATAAGAGTCTCGCTTATTCCTTTTGAAACACGGAACCCTAAAAAGTAGTACGGTCAAAAGCACATCATGGTATCCAATACTGTCGAATCGATTTTCAATTTAATCTCCAAATAATAGAGTTCATTATCCATTGGGGATTTACAGTTTGTAGTCACTTGATGCGCTGTTGAGTGTTTATTATGATTGTTTGAAATTTGTTTCGATATGTTGATATTTTTTAGAGATGAGAGCTTACGGATTGGTGCTATACAGTACGCGCGACATAAGTTGGCCGGACTGAAGTTAGCTGTTTGGTTGCGCAGTACACAATTTTTAACGTAAACAATCCACTGCGCTTTAAAACGGCGAACTGCACTCCGGCCAACTTATGCTGCGCGTACTGTAATTGTCGTTTTTTTGACAGATATTTTCGCCTTTCGCCTCATTAGTCTAGCGATTCTAAGCACGGCTGTTATGCCTGTTATGCTAGAGGCCTTGAGTTCGATTCCCAGATCGAGGAGTGTTATTAGGTTTTTCTATGAAATTCTCAGTAGCAGCTCGGAGTTTGAATTTGTACCCAAAGCTATAGGCTATGGACTATTACACGGGGATGGGACTATAGATGGGTTTCTGCCCAGGCATTTTCGGCGACATTGGGCGTCCCATTGGAAATTGGGAACCCATCTCTAGATGGGATACAACGCACCGGCGATCTGTGGGTGTATATATGTACAACTCTGCCTAATCACACATCTGGCTAATTACAATGACTGATGCATGCGAGCCGTCAGCTGGGACTGGTCTACTCAAAGCCACTATGGCTTCTTCAAAAGGTCATCTCAGACATGATTGCCCTGCATTGTAACATCGTATATTTCTTCTACTACCTCTGAAAAGAACTGCTGTAACGAACTAAGAGGTTATCTAATCCTTACTAATGTTATAAACGTGAAAGTTTGTGAGTATGGATGTGTGGATGTATGGATGATTGTTACTCTTTCACGCCAGAACGGCTGAACGGATATGGATAAAATTTGACACACAGATACCTTATAGCCTGGAATAACACAGCTAGTTAATCTATACTTATAATAAATCTGTAGAGAGGTCAATTCTGTACATGAAATATATTTCCAAAATAACTATCAGCGGGTGATTAGTGATCGATACTGACGCCAAAAATGCAATCAGTAAAATTTTTGTCTGTCTGTCTGTATGTTCGTTATAGAAACAAAAACCACTCGACGGATTTCAACGAAACTTGGTACAATTGTTCTTCATACTCCTGGGCAGGTTATAGTATACTTTTCATCACGCTACGATCAATAGGAGCAGAGTAGTGAAGGGAAATGTTGGGAAAACAGGAGAACTTACTCCATTTTTTAAGCTTCCGTCGCGAGTGCAGCCTTAATGGTTAAAGCTACACAGAAATCATGTATGACGGAAATGTTCTCCTTAAAATTATATAAAAAATATTCCACGACAGCAAATGTCTAACTTTTATGGTTGACTCACAATAACACGTGTAACTCCCGATAGCTTAGCAGTTCGGAGCTTTCTGATTATATTTGTCTACTCTTACGTTAGGTGACTGACTGACTGACATAGTGATCTATCAACGCACAGCCCAAACCACAGGTTATAGTATACTTTTCATCACGCTACGGTCAATAGGAGCAGAGCAGTGAATTGTGGTGGAACAGTGGTTTCAAGCTATAAAACATCACGCTACAACCCTTAGGAACGGGGCAACGCAGGTGAAACCGCGGGCGAAGAACTAGGGAACAAAGTAACTATTCCACGCGGACGAAGTCGCTGGCAAAAGCTAGTAATAAATATATAATATACTGCGAAAATGATTTTATTTCTCCAGTTTATTAGAAGGGCCCGGAATGCGAAGGTATCGGACCTGTTCTCAGTAGTAAGCGTCTCAAGGACCTTCGAGTATTTGGCAATATTTAGATTTTATGGTATCTATTATCTTACCATACCATAACCTTTGCGGAATAAAGGGAAATGATGCTGTGTTTTCTACAATGTCTTAAGAAAACCCTGTCCGACCCGTGAAGGTATTGTTAGGTATCAAAATCCGGTTTTACGTATTAATATAATCACTATATTCTTCCCGCGACCTTGTCTACGTGGACTTCAGGATTGGGTCCGACCTGGATAAAAAGTAGCTTATGTTTTATTCCAGACTATAATTTATCTCCGTTCTGGCGTGAAAGAGTAACAAACCTCCATACTCACAAACTTTCACTTTTATAATACGAAGATTAGTAAGGATTTTTAATATACAAAAATAAAATCCCCGAGAAAAAAAAAAAAACGAAATGGCAATACTTACGGTGGCAGTGACACCGTCCCTGGGTGTCAAACATATTAATACCTATGATGGTTCTATAACATTAAAAAAATTGCTACATTTTGGGGTAATTACGGCAATTTTGACGACACGTTTGGCGTAGCGGTTGAGCGATTGGCTTCTGCGCAACGTGTTGTGGGTTCGATCCCCACACGGAGCAAATATTTGTATGATCTGCAGGTAGTTGTTCCGGGTCTGGGTGTTTGTGTTTGTGAGAATTTGTGTTTGTAAACGCACCCACGATACAGGAGAAAATCCTAGTGTGGGGCAATGTTTAAAAAAAAAAAAAATAAAAAAAAAAAAAAAAAAAAAAAAAAAAAAATTTGGTCACGACAATTGTGCATTTTAAAATTCATATGACTGCCATAATAAATACATATATTAATATGACTGCCTCATTAATCTAGTGGTCCCAAGACTGCGAGAGACTGCTACACTAGTGGTCCTGGGTTCGATCCCTAGGTCGAGCAAAGTGTTATTGGGTTGTTCTATGAAATTCTCATTAGCAGCTCGGAGTCTGGATTTGTGCCCGGTTAATGGCTATAGGCTTGCCCCCTATAACATGGGACCTAAACATACCGGCGAACTGTGGGTGTACATTAAGTACACCTCTGCCTAACCCTTTTGGGAATACAGGCGTGATGGTATGTTATGTGTTATGTTATTAATATGTTTACTTTCATGAATATTTAATGTGTCTTATTTTATTTTGTGATGTGATTGGGAAACCTATATGCCCCTTTCGGATCAGACATGGTTTTTTTTTATCATAGTGTATAAGCAATAGTTATATTGCCTCATTAGTTTAGTGGTCCCAAGCGCGACTGCTACGCTAGAGGACCTGCAGGCTTACTCTTGAAAACAGTACAATACCAATCCAAACGTGATCCGACTCCAATGTAAATTTGGCTGTCGGGCGATTTCGTACTCTTGAGCACAAATCCGTTAACCTTGTATCGGCATCCTGATTGGCCAATGGTTGGGTCGTTTCCCAATCCTATTTAGTTCACTCAATCACAGCGCAATATTGAAACAATTTGGCGCTACTCTCGGATTCAAGAGTACGAAACTTGACGATACGGCACAATTCCAATGTCGATGTATCGGAATTGAGTTCAAGAGTAAGCCTCCTGTTCGACCTGACCTGGTAAGAATTCCCAAGTCGAGCGAAGTGTTTAAGTAGGTATAGGGTTTTTCTATTAATTAATTAATAATTACTTAATTCTCAGGAGCAGCTCATAGTTTGGATTTGTGCTTGGCAAGACGCTATAGGTTTGCCCTCTATTAGATACATGGGACCTATAACATTGATACCGGCGACTTTGCCTAACCCTTCGGGGAATACAGGCGTGATGTTATGTTTGAGATAATTAAGAACACTGTGTCTTTTAAGTATATTGTATTTGATGCTGTATGTACCTACTATATAATCAAAAACCTGAACGGAACGCATATGTCTCACGCTTAACTTTTATCATGCTACCGCTGAAATGAGGAATGCGCTTCCCGAGTGGGTCTTCCCCGATAGATATAATCTAAGTGTCTTTAAATCACGAGAGAATCGGTTTCTTCTAGGCAAGCGCGCTCCATCGTAGATCGCAGTGTAGCTTAACATCAGGCGAACTGATAGTCAAGCGTAAGCCTACCAAGAATTGAAAAAAAATCATGTCTGGATGGATGATTCATATTTAGACTATTCCGGAAGGCAAGTCAGAACTTTCTCGTTTACCATTTTAATGTTTTCTGCTCAATATCCAAAAGCAAGACGTGACGCTTATAGCTGTAACTAGCCTTTCAAACAATGGCCTTTTCAATAGTTAGTACCGCGTTAAAATCGGTTCATTGGTTCCCAGGATCGTGGAACACAAACTGATACACATTTTACTGCATATTAAAGTGAATGTTGAATATTTACTAAGTGATAAATCAAAACTAATAATAACTATAATATTGCCTGCGGTTTCACTTTTCGCTCCAAAAGGATAAAAAGAAATTAGAACCTATTTTTTTTAAATACAGGTAGCTTAATTCTTTCTTCGAGATGAAATGCAGCTCCTTTCAAAATTTTATCGACATCTGTTCAGTCGTTTAGACCTGAAATAATGACAGACAAAAAGAGTTACTTTCGCATTTATGTTAGCAATTTTATGCCGCGGTTTAAGGCTTTTTGAAATATGTGGTATTTTTATTCCCAGAATATTTAAAATAAAATGTGCAAAGACTGCAATTAATCAGTACGATACCCTGGATCAAGTTAGTAGAATGGATCCCCGATCGAGTATCGAGTTTTATCTTGCCCGCAAACTATCTTTGTCGGCGTCGATACATCATTAATTCATTTTATTTCAAATTTCGAACACTTGTTCGTTTTTGAGTGATAGCTTTCTTAACGGCCAGTCTTGTTCGGAATCATTTGGAATGTAACTTATCGTAACGAACTTTTTTTAATATAACAGATGAGAATGGCTGTGCTTTAAAAAAGTTATCTTATGTTTTTTTTGGGTTGAGGCGTCTGAAATAAATAAAATTATTTTTTCTAATGTTTTTAGTAAATTTTTTTATGGAGGTATTGGTTTTCATGTGACAAAACTTTATTTAAAGTTTTGACTCTAGGTATTTTTTGGTTTTAAATTAGGTATTATCATAGTTTTTTATAAAATATTGCTTTATTTACTAAATCATCTGCTCCTTAAGTTAACAGAACCAGTAACAGTTCTTTACACAAATACAGCACCTAATATTCGTAACGTAACTCCCTCAGTACCAGTAGCCTTCGGGACTTGTTCATACACTTGGCTGACGTTTACAAAAAAAAACTATAAATCTTTTTTTAAATGAGGTTTGTTACGAAATCTTCCGGTGGCTCTAGTCTATGGTAATTACGTTCGTCACTTTTACCGTGACATTCGCTCCCGGCTATATTTTTAAGTGGCCAACGGTGGCACACGTGGGCGTAGATGGAGCAAGCAAGATGTTATTAAAAATAATTTTCATTCAAGACTTTTTTCTAATTATTAGAATGTTATATACAAAGCGCGACTGCTACGCTAGAGGTCCTGGGTTAGATCTCAAGGTCGAGCAGAGTGTTATTGGCTTAAATGTGACAGAAAAATGTAAAATAAATAAAGAAAAAATAGGATTAGTACAACTAACCTTAAAACCTATTTTATTTTTCTTATTTGAATTGCTTTTTGTTTATGAAGCTCTCATTTATTGTTTTTATGTATTTATGTACTTAATTGAATATATAGTTGAGAATGGGTCATTATATATTAGAATCCTAATAAGGATTATGAGATATCATAGAAAATCATCTAAAATGAAATAAAATAAATTCTAAAGTGATAACTTTAGAATTTATTTCTTCATAAGATAGGGTGTGAGGCCAAAATACGGTGCCAATCTCAGTTGAAGCTACAGCCGCATAGTTGCTGCAGCGCTGATTTTCAGAAAGGCGCATAATAGTGTGTAGTCACAGATTCCGAGCACAGTCCATAAAGTTAAACTATAGATAATGATGATAATGACATTCATACACCGTACCTTCACCATGACTTTTTTTTACATCTTGAAGTCGTGTCTGTCACGCGCAGGTGACAGTGATATTAATGTGACAGTTTACAAATTCTCCGACTATTTGCAGGCACGCGTGTTGTAAACTCGCGCACCGCGCAATTTCATGCTGTATTTTTGCCTGATGCGCGTGCAAACGTATAAACAGACAAGCAAACAAATACTCTAAAGATAATTGTTTCGGCTTTTTTGCTCTTACTGCTCTGTCCTACTTTTTTTATACCGGAAATACCAAGCCTGGTCAGCCACGATTTGTTCCCGCCATAGCCAGTATCAAAACAATTTGCTTTTTTACATTATTTATCGAGTGATTCACGTTCGCGAGCAAAAAGTTTGGGGCGTACCGTTGCGTGGGCGCACGGGTAAAATGGCGCTTTAAAATGAGGTTAGAATCGTTGTGGTACCTTTTTTTATTGATTAAGTACCGAAACGAGCTGACGAGTCACCTGGCGGTAAGTAGTCATCGTCGCCCATGGACACCTACAACACCAGAGGAGTTGCTCATGCGTTGCCGAGCCTTAAGAGCCCCCTATGGACTGCAGACTGCCAGAGCCGCAGCAACCGAGAGGGAACTGGCTCTTATGCGTAACAGTAGTATAGTCTAGTCGTGGATAGGAGGGCAAACGAGCAGACGGATCGCCTGATGGTAAGCGATTACTGCCGCCCATGGACACCCGCAACACCATAGTTGTCACAATTACTTACTAGACATCGGCGAACTGTTTATGTACATTCGTAACCTCCACGTAACCTTTTGGAAAATTATTCGAAAGCTCAACTTGAAAAAATAACCATTTTATTCATAGTAGGTATGAACCGTGTAACATATTAGGCGCCACCAAAAAGTTCAAAGCTCTCTTTAAACTTTTTTGTGAATCGGCCGAACAATCTTCGATTTTGTTTGCTGGTCGATGGCGTTGCATTTTAATGAATTTATCGATGATTTTCGCTTACATTGCGCGGTTAGTTGTACTGGGAGGTAGTTTAAGATTAAAATTTTCTTAGTGAGCAAACAATGGATAGTGATTTTTAAAGCTTTGTTGTAAAGGCATTGTTGACACTTTGTAGCTTGATATTTTAGTAAAATCGTCATTCGGATTTGTAAAAAAGTTGTCGTTATAGATATGACTAATCGAAACCACTATCATCATGGTGTCTGTCAAAATTATTTTAAAAGAGTGTCCATGGAGTTTCTTGCCGGATTCTTCTCCAAAGGATCCTTCTTTTGGAGCCGTGCAACTAGAATCATACTCGTACCGTTTCATAAAAGCTTGTAAAAGCTTATTTGAAATAAACATTTGAACTTAAGCTTGAACTATCAAAACCCTTTTCCCAACTAGGGGTCGGCTGCCAGTCTCCGAGCTACGTATCGTTTTTAAGGTTCCGTATCTCAAACGTAACCCATAAGTAATAAGAAGACAAACAAGCATTTTTTTCATTTTTACGTGGGAGAGCCATGCTTCGGCACGAATGAGCCGGCTCGACCGAGTGAGTGAGGTTACCGGAGGCTCAATCCCCTTTTAAAAGGTCGGCAACGCACTCTTGACTCCTCTGGTGTTGCGGGTGTCCATGGGCGGCGGTAATCGCTTACGATCAGGCGATCCGTCAGCTCGTCTGCCCTCCTATTTCATAAAAAAAAGCATACGTGCTGTCTGATGGTAAGCGGCAACTGCAGCCGATAGCAACACCAGTGGTATCATTCGCGCGCTATCATCAAGTACTCGTATAGAAAAATAACAATTAAAACTATCATTTACAATAACACAGACCCACAAAACCAGAGACAACATTAAAATCCCAACGGAGCGCGGGAAAGCGGGAATCCATTTTGTAAGTTTGACGTTTTGAGCAACATGGCGCAGGAGCCGTCCTAATCTTGTTGGCGTTGTTTCGAACTCGGCTTACGTTGCAGCTTTGTTTCGGTCAGTGTTCGTTGACGATTTTATGAGACCGGCAATGGAATGGATGCATGTTTTAGTATTTGTATTGCAAAAATGTCTATGTAGACTATAGCCTAATCATAGGAGACCCGTATTCAGAAGTGGTACATGATATGCGTTGATGATAAACTCTTTGCCCAGAAATCGAACCCAGGATCTCACGTTCGACAGCCGCACTTACAATCACTAGATCCAACGATGTGGTTAGATGTTGCTTTTTTATTAGACGTGCAGATAATGAATATAAAAGAGATATTGCCTTCAAAGTTCAGAAAAAGTGTTTACGTTCATTTTGTAGGCTACATTCGACCGATAGTTGCATGCCAGTTTTTAGAGACCTAAATTTGCTTACTTTACCGTCTATGTATATCTATGAAATGGGAGTGTTTGTTCGATGTAACTTTCATTTGTTTGACACCTTACGTTCTCACCGTCATCTAAATACTATCCGTGCTGCACCCCATAATTCAGCATTATTTACTAAGAGTGTACTTGGAATGACGTCAAAAATATATAATAACATACCAATGAACATTAGGAATAGGGAGTGTCTGGAATCGTTTAAGAGGAGTTTATTTAAGTTTTTATTGGATAGGTGTTACTACTCTATCACAGAGTTTATTGATGATAAAAAAAAAGTATGAAGATCCGACTTATTAACTCAACGCCACCTACTAATATTAATATTAATTTTATTATATAATTACTATTATTAATACATAATTTACATTGACATGTTGTTATACCTCTGACTTGTATTATGTATTTATTATTTCCCTAAATTTTGTGCGCCACCTATTGGCAAAACATAGTGAGCCATATTTATAACTATAACAAAGTTCTATGATCTGTATACACCTATGTTTGACAAAATAAATGATTGATTGATTGAAAATTATTAAAAAAAAGTAATACCGCCTTCAAAAACATAATGTTATGTGCACAACAGTTTCGGAAGTCGGTGCCATCGATTTGATCAGATCTTTTGTTTTTGCCACCGACTTCCTAAACTGTTAAGCACATAAGTTTTTGAAAGCGGCTTTACTTTTTGTTCAAAGTTATTTTATTTTTCAACATTTTAAGTGACGAGTAGAATTTTACATACCTCGACGATGTCATAATTTATTCGGTCGGTACGTGTTATTGTCTTTTATTCTAATTTTGTGATCACATCCTTGAATGGGGCCATTTCAGGAGCAGTCTTTCAAATCTATACTTATAATAAATGTGTAGAGAGGTCAATTCTGTACATGAAATGTATTTCCAAAATAACTATCAGCGGGTGATTAGTGATCGATACTGACGCCAAAAATGCAATCAGTAAAATTTTTGTCTGTCTGTCTGTATGTTCGTTATAGAAACAAAAACCACTCGACGGATTTCAACGAAACTTGGTACAATTGTTCTTCATACTCCTGGGCAGGTTATAGTATACTTTTCATCACGCTACGATCAATAGGAGCAGAGCAGTGAAGGGAAATGTTGGGAAAATGAGTGATTCATGAGAAAGGTTTCAAGCTATAAAACATCACGCTACAACCCTTAGGAACGGGACAACACAGGTGAAACCGCGGGCGAAGAACTAGGGAACAAAGTAACTATTCCACGAAGAAGTCGCTGGCAAAAGCTAGGAAAAAAATAATTTTCCAAATCGGTTTATAAAATGACGGAGTTCTAAGGTAACAAACATAAAAATAACATATTAGATACAACCGAATTAGAACCTCTTCCTTCTTTGAATGTCGGTTCAAAATCCTTTAGAATTTAATATACTACAGACATCTATCTTTATGTGACTTTTTTTTTGCATTTTCCATGCTAAGATTATTAAGTTATCTTTTAGTAAAGGAAAAAATTCAATCGCGGGCAGGATTCGAACCTGCATCTTCTGGTTTGATATACCAGACGCTCTGACCTCTAAGCCACCACTAACCCTACCCGCATGATTGAAATTTTGCCTTCACATTCTGAATTTATATAATATAATATAATAGTTAAAAGGTAAGGTGGCATCGTACGACACTGAACTAACTGTAAAGTAAGTCGTGTCGGTTGAGAGGTAAGGTAACTTGCCTCTCATAGATGTCACCAACGTCACCTTATGACGTAAATTCAGAATGTGAAGGCAAAATTTCAATCATGCGGGTAGGGTTCGCGGTGGCTTAGAGGTCAGAGCGTCTGGTATATCAAACCAGAAGACGCAGGTTTGAATCCAGCCCGCGATTGAATTTTTTCCTTTACTAAAAAATACTACAGACAATTTAATATACTCCCATTAAAATTTGAAATAGATCTATTTTGTAGTAGTCGGAAATCTGTTAGAAGACTGATGAACAAAGCGTTTTTCACTGATATGACCGACCGGCGTTAGCTCAGACCTTAAGTAATACTTTTGAAATTAATCTCAATTTCACTCTGATTTGGTTGAAACAAAGAAAAACTATTCAACTTTTAGCAACTGTTTTACTGGTGGTTTAATGTAACTTATAATATAACTTGTGAGAGCTTGGTATTAGCAATATGGATAATTTTAGAGTTATATTAGAGTTATATAGAGTTAGCTTTCCTTTCAATAATAAAACAAAAAAAGAATTATAAGATTGTTGATAAATAAAATACCGGACTGTTGAAGACACGCAAAAAAATCACACAACACACTTTTCCATGATCAATTAGATGAAAGTACCCGCGGTATGTATTTATACATGCCCACACGCAACTGTTAAGACGACCATTATCTAAACAAGATCTGCAGTAGATCTACTTTCCAAAAAGAAAGATCTAAAAAGTACTATTGAAATCAGATAAATCAATTAACTTTTACGTGGGAGAGCCATGCTTCGGCACGAATGGGCCGGTTCGACCGGAGTGATACCACGGCCTCACAGAAAATCGGCGTTAAACAACGCTGACGTTGTGTTTCGCCGAGTGAGTGAGGTTACCGGAGGCCCAATCCCCTTTTAAAAGGTCGGCAACGCACTCGTGACTCCTATGGTGTTGCGGGTGTCCATGGGCGGCGGTAATCGCTTACCATCTATTATAGTAGATAGGGTCAAAATAATTGTGCGCGTCTGAAGTTAGTCTGAAATAAGTGTTGTAATGTTGTTGGGTAAAAATATCGTCGAAATCAGTACGCACAAGACAGTAGTAAGCGTAAGCCTATCACGAATTAAAAAAGAAGTATTCACGGATACCTACGAATCATTAAAGACTACTACTTTAAAAAAAAGAAAAATAAATTGTCTTTGCAAAACCATTTGCGAACAATACTAATTTCTGACACTTACGCGAATGTTGTACATATTAAAATAGCAATAATAGAAAAGCAAACAATAGAACTTTCATTCAAAATCATTTATTACCACACTTGCTATTTCGCTACTTACAATGAAATCATAATGCGATTTCATTAAAATTCAATTTAATTCAATTGCGATTTTGAGCAGTCTGTGTGAAAAAAGTCACAGGCGTGTGACGTATGACATGCTATCTGCGAAATGTTCAATGCTTAGTAAAATCACTTTACATCTTATCGCGTGATATTTACGACAGCGAAATCCTCATTTATGGAAAACTCCAGACGTGCAGATAATTCGATCGTACTGTGTCTTCTGTATTTTCCTGCGTTGCGAGCAAGAGGCGGGCGCGCAACGCGTCGCGTGCGCATTTCAATTAGCACTCGTTCTCGTGCCGGCGCAGTTGAACTCTGAGCTTTTAAGTAGCCCAATAACTTCGCAGAAGGCCAGGATAGATTTGTAGAAGATTGATTCATTTGTAACGATCATTTAAATTGGGCAGTCGAGTGAGTGCTAATTTCGATTTTATTGTCATTGAAATCGCAGTGCGTTTGCGTTTGTCTGGTAGTAAAAAAAACAATTGCAAAATAGGAGTGAGCGTCGAGAGGATGGATTGAAGAGGTGGAACTAGCACTCCATAAAGGGATATTGAAATAAAACCGTTTCACGCATTGTTTTAACCCTTTAGTTTCTTAGCTACGTATCCTACGTAAGCTGGCAGAAACTGGAATAATTATTGTGTTTGAGTTTGGAAGGAGCTTTCGTTACCATAAATAGTTCATCGCGTTCATTCGATTTAGACAATTAACACGTTAGTCATCGATTCCAGCATGATGCATTGTTTGTTTACTCTACTTCAAGCTTACATCGGTTGAATAATCGAAAGCTCGATCAGTATCGATTATCGATCTAGTATCAATGCGGTCGATTTAAAATTTAAATTAAAAAAGTTAAATCAGTATTTTAACTAGTCAAAGTTTTACATTAATCAGAGGGGCAGATAGCGGGGGTAAGTGCTGGTTCTATGTGTTAAGAATGATCACCCATCCACATATCGACCGCAGAAAGCTCAGCTTAACCGTGTTACGCTATTAATAGTTACGAGCTTCTAGATATTAGTAAATTCAAGAAATAACTGGTACAGTCGACAAAAGAAGGTCGCCCCCAAATCTTAAAGGTACCGACGCACTGTCAGTGGGTGTACATTAGCACATCTCTGCTTAACTTTTCGGGGAATACATGCGTGGTGGTATATTATGTTCAATGTCAAGAACCAGATGTCGTTAACTGTCTGTATAACTCTTTTGTCGATTGTACCAATGAATTCACTTCAAATTGTAGCAGCTACTAAAATATTAGTGTGTTAGTGACAATAAACTGCGCACGATTTGAACTCAATGACCGGATCGTAGACAACGCCTTAGTTGGGCTTAAAGGTACTTTCAATTTGAATCAGGCCCGGCGCTCACTGGCTTCACGGGAAGCGATTTTTAAGTGATGAAATTCATAAGTATTTCACACTAACACTAACTGTTGCTTGCATATTCATTCACGTCACGTATTTTTTATGTGAATTATGAATAGTTATTCTGCTGCATAATTCTGTACACTTAATCTATCTTTATATATATAATTCTTCTGTGAGTGTGTATGTGACTGAACTTCTCTCAAACGACTGGACCGATTTTGATGAAATTTTTTGTGTGTGTTCAAGGGGATCTGGGAATGGTTTAGATCAAACGACTGGACCGATTTTGATGAAATTGGGGATCTGGGAAAGGTTTTGTCCGCTGTCCGCTGTATTTCGCTTTATACGTAGCGAAGCACGTACCGGGCCGCTAGTCTATATATATAAAAATTAATTGCTGTTCGTTAGTCTCGCTAAAACTCGAGAACGGCTGGACCGATTTGGCTAATTTTGGTCTTAAATTATTAGTGGAAGTCCAGAGAAGGTTTAAAAAGTGAATAAATATGAAAATGCTCGGAATTAAATAAAAACAACAATGAAGCAGTACGAAGTATGCTTGGTCAGCTAGATTGCAATAAAAAAATTGAATCTAAATTTATTCGGGGCAAATTTAACAAATGAAAGATCATAAAAATCGCTCCAGCGACGTTCTTGAGTTATAAATGGGGTAAATAATTAGTTCAGGCTGGACATTGAATTAAAACTACTTTTTACGGATTTTATCGCGTTGTATTGATATTATTTGATTCCCGACGTTTCGGATCCTTTACAGCTTCCATGGTCACGGGTAGACTGAGGTGCTGGACGTCTTAATGTTAAAATTACTAACAGCTACCTTACATTTTTGTTAATTATTGGCGAACCGATTCCCGCAGAACGTCGGGAATCAAAAGTATAAATATAACGCGATAAAATCCGTAAAAAGTAGTTTTATTTCAATGTCTAATATTCTGGCTGGGTTAGTTTCCTATCCTTTTTCGAAGAGTACATCATTAATTTCAAAAATTAATTTGTGAAGTCAATGCATTCGATAACGGTTCGTTCTAGGCGCACAAGGTTACAATATTAGTGTTTATCGACGATAACATGTCAAAATAAATTAAAAAAAATATTTGCGACCGTTAATTAAAAAATAACAAACACCATTTCATATTTCGACCATCATCGCCCGCCCGCACTGCCCATACCGCCTGTCAATCTTTCAAATTCGGAACGCTATAAGAAGTGACGTTTCCTGCGGCGTTGGTTATACTTTTTTAATTAGCCCCAATATGGGCAAAGGCACAATTGGAAACTGTCACATCGTCTATGGTTTGAGATGTATTGGACCTTTCGGTTAGGGCAGTGCGGGTTTTGTTGTTGTAAATATTAATTTTTGCTATGATTTGTTACAATTAGTTTAATCTAAGAATAATGTATGCATGAGAGAATTACATACATTTTTGCAAAGATCAAGAAATCAGTTCGTCTAGCGTGGTACCACTGCATTGCCAAATATTCTATCACTAAGCAGTTATGTGTTCGAGTTTGAAGGGTAAAAGTAGCTAGTAAAATGACTGAGCTTATTGAAACTTAACAACTGGAATCTCAAGATAACCTGGTGAGTTACATGGTAAGCAAAATCAACAGTGTTGCTCATAACAATAAAAACATAATTATTGAGTATTATGAAGGAGAAAATAATCTACCAAAAAAAATTTAGGTCAAAAGATTTTAATTACCGATCCTTAATAAAACTTATACAAGATTCTGGTGGGCGTATCCGAACGCAAATTAATAATAATGCACGATCATTGCTTTCGCCAATACTTTCTATTGTAAAGTGTGGGAGTTAAAAAACAATAGTAGGTAATGAGTATATGGCATGAGTACAAAAAAATGAGTTGGTAGATGTACGTACTGTACGTTAACGATTAGTTAAAAGTTAAATTTCGCCGGTGGTAGACAGAATTCAGGAACAAAAATCACTGTATACAACCAAATTATAAAAACATGACGGTCAATCCGACAGTCATAGACTTATTAAAAAGTTTTGGTATAATTTTCATTGAGTTTATCTAATTACTTATTACTCTTTCATGTCTCTAAGGATACCTGTTTTTTTATTCGTGATAAGCTTACCTTTTTTTGCGTGAGGAAATCCTCACGGACTTCCGCCGCCTGAGGAAGGCGACGAGTTACGCGAGCGAGGTTTGATTCCTTTGCGAGTCTCTAAGGAGACCTACGTTAAACCCTCGGTGGAAGTCAGAAGCCCGAAAAGTCTGACAACTAGTATGTCCTTAGAATACCAGTATTACCCAGAAATTGTGTTGCGTATGGCAGTCACGTTGTTTAAAATACTGATTTTCACTAGAAACCGACATAGTCGAGAAAAGGCCTAGAATGTTGATGATAATGACGCAGAAACAGGTGTCCGTTTTTCTGCAAAGAGTTTAATAGACATAGTGTGTATTTCAATTCTGTCAGCTAAATGGGCCATCGATGTAGGCCAACCGGATGGCCTAACTTTCCGATGAGATTGTTACTGCGGGAGGTTGACATAACACGCCACTTCAAACTAAAATGGATATATTAAATACAAAGAAAAAGGATAGGAAACTAACCCAGCCTGAACTATATTGGTTTCTGACACTTACACGAATATTAGTCATCGAAATAAAAATATTATTTACGGATTTCCCTGTGTAATTAAATAATATTATATATTATATAAAACGTGATAAAAGTTGTAAAAAAATAGTTTTATCTAAAAATTGGCTTTATTGCTGCAGCGTCTGCGGGATGTTAAAAATGGCATTCTGAAAGTCATCGCTGCACGGTTCGACTGCCTCATTCAAAAACACTGGATGAGGTTAGTGAATGGCTGTATAAAATAATTATAAGAAAAGATAAGTACTAACAATTCTTACATAATTATAAGCTAATATTGTATTAACAAGATATGGTTTTTTAATTATCTGAATTACATTATTCTATTCTATTCTAATGCGTAAATTTTTCTTTGTCAACAAGTAGGTATTAAAATGTACATACCTGATACTACATGTTTTTTTACGAAGGTTGCACCAATCGTAAGTGTGTAACGCGCCTTATCCCATCTCAATTGACACGTATCCCGCTAATGGAAATGGGCTTTATTTTTTTTAGTTTTAATTAATAACGATGTTCTATAATCTATGGTTTCAATGATAACGCCCCGCACCATGTCGTAATAATCAGTATTATATTTAAATCGATACACGATTCGATTAAAATAATAGATAAAAAGTATTATTTTAGATTTGGATAGTCATTTGTTTCGGAGCGGAGAAGTTTATTTCGTCTGTAAAGTAATTATATATTTTTTTTGTTATTGGTCATGCCTTTATTAGGTATGACGAGTTTATTAGGTAATCAGACTTCTTGATAGGATAGCCTTAAATTGCATTAGCTTACATGCAATAATAACGACAAAAATAAACAAACCTAGGGGATTAGTATTAGGTTAGGCAATATTTGCCCAGACATTGGTTTGCGGAGGTATAGTTTTAGACGCTTCGTGTAAAATACTGTTATTTAGTCGCATGGCTTGGGAAAAAGCTAGGAGCAGTACTGTATAAATCCACTCAATATTCCAAATAAAGAAGACCACGGGAAACAGTCGCCATTTTGTCTTATTTTTCCCGCCAACTGTCAACGTTCACAGATAATAAATTATTATGCGCGCAACTAAACGCGCGTTTCGTATCTCAAACGATGGCTCGCTGGGCACAGACAATAGCCCTAGATTAGTGATGGCAGGTGAAGGAATCAGATGTCAACTGTCACTGTCAAAATATTATGGTGATTAATTTTGTAATGAGGCTTTTTCTAAAAAGAGGTTGTTTAAGTATTTCGTGTTTTTATAAAATGTGTTGTGGTCCAATTTCTTTTTTTAAGATTAAAGATAGAAAGTGGCAATATTTAATTGAAGGATTCAAATTCGACGCGAATTACACAGTGCCAGAGCAATCGGGTTATGTGCTACGAGTTGCAGATTCGATTCCCGAACGGAACTAATATTTGTATGGTCTATAGGTTGTTTCGGGTGTTTTCTTACCTGAATTTGTGTTTATAACCCAACTACGATATAGTAGTAATCATAAGTCTGACGGTCATAATAAGTGAGTTAGATGATAATAATAAGGCCATACAATAAGTTTGCTGATTTTAAATCCAGAGACTTGTAAACGAGATTTTCAATGTCCATCGCTATATTTAAACACTAACGTCAACTTATTTAGGTCTTGCAAAAAATGGGGACATTATGACCATGCGGTACAGAATATTTAAAACACGCAGATATCCGAAGTCTCAACAGTTTTTGGTAAATATTTTAAGATCAAAATTAAATACAATCCTTTTTTCCTTACCTACATATTATAAAACAAAGTCCCTCCGCCGCGTCTGTCTGTCTGAACGCAATAATCTCAAAAATTACCGAACGGATTTTCATACGGTTTTCACTAATTGACGGAGTGATTCATGAGGAAGTTATTAAGCTATTTAACATCACGCTACAACACATAGGAACAGAGTAAAGCTGATGAAACCGCAGCTAGTACTTTATAATTTAAGACATTCATTTGAGAGTGGATCGTGGCTAATTAATAACTATGCTGAATAAGATCCCGATCTGTAAGTATAAGCTGAGCCTGCCGTGGTCAGTTTGTGGATCGGTGACCATTCTTAACACATCGAGATCGAGATCCCTTCGTGCCACGAATGGCACGTAAAGGCGTTCGCCTTTTACGGATTTGAATGTACCTTTATCGATATTTCTTATTTAAATTGATCCAGTAGTTCTCAATCCAGTAGTTCTCAATTGTTGCGCACCAACAGACAGCATTGAATTTCAAAATTCAATGCTATCTGTCTTCATATTGATTTTCATACGATACAAAAGCTATCTAATTTCTTCGATGTTGACGTGTCCCATCCCTACGTCTTAAACGACAAAGAGTCGCGAACTGAGCAGGGAACACAGTTGACCGCCTTGTGCAGACTAAGTAGCGCTAGAATATGGGGATATACCTCACCGACTTTAACTTATATTTTTAGCTCTTTTGGCTGTTGAAAGGCAAAAACTCTAGAGAGTATACACTCTAGAACAGTGGTCTAGCTTTTCTCGATCAGGGACAACTTTGATTTAACTTTGTTAGCAGGGACCACAATGTTTAAGTAAAATAAAATGTGTCAATCTGCAATTAAACTGTAATCAATACTATGTAATTTAGGTATAAGATTTTTTAAACTTTTGCGGACCATATTAAGTCTAGGACCACGGGTTGGGAGCTTTTCCTCTAGAGAGGCTTGCAATGTGACGTTCGGATCGACAAAAGATTAACGATTATCTAATCCGGACGGTTTGGAGCCTTTTTGGCGGCCTTTCGAACCACCTGGTGGTAAGTAGTCATCGCTGCCCATGGACACCTGCATCACCAGAGGAGTTACCGATGCGTTGCCGAGCTTTAAGAGCCCCTACCGACTGCAGACTGCCAGAGCCGCAGCAACCGAGGAGGAACTGGCTCGTACGCGCAGAAGTCAAAACACACACCATGGTGTTTTACGACAGTCCGACGTAAGGGTGGTCGCCAGCCAGTCAGACCCCGAGAGGTCCTACCACCGAGCAAGTCAGATATTTTCCCGGCTCTTACGAATTGCCTATCTCAATGGCAGTGAGGAACTGTATTCTAACCCGTCCCCACATGGGGAGAAAGCCTTTACAGCGTTCATGGTCACGGGCAGACTTGATAAAGAGTATAGACGCTGTTTTGATAATGTAAATTAGTTATAACGCGAAAAAAATCGCAGTGTTTTATTTCAATGTCTTAATCTCAGAAAAGTGTAAGGTTTGCCAAAAGTATGAAAACTTCTTACTATTATTATAAACGTGAAAGATTGTGGGTATGGATGTTTGTTACTCTTTCACGCCAGAACGGCTGAACGGATCTGGATGAAATTTAGCACAGAGATAGATTATAGTCTGGAATAACAAATAGGCTACTTTTTATCCAGGTCGGACGCAATTCTAAAGTCCACTCAGACAATGTCGCGGACAGCAGCTAGTTATAACGCGAAAAAATCCGCAGTTTTTTATTTCAATGTCTTACCTTTAGTAAAGTGTAAGGTTTGTAAAAAATATGAAAACTTATCCATAATAATCTAGCGCTAAACAGGTGCAATCTGCTAGTGTGACTCCATCCATGTATTCTGTAGACACACAATACTTAGGGTGCATCGTAGCGCGGATCACAGTCCCTTACTAACTGATGACAAATCATCAAAATGATGGTGTACTGACATAGAGAATTGTAAGCTGGCTCAAAGGTCTGAGCGGGTTCGATTCCTGTGTTTATGCGATGTTGTAACATAACATACCATTACGCCTGTATTCCTCGAAGGGTAGGCAGAGGTGTACACCCGCGGATAAATCTAAACTTCAAGCTGCTGCTCAAATAATATAAATACAACGCGATAAAATTCGTAAAAAGTAGTTTTATTTCAATATTTACAATAAACTTAACTAGTGACAATAACTTTGGGATCTTTTCTCTCCACACTCCACACAAAAACACCTTCAACTCTACAAGTATACGCACCGTATACCTGGGGAGACTGTAAAGAGTTCCTCGCTGTGGATGTGGCTGTATCGTCATCTTCTCCGGAGTCACTTTCTAGCCTGACAGTCCCCTCTGAACGCCATGACCTACAGACCTTCACGATGCAATACGTAATGGAAAACTGATTGTAACGAATTGTTATCTTGTTGTGTGTTTAAAAATAAACGTGAACCAGTGCCAGCTGTTTTCATTTGTTTATTTAATTCATTATTACGTACTACTAACCATGACAGAACAAGATTCTCTTACGCATCATTTATTACTATTCCATTCCCGAAAATGGCCCGCAGTGACGTCTCGATACTCACGAATTTCACGATCAGTGTTGCCGTTGATTGACAGCTTCGATACCAATAAGGGAATTTTTAATTCATGATTAATCTTCTATACTTATAATAAATCTGTAGAGAGGTCAATTCTGTACATGAAATATATTTCCAAAATAACTATCAGCGGGTGATTAGTGATCGATACTGACGCCAAAAATGCAATCAGTAAAATTTTTGTCTGTCTGTCTGTCTGTCTGTCTGTATGTTCGTTATAGAAACAAAAACCACTCGACGGATTTCAACGAAACTTGGTACAATTGTTCTTCATACTCCTGGGCAGGTTATAGTATACTTTTCATCACGCTACGATCAATAGGAGCAGAGCAGTGAAGGGAAATGTTGGGAAAATGAGTGATTCATGAGAAAGGTTTCAAGCTATAGAACATCACGCTACAACCCTTAGGAACGGGACAACGCAGGTGAAACCGCGGGCGAAGAACTAGGCAACAAAGTAACTATTCCACGCGGACGAAGTCGCTGGCAAAAGCTAGTATAAAATAAATTGCTTACTAGCGCATTTATTTTTGTCTCGTGTTATTCGTATATTTGGTTAATAAAGTAAACTGTATAAAATTACTAATTGAAAATTCCACTAACAAAGGAGCAAAAAAAGGAAAAAATGCATCTTGCTCGGCTAATTTATTTACACACTAGCTTCCGCCAGCGGCTACGCCCGCTTTATCAACGACCCATGTCACTTCCCAGAACAAAATAATCAAATAATTTTCCCGTTTTTGCAACATTTTTTAATTGTGCTCCACTCCTATTGATCGTAGCGTGATGAAAAGTATACTATAACCTGCCCAGGAGTATGAAGAACAATTGTACCAAGTTTCGTTGCAATCCGTCGAGTGGTTTTTGTTTCTATAACGAACATACAGACAGACACAAAAATTTTACTGATTGCATTTTTGGCGTCAGTATGGATCACTAATCACCCGCTGATAGTTATTTTGGAAATATATT
Organism: Acronicta aceris; assembly: GCA_910591435.1. Taxonomy (NCBI): domain Eukaryota; kingdom Metazoa; phylum Arthropoda; class Insecta; order Lepidoptera; family Noctuidae; genus Acronicta; species Acronicta aceris. Next base: position 4,576,391 of record OU342786.1, on the reverse strand, counting down.
TCATGTACAGAATTGACCTCTCTACAGATTTATTATAAGTATATTTAAATAGATAGTGGTATCATTTCAAACAATGACGTCGCCGCGGACCAATCACGTGACCTAGCTGTCACCGGAATGTGATATCTGCTGTTCGACAATGCTACTAACGTGAATTGTCTCGTCTGTCTAGTGCCCTTCTCTTTCAGTTTGCTGTCGATGCGATAAGAAGAAGTGGTTCTGTCCGTGACTGCTGCGCTAGATGTCCTGGGTTCGATTTCCAGGTCGAGAAAGGTGTTACTGGATTTTGCTGTGAAATTCTCAGTAGCAGCTTGGAGGTTTTTTGGATTCTTTATTGAGGGATGATAAACAGTTACACATTCAAATCAAATATAATTTATTCGCTTAAAATGTGGTGTAATAAGATGTTACTATAAATTCCAGAGCATAAATAAATAATAATAAATAATAAATAATAGCATGCAAATTTATTAATATTTTATTTTTTAGGAGGCAGTACCGCCTTATAAAATTAAACACCTACAATCTACGCACATCCAAATTATCAGATTTTATAATTATATTTCTAAAATGATAGGACTTTGAGTGTTTTTATGAGAAATGTGTCCACTGTGTAACAACTCTCTTCTATTAACCACTTTCTTAAAGCTATACAAAACTTTCGGTAGGGTAGCTTAACAATTCTACATTTCTACAAAATCTTCTAACGAGCTCAAGTTAACAAATGAGTAACCAACATCATCCACAGATTACCTTTAAATAAATGATGTTAGCCGAAGAATGCATCATTGCAGGTAGGTACATGATTTGTGTTTAATATGCTTGCCCGTTATAATATGGAGACCTAAACATACCGGCGATCTGTGGGTGTACATTAGTACATGTCTGCCTAACTCTTTGAGAAATACAGGCGTGATGGTATGTAATATAATTCTAGGTCCTACATCGTTCAATTTCCCTTCTATTCAAATCTGACATATTATATCAATAAACAATTTAAAAGTAATGCATTAAACCGTCATATTTCATTTAATTGTAAACATGTCTAAAATGTTTCAGTGTTGAAAAAATCATACGTAAGTATTTTGCTAAATCTATTTATACCATCAGGCCTATTTTCCTCGAAGAGTAAAGCAGAGATGTGCCTTCGCAGTTCGCCGGTATGTTTAAATTCAAAGTCCGATCTGCTAGTGAGAATTTGATAGAAAAACCCAATAACACTCGGCCTGGGAATATAACCTGTTATCTCTAGGTCATCAGGCGCTCTGCCGACCACTGAGACTAATGAAACAGTTAATTTTTTTTTTATGAGATTCTTCTCCACACTAGGATTTCTCCTGTATCGTGGGTGCGTTTACAAACACTTATTATCACATACACAAACGCCCAGACCCGGATCAAAACTGTATCATACAAATATTTGTTCCGTGCGGGGATCGAACCCACAACCCGTGGCGTAGAAGCCGATTGCTCAGACACTACGCTAATCGTGCCGTCAAATTAATCTTTGCTTCCTGATGGAACGACGGGACGTAAGGAAATATTTGAGGTATTATTGTCAAGTAAAGCAAGCAAGTGAAAGAATGCATCTTGCTCGGAGAATTCATTTATGTAGCTGTACATAGTGGTATTATATTAAAAAAAAACGGACAAGCGCGTTAAAGCTACTACATATTATAATTAATTACAAATGTATAGTTTTCAGATTTTTCCCTATACTTGTAGTATAAGACGGTATTACTTACCAAATTTCATAGTTCTAGGTCAATGGAAAATACCCTATAAATTTTGATTCCCTTTAGTGTCGAAATACACGTTTTTTTGCGGCATAAACGGCCGCATCTTTTTTCCGTTAACTTGGAAGTTTGATTCTTTTCATTTCATGATTCACAGCTTCAAGGGACTGCAGAACTGAGTATAGAGGTTTTAATTTCAACTCGATACCTCCACGCGTTCCCTAGGTCTTGACAAACAAAATGACGTCGATGGAAGCAAATCACGTGACCTGTCACTGGAAGAGAATACCTGGCATAAGACAATATTCTTTACCATGTAACATGTTTAGTGTTTTTTTTTTTTAAACTTACTAGCAATGTGGATCGCACATTACTAGTATTCTTGTTAACCCCTCGTGCTAAGCTAAATGCTTGTGTTACGAGTGGGTTCACGTCGGTAGTGCAATAGGTGGGGTTCGAACCGGCAACCACATGATCGCAAGTCCGATGCCCTAGCCATTAGGCTACCGCCGCTTCATGTGTGATCATTTTTAGGTTATGAGAAAGAGATAGCACCATTACATTTATAGAGCAGTGTCCTTCTCTAACAACCTAATAAATATCGCGGTAACATGGGTACAGTCCAGCTGTGGCCGATAGAATTACAGGCCGATAATAAAAAAATTCAATAACAGCATTTGTTCCAAATTCAAAATTTCAAACATGCTTGCTGACCTATATCGAAAAAAAAAACAAACATAATTCATTATTCAAAAGATTTATAACTTTTTCAAAGTGAACTAGGATTTATTTGTTCATCCAAACTCTTCAATAATATTCCTAGAAAACAAATGCTTCACATGAAACGAATAATTTATTTTTGCGATTGGCGTGTGACGTCACTAGCTATCTTAGTTCAGAGGTATAGAGACCGGATTCACTCGATTTACAAGAAATAATATTATAATGTTAATCATGTATTACTACGAAATTATGGTACAAGGAAAATTTAATATTGTTGTATAATTGTTACGTCGTCATCATTGAACATCTGCCGACTGAAAATACAGTAGGTATTGATACATTTATTTAGGCGGAAAAACAAAAAGATGAAAAAAAATGTGGATGATCTCTGGATCAAATTTTTTTTCATCTTTTTTTATTACCCAGAGGTAATAACGATTTAAGGGTCCGACGGAGCTTGAATTGCCCACAAAAACGTAATACCGAAATAAATCGTAATCCAGACAATATTCTATCAAATTACGTTATTATTCGGATTTGGATACCGTTAATCTAGGTTCCTACGGTACTATTTCGTCTATTAATACTTCACTAGGAAAAAAAACCGGAAAATCGTTCCAAACTTGGTAAAGTTATAAAAAATTGCATTCGTTTACATTTATTTCCAGTGAAGTATTTTGGACGAAATGGTAGAGCAGGAACTCTACCGTCCGTTCGTTTCGTTCAAAATACTTCACTGTTTCGTTCTTTGAAGTATTTTGAACGAAATGATAGAGTTCCTACTCTACCATTTCGTTCAAAATACTTCACTTATTATTTGGATTCCGATACAAACAAACATACCATAACATACCATCACGCCTGTATTCCCCGAAGGGTTAGGCAGAGGCGTACTTAATGTACACCCACAGTTCGTCTGGTATGTTTAGGTCCCAATTTAGGGGGCGAGCCTATAGCCATTAACCGGGCACAAATCCAGACTCCGAGCTGCTACTGAGAATTTCATAGAAAACTCAATAAACCCAGGACCTCTAGCGTAGCAATCGCGCTTGGGACCACTACACTAATGAGGTAGGTAAATAATAACAAAATTTGATTAAATTGTGTTTGAATTACGATTTATTTCGATATTACGTTTGTAAGAGAAATTCGGTCCGCCGGACTCTTAAGATCCGGACTGTGATGAAATGATATTTATTTCTGTGGATAGTTTAACATTGACTATTTACATTATATATACATTTTACACTTTTATTTACAGATAGCCGCGCTCGCTGCGGTCTGTCTGTGCCACTAACAATTGATATAGACATTCGCATGACTTACGAAAGAAAGATATTATAATCTATACTTATAATAAATCTGTAGAGAGGTCAATTCTGTACATGAAATATATTTCCAAAATAACTATCAGCGGGTGATTAGTGATCGATAATTTTTGTCTGTCTGTCTGTCTGTCTGTATGTTCGTTATAGAAACAAAAACCACTCGACGGATTTCAACTTGGTACAATTGTTCTTCATACTCCTGGGCAGGTTATAGTATACTTTTCATCACGCTACGATCAATAGGAGCAGAGCAGTGAAGGGAAATGTTGGGAAAATTAGTGATTTATGAGAAAGGTTTCAAGCTATAAAATACCACGCTACAACCCTTAGGAACGGGGCAACGCAGGTGAAACCGCGGGCGAAGAACTAGTTCATAATAAACCTGTTTCAACAGTGCCGTCAAGAATATGTTTACTACACAAATTACAAAACGTAAATGTTTACGTTAACGTAACCGTTTAACGTTAGCACGTGGACGTGAATATTAAAATGTGATAACGGGCGTTTCACACCGATTTAACTTTATGTAATCTTTATATAGATCAAAAGATACCGTAGTTTCAGTTAGCATGTGTTTTATGGGTTGTAAGCAAGTTTTTATAAGCAGTGATAGCCTAATGGTATGACCGATGGTCTGCCAAGACAAAGGTCTCAAGTTTGTACTCAAGGCTCGTACCTCTAACTTTTCGAAGTCATGTGCGAATTAAATAGTTAATTATCACGCGCTTAAACGGTGAAGCAAAACATCGTGAGGAAACCTGCAGACCTGAGAGATTTTCTCGATGGCGTGTGAAGTCTGCCAACCCGCATTAGGCCAGCGTGGTGGACTATAGCCTAATCCCTCTCATTCTGAGAGGAGACCCGTGCCCAGCAGTGGGACAGTATAATGGGTTGATTATGTTAAGCAAGTTTTTGTATGTAATTATGGTATGATCGTGTTTTTCTCGAAAATTATTGGCCAGATTTTCATGATTTAAATGTAAAGAAGTTGTAAGAAATTTTGACCTTAGGCAGGATTCGAATCTAACTAACATACTCAATTATATTCTTTTCTGACCCACTGCTGCGCATTGGGATAAAAATTATGTTACGTGAAGTCGATGGCGAAAATAAGATCCCACCAAATCGAAGTCACCGACTTCCGAAACTGTTTGTAAAATATTTTTTTAGGTTTTTGAAGGCAGTTTCACTTTTTGTTTAGATTTTTTTATTTATATATATATAAAAAAAAATACTTATTACACTCTTTGCGCTGTAGTATGGTGCGGGTGACAGTTGCCTGTATGACGTTCTTATGGCATTCTGGTTGGGTTTAAAATTTAATTTACTACAGTTATTCATGATTTAATATATTACGAATGTGGTACAGCTAAAATACTAAGTCATAATTTGTAAATCGCGGCAACCTTCAAGAGTGAAACGAAATGTTACTGAAACTGTCACCCGCACCATGTTACAGCGCAAAGAGTGTAGTTATCTATTCTTGTTTTTTTTTTGCATTTTCCATGCTAAGATTATAAACGTCACCTTATTACGTAAATTCAGAGTGTGAAGGTAAATTTCGACCTAGTGGGTGGGACTCGCGGTGGCTTAGAGGTCTGAGCGTCTGGTGTATCTATTCAGAAGACGCAGGATCGAATCCTGCCCGCGATTGAATTTTTCCATCACTAAAATAACTACTTCTAGTTAGTTAATCTAATGTTACCAGCTATCAATAGTTCCGCTTCCAAGATGCACTAGTGCGGCGGGCGTCATTTAAAATTAACCATGCATCACACCATCACAACACTTGGCACGCGGTGTTACCAACTATTTTTATAACCAGACAAACTTATATTTGCACTCGGCCGCTTGTTATATAAAATAGTAGAACTTATATGGAAAAGAAAACGGATTTTAAGAATTTTTTGGTGTATCTTGGAAATCATCGTGAGGAAATCTGCATACCTGAGAGATTTTCTCGACGGTGTATGAAGTTTGTCAACCCGCACTAGGCCAGCATGGTAGACTATAGCCTAACCCAGTCTATAGACACTAGAAACACCCGTAGTATCATTCGCGCGTTGTCATCTTGACACCTCAGTTGTTAAGTTTCATATGTCCAGTAATTTCTCTGGGTACATTACACTTTAAACCGGAACACAATAATGTTAGGCCTTTATTATTTAGTGGCAAAATGTTTGATCTCATTCTGAAGGTGCCCAGTAGTGGGCTACTATGTGAGGTGATGATATAACAGCTGAGTTAAAAGAAGGCCAGACAAATTCTTATAAAATTTAATTTTGGGAGAGCCATGCTTCGATACGAATTGGCCGGCTCGACCGGAGTGATACCACGGCCTCACAGAAAACCGGCGTTAAACAACGCTTACGTTGTGTTTCGCCGAGTGAGTGAGGTTACCGGAGGCCCAATCCCCTTTTAAAGGTCGGCAACGCACTTGTGACTCCTCTTTTGGTGTTGCGGGTGTCCATGGGCGGCGGTAATCGCTTACCATCAGGTGATCCGTCTGCTCGTTTGCCCTCATATCCCATAAAAAAAAATAACCATATATTGAACTAAAACTACTTTTTACGGATTTTACCACGTTGTATTGATATTATTTGATTCCCGACGTTTTGGATACTTTACAGCATCCATGGTCACGGGTAGACTGAGGTGTTGGACGTCTTAATGTTACAATTACAACAGCTACCTTACATTTTTTTTAATTATTGGAGATCCAATTCATGCAGAACGAGCTCACCGTATCCTTCGGTCTTGCAGTTTTGGGCTTGGATTTAGATTTAATAGAATCTATCAAGGGGTTCCAAGGAATGTAATCTAATCAAAATCCGTAAAAAGTGGTTTTATTTCAATGTCTAATATTCGCGTAAGTGTCAGACAGAAACCAGTAAGAACCATGTATATTAAAATAGGGAACCCCAATTACGTGTTTACGATATTACAGCGCACCTGCCAACGGATGAGTTCCGTATATCTGGCACTGACCGACAACTATGCTATATATAGATATAGTACTTACCTACACGACAAACTTAGATATGCGGGTAGTTAGACAAATATATTTGTTGTTTTTATTAGTTAAGTCGGGCCACAGGTGGTAAGTAGTAAACGTCGCCCATGGACACCTGCAACACCAGAGGAGTTGTTGATACGTTGTCGATCTTTATGAGCCCCTACGGACTGCAGACTGTCAGAGTTGCAGCAACCGAGAGGAAACTAATTCTTATATCAGTAAATGTACTAACACTACTAAGCTACGTTGTAATGGCTTAAGTACCTTTAAGTTAAGATATATAATCCCGGAACCTTTTCATAAATATAGGTATACTATACTGGTTTCTGACACTTACGCGAATTTTAGACATTGAAATAAAACTACTTTTTACGGATTTTATCGCGTTGTATTGATATTATTTGATTTGACTACATCTGATTTGATAAACCACAAGTCCTCGCAAAAGAAAACCGATTCCTTCCCAGGATGATCCGTGAGGCTATTGAAATTAAAAAACATCCAAATTTCAATAGAGAAGATGGCTGGGTCTTACCACCTGCTTGGAACCCCATTATAGATTCCATAAAATCAAAATCCAAGCCCAAAACTGCAAGACCGAAGGATACGGTTAGCTCGTTCTGCGTGAATCGGATCGCCAATAATTATCAAAAATTTAAGGTAGCTGTTAGTAATTGTAACATTAAGACGTCCAACAACTTAGTGACCATGGATGCTGTAAAGGATCCGAAACGTCGGGAATCAAATAATATCAATACAACGCGATAAAATCCGTAAAAAGTAGTTTTATTTCAATATAGGTATACTCATAGAATCTTTGACATTTTTCGGTAGACTGTTAAATAGTCAAGCTCCTTCAAACTGAATATTTTTCTTACCATACAATACAAGGTCCTAACTGATGATAGTTCTAGATCTGTTGCCTGCGGAGTGGCCAGGAATGTTGCCCCTCACACCAAAGGGAGGATCCTCCGACCAGGCGGGTGTTTCGCCTGGCGAGCCACGGCCCAACGGTTGACGTTGGGCGGTTGTATATATGCAGGTTGCGTTGCAAACTTCACTTGCGCGATTCAGGACTTGTCCGTATAGTTTGTATGTAGCACGGTAGATGTCGCTACATATCTTAAAGGACTTTTTGAAAGAAAAGATAGCCTATGTCCTTTCCCAGAATGTAATGTATCTCCTTCCAAATTGTGTGTCATACAAATATTTGTTGTGGATTGAACCCACAACCCGAGAGTACAGAAGCCGAACGCTCAGTTATTACGCTAAATGTGTAATAATAAGTTATTTTAATGACGGTAACATTATATTAGTTGGTAACCACAAACCTCAAGGTTTGCGTCACAGTTAGACAGATTACAGTATCCATGTCTTCATGATAGCTACGCTAAAGGTATTGTGTTCGATTCCCAGCTTGATCATTTTCAAAGTGTTATTGGGTTTTTCTATAAAGTTTCAGTAGCAGCTCGGAGTTTGGAATTCGTCCCCGTTTAATGGCAAAAAGCCCCCCCCGCTCGCCCCCTATTACATGGGCCCTAAAACATACCGGCGAACGATGGGTGTACATTAGTACGCCTCTGCCTAACTCTACAGGCGTGATGGTATGTATCCCAAACAATTTTTTTTAATGTAACTTTTAGCGCCTTAGTAATTTAACGATGAAGGGGGGCCGTTTTTGGGTCTGCCTATATGTAATATGATGTTCAAAAAATGCTACCTACTAGAGTATCTTGAATTTTTACTTTGCATAAGCTCGCCCTCAGTAGTGATAGCCTAGTGGTATTACCATTGGATTGCCAAGTCAAAGGTCTCGAGTTCGAACCCAAGGCACGCACCTCTGACTTTTCGAAGTCATGTGCGTATTAAATAATTAATTATCACGCGCTTAAACGGTGAAGGAAAACATCGTGAGGAAACCTGCATGCCTGAGAGATTTTCTCGACGGCGTGTGAAGTCTGCCAACCCGCACTAGGCCAGCGTAGTGGACTATAGCCTAATCCATTCTGAGAGGAGACCCGTGCTCAGCAGTGGGACAGTATAATGGGTTGATTATGAGTAAGCTCGCCCTCTATTACATGGGACCTAAAACATACCGGCGAACTGTGTACATTAGTACGCCTCTGCCTAACCCTTTGGGGAATACAGGCGTGACTTTTCATATGTCAAAGAGACCCCACACACAGACCACACAACGTTGTTTCTAAATACAAAACACGCTTATATTTTTGGCCTGCAAACGTTTCGCTCGCCATTATTACACATAGCAAAATACCAATGCTGTTTAACAAACCATTCTGATCTTAACTCAGATAAATTGTCTCGGGCGAGTGCGAACAAAGTTCACTGCAGTTTAAAATTAGCTGCAAATTAAGCAAAAAATGCTAGTTGATGCTGAAATAGAAACGGTTGTAGATAGAGGTGATTTTGGCAGTTTACTTTTGATGAAGTTTAAAACTGGTTACTAAGCGTGAGTTCCTGTGATCGATTCCCAGGTAGTGGACAATACCACCCGCCTGAATTCCTTGCCCATGCTTTGCTCCCCAGGAAGCATGCCATATGCCCAGTGATAGATTTACACATTTGCCGATAATAGTCTATTAGAATTTTGTCGCTCCTACTGACTTCTTCAATTCGATACCGTTGTTCACAATCAATAATTTTATATTTTGCGCACCGTCCTAATTACAGCACCTTTTTGTCGTAATTAATATGATCTAATTCACAATCATAGCCATAACTAATTCTATACCTATAATAAAATTGTAACAGGCCGATGTCTGTACATTATAGTTAATAAAGAAAAACTAATACTTAAGGTGGTCTTTATTAGAGCAACAGAAACCAAAATAATTTTTTTTAGAATTTTTGTCTGTCTCATTGTCGGTCTGTCTATCCGTCTGTCTGTTTGTACGCGCATCACGCATAAATTACTGCATGGATTTGAAAGCAGTTTTCACCGATGTATTGCTAGAGGTCTAACTTAAAATCTGGTGCATGTTTCATCTTAATACGCCGCCTAGAATCGGACTTATAGTATGTTAAATCGTTGGAGTGAAACTAGGGGCAACACCAGCTAGTTACACGATAAAATTATATAATTCTTTTAATTCCTGTAAGACATAAAAAAATTGGTCTCTCTGCCGCCCCAGGCCTACTGGTAAATCCGCCACTGCCTATGCCCATTTCTCAACTTAGCTAGTATCGGGACTGGCAAAACATCCCCTCGTTGTTTAGCAGTTTCCGGGAAATATCGGTTCCGTGCCGGTACAAGAAGTTAAAAAACTGCAGAAGGTACTAGATTATTATTCTTCAAACGGTTAGAAGTGTACTAAAATCCAAACGAATTTATTTATTTATTTATTTATTTATTTATTTATTTATTCATAGGTACTTCAACGACTTATTCACTATTACAATACAAAAAAAGAAAACAATAATATATGTTTATGGTGAACTCGTCACTTATAGAAGTACACAGCACTTACACAAGAATATCACGTTGTACATAAAAAAAAGAGAAGTTTTTTGTTTTTTAATTAGTTAAAATCTAAGCTAAAATCTAATTCAAAATCACATTAAAAAGAATTAAAAATTAAATCTAATTCAACTTAAAAAAATTCATAGAAAAAAAATCAAAAACTGTTCGACCTATGAATGTTGTGTGTATTTTAGGTCTCTTATAATAGGGGGTGAGGCTATTGCCATTAACTGGGCAAAAATCCAAACCCTGAGCTGCTACTGAGAATTTCATAGAAAACCCGTATAACACTTTGCTCGACCTGGGGATCGAACCCAGGCTCTCTAGCGTAGCAGTCGCGCTTGGGACCTGTAGACTAATGAGGCAGTCAGCAAGCAAGCCTAGTAGCGAGTAAAAAATAGAATTTTCTTGTTCTAAGTCACTCCATCTAATAATTAGCGAAAGATTCGGCCTTCATAACATAGCAGAGATTGTCGCGTATCACTGCGAATGTTTCAGTCTATTTTCAGCTGTTCAGTGGGTAATTGGCACATTTTTGCTTCGCGAATAGTTTTGTTTATATCACTTGTTATCTCATCATACTGTAGTAGTCTTCAATACGACTGCTATGCTAGAATTCCTGGGTTCGATTAACAGTTCAAGCATTTTTTTACGTGTGGATATAGGCTGTTGATTCAGGGAATCTATACAGCGTAACCGGACTTGGTGGCGAGATACCAAATGCCTCCAGCCAGGAGCAATTTATAAACAAAGCAACAACAGCTAAGAGCGTCCCCTAACGGGACTCAGACTTCGGCTTAAGGCGTTGCTGGGAGGGACAGCTAGGGACGGCTGGATCTGGGTTAAAACAGGTCGAGCAGTGTTATTCGTATTTTCTCTGTAATTTTATACGGTTAATGGCACTAAACTCGCCCCCTATTACATGGGACCTAAACATATCAGTGAACTGTTGGCACGCCTCTGCCTATTCTTCGGGGAATACAGGCGTGATGGTACCTATGTTAAAATATATTCTATCGCTAATGTGCTAACATTAGTGTGTTGCGGTATGAAGGGTAATGTAGGCAGTGATATTACTGGACAAATGAGACATAACAACTGAGGTGTTAAGATAACAATTCGTGATACCACTGGTGTTGCTGGCGTCTATAAGCTGCATTCGGCAATAGTCTACCACGCTGGCCTAGTGCAGGTTGACAGACCTCATACACCGTCGAGAAAATCTCTCAGGTATACAGGTTTCCTCAAGATGATTTCCACAATACAACAAAAAATGCTTGAAATCAATTTTTTTATACCACTAAGATGGCAAACAAGCATACGGGCCGCCTGATGATAAGCAGTTAGCATAGATGCTATGGACGCTTGCAACACTAGGGGTATCACTCGTCTGTTGCCGACCCTGTAAATTAAGGAGGAATAGTTGGGCTGGCAGTATAAGAGATATTCTGCCATGCATGACAACGACGGTAACGGCGGTTACCGCTTACCATCAGGCGGCCCGCATGCTTACCTACTATTCTGCTTTAAATGTAATATTATTATATACTAGCTTTTGCCAGCGACTTCGTCCGCGTGGAATAGTTACTTCGTACCCTAGTTCTTTGCCCGCGGTTTCACCAGCGTTGCCCCGTTCCTAAGGGTTGTAGCGTGATGTTTTATAGCTTGAAACCTTTCTCATGAATCACTAATTTTCCCAACATTTCCCTTCACTGCTCTGCTCCTATTGATCGTAGCGTGATGAAAAGTATACTATAACCTGCCCAGGAGTATGAAGAATAATTGTACCAAGTTTCGTTGAAATCCGTCGAGTGGTTTTTGTTTCTATAACGAACATACAGACAGACAGACAGACAGACAGACAAAAATTTTACTGATTGCATTTTTGGCATCAGTATCGATCACTAATCACCCGCTGATAGTTATTTTGGAAATATATTTCATGTACTGTATTTCATGTATTTTGAATTTTGTTATCAATGTTATCTAAATAAAATTTCATTTACGTCTCCATCCCAGATCAAATAGGTGAAAGTGTAATCTTAACGACTAGAAAATGACGATAAGACGTAGCGGATAATAATATTATTGTTGACAATTAATATTAATCAATTAGGTATCTACTTATAATAATACTATGCGAGCGCTCGCAATTTCGTCCGTAATTTTTAGGTGATGTTTGTGGAAAGAATATTTACCCCAAGGCCTCATTTGAAAGTGTAGCGACATCTACCGCGCTACATAGAAACTAGACGGCCAAGTCCTGAATCGCGCAAATGAAGTTTGCAACGCATCTTGGATATGTACAACCACCCGCCAGGCAAAACACCCGCCTGGTCGGAGCATCCTGCCTTTGGTGTGAGGAGGCAACACACCTCGCTCCCCACAAAGGCCAACTTTAACCCTGTCGAAGTAGAGAAAAGTCCTGGCTTCTACCACAGGAAGGGAGCGATAAAAACAAGATCTGGTCAAGCGATAGACCCCCTTGTAATTTTACCCTGTGTGAGAACGGGTTAGAATACAGTAGCCTTAGCACGAACAACTTGCGAAAAAGTATTCGTATCGTCACGATAGAGGCGCTGGTCCAAATCTCATACAAATTGGTCTCCATGACGATGCTAAGGCTACTGTTCAGTAGCCTTAGCACGAACAACTTGCGAAAAAGTATTCGTATCGTCATGGAGACCAATTTGTATGAGATATGGACCAGCGCCTCTATCGTGACGATACGAATACTTTTTCGCAAGTTGTTCGTGCTAAGGCTACAGTTCCTCGCTGCCATTTAAATAGGTAATTCGTAAGAGCGGAGAAAATATCTGACTTGCTCAGTGGTAGGACCTCTTGTGGTCTGACAGGCTGGCCACCACCCTTACGTCTGAGACTGTCATAAAGCATCTTGGTGTGTGTTTCGACTTTTGCGCGTGTGATCCAGGACCCTCTCGGTTGTGGCTCTGCCAGTCTGCAGTCCATGGGGGCACTTAAGGCTCAGCAACGCATCAACAACTCCTCTGGTGTTGCAGGTGTCCATGGGCGGCTATGACTACTTACCATCAGGTGGCTCATCAGCTCATTTGCCTTCTTAATCAATAAAAAAAGTAGTTTCATTTAAAAGTAAAACAGATAAACTGACAAACACACATATTATTAACATATTCGTTCATAATAAATTGCATATTGACAGCTCAAAACACTGATTAGATTGGAAATGGGATAGTAAACACTTCAGCTGTTATTTTATATTCGTCATGACCATAACCATGACCTCGACTTCCTTACGTAACTCCTCAGTCACGAGTGCCAAAGTATTTAATAGATATACATAGTACAGGAGCCCACGTAACGATAAAATAATTTATCCGTCTTAGATACACAGTTATACATTGAATTATTTATTCATGGTATGGTAATTTAACTTAGATACTACTATCTGACTGCCTCACGAACGCGGCTATTCAGCGTGAAGTCCTAGGTTCGGTTTCCATTTTGATCAAAATTTTATAGATTAAGAAATTCTCAGTTATTAGTTTTTTTTTAAGTTGTGTTGGAGTTTGGATTTTTTGACCGGTTAATGGCAATAAGCTCGCCCCCCTTTTACATGGGATCTAAACATACCGGCGAACTGTGGATGTGTAGCAGTAGGACATCTCTGCTTAAAAAGCAAAATATTTTTTTCAACGCTGTGTCTTAGTCGAGTCGTTTCCAAGTGACTGATTTAAAATGCTTAGAACAAGCAAAATATAGTGTTGCAGTACACAGAGTGGCGGCTTTTAGCAAAAAAAAAATGTACCGCGTGGGATAGGCTCAATCCCGCTTTTCGGGACTTACCCGACAGTGCGATGGCGCGGAGCGCTCTACAAGCAACTGTAGTCTGGGTGGCGGTGGCCGCAATTTATTTAGTATGTCCCGCTTTGCGACGAAAGAAACCAGGTTTTTTTTCTCAAAAAAAAAAACTCCGAAAAAAAACTGGCAACGCTGCTGTCAGACCTACGCAATCCAATTTCTGGGCAATACGATTCGAAAAAGGTTATTAAATTAATTAAACGATGTTTTCATTTTCAAATATTGTTGATGTCTAACTCTCTACCTATAACTACTTGATGTTACGTGGACACGCTCGTGCGATTTTTACGACTAATTCATGACTCAATTTATAGATTTCAGTTCAGTGCGAACATGAAAAACTATTATGTAACGAGGTAGGTACAGTAAAAAAGTAACAAATCAGGCTGCTATCCATCTATTCTGCCATCATCTTACCACACTGAGATGTACTAGTGGTCCTGAGCCCGACAGCTACGCGTGTCCCACTACTGGCTAAATAATAACTAAGTTTACGAATCAGCTAATCTGTATGGTTAATTTGGCTAAAGGAGTCTGCTCACTACACCGTCACATACCAGCACCGTATCAGAGACGTATCAGGCACGGAAACGAGTACGACACAAAGTACTATTTTTTTATGGGATAGGAGGGCAAACGAGCAGACGGATCGCCTGATAGTAAGCAATTAGCGCCTAAAGGTTGCATAAAAATGCAGGAATACAGGCCTTTGTTTTGTATGGCCAAATGTAGGTACAGTGTCAACGTTTTAAGGTCACAGGTCAGGATAACGGTTTTCTTGATAATCATACAAATTGTATGTTATCATATAAACTGGGATTAATACAAGTGTCCTTTGAGGCTACTGTTCATTGTATGTAATCTTATCTTACTTAATTAGGTGATTCACTTTTTTTTAAATCATATATACATACCATCACGCCTGTATTCCCGAAGGGTAAGGCGGAGGCGTGCTAATGTACACCCACAGTTCGCCGGTATGGTTAGATCCCATGTAATATTGCCATTAATCGCGCACGAATTCCAAACTCCGAGCTGCTACTGAGGATTTCACAAAAAAACCCAATCACACTTTGCTCGATCTGGGAATCGAATCCAGTACCTCTAGCGTAGCAGTCGCTCAGTACCACTAGGCGAATGAGGCACTTTTTAAAATCGATGTAAAAAACCTTAATATTTTATTATAGAAATAATTAATCGTTTACTCGATAAAATACATAATATTTCCTAGATAAAAATAGTTTTTTGTAAGTGTCAATCCTACAAAAAGCATTTTCATAGTTTTCGTTTTGGTTTAAATATAACTACGTTGGACAGTGGACATATCTGCCGCATGCCTGACAAATTGTGGGCTAAAGCCTTGACAATGTGCAAGTCTTGGTTATTTTAATGACCAGGGTAATTTTTGACAGGTCTGGCCACAGTACCGGCCAGTAACGTCCAGTAAATCCCAATACCCCTCATCAGTTCATGGCCATATTGGTTGCCGTTTTCAAACGACGCGCCTCTTTCTCTGATTTGTCGAAACCATGGCAAAAAATTTCAAAAATTAATAGACTTCGGTGAAACATAAAATTTGGAAAATAATATAAAACCGAGAACATGCATTTTATATTTTTCCCCGCCTAAACTCTCTATTTAGACTTGGCTCAGAACCCATAGAATTGTTCGGTAAATTAGAAATAATCTTGTTTAGAATAATTGCAAAGAGTGTGTTACAGCGAGCCTCAGAAACTGTTAGCTGTCAGTATACGACCAACAACATTACAAGAAGCTGTCAGTGGGCTTTTAAAAAATATAATTAAAAACTTACCCATCGCCACCCACATAAGTCTCCTTAGCTGTCACACCATTGTAGTGCACTCGATTTTCCACTTCACCATCAATCAGAAAGTCGGTCATCATGAAATTCACTATGTCTTTATTTAAATGCCGACGCAAATATTTAATGTCACTCATTTTATTTTTTTCCGTATCATTACGATGTCTATGCCTAATATGACTGGTGCCAAAACTTTGAATTTTGAAATTGGAATCCAATTCGGTACTGTCACTTTCCCGCTCACAGTTTGTTGTGCCCAGTAGAAACAGAATGAGCAAAGGTGTTTTGAACATTCTGCCCCACGATATTAATTTATCGATGCTTGACTTTTTCTTCGCTTTTGGCGACTTTAACTCCATTTTTAACCTGGAACAAAATAAAAATATATGAGATAAGATGCCAGTCTAAGACGCTATTTGGGTAATTCCTCGACTTCGTCTCTGAGTTCAAAGGTGATTATTTTGGAAGACGAGAGAAAATATAGTAATTAATCAGTGATAAATTGTCATACATAGAGGTAGAATACACTTTCATAACTACGGCTCAATTCTGCGATCTTGGTTTGTTTGTGACGAGTAAGTATAGGACAGTATTGTGCCGAATGAGTTTTGAAGTAGACAGGTATGTATATTATTAATGACGCACATTTGTTTACATTAAAGATATTTACTAGTCTACAATATTGAGTATGAACAAGATGTCTCGAAAAATACCTTTGCCTCTATAAAAATAACCTTTGCACCTTTGCCTGAGCAAGATGACAACCTAATCATATTTAAAAAAACAACAATGATGGCTGACTCGACTTGTTATTGACATCAAGTTACATGTTATATGATTAGCTGTAAATGAACACTGGTAGCCCTAGCTACTAATTAAATAATTATAAGCAGTAATGAGAAACTTGATGTTCTTAGAAATTAGAGATACGACTTGTTTGTCTCAGCATCAACGGTGTGGTCGGTAAGATAATTTTTAACCGACTTCAAAGGGAAGGAAAATCTCCAAACTAAACCAGGAAAATAAAATAAGTTTATTCCAATGCGATCTCACCTATATTTCTGTAATTCCAATGGTCGCATGATATTTATAAATTCAATGTTGATGGTGCCAAATTGTCAGTGTATAAGGTACTTACTTAAAAAATAAAACAGGGGGCTTACTCTTGAACTCAATGCCGATACAACGACATTGGAATTGTGTCGTTTCGTAGGTATTGCAATGTGTGCAGTGATATCCTAGGCACGCATCTCTGACTTTTCCTAATCATGTACATAATGATAAACTAATTATTACTCGCTTAAACGGGGAAGGAACACATCGTGAGGATACTGCGTACCAACTCTGAGGTCAGCGTGGTAGACTTTTTTATTTTTTTATAGCCTCATTTTCTAGCTCTCATTCTAAGAGGAGACCTGTACCCAGTAGTGACACGGTTAATAGGTTGATGATGGTGATAGAACATTTAAATATTGTTTGTTAGTAGCACATCACTTGAGAACGATTGATATGGCTTTTTACTCGACTACGAAAAAAGAGGAGTAATAAATTTAACAGTCTATTTATGTATGTATCATATGGATATTCGATCCTAGCTCAAAAACTACTCATCAGATTTTAACAAATGAGGTGTCGATTGATTCGTTTTTGCAGTGGCAGCCTCAGTCGCATGCCGCCGTAGTTTGCACCTGCAGATCATAATAACGGCATGCGACCACGGATATAAATTGGATACTACTGTTCGTGGACATAGAAAATGTTTCTTGTTTTATAATTTTCAGTTGATTTTTTACGTAATGGAGTTTTTTAAGCTTTTGTTTTTATTTTTTTTCGGAATAGTCCAAAGTCCGCCCTTGACAATGGACACAGCAAAGGGTCCAAAACGTCTGGATTTGTTAATGTAAATACAGCATGATAAAATCCTTAAATTTGTTTTCTTTTTATAAAGCGAATAGGGTTTTTAGGGAAGGAAAATTGGCAAAGTTGCTCAGAAAATTGTAAAATGAGTCCTAAGTACTTTCTATCCCTATCCATCGGAAATGATTTTAATGGGCCGGCGGAGCTTGAATTGCCCACAAAAACGTAATACCGAAATAAATCGTAATCCAGACAATATTCTAGCAAATTGTGTCATTATTCGGATTTGGATACCGTTAATCTAGGTTCCTACGGTACTATTTCGTTTACGAAATAAATAAAAAATCGGAAAATGGTTCCAAACTTGGTAATTTTATCAAAAATTGCATTTGCTTACATTTATTTCCAGTGAAGTATTTTGGACGAAATGATAAAGTAGGAACCTAGATTAATGGTATCGAAATCCGAATAATAGCACAATTTGATTAAATTGTGTTTGAATTGCGAATTATTTCGGTATTACGTTTGTAAGAGAAATTCGGTCCGCCGGACTCTTAAGCGCGACTGATACGCTACAGCTTCAAAGGTCTTGACATTGACAGCTTTACATTGTCCAATCATAATTGTCACCATTCACAACTACCTAAAAATAAAATGACGAATCAATAACAGTTCCAGTGCTAATAAAATTTGAAAATCGGTCAGTGAATAGGAACATGGTCGCTATCATTGTGTGGATTACAAAGCGTTTTGTAATCCACACAATGAATGAAAGTTGCATCTCATTAAAATTACATTGCCAAATAGTACTATTGTTTTACAATAACGAGCGATCTAAACTACGTAAATGAGTTTGATTTTTGTATACAGAATATATACATGTACATACATACATACTCACACCTTTCTCCCAGAGGGGTAGGCAGTAACTAAAGACCGCCACTTGCTACGATTCTTGCTTATTTCTTTTGCTTCTTCCACATTCATACATCTTCTCATACGTACGCGCCGGTTGCGAGTGCTACGCACCTGACCTTTATAGAATACTCATAAAAAAATATTTCACGCAGAAATTCATTTTTATGAATAAAAATTTTCTTGTAGGTATCGTAGGTGCGTTTACGAAGATAATCTAATGATATGAATTTTTCTCCAAGGTACGCACGCACCTCTGACTTTTCGTGATCATGAATGCGTATTAATCAATCTATACTTATAATAAATCTGTAGAGAGGTCAATTCTGTACATGAAATATATTTCCAAAATAACTATCAGCGGGTGATTAATGATCGATACTGACGCCAAAAATGCAATCAGTAAAATTTTTGTCTGTCTGTCTGTCTGTCTGTATGTTCGTTATAGAAACAAAAACCACTCGACGGATTTCAACGAAACTTGGTACAATTGTTCTTCATACTCCTGGGCAGGTTATAGTATACTTTTCATTACGCTACGATCAATAGGAGCAGAGCAGTGAAGGGAAATGTTGGGAACATGAGTGATTCATGAGAAAGGTTTCAAGCTATAAAACATCACGCTACAACCCTTAGGAACGGGGCAACGCAGGTGAAACCGCGGGCGAAGAACTAGAGAACAAAGTAACTATTCCACGCGGACGAAGTCGCTGGCAAAAGCTAGTAAATAATAATTCGTTTAATTAATCAATATGTTTAAACGGTGAGTTCGTCTGGGTCGATAACATCATTGT
The DNA here is from genome assembly GCA_910591435.1 of Acronicta aceris. NCBI lineage: Eukaryota > Metazoa > Arthropoda > Insecta > Lepidoptera > Noctuidae > Acronicta > Acronicta aceris. Next base: position 4,556,879 of record OU342786.1, on the reverse strand, counting down.
TCCGGTTTGAAGGATAATGTTACCAGTGACATTACTAGACACATAAGACTTTTGATGATTTTTATTCGTGGCAACAATATTAAACTTTTAAATCTGTTCACACTAAGCCCTAATATCTATAGACTTCATTCTCACTTTTCTTAAATCCCGCTTTTGATTCTTGTCTAAATTGATGTTTAGATCTTCACACGTTTCTCCATTCTACTTGTTATTGGCTGAATTGTCGTCAGCGGCAAAAATGCCATTAAAAAAAAATCTGAGGTGTCAAGATGATAACGCGTGCGTCATACCACTGGGCACTGATGCTGCTGGCGTTTCTAAGCTACAGTTGCCACTTACCATCAGGCGGGCTCAGAAGAATGGACCTTGTATTAAATTCTATGTCTAATTATTAACGCCTCCGAAGAATCTAGGCCCCTATAGTACCTACCTACAGGTATGCAATCTAAAGCTGGTGTTAGCTTTAGTTCGTGATTAGAATCATTCAGAATAACAATGGGCCGCACCCCTCTCACATTGTAACACCACGTCGTCATCGATTGACTAAACACTTCAGAGTGTAGTAATTAGCATCGCTAGCATTAATCTACCATATCAAAAGGAAAGGTTACAGACCATGCTGAGAGGCTACGATTCTCTGAGTTTGTTTCGTTGATACTTCTCAGAGGTCGTCACGTAGGTCACCTCGTAAAAAAATGTAAATATTATATTATAAACAGATTGGCTCTCACTAGGATTTTCTTCTGTATCATAGGTGCTTTTACAAATACAAATTCTCACATAAACAAACACTCATAACTGGAGCAACTAAGTACCTGTAGGTCATACAAATATTTACTCCGTGTGGGGATCGAACCCACAATACATGGCGTAGAAGCTGATCGCTCAGCCGCTACGCCAGACGTGTCTTCGAATTGTAGACTGATGATGACGATGATGAAGTAATTCCGCCGTCAATATTTTTTTTTAGGTACCACTAAGGTGGCAAACAAGCATACGGCCCGCCTGATGGTAAGTGGTTACCGTAGCCTATAGACGCTTGCAACATCAGGGGTGTAACACTTGCGCGTTGCCGACCCTGTAAATTAAGGAGGAATAATTGGACTGGCAGTATAGGAGACAATGCGTGATGCTTATCCTATCTGCCAACACAACGCTTCCTCGCGGAGCTCTGGCTACCTTGCTCACCGTTAGGAAAACTACATAGCACGGAGCTATATTATATGGCTATGATTTTTTGCAAGGTGAAGGTACTTCCTCAGTGCGGCAGCTCCAATTGTGAGTGGAATTATTCGATTCCACTATGCCCTACGTCTCTTACGTGCGCGTACACATTTTATTGAACGATCATTTTAATTGTTTTATTAATAAGATGCGTGACCTGGTAAGGTCTGTAAAGGAGTTACGCAATAAGATAGTGATGCGTTTATTATTTTCTTTTGAAGGACCAATGGCGTAGTATTTGAGAAATCGACTGGTGGGCTAGTCCCTAATTAAAACCCTAACTTAGTAAACTTATCAAAAATTGCATTCCCTTACATTTATTTCCAGTGAAGTATTTTGGATGAAATGGTAGATTAGGAACCTAGATTAACGGTATCGGAATCCGAATATTATCAGAATTTGATTAAATTGTGTTTGAATTACGATTTATTTCGGTATTACGTTTGTAAGAGAAATTCGGCCGGACTCTTAAATCTATGGTTAGAATATAAATGACAAATATAATTTTAATATTATTTAATGTCTGCTAATAAATGTCTTCGAAGATCGTCATATTAATTTGATATCATTATAATTTACTTATTTGCGCTGTTATTCCCAGCCTGTGCAACTTGTTAAGTATTGGGTTTTCTATGAAATTCTCAATCAGCTCGGAAGTTTGAATTTGGACCCGGTTAACGGCCATAATCTCGCTGCCTATTACTTACATGGGACCTAAGCAAAAAAATACCGGAAAATCTGGGTGTACATTAGTAGGTACATCTCTGTCTACCTTACCCTTCAAGGAATACAGGCTTGCTAAAAATCAAAATAATTTAAAGTAAAGAACTTTAAATTATTTTGATTGTCCTAAAATAATTTTATCTAAACCTACATTTGACATAGGCTGAATGTACCCAAGCTAATATAATTTAATATGCGAAGAAAAGAATAATGAACTTACCAATTAGATTATTTACACGTGCATAAAATTTTTACAGCTTTCCACTCGACTGATATCTTTATCTTGATCGATGCGTTTGTTAGGCGTGTACAGTGTGACCAGTATTTCTTGATCCCGAGCATTGAGACACATTAGAAAATTAATAAAGTGACGAATCTGCATACTCGAAACTCTACAAAAATGGTTTCTATAGCTGGGTCGCTTTCGGGAGATGTTTTTTTTTATTTAAGACTTATTTAGGATCAATAACAGGAAGCTAAAATGGAAATTGATGAATGTTGCTTCTCTAAAAAAACAATTCAAAGTTGGAACCCATAGCAAGAAAGCTAATTTTGGTATTTTTTTTAGGGTTCTGGACCTCAAAAAGAGAAAACGGGACCCTTATGGGATCACGTTGTTGTCCGTCCGTCTGTCTGTCTGTCAAAACCCTTAATCTCGTGACGAGTGGAGGTAATTAAAACCATATACTCAGGTATATAGTCCCTTAAAGCTGTGAAAAATTCAAACTTCTAAGTTAACGTAAAAAAAAGATACGGGCATTTACACCACGAGAAACGTATACCTATTTCGTCACTCTCAAGGGAATCAAAATGTATAGGGTATTTTCCGTTGATCTAGAACTATACAATTTGGCAAGTAATGCCGTATTATACTACAAATATAGGGGAAATTCTGAAAACTATACATTTGTAATTAATAATAATATGTACCTACAAATTTGTACGGAACCCTCAATGGGTGAGTCCGACTCGCACTTGACCGATTTAAAAAAAACATGTTGTCATTCGTCAAAAGTGGCCTCTTTAGCCCAGTCGGGACCAAAGACCATTTTGGACCATTTTTATTCACGTCACATTCAGACAAGCGCGCTCCATCGAAGATCGCTGTGTCGCTTAACATCAGGCGAACTGGCGATCAAGCGTAAGCCTATCAAGAATAAAAAAAACTTTACATACTGTCAGGGACCAAGTTCTTCTTCTTCTATTTTCCTTGTGGCAAGGGACCAAGTTACACTAAGCATTGCATGATGACGTTTGTGGAATCTGTCACCATATTTTCCCCCGTCCTGATTTAGTTACGGATTTTTATGGCGATATTAATTACTTTTCATAAAAACTCGTGCTCTATGAAGATTCAATGACGTCATGTATCGGTCATTAACCTTAGCGACTTGTAATTTAAATGTACAGTAATCATCTTCTGAATTAAATTATAAAATATATACTGACTGACTGACACGAATGCACGCAATTTTTGCGCCCAATTCAAAGATATTACGTAGTTAAAAAAAAAATACATAATCAACCCATTATACTGTCCTACTGCTGGGCACGGGTCTCCTCTCAGAATGAGAGGGATTAGACTATAGTCCACCACGCTGGCCTAGTGCGGGTTGGCAGACTTCACACGCCATCGAGAAAATCTCTCAGGCATGCAGGTTTCACCGTTTAAGCGCGTGATAATTAACTATTATTACGCACATGACTTCGAAAAGGCAGAGGTGCCTGCCTTGGGTTCCAACTCAAGACCTTTGGCTTGGCAGTCCAACGGTCATACCACTAGGCTATAACGTAATGCATTGAAAATCTTTTTAAGAGTCCGGCGAAGCTTGAATTGCCTACGAAAACATAATACCGAAATAAATCGTAATCCAGCCCATATTCTAGTAAATTATATAATATAACAAAATTTTATTAAATTCTATTGGAATTACGATTTATTTCGGTATTACGTTTGTAAGAGAAATTCCGTCCGCAGCCGCCGCCGGACTCTTAATTCGTCAAGTGTACGCATGTCACTGAATGTGATGCAAAATTTCCAATCCTATTTAGTACACTCAATCACCGCGCAATATTGAAACAATTTGGCGCTAGTCTCGGATTCAAGAGTACGAAACGACACAATTCCAATGTCGTTGTATCGGCATTGAGTTCAAGAGTAAGCCCCCTGTTTTATTTTTTTAAGTAAGTACCTTATACACTAACAGTTTGGCACCATCAACATTGAATTAATAAATATCATGAGACCATTGGAATTACAGAAATATAGGTGGGATCGCATTGGAATAAACTTATTTTATTTTCCCGGTTTAGTTTGGAGATTTTCCTTCCCTTTGAATATATTGTCCTAGGATATTATTGCTTGCTTTATTATAGGTATAAGATTAGCAGGTTGCTTCGCACGGGTGGACATTATTGAAGTTTTAGTAGGGATGCCTAATATTTTCCAGTAATAAATATAGCTTTATGTTACTCAGGGATAATGTAGCATTCTAATACAAAAAAATATTTTTTTAATCGGTCCAGTTTTGAGTTTATTCGTTACTATCATACAATAATTTTTAACAAAAAGTTATTTTATTTCAACATTCTTAGTAGCGAGTAAAATTTTCGCATACCTAGACGACGTTATCATTTACGTGTTATTGTCATTTTGTCCTAAATTTTGTGATCAGATCTTGACCAAATTTTTATGGGACCACGTCATAAGTATCGATCAAAAAAAGAATCATCAAAATCGGTTGGCGTGGCACGTATTGAGTTATTCGTCCATTTGTCGCGCACATACTTAATGCAAATTTAAGCCTTATACTCAATGATGTCATTGTCGGAACTGGAGCAAATTAAAATAGGACCACACGGGAAACACCAGCTTTCAAATAAAAAAAGAATCATCAAAATCGGTTCACCCAGTCGAAAGTTATGAGGTAACAAACATAAAAAAAAAACAATCGAATAGAGAACCTCCTCCTTTTTGTTAAAGTCGGTTGAAAATATAAATCGTTCCTCTTTATAATATCAGTGTATAGACAGATTAAGTTTACAATAATTTCGTATGATTAATTACGAGGGTTTTTGCCGTGCACTCCGCCTAGCTGTAGGGGCGTTGGAGTGGTTGAACGGACCTGACACTCAATACACCTAATTAACAACGCGGCAATTTAAAACAATATGGACGCTAATTTAAAATCGGAAAATCATTGAGTTCATGAGGGGTATGTGGTGGTAAACTATCTAACATAACATGAAGCTTGTATTCTCGGAAGGGTTAGGCAGAGCTGTATGTCCAATACAACAATACGGCAATAGGCTCGCCCCCTATTACATGGACCTAAACATACCGGTGAATTGTGGAACGTCTCTGCCTAACTCTTCGGGGAACACAGACGTGATGGTATGTTATGTTATTCTGAAATAAATATCCTATCAAGACGCATTTAAAGTTTTATCCACTTTTATCATGCGTACCGCTGAAATATGGAATGCACTTCCCGAGTGGGTCTTCCCTGATAGATATAATCTGGGTGTTTAAATAACGAGTGAATCGGTTTCTTCTAGCCAAGCGCGCTCCATCGTAGATCGCAGATGACTGGCGGCCAAGCGTAAACCTAACACGAATAAAAAAAATAGTTTTTGGTGGGGATTGAGAGGGGATGCCTTGTCCCTTTCCAGCAAAACTAGTATTAGTATAGGATTTGTATGGCGCAGTGAGTTGTGACGTCACAATACACTATACTCGTAGTACGTCCTCCTAGCATAAAATTAAAATGCTTATAACTTCCTTATTTTTTAACCGATTTTAATGATGTTTTTATTGTTGTGTACTTCTATTTATGGTAAACATTTTCATGACCCCCATAAAAATAATCAGTCAAGTAATCAATTGCGGGAACAGCCAGTTTATGACAATCAAGTTATGGTTCTATGCAAGCGCGCTTCATCGTAGATCGCAGTGTTAACGTCAGGCGAATGACGGTCAAGCGTAAGCCTATATATATAAAAAAAACAAAGTATGGAGTGTGTAGATGTCCTTTAATTCGTATTTTCATTCATAAAACACGGTTAACTTTGAGGGTCTCTTATAGGTACTTACGTAAAGGTCGCTGAGGTCAGAGTGCCAGTGCATACATTATAATTATTAGCTTGCTCGCCTGCGTATTTTGCAACTGTATGATGACGCGGCGCTTTTGGTAACAATTCCCTTTCATTTTGTACATCTTCTATAAAAAGAATGAAATTGCAATCATCAGAAAAAAAAAATTGCGCCCGAGTAGGGTTGCCAAATGTCCGGATTTAGCCGGACATGTCCGGCTATCTACAGTCGTGTCCGGCCAAATTAGCGGCCTGTCCGGCTTTTAGTCAACCTTGCACCACGAAAAGATGCCGTATGAAAGAGCGTGAGCGACTTACGCGGCCATACATGTTTTTTTTCTTTTACAAACCAATGTCGGTTTCAGGGCAAAATGTCCTAGCCGGACATTTACATTTAATGAATTTGTGTCTGACTTATTAATTTTTATTCCTAGCAACCCTAGCATAAGTAGTGCATATATGAGAGGTAGGGCATAGTGGAATCGAATAATTCTACTCACAATTGGAGCTGCCCGATTGAGGAAGTTCCTCCACCATGTAGAAAATCGTAGCCAAATATTATAGTTTCGTGCTTTTGTCAATTGATTTTTATAATAAATATGAAAGGAAGATATTTTATTATGCCATTCATGATTGTGTAAATAAATGTATCTTATCTTACTTTTGCCCTAGTGGTCCTGAGCGTGACTGCTACGCCAGAGGTCCTAATTTTGATTCCCAGGTCGAGCAAAGTCTTATAGGGGTTTTCTGTGAAATTCTCAGTAGCGCTCAGAATTTGGTATTTGTGCCCGGTTAATGGCAATAGGTTCGACAACCTAAACATACCGGCGAACTGTGGGTTACGTTAGTACGCCTCTGCTTAACCATTCGGGGAATACAGGCGTGATGGTCTGTATGTACATTGTCAAAGTCAACGTCAAATATATTACAGGTACTTTTGAATTATCTATTTGTTATTTTTTAGTAAAGGAAAAAATTCAATCGCGTGCAGGATTCGAACCTGCGTCTTCTGGTTTGATATACCAAGAAGCCACCGCGAACCCTATCTGCATGATTGAAATTTTGCCTTCACATTCCGAATTTACGTCATAAGGTGACGTTGGTGACATCTATGAGAGGCAAGTTACCTTACTTCTCAACCGACACGACTTACTTTACAACAACATTTACAAACATTTATCTATTTGTGTTTTTTTTTGCATTTTCCATGCTAAGATTATAAAGTTATTTTAGTAAAGGAAAAATTCAATCGCTTGGATCTAATTGAATCGGCTTAGAGGTCAGAGCGTCTGGTGTATCCAACCAGGAGACGCAGGTGCGAATCCTGCCTGCGATTGAATTTTTGAATTGTCAAAAACGGTTCCAATTAGTGGGTCGTATAGAGAAGAACTGATAAGAAAATACATAGATACTCCTTTAAATAAAAAATTGTACATAATGATATACTTATACCTACTATTAATCTGTATGATTTAGCGTCTGACACAGCTGTATCGATGTTATTTTTATCTTATACAAATGATAAAAACATTTGTAATACATAGTATTCATTTATACAATCGTAAATAACACATTGTTTAAACATTTCTTCAGATAACGTTTTGTTTAACAAATTAATTATTGTACATAGGTATTTTTTAATTTTATAAAAAGCTATTATAAACGGTCACAGTTTCAAATAATTTTAAATACAGAATTCGGTTAATTTTGAGCTTTTTAAGATTGCTTCTGCGCCCGTCCACATGACGGGCGCAGAAGCAATCTTTGAGTAACTAAGAATTTCATATACAATCCCAATAACACTTTGCTCGGTCTAGGAATCGAACCTAGGACCTTAGCAGTCGCGTTTACGACCACTAGTTCCAAGTTCAAGTCAACAATTTAAGAAACATCGAGTTATGATAAACAAATTATCCCAAAATAGTATATATTTCGATAATTGTCCTTCTTTTTGCATATAATGTATAGTTTATGGCGTCTGGAGAGTCAATAAAAGTCTTTTTACTTGTCGTAATTATTGCTGGGTTTTCCTGTTGTTGCATTTACTCGAATTGGAGGATAAATGCAATCAAATGAAATTCCCTGAGATAGTAATATCAGATATACCCACCTACTTACATATGTGTATGTTCTTGCTCGGGTACTTTTATTGAATAAAGACTCCGAATTACACATAAAAACGTAATACCGAAATAAATCGTGTGTAATTCAAACACAATTTAATCAAATTCTGTTTTTATTCGGATTTCGATACCGTTAATCTAGGCTCCTACTCTTCCATTTCATCCAAAATACTTCCCTGGAAATAAATATAAGCGAATGCAAATTTTGATAACTTTAGCAAGTTTGGAACGATTTTCTGGTATTTTATTTCCAGTGAAATAATAGACGAAATAGTATCTACCGTAGGAACCTAGATTAACGGTATCCAAATCCGAATAATAACATTTTGTTAGAATATTGTCTGGATTACGATTTATTACGGTATTACGTTTTTGTGGGCAATCATAGCTACGCCGCACTTTTAAGAAAACAAAATATTTAAAACACTTTACTTCTGGACAGAAAGAAGTGGAAGAAGAGTGGGTGCCTTTGCCCTGAAGTGGGATACTACAGGGTTTTAAATAATAATGTCTAGACACTGACAGCTCCTAGCTCGTGCAAAAATCTCTTCCGGGTAAAAATAGTGTCAAGTTATTTTGGAATTGTTTATTCCTATTTTTACTCATGTTTCTTGGACGAACCATAGACAAGATTACATCGTGCTATGGCATTAGTAGGTCACAGTAAATGTGCCAAAAAAGATGGTAAAAAAATATTTTCTCTCAATGATTTTGCCATCTTTTGGTTGAGATATAAATTAAAATTTTAAGCTTATTGGTATCTAAAAATAATTAGATAAGTGGTCATAATGACTTCATTAACAACGTGTACACAATGCATTATTTTAAGTAAATATTATTTTGCTAATTACTCATGTGAAAACAGCATTCATGATATTAGTGAGACTATTATTTTTGTTGATAATAAAAATAATTTTAGCTCTCGTTCAAAAAGTATTATCAAGAATTCAAGGTTAAAGACGTACGTACAAATAATTATGAAGTAGGTAATTTCCTTTAGAAAAGTGATATCAGCTATGCTTAAAAGTAGGTAAATTTATGTTTAGAAAAAGGTTTTATCTGAGAATTTATCTCAGTTATATGTGTTATCGCTTCTATTTGTTGTTTATATAATTATTGGTTGCTAAGTTAATTCAGTGCGTTTATGACAAGATGTATGAATTATGGCAGAATTAGTAGTAGCCAACTGCACTGTAAGCAAGAAAAAAAGGCTATGGTAGAGAAGGCTAAGTGTATATGCGAATTTTAATTTATTTTATATAAAAAAACATAACATTGTAAAAAAATATAGGCCTATTAGGCATAGGGTGCCTAATAGCGATTTGGGAAATACCAATAGTTAAAATATAGGTAAAATGTTCCTATATAAAAGATCGCATAAAATTTTATTCAAAGACATAAATATTTAGAAAGTGTAATATTTTGAGTAAGTACTTATTTCCTAAACCGCTCTGCTAGCTAGTTAACTGTAAGTAAAAGTTAATGCATAATTTATTATAACTGCAGAATAAATACTTTCATTAATTATTTTAAGTAACACGTTATATACAATAATGAGCACAATGGTCGGTATATATTAAAACAAAAGTGCGCATATGTCAACGTTCCCTATAAAATAACCGGTCACGGCATTGAAACCTCTGCCAATATTCCTGTACCTGACTCGTATGACTTTTTAATAAAAACAATAAGACTCACCTGTCCACTGTTACACAATATCCATTCACTCACTCTTTAATTCGAAAATCAAATTTATAAAAAAAAAAACACGCAACTAAATCACTATCACAAACTGTAACTTATTAAAAACCTTTTTATGTCTATGCTCTGTGCGAGAAAATTAAACTTTCATTCAATAATTTGATATTTTAAATTTCGAAAGTAGTTTAGCGTAATTTTGGCGGGAGCGGGTCGCGGCGCGGTATAGAGTCTCGTGTTTACAGGCCGGCACTGCGTCCGACACTGACTTGACTTGGCTGACTGGCTGAATAGCTACGCGGCCAGTGCCAACGTGTTCGCGACGTATGATCGTACGATATTGAAAGAAATTGATACGTCATACTGCATTTAGTTATGGTGATGTTTCTTAACTTTATGGCCAGAGCCAGCAGACCGTCTCGTCAGGCATACAACCTTATTGGGCGTTAATTAAGTGCGTGTCCATGATTTTTAAATCTTAAGGTGATAAAGAAACAGGAAGGTTGATTACAAATGCGTTAACAATATATACGTGTCTGATATGTTTGTGTAAAAGAAAAAAACAAATTTTCTACTAGGTACAAAGTGCAACTGTACTCATTGATTTTAAATTTCTTTATTATTTGCTTAGTTGTTAATATTGTTACATCATAATTTAATGGACTTGTGACGTTGGTCAAACTAAAGTATGCAAACAGAATATCACCTAAATACCTATATATTACTCTCACACATGAGCATTTAAAATTTGTATACCTACTTACTTACGCCTTTCTTCCATAGGGGTGGCAGAAACTAATTAAGGTACCTCAGTTACTATGATAATTCACTTTTATAATTACTCGTACTTTTCATTAAATAAAACTACATATTTTAAAAAATAAATTAGCTGTGAAAGAACTTGGCTGAGGCACTGCAACGCACATAAATCAATAATTATAAGTAAAATTTTACTTGGAAATGTATCATAGAAATATTACCTATCTACTTAAGGCGTAATATCTTAAGATTTATTTTGAAGACCTCTTAAGGCTCGGCAACGCGTCAGCAGCTCCTCTGGTGTTGCAGGTGCCCATAGGTGGCCATGACTACTTGTCATCAGGTGGCTCCTCTGCTCGTTTACCGACAGTAAAAAAAATCTTAAGCCCAATAGGCTTACATCTGTTGTGTATCTCCCAGTGACCTTCATCAGGCATCTATCGAAACCTTATAAGGAAACCCACCTGTTATAAAAATGGCAAAAACAATGAATCCACACAAATACTCGTATAGGCTTTACCAGATGTTCTTGGCGTTGTGGAAAAGTTAACGATAAATTACCTTATTTATTTGTGTAAATAAGTACCGACCTAGATCTTTAAGACAGTTTTACAATTCAATCTATACCTACATATAATAAAATTGTAACATGCCGATGTCTGTACATTATAGTTATTAAAGAAAAACTAATATGGGGGGTCTTTATATATATAGAGCAACAGAAGCCTAAATGAACAATTTTTAGAATTTTTGTCTGTCTGTCTGTCGGTCTGTCTGTCTGTAAGTTTTTACGCGCATCACGCAACAATTACTGCATGGAATTGAATGCAGTTTTCACCGATGTATTGCTAGAGGTCTAACATAAAATCTGGTGCATGTTTCATCTTTGAACACAGCCTAGAATGACAGGGACAGTATATTATTCTTTTTGGGACGTGAGTGAAACTGTGGACTACAGCCAGTATTTAATAGATATCAGAATTATCAGCTTAACGAGCTTAACGAACGATACAATATTAGCAAGACAGTCAGAAAACAAACTCTGAAGACAGTAACCTAACATAATATGAAGGGTTACGCAGAATCTACATCCACAGTTTGCCCGAGACACGTCCAAACTCCGAACTTTTTAAACAGACTAAACATAAGTGAGGAAATCCCAAAACCCACATAATTTTTAAAACGGAACTCCTTGTAACCTTTTATCCCGTGTGGGGACGGGTTACAATACTGTTCCTCACTGCCTTTCAAATAGTCATCCTGTAAGAGGCGTGAAAATATCTGACTTGCTCTGTGGTGGGATCTCTTGGGGTCTGACTGGCTGGCGGCCACCCTTACGTCGGAGTCTGTCGTAAAGCACCTTGGTGTGTGTTTTGACTTTTGCACGTAAGAGCCAATTCCTCTCAATGCTACGAGTCTGGTAGTCTGCAGCCCGTAGGGGCTCTTAAAGATCGGCAACTCCTCTGGTGTTGCAGGTGTCCATGGGCGACGATGGCTACTTATCTCTAGGTGGCTCGTCAGCTCGTTTGCCGACTTAATCCATTAAAAAACGCTTACGGTATGTACAGTCAGCATCATTTAGATCTGTATGCATAAAGTATTCAAAATTATCTGAACAACTATGGAAATTACACTATATATTGAACAACATAAAGAATGTTTTAGAATGAATACTGTAAACGGCAGCTGTCTTTTTGACATTTATTTTATCCCATTGAGATAAAGTTCCATTTTCATGAACAGTCTGTTCGTTCCGATATATTTGATGCTGACTGTACGTCTCTACCCTCGGTATGCGTCTGCGCCGAGCTTTTTGTTCCGCATGCGCGAAAGTGCGGGCAAGTCGTGAAATATTTGGGTGACGTAGATAGTTGCATAAAGAGACGGTGAATAACATCATTGGATCCAGTGTCTAAACCATTCGAATACTTCTCATATAAAGTTTAAAAAAAATTGATGTCGTCAACACCTACACAAAGACTCCTTCCACAGGCATGACAAAGGCCACCATTAAAAAAAATAGTGTAAAAAAGCTGGTTGTAACAGCTTTGTAAAACCATTTTTTATGGGATAGGTGGGGAAACGAGGAGACGGATCGCCTGATGGTCAGCGATTACCGCCGCCCATGGACACCCGCAACACCATAGTAGTCACAAGTGCGTTGCCGTCCTTGTAAAAGGGGATTGGGCCTCCGATAACCTCACTCACTCGGCGAAACACAACGTAAGCGTTGTTTAACGATTTTCTGTGAGGCCGTGGTATCATTCCGGTCGAGCCGGCACATTCGTGCCGAAGCATGGCTCTCCCACGTAAAAAAATCCATTATTTCTAGCGAATAAATTACTCTATTTTTTTAAAAATGGGCTAGCTCTTGGCCTCAATCTTGCCTCCAAATACCTACTTCTATTGTATTCTCAAACCTCGTTCGTCCGTATCAATACCTATCATTAGCCTTTAAATGTATATACTACATAGACATATATAATAGATGGGTGTTAAAATGTTGACATATTAAAACTATATCGGAACCGTAGATGCAGCTATGATAGTCCAATGATATGATAATTGGACTGCCAAGTCAAAGGTTTTGAGTTTGAATCCAAGGCACGTACCTCTGCCTTTTCGAAGTCATGTGTGTACGAGTATTAATAATTTTATTCATCAGTCGCTTTAACAGTGAAGGAAAGCTGTACACATGAGAGATTTTCTCGCCGGCGTATGAAGTCTGCCAACCCGCACTAGGCCAGCGTGGTGGTCTATGGTCTAATCCTTCTCATTCTGAGAGGAGACCCGTGCCCAGCAGGACAGTGTAATGGGTTGATTATATATTGTTTAATATGTATGTATGGAATTGCAAATCGGTACCAAGATCGGAACTATTTTTTTTTCTGATTATGCACTTTCAGGTGTACGACCTCTGTGTATTTTGCGGCGTCTGCCATTTATGCTAGTTGGTATGACGTGTAATTTCTTTGGCGCGTAGGTCATCGGCGGGAGGTACCTAGTTAAATTAAAGGAGCTTACACACTGTGACAGGAATTCCGATTGCTCGCGATGTGTTGCTTCCTGACGATAACAAAATGTAAGGTTAGTAACCAACATCTCAGTCGACCTGTGGCCATTGATGCTATAAAGGATCCGAAACGTCGGGATTTCAATAATATCAATACAACGCTAAAATAGTTTTATTTCAATGTCTAATATTCGCGTAAGTGTCAGAAACCACAAATGCTTTTGTACAAAAATATCATCAGTACCTAAGAACAATAATCGCAAATGCGAAATATCTATGACTCCGATTGTCTTGTTTGTACGCCCATCACGCAAAAACCACTGCATGGAATTGAATGCAGTTTTCCCCGATGTATTGCTAGAGGTCTAAAAATCTGGTGTATGTTTCATCTTGATACGCCGCCTAGAATCGGACTTATAAGATGTTAATCTTTTTGGGACGTAAGTAAAATGTTAAACTGCAGACAACAGCAACTAATCTATAAATTATTTCGATTGTACTGTGTTGATATTTGAAACGCTAGTTCTTGATGTGTTTTCGAAGGTATACAGCACCTAAAAAAGAGAACCTTTCTGCCCCAGCATCATCATCGGCCGCTGCTACAGAAAGGTTCTCGAGTGGAGACCACGCGTCGGGAAACGCAGTGTGGGACTACCTCCAACGAGATGGACGGACCACCTGGTGAAGGTAGCTGGGAGTCGTTGGGTGCAGCCGGTCCTTGTGGAAGTCTTCAGGGGAGGCCTTTGTTTAGTAGTGGTCGTCTTTTGGCTGATATGATGGTGATGATGAAAAAAGAGAAGTGCGTGCTAAATCTACGTTTAATGGACGTTTGTGTGGACGTCAGGATTTAATACTGTCTCAACTGTCTGTTGGCCCTAAACGCGACTGCTATTTTTACGCGAATTTGGTATAGATTGGACCTTCGAAAAAAAAAATAGGCCACCTTTATTCTCAAAAAATACTTTGCGATGTAAGCGAAACCGCGAGCAACAGCTAGTGTTGTAACATCATTGGAAAAATCATCCAGTGTATAGTCTCCTTAAAATTTAAAGCAAACGACGACGTGTTAAAGTCTGCGCCGGCGCATAATAGAGGTGGCGTGTTTTTTCCTTCTCTTTCCCGCGGTCTGCGGTCCGAAGTCCATATTGTAATGTGTGCAAAAAATATCCAAGCAGGTTGTAACATTACACCGTGTGACGTCACGTTGGGTTTGGACCTTCTTTAAATGTGTCAAGTTGATTTTTGATGCATTGAACCTTATTTTTGGATTGCCATGAAATGCACCGTGGACCAAAAAGGTTGGCATAATAAATAAGTCACTTATCGTTCTTTTTTCTCGATGGCGATTGCCGGGCTTGCTGTCCGGTCGTGAATTCGATTGATTATGAGATTTTCAGTTTGTTGTTCATGGTCCAGGTGTTTGTGTATAAGAGAATTTGTGTTTGTTAACGCACTCACGAAAAGAGAATCCTAGTGTGGAACACTGCCTAAGCAAATTAAATAACAAAAGCATAGGTAGGTAGTTGATGACATCCCTACATATTACAAACTCCCTCCGCGGCGTCTGTCTGACGATAAACTCAAAAACTATCCAACAGATTTTCATACGGCTTTCACCAATGGATAGATAGATTCATGAGGAAAGTTTTTGGCTATTTATCATTACGCTACGACCTTTAAAAACGAGTGAAACCGCGGGGTACAGTTGACATCTCGCGGAAACAATAGGTACATACGTACCTAAAACTAAAATGCTCAATAAATTCATTTCGAATTTCGAACAAACAAAATATCTGCCGACAGAGTAACATTACGATACAATAAATAACGGCTCGCTGATGCAAAAAGATCTATATCTGTTTCAGAAAGGCATCAATGGCATTCCACTTGGGTGCGCGCGCCATATTGTCGTTTTTTTCGCGCCAACGTCTTTAACTGGCCGTCTACTGTCTATGGTTTGGGGATGCGTGGATTTTTTAAATCTGTGTGTTCTATTTTCGAATACGTCTGCTTTTTTTATATTTAGACAGCTAAACAATGTTGTAAGTTTTTTTACGTTGTCTGTGTCTAGTTTATTGGTCATTCTTTCTTTGTTTAAATAAAAAAGGGCAAAGTTTATGTCAAGTTTCTTGACCAACATCTATCATTTTGTGTCACACAATCGTCATTCAATAACTTTAGAACAGTATTGGGCTTTGACCAAAAAAAAACTATATTTTTTTTATCATTTGCAATGTTGAATTAATTTAATTTAAGTATGCAAGAATCGTAGCCAATGGCGGTCTATAGTTTCTGCCTACCCTCGTGGGAGAAAGGCGTGAGTGTATGCATGTATGTAATTTGAATTAAATTAATTTCGATAAATTACTTAAAAATAAATTGAAATTTCAATTGTTTACCGTCAAACACTGCTTCAGAATCGTTGATTTTTGACAGTTTTATCTACGAAATCTGACAGTTTTTTAAGTCATTTTGTGCCATTGGACTACCATTACCTACTTTTCATGTTAAATTCTGTATTTTTTTTGTTGTTCTTTTATTTATTTTTTGTTTGCAATGCCTCCATATGGGCTCAATAAATATATTTCTCTCTTATTATAAAACAAAGAAATTGGCTGGTTTTGGTGAACGATCAGCCTTAATCAATTTATCAATATAGACGTCACTTGTACGTATGAGTATGACCATGAATCAGTTTTCAAAATACCCACTTTAATTTTCCTTGTAATTTGCAATAATGTAGGTAGGTACCAACTTATTAATATAATATTGTTACGGAAAAATACTCTTTAGTTTCTCGAAAATAATATATTAGTAATTCATTACACTATAAATAATATTAAGGAAATGCTCGTTATTAATTCTAAAATTCCAGATTCCCTTTATATATGAGCTTTTTTATAGATTAGCAAGAATTTTATAAATATCATGTGTCCCGGACTTGAGATACAGGGTAATTCCTATAACATACTTAAGGCGGATCGTTTCGCTGTGCCCGCGAAATTCAAATTTCGAGTGGTTTTTCGCAGTTTGTAGGTCTATAATAAGTTCTGCATTCATGGTAATGGTAATTGCGACATTAACTATACAAAATTCACAATTTTTATCTAAAACCATTGCTTAAAAATCATTATTGGAGCTAAAAGTAGTGTAAAATGTCAATTTTGACCAATTACACAGATTGCGCCAAGTTTTTGGCTTGATAAGGATTTATTAGTAAAGGTTTTAGTTCTCAGTTGTGAATGTTGATGTCGCAATCACAACTACCATGAATCTAGAACTTGTTATAGACCTACAAACTGCGAAAAACCACTCGAAATTTGAATTTCGCGGGCACAGCGAAACGATCCGCCTTAATGCAATATATTTTCACACCTGTCTAAGCAAGCAAAAGAAAAATCTAAGCCGCTTAAAAGCTGCTAAATTAAAAATAAATGGAAACCACCAATCCTGGGAATCAACCACATTCGACAGCCATGTTTGCTACATAATCCAATGAAGATGAAACTGCTTATATTTAGAAAAAATCACCAAGTATTTTCCAATGCTACGGAACCAATAACAAAATTATATTCACACCCCTATTATTCTTACGAACAACACAGGTTATTATAAGAGTATTGACACCTTTCCCACGTGCAGGCTATTGTGAAGAACCAGGGGATGATAACCCTAATGTTTGTGAATTATTACTTTAAAATAGGCTACCTGCCCGGAGGTGGAGTGTCATTCATCTTTGCATTTGTATTTTTTTTTTCAAATAATCTACCGAAACTCACTCTAAAAGTAGTCATGAAAAAAGAAATTGGCTTGGAGTTAAGGTATATTTTGAATTTAGTATCTACTTAATTAGAGTGGTTTTTTTTTCGATGGCTTAGAAAGCCAACTTTGGAACCAGTTTTTGCGAATTTTAGTATTGTTCCCGATTTAAAAATATGCTTGATATTGTAGTTTTTACAGTATTTTCTTTGATAGATCACTAGTTTGCTACATTTGAAATACTGGGTTCAATTTTCAAGTGTAGCAATGTTTAAAAGGTTCCTCCTTCCTAACTTCTAACTTCGTCGTCGCTTGGGACCACTAGACCAACGAGGCAGTAAAATAATTTATCTGCCAAATAATCTGCCGCTAAGTAATAATGTGCTGGCATTATTGTGTTCCGGTTTGAAGGGTAATGTAGCCAGTGACATTACTGGGCAAATGAGACTTAACAACTGAGGTGTCAAGATGACGACGTGCGAGTGATACCACTGGTGTTCCTGACGTCTTTATGCTGCGGTTACCGCTTACCATCAGTCGGGCGGTATGCTTAATTCTTATCTTATACAAAAAAAAATCGGACAAGTGCGAGTCGGACTCGCCCACTGAGGGTTCTGTACATATTTGTAGGTACTTACATATTATAATTAATTACAAATGTACAGTTTCCAGATTTTTCCCTATATTTGTAATATAGGGCGGTATTATTTGCCTTTTTTTTCAAAATCAATTACAACACAACGTTTATACGGCCGTATCTTCTTTTTACGTTAACCTAGAAGTTTGATTTTTTCACAGCTTCAAGGAACTGTAGACCTGATTTTATGATTTTAATTTTTACTTGACACCTCCACGCGTTCCGGATGCGTTCCGCGGAAGGACAGACGGACGGACAACAAAGTGATCCTATAAGGGTTCCGATTTTTCCTTTTGAGGTACGGAACCCTAAAAAACGAGATAATCACGCGAAACTAGTCTAATTATAAAATATAATACAGTTTTTGTGAATGCTAATCTTTTTGAAGAAGCCAATTTGTTTTCACAATACATGAAAGATCTTTTGTCATAGCCGCTAAGGGCAGGTAACTTTAAAAAAAAAATTAAGTGGTCTTCTCACACTACAAAGCACCCCTCTTTAACTTGACCCGCGGAGAATTAGAAAACTAAATTTTAAAGTATTGAATTTGATGTTTTTTTTCTATGGGATAGGAGGGCAGACGAGCAGACGGATCGCCTGATGGTAAGCGATTACCGCCGCCCATGGACACCCGCAACACCAAAGGAGTCACGAGTGCGTTGCCGACCTTTTAAAAGAGGATTGGGCCTCCGGTAACCTCACTCACTCGGCGAAACACAACGTAAGCGCCCTGGCTGGAGGCATTCGGTGCCTCGCCACCAAGTCCGGTTACGCTGTAAAGATTCCCTGAATCAACAGCTATCACCACTCAAAAAAAAACGTAAGCGTTGTTTAACGCCGGTTTTCTGTGAGGCCGTGGTATCACTCCAGTCGAGCCGGTCCATTCGTGCCGAAGCATGGCTCTCCCACGTAAAAAACAATGTGTTTGTAACAATTGTCTCAGCAACTAGCGTCACCATAAAGTATCAAGATATAATGGATGTGTGTGTCAATGGGGATACCTTTTTGAAGAATTACTTTATTCATAAATTAAACTACATACTTACTCAGCATTTGGTTTTTTTTTCCTGTAACTGCTTCGTTAGCCGAGTGGTCCTGAGCGCGACTGCTAAGCTAGAGGATCTCGGTTCTGGTCAAGGTGTGTTGTTGGGTTTTTCTATGAAATTCTCAGTAGCAGCGCGGAGTTTGGAATTTGTACCCGGTTACGGGCAATAGGTTCGCCCCTATTACATGGGAGTTAAACAAATATACTGGCAAACTGTGGACGTTATGTGCGAAACAGTTTCGGAAGTCGGTGGCGAAAACAAAAGATCCGATCAAATCAAAGCCACCGACTTCCGAAACTGTTTCGCACATAACATTATTATTTATGCGGTTTTACTTTTCCTTAAAAGTTATTTTTAATTTTTATCATCACGCCACTCATGCAAGAGGCCGCCCAGGTAGCTAAGGTAGCTAACACTTGTTTGCTGTGTCCATTCCTAAACAAACAGCGCGCCCACATTGTCACTAAGACGGCACTTCAATCATGTTTGATGAGATTTAAAAAATTTTGGAAGGCGTCATTTGTCCCGCATGCTTAAAAGGCGGGAAGAAATACAGAAATATAAGTAAAAACGTCTCCCTCGTTAGTCATAAATGTGACTGCTACGTGCACTAAAGGTTCGGTTTGACAGATAGGACTAGCCTGTGATATACACCATCTGACATTTTATATAAAACTAGCGCCCTGCTAGCGGTTTCACCCGCGCTGCTCCGTTCCTAAGAGGCGTAGCGTGATGTTATATAGCCTATAACCTTCCGCGACAAACGGACTATCCAACAAAAAAGAATTTTTAAAATCGGTACAACTTTACCCTGTTTATAATATTAGTATAAATTCTCAGTAGCAGCTCAGAGTTTGGATTTGGGCCGGATTAATGGGAGATTACTTACGTGGGAGAGCCTTCGTGCTTCGGCACGTATGAGCCGGCTCGACCGGAGTGATACCACGGCCTCACAGAAAACCGGCGTTAAACAACGCTTACGTTGTGTTTCGCCGAGTGACTAGGGTTACCGGAGGCCCAATCCCCTTTTAAAAGGTCGGCAACGCACTCGTGACTCCTTTGGTGTTGCGGGTGTCCATGGGCGGCGGTAATCGCTTACCATCAGGCGATCCGTCTGCTCGTTTGCCCTACTATCCCATAAATAAATGGTAATAGGGAGCGATCCTATTTATAGTCTATTATCGGCAACACTATAATCAAAGTTTCAAATGTTTTATTTCAATAATACCATTAAAATATAGACTTTAGGCGTAGCTAAAGCTAAAAACGGGTCTTATGGATCCGGAAAGAAACTCTATAGACATTGCTTTAAAAAAATATCAAAACTTAAACTCATTTTTTATTGCAAATAAACCATAAAGGGTTTATTATATATATATAATATTTATTAAACATTTTTGTAATGTCAAAAACTGCTTGCACAGTTCCAAATATTAGGTTTTATGAAGGCAAAAAACTCCTTTAAAAAGTACTTACTCTTATAAAAAAAAATATAGGTGCTAAAAAAGGCCTGTCCGATCCGAAAGGGGCATAATAGGTATCCCAATCACATCACTAAAACACCAACATTAACACAAATGCACCTTCTGACCTACTGTGCCTACATTCAAGTGTGGAAGAGGGACAAAGCTATGAGAACAGATGAATTGTGGGTAAAAGTGGTCCCATTGTCACTTAAACACTCCTCTAGTAAATAGTATTTGATTAGCTATCAAAATAGCTCAATGGAAAAAACTTATGGGTACGTTTTAGTGCTATTTTTTTTCTATGCTATGCTGCAAATTAACCGACATAGCTTTTTTTTGTAACACTAAGGTGCCAAACAAGCATGCAGCCCGCCTGATGGTAAGCGGTTACCGTAGCCTATCAACGCTTGAAACACCAGGGGTATCACTCGCGCGTTGCCGAACCCTGTAAATTAGGGAGGAATAGTTGGGCTGGCAGCAAAGGAGACATGCTGCCATGCATGACAGCGGCGGTAACAAAACACCACCGGTCCCGCACACTGCCAACACAACGCTTCCTCGCGGAGCTCTGGTGACCTTGCTCACCGTTAGGAACACAAAATAGCACGAAGCTATGTTATTTGGCTACGATTTTCTGCAAGGTGGAGGTACTTCCCCAGTCGAGCAGCTCCAATTCTGAGTGGAATTATTAGATTCCACTATGCACTACCTATCTTAAAATTTTGTTAATACTCATTAAAGAAAGACCTCTTTGCTAACCAGTAGTCACCTCTAACCTCGTTGACTTCCGCGACACCTAGCGGCGTGTTTGGCAAACGTGGCGCCTGCCGTACAGAGCCAGTGTTGCATCGTGACTCAGGCTATGCTGCCGGTTATACGGCCTTCTTTGATTTTAAAGGGTTATTCTGCAATTCATGCATATTTGAATGACGTCACAGTCATGTCTACATGACAAACCAAAATGTGCCCTGCACACCACGCTCACGACTGGATGACAGATTTTTAAGGATGAATTCGGAGCTTGGCGCCGAGGGCACCCGTTTTCTGGTTTGACGTGGCGGTTAAAAAAAATACCACATTTTTGTCTGCCTTATTAGTCTAGTCGTCCTAAGCGCGACAGTCGAGCAAAATGTTATTAGATTTTGCTATGAAATTCTCAGTAGCGGCTTGGAGTTTGGATTTGTGCTCGGTTAATGGCAATAGGCTCGCCAACTATTCCATGGGCCGTAAACATACCGGCGAACTGTGGGCGTACATTTCTGCCTTACCCTTCGAGGAATGTAGGGGTAATGATATGTTTTATGAAAATAAAGTCAATAGTTTTGAAATTTTCTTTGATGTCACCTTATTTTATTTTTATTATAATTCATCACAAAATCCACAGCTCTTAATAAATAACAGATAAGCACACTGTAATTCTTACAGCCAATTATGAATTTACAATTGGCTTTCCATACTTTTCTTGCAAAAAGAAAAACAAGAAAAGAAATTATTAAAAGGAAAAAAGCGTATTTAGTATGTAGTGTGTATATTGTGTGCGTGGTTGTGTGCGTGTACGTGTGCGTGTGTTAGTGATGAGTGCTTACGCGTGAGATATTTCCGTCATTTTATTTCGTAAGTAATAATAAATGGAATCTTATTGCAGAATCACCCATCTTGCACGAACTAGGACTAAAAGCAAGGTAGGGGAGGTTCCCATCCGTATATGGCGACGAGAAAAGTTGCATGTATCACGCTTTCACCTAAGGGGTCTTGGCAGATAGCTGAATAACGAAATCAGGTCGACCAGAAAAGGGACTAGAGTGTACGTATATATATATATATTTTAAAAAACGTTGTACCACACTAGGATTTTTTCCTGTATCGTGGGGCGTTTTTAAACACGAATTCTGACATACACAAACGACCAGACCCGGAACAACTACATCATACAAATATTTGCTCCGTGTGGGGATCGAACCCACAACACGTGACGCAGTATCCGATCGCTCAGCCGCTACGCCAAACGAGTCGTCAAGTACATATATATAAGTACAATCATAAGAAGTCGTTGAAGAGTATTTTGTTAATGCGTGTATGACAACAGAAATAATCCGTCGCCACTGTCCGAAAATACGCTCTTTCGTCAATCTTCGACAAAAGTTTCGGGTATAAATGTAAAATGACCTATATTCATCCCATGGTCGCGACAGACCGTAAATTTTTATATTTATTTGTGTTTATACTTATTTAGAAACCAAAGACAACTAGAGAGTAAGTCCTGTGCAGGGAACTACACAAATATACCCCTCTTATATAATACTAAGGTGGCAAACAAGCATACAGCCCGCCTGATGGTAAGCGGTTATCGTAGCCTATAGAAACCAAAGGGAACTCGCGCATGGCCGACCCTGTAAATCAAGGAGGAGAACCCTGTAATCATAGGAGACAATAGCGTGATGCTTATGCTTATGCCAACACAACGCTTCCTTGCGGAGCTCCGGCGACCTTGCTCTTCGTTAGGAACACAACATAGCACGGAGCTATGTTTTACTTGAAATAAATGACTGTGAACACACAAATATTAATTGTTTCGGATCATCGGGTGGGAATCGAAGAAACGATACGCGGCACAACGATAGAGACCAGGAACTATTTACGGAGCTAAGCATATGTGTGTGATGTAAGTAAGTTTCATAATTTTATACCTATCTACAGGTAATTCACTAGCTGCAAATTTAGGCTTTAGTTATCAATTTTTTAAGGGACAGGGCATGTAAGCATAGAAGTACTAATGATACTGTTACGCCAAGTGGCTATTAGTACGGAGATGGGTCACGAAGATTCTAGATAAGTCGTAGAAGCACGTAGAACATTCGAAGAAAAGCCGGGTTCAAGGTGAATGACCGTAAACAATAGACGATCGCTTTATCGTCTATTGTTTATAAGTAGGTACTTAGGTACTTAGGTACCTACTCGTATTTTGTGGACCTATCGAGAATGTTCGATTCTAGAATCTTCGTGACTCATATAAATACTGGTCGTGAGGGTCGGCCGAGGCAGTTTAGTTCTGAACACGGTGAAGTGAATATCGAAGTGAAGTTAAGCGATTACAAGTGCGACTTTATAGTGCGATAAGTGATACTGTAGTGACTCTCTCAGTAATTTCTGTTGTGTGATTGTCAATTTAATTAAAATATTTGTTGTTTCGGTGAAATTGGTGTTAATTAAATTTATCCCGAACCCTAGCTCGTAACAATACCTATAATGAAATGTTATTTTTTCTGTAAGTAGATCTTTAGAGACACTTTTACTTGTCAATGGTTTTCCCTAACTGACGACCTCTCAGATGAAACACCGAAACAAACTCAGAGAGTCACCTTGGTCTATATTTAGACTTTTGCGCGTAAGGGCCAGTTCTCCCTCGATTGCTGCGGCTTTGGCAATCTGTAGTCTGTAGGGGCTCAGCAAATGATCTGTGTTGCAGGTGTACGGACAGCGATGACTAATTACCATCAGGTAACTCGTCGGCTCGTTTACATAACATACATACATAATCAACCTATTATACTGTCCCACTACTGGACACTGGTCTCCAGGGATTAGGCTATAGTCCACCACGCTGGCCTAGTGCGGGTTGGCAGCCTTCACACGCCATCGAGAAAATCTCTCAGGCATGCAGGTTTCCTCGCGATGTTTTCCTTCACCGTTTAAGCGCGTGATAATTAACTATTTAATACGCACATGACTTCGAAAAGTCAGAGGTGCGTGCCTTGGGTTCGAACTCTAGACTTTTTGACTTGGCAGTCCAACGGTCATATCACTAGGCTATAACTGCTTATCGTCGGCTCGTTTACCGATAAACAATAAAAACTATGTACCTACCTCAGATCGAGGCAGAGTTACTAGTCATATTTTGAGTTCTACGACAGCAAGGTGTCCGCACCAACCATGCGCATTTGTCATAAGCGGGAGCGATTTATTTTGTAGTATTTCAATTCAATTCAATTCTTTATTGCATTCCATAATGTATCTACCTAAAAATTAAAACAGATGGTAGGCTTTTATCTAGTAGGGATCAATTATGGACCGTGTCGGGCACACAGCATTTTTTAGTAGGAGAGAGGGAGAGTTAATTAAGATTATAATTTATTTATTATCTAATTTAATATTGTATCTGTGTATAATAATTATGTTTGTCGATTTTTGTTGATTTCCAGTTATTTGCAGTGTTCATTTACATTACTTACTTACAACTGACTCAGTAGTATAGGGGTCTTAAGCGCGACTACTATTCTAGAGGTCCTGGGTTCGATTCCCAGGTCGAGCAGTGTTGTTGGGTTTTTTATGAAATTCGCAGTAGCAGCTCGGAATTTTGATTTGTGCCCGGTTAATGGCAATAGGCTCGCCCCCTATTACATTGGACTTATACATACCGGCGACTTGTGGGCGTGTTTAGTTGAAGCTTAATTTGATGACACGTTTAGTGTAGCGGCTGAGCGATCGTGCCACGTGTTGTGGGTTCGATCCCCACATGTAGCAAATATTTGTATGACCTACAGGTAGTCGTTCCGGGTCTGGGCGTTTGTGTATGTGAGAATTTGTGTTTGTAAACGCACCCATGGTACAGGAAAAAATCCTAGTGTGGGTCATCGTTTTTAAAAACAAATAAACTGTAAATACTTAAAGACACTTAAAAGTATGTAACTGTATTTTTTTTTAGATTAGATGGCGCTGGTGTGTATTTACCTGACGATTTCTAAAGCAAGACACAAAATCATTCAAGCAAACACCTTATTTCCGATAACGGCCACATTCGCACAGCACACCGCTGTCCGCTTATAACTTGAGCCGCGCAAAAATCGGTGTAAGGTGCCAATTGTAGAGAAAAATGTCTGCAAACACGTCAGGGCTGCCATGTCAATGAATATCACAGATTTAGCAATTACATCGGTCAGAAATTCTGAATTATGTCGAATAATGTTCAAGGAGGCTCAAAAAGCCAGTTTCTCTATATATATTGTTTTAACGGTTAACTGTATTGTAGATAGATCATTATCATCAGCCTATAGCAGTCCACTGCTGGATTTAGGCCTCCCCCAATGTGCACCATTTCACCCTGTCCTCGGCTTGTCGCATCCAGCTTCAGCCAGCCACCTTTCGCACATCATCACTCCATCTTGCCAGAGGGCGTTCTACGCTACGTTTGCCGAGTCGCGGTCTCCACTCAAAAACACGTCTACCCGCGTAGTAGATATTGTATCTTAATAAAAAATAGATTCTAACACTAAGAAAGATGATAGTAAAATTGTGCCCTATTTAATTATTTTGATATAATATCCAGGATAAGTTGAACTCGCATTGTACAGGCTTTTCCTACTTTGAGAGGTCAGCATAATTATACCTACTATAGGTACACATTGCATAACCATAATTGTCCGTGAATCTTATTGCGATTCATGTGCTGCCCCCAATGCTGGGCACACCTTAGCAAGGCTGTAGCCAGGATATTTTTTCAGATGGTGTCTCTGGTCCAAAGCTCATCCCCTAAACATTCTGGGAGGAGGCTATTTATTTTTGGACCAGGAGACAATATTAGTAAAAAAAATATTTGAAAATATTAGTTTCATGAAGGGGTTTCAACTTTCATCTTCATTTATGCCCACACCCATGACATCTTTATACCATTACCTCGGACACTCCATAGAAATGCTTGAATTCTGATGCCTAGCTGTAACACTAGGTAGGTAGATAAACTTCTACGCCTTCTCTGTGGTTACGATGGGTGAACAGACCCAATGTCAGCGGTCCCGACCTCAAATATTACATCTATACCTACCTATCTACTGCACGGAATAAGATTTCCGACGTGCCACCCCTACACTGAATGCAGGGATGCTATCAATTGTGCATCGTGCAGATGACACCCGACTGCGCGGAGAGAAGTGATGTGTTCTCCTTCCTTGTACCCTCAATGTATGTCTTACGATCTTGCCCTTATATTTAAAAATTTCTTGAACTATGTGGAGCTGATCTTGCATCAGTCAGTCTTATCATGGTGGGTAATTAGTTGGGCTAGGCTAAGTTATGCTCTGACTTGCTCAGTGGTAGGACCTCTTGGGGTCTGACTGACTGGCGATCACCCTTACGTCGGAGTCTGTCGTAAAGGCAACTTGGTGTGTGTTTTGACGTTTGCACGTAAAAGCCAGTTCCCCAGTCAACGTATGTGTCAATGGGCGACGATGACTACTTACCACCAGGTGGCTCGTCAGCTCGTTTGCCGACTTAATCCATAAAAAAGGCTAAGCTACAGACTAGGCTAGGGTTTTATGTCTGAATCCTAAAACCTTTATTCAATCCCAAGGATATCGAAAAATATGTTTCGCGTCTAGTAACGCCATCTATCGTCGAATAGAAATAACTATATTATACTTTTAAGATGGTGTACGTGTATTTAAGATACTTATTATTCTATTATAATATTGAACTTTATAATGTATAATAATTATTAAAAGACTTTACCTAGGAAATTCATATCGTAAAATCGAAATAATTGTTTTAAAATATACTTTCGCTATTCGACGCCAGGTGGCGGGACCTGACTTATATTTTCACGTACAAGTAACTTAATTATCCTAAATAATAGTGTTTTTGGCTGCCTAACACTCTTAAAGTTCACGGTAAGACAAATAGTTCAAATAGTGTTATTGTACTTATTCAGTTATTAACAATTTACTCTCTTATTTTCGTTTACAAGCGAACTTCAGAGTGAGCTTATTTCATCTTCTATCTATACTTATAATAAATCTGTAGAGAGGTAGGTGTAATAAATCTGTAGGAAATAACTATCAGCGGGTGATTAGTGATCGATACTGACGCCAAAAATGCAATCAGTAAAATTTTTGTCTGTCTGTCTGTCTGTCTGTATGTTCGTTATAGAAACAAAAACCACTCGACGGATTTCAACGAAACTTGGTACAATTGTTCTTCATACTCCTGGGCAGGTTATAGTATACTTTTCATCGCGCTACGATCAATAGGAGCAGAGCAGTGAAGGGAAATGTTGGGAAAATGAGTGATTCATGAGAAAGGTTTCAAGCTATAAAACATCACGCTACAACCCTTAGGAACGGAGCAACGCAGGTGAAACCGCGGGCGAAGAACTAGGGAACAAAGTAACTATTCCACGCGGACGAAGTCGCTGGCAAAAGCTAGTCTCCTTATATATTTACTAAAAGTACCTACTACTTTTATAGTTTATATACCATGTCACTTTTATATAGGTATTTACATGTTTTACACTCCTTGTAGAAACACCCCACATCCCGTTGTGGGTCGCTCACCCTGTGAGATCTACCTAATAGCACCTAGTGATGCAATTCAATGTCAATGCCACGCGGAATACGGCCCACACAACCTTATAATCAACCTTACTGACATCACCGTTCATTCAAACAGATCTATTATGTCCAGAGTCGTCAGTCAAGGTTGCCGCGGCAAGCAGGCCGGGTGTGTTCACTAGATAACTAATAGGACTATTTAAATAAAATCACTGTTCACATTGCAACGCCGTGATTCCACCGTTCTATTTTTAAAATTTTGTTTTTTTCTTTCGTGAATTGAAGTGCATGCAGATGTGAAAAAAGAGTTTGTGTGAGTTAATTTTTTTTAGCTATCTTTAGACCAAGACAAAATCATGGTCGTGTGTTTTGTACGAACGTCTGCTATGTACTTACGTGTGACCGCACATTTTTCTAAACTCGTTAAGCAAGAAATAAGACAAAGTAATAATAAGAAAAGAAATTTTCTACTAGAACCTCCGGTGCCTGTTACCATAATATCTATGTGTGTTACATGCTCAAGAATCTTAGATAATAAAAAGTTTTTATGCATGCTCCTAATTAAAAAGAAATGTTTATGACAATTTAAAACTGTTGTCTTTTCCTTGTTTCTTCGTCTGTCATAGCCACTGACCTCTTTACTATACGAGTACTCTATTAAATAATAAATAAAGAAATCAGTGATCACAGCCATTATATTCAAGACTACTTAGTAGGTACATTAGCTACAAGACAGAGACAGGGTACTACTACGTAATTATCTAGATACATTACAAAACAAAAATGTGTAAATATAATAAAAAAGTTTTTTTATCACTTTGCAATTATCACCGGCTCAACGATGAACTTTGTTAAGCAATTAAAGTGTCAAATGTTCATATTTTTTTATAAAAACCTTATGAAATAGGGTTATACACAAAATTAAATGGAGTATGTACTAATTTAATATTAATATACGATTTAAAATATGTACAAAACCGGTTGACCATCTTGACCTTAAACTTTTTAATGTTGAAAATAACCAACGGCCAGCATCGTAGATTACGAGTCTGCCTAACTTTTTAACTGACATTTTTAATTTCCATATAATTAGCATAATAGGACGCTTAAAAAACAGAATATATCTAAATAATAAACCATATCATACCACATATTTTCCGCAAGGGTTAGGCAGAGGTGTACTAATGTACATCCACAGTTCGCCGGTATGTTTAGGTCCTTTAATAGAAAGCCAGTCTGTCGCCATTAACCGGGCACAAATCCAAACCGATGTTTGGATTTGTGCTACTGAGAATTTCATAGTAGAACCCACAAAATACTGCTCGACACAAGACATCTAGCGTAGCAGTCGCACTTGGGACCACTAGACTTAATAAAATGTAATCTAAAATCAAAATATGCCGAAAGAAATTGCGCAAGCGACTCAGATAAATAAAAATATCAAAATAGGATATATAATTGCAATAAACTGGCGACGTATACTTAACTAAAATTGTTTACTATTGTATCTTTGTTTCTTTTTTTTCATATGCATTCGTCTTTTGTATGTAAGTACATACTTATCGTTTTTATGGCAGTTTAATATTTCATTCTTTCTCAATGTTTTTTTTTTCAAATGAAATACAATGGACGACACGTTTGACGTAACGACTGAGCGATCGGCTTCTACGCCACGTGTTGTGGGTTCGAGCCCCACACGGAGAAAATATTTGTATGATCTATATCTATAGGTAGTTGTTCCGGGTCTGGGTGTTTGTGTATGTGATAATTTGTGTTTGTAAAAGCACCCACGATTCAGGAGAAAATCCTAGTGTGGGGCAACGTATTATTTATAAAAAAATGTGTTAGGCTTTCAGGCCAAAATGTCCGGCTAAATATGATCTGTGTCCGGCTTTTCTATTATGAAGCCTGGCAACCCTACCTACGTAGGTAGAAAATCAATATTCTTTGCGCAGCTCATTTGATTATTGTCTTGCATTATTAAATGGGTGATAATCAAATACTGCGCTTAGGTAACTATTTGCTGAAGCATCTAACAAGTTTATTATTAGCACATAATATAATATTGTTATTTACTTCCTCAAGCAAATCTAGAGGTGATTTACTATTGAAACTACACCAGTCCCAGTCACCCCCCCCCCCCCCAACACAACGCTTCCTCACCGTTAGTTATTTGGCTAAGATTTTCTGCAAGGTGGAGGTACTTCCCCAGTCGAGCAGCTCCAATTGTTGTTGTGAGTGGATTTATTCGATTCCACTATGCATGCCTTCTCTTAAAATAATTCAATAATTCACCTATCCGTATCGTATGTAGCACATAGAGATATCCCTCGACTTATAATCAAATAAGACCTGTCAGCTGAGATGAGGATGTGTGGAGTGACTAGAATAGACAAAATAAGGAACGAGTATATTCTGAAGTAGACTAAAAGTGACGCCAGTGACCGAAAAGTTGAAAGGGAATCGTTTGTCTTGGTATGGGCATGTGATGAGGAGGGATGAAACGCATTTGACTACAAGAGTAGTGTATATAAATGTGGAGGGATGGAGGGGTAGAGGGAGACCAAAGGATAGATGGATGGATTGTTAAAAGCTGATAGGATGGATATGGGAGTGAATGATGAGGTGACGGCTGGCAGGGAAGAATGGATTTTATGGTGTTGTTTTGATTACCAACTTCTGGCATAGCCATGGATACTGTATAGGATCCGAGACGCCGATACCAATATATACAGAATAAAATCCGTGAAAAGTAGTTTTACTTTCAATTTGCATGTATCGGAAATCAAATAAATTATCACTTTAGAACGTATGATATCGAATATTGCTGCGTTGTTGCCGAAATAATATAACGATGATTTTATAAGAAGCTCTTTTTTCGACATTTTAGACTTAGCAACAAGAATTTAAAATAAATTAGAAGTGTTGGCCGGTATTAGGTGACGTCATTAGACGAGGTCAGTTGCGATTATTAGCCATAATCTGCCATAATTGACTGCAACATTACGGGGCTTACAACCTTCCGTGGTGTTTATTGTAGTATATAGAATCTAAACCTTGTCCGATCCGAAATGGGTATACAGGGATCCTAATCAAATAAAAATAAGAAACATTCATAAAATTATTTTAGTGAAAGAAAATAAATTAAATCCTAATATGGAAAATGCAAAAAAATCACAAAAAAATACGCCAACGTCACCTTATGACGTAAATTCAGAACGTGAAGGCAAAATTTCTGGTGTATCCAACCAGGAGACGCAGGTTCGAATCCTGCCCGCGACTGAATTTTTCCTTTGCTAAAATAACTTTATAATCTTAGCATGGAAAATTAAAAAAAAATCATAGAAAAGATATTATAGATAAAGATATTATATATTTCAGAGACCGGCCAAATTTAAAAACTAAGATATTAAGGTCAAGGCCAAAGTATATTTTAAACATTAGGTATTGTCAAAGTAACAAAATATATTGTAGAAACATTAATTTGATAATGTCTGAATAAAAAATCGAAATTCATAAATATTGCGGATTTAGTGTCGTGTGCGTGTACTGTCAAACTTATGTAATAATGTTTGCTTTAAAGGTTATTGAACTGAACTGTGTAGTGGTAACTATATCCACGCGTTCTGATTTAGAGGTTGACAGGAATAAAATCATATTGTGATTTTTTATTTTAACTTTTTTATTTCGTAGATCGAAAATATTATCGATTCTGCACAGCCTCTGTAAATTTGGCCGGACATTGAAAAATAACCCTGTATATGTCCCTGTATATTCAGGCTAAAATTATAACCGGTTAAAACTAACCATTATAGTGAACGTACCGACGATATAAATAGTAGGTGCTCATACTTATTACTTATCAACAAATCTCTGTAAGTGATAAGATTATAAAATGCGTCTGTTTGTCTAAACACTTCTCATTATCTAATAACGATAACAAACCAGTGTCGCGACAGACAAGTGCCGATAAATATTAACAAACAAATAAACAAAAAGATTAAGAGAAAATAATATGTGGAAGAAACTTATAAAGTATGCAGGAATCGTAGCAAGCGGTCTGTACTTTCTGCCTACCCCTGGGGTAAAAAGACGTAAGTGTATGTAATTACGTATCTATTTATGTAACAAGTGAACATAATATCAAGCCTGTATTCCCCGAAAGGGTAGGCAGAGATGTCAGAATCTCGATAAAAGAAACAGTTTTATGATATAACTAGCGACCCGCTCGCGGTTTCACCCGCGCTGCTCCGTTCCTAAGAGGCGTAGCGTGATGTTATATAACCTATGTTACTCAGTGATAATGTAGCTTTCTAACGGCAAAAGAATTTTTGAAATCGGTCCAGTACTTTTTGAGTCAATTCTCTACAAACATACATACAAATCTTTCCTCTTTTAATATTAGTATAGATTAATACAACAAGAAATATTATACTAATCAAACTTTTTGGTTCGTAGACATTTATGTATAAACTCTAACCCACTTATTTTAAATTATCTTCAATGTAGAGACACAGGTTTTTTACGTTTTTTTAATAGTATAGACTAGTTGTTGCCCTAGTTTCACTCGCTTCCCAAAAGGATTTACCTAGCTACTATAACTCGACTTCTAAGCGGCGTATCAAGATGAAACATGATCAATATTAAACCTCCAGCAATACAACTGTACATAGCATACTATCGTGCAGTATTTTTGCGTCATGCACGTACAGATAAAAATTCGTTGTACATGAAAATCCGGGCTTCTACGCGATACCTACGAAACGCCTACGCAGTAGCTACACGCTGGCTACAAGTTGCATACGCGGCCACTAAGATGAGTCTACGCGCGCTACACAGTCGCTACGTGGCAGCTACGAGCGCCTATACGGCTGCTACGCCGTGTATACGCGATACGGCGATACCTACGAGGCGCCTACGCAGTAGCAGTACGATGAGTCTACGCGCTGCTTATGCAGTCGACCACGTAGCAACTGCATAAGCACTAATAGCCGCCTACGCGGATGATACGCGGTGTATACGCGATACGGCGGTACGGTTACTTGAAGATAGCTGTTAATAATTTTAACATTAACACGTCCAACACCTCAGTCTACCTGTGACGATGGATGCCGTAGAGATCCGAATCGTCAAGAAACCTAGTGTGTGTGTGTGTGTGTTTCGACTTCAGCGCGTAAGAGCCAGTTCTAGCTCGGTTACTGCAGCTCTGGCAGTCTGCAGACCGTAGGGGCTCTTATGGGTGGGCAATCGCATCAGAAACTCCTCTGGTGTTGCAGGTGTCCATGGGCAACCATGACTACTTGCCATAGGAGACGATGATTATTTACAACCACGTGACTCGTCCGCTCGTTTGGCGACTTAATCAATAACAAAAATATGTATATCTATATCAATCGCGATAAAATCCGTAAAAAGTAGTTTTATTTCAATAATTATTTTAATTTAATTTCGTCTACATGGAATTTGTCACAGTAATTTTGTAATTTTACTGCCGCATTTGCACTATATTTTTAATAAGCAATTACCTACTTATTTTAGTGAAAGAGAAAATTCGACCGCGGGCAGCATTCATACCTGCGTCTTCCGATTAGATACACCAGAGCGCACGGCGACGCCACCGCGTGTCCATACCGCCAGACCCGCCACATTCTGAATTTACGTCTTTAAGGTGACGTCATTGACTGAATTTCGATCTGGCGGGTGTGACTCGCGGTGGCGTCGCCGGGCGCTCCTGGTGTATCTAACTAGAAGACGTAGGTTTGAATCCCGCCCGGGGTCGAATTTCTCCTTCCCTAAAACAACTTTATAATCTTAGCATGGAAAATCACAAAAATATATGCAAGTATTATTTTTTTATTCTGTTTATAAATCTATTTTGTAGCGTCCTGGAATTCAGTAAACATATTTACATACTTAAGACTCTATTAATGAATAATATAATAATGTGTAGTTAGAATCCAATACATAAATAATTATTAAAGAACGGTAAAAATGTTAAATAATGATGTTTTTTTTCAGTACATGATGAAGCTGACTATAGTCCTGCTCCTGGCAACTTTGTCCTGCGCGCACGGGTACCATATCCTATGTGTTTCCCAAGTACCCTCCCACAGCCACCACCAGCTCGGGAAGGGTATTGTCGACCCCCTACTCAAAGCTGGACATAGAGTAAGTACCCTTCGTATCATGGATAACAAACCTACATTTTTTTAGCTGATCTGGTATCGTCGTGCGACGGGTTGTTGAGTTCTCTAGATTATGGTCGAGCAAGGCAAGCGCGCTCCATCGTAGATCGCAGTGTCGCTTAACATCAGGCGAACTGGCGGTCGAGCGTAAGCTTATCAAGAATAATAAAACTCAAAACCCACGACGAATTTAAAAGGATTAAATAACACTTGCGAAACCCCCGACTAAGTGATTACCTAAACATATTCACTGACCTACAATAAAATCCGTCGGGACTGGCATTCGCATCTCTGTTCTGTTCAAATAAAGTTCTAATAAAATTTAGTAAAGAAATGCTGTCTTGTAGATAAATGCTTGTAACAAAATGCACTAAACAATTAATTGTAACCAAATTAATTTAATTGCAATTAAAATTCATTCAATTGCAATTGATTGAGATTTTATTTTTCTATTATTTAACTAGTTGGCTGCCCGCAGTTTCACTTACGTCCCAGAAAGATAAACATACTATAAGTCCGATTCTGGGCGTATCAACATGCAACATACACCAGATTTTAAGAGCAATACATCGATGAAAACTGCATTCAATTCCATGCAGTAGTTTTTGCGTGATGCGCGTACAAACATTTAGACAAATAGACAAAGATTCTAAAAAAAATATTTTGTCTTCTATTGCTCTAATAAAGACCCCCACATTCGTTTTTTTTTAATATCTATAATGTACAGCTATCGGCCTGTTACAATTTTCTTATAGGTATAGATTACCAATTGGTCAAGCTGACACATAATGACTGATGCATGAAATTATTAGCATAATTTCCAGCAAGCATAGAGCTTAGGATTTAAAATTATTTTTATAGATATTACATATAATACGCCATCAAGCTTGTATTCCCCGAAAGGGTAGGCAGAGGTATACTAATGTACACTCACAGTTCGGCGGTATGTTTAGGTCACATGTAATAGGGGGCGAGCGAGCCCATTATTGTAGCAATTCACTAGATTAATGAGTATCAATAATGTAAAAATAATATCTATAAAATTGCTGTCTTATTAATATACTAGTTTTAAGGGCGAATGCTACGCTATAGGCCCTAGCCTCCTAGGTTCGATTCTCAGGTCAGGTCTCAGGTATTGGGTGTCTCTATAAATGTTTTGGAGTTTGGATTTTTGCACGGATAATTACATGGAACTTGAACACACGGGCGAACTTTAGGTGTACAACTCTGCCTAATCCTTTGGGGAAAGCAGGCGTGATGATTGTATATAGATAGATATATGTTATTTTTACATATTTTAATTTATTAACATTTGCAGATAACATGGCTGACGCCATATCCAGAGAAAATTGGCAAAGATCCGCCAAAGGGTTTGAATATCATTGATATAAGCGTTGTCAAGAAATATGCAACAAGTAAGTAATCTTATTATATAAAAATTAATTGCTGTTCGTTAGTCTCGCTAAAACTCGAGAACGGCTGGACCGATTTGGCTAATTTTGGTCTTGAATTATTTATGGAAGTCCAGAGAAGGTTTAAAAGGTGAATAAATATGAAAGTACGAAGTCTTTTTACGGATTTTATCTCGTTGTAGTGATATTACTTCATTCCCGACGTTTCGGATACTTTACAGCATCTACGGTCACGGTCAATACAACGCGATTAAATCCGTAAAAAGTAGTTTTATTTCAATGTCTAATATTCGCGTAAGTGTCAGACACCGGTAAGTAATTTGTTAAGTTATTTAATAGTAAAGGAAAAAATTCAATCGCGGGCAGGATTCGAACCTGCGTCTTCTGGTTTGATATACCAGACGCTTTGACCTCTAAGCCACCGCGACCACCCTACCCGCATGATTGAAATTTTGCCTTCACATTCTGAATTTACGTCATAAGGTGACGTTTGGTGACACCTATGAGAGGCAAGTTACCTTACCTCTCAACCGACACGACTTACTTTACAGTTAGTTCAGTGTCGTACGATGCCACCATACCTTTTAGCTATCTTTTAGCATGGAAAATGCAAAAAAAATCACAAAAAGATAAGTAATTTGTTAATTAAAAGTAAAAGATAAGAGAGATAAGAGATATTTTATTTGTAAAAACATAAATATACATTACAAATAGCTTGCAATGTTAAAAATTTACTTAGAGTAAAGTAAATAAAGTAAGTATCGAAAAAGTAAAGTTGGAAGAAAGCAAACTAAACAAAAATGTTTGTAAACCAAATGATTTTCATTTCCATGAAAACCAAAATTCAGACTTATAACTTGACTCCTCTGGTCTTGCGGGTGTCCATGGGCGGCGGTAATCGCCATCAGGCGATCCGTATGCTCGTTTGCCCCCTATTCTATAAAAAAATAATAATAATAAAGATTGGCAACGTTTCCGAGATAATTTTCAAATTCGGGAAAACCTGAAAGGTCCTTTTTTCTACAGGAATCATGGATGATATCATAAATGTATGATCTATGATAAGATGTATGAATGTGGACGAAGGTAAAGATGTATGCAAGAATCGTAGCAAGTTGCGTTCTGTAGTTTCTGTGTTTTTTAGAGGCAGGTAACTAAAAAATTAGAGACGAGAATGGCAAATAGTTTTTAATAATTTTGTTGGAACGAAGTTCCTTATCGCGCGTTGTGAAAGGGGGCTAGACGGAAAAAAATCTTACGAAAAGTTGTCAAAATCAACTTCTTGCAAATGTAAGCAAGCAAGCTTCTTCTTGTAAGCTATTGTATAATAAGATAATAATAAGATAGTAGTTCCTTTCGATTAATTTGCCATATGCTAGCATACGTTTATATTATGATTATGATTATGATTATGATTATGATTATGATTATGATTATATGTATAAATACTCGCTCCGTGCTGATTTTGAACTTGCATCCTATGGCACTGCGCTAATCGAGCCTTCAACTATTTATAAATTTAAACTTCGTTCCATCCGGGTGTCCCTTGACACCTCTCAAGTATTTGCATATTAATGTTGTTTTTTTTTTGTAGATGTGGACATGACACAGAGTAAAAACTTCAACAGCGGCGTTTCGTTTGTCAAGCAGTTTGCCAATAATGTGACGTTGGAGATGCTTGGCGTGCCGGCAGTTCGGGACGCACTGATTAACACACAATTCGATGCTGTGGTCACAGAGGCTTTCTTCTGTGATATTCTAGCTGGGTGAGTTAATTATAAGTTTATATTCCATGCACCCAAAATTGTATCAAAATGGTCGTCCAATGGTATTAAATGACATAATGCTAACAATTTTCGTAGACAAAACTGTCAAAAATCAACAATTCTCAAGCCATTACCATTTTGACACAACAAATTTGGAAAACAAGACTGAAGATGGGTCGTTTGGCTTTTGCGCTACGAGTTGTGAATTCAGATTCCACACCAAACAAATATTTGTGGGATCTACAGATAATAGGAGTATCTATGGAGTTTCTTGCCGGCTCTTCTCCATAAGATCCAACTTTTTGGAACCGAGTACCTAGTTTAGACTTTACCTACTTATTTTAGTGGTCTACATTTTGACTTTGATTTTCAGTATTGCGGCAATCCAGAGAGCACCATGGATTGTGCTAAGTGGCATTGGGATGTACCCTAGCTTGGAGACGCAGATGGACGAGGTGCGGTCTGTGGCGACCATCCCTCTCTTATTCAACATCTGTACCACACCCATGAACTTCTGGAGCAGAGCTGTCAACGCCTTCATATTCATGGGCATGATGCTGGGTAACTTGTAAGTTTAAAAAGCTAGAAATTTAACCAACGTAGATTTGCAACTGGCAGTCTGCAGTCCGTAGGGGCTATTAAGGCTCGGAAACGCATCAGCAAGTCTTTTGGTGCTGCAGGGGTCCACGGATGACTACTTACCATCAGGTGGCTCGTCTGTTCGTATGGCTATAAAAAGCGGCATAACCACATTATTTTATTTTGTTACCTAATAAGAAAACTACCACTAGACTAATGACTGCCTCATTAGTCTAGTGGTCCCAAGCGCGACTGGTACGCTAGAGGTCCTGGGTGCGATCCCCAAGTCGAGCAAAGTGTTATTGAGTTTTCTATGAAATTCTCAGTAGCAGCTCGGAGTCTGGATTTGTGCCCGGTTAATGGCTATAGGCTCGCCCCCTATAACATGGGACCTAAACATACCGGCGAACTGTGGGTGTACATTAAGTACGCCTCTGCCTAACCCTTCGGGGAATACAGGCGTGATGTATGTTATGTTATGTTACCTAATTTAAAGCCAAATGTGGGTTAGGCCGCTTTTAAGCTGACTCGAATTCTTACAGGTTGGACCGCCCCTCGACGATCAGCCTTTACGAATCCACCTTCAGTCCCCTGGCAGCCGCCCGCGGCATGACTCTGCCGCCTTTCGACGATGCCTTTTATAACGTGTCCATAATGTTCCTAAACTCGCATGAGTCGCTGTCTCCGACCTTCAGCGTTCCTCCAAATGTCATCAGCATTGCAGGGTATCATATCGATGAGAATCCTCCCCCGTTGCCAAAGGTTGGTAAAATTTTTTTTTTGAAGACCAGCTTTGCTAATACGAATGCCAATAAGAAATAGTATGATTCATCCTTGTTAGGACTTGCAAGAACTCCTGGACAAGTCAACCCAAGGCGTGGTGTACTTCAGCATGGGGTCTGTGCTGCGCTCGGCAGCGCTGTTGCCGCGGACGCGTGCCGCTCTGCTGCGAGTGTTTGCCGCGCTGCCGTACACCGTGCTGTGGAAGTTTGAGGAGCACATCGACAACCTGCCACCCAACGTGCACGTCCGGCCCTGGATGCCACAGGCTAGCATTCTCGGTAACTATACATTAAGGGTCCGGCGGAGCGTAAATTGCCCACACAAACGCAATACCGAAATAAATCGTAATCCAGACAATATTCTATCAAATTATGTTATTATTCGGATTTAAGCACTGTTAATCTAGGTTCCTACGGTCCTATTTCGTCTGCTACTACTTCATTGAAAATAAAAGACCGGAAAATCGTTCCAAACTTGGTAAAGTTATCAAAAATTGCATTCTCTTACATTTATTTCCAGTGAAGTATTTTGGACGAAATGGTAACGTAGGAACCTAGATTAATGGTATCAGAATCAGAATAATAACAGAATTTGATTAAATTGTGTTTGAATTACGATTTATTTCGGAATTACGTTTGCGAGAGAAATTCGGTCCGCCGGACTCTTAACATATGAGCCAAAAGATTTCCCAAGAGAGATTTCCACAGGACCAGTTATAATAAACTAGAGTTCCTGTGCGCAGTTTGTCTTCGTACTAACGTAATTTTCGTTTCTAAAATATTCTGTGCCCGCTGTACTTACACTATGGAGGTTTCATATTAAGTATAAAAAGTGATTTGCTAATTTATAAGAAAGAAAACAATTACCTTTTTGTGATTTTTTTGCATTTTCCATGCTATGATTATAAAGTTATTTTAGTGATAGAAAATGGACGGACGCGGTGGCTTAACGGTGAGAGCGTCTGGCATGCGTGCGTGCGTGCGTGCGTGCGAGCGTGCGAGCGCGCGCGTGTGTGTGTGTGTGTGTGTGTGTGTGAACTTTCATACAAACTTAGGGGTTGAATTTACAAAAATCCTTTCTTAATGCTCGTCTATAGTGCAAAAGGAATCAGAGGTAGAGAAGGTAGTCAGAGGTCGTCAGTTAGGAAATGCCGGAAGGCGCCATCTAGTTGACGCAATGTAAAACAAGATCTATTTTACATTTATTGCTTGTTTGCAGAGCACCCTAACGTGCGAGTGTTTATAACGCACGGTGGACAGCTCAGTTCGCTGGAAGCGGTGCGGGCGGGCGTGCCACTGCTGGCTGTGCCGGTGTTTGGCGATCAACCCTCCAACGCTGAGCGCGCCAAACGTGCTGGGTACGCGATGAAGGTCCAATTCGGCCCTGACATGGCCGATGACATCGAAGTGGCTTTAAAGGAGATGCTTACGAATGACCAGTAAGAATGACTGTTTTTGTCGTTTGCAGTTTCGATCACATTTCAAGAACCTTTTAGAGACAAAATTTTGCATCCTAAATGCTCATTGACACTATATAGGTACACTGATCTCTATATTTATTTATGCTCTAAAGAGTACTAGCTTCTGCCCGCGATTTTGTCTGCGTGGACTTTAGAATTGGGTCCGACCTGGATAAAAAGTAGCCTAAGTGTTATTCCAGGCTATAATCTATCCGTGTGGATGTATAGATGTATGGATGTTTGTTATTCTTTCACGCCAGAACGGCTGAACGAATCTGGGTGAAATTTGGCACAGAGATTGATTATAGTCAGAAATAATACATAGGCTATTTTTTTTCAGGTATTTTTTACGCTTACATTGTTTCGCCGAGTGAGTGAGGTTACCGGAGGCCCAATCCCCTTTTAAAAGGTGGGCAACGCACTTGTGACTCCTATGGTGTTGCGGGTGTCCATGGGCGGCGGTAATCGCTTACCATCAGGCGATCCGTCTGCTCGTTTGCCCTCCTATCCTATAAAAAAAGGTCGGACTCAATTTTGAAGTCCACGCAGACAAATACGTGGACAGAAGCTATAATATTAATAAGGATAATAATATAGAGGTATTATATACTCTATATTACTCTTTATCCTAGTGAAATATAAAGATCAGTGCATAAGCACTTCTACGGGTCCATCTCTATGCCTGTCAATCATACTATGATTTTTGTATGATTCAATAAGAGTATTACATTCCCCAATGACCTTGAGGATTTAGTCTTTGTGCTAGTATTTGTTGGTCACAGGCATTGCGGGGGTGCTTCACGCGGGGTGTTAGTGAGGTATCGGCTATTTCTTTATTATTTCAAAATATTCAAAGAAATATGAAAATAATAACAATACAAATTGATAATTATTTCATTACAATTTTTTTGGTATAAAATTCATGACTAACTATTAAGCCGTTAAAGAGAAAAAATACAAATTAGGTTAAAAAAGGCGTATTTACTTCAATTATTATCCAAAATTGGGGCAAATTTATAAAAATTCTAAACAATACAATTTGTTTGCGATGACCTTAAGTATAACATATATATTTTTATATGGCAAACGCACATAAGGATTCCACTAGAAACTTCTTTAAAACTAGGGTGTTTTGGATTTGAGCGATGTAATGCCCTTAAGTGACCATTTTAACCCGAACATTACTGACATAAATCGCTCATTCGGAGCAACAGTGTCACAACTGCAAATTTGAAATTTTACGCTACGCCATTTTTAAGATTTTTTCGTAATACAAGTGAAGATTGTTCATATTTCTTAGAGCTAGTAAATATGACGAAAACTAATAAATGTTATAAACTAATAAATATGACGTTTATTACTAACGTAGATTATTGTCGGGATCATTGTGATGTACCTAATTAGGTCAATTCCGCATTTTTTTGCAGTTGTGACACTGTCGCTCCAAATGAGCGAAATTATGTTTCAGATACACAAAGCGAGTGAAGGAGCTGTCGAAGCTGTTCCGAGCTCGTCCGCTCTCTCCCTCGCAGCTTGTCAAGCACTACGTAGAACTAGCTATAGATACAAAAGGTATGTTTTGTATAAAGTGCCAGTATAAGCTGATCTGTTATTGTATACGCTTCACGTACTATGAGAGATCAACTTAAATTGGAAATGTAAGACACGCTGTTTAATTTTAGTCTAGTGGTCCCAAGCGCGACTGCTACGCAAGAGGTCTTGGATTTTTTTATTTGTTTAAAAAAACGTTGGTTTGGACACTAGGATTTCCTCCTGTATCGTGGGTGCGTTTAAAAACACAAATTCTCATATACACAAACACCCAGACCCGGAACAACTACCTGTAGATCATACAAATATTTGCTCCGTGTGGGGATCGAACCCACAATACGTGGCGCAGAAGCCGATCGCTCAACCGCTACGCCAATCGTGTCGTCAAATTCGATATGATCCCCAGGTCGAGCAAATTTAAAAAATATTATTGTTATTGGGTTATTCTATGAAATTCTCAGTAGCAACTCGGAGTCTGAATTTGTGCCCGGATAGGCTCGCCCCCTATTAAATGGGACGTCCGGCGAACTGTAGGTGTTACATTAGTACACCTCTGCCGAACCCTCCGGGGAATACAAGCGTGATGGTATGATATGTTTTATTTTCAGGCGCGTACCACCTCCGCTCACTGTCTCTACAGTACAGCTGGTACGAGCGCTGGATGCTCGACCTGGTGCTCGCTCTGCTCCTCGTGCTCGCCACGCTAGCGGTGCTCGTGACTTTCCTAATCAAGAGTTTTGTCAGAAAAGTTTCGGGAACGAGTAAAAAGACAGAGAAGTTCAATAAGAAGAAAAGAAATTAGACTTAGGTTATTGTAAATAAATACATTGTGTTTTTTTTTTTTGTAAATTTTGTTTTTTTTTTTTGTAAATTTTGTTTTTTTTTTGGAAATTTTGTTTTTTTTTTACATACTCGTTGATCTAGTGCAGTTCCCAATTACATTTATTTAGGATCCTTGTTTAAAATAACTTGACCATCGCGGTCCGTAAAGATTAAAGCCACCTACAGTAACCCGGATTTTCTGAAATTCAACCCCTAAGCTGGTGAAAAGGGGGGTGAAAGTTTGCATGAAAGTCTGTCATTTTTTTGGGGGTGAAACCGCAGGGTATAACTTGTAGGTAATAAAACATAGAAGCGAACTGTGGATTAGTAGACGGGTCTCCTTCTAGCTAACCTTTCGGGAATACAGGCTTCCGTAAAAAAATTTACGAAACAAGTATACATGGCCAATACGAATGGAAGAGTTGGAAGGGGCCGACTTCGGCGAACATACCACAATCAAATTGCGGACGTTCTCAAAAAAGGTCAGGTTAAAAGCACCTTAAACCGACGATCATGCATGAGGAGATTAATGAACGTGGATGAAGCGAAAGGGGTGTGCCAGGATCGTAGCGATCGTAGCCGTAGCAATGGGAGACAGGCGTGAAAATATATATATATATATATATGTATGTATGTAAAAAAAATCTCTAATTGTAATTGAAACCCCTATCAAAAACGACAAACGCGGGCGACTTTGTTAATGATAATGATAGCTTTTGCATTTGTGAGTCGGTACGAGTTCAAAAGACCTCGTTTTGGGATTCCCTATAGCTACACCGAATTACGAAAAACAGAATGACATAAGCCGGAATATGGCCGTAGGAAGACGGTTAGGGGATGACCCCCCTGCACCCCGAAACAGGTGAAACAGGTAGTCTTCCTAGTATGATAAAATTGTAACAGGCTGATAGAGGAAAATCTAATAATTATGGGGTCTTTAATAAAGCAACAGAAATCAAAACAACAAATTTTAGAATTCACAGTGGTATTTATAATGTCTAACTTATAATGTGCATAATTCATCTTGACACACCGTCTAGTAGCCTGGTTAAAGGCAAATCCGCCTGTGATACTGCAGGCAGCAACAGCGCTAGCCCCCCCCCCCACCGTTTTGTTTCCTGTATTTGTCTAGAGCTGCAATTCCCCCCTCCCCCGAAATGTATTCTTGGTTACTGCCTTGCCTGCCCGAAGGCTAATCTATACTTATAATAAATCTGTAGAGATTGATTTGATTTGAATGTGTAACTGTTTATCATCCCTCAATAAAGAATCCAAAAAACCTCCGAGCTGCTACTGAGAATTTCACAGCAAAATCCAGTAACACCTTTCTCGACCTGGAAATCGAACCCAGGACATCTAGCGCAGCAGTCACGGACAGAACCACTTCTTCTTATCGCATCGACAGCAAACTGAAAGAGAAGGGCACTAGACAGACGAGACAATTCACGTTAGTAGCATTGTCGAACAGCAGATATCACATTCCGGTGACAACTAGGTCACGTGATTGGTCCGCGGCGACGTCATTGTTTGAAATGATACCACTATCTATTTAAATATACTTATAATAAATCTGTAGAGAGGTCAATTCTGTACATGAAATCTATTTCCAAAATAACTATCAGCGGGTGATTAGTGATCGATACTGACGCCAAAAATGCAATCAGTAAAATTTTTGTCTGTCTGTCTGTCTGTATGTTCGTTATAGAAACAAAAACCACTCGACGGATTTCAACGAAACTTGGTACAATTGTTCTTCATACTCCTGGGCAGGTTATAGTATACTTTTCATCACGCTACGATCAATAGGAGCAGAGCAGTGAAGGGAAATGTTGGGAAAATGAGTGATTCATGAGAAAGGTTTCAAGCTATAAAACATCACGCTACAACCCTTAGGAACGGGGCAACGCAGGTGAAACCGCGGGCGAAGAACTAGGGAACAAAGTAACTATTCCACGCGGACGAAATCGCTGGCAAAAGCTAGTAGATAATAATACCCGATTATTGGTACTACCGATGCGTCAAAAGGCCGCGCTGTGCTGTAAGCATCTGGCACATCCTGTAATCTCTAAATAACTTTTGATATCTAGATAAAAACAGATTAAGATAACACGGAATAGAGTAAGAACATCCAATACCTTTGGATTCGTATCAGTAAAAGTGTGATTGTACTATTTTATAAATAATTGATAACAATTTTCTGTAATAAATGAATTATTTTATCAGTCACATAAATAAATTGAATCGTTACGCATCGCAGAAAATTATCAAGCTGTATATATTATTGTAATTATTAACAGCAGTATTTGAAGAAAAGCAGTGTATTTTTTAAGTAACATAAGGAAAACAGGTTCTCAATTCATCTGTACGTAGGTAAGTATACATTTTGGTATTTTTCCGCGTCTATCTTTGATTTTTATGAACGGATTTTGACCATCCTAACGAAACAGGACTGAGGTTTTCCTATTAGAGCAAGGAGGTTAACGCATCAGCAACTCCTCAGGTGTCGCAGGTGTTTATGCCCGGCGGTGGTGATCATATTCAATAATTCCATAAAGAAATATGTGTTTTCTTTTTGACAA
This sequence comes from Acronicta aceris, assembly GCA_910591435.1. Taxonomy (NCBI): domain Eukaryota; kingdom Metazoa; phylum Arthropoda; class Insecta; order Lepidoptera; family Noctuidae; genus Acronicta; species Acronicta aceris. The sequence goes on along the minus strand of OU342786.1, from coordinate 4,511,884 downwards.
AAAAAGACTTAGGTACCAAGTATATTTAAAAAAAAAACGTTGCCCCACCCTATTATTTTCTCCTGTGTCATGGGTGCGTTTACAAACACATATTCTCACATACACAAACACTCGGAACAACTACCTATAAGATCACACAAATATTTGTTCCGTGTGGGGATCGAACCCACAACACGTGGCGCAGAAGCCGATCGCTCAGCCGCTACGCCAAAGGAGTCGTCCAATATCCTATATTAATGGTGTCTAACCATTGGTTCTGCTGACACACCACAAAATGTATTTAAATACATTTCACGCATCCTACGCTTTTTCTAATCTAAAGTAATTTTGTAAATGCAAAACATTGACAGAACCGACTGGTCAGGACTGATCCTTTACCCAAGTAAACTTTCAAGACCTCGATGTCAAAATCCTATTCCACATTGTTCGACTTACCAGTGCCGAGAGGAGACCTATTGTCTCCTCTCAGAATGAGAGTGGTTAAGCCACCATACTGGCATAGTGTTTGTTAACAGACTTCACACGTCAACGTTGAGAAATTCATTTAGGCATGTAGATTTCCCGCAATATTTTTCTTCACCATTTAAGCGAATAATAAAACATAACACACACACATTTAAAATGATACGCACACGATACAAAAAAGTCATAGGTCCGTGATTTAGAATGCTTCAACAATCTTAATTTTCTTTCAGGGACCGAAGCTTGATGCTCGTATGAATTAAAAGCAGAAACATTTCACCATGAAGTCGATTGTAGCAGTTCTGCTACTGTGCCTATCCTCCGGATTCGCTTACAAGATCTTGTGCATATTCCCTGCTCCAACGAAGAGCAACGATCATCTAGCAAATGGAGTCGTACAAGCGTTGTTAAAGGCTGGCCATGAGGTACTTGTGCATTTCAATCAAATATTTAATAACTCCCAAGTTTTAGAAGTTTTTGATGGGGTTGTGGTGGAGGTGGTCATGAGTACCTTGACGGCGAATCCGGTTTTTATCTGGCCACCACCCTTTTTTTTGGAAAAAATACTTAAATTATGGGACACCAAAACAGGCGTTGAGTTATGATGGTCTCAAAAAACTGTAATTGTCTTTCCCTGTTGTTGGAGTCAATATACGACTCGTTACTTCGATTCCAAAGAAATTCGATTCGAAAACCTCGGTATTTTAATTGGATATAATCGTCAAGGGCAGGCAGATTTGAATCTTTGCTTGAAAATTGGTGAGAGAATCCGTCGAGAAACGTGCCAAGAAGCTCATTGGCAACGACTCCATTGTCCGGGCTAAACTTCAAAGTCTTGAACATTGCCGCAAAGTTGCTAGCTTATCGGTTTTTTATCAGATACATTTCGGAGAGTGTGCCCCAGATCTCCAAGATCTTATTACCCTTAGCCTTTTCCACTATTGGACGACCAGAAGCACGAAAAAGCGTCATCGATACACGGTGGACATTCCAAAAACCCGAACGAAACGCTTTAAGTCCACTTTTATAATGCGTACCGCTGAAATATGGAATGCACTTCCCGAGTGGGTCTTCCCTGATAGATATAACCTGGGTGTCTTTAAATCACGAGTGAATCGGTTTCTTCTAGGCAAGCGCGCTCCATCGTAGATCGCAGTATCGCTTAACATCAGGCAAACTGGCGGTCATGTGTAAGCCTATCACGAATAAAAAAAAGAAACCAATTCAATCAATCAATCGAAAGGTATGAATAATATTAAAATATTTTTATTATAACTATTGGTTTTAGGTAACATGGGCAACGCCATACCTCAAGAAGGAAGCCCAGGCAAACCTAACCATCATAGACCTAACTGCAACGCGAGCCATCATTGAAGGTAATAAATTCAATTAAATAAATGATTACTTATTAAATTTCTGTAAATTGTTAATTTTAAAGCCAAAACATTTTTTTTTATAGTGAGTATTGGATAGCGCCATTACGACGGTAATGGGGTTAATCTTTCTCAATCCCTTGCCTAGCAGTGAGACGTATATACTACTACAATTCTGAGGCCTACGTCCAGCATAGTCTGAGGATAGGTACCTATAACTTCTACCACAATTTCCGGACGCAAGATGGCCAGACTGTGCATCCAAATCCTTTTTTTACGAGTTCGTGGATGTATCAAGAATGATCACCAATCCCCACACTAACCACGGCAAGCTTAGAGATTTGTTGATCAGCTTAGTTATCACTACGAGCCTGTCTCTCTTTTGTCGACTGTAAATAATTTCCTTATTATATTTACTTATCTTTTTGCATTTTCAAATTTGACGTCACCTAAAGACGTAAATCCAGCATGTGAAGACTTGTGGGTGGGACTCGCGGTGGCTTAGTTGGTCGTAGCGCCTGGTGTAGAAGACGCAGGTTCAATCCTGCCCGCAGTCGAATTTTTCCTTCACTAAAATAAATATATTTGCTTTTCCCAGCTGTGGACATGACGAAGCAATCGAACGTGGGTATGAGAGAGATCAAAGGCTTCGCCCGCAATGTGTCCCGCACAGCTGCCGAGAATCCAGACCTCAGGAAAGTGCTGGTAGAACAGCAGTTCGATGCCGTCGTGTCTAGCTGGTTTATCAATGATTTTGAGGCTGGGTGAGTAGTTGATACTCGTACATGTTAATTTTTCATTATACAGATAGGGATCTGACGTTACCGGATTTTTTTCATTTCCCGGGAATCGAGAACTATTATTTTTCACTATTATTCAACGTTAATCAATCAATATACAAAGTTAAGAGTCCGGCGGACCGAAATTCTCTTACAAACGTAATAGTAACGAAATAAATCGTAATTTAAACACAATTTAATCAAATTCTGTTATTATTCTAATTCCGATACCGTTAATCTGGGTTCTTACTGTACCATTTCATCCAAAATACTTCACTAGAAATAAATGTAAGCGAATGCAATTTTTGATAACTTTACCAAGTTTGGAACGATTTTCCGGTCTTTTATTTCCAGGGAAGTAGTAGTAGACAAAATAGTACCGTAGGAATCTAGATTAAAGGTGTCCAAATCTGAATAATAACATAATTTGATATAATATTGTCTGGATTACGATTTATTTCGGTATTACGTTTTTGTCGGGAATTCAAGCCCCGCCAGGCCCTTAAGCTGCGTTTGCGGCGGACAATCTATAGATAGGTGACCATTCTTAACACGTCAAGACTCCTCTCTGCCTCGGAGAGCACATAAAGCCGTTGGTACCGGTTGTCTTACAAACACCCATGACAATTGTTTCGTAATAGTCAGAAAACCCAAAAATTCTGACAACGAAATCAAATCATATTATGATCAACATTTTTGTATGAAAAAACAATGTTCCCAATACCTAAGTAGTCTCTTTTAATTTCGATTCTATTTTATTCCGATTACATGCAAAACAAATAATAGCATACTATCTCGCCTGTATTCCCCGAAGGGTTAGGACTATTATTAGGCCTCTGCCTAACCCTTCAGGGAATACAGTCGAGGAATACAGGCAGGTATATATTGTTAGTAATTAATCTTATAAGCGTTTTAGATGTGACATCTGTTAGCTTGTAAGATCAAATGAATAAATCAATTAATAGGTACACATCTACCTATTTATACCCATAGTTTATCTGTATGCTTATGAACTATGTATTGTAATAGTGGATGAGCCTATTGCCATTAACCGGGCATAAACACAAATTCATAGGGTAATTCTTGGCGTACTACGTACTGAGAATTTCATAGAAAAACCCGATAACACCAGGCAGTTTTTTTTTATTATGGTTCACAAAACTGGATACAGTACGGATCTTATGTAAAACCTTAATTTTTAAAAATTTCTTCATTATATCCCACTAGATGTGAACACAGCTTGCACTTAAAATGTTATGTTATCGTAACAAGAATATAGAAAATATCTACATCAATATTTTAATCGAATGAATAGGGTATTTGACTAATGTTTGTATAATTTAAAATATACAAATCATAATCTAAAAAAATAATTTAAATCTATACTTATAATAAATCTGTAGAGAGGTCAATTCTGTACATGAAATATATTTCCAAAATAACTATCAGCGGGTAATTAGTGATCGATACTGACCCCAAAAATGCAATCAGTAAAATTTTTGTCTGTCTGTCTGTCTGTCTGGCTGTCTGTCTGTCTGTCTGGCTGTCTGTCTGTCTGTCTGTCTGTCTGTCTGTCTGTCTGTCTGTTTGTCTGTCTGTCTGTCTGTATGTTCGTTATAGAAACGCGGACGAAGTCGCTGGCAAAAGCTAGTTGGTTAATAAAGTTCAAAGATATAAGCATTTAAAGTTTCTGGTATGGATTGAGAGGGGATGCTTTGTCCCTTTCCCCCAAATTAGTGTTAGTATAGGATTTGTATGGCGCATTGATTTGTGACGTCATAAACAAGTATAGTGCGCTCTCTGTCTAGCATAAAATTAAAATCATTGTAACTTCCTTATTTTTGTGCAGATTTTAATTTTATTTTCGTTGATAGGTTCTATTTATGGTAAACATTTGCATAAGACTATAAAAAATTATTATGAATAGCCTATTATGAATAGGGCAGATGATTAAGTAAATTATAGACAGTAGATAAATACTATTTCTTACAAAACAGAGTGTCTTCTAATGCTTTTTCTAAGGGAGGCTAAAGAAACTTGACGGGCGGATAGTTTTACTACAGGCACACAAATAATAATAATGAACCATTGTCTTTCCAGCTACGCCGCCATCCAGCAAGTTCCCTGGATCCTGCTCAGCTCTGTGGGGATCCATCCCAGCCTGGAGATGTTAGTAGATGAAGTGAGATCCATCCCCACAGTGCCATTGATGTTTAATGAGTGCGAGACTCCTATGAGCACGGCGAGACGAATGCTGAATGGACTGTTTTATTTGCTGATGTGTGTAGATAGTTGGTGAGTGATTTTCGCTTTGACCGAAGACTCTGGAGGACACTGGAATGACTTCTGATGAATCACATCGTGCTCCAAGCTGACCTCCCAAAGCTGATCTTGCATTGTATAGCGTTTTCGTACAATGGGAGTTCAGCATACTCTACCGACTAACGAATTATGGATCTACCTGTGGATATATAAGTCATCCCCGCCCATGGACACCAGAGCAGTTACTGATGCATTGCCTTAAGAACCTTTACGGACTAGGCTGCTGGAACCGCAGCAACCTAGACAGGGAATTTTACGCACAATAGTCGAAACACACCCCAAGGTGCTTTACAACTGACTCCGACGTAAGGGTGGTCGCCAGCCAGTCGGACGCCAAGACATCTAACCACCGACGTACAGATAATTGTAGTCCCGCCTCTTACAAGGTACTATGTGATTGGCTTTGAGGAATTGCATTCTAACCCGTTCCCACACGGGTAATACAGACTTATTGTTGATCTTATTTGGTTTTTATTGTTCACGAAGTTTTTAATGCTCTTTCAGGTTTGACGAGCCAGTTAAAGCGAACATCTATGAGACAATCTTTGCCCCCCTAGCGGCTGCTCGTGGAGTGCCTCTTCCCCGCTTCCACGAGGCTCAGCACAACGTGTCAATAATGCTAGTAAACTCACACGAGTCTATCGCGCCAGTGTACAGTCTGCCGCCAAACGTCCTGAATGTAGCTGGTTACCATATAGATGAGAATCCACCTCCACTGCCCAAGGTAAGGATGTATTGCTCAATTTCTACCAACTGTTGTCTTTTTTTTTTCAAGTACTGCTGGGAACAGCTTCCAGTCTAAACAGGGCGTATTAAAATGGTCATAATCAATGGACTTAGCTACACAATGGGACTTGTACAAAACTAACATATACCATCACGCCTGTATTCCCCGAAGGGCTAGGCAGAGGTGCACCAATGTGCACCCACAGTTCGCTGGTATGTTTAGGTCCCATGTAATAGGAGGCGAGTCTATTGCCATTAACCGGGCACAAATCCAGACTCGGAGCTGCTTCTGAGAATTTTATAGAAAAACCCAATAACACTTTGCTCGACTTGGGGATCGAACCCAGGACTTCTAGCATAGCAGTCGCGCTTGGGACCACTAGACTAATGAGGCAGCCTTGTACAAAATTATTGGACAAATGAGACTTAAAAACCGAAATCTCAAGATCAATGCGCTGAAGTGTTATCACTTATACTGGTATTGCTGGCATCTACACTATGCTAAAACGCCCTGTCCGATCCGAAAGGGGCATACAGGTATTCCAATCACATCACCAAATAAAATATGAAAAAGTTTAAAATTCAGTTTTAAGCAATAAATATCTTTGACTTTGACTTTGACACGATTGTCGTGCCAAAATTGCCGCAATTACCCCAAAATCGAGCTAATTTTTAATATCTTTTTTTTGCATTTACCATGCTAAGATTATAAAGTTATTTTAGTAAAGGAAAAAATTCAACGTCACCTTATGACGTAAATTCAGAATGTGAAGGCAAAACTTCAATCATGCGGATAGGGTTCGCGGTGGCTTAGAGGTCAGAGCGTCTGGTGTATCAAACCAGAAGACGCAGGTTCGAATCCTGCCCGCGACTGAATTTTTTCCTTTACTAAAATACATTTTTAATATGTTATCTATTAAACATTAAACTATTTAGCCTTAGTTTGACACCCAGGGACGGTATCGCTGCCAACGTGCACCACTGTATAGTGGCGACCAAAAGTCCATAGACAATCTCACAACGACGCTTGACGTTAACAAGTGACACGCACTGGCTGTACCTAGCAATGTAATCCTTAGCGTGCTCGGACTTTTGAGCGTTTAAATACTGTACCTATTGCCATTTTAGTTTATAATTTGTCGTTTTATAATATTTTTTTCTTGTAAAGTGAAAATGATTATTTATTTATACAGAATCCGATCTCGATACCTACTTAACAATACCTTCACACAGGTTGAACAGGGTTTTCTTAACATATTATCTGTTTATACTAATTGGTGATGCCCGCAGTTTCACTCACGGCCCAAAAAGGTTAACATACTATAAGTCCGATTCTAGGCGGCGTATCAAGATGAAACATGCACCAGATTTTAAATTAGACCTCTAGATACATTGGTGAAAACTGCATCCAATTCCGTGCAGTAGTTTGGACGTGATGCGCGTGCAAACATACAGACGGAGAAAAATTGTAAAAAAATGTTATTTTGGCTTCTGTTGCTCTAATAAAGACCCCCCATATTAGATTTTCTTTAATATCTTTTATGTACAGACATCGGCCTATTACAATTTTAATACAGGTATAGATTATAGGCTACTATTGCTGCTTACCATCAGGCGGTCAACTAATTTACTGCCATAATTATAGGACTTACAAGATCTCCTGGACAAGTCAACCCAAGGCGTGGTGTACTTCAGCATGGGGTCTGTGCTGCGCTCGGCAGCGCTGTTGCCGCAGACACGTGCCGCTCTGCTGCGCATGTTTGCCGCGCTGCCGTACACCGTGCTGTGGAAGTTTGAGGAGCACATCGACAACCTGCCACCCAACGTGCACGTCCGGCCCTGGATGCCGCAGGCTAGCATACTTGGTAAGCATTATTATAACAACATCTACAGAAAGAAAAACATTGTCATTTTACGTGGAAGAGCCATACTTCGGCACGAATGGGCCGGCTCGACCGGAGTGATAAACAACGCTTACGTTGTGTTTCGCCGAGTGAATGAGGTTACCGGAGGCCCAATCCTCTTTTAAAAGGTGGACAACGCACTCGTGACTCCTCTGGTATTGCGGGTGTCCATGGGCGGCGGTAATCGCTTACCATCAGGCGATCCGACTGCTCGTTTGCCCTCCTAACCCATAAAAAAAATGTTATCTTATATAGGTAGGTATAAATAAAAATGAATCGCTGAAATGTACGTAAGTACAAATTGTATATTTTTTTAATTAATGTCGGGAAAATTTACGCAAACGAAGCTGCTCACGGATCTCTAGTTATTTTATAAAAGAGAATCTATTTTGTTTCTTGCCGATTCTTCTCCATAAAGCCGATTACCTGGAACACCTAGTGTTTGGTAACTTGAAAGTAAATACATATTGTCCGCAGTTTCACTCGCGTCGCAAGACTATAAGCAGATGGACTATGGACTAATATTTAATATTTAAGTACCTACTAAAAATACTGTTGTGTCCTAACAGGGTTCATGTTTGATACCATCCAATATGATACCACCATTATGTCAACAACATGAATGCAGATTAAATGATTATGATTATGGGTTGGATGAATATGACGTTTAGGCGAAGAGACCAATGTCTCGTCTGCCTTTTTAGAGAACATCCTTCCTTTTCAGCCTTTTCACCATTGGGGAAGGATTTAGGAGATCATTGGCCAGGGTATTGTGATGGATCGAAAGCCGATCAGCATATTTCGATACAAAATGTATAAGAAAAAATACCCTACTTTATAGACTTCGTAAATGTTACATTAGATTAGCTTTAATATTTTGTCTCTTGTCGCAAACTTAAAAAAAGTTCACATAAACCTTATATATTTCCATACAAAATTTCAGCTCCTTAAATAATGGTTGAGCTACACGATGACTGATGTATGCGTACCGTCAGTTAGGACAGGTCAACTCAAAGCTGGCTCTTTCTTCAAAAGGCCTGTTCAGATATTTACATCGTAACACTCACATCAGATCTGATAATACTACGACTACTGTCTGGACTTTAAAACTTTTCATCCCCCTTTCAACCCCTTACAACCCTTTTCTCACATTAAAAAGTATGTTAATATGTCATTAGTTAGTATGTCCTTTCTCAGGCTCTAGACTATCTGTGTACCAAATTTCATGTAAATCGGTAAGTTTTGGCGTGAAAGCGCGACAGACAGATAGACAGACAGAAAAACAGAGTTACTTTCGCATTTATCATTAGTAAGGATTATATCTAGTTTTATTGCATCGTATGCTAAAAATGTTTAAAGTAAATTACCTATATTTTAAATATTTCAACAAAAGTGGCCATTTTGTCCGTGATACTAAATACTTATTTGGTACATTTATTCTTCATTCTAATATTTCACACCATCTTCATGCAGCTCACAAGAACATCCGCCTATTTATAACGCACGGTGGTCAGCTGAGCACGCTGGAGGCCGTGCACGCTGGCGTGCCGGTGCTGGCGGTGCCGGTGTTCGGAGACCAGCCCGCTAACGCGCAGCGCGCCAAACGCGCCGGCTACGCGCTCACGGTCAACTTCCACGAAGACATGGTTGAAGAGCTGGAGGTGGTGTTGCATGAGATGCTTAGCAATGAGACGTAAGTAAACTGTGGCGGATTTACTTATATATTTCTCAAGTACCTATATAAAAAAAATTACCGACTGTAAAATTATTGTCGTCTACAATTTGATAGTTCTTAGATTTGGTTGAAATCGTTTTTGGGTATATTCCTACGCTAATCAAAGCCCAGTAATGTGCGAAGAAACGTAAATATAAACAGATAAACGGTAAACGATAGTAATATTAGACGACACGATTGGCGTAGCGGCTGAGCGATCAGCTTCTGCACCACGTGATGTGGGTTCGATCCTCACACGGAGCAAATATTTGTATGATCTACGGGTAGTTGTTCATTCTGAGGGGAGACCCGTGCCCAGCAGTGGGACAGTATAATGGGTTGATTATGTATATACATATAATTTAAAAAATAATAGATAGGTAAATTCGATCTCCAAAATTGCCACCCCTAAAATTTGCCGCCCTAGGGTCAAAAGCCTATTCAGCCAGCTGGTAAATCTGCCACTGTAAGTAGACGTCAAAAGGGTAGCTGTGTTTGTTTTATTAAAAACTAGCTGTTTCCTGTGGTTTCACTCGCTTCCCAAAAGGATTTACTATAAACCCAACTTTAAGACGTCGTATCAATATGAAAATAATAAGCGCCAGATTTTAAGTTCCTCCAGCAATAGGAATGTAAAAACCGCATCCAATTTGCATACAGTAGTTTTTGCGCACGCGTACAAAGATACAGACAAAAATTCAAAAAAAAATATGTTGCACTACTTCTAGGCGGCGCATCAAGATAAAATTTGCACCAGGTTTTAAGTTAGACCTCCAGCGCTACGACTGTGATAACCGCATCCAATTTCATGCGGTGGTTTTTGCGTGATTCGCGTATTATCATACAGACAGACAGACAAAAATTCTAAAAATTTTTGTTTTGGCTTCTGTTCCTCTAATAAAGACCCTCATATTAGTTCTACCTAATATGGGGCGGTCTGCATCGTCCTGTTAGGTTATTATTTTTATTTAAATAGGTTTTTCTTTATTATTATTGTTTATTATTTTTTCAACAAATAAAAAGATAATTTAATATAAGAAAAGGGAAAGGGCACAGTCCTTTCCCGCAAAACGAATGTAAGTATAGAATTTATACAGTGCACGCACGGTTTGACGTCACAACGTGATCTTCATGAATGAACCAACATGGCCGAAATTGATTGAAAATTTTAGTTCTCAGTTGTGATTGTGGTATAGTTAATATCGCAATAACTACGTGCCTAGAATGTGACCTGCAAATTGAATTTGGCGCCCAAGCAATAGCCGCTTAAGCTTGTTTCATAATCGATTTAATTGCAGCTACTACAAGAGAGCGCAGTACTTGTCTAAGATCTTCCGCGCGCGGCCGGTGTCCCCCTCACGACTGATCTCCTACTACATTGAACTTGCTATTGAAACCAAAGGTACCTAACAACTACTGTATTTCTTCCCTACATCATCCTCATTTAACCCTACTATTTCTTTATGGATTTAGTCGGTAAACGAGCTGACGAGCCACCTGGTGATAAGTAGTCATCGTCGCCCATGGACACGAGGGACACCAGAGGAATTGTTGATGCGCTGCCGACTCTTACGAGCCACTATGGACTGCCAGAGCCGCAGCAACCGAGGGGAACTGGCTCCTACGCGCAAAAGTCGAAACACACACCAAGGTGCTTTTCGACGACTCTGACGTAAAGGTGAGGCCAGTCAGTCAGACCATTACAGGTTTTACCACCGAGCAACTATGTTGGATATCTTATTTTTTATTAAATGAGTGCCATCAAACCAAGATTGGGAAAAATGTTGATTATTATTTTGTTTGGTTTGGGTAAGTATGACTCCTTTGATCAAATTCCAATTTATTTCTATGCAAAATAATATAATATCGCTAAGGGCCGATTTTTCAATCGATAGATATCATTTATCGATATATTGCAGACCCAAAAATAATAAGACAAGTTTACTTTGCCCTGTGTCAGTCAATTTTGACCTACTGTATTACATCATGGGGCGGAGCAGGTAAAACATTATTACTGACCATTGAGAGAGCTCAAAGAGCTATTCTCAAGGTGTCTACTTTTCGCCCTTTCCTTTTCCCCACTAATCTCCTCTATAAATCCTGTAACGTACTAACAGTTCGGCAGTTATTCGTAATGAGCATTGTATTAAAGCAGCATGTAGCACTTCCTTACAACACTGACTATTCTAATAAAAGAAGGAAAGATATAGTTTGCGTTCAAAATACTGGAACTAAACGTGCATTTACAACAAAATTTTATGTTTTCCTAGGACCACTTCTCTACAACAGGCTTAATGCAAAAATTAATATCTACCACCTTAACTTAAGTAACTGTAAAAAAAATCTCCAGGAGGCCCTAAAAAGTATGTCCTACGAAGATACAGAGAATTTACTAATCGTGCTTAAGTAAAATTAATTATTGATTTTGTGATGTTTTACCTGATTAGGGAATTTATTTTTTGTTAATTAATATGTATATTTAATGATTACTTATCCTTCGGTTAATTTATAATTTATTTTTATTAATGTGTATTTAGTTTGGGATTATTTTAGTCTTTATTAGCTCTTTTTGCCTGAAACACAGGATTACCTAGTTCAGGCACATGTATTATATTGTAACTAATTTATACTTTGTATTACCTAGTTTAAACTATCTTAGCAAAAAATGTTTACTCAATAAATTATTTCCATCTGAGGAATAAAATTAACGTTTGACAGATTTTGTATAAACACTGTCAAATTCGAATTTATTCATCCGTTAAAGATGGGAAAATTGGCCCTAAGTAATATAATTGTGTTCCAATTTGAAGAGTATAAAGTCAGTGAAATTACTGAATTTAGACAACGCACAAGTGATAGCGTTTATAGGCTACGGTTGCCGCTTACCATCAGGCGGCCTGAGTGCTTGTTTTTCATTTAATAACAATAAAAAATACCTTATTCTTTCAGGCGCGTACCACCTCCGCTCGCTGTCTCTACAGTACAGCTGGTACGAGCGCTGGATGCTTGACCTGGTGCTCGCTCTGGTCGTCGTACTCGCCATGCTGGCGGTGCTCGTCACTTTCCTGATCAAGACTTGTATCAGAAAAGTTAAGGGAACGAGCAAAAAGGGGGAGAAGTCCAATATAAAGAAGAAGAATTAGTTTGAAAAATTAAAAATAATTTGGTTTTTTATACATTGTTTATAAAAATAAAATATATTTTCGTAACTAAATGCTATTTATTACCCCAATAAAATTGCGAGATCGGTGATTAATTTACATAAAAAAAACTTATTTATTTATTTACAACAGTGCGACGTATTTCTCAAATAATAACAAAAACTCTTTGGTTCGGTGCTCATTCGTTAGTTTGTGCACTTGAACCTCGCCTTCCGGTGTCAACAGCGCCTGGAAATACAAAATGGCGGCTTACTTATTTATGTACATTTTGAATCTACCTATATCTTTGCAATCATCATCATTTTTTAGATGTAATTCGTGAATAGTGATAAGATTATTAGAGGGCCTAACCAGGTGGATATTTTTCTTTGATTTTAGTATTGAATCCATCTACATAAATAAAAATGAATGTTTCTACAGTACGCGCGGCATAAGTTGGCCGGAGTGAAGTTCGCCGTTTTAATGCGCAGTGGATTGTTTACGTTAAAAATTGTGTACTGCGCAACCAAAAACTGACAAACAGCTAACTTCAGTCCGGCCAAGTTATGTCGCGCGTACTGTACTTATGTATGTTTGTTCACTAAACCATTTCGTCCGATTGCGAAGAAACTCTTGGCTGGTTGTTATGTAGATTGGAAGGTTTATGAGAAAAATGCATGCTGGTGGCTAGTTGATATGTATAGAAAACCTTGATATATAGAAAAGCATTCTCACCAGCGTACTGTCTCCAGCGACGCAAGCACTTGCCGCGGCATTTCCTGCGCATTTCGCGTAGATGTCGCTGTGACACAGATCCCACTCTAGAATGCTGCCATTTTGTAGCGACGCGAACAGACAGCACGGATTGATGCGAGACCACGACACTGACGTCACGGACAGCTGTAAAGTTTTTTTATGTTAGAAAACGATTCTTACTGCTTCCATAATCTAGTGGTCGAGCAGTGTTATTCGGTTTTTCTATGAAATTCTCAGTAGCCGCTCAGAGTTCGAGATTTGTGCTCGATTTAATAGCTTGCCCCCGATTGCATGGGACCTACACAAACCGGTGAACTGTTTCCCTCTTGTAAAACAAATAATATCTGAAAATACTACTACTGTCTAGTCTTAAGAAACCACGATTCCCTGAGTTCGTTTCGGTATTTCTTCTTAGAGGTCGTCAGTTAGGAAATGCCGGCGCCATCTAGCATAAAAATGAAAAACATTGACCTGTAAAATTTTATTTTTCCATCATCAGATATCTAATCGACGGCATAAAATTGACATTTGAAAGATTTTTTATAGAAAAACCGTCGATAATTCGAATTTATTCCTCCAATAAAGTTATCTGGCGATGGAAATATCGGCCTTAAAAGATCTATTTAAAGAAATAAATATTATTTATGTAGTAAATATCCTTTTCTCATACACTCGACCGAAAACTAAAATAAACAAAGTTCATACATGTGAAAGTTGCCCAGCTAGGTAGGATGAATATTTCAATGGAATGGATGGATGGAAATACAGGGAAGTATGATGAATTAAATTACATTGACAATAGGATAAGTTACAGTTCTCCTTGAGGGGACATAAACAGGTCTTGGTCTTGCGTCTCCCCAGCCTATGGCCATGTCCATTGTCCCTCCTCTGCTGACGAAGCGCACCATCAGGTCCTTATGTATTATATCATTTTATTTATAAAAGAAATGCATAAATTATATAAAAGGTAAATTATATAAAAGGTAGGTAGTAAAAGGAGAACAAATCCGTCATTTCAATCTTTGATCAGAATGTTGAATGGCCATTTAATGACACAAACTTTGGTGGATCAAACTGTGGAAATTCAAATGTCATTTATTGGAATTCTGATGGAATAAAATAGGAGATTGGACGTTGAGGCACTGGTGAATTAGGAATACTAATACCTACATAGGTGACCACAAAATTCATGGACCATTGTTGACATATAGTTTTTAATTGAGAAATGCTTGATGCCTCAGTTGTCTTCTTTAATCAAGAAAGCTTCCACTTATCTATGATAATATTCCACTCGCTAAAACAAGATTAAGGGCCGATTTTTCCATTGTCACATAACTTTTAACTGATTAATAAATTTGACGTTTGACAGATTTTGTATAGAAAAACTGTCAAATAATTCAAGATTTATTACTCCGATAAAGATAACTGGCGATGGAAAAATCGGCCCTTAATCTTGTTTTAGCGAGTATACGTATTTTTCATGAGTCCGGTGGTCCAGGGAGCCTTGGCAACTTGACCTTGCAAAATAAGGATACCAAGGGCCTACAGCGGTCCCTAACGGGCACTCGGTCTTCGAATTAGGACCTGGCTGATTTGACAGCTACAAAACCTGGACACTTAAGTAAATATATTTAATGCTGACTAATTTTAGGTCTATAACTCATTTTGGGCACAGGTCATCCTTATAAAGCCAAAAACTGTATTAACTGCCTAAATTGGCAAGGCAACTACTACCCATAATAACGATTTTTAAGATTACCTATTTGAAATAAAACCATTTGAACTTGAAGAAAAAGTTTTAGTAGGTACCTACTCAGTTGTGGATATTGTATAGTTAATGTTGCAATTAGTATTAGCTATACATCTAGAATGTTTTAATAATTAATAAATATTTTAAAACAACCGGCTTGCACGCGCCGACTCGAGCAAGTGACGGGAAGTGTATTAATATCGCGTTATGACTGCGTAATTCTTATGTTGTGACAAAGATGTCGCTAGTCCATAACTCAAAACATCTTACCCTTGACCCTGTCGTGTCGCTATGCGCATGAGTTCGACTTGACACACTGCTAATGTACCGCCCCTTGTCATCCGATTGACATTTCTCAATATCTTGCGGTTGGATGTTGCTAGAACAAAAAAAAAATGTTTTTTTTTAATGTTTTCCTACCAATTTCTATATGTTTTGTATTTAATTTCTTTTAATTATATGGCGTTGGAGTAATTTCAGTTTTAACATTATTAAAACATAGTCTCACGGCTGTATTCTCAAAAAAGTCAGACAAATGCTGTGTACTGATGTTAGTTGGCAGGTTTTAACTCCTATGTAATAGGGGGCGGACCTATTAACACAACTTGACATAAATCCAAACCCCGAGCTGCTAATTCTCAATTTCAGAGTTAGCTTTAGCTATAAGTATAGAAAATTAATTAACAGTTATGTTAGTGAAGGAAAAATTCGACTGCGGGCAGGTTCGAATCCTGAATTTTCACTGTAATAACTATGCACCGTGAAATTTAGATGGCTGTTTTCCCTTTGATTTGTTGGTATCTTAGCATGGAAAATACAACCAAATTACAAAAAAAATCATTAACGTTCCTCGAAATTGAAATCGAAATCAAGACACCTAAACTAATGATAATGAGGCAGTTTAACATCAGGTATTATTTTCTATATTCCCAAAATAACTTACCGACAATCCAACGTTAGTAGAACCCTGTTTTCTAATAAAGAACACACACTGATGGTTCCAGTGTTGGTGGCCGCCAAGAAGTATGGCAGCCGATGAGGTGACACTTCTATACACGTCACTGATGATGCATCAGCTACGAAATAAGTTAAGCTCTTAATACTGTCCCACTGTTAAGGGGAAAGATTAAGGGGAAATAGACCATGTTCACCACACTAGCCTGCAGATTGGTAGATTACATAAATCTACCATTGCGCCTAGATTCCTCGAAGTTCAGTTCATCGGTGTTTAGGTCTCATGTTATTGGAGGCGAGGCTATAGCCATCTCGGCACAAATCCTCTGACCCGCTACTGAGAATTTCATTGAAAAACTCAATAGCACTTTGCTCGATGTGGAAAGCACCACTCCGATAATGGAGTAGATTACCTACTTAGTTATTATTACTATTACAATTCTTAGCACATCGAGACCCTTCCGTACCCCAGAGAGCACGTCTAACCATCCGTTGTCATACAAAAGCATATGACTATTATCGTTAGTGGTAGTCAGAGACCCAAACAGTCTGACAAATAGTTTATTCTTAGATAAATTTTGAAAAAAGGTTGGCACATAGTAACCTATACATTAAAACACAGAATATAGATGATGTCTTATTACTACCTACATGATTAGGACATAGGTAGCCCAAAATTTGGTCAAAAGGGTCTGATTACATCCGGTGGCATCAGGTTAGAAGACTGCAATTTGACCTTATTCCATAGTAGAGAAAAAGATAGGTTGGCACTAGAAATGTTGATAAAAAAGTGAGTTATACTCACTAGCAACACAAAACTTATTTACACGAACAGCTCCAAGTATCCTCTTGCAACATAACACCTCACCACAATTTTTAGCAATCAAATAATTATCGCGATCCTTCCAATTCATCACTTTTAAATCACCACACAAGATCCCACTCTCCCAGTTTCTAGAAACTTCTTTTTCCACTGACAACACTCTTTTAATTTTAGCACTGGCAGCACTAGACGGCCTGTCAATGTCAAAGCTCATGGCGGATTTTGGGCGGGAAACGTCTTTTATTATATTTTTTTCTTGTTTTCTGTTTAACATTCTTCTTTTTGCTGCGTTTAAATTAAAGTTTTTTCTTAAATCGCCGTTTTGCGAATCTTTTAGTGGTAAATCGATATGGTCTAGTAAAAATATCGTTTGGTTTTTCTCTAGTTTCATTCTGGACCAATAAGCTTTGCCAATATCGGGCGGTATGGTTTTAGATTTTTGTTGTACAATTGACCATATCGTAAGGACGCCTATGTGTTGTAGAGATACGACCTGAAATAAATATTATAGGGACCTTTTATTAATTATTAGGACAGTCCTGCTAAAGTAGGTACTCTAAACCACATAATTCCTTGAAACTATACCTGCCCCAGAATCCTCCGTCCTCCCTCCTGGCTGACGATAGAGTGAGTATCACCGGTAAGCACTAAGCCGACGATACGGCCAGATACGTCACCACTACTCATGTTGTATGCACTGTTAGTGTACGCACAGGATTGAAGCGCGCAAGGTATGCTGACCTGAAAGAAAGCGGTATGTGATATGGTAACTGGATATGCCTATGACAGCAATGACAATTGACCAACTTTAATTTGAATTAAAACTCTTTCTGCAGAGATGGGTAAGCAATAGCTGCAGATTTTATGGTGATGATTCAGCTATAAATAAATTCATTAAAAAAACAAACCTCATTTAAACCTATATGACTATTCTTCATGTTCCACTCCCGATCTCTTTGGAACTCAGTAAGACCTCCTTCGTTTATTTCTACTAATTTAGTTGGTTTTTCTTCTCTAGTAACATCTTCCCGCCATGTCGGCTCTTCAGATAAATCCCAAAGATGTATTGAACTAAAATAATTCAATTCTAAGTGGACGTTTTGGTAAGTAGACCGCACAATTTAATGAAAAAATATCATTACACTTGCCGCGGTCAGACAGTAGATGCGACATGATACTTTAGGCCTGTAGTCAGAACCTCCCCAAGAGGTTCTAGCCTTGTCGCAGTGGGTGGGCTTAGTAACCGTGGAGTGACGCACCACGGTAAAGCAAAGTAGAACCCCAGGAAGGGGCTGCTCCTGCGGGCTTTGCCCAGGAAGCCTGCATTGGAGATTGGAGAGGCCACTTTGGGTTGCGGTGTCGTATGGGAGGCACTGCAGGCGAAGGTGTGAGGAGCCGCGGCGGGAAAAGAGTCGGTATCACGGTGCGCTGCTCTCCCTGCCTTCCGTGGCCTCGGCTGGGTCGCAGCCGCAGGGGGAGAGGAGTGTCGGTATTGCGATGCGCCGCTCTTCCTACCCTCTGCGGCCGTGATGTGGACGCAAAGAGGGCCATGGGCAACGGACTCGGGGTCGTCAGTCACCCATTGCACTTGGACCTCAGGGGGGGTCAAACATTTGACGTCCGCGGTGGGATCGCGGAGCATGCGAGAGCGATTCCCGTGATCCCACTACTATGCGGAAAGTGGTAGTGGTGGTGGTTTTAGTCGGTATGCTAGCCACCTGGCCGTAGAGCCCGACACAACCGAAAAAAAAGGCCTGTAGTCAGAAACTAAGAAACAGAAAGGTAACTAAGAACATAAAATATAATTAAAAAGTCTTACTCACCCATCGTCTAAAGCGGCAGCGAAGTATCCATCCGTAGTACCTGTTAGTCTTCCTATAGCTACATTATCTATAGCGGTTAGTACTTTTACAGGTTCTCGAGTGGCAACACTGATATCCCATAGACAAATTGTACATTTTTTCAGCGTGACATTTAAAGATTTCTTGTGAATCGTCATCAAAAAATTCGATTTAGTCTCCGAAAAATACATTTGTGAAATCTTTGTATTGTTCAGGAATATGAGATTTCCTGTCGTTATATGTTTAGTAGAAATAGATACATAGCCTTTACTAAATGGAAACTTAGAAATATTCAGTTCAGACAATTCTGTATTGCCAATATTATAATTCAAGACGGTACTAATTTTACTTTCGATTTTCTTCAAAAACTTGCCCAGTCTGTTAGCATTAAACTCATTACTTTTTAATTTTGCTTGGTACGTTTCGTATGGCAATATTTCACTGGGACCGACACCATCTTTCTGTTCGAAATATATTCGTAATGGATCTGTTTTATAATTTTCATCTAAATTAATCGCATTATTCGTTTCTACATTTAAATTTTGTAATGTCAGAAATGTGAATTTGGTTAAATAATCTTCTGTATTTCTACTATATTTTCGACTTTCTACTTTCTGTTGAATACAAACATCATTTTTCGTAAATTCTACTGGGTGTTGGGTCCATTTATGTTCAAATTCAACCTCATCTGTTTGAACCTCTTCATTAATTCCATCATCAAAGGTTTGAACAGCGATTTGGGTATAATTAGACCTGCCAAAAGTTGCCATGTAAAGGTCGTAAGAAATAGGTTTCATTTCGAATAAACTGTATGACATTTCGTGCAAAGTTATGATGCTCAGTAAATCTTTTGCACGTTGTTTCAATCTGTCACCTATTCTTTTCTTTCGTCTGTTTTCCTTTGATTTGGTGAAGTCGATAAACAGCGGTCTGAAAATAAAGTGATCATAAAGTTATTTTAGTAAAGGAAAAATTCAATCGCGGGCGGGATTCGAACCCGCGTCTTCTGGTTAGATACACCAGACGCTCTGACCGCTAAGCCACCGCGAACCCTACCCGCCTGATTGAAATTTGCCTTCACATTCTGAGTTTACGTCATAAGTGATCATTTGTATCAAGCTGACCAAGCGGTAATATGGAGCCTCGAAATCAGATATCAGCAAACAGGTTTGATTGATTTCATTGATTAATTCTAAGTTCATTTTAACATACTTACCTATCTAGAATATCAACATGCACAGTCGGTATGCTCGAAACTGCGCTGGAACTGCTCATCTCTTGGAATCCCTCATCAGTCAACGAGCTAGGTTTCTCAACACCTTCAGCAGTTTCCAGAATAAAGTCTAAAGCGACCGGCTTCAACTTATTTGCCGAGCGTTGATCCCGAAGATCGAAGCTACCTGTAATTTTCCCTTTCTGATAGTCTTCATACTACACAATCTGGTTTCGAAACAAAACCGAAAGAAACACAACATTGCCAAGATAATCTTTATACCATTCATATTAAGAATCTTATAGCGTAAACTGTTGTTTAAGATTCCTTTATTGAAGAACAGGATATACACTCATTAGAAATTGCTCTTCAATACTTTTTGAACAATTTTTTTTGTTGGTTTACATACTTTATAAATAACTAGCGATCTCGCGACTTCACCCACGCTGCTCCGTTCCTAAGAGGTGTAGCGTGATGTTATATAGCTTATATAGTTATATACCTTCATCGATAAATGGACTATCCAACACAAAAATAATTTTCAGAATCGGTTCAGTAGATCCAGAGATTACCCACTACAACCTCAAGAACTTTACCTCTTTATAATATTAGTATAGAAGTATAGACTAGCTTTGCACCTGTGGATCTCCTTAATCTCGTGAGAATTTTCCGAAACCCGGTCAGCGCACACCTACGTTATCTAAAGATTCCCTGTGCAAAATTTCATACTTCTAGATCCACCTTGTTTAAGCTAGTGCGTCACTCTTATCAGTTTTATTATATACTAAAATAAATATGATTAACTGCTACCATCCTCATAGTAATCAATACCGATTACTATGAGGATGGTATCAGTTAATCATATTTAAACTAACCAGAATCAAGCATATTTTCTTCATCTTTGACCTTTGACGCTGCAACCGCCTCGCTCTCAGCGTCATCACCCGCTTCATCCGGTTCATCACTGCCGTTTTGTTCGCTGGGTGATGTACTGTGATAGGAATCGAAGTCTGACTCGTAACTCTCAAAGTCATCTTCATAACTAACATCTTCCTCACTGGAGACTTTGTTTGGCGGTGTCTAAATAATAATTAAAAGAAATCATTCAAACAAAATTATTATCTATCCCACTGGGCCCGTATAATCAACCCATTATACTGTCCCACTACTGAGCACGGGTCTCCTCTCAGAATGAGAGGGATTAGGCTATAGTCACTACGCTGGCCTAGTGCGGGTTGGCAGACTTCACATGCCGTCGAGAAAATATCTCAGGCATGCAGGTTTCCTCACGATGTTCTCCTTCACCGTTTTAAGCACGTGATAATTAAAAACTATTTAATACGCACATGACTTCGAAAAGTCAGAGGTGCGTGCCTTGGGTTCGAACTCGAGACCTTTGCCTTGGCAGTCCAACGGTCATACCACTAGGCTATCACTGCTTAGCACTGGGCCCGTATCTCGGTGTCAAAATAAGAGGGATTACATAAACTATAGTCCATTACTCTGTATATTGGGTTTCGAATTTCGATGATAGCGAAAAGAATACTTCCCTTGTCTCTTCTTGGTTGTCTTTACACACTATTGACGAGGCGTGAACTCGTCTAATTTAAAATAATATTCGTATTTTCACACATATTGCTATATATATACCAACCTTTTTACTTTGACTCGGTTTTTGATCATCCAATTCAATAAAGAACGCCTTAGGTTTTGCGTTCAGCTTTCGTGTTAAATTAAGCATTTCAATATTATTATCCACAACACCAGAAGTCAATATTTTGACTTCATTTTCATCTAAAGTTCTTGTTTTAGTCCGTTGTCTCTCTGTAGAATGTGAACTATCTTTTTGTTTAGGAACTTCTTTTATGAAACTCTTTTCTTTTTCTTTTCTATCTTTTGAAGACTCCTTAACTTTATCTCTCTCTCTTTCCTTCCTATCTCTAGAAACATCTTTGATAAAACTTTTGTCTCTTTCTAAATCCATATTAAGTTTTCGTTTTACGATCGGTGAATTTACTGTAACATTAAATTCTTTGCCTCTGGGTGTGGATGAATATCTTGTTGTCTTTGCGTCTATTTTTGGAGTTGCCATTTTGGGCCTCTCATTACGCGTGCTAATTTGACTGATTGAAGAAGGCGATGATTTTAGTAAATCCTTCATTGGCGATACATTGCTGGTTATATACGTGGTACTAGGAGACTTTTTAGGTGCTTTCGCGTTTTGTAAGACACTCTTTTTCTTTTGTCCGTATATGTCAGCTGTTGTGGACTTCTGTATGAAGTTTCTTGGCGTAGTGTTTGTACTCGTAAATGGAGTCTTTTTGAGTTTTTCATCTTGAAGTGTTTTTGTTGCTTCGTCTTTTGTTTGTTTTTCTCTCTTCAGTTTCGGGTCGCTAGATTTCTTTACCGCAGATTGCATTTTATTTGCCATTCACTAAAAAAAATATAAAGAATTGAGGCACGGAATTGTAGATAAGTATTGGTTTAAGTTATGCTGTGAAAAAAAACAAGCATTTAAATAGGGTATTTATACTCCCAAGGAAAAACAGTCTAATTATATAAGTAAATTGGATGATAATTTTAAACTTTAGGGCCAATTCAACAGAAAAGCTAGAGAGAGAGCTACTCGGGTCAAGTTATCAATCATTTATTTATCTATAATATTACAGAAATAATTATAAAGTTAAATAAATGGCCGGCCGAACCGAGAATATAAGGGGACCGGCTGATCATCAGCCAGAATTGTCTTCCAGGAAAACCAGGCGCTTTTTGGCATGAGCATAAACTTAAGCATTCCATTTTTTTTTTTTTATGGAATAGGGGGACAAACTAGCAGATGGATGGCCTGATGGTAAGCGATTACCACCGCCCATGGACACCCGCAACACCATAGCAGTCACTTGTCATTGTGATTTAATTATTTTTTTATTATATAGAAATAGCACTTCATTCAAAAGAATATTTAAAATATATTACCTTAAGCTTCAGTATTTTAAATGTCGGGCAGAGGTCGCAACTTCGCCACCTGTGAGCGTAATTTAAAAATATTACACTCGTTGTAACACTGTTTTTACGCGCTACATAAAATTATGACGTTACTGGAATACTTACTTACCTCTTGCAAATAAATATAAAAAAATCGATGCCTTAACCTACTTCCAAGACAAGTGCAAAACAACACGATGAATAAATAATATGGCAATCATTCCTTACCTTGACATACTTTCCGAAAATGTAGCTAAATTCACTAAACGAAAAGAACACTCAAATCTTATAAAATTACTTTTTTATAATTTAAGTAATACCTAAAGCTACGTGAGTAATATCAATTGTAAATATAAAATTAAATTCTTGTGAAATACTCGTCACGACAAAACGTGTTACGTGTAAGTTGTACACAAGGCGCTGCCATGGTAACGATTATTACAAACAATGTTATTTGACGTGACTAGAATGTCAGTCTGTTGGCCTGACGTGCATGAAAACAATCCATAAATATATTCTATTTTTTAAACTACAATCATAACTATAGATGGGTTTCTGCCCCATTTAGGCAAAAAAATAAATACCGTGGCATAAACCCTAGTCCTGGCATAATCTCTAGTACTTACCTAATTCTAATATTATTTAATTCACGAGTGAATCGGTTTCTTCTAGGCAAGCGCGGTCCATGGTTGATTGCAGTGTCCCATAACATCAGGCGAACTGGCGATCAAGCGTAAGCCTATCATGAATAAAAAAAAATAACCCCCTGTTATCGATTCCGGTAATTTTGTCTATGGGTCTATCCGCACATTAGACACGCCTTAAAAACACTACAACTTCGCTCTAAAGAAGTGCGGGGGCAGTGAGATATTGAGTGTAGGGAGGAGCCGAGTAGTGTTTAAAAGAAAAAATAATACTTTTATTTACGCGACTGACTCGTGCGCTTTAGTTCGGCATCTTTTTGTGGGAGTTGACCAAAAACCGGGCATTTATTTATTTTATCAGCATAAACTATAATTACGGGGTTTACCCTAAAGCTAACAAAGCTAACCTGACCTCTCGGTCGCCCGTTTCCGCAGTAAGATGTCTTTGTCAACGGTGTCAAAAGCTTTTTTGAAGACAAAATAAGCTGTATCCACTTGCACATGTCCCATGATATCAAGGAGATTGGTAGCAGTGTTGTGCTCCGGCCGGAATCCGTACTGCGCATCTGATAATTGTCCGATCACTTGCTCCTGCATACAGCGCGGAATGACCGACTAGAACATCTTTGCCGGCGTCGACAGCACCCTACATACACATAATCAACCCTGGGTTTTTCTACGAAATTCTCAGTAGTTAGCAGCTCTCAGTTTAGGATTTGTTGTTGTTTAGTTGATACTCCACCCATATTCGCATTCCGCTAGAAATCATCATTTTTATTGCGCAACTAGCTTTTGCCAGCGACTTCGTCCGCGTGGAATAGTTACTTTGTTCCCTAGTTCTTCGCCCGCAGTTTCACCTGCGTTGCCCCGTTCCTAAGGGTTGTAGCGTGATGTTTTATAGCTTGAAACCTTTCTCATGAATCACTCATTTTCCCAACATTTCCCTTCACTGCTCTGCTCCTATTGATCGTAGCGTGATGAAAAGTATACTATAACCTGCCCAGGAGTATGAAGAACAATTGTACCAAGTTTCGTTGAAATCCGTCGAGTGGTTTTTGTTTCTATAACGAACATACAGAGAGACAGCCAGACAGACAAAAATTTTACTGATTGCATTTTTGGCGTCAGTATCGATCACTAATCACCCACTGATAGTTATTTTGGAAATATATTTCATGTACAGAATTGACCTCTCCACAGATTTATTATAGTTAAGTATAGATTATATATATTCTTTAGTCGAAATAATCTTTGTGCGTTTAACGGCAGCAAAACGATAGAAAAATACAGTACAAGTACAGTACAGCAGAGGAATTAATAAGATTGATTTGCATAGTGCTGGAACATGTTAGTGAATCAATGATAAAAATAAATGTCATACGTATGAATTGGAGCAAAAGGATTTTGACATACTTCATTAGGTTTTTAAAAAAAAAAATAGCTTAAGTAATGTGGGTCGCACATTACTAGTATTCTTGTTAACCCCTCGTGCTAAGCTAAAATGCTTGTGGTACGAGTGGGTTCACGTCGGTAGTGCAATGGATATGATCGCAAGTCCAACGCCCTAGCCATTAGGCTACCGCCGCTTAATTACATACATACATACACTCACGCCTTTCTCCCACAGGGGTAGGTAGAAACTATAAACTGCCACTTCGATTACTACGATTCTTGCATACTTCTTTTGCTTCTTCCACATTCATACATCTTCTCATACATACACGCCGGTTAATTATAGGATTTTAACATACTTCATTAAATCATTAGGTATATTTACTTGCTACTTAGCAAAAGAGTGCTATTTAGAGTCTCACCTGATATCAATAGGTAGGTATATTATCATCTCCGTAGAGTGATAAGAGTATTTACATATTTTACGAGATAGGTAAGTACCTATGTTTTTAGTTTCGCTTTTTTTATCAAATTCTCAGTAGCAGCTCGAAGTGTTTTTCAATAAAATACCGGCAGGACGTGAGTTATGCCACGCGCATTGTAGGTTTTGTAATTGCAGACTTCAGTTTTACACAACTCCATCTGAATAATATTAATTTGAATATGATCCTGATTTGTTTCTTGTTTAGCCGACTTCAAAAAAGAGGTTCTCAATTCGACTGTCTATTTTTTGAATGCTTGTTACGCCATTATTGCGTCAATTATGAACCGATTTTGATGATTCTTTTTTTGATCGGTAGGTCATACTTCAGAGGTGGTCTCATACAAATTTGTTCAGGATCTGATCATAAAAACAGCTTATTCTTATTCTTATGTTAACTTTTCATTATCAAGAGTGTTAATGTTTGGGCTATTTATCAGTGGAGACTTATAATTAGCAGTTTGGTTTTTTATATTATTTTAAGCATTCTGTTTTGTTATTTGTCTGTAAGTCTTCCTACAAATAAATAAATAAATAAAATTTATAACAAAATGTCAATAATACGTAATGACAGAGAAAATGATAAAATGATAACGTTGTTTAAGTACGTAAAATTCGAGTCGTTATTAAAAATGTTGAAATAAAATAATTTATAAAAAAAAGTAAAACCGCCTTCAATAACATAAAAAAATATGTTTTGTATCTTACGTGGGAGAGCCATGTCTTACGTGGGAGAGCCATGCCTTACGTGGGAGAGCCATGTCTTACGTGGGAGAGCTATGTCTTACGTGGGAGAGCCATGCCTTACGTGGGAGAGCCATGTCTTACGTGGGAGAGCCATGTCTTACGTGGGAGAGCCGTGCTTCGGCACGAATGGGCCGGCTCGACTGGAGTGATACCACGGCCTCACAGAAAACCGGCGTCAAACAACGCTTACGTTGTGTTTCGTCGAGTGGGTGAGGTTACCGCAGGCCCAATCCCCTTTTAAAAGGCGGGCAACGCACTGTTGACTCCTGTGGTGTTGCGAGTGTCCATGGGCGGCGGTAATCGCTTACCATCAGGCGATCCGTCTGCTCGTTTGTCCCTCTATTCAATAAAAAAAATGTGCGAAACAGTTTCGGAAATCGGTGACGAAATCCAGATTCCGATCAAATCATTACATTTCCAAGTACCTACATTTTATGAGTTGGTCGACTATTACATTTAACTTGTAAAGCCTACTTAGGTTTGATAGTTCTCCCTTTTAACTTCGTTATTCTTACATATCTATTACTAGCAACCCGCCTGCGGTTTCACCCGCGCTGCTCCGTTCCTAAGAGACGTAGCATGATGTTATATAGCCTTTAACCTTCCTCGATAAATGGACTATCCAACACAAAAATATTTTTTCAATTCGAACCAGTAGTTCCTGAGATTAGCGCGTTCAAACAAACTCCTCAGCTTTTTAATATTATCTATCTATACTTATAATAAATCTGTAGAGAGGTCAATTCTGTACATGAAATATATTTCCAAAATAACTATCAACGGGTGATTAGTGATCGATACTGACGCCAAAAATGCAATCAGTAAAATTTTTGTCTGTCTGTCTGTCTGTCTGTCTGTCTGTCTGTCTGTCTGTCTGTATGTTCTTTATAGAAACAAAAACCACTCGACGGATTTCAACGAAACTTGGTACAATTGTTCTTCATACTCCTGGGCAGGTTATAGTATACTTTTCATCACGCTACGATCAATAGGAGCAGAGCAGTGAAGGGAAATGTTGGGAAAACCGGAGAACTTACTCCATTTTTTAAGCTTCCGTCGCGTGTGCAGCCTTAATGGTTAAAGCTACACAGAAATCATGTATGACGGAAATGTTCTCCTTAAAATTATATAAAAAATATTCCACGACAGCAAATGTCTATCTTTTATGGTTGACTCACAATAACACGTGTAACTCCCGATAGCTTAGCAGTTCGGAGCTTTCTGATTATATTTGTCTACTCTTACGTTAGGTGACTGACTGACTGACATAGTGATCTATCAACGCACAGCCCAAATCACAGGTTATAGTATACTTTTCATCACGCTACGATCAATAGGAGCAGAGCAGTGAAGGGAAATGTTGGGAAAATGAGTGATTAAACGCTAACGCGTAACGCTACAACCCTTAGGAACGGGGCAACGCAGGTGAAACCGCGGGCGAAGAACTAGGAAACAAAGTAACTATTCCACGCGGACGAAGTCGCTGGCAAAAGCTAGTACTTATAATAAATCTGTAGAGAGGTCAATTCTGTACATGAAATATATTTCCAAAATAACTATCAGCGGGTGATTAGTGATCGATACTGACGCCAAAAATGCAATCAGTAAAATTTTTGTCTGTCTGTCTGTCTGTATGTTCGTTATACAATCAAAAACCACTCGACGGATTTCCTCGAAACTTGGTACAATTGTTCTTCATACTCCTGGGCAGGTTATAGTATACTTTTCATCACGCTACGATCAATAGGAGCAGAGCAGTGAAGGGAAATGTTGGGAAAATGAGTGATTCATGAGAAAGGTTTCAAGCTATAAAACATCACGCTACAACCCTTAGGAACGGGGCAACGCAGGTGAAACCGCGGGCGAAGAACTAGGGAACAAAGTAACTATTCCACGCGGACGAAGTCGCTGGCAAAAGCTAGTATTATATAAGTATACATAAAACAAAGTCGCCCACCGCATATTTTCACGAATTTTCATGCGGTTTTCACCAATAAACAGTGATTCTTGAGGATAGGTTTCGAGCTACGCTGCGACCCTTAGGAACGGGGCAACACGGGTGAAACCGCGGGCGAAAAGCTAGTTATTTATATAGGTACTTACCTAATGCTGTAAATATTTTCACCATGTCCTAAAACTCTAGCAAAATGAATTTCTGAATCGAAAAATTATTTAACTATCCGCAAAATTGTATACAACCTATCCCACACCATGGGATAGAGGAGAAAAAAATAACATCCCCACTTTACGTGCAGGGGAGGTACCTACCTTAAGTTTTTCAAAATTATAAATTACCATTTTCTCGGCATCTTTAATTATGTATATTCTTACGTGCTAAATTACAGTTTTCTAGTCATAAGTCTTTGAGCTAAGCTGCAGACAGACAGACCGACGGAAATTGAGAAACTGGTTGATTGTTGACTACTGAACCCTGAAAAGTAGGTTTATTTTATAGAAATAATTTGAAGATTCTCTTTTTAAGGTCAAATAAAATATAATGTTCATACTATTTTATCATATATTATTTAAATTTGTATGCTTTTACACATTTGAAGATCGAATACTGTAGATTTACTACTGATTATGCCAAAGATATCGCTTTGCTTTAAATAGAAACAAAAAATAAAAATAAAACAATGTTTATGTCGTCACATACAGGTAACATTGTGTACTTCTTTGACAATTATTACTTAGACACGATAAATAATACATATACAAAATACGAGGCAAAGTTCAATAAATAACGAAACAAAACTGAGCTGTCAAACGCACGTGCATACACTTGGGCATCTAAAACTCTACTGATTGATTCTGTGAAATAATTTACATGATTTTCTTTTTTTTTAAATCTCTCCCGACCTTTTTCCGTTCTGGTAACTCTGGTAACTGGTAGCTTTTAGGCCGGGTCGGTTGAAATTCAATTTATAAACCGGCGACAATGGACGCTGGGTCTTCCACTCCTTGCTTGATTTTCTTGAGGAAGAGAACAGCTTCGCGGCCGTCAATCAGCCTGTGGTCGTATGTCAGCGCAATGTACATCATTGGTCGGATGACAACCTGTCCGTTTAGCGCGATTGGGCGCTCAAAGATACCGTGCATGCCCAGGATAGCCGACTGAGGAGGGTTAATAATAGGAGTACCCATTAGTGAACCAAACACACCGCCGTTGCTAATCGTGAAAGTACCGCCATCCATCTCCTCAACTGTCAGCTTACCAGTCCTCGCCTTCTCCGCTAAACCAGCAATGGTCAGCTCAATGTCCGCATACGTCATATTTTGTACGTTCCTCACGACCGGCACGACCAGCCCCTTCGGCGTCGCGACGGCTACTGAGATGTCTACGTAATCGCGGTATATGATTTCGTTCTCTTCTATGACGGCGTTAACAACAGGTTGGTCCATAAGAGCACTCGCCGCCGCTTTTACGAAAGGCGACATAAGGCCGAGTTTGACGCCGTGTTTTTTAGTAAAAGCTTCAAGATTCTTCTTTCTGAACGCCATTATATGAGACATGTCGATTTCGTTGAATGTTGTCAACATCGCGTTCGTGTTCTGAGCTTCCTTCAGACGCTGGGCTATGCGCTGGCGCATTCTATTCATTTTGACGCGCTGCTCCGTACGTGTGCCGGCCATTTCTTTACTGTAGTCCGTGGGAGGGACCTTTACAGTCGCAGTTTCGATCGCTTGCGCGTGACGGATCGCTGCTACGGGGATTGAGGAGATTGGGGCGGCGCGGGGAGGGGCAGCTGCGGGAGCGGGGGGAGCCTGAGGCGGGGGCGGAGGAGGAGCCGCGGCCGCGGCGGGAGGAGGCGGGGGAGGAGCAGCTGCAGCGGGAGGAGGTGGGGGAGGGGTGGCCTCCTTCGGCGGCTCCGGCGCAGGCGCAGCGGCTTTCGGCGGCGGTGCACCAGAGGTTAACTCTATTCTAAACAGTTTCTGACCCGCTTTAACAGTATCTCCGTCTTTTACATAGAACTCCTTGATGATTCCATTACCGGGTGCCATGACAGGTAACGCTGTCTTGTCTGTCTCAATCTCCATCACGACCTCGTCGGTGGCTACAGCATCGCCGACCTTCTTGTCTCCGATCTTCGCGTCTCCTTCTGAGACGGAGTCTGGGAAGCTTGGCGTCATGATGTCTTGTTCAGCGAAAAGTGGATTGCTAAAGTGGATGGTAGCGACCTGGTTGTGGGCGGCGCTGATGACACGAGGTTGGGTCCTCGAGGCGGCTTGGGAGAGGGCCCCGAAGACCTTCGGCGCTTCGGTAGACTTAAACCGGAGGGCCTGCCCTTGCCTCCGGTACAGCGTCTGTAAATGCTTGGAGCAGCGTCGTAACATCGTGACTGTTTTGATGAGATTTCGTTTTACCCTGGAAAGAAAGAAAGACTGGTTCATTATAACAGTCATTCAATATAATATAGGCTGGAAGATATTGTTATAATAAAGCTTTCTAGGTTAAAAATAAAATGTTAATGTGATCTAATAAAAAAAGTTGGGAATCGAATCCGTAGCGCCCCACTGATCGCTCAGCCACTTCGCTATCCGGGACATCAAATTGAAGTTTTAGAATTACTAACATAATATCATACGTGAAAAAGTTCACATGTAATCGTCACAAAAATGTATTTAGGACCTTTTCTTTACATAAATCACTCAAAAATCAACTTAAACTACATGCCACTAAAGTTGACATTTAAGTAAGAGACGATCATATGATTATTTTAACTTTTGAAACCTTTGAGCTAGAAGGTGCCTAGTTTTTTTATGGATGGGCAACGTGACTGATCTCTATATTTCTCTATACAGAGTAATAAAGAGGTCAGTGTCGCCAGAGCACAAATCAACTTTTTTCTAATCTGGTCCTATAATATTTGCATGGGAACAGAATAACAATAATAATTGCATAGACGTTATCTTAGGTATTACAATAATGGATGATCTATAAGAACCTATGTACTTGAATAGAAATGAAGTGGGCAATTATGGTATATGAAATAATACCCATTGTTTCGTATTAGTAACTAATAATAATATAACTACGCTGATCAATCCATTTACAAGGTTAAGCTCCACTTGCTGCGGTCATTATATGGATAGGTCATTGGGAATGGGACTCTTTGCGGACGAATATTTATGACAATCGTAATTGGTAGTTACAGTTTGATACGCCCGACAGATGTCAGAATGACATTTCTAAGATTGAGGATTCATTGAAAAGAAACGATATCGTACGATATTGAAAATATCTTGATCATTGTTTTATATCAAATTTTAAATAAAATTGGATTCATCTTGACTTAAAACATAAAATAAAATGAGAAGAATATTCACACATACAATGATATGTATACGATTGCAGTTTTTGGTTTATAAGGCGTCAGGAATAATTCTGACTGAAACACTTATTCGATCCATGATATTTTCATAATCGATTTACAACAGTCAGACGATAGATGACGCAATGGCCATCCCTTTTTGTCAATAAAGTAGGTATGTAAGACAGGGTGTCTTACGTACATTTTGAAATAGTGGTGTAGTGAGCTTAAAAACGGTAGCCCTCATTACATGTTTCATTAACCCTGTCTTTTTAGGGCCGATTTTCCATCGCCAGATCTTTATTGGAGTAATAAATTCGAATTTTTGAAAATGGAAAAATCGTCCATAATAAATAAAACACCAGTCAAGTACCCAATTGATAAATCGAGATCACGCGCATGAAGTTTTAAAAGCATCTCGGATATTACAAAATGTTCCCTAAATTATTCTAATTAGTAATAAACCCACCCACAAACAGTTGTCATTTCGGAGACCGCCCTCTACACTAACGCCCCTAGCGGCAAATTCACACTTGGTAGCCCTCATTGAATTTGGCTTCAGGATCTCAAGTGCAGTGAGTTGTGACGTCACAATTCTCTACATACCTATAATACGTTCTTTCTGGCGTAAAATAAAAATGCTTATGCTAATTAAGTTAAGTCTTTAAAATGCTAATAAGTTACCTCTGAGAATATTAGTGTGACAGTTAGATAGATAAATGTTATTTTATGGAATAAGTATATGGACTGCCTCATAAGTCTAGTGGTCCCAAGCGCAACTGCTACGCTAGAGGTCCTGGGTTCAAACCCCAGGTCGAGCAGTGTTATTGGGTTTTTCTATAAAATTCTCAGTAACAGCTCGGAGTCTGGATATGTGCCCGGTTAATGACAATAGGCTTGCTCCTACATCGGACCTAACCATACCGGCGAACTGTGGGTGTATATTAGTACACCTCTGCTTAACCCTTCGGGAAATACAGGCGTTATGGTATGTTATGTTAATTTTAATTTAGATACTTTAAGTCAATTTTGGATTATTCAAAATATCATTACCTAGTAAACCTCTGCCTAAACCATTCGGGAAATAGAGTCGTGATACATGTTATGTTAATGTCCATTTTTTGACTAGGTAGATACTGTTTGGAAAATTATCTTGATGAAGGTTAACGAGTAAGTGAACCCATAGTAATAAATCGATAACAAGCGATCGGTGAGTCCAATGAGTATTAACAACAATTTGATAGATTTTACGCTTCGGATTTCAGGTTTTATCGCCAGTCCGGCGCCCTAGCCATTAGGTCACCGCCGCTTCACCCGTTCCGTTAACACGTAGTAAGCACGGACGGTCATGGTATGAGACGGTGTAGTGGGCAATTCGACAAAAAGAAGCGATTCCCAGTATAAACCGAATTCTCATTGTACGGAAAACATAAAAGGGGGCCCTAAGTGTTAAAATATGGTGTCAAAATCGTCAATTATTTACTTCGGAATTGTTGGTTTTTGATAGTTTTGTCTATGAAAATAATGTCAGTCTTTCTGTCATTCAATGTCTGACTTGGGTAGTTGGGTCCCAGGCCAACCTGCTGTTTGGTCAGCAAAAAATGACCACCAAAGCATAATTCAGTTTTTTTTTGCAAATTAATGTTAATTGCCTCAAACAAACAAATATTATCTTTTGACACCTGTCTATTCATTTAATTAGTTGCTAATAGTATTCTAAAACACTTTTTTTTTTATTGACCCATACTGGGATTTTGTCACGACAGAGTTGGTGTTTTAATGGTAATAACCTAATGGTAATAGGCTCGGCTCTTATGAGACCTAAATATACCAAAAAACTGTGGATAAATACATCTCAGCCTGACGCAGAATACATCTGGGATAGTATGTTTATAGTGTGTGCGGTTACAAACACAATTTTGCACATACAAATATGTAAAACAACTTTTAAATCATACACGTCTGTATGGGGGTTACACCCACAATTTATGGCATAGAAGCCAATTGCTCAGCCACTATGCCAAACTTGCCATCAACAAAATAATAATTATTTTTATTGGTCCATAAAAAATGTAAAAAGCTATACTAAGAAAAATATTTAAAAACAATAGTGCTATAATGTGCATTTTATTTTTATGAAAGAGACTGTGTCATTTAAAATAGCCATTTATCTATTCTCAGAATTATTATCCTTGATAATATTGTAAACGTGAAAGTTTGTGAATATGGATGTCTGGATGTTTTTTTACTCTTTCACACCAGAACGGTTAAATGGATCTGAATGAAATTTGGCACAGAGATAGATTATAGTCTGGAATAACACATAGGCTACTTTTTATCCAGATCTCTTAGAGACGAGACCTTCAGACTTCTCAAGTCCACACAGACAGTCGCGGGCAGAAGCTAGTTATAAAATAATATGCTATTCAGTACTATAACATTTTCTCTCTACGTTTATAGTATCACAACCAACATCAAACAGCGAAAAATTAAGTAAAATAGTTTTAAATGATGACCATTTGCCCTTTTTTCGTTTTCATGATTTACATAGTTCAATTTATTTTTCAAGTCAAAAGTGATTAATTGGAAGGTTATTCCATATAGATACAGGCGGCCAGATACATGTAGGTATTAAAAAAATTATATGCTAAAATGGGCCAAAGGTGGACAGATGTATGTAGGCACTTCAGGCATTGTTATGCTAAAAGAAATTCAAAATCTACAGAACAGAGGGTTGGCCCTAACAGAGGGTAAGGTTGGCCATCTTATACCACTAAGGTGGCCAACAAGTGTATGGCCCACTTGATGGTAAGTGGTTACCATAGCCTGTGGACACTTGCAACACCAGGGGTATCACTTGCGTGTTACCAACCCTTTAAATTAAGGAGGAATAGTTGGCTGGCAGCATAGGAGCATAAATAAATAAATAACCTTGGGTGGCCAAGACTGTTAGTCACTTTGTGTATGACTAAGTAAGTAATTACTTTAATTAAACACAATTGGCTTTTTTACTATGGCACCATTGATTTTGTGCTATGAGACTGGGAAACAGATAGAAATGCTGGACCTTTGGTTTAACCACAATTCCAACCAGGAACAAATTAAGTGACCTCCATGGGAGTATGAAGGGCCAGTTCTTAATATGAATAAATTAACAGCTTGTTACAAGTGATGTCAAAATCCTTTCTCTAGTAAACAAATGTACTAATGGATTTGTTTGAATGGACTGGACTAAATCAAATTATATTTAGATGCATACATAGTGATTGTTTAGCAATTTTTTAGTATTATTTATTAGCCATTTTGATGAACCATCATGATTCATAATGGTTTAAAATAACAAGAAAACTTTTAAGAATAACTAAAAAATATCATTCAGTTGCTATGACATTATCTTATCAAATGAGCAAATATTACAATTAACGCACACAATTATTATTGAAATTGACATCAACCATTCTTAATCTCATCTCAACAATCATGATGGTATCAGGAGACATATCTGTGCCTCATATTAACACAAGATAAAAATTCATTTATTTTTATATGAATGAAATTATGTAGAACTAAGCTAATATAAAATTGGTAGGTAAAAAAATACAGCTTTACAAATGAGATCTTATGTTGAAAGAGTATTTATGTTCCTGTATCACCTCCATTCATTCTCAGAATAATAAAAAAATCATGTTTGAATGTAGAACAGCAGTCTTATGACATTTCTATGGGAGTGACAGAAAGGAGTGCAAGGGAATATGTGATAAAATACGACAAAAAATCACGGAAACTTATTAACTAAATTATCCGAAGCGTTAAAAAAGGAAGCATTACAGATAAAAGGATTAATTGGTTAGTGAGTTACAGCTGGACACGGCCGGCATACACCTACACGATGCAATTCAAGGTTAGCTACAGAAACAGGATGAACTGAAGGCACAAATATTAGTATAATCAGACCCCTTACCTTCTGGTGGAGGTAAACAACCGCTAACAGGTAAATATAACGTTATTTCACGGACATAAAATGTTACATAAGCCTAGATCTCATGACAGTTCATAACCACGATCAGTGTTAAATATTCGAGTTTGTTTAGTTAATTACAAGCGTTATTCAATGCATAGCGTTCGCACTGATGTTACAACGTACTGAACTGATACTTCTTATATTTCGACGCTGCTTTTTGAGAATTCAGAGTTCAGATGTGGCCCGAAGACCTACATTTATCTCGGTTCGATCGGCCTGGCCTTTTGCATTGAATTCAAGTTGGTTGGTGGCAACTGGCATCTGTCAAAATGCTTCGTTCCATCAACACTTGCTCATATTCTGAACACCTCAACGAAATAGCCTTATACTTATTTACTCGAGCCTGAGTGATATAGTACTCAAATAAAGCATCATAATTTTACGTTGTAGAGTTGGAACGCAACCAGAAGAGAAAGGTGGTGTCTACGTTTAGAAACTGCACCATTAAGTCCAGAAAATATTGATTGGTGAAAATATTGGAATAGTGTCCAAGATGAACACATTAATATTCAGGATTTGTACGAAAATGTATTTATTCGTAATACATTGGGTTAGTTTCAAAGTTAGGAACTTTATTGGTGTACCTTTAGTACAAAATACATTAGCTCCAAGCGAGAGCGTTTAGTTCGCTGCTATAGTTTAAAATTTTAAATTTTGTAAGCAAAAACTAAACGAATGTTTGCATGTGATTTGAATTCATTTTGTAATGTTTAATTTTATTCGTCTGTGATGGAGGTAGTTGTAAAAATCAATAAAATTATGAATCGGGATTATTTAGTATATAGTTACATTTCTTGTACTCGCATAAAAATGTTTTTAAATAAATCGTCTAGTAAGTAAATGAGGTTTTGTTCCAATACTGTTTTCGCGACTATTCCCACCAACTATTGTCGTGTGGCTTTTCCTGGCTGGGCCACCATCACCGATTTGAATTCTGGTTGAACAGAGAATCAATGAAGACAAAAACATGTCGCTAATTACTCGAAATTAATCGTAAAATAGTCAGGGGGCCCGGACTACCCTTAAGACTAACGAACCACGGACCGACCAATTCCCATATTTCAGGACTATTTCGAGTAAGTAGCAACTAATTTTCTGTTCAACCAGAATTCAAATCGGTGATCGTGGCCCAGCTAGGAAAAGCCACACCCTATTGTCACCGGCTTTGCGATATTGGGGTCACTGACCAAAAAAATCGGACAAGTGCGAGT
Organism: Acronicta aceris; assembly: GCA_910591435.1. NCBI lineage: Eukaryota > Metazoa > Arthropoda > Insecta > Lepidoptera > Noctuidae > Acronicta > Acronicta aceris. Next base: position 4,475,334 of record OU342786.1, on the reverse strand, counting down.
GGGACTTTGTCGGTTCCTTACTAATTTGTAGGTATGTACATACAACTATACATTTGTATTAATTATAATATACATAGGTACTATGTATATTATAATTAATACAAATGTATAGTTTTCAGATTTTTCCCTATAGGTACCTATAGAACTTGTAATAACTGTATTACTTGCCAAATTTCATAGTTCAAGTTAGTTAACGGAAAATACCCTATAAATTTTGATCCCTTTGAGAGTGTCGAAATGTACGTTTTTTTGCGGCATAAACGGCCGTATTTTTTTTGACTGAGCCCGAGGAGAGGCGCAGCAATTCATTGTCCGAGGCAGGGTTGTACCATTTTTTTTTTGACCAGTGTCTGGACGGGCTTCAACGTGTTTATTTATTCTAAAGTAGATTTGTCTTCGTTCTGTACCAAATATACGCCTAATAATTAAAGCCTGTCTCGGTCTGTACCAAATATGTATATTTGGTACAGACCGAGACAGGCTTAACCTAGGGTGGGGTTTTCTCAGTGAACATATTTTCTCCATAGAACACCTATGCTCTTAATGTTGTATTTAAATGTAGGTATGGAAATGTAATACTTTTGGTCAATAAATCTTATTCTTATTTATCATCATCATCATATCAGCCAATAGAAGTCCACTGCTGAACAAAGGCCGCCCCCAAATACTTCCAAATACAAGGACCGATTATATGACGCCTGCATCCAATGACTCTCAGCGACCGTCGTGCCATCTCGTTGGAGGTCGTTCCACACTGCGCTTTCCAGTGCGTGGTCTCCACTCGAGAACCTTTCTGCCCCAACGGCCGTCAGTTCTACAAGCTTTGTGCCCCGCCCACTGCCACCACCATGCGCATGTCGTACCCATCCCATCCCAGTATCCGTTGGGAACTCTGTTCTCGAAGTTATAACGAATACCACCGGTATCACTGGACGGTTTGTCACCTATCGGAGACAAACCGTCCAGTTAGATAGGTCCGACTTCGAGAAAGCGGTCAATCGCCGAATCCAACTCGGCTGAGTAGCGTTCAGGAAACTTCGCAACGTATTTTCGTCGACAATACCGCAGTGCCTTAAGACAAGTCTTTAACCTATGTGTGTTACTGACTTATGGCTCAGAGACGTGGTCGCTCACTATGCGTCTCAAAAAAGCTCAAGGTTTATTTATTGATGATACTGATAAAAATAAAACAATAAACATAAAAAGTCATACATTTATTGAGATGCACAAGAAAAAAGTCGTACCTACAGTCATACACGCAAACACCAACATATGAGGATTTTGTACATTTACGGTAAAGCCTTTTTGTTCATGTCCTTTTATTGCACATTGGAAATTCATACAAAATAAAAGCGTGTAAAGAGGATATTTATAAAAAATACACGTCTATCATGCGTGTAATTAAGGTAGTTTTCAAACTTCAGAGTACTTTTAAACTAGAATTTATAATTAGCAATGCTACGTTATGATAAACTTAATAACTATATTCAATTTGGAAAGGTCCAAATTGGTATAGTTTTGGTTTTTAGGCAGTATTTTACTTGTTCTTAGATATCGAGACTCTCTAAACTCATCTATCGGCAGCTTTTAATTACCAGAGTTAAAAATATATCTAAAGATACTTCTGGCGGTACAACAACGTCAAGCTATCCGTGTCAAGCTATATATTTTTATTTGGTTGACGTCCCATTTTCTAGATTATCCATTTAATGGCATGTCAGTATAGAAGCTGAAAAACTATAGTTTGATGTGTATCCGTGCGTACAACACAAAAGTAGCGAGATTAATCATTCAATTAAACTTTAGTTCAGTATTGTAAAATATAACATGTAGACTGTAACATTACAAAATAATAGGGAAGGGCCAGAAACATAATATTTTAAATCTAACGACAAGAATAGGCATGATAACAGTATTAAAGAATCAAATAATAAATTATTTTAGGGAAATAGGAAATAAACCTAAAAAATACTTTTATTAAACATTGAGATTAATAACATTTTCAATAAAATAAAAGTATAAAATACTGCAATCGGTCATGTCAACTGTAACACCAATCAGAGCGAATGACGTCACGTCTGATTGATTGTTGTGATACTTAATTTGATGTTTTGTTGCCTATTCGTGGTTTTTAGATAAAACATAACTTATCCAAGACTCATCAACAATAGGAAAATGATTTACTTAATACGGTTAATAGCTCCAATTTGCCCAGAATTGATTAGTTGATGCCAGAAGACTTTCTAGCATGAAATAAAGGCTTTTGCTCATCGCAATGTAGAAATATGAAAACATTATAAGTACTTATAATTTAACTTACACAAGTTTTTTTACACTAAGTTTTATACGTTTATTTTTGAGGTTAGCTAACATACACTATACTGGCAGCTTAAGAAAACCATACCATTTGTACTGTAAATAAAATGTGCCATATTCAGGTGCCGCTTTTCCTGGCTGCGCCACCATCACCGATTTAAATTCTGGTCCTTTCTGGCTGGGCCCCCGGACTACCCTTATAACTTTTGAATCACGGACCGACCAATTCTCATATTTCACGACAAATTCCAAGTAATTAGCGACTAATTCTCTGTTCAATCAGAATTCAAATCGGTGACGGTGGCCCAGCCAGGAAAAGTCACACCATATTGAGTAGGTACATAGTCAGGCTATTTTTAACAAGGTACCTAATAAACACCACGTCAATTACCATTTCACGTATATTTAAAAATAATTATTTACTGTAGATCTCATTCCCTTTACAATATTTTTCTGTTGGATTTCGCAATGCGAGAGTTAGCCACATATGATTACATTTCTTGTGAGGTACCTACTTGTTAGGTGTTTTTATTGATGTGTTTGTACACAGAGGGACCCCACACAACTTGAAAACTTTGGAATTCATTTCTATCTCACGATAATGTTGTATTAAGTTGATTTTCTTCGTTGAACACAGACCGTAATGCTTTGCGTAAACAGACGTGACGTCATAGGCGGACGCCATGACACCTAACGTTGGTCAACTTAGGGTCGATTTTTCCAACGCCAGTTAACTTAGCTGAGGAATAAAATTGACGTTTGACAGATGTTGTATAGAAAAACTGTCAAAAATTCGATTAAATTGCTAAAGTTAGGTTTCTGGCGATGGAAAAATCGGCCCTTATTTTATTAGTGAAATAATTCAAGTTAAATAATATTCCAAAATAGTTAAATAAACGGTAATATTAAAGAAAGGGATTTCTAAACCTGTCATCATGCCTATTTGTGCAAATAACACTAAATAAATAATTTTTTGGTAAAATAATACTCACATTGATAAAAATAAATGGTAAATACATTTGTCTTGCTGCGTCGTTTTGAATGACGTGTCAATTTTTATACATAAAAAGTTACCCAGAACGCTGGTAAGAGGTAACTGGTATACAAACATTGTTTGACAGGAAATTTCTACATAAAAAAATCTGTCAACCATCATCTTTTAACAGTCAAATAGAGCTCGTCCTGCGATTATTGTAAAACATGGCTTCTAATAGGATTGTTATTGGAGAGCTTAAAATTTAAAACGGTTTGCTTATTCCATTATAAATTCACTCTTATCTGTCTTTATTTTATTATTATATATTTTTTTATTAAAATTAAATTAACGAGTGATAGTAAGCCTGCAACACAGTAATTTGGTGGCGCTTACTCTGCAGTCAGCTCAGCACACAGTGTTTAAACAGACAACTGACGCATTTATTAATCTTATAATTGCTTCTATTTTCTTCTCAAGGGAATAAGTCTGAGATGAATTTTGAGAGTACAATCAAGGTACTTATAAATTTGAAAAATAAGTAAAAACTAAAAATGGTTCAACATTGTACTCATTTTACCTATTTCGATTAAATTATTACCCTAATAAGTTGGGATATATCTTGGAAAAAATCGGGGCTAGTTTTACGACAAACTGCATTTTTTGCATCAAAAGAGGCGCCAAGAATTCTATGTAATATACCTCATCAAGTTTTGGTTTGGGGTTTGCTCAAGCAAACATATTATCTCGAATGCATTAACCGTAAGAATATTACATTTTCTTAAAACAGCTAAGTACGAAGCAAGATTTGTTATTAGTTGGTTACACTTGTGTTCTAGTTTTTATTTAGAAATAACAAAATAATAACGAAGAAACTTATTTGAAAGTCAATACATTTCTTGCATAAATTATTCGATATACACTCAAAGATTCGAAAAAAAATACTTGAAATACTAAAATGCTTCTTCATTTACATTACCTATATTAAAACAGCACCTCGAAATGCATCTAAGCATCTGAAATGCAATTTCCGTGATAAATAACTAATAATTTACATTAAATAAATAAAATAAATAGCTGTTATTAATAAAGCCTCAATTTGAAAAAATAATGTCCACATTTTTTATACTTAAAAACAGAGATACAATTTTCAATAATTCCAATCAAAATTAAGATTTTCCTAACATAAAATTTAAAACGTGGATGTCTCCATAACAAAATAAGAACAAAACAATTTTATACAGAACAAATAATAAATACTGCATTTAATTTACAAAAACAATATGTACTCTGACAGGTCATCGGCACAAAAATAGATTTGAGATCGATAAACCTTTGAGATCTGATAAACCGCATTTCAGATCAAACATATCCAGAAATAAGACTAGGTACCTAAATGTAATGTCATGGTTGATATTTCCACCACAAAAAATCCGAAATTCTGAAAAAAGGTTTTATTGAAAAACCCGAAAAGTTAATTCTTTATTCACATCAATAATTTTATTTTAATTTTATGCTTCGGTACGAAAATTAACATACAGTTTTTGTAATGAACTAAATTATTTTTCATTAAATAACACACAATTTAACAGTCTAAAATGGAATTAAATTACTGATATCATATTTTAAAATAAGCTTCGAAATTAGTTTGTTTGGTTTGATTAATTTTGGGCCGATGACCTCATTGTGAACCAACCTCAAAGACGCCTCGAGTGCAGCGACGAGGCATCAAGGCGGCCTCGCGGACAGCGAAAAGACACAAATATAAATCTTTAGAAAAACATTCATGGCCTGTCTCACCACATCTCTTGCCGGACAATATAATATATAATTTATAGTTTTAGTCTGCGAGCATTTGGAGTCTTAGGCATTAACCGAAATTGCACCGAAAACCAAAAATTTTTACAAGTTTTAATGTTAAGTCTTTTGTAAGTTAAGTAATCTGATTCAATCTATCACACCCTCACAAGGTCTTAAATCCAAAAAAATAAGATTTTCATTTTATGTTGAGTGAGTTAAATGCGTTGTCTTTAACTAAAATTAGACGCGGGAGTGGCGAAAACAGGCCCCAGTATAATTATGAAATTTAAAGTCCGCTGCGCTCGAGGCAGTCTGACTCCGTCCGAGGCGTGGTGCCTCGCCGCTGCGTCGAGACCTCGAGGCTTCTTATTCCGCGTCTTTCATTCTGCAAGGCGTTTCTACCGCACTGTACCGCCCTGTTTTGTGGATCTACGAAGAAGAAAAGTCGCTTTTTACCCGGAAGCAGCGAACCCGACGGAAAAAATTACGTGAAAATAGCTAGTCAGCTTTTTATATACCAGAATAAGTAGACATCATAAATATCTGCGATTTCTTAACTCGAATTAACCGAAAAAATGAACAAGTAAACGCCTTTTAAACAAATAGAAATTGTGTATGTGAGCTTATTTTAATCTCGTTTTAGAACATTATAATACTAACAATTTGGTGAATTTTGTACGATTATTATAAGTCTCATTTTGCGATATCAAGAGAATAAAGTTTAAAATTAATTTACTGAAATATAGTAAATTGTTTAAAAAATCATAATTGGTTGCGTAGCAGTAGCATGTTAGTGTTTTCGTCCCCGATTTGCATTAAAAATATTGAAAAAACTGTGTGTGACGCAAGAGCCTCAATCTGAGGCACAAATAATCTCAAACCAAGTATCTAGGTTCACACCAAACGTATTGTGAGTTGATTGTAAGCGAATAGGTCCATACATATAAAAATGCGCTTGCACACTGAACCATACAGCTTATAGGAGTCACAGTGAACCTGCTAACAGCACACTATCTGACCCTAAAAATTGGACTATCGAGTCTGTGTTTACAATATCTGCACAATACAGCATTTAATATAAGCTAATATTTTGTTGTTTTTACTGTTTGTTTGGGGACGCAATTCTTATTCACAGAATACCAAAAATATAAAAAAATGCAATTCGTATTGTGCTACCAAATAAAAATGGTAAAAATATTTTTTATGAAACTATTTTGTTAATAAAATAAAAACCCCATCATAGTTATCTGCATCAATGTATTTTGTTACCAAATAAAATCGTGTAACCATTTTCTATATATAAATTCCTATTACGTAGTATAGGTACAATAGTTACGCAACGCAATAAAAAAAATCCGCATAATCCGTATGCTTTGTTACCAAATAAACTGAAAATATTTTTATTTCTAGATAAACCGTTTGAAATCGCAAAACGAAGGCTTTATTTTTTTTGTTTTGTTTATTTGATCATTAATTTCGTTCTGAAGATAGTTGTTGCTCGGACTCGAGTATTTTGTCTACAAGTGGTCCGGCACGATCGAAGCTGTTGTAACTATCTTCCTCCTCTGATTTCTTCTCAATCTGTAATGTTGGTCACATGTTTAAAGAGTTGGAACTCAACGTTGAATAAATTCGTTATCTAATAGTGGTACCTATATCTTGGTTTATGTTTCCGTATTTGAATTAGTTATCAGTCACTATTGTTATCAATCTCAATGTTCACTGTGTCAAATGTTCTAGAATGTTATAGAACACACGTCGAGTTCTCCCGCAAAATTGTTGGGAAATTAGGGCGACTGGTGCACTTCGCGCTTTAGTTCTATGTTACACCATGTTAAACTTTCTAGAATGTTGTAGAACTTACGTCTGGTTCTCCCAGCAGCATGTTAGCGAGGTAGAGCATCTTGTACAAGCCGTGTCATAAAGTCCCATCAATATTACACAGTCTCGATCTATTTAGAATATTATAGGACTTACGTCGGATTCTTTCAGCAGTGTTAGCAGGCGCCCGCCTTGTGCCCGCCGCGCTATAGAGTCCTATTGATATTACAACGTCTTGAACTTTCTAGAATATTATACTACTTACGTCTGGCTCTCCTAGCAGCGTGTTGGCAAGGTAGGGCGCCTTGTGCCCGCTGCGCTATAGAGTCCTATTGATGTTACAACGTATAGAACTTTCTAGAATATTATAGAACTTACGTCTGGCTCTCCTAGCAGCGTGTTGGCAAGGTAGGGCGCCATGTGCCCGCCGCGCTATAGAGTCCTATTGATGTTACAACGTATAGAACTTTCTAGAATATTATAGAGCTTACGTCTGGCTCTCCTAGCAGCGTGTTGGCAAGGTAGGGCGCCTTGAGCACGCCACGCCAGTACAGTTTCTCTAGAGGCCTGTTGACACACCACCCGGCGCAGCGGACGCCCTGCCACCGCCAGTACTGAACCTCAGTCCTGGTTCCAAGAAAACGCGGCATTTTAGATTTACTCAATTATTTTCAAACACTTAATAAACTGGGATGTTTCAAATTAATATACGTGCTTATAAGTTTCCTGATAAAGCTCTGTTTATGAGCAAAAGAAGCTAAAACAGTTATGAATTTTATAATAAAAAGTGTGAATACAGTCTTGATTTTTTTTTGTTTTTGTTTTTTTGTTTAAATAAAATTGGTACAATATTGCGATAAGATAACAGGATCTGTGGGTATCATAAGTGAGCATGGCAGTATAATGAAATGACTAATCTAACTTATCGTTTTATACATAATAGGTAGATACTAGAACATCCTAGTAATATTACAGACGTGAAAGTGAAAGAGTAACAAACATCCATACTTCATCACAATGAAGTATGGATGTTTGTTACTCTTTCACGCCAGAACCGCAGAACGGATCTGGATAAAATTTGGCACAGAGGTAGATTATACTATCCTACTTTTTATCCAGGTTGGACCCAATTCTAAAGTCCTCGCAGATAAAAGCTAGTGACTTATAAAATAGTACTTGACATTAATTTTTGGTGTGCAATAAAGAATATTCTATTCTATATTTTATATTCCATTCCATTTAATTCTATAGTAGTTGTGGGTACAGACGGGCTGACGATGTCTTTGTGCAGCAGCACGGCGCTGACGGCACACCAGCGCGCCGACCAGCGCCACAGCATCGCGTGCACCGCGTCCGCCAGCCGCAGCAGACCGTGCACGGCCAGATTGTTCGCGAAACTACGCCAACACATAAAAAAATTGTCAAAATGGTTTATTAAGTTATTTTTTAGTAAAGGAAAAAATTCAATCGCGGGCAGGATTCGAACCTGCGTCTTTTGGTTTGATATACCAGACGCTCTGACCTCTAAGCCACCGCGAACGTTACCCGCATGATTGAAATTTTGCCAATTTTTTTTCAATTTATGCATCTTTATGTGCAAGATAAATCGTCCTCAACTCAATCACGCAAAAATGCTTGTTTGTCATCTTGCTACCGTAACATGTAATGTTATTTTTTTTATGGGATAGGAGCCCAAACGAGCAGGCGGGTCGCCTGATGGTAAGCGAATACCGCCACACATGGACACCCGCAACACCAAAGGAGTCACGAGTGCGTTGCCGACCTTTTAAAAAGAGATTGGGCCTCCGGTAACCTCACTCACTCGGCGAAACACAACGTAAGCGTTGTTTAACGCCGGTTTTCTGTGAGGCCGTGGTATGACTCCGGTCGGCCGGAAAATTACTAGACTCACCGGGGATTGTTGGGTCCATGCTCTGCGTCGTAATCATGTGAGCTGAAGCAGTACGGTCGGTAGCTAAGAGCGCCCACAATCTGTGGATCACTCCTACGAATCTGGAAAAAAGTATTGAATACGCTCGTTATCTAAATAAATAAACAAATAAGGAAGTTATAAGCATTGTAATTATGTGCTAGACAGAGAACGTACTATATGGAATTGTGACGTCACGACTCACTAGGCAAAAAATCCTATACTAACCCTCGTTCTGCGGGAAAAGACAGAGCATCTCTCTCAATCTCCACGAAAATCTTTAAATGCTTATATCTTGGAACTTTATTCGCCGATTTAAATTATTTTTTTCAGTATAAGAATCGTATTTAATTATTTTTTCCCGAAGGACGTTTTTTTAATAAATCAAATATTAGTTAACTCAATTGTGACGTCAAAATTTAGGTGGACCGAGTGCCATACTGAAGAATTTCGTAATGTAAAAGAAACAATACTATTATATTTAACTTTAGTTACACACACGAGTACACAACATTACAATGCAGTTTTAGAGAAGATTCGATGCACAGCCACAGAATCAAAAGGCGGGAAAAGTTACGCTACAGAAACAAGAATATTAATAATCTATGGTACTACGAAAAAAGGTTGCGTTCTAACTCTAACACATACTAACACTCGTTTTGTGGGAAAGAGACAAAGCGTACTAAGCCCGTGATTTTTAACCAATTGTGCGGATGACACGACACGCGTGTCAAGGATTTCTTTCACATATGGCGGGTGACACGAGAGTAGTGTCATAATTAGCTTAGTTATATTGTATTTTTGATATACACATTGTAAAATACATTGCATTTACATGCTAAAATAATTGCTATTTTTAACAGAAATCGGCGGTAGGCGTGACATTAGCTTCTGTGGCGTTTCTGTCGTGTCATGAAAATGTTAGCCGTCATCGACAATAGTTTAACAAATGGGTGCCGCACTGAATCGGTTAAATCAATCAAACACCAGCCTACCTAGCCTACAGAATTAAAAAAATATCTCATTTCTTTATGCAAGATAAGTTTTAAGTACATTGTATGTTGATCATACCTGATAAAGTATAAATGGATTAAAGCAAGCGACTGCCGCGCACTGGTACAGTTGGGGTCTCGCAGCAAAAGTGTTCAGAATACCACTCACTACCTGTAACACACATCACATGATAAATTATATACATACATATGTACTATCGGCCAACGCCATATCTAGCCACCGTAAGGACTATATTTGCTTGCAGCCTCTACTGCTATTCCAGTCCTTACCTACGCTTATCAACCAATAGCATCGTCCTTTTTATGAAGTCAAAATCGTATCTCTAATCGTATAAACAAAAAAGATATTGAAATGAAAGTACTTTTTATGGATTTCATCCTGTTATATTTATATTATTTAATTCCTAAAAGCCAACATCACCGTGTGCACGGGATTTTGTTTTCAAAATGGCTAGATATGGAGTTGGCTGATAGTACATACATAAACTCACGCTTTTCTCCCAAAGATGTGGGCAGAAACTACAGACCGCCACTTGCTACGATTCTTGCATACTTCTTTTGCTTCTCCCACATTCATACATGCACCTGACCTTTTTAAAGGACTTCGCCAATAAAATCGGCGTACATTTGCCTTATAAATTCTTTTATTAATCAGTCATACATTATAAATATAACATATTAAACAGCATCTTCTCGACCAAGTCCGGATCAAGGCCCAATAGTCCACTTTACGGCCTAAAAGAGCCGAATACGGGCCAACAATGCTGATCACAATAACAGCCGCACAATGCTTATCTGACACTGAAAGTACCGATTAAATTCAGACAGCGCCGATTACAGCCAGATAGCGCCGATTACAGCCCGACAGAGCCAATTACGGCTAGACAATATTGATTACGGCTAGACGGTATTGATTACGGCTAGTTTCGACTACGGTTAGACAGTGCCGATTACAGCTAGACAGTGCCGAGTACGGTTAGACACAGGTGACTATGGCTAGACAGTGCCGATTACGGCTAATTGCAGCCAAGGAATGCCAATTACTCTGTGAGTCTTCCCAAATAGATATAATTTGGATGTCTTTAAATCACGAGTGAATCGGTTTCTTCTAGGCAAGCGCGCTTCATCGTAGATCGCAGTGTCGCTTAGCATCAGGCGAATTGGCGGGGGCTACAAAATAAACTGAATAGAATGATGTATGGATTCATCAAAGTCATCCCTTTTTACGAATCCACACTCCGTTATATTCAGTATAAGTTGAACTTCCTATACAATGAGTAGCAGATTATAATGGAAATGTATAACACGATGTATATGTGAATCATATCATCATGAAAAATGGCCATTTTCACACAATAAGTCTGTCAGGGCCGGATTTAGGGGACGGCATCCGGGGTTACAGCCCCTGGGCCTCCACAAAAGAGGGGCCCCACAATAGAGACATCGACAAACCTTTCAAATTCCCTCGAGTAAACACTAGTAAATTAAATAATAATTAGTAACTTACGATAGGACAAAAGAAAGTGATTTACTATGATTTCAGATTTCAAATTGATCATTTTATTTGGAAAATCATTAGGGACCAGGGGGCCTCCACTCCTTTGTTGCCCCAGGGCCCGGCCCTGGTCTCAGTTTACTAAGTTTTATATGTTCAATGTCAAGAATAAAAGCAAGCCTAGAGCATCGAACTTGCGATCATGTGGTTGCCGGTCCGAAACCCACCCATTGCACTACCAACGTGAACCCACTCGTAACACAAGCATTTAGCTTAGCACGAGGGGTTAACAAGAATACTAGTAATGTGCGACCCACATTGCAAAAAGTAAGCTTTATTTAAAAAAAAAATGATCATCAATGATCTATACCTGTTTGTCTTCACCCTTGACATCAATAATGATCCTCACATTATTGGCCAGCAGGTAGTCTAGAGCTTCGTCCAACAAACATAAGTGAACTTCTTTGAATTGTTTCCTGAAAATTGAACTTTATACTCTACGTAACAGGACACTAAATAATGGTGGTATTTGTCCAATGTTATAACAAATGGTGTAGTTAGACTGAGAAAAGGGGTAACTTACTTGAAAAAAGGGTAACATAGTGGGAAAAGGGTAACATAGTTGGAAAAGCGTAACAAAGTGAGAAAATGGGTAACACAGGTGGGAAAAGTTTACAAAGTAGGGAAAGGGGTAACAAAGCTGGCAAGGGGTAACATGGAAGAAGGATCGGATTATGATATAATGCCGCGATTTTTTACACAAATTCTATAGATTAAATTGGACTTGTATAAAGCCCTGGTCAAGATCTAATCTCCTTTCATAACATATCATCACGCCTGCAATCCCCGAAGGGTTAGGTAGAGGTGTACTATACACACAGTTTGCTGGTACATGTAGGTCCCATATAAAAGGGGGCAAGCCTAGTTAGCTAGGTACAAATCCACACTCAAAACTGTTACTGACAACTTCATACTGGTACTGCTACTGCTACTGATATCTTCATAATAAAACCCAATAACACTTAGCTTAACTTCGGAATTGAACCTATCACCTCATGTAGCAGTTACCCTTACTTATACCATTAGATTAACGAGACAGTATAATTTTTTTGTCAATGCATATGGTGCATCTAGTCTGCTAACCATTTCAGGTTCTTTAACCCATTCAATGGTGAGGCTGCCCATCGGCATCCAAAATATTTTTATTCAAACACTAGGCCACCCATCGAGGCCTCAATTTCAAACCTAAATATCTAGGCCAAAAGACAATAAAAAATGTTTGTAAATAATGTGCGGCATGGTGTAAAGTTGCCTGCTTACTTTTCTAGGGTGGCATGGCAGTAATGTACTGAATTTCTCAGGCGGCAATTAATGGGTTAAGGGACCACCGGTTAAGAACTCGCCACTACTGTAAAAGATCCGAAACATCGGGAATTAAATAATATCAATATGATTCGATAAAATCCGTAAATCCGTCTATAAATAGCTTAAAATTAAATATTATAATGACCAAACCTGTTAGGATGAGTGGCACCCACATCAATATTCTTGATCTTGTCCCAGTCCATGACATGTACGTTGGAAATGTCTGTCCCGGCCAGCCTCTCCAGGCCTTGATCATGCAGAAGCAATAGCTTGCCATCTTTTGATGTCCGCACATCTAGCTCAATGATGCTACAGTCTCGCTCCACACACTGCAAATGTAATTTCAGTATTTTTATTTCCACAATCATTTTCAGTGTCAGGAACAGGAGCAAGCTACTGTTGGTTAAGACTCCAAAGAGAGGAACCACAATATACCTCAATGTGTGTTATGTTAAGGAGTACTACTTTCTGTATCAAGCCCTTGATCATGTAACCAATGATACCCACTTATCTGACCAAAATTGATGAACCTCCTCTGATTGACCTCTTTTGATTGACTCAAAATTCTTATTGTTTCCCATTAAGATCAGAAACTGTTTAATTTAATTAAACGAATGTTTTGTTTCCTTTTTTAAAATAAGTTTAGTATTATGGAAGGATGTTATACAACCTCTTTTGGTGTTTATTGTAAACTCTTTAGTTGTAATGTGGGGACGAATATTTTTTTAATTATTCACTTACATACTTGAACGCCTCCAAAGTGTTCTCTGGCGCGTCCAGCCCAGCCCCTCTATGAGCGATGCATCGAACCACTTTTTCCGGATTTTGCTGACTTTCTTTACTCCAAGGCTCTGGCCCGAATATACTGACCACATTGTCTGGCTCTGGTTTCCTCAACCTGGTCAAGTAATACGCAGCAATACCCAACAAGCCGACATCGATACCGAACGGTAGAACTGTATGAAACAATGACAATAAAAAGTAAATTAGAGTGTACACATAGTAAACACTGTTAATGATTAGGGTCAGCATCGTTATAAACATGATTATCGTTCGTTCGTTGTTATAATTTTAGTTAAAATTAGGTTATATTTTTCGAAAATAAATACATTTGTAAAGTGGGAGGGGCATTTTGACAGCAACCAACGTTTCGTTATTGTAAATGTTGCAATTAAATATTTGCGTTTAGTTGCTAATGCTATTGTCATCTTAATAATACGTACAAAATATTTTTCTTCTCATGGTCACAGGTACGAGCTCAGCGTGTTTACTCAATTGTGACAAAATCGTTATCTAACTTGCGATGACACTGACTTCAATGCCATAAATTAAACTAATTTGTGAAGTAAGTACATAGTTACGAAACTTAAGTTTTATATGTTTTTATTTTAGGTCGTTTTTTGTAGTTCATACATATTGTGATTTGATTTAAAAATATAGCCTCAGAAATAACTAATAATAGATATTTGTGGTGGTGCCCACTCCTGCCCTACCTACGCCGACAATGTTCAATGATGGATGACTGTTGCCGACTGATGACTGTCATTAATGACAGTCCATCATCATAGCCCAACAGTGGGCTAGAAAATGAGTAACCATCTAAAGACTACTGCTGTGCACAGGTCTTCTCTCCCTTCTCCTTTTTCCATTGGCAGGAAATAGAAATAGCGGACACCGTAGCGGGACTTCGCTAGTGTTTGTCGCTAACAATATCAAATAACCAGCTACTTACTGATGATTTCGTTAGGAGTTTTAGTGGAAAATAGACACAAAATATTAATAAAAGTTCTTTACTTATCAGTTTACTACAACACAATTTTTTCTACTTAATAAGTACTGTTACGCCGAGTAACTAGGACGACGGAGATGGGTCACGGAGATTCTGGATTAGTCGATGAAGCAGGTAGCAAACAAACAAGAGGAATATGCTAGAATGCGGCACCCGCAACCAAAAGAAAAACAAACAAAACACAATAGCGTGAGACCGGGCTCAAGGTCAAGGATTAACAATGGCGATTGTAAACATCTATTGTTCGCAAGTTGAATAAAGGACGTAAACATCTATTGTTCGCAAGTTGAATAAAGGACGTAAACATCTATTGTCTCAAAAAATGCGGGCGGGTCGCATTATTGAGATCTATCGAGATTTTTCGAATCCAGAATCTTCGTGGCTCATATAAATAATGGTCGACAGCGTCGGGAAAGGCAGTTCAGTTTTGGACGCATCCAAGTGAAGATCGAAGTGAAGTTACAAGTGATTATCAGTGCAGTGTAACAAGTGCTAGTGTATAGTGACTGTTCGTGTGATTTCTGTGTTTGTGTGGTGAATAAAGTGACTGTTTTCGGTGAAATTAGTGATTTTAATTTATCCCGAACCCCAGCTCGTAACATTTGGTGTCAGAAGTAGTGGGATAAATTATGCCGGTTTTACCGAAAGAAGATACGGAGGGTATCCGGACAAGAAGTCAGCGGCAGCAGGAGATGGACCAGAGACGATTTGCAGATTCGCCGTCACTACCTTCGGGTCATGAGCAACCACCTAATGACCCAGTCGCTGGTCCATCCGGGACATCTCCAGCACCTGCAGTTGACCTTGCAGCCTTAATGGCACTGATGCAGGAGCAAGCCCGCCGTCAGGAGGAGCAGGCCCGCCGTCAAGAGGAGCAGGCACGCCAACTGCAGGAGCAAATGCAGAAGGATAAGGAGGAGCAAGCCCGCCGTCAAGAGGAGCAGGCCCGCCGTCAAGAGGAGCAGGCACGCCAACTGCAGGAGCAAATGCAGAAGGATAAGGAGGAGCAAGCCCGCCGTCAAGAGGAGCAGGCCCGCCGTCAAGAGGAGCAGGCCCGCCGTCAAGAGGAGCAGGCACGCCAACTGCAGGAGCAAATGCAGAAGGACAAGAAGGAGCAAGCCCGCCGTCAAGAGGAACAGGCACGCCTACTGCGGGAGCAACTGCAACAAGATAAGGAAGAACAGGCACGCCGGGAAGAGGAGCAGGCCCGCCGCCAAGAGGAACAGATGCTCCTTATAAAAGACCTCCATGGAACTCTTGGCAAAGAGCTTGGCGCAATGAAGGAGCAGGTGGAACAGCATGAGAGTTGGATTTCCGAAGTCAAAGTTGAAATGGCTGATATGAAGAAGACCCTGAGTGATCTCAAGGCAGGAAAAGGATTTGTGGCTCCTATGGTCGATACTCCCACGACCCCTTCAGTACGTGGATTTAAAGTGCCACCGTTTGATGGAACCTCTTCATGGTCAGCTTACAGACGCCAGTTTGAAGCTTATGTGGAGTCAAATGGATGGGATAAGACTCAGGCCAAGACGGCACTCACCTTATGCCTCCGCGACAAGGCTTTAACTGTACTGGAGGCGCTCGACAAGGACATGACCTACGACCAACTACTGGAAGCATTGGACTCAAGATACGGCGACGCACATCTAGAATACGTGTTTCGTGCCCAGCTGAAGGACCGAGTACAGCGCGGTGCAGAGACCCTACAGCAGTGGGCTCTAGAAGTTGAGAAGTTAGTCCGGAAAGCCTACCAGTCCACACCTGCGCTGATCGACGGAAATCTTGTTCAGGCGTTCGTCGATGGAATACGTGATCTAGAAGTCAGAGCCGCTGTGAGACTTGGGCACCATAAGACTTTAAGAGACGCCTTAGCCCATGCCTTGGAAGTAGAAGCAGTGAGACAGGACCATCGGGCTCACCGTATCCGGGAAGTCGTTTTACCAACATGCCACCTTTGCGGGGAAAAGGGCCATTTCCAAGCAGGTTGCCCGAAGCGCAGCGAGGGTCGAAAGGATGGTGCAGCATCACCAAGATGCTACATATGCGGAGAAAAGGGCCACCTCCGAGCTAACTGCCCAAAGGGAACCACGTGGCGACAAAAGACCTATGGTGAAACAGTAAGGGCGGTGAATGCAACCGCCGAGGAGCAGCAGGGAAACGAGTAAAAGCCAGGACTGCGGGGCGGGTGCTGGCTGGTGCAGAAGTAGCCCCAAGGATTTCGATCTCACAAGCCCATGATGGAAACAGCCTAATCATCAAAGGTGAAGTCAACAGAACACCCTGTAAGCTGACAATAGATACTGGAGCTTCTCGCACGGTCGTGAATTCTCAACTGGCACGTCGGGTTCTTGGGGACTGCATCATTGACCGTGAGTGTATACAATTAGTAACAGCTACTGGTCAGCACATATCCGTCCGAGGTGAGAAGACGGTGGAATTGAAACTTGGTAACAGAATATATCGGCATAAGGTCATCGTAGCCGATATAGTAGACGACTGCATACTGGGATTGGACTTTATGCGAGAGCATTCTTGTGAGATCGACGTTAATCAAGGAGTATTGAAGTGCGGGACAGAAGAAGTCTTTATGGAAGGTGCAACCGCCGGGAAAGTGTTCTGCCTGAAGAAAATAATTCTACCTCCTAAGTCGGAAACAATCGTCCCGGTCGCTCTACCACAGAATGCTGGGCAGGAAAATCGATGTGTTCTCATAGAAAGGTTGGACGAAGACTTGCCATGGAAGATGGCACGAACGTTGGTCAAAGCTTCAAATACATCAGCTGTACGCATACTCAATCCCAGCGATAAGGAGCAAGTGATCAAGAAGGGCACATTGATGGGCATTTGTGAAGAAGTAGCCTGGATGCGACGTTGCAGTGATCAGTGTACTGGTAATAACGCTCACAATTCAAGGTTTAACGTGGCAACACTCTTGGAAGACTGTAGAAATCATATGTCTGAAGAGGAAATGGACAAGGCTAAGAAGATGTTGCTTCAGTACGCTGATATTTTCTCTACAAATGATGCCGATATAGGAAAAACCGGATTGGTACAACACAAGATCAATACTGGCAATGAGTCACCAATTCGTCAGCGACCTAGAAGACTGCCAGTTGCAAGAGAGAAGGAAGTGGAGATCATGATTGAGGGGATGGTGAAGGATGGTGTGATAGAGCCTTCATCTAGTCCGTGGTGTTCTCCTGTCGTGTTAGTGAAAAAGAAAGATGGCAGTATGCGCTTCTGCGTGGACTATCGACGACTGAACGACATTACGAAGAAGGACAGCTACCCATTGCCAAGGATTGATGACACACTGGATACACTGACAGGCATGAAATGGTTTACCACCTTAGACCTCAAAAGTGGCTACTGGCAAGTGGAAATAGACCCAAAGGATAAGGAGAAGACCGCATTCTCTACGGGAAAGGGTCTGTGGCAGTTTAAAGTAATGCCGTTTGGATTGTGTAATGCTCCTGCCACGTTCGAGAGACTTATGGAACTAGTGCTCACTGGCCTGATCGGAGACGCCTGCCTGGTCTATTTGGATGACATCATCATTGTGGGCCGTACATTTGATGACCACCTACGAAACCTGGAACGTGTGCTATCAAAAATCAGAGGAGCCAATCTAAAGTTGAGTCCGAAAAAGTGCTCATTATTCAAACGGCAAGTGAGTTTTCTGGGACACGTAGTTTCGGAAAAGGGTGTTGAAACGGATCCAGAGAAGATAGTTGCTGTAAAAGAGTGGCCAGTGCCGAAAGACAAGACGCAAGTCAGAGCATTTTTGGGCTTGTGCTCCTACTATCGACGGTTTGTGAAGAATTTTTCGGACATTGCGAAACCTTTACACAAATTGACCGAGGAAAAAGCGCAGTTCTGCTGGGACACAAACTGTGACAGTGCTTTTCAAGAGTTAAAGGACCGTCTGTGCAATACACCTATATTGGGCTACCCTGACACTGAAAATGAATTCATCGTGGACACAGACGCAAGTAATACTGGAATTGGTGGAGTGTTGTCACAGAAAAAAGGAGATCAGGAGGTTGTGATAGCCTACTTCAGTAAATCATTGTCAAAACCAGAGAGAAACTACTGCGTCACGAGAAGAGAACTGCTCGCAATAGTCAAGACGTTGCAACATTTTAGCAAGTATTTATTGGGAAGGAAATTTTACCTGCGCACGGACCATGCTGCACTAAAGTGGCTATTGCAGTTTAAGAACCCGGAAGGACAAGTAGCAAGATGGATTGAGCTACTACAAGAATTCGACTTCGTAATTGAACATCGCGGTGGCAGATCCCACGGTAACGCAGATGCGTTGTCACGAAGACCTTGTCCAGAGAGGTGCAAACATTGTTCCAGACAAGAGGCTAAAGAAACAGTGCCCGTGAGGATGCTGAAAACTGACCTTAGCGACGAATGGAAAGAAAACTTACAGCAGGCTCAGGAAAAAGATGCTGATGTCAAACCGATCCTCGAGTGGATGAAAGCTGGTGCCTCTAAACCAACATGGAGTGATGTTGCGTCATTGAGCACAGTCACAAAAAGTAACTGGGCACAGTGGGACAGTCTGCTGATACAAAATGGTGTCTTATGCCGGAAATGGGAAAATGTTAAAGGGGACAAGTGTCATCTGCAGATGGTAGTCCCCAAAGCTAAGGTGCCAGATGTCCTGCGACTTTACCATGACGGATGTTCGGGAGGTCATCTAGGTGTAAAAAGGACTTTATTAAAGATTCGAGAGCGATTCTACTGGATCCACTGTCGGGACGATGTTGAAGACTGGTGTCGTAAATGCACTAGTTGCGCAGCTGTAAAAGGGCCTCACACGCGCAGCAGAGGAGCATTGAAAGTCTACAACGTTGGTGCGCCCTGGGAACGAATAGCCCTAGACGTTGCGGGACCATTTCCAGAAAGTGAAAGTGGAAACAAGTATTTTATGGTTGTGATGGATTATTTCACAAAGTGGCCGGAAGTGTTCGCCATTCCTAACCAAGAAGCTTCGACGGTTGCAGATAAATTGGTCCATGAAGTCTTCTGTCGATTTGGAGTACCCTTGGAGATTCACAGCGACCAAGGAAGGAATTTTGAGTCTCAAATATTCCAGGAGACGTGTCGGGTAATGGGTACCCATAAAACCAGAACCACCTTTTACCACCCACAATCTGATGGAATGGTTGAACGATTCAATCAAACCTTAGAGAGATATCTGGCAAAAGTCGTGGGGAACAGGCAGAGGGATTGGGATAAGCACATTCAGCCGTTCCTTTTGTCATACCGGAGTGCAGTTCACGAAAGTACGTCGGTAACACCAGCCTTCGCGAACTTCGGAAGAGAACTACGGTTGCCTGCAGATCTCATCACCGGTATTCCGCCTGACACCCCCCGTTGTGTGACTGATTATGCAAACGACTTGCGTACCAGAATGAATGACATATATGAGCATGTCAGACAATCAGGCCAACAAACATCTGAGAGGATGAAGACCCGCTATGACCGCAAGATGAACAACAAAGGCTTCGACGAAGGCTCACTAGTGTGGCTACATAACCCGGTACGCAGCAAAGGAAAGTCACCGAAGTTACAGGCAAAATGGGACGGTCCCTACCGAGTCGTGACTAAGATCAACGATGTGACCTACCGGATACAGAAAGGACCAAGAGGTGCTCCGAAGATCGTTCATGTGGATCGTTTGGCACGTTATCACGGATGTAATAATGCTCGGGACGAGCATGTCTTAGGAGGGGGCAGTGTTACGCCGAGTAACTAGGACGACGGAGATGGGTCACGGAGATTCTGGATTAGTCGATGAAGCAGGTAGCAAACAAACAAGAGGAATATGCTAGAATGCGGCACCCGCAACCAAAAGAAAAACAAACAAAACACAATAGCGTGAGACCGGGCTCAAGGTCAAGGATTAACAATGGCGATTGTAAACATCTATTGTTCGCAAGTTGAATAAAGGACGTAAACATCTATTGTTCGCAAGTTGAATAAAGGACGTAAACATCTATTGTCTCAAAAAATGCGGGCGGGTCGCATTATTGAGATCTATCGAGATTTTTCGAATCCAGAATCTTCGTGGCTCATATAAATAATGGTCGACAGCGTCGGGAAAGGCAGTTCAGTTTTGGACGCATCCAAGTGAAGATCGAAGTGAAGTTACAAGTGATTATCAGTGCAGTGTAACAAGTGCTAGTGTATAGTGACTGTTCGTGTGATTTCTGTGTTTGTGTGGTGAATAAAGTGACTGTTTTCGGTGAAATTAGTGATTTTAATTTATCCCGAACCCCAGCTCGTAACAGTACAATACGTGCATAAAATACAACGCGGAACCTGATTAATAATATATAAAAGTGTGTAGGGACTTTTAATGTACTTATAATGTGAATTTATATTTTTAAACTGTAACTCATGGTAGTTATGGTCGAAGTAACAAAAAGTGCTTTTAAACCAAGTAGATACGGTCACAGCAGCACATTCATCATGGTGTGCCAAAACTCTCAAATTTTTTCAATGGTTAGCTCCAATTTATTCTCCAAATAATAGTTTATTATCCATTGAGGAAAAGGAAATTAAGACATTTGGAACAACATAGAAGGTTAATTAATGCACAGACTACTAAGAGATACTAAACAAATAAAGAAATGGTAATTACCAAATAATATACGTAGATACTATTATACACGACAAAACATAAGCTGTCCTCCCCTCTCCTACATTGCCGTGCCCGACAGGGCCCATGATTGATACTTTTATATTTATTTTTTAACACCTGTTAACATTGTGGAGTGCAATAAACAAATTGAGTATTGAGTATACTAGTATGTTAATGGTGCCCAACATGGGACACACGATATTAAACATATTTTTTTATTAAACGCGGCGGTCTTTTGTTTCTGCCTACCCCTGTAGGAAAAAGGCGGAATTATATGTACTTATGTATATTAAAAAATAAAAACGGAGCCGTCTTTGGGGACTGACGATAGAAGTGAAAACTAAGTAACTTGTTAATCGTATCGTTGATAAGTGGGAAGCGTTCGGTGACGATGACGCGAGTTCCATGATTTTCTTTTCATCCAAAAAGTGCTTAACGCGCCTAAAAAAGTTTTAAACTAACTTACTTTTTAACTTTTCACTTTTCACTTCAAAAAAAGGTGCCCCACACTGGGATTATCTCCTGCATCGTGGGTACGTTTACAAACCAAATAATTATCACATGCACAAACACCCAGACCCGGAAAAGATCTGTAGGTCATACCTACCAATATTTGCTCTGTGCGGGGATTGAACTCACAACACGTGGCATAGAAACCGATCATTCAGCCGCTATGCCAATTGTGCGGTCATAAACGTTGCTAGACACCAGGAATTTCACTTATAAGTATCTTATGTATGTACAACACCAATTAATTCCTAAGATTATCTATCCTTAAGGCTTAAAATCAACAATCCTAACGCGTCGCTCCCTCCTGCCGATCAATTGCACCAGATGTCGTATCATGAAGAGAGCCGTCTCCACGACTGTGAGCACACTAGCGCCCACAAACAACGCAGTAGTGCCACCTAGTGAAGCTGGAAGAAAACAAATTGATAAACCGTAAAGGCACTGTCAAAATGGCCACTTTTAAAAATAATTATATCGGTTATTTTTATTTTTATGTAGTGTAGTAATCTGCAGCCTAAGACCCCACAATAGGATTCCCTGTGTTGTGGTGGGATCTAGTGTATTCCATTCCGAGAGGTTAACAAATTCATCTAAAAAAACAAATTATAACGTAATTAAATCAAAATAGGTAATTAGATACTACCTAAAATAGTGCAAAGATAAAGTGAGATAAAAAATGTGTATAACGGGTACTTACATGTATCTAAGAATATAAAACAAAACTCGCATCAATATTTACATGAAGCAAGCTACAGAACACTACAAATGGACAGAAAAATCTGACATACATGTACAGTCACAGAACATCAAGCAACCACGAAAATTTCCCCAATGGATAGTAAACTCTCTATTATTTGGAGATTAAATTGAAAATCGAAGACCGTGTGAGTGGCAACCAAAACTCCATAGGCAATCTCACAACGCAATAGCTTGACGTTTAGTTTGACTTGCGACCTTCTATTCATTGTCGTTAAGAGTCCGGCGGACCGAATTTCTCTTACAAACGAAATACCGTAATTCTAACACAATTTAATCAAACTCTGTTAATATTCGGATTCCGATACCGTTAATCTAGGTTCCTACTCTACCATTTAATCCAAAATAATTCACTGGAAATAAATGTAAGCGAATGCTTTTTTGATAACTTTACAATTCAAGCTCCGCCGGACCCCTATCAAGTGACACGCACTGGCTGTATCGAGGTCGCTCGTACTGTTCATACCAATGTAATCCTTAGCGTGCTTAGGGACTGTTGAGCGTTTAGTGTACATTGAAAAACTTCACAGACTGTAATATGGCCGCAAAGTTGGTAACTTATCGGTTTTTTATCGGATACATTTCGGAGAGTATGCATTAGATCTCCACATTGTTGAAAATTCTTTTTATGTTGGTTAGTCCATTTATCGAGGAAGGCTAAAGGCACGCTACACCTCTTAGGAACAGAGCAGCCCGGGAGAAACCGCGAGCAGATCGCTACTAGTTAATAAGTAGGTATAGATACATAACTGTGTTTGTAATTGGTACCAGTAAATTATACATTATAACCCACATTTACTAAATGAGGGGACAACCCTCATTTAGTAAATGTCATCGCCATTCTTGTTAGCATTGAGCTATACAGGATGTCCCAGACCGAGTGGTCCAAAAGGAAATCTGGGATTATCTATTCAATGGGTATATCATTGGGTTACTATAGAAATTATCATCATTAAAAATAAATGTTACGGTTTTTAATTGAATTTATGCCATTGTGAAGAGACGATCCAACACAGAGCGCTCAAAGGCTCGGAAATTCTTAAATATCTTTTTATATTATGTACCCTGCACGACGCAGTCAAATTTTTCCTTTACAAAAAAAAATCTTAAATAGTTTAGGAACAAGATAAGATGGTTATTTATAGTACCGTCACTGTTCCGGCAGTTTCTGATTCCCATTGTAGATTCCAGTTTGTAGTGTAGGGAGCTTGATCCAAAAAACAGTGGTGCCGTATTTGACACTCCAGTGTTATAAAAAACAGATTTACACCAAATGTATGCTGTGTACTGAATAAGCATACGAACATGCAAGCTAACTTATGCCACAAAATTTTAATTGTATTGGGTTTTTCGTGAAATGCAGATCAGCAAAAACGTATTGTGCAAGCATTCGCCAAGTTACATTGAAAACCCAAGACAGCTTCCTTAAACAGACCCACCAAACAGGTCTTCCAGAGTAAATATCACGTCTCTGTTGAGTCTGATCTTCGGCGGCATCATGTTAATCCTGATGGCGGACACCGGCTCTTCTTCAGAATCCGATGAGCTCCCATTCATGTTAGTTTAAAATAAAAGAAGGTTTAGATGAAAAATTAAAAAAACCGAAGAATTGCAGTAATTTTTTTATGAGTATACTTTAGCAGGACCGATTTTGCTTTTGTTTTAAAATATATTTTTTAAAATCTACTACAATAACGAACGATAAAAGACGTATAAAAAAGGCTTTCGGGCCTTGCATCCTAAGTAGAAAATTGATGTCTGGGTTTATTTTTATTAATATCCAATAAACAATTTTAAAAGTAAATGTATTAATTTATATGTTTCTATTTCTTGCCAAACATCATCATTAAACTACAAAGACAGAGAGGTCAGAGAGTCGCCTCATAGCCGGGGCCTCGCAGGAGTTTAAAAAAATAAACAGCCATTTCAGTTGTTGTTTTTATTCGTAGATTCACGAAACGTAAGCAAATTATTTGTATAACGACAAGAACATTTGCATAAGATTTTCACCTGCCCCGAGCCTCGCAAGCGCTAAGGCCGCCTCTGGCTTCTCTAGTGTAGTTATCAAATAGACTCATTTAGTCTTGTTCGCAACGAGGCTTCCGTACAAAGTTGTATTTATTAACATTACTGAAATATCAACAAGTTAGAGCTACAACTGATTTGACATTGACAGGTCTGACAGTTATCTTCTAGCAGAGTACTTCAACCAGGTGAGGAATTTGCCCCTGCTTTCCTCACCCAAAATCCCTAGGATTCAAGACCTTCTACAGACAGGTAAAATAATGAAACCACTTACCGAATAACGATCTTTTTTGTGTGTGAATAATAATTGAGTTCGGCGCACTGGGGTAGACATGAGCATTTAGCCAGGTTTTTGGGGATATTAATGAGGATTTCAACGTTCCGCCCGATGCACGCCATCCCGTGCGCATCGCACACGTCGCCATCTTGTTATCCGCGCAAAGCAAAATGGCAGACAATTAAAAAATTAAATAAATGCAGTTAAATTTAACTATTACACGATGAAAATGTTAGTTTCTATTGTTAGATAAATTGGATGAGTTGAAAAATTTCTTGACAGTTTTTATGTTGTCAGTTGATTGAGAGTTTGTTGGTTTTTTTTTCTTTTTTAGTTGCCTGTTTGAGTTTTAAGTTTGCATTCATTGTGTAGCCTCCTTGAATTATGTTTTCTTTGGGAAATGAAACTGTAGTGTATTATGAAAATTAGCTACCTACACTAAAAGCTTAGACAAAAAGGCGCTTCACCACGTATAAAAATAATTTTTAAAATGCTCATTAATACTTGATTATCTTAACATGTTATCACACAGATTTGCTTTAATGGTGAAGTGCGAATGAAAGTGTTTATAGCTTACTATCGGTTTGCGAAATGGGACCGTAGCCTAATACCTAATTATTTAGGCAGAACAACAGTATCTCTTACGGCCTGTCCCAAAAACAAATCTGTCGATAGATTTGCTTACTGGAGATAGGATTTTGACATTACTCGTATGGACCTTATGTCAAAATTATGTCTCTAGTAAGTAAATCTACTGACAGATTTGTTATTGAGACTGGTCATATAATCAGCTGGCAGCTAAAACTAAACAAGAAATCCTCAATAGTTGACGCTGATACAAAAATATTATGTAACTAGCTTTTGCCAGCGACTTCGTCCGCGTGGAATAGTTACTTGAAACTGGTTGTTGCCAAATAAACTCTGAAAAGCTTCTTAAAACCGGAAGACCAGCTGTTGATGACCGGCTGTTGTCCAGTGTTCCTTCAAAGAGCGAGGCCTCGTCTTGGATTCTGCTCGAAATCTTTGTCACACGCGCTAACTACTGGAAATCCGGAAGACCATGAAGAAGAGAATAATCGAAACAGGTGCCATGCTACTCACCTCCTTTGACGTGGAAGTAGGGTCTACATCCACAGAACATAACAGCCATCCGGCTGCGGCAGTGCATCTGACACAGCGAGAAACTGTACGCCTGAAAATGTACCAGTGAGAAAAATCGAGATGAAATAAGCTAGTAAGATGGAAGAATAAAAAAACACAACATTAATATGCAAATAATTTAAATTTTCCTATGAAATTCTCAGTAGCAGTTCGGAGTCTGGATTTGTGCCCGGTTAATGGCAGTAGGCTTGTCCCCTTATTGTAGACTTAAAAATACCAGCGAACTACATAACATAGGTACATACCATCACGCCTGTATTCCCCGAAACGTTAGACAGAGGCGTATTATTTACAGCCACAGTTCGCCGGTATGTTTAGGTCCCATGTAATATGAGGCGAATTGTGAGTGTACATTTGTACACCTCTACCTAACCCTTCGGGGAATATAGGCGTGATGATGTGTATTTTTTTTATGGGATAGGGGGGCAAACGAGCAGACGGATCGCCTGATGGTAAGCGATTACCGCCGCCCATGGACACCCGCAACACCATAGGAGTCACAAGTGCCGACCTTTTAAAAGGGGATTGGGCCTCCGGTAACCTCACTCACTCGGCGAAACACAACGTAAGCGTTGTTTAAAGCCGGTTTTCTGTGAGGCCGTGGTATCACTCCAGTCGAGCCGGCCCATTCGTGTATTTATGTTACAGGTAAGCTTGAGAGAAGAACATATTATTTTCAAAGCTTATAGAAGAATAAAAATGTATGGGACATTGGGAATTTTGAATGACATCTCTGGACGCCTAGTTTGTCAAAAGCATAAGTCAGGGGTTCCCAATCTTTGTCACTGCGGCTGAACGTTTGAGTGGCTGCGGCGGGGCAGAAGTGCCGCTCTTCATGCCTTCCGCGGCCTCGGCGGGGTTGCAGACACAGGACTGCGGACACGGTGGGGCCGCAAGGAGGGAGGAGTGTCGGTATCGCGATGCGCTGCTCTGCGGCCGAGTAGTCTGTGTAGACGGCGTACCACATATCTTTCCCGCCGCAAAGAAGGCCTTGGTCACTACTTTATATTTTAACTATAAGTACATATATAATTTTACCTACACTGTTAAACTTTCGCGATTTTTACATAGATATCATAAAGGTAGTAACAATCGCGTAAATATAAACTAATACTAGATTTTTTCCGCGACTTCGCTCGACTAATCTCGGCAATTTTACAATCCCGGGATCCCGGGGTATGTCCATGTTAACATATATACATTTGATTCGTCATTCATACTAAATGGCACTACCTACGCCGACCGCTTACCCTTATAGAATCGCTGATCCATTCATCAGGATATTTGCATCGACGCTGCTCTGATCTCAGACTCTTCACGCTTGGAGATGCTTGGATTTCCACAACCTAGACATAAGTAAAATGTCATAAGTTAACAGAGATACTTACAGTTATCTGACAAATTTCCCCAATAGCCGGATTCACACCAGACAATCCAATGTTCTCTGATCGCGTTCGGCAGGAGCGCGCTCCACAGGAGCCTTTAGTGGGAACGTGCCTCGCGCGATACTAACTGCGCAGGAGTACACGCTCCATGTCACGAGCGATCCGTTGATTGTCTGTTTTTGGATTAAGCACAATGGAGCCTAAGGTTTGTTGAAAATATTTTTTAAGTGATTTTTTAGTAAAGGAAAAAATTCAGTCACGGGCAGGATTCGAACCTGCGTCTCCTGGTTGGATACACCAGACGCTCTGACCTCTAAGCCACCGCGAACCCTACCCGCATGATTGAAATTTTGCCTTCACATTCTGAATTTACGTCATAATGTAAATTGCGGATCTCAGGATCGGCGATCCAACATTGGATGGTCTGGTGTGGATCCGGTTATTGGATAAGTATCGTTTGGAGATTAAATGGAAAATCGATTGATGAAATTTTTCAGTTACTACTACGAAATAACTGTACCTACGCGTCTGAAGTTGCACGTAGTTTTGCAGGGGTTTTTAGTTATTTCAGTGAAGGAAAAATTCGGCAGCATTCAAACCTGTGTCTTCTGGTTAGATAAACCAGACACTATGACCATAATGCCACCGCGTGGCCCACCCGCCAGATCGAAAATTGCCTTCAAATTATGAATTTACGTCTTTAAGGTGTCGTCAAATTGAAGGCAAATTCCGCAGTCGAATTGTTTCTTCACTAAATTAACTTTATAATCTTAGCATGGAACGCAAAAAAAAGTTAATTATATAGTGGTAAATTTAATTTAAATCTCGGTTTAAAGACAACTGTGGTCATATGATTCGAATTCGTGATTCATGTCCTTACTGGTTTCGTCGATCGATTCCCAAGTCGAGCAAAATGCTATTTCGGGTTTTCTGTGATATTCTTAATAAAAACTTAGAGTTCGAAATTGTGCCTTAATAATGTTACCTTAAAGTCTATAACAAGTTCTTCTCCAGACAGTACTTCTCCCGTGGGATTCGAAATTGCTGTAGATATTTCAAACGGAGAATGTATGAAATACTGAAACAGATGTAAGAAGATAAAATAAATCTAGAGACTAATTGTTTCCCGCGGTTTCACGTGCGTACCACGATTTACTTAAGGGTATTACATTGCCCAATGACCTTGAGGATTTAGTCTTTGTGCTAGTATTTGTTAGTCACAGGCATTGCGGGGGTGCTTCACGCGGGGTGCTAGTGAGGTTTAGGGTATTACTTTATTATTTCAAAATATTCAAATAAATAAGATATAATAAAAACAATACAATTTGTTAATTACGTCATTACAATTTTTTTGGTATAAAGTTCATGACTACCTATTAAGCCGTTAAAGAGAAAGAATACAAATTAGGTTATAAAAGGCCTATTCACTTCAATTATTATCCAAATTTGGGGCAAATTTATAAAAATTTTAAACAATACAATTTGTTTGTGATGACCTTAAGTATAACATATATTTTTTATATGGCAAACGCACATAAGGATTCCACTAGAAACTTCTTTAAAGCTAGGGTGTTTTTGGTAATTGAGCGATGTAATGCCCTTAACTAGGTAGGTACTGTAACTCTGCTTCTATGCGGCGTATCAAGATAAAACCTGCACCAGATTGTAAATGAGATTTCCAGATAAACAACTGTCAAAACAGCATCAATTTCGTTGCAGTTTTTTATTCGCGTACGTCAGAATAATGCCAGCATTCCTCTGAGACGCGTACTTACAAATATCCAGACAACAGCCAGACAGACAAACTAAAATTTTAAAGTTTTTAGTTTTAGACAACACAGGCTAACTGCCTGATTTGGTTTTTTTGTGAACTTAAATGTCACTGTAAATCTATTAATATGTACCGTTAGATCATAATATTTACATGCAGCCTGCATTCAACGACTCCCAGCGACCATTACCAGGTCGTCCGTCCATCTCGTTGGAGGTCGTCCCACGCTGCGTTTTCCGGTGCGTGGTCTCCACTCGAGAACCTTTCTTCCCCAGCGGCCGTCAATTCTACGAGCTACTTATGTGCTTAAGCTTAAGATAGATTAACTTAAGCTTACTAATACTTTGAGCTATGTCGGAACTGTTAACAACCGGTCTTTGGGAATTTAATTTCTATTGGCTGATATGATATGATGAAATCTATCTCGCGAGATTGTAAACTCTCGAGTTTATAAACTATCAAGATTGTAACCTCTCGAGATTGTAAACTCGAAATAGTAAACTGTTTCGGTAGATTATAATCTATCGAAGTTAAATAATATTGGTTAAGTTAGGTTAGAACTGTGATCACACGATGCCAGAACCGAATTAATGCGTTAGTTTTAAGCAGTATGTTATGGTTCATAATATTTCGACAGTTTACAATCTCGCGAAATAGTTATTATACCTAATTTAACATGTATAAACCGTTGGATACAAGCCGAACACTTACATAAGGTTGAATTTTTCTTTCACCAGAAAGTAAAGAAAAAAGCCTAGCCCTAGGCTAAAAAGATAAACCACGCAATTCTCACCCTTACGGCGGTGTTAATGGAGTCTATCCTCACATAGCACTGCCCGCTATGGTAGTGACACTGGAGTAGCTTGAGCGGAGTCCACTTCACCTCTTTCAACATATGCTGGAATTGGGCGTAAACTGAATTGAAAGCTAAGCACATCCCAACTTCGGTCATCACGGGGATCCAATGAATGACCTGAAAAGCAAGGCCAGTGATAGGAATTATTGTCAATAAAAAATGGAATTTGGTCCGATTGTATTTGCAACTGTACCTTTGTCTGCGTAGACTTCAGAATTCAGTCCATTCTGGATAAAAAGTATTATAAGTGTTAGTCCAGGTTGTAAACTATCTGTGTACATCCAAATCCATTCAGCAGTTTTTGTGTGATTAAGTAACAAACATCGAATATCCAAACGTTTACATCTTACTACTATTATAAATGCGAAAGTTTGTTTAGATGTTTGTTCCTCAATCACGCCAAAAGAATGAACGGATCTGGATGAAATTTGGCACAAAGGTAGATTATAATCTGAAATAAAAAGGAGCATTTTACCCAGGTTGAATCTAATTAACCGATGGTAGCCTAAATGGCGACTTGCGATTATGTGATTGCCGGTTCGAAACCCACCCATTGCAGTACCGACGTCAACCCACTCGTAACACAAGCATTTAGCTTAGCACGAGGGGTTAACAAGAATACTAGTAATGAGCGAAAAACTCAAGTCCACGCAGACGAAATCGCGAGCAGAAGCTTGTTTATAACATTAGTAGTGTTTGTTGTTTGGTCTTGTGATCTATTATTAATCTTTCTTTCTCTCTAAATTAACTCACTTCTTGCTGACTCTTCGGCAGTATCACCTTCGGCTCATACGACGGGTGCACGGTAAGAGCCAGCTCTAGTAGATCAATCCCTTTTACAGTGTCATCTGCCTGATACTTCCAAAAATTCTGAAGGTTATCGCGGAAGGAGACATCCGCTATCAGCTCTATGAACTCGTAATAGTACTGGTACTTGTCTGGGTCCAGCTCTTCTGTCACGTTCCAGGTCCTGGGCACGAAGGAGTATTTATTTAAATTGCTGGCTGGTAAAGCAAATACTCTCTGCTTTACCCAGGCAGTTAGGGCTGTAGTTTGTAGTTCATTTTTAATACTATGTATCTATCTTTTTGTGATTTTTTTTTGCATTTTCTATGCTAAGATTAAAAAGTTATTTTAGTGAAGGAAAAATCCAAACGCGGGGATTTTCGCGGGTTGGATTCGAGCCTACGTCTTCTGGTTAGATACACCAGACGCTCTGACCTCTAAGCCACCGCGAGTCTCACCCGCCAGATCGAAATTTGCCTTCACATTCCATTCCTTTGAATTTTTCCTTCACTAAAATAACTATGTATCTATTTGTTGCGGTTGGGCGATTTTGAAGACATGAGAAAAATCAAAAAGGGAGGTTCAGTGACCGTTACATATTTATTATAAAAATGTATTTTCAGTAATATAAATTGTACCTACAAAAAAATATTTTAATTGTCACCTTAGATGATGCAAACTAAGCTATTGTCTCCAGGTAGGCGTGAATTATCGGTGATTATAGAAAAAAAAAATGAAGCAAGTATCAAAATATTCGCGAGGCACGCCAGATCAATCCAGATAGTAAATACGTGAAGTGCGGCAAGGCTTTGCACTTGCGATCATTTACTTACGTATTTCTTTCATTCACGAGAAAAGTGGCACTAGAGGCGCACGAGTCGTTGCCGAACTCTTTTCGCAATAAGTACTAAAAAAGTGATTTTCCGTATTCACTTGCTCTAAATTTTCTTTGTTACACATAGAATTATAATTATATTTTAATTAGCCGCATCTATTCAATGTTATCCTGTATATTATGATAAAATAACAATCTTCATTCAGTAACCACCTCAACATATATAACTCCACAGATGACAGGTGCAAAGATACTTATCTACTTACAACTCAATCACCTCCCTGGCCTTGTCTGGCTGTACCCTGTCTAGGAAGCAAGCAGTCACCGCTGGGAAGGTGGTCCACCAGCTTCTGTAGTCCCGCTGGAGTGATACCACAACAGGCTCCGAGTTATACCTGACCAGACAGCTAAGTCATAATCATTAAGTATAAATCGTATTCTTATATGAGATTCTCAGAGATCTTTCAGAGAATGGATGGAAGCTGGAGCCCCGGCTTTTAGGAACACCCTTGGATGTTCAACAGTAGTGAAATTTGAAAACTCAAAACAGATTACTGATCAATATAAATGTATGTGGTCATGGGTGCTGGAGCCCCCGAGCACCCACGGAGTCGGCGCCCCTGGATGTAAGCTGACAAACGAAAGGGTTTTTTTAAGGAATTTTATGACCTGGTCACTTAGACCATTTAAGTTATGTCTTTTTTGTAGTTTAAAACACATCACTTTATCCCCAGTAAAACAGTGGAAGCTTCACTAAGGCTTCGATGGAGTTAAGGAGTGAACACAAAAGTCACGATTTTCATTCACGCACTCGCACACGTTCACGATAATTACACATTAAACTTCGGGGAAATACAAGTTTTGGAAAATCATATAAAACCGACAAAGTGCACTTTACATTTTCCCGCCTAAACTCCAACGAAAGGGAAGAAAAAGGGAATGTCAGTGGAGCCGCCGGGAGGAGAGGCTTTAGATAGATATACACCGACCTTATTGGTGAGACCCTTCAAAAAGGTGCGTAGTCGCAACCGGCGCGTGTGTATATATTTACTAGTTATAGGTTTACTTAATATCATAACGTCATGATTTACGTAGGTTAGGTAGGTTTTTTACGTGGGAGAGCCAAGCTTCGCCACGAATGGGCCGGCTCGACCGGAGTAAAACAACGCTTACGTTGTGTTTCGCCGAGTGAGTGAGGTTACCGGAGGTCCAATCCTCTTTTAAAAGGCCGGCAACGTACTCGTGACTCCTCTGGTGTTGCAGGTGTCCATGGGCAGTGGTAATCGCTTACCATTAGGCGATCCATCTGCTCGTTTGCACCCCTATCCCATTAAAAAATGTACTATACACACACACACACACCTTTTTTCTATAAGAGTAAGTAGGCAGAAACTACAGAACATCACTTGCTACGATTTTTGCATACATCTTACTTTGTTCACTCTAACATAAACATCTTTGCTTGATTGGTCTATGGACATATTATTTAACTTTCTCTAGATGGAGACCTAAAGGTTTCCACAAGGAACTATCTTAGGACCGATTGATATTTCGTCGAATCCTGTAGTACTATATTTTGAATATGTTAGCCATAACAAATATGAAATGAAAGAACTTATAGTTTATACCTGGAATATTGACTGAGGGCACAGTAAACAGCGCCGGCAAACGCGCTCATGGTCAAAATTAACCACAAAAGCCTGAAATAAAAAGTATCCGATTATTAAAAATACATACCTAAAGCCATATAAATAAATAAATTGGCTGCAGATAAATTGTTGAATATGGCCATTTTTTGGCACCAGACAAACAGGTCAAAAAACACCAAGAAAATCATGGCGACAACACCTTGGTAACATACTCCTTGGTCCAACAAAAAAGCTTACGCAAAAAAAAGAAGAATTCATAAAAAGAACACATGTCAATTTCAACACCTCCCTGTCATTTTGGACATGTAAAATTATGGGTATTTAGTTTATTAAATTTTTGGTGATTATTTTTTCTAAAATAAGTTTGTTTAGACACGTTACCTCTCAAACCAGTGCAGTTTCTTTTCAACAGTATGCTTCAGTCCATGTAGTGTGGTTTCTTGGCAAAATCCTACGTATACGCTGTAGGCGGAGGCAATGGAAACTCTGATTGATTCTATCATAGACTTCGTGCGAGTCAGGCAACTTAACATTGCGGTATGTTTTCCTCTACACCTTTGTTTTCTCTTAGATTTACCCATGACAGGAATACTAGCAAACTACCTGATTCAACCCTGATAAACTGTAGAAGGTATGTTTGTCTGCCTGTTTATTACCCACTCTCTGAACTACTAAGCCGATTTTGATTAAACTTAACAGAGAATGGTTGTCGAAAAACACAATTATGAAAAAGAAAATTAAAAAAGTTTAAAAATGGATCTCAAAAAGCCGAAGGCGCTTGCTGAGGTCTAATCATCAACCTTCATATTTATGTATATTGTCACACCGCTGGCCGGCACGGTTCTCCTCTCAGAATGAGAGGGATTAGGCTATAGTCCACCACACTAGCTTAATGCGGGTTGACAGACTTCACACACGACATCGAGAAAAACTCTTAGGCAAGCCGGATTCCTCACTTTTCATGCAACGTAATTTACGCACATGACTGTAAAGTCAGAGATGCGTTAATTGTATTCGAACTGTAGACCTTTGACTTGGTAGTCCAATGATTTTATTACTAGGCTATCACTGCTTTTTGACAGTAATGATATAGTCATATTTATATCACTACATATCCTTACATATTTGAAATCAAAGTCCCCCACCGCGTCTGTCAGTCTGTTCGCGATAAACTCAAAAACTACTGAACGGATATTCATGTTTTTCTCATTAATGGATGACGTGATTCATAAGGAAAGTTTTAAGCTATTAACATCACGCTACGACTCTTAGGAACGAAGCAAAGCGAGTAAAACCGCGGGGTACATCTAAAATCTTAAGATAAGGCTTGCAATTATCACGCTTCTTACAGCGGTGTTAATTTTCATCAAAAGACAGTAAGACAGAATGATTTATAAGGAAGGTTTAGGTGTATAAATTGTTAAGGTTTTGTGTAAGTTGGTTGAAATATTATGAAAATTGTTGAAAATTTATGAAAATGTCAATCCGCCTGGGAACTCTTATCGAAAACGCTGCTTAATCCCTTTGAGATACCCGTACGAAGCCGCAGCGGGACGCTAGCTTTTAATAAACTAAATATATTTCGTTTAAATAAACTAACTTTTAGATTAAAATGGCGTTAGGTTCACAACGAAACGGAATAACAAATAAATCAAAGATTCGTGCAACTGTTTCGTTTGCCACTAATGGGAAGTCAATTAACCGTAGGTAATGTATATGTGATCAAACACAGTAATTGTCTTCCTATTAAAGTTATTATTACACTAATGGCATAAGAAGCTAATGGATTCCTTTGTATAATAAACAAAATACCATCACGCCTATATTCCACGAAAGGTTAGGCAGAAACGTACAAATTATACCCACAGTTCGACAGTATGTATATGTCCCATGCCAGGCGAAAATCCTAAACTGCGGGCTGCTACCGAGAATTTCATAGGAAAATCCAATAACACTTTTTTCGAACTGAGAATCGAAACCAAAACCACTAGGTTAAGGCGGATCGTTTCGCTGTGCCCGCGAAATTCAAATTTCGAGTGGTTTTTCGCAGTTTGTAGGTCTATAACAAGTTCTAGATTCATGGTAGTTGTAATTGCGACATCAACTATACAACATTCACAACTGAGAACTAAAACCTTTACTAATAAATCATTATCAAGCCAAAAACTTGGCGCAATCTGTGTAATTGGTCAAAATTGACATTTTACACTACTTTTAGCTCCAATAATGATTTTTAAGCAATGGTTTTAGATAAAAATTGTGAATTTTGTATAGTTAATGTCGCAATTACCATTACCATGAATGCAGAACTTATTATGGACCTACAAACTGCGAAAAACCATTCGAAATTTGAATTTCGCGGGCAAAGCGAAACGATCCGCCTTAACGAGACACTTAACTATATAAAAATAATAGATGCTTATAGTACTTAGAGAAATGTCGCAGAAACATAAGCGCAACTGCTATTCTGCCTAATAAATCGCGGGAATACAGGCGTGATGGTATGCTAAAGTTCAGACTCTAACTGGATTCCCTAAAATACGGTTCACAGACAGTAGAAACATGTTTTTTCTTCAATCTTGTCGATCAGCTACTTCCTTAATAGTTTCCAGTAGCGGCCTATTTAATACACAATTATAAAAATGACGTATTTCTTGTTATGTTTTTTAAAAAAGCTTACTAGCAATGCCGAAGGTCGTACATTACTAGTATTCTTGTTAACCCCTCGTGCTAAGCTAAATGCTTGTATTACGAGTGAGTTCACGTCGGTAGTGCATTGGGTGGGTTTCCAACCGGCAACCACATGATCGGAAGTCCGACGCCCTAGCCATAGGCTACCGTCTGCCGCTTCAACAAATATTGTCACGTATGAAGGTCCTTTATTCAAAATAACAGCCTTAGTAAAAAATATAATTCATATAATTCGTATACTTTCGAATTTTTTTTATTGATGTCGGCAAATGTGCAGACGAGCCACCTTATGGTAAGTAGTCATCGCCGTCCATGGACACCTGCGACACCAGAAAAGTTGCCGACTTTTAAAGAGTCCTTAGTCCCTACGGACGGTAGACTGCCAGAGCCGCAGCAACCGAGGCGGAACTGGCACTCATGCGCAAAAGTAGAAACACACTACAGTGCTTTACGACAGGTGGTCGCGCAACCAGTCGGTCCTCAAGAGGTCCTACCACTGAGCAAGCCAGATATTTTCTCGGCTCCCACGACATGTCTACCTGAATGCCAGTAAGGAACTGTATGCATGAATAAAAGAAATGTATTTCTTTCTATTCTAAACCTCACGGGGTCGACCCATATAAAAAAACCTACTGAATTTATAATTAAAATCGGTTAATACAGTTCTGATAGCATTTTAAGTTTTTGGTGGGGATTGAGAGAGGATGATCTGTCTTTGCCCCGCAAAACGAGTGTTAGTATACCGTAGGTATACATCCCTCGTATAGGATTTGTGACGTCACAATACTCTATAGTACGTCCTCCTAGCATAAAATTAAAATGCTTATAACTTTTTATTTTTGAACTGATTTTGAGTTTGTGTTTGTTAATGTGCTCTCTTTATGGTCTTCTTTCTCATGAAGCCATAAAAATAATCAGTCAATATCACGTTTTGTTTTACAGTTGGCTGGAGTGCTCACCCTGATCTACCTGGTGTACCAGTACTGGGGTATGCTATTCAAGGGGCAGGACGACGACGAGGACGAATGCCACCACTCCACTAGGCTGTCGAGGTCACGATCGAGGTAGGTACGAACATGATCAAATGCCTTCAAATTTATACGGTAATCATACTTTTATAGAGTTGACTCTAGCATGGCGCATGCATGGAGGTACATACAGAGTTTATGGGGTCAACCAGTAAGCAGTGGCGACAGGAGTCATGACAGATACCCATATCATGTGAATAAATACTTTTTTTTAATCCTGGGCCTTTGTTTTTAGTGTAAGGTACCACTTTACGTGGGAGAGCCATGCTTCGGCAAAAGAGCGTCAAACAACACTTAAGTTAGTTCGCCGAGTGAGTGAGGTTACCGGAGGCCCAATCCCATTTTAAAAGACTGGCAACGCACTTGTGACTCCTCTTGTGTTGCGGGTGTCCATGGGCGGCGGTAATCGTTTGCCATCAGACGATCCGTCTGCTTGTTTGCCTCCCTACCCAATAAAAAAAAATCTTCATAGAACTTATACCACCTATTATATACCCTCGCATGAAGAGAATTAAAATTGTCTTTGCTCTCACATGAATCTCTTCTTTCTACGTTCACACTCTCTCTTCTACTAAGTATAGCGTACTTAGTAGCTCTCTCACTTTGTTATGATATCAACGTTCGGTATTTTAAATTGGAAATCTGCGCCTGTAAATACTTTTTCAGTCGGTTCAAATAAAATCTGGCAACATTGATGTTTACTTCATTCACAGGTCGTGCTCAAGATCCAGGCCGCGATCCGGCAATTATCACGATTACAAATTGGCAGACTCCAAACATGGCCGGCGAGGTCGGAAAGCCCACAGAAGGTGCCCTGACTGCAGTCTCTGCAACTATGAAGAGTAGCCCCTAGACGGCACTACTTACACATTTTGAATTACAACCTTTTTGCGTCGGCCATCTAAATTACCTGTGACTGTCCGTGTTTTCTTTATTTATATTCTGTTATTTTTTAATAAATAATTTTATATAAATAATCTGTTTCTTATTTTTTTATTAGCTATTTTATTAAAATCTCATTAGTCTAGTGCAGTGATGGCGAACCACTGGCACGCGACAAAGTATTTTGGGCAAAGGACTTAGGTAGGAATTTAGGCAAGTAATCGAAACTCGTCTGTTAGTATGAAGTTAATAGACAGAGAAAGATATTTCGCGACTGAGATACCTGCCATATTGATGTAGAATTCGTACGAAAGTTGTTGTGTTTAGTTCTACCAATGTCATTATTCTGAGGTTCTACGCTTGAGATTGTTTGACAGCACGTCATGACGTCATTTGTGGCACGTAGACCAAAAAATGTTCGCCATCCCTGGTCTAATGGTCCCCAGCGCGACTGCTACGCTAAAAGTCCTGGGTTCGATCCCCGTCGAGCAAAATGTAACCTACTGGGTTTTTCTATGAAATTCTCAGTAGCAGCTCGGAGTCTGGATTTGTGTCCGGTTAATAAGCTCGCCCCCCATTACATAATATGGAACCTAAACATGTGGCAAACTGTG
Organism: Acronicta aceris; assembly: GCA_910591435.1. NCBI lineage: Eukaryota > Metazoa > Arthropoda > Insecta > Lepidoptera > Noctuidae > Acronicta > Acronicta aceris. The sequence goes on along the minus strand of OU342786.1, from coordinate 4,436,948 downwards.
GGTGTACATTAGTCCGCCTCTGCCTAACTCTTCGGGGAATAGAGGCGTGATGGTATGTTATCTTAATTAAACTAGCTTCTGCCTGCGGTTGCACTCGCTTCCCAAAAGGATTACTATAAACCCAACTTTAAGACGTCGTATCAAGATGGAAAATAATAAGCGCCTGATTTTAAGTTCCTCCAGCAATAGGTATGTAAAAACCGCATCCAATTTGCATACAGTAGTTTTTGCGCACGCGTACAAAGATACAGACAAAAATTAAAAAAAAAATCTTTTTGGCTTCTTTTGCACTAGCAAAAAGATTTTTTTGATCCGTCAGAAATAAATAATGTACGTAAACGTATTTTTCCTTTTGTATCATACAAAAAATGACAGCGATACAGTTAGGTTTCGCGTGACGTCACGGTTTCGTATAATTTTTACGAAATAGTGATAAACTCCCACTACGGAACTTTGACGCTCTATTCTTATTATTGTTACGAGCTGGGGTTCAGGATAAATTTAATTAACACCAATTTCACCGAAACAACAAATATTTTAATTAACTTGACAAACACACAACAGAAATTACTGAGAGAGTCACTACAGTATCACTTATCGCACTATAATGTCGCACTTGTAATCACTTAACTTCACTTCGATATTCACTTCACCGTGTTCAGAACTAAACTGCCCTGGCCGACCCTCACGACCAGTATTTATATGAGTCACGAAGATTCTAGAATCGAACATTCTCGATAGGTCCACAAAATACGAGTAGGTACCTAAGTACCTAAGTACCTACTTATAAACAATAGACGATAAAGCGATCGTCTATTGTTTACGGTCATTCACCTTGAACCCGGCTTTTCTTCGAATGTTCTACGTGCTTCTACGACTTATCTAGAATCTTCGTGACCCATCTCCGTACTAATAGCCACTTGGCGTAACACTACCCCCTCCTAAGACATGCTCGTCCCGAGCATCATTAGATCCGTAATAACGTGCCAAACGATCCACATGAACGATCTTCGGAGCACCTCTTGGCCCTTTTTGTATCCGGTAGGTGACGTCGTTGATCTTAGTCACGACTCGGTAGGGGCCGTCCCATTTTGCTTGTAACTTGGGTGACTTTCCTTTGCTGCGAATCGGGTTATGTAGCCATACTAGTGAGCCCTCATCGAAGCCTTTATTGTTCATCTTGCGGTCATAACGGGTCTTCATTCTCTCAGAAGTTTGTTGGCCCGACTGCCTGACATGCTCATATATGTCATTCATTCTGGTACGCAAGCCGTTCGCATAATCAGTCACACAGCAGGGGGTGTCTGGAGGGATGCCGGTGATGAGATCTGCAGGCAACCGTAGTTCTCTTCCAAAGTTCGCGAAGGCTGGTGTCACCGTCGTACTTTCGTGAACTGCACTTCGATATGACAAAAGAAATGGCTGGATATGCTTATCCCAATCTCTCTGCCTACTTCCTACAACTTTTGCTAGATATCTCTCTAAGGTCTGATTAAACCGTTCGACCATTCCATCAGACTGTGGGTGGTAAGAGGTGGTTCTGGTTTTATGGGCACCCATCACTCGACATGTTTCCTGGAATATTTGAGATTCGAAATTCCTTCCTTGGTCGCTATGAATCTCTAAGGGTACTCCAAAACGACAGAAGACTTCATGAACCAACTTATCTGCGACCGTCGTAGCTTCTTGGTTAGGAATGGCGAACACTTCCGGCCATTTTGTGAAGTAATCCATCACAACCATAAAGTACTTGTTTCCACTTTCACTCTCCGGGAATGGTCCTGCAACGTCAAGAGCTATTCGTTCCCAGGGCGCACCAATGTTGTAGACTTTCAATGCACCTCTACTGCGCGTGTGAGGCCCTTTTACAGATGCACAACTAGTGCATTTACGACACCAGTCTTCAACATCGTCCCGACAGTGGATCCAGTAGAATCGCTCTCGAATCTTCAATAAAGTCCTTTTAACTCCTAAGTGACCTCCCGAACATCCGTCATGGTAAAGCTGAAGGACATCTGGCACTTTAGCTTTAGGGACTACCATCTGTAGATGACACTTATCTCCCTTAGCATTTTCCCATTTACGGCACAAGACACCATCCTGTATCAACAGACTGTCCCACTGTGCCCAATAGCTTTTTGTGATTGTGCTCAATGCCGCAACATCACTCCATATCGGTTTAGGGGCACCAGCTTTCATCCACTCGACGATTGGTTTAACATCCGAGTCTGTTTCCTGAGCCTGCTGTAGGGTTTCTTTCCATTCGTCACTGAGATCAGTTTTCAGCATTCTCACGGGAACTGCTTCTTTAGCCTCTTGCCTGGAACAGTGCTTGCATATTTCCGAACAAGGTCTTCGTGACAATGCATCTGCGTTACCGTGAGATCTCCCACTACGATGTTCAATTAGGAAGTCGAATTCCTGTAGACGCTCAATCCATCTTGCTACTTGTCCTTCCGGGTTCTTGAACTGCAATAGCCACCGCAGTGCAGCATGATCTGTTCGCAGGTGAAATTTTCGCCCCAATAAATACTTGCTAAAATGCTGCAATGTTTTAACTATCGCGAGCAGTTCTCTCCTCGTGACGCAATAGTTTCTTTCTGGTTTTGACAGCGATTTACTGAAGTAGGCTATCACAACCTCTTGATCACCTTTCCGCTGTGACAAAACACCACCAATTCCAGTATTACTTGCGTCTGTGTCCACGATGAATTCATTTTCAGTGTCAGGGTAGCCCAAAATAGGTGTATTGCACAGACGTTTTTTTAATTCTTGAAAAGCCCTTTCACAGTTTGCGTCCCAGCAGAACTGTGTCTTTTCCTCAGTCAGTTTGTGTAGAGGCTTCGCAATGTCCGAGAAATTCTTCACAAATCGTCGATAGTAAGAGCACAAGCCCAAAAATGCTCTGACTTGGGTCTTATCTTTCGGAACCGGCCACTCTTTGACAGCAACTATCTTCTCTGGATCTGTTTCTACACCGTTTTCAGACACTACGTGTCCCAGAAAACTTACTTGACGTTTAAAAAATGAACACTTTTTCGGACTTAACTTTAAATTCGCTCCTCGGATTTTTGATAGCACTCGTTCGAGATTTTGAAGGTGGTCATCAAAAGTACGGCCTACAATGATAATGTCATCCAAGTAGACCAGGCAGGCGTCTCCAATAAGGCCAGTGAGCACTAGTTCCATAAGTCTCTCAAATGTAGCTGGAGCATTGCACAGTCCAAACGGCATGACTTTAAATTGCCACAGCCCCTTTCCCGTAGAGAAAGCAGTCTTCTCTTTGTCCTTGGGGTCTATTTCCACTTGCCAGTAACCACTTTTTAAGTCCAGGGTGGTAAACCACTTCATTCCTGTCAGGGTATCCAACGTGTCATCGATCCTTGGTAATGGGTAACTGTCCTTTTTCGTAACGTCATTTAATCGTCGATAGTCCACGCAAAAGCGCATACTGCCATCTTTCTTTTTCACCAACACCACAGGAGAACACCATGGGCTAGATGAAGGCTCTATTACACCGTCTTTCACCATTCCCTCAATCATGGTCTCCACTTCTTTCTCTCGGGCAACTGGCATTCTTCTAGGTCGCTGACGAATTGGTGACTCGTTGCCAGTATTAATTTTGTGCTGCACCAGTCCTGTCTTTCCTATATCGGCATCATTTGAAGAGAAAATGTCAGCGTACTGGAGCAACATCTTCTTAGCCTTGTTCGCTTCTTCATCAGAAAGATGATTTCGACAGCCTTCCAAGAGAGTGCTCACGTTAAACTTTGGATTTTGAACGTTATTACCAGTACACTGATCACTGCAATGTCGCAACCAGGCTATTTCTTCACAAGTACCCATCAATGTGCCCTTCTTGATCACTTGCTCCTTATCGCTTGCATTGAGTATGCGTACTGCTGATACATTGGTAGCCTTCACCAACGTGCGTGCCATCTTCCATGGCAAGTCATTCTCCAACCTCTCTAGGAGGACACATCGATTTTTCTGCCCAGCATTCTGCGGTAGAGCTACTGGAACGAGTGTTTCCGACTTAGGAGGAAGAATTATTTTCTTCAGGCAGAACACCTTCCCTGATATTGCCCCTTCCATAAAGATCTCTTCAGAACCGCACTTCAATACTCCTTGGTTAACGTCGATCTCACAACAATGTTTCCGCATAAAATCCAATCCCAGGATGCAGTCATCTACTATATCGGCAACGATGACATTATGCCGATATATTCTGTTACCAAGTTTCAATTCCACCTCCTTCTCGCCTTGGACGGATATGCGCTGGCCAGTAGCTGTTACTAATTGTATGCACTCGCGGTCACTGATGCAGTCCCCAAGAATCCGACGTGCCAGCTGAGAGTTCACGACCGTGCGAGTAGCTCCAGTATCTAGTGTCAGCTTACAGGGTTTTCTATTGACTTCGCCTTTGATGATCAGGCTGTTCCCGTCATGGGCTTGCGAGATCGAAATCCTTGGGGCTCCTTCCATACCAGCCAGCACCCGCCCCGCAGTCCTGGCTTTTACTCGTTTCCCTGCTGCTCCTCGATGGTGGTATTCACCACCCTTACTGTATCATCTTGTGTCTTTTGTCGCCACGTGGTTCCTTTTGGGCAATTAGCTCGGAGGTGACCCTTTTCTCCACAGATGTAGCATCTAGGCGATGCTGAGCCATCCCTTCGACTTCCACTGCGCTTTGGGCATCCTGCTTGAAAATGACCCTTTTCCCCGCAGAGGTGACATATTGGCAACACGAGTTCTCGGATGCGGTGAGTCCGATGGTCCTGTCTAACTGCCTCTACTTCTAAGGCATGGGCTAAGGCGTCTTTCAATGTCTTGTGGTGTCCAAGCCTCACAGCAGCTCTGACTTCAAAGTCACGAACTCCATCGACGAACGCTTGGACAAGATTACCGTCGATAAGCGCAGGTGTAGACTGGTATGCTTTTCGAACCAGCTTTTCAACTTCCACGGCCCACTGCTGTAGGGTCTCGGCACTACGCTGTACCCGATCCTTTAGCTGAGCACGAAACACGTACTCCAGATGGGCGTCACCGTATCTTGAGTCCAACGCCTCAATCAGCTGGTCGTAGGTCATGTCCTTGCCGAGGGCCTCCAGTACTGTCAAAGCCCGGTCGCGGAGGCATAAGGTGAGTGCTGTCTTTGCCTGACCTTTGTCCCATCCGTTCGACTCCATAAAGGCTTCAAATTGCATTTTGTATGCCGACCATGAGGAGGTTCCGTCAAATGGCGGCACTTTAAATCCACGTAGGGAGGTCGTTATGGGTGCAGCATTCACGGAAGTCGCAAGTACGTTTCGTGCCTTTAGATCACCCAACGCCTTTGTCACGTCAGCAATCTGTTCCTCAGTTTTAGAAATCCGGGTCTCGTGCTGTTCCACCTGCTCCTTCATAACACCGAGCTGTTTGCCAAGAGTCCCATGAAGGTCTTTTATGAGGACCATCTGTTCCTCTTGACGTCTGGTATGCTCCTCTTCCCGACGTGCCTGCTCCTCTTTGTCGCGTTGCAGCTGTTCCCGCAATAGACGTGCCTGCTCTTCTTTGTCGCGTTGCAGCTGTTCCCGCAGTTGGTGTGCCTGCTCTTCCTGACGGCGAGCCTGCTCTTCCTGACGGCGGGCCTGCTCCTGCATCATTGCCATCAAGGCCGCCAGGTCAACCGTTGGTGCTGGAGAAGTTCCAGATGGACCAGCAACTGGGTCTATAGTTGGTTGCTGATGACCCATCTCTTGCTGCCGCTGACTTCTGGTACGGATACCTTCCGTATCTTCCTTCGGTAAAACCGGCATAATTTATCCCACAACTTCTGACACCAATTGTTACGAGCTGGGGTTCAGGATAAATTTAATTAACACCAATTTCACCGAAACAACAAATATTTTAATTAACTTGACAAACACACAACAGAAATTACTGAGAGAGTCACTACAGTATCACTTATCGCACTATAATGTCGCACTTGTAATCACTTAACTTCACTTCGATATTCACTTCACCGTGTTCAGAACTAAACTGCCCTGGCCGACCCTCACGACCAGTATTTATATGAGTCACGAAGATTCTAGAATCGAACATTCTCGATAGGTCCACAAAATACGAGTAGGTACCTAAGTACCTAAGTACCTACTTATAAACAATAGACGATAAAGCGATCGTCTATTGTTTACGGTCATTCACCTTGAACCCGGCTTTTCTTCGAATGTTCTACGTGCTTCTACGACTTATCTAGAATCTTCGTGACCCATCTCCGTACTAATAGCCACTTGGCGTAACATTATTTTGATAGGATTTTGATAAAACAAAAAATACGTGTCCGATATTTTTGGATAATGTGACGGACCGAATATAATGATAATTTACAGTCATCAACCCTATCTACAGACATCGGCCTATAGGTACATAATTAAGAAGGTACTTAAATATTTATTAAGTAACTAGCTGCGAGAGGGTTAGATTTTCTACAGGGCACCAATTGTTACTGTTGTCAACATCATCATCAACAACCCACTGCTGGGCATAGGTCTACTCCCAGAATAAGAGGCATTCGGGTATAATCTACCCCGCTAGCCTATTATGGGTTGGGGAGACTATACAATCAAGTCGTCGAGAAAACCTCCCAGGGATGTTATCCTCACTCCTCACCATGCTTTAGGCACTTTACCGTTGCTGTCAGTATTGAGTGCCACGTCGAGACGAATGGTCACGTAGTTATAAGTTTATCGTCTCCCGACCATTTTCGTTGTTGCTTTATAAGAGAACACATAAACTGCAAAATAGCTTAACTAATTTACAAAGAAATAAACAAAATCGGTTTCATAGTACCTAACCTGGCCTTGTATCCCAAGAGTTTATTTAAAAAACTGTTCAATATAGTGAGAATTTTTTACACAATAAAATTGTGAAATTAAAAGTAAATGTATTTTTTATATACCTACCTAGCGAGATTTTTAATTACATTTTTTTTCTTTTGTTACTAGGTATCACACGCATTTTTTGCATCGCTATTACCGCGCGCCCGCTCCGATGAGCGCCCGAAACGTTTGCGTCCAACCGCGGCTCGCGTACGGTCCCGCCAAAATTTATAAAAGGTTACGCCGTACAGTACGCGCGACATAACTTGGCCGGACTGAAGTTAGCTGTTTGTCAGTTTTTGGTTGCGCAGTACACAATTTTTAACGTAAACAATCCACTGCGCATTAAAACGGCGAACTTCACTCCGGCCAACTTATGCCGCGCGTACTGTAATAATGACAAACTTAAATATCTATAGTTCTACAAATTGTTGTGTGTTAATATTAAACTGTTTTCCCAGTTTTAAACTATCGTCTTTTGCTAAGATTAACCGACACTATGAGATTACCTATTTAAATTGTAGGTGTTTGTAAGCTAGTTATTTCAATTCAATTTATTGATCACTACAGAACAAAAATGTTTTAATAAAAAAAAACAATATCAAAAACATTATAAGTTACAACCCTATTGCTTCAGTGGAGCGTAGGTAATTATTTCTTCAACTACGCTTAGTTTCCCTACTGTTTGATATTTATTCTGTGCAATGGCGAACGTAAACATCTATTGTTCGCAAGTTGAATGTAGAATGTAAACATCTATTGTCACAAGAATGCGAGCGGGTCGCATTCTCGAGTCTTATCGTGATTTATCGAATCCAGAATCTTCGTTCGTTGCTCATATAAATAATGGTGGACAGCGTCGGAAAAAGCACTGATTGCTTAACTTTAAGATGCTCCTGGCTGGAGGCATTCGGTGCCTCGCCACCAAGTCCGGTTACACTGTGAAGATTCCATGAATCAACAGCTATCGCCATTCAAAAAAAAAATCGGAAAAAGCAGTTCAGTTTTGGGCATAGTGAAGTGAAGATCGAAGTGAAGTACCAAGTGATTATCAGTGCGACGTTAAGTGTGACAAGTGCTAGTATAGTGACTGTTCGTGTGATTTCTGTGTATATTTGTGTAGTGAATTAAAGTGACTGTTTATATTGGTGAAATTAGTGTTTTTAATTTATCCCGAACCCCAGCTCGTAACAGTATGATGGACGGATTCGATTATATTTGATATTTTCTGTGCAATACCGATACACTAAAACAATTTGTGAGAGGAGTAAGAGCCAGTAGCTAGGGGTTAATTCTGATGAGGGCGGCCGCAGCAAAAACATTGACAATGGTTGTAATAATATTATTTATCTAGGTACCTACTATTCAAAATGGAAGACAGAAGGTATTGAGTTGTATTACTTTGCCACTGATAATAGCAGTGGAAACTACTGTACAGCTATATTTTTATACTCTTTGCTACTGGTACTGTGTAACAATGTAAACATAAACAATTTAGTTCATTTCTCTTAGTCGTTGGGGAGACACCGCGCATGCGCCCCAAACGTCAACCCTCCGAAGCCACTATTGACAATTTGACGACGCTAACCGGACTATTGATAGCAAGATTAATATCAACGATGGCATTTAGAGGTAAATAATTTAAATTATTATTGCATTTTTACCTATTTCTACGTTTAATAGTGTTCAATTTTTGCATGAGTTTTCCACTAGGGAATCAATATGACGCTTTCATTTCAGCAAAAAGTTCATCCTTTTGCTGTGTATTTTTTTTTCTATAAAAGAATACGTTCACAAATATTTCTTTTTTATTCAGCAAATCGCGATAAGGCTTCGGGGCACAAGAACAATAGATTTTGAATTATCACTTTGACTTTAATATTTAAAGTATTTTTACTATTCGTGTGCGTTTGGTGATGGAGTCTGCAGTTTATGACCGTTGTCGCTTGCTATTGCTATCTAAAATAAATAAAAACTAATAAATCTTGTGAATGGAAAGTTTTACCGCGGTATAAGCTCGATCTGTGATCTTCGGTTTGTTGCACCAGTGGTCAGGCGGTTAATTAATAATTGGTATTATTGGACTTATAATGTAACGTCCCTCAAAATTAAAAAAATATACCAGTGAGTAGGTATACACATAGGTGAAATACGGTACAATAATTATGTATATACCTACACTTGTTGCGTTTTGTCAGGATTATTAATAAAATTAAAATACGTAGGTACGATTATATTTAAAATTATAATATTTTATTTCACAAGTTTAAATATTTAAATATAACGATTAAAATAAATAATTTTACATTACCTCATCATTATTTCAGAAAAATAATTGTTTGGTATTCAAGTAGATCCTTGTTCCTTGTTGTTGAGTTTATACAACACTCGACTAGACTAGAAGTCATTCAGATATTATTTACATAACTACACAATGATGAAAGTGTCAACAAATTCGCCCGTAAGTAGGTAGTTATTACACTGGCGAATTTGTTTGTTTGTTTCGTTTAATTAAGGGTGATTTTTGCAGTAAAACAATAGCTTGACGTATCATCGTGTGTACTCAATCGTCGCTACTATCGCTGACGTCTGAGCTATCGTCGTTGTCGCTCTTGGTACTATTCGATAGCGGTATCGGTAGAATGTACTTCTGAGGGCAACAAATTTCTTTCGGCTGGCACGGCCTGAAAAGTAAAGCAGTCTTAATAAAAAGGTTATATTATCATTTTCTATTTGCGACTATTTTTACCCGAATGCGCCAGAAGGAGGGTTATGTTTTTCGAGTGTATAGGTATACGAGTACGTATCTATATAGGTATATTTCTTTGTCACGCTATGTAGCCTAGCCTAAACGCATTGGTGGAAGTAGCTAGTTTCCATCTTTTATGGATTTTTTAATTTTATAATTAACTTTTTTATTTTACACATTTAGTTAGGATTTTACCGTCGTATTTCTAAGTATGTATTGGTTTCCAGTATGACTGACCTAGCAATTTTATAGGCTTTCCGCACATAGAAAAAGCGTCATCGATTCACGAAGGACATTCCAAAAACCCGAACGAAACGCTTTAGGTCCACTTTTCTAATGGTGGCACTTCACATGGCTATTTGTATTGGCACATTTGGCATATTTGGCAAACAATTACCATGTGTGGATAGTATATTTGACAAAGTATTTGCCATAATTGCCTATTTGACAAATAAGGCTAATAACAAATACGCGTTACCGTGCGCTTGTCGGTTTCTCGATGCACATCAAAGGGGTCAAATAGGCACAAGCAAATACTCAGATAAACCGTCCACACAATGTGATGATGTTTGTGATGGTCGTATTTGCCTGTATTTGCATGTTGGCCTGTACATCATATATTTTGCCAAATACAACAAGGACCCAATAGCGAACACAAATAGCCATGTGAAGTGCCACCATAATGCGTACTGCTGAAATATGGAATGCACTTCCCGAGTGGGTCTTCCCTGATAGATGTGGTCTGGGTGTCTTTAAATCACGAGTGAACCAGTTTCTTCTAGGCAAGCGCGCTCCATCGTAGATCGCAGTATCGCTTAACATCAGGCAAACTGGCGGTCAAGCGTAAGTCTATCACGAATTAAAAAAAAAGATAGAAACAATGAGAAGTCAGCTTATTAACGATTATATTATTGTGGTCGACGGGATATTGTAGGACATCCATGATCAAGGTTTTCCATCTTCCATCTGTATTTACTAACAAAATTAACTTTTACGATTGTAGATTTTGAATAAAACTGTATTTTTTAGAAATAATGGTTCAGGAAGATTTATCGAATGATGTCGAAAGTTTGGAATCTAAAGATAGCCAGGACGAAATAACCCGGGATGGCGGAAGAAGTGGGTTTCCTAGATTGTTTTTAATTTATAAAATGTATTTTTAAAAGAATAGGTCACAATGATAAAAAATAAGGGCAAGACTGGGACAAAACCTAATGTGACAGCATGTGAGTTGTGACATTTCACAGTTGACATTGACAGTTGTCATACTTGTCCAACCCATATTTTTGTTGATAAAATTTGGTTTGGTTTTCAACATACCTATCAACTTTTTGTACGTTATTAAGCTTTCTTGTTATAATTAAAGGAATAATTATGGAAGACGATGCATCAAATGATGTCGAAGCAGTGGAGTATATTGATAGCCAAGACGAGGAAGATCCGGACAGCGGTGAAAGTAAGTTTAATAAGTATTTCTATTTACCAACATTGACCATGCTCACAAAACTTGTCATCAAAATTTATTATTTATCAATTCTACTATAAATATTTAAATATCTATAATACTCATGTATGTATTAAATACTAACCAATGAGTTTTTGTATACCTAGTTCATATATAAAAATACTGAATGTTCAATTCAAGCATACTATTTTTTTTTCGTCTCTTGCTATTTCAAACCGGTCGCAAATTGTACAGTAATATTCGGAAATAGCGTTGCCAGGCGTCCGGATAAAGCCGGACGTAGGTAGGCTTTTTGATTGCGTGTCCGGCAAAAATAAACAGTTTCCGGCTTGTCCGGCTTTTGTTAGACTTTTTACATTTCGCAAACGAGCGAGCGCCGAGCGCAGGCGAGTCGACTGTCGGTCGCTCCCGCCGCCCGCGAATTTATTAGAATTTAACAAGATTTATAATAATAATAAAAAAAGCTTGATTTAACATAAAAATTTTTTGTCATACCTATTAATACTGAGACACAACATCCTCAATTATGTAGGGTGTCCGGCCTTTCTTCCCAAATGTCCGGCCAAACTGGCTGGTCTGTCCGGCTATTAGGTTTGGCGACCTGGCAACCCTATTCGGAAACCGTTTTTGGGTTATGTGTTGTTAGCTCTGTAGTAACTTTATTTAATATTATAGCCTGTTGGTTTCCCAAATAAATTAAAATATTACAGTATTTTAATTATTTCAGAGCGTCCAATAATGCTTCTACTCCGCCGCCTAATCAGAAATAAACAAAATACAGTCATGACCAATGCTCAGATCATTGACATTCTTGAAAGTGAGTTTGGCATTAGCGTAAAATCAAGCCATGAGCTAGAAGTAGACATATACATCAAAATCATCAAAAAATACCTTAAAGACTGGCCACAGTGGGAAGAATTGGAGAGAATATCAACAAAACTGAGCAATATAAAAGATTTCGAAGCTGTGTCTAAGGTCTTAAACCACAAATATAAAAATTTAAAAGAGTATCTAGGTGTTATGCTTGAAGCTGCTAAACCATTAGCTAAAGAAGCCTTAAAGAGTATAACCACTGAAAACTCTAAAATCGAAGAAAATATTGACTCAAGCGATGTTGTTATGGAGATCCAATGTACAAGGGAACAACTCAACCATCTATTCTTCAGACGTCCACGTTTAGACCTTAACAATACTGTTTTCAATATGTCCAACGTAGAACCATCTCGAATTCAACTAAAAGCATTGACTTTTGAGGACATCCTCAAAGCAGGGTGGGTAAAAGTCTACATAAATCTACCGAACTTTACATTTGTTCGTGAATTGTTATTCATACTGAAGCATGTATTGATAAACAAAGTACGAAATGAGAACTCTATTAAAGACATCTCTTTAAACTCAAATCTACAAATGAAGGCTTATAGGAAGTCAAAAAATTATACAAAAAATGATATCATAATGCAATTCAATGAAATTCTCAAAAGTTTAATGAAAAATGTAGAGCTGTATTCGTTAATGAATACTGTTTTCGACATTCTGAAGGAACATTTAAATGACACAAACACATACAAAATACCTGGGAACTACAGAAAATTTGCCAATAAGTATAAATATGTACGGTATCTGTATGCGGAGAATGACAACAGTGATGATTCTAGGTACGACTTGCAGCTGGAAGAGACAGTGTCCCCAGCGTACCAATTTTATATTGGTAAAATTGGGAAATTTCAAAAACCTCTCCCTCAGCTGTCAGACTGGTTCAAAATTGAATGCATGGTCTGTAAATGTAAATTCAGTGGGAGTCTTTCCATAAAAGAAACTTTGCAAGCACATTTTAATGATTACCATCAGAATGAACCAGAATGGCAGTGCATACATTGCAAACGACCGTTCAGTTTTGACTTCTTGTCAAAAAATAATTGGAATCATGAATGTTGAACACCCTACATTGTCTGGTTGTCCACACCAGCGATTCCCAAAATTGACTGGACCACAATCCAATTCATAAATCTTCCAAATTCGGAACTCACTTGTTACTGTCACAAAGAAATATGAAACAGTCCTTCATATTTAAATACATATTTCTCCCATAGATAAAAATGCCAGTCTACACTATGTTAAAATGAGTGCTGAGGCTGCGCATTACACTCACCCAGCGTAACAGACTTACGCTGGGCTCGATTCTCAGGTTGAGCAAAGTGCTATTGGGTTTTTCTGTAAAATTCTCAGTAGCAGCTCTCGGAATGTATTTGTGCCTATTACATGGGACCTAAACATACCGGCGAACTGTGGGTGTTAATTAGAAAACCTCTGCCTAACCCTTCGAGAAATACAGGCAATGGTATGTTATGTTACTTTCATGAAAAAATTAAGTGACAATAAATAAGGTAATATAAATTGTTGTTGTTTTCTCTACCTCATTACCCTAGTAGTCCTGAGCGCGACTGCTAAGCTAGAGGTCCTGGGTTTGATTCCCAAGTTGAGCAGCCTTATTGGGTTTTTCTATTAAATTCTCAGTAGCAGCTCGGAGTTTGGAATTTGTGCCCGGTATTAACAATAGGCTCGCCCCCTATTACGTGGGACCTAAACATACCGGTGAACTGTGCGTGTTACATTAGTACGCCTTTTTTATGGGATAGGAGGGCAAACGAGCAGACGGATCGCCTGATGGTAAGCGATTACCGCCGCCCATGGACACCCGCAACACCATAGGAGTCACGAGTGAGTCGGTAACCTCACTCACTCAGCGTAACACAAAAGCGTTGTTTCACGCCGGTTTCTTTCTTTCTTTGGGGAACACAGGCGTGATGATATGTGTGTTTCTTTTTTTTATACTCACATTCGGAATCCCGGTGGTCCATACAGCGTTAGATCAATGTGAGAGGTGTTGTAGGCGCAGTAAAACCGTACGATGCAACAGCCGTCCATATCTCTTCCATTTTTACATGGTATTGACCTCGTTATGTTGTGAACTGAAATATAATTTTGAACTGTGAATCTCTTAGTCCAGTAATTCGTAACCGTTTTATTGTTTTTAGGAGTGACCACAATGTGGTCAAAATAAAATGTGTCAAAGTTTAACTAAACCTTTCAACATAAGTTATATATATATATAATATAATATATATATAATCTTTTTGTGATTTTTTTGCATTTTCCATGCTAAGATTATAATGTTATTTTTAGTGAAGGAAAAATTCAATCGCGGGCAGAATTAGAAGTTGCGTCTTCTGGTTAGATATGTTACTGTAAAAGCCCGAACTACGGCAAATTCTAAGATTTACCAACTCTGACTGGTAAAAGTTCGAAATGTTCGTTAGGTTAGGTTAGGTTTTTTTTAAAAAAAAGCTTACAACGCCATGCAAATGTTCCACCATGGTTTAAAAAAAAAACCTACCAACCTAACCTAACCATGGTGGAACATTTCGAACTTTTACCAGTCAGTTGGTAAATCTTAGAATTTGCCGTAGTTCGGGCTTTTACAGTAACAGATACACCAGACGCTCTATATCTAACCAGAAGACGCAGGTTCGAAAGTAAAAGATTTTTAAATCTTTCACGGACCATATTTTAGGTCTTGTGGGACCATTGGTTGGGATGTTCTAGTCTAAGGCCTTATCTAACATTGGACGTGCGCGTTCCTCGAGCGTGTGAACAATGTGAACGCGGCGTGAGCGTCGCCTTTGTACAGCTTGGCGGTCATTGTTGTGAACACGCGCGTAAAAATGGAGTCTGATGATAGAGAGAGAAATGAATATCGAAAGCTTTATCCAAGAAATACAGAATCGTTCTGTAATATGGGACAAAACGGAAGTATAGTGACAGTATGAGCCACTAAAAAAAAGCCGGGAACGAAGTGTAAGTTCAGCGTGCTCGCGGCGTTCACGCTGTACAGACGCCCCGCACGCTGGTCAAACGTGATCACAAACCACACGTTCGAGAAACACGCACGCCTAATGTGGGATAAGCCTGTCTCGAAACACACTGACACGATGACATAAGTAGTCAAACCACCACCCGGGTTCGATTCCCCGGTTGCGTAATGTTATTTGGATTTTTCTATAAAATTCTCAGTTACAGCTAGTTTGGATTTGAGCCCGGGTAATGGCTATACCAACTAAAGTTACCGACACACTGCACCGAGCAAGGTGAAGTGGCCGTGGGCTAGCCATACATCTGTAGAAGAACATGTCCTTGAGCGGAGACCGCGATTCGGCAAACGTAGCATAGGATGCCCCCCGGCAAAATGGAGTCATGATTTGCGAAAAGTTGCTGGCGGAAGCTGGATGCGACTAGCCAAGGGAAGGGTGAAATAGCGCACATTGGGGGAGGCCTACGTCAAGCAAGTTTACTCTTGAAAACAATACAATACCAATAAAAACAATACAATACCAATCCAAACGTGATCCGATTCCAATGTCAATTTGGCTGTCGGGCGATTTCGTACTCTTGAGCACAAATCCTACCTTGTTAACCTTGTATCGGCATCCCTGATTGGCCAATGGTTGGGTTGTTTCCCAATCCCATTTAGTTGACTTAATCACCGCGCAATATTGAAACAATTAGGCGCTAGTCTCGGATTCAAGAGTATGAAACTTGACGAAACGGCACAATTCCAATGTCGATGTATCGGAATTGAGTTTAAGAGTAAACCCCCAGGAATGGACTGCTATAGGCTAATGATGAAATGATGATAATGGCTATAGGCTCGCCTCCTATTGTACGGACCTAAACATACCGGTGAACCGGGTCTGCATTAGTAGGTACAGCTAGCTCTATCTAACACCTCGGGGAATACAGGCGTGATGGTATGTTATCATCTTACTTATTGTTTTCTGGTTTGCACTAGTTATGTCGATTAGGGGACACTCGAAATTGTGGTCATCAGTTGGTGACGTCATCGTTGTAGTGACGTCATCCGGCACCATTTGATTCGACACCAAGACGTAGGTGAAAAACAGGAACACCAGTTTACTGAAAATGGAACACCCGATAAGAAATACGAGTAGCAAAACTGTTTAGTATATCTATCTATACTTATAATAAATCTGTAGAGAGGTCAATTCTGTACATGAAATATATTTCCAAAATAACTATCAGCGGGTGATTAGTGATCGATACTGACGCCAAAAATGCAATCAGTAAAATTTTTGTCTGTCTGTCTGTATGTTCGTTATAGAAACAAAAACCACTCGACGGATTTCTACGAAACTTGGTACAATTGTTCTTCATACTCCTGGGCAGGTTATAGTATACTTTTCATCACGCTACGATCAATAGGAGCGGAGCACAATTAAAAATTTTTGCAAAAACGGGAAAATTATTTGATTATTTTGTTCTGGGAAGTGACATGGGTCGTTGATAAAGCGGGCGTAGCCGCTGGCGGAAGCTAGTTTTTAAATAAAGAAACCATAGATTATTTGACTGCCTCATTACTCATTAGTCTAGTGGTTCCAAGCGCGACTGCTACGCTAGAGGGCCTGGGTTCAATTCCCTGGTGGAGCAAAGTGTTATTGGGTTTTTCTATTACATTCTTAGTAGTAGCTCGGGAGTTTGGACGTATGCCCGTTGGCAGTAAGCCCGCCCCCTATTACATAGGACCTAAACATACCGGCGAACTATGGGTGTACATTAGTACACCTCTGCCTAACCCTTCAGGGAATTCATGCGTGATGGTATGTAATTAGTTAACTTTAGGTACTTATATAGGTAGGTAATTATAGCAGGTGCGGTCCCAGCCAAAGACTAATAATAATAATAATACGTTTTTATAAAAATATTTAAAAATGTATACAAATAAGTAAATGGAATAATACGTTTATTATATTAAGTATAAATATTTATTTATACTTAATATAATAAACCTACCTACCCTAACCCTATAACATGGGACCTAAACATACCAGGCGAACTGTGGGTGTACATTAAATACGCCTCTACCTAACCCTTCGGGGAATACAGGCGTAATGGTATGTTATAATAAGTATAAATATTTATAATAATAATAATAAATATTACAACCTTAATCACGTGCTCTAAAGCTTTTTTGTTACACATAGAAATAAATAATATTTAATTCCACCGTAAGTATATTATGTAAATAAATATTAAACTTACATGAATCTAAAGTCGTCCATATCGTTAGTAGATGCCCAACAAACTGAAGATGTAGTTAGTCAAAGATAGCATGAATTAATAACTGTCATAATTAATTAAAATGTAATTATTAACGTCACCTCGTCGCAAAAGGGCTTAAGTGCATAACACTAGTAAGTACCTATAGTGAGGTGGCAAGTCACTATCTGCCATCCCTATCCCTCAAGGCAGACGCCGTTTTCTTCCGGCAATAGAAGTTATCGGTCCACCTAACACCCACATCCATAATCCCATTTTTAATTTCCATATTTTACAATAGTCCTGCACCCGCCCGGAATACTTCAAGGCTGTACTCCCATAGTGCAGTTGTGGAGTGTCCCGGGTGTATGCTCCATCCCATATTAGATCAAAGTTCTCCAAGGGGCTTCTGTGCGTTGGACCTGTGTCCCCCACGGTTATGTTCCTCACGGGAGGCATGCCGTGATATCCAAAAAGGAGATACAAATAGTAATTATTATTATACTATAAGTATAATTATTTCTTTTTTTTTGTTATTGTTTTTATTTCTTTCTTTTTTTATGTTATTGTGTGCAGTGTCCGTGACTGTGTCAATAAAAACTTTTTCTCTAATAACCTATAATATACTTACCTATTGACATATTTTTTATTTAATCTTCTATACAATGTGCTTAAATGCTCTCCATATTTAGTACATGATATGCATGACAGAACACTGTTTGCTTGAACCTGCTTACGCCCAGGTATTTTCTTCTATATCTACTATACAGGCCTAAGTTACACCTTATTATATCAGCTATCCGCCAGTGAAAGTTCTGTCAAAATCGGTTCAGCTGATTCGGAGATTATTTGGAACAAACAGACAGTCAGACCCATCAGTTTTTTTTTTATGAGTTGTTACCGTACTTGACACTTAAATTTTTTTAAAAGATAGAAGATAACACCGTGAAATTAAAGTCGTGTTACAGCCGAAAGGACAGTATTATACTTATCATTAGGAATACCTTTTACTACGAAACCAACCCTGAAATCACGAAAAAAAACAGCTGTTCCATACATTCTGTCGAGTTCAATGTACACAAATGTATGGAACAGCCGTTTTTTTTTAGTAGAAGGTATTCCTAATTTCCTAATGATGAGTATATATATACCGTCCTTTCGGCTCCCAAAACTACATAAATGCCACAGTGTATAACTTCTATCTTCTTATAAAACTGAAGTGTCAAGTACGGTACCAACTAGAGATGGGTTTGTTGGGTTTGATTGGTGGCCAGGTCATTTATTTTTTTCGCCCAAAATGCCTGGGCAGAAACCCATCTATAGTACCAACTCATTTTTTTTAATTCGTGATAGGCTTACGCTTGGACGCCAGTTCGACTCATAACAAAAAAAAATTATGTGTCTGACTGTCTGTTTGGGCGGGCGTTCCGGCTAATCTCCGAATCAGCTAAACCGATTTCAACGGAACTTTCACTGGCGGATAGCTGATATTATAAGGAGTAACTTACGTTTTTATTGTATATATAAAAGAGAATACATAGGCGTAAGCAAAATATTGTCCTACCGTCATATTATGTAGTTGTATAAATATGGAGAGCCTTTATGCCATTTTGTTTCTTGACTGCTAGTGCCCTAATGACCTTTTGTTTATAAACTTAAAAGATGATTATCGCCCTTATCTCTAGAGAAAAGGCAGACACCGCTTGAACGTGCTTTGTGGCTTGAACACAATAAACTCTCTGGGGTTGATTAAGTATATACATTCATTCACATTTCCTTTTAAAGCGAAACTTGCCGCGTCGTCTTCAGTTAAGTGCTACTGCAGATGTTATAATCTACTAATAAATAAAATTAAAATAAATATTATCTCCTGACACACAGTTAGAGACGTATTTTAATCTGTAAACTATCTGATGACTAATGTAATAACGACACGTTTGGCGTAGCGACTGAGCAAGCGGCTTCTGCGTCACGTGTTGTGGGTTCGATCCCCACACGGAGCTAATATTTGTATGATCTACAGGTCTCGGCGTTTGTGTATGTGAGAATTTGTTTTTGTAAAGGCACCCACACGATACAGGAGAAAATCCTAGTGGGGCAACGTTTTTCTAAAAAAACTCTGGATGTCAATAAACTGCGAATTTTCTGATGGAAAAATAAAAAAAAACACTACCTACTCGAACTAGAAGTTAGGACATAACGCTTGCAAGTCAGCCGCGTTGACACATTTGGTCCACTAATAGCTCGATAATTAAAGACGCCATTAATATTTTTATCGCAACCACAAAATGAATTCGTAACTGTGAACATGATAATACGGAATTAAGGCTAATTAATTGTCTTGAATTTACTTAGGCACTAATATTATTGAGGGAAAATTTGATAAATTCACACGGCCGAACCAATAGGGTAGGTTTACTGTAGGTAGACCGGACTCTGATTTATTAAAGACTAGCTTAGCGGTTCAGCCGTTCTGGCGTGAAAGAGTAACAAACATCCATACATAAGGATAATGGTACTATTACAAAAGTTTTTAAAAATAATGTTAGACTGTAAAAATAATTTAAGGCGGATCGTTCAGCTGTGCCCGCGAAATTCAAATTTCAAGTGATTTTTCGCAGTTTTTAGGTCTATAACAAGTTCTAGATTCATGGCAGTTGTAATTGCGACATCAACTATACAACATTCACAACTGAGAACTAAAACCTTTACTTATAAATCCTTATCAAGCCAAAAACTTGGCGCAATCTGTGTAATTGGTCAAAATTGACATTTTACACTACTTTTAGCTACAATAATGATTTTTAAGCAATGTTTTTAGATAAACGTTGTGAATTTTGTATAGTTAATGTCGCAATTACTATTGCCATGAATGTAGAACTTATTATAGACCTACAAACTGCGAAAAACCACTCGAAAATTGAATTTGGCGGGCTCAGGTGAACGATCCGCCTTAAATCGAGTCAAAGTTCTAAGATAGAAGCTTTTATAATATTTGGTGGGGATTGAGCGGGGATGCTCTGTCCCTTTCCTGCAAAACGAATGTTAGTATAAAATCTGTATGGCGCATGCACGGTCTGACGTCATAACGTGCTATAGTACGTTCTCTGTCTAGCATAAAATTAAAATGCTTATAACATCCTTATTTATGAACCGATTCTGATTGTGTTTTTGATTTTCAGCTCTGTTTATCTTCAACTTTTTAGGGTTCCGTACCCAAAGTGTAAAACGGGACCCTATTACTAAGATTCCGCTGTCCTTCTGTCTGTCACCAGGCTGTATCTCATGAACCGCGATAGTTAAACAGTTGAAAATTTTACAGAAGATGTATTTCTGTTGTCGCTATAACAACAAATACTAAAAAAACAATAAAATAAATATTTATGGGAGCTCCCATACAACGAACGTGATGATTTTGCTGTTTTTCTAGATAATGGTACGGAATCCTTCGTGCGCGAGTCCGACTCGCGCTTGGTCGGTTTTTTTAGGAGACCATTAAAAAATATCAGCCAACTGGCCTCAAGAACGTCCTTTCGGCATTAAAAGACTCAAATGTGACAGTGTATAAAGGTTCTTGACTAGCCTATTGTAATGAATTTGAGTATAGAGATAGATAAGTCCCTACTCTAGAATTTATTCCCGCTATAATTGTTGAACGACAACCTTTTTAATGAAGTAAAACTGACCTAAAGGTCTAAGTTACCAGGTCATAAAATTCCTTAAAAAAAATAGCAGTAAAACACAAAATAAAAATCAAATTATATTTTAATTATTAACAAATTATTTTACAATCATAAATTAAGTAAGTACCTATTAATTATTTAAATAATTGCAATGATTACTATTTTGATCACAGATCTCGATAAGATTCATAAACTAATAAATTATTTATACAAAATAATGCCAAAAAATTTAAATGCTGATTAAAATACTGTTTTTAACATAACATAAAATCACGCCTGTGTTCCCCGAAGGGTTAGACAGAGGCGTACTTAACGTGCGCCCACAGTTCGCCGGTATGTTTAGGTCCCATCTTATACGGGGCGAGCCTATAACCATTAACCGAGTAAAAATCCAGACTCCAAGCTGCTACTGAGAATTTAATAGAAAAACCCAATAACACTGCTTGAGCTGGGGATAGAACCCAGGACCTATTGATCAGCAGCAACGTGTGCAAACATTAGGTACACCAATGAGGCACTCCAGACTTGACTCGACTTGACAGCTTCATAAAATAAAAAAATATATTTACATCGAACTATTCTAAGCATCCTCATCATTACCACTGTCAGTAGAGACCTCCCCATCGCCAATAAATACTTCTTCGTCAGCTATATAATTAGGTACCGACCTATTTACTTGCAATACTGATGCCATGGCCATTCCAGTACCAAAAGTATACTCTATGGGCCTCAAACTCTCGTCTACATTGTCTGTGGCAATCGGTCTATGGATAGGGTAGTTCTTTTTTCTAACCGCGCGATTACGACGGATGTCATGCAACAATGCTTTTTGTTTTTCTTTATAATTTTCTAAGTCGCTTTCCGAAGACGAAGGCGTTAATTCTAAATCCTTTTTTGTGAACCGTATTTGATTATTGGTAGTGTCGTTAACTGTTTTGTTGACTGTACCAGCTTCTACGTCGCTTAGGCCGTCAGATAGGCCGCTAGAATCGAGATTTTTTGTTGTTGACTGTACATGCTTACACCATTTTGTTATAATATAGTAATTATTTAGCGTACTTACAGTTAAAAGTTTACTTTTTACGTTGAGTTTTGCGTTCGCTTCAAAGACTTCCCCGCAGATATCTCTTTCGTGATTATATTTTGCAAATCTCAATTTATATTTTTTACCTGTACAGCTTATCTTTTTAATTTTACGGTGAAATGACCTCTTTTTAGGCTGTTTTTTTCTAAGTTTATTGATATAACCTTTCTTTTCAATGAATTCTTCAAGATTTATTTGTCGCGGGAATTCCGGTATGTTTTTCAGTTCTGGCATTGTTTTAGCGAGCGCTTGTCTCTCTCTTTCTCTCATAACATCCTCTCTTTTCCCCAATTTCCTTTTTAATTCACATAAAACTATTTTATTTGTCTCCTTTTCTTTTTTTCCCGGCGCTGTTGTTAGATCCCCCGCTGGCTGAATGCCGCTATCATCATCGTCAGTTTTCACAAAATAAAAAACTTCATCCTTAGTCTCTGGTACCTTGTCTTCTATTTTCAAAATCCCTATACTATCAACCATAACCTCCTTGTCTTCAAACTCAACTTCTTTCACATTCTTATTTTGAATTTTCCTCAACCTCAATTGCGAGCTTTGCACAGTCTTCAAACACTTAGTGAGACTATCGATTACATCATCGATATCTCGATTGAGGATTTCCAAATCGATTTCCTGTTCATTCATAGCGCAGGAATCGAGAAAAACGTCGAGACTGTTGGTTTTATTGAGGGCTAGTTTTAATTCTAGACACGATTTCGCGATTCCGGAGTGGATATCGGAGTATAGCCAGTGATCGTTGAAGGCGGTGCCTAACTTTTTAATATCGCTGTCTTTGCTGCCAGAGTTTTTGAGCAGGCGATACATACGTTCCAAAGAGTCGAAGTTGTGTCGGAACTCTTCCGTTAGGTGTGGTATAACGACTGTATGTAGCCAATATATCCTTTCATTATGATTCTTGTAATTTCGTTGGGCGTGGATAGGCGGGACGAAATGCGCCATTGCTATATGTTTTAAAAGCGTTGATTGGACTACGAGGAACGCGTGGTGTATTTTCTGGAACAAAAAAAAATTAACATTTGAGATTGCCGTGAAAACAAAGTTCAGCTGTGCTTGTAGCGGTCTGACTATGGATCGGTCACACCTAGCTCCAGTTAGCCTTGTTTACGATGTATTTTGTTCAACAAGATCGCAAATGTATACCGAAAAATAAATTGTTTACGTAAATTACTTAATTAATGCACCTGCCACAGTCTACTCTGGTGCTCACTCCAGTCTAACCTGGTGCCTTTGCCCAGTCTAACCTGGTGCCTTTGCCCAGTCTAATCTGGTGCCTAATCCAGTCTAATCTGGTGTTCATTCCAGTCCAAACTGGTGCCCACCACAGTCTAATCTGGTGCCCACCCCAGTTTACTTTGGTGCCCTTACTCAGTCTAATCTAGTGCTCACCCCAGTCTAATATGGTACCCACCACTGTCCAATCCGGTGGACACCCCAGTCGAATCTGGTGCCCTTACCCAGTCTAATCTAGTGCTCACCACAGTCTAATATGGTACCCACCACTGTCCAATCCGATGGACACTCCAGTCCAATCTGGTGCCCTTACCCATTCTAATCTGGTGCCCTTACCCAGTCTAATCTAGTGGTCACCCCAATCTAATATGGTACCCACCACTGTCCAATCCGGTAGCCACTCCAGTCCAATCTGGTGCCCACCACAGTCTAATCTGGTGCCCACCACAGTCTAATCTAGTGCCCACCCCAGTCTAGCTATAAAGTCTACTCACCATGAGGTTACCACCGGTCTGCGTCTCCACCGCGTCCCAAGCCACGTCTGCGCGCAGCCAGGGCGCGTTGCCCAGCACTGCTGAGGAAGCTCTCGACAGAAGTACTGACATTTCACTCTGTTGCCGACAGAGGAGGAGATGCGTTGACTCTATCACTGAAGTAAGGGAGCCGCTGGAATGTTAAATCCACTTTTATCATGAGTATCACTGAAATATGCAATGCACGATCTATGTACGATCTTATCTTATATGGGGCCGAGGCAGCAAGGCCTCAGTGCACTTCCACCCAATGGGATTTTTTGTGCTTCCCCTAGATACCTATTCCTCATCCTCAACCAGTTCTTCAAACAGCTCCAGTCCATGAGCTTTATAATGAGGCCCGGGGGAATGAGTCTGTAGTCTACGGGTCTTAGATAACCCTGCCCCAAGAGGCGCACGATAATTCTATACTACTGTTATACTGGGTTAACTGGGTGTCTTTAAATCACGAGTGAATCGGTTTCTTCTAGACAAGCGAGCTCCATCGTAGATCGGAGTATCGTTTAACATCAGGCAAACTGGCGATCAAGCGTAAGCCTATCGCGAATAAAAAAAAAACTAATACCATCACACCTGTATTCCCCAAGGCATTAAGCAGAGGTAAGCAAGGCATTAACCCACAGTTCATTGTTATGTTTAATTATCAAAAATACGAAAATGATAACCTACATAACTAAACATAACCTAAAAAACTCACATTTGTGCATGCAAAGCCGCATACTCCTTCAGACAGGCGGCAGTCCTCCTGGCCAGTGCGAGGTACTCCCTCATCACAGCCAGCAGCGGGGGCAGGGAGCCGCGACAACGGGAGCGGTGAAACCAGCGGAGCGCCACGGGCACGGACAGGTACACTGCTGCGTTGATGAGAGTTGAGCGCTGAAAACTGAATGTAACAATTACTATAGACTCCCTCATCATTAGTAAACATGAAACATTTCGCAGACAGATCATTTTTCATACGTCACACCTGAGACCTTTTTTCCCACAGCGTTTCCATGAAATCACACTTTAATGAAATCGCATATTGTTCACTGTTATATCTAAACATTGTGGGTACATTGAAATCTTTAATTGATTCATTCTATTATAATTATTTGCAACTACCTACCAGACTAGTGTTAACACTCTGTCACTTTGTCTTTAAGCAAGTACTACCTAGTGCTTATTACGAAATAAAACAAGGTTACCTAATTGTTGTTTTATTGGACATAATATTCACAATGGCGGACGAAAAGTGTAGTAATTAATTGAGGACGAAAAGTAGCAGGCTGCGAAATTTCGCATGTGTAATTGCTGTGAAAAATTATCATAATTTCATCAAATGAAAATGAATATATTTCAAAATGAGTATATCTCAGTGAACAAACTATTGGAATCTTTTATTATTTTTTATTTTTGGTGCAGGGCACATGATGTGCAAATGTCATATGTACTTGTTTTGTTTCAATAAAATATTCTATTCCAAATGAAAAGGAGCAATCATTTCCATACCTACTCATTAGTCTAGTGATCCTGGGTGTGACTGCTACGCTAGAGGTCCTGGGCTCAATTCCCAAGTTGATTGATGATTTTATTCGGGTTTTCTACAAAAGTCTTTTGTATTACCATTAACTTAATAGGTGGCGAGGCTATTAAGCCTAGCCCTATTAAGTAATAGCCCCTATTAAGTTGTTTTAAAGTGAATAGGATGAGCGTAAATTGAAATAATGCTAACCCAATTTTTAATTTCAAAGCGTTTATTACCAACTTGCATCACAGTAAATGCCTTAATTATATTTAAGTACTTTTAATTGTAGAATAATTATTATTACGTATATTTTATTAGAGTATCTATTAAAAAAAATTAAGTAATAATGAACACATTGGATGACATTTCCTGCAGTTGGTGCGTCTTGTGACAATTGCTGACCAAAATTTACATTTAAAAGTAAAAATTAACAAAAAAAGTTCAATCAATACAAACCTCCTTGGTGGGAACATCATTACACAGGCCACTACTCCGCTTACAGACGCCACTCTCTCCCCTTTCGTCATCCACCCATTTTTGCCACCCCCCACATAGTGCCACACTTCTTCAGGAGCTGGAGACTCCTGCTCCACATCTATGCTATCCTCTCTGAACAGGAGACCACTTTCTAGAATCTGTATGATGTTTTCACGACTGTATAACAGCTGTGGAATAAAAATAAAAAACAAAAGTTATATTTTTTGTGGTGGCAGGACTGAACACAGAGTTATCAGGTATCAGGTCGTATCACCACATTGCCAAATATTGTGGCACTAAGCAATAATGTCATAACATTATTGTGTTCCTTTGGAAAGTTAATGTCACTAGTGAAGCTGTCTATAATAGGTACTAATATTATAAAGAGGTAAAGTTTGTGAGGTTGTAATCACTGGATCTACTGCCGCAATTTCGAAAATTCTTTTTGTGTTGGCTATATAACATCATGCTCTCTCACAATCATCATGCCTCTTACATACGGAGCAGCGCAGGTGAAACCGCGAGTAGATAGTTAGTTGGGCATAAAAAGCTCTCCAGATGGCAATGTGTGATTGATAGTGATACTGCTGGTGTTGCTAGCATCTTTTAGCTGTGGTTGCCACTTAGCATCAGGCATATGCTTGTTTGTCATCTGAATACATTAAAAAAACTGGCAAGTGGCCCACCGAGGGTTCTGTACAAATTTGCAGGTTATTATGATTTAGTTACAAATGTATGTATAGTTTTCTGTATACTTGTAGTATAAGATTGTATTACTTGCAATTTCATAGTTCTAGGTCAACAGAAAATACCCTATAAATTCTGATTCCCTTGAGTGTCAAATTATAAGTTTTTTGTGGCATAAATGGCCATATCTTTCTTCTACGTAAACTTAGAACTATTTTTTCACAGCTTCAAAGGACTGCAGACCTGAGTATATGGTTTTAATTTCAATTCGATACCTC
Organism: Acronicta aceris; assembly: GCA_910591435.1. Lineage (NCBI taxonomy): Eukaryota > Metazoa > Arthropoda > Insecta > Lepidoptera > Noctuidae > Acronicta > Acronicta aceris. The sequence continues at coordinate 4,410,269 of OU342786.1, read as the reverse complement.
CATGCATTTCCGAGGTAAAGGGTCTTGACAGACAGACGGACGGACAACAAAGTGATCCTGATAAGTGTTACTTTTTTCCTTTACGGGTATGGGAGGTATGGGACCCTATAAAGTAAGTTTTGCTGTCAATCCAGCCGTTTTCTTACCACCTGCTTGGAACCCTATTCTAGATTATTAGATTACTCAAGCCTAAAACTAAAAGACCATCTATTGCTAAAAAGTATCGTCATCAAGCAGGTTAAATTTCGGTGCTCTTCATTATTCTCAAATGGGTGTTTTAATAAGGTCAATAAGGGATTTATTTCAGTCCAATATAGTGACGGAGTTCTAAAATCCATCAATTAATTAAACTGTAAAATTAGATGAATGGGTCAGAATGTTGTTAACTTATTGGATTAAAACTTACCATGTTTGGCCTGAATTTTATGGCTAACCATCTTCTAGACAGCCAAGGAGGGGTGAAATCTTGTTTCATAAACAATGCCATCTGAAATGTATGACATTTTTACAGTACAAAAAGGATAATGTTATTTGCCGGTGAAAGGTTATACTTAATAATCATTGTTAAAATTAGATTTATTATAATAAAGCAAATTAGGTGATTTATTTAGCTTCAGCACATACCTTGATAGTTATTATATAATTATTTCTATTTATTATTACATTTTACAAAATATCACAAAATTCACGTTTATGACATTTGTCATTTATGACACAAACGACGTAGTATTTGTGATAGGGATGGCGATTTGAGATCGATTAATCGAAGAATCGATTTCTCGAGCTAAAAAAATCGATTTTTTAAATCGATATGTAGTTCTGAATCGATTCAGTGAATCGATATTTCACCCTTGAAAATCGACACGATTTTTTCAGTTTTGGTAAAAACCATAAAATTATTTCCAATTAGGAATATAAATTACGCGCTTCGCGCGCTTTAATTTTTCAACCAATAAAGAATCAGGGACCATATTTTTGCGATAATTCTATACTCAGTTAACTTTACACTTATTTTGATTTCATCTATTTTAAGCAACTCTCTACATGTAATGCACTTGCACTGGAAAGTCAGGGCTTAAACGAAGAATTTAAACACTATTTATCACAGGCAGTTGTGCATCTGAAGTATGATCCTATACTTCTCTGGCAAGAACAAAAAAACTCTATTTATCACCACATTCACTCAATACCAATTATGTATACGAGTATCGTGGGATCATCTGTTCCTTGTGAGCGCCTTTTTTCCATTGCCGGCAACATCGCAAGTGATGAGCGGAACCGTTTGGATCCCAGTAGACTTGACAGGCTGTTGTTTTTAAAAAACTTAGATATTAAACATTGGGATATTAAAACTATAAGCTGAATTATCTATTTTCTTCACTTTTTAATGTAACAAATACATTTAGAAAATAAATGTCTTCTTTTAAACCTGACCTGATACTTTAACATGGTAATAAAAATAATTTAATAATTATAAAATAATTTATTATAAAATAATGTTCTATAATTATTTTTTTTGTTAAAAAAACGTTGCCTTACACTAGGATTTTCTCCTGTATCGTGGGTGCGTTTAAAAACACAAATTCTCACATACACAAACGCCCAGACCCGGAACAACTACTTGTAGATCATACAAATATTTGCTCCGTGTGGGGATCGAACCCACAACACGTGGCGCAGAAGCCGATCGCTCAACCGCTACGCCAATCGTGTCGTCGTTTAATTATCATTATCGAATTCCCTGAACTAAAAAATTCCGTGATTTTACTGATAAGAGATCATTTATTATGGTATTTTTCTTGTTTTTCATAAAATGGATTTATATTTACATTGTAAATGCAAACATAAAAAAATCGATTTTTAAGGAATCGATCTTTTGGACCTCGATTTTTTTGTGAATCGATTTATTAGGTTACTTTTCGAATCGATTTAAAAATCGATCTTTTTCGTAAAGAATCGCCATCCCTAATTTGTGAAGATTGATACACAGACTAAGACATTGGATTGATGACATTGTTTTAGCTTTTAGCAAAACTTTCTTTTTTATTTTTACTCTTTGGCACAGACACAGACTAATTTTTAGAGTTCATTTATGATTTAACTCAAAACAACGTGCACGTGAAATAACAACGTGCGTCTGAAGTTATCCGTAAGTGGTTTTGCCGTATTATAATATTATCTGTGTTTCTGTGATATGAGTGAGCATACCGCAATTTTATTTAAAATAATTTGATAAATTAAATTAAAATTGTATTTTTTTTTTGTTAATTCAAACAGGCTTACGCTTGAATTTCATTTAAATTATTGAGAATAATAAAATTTTATAACACTGCTGTTTATTGATATTATAACGAGCTTCGTAAATACTTTAACCAAGGTTTTTCAAAAGGCGAGTAGGTACCAAGAATAAAGGTAAAAAGTATGTACTAGATTAGTATAATAGGTATCTACCTATATACGAGCACTAAGTGTTTGTTGTTTTATTATAATTTCCTTTGTAATATTTAAAAAGAAGAGTCATAAACTCAATACAAACAAAATATATATAAATATGTTTAGTTATATATAGATACGAAAGCCAGCAGTGCGTTCATGCACTGCTGGCTAGCCTAGCTGGCTAGACCAAGTTGATTGAGTCTTAGTGCCAGATTTTCGAAACCCCTGTCAATGGGTTTTCTATGATATTCCCAATAATAATTGCTCAGATTTTGGATTTTTGCCCGGTTAATGGCCAGGGCCAGATTTAGGGAAGGGCATCCGGGGCTACAGCACCTGGGCTGGGCCTCCACAAAAGAGGGGCCCCACAATAGAGACTTCGAAAAAAACTTTCAAATTCCCTCGAGTAAACACTAGTAAATTAAATAATAATAACGACAAAAAAAGTGATTTACTATGATTTCAGAGAAATCATCAACTCCTATGAAAAAATTGATCCTTTTTTGCACAATAATTAAGGACCTGGGGTCTGCAAACCTCTTGATCCGGCCATGTTAATGGCATTAAGCTAGCTCCCTATTACATGGTACCCAAACATCCCGACAAACTGTGGGTGGTACATTAGTACACCTCTGCCTAATACCTTGGAGGAATACAGGCGTGATGGTATTTTAAGTTGGAACTTTAAAAGAATTTCTGCCCACGTGACTCGTGCTTACCCGTGCTGGCCATAAGTGGGCAGTACGAGCAGGGTTAATATTTTAGGTGTATTGAGGTCATTTTAAATTGTAGGATTGAAAGTCAATAAAGATAATAGATACGGGTAGATAAATAAATATAAACAATAAAAACAGTTAAGATAAAACAACTACAATTATTTATTCTTTAATTCATAACAACATGGTAACAAAATTACTGATACAATATTATACAATCACCGACATAAATTAAACTTATCATTTTATACATCATTACACGTTGTAAATATGTACCTATGTAATATATTGATAGCTTCAGGATCAAAGGCCATGAAGAGGACAGGTGTAAAGGTGGGGCGAGGAGTGGATGGGATGAGCGAGAATTGAAAGCTGACTTTTATACCCCGCACGATGTAGAGACCGTGCGAGATTTGTGTATCCGTTGTAAAAAGTAATAAATATTTTATTCTTGGAGCTGTAAACTAAACTTCAATATTGTACTAACAAATATTTCAATTCTATACTAGCACATCCACGCGCATCTACACCTTTTAAAGACAATTGGGGTCCAAAACGATTTGCATTCGAGATTAATGTCCTTACTGCTGTTGATTTTTATTTTTGAAAGGACGTAGGCTTTTGATTTCGGGTATCTTCACAGCGTAACCAGATTTGGTGGCGAGGCACCGAATGCCCGCAACTAGGAACAACATATAAACTAAGCAACAGCAGCTAAGGTCGTCCCCTAACGGGACTCTGTCTTCAACTTAGCTAGGCAGCTGGATCTGAGTTGGATTATTTAGGGGCGAATGTAAAACTACTGGCTCGGCGCGGGCCGGCTCGAGCAAGGGTCTGGCTGTCAATATTTCTGCACAAATATCTTAAATAAGTGACATTACCTGCGCGGCCATTCGGACGGAACGGCTAATTTCAGACGCCCACAGTTATTCCGACCGTACTGTATAGGAAGCCTGTGCGATCTACTAGAAATGCATCGAGGAATGTTGATGAAAATCATTGTCACACTTGCACAAACACATTTTTATAGCTTTTTTTTAGTTATAGGAGAAAACTCACATATTGAAATAAAACTACTTTTTACGGATGTTATCGCATTACATCAGATTTGATAAACCACAAGTCCTCGCAAAAGAAAACCGATTCCTGCCCACGATAATTCATGAGGCTATTGAAATTAAAAAACACCCAAATTTCAATAGAGAAGATGACTGGGTCTTACCATCTGCTTCGAACCCCATTATAGATTTTATTAAATCTAAATTCAAGCCCAAAACTGCAAGACCAAAGGACATGGCAAAAAATTTAAGGTAGCTGTTAGTAATTTGAACATTAAGACGTCCAGCACCTCAATCTACCCGTAAACATGGATGCTGTTAAGGATCCGAAACGTCGGCAATCAAATAATATTAATATAACGCGATAAAATTCGTATGTAGTTTTATTTCAATGTCTAATATTCCCGTAAGTATCAGAAACCAAAACGCACATAGTTAAGTATAAAATGACGATTAAATAATTCTTAATCTATTCCGTATCCCGATATAAAATAATTTTAAAAATATACAATTTATTGAATGACTTTCATAATTATAAATGAATTATTTGACTTGTTTTAATTGCATCGGCATAGAGCTGAGCCCTCGGCTTCTGCTTGTTGTACCACGTCTTGTGGGTTCGATCCCCACACGGAGCAAATATTATTATAATTGTATGACCTACAGGTAGTTTTTCCGGGTCTGGGCGTTTATTTATGTGAGAATTTGTGAAGCAATACAGGAGAAAGTCCTCGTGTGGGGCAACGTATTATTTTATAAAACACCTAAAATTATAAGCTAGCTCTCAGTAAACTTGTCAAGGAACAATATCAGACACAATAGAAAAAAAACAATTGTTACGACCCTCTGGAGAGACACTGAATATGGACTTCTTGATCATAACTTGGCTTTATTTTCTAATCCCTCGACTCCAGAAAGCAGAAACTGCGCCACATAAGGTGCAACTCTCTCCGGATTACTAATATGTACATTGTGAGTTCCTTCGACGGATCTAAACCTCATATTCCCCGCCGGAAACTGAGCTTCGTCCAATAAAAAGGTTGTGTTCCTAAAAAGTTCGTTGTCCAAAGAGTTTTGACATGCTATAACTAGGATTGGAGTTTTGACGGTTGTGAAAAGTTTTTTGACGTGCTCCGGCGAGTAGGCGGGGCCGTAAATTCGTTTCATGCGGAGGTCGTAGGTGTACCTGGAAAAATTAGAGATCATCAAAGCCAATCACAGAAAAAAAAAACGATTACTGTCTGACTTCTAAGCGAGTCTTCGACATAATGGGAGGGATCTGGCGTTATGGTATGTATGTATAGTATAATACTTGATAGACTAATAAACCTCTTTTGCTTTCGAGGAAAATGGCCAACAAAGGGACATGTTTGCCGTCTGTCGGGATAGTCCAACCCAAACTACTATAATAATATGGCCCCTTTCTCAAAAGGTTGACATTGTCCTAAATTTTGCCCCAAAAATGCAATATCATATAATACACATACCATCACGCCTGTATTTGCCTGTAGAGGCGTACTAATGTACACACCATGTTTAGGTCTTGTAATAAGAGGTGAGCCTATTGTCATTAACCGGGCACAAATTCCGAAATCCGAGCTACTACTGAGAATTCCACAGAAAAACTAAATAACACTGCTCGACCTGGAAATCGAACCCGGGCACTTGCAGTTATTTGATAACATATTTTCTATTTTTAAATATTTAATCAAAGTTATAAAAAATATAATAAATGAAGCCCACCGGTATTAGGAATAGTTTGAAAGCTCTAGTAGTAGTAAGTAGTCCAAGGTCAGGGCTCTAGCGAGATGAAGCTCCTAAAAAATATTATTATTCTAAATACCTGATGAGTCCATCTCCTGCTGGCTCCGACAGTCGCTCTAGGACAGCGGCCGCATGGTCGTCGTTCAAACCGGGACGGTTCTTCTTAATCGAATTTATTGCCTGTATTAAGATGTAGTTTCTTTAATACTGGTGTGTGTTTCCATTCACAAGTATTTGTGTTTATAAAAACACTCAGGAAACACATGAAAATCTAAATTAGTAACATGGTAGAATAATGTCTACGCCAATTCTTTTCCCGTGAGTGCTAGGTCACGTCATCGCCTCCTGTCGACGTCATAATGTCAGGTTTGACATGTTATCACTATTCAAGAGAGGTAGGGCATAGTGGAATCGAATAATTCCACTCACAATTGGAACTGCCCGACTGAGGAAGTACCTCTACAGAAAATCCAAATAACATAGCTCCGTGCTATGTAGTGTTCCTAACGGTGAGCAAGGTCGCCAGAGCTCCTCGAGGAAGCGTTGTGTTATCAGATAGGATAAGCATCACTCTATTGTCTTCTATACTGCCAGCCCAGCTATTATTTCTTAATTTACAGGGTCGGCAACGCGCGAGTGATACCCCTGGTGTTGCAAGCGTCCATAGGCTACGGTGACCGCTTACCATCAGGCTGGCCGTACGCTTGTTTGTCACCTTAGTGGTTTAAAAAAAATGTGTAATTTTATATTATCCAAACAAAATGCATTTTGTCACTTACCTACCTACCTTCTTACTACCTTTATTTTTTTATTCTTTTAATACTTTGGCCTTTGGCTGAAAATAAATAAATTTTCTTTCTTTTCCTTCTTTATTGAAACACTTTTCAATTAGTTGGTGGTTTAGTTGTTCAACCAAATATAATGTAAAGTAAGCAATTTATTTTATATTCATGATGAATACAAAATTTCCTTAATTGAGTGACATTTCATGACGTAATCGCGGGGCATCGTGGGCAGAGAATACTTGGCGTAAGATATTATTATTTTATCATGGTCTGTGGACTGTGGCATCTAGTATACATATATACAGACATACATACACACACGCCCTTTTCCCTTAGGGGTAAGCAGAAACTACAGAACGCTTGCTACGATTCTTGCTTACCTCTTTTGCTTCCTCCACACTCCACATAGAGATATTAGCCCATTCCTTTACATACCATCATGCCTGAATTCCCGGAAGGGTTAGGCAGAGGCATACTAGTCTAGAGCCACAGCTCGTCGGTATATTAGGACCCATTAATAGGGGGCCGACTTATTGCCATTGACCGGGCACAAATTCCAAACCCCGAGCCGTTACTGCGAATTACATAGAACAATCCAATAACAATTTGCTCGACTTGGGAATCGAACCAGGCTAGGCTAATGAGACAGTTATATTCCTATAACGTGATTAAAATTCAATAAGGCTTCTTCTTTCTAAAAAATATAGAGGTTTTTTACAATACTCATTATATTTTATACACCCTTTTAAAAAGCCTGTCTCATCCGAGAGGGGCATATAGGTTATGTGGAATCAAATTACCACAAAGAATAACAAACATTAAATATTGATGATAGTAAACATATTAATAAAAATTACAATTCACGATTGTCGTACTTAAATTATCGAAACACCCCCAAACTCTAGTAAAAACGATTATATACGGATATATTATAACGGATCTCGATACCTAACAATACCATTACGGGTCGGACAGGCCCCGTTTCTTAAGGCGGATCGTTTCGCTGTGCCCGCGAAATTCAAATTTCGAGTGGTTTTTCGCAGTTTGTAGGTCTATAACAAGTTCTAGATTCACGGTAGTTGTAATTGCTAAAAAATCATTATTGTAGCTAAAAGAAGCGTAAAATGTCAAAAACTAGAACTATCCGCCTTAACATATTCTATACTAGCTTTTGCCAGCGACTTCGTCCGCGTGGAATAGTTACTTTGTTCCCTAGTTCTTCGCCCGCGGTTTCGCCTGCGTTGCCCCGTTCCTAAGGGTTGTAGCGTGATGTTTTATAGCTTAAAACCTTTCTCATTAATCACTAATTTTCCCAACATTTTCCTTCACTGCTCTGCTCCTATTGATCGTAGCGTGATGAAAAGTATACTATAACCTGCCCAGGAGTATGAAGAACAATTGTACCAAGTTTCGTTGAAATCCGTCGAGTGGTTTTTGTTTCTATAACGAACATACATACAGACAGACAGACAGACAGACAGACAAAAATTTTACTGATTGCATTTTTGGCATCAGTATCGATCACTAATCATCCGCTGATAGTTATTTTGGAAATATATTTCATGTACAGAATTGACATCTCTACAGATTTATTATAAGTATAGATAGATAGAAGATAGATTATACATACCACTTCCCATTTGATTTTGGGCGCACTTTCTTTAGGCAAATTAAATTTGTCATAATTATTATAGTAATCTGTGAAAAATGCATAATACCTGTAAGAGAAAATTATATTAATTAAGACATTTGCAGGACAAAATGATCTACTTTTTGAAAAATTGGGCCGTAAAAGCCTTTTATAATGAAGAGTCTAAGGTCTTTCCTTTAAATTCCAGACATAGTAGTAGCAAATAATGTGAGTTACAATGCAAAGCCATTTCAGACAAATGTCCTTTTGAAAAAAGCTACCCTACCCTACTATCTATCGATTTTTTTTTTAATCAGACTGATACTTCCAAAGTTTAGCGTGTTTAACCAAACAAACAAACTCTTCAGCTTTATAATATTAACTAGCGACGTGCCCGCGGTTAGAGGCGCCCCTAAGAGGCATAGCGTGATGTTATATAACCTTCCTCGATAAATGGACTATCCAAAATAAAAAGAGTTTTTCAATTCCAACCAGTAGTTCCTGAGATTAGCGCGTTCAAACAAACAAACTCTTCAGCTTTACAATATTAAGTATAGATATTAATTAAATAGAGATTAAACATACCATTTAGGGAAGTGTTCTGGTGGGACTGCAAAAAAGTTGATGGGGTCTAATTCTACCAGTTTATTCAGTTTGCCAGGGTAGCTTATATTGTAGAACTTTCCTAAAACAAAGTAACTTTCGTAAAACACTACTTAATTATTAATGTCTTGTTATTATTGGGTTTTAGCCTGAGTGCCCTTGGTTGCATTGGTAAGCAATGCTACCAATGCAGTCATGTAAAGCTGAGTGCCACCCCTTTTCCTTGCGGAGATGAGACGCACTATTTCTGTTGCATTATGTGTAATTTGTTTGTTTTCTTTTTTTATCTTCATCTATTTAGTCATGTAATAAGTCTCATTTGATTTCTCTATTTTTATTTTCTTCTTACATTTTCCAGGTTTCGCAAGGAATAAATTGTTTTTCTTTCTTTCTTTCAATGATAGCCTAGTGGTAAGACTAAGTTTGGATCCAAGGCACGCCCTCTGACTTTTCGTAATCATTCATAATTAATTGTCACGCGCTGAGATTTTCTCAACGGCGTGTGAAGTCTGCCAACCTGCCTGTGTTCATTCTAAAACATCCCGTGTCATTGAGATACGGTCATTTCCTTAGTTGATGTTCATCACATGCTGCAACGACATGTGGGTGCGAACTTATTTAAAAAAAATACTACTAAAGTTTCGATTACGAAAATTGATTTAATAAAATACCTAGATAGGCACCCATTGAATGTCCGATGAAAGTGCATGTCTGCCACCTAAAGTGTTTAACAATGGCATGCACTGCATAAATCATGTCATACACGCTGATCATCAGTCCTGGCAGGAAGCGATCAGACTTCCCATTCCCTGGCAAGTCTATACCTGCAAATTATTAAAAAACCATAAGTACTTACGGATACATAAATATTTATAGCGGTCGGATGGTGAAAACTCTCAACTAAGAAGAGTGGAAGAAGGAAAGGGAGGTTGCCCTGCAGTGGGGGGAAAACGACGGACAATAATAATAATAATAAGTTTTATATACAGCTCTCATGTATAGCTTTCGAGATATCGTCATTTTAGTCACATGCGGCGATGTCGTGCGAATCCACCTGAAGTGGTTTTCACAGGTAGGTCGATTCGCGCAGTATGGCCACCACAGGTAGGATATAATGTTTGCATTATATCCTTATTGACTGTCAATGGAAATTGTCTAATGTGCATTGTCAGTCAATAAACTAAACCAACCCATAAATTAATTTTAGTGTAGGTGTACAGCACGAGTTGCTGCTACTCGTGCCGTGAACTTTAGCAATAGTCTGGAATTGTTGTTGGCATATACTACTAAAAAATGGGTCATGTAGTATGGTTTATGTTTATTTCTGTGGGTTGATAATGATACTGAAATTTATTTACTTACCAATATAATAGAAGTTCTTTGGCAGCAATCTGACTAGAGGGCGGAAGCTTACAGCTGAGTCCATGCTGCCATGACAGAGTAGTACGGGAGGGTTGTGACAGTCCCCCCAAGCTATTACTGAAAAATGAGAGAGTGAATTGTACAAAAACACTTAAGAAGGGCTCAACCGATTTAGCTGATATTATTTTGGTTGTGTTCATATCTGACAGGTTTTTTTTAAATCCACCTGGGAAGTCAGGTGAAGCTGGCCATGGGTAGCTAGTAGTACAATAATTTTGAACTATATTTTTTGGCAATAATATTGGCTCAGAACTTTTTATAAACTATTTCACATGTCTGTATGTCTGCTTGTTGTTTCCACACCTAAACTGCTGAACCAATTTTGATGAATTTTGGTATAGAGACATATTGGACCTTAGAGGACTTATTTGTTTAAAAAGTGAATGGTATAATATGTGGCAACTATTTGACAAATTGTAGAACTACCTGTGCCCATATTTAATGTAAAATATTATTTTTTCTTAATAGGTCTTCTATCTTTTTGATAATAATAATTTTTATTTATAATAGTTTTATTTCAAGGACTTCAATAACACATTACGACAGTGCGGTCTCAACCCCTGAACTAGGACAACCTGTATAACAGGGGTTGAGCATTCTCCAGTTTCATGACGCAATTACAATGAAGTATTAAACCGTTTCGAGTACATGAGTATCTTACATGCTAGGTAACACTAAAAGTAAGTTTTGAAGAAAAAAAATTGAAACTTAAGTATCTTAGTGAGCAAATAAAGAGGTTGCTGTGTTGTGGAGTATATTGATGAGTCGCATAGGACCATTACATGTGTGTGATTGGATATTTGAAGAGTGTAGAGTGTGTGGATGAGGGTGTGTGTGTTGTGTATGTGTATAGGTGGTGTATGAATGAATGATTCCACTAGGTCAAATTACTGATTAGATATTTGGTATCATACAGCTAAGTAAGCCAACACTAGAAGAAAAAGTACAGAAATTATTGTAGTATTGTTCTGATACAAATAGTTAATATAGTTGAAAGCCCAAAATTAATAAGTAGGTACATACTTATAAAAGATTATCAGAGGTGAAAAGTTTAAATACCTACCTATGTATTTAAACTTTTCACCGGACTGGGCCAGAAGGAAGATTATTTATTTGATTTTATGACACATTAACGTATAAGTAATATTATTTATCTAAACAATTCAGATAAAAGGATTAGGTATGTTAAAATATGCATAATTAAGGTTCAAAGTTCGACAACTTTTTATATACATAAGTTTCTCAACTTTAAGTGCTAGAATTTACCGATGAGGTCTACTTACTTGCCATTTTGCCCCATGGTACTTGAACATACCATTCGTGTTCCAAAAAACTCATTATTTAGGAGTAATGTTCAAAAAGAATCTTACTGGTAAGTAGTTATTTAAAATATGTACAGCTAAACACGTTTGTTCTCGAAGGAGTTTTAAAAATTAATTTACACAGAAATCACGAAAAAAATTTTCTTTAACTATTTCTAATACCCAGGGACGTTGGTCAAAAAACAGAATGTTTAACTTTTTAGAATTATGAACCAAAACAAATTACAAGTGGAGTGAGGTCAATTTAAACTGTCAAAGTGTCAATGAAAACATTTGTCAGACTGTCAATGTCATACTGTTTTTTTAAGGAATTTTGTGACCTGGTAACATAGTCCTTTAGGTCATGTCTTTTTGTAGTTTAAAACACATCACTTTATCCCCAGTAAAACAGTGGAAACTTCACATAAGGCTCTGATGGAGTTTAGAAGTGAGCACAAAAGTCACGATTTTCAATTTTATATTATTTGCCTACACCCGCACACGTTCACGAACACGTAATGGTTAACTATCCATTATAATTTATTTAATAGTAAAGGAAAAAATTCAATCGCGGGCAGGATTCGAACCTGCGTCTTCTGGTTTGATATACCAGATCATCATAGATGTCACCAAACGTCACCTTATGACGTAAATTCAGAATGTGAAGGCAAAATTTCAATCATGCGGGTAGGGTTCGCGGTGGCTTAGAGGTCAGAGCGTCTGGTATATCAAACCAGAAGACGCAGGTTCGAATCCTGCCCGCGATTGAATTTTTTCCTTTACTATTAAATAACTTAATAATCTTAGCATGGAAAATGCAAAAAAATCACAAAAAGATAGTTAAAAGGTAGGGTGGCATCGTACGACACTGAACTGACTGTAAAGTAAGTCGTGTCGGTTGAGAGGTAAGGTAACTTGCCTCTCATAGATGTCACCAAACGTCACCTTATGACGTAAATTCAGAATGTGAAGGCAAAATTTCAATCATGCGGGTAGGGTTCGCGGTGGCTTAGAGGTCAGAGCGTCTGGTATATCAAACCAGAAGACGCAGGTTCGAATCCTGCCCGCGATTGAATTGTTTCCTTTACTATTAAATAACTTAATAATCTTAGCATGGAAAATGCAAAAAAATCACAAAAAGATATCCACTATAATTACACATTAAATTTCGGGGAAACACAAGTTTTGGAAAATAATATAAAACCGACAAAGTGCACTTTAAATTTTCCCGCCTAAACTCTCTATCATACTGTCAACACAGGGTATTTTTGGAGGCGGGTGGCACAATTTTTATTAAAAGCTTGTTTGTGATTAGGTGTCAATCCAATCAACAAAAAATATGATAAACTGGTCAAAAATTACTGGATGTACTCCTACACTGCATTACTTAGCACCTAGAGAGGACTAGTTCCTTCTTAGTATAATTGATAATAGTTCAATATTCTAAATTTGGTTTGAATATAATTATGTAGGTACCCTATTATAACTTTAGTTACCCGAATTTTAATACATATACCTACCTACTAGGGACGTAGGTACCTATTTGTAGAGATCAGTACAGCAGACTTGAAATTAGCGGATACAGCAAACGGGTACTAATCACGTGATTAACCGTGAACCACGAAGGCCGTCTATTTTTCATATATAAGTTAGTTATTGATAGATAAATAAAGTTCAATTTTGAATGTTTGTTTGTTTATCTTGTGGAACCGAAGCCGCGGCGAGAGTAGGCATATATTTAGACTAGTGCCGTCCAACGGATGCATAATATTTTCGTTGCACAGATTTTTATTTTTTACTATCTACCTATAATAAATTTTAAAATATCTGTGCATAAATAAATTAAATTACTCAACTACTTTTCATTAGTATATCCAAACATCATTGGATTCTCGATTGCATCGCATGTGTGATAATGATACCTATATTATGTACCTAGTCTAATTACTTTCTTATTTTTAACTTTCACCGCTTTAACCTCATGGCCAATGGCATGGCACAACTGTATTCTGATTGCTGTATTCAGTTGCTGGAGCTGTAGCTATGATTAAAAATGGACTTGCCTGATGGTAGGATCCAACTAGCTAATACCATGAATATTCGTTAGCAGCTCTAAGTAGTCTGTGAGTAACAGTCTTGCAAACATGTAAGCCTCCTGTCGTGTGATACGTCCACTGATCCATCCATAGTCGGTACCTATGTTGCTAAGTATAAAGGTCAGTGGATACGTCATACGCAAGGTCATACGCGAAAGTTGCCAAAATGAGTAGGTAATTATCATACCTTTACCATCAGTAGGTAATTCTCATACCTATAGGTAGTATTTACGTGGGAGAGCCATGCTTTGGCACGAATGGGCCGGCTCAACCGGAGTGATACCACGGCCTCACAGAAAACCGGCGTCAAGCAACGCTTACGTAGTGTTTCGCTGAGTGAGTGAGGTTACCGGAGGCCCAATCCCCTTATAAAATGTCGGCAACGCACTTGTGACGCCTAAGGTGTTCCTCTTATCCCATAAAAAAAAATCGCTCCTGTATTCCCTGAAGGGCAGAGATAAACTAATGTACCTACTTATACGGTATACGCACAGTTCGGCATGTAATAGGAAGCGAGCCTATTCCCATTATCTGGGGCACCAATCCAGACTCAATTCAATGGGTACATACTTAATTAATTTTATTTAAAACACAAAGATAAAATAAAATATTATATAACCTTCATCTTACTTTTTAATTGTAAACATTCTAGAAATAAATCATGATTATTTCCTCTTAGATATATATAATTACGGCGATACAATAGCGTTATCGCATTATTTAATATTTAATTTACACTCAAACACAGTAGGTACCTAGATGTATTCACACATTGAAGGTCATGGATAAAATGATATAACAATACAACAGATAATTTGATAAGATATCCGAACTATGAAATTGGCGCAACATCTCTGGCGAATCGGCGCGTAAGTTGACATTTAATTAATTGTAGAATTAGCATTATTAAACGTTAGTAAATGTAAGCAGTTGTACCTACTTTTAGATTATAATTACGTCACTTTATGTATAATAAGAGTAGATTAATTATATATTCATAAATTGTTCTACTGAGTATGGGTACAGCTATTTATTAAACTCTTTGGAGTATGGCCATGAAAACGTCAAACTAGTAACACTTTTTTTTTTGTCATTATGCGTTTGGATACATAGTTAGAACGAGCAAAACATTTTCCTTCCTAACAAAAAGTTTCGCAAACTAGTATAAATATCCCGACGGCTTTAGGTGGTCTATCATCTAGAATGTTGATATCCTAAACTAAAAATATATAAAGATTTGTGACGTATTATACTTAAAAATTGTTACCCCACAAAGATTTTTTGATGTAAATATCACGAGTGCATTTTCAAACCAATTTTCAGATTCAAAAATTTTTAAGGGCCAGAAAATATAATAATAATTTATTATTAATATAATAACAATTTGCTCGAACTGGGAACCTCTAGCGTAGCAGTCACGCTTAGGACCACTACACTAAGGAGGCAAATGATTAGTGATTGATTACTGTACATAATTCTTCTGGAAATAATGGCTTATCTTGTTTTTTTTTTATTTCAGCGCAATGAAGTATAAACTGCAGCTGGCAGAAAATGAAGTGACGATAAAAGCCCCGTGGGGTAAAATAGCCGGTAACTATATTTCCTTCATTCTTATACAAATGTTAAACTCTCGAATCCAGACACTGTACACGGTCGCGGCCCGAGGGGACAAACCTTCTTTTATTATTTACTTAGTCAGTTACGAGTACCTACTCTCTGACTAGTACCCCCCCCCCTACCCGAAAGTCTTTGCCTGGGACAGTACCTCATTGGTCATACTTATATGACAAGTTGTGTAGCCCTGTGGCGGTGGTAAAAGTGACGATTTTGGCCTCCCTCCGTCGATGCTTATTAGGATACCGATCATACTGTAGAGGGACGAGGTGTGCTGACCTTCAATCGACGACACGATTGGCGTAGCGGTTGAGCGATCGGCTTCTGCGCCACGTGTTGTGGGTTCGATCCCCACACGGAGCAAATATTTGTATATGATCTACAGATAGTTGTTCCGGGTCTGGGCGTTTGTGTATGTGAGAATTTGTGTTTGTAAACGCACCCACGATACAGGAGAAAATCCTAGTGTGGGGCAACGTTTTTAAAAAAAAAAAATTAAAGGGAGAATCCTCCAACCAGGCAGGTGTTATGCCTGACGGGCCACGGTTGTTGTTGGACGTTTGTGTACTTTTTGTGCTAGTTGCGTTGCGAATGTTACTTGCGCGATTCAGGATTTGTCCTTCGAGTTTCGTATATAGCGAGGTAGATGTCACTACGATACTTTAAATTTCCAATTATATGTACTTCACAGCATTATCTTGGGGAGATCCAGCCAATCCTCCTGTGATTCTCTGCCATGGAAAGCTGGACGTCAGCTCAGGGTTCCGCCCTCTCGTCTCCAGACTGCCCACAAACTTTTTTTACTTAAGTGTAGATCTCCCGGGCAATGGCAGGTCTGATCACTTGCCGAAGGGAATTAGGTACACGGTTATAGATCTGGTACCAACTATTGTAAAGGTTATGCACCATTTTAAGTGGGATAAGTTCATCTACATTGGACATTCCCTTGGAGTTCCTATAGGTAAGTGTATTTTTTTTTATAAAAAAGTTTACTAGCAATCTGAGTTGCACATTACTAGTATTCTTGGTAACCCCTCGAGCTAAAAAGATTTAGGTATCTAAGTACTAACTCGGCTTCTGTTCAGCGTATCAAGACGAAACATGAAGGTACTTATCAGATTTTAAGAAAGACCTTTAGATAACCAAGTGTAAAAACAGCACACAATTACGTCCAGTAGTTATAGGTACGGACCTACACCCACAGTTCGCCAATATGTTTAGATCCCCTGTAATAAGTGGCGAGCCTATTACTATTAACCGGGCACAAATCCAAACTTCGACCTGCTACCTACAAAAATCCACTAACACTAGTCATTTTTAATTGACGAATCTTATTTGAACATGTTACATTATACTTACTTAGTTGAAATTTGAAATACAAAACCTAGTATAAATATAGAGAATTTAATAGAAAAATAACGCTACCCGATCAGAACACACCGAAAAGGCCCGTTTAGGACTACTAGACTTTTATCATCATGCCTACAATATCTTCCAGGCAAGTTCTTCAACATGGCGTACCCTGGTCACATAACGCGGGTGGTAGAACTTGACCCAGTGCCGGCGCACCACACGTGGCCCTGTACCCGCGAGGGCATTCGCGATTGGTTCCACACCTACTACCAGATGTACAACGACGATAAATTCCACAAGTTCAACGGTGAAATCGAGACGGCGCCGAAGTATTCTTATGAAAAGGTAACCTTGCATATTATGCTATGACGTCATGTTTGGTGTAGCGGTTGAGCGATCGGCTTGTGCTTATCCTGGGCATATATGGCACGTTGCAGCTGTGAATTATAGGTATTCTGATTCATACAAAAATGTTCGAGCTCCCAAGTAATATTGTCGAGCTACACAATAACTGATACATGCGTGCCGTCGGCTGGGAATGGTCTACTGGAAGCCACTGGCCATTTCTTCAAAAGACCATTTTTTTATAGGATAGCAGGGCTAACGAGCAGAGGGATTGCCTGATGGTAACACCATAGAAGTTACAAGTGCGTTGCCGATCTTTTAAAAGGGGATTGGGCCTCCGGTAACCTCACTCACTCAGCAAAACACAACGTACAGTACGCGCGACATAAGTTGGCTGAAGTTAGCTGTTTGGTTGCGTAGTACACAATTTTTAACGTAAACAATCCACTGCGCATTAAAACGGCGAACTTCACTCCGGCCAACTTATGCTGCGCGTACTGTAAGCGTTGTTTAACCCCGGTTTTCTGTAAGGCCGTGGTATCACTCCGGTCGAGCCGACCCATTCGTGCCGAAGCGTGGCTCTCCCAAGTAGTAAGACCACCACCATTTCAGGCATTTCCCTGCATTATATATTTTTTTTTATACCTACAATTAGGTTTGTCTGGACTTCAAAAGAGACCATGTTTCTCAGAGTTTGTTTCGGTGTTTTTTCTCAGAAGTCGTCAACACACACACATGCATAAACAGTAACCGAGTAAATAATATACTTGTGCCTTAATGTATAGTAACATACCAGAATCTACACACAAATTTTACCTTCAGTTTCTTATAATTTGCATTATGTAATAATAGTAGTACAATAACAATACTCATTTATAAAAATTAATGTCCAATTTTTTGTGTTGTTTTAAAAAAAAGTTTGAGAATCTAGTACCAACTTAAAAATGACATGAACACTGACTTGAAAAATTGGTCTACAAAAGACAAATTTACAGAAATAAATATAAATTCATTTCTTTAGCCATTTTAGTCCTGTTGGTGTCCACCTAACGGGACGGGACTGTCCCGACCTTACAGTTTAGCGCGGTGTGTGTGTGTGCGTGCGTGCGTGCGTGCGCGTGTGTGTGTGTGTGTGTAAGTACAATAAAATCTCTTTTCTTTTAGGCCCAACAGATGATGATGCACACACGAGGCTTGTCCAAGGCGGCGACAGAGCACATTCTTGAACGATGTCTAGAGCCAGCCGGTGACGGACTTTACAGGTATATAAATAATCATTGTAGCTGGTGACAGCACCATTTAAAAAACACACACATGAAATGTCTAAATTAATTTAAAAATTCAAATTAAGTAAGTATTGTTATCAAATGTAAAATGATGAAAAAAATGTTTGATATAAGTAATAATTTGCACCTCATATATTTACTATCTAACTGCTGCCCAGGGTTTCCCAAAAGGATGTACTAAATCCCGGCTTCTAGATGGCGCATCTAGATAAAATATGAACCTGTTTTTACGTTACGAGCTTCAGCAATACGACTGTGAAAACCGCATACAGTTTCATGCAGTAGTTTTCACGTGATACGCGTACAAACATACAGACAAAAAGGTGTAAAATTGTTGCTCTAATATAGTTATTAGAGTTAAAGTCCATATTGGTGTTTCTTCATTAACTATAATGTAAAGACACCGGCCTTTTAACTTCAAAAACATTAAAAAAACTACAATTATTTATGTATATTGGACGATCGCACAACCATTGAGTTTATAATGGCATATTTTTGTTCCATTGACTGCCTTATGTCTAGTCTAGTGGTTACAAACGCGACTGCTACGCTAGAGGTCCTGTGTCATCATTTTTACGTTGTGAGAAAGAGATGCCGCTTTACATATTAAATAGCCTCATCTCTTTCTTACAACCTAAAAATGATGTCGTTAACACGTCATAATAGGGCCCCTGGTTCGGCCCCCAGGTCGAGCAGTGTTATTGGGTTTTTCTATGAAATTCTCAGTAGCAACTCGGAGTCTGGATTTGTGCCCGGTTATTGGCAATTACATGGGACCTAAACATACCGGCTAACTGTGGGTGTACATTAGTACCCGTCTGCCTAACCCTTCCGGGAATACAGGCGTAATGGTATGTTATGTTATGTATTTTTGTTCCAGATTCACATTCGACCAGCGAATGAAAGAAGTGTCAGTGTTGCCATTCTCTGGTGAAAGTTTAGCTAGGATATACGCTACAACTTCGACACCAACATTCTGTGTGCTTGCGCAGAAAATGATTGACGTAGGGATCTATGAACCAGTCCCATTTGTTATGGATGAAAAGGCCTGGCCCCATGGCAATTATAAGTACAAGATTGTTGAAGGGGGACATGACGTACACATAGATGATCCAGACTGTATGGCTGAAGATATTTCTAAGTTCCTTCTCGAAGATATAAAGTCGAAATTATGATGATTTTTTACTGTTTCAGTCGCATTCAGTAAATGAATACGCAATAAACTCAAATAAATAAGGAAAAATAGGTTTTAACATTATTGACGTCTCTGAATGCGGCACGGGTCCGGCGGAGCTTGAATTGCGCACAAAAACGTAATACCAAAATAAATCGTAATCCAGAAAAGATTCTATCAAATTATGTTATTATTCGGATTTGGATACCGTTAATCTAGTTTCTACGATACTATTCGTCTATTATTGCTTAACTGGAAATAAAAAATAATTCCAAACTGGGTTAACTAAAATTGCATTCGCTTAAATTTATATCCAGTGAAGTATTTTGGATGAAATGGTAACCTATGAACCTAGATTAACGGTATCGGAATCAGAGTAATAACAAAATTTGATTAAATTGTGTTTGAATTACGATTTATTTCGGTATTACGTTTGTAAGAGAAATTCGGTCGACTCTTAAATATAATTGAAAATCCTAACGGTTGACTAATTTTCAATAGTATTGTAATAAAAGATTTTTTTTAAGTCCCACTCAAGGATAATTCGAATCTGCATCTTCCGGTTTTGTAAACCGGACGCCTTAAGGCGGATCGTTCAGCTGAGCCCGCGAAATTCAAATTTCAAATGATTTTTCGCAGTTTGTAGGTCTGTCGTCGAAAAAAGAAAGGGTAATGCCCTTTCTTTTTTCGTAATCGGATAAAACAAAAAACGTCGGTCGCTTTATTTATTTATTTATTTCAAATATACATAATAACATTACAGCCGAAGCCAATGCGTTATTTTGTTAAAATATATTTAAAAAAAAAATACAGTTCAAGTAAAAATAAAATAGAAAATAGGTAACACAAGACAACAAAAACAATGCATGGTAGGTATACTTACCTACTTACCAAAAAATTTTTAACTGACCACTATCATAATTTTGATGAATGCTTTATGATTTTAACTTTACCGTATAAACATAAAATGGTATCTGGGCTGAAATAAAACACTCCATATTCACTACTACCCTTTAATTTGATATCTACATAGGAATATTAACTAATGATTTAAAAAAAATGCATTTTATGTGTCAGTCCAACAAAAGTCCAAAACGAGATCAATAGTGGAAATGTACGGTCAACAGCACATCATGGTATAAAAACCGTAAAACATCTTCAATCGATTTTAAATTTAATCTCCAAATGATAGAGTTTATTACCCATTGGGGAAATTTGACAATTTTTTGTAACTTCTGCAGTTGAATTTACACTGAAATCAGTCACCGACGCACGCGTAAAATCCTTCGTCCTGCGCAGGCGCAGTTTCGCTACCAACACACTGAAAAACTTATCTTTTAACAATAAACATGATAGAAGACAATAGTTCAAGCAGAAATCTGTGCGTTTACTTTGTATACTAACTTTAACTCTATCTGATTGGAATAAGGGCGATATTTTAATGAACAGTAGAAAAATTGCTTAAACAGTTCTTGATTATGGTAACAATACAGAGATTCTAGTTTGAATAAATTAAAAATAACATTTAAAACTTAAAAATAGTTGTAACAGCTGCATAAAAAATAACAAACATTAAATAAAATAATGCAATAAATTAAGTAATTATACATTGTGTATTCAATAACGAAAGTCACAGAACTTTATTATCTAGAATTTACTGAGGAGGAGGCGTTACGTGTTTTCTACATGTAGGACAAGAGGGTAGTTGGTATGGTACAGTCAGTGTCAAATAGTTCGTGACAACCAAAGTGTCCAAAGAGTTTGAAACACGGCCTTATGCCAACTGTAACAATGACGTGTTGCGAACTATTTGGTCACTTTGATTGTCACGAACTATTTGACGCTGACTGTAGGGCGAACGGTTTCTGTTTCCTATCTGTCAGTATGGAGCTTATGTCAAAATTCTATCTCTAGTAAGCAAATCTACCGACAGATTTGATAGAAACTTGCCGTTAGTGAAAAATATATTTCTTTTAAATAATTGAAATTACTCAGTTCTAAGACATAAATATTAGTTTTTTTAGAGATAGAGAGGGGCTGCTCTGTCCCTTTCCAGCAAAAAAGTGTTAGTATAGAATTTTTATGGCCCACCGAACAATTGACGTCAAATTTTTTTTATGGGATACGGGGACAAACCTGCAGACGGATCGCCTGATGGTAAGCGATTACCGCCGCCCATGGACACCCGCAACACCAGAGGAGTCACAAGTGCGTTGAACGCCTTTTAAAAGGGGATTGTAGCAGAACAGAACAGAACAGTAGCTTTTGATGCTGACCTTACTATAGACAAATAATTAACAAGTTCTTAATATCTACTTATAAGATTATTAAATCCTTATATGAGTACAAGAATTGTATTATGAACTATATAAATATAGCTAATATAGATATCCAAAATCTTTTTCAACGTTAATATAAAATATCTCAAAATTAGCATCACTTTTTTTTTTAAAGCTTACTCGCAATGTGGGTCGCACATTACTAGTATTCTTGTTAACCCCTCGTGCTAAGCTAAATGCTTGTGTTACGAGTGGGTTCACGTCGGTAGTGCAATGGGTGGGTTTCGAACCGGCACCGACCACATGATCGCAAGTCCGACGCCCTAACCATTAGGCTACCGCCGCTTTACATTTTTGCATGCTATCTGCGAAATTTTCCATGTTCTATTCCATTCTAATTAAATACCCACGTTTCGGATCCTTAACAGGATCCATGATCACAGGTAGAAAGTGGCGTTGGGCGTCTTGATGGTAAAATTACTAATACCATTAGTTAACAATTCAACTCACGCAGAAGAAGATCGCCGTGTCCTTTGGTTTTGCAGAAAGGATCCGAAACGTCGGGCGACATAACGCGAAACGAAACGTTAACAGAAGATGCTTTGTGAGTCTACGACTTAGTGTTTATTTATTTATTTACATTATTTTACAGAAAGCTTACAGACTAATAAAAAATTTAAATATTATGATATGCTTGTGGAAAATTGTTAATTACAAGCTTCCACAAATATAATCCCTGTTATTCATAAAAATATACCTACGTCATAAAAACTTCCTGTAGCTATAATATGTTGTCTTGTTTTGACGCGCGATATTTTAAGACAGGGAAATGACAAAACATAAATTATAGCGATAAGACGTTTTATATTTTTGTAAGAGAGTAAGTACATAAATTCGTAAATATAGGTGTCTCTAGCCTTTTTGAATACTTTGTTTTTGTCTTTGATAAAACCTCTTTTATTTATAAAAAACATCTTGCAATCAGGTCCGGATTAAGTTAAGTCTCTAGGTTGTTTTCTACAAATTCATTTAACTCTGTCGGGCTAAGTGCTCTATATTTTGTTCCCTAATCCGGCCCTGTTCAAAATAAATTAGTTTTCAAATAAGAAAGGGTGTCGTGGCCACGTCTCCGGCGCACCGCACAGCAGGCGCATGCGCAGCTCAAAAGTCCTACAGGAAAATGGCGGACATAAAATTAGATAAAATCTTGCCTAGTGATGGGCAGTTCAGAACATTCTCGCATCGAGAACTTTTATTATTTGATTAGTCTTTAGAAACTACGTGAAATAACTATTTACTAATATCATTATGAAATTAACGAGAATATTCCCGAGAATTATATCCGACAACTTTTCGAGATTGTTTCTGCTGAAGAGAATTTACTAAGAAATATGATTCTAAAGACGATTTTACTTCACGTAAAAGTCATAAAACATATTCAAATAATATGAATTTTTATCTTGAAATAAGTGAAAATTATTATAGGAAATTAAAATTCTCATTTTATAACCCAGACAATGTTCTCTCGACACATCACTAATCAAACCACATCAATTTCAATGTCGTTGAGTCCGAATCCAAGGCGACCTCTGAGTTTAGGCGGGAAATGTAAAGTGCACTTTAACGTGTTTATATTATTTTCCAAAACTTGTGTTTCTCTGAAGTTCAATGTGTAAATAAAGTGGATAGTTAATCATTAAGTGTTTGTGAATGCGAGTGTAGGCAAATGATATAAAATTGAAAATCGTGACTTTTGTGTTCACTCCTAAACTCCATCGATGCCTTAGTGAAGTTTCCCAGTTTTACGGGATTTTTTCTGTATACTTGACACTGGCAAACACAGAAAGTGTGACGCCATTTAATATAATCACATGACAGGAACGAATTATTACTTTTGTACTCCTTAAACTTGACAATGGCAAATACACAAGAAGTGTGGCGCCATATCCCATGACGCAATGACATTATATAGTTAAAAAGAGGTAGACACGTTATCATCCTTCAAATGCGAATATTGTTTCGTGGGCAAAGTGTAATTTGTAGTGTCACTTATGCGGTTGACTGACCTAAGGTGCAGAAGTGTATTTGACAGCGCTATTAACAGCAATAAATTTTAATTTTATATTTATGTGCCGTCTTGTCCTGCGATACTGCACAAATTATTATAATAAAGTAAGAAAAGAACATGGAGTTTATTTTAAATTTATTTTATGCTTTTCGTTGCAAATAAAATTTAAAATGAAAGAAAGAGTCAGCGCATGCCTTATTAGTATGAGAGAAAGGGACCCAATACTTTTCTATATAGAAAATACAAATTTTATGAAAAGGTGTGACTCCTTAATTTTTCATCTACCCGGCATAGTTTTAATAAAAATAAAACAGCTTAAAAAATAATCACAAATAATAACAAAAAAAAATACTTATAGACAATTCAAATATTAAACTTAAACAAAAGCAAAATTCTTAATCAAAACTATTTTGTTAGTTTTCTTCATATAACTATTGAAATATAAGCGACATTCGCTACCGCTGTGGGTAGCGAAAAACACCAATCTGTATTCTGGCGGGTATTTGTTAGAATCCAGAACAATGCTTGTACTGCTGTTGTCCCTTGCTTTGTGAAACACTGCGGTAGCGATAACTGCTTAAGGAGCTATAATTGCTCAGAAAAACGTAATACCAAAATAAATCGTAATCCAAACACAATTTTATCAAATTGTGTAATTTTTCGGATTTGAATACCATTAATCTAGGTTCCACTGGAAATAAACGGCCGGAAATTCATTCCAAACTTGGTAAAGTTTAAAGAATTAAATTCGCTTATATTTTTATTTCCAATGGAGTATTTTGGACGAAATGGTAGAGTAGGAACTAGACTAAAGGTATCTGAATCCGAATAATAGCACAGTTTGATTAAATTGTATTTTAATTACGATTAATTTTGGTATTACGTTAGTGTGGAAAATTCGGTCCGCCGAAGTTTGAACAGTAGGAATGCCGCTTGGAGTTTTTACGTAAGAAAGACTGAAAGCTGTTGCCATGTTGCTATAACTAATACTTAGATTATATTTGAACTAGGTACCCAAGTTGCATTAATATTTTCAGTACATATGCAATTTTCTAAACAATTTTTTTGTTATGATATTCTTGTAACCTTTTATTAAGGGGAAGACACTGGCTCCTGTAATACAGTGTGCGCTAGTGTAGCGCAGGGGCCTGGGAAATCCATTAAAATGTGCCTAAAAATTTATGACAATAATTTTTTTTTCTCAATTTTCTTATGGAACAAATGAATGGGCAATGAATTATTAACAAACATCAAAAACTTTTTTTAAATCGATTATCATCATTTGTTTTCATCCGACCGCACTAGAAAAGGGTTATGTTTTTCGAGTGTATGTATGTATATTTTGATGGCACGCTCTACAGCCTAAACGGCTTGATGGATTTTAGATTGAGAGGCGTCCTTAGATTCGTCTCAACTGTGAGTAAGTTAACACTGGCTATTTCAAAAACTATACTATAATGTCGTAAAATAAAAATTACTTAAATATCGACTGCACGAGCACTGCCATTTGGTTTCCATATTTTTGGCAATTGGCATTTTTTTTTACTTTTTATTACTATAGTTTTGTCTCGTATGGTGACTCAGAATTAACTTTTTCATTGTAATGACATATTTTATAAACAAT
Source organism: Acronicta aceris (assembly GCA_910591435.1). Lineage (NCBI taxonomy): Eukaryota > Metazoa > Arthropoda > Insecta > Lepidoptera > Noctuidae > Acronicta > Acronicta aceris. Next base: position 4,384,715 of record OU342786.1, on the reverse strand, counting down.
TTTATAAAAAACATAAAAACATATTTTATAAAAAAAACTTATAAGAAAGAAATTTTTTTTTGCATTAAAAATTTTATAACTCGTCAAGAAGAAAAAAAAGTCTTTTGTGTTTTTTTGTTCTTGTGCGTTTTGCGCCCCCGCCCCTTTTGCGATTTGTTGAATTAAAGGTATTGTATTAATGTCATCATTTTTAATCATTGCAACTGTCAGATTTTTCTTACGCAAAAACCACGCAGTTTTTATTACAAACAAAAATAACAACAACAACTAATTAAAAACAAAATAAAAAATGCAAGGCTGGTTATTCGCTTTGGTCACCACAATCAAATCAAATCAATTCAAATCAAACAAAATCAAATCAATTTTTTTTCCCAATTGCAGGTCGAAAATTATTATGAGTTCATGGTAATAATAACCATTTCGTAATTTATACTAGATAATACTAGTAAAGTGGGACCGATCTTACTAGCAATGAGTAAGATTTAAAAAATAAATATCTGTGGCATCCTGACAATTACGTACACACAAAAAAAAATCCCAAATCGGTCGAAAGTTGGCACATGGTTGAAAGTTCAGCGCTTGAAAACGAGCGATGAACTTTCATCCATGTGCCGATTTATTTTTATTTAGATACAGATTTGAAAGTCAAATAAATAAGCTATGATGAAGATTTTAAAGCTTACTAGCAATGTGGGCCACATATTACCAGTATTCTTATTAACCCCTCGTGCTAAGCTAAATGCTTGTGTTACGAGTGGGTTCACGTAGTGCAATGGGTAAGGTTCGAACCGGCAACCACATGATCGCAAGTCCGACGCCCTAGCCATAAGCTACCGCCACTTCAAACTTTTTATTCCTACAATCTCCGATAAATTAAACAAAATCTAATTTGGCGGACCGAGCAAACACCACAGCCATAATTTTAACATTTAAAAAATAACAATAAAAAAAGTAAAACTCGAAACACTATAATTTACTAAATCCTTTTAAATTATCACCTAAAAACTTTAATATATGAGGCACAACGCGTTCGGGATGGGTATAATGAACATCGTGACTACCCTCCACATCAATTTGATAATAATTGTCTAACTTAGACATTCTGTCCATTAATTCCTTTGCTTTCCTATGATGTTCTGGGTTAGGGGAAGCATTTTTGGCTCCATCGCTGGCCACGATAAAGAGAGTGGGAGGAATTGTCTTAAATAACTCGTAATAGTAATCATTCCCATAATTTGTAGGAGCAAGAGTCTTTAGTCGGTTATCCCAGGAGAGGAACCTGTAATATTTGAACGTTGGATTTGAATTTTTTATGTAACCGTTTCCCACGGTAAACTAAAATCTTAGTATTTATTAATGCAAATAAATCTTCGTAATAGTATTTTAGTGGAAATTTTTTTATTTAATTTTAAAGTTAAAATAAAAAAATCATTCCCTATTGATGTGTAAAACACCTCATATCATTATACCCATTTAACTTAACTCTAATGACACTCATTTACTTCTTCAACTACTGTGATAACACTCATTTACCGCACCAACTACTCTTATAACACTCATTTACCTCGTCAACTACTCTTATAACACTAATTTACATCATCAACTACTCTTATAACACTAATTTACCTCGTCAATTACTCTTATAACACTGATTTACCTCTCGTCAACTACCCTTATAACACTCATTTACATCATCAAGTACTCTTGTAACACTCATTTATCTCGTCAACTACTCTTATAACACTCCTTTAACTCATCAACTACTATTATAACTCATTTACCTCGTCAATTACTCTTATAACACTAATTTACCTCGTCAATTACTCTTATAACACTGATTAACCTCTCGTCAACTACTCTTATAACACTCATTTACATCATCAACTACTCTTGTAACACTCATTTACCTCGTCAACTACTCTTGTAACACTCATTTACCTCGTCAACAACTCTTGTAACACTCATTTACCTTGTCAACAACTCTTGTAACACTCATTTACCTCGTCAACTACTCTTATAACACTCATTTACCTCATCAACTACTCTTATAACACTCATTTACTTCTTCAACTACTCTTATAACACTCATTTACCTCGTCAACTACTATTATAACACTCATTTACCTCTACAACTACTCCAATAACACTCATTTATTTCTTCAGTGTATCGATAAAATAATTAACTCACCCTTCAGGGTCGTGGTTACGCATGTGCTCTATCAGCTCGCATAGTTCCGGTCCCTGTACCTCATTTGAATTTGGTGCCTCGGTGGAAGTTCCAGGTCTTTGTCCCCTGAAAATAAGATTCATAACATATCATCAAGCCTGTATTCCCCGAAGGGGAAGGGAAGTGGAATCATGGCACTTGTCAATTATATTACAAAATCCTGCAGCATACCCAACCCGTCAGAAGAACTCTTCAACGGTGAACGGCATCTACGTTGTGTTTGGGCTCAAACGATGCGTTTTGACGAGTACATGAGCGGTCCTCCAACACGACGACTCTTGGATTTAAATATTCTACTTATATTAATCATAACATAACATCACGCCTGTATAACCCGAAAGGTTAGGCAGAGGCGTACTAAAGTGCACCCACATTTCGCCGGTATGTTTAGGTCCCATGTGATGCGGAACCAATTGCCATTAACTAGGCACAGATCCAAGCTCGAGCTGCTACGCATTAATGGTACGACTGGCAGCAAATATAATAATAGTAATGCACATAATACTTATTAGTTATTCTGTATTGTGACTTACTTGGCAAGGCCGTGTTCAAGTATGTAATTTTGTACAAGCCGATTGGTATATTCCTCAGAAGGATTCCGTGTCTCGATCGGATTTCGTGGAGCCGATGCCTCGTTCAAACTCCGTCGCTGATTGCGTTCATGAGCGTCCATTGGATGCCATACCCTGATAAAATTAGCTTATTTACAACTCCATGGATTGTAAAAATAATAATAATTAAAGACCAAATATTCTTGTCGATAACTTGACAGTTCAAAGAAACATAATGATACCATACTACAACTTATAGTGTTGGGGTAGTGAACGATTTTGCGTAAAGAACGAGTGATAAAAATGGTTCAATTTAAATAAAACTTTAAAAATTCGTGTTGTAAGATAATTAATAATTATTAATAAAAGTAATTTCCTTTTTTTATTTTCTTTCAATAAAAATAAAATAAGAATAAAAATTACATAATTTTACTTTTTTTTACTTTTGTCATTTTATTTCCTCTAACAAGCTTCTACAATGTTTTATAGTGTAAATCTATCGTGTTTTTAAGACATGTTTTTAAATTTAAAATAAAAGTTTGCATATAAGTACATTAAGTTCATTCAATTTCATTCATTCGTTCACCACCTCACTATCTTTTTTTTTGTCAAAAACTGGTAACCCTTCAACTGTCAAGTTACTGAATACAATTGAAAGTTGAGGTATTGTTGTTGTAGGTAAATAATGCACACCACAAACACTACTTGTTACCGTTAGAGGGTCTTCCCGATACGGCGACGTCGGTATAGCGTCTGTTGGTGCGTCGTCCGAGTCTCTCGGTTGGATTCCTGCAGCAGGCTTACTCTTGAAAACAATAGAATACCAATCCATACGTGATCCAATTCCAATGTCAATTTGGCTGTTGGGCCATTTCGTACTCTTGAGCACAAATCCGTTAACCTTGTGTCGGCATCCCGGATTGGCCAATGGTTGGGTCGTTTCCCAATCCTATTTAGTTCACTCAATCACTGCGCAATATTGTAACAATTTAGCGCTAGTATCGGATTCAAGAGTACGAAACTTGACGAAACGGCACAATTCCAATGTCGATGTATCGGAATTGAGTTCAAGAGTAAGCCCCCAGAAGGGTGATTGGGTCGTCGGGGTGTATTCGTCATCTTAGTACAATAAATATAAATAGGTTACCTATTAGAGTCTTTTTCGTGGAAATTGCGCTCAAGCAAGTCCGTGCACTGCAGGTCATTCAGATCACGGTATCGCTTCAGAGACTGCAAGGCCCAATGTCTCGTGTAGGCCTGCAATTTTCATAGCACTAGAACTCTTAATTACGACAGGACTACACACGACAAATCAATGTTACTAAAACAATATAATTGGCTACTTAAACATGTTGAGTATAAATAGGGTCTATCAACGAAAACAAAATTCAAATCGGTTCAAAAATAAGGAAGTTATAAGCATTTGAATTTTATGCTAGGAGCACGTACTATAGAGTATTGTGACGTCACAACTCACTGCGCCATACAAATCCTTTAATAACACTCGTTATGCGGGAAAGAGGGATCTGTCAATCCCCACCAAAAACTTTAAACAATTATATCTTAGAACTTTATGAGTAAAATTAAATTATTTTTCCAGTATACAAATTGGAATTAGTTAAACTGACGAAGCCTGTTATTTTCTCTATATTAAAAAAAATAGGGTTTGTTACACCATTTATAACTCAATAACGGCTGGACGAATTTTTATATTCTTAGATTTGTTGGATTTGTCTCCGCCCCGAATAGCAGAATAACTATTAAAACATTGGAAAAAATAATACGAAAATAAAAATTATGAGGCAAATTGTTTTCTCATACTTTTTTGAAGACATCTCGGGAACGGCTTGACCTTTAGAACTATCAGTCAGATTTGAACAATTCTTTTTGCATTTGATAGCCCGATTCTTGAGGAAGGCTATAGACTATTTACCCGCTAAGATCATTAGGAGCGGACAAAGCAGACATACAGATACACTGACACACACACAGATACGCGCTATAAACCTATAACCCCCCTCTTTTTCGTCGGGGGTTAAAATTGTACTGTACCTTGCGAGTAAAGTTCTCCCAATGGTAGTTTTCGTAATAGTTGTCATAGTAGGTCTTTTGGTATTCCACCACGCTATCAATCTGCATCCTGATGATGGTGGGGCCAGCATCCAAGAGGATCATCTTCATAATCCGGTTGGGGTGTACCACATTGTAGAATAGCCCTGTAAAAGCGGATACGCAAACGTCTTGCTGATCTGGTATCTGGGTCGTTGAGCTCCACAAATAATGTTTGAGTTACGATGACTGATGTATACATGCCGTCAGTTAGGACACGATAGGAAGTTGTTATGGCTTTTTCTTCAAAAGGCCTGTTCAGATATTGCCTAAATTGTAACAGTCACATAATATCTAATAGAATTATTACAGGGTTCAAGTTTTCACGTGGGAGAGCCATGCTTCGGCACGAATGGGCCGCTCGATCGGAGTGATACCACGGCATCACAGAAAACCGGCGTAAAACATTGCTTACGTTGTGTTTCGCTGCGTGAGTGAGGTTATCGGGGGCCCAATCCCCTTTTAAAAGGCCGGCAACGCACTTGTGACTCTTTTGGTGTTGCGGGTGTCCATGGGCGGCGGTAATAGCTTACTATTAGGCGATACGGCCGCTCGTTTGCCCACCTATGCCATAAAAAAATGTCATTGAAGTCACCTTAAAGACGTAAATTCAGAATGTGAAGGCTAATTTCGTTCTGGCGAGTGGGACTCGCGGTGGCTTAGTGGTTATAGCGTCTGGTGTATGTAACCAGAAGACGCAGGTTCGAATTCTGCCGCAGTCGAAATTTTCCTTCAAATAAGCATACGGCCCGCCTGATGGTAAAAAGTTACCGTAGCCTTTCGACGCTTGCGCGAGAGATACCAGGGGTGTCTCTCGCGCGTTGCCGACCTTGTAAATTAAGGAGGAATAGTTGGGCTGGCTAGGAGACAATAGCGTGATGCTTATCCTACCTGCCAACACAACGCTTCCTCGTGGAGCTCTGGCGACCTTGCTCACCGATAGGAACACAACATAGCACGGAGCACTCACTACACTAAAATAACACCTACATACCTTGTTCACAGCCCATGGAATGTCCAATAAAGTGAAATTTATTCCAGCCCAGGTGTGTCACAGCAAACTCCATAGCAGCCAGGTAATGAAAGCGCGTCAGTTTCGGACCTAGGAGATTTTTTTTATTTATTAGAAGTGGTAGTAGTAAGTTCAGCAACAATATTAGAAGACTGCCTCATTAGTCTAGTGGTCCCAAGTACGACTACTAGAGGTCCTGGGTTCGATCTCCAAGTCGAGCAAAGTGTTATTGGGTTTTTCTATGAAATTCTCAGTAGCAGCTCGGAGTCTGGATTTGTGCCCGGTTAATGGCAATAGGCTATTATATGGGACCTAAACATACCGGCGAACTGTTGGTGCACAGTGGTGCACCTCTGCCTAGCCCTTCGGGGAATACAGGCGTGATGGTATGTTTAATATGAGAAGTAGCGTGTGGTGTAATCTCCTATAATTAGTAAGAGAAAAGCGTTATCTTTTCATGGTTGACAATCCAAAACCCCGACGGAAACGCTTATATCATGAGTACCGCTGAAATGCAGAATGCGCTTCCCGAGTGGGTCTTCCCCGTTGAATATAATCTGGCTGTCTTTCAATCCACTCGTGATTCGTGATTGAATCGGTTTCTTCTAGGCAAGCGCGCTCCATCGTAAATCGCTGTATCGCTTACCATCAGGTGAATTGGTGGTCAAGCGTAAGCCTATCAAGAATAAAAAAAACCACTAACGGGGAGGACACTAGCTTCTGTAACCGTTTTTACTAGTTAGGGATTACTAGTTATAATCCATGTTTATGCCCAAAAAAGAACATACTAAGTCTGTATAACTCGAAGACAGGTGTACTAATGTACACCCACAGTTAGCCGGTATGTTTAGACCGGTAATAGGGAGCGAGCCTGCGAGCCTATTACCCCCAACCGGGCACGAATCCAAACTCTGAGATAGAAAAAAATAAATATAATAATTTTCATAGAAAAACCCAAAAACACTGCTCGTACTGGGCCAAACCCAGGACCTCTAGCATAGCAGTCGCGCTTAGGACCACTAGATTAGAGACTAGACTTTTTGGAGTCTGACTGGCTGGCGACCACCCTGACGTCGGAGTCTGGAGTTTCGACTTATGCACATAAGAGCCCGTTCCCCCTCGGTTGCCGCGGCTCTGGCAGTCTGCCTGCAGTCCGTAGGGGTTTCTTAAGGGTCGGCAATGCATCAGTAACTCCTCTGGTATTGCAGGTGTCCATAGGCGACGGTGACTATTTACCAACAGGTGGCTCGTCAGCTCGTTTACCGACTTAATCCATAAAAAAAGATATAATTGCGATCCTAGATACAATCTGTATAGCTTCAATAGCTTGACGTGTTGTAGTGTGTACGTGAACAATGTTTTACAATAAAACACCAATAAATTAATAAATGATGCAACACTAACTAAATACTGAAGCAGAAAATAAGCAAATTTTTGTAGGAAATTGGCAACACTGCGCGCCACTGATCCTTTTTTTTTCGAACACCTTCCGCACTAGCTTCCTATTAAATAAGCTGTGTCGTGGGGACAAACATAAGTGCAAAGAACCAGTAGCGGCTCTAAGGGGGGAGGGGGCAAAGGGACTCAGTCCCCCCTCTCTTCTTCCGTCCATAGATGAAAACCGCATGAAAATCATTTAAGTATTTTTTGAGTTTATCGCGAACAGACAGTTTTATAATATGTATGGATGAAAACTATCTTTGATCACCCCCTCTCCATTAGTTCATTCCTAGCTATGGTCTTGACTGTAATAGTCACTTCCAATGAGCAGTGTTGTTATTGATACGGCTATTTCCCTAATATACGGCAAACCACGACCTTTAAAAAAATTATGACAACACTGTCGTCAATGAGGGAGTTTTCCAAGCTAAGATGATATAGCAGACAGCCGGACCGGCACATATCCTACAAAAAAAGTTTGCATAATAAAAATAAAACTTGCAAAAAAAAGGAAATCTACCACAGCCTAGTCTATTCTTTTCCAACTCACCCCCTGGCAAATGTTTAGTATGACAAATAACCATTTTTTTATGGAAATATATGAACGGTTTTTGAGGCGTAGGAGCCTCATCATACATCACAGCATAATGATGAAAGTTGCTATCAATGCAAGTATCTTGACCTGAAAACATGATTAGTTGAAGGGTTACCTCAGACTGTCGGTAGCGGATTAAAAAACCGATTAAAAATCAACTTTACACACTTTGACATATGGCTGAAAATATGTAAAGCAAAACAGCTAAGAGATTGGTTTTTATTTTGCTATATAAATTTAAGCCATATTACAAGGCAGTTAAAGTTGAATTTTAATTGTTATCACATCCCTGATCCACTTTTACCTGCTCTATCTTTAATTTGGCGACTTACCCAGAGGGAAAGGATCGGACAGACCATTTCCAGGCATGTCCAGGGCCACATAGTTGTAGTTTTGTGGCATCATTTCCAGCATAGGCTTGAAGACTGAAGAGCTGTCCTGTCTACCATGGATTAGGAGCACCGGCACACCATTGCGATCACCGCGGCGTAACACTTGAATATAAAATATACACTATCTTAAAAACCCCTGTCCGAACCGAAAGAGGCATATAGGTATCCCAATCACATCACCAAATAAAATAAGACAAATGATAAGTTGTGAATTTGATCATGGCTAGTAGTCCGGATAACCGCAAATCTGTATAACTGTGGGCCAAATAATATCTAGTCTCCACTGTAATTGGACCAGGCTGGGATAATAAAGTATATTATATGCTTTCTTGATCCCATCAATACTACAAACTAGACAAATGAAGGGTAGAAAGACATTGAAATATAAATCTTAACTTACTTGGAATTAATAATAATTTGGGTTGAATAAAGCAAGGCAACTCTGACCCAAATGGCAAATAGTCTATATGTTCCAGACTTTCCTTGTTACCACCCACGGCCCTAACCTGTATCGATCGATACTACAAAGGTCATAGGTCACCGTTAAACTATTTTTAGATAATATATAGTTTTAGGTGAAAAAGGCAAAAAAATTTACTCACAGACTAGTTTACCCCAAGGGACCTCGATTTTCCATTCCTCCTCGTATATCATGTTCACGGTTTCCCCAATCAATCTTATTTGCAAGAGTCCCAAATGGAAATATTTTCCTGTTTGGTATTGCAATAAAATTTAACAAAAAATACCTGTTGCTTGAACTTGTTGTGACTTGAACCAAAACGTAAATAATTTCACAAAAAAACTAGTTAAATAATTTCCCTTTTAAAATGTTTATAAATTAATCCTATTTCAGTAACCTTTGGATTTTTAAAATGAGCTAGTAATCGAGCAAAGACCACTGAGTGAAGGAGGAAACTGAAAAACACAAAATTCCTGTGCAAAAAAGTTTCAAAACAACTAATATTTGAGCATGGTTATATTTGAATCGGTTCGTTTCCATTGTTTTGTAAAAGGTAGAGAGAGATAAAACTAATAATATTGCTTAAATTGTGTACACAACAAGTCATTGAAATAAAAATCTTATCAAAATATTCATTATCAATTAGTTTTGACGTTTAGTTGATAATAATCTGTCATAGTGTCAGTGTCTTGTCTGGTGTCATTTTCATATTTTAGAGTTGGGTCTAATCGTTTACGTTTTAGTTCATTCACTATTCAAAGTAACAGGTTCATATTAGGTCTGTGATAAATGAATCAATAGGTGTAGTGTGACCAAAAAAGCTTGTGAGAAAAATAAGTAGGTAATCTGTCGAGGTCGAACTGACAAACAAGTATGTGATTTTGTCTTCCAAGCGGACTTCTAGTGAAGTAATTCTTACATATACAAAAATCGTGTTCTCCTAATCAATGTTCTACATACAATCAATGTTTAAAAAAATATTTTGACGTTTTGTAGATAGAATAAATGTACAATTAAGTTAAACTACCTACACTGCTCTAAATTATGAATCATCATCATACAAACACATAAAGTTGTTGAAGGTCTTTATAGTTATTGAAGGTTTTTCTCTGATAAACTCATTGATGGAAAATGCAAAAAAAAATCACAAACAGATAAACTCATTGATGTTAATATCATAAGACTTTTATTGTATTCTCAGCAGGTTCCTAACAACCAAGGTACTTTAAAAATAAAATAAAACCAAAATTTCTACTTACTTTATTTCATAATTTAGATTTAGCAGACTTTACAATACTTATATTGGATTTCAGAAAATTTTCTACGTGTGGAACAATACTTTCTGGGTTTGTTATATGAATATCATGGCCACCTGTTATGGTAACAGAGTAAAAGTTTGGAACCATTAAACAACATTTTTCCATTATTTTAGCCGCAAACTGCTTGCCAGGTGGGGCGCTAATATTTTCAGTAGCTGCAAAATTGAGCATCGGTGGCGCATGTTGCGTTATAATGGCGAACAGAGTTTCTTCTGAAATGGCCACAGAAGCTATTTTCTTCATTCTTGAGTCCCAAGACAGTCTGAGAAAATAATAAGATTTAATATAATAAGATAAACGGAAGCAGATATTCAATGATGACATGTGGTGAAGTACCCTGAGAAAAATGCCAGAAGAAGATACAAATAATTTCAAAAACATAATTATGTATACACCTGCATAATTATGTTTTAGTACATCTGTACTACTTATACTGAATATTTTATAGATCTGTCATGGTATTCATAAATAATACTAACAGTGAGCATTTACTGTTATTGAAGGTCAATTATAAATCCAGGTAGAATGGTCGTTAAGTTTAAGTTTATGTAACAATGCTACAACACGTTTAATGAGCGGTCTTCCCAGTTCGTGAAATCCTTTACTGTGTCATCAAAGTGGGTAGGAACTATACTATACTTCTGTGCAGAAGTTGGCCCCCAAGGGTCATTTTAGAAACATTTATCAAAATTACTTACATAAACTTGTTTTCTCCTACGCGTACTAATGATCTAGTTATCACAGTTTCTGCCTGTTCTTCTGTTAGACTTCTGTTTCTAACTAATAAGTTGACCGCTTCATCGTGCGTCATTTTCTTTGTATTTCTACCTTGCAGCCTTAAAACAAAATATTTACAAACGTTAAAATACACAGACGAGGGATGATTTTCATTATAGATGTAACAATTTATGCTATTTGTTATTATTTAATCAGTTATTAACTGATAATCAACGTAGGTATAATAAACAGCTTACTTTTCATAACTACTATAATACGAGTCGTATGTGAACTGGAACCAAAACGATGGTTTGTTGTGAATATAATAATACATGGCAACCGGTATAGCAGGGTCTATGTGTACCATCTTTCTTATTTTACCCGGAAATAAGTGATTGTAGAATACACCTGCAAAAATATAAACAATTATTCTTTATATTTTATATTGACCTTAATCGCTCTATAACGAACGCAAAAGTAAATACAATTAGGAATTGATCCGCGGTATATTGCAGTAATTTATTATTAAAGCCAAAAATCTGTAAGATAACTGCCATTCCATATACTGGTGTATCTCATGTCACTTATAAGAAACATAAGAGAAACAATAATAAATATCTTTGAGTTTGACATGAATACTACATAATAGGTAATATTATGCATTATGACTATGATATAAATATTTTTTTGTGTTGAATTGAATAATGTATGCTGAGTGAATGTCACTCAACATACATTATTCAATTTTGATAGTTTAAGAGTCCGGCGTACCGAATTTTCCATGCAAACGTAATACCAAAATAAATCTTAATTAAAATACAATCTAATCAAATTGTGTTATTATTCTAACTAAAATACCTTTAGTCTAGGTTCTCACTCTATCATTTCGTCCAAAATACTTCACTGGAAATAAATATAAGTGAATTTAATTATTGATCACTTTACCAAGTTTGGACCGAATTTCCGGTCGTTTATTTCCAGTAACGTGGTAGTAGATGAATTGGTACAATAGGAACCTAGATTAACGGTATCCAAATCCGATTGATTTTGTGAGCAATTCAAGCTCTGCCGGACCCTTAAGGGTATTACATTGCCCAATGACCTTGAGGATTTAGTCTTTGTGCTAGTATTTGTTAATCACAGGCATTGCGGGGGTGCTTCACGCGGAGTGCTAGTGAGGTTTCGGGTATTTCTTTATTATTTCAAAATATTCAAAGAAATAAGAAAATAAAAACAATACAAATAGTCATTACAATTTTTTTGGTATAAAATTCATGACTAACTATTAAACCGTTATAGAGAAAAAATGTAAATTAGGTTAAAAAAGGCCTATTTACTTCAATGATTATCCAAAATTGGGGTAAATTTATAAAAATTTTTAACAATACAATTTGTTTGTGATGACCATAAGTATAACATATATTTTTTATATGGCAAACTCACATAAGGATTCCACTAGAAACTTCTTTAAAACTAGGGTGTTTTTTTTTATTTGAGCGATGTAATAGACTACCTTTCTACCTTTAACTCACCAATAACGAACCCCATGGAATGTGACATATAAATAAACTGATCCCACTTCATATGGTCAACTACCAAACGGACCGCTTCAACAATATGCAGCTGAGTTACGACCAGGCCAGGAGGGAATGGCTCTGACTTGCCATGACCTGAAATGAGATATGTTTTTTTTATTTGAACAGTTGAAATGACTCCCTCTAAAACATACAGCATATTTTCATGTTACGGTGTCTCTGCGCATTATTTACACACATTTACATAATACATTGCAAAATATGACCCATCCAATAGCTTACCAGGCAAATCGAAACCAACGTAATAGTAAGTGTCAGGCAGACGATCCACCAGCAGTATAAACGTTGCAGCACTGTCCATGTATCCGTGTACTAATAATATGGGTGGTTTTGTAGGATCCCCCCAGGAGACCACTGAAAATAGACAACAAAATAGAATATTAAAACTATTCCTAGCTCTAATCACTAATGTGTTTCATTGTGAAGCCAAACTTTATCATTGAATATTAAAGGTTTCCGTGAAAAAAGAACCGTTCACACTTCACAGGAACGACAAGTCTCAATTAATGTTCCATCACTATAACATGAGTCATGGGTGTTTTTATTTTAATTTTTCAATGACGAAGAATTTTAATATTATTCGAAACCTATGATCTTTTACTTACTTGCAATTTTCCCCCAAATGGAGTCCACGGTCCACTCGCTCATCGTTTTCTTCATTTTGATCAGGTTTTTGGATTCTTAAAAATATTAAGTAAATATTTCAGATGAAGTCATTAGCTATCGTACCTACTTACCTACACTTTTAATAATTTGAGTTCCAATGATAATTAAAACAAAGGAGTCTGAATAGGAATCACGAAAAAAAGAGGGTAATTACCTACCTGCCTACTTACAGAATGTTTGTAAACCAAAACATTATTCAACAAACACTTGTTTTAGAGAAAAAGATCAATTATTATTGATAACAACAATCGTCAGCCAGCCAACCAGTTTTTTTTTATAAATACATATCTATATTTTTTGGAAAATTATGCCTTTTTAAGAATGCCGCCTGCATGCCGTGCTTAATTAAATCAAAAGTCTACGAGATTAAAATCTAACTGTAACGTAAACGTAACGATAAATAGCGTGGTTTTGGGCGAGTGGTTGATACACTACTATTGTAGGTACTTACTCGGCAGTTATTAAAAATTTAAGATAAATACATTACATATTTACCATTTACATTATCGACTTTAACGTCATGGCTTTAAAGTCGATTTTTCAGTGAATGTCATGATTGTTAGAAGGTTCTAAATAAATTTGAATGTGAACTTTGTTCTTTAGGAAATTAGGTTTGTAATTCAGAAACTTGATAAATTATCGGTTTATGAATTATAAATAAAAATAAAGTGAAGATAAGTGTTATGTATGATCACTGCTGGTCGTTTATTTACCTGTATCGTCATCGTGGTGTTAGTGTTTTTTATTCGGACTTCGACCTTTGACTTTAGCAGTCTATTCTATGAGATCCATGTGAATCAAATTATCTTATAAAGTAGGTAGGTAATATGCATGCACATCATATGAATGTATGAACATAAATTTTTATGATTTTTACAGGTACTTATGTACAGTAGGTAGCTACGGTCTGATGTTAGCCATTCCGAAATCAACACGATTGTAGGTAGGTATCTACATTTAATTTTTTTTAAATGGTTGAAATCGTCAATCTCTTCTATAATCTATAAACTTTTTTAAAACAAAGTCGGGTTTGTTCCAACACTTATAACTCGAGAACAGCTAGACCAATATTTATGATTTTTGATTTGTTAGATTTGTCTCCTCCCCGAATAGCAGAATAACTTTTAAAACATCGAAAAAAATCACAAAAAGAACATAATGCGGAAAAATTATTTTGTCATAAATTTTGTATCGGGAACGAATTGACAAATTTCACAGAAATAAAACACAGACACAAATGAGTTTCGGTAAGGCCAATAGATGGCGCTATGTGCATTATCCGAACTCATATATGTGTGTGATTTTGATTTATTTTTGTGTATAATTAAATGGGTCCTTGGATGGTTTAGATTAACAATATGAGTCGGTAGATGGCACCGCAATCGGGTTATACGGTTTTTTTTATTTACATGGCAAGACATGGGATAGGGAGTCAATGGAGATGATGATACAGGGCAAGGAATCGGAAGAACATAGGAATTAGACGTCACTGGAGATATCGACACCTAAAATCCCAATGTATTTGGAGATAGTGAGGGCTGTTTCTGAATTCAGGGGCTACAGGAAATGGGGCTTCTTTAGTAGTGAACGCGCTAACGTGTGTCTTAGAGGGGTTAAACTGGAGCATATTTAGTCGTTCCCAATCGGATATCCTAGCTAGAATACTCTCGATTTCCGACACAAGTATACCTCAACTTTCCTCAACAATGGAACGAGGGATATTGGCATCGCTCGTAATAGAATATGTCCCCGGTACTGTCATATGCATAGCAATAAATACCTTCAATGACAGCATATCATTGATATGTAGCAGAAACAATGTTGGGGACAGCACGGAGCCTTGCGGGACACCAGCATTTATGTCGACACAGTCGGAGCAGCTACCGTCGACGACGGCTTTGATGCTTCTGTTGGACAAAAAGCTGGCTACCCATTTGCATAATCCCTCGGGAAGTCCGTATGATGGCAACTTTGAAAGAAGATTACGGTTGCAGACCCGATCCAACGCCTATATTTAAACTAACTGCCAATGCCTGAGCTTAGGAGTTGATGATTAATCACCCGCTCAATCACCTTCTAGAGAAGAGAGGTTATAGCGGTATGCCCGTAATTCAATGGGTCTGATCTATCGCCCTTTGTATATATCGGATCGGATATTGGGTATCGGCCCTGGTTATCGGATGCACGTTGTCTTCCACGAAGACGGAACTCGCCTGCTGTTGTAAGAAAGTGCAAAAAGACGCGTTAGTACCGGAAACAGTTCAGGAGAACAGTGCTTAAGCACCACGTATGCCGTCTGGCCCACTCACTTATTAACGTTTCGAGAACGCAACTCCCGCCGGATCTCTCTTTGTGAAAAAGAGATCTCTGGCATGGTGATGTCACACCATGGCATGTTAGGTGGTGATGCGTTTCCGTCGTTCAGAGTCGAATTAGAGGCAAAAAGAATACCCAATAGATCCGCCTTCTTAATAAGTAGAAAGCCCAACAAAAAAGCCTGAATGGTAGCGAAATATAAAACTACGTACAACGTAATACAACTGGCAATTATTATTACCCTGCCAGACCATTTAAATAACTTCCTCATTTTCTTCTGTAAATATTTTTGTGGGATTTTTGATCAATTTAAAATATAATTTATTTTATACGCGAATATACTGGCTCTTCGGGGGCCCTCCTGAAAGCGGGGGCCCTGGGCCCGTGCCCCGTGTGCCCTTATGGTAAAGACGGCACTAACTGTGTGTGGTAGTTATTGTAGGTTTTCCTGATAAACTCTATAATATAGATTTTATCGTACTCTCAGCAGGGTCTTAACAACCAAGCTAATTTAAAAATAAAATTAAACCAAAATTTCTACTTACTTTATTTCATAATTTAGATTTAACAGACTTTACAATACTTATATTAGATTTTAGAAATTTTTCTACGTGTGGAACAATACTTTCTGGGTTTGTTATATGAATATCATGGCCACCTGTTATGGTTACAGAGTAAAAGTTTGGAACCATTAAACAGCATTTTTCTAATATTTTAGTCGCAAACTGCTTGCCAAGTGGGGTGCTAATATTTTCAGTAGCTACAAAATTTAGCATCGGTGGTGCATGTTGCGTTATAATGGCGAACAGAGTTTCTTCTGAAATAGCCACAGAAGCTATTTTCTTCATTCTTGAGTCCCAAGACAGTCTGAGAAAATAATAAGATTTAATATAATAAGATAAACGGAAGCAGGTATTCAATGATGTCAAGTGGTGAAGTACCCTGAGAACAAATGCCGGCTACCATCAACACGAAGAAGATTTAAATAATTTCAAAAACATATGTGTGCAGATGTACTAATTTTACTGAATATTTTATAGATCTGTCATGGTATTCATAAATAATACTAACAGTGAGCATTTACTGTTATTGAAGGTCAATCATAAATCCGGGTAGTATGGTCGTTAAGTTTAAGTTTATGTAACAATGCAACAACGCGTTTAATGAGCAGTCTTCCCAGTTCGTGAAATCCTTTACTGTGTCATCAAAGTGGGTAGGAACTATACTATACTTCTGTGCAGAAGTTGGCACCCAAGGGTCATTTCAGAAACATTTATCAAAATTGTACTTACATATACTTGTTTTCTCCTACGGGTACTAATGATCTAGTTATCACAGTTTCTGCCTGTTCTTCTGTTAGACTTCTGTTTCCAACTAATAAGTTGACCGCTTCATCGTGCGTCATTTTCTTTGTATTTCTACCTTGCAGCCTTAAAACAAAATATTTACAAATGTTAAAATACACAAACGTGGGAGGATATTCATTATAGATGTAACAATTTATGTTGGACTAGCTTTTGCCAGCGACTTCGTCCGCGTGGAATAGTTACTTTGTTCCCTAGTTCTTCGCCCGCGGTTTCACCTGCGTTGCCCCGTTCCTAAGGGTTGTAGCGTGATGTTTTATAGCTTGAAACCTTTCTCATGAATCACTCATTTTCCCAACATTTCCCTTCACTGCTCTGCTCCTATTGATCGTAGCGTGATGATAAGTATACTATAACCTGCCCAGGAGTATGAAGAACAATTGTACTAAGTTTCGTTGAAGTCCGTCGAGTGGTTTTTGTTTCTATAACGAACATACAGACAGACAGACAGACAGACAAAAATTATACTGATTGCATTTTTGGCGTCAGTATCGATCACTAATCACCCGCTGATAGTTATTTTGGGAATATAGTTCATGTACAGAATTGACCTCTCTACAGATTTATTATAAGTATAGATAGATGATAATATTTAATCAATTACTAACTAATACCTACCCAACATTTAACAAACAGCTTACCTTTCATAACTATTATAATACGAGTCGTAAGTGAACTGGAACCAAAACGATGGTTTGTTGTGAATATAATAATACATGGCCACCGGTACAATAGGGTCTATGTGTACCATCTTTGTTATTTTACCCGGAAATAAGTGATTGTAGAATACTCCTGCAAAATATAAACAAGTACTCTTAATATTATGCATTGGCCTTAATCGCTCTGTGTCGGGCGCAAACGTAAATACAATTAGGAATAGAGCCAAAAATTTGTAAGATAAACTTACTACGTAACATAACATAACATACCATCACGCCTTTATTCCCCGAAGGGTTAGGCAGAGGCGTACTAATGTACACCCACAGTTCGCCGGTATGTTTAGGTCTCATGTAATAGGGGGCGAGCCTATTGCCATTAATCGGGCACACATCCAGACTCCGAGCTGCTACTGAGAATTTCATAGAAAAACTCAATAACACTTTGCTCGACCTAGGGAGCTAACCCAGGACCTCTAGGGTAGCAGTCGCGCTTGGGACCACTAGACTAATGAGGCAGTCTACGTAATATACGTTACGATTATTATTTTTTTTTTTTTTTTTTTAAAACGTTTCCCCACACTAGGATTTTCACCTGTATCGTGGGTGCGTTTACAAACACAAATTCTCACATACACAAACGCCCAGACCCGGAACAACTACCTGTAAATCATACAAATATTTGCTCCGTGTGGGGATCGAACCCACAACACGTTGCGCAGAAGCCGATCGCTCAGCCGCTATGCCAAACGTGTCGTCGATTTAACAACAATGACATTCACTCAGCATATATTAATCAATTTTGATAATTTAACTCACCGATATCGAAGCCCATGGAATGTGACATATAAATAAAGTGATCCCACTTCATATGATCAACTACCAAACGGACCGCTTCAACAATATGCAGCAGAGTTACGACCAGGCCAGGGGGGAATGGCTCTGACTTGCCATGACCTGAAATGAGACAATGATTGTTTTTTTTTAATTTGATGAGTTGATATTACGCCATCAAAAAGCTAAAGCATTTCAAATTACGGTGTCTCTCCTCATTATTTACATACATTTAGGTGCTTATTACATTGCCAAATAAAACCCATCGAATAGCTTACCAGGCAAATCGAAACCAACGTAATAGTAAGTGTCAGGCAGACGATCCACCAGCAGTATAAACGTTGCAGCACTGTCCATGTATCCGTGTACTAATAATATGGGTGGTTTTGTAGGATCCCCCCAGGAGACCACTGAAAATAGACAACAAATTATAATATTATAACGATTCCTAGTTCTAATGTGTTTCATTGTGAAGTCAAACTTTATCATTGAATATTAAAGGTTTCCGTGAAAAAAGAACGGTTCACACTTCACAGGAAAGACAAGTCTCAATTATTGTTCCATCACTATAACATGACTTATGGGTGTATTTGTTTTAATTTTACAATGACTAAAAAATACTGACTGCTTCATTAGTCTAGTGGTCCCAAGTGAGACTGCTACACTAGAAGTCCTGGGTTCGATCCCCAGGTCGAGCAAAGTGTTATTGGGTTTTTCTATGAAATTCTCATTAGCAGCTCGGAGTCTGGATTTGTACCCGGTTAATGGCTATAGGCTCGCCCCCTATAACATGGGACCTAAACATACCGGCGAACTGTGGGTGTACATTAAGTACACCTCTGCCTAACCCTTCGGGGAATACAGGCGTGATGGTATGTTATGTTATGTGTTAAGAAATATAATATTAATCGAAACCTGTGATCTTTTACTTACTTGCAATTTTCCCCCAAATGGAGTCCACGGTCCACTCTCTCATCGTTTTCTTCATTTTGATTAGGTTTTTGTATTCTTAAAAATGTTAAGTAAATAATTTAGTAGCTATCGTATCTATACTTATAATAATTTGAACTTCAGTGATAATTAAAACAAAGGAGTCCTAATAGGAATCACGAGAAAAAGAGGGTAGTAACCTACCTACTTACAGAATATTTGTAAACAAAAACATAATTCAACAAACACTTGTTCTCGAGAAAAAGGTTAATTATTATTGATAACAATAATCGTCAGCCAGCTATTTTAAAACTTTTACGATAGGTAACTGTTTTTAATAAATATCTATCTGTTTTTTTGAAAAATTAAGCCTTATAAAAAATTAAAATCTAACTGTAACGTAAACGAAACGATAAATAGCGTGGTTTCCGGGCGAGTGGTTGATATACTATGGTTACTCTGCAGTAATACTATGCTACTATTCAAAATTTAAGATAAATACATAACATATTTATCATTTACATTTTCATCTATAATTTCATGATATTAAAGTAAATTTTTCAATGACTTTTATGATTATTAGAAGCTGCTAAATAAATTTGAATGTGAACTTTGTTGTTTAGCACATTAGGTTTGTAATTCCGAAACTTGATAATTTATCAATTTATCAATTCTATTATAATGAAGATAAGTGCTAGGATCACTGGTCGTTTACTTACCTGTATCGTCGTGTTAGTTTTTTTTATAATATTCGGACTTCGACCTTTGACTTTAGCACTCTATTCTAAGAGATCTGTGTGAATCAAATTATACGTTAAAGTAGGTAGGTAATGTGCATGCACGTCATTTTAACGTTCATTCATTTTTTCGTTTTTTTTTTTCGTTGAAATAAATGTCCGTATCTGATGTTAGCCATTTCGAAATTCGCACGATTATAGATATCTACTTTTTATTTTTTTTTAATGGTCGAAATCATCAATCTCTTCTATATAAATATTTTTTTTAAAACAAAGTTGTTACACTAATAACTCGAGAACGGCTAGACAGATTTTTATAACCTTTGGTTTTGTCTCCTCCCCTTGAATAACAGAATTACTATTAAAACATCAAATAAAATCACGAAAAAGAACATAATGCGGAAAAATTATTTTGTCATACATTTTGTATCGGGAACGGATTGACAGATCTGACAGAAATAAAACACGGACACAAATGAACATGGTGTTGTTTTCTGTGAGGTTTTCTGTTTCGGTAAGGCCAATAGATGGCGTTATGTGCATTGTCCGAACTCCTCATAAGTGTGTGTGTTATTTTGATTTATTTTTTGTGTATAATTAAATGGGTCCCTGGATCACCTGGTCAGTAGGTACAGTAGGCACCGCAATACGGTTCTACCTACGATTTTTTTTTATTTACATGGCAAGACATGGGATAGGGAGCGAATGATTGAGGTGACGGCTGATAGGGATGAATGGAAGAAAAGGACATGCTGGGAAGACCACAAACAAATTGGGACAAGGGCAGTATGATGATGATACAGGGCAAGACAACGTAGTCCACTAGTTAATCATAAAAGCAAAAAAATTACGACGACCCCAGCTGCCTATCAAGTTTTTGGCAAAATCATATGCAGTTAAAAATTTATAAATTCTACTGACTCGTTAGCTAGTGGTCCTGAGCGGGACTGCAACGCTAGGGGCCTGGGTTCGATTCCTAGGTCGAACAGTGTTATTGGGATTTTCTATGAAATTCTCAGTAGTAGCTCGGAGTTTGGGATTTGTGCCCGGTTAATGGCAATAGGCTCGCCCCCTATTACATGGGACCTAAATATACCGGGGAGCTGTGTGTACATTATTAAAGTAGATAATAGCTATCTTTTTGTAATGTTTTTGCATTTTCCATGCTAAGATAAAAGTTAGTTTTAGTGAAGGAAAAATTCGACTGCGGCCATGATTCGAACCTGCGTATTCTGGTTAGATACATCAGCCGCTATGACCACTAAGCCACCGCGAGTTCCAACCGCCAGATCGAAAAGGCGTAAATTCAGAAGGCAAATTTCGATCTGGCGAGTGGGACTCACGGTGGCTTATATCAGAAGACGCAAGTTCGAATTCTGCCCGCAGTCGAATTTTTCATAATATACCATCACACCTGTATTCCCGAAAGGGTAAGACAGAGGTGTAGGTACTAATGTACACCCACAGTTCACCGGTATGTTTAGGTAACATGTAATACGGGGCGAGCCTATTGACAAATACCAAATCTTATTTTTCTTCACTAAAAATAAGTAATAGCTACTTTAAATAAACCTTACTCACCATTTTCACCACGGATCCACAATGACGCATGGCACATCCACGGAGAGCCTTAACCTCGAATAACACCGTTATCATTGATAGAATAACAATAACAAATTCTAAAATGGATATCATTTGACTTTAGTTAACAAAATAAGGTCGGATTTTCTTTGTTTTTACATGTCAAGCGATTACTGCAAGGCCGCCAAGGTAGTGGGTGCAGACGGGCGAGCGCTTTTCTTTTGCTCAATTTTGAGACAATTTAGGCTAAATATATATACCTATAATAAAATTGTAACTGGTCTGGATCGATGTCTGTACATTAAAGATATTGAAGAAAAACTAAAATCGAGGGTCTTTATTAGAGCAACAGACGCCAAAATAACAATTTTTAGATTTTTTTCTGTCTGTCTGTATGTTTGTACGCGTATCACGCAAAAACGAATGCATGAAATTGAATGCAGTTTTCACCGATGTATTGCTAGAGGTCTAACTTAAAATCTGGTGCATGTTTAATCTTGATACGCCGAGAACAGACTTATAGTATGTTAATCTTTTTGGGACGTGAGTGAAACTGCGAGCAATAGATTTAATAAAAACACACAAATACTTATGTTGTGTACCTGCCTGTCTCATTGTTTCTGATTTCGTCAGAGATTCATGTGAATATTTTTTTAGTTTTACGGAAAGGAATACGGGTTTGAGTAAAAAAAAACAATTAATATTGTTATAAAAGACGCGCAGATTATTTATAGATAACTACATGAGTTTTGTGGGAAATACAATTAAAATAATTTAACTACCTACTGAAAGATTTATTTATCTACGTCATTATAATAAAAAGAATTAATTAAGTACCATAATTATTTTATTTCTAAAATATACATGTTTATACAAAAATATAATTATTTACCTACACACATTTTTTTTTATGGGATAGGAGGGCAAACGAGCAGACGGATCACCTGATGGTAAGCGATTACCGCCGCCCATGGACACCCGCAACACCAAAAGAGGAGTCACAAGTGCGTTGCCGACCTTTAAAAGAGGATTGGGCCTCCGGTAACCTCACTCACTCGGCGAAACACAACGTAAGCGTTTTTTAACGCCGGTTTTCTGTGAGGCCGTGGTATCACTCCGGTCGAGCCGGCCCATTCGTGCCGAAGCATGGCTCTCCCACGTGTAAATATGTTTACACGTATATGTTTGCCTTCACAATGCAGTCTTAACATAATTTTATTATAATATCTACAGGCAATTAAATACTATATGTAACTACATATAGACATATGTAGTTACATATATTACCTACTTACCTCATCAGACTGTAAATTTAACTATATTCTGCAACTGTTTAGAAAGAAATACGTACGTACATATTTAATCCCAATTTTTAACGACGAAAGAAAAAGGAAGAGGTTCTCAATGTACCTAATATTATAAATAACAATATTTTTTATTTGGGCATAACTTCTTATGTTTTATTTTGTATTTATTTATTATCTTCTAGGATTGGGTTCAGTATTTGTACTTTAATGTAATCCCATTTAAATGGACCATTACTTAAATTAAAAAAAAGTTCACTCTAAGGTTAGAAAACCAATGGGTGATTGTTCCTGTGAATCGATTCTGTTGAAAAATATTTACGTAGATGTGAAATTATTTTAGTGAAGGAAAAAATAGATCGTGGGCAGGATTCGAACCTACGTCTTCTGGTTAGATACATCAGACACTCTTACCTCTAAGCAACCGCGAATGCCACCCGCCGCAATGCCCATAACTTTATAATATTAGCATGGAAAATGCAAAAAAAAATCACAAAAAGATACATAGATGTGATTAAAACTACAACATCATGGAGACCTGAAGCTGATGTTGATGTGATGATGGAGACGGAAGACAGATGTGCGAACCTCAACGGTTTATAGCAACTACCTCGCGTTTGGACTTTAATCCATCAAGGATCTTGCTTTATAAGTAACCTCTTGTCACTTAGAATAAACAACTTTATTTTTATTAATAACCCCTTTACAACCCTATATTATTAAAGTTTCGATCGAATGTAGTGGCAAATTATACCCCGATCATCATTCTTATTTAAAAACCTATAAAATACTTGGTCGTAGAACATAAATCCATCGTTTACTTTATTAAAACTAAAACACGGTAGTGGTGTCTTGGCTGAATGCTGTAGACGCCTTTGCCTCAACAATACTTCGCTGTATAAAAAATCTTTTTCAAAACTGTCTCGTTCTCTGGAAACATTTTGGGAATTTTCCGTCGAACTTATTTCTTTGGAGAAATATGTTGACCTGAAAATATAAAAATTATTCGAAGTTATTTTTATAATCTGCGGTCCAACTGCAGTAATTATATACATCTTCCAATAAAAAAATAAGGGGATAGTTACTAACATAAAAACAGACTAAAAGTATCGAATCGAGAAAAAAACCTTGGAACACAAATATTTACTTCGGTCGTACGGTAACGTCGACGTGATTACCTTAATCGCTAACATCAAAAGTGCAACCAAAAAGTATAAATTTCTTACCTTTTATAATGTGTATTAAACCTTGCAATCCATTTGTCGAAGTCTGTGTACAAGCCTTCAAGACTAGTTGCGTTACGGTCTGACAATTCTGAAAACGAAATACAAGGTAAAATTTAATTAATTGTAGATATTTCCATGCCCTTTTTGTGGGGTGCGGATAATAGTCATGGATTCTCTGCCACCTCTTCTCAGCGGGGTTTTTTTTCCCGTTATGGTAGGTATTAAATGGATTAATATTTTTCTTGAAATTTTAGGCGCCATACTTTTTATGTATTTGCCAGTGTCAAGTATATGGAGTAAACAAGTAATATTATTTTATTAATTCCCGTCATGGGATTATAATATATGGCGCCACACTTTCTATGTTTGCCAGTGTCAAGTATTCAGAATAATCCCCAGTAAAACAGTGGAAACTTCACTAAGGCTTCGATGGAGTTTAGGAGTGAACACAAAAGTCACGTTTTTCAATTTTATATCATTTGCCTACACTCGCACACGTTCGCGAGCACATTCACTATAATTACACATTAAACTTCGGAGAAACACAAGTTTTGGAAAATAATAAAAAACCGACAAAGTGCACTTTACATTTTCCCGCCTAAACTTACCTGCGGGGTTATTTCAGGTAAAAAATCTGACAGATAAAATTACTAAGAAACATGCTGGCCTATTTTTAATAATAATAATAATAGAATTGTTTAATTCGGGCATCTAGGCCCATACAAAAATCACATTTTTGCTTAAGTATTTTTTCTTAAGAGCACGAAGAGAAAACTATGAGGAAACGGAATAGCATGCTTTTTGGAATATCAACTGTTAGACTATCTGACTGAATACCAAATTTCAGAATAAAGGGGCTGGGCACTGATCTCTATATTACTCTATGGTAATAGAGGACAGTTTTAGGTATGGAGGTCAGTGGGGGTTAACGTAATTTTTTATGAGAATTTGGGTGAAACGACACAGCTAGTTTCAAATAAAATTGTTACTAACATAACATAGCATCACGTCTGTATTCCCCGAAAGGTTAGGCAGAGGCGTACTTATGTACACCCACAGTTCGCCGGTATGTTTAGGTCCCATGTAATAGGGGGCGAGCCTATACCTATACCGAGAATTCATAAAAAATCCCAATAACACTTTGCTCGACCTCGGGATCGAACCCAGGACCTCTACCATAGCAGTCGCGCTTGGGACCACTAGACTAATGAGGCAGTCAAAATTGTTACTAATAGTCTCAGATCCCAGTGCTAAACCCAATGTTTCCTGTGTCTGGTCTAGAGGTCGGAGCGAAATGAATTCCTGGCTAAGGGCTTGGTTACTCTGCTGGGAATCTTCAGTCTTCGTCTCTCGGGAATATAGTCTCGTTTGGGTTGGCAGATTTCATGTGAGGTCCAGCCAATCTCTCAGGCATGCATCACATTATTAGGCGATCACTACTTTAACTAAGCTCTGAAGCTTTTGGGGTAAATATAACATTCATGTTCAGTTCCAAATAGTGGACCAAGTAGCTATATGGATAACTAGCTTTTGCCCGAGACTTCGTCTGCGTGGACTTCTGAATTGAACCGACCTGGATAAAATACTATTACAGACTTTAATCTATCTCTGTAACATTTCATCAAGATCCGTTGTAAATAAAGTGTCAAAGAGATCTCCATAATAACCTAAATTTTATAAAAAACTAGCGACCCGCCTGCGGTTTTACCCGCGTTTCTCTGCTCCTATTGGTCGTAGCGTGATGTTATATAGCCTATAACCTTCCTCGATAAATGGACTATGCAACACAAAAAGATTTTTTCAATTCCAACCAGTAGTTCCCGAGATTGGTCGCATGGTCACGGACAGACAGTCTGCCCGTGACCATGGATGCTGTAAAGGATCCGAAACGTCGGGAATTAAATAATATTGATACAACGCGATAAAATCCGTAAAAAAAATCCTTTAATTTAATTTGTAGTTAATTGTTTATGTACTTTTAGTAACCATTTAATTACCTACGTACCTAGTAATGGCGCATGTTTTCCCCGAAGACTCACATTTCGCCAGTATGTTGTTAAGGTCCCATGTAATAGGAGGCAAGCCCATTCCCATTAACCGCGCAGAAATCCCAAACACCGAGCTGCTACTGAGAATTTCTACGAAAACCCCAATAACACTTTTCGACCTGAGTATCAAACCGACGAACTCTAGCATAGCAGTCGCACTCAGGACCACTACATTAATGAGACAATTGAATTTGATTAGTATCTAATAAAACTCATACAGGAGTTTTATTCCATTCTATTTATAGTTTTCTTTCTGACTGGGAAATGGAAGAGAGTTTTTTTTATGGAATAGGAGGGCAAACGAGCAGACGGATCGCCTGATGGTAAGCGATTAGCTTACCATCAGGCGATCCGTCTGCTCGTTTGCCGCCGCCCATGGACACCCGCAACACCAGGGCAGTCACAAGTGCGTTGCTGACCTCTTAAAAGGGGATTGGGCCTCCGGTAACCTCACAAGCGTTGTTTAACTTTGTTTAACTCTTCCACGTAATGATCTCGTAAAGCTGATGTCGCCGACCTCTACATTTGGTCTAACATCACCACTGCTCATCATCCCCAAGTGAAACGGCTTCTATTCTTACCAGATCCTAAATATACAGTAGTACAGTATTTCACACAAAGCGATTACCGTCAGATCTCCGCAGAACAATATTTTATGGATAGACAGGTTGTCAGGCTTTATGAGCTTTTTTTAAATAATACTTTTCCACAGGCCCAAGGTCCGTACTCTTGTTTGGAAATTTAATTTTGCTTATCTATACTATTTATAAATATTATATTATAAAGTTGAAGAGTTTGTTTGTTTGGTTGAACGCGCTAATCTCAGAAACTACTAGTTCGAATTGAAAAAATATTTTTGTGTTGGGTAGTTCTTTTATCGAGGAAGGTTGTAAGCTATATAACAACACGCTACGCCTCTCAAGAACGGAACAACGCTAGTGAAACCGCGGGCGGGTCGTCAGTTGCTAATACGTTTCGTACACTGTATAATCTTTTTTTTTTATTTTACCAATTACCAATATTTTATTGCATTCCATAATGTTTGTGATAGGCTTACGCTTGACCGCCAGTTCGCCTGATGTTAAGCGATACTTTTAAGTAACGACGATTGAGTAATCCGTAATCGAAACTAAATATAGCTAGCTGTTATGTTATTTTTTACTTAAGTCTACCTACGTAGTAATATGAGAGTATTTTGTCATTATTTAAGCTTTCTATACTCTGCTGATTTTTCCTCTTTTTTTATGGATTAAGTCGGCAAACAAGCTGACGAGCCACCTGGGGGTAAGTCGTCATTGTCGCCCATGGACACCTGCAACACCAGAGGAGATGCTGATGCGTTGCCGACCCTTATGAGCCCCTACGGACTGCAGACTGCCAGAGCTGCAGCAACCCAGGGGAACTGGCTCTTGTGTAAGGATGGTTGCCAGCCAGTCAGACCCCAAGAGGTCCTACCACTGAGCAAGTCAGATATTTTCACGGTTTTTAAAAGTTTTTAAAAGCCGTGAAAATATCTGACAAGCAGTGAGGAACGGTATTCTTTTATTTACCCATTGTAAGTAAGTAATCCTTTTTGGGCTTCTGACTACCAATAACCAGTGTCATATAAGTTTGTATGACAACCAGGACCGATGGCTTTTATGCCCTCTGATGTACATAAACATAAATTGTTTAAATTTAAACTATAATAAACTAGCGACCCGTTCGCGGTTTCACCCGCGCTGCTCCATTCCTAAGAGGCGTAGCGTGATGTTATATAGCCTATAACCTTCCTAGATAAATGGACCATCCAACACAAAAAGATTTTTCAATATCGGTTGGGTAGATCCAGAGATTATCCCCTACAACCTCACAAACATTACCTCTTCATAATATTAGTATGTATACATAAAAATTGTCTTACCATTAAATCCATTGTTAATATTGAAATCCATTATAAAATAACACTTCACTTTGTTAATGTCATCTATTCCAAGACTAAACACAAAATGATAAACTTTATGTTATTGTTGATACGGAGTGTAAACAAATAGTGACGCGTGCTCCCGCGTCGATAGCTAGAGTACAACGATTATTTTCTAGTGATGTGAGTGTGTGTTGTCGATATTTTTAATATTGAAATGTAGATGGATGGAATGTTTTCTTTTCTTTATTTTTTCTTTTTAATTTGTTCTTTGCGGGAACCGATCCCATTATCCAAGCCGCACTAGCCAAGCGATCAGCCAATTCCTTAATCGAGTAATTGAAGTTAAATTTAAATTAAATCAAATTCAACCAGATACCTAATGTATTGTGACTGTACCTACTTTGTTACTTGGCTAATTACTAGACTAGGTCTACACTATAGGTTTCAACTCCAGGCAGTAGGTGATTTGGTGTTATTAAACAAAGCTTGAAGCATTTAATGTTCCGCAGCCAATTTTGGGGCCGCCCCCACATGAACCGGAACATTATTTTGCTATGTGGCATCAAAATTCGTCAAAAACCCAACGAGAAGTACTTATTTATTTATAATGTTAAATTATCTAGGTATATAAATAAAAATACTAAGCGCAAAACTCGATGAAGGCTGGACCAATCCGGGTATTTAAATAAATTTATTCCTTGAACTCTGAGGAAGGCTTTTATGGAGAGAAAAATTGGAAAAATTGCACGGATAAACTTAAAAACGAGTCAACGCAGGTAAATCCGTGGGCGGGTCTTTAGTTATTAATAAAACTAATTTAAGTTAAGAAAGATATCGTCTCAAAATATCGATATTCACACAAGTTAACATACAGTAGGTACAGCACTATCACTATCGTCACGCGTCCGTATTCTGTAACCGGTTGGTAATTTCACTCGTTGGCCAACAACGCGCAGACATACACGTTTACATCACAATCTAACGTTTTGTAATTCCTTTCGTCATGTTACCTTTAAAGCTGATATCGTATGCGAGATATTTCGCATCGAGTTCATGGCTTTGGTAATAGGTTCCGGGTACAAATTTTGCTGAATTAATCTAGGTTGATACTACGCTAAATATGGATACAAACGATAAAACATATAAAAGAATCCATACTTAAAAATAAATGCGAAAGGAACTTTGTCTGTTTACGTTTTCCCATCTAAAAAGATGATCCAATTTGGATGAATTTTGGTATTGAAATAGACTGGACCCTGGAAAAGGCTACAGGCTAAATTTTGTCTCAAAAAGTCCTCTGGGATGCGAGTGAAACCGCAGGCAATAGCTAGTTACTTGTAAAGACGAAATACTTTTTACGGGGTTTATAGCATTAAATTGATACTATTTAATTCCCGACGTTTTGGATCCTTTACAACGTCCATTGTCACAGATAGACTAGGGTGTTGGACGTCATAATGTCAAAATTAATAACAGCTACCATAGATTTTGTGTTAATTATTAGCAATCCGATTTACGCAGAATTAGCTCACCGCATAACAAAAAATAGTATCTATCACTAAACAATGTACCTAAAGGATCCGAAACAATGACAATATAAAATCATAAATGGTAAAAAGTAGATTTATTTTTAAGGAATATATTTTTAAATCAGAATAAGTAACCACATTTGACATCCGGAAAGCTAAATATAGAATACCATGCATTTACTACCGCAATGCAGTTTGCTGAAGGGCAACGAGGAAATAAAAAGGGCTGTTTACCTCAATGTTATATTACATTAGGTTTTTCCTGCGGCCTTGCTCGCGTCGTTCTTTGTATCGAGTTCGCGATAGCTTATGCGTAGGCTTTGCCTTCATTTTTGTTCTTTAAAATAAACTTTTATTATTTTTTTATTTCACATCTTCAGAAACCTCCAGGTTCCCACATAATTCAAGAGATAGGATCAAAACTTTATCGTTTTTATGTTAAGTAGGTATTGTTAATGTCGACAATCTTAAAAAAAAATACAATGGAGCACCAATTACAGAATTTAAAGACACGTCTCTCATGAATCTTTCTCACAGAATTTCTGGCATACCGACTAGACAAGATCTTCAACCATTTATCTGCAAACAGATCGCAAGTTGGATAGTGACGACTCGGTGATGCGATTTCCGCGGATTGCCTTAGTTTTGCCGAGTAGTGTGGTGACACGCAATGGCTAAAGCCGATTCCGTGTCGATAGGTTAGAGCCATAATATTCTGACAATGTGTAATAACTAGATGTACATAAAATAAACAATTAAGTTTTAAATGAAAACTCTTGGTGATAGAATTAGGTCGTTTGTCCCAAAGCAGATGATTATTTAAAAAAAATGACCGATAACAATGAAGGGCAGATTAAAAAGTATCAACAATATTATAGATTAAAATATCCGTCTCAGCTCAGAATCTAGTATCGGATAGCATTTAACGACCATTCGCCTAAAGTGATAGTGCGGTCGACGATTGTGCAGGCTTACCCTCCGCAAACCTGTTACGCGCCTTCGAGATTAATATTACCTACCTTTTATATTTATTTTTTAACACCTGTTAACATTGTGGAGTGCAATGAACGAGTATTGAGTACCTACGTATACAGAAACACACACGAAAATGATTGAAAAATCGATTTAGTTACTAGCTATTAGCTAGGTACAACAAATTATATAATTTTGGATAGATATATTTGTCCTGAGCAGGAGGGGCTAAAATTGATTTTTATTTCCACAATGCTTTTACAAGACGTTATTGAGTCTAGTTGCACGTTTCCAAAAAGTTGATCCTATGGAGAAGAATCCAGCAAGAAACTCCATGGACACTCTTTTATAATAAGTGGTATTACATTTTTCAAATGGTTAATGATATTTATTTCTGTAGATAGATCTTATAAGGACACTTTTTTATGTAATTTTTTATAACTAGATGACACCGGCATTTCCTAACTGACGACCTCTGAGAAAACAAACCCAGAGAATCATGGTCTCTTTTAAAGTCCAGACATAATACTTAGTAGCAAATATGTGAGTTTCAATGTAAGACAATGTCTGAAATGGCCATAGACCAGTCCCATCTGACGGCACGCATGCATCAGTCATTGGATAGCTCGACCATAATGTAGGGAGCTAAACAACCCGTCGCACGACTCGCACGACGAGTACATTTCTGTCAAAAAGGTTAAATAATACCATGAAAATATATTTAAAACTGAGTTTATTTAATGACTAGACAATGTACACTTAGGGATAGATTAAAAATACACACCTATCCTCTTAATCTAATCTGTGGTTATATCTACATCAGCAGGTTCCTCACAGAATTTTTGGCGCCGACACGGTTCTATTGAGCGAGAATAGGATTTGCCGAAGAAATTGACTTCAATTATGTATATTTTTTATAATTTACGTAGGCATACGAGCAGACGATACACCTAATGGTAAGTTATCACCGCTCACGGACACGTGCAACATCAGAGAAGTCGAACAGCGCATAGGGCTCCCATATAAAAGTACAATCGAAAAGCTTTACCAGAAAGACTAATTCACATCTTACAGGAGATAACTTCGCGATGCTTATGGCCACAGCTAATAAATAATGGGTTGCTGCTGATGATATTATTATCTACTCATTGCTCGCTCGTGGATAAGGCTGTACGACGTGTTAAAGCAATCATTTTACGTGGCCATATGAGCTCTCCACCATAAGAGTGACCATGTTGGAGAAGCCCAAGTGAGACACGTTACAGAGGAAGACCGCTTACTAGATAGGTGGATGATAAACCAAAACGTCTGGCCAAACTGGATGAAAAGACTCACAAGATAGGGACACATGGGGTTCTTTGGAGAAAGCCTTGACCTGCGGACGGGTTCTTGCAGATAATTATAACCAAATTAGCTTCATTTTTGCAAGAGGCTTTTATGTAAATAAATTAGCCCCCCAGGCTTTAGCCTTTTTTGACCAATCACAATACACACGGCTACACACAACGGGTCATATTTTTCCAGTAAAAACTGAACTCTTATTGTATAAGCTTTTCCTATACTTAGAGATCAGATTCTATGGCACGTTGTATAGCCATGTGTCATGCCATGGCAATTATAGCCTAAGGGGCTAATATAGCCATGCCAACATTATAATTTTAACACATCGTACACTCATTACTCGCTAGTGGATAAACCACCTCCCAGAATGAGAGGGATTAGGCTATAGTCCAGCACGCTGGTCTAATGGGGATTGGCAAATTTCACATATCAATAAAAAAATCTCTTAGGTATGCAGGTTTCCTCACGATGTTTTCCGTCACCATTTAAGCCCTTTTTTATGGGATAGGGGGGCAAACGAGCAGATGGATCGCCTGATGGTAAGCGAATCCCGCCGCCCATGGACACCCGTAACACCAGAGGAGTCACGTGTGCGTTGCCGGCCATTTAAAAGGGGATTGGGCCTCCGGTAACCTTGCTCACTTGGGGAAACACAACGTAAGCGTTGTTTAACGCCGGTTTCCTGTGAGGCCGTGGTATCACTCCGGTCGAGCCGGCCCATTCGTGCCGAAGCATGGCTCTCCCACCTCCATATATCACCCGTGATATTTAACAACATTCAGAGGTGCGTGTGAAGAGTAAAAATATAAAAAATAGTCATTTATTCCATGCTAATTACATCTTAATAGTATTGTGCCTATTCGGTCAGTAAAGAGATCGCTCTGAACTAGTACAATTCGGTCAGTGAACTAGTTCACCTTATTAGTTCTATTATTACTATTAGTTCTTATAGGACATCTGACCAAATCGCTTATTAGTTCATCGTTCGGTTCCATTACAATAGTTCGACAGTCATAAGAATAGTTAATAGGGTTTATAATGTCCAACTGATTCGTTGAGCTTGATGATAAAAAAAAACTTTTTATTAAATATTAAATACAATTTTTATGCACAAAATTAATTTCTAAGTCTATGTCATAATCTAATTATCCTTCAATATTAAACTTTACTCGGTACTTTACTATTAGCTCTTTTATTCGATCTCGGTCGTTAAAAGTACAGTACAGTAACGTACGAATAGTACAAAGAACTATTAGGACCGAAGGACCGATTAGCGTTCTTGGTTAGGAAACGTGTCTTCTAGTTCACTGATCAGAAACGTGTATTTTAGGTCGTTCGTTCAGGATCTACACAAGACTACATCTTAATAATGTTTTTAGTTGCAACATTTAAATTACATTTGTTGAAGTATAAAATATCGGTCCTCAAATATTTTCGCTCAATTCAAACCGTATCTTTTATTAAAAACAATGTCTTATGACGCAGTCTGTATACGAATAATGTAGGTAGGTACCATATTGCTTCATAATTGTCTTTTGATTGTTTGTTCACGAGTTTTTAATTAGAACACAATATTAAAGGGAAATTAGTGTTAAAATTAACATTTATTTTGTGTTATGAAGCAACTGCGCACGCATTTATTGCTGTGTTTGTGGATATAATGGGTATAAGAAACACAAACTAACTGTCTCGTTAGTGTAGTGGTCGTAAGTGCGTCTACTATGCTCGTTCTGGGTTCAATTCCCAGGTAAAGTAGAGCAAAGTATTTTTCTGTGAAATTCTAAGTAGCAACTCGGGGTTTCGATTTGTGCCCGGTTAATGGCAATAGGCTTGCCCTCTATTATATCTATCAAGGAATTATAAGTATGTTTTGGAAATTTTGTCCATAAGTCCTCGCCAATATTTACAATACCTACTGCCCGATCTTAGGATAGACTTTAGGATTAAATTACACGCTTGACTTGACGTCGCGGTTATAACCTCTTAAACCAACGAGGCAGTTGAAGGAAGTACCGATCAAATACAAACTTACTAAGATTCCGTACCTTATTAAGGCATAACACGAATTTCCACTAATTTTGAAAAAGTTTCTTCATAATCGCTGAAATTCACTTTTTTATCGCGTCCGACACCACTGAGCACAACACTATTAAGCCGGGCCTCCAACAAACGAAAATGTAACACAGAACTTGCTAATGTTTCCACCGTGGACACTAGGCATTACATAAAAAAATTGTCACCAACACATATTTTCAACACAAAGGTTGTCCACTTTCCTTAGGTGAAGAACCGGCTTTAGTCTCCACCATAATTATGTGGGGTCTCCACAGGCCTTTATAGTCTCCAATCCACTTCACTATAATGTTATCAAATCGACACTTTTACTTTATTTTCCAGAACATTCCAGTCTAGTTTAGATGTCGTCATCTCTGTCGTGAGGTTGGTGCCGCTGGAGCACCGCTAACCGCTGTTGTGTCACTTCCAGGTGATGTTTCCGCCATTTTATACGTCTATTCTGGAACCATACTTTCACCTGGACAAGAGGAAAGAAACATTTATTCGATCCGAAATAATTATGAAGGAACGTTTAAAAAAAATCTTATTGCAGCAATGTGTGTCGCACATTAGTATTCTTGTTAATCCCTCGTGTTAAGCTAAATGCTTGTGTTACGAGTGGGTTCACGTCGGTAGTGCAATGGGTGGGTTTTGAACCGGTAAACACATATTGCAAGTCCGACGCCCTAGCCATTAGGCTACTTCTACAGATTAAAAATGCATGCATGAATATGTTCCAATATTAAAGAACCGCAACGGAAATTTTCAGAGGACCTGGCACTTTGTAAATATTACATCGATACATACATTGTAGAATGTATATTATCATTAGGGTTCCGTACCTCAAAAGGTAAAAAAAGAAACCCTTATAAGGTCACTCTCTTGCCCGTCTGTTCGTCTGTCTGTCCGTGTGTCACCACCAATTTTCTCAGGAACGGGTGGACCTAGCGAGATGAAATTTATACCAGATACGGAGGTCTATAATCCCTATTAGTATAAAAAGGACCTATGATATTCTTTTATATTAGAGTCTAGATTTGTGCCCAGGTAATGGCAATAGGCTCGCCCCCTATTACATGGGACTTAAACATACCGGTGAACTGTCGGTGTACATTAGTACGCCTGCCTAACCCTTCGGGGAATACAGGCGTGATGGTATGTTATGTGATGGTAAATGTCTTTTTTTTTCTATGACTAAAATCATTAATGAATTCATAATTTTAACGAATGAGCTACGTCATTTTCGCGAGGCCCCTGCAAGAGACCGCGGGCGATTGCCCTGCTCGCCACCCCCAAAGATCGCCCCTGAGTACACCTCTGCCTAAACGTTCGGGGAATAAAGACGTGATGGTATTTTTTATTCGTGATAGGCTTACGCTTGACCGCCAGTTCGCCTTATGTTAAGCGACACTGGGATCTACGATGGAACGCGCTTTCCTAAGAGAAACCTATTATTATTATCTTGGTATTTGGAAGAATGCGTGATACCTGTGCCTCGGTGAGTTGTAGCGCATGCGCCAAGTACAGTCTCTCAGGGCCCACCATGTACTGCTGTCTCTCAAATTCTGCCTCCAGGCGTTCCAGCTGCTCAGGAGTGAATATCGTACGTATTCTCTTACTTCTGCCGGAACCACTAAGGATATAATTAAGACCAAGTTTTAAAAGAAGCAGTAGGTTAATGTCTAAGGGTAGGTAATATACATACATACATATTTTCCACGCCTGTCTCCCATTGGGGTGGGCAGAGACTATAAATTTCCACTTGCTACGATCTTGGCACACCCCTTTCGCTTCATCCACGTTCATTAATCTCTTCATGCATCATCGTCGGTTTAAGGTGCTTTTAACCTGATCTTTTTTGAGAACGTCCGCAATTTGGTACGTTCGCCGAGGTCGGCCCCTTCCAACTCTTCCATCTGTATTGGCCATGTATACTTGTTTCGTCAATCTTCGTTTATCCATCCTCTCTACATGTCCAAACCATCTTAACATACCTTTCTCAATCTGTTACTGTTACTACATCTTCTTTCACACCACATAGCTCCCTTATCATATATCATAGGTATCTAATATGCCATTAGTATTTCCAAAGTTTGTCCAAAGTGACAAATCATGTCAATTATTTTTTTATTTTATGATGAAAAATCCACCCTATGTACACTTAGTTTGCAATAAACACTTTGAATTTGAATTTGATCAAAAAACAGACTGATTATTTATATATATTTTTGGCTTCATAAATAACTTGACCATTTATTAATGATACTAATAATAATTTTATGCTAGGTAGGGTGGTTTAGCGAGAGCTGACGTCAAGACGTGACTTGTGTGTGCCATATAAATTTTATAATAAGCACAGAAAACCGGCGTCAAACAACGCTTACGTTGTGTTTCGCCGAGTGAGTGAGGTTACCGGAGGCCTAATCCCCTTTTAAAAGGTCGGTAACGCACTTGTGACTCCTATGGTGTTGCGGGTGTCCATGGGCGAGGCGATCCGTCTGCTCATTTGCCCTCCTATCCCAATAAAAAAAGTAACACTTATTTTTGGGAATCTTTAGGATTTTTGTTTGTCTGTCTGTATGTAAGTAAGTTTGTATGCGCACCACGCAAAAACTATTAAGTAACTACAATAAATCGAACATGGTTTCGCAGTTGTAATTCTGCAGGTCTAACTTGAAATCTGGTGAATGTTACATCTAGATACATCACCTAGAAGTCGAGTAGTAACTAAATCCTTTTGCAACGCAATTGAAACAATGTTTTCACCAAATAGGAGGTTTTTCTTTCTTTCTTTTTTCAAATATGCTAAAAGTCAATTCTTGTTACTGTAGTATACGGAGAAGCTGACATCTCTTGAGGCTTTACGTTGCCTTTTCAAATAATAATACTAATAAAAATAATCAAGCAATAAATAAAACTACTTTTTAAGGATTTATCGCATTGTATTGATATTATTTGATTCCCGACGTTTCGGATCCTTTACAGCATCCATGGTCACGGGTAGACTGAGGTGTTGGACGTCTTAATGTTAAAATTACTAAAAGCTACCTTACTTTTTGTTAATGGCAATGTAAAAAGTAGTTTTATTTCTAATATTCGCGTAGGTGTCAGAAACCAGTATCAAGCAATAAAACTGACCTGTTAGAACACGTCATGGAGTGACTTCTGGAGGTCTTCAACTGGCCCACCGGTGTCCTCATCTCAGGTCGTGGACTGTCTGCGTAAAGACGATAATATTAGAATTAGGAGACTACAACTTGCCAACATTACACCCAACGAAAATTGGACAGAGGCAAGTTTATGACCTCACAAAATGTTTAAGAATGTATCAGTTTATGTAAATACTTACACTTACTACATAAAACGTAATACCGAAATAAATCGTAACCCAGACAATATTCTATCAAATTATGTTATTATTTGGATTTGGATACCGTTAATCTAGGTTCCTACATTACCATTTCGTCTATTACTACTTCACTGGAAATAAAAAATTTGAAAATCGTCCCAAATTTGTCAATTTTATCAAAAATTGCATTCGCTTAGATTTATTTCCAGTGAAGTACTTTGGACAAAATGGCAACGTAGGAACTTAGATTAACGGTATCGGATACCGAATAATAACACAATTTGATTAAATTGTGTTTGAATCACGAATTATTCGTAATCGGTATTAAGCTTGTAAGAGAAATTCGGTCCGCCGGACCCTTAAGTAATATTTTTTAATCCGTTTTTTCAATTGTCGGGCAAGGGCCTCCCCAAGTCTTTCAAGATACTCTTTTCTCGCGCCCACTCGAACCAGCCCTCGTAGAACGCCTCCAAATCATCCCACCACCTCTTTCTGGGCAAGAAATATTGGCCTTGGACAGAACCACGTAAGCGTTGTTTAACGCCGGTTTTCTGTGAGGCCGCGGTATCACTCCGGTCGAGCCGGCCCATTCGTGCTGAAGCATGGCTCTCCCACGGTAAAATTTTTGTTAGGTACTCAATCACACCAGAACGGGCAAATTTGGGACAGAGATATCTTTATAGATAGCCGAGCTGCTACTAAGAATTTCATAGAAAAACCCAATAATACCTTAGGTACTCGGTACCTTAGGTACTGCGGTAGAGGTACGGGGTTCAATTTGGGAATTGAACCCCGGACCTCTACCGCAGCAGTCGCGTTTAAACTAATGAAGCATTTTTTACTCAAACGTATATATATAAACAAGTAACTATTGCCTGCGACTTCACTCGCAACTCAAATACATTTTTTGAGACAAAAGTTAAATATAGCGTCTTTCTCTAAACTGTTTTTTTTCTTATTTTTATTATGATTTGACATAGTCGGTTTTTAAATTCAATTATGTAATGATTTATTTTAGTAAAGGAAAAATTCAATCGCGGGCAGGATTCGAACCTGCGTCTTCTGCGTTTTCCTTTACTAAAATAACTTTATAATCTTAGCATGGAAAATGCAAAAAAAATCACAAAAAGATAGTTAAAAGGTAAGGTGGCATCGTACGATATCGAACTAACTGTAAAGTAAGTCATGTCGGTTGAGAAACAAGGTAACTTGCTTCTCAGTAGATGTCGCCAACGTCACCTTATGACGTAAACTCAGAATGTGAAGGCAAATTTCAATCAGGCGGGTGGGGTTCGCGGTGGCTTAGCGGTCAGAGCGTCTGGTGTATCAAACCAGAAGACGCAGGTTCGAATCCTGCCCGCGATTGAATTTTTCCTTTACTAAAATAACTTAATAATCTTAGCATGGAAAATGCAAAAAAATCACAAGAAGATATGTAATGATTTGTTATTATTATTATTATTTTTTCAAGGTTGATGACCTCTAAATTAATTATTTGTATGTGTTTAATTTATAAATTGTATTGTTATTTGCATGTGTATAAACTATTAATTGTATTGTTTCTACCTGATGTTTTTGCATGCCGCTATAGGTAAAAATACTTGGAACCTACGTTTTTGTAACACCACTTGTCACAGTATTTTGGCAAATAAATATTCTGATTCTGATTCTCCAACGTCAAATTGGTTCAGCGGTTTACGTGTGAAATCATAACAAACAAGCAAACAGACTAAAACATTCATAATATTAATTAGGAACACAATTTTCCCACCCAGATTTGTCCACCTGCACCCATTCGACTCAAACAGGCCGGGATTATATTAATCCGGGGACAGGGGTCCCTTCATGATGTCACTTTAATTAAAGTTACCCTTTCATTAAACGAGACGCAAATGACGATAATACGCTTTAAGCTATTTTATTTATAGAAGTTTTATTAGAACTTAAACCTAAGACACTCGCTTGACATAACATAACTTATTTTTTATAATTTTTTTATTTAAAACACTCTTTTTTTAATGAGGTCGGCAAACGAGCAGACGAGCCACCTGATGGTAAGTAGTCATCGCCGCCCATGGACACCTGCAACACCAGAAGAGTTACTGATGCGTTGCTAAGCTTTAAGAGCCCCTACGGACTGCAGACTGACAGAGCCACCGCAACCGAGACGGAACTGGCTCTTACGCGCAAAAGTCGAAACACACACCAAGGTGCTTTACGACACACTCCGACATAAGGGTGGTCGCCAGCCAGTCAGACCCCGAGAGGTCCTACCACCGAGCAAGTCGGATATTTTCTCGGTTCTTACGAGATATCCGAATGGCAGTGAGGAACTTTTACAATCAATGTTTTTTTTTATTTATTTGAGAAAAACACCGAAAGTAATTCATTGAATCATGGTACCTTTAATTTCTAAATAAAAGAAGAAGAAAAATTTATTTTTTAGAGATTTCTTTGGCACAGCTTTACTCAGTTCACATCATAATGCCGTATTAGTTACTTGCCAAATTTCATAGTTCTAGGAAAATACCTACCTACAAATTTTGATTCTCTTGAGAGTGTCGAAATATACGTTTTTTTGCGGCATAAACGGCCGTATCTTTTTTTTACGTTAACTTAGAAGTTTGATTTTTTCACAGCTTCAAGGGACTGTAGACCTTAGTATATGGTTTTAATTGCAATTCGATACTTTCACGTGTTCTCGAAATAAAGGGTCTTGGTAGACGGACAGTCGGTCGGACGGACAAAAAAGTGATTCTATAAGGGTTCAGTTTTTTTTTGAGGTACGGAACCCGAGAAATATTGCTAAATAAAATACCTACTACGACAGAGTACTACTTTAATCACCTGTACCTACCCGCTCGGAGTCCGTGATTTTTTTCGGATTCGGATAATTACCAATAATGTAGGTTCCTATTCTACCACTTCGTGCAAAATACTTTACTGGAAATAAATTTAAGTGAATGTAATTAATGATAATTTTACGACGTTTTACCGGTTTTCGGTCGTTTATTTCCAGTGAAGTACCTAGTAGTAGACGAAATAGTAAGGTAGGTAGGTCCTACCTAAGTAGATTAGGAATATTTAATTCCGTAATTAACCTAGCTAGATCAATGGTATCCTAATAATAACACAATTTGAGATTGTGTTTGTATTACGATTTATTTTGGAATTACGTTTGTATGCGTGCCGTCGGATGGGACTGGTCTACTCAAAGCCGCTATGGATCTTTCTTCAAAAAGCCATTTCTGACACTGCCCTGCATTGTATCACTCACATAAACAGGTTATGTCTGAACTTCAAAAGAGACCATGATTCTCTGAGTTTGTTTCGGTGTTTCTTCTCAGAGGTCGTCAACTAGGAAATGCCGATACCATCTAGTACTTAAAAAATTACATGTAAAACTATCTTTAAAAATATATTTACAGAAATAAATATAATTTCATTTCATTTATGGGCAATTCAGCGTCCGCCAAGTTTTTACGGATCATACTCAACATCTTGTGCGAGTATAGTGCAGATATTGATGTAGCAATCTGTATAAGTACATACATATATTTATCTGTAAAATTGTTGTGCCCGCGGTCTGAGCTTGTCATGCTCACTTAAATGTCCTGCTGATGGTGGCGTTGTGTGTCGGGTTGTTTTATTCCCTACGATGTGGTTGAGTCGAACCACGCCGATACGCACGTCATGCTCGTGAACGGGTGCTGTCTGTCGGGGCTGGTCAGCTCTTACTTGCTGTGGCAATCCCTAACTCCTTTTTTATATTGAATAAATCTTATACATCAAACTGCAGAATTCTCAGCAACTAGTTGGAACAGAGTTGTAAAACATAATATTGTAATCAAGTTTTTTTATTTTTTTTAAGAGTGTCTATGGAGTTTCTTGCCGGCTCTTCTCCATACGACCCACTTTTTGGAACCGTGCAAATAGTTTTGACTTTTCAAAAGTACCTATTTAGTGGTCTAATTGAATTAAAACATTTTGACTTTAACTTTGACTTTGACTTTCCTAAGAAACCCATACTTACCTTCTTAAAAAAATTAAAAACCTACCTACGTATTTCTAAACAAAAGTAAGCACTAGACCACACTTAGGCATAAATATAAGAAAAGTCGTCTCTATCCTAACCTAACCTGTGTTCTTGCGGAATTTGTAGCGCCGCTTCTTCCCAGCGAAAACTCTAGGAGGCGGTGAACCGCGGCTGTTTTGGGGGCTGTTATAATGTAAAATGATGTTCAAGAAGTACCGTGGGAGAACCATGCTTCGGCACGAATTGGCCGGCTGGAACGAAGTGATACGACGGCCTCACAGAAAACCGGCGTGAACAACGCTTAGGGACTTTGTGTTTCGCCGAGTGAGGTTACCGGAGGCCCAATCCCCTTATAAATGGCCGGCAACGCACTTGTGGCTCCTCTGGTACTGCGGGTGTCCATGGGCGGCGGTAATTGTTTACCATCAGGCGATACATCTACTCGGTTGCTCCCTATCCCGTAAAAAATGGTCTATCTTGAATACATGATTTTGACTGGGGTTTCATAGAAAAACTTGGTCAATACGAAGAGTAGAATTACCAAGGGAATTATTAAGGGAGATAGAAGAGAAATAGTAAGTTTAGGTATATATAACTTAAAAAACACCCTACCTTGTCTTAACCCCGTCGGCACTCCTACCATACTCCTGCAAAATCCTTCATTGATCCTCTGCACATCGTGGCCAGCATACAAATAGTTCTGTAGCTGTCTTTGGTTCTGCTGCAAACGCTCCTGTACACTCAAGTTCATAACGTCCTCATCAGCACTCGTCAGACCCAAAATGGCCGCGATCGTGAACGATTTTCCCGCTAAATTTGTCCCTTTCCCTGTTAAGTCAACACCGAACGCCGACTGACTGCTATCGCCGTCATCCAACGTCGACACAGGTGATGAAGACCTGTCGGCGTGTTCGGCGAAACGGTCACCATTGTCGGTGTAGCCGTCGGCGTTGTATTTGTCTTCGCCGTCGGATATCGCAGACAATCTATCCACGTTCTGCTGATACGCCGACACGGCTAGCAAGTCCGTTAAATTCGTCGGATATAAATTCGGATTCTGCCGCTGTTCCATCATTGTAATTTTTAATTGACCTCGAAATATTTTAATTGCATTTTTTTATCACAATATTTTTAGCACATTTCACTGTAATTGAACTGTCAGTTAATTTTATTAGGTTAATTTATTAGTTTAATGGTTAATTAGGTAGTTAATTTTAGTTACGGGCGTCTGTACAGTTCGGCTAGCTAAGCGATATTGGCTTGCGGTTTTTGATTTAAAAAGGGGCACAATTTTAAAATTGTAAGGGCGTGGCTACGACCTATCGGTTTGGTGCGCAAAAAATGACATCGTAAGCGGTCAATTGGGGTGGGTTGTTACTACCCTTGTGGTGGGGTGGGTTCGGGGCTATACGATTGGTGTGTGGTGCGCATGCGTGAAAGGGGCGGGACCAGATTGCAGGGGTGTGGTTTAGCAGTGATTTGCGGTCGGCAAAAGCCTTTGATTGAGACAGGTACGGTTTTGAAAGATTATTATTTATATTTATTCAAAAGAATCAATGCTCGTTCTAGCGCCGACTAACCTTTTGTTTATTTTATTTCTCCCAGAGATTTTAAATATAGGTAAGTATATTAATTTCAAATACTTTGTATTTTTCAACCGACTTCAAAAAGGAGGAGGTTCTCAATTCAACTGTTTTTTTTATTTGTATGTTTGTTACGCGATTATTCGTCAAATATGAACCGATTTTAATTATTATTTTTTTGATCAATAGGTCATACTTCAGAAGTGGTCCTATAAATTTTTTGACAAGATCTAATCACAAAATTTAGAAATAACACATAACGACCGGGTAAATGATAATGTGGAGGGGCGAGGTATGTTGCCCCTCACACCAAAGGGAGGATCCTCCGACCAGGCGGGTGTTTTGCCTGGCGGGCCACGGCCCGACGGTTGATGTCGGGCGGTTGTATATATCCAAGTTGCGTTGCAAACTTCACTTGCGCGATTCAGGACTTGTCCGTATAGTTTGTATGTAGCACGGTAGGTGTCGCTACAATAAAATGATAACTTCATTAAGTATACTTACGAAAAATTTTACTCGCTACTAAAAATGTTGAAATAAAATAACTTTTA
The DNA here is from genome assembly GCA_910591435.1 of Acronicta aceris. Taxonomy (NCBI): domain Eukaryota; kingdom Metazoa; phylum Arthropoda; class Insecta; order Lepidoptera; family Noctuidae; genus Acronicta; species Acronicta aceris. The sequence continues at coordinate 4,341,314 of OU342786.1, read as the reverse complement.
AGAAATCAATGGCACCGACTTCCGAAACGGTTTCGCACATAACATTGCTTTTTATATTTTTTAAGGCGGTTTTATTGAATATACCAACTTATACAGGCGTTTGAATAAATGAATGCATATAGTACTCTACTTCGTTTGAGCTACACAATAATAATTCATGGTTCCACACCGCCCTAAAAATATTACTTAACCAGTACTTAACCGAAAAAAAATACCCAGAATGGCTGATATCCAGGGTGCATCGGATAAGTACATACCATCACGCCTGTATTCCACGTAGGGTCAGGCAGATGCGTACTAATATACACACACAGTTCGTCGGTATGTTTAGGTCTGATGTACTTAATAGGGAGCGAGCCTATTGCTATTAACCGCGCACGACTGCCAAACTCAGAGCTGATAATGAGAATTTCATAGAAAACCTGCTCGACCTGGGAACCCAGGACATCTACAGTAGCAGTCGCGCTTAGAACCACTAGACTAATGAGGCCGAACAAATCATTTATTAGTATTAAAGGCCTCTTTTGAAACGCACTTCAGTTAATTCAATTAACTAAAACATATTCCCAAATCCGTTCCCTGTGGGCACCTCCCCCGCCCCGCGGGCCCCGCCAGCGTCGCTCATGAAACAATTTAATATCATAATCGGAGTCCGATACTTGTGAAGCCAACGAGCTAACAAGCAAATTGGAGACGGTAACTTTTTAACATACGCATATGTATGTACTTATGTAGCCCTCGTAGTAATATTTATCAAAAGTTATAGTAGTCGTAGCAAGCACTACGAAACCCGTAGCAGCCACTAACTACGAAAAGATGTAACACTTGTAGCATGTACTACGAAACCTGTAGTGGTCGCTACGAGATCTGTACCAGCCACTACGAATAGATGTAGCACCTGTAGCAGTTGCTACGAGGACTGTAGCAGCCACTACGAATAGATGTGGCACCTGTAGCAGTTGCTACGAGGACTGTAGCAGCCACTACGAATAGATGTAGCACCTGTAGCAGTTGCTATGAGGACTGTAGCAGCCACTACGAATAGATGTGGCACCTGTAGCAGTTGCTACGAGGACTGTAGCAGCCACTACGAATAGATGTAGCACCTGTAGCAGTTGCTACGAGGACTGTAGCAGCCACTACGAATACATGTAGCAGTTGTAGCATGCACTACGAAACCCGTAGGAACCTACGAGGGCTGTATCAGCCACTACGAAAAGATGTAGCACTTGTAGCATGCACTACGAAACCTGTAGCAGTCGGTACGAGGGCTGTAGCAGCCACTACGAAAATCTGTAGCGCTCGGAGTAATAATTATCTGCGAATAAGTGTAGCACTCATACTTAATAGTGTTGACCAAAAGTCATGCATTATAAAAGTAGCAAGCTTTATGAAAAGCAGAAGCAGACACTACGAAACCTGTATTAGTTGCTACGGGAGCTATAGCAGCCGCTCTGAGAATTGTAGCAACTACTAAGAAAAAATATAGCACTCGTAGCGGACACTACGAAAGTGCTCGTAGTAATATGACCAAAAGTTACAATACTCGTAGCAGCTACTACGAAAAGATGTAGCTGCTGTGCTTGTAGCACTACGAAAGCTATAACAAACACTATTTTTATGCATTTGTAGCAACCTGTATGAAATGCAGTAACACTTGTAGCATGCAAAACAGAACCTGTAGAAATCGCTACGAGAGTTGTAGCAGACACTGCAAGAGCTGGAGCAGCCACTATGAAAAGCTTTAGCCTTCATAGCGTATATTACCAAAGCTGTACTTCTCGTAGCAATTTCTACAAAGAGCTTTAGTACTCGTAGCAGGCACTACGAAAGTTGTAGTCGTCCTATCAAGAAGCTATAGCAAGCTGTACGTATCGTCGGAACCACAAAGTACTAACCAATTACAAAATCCTATACAATATTTAGCACTAAGCTACGAACATCCACGAGCTGTTATATATATGGCGACCACAGTTCAGAAATACCTATGAATATCTATCAAATTGTCCAATATCTGCGATCGAGGCTACACCCACTAGGTAGTTGTAAATTCTAAACTCACGTAGATTTTAATAACGAATGATTTATTAGGGAGATGCTGAGTTGTGGCAATTGGGATAAGATCGTTAAATTTATTGTCTTATCAAAGATTAGTTTTAGAGTTGAAATATTTATATCGTCATAACATTGTAGGTGTAAACACACAGTTCGCCGGTATGTTTAGATCCCATGTAATAAAGGCAAGTCTTATTACCTTTAACCGGGCACAAATCCAAACTCTGAGCTGTTAATGAGAAATTTTATATAGAAATTAGAATCCATAACACTTTGCTCGACCAGTAACACTCTAACAGTACCTACCTCCGTGCAAGTGAGATATTTTCTCACCTCTTACGAGATGTTTATCTGAATGGCAGTGAGGACCTTTATTTCAAACCCGTATTCACACAATATGTCAAAACTGAAGCGCTTCATAGGATTATACACCATATTATCAAGCTTATATTATTCTAACAAACAACTAATTGCATGGAAACACTTCAAATTACAACCCTTATTTTATTAAAAATCATAACATCACAAATACTAATAATCCAAAGTATATCAATTGTTAATCCACCCTAGCGATTAAACGCTGCAATAATTGTCAGAGTCAATGACGGGTGTCCCCACCCTATTTGTGAAGAAAACAATATTAAAATGCTACCCTCAGGTCGATATAATGAATCTGCGACGTTAGGGGAGCGGCACACGACAAAAAGTACAGTCCGCAATCGGATGATGTGCCTTTTGATAGTGGCACCCTTGATAAGTTAGGGCTGTCGAACGTTTGAATATAAAAATATTTTTATTTTCAGACTATCGAATGACTATTGTAATGTATCGTACATAATTATGACTAATGGATATAAAAAAGTTAATTTATAAAAAAAATGTAGTCAGATCCAACATGATATTTGTTGGTCTTGATAATATGTAAGTGAAATAAAAAGATTTTTTATTTATCGTGTAACTTTAAACTCGTTCAATTATCGTTTAAGTTTATGTAAATTAGTACCTACTTAATTAATTAATTTGATAATTTAATATGTAATCCAATGACTAAATGGTTTAATGATTTATCTTATATAAATTAATTATATTGTAAAAATTAACACAGATTGACACCATTCTAAGCAACCACATTAGTATGAATGCTGTGCTCGTCTATAATTGATATAATCATAAGTTCTTATCTCTGTGATGGTCTTTTGTTAATGTATGTGATTATGTTGTTGATGTGCCTTAATAAATAAATAAATAAATATGTATTTTCGTCAACTGGATACACCACTTGCCACTTCTCCAGCCTCTTTAAAAGAAAGGATTACCTAATATTACTTTGTACCTTTACAAGATAATTTAATAGATATATTTAAGAATAAAACAAAGCTAGAAATGAGAAAAAAGTGTGAGGCCTAAATACGCTAGGTATATCTCTATTAATCCTGCCACAGGGTACCTAGTATATTCTGATAATTATTATGATGGATGTGATTTAATTCACCACTTTATCTACAGTAATATTGTGAACAGGAAAGATTTGATTGTTTGTATATTTATTTGTAATGTATAAATTCAAAATCTACTGGACTGATATTAAAAATTCTCTAAATCAATGCTACATGTTAATTGGCTTAAACCTATCGTCACTTTAACTCGCGAGGAAAATAATACTTTTTAAAAAGTCATCCTAGTTATTTTTAAAATCAAATGTTCTTTTAAAATTAATAGAAAAAACATGTTCCAGAAATAATAAAACAAAAACCATCTCAAAAAACACGGTTTCATTTGCGTGCCACCCCTATCTAACAATTCTTGTCAACAGGCACACTTAGGGTTGTGCTGCGCGGTGATTAAAATTCCACTTGCTAATATCTGTGATCATATATTAAGTGGCTTAATCGCCGTAACTGACAACCCTGCTATATTGCTTTTTTATAGTGAATATTTGATTTTGTCTGTGTTATTTATTTTATCTGCCATCTTTACGCTTTTTAAGTTTGGAGAGCAGTGAAAGTATTTATATTAGTTTTTAGATACTCATATTAAAGTCATGAGGCCATTGGACTGCCAAGTCAAAGGTCTCCAGTTCGAATCCAAAGTAGGCGACTCTGAATTTTTGACATCATTAATTAATAGTTCATTATCACTCGCTTAAACATCACCAGGAAAACTTTTTGAGGAGGAGATTTTCTCGAATGAGTTTGATGTCTGTCCCGCATTATGCCACTGTGGTGGACTATAGCCTTATCCATCTCATTCTGGAAGGAGACCCGTGCCCATTACACGGACAATAAATAGGTTCATGATGATCATTAATCATAAATCATCAGCCTGCTGGACATAGTCAAGTAACTGCTGGACATAGTCAAGCCCCTGCTGGACATAGTCAAGCCACTGTTGGACATAGTCAAGCCACTGCTGGACATAGTCAAGCCTCTGTTGGACATAGTCAAGCCACTGTTGGACATAGTCAAGCCACTGCTGGACATAGTCAAGCCACTGCTAAGCCACTGCTGGACATAGTCAAGCCACTGCTGGACATAGTCAAGCCACTGCTGGACATAGTCAAGCCACTGCTGGACATAGTCAAGCCACTGCTGGACATAGTCAAGCAACTGCTGGACATAGTCAAGCAACTGCTGGACATAGTCAAGCAACTGCTGGACATAGTCAAGCCACTGTTGGACATAGTCAAGCCACTGTCGGACATAGTCAAGCCACTGCTGGACATAGTCAAGCCACTGCTGGACATAGTCAAGCCACTGCTGGACATAGTCAAGCCACTGCTGGACATAGGCATCGCCCACCCTGGATCCCAAGGCTGTAAGGTTAAGTGACTTCCAACCACAGTCAATAGGTCTTTGGCAGTAAATATGGAATATAAACCTTGTCATAGCCGATTTCTTTATCGTATCTACAATAAAAGATAACATATAATTATTACGCCAATATCCTGGAAGATATAGACAGAGCTGAAATGTGATATAGGTATTGAAACCCGTATTTCTCTGCCTCACCCTTAAACACACACAAAACAGACCAGAGGTGGTTTCAAGTCCCGCGTGGAGGCCAGCCTACTAGGTACCATTAACCGACCTATCATTAATGAGCCTACGACGATTACTGAAAATTTCATAATAGAAAATCTCAAATAACACTGCCTAACTTGGAAATCCAACGGGGGACATTCGTACCTCAGTTGATACCAATATAAACTAATGTAGGTTTGTGAAGTAATATCTATAATAATGTAAATCGTTATAATATCTGCGATATTAAAGCCAGCAATAACCAGTCGCGAGGCAGCTCACTATCTCATTATGTGGCGCGCGCCACCTACTGAATCATGGCAGGCACAGAGAAGGACGCTGAGCCGCCGGTATCATAAAAAATATGTTTTAAATTAGAGTAATAACGCCAATAACTGTAGGTATTTATAGATATTATTATAGGTTCTCACTTTTATATAAATTGTGGAATGTAAACTTTATTAAATAATATTAAGTAATTTTAAATAGCTTAAAACCTTCCTCTTGAATTACTCTATCTATTAAAAAAAAACATTTCAAAATCCGTTGCGTAGTTTTAAAGATTTAAGCATACATAGGGACGGACAGACAGTGACAGCGACTTTGTTTTATACTATGTAGTGATTAAATAAGGGTAATGTTCTGGAGTTGAGACGTCAGTAGGCAAGCGTACATAAATGAAAAAACCGGACAAGTTCGAGTCGGACTCGCTCACCGAGGCGATTCCGTACAAATTTGATTACGTACTTTAAATAAGGAATATTTTTTATATGATTTAATTACAAATGTATAGTTTTTAGATTTTTCCCTATACTTGTAGTATAAGACGGTATTACTTGCCAAATTTCATAGTTCTAGGTCAATGGAAAATACCCTATAAATTTTGATTCTCTTGAGAGTGTCGAAATATACGTTTCTTGCGGCATAAACGGCCGTATCTTTTTTTACGTTAATTTAGAAGTTTGATTTTTTCACAGCTTCGAAGGACTGTAGACCTGAGCTGAGTATATGGTTATAATTTCAACACGATATCTCCACGCTTTCCAGAGATAAAGGGTATTGACAGACATACGGACGGACGGATGGACAACAAAGTGATCCTATAGGGGTTCCGATTTTTCCTTTTGAGGTACGGAACCCTACAAATAAAATAAAAGCAACTTTTATTTCAGGTAATGTTCACCCTTAATTGTACAGAATAATTTTAAATTATTGATATTCTTCTTCTTGTCAATTTATCCAGCACTACATGTGACATGCTTGCTACAGCAGTGCCGGATACAGCGACAACCTCCTCTAGTCTCTATCATTGCCAGTACGGTGTTCGCGCTGTCTCACACCCTGCGAACCAAGGACGCACACCGCTGTATAAAAGAGCGATGACTTGAAGAAAGGCGACGATCAGTATTTTCTCGCCTCTTACGAAATGCCTATCTGAATGGCATAATAGCTATAATATCACGTCGACATACCTAAATGTAAGTGTTTAGATCAAGTAGGGATCCATATCCTTAAAAATAAAAAAAGGGTTTCCAAAAATCCAGAATCAGGTAATTTAGTTTTACATTCTTGCATGCAAAGGAAAATGTATTGGATCTAGAGATATTATATTAGTTGCCATAAAATGTTTTTAAATAACTTACCACTGCAATACTAACGCGACTCCACACCACTTCTGTTCCAAAAACACGCTGGTACCCTCATAACGGAGCCCAATAAACCGTGGTCCTTTGTCGTCGGGCAATTTGTCATCCATTGTAGGCCTCTCCCCAGCTCCGCCAAAATTACCCCGATAATAGGCGAAAACATGTTGCTAGAGTGGCAACACGTGCCGTGAAAACAATTAAATATTGTCTATGTATGGTCAAGTGTCATGGCGTTGGGATAATGTTGTATTATTCCTTGGGCTTTTGTTGACAACGATTTTGATTTTATTTATAATTTTAAAACAATAACAGGCTCACCAAATAACTTAGTTATGTTACTATGTTAAACATACCTATATTAAATCGGAGTTGATTAATTTGAAAATGATTGTAATGCCAACAATGCCAAGATCAATGACATTAAATTGTTTAAAATAACTAACGATAACTCACATACAATGATAATATTTTATTAAAAACTAAGTATTGGTACTTATACCCTGTAAGTAACCTGCATGCCTAAAAGACTTTCTCTGAGACGCTTTCAATCTCCGCTTAAATTAGCATTTTACTTTTAACGATCGTATAAAATATTTATCTTTTGAAATTAGAATATAATTGACACTTAGTTGCTTCCATGGTGGAATTTACAATTAATGATTTTATATAGTTTACTTTTTTAACTAAATAGACAAAGAACACGAGAGAAAAATGCTAGTGCGTAAGCAAAATATTGTTCTACCATGGATCTAGCTAGACGTATTTCTTTCATCACAACCTAAAAATGATACGTCTGTCTGCCGTGCGCCGGGCGACCATCAAATAGAAATCAAATAATCCCCGCAAAGTACGCTCTAATAAAATTAGCTCTAAAATCAAAAACAAAAGCTTTTCAATACAATTAATAGCCACAAAGTAATTGAAGGTTCGCAATTTGCGAGAATCTGGTAATATTATCAGCAAGCGTTATTAATTGTGGAACAACATTATAATTAATAGCGGCATAGCGGTATGAACCGACTGAGAGCCAGTGAATAAAGGCACGGAGCGATCGCGAATGGATGAGGCATAACTATGAAGATTTTCCTTAGTTTTAAAAAATGACAAGGATAATAATATTTTTTCAGTCTTTGGCGTTACTTTCAAACTCTCAACTATTCGAGGCCTTTCAGTCTTTCCAGACGCGACAACCCAATTTCCGCTCAATACCGATATCCTTCAAAATAAACTGCGCCGTTTTGAGTTTCTTCATCTTACTGTCCTACTGCTGGGCACGGGTATCCTTTATGAATGAGAGGAGTTTGACTGTAGTCTACCACGCCTGCCTATTGTGGGCTGGCAGCCTTCAAACGCCGTCGAGAAAATCTCTCAGGCATGCAGGTTTCTTCATTATATTTTACTTCACCGTTTATGTGAAGAATAATTGATTATCATAATATGATTTCGAAAAGTCATGTCCTGTGCATTCCTTGGATTAGGCTTCGGGACCTACAACTTGATATTCCAGTGCTCTATCACTGCTTTTGAATAGCATTGCATTCAAGTTTTGTTTTTCACTAACGATTATCATGGGTTTGACAACCGGGACCGACGGCTAAACTGGTAGGTACGGATGGGTGTATATTTTTCTAGATTTGATAAAAATCGATGATATCTGTTCTTATGACATAATATATAAATTGAAGGCATGCTACGTACCTCCTCGGGTCGTTGCAAATCATATCGCGAGTGAATGCAGGTTGAAGCCGCGGAATGTAATAATTACCGTCCGGGGTTGCCACACACGATACAATTATTTACCTCTGGGAAAATATTATAAAGCAGCTGTGTAACGTAATAAATAAACATATTCTTTGCCTATGAAGCCATGTTGGCTAGAAGATTAATTCACGTAAAAGAAAAATATTATAATTTTTCTTGAGAGTAGATTTCTGTACCAGTTTGTTTATTTGTTGTTACGTGAGTCACACTCGCATTTATCAGACTTTTTTAACTAGATAATATTAAAAATAGATCGTCGTGATCCCTTATAAACACTGTCCCCCCATCATTTTAAAATGGTTGAAGCAGCTTACGCTTGAACTGGCGGTCAAGCGTAAGCCTATCACGAATAAAAAAAAATGCAGGTTTTACATACTTACATACATACACGCCTTTCTCCTACAGGGGTAGGCAGCAACTATAGACCGCCACTTGATACGATTCTCGCACACATTTATTACTTTTTCCACATTCATACATCTTCTCATACATACGCGCCTGTTGCGAGTACTACGCACCTAACCTTTTTGAAGGATCTCGCCAATAAGATCGCGTACGTCCTTCTTCTTGATATCAACATCAAAAAAGTAACCGAGTCTTAGGTCGAGGTTACTTTCGCATTTATAATATTTAGTACGGACATCATAATACATCGTGTAACATAATTAACGCACACCTTGAAAGGAATTTTATCTTTTATCTTGCGTAGGTACCCCTGAAATGTGGGATGCGCTTCCCGAGTGGGTCTTCCCCGATAAATATATGAAGGATCTCGCCAATAAGATCGGCGTAACGTAAAAGCTCCTATTAACGACCCCCTAAAATATGTACTCTATTAACGACCTAATTTTTAAATCACTCATATTAGACATATATAGGGTTCCAGAAAAGTCATACCTTAAAAATTAGTTACGTATTTTTGTTGGACAGCAAAAAGAGTAAAAGTTTGTGTGTTTAAATAGCCAGTGAAAGAAATAATTTGACAATGAGTGGGACGCGCCCGAAGCGGACGCACTTTTCATAGTGTCGCGTCTCTGGCCACGTAAGTACACCTAAATATTACTTAAGGAAAATAACACACTAAAAATGGATTTGTCTTCTTGCTATCACATTACAACTGTAACGTATATATTCGTTTTCTAAACTAACTCATAATATAATACTTTTTATTGGTTTTTGTGTTATAAAATCATGTTTTAATTTAAGGCGGTAATAGAATCCAAATTTCAAAACTTGATTCTAATAACGACCCATGGCGTTGTTAAACTTTGAAAACATTTAGTATTTTAACATATTATCTATTATAAACTACCTCATTTGATTTTATTTTTTTCTTGTTCAATTCTTAAAATTATTATATTTCGTTAGATCTATTAACGACAAAGCTATTTCTTAAAGTTTTCGTGTAAAACTCAACGTTAGACAATATCCCTATTATTTTAATGATATTATACTGTAAATAACCTTTATTATCTGAATTAAAGACTAACTGTCATTAAAAGAAATAATATAGCAATGAGATCGAATTTAACAGTATTCCATAAAGCGGATATTTTATCTGTTTATTATTAATTTTATTGGTCGCTAATAGAATATTGTAACCTTCATACTTGATTCTATTACCGACTCATAGCTGTGAGTCGGTAATATTACAGTACACAAAAACAAAATGTATATTTTTGAACAAATTGGCTTATTTCTTGCATACGTGACGTTTTGAGAGATTTTGTCTCAGGACATATTATTAATGTAAAATAATATTTGCTATCCAGTTTCATTCATGGCTTCATGGCATTGGCTATATTTCATATGTTTTCAAATCTGTTATATAGATTGTCTATGTTGTATGATCTCATATGTTTTAAAGATTGTGTTCTTTTATAGAATTATGGAGCCGCAGAAGCGCAAGCAGTACGCCTCTGCTCAAATAGAAGCTGCGCTTCTAGCTATACATGAAGGAACCAGCATATACGAAGCTTCAAAAACCTATGGCATACCGAGGACAACTCTGCGTGAAAAGAGAAATAATAAATATATATGAACATTGTAGAAAACAAACTGTTTTAACGAAGGAGGAAGAAAAAAAACGATTTTTTATTTTATTTAATAGTATAGAAGAAGTGACAACTTCGTAGTGGTCGGTAAAAGAAGTAGGAAAATCGGTAATAGAATCTTGCCGCATTCTATGGGTCGGTAATAGAATCAACTACTCTTTTGGATTAAATAATTATTTAGTAACTATTGTGTTATTGAATATTGAATTTAAGTACTGAATTGCAAAGAATACTTCGTTGAGATTAATTATAAATTATAACATCTTTCCTAACATAACAGCTTATATCTATTTTTTTAAAGTGAAACCTAAGACAGCTAAAACTGGCGGTAATAGGAGCATTTACGTTACGTCGTTCTTCTTGATATCAACATCAAAAAAGTAACCGAGACTGGTTACTTTCGCATTTATAATATTTAGTACGGACATCATAATACATCGTGTAACATAATTAACGCACACCTTGAAAGTAGTTGTATCTTTTATCTTGCGTAGGTGTCTTTAAATCACGAGTGAATCGGTTTTTTCTAGGCAAGCGCGCTCCATCGTAGATCGCAGTATCGGCGGTCAACCGTAAGCCTATCACGAATAAAAAAAACGCCTAAACTTAGCCTAGTATATGGCAAATGGCAAACCAAGACTCAATCAAAACCACGAGTAGGATCTACTGTTACCAAAATGCTTGTACAATAAATATTTGAAATAATCAAAAACAATATTTGTGAGTAGCAACCCCGCGCACCGCGGTATGCTTTGCCGCGCGGCGCTCTGTTATTGAATATTTCTAGGGTTCCGTGTGGACGATAAAACCTTATTCTTTTGATGGACTTATTTGTATAGTCTGTGTTATTGATCAACTATGCTAGAGGTCCTGGGTTCGACTCCCAGCAGCAGAAGTAGCTCGAGCAATTTAATTGGGTTCTCTATGTAATTCTCAGTGGCAGCTTAGAGGTTCGTTTTGTGTCCGACTAATGGGAATAGGCTTGCCTCCTATTATATGGTACCTAAAAATACCGACGAACTGGAGGGTGCAGACAGTTAGCATACCACTGCCTAACCCTTCGGGCAAAACAGGCGTGGTGGTATGTTATGTTATGTTGTAGTATATATTCTGCGTATTAGAAACTAGCTCTAAGTTTTTGCGTGGTTGCGAAAACTATGGGTCTCATAAGAAACCTTAAGATCACTCGGCGAGCTATGCTTGGCATTTCTCTACAAGACCGAATCAGAAATGAAGAGATCCGTAGAAGAACTAAAGTTATTATAGATATATAAGATTAGCAAGTTTAAGTGGCAGTAGGCGGGGCACGTAGCTCGTAGAATTGATGACCACGCACCAGAATCGTTGGAGGTAGTCCCGCACTGCGGCGGACGGTGGACCTGGTGAAGGTCGCTGAGAGTCGTTGGCTTTGATCAGTAGTGGCCTTCCATTAGTTGATATGATGGTGATGATCTGTTTTCGCATTTGAAAGAAAGAAATAAGCAAACGCCATTTGTAATTTGACCACGATTTATTTGTAATTTGATTAAATTGTATTCATGCATGCTGTGATTTCCTGTAAATGAAGAAACACAAGGTAATAATTGTATCTGAATTGTATATGTTTATTGTATGTAATGTGTATTTTTCGATGGAAATCCTTATAAAAATAAAATAAAATAAAATATACTGAACTGAATCCTAAATAAAATAAAATAAAATATACTGAACCCTCGTTCCCCGCTCGCTCGCACTTCGCCCCCCACAAAGAGATCAAAGGGAATCACTTTATGAAATAATTTCATATCGACGCTTTGATGTGAACTTCACAATAACTATGCTTAAATTAAACGAATAGCCGGCTTGAGCAATTTTAACAGTGAATAACTTTGGAGTGATGACGACATTGAATAAACATATAAAGTTATATATCTTTTGGTTAGGTACTGCTATACTTACCGTATCGACATCCTACGGCTTTAGTGTATGAACTGGCAGGAGTATTATCTGTGAGAAAGCTATTTTGTATACGAGATACTACGGAGATACCACAAAAAAGTAGTTCCTCACCTCCCCAAATCACAAAACCGAATACAACGCTGCCCTGTTCCCCGTACTAAATCAAAATTTGCCATAAGGCACTATAATTTTTTAGCTCCTCATACGTACAATAATAACAAAACCTCTCCTCATACGTACAATAATAACAAAATCCAGAAAGTAATTGAAATAAAACTACTTTTTACGGATTTTATCGCGTTGTATTGATATTATTTGATTCCCGACGTTTGGGATCCTTTACAGCATCCATGGTCACGGGTAGACTAAGTTGTTGGACGTCTTAATGTTACAATTACTAACAGCTACCTTACATTTTTGTTAATTATTGGCGATCCGATTCACGCAGAACGAGCTCACCGTATCCTTCGGTCTTGCAGTTTTGGGCTTGGATTTTGATTTTATGGAATCTATAATGGGGTTCCAAGCAGGTGGTAAGGTGCAGGTGGTAGCTGTAAGTAATTGTAACATTAAGACGTCCAACAACTTAGTCTACCCGTGACCATGGATGCTATAGAGGATCCGAAACGTCGGGAATCAAATAATATCAATACAACGCGATAAAATCCGTAAAAAGTAGTTTTATTTCAATGTCTAATATTCGCGTAAGTGTCAGAATCCAGAAAGTAAGTTATTTGAATAACAATAAATTTAAAATGGTCACATTCACCTGGTTAAAGTCATTGGACTATATGGATGTAGAAAATATTTTAAAAGTGTCGTGATTCTGTATAATTATCACTTACGCAAACACAATTACATTCGCACCCATACACACACACACACTCGCGCGCATGCGCACTTACGAACACACGCACACACGTACGTTTGTTAATCATGAGTTTTTTATTATTTTATTTTTTCTTTGTCTTTTTACGTAAAGCTATTCTCAATTGATTAAGAGGAAGGCACTAACACCCGCAACACAGTATTTACTAGCGTGGGTGTTAGAGACTCCTATATTGTAATTGTATCCACTAAGGTCAATAAAGATTTATTATTATTATTATTCCTGGTGTTCTTTGAACGTGTCCCGCCCATTTCCACTTGATACCCAGAATTGTGTTAGCTACATCTTCTACTTTAGTGATTTTTCACTGTGTCTCACTGTATAACTTAGTTTTAGGTTCAGAAGATTCCTTTCTACGCGTTGCTGGCACACTTTAACATTATGCAGATGTTATTTTAATGAAGGAAAAATTCAATCGCGGGCAGGATTATTGACTTTTTCCTTCACTAAAATAACTTTATAATCTTAGCATGGAAAATGCGACAAAATCACAAAAACATAGTTTTCATACAGATATTTTGCCGCAAGTGGCCATGTTACATGTACATGATAAAGGGCATAAGAAAGCAAGTGCGGTTTTTAATCGGTTTTAATCTTCTTCCTCAGGTGGCAGGTGGTCCGTGAGGATTTTCCATGCTGTAAAAAGTTGTCCGCAAGTGGTTTTGCAGAGCTAAACTATACTGAATAAATCTTACACATCAAACTGCTTAATTGTCAAACTATTTAAAACAAAGTTGTAAAGATTGGTTAAATTCATAGACTCTAACATCATAAAACTCTAATATTTATTATATTTAATATTAAATCGTTTATTTATACCTTTTAGTTAAAGTATGTATAATATATGTATAAGTAGTTTTTTTTTATTTTTTTATTCATGATAGCCTTACGCTTGACCGCTAGTTTGCCTGATAAGCGATACTGCGATCTACGCTGGAGCGCGCTTGCCTAGAAAAAACCGATTCACTCGTGATTTAAAGACACCCAGATTATATCTATCAGGGAAGACCCACTCGGGAAGTGCATTCCATATTTCAGCAGTACGCATTATAAAAGTGGACTTAAAGCGTTTCGTTCGGGCTTTTGGAATGTCCACCGTGAATCGATGACGCTTTTTCGTGCTTCTGGTCGTACGATAGTGGAAAGGGCTAGGGGGGATAAGATCGTGGAGATCTGATGCACACTCTCCGAAATGTAACCGATAAGCTAGCAACTTTGCGGCGATGTTCAAGACTTTGGAGTTTAGCCCGGACAAGGGAATCGTTGCCAATAAGCTTCTTGGCACGTTTCTCGATGGACTCCAACGCCTCGAGCTGATACTTAGCCGATCCATCCCAAAGGTGCGAACAGTACTCCATAGTACACAGTACACAGTACTTATAGTTACTGGTAGTTGTTTCAGGTGCGAAACTAACACCAGAATAATTTCAACGCAATAAGAGTAGTCCTACCTACAAGTATTGGCAGAAATTGCTGAAAATATCGGCAGGTTGACAAAAAAAAAGAAATTATTGTAATCATCTTTTTTTAAAAGAGTATCTATGGAGTTTCTTGCCGGCTCTTCTCCATAAGACCCACTTTTTGGAACCGTGCGATTAGTTTGATTTTTCAAAAGTACCGTTTAAATGGAAATAAAACATTTTTACTTTGACTTTTGACTTAAATTTTAATAATAAGTATAATAACTCGGTCTGAAGACAATTTGGCGTTGCGGCTGAGCGATCGGCTTCTGCGCCACGTGTTGTGGGTTCGATCCCCACACGGAGCAAATATCTATATGTAATTGATATTGAATATAATCTACAGGTAATTGTTCCGGGTCTGGGTGTTTGTATACCTATGTGAGAATTTCATGACGCATAAACTCGCCCAGGACGATACAGGAGAATATATTATTTTGGGGCAACGTTTTAAAAAGTGGAGTGGTAAATGTTTTTTTTTTTTTTTAATAAAACGTTGCCCCACACTGGGATTTTCTCCTGTATCGTGGGTGCGTTTACAAACACAAATTCTCACATGCACAAACGCCCAGACCCGGAACAACTACCTGTAAGATCATACAAATATTTGCTCCGTGTGGGGATCGAACCCACAACACGTGGCGCAGAAGCCGATCGCTCAACCGCTACGCCAATCGTGTCGTCATTTCGCATTCGTTGTTACTCATTTCCTTGTTGATTTCAATATTTTTGCATAAGAACAATTATTTAACCTACGCAGCTGATTTCAATATATTTTCACAATAACTTGTATATTCGAAAAATACTAACAAATCATTCTTCTTACTAAAGTAGTTCTCTCTTTCACATTTCAGATTACTATTCTCGTCTTATTGCTTGACGGCAGTGGTTTAAGTTTTCATTATCATAATTTTAGTTTTAAACATCTGCATTCTTAACTTTGGGATGAAGTTAATGACGTTCTATTGTTTTTCAAATGTTCATCCGCCTATTTCAGACGTCAACAGTTATTGCGACGGCACATATCCAGTCATCACGACTGTAAGGGTTGGATAGAGTTGTTCTAATCACCCGCATCTGATTAGGCAACCCGTACCCTTGACATTTCATTACAATCATCCTTACTAATTTTATAAACGTGAAATTTTGTGGGTATGGATGTATGGATGTTACTTACTCTTTCACGCCAGAACGGATCTGGATAAAATTTGGCACAGAGATAGATTATAGTCTGAAAAACACATAAGCCATTTTTTATTCTTTTTTTGGTTGGACTCAATCCTGAAGGCCACGCAGATAAAGTCGCGGGCAGAAGCTAATAATAAATAAATATTACAAGCCAATAGATATAATTCTATTCTATTATAAATAGATCCACTCTTGCGAATCGTCTCTCAAAATAACAAGCTATTATGACCTCGTAACAAAAGGCCACCGTGACAGTGAAGTCGAAAAGTTATATAAACAGGGGGGAATCACAAAACACCTGCGAGTAAACGGGGGAGTCGCGGGGGAATATGTTTTTTTATTACACAAGTAATTGCGCAACGGCCGGGGGACATGATTTTAATGTTTTAATGACAGATAATATCGGAGATTAAATCAAAGTCAGAGTATTTTTCCTTTACTAAGATAACTTTATAATCTTAGCATGGAAAATGCAAAAAAAACACAAAAAGATAATCTGAGTTTTTTTTTTATTTCAGTTAGACCAAATAGATACTTCTCAAAACTCAAAACTAGTTGTATGGTTCCAAAAAGTGGGTCTAATGGAGAAGAGCTGGCAATAAACTCTAAACCTTTGAAATTTTTTTATGATTACCAGGACTTGTACACTCTGAAGCACTGAGCGATTTCAATGTGCTAAGAATACTCACCCATCTAGGGTATACTAACCTCAACAACCTAAGTAGTTTTTCTCGATCGGACTGATTGATCCACGGAGTTTTTACTTAGTAAACATCAAAAAGTACCTACCTAGTTATAATAAAAACTGCGCCGTGTAGGCATCAGAGGTATAAAGACAGTAACAGTCGAAGCGGGCCGCCGGCGCCGCCCCTCGCCCCGATTAATTTAAATACCGAACATTCCGGAGACAGGGGGACGGACTTAGAATAAATCTCCGACGAATTTTTGAAGTGAAAACTTCTGTAGCACTTTTGGGTGAACAAAAAGCGTGAAAGTCGTGTCATCGGCATCGCACGCTTCCCATTTATCGACGATACAATTCACAAGTTACTTAGTTTTCACTTACCGGCAGTCCCCAAAGTTTTTTATGGGATATGGGGCAAACTAGCAGACGGGTTGCCTGATGGTATGCGATTACCGCCGCGCATGGACACTCTCTCCTATTAAAAGGGGATCGGGCCTCCGCTATCCTCACTCGGCGAAACACAACGTAAGTGATGTTTCACGCCGGTTTTCTGTGAGGCCGTGGTATCTCTCCGGTCGAAACGGCCCCTTCGTGCCGTAGCAATAGCTAATTTGGCGGTCCTTATTGAAGGTAATACTGTATAAACTAGTCAATCAAATTTTAAAACGATGTATTTCTGTATAGGATTTATTTATTATTATTTAATATACACATTATAACATATTATGAATCTATTACTCGAGAATAAAGTATCTTTACCTAGTTACTCCCAAAATAAAATACATTCATTGCTCCCCAAGTCCGGGCCCTACACAAAAGAGACAGAAATTTATAACGTCAGTAATGTAGGGCTTCGGCCCCCACCGCTGTACACGCCAGATTAGCAGGCAAATGGACAATCTTATTGGCAAGCGAGCAGCTATTAACTAATATTAGTTAACTAGCTCGGCCCGTGACTTTACTTATCTAATTAAAGAAATACCTACTGTTAGTTATCTGAAGGATAGACTGGTTGTCAAGCTTGTCGTGTGTACCTACTCGTATGACAACCTGGTCCGATTAAAGTGCTCTCAATAATTTTATTAAAGTAGGTACCAGCTTCTGCCTGCGACTTTGCGTGGACTTCAGAATTGGGTCCGCCCTGGATAAAAAGTAGCCTATGTGTTATTCCAGGCTATAATCTATCTGTGTGCCAAATTTCATCCAGAACGTTCTGCCGTTCTGGCGTCAAAGATTATCTAACAAACATCCATACATTCATACTCATAAACTTTCACGTCGTTGCTTCGTGTAAAATACTGAAGCCGACCCCAATATCGTTGGGCAATGCCTAAGATGCATTTCTGGCGGAGCTTGAATTGCCCCATTAAGTTATCAAGAATTGCATTCGCTTACATTTATTTCTAGTGAAGTATTTTGGACGAAATGGTAGATTAATGCGGATCGTTCACCAGAGCCTGCGAAATTCAAATTTCAAGTGATTTTTCGCAGTTTGTAGGTCTATAACAAGTTCTAGATTCATGGCAGTAGTAATCGCGACATTAACTATACTATATTCACAACTGAGAACTAAAACCTTTACTTCAAAATCCTTATCGAGCCAAAAACTTGCCAAAAACTGTATTAATGGTCAAAATTGACATTTTACACTACTTTTAGAAACAATAATTATTTTTAAGCAATGGTTTTAGTTATACATTGTGAATTTTTACCATTGCGATGAATGTAGAACTTATTATAGACCTACAAACTGCGAAAAACCACTCGAAATTTGAATTTGGCGGGCTCAGGTGAACGATCCGCCTTAACGGTATTGGAATTAGGTAGGTACGTTTGTAAGGGAAATTCGGTCCTCCGCCAGCCGCTCTTTTTAGTTATACTTATACACATATTTATACTTAGGTCTGTTATCGCGAGGGCTTGGAAGATTAATCCATTTTAAAGTAAGATTGACAGTTTAACACTGGACACTGATCATTAGCAAAATGTCTGAGCCGATTGTGAGATAGTTACTACGCGACAACAGTTAATTAAAAGGTAACCTGCCTTCTCTTTGATCTTTAAACCACTTACATAATGTACATGCAGATAGCCAATAGTACAAACTTCAATGTAAAAGATAATTTGATCAATCCAAAGTGAAATTGGGGTACCAACAATTTCTTTTGACAATAAAATAAAACCAACCTACTTTTTACGGATTTTATCGCATATAAACATTATTTAATCATACCATCACACCTGTATTCCCCGAAGGATTAGACAGAGGTGTACGATCCCAATAGGTAGTACAGTGAGCCTTAAATAGTTCGTGACAACCAAAGTGGCCAAATAGTTTGCAACACGACCTTATTCAAACTGTAACAAAGACGAATTGCGAACTATTTGACGCTGACTGTACCTACCTAATAGGGGAGCGAACCTATCCGGGCACATATCGAAACGAGCTACTACCGAACATTTTCATAGAAAACACGATATGCTCGACCTGAAAATCGAACCCAAGACCTCTACACCGACCGTAACAGTCGCACTTAGAACCATCTATACTGATGGATGAAACAGCTATAATATTTCTAAACAATTAAATATGACCCTAAATGTTCTTTTTAACTATAATGATCCAAGTTCAGAAAAATACATTAGGTATAAGTACCTATATATTTACATTATATTCAACATTATAAATGCCTTCATAATATCAAGCAACCACTTGCGAAGCGGAAGCAGTGTTCGAACCCAACGCACTCACCTCTGACTTTTCGAAGTCTTGTGCATATTAAATAGTTAATTATCACGCGCTTAAACGGTGAAGGAAAACATCGTGAGGAAACTTGCATGCCTGAGAGATTTTCTCAATGGCGTGTGAAGTCTGCCAACCCGCACTAGGCCAGCGTGGTGGACTATAGCCTAATCCCTCTCATTCTGAGAGGAGACCCGTGGCCAACAGTGGGACAGTATAATGGGTTGATTATGTTATGTATGTTACATGTTAACCACTTGCAAGTTCAGCTTACAATATCCCCGAAATACCTAACAGTGTGCGTCTGAAGTTAGCAGTTGCGAACAGTCGCGAAGATCAAATAACTTGTGTTCTATCGAAACCAATATGGGCAATAATCATGAATACGCAACATTTAGGACCCCAACACACTTTACACGAGTTTTTATATTAAAAAAAATCCGGACAAGTGCGAGTTGCACTCGCCCACCGAGGGTTCCGTACAAATTTGCAGGCAAATATTATAATAATTAATTACAAATGTATAGTTTTCAGATTTTTCTCTATACTTATTACTTGCCAAATTTTATAGTTCCAGATCAACGAAAAAATACCCTATAAATTTTGATTCCCTTGTGTCGAAATATACTCTTTTTGCGGCATAAACGGCTTACGTTAACTTAGAAATTTGATTTTTTTCACAGCTTCAAGGAACTGTAGTCCTGAGTACCTGTATGGTTTTAATTTCAACTCGATACAAAGGGTCTTGACAGACAGACAGACAGACGGACGGACAACAAAGTAATCCTCTAAAGGTTCCGTTTTTTTCTTTTGAGGTACGGAACCCTAAAATCCACGGCAAAACCACTTAAGGATAACTTCAGACGGGCACTGTTATTTCGGGATTAGTGTATCTTTACTTCGTCCTTGTTCATACATATTGTCATACAATTGCGCCGTTTGTAAGCTACGTACTTACCTTTATCAAGGACCTCGCCAATAAGAACGGTACAAAAAAAAACAATTATATTCAATAAATAATACTTTATTTTATAATAAGTACATTATTCATTATAATCCCTATATACAGATAACAAGCGTGTACAATTTATATATGAGAAAGATACAATTTAAGCTGTCACCAACAATAACGAAGCATTGACCAAATGAACGACACTTTATTTTATTTTGCTATCAAAATGCGAAAATAAAGGGGGAGGTTAGGTTTCCCTCCACTCACATTCTCTCACTCATCAATTAAGGTCCATATGCTGCTGACAATTTAAATCGTAAATCGTGTGCGAACTATTTAGCTGCCATTGAATAACATGCAAATTATCATTAAGTATATTTATTTATAATAATTAATAACATGCAAATTACATTTATTTATAATAATTAATTAAATAACTATTATAATTCGTACACATTATTATATTCGCAAGGTATCATCAATCTTCATCTCTTTCGGGATTAGTAGAGATACCAAATAGACTAGTCGACTGATAGAGCCGATCAACAAAAAATAAATCAGTTCAAAAATAACGAAGTTATAGGCATTTTAATTTGATGCCGGACAGAGAGCGTACTATAGCATCTTGTGACGTCAAACTGTACATGCGCAATACAATTTTATACCGACTTTTATTTTGCGGGAATGGAACATGGCACCCCCCCCCCCTCTCAATCCCCACCAAAAACTTTAAATGCTTTTTTTTAAACTAGCGACCCGCCAGCGGTTTCACCCGCGCTGCTCCGTTCCTAACAGACGTAGCGTGATGTTATATAGCCTATACCCTTCCTCAATAAATGGACTATCCAACGCAAAAAGAATTTTTCAATTCCAACCAGTAGTTCCTGAGATTAGCGCGTTCAAACAAACAAACAGACTCTTCAGCTTTATATTTATTTATTTAAATAGAACGGCCGAGGCCAATTACACTATTTAAACGTATAATTTATTTAAAAAAAAAGGAAGGAAAAAAAAAGAAAAAATATTCATGCATTCTTCTCACAAAAATTCAAACATTCCGACAGTATCATCTTCCATTCATTCACAAAAATATCAAAACCTGTGTTTGAGTCCAGGAGAGCGTTGATAGCGGCTAATGTCCGTGGAATAGGTGACCTGGAGTGCGCAACAGTACGGTACAGTACAATACAGTATAATACATATTAGTATAGATAAAAATTTTGAGTAGAATCGTTATTTAAATAAACACCAGTCAACTGTACTATTGCATTGCTGAGATTTATTTCAATTCTTTGATAAGTAAATCAACAGATTATAAAGCGCGAAGTGTTTATCTTCCGAGTTGAAGATCAGGCAATGACGAATCCTAGCAAATGGCTGTCTGTATTTTCTGCACACCCGTACACAAATTTTGACAATTCTTTTTTTTTATTTACAAAAATCATGCATAAACATTATGAACAAAATATCTTTTTGTGATTATTTGCATTTTCCATGCTAAGATTATAAAGTTATTTTAGTAAAGGAAAAATTCAATCGCGGACAGGATTCGAACCTGCGTCTTCTGGTTTGATACACCAGACGCTCTGACCTCTAAGCCACCGCGCACCGCATAGATGTCGCCAACGTCACCGTATGACGTAAATTCAGAATGTGAAGTGAAAATTTCAATCAGGCGGGTAGGGTTCGCGTTGGCTTAAAGGTCAGAGCGTCTGGTGTATCCAACCAGGAGAAACAGGATCGAATCCTGCCCGCGATTGAATTTTTCTTTTTTTATAATGTTTATAACAATAATTCGCCTCTGTCCTAACTTGAACTGTCAAGTATTGATAATTTTGACCTACTGTAAGTATATATTACGATTATACTTAACCACATAATATTGCAATAATTTTAATCACTCCTATATTAAGGGCTAATATCTGTTATATAAATATTAATATAAGCAACATTAGTCTAAATAATAAAATAATTGACTGCCTCATTAGTCTAGTGGTTCCAAGCGCGACTGCTACGCTAGAGGTCCTGGGTTCGATCCCCAGGGCGAGCAGTGTTATTGGGTTTTACTATAAATTCTCAGTAGCAGCTCGGAGTCTGGATTTGTGCCCGGTTAATGGCTATAGGCTCGCCCCCTATAACATGGGACCTAAACATACCGGCGAACTGTGGATGTACATTTGTACGCCTCTGCCTAACCCTTCGGGGAATACAGGCGTGATGGCATGTTATGTTATAAGCAACATATTTACCATGACGCCTACAGCACGCTCGAAATAAATGTACACTTCTGAATTTAGCCGTTCCAGGCGCCGCGCAGATAAAATAAGTGTTTATGTGCAAAAAATATACATACATACTATCACGCATGCACTCCCCGAAGGGTTAGGCAGAGGCCTACCAATATACACCTACACTTCGCCAGTAATAGGGGGGCGAGCCCATAGTCATTAACCGGGTACAAATAACTCCGAGAAGACCTCTAGCGTAGCAGTCGCGCTCAGGACCACTAATGAGGCAGTTACGTACAGCGCAAAAATATGGAAATTAGTAAGGACAATAATAAGAAAGGCGAAATATTTGCGACCCCAATTGTCTATACACCGAGTAAAGGTTTTGCGTGATGCGCGTACAGACATACGAAAAGACAAAAATATTTTGGCTTCTGTTGCTCTAATAAAGACCCCCCATAGTTTTTCATTAATATCTATAATGTACAGACATCAGCCTGTTACAATTTTTTTATTATTTATTTAAGACGAATTGTTTTATATAATTTCTGGATCATTTTGGTTTGGCAATTAGTTTCCAGACATTTCGTTTTTAGAACAGGTGGCGCCATCTAGCACTTTTTAGCTTTTTAATAACCAACAAGCGTTGGCAAATAGATGGCGCTGTTTGTAATGACCAATGCCGGCGACATAATATATTACTAGACTGTGAAAATTATATCAAAAGTATGTCTCTCATATTAGCTATTCGTGTGCAACTCCGCTTCGTAAGTTTTCGTCTAAATTACCGAATGTACTATCAGCCAACTCCAAATCTAGCCATTTGGAAAACAAAATCCCGTGCACATGGTGGTGTTGGCTTTTAGGAATAAAATAATATAAATATAACGGGATAAAATCCATAAAAACTAGTTTTATTTCAATATCTTTTTTTGTTTATACGATTAGAGATACGATTTCGACTTCATAAAAAGGACGATGCTATTGGTTGATAACCGTAGGTAAGGACTGGAATAGCAGCCGAGGCTGCAAGCAAATATAGCCCTTACGGTGGCTAGATATGGCGTTGGCCGATAGTACCAGTGAATAAAAAAAAAAACATACCAACCTTCTTCTTCTGACAATTAAAAATACAACAAAAAAAACGGTCGAATCAATCTCAAGTTATATACATACAGCAATTAATGTTTATTTATATTTAGATTAATTATCATTGTCATTCTAGTAATTCTCAAAATAACGCCATCTATCGACGCAGTGGAGCGATCTAGTAACATAAAAAACTCTCAACATGCAATCCATTTCTCCCATACTTCGCTAACATGCCGTAATATATATTCTCCTAGGGATGGGCAAAAATATCGATATTTATCGTATCGATATTTGTAAACAGTATCGATAACTGACGACGACACATTTGGCGTAGCGGCTGATCGTCTGCGTCACGTGTTGCGGGTTCGATCCCCATATGGAGCAATTAGTTGTATGACCTACAGGTAGTTGTTCCGGGTCTGGGCGTTTGTGTATGTGAGCATTTGTGTAAACGCACCTTCGATACAGGAAAATATCCTAGTGTGGGGCAACGTTTAAAAAAACTATCGAGTGAAAAATATCGATACTTCGATATGTCGATACATTTTCAAAAACATGCGCGTGGTACATGGAGAACTAAAAAAAGGGTCATCAGTAACATAAATCCCAGAGCTGCGTAAATATTTTGGTCTATCGATATTTTTGTCCATCCCTATATTCTCCTGTTACTCAATACCTAGGCAGCGCAGACAGTGTTGTCTAAACTCATCAGTTCCAGCTTCACGTCGTCTGATTGTAATTCCGTAACCAGCTCACGTAACCTAGCGACAAAAGGTAACAATTAAAACACATTAAACGTGGGAGAGCCATGCTTCGGCACGAATGGGCCGACTCGACCGGAGTGATACCACGGCCTCACAGAAAACTGGCGTCAAACAACGTTTACGTTGTGTTCCGCCGAGTGAGTGAGGTTACCGGAGGCCCAATCCCTTTTTAAAAGGTCGGCAACGCACTTGTGTCTCCTCTGGTGTTGCGGGTGTACATGGGCGGCGGTAATCGCTTACCATCAGGCGATCCGTCTGCTCGTTTGCCCTCCTAACCCATAAAAAAAAAACAATAGTTTCAGTAATTATCACGCGCAAAATTTACTCTGTTTTACTATTTTACTCCTATACTGCAAAAACAAACACAACACCTGCTAAATGATCAATATGTCGAATATATTATTTGATCGCTCACATCCAATCGAAATTCACCTCTTGAGTTTAGATTGAGGAGCATATTAAAAGTATTGTATTTTCTTTCATTTTAGCGCTACAAAAGCTAAATTTTTAGACGGTAATATGCAAAATTGCTGCTAAATGATACAAAATTTTCATAAATATTCATCTATTACTTAACGAGTCCCAGGTGGCTCCTCAATTCAGACGTTTAGATTGAGGAGCCACTTTTGCATTAAAATAACTAGTGATATAATGCTGCTAAATCTAGAATTCATGCTGCAAAATAAGCTACATTGCTGCTAAATAATGGTGAGATCAGATTTTAAAAATCTGATGTGGCTCCTTAATCCTTACGGACATAGGAATTGCTGATGTTTTGCCGAGCCTTAAGAGCCCCTACGGACTGCAGACTGCCAGAGCCGTAGCAATCGAGGGGAAACTGACTCTCACGCGTAAAATTCGAAACACACACCAAGATGCTTTACGACAGACTCCGACGTAAGTGACATAAAGAAAGATTGTGTACATACTTGGCGAGTTGCGCAGGCGTCACAAAAATGGTATCTTCTGCTTGACCGGACGCCGGCGCTGGGTATTTGATCGTGCCCACGTCCACGGCCTTTGATGATAATACCTGTATCAAACCATTGAAGTCATCTAAGAAAAACTATATATATAATAATAATAATCAACCCATTACATTGTCCCACTGCTGGGCACGGGTCTCCTCTCAGAATGAGAGGGATTAGGCTATAGTCCACCACGCTGGCCTAGTGCGGGTTGGCAGACTTCACACGCCATCAAGAAAATCTCTCAGGCATGCAGGTTTCCTCACGATGTTTTCCTTCACCGTTTAAGCGCGTGATAATTAACTATTAATACGTACATGACTTCGAAAAGTCAGAGGTGCGTGCCTTGGGTTCGAACTCGAGACCTTTGACTTGGCAGTCCAACGGTCATACCACTAGGCTATCACTGCTAAGAAAAACTATATGGCTGGACGAAATATGACGACTTAATATTTGTAAGGTTCACATAAATCTGGGTTATTTTGTTTTAGTTAGCTTTTATAAACAATAAAAGAATTATTAATATGTATGAGAAGATGTGGTGGTGTGGTGAGTAAGGATGTGGAAGTAAAAGAAGTATGCAAGAATTGTAGCAAGTTGGCGGTCTATAGTATCTGCCTACCCCTGTGGGAGAAAGGCGTGAGTATGTATGTAAAAGATTTTTTAATTTTATTTTACCTAGCTTAGCGTAAAATCCTTCTTCTTCTCCTTAAAATAATATAAACGTGAATGTTTGTGAGCATGGATGTATGGATGTTTATTACTCTTCCACCCCAGAATGTATGAACGGATCTGGATGAAATTTGGCATAGAGATAGATTATAGTCTGGAATAACACATAAGCTAGGCTTTTTATCCAGGTCGAACGCAATTCTGAAGTCCACGCAAAGTCGCGGGAAGCTAGTTAACTAAAATCTTGCTAAAATTAATGTAACTTATTCACAGAATCCAATAATAATATTTATTCTAAAAACCGAATGATTTCACAAATTAGATACTCACAGCAGCTAGCTCGGGCGCCGGAAATTCCGCGAAGTCTGCCTCGATGCACCGCCATGGACGATGCATCAGCAACTGCTGACGCACTTCCGCTTGCAGGGACGCCAGCCGAATCTAAAGGATGATACGATCGAATTATAAACATTTTTTTAAAGCTTACTAGCAATGTGGGTCGCACATTAACTTAAAATTCTTGTTAACCCTAAGCTAAATGGTAGTTAGTAATTGCAAGTCCGATGCCCTAGCCATTAGGCTACCGCCGCTTAAATATATAACAGCTTACAATACTTCAAGATAAATAATGGGCATCGGCTTACTTCGTGTTTCCGAAGATGACCGACACATCTAGGCAGTATAATGACATAGAGCTGCTCTTATCAAATAATACTTAAAAATATTACATTAAAACAAAACACGATGGAGAGTTATATCAGCTCTGTATAGTTCTACAAAACGGTAGCGTACATCGATTCTGCTTTCAATACTATCTGCAACTGACTCATTAGTGACACCGGTGCGCCGCTCGCACGGCTTGCAACTAATTTCCTTTTCTTAGAAATGACGTTGACATTTATTTCATTGCAATAAAGTTGAAATTGTAATGATTTTTAGGGCGAAACTACTTTTTAATTGTCTTTGTTATGTTAGACGATGGTTTCCGATGTTTCTGATGCCCATTATTTATCTTGAAGTACTGTGTTCCTGACGTCACATCGAGCCGGCCGAGGGGTCGATTGGAGACCGGTTCTATAGGTCAACAGCGGGCCCCACCTTTGAGACTACCTCAGCGGCACTCACTCGACGTTACGGAACCGCGCGCACGCATCGGTCGTCTTCTCTTGCATTGTACTTAGCGCCTATTGAAATATAGTTCATCAAGAAGTTATACAGTTCTTATTACCAGTCGAGACCCCCTGGAGCTTGACATTTAAACAACTGTTTAGTAGATATTTAGCAGTGGGTGGAAGTCAGGTTATGGATGATAATTAAATGTATGTTTTCTTTACTAAAACTACTGTATGGATACTTTTCGATCTGAAATAAAGGTTTAATAATAATAATACGATTAACGAAAGGAATTTATAAGGCGAATGTCAGCGGTAGCGCCGGTAGAGGTCGCCCTAGAAGGACATACGCCGATCTTACTGGCGAAATCCTTCAAAAAGGTCAGGTGCGTAGCACTCGCAACCGGCGTGTATGTATGAGAAGATGTATGAATGTCGAAGAAGCAAAAGAAGTATGCAGGAATTGTAGCAAGTGGCGGTCTATAGTTTCTGCCTACCCCTGTGGGAGAAAGGCGTGAGTGTATGTATGTATGTAATAATAATAATGATGACATACCTCTAGCTGCCTTCTTATCTCCCTCTGCTTATCCTTGTGCAATTGCAACGCATGCGCGTACTGGCCCGGCTCCGTCGGGAACTTCACTAAGCCTGAGCGAGCCACGAACAACGTCCACTCCTAATAACAACAATAGGTAATATACATGTAATTTTTTAATAACATACCATCACGCCTGTATTCCCCGAAAGGTTAGGCAGAGGCGTACTAATGTACACCCACAGTTCGCCGGTATGTTTAGGTCCCATGTAATAGGGGGCGAGCCTATTGCCATTAACCGGGCACAAATCCAGACTCCGAGCTGCTACTGAGAATTTCATAGAAAAACCCAATAACACTTTGCTCGACCTGGGGATCGAACCCAGGACCTCTAGCGTAGCAGTCGCGCTTGGGACCACTAGACTAATGAGGCAGTAATTTTTGATTAATAGTTTACGTTATTAAATCACCGTAAAAAATATTTCTTTGACGAAAATATTAATAAATATCTGGACTGCCTCATTAGTCTGGTGGTCCCAAGCGCGAGTGCTACGCTAGAGGTCCTGGGTTCGATCTCCAGGTCGAGCAAAGTGTTATTGGGTTTTTCTATGAAATTCTCAGTAGCAGCTCGGAGTCTGGATTTGTGCCCGGTCCATTACTCAATACTCAATACATTTATTGCACTCCACAAGTTAAATAGATGTTACAATAATATATAGAAACATGTGTGGGCCTTGTCAGGCACGGCAAATGTAGGAGAGAGGAGGAAGTTTATGAACCTTTTTTATTTAACTTTGTATTGTGTTATATTATTTGCAATGTGTTTTAAATACCTACTTATTATTTAATGTCGCTTTTATTTATTTTACTAGCTTTTGCCAGCGACTTCGTCCGCGTGGAATAGTTACTTTGTTACCTAGTTCTTCGCCCGCAGTTTCACCTGCGTTGCCCCGTTCCTAAGGGTTGTAGCGTGATGTTTTATAGCTTGAAACCTTTCTCATGAATCACTCATTTTCCCAACATTTCCCTTCACTGCTCTGCTCCTATTGATCGTAGCGTGATGAAAAGTATACTATAACCTGCCCAGGAGTATGAAGAACAATTGTACCAAGTTTCGTTGAAATCCGTCGAGTGGTTTTTGTTTCTATAACGAACATACAGACAGACAGACAGACAGACAGACAAAAATTTTACTGATTGCATTTTTGGCGTCAGTATCGATCACTAATCATCCGCTGATAGTTATTTTGGAAATATATTTCATGTACAGAATTGACCTCTCTACAGATTTATTATAAGTATAGATAGATGTGTTTTAAATACCTACTTACTCGCTTTTATTTATTTTATTTGGATACTAACATTACTTAGATGATTATGGAATGTTTCTATGAGTTAGTAAATGTATCAATATGTATCTATCTATATGTTTTTATATTATGTACTTGTATTTGTGTTTATGTTGATATTCATTTAAATTTGTATTTATTACGTTTTATGTACATTTATCATTTAGATATTCGTTTATATGGTAGTAACATTTCCTCGTCGGTCCTCGGTTCGATCCCCAGGTCGAGCTGTGTTATTGGGTTTTTCTATGAAATTCTCAGTAGCAGCTCGGAGTCTGGATTTGTGCCCGGTGAATGGCTATAGGCTCGCCCCCTATAACATGGGACCTAAAACATACCGGCGAGCTGTGGGTGTACATTAAGTACGCCTCTGCCTAACCCTTCCGGGAATACAGGCGTGATGGTATGTTATGTAAAAATAAATATTCAAAACTGCAATCAGTTACGGGAGATTTAAACGATGCCATCTTGGCCGGCAACTCTAGTTTAAGCAATTTTATAAGATAAGATCTTATAAAATTGCTTATAGGTATAGGTAAGTAGCATATTTCTGGTAAATCAAGACTTCATTCAGTCACCCCTACAACATTTATTCCTATTTCATTCATTCTCTATCAAACGTGAAAGGCAGTGTTGCCAGCTATGTCTAAGTTATTCTACATACCGTCTGCAGCTTGGCGAGGTCTCTCTCGAGCTGTACGGCGGCCTGCCTCCGCGCTACGGCGGCGGCGGAGCCCGGGTGCTCCAGCGGACGCAGC
This sequence comes from Acronicta aceris, assembly GCA_910591435.1. Lineage (NCBI taxonomy): Eukaryota > Metazoa > Arthropoda > Insecta > Lepidoptera > Noctuidae > Acronicta > Acronicta aceris. Next base: position 4,311,445 of record OU342786.1, on the reverse strand, counting down.
GCGCGAAGGGCTGCGCGCTCAGCCTTGCGACACGCCGACATGCGGGCGGCACGCTCGCGTTCTACCGTCCTAATGAGTTACGGAGACTTTCTAATTGTGACCAAAATTTATAATATTACTAAGAAAGAAGGAAAATATCCAATCCCTTTTTGAAAGGTCGGCGGCGCACTTGTGACTCCTCTGGTGTTGCGGGTGTCCATGGGCGGCGGTAATCGCTTACCATCAGGCGATCCGTCAGCTCGTTTGTCCCCTATCCCAAAAAAATAACAAATTTAATTCACGATTTGTCTTGGGGTCTTGGGGTCTTGAACCCTAGGTCTTACGTTAGATTTGAAGGCAGCTAAACATCTTGATCTCGTGCTGCAGCGTGTCGTTTAACTCACTCGCTCCCACCGCACCTGGAGTCTGTCTTTTATCATCTTGTAAAGGAATCAGAATGTTCTAGAACACGCACCAGCTCAACTCCTCGAACTTATGCTGCAGAATTTCGTTGACCTCACTGGTACGTTGACCCTAGTCTGTACTGTATCGTCTTGTACAAGAAGCAGAATCGACCTCGACCTCGTGCTGCAGTGTCCCGTTGACCTCGCTAGCATCTCGACCCGAATCTACTCGGTATTATTATATATAAGTATCAGAATGTTCTAGAATACTCACCAGCTCAACACCTTGATCTGGTGCTGCAGCGCCTCGTTGACCTCGCCGGCAGCAACGCCTGGTGTCACCTTGACTGGAGTCTCCTCTGTATCATTATGTACATGTTAGAGTACTTTCTAGAAAGTATATAGTTATGATGGATGAGATGGAGACTGAAAGATTGTGTATTGCTTCACTAAGATTTGTTATTTGATCTCTGTTTATCTGAGATAGAGATATAATTCTAGGTAAACTTGAAATTTAACAAAATCTACTATAAATTGAGCTAAAAGCTCAAAAACTAAAAATCATCAAATGGTGAAATGATGTCCAGTTTTCTAACAAACATGATCCATATTTTTACCCGTATACTGCTTACAAGTATTTCTATATTGCTATTTCTTTTTCAAAGTCTTTTATCCCCAAGGTCTACACATATTGCAACGGTAGATGATTTAAATTTTTATCAAAGGACATTCAAACTTATCTAGTAGGAATACGACATAGATTTTAATGTATTAAATTTATTCCGTGGCATCGAATGGGATTTCTTGACACGGCATTGGAGAGCGCACTGCGGTGTGCCGCGGGATGTCTTGTTAGGCCGCCGGAATGCTACAGTACTTAAAGAGTCCGGCGGATCGAATTTCTCTTGCAAACGTAATACCGAAATAAACCGTAATTCAAACACAATTTGATCAAACTCTGTTATTATTCGGATTCCGATACCGTTAATCTAGGTTCCTAGATTCTCCAGACTCTGCCATTTCATTCAAAATACTTCACTGGAAATAAATGTAAGCGAATGCATTTTTCCAAGTATGGTACGTTTTTTCGGTCTTTTATTTCCAGTGAAGTAGTAGTAGACGAAATAGCATCGTAGGAACCTAGATTAATGGTATCCAAATCCGAATTATACATAATTTCATAGAATATTGTCTGGATTTATTTCGGTATTACGTTTTTGTAGGCAATTCAAGCTCCGCCGGACCCTTAAGCAGCCAGTGTGCGCTGTCCGGTGGTAAAATCCTCTGCCATTCCGTCCTGGTCTCCGTAGGCCTTAAGACGGCCCTATATATAAAATAGGCCGGCTTATAGTAAACCTATATCTATACAAATATTATAAAGAGGTAAAGTTTGTGACGTTATACAAGGTAATCTCTGGATCTACTGAACCGATTTTGACAATTCTTTTTTATTATATAGTCAATTTATCGAGGAAGGTTATAGGCAACATCACGCTACACCCCTTAGGAAGGGACCAGCGCGGGTGAAACCGCGAGCGGGTCGCTAGTATTATTATGTAATTTGAACGCGAAATATCACTCGTATCTACACAATTATACTAATCACCATACGACATCTACTAATTTGAAATTTAGCACGTAAATACCTTATATCGAAACAGTTCCTAAGAACGGTTTCATGAAAATTTTCAGGCGATTGGGACAAATCAAGAGAGCGTATATTTCGACTACTAAAGTTTGTGAAACCAGTGTACAGGATTATCATCTTATATTTTAATTAGCTGGTACAATCTTTCAGTCTCATTTAATGTTTAGTAATAAACAGTAATCATAGGTATGTATGAGAAGCACAGGTTAAAATAAAAACATTGTTAAATAAAAATTAAGCGAATGCTCATAAAGTTGCTAAGTAGTTGCGCAACTGTTGCGACACTTGCCATGTAATCAACAAGCAATAAAAGTGGTAATTATTTTCTAAATATTACAATAAATAACAATCGTGTTAACTTATTAAGAAATCGTATATTTCAAGTGAATTTATATTCAATTTAATCTTTAATGTTCGAATGTCAAAATCCCTTACTAAAAAAAATTAAATCTCCTCTACTTAATGTTGGGAATAATCACATATTATGCAAAAAAGTGCACAAAACTTAGTATTCATTTGTTCAATACCATCACGTCTGTATACCTAAAGGGTTAGGCAGAGGTGTTTTCGCTGGTATAATAAAGGACCTATTGATACTAACAGGGCTCATATCTAAAATCAAGCAGACCCAACAGCATAGTAAATAACACTAAATTCGAACTGGGAATCGAACTCAGGCCCACACCATCAACAGACGCGCTTAGCCAATAAGTCTGTAATCATTTGCTTATCTTAAATAATAATAATATTACAACATTTATTTTTTGATCATGTATCATAATTTGGTACCAATCTACTCAACTTTAATCGTCGGCAACAGTGGCGCAACTTTTTGTCTTGTATGAGTCTTGAACGTAAGTAGACGACATCCATACACATTACACGGTCATGCACATACACATTATTGATAATTAAAAAAAAACAATTAGTCACATTTTCTTGAAAGCTTATTAAAATAATTTGGACGCATTCCCTTCACTTATAAAACGTATTTTTTCAATTCAGTCTTTTTGAATCTGAATCATCCATACGTTAGTAATTTTTTATTAAGTTTTTAGTAAATAAAAGGTGAGTATGTTTTAGAATTATCTTGCAATTTACCATAAACCAAATAAGTCATGTTAAATAATTTATTGATATGTGATTCAGACTCAAAAGAGGAAACCTATCCACTGCCACATAAATAAAAACATCAAAAAAATATATTCAAAAAACGAATTGAAAATAAAGCTCGTGCTACACCGAATGATATATAAATATATCAGTATATCTTACGCATAACTTCTTTGGGAGCGGCCACGGGCGTCGCCACCGCTAAAATGTTCATTTAATTATAATTTTGAATATTACTATTACCAGCCAATTGTAAATAGTTTTTTTTTTATATATGTATCTTCATGTTTATTACATCTTGTTGTGTGAGCAGAACTTTACGGGTGCGTACTGGCGACGCGAAAATTTATTACTTCTGTTCTTAATACAAGCAAGATAGAAATACCAAATAATAATACCAAAAGTATTATGATTGTAAATAATGTTTATCGATTCGTAACGTTGAAATTGTTAAAAGAAACTACACTATAGATACCGTTTTAGTTAAAGTTCTGTCCACAGAGCGAGGTAAACTATGAAGATACAATAAGTACACATTTACGTTTGAATTAAATCAAACTGGATTTATATAGTTCTAAACAACATACTTAACTAAATATTATCGATATTTTGGGGAAAGGTAACTGATATTGCAATAATAAAGCATATTCAACAGTTTTTTTTAAGTTTCAGTGCTGTCTGAAATATTCTTATACTCAACGCTAGCCAAAAAATACTTTGCTAATACATTAGCAGCCGGTCCCAATAACAATCTGTCAGTACATTGGCTTAAAGATAAGATTGTATGACAAAATCTTATCTTAAAGCAAATCTACTGACTGATTTCTTATTGGGAACAGCCGGGAAACGGCACTCCACAGACTGTCAAATTTTTTATAAAATCTTAAATTTCTCAAAAAGGAGAAGGTTCTTAATTAATCGCATTTGTCTGTGTATATTCTCCGACATCTTATAAGTTACGGTACGGTACAACTTATAAGTTTTTTTATATGATAGAACATATTTCTTAGTACCCCACTTTGGTTGATTTTCGACTATTGATTTTGAAGTAAATTTCAAGGACCTCTTTTTCTAAAAAGATAATTTACACAACGCTCTTAACGATTCGACAGTCAGTGAACTAGTATCGATAAACTTGATCAGCGGTACGAGCCAAACCGTTAAAAATATCGATAGCTACGTCAAAATTCGATAATTTTATCGTAAATTACATTATTTAATTTCGGAATTTAAGGATCGATTAATTAAGTTATTTTTTAATTAGTCAAATCTAAGTTTCACATTACTAATAGTATTGTGAAAAATGTTAAGCTTTGACAGGTTTTAAATGTAATTTTATAGACAAACCGTTTATTTATCGTAATTGCTTAGCGTGGACCTTAGATTTGTCCATTCCGACCCATTTATCGATCGTTTACGTGCTGCCAATATTTAAAAAATATATTATATCGATGTCAACGGTTTTATGCTCACAGCACTGTTTTTTTTTAATTGTGTTTTTATCTACTATATTCAAAGTAGGACTGCTTATTTAGTAATCTGCGGGTGGCATATATATGTATATGTATAATTTGTTGGCAGTAAAGGGAACGCATGCGGTTACAAGCGACATCTCTTACTAGTGTAGTCTCGAACCGCCGGCGGCGCCAGCGCTGCACGCACACACAAACACGTCATGTAGTTTATATATACTTATTGTATATTTATATACACGGATATCGAGAGATGGCGATGTGTAAGGGTGCTTCAAATGTACTATTTGTGTCAAATATTTAGGCTTTATGATTTCATTTTTGATTAATAATGTTATATAACAAATGTTTAGTCGATCTAGTTAAAGGTATTTACTGCTTAAAACTGTGTATATAGAAATACTGTGTATACTTCAAAAAAACAAATTCTCACATACATAACCCCCCGAACAACTATTTACCTGTAGGTCGTACAAATATTTGCTCCGTGTGGGGAGCGAACCCACAACACGTGGCGCAGAAGCCGATCGCTCAGCCGATACACCAAACGTGTCGTCAATATAGGTGCGCCACAGTTGCGCCACAGTTTTACCACAGTTGCGCGATTGTTGCGCTGCAGACAGCAGACTATGTTTAAAGCGCAACATTTAACATACATAGAAAGGACCCTTACACGTTTGAATTATTATCCCACATCGTATCGTAAATAGAACATTCTGGTTAACAAACTCGAAGCATTTAGTTTTAATATTGTAGTAACAACATTCTGAAATCGAAGCGTTTTATTAAATTTAAATTTGTAAATGGAATTTTAAATATATTTTTTATCACTAAGTAACATAGGCTATATAACATCACGCTATGATGCTATGCTACGCTATCTTAGGAACGGAGCAGCGCGGGTGAAACCACGAGCGGGTCGCTAGTCAAATATGAAAATGCATAAACATGTCTATTTCTTAGCTTAACTTTTTATCGTTTAGCTCCATATATTTTAAATATACTTTTTATTGAATAAAGCAACGGCTCGTTGCAATATTTACCCAACTGCCCCGGAAGGAGAGTAAAATGTTTCTATTCCTTAATACACAACTTTGTTTTTTATTCTTCTATAGATAGTCTGTCTGTTTGAAATGTGAAAATATAAATAAATGAATTAAACTTTTATTTAAACAACATAGAAATGTATTTTCAATATTTCAAATTCCATTTACAACTTGCCTGTAATCAAAACATCACATAACTTACTCAAAAACGCCAATTCTAAAAGAGAAAACATAACTATTTAGATACCAATATTATAAAATAACTTTCAACAAATAAATAAATAAAAACCCTACAAACTTTGAAGATGTTTGTTAATTTATCTACTGAAAGGTAACTCCCCAATTGCACACAGCTAAATAACGAAAGGCGTTCCCGTTAACCCGTAATAAAAAACTTGAGAGGTGTCAAGGGACACCCGGATGGAACGAAGTTCCTCAGACCTCATTAAGTCAGCTTTGTTTGGGGATGAACTCAAATCGCAAGAAGTAAAACCACATCAACCGTTGAACTAATGGTTTATTGGAACTTGACCTTCTTTTACAGTTTTAGTTCATTTTAACTCAATATATAAATTTTGTACTGCGGGGGTCATTGAACGGCGGAGAATCTTAACACCGCCGTTCAGATTATGACGTCAACAGTACAGTGCCATCTATTAGACAAAGTGCGTACTACAAAAAGTGTCGTGACAACTTTTCGTAAGAATTTTTTCCGTCTAGCCCCCTTTCACAACGCGCGATAAGGAACTTCGTTCCAATATAGCGTACGTAAATATAAAAAAAATATATTCTCTCCAAAAATAAAAAATATTTTTAATTGAAATAAGTAGTTTCAATGTCTAACATTCGTGTAGGTGTCAGAAATCAGAATATTTTTAATTTCAAATATCATAAAAAATAGTAAACGACCGGTATGGGCAGCATAAATACGCTAGATACTATTTCGCGCCAATTGGATGTTAGGATGTTTAGAAATTGTAACTATTTGAATATTGTTTAGTATCTGGATTTTTTTATCTTTATTTTTATTTCAATCTTTTAATGATGTAGATCAACGCGTTTAAGGGAACGCCCTCTGTTATTTAATTTACTGTATAACACTCACAACTACCCAATGACATTTTAAATTAACCCAAGCGTAAATATAATACATAATAAAGTACGGGACTTATAACAAAAACCATATTTTTTTGGTCTGTCTGTTTATTCCGGTTAATCTCCAAAATGACTGGACCGATTTCAATAAGACTTCCACTGACAGATAGCTAATGTTATAAGGAGTAATTTAAGCTCCATTCCACACGAACGAGATCGCGGGTAACAGTTAGTTCGTGGATAAACTTACCGTGGTGCGCGCCGCCCCTCTTGGCGTACAGTTTGAGTTTCTCTCGTAAGGCACCTCGTTCAGTCTCAAGCGAATCAATGTCTTGTTGCAAGTGATCCATTGTCTCTTCGAACTCTTTCTCTTTCCTGAAAACAGTAATTTAAATAATTTAATCGCAATAGGCTCGCCCCCTATTACATGGTACCTAAACATGGGTGTACATGGGCGAACAATGGGTGTACATTAGTACGACTCTGCCTAACCCTCTGGGGAATACAGGCGTGATATGACCTTGTTGATTACTCAGATCTGGATATCTTCCATGATAGACCATATCTATACTAATATTAGAAAGAGGAAAGATTTGTATTTTTGTGTGTAACGAATAAAATTAAAAACTACTGGACCGATTTCAAAACTTCTTTTGTCGTTAGAAAGTTACATTATCACTGAGTAACATAGGCATATATAACATCACGCTACGCCTCTTAGGAACGGAGCAGCGCGGGTGAAACCGAGAGCGGGTTGTCAAATATGAAAATGCATAAAGATATCTGTTTCATAGCTTAACTTTTTATCGTTTAGCTCCATTTATTGATAGCAATTTTTGTAATTAAAATATGATGTGCTTTGGATTAAATTCTGTGAACTTATATCTAAATGAATAAATAAATGTGTGTAAAAAATGTGACCTCTTAAGCTGGTTATGTGCGTCTTCCAATCGTCGCTGCAGCTGTTCAGCTCGTAGCTCGGCGTCTCTAGCAGCTGCGGACAGCTTGCGCTCTCCCAGTTCACGACGGATCTGCATCTCTGACAGCTCCTCTTGTTTTGCCTACAAAAAAAAATCAAAATAATCAGAAATTCTTGAATATAAATTAACTTTTGTTTATTGGGCGCCTAGTTTCATAACAACCATACATACCATCACGCCTGTATTCCCCGAAGGGTTAGGCAGAGGCTTACTAATATACACCCTCAGTATGCCGGTATGTTCAGGTCCTATGTAATAGGGGGCGAGCCTATTGCCATTAACCGAGCACAAATCCCAAATTCCGAGCTGCTACTGATAATTTCATAGAAAAACCCATAAATATTGTTCCAGGACCTCTAGCAACTTATTACCTTATGCGCCTTCCGCAGCTCTCTAATGTCAGCCTCCTTGTTCTCCAGTTTGATGGTGAGGCTCTTCGTCTCTTCCAGCTGTTTCTTCACCAACTGGGCGCGTATCACCACTGGTGGGATTGGCTGCAAAAAAAGAAATAACCGTCAATTGAATGAAGGATCATCACTTAAAAAGGGCTCGATGTTTTAACTGATTGTTATTTAACTGACTCGGCAAATTCTTTTGCTCTACTTATTTTGCAGATTTTTTGCTCAACCGACTCGGCAGATTTTTTGCTCGACCGATTTGGCTAATTTTTTGCTTGACTGATTTTTTTGTGTTCGAAATTGTCAGATTTGTATTAGTTTTTTTGTAAATCCATCGGAATAGTAGGAAATTTAGATGGGAAAATTTACGCCGGTACAGCTGCGCACGGGTTTTTTATGAGAGATTTTTTATGATATATGAGAAGTCACAAGTGCGTTGCCGGCCGTGGTCGATAGTTTATTATAATTATGTACTATAACATAACATACCAGCACGCCTGTATTCCTCAAAGGGTTAGGCAGAGGCGTACTAATGTACACCCACAGTTCGCCGGTATGTTTAGGTCCCATGTAATAGGGGGCGAGCCTATTGCCATTAACCGAGCACAAATGCCAATCACAAATCCAGATCCGAGCTGCTACTGAGAATTTCATAGAAAAGCCTAATAACACTTTGCCCGACCTGGGGATCGAACCCAGGACCTCTAGCGTAGCAGTCGCGCTTGGGACCACTAGACTAATGAGGCAGTCTTGTATGTTCTATACGCATTTCTTTATTGTATTTGGATGCATGCTAAAGCTTTTCAAATGGACTTTGTACAATGCCTATCATTAATTTGGACGTACCTTCTCAGACTGTACATTGGTGAGCGACATCATGTCGTACTCCTTGTCTTGAGCGAATGTTGCCAACTTGGTGACATCTGCTGACACCGCTGTGAGAGAGTGCTTGATAGTTCGGACCGGGCCATGGTCATCCTGGAACGAGAAAAAAATACAATGTTGTATAGATATAGAATGATCAGGTTATATTATATCTAAGCGATGATAGCCTAGTGGTATGACCGTTGGACTGCCAAGACAAAGGTCTCGAGTTCGAACCCAAGGCACGCACCTCTGACTTTTCGAAGTTATATGCGTATTAAATAGTTAATTATCACGCGCTAAACGGTAAAGGAAAACATCGTGAGGAAACCTGCATGCCTGAGAGATTTTATCAATGGCGTGTGAAGTCTGCCAACCCGCACTAGGCCAGCGTGGTGGACTATAGCCTAATCCCTCTCATTCTGAGAGGAGACCCGTGCCCAGCCGTGGGACAGCATAATGGGTTGATTATGTATGTATGTATATTATATCTATGTAAATAAAAGAAGAATCTAACTGACTGACGCATCAACGCACAGCAAAAACTAGAAGAGTTTGATCCCTGAAAGTTTGCATGCTGGTTCCTTTTGCACTGTAGACGAGCACTAAGAAAGGATTTTTGGAAATTCAACCCCTAAAGTGGTGAAAAGGGGGGTGAAAGTTTGTATGAAAGTTCGCACACACTACCATGCGTTTGACATACACCCACACACACACATATACATATTTAATTAACGATGACGTCGTCAAGATATGTACAGCTGTCATTCGCTGTTGAGAATTGTTTTCTTCTAAATTAGACTTAAGGCGGATCGTTCACCTGAGCCCGCCAAATTCAAATTTCAAGTGGTTTCTCGCAGTTTGTAGGTCCATAATAAGTTCCACATTCATAGCAATAGTAATTGAGACATTAACTATACAGCAATCACAACGTTTAACTAAAACCATTGCTTAAAATTCATTATTGTTGCTAAAAGTAAAGCATAGTGTCAATTTTGACCATTGACACAGTTTTTGGCAAGTTTTTGGCTTGATAAGGATTTATAAGTAATGGTTTTAGTACTCAGTTGTCTATTTAATGTCGCGATTACTACTGCCATGAATCTAGAACTTGTTATAGACCTACAAACTACGAAAAATCACTTGAAATTTGAATTTCGCGGGCTCAGCTGAACGATCTGCCTTAACACATTTTATGATAATATATGAAACCTCCATGGTGTAGGTACAGTGGGCACAGTATATTTTAGAAACGAAAATTACATAAGAACGCAGGCAAAGTTGCGCACGGGAACTCATATATTATAACCATTAGGTTATAATATATTATTTAAAACCAATACTTGTGACTTTCTCTACGAAATTTTCTTTCATTTGCCAAGTCTCAATATGACGTTGGCGCCATCTATTGACAGGACGTATTACTACGTCTCTCAACTCGAATCACATTCGAGTTCTGCCTGAGATTTGATGTTTCTTCTACTAAAATTTATGTCTGTACAACGAATAGTGCTAATATCTGATCTGATATTGAAATAAAATTGATTTGCAAATTTCATCGCATTGTATTAATAATATTTAATAATCGACAGTTTAAAAAAAAAACGTTGGCCCATACTAGGATTTTCTCCAGTATCGTGAGTGCTTTTACAAACACAAATTCCCACATACACAAACGCTCAGACCCGGAACAAATACCTGGGGGCTTACTCTTGAACTCAATTCCGATACATCGACATTGGAATTGTGCCGTTTCGTACTCTTGAATTCGAGACTAGCGCCAAATTGTTTTAATATTGTGCGGTAATTGAGTGAACTAAATAGGATTGGGAAATGACCCAACCATTGGCCAATCTGGGATGCCGATGTAAGGTTAACGGATTTGTGCTCAAGAGTACGAAATCGCCCGACAGCCAAATTGACATTAGAATCGGATCAGGTTTGGATCGGTATTGTATTGTATTCAAGAGTAAGCCTGCTGATCTGATATTTCCCACAATATGTTTAGGACTGACCTGTTGGTAGACCTTGTCGACGGCTGCGGCCCAGAGGGTGAGCAGCGTGGCGTGCGGCAGCGGGGCGCCGTCGCCGCGCTCGCCGGCCGTGGCGGCGCAGGCGCAGGCCGCGCGCGCCGCCAGCCAGCCGGCGCGCGCGCACCGCCACAGCCCCGCCGCGCACTCGCCGCGGAGACGCTCCACTAACTGTACTCACGGATATTTTGTGCATCATGATTCTGATTCCAAAATTGTGAGAAGCAAAGTCTCATAAGCCCAGTAATTCCACGGGCTTCATTACCGTACAAATTAGAACACAATAATCTTAGCATATTATTGCTTATCGAATTAAATAAATAGAGCTGAACAACATAGATTAAGGAAAAATAGATCAAATTATGCACCAAGAACCATAAACTTCTATAGTTTCCTTAATCTGTGGCTCTGGCAAATGACCATGCCTGTTGTGTTGCCAGCTCCCATTTTTCGTTTTTCTTTTTGCACAACTTTTTGCTACTTTTAAGTAATTGTACAGTTGCATTTTAATTTGTTGTGTGTCATAGGGGCGAAAATAAAAACTTTTTCTTTCTTTCTTCTTTCTCCTTTCTAACAAAAATTAAAAAAATCGGTTACAAATACGAAATTATAGTTATAAGCAGACAGAGCGTACAATAATGGTTTGTGACGTCACAATACGCCATATAAATCCTATACTAACATCCGTTTTGCGGGAAAGGGACAGAACATTCCAATCTCCAACAAAATCTTTAAACATTTATATCTTAGAAATTTATTACACGATTCAAAAAAACATTTAAAATATGTCGGTAATATTTGATCTAATATGAATCTTTAAAATCCCGGGATTTTGGGATGACACGGTATGTCCACGTTATGCCATCGACGAATCCCGCGAAATGACACTAGCCACCTACGCCGACCACTGATGATAAAACATACATCAGACAAATTTCTTATTAAACACCTCCTACGAAACAGAAACTGATGGTACTCTGTAGCTACATACCTGAGGGTCCAGAGGAACAGCGTGCAGCCTGACTCCAGGAGGTAGCCGCCTTCTCACAGACTTAAGCTGCTGTTGAAGAGTGGCGGTGGACGTGCAGATAGCCTCGTGCAACATGCCCAGCTCTAGTTGTCGGTCCGATTGCTAGAATTCCATTTAAATATGTATTGATGTATCTGTTAAAATGTTTCTATGAATGTGGAAAAAGCAAAAGAAGTATGCAAGAATCGTAGCAGCGGTCTATAGATTTTCTCCTGTATCGTGAGTGCGTTTACAAACACAAATTCTCACATACACAAGCGCCCAGACCCGGAACACTTGTAGATCATACAAATATTTGCTCCGCGTGGGGATCGAACCCACAACACGTGGCGCAGAAGCCGATCGCTCAACCGCTACGTCCATCGTGTCGTCAAGTTTCTCCCTACCCCCGTGTGAGAAGTGCGTGAGTGTATATATATATTATGTTTTAGTAAATCGCTACGGTATACGGAAGTTCTATTGAACTCCGTGGCGATATTTGGATTTTTTCGTATTCCCGGAAAAGGAAAAGGTAACCCATATAAAATCATTTTGTATAATATGTAAGGAAGAAAGAAAATAAATTTATTCACATAGACAAGAGGCACACAACATTATATCCACCGCTTAGCTTATGTCCGTCTGTCCTGTCATAGGCTTTTGAAAGCCTCCCTGTACATTAGCTTAGCTTAATTAGTTTTCATAATATAATCCCTATACAATATACTCCACTGCTAAGCACGGGTCTCCTCCCAGAATGAGAGAGGGATTATGCTATAGTCCACCACACTACCCTAATGCGGGCTGGCAGACTTAACACCCCGTCGAGACAATCTTTCGTTTCGGCTTATGATAATTAACTATTAATACACATGACTTCGAAAAGTCAGAGGCCTTGTCGAACTCGGGACCTTTGTCTTTGCAGTCAAATGGTTATATAACTATAATTTGTTAACTAGACACGCGCGACAGCTGTCATCAAGATCACGCGCATGAAGTTCTATATTTTTTGACAGTCAGACAGTTTTGCGTACATTTTACGCAACACAATGTCATACTTTATTGACAAAAAGGGATGTTCATTGCGTCATCTATCGTCTGACTGTGGTAAATCGATAATAAAAATATCATGGATCAAATAAGCGTTTTAGTTGTACGATTCCTGACGTCTTATAAACTAAAAACTGCAATAGCATACCTACTATTGTATGTGCGAATATTCTTCTCGTTTTATTTAATGTTTTAAGTTTTTTTTTTATGGGATAGGAGGGCAAACGAGCAGACGGATCACCTGATGGTAAGCGATTACCGCCGCCCATGGACACCCGCAACACCAAAAGAGGAGTCACAAGTGCGTTGCCGACCTTTAAAAGAGGATTGGGCCTCCGGTAACCTCACTCACTCGGCGAAACATAACGTAAGCGTTGTTTAACGCCGGTTTTCTGTGAGGCAGTGGTATCACTCCGGTCGAGCCGGCCCATTCGTGCCGAAGCATGGCTCTCCGACGTGTAGACAAGATAAAACCAATTTTATTTAAAATATGATTTAACGATTATCGATTTTTTTCAATATCGTACTTATAGGTAATCGTTTCTCTTTTCAACAAAATCTCAATCCTAGAAATGTCACTCTGACATCTGTCGCGCGTATCAAGTTATGTCTATCAAACTATAGGCTGTCACTGCTCTTGATCAATTTGTTTATTTTGACGTTATTGTGTGCAATGTTTATGAACCGTTTTCTTGATATGTGTGGTGGTGTACCTGCAGTATGTGTGTGAGCGCGGAGGCGTCGGCGTGCAGTGCGCGTGCGAGCGCGTCCAGCGCGCTGCAGGCGTGCAGCAGCGGCTGTCGCGCCACGCCGCCGCCCTCCAGCGCGCTCAGGTTCAGCGCCGACCACATCGCGCACAGGTACGTCCAGCACCGCTCGATACCTACCGCCAATAACACATTAACATAACATACCATCACGCCTGTATTCCCCGCAGGGTTAGGTTAGGTTAGCGTACTTAATGTACACCCACAGTTCGCCGGTATGTTTAGGTCCCATGTTATAGGGGGCGAGCCTATAGCCGTTCACCGGGCGCAAATCTAGTCTCCGAGCTGCTACTGAGAATTTCATAGAAAAACCCAATAACACTGCTCAACCTGGGAATCGAACCCAGGACCTCAAGTGTAGCAGTCGCACTTGGGACCACTAGACTAATGAGGTAGTCAATAATACATAAACACTATGTTAAAAAACCCTGACCTGACCCTGACCCTGAAAATCCAAAAGGGGTAATGTATCTCAATCACATCACCAAATAAAATAGGAAACATTAAATATTCATGAAAGTAAACATAATAATTAAGCATGCATTTTCCATGCTAAGATTATAAAGTAATTTTTAGTAAAGGAAAAAATTCAATCGCGAGCAGGATTCGAACCTGTGTCTCCTGGTTGGACACACCAGACGCTCTGACCTCTAAGCCACCGCGAACCCTACCCGCATGATTGAAATTTTGCCTCCACCAACGTCACCTTATGACGTAAATTCAGAATGTGAAGGCAAAATTAAAAGTAAAGCTCTTTCCTCCTGTGTCATACTCTTATTATTTCTCCCCGTAAATTTCCCTATTTTGAAAATGTACCATATACTGACCGTCTAGCGAGCAGTTCTCATCCAGTTCGTTGGTCTTGAGGAGATGTGTGAGCGCGTCGAGTGCTCGCTCCTGCTGAGCGGCGTCTGGCAGCGCACTCGCCGCTCGGAGCAGCAGCTCCGGAGTACATGCATCCAGCGCCGCCGACCACATGCACACTATACACTGGGGGAGGGGATGTGGGGATTAGTATTGTAAGGTAACAATAACGGTGGAAATGGTTTTGCAGTAGTAAACTGCCTAGACTGATGAGTCTAGTGATCCTTAGCTTTACTGCTACGATACAGGTCTTGGTTTCGGGGGGCTTACTTTTAATTCCGGCACATCGACATTGGAATTGTGCCTTTTCGTACTGTTGAATCCGAGACTAGCGCCAAATTGTTTCAATATTGCGCGGTGATTGAGTGAACTAAATAGTATTGGGAAACGACCCAACCATTGGCCAATCAGGGATTCCGATACAAGGTTAACGGATTTGAGCTCAAGAGTACGAAATCTCCCGACAGTCAAATTGACATTGGAATCGGATCACGTTTGGATTGGTATTGTATTGTTTCCAAGAGTAAACCTGCTGATTAAATAATATTTATATCTGTAAATACATCTCTTAAGGGTCCAGTCCAATTTTATCAAAATGTGTTATTATCCGGATTTGGATATTAGAAGTTACGCTTCAAATATTGTGGAGTGGCTAGAATAGTCCAAGATAGTCGACATTCGAAGATTACTACTACTTATCAGATCTGAGAATCACCAAAAAAAAGACATGTTTTATGTTTTCAAATTAAACGGCATATATTAATGACAACCAAGTTTTTTTTCATTGTGACACCATCACCATAGTAACTACTTATTAACTTATTTCTTTTTTTATCAATTTAAACACAAAGAGTCTTTACTATAACATTGGATACCGTTAATCTGGGTTCCTACTATACCATTTCTTGTATTACTACTTCACTGGAAATAAACGACCGGAAATTCGTTCCAAACTAGGTAAAGTTATCAAGAATTAAATTCGCTTGCATTTATTTCCAATGAAGTATTTTGGACGAAATGGTAGCGTAGAAGCCTCGATTAACGGTATCTAAAACTGAATAATAACACTTTCATTGAATTGTATTTGAATTACGATTAATTTTGGCATTACGTTTGTATGGGAAATTCGGTCCGCCGGACTCTTAAGGACACATTTACAAGTCAATGTTGTATTTTTATTAACTAGATGGCACCGGCATTTCCTAACTGACGACCTCTGAGAAGAAACACCGGAACAAACTCAAAGAATCATGGTCTGTTTTAAAGTCCAGACATAGTACTTAGTAGCAAGTATGTGAGCTGCAATGCAAGATAATGTCAAGGAAGACCCATAGTGGCCTTGATTGTGTGAGTAGCTTTGTCCAATTTCCAGGTTAAGTATTGTTATTTGGGGATTTTTTATAAAACTCTCAATAACAGCTCGGTATTTGTGCACGATTCATGGCAACAGGCTCGCCGCCTGTTACATGGGACCAGCGAAATGCGACATGAGTGCACATTAGCACACCTCTGCCTAACTCTTCGGGGAATACAGGCGCGATGTTATGTTGAGCCCAGCTGATCATCTTTTAACACCAATGAATATGTTAGTTACCTGTATCATATGTAGTTGATACTCCAGCTGACACCGGAAGCTGTACTGCACGGCTGTGTGCGTTTTGGTCACCACCTCTCTATCCCATACGTTCACTGGCGGGAATCTATAAAAAGACGTTATTAGTATGAATACTAAGACGATATTAAGCGATAACGTATAAATCAACAATAGGAAAAAATATTTTTTCCTGAAATGATAGTTCCAACTATGAAAAGTTTGTATATATATGGATGAGTAGATGTTTGTTACTCTTTCACGCCAGAACGGCTGAACGGATCTGAATAAAATTTGACACAGAGATAGATTATAGCCTGGAATCATACATAGGCTACTTCTTATCCAGGTCAGACCCAATCCTGAAGTCCACGCAGACAAAGTCGCAGGCAGAAGCTAGTATTCAATGTGTTAACCCTGTCTGACCCGTGAACGTATTGTTAGGTATCGAGATCCGGTTCTATTTATATAATCACATTCAATTTACAAGGAAAAACAATCTCCGAAAAAAATATTATAAAACGAGGAAACTGAAATGGCAATACTTAAGGCGGCAGCGACACCGTCCCTGGGTGCCAAGGTAACAGAGAGCCCATGATGACTTTATAAGCATTTAAAAATTTACTATATTTTGGGGTAATGATGGCAATCTGGGCACGATGACCTTGAATTTTGTTGTTTATAATTTTATTTGATGACGTGATTGGGATAGCCTAGTGATACGACCATAGGATTGCCAAGTCAAAGGTCTCGAGTTGGAATCTAAGGCACGCACCTCTGACTTTTCGAAGTTATGTGCGTATTATTAGTTAATTATCTCGCGGTTAAACGGTGAAGGAGAACATCGTGAGGAAACCTGCATGCCTGAGAGATTCTCTCGACGGCGTGTGAAGTTTGCCAACCCGCATTAGGCTAGTGTGGTAGACTATAGCCTAATCCCACTCATTCTGAGAGGAAACCTGTGCCCTGCAGTGGGACAATGTAATGGGTTGATTATGTATTTGATTGGGGAACCTATGTATATGCCCCTTTTCGTTTCGGGCAGGGTTTTTTGAACACAGTGTATTGACACCTCACCTTTCCCTGATCTGTCCGAGTATGATGTCTGCTTTAGTGTTCAATCTCTGCAGCAATAATATCAGTAGGATCGCGTCGTGATCACCTGTGCGATAAAAGATTATTTTATTTATTTGTATTATTAAAATAATAATAGACGAACATATGGGTCTCTCTATGGTAAATTTGGAGTTGTTATCAAATTTTTTGAAGTTTATAAATATCCTCGGTTAATGGCAATAGGCTCGCCCCCTATTATATGCAGAGCAATGGCGTCCAGTTTAAAGCCGTAGTCGTTGAGCTAGTATCATACATACATAGACTGTTAAAGTCATTACCCTTCCTTTCATATCACGCCTATATTCGCCGAAAGGTTAGGAGAGGCTTAATAATGTACACCCATAGTTCGCCGGTATGTTTACGTCCCATGTAATGAGAAACGAGCCTATTGCCATTAACCGGGCACAATTTTCAAACTCCGAGCCGCTACTGGGATTCATAGAAAAACCCAATAACTCATTGTAGCCTGTGGTGGTGTGGCTGGTGGTCACGCCTTCGGTCAACGGTCACTAGACTAAAGACGCTTCTTTTTTTTGTAGTCGAGTAATGAGAAGTGCAACATACCAGCAGTTGCCATGAAGTGGTCAGGAAGGCAGGCGGCCAGCATGTCAGCTCGAGCCCTGGCCTGGGTGAGCTCCAGGGCTCTCAGCTGCAGGTCTATGGACCTGGTGGAAGCCCTGGACGCGTGCACCAGCGAGCCCAGCTCCACCGGCGGAGATGTGCGAGCTACCGGCTCAGGAGTCGATTCCTGTTCTGAAGGTGCTGGGGAACCGGCTAATAAGGAAATTAGATTATTATCTTTTCTGACGTCACACATACCTAATGATGTCATGTATGTACTTACACTAATTTTATATTAGTCTTGTATTGTAACTCAAAATGAACTTTCTTTCTTTTTTCTTTCTTTTCTGTTAGTCAAAAGTCAAATTCAAAAGTTAAAGTCAAAGACAAAAGGTCAGAGTCAAAGTCAAAGACAAAAGTCAAAGTCAAAAATTAACTTCACATTCTGAGTTTACGTCATAAGGTGACGATGGCGACATCTATTGAGAAGCAAGTTACCTTGTTTCTCAACCGACATGACTTACTTTACAGTTAGTTCGATATCGTACGATGCCACCTTAGCTTTTAACTATCTTTTTGTGATTTTTTTTGCATTTTCCATGCTAAGATTATAAAGTTATTTTAGTAAAGGAAAAATTCAATCGCGGGCGGGATTCGAACCCGCGTCTTCTGGTTAGATACATCAAAAATTAACGTTAAAGTCAGGTGTTAAAATCAACGTCAAAATAATTTATTCAAGATAGATACTAGGTAGTACTTTTTGAACGTAATTTTTACATTATAGACAACCCCTAAAACCCCCGCCCTTCCGTGTCGCTTAGTGTTTTTCCTGGGAATAAGAAACAATGCTATCGTTTCCTGCAAAATTCTTAATAATTTTTTTACATAAGGACTTAGGGCTTGTAAAGTTAGAGGCTTGGGTCTACATGAGATCTCACAACTTTTTATGGTAGAATAAATAATATTATTTTCAGTCAACTTGCATGTTGGCTGATAAAACAAAGAACGCGCCGAATTAGGCACCATATTTATTGTAACGTTTTCCACCTTTCCTTGTCTAAGTTCAGAAAAACTGTGCAAGACATTCTAGCATCTGTTTTTTTTTTATTCTTGATAGGCTTACGCTTGACCGTACAGGCGAACTGCGCCTGATGTTAAGCGACACTGCGATCTACGATGGAGCGCGGTTGCCTCGTAGGAACCAATTCATACGCGATTTAAAGACACCCAGATTATATCTATCGATGAAGACCCACTCGGGAAGCATATATGCATGTTAGATGAAGTATTTTCTCATAATTTTTACCGTTAAAATTCAATTATATTTATTTATTATATTATATATAAAAAATATCAAGGTTTTGTAGTCCGTCGTAGATTAATAGAGAAACTGGATCAGGTACTATTATTCCAAAAAAAAAACAGTAGAAAAAAGGAGGCGTTGAGCACAATGATACCTTGTTTAGATTCCAGTTGAGCGCGCGTTTCATTGTACTGTTCAGTCATCTTCTGAACTAGCTCTCTGAACTTGAGTATAGTTGAGTCGCGATCCATTATCGTCTCTAGCGCCGCCTCGCGCTCTCTTATGGCCTAGAAAAAATAAAATGTACTCAGTGACAAGAACAGAGGTCTCTGGTTCGTGAAATCATCACCTTAAAGTCGAATTTTGCTTGCAGCAGTATATAACACAGTACTGCTAACCATATAATTAATGTTACGCTAGTTTGTTGAAATAGAATGCTACATAAAATAACACGACGCCTGTATTCCCCGAAGGGATAGGCAGAGGTGTTTGCCACGATAGGTAATGAAATTATGCGAAGAAAATGTTACTACCCCTTTAGTCTAATGATCCCAAGCGCGACTGCTACGCTTGAGGTCCTAAGTTCGATCCCCAGGTCAAGCAAAGTGTTATTGAGTATTTCTATAATTTTCTCAGTAGCAGTTCGAAGGTTGTGTCTGGTTAATGACAATAAGCTCGCTCCCTATTACATGGGACCAAAGAACTGTGGGTGTACATTAGTACACCTCTGCCTAACACTTCGGGGAGATCAGGCCTCAAGTCTCCAAAACTATCATCCAATGCCTTAAGAATTGGTAATTTTTGCCAGATTTGCCTTCAAAAACTATCAAATCTTATGTCATTGGACGACAATTCCGATACAATTGAAGTACCTTGGGTCGTTGGCGTGATAATATGATAATACTAGTTTCTGCCCGCGAGTTTGTCTGCGTGGACTTCAGAATTGGGTCCGACCTGGATAAAAAGTAGCCTATGTGTTATTCCAGACTATAATCTATCTCTGTGCCAAATGTTATCCAGATCCGTTCAGCTGTTTTGAAGGGAAAGAGTAACAAACATCCATACAAACAAACTTTTGCATTTATAATATTGGTAAGGTACCATTTACGCGATAACTCACCTCTCTGATGTTAGCGTGTGCCATCTCCAATTCCTCGCGCAGGTCCATCTCCAGCTCTCGGTTGGACTCCACTAGCTGTTCATGGACTTCCTGCAACGCCTCCAGCTCGGAGACATCTTGCTTCAGCTGTTCTACCTGCAAACATTTTTTTTTATAGATTACTAGCTTCTGCCCGCGACTTTATCTGCCTGGACTTCAGGATTGAATAAAATCCTCTGAGAGGGGACCCGTGCCCAGCAGTGGGACAAAATAATGGGTGAATGGTGATGATATGATGGGGATATGCCTCTTTCGGATTGGACAAGTATTTTAACGTATTGTAATATCGACGAAGAATTTTTAATTACCTGGTCTTCCAACGCCATTTTCTTCTCAGCGAGTTGTTCCACCATCTCCTCAGCCCCTAGGGCAGCGTCCACCTGTTCCCGAAGGTCGGCCACCTGAGCCTCTAGCTCATCGACCCTCAACGAGAGCTTCTCCTTGGTACGGCTCAGTTCTGCTATCTCCGATTTATATTGCTCCAAGTCCTACAAACATTATAAGAAGGTAGATCTTGAAGTTTTTCCTTTACTGAAGTAAATGTAATTTTTTTTAATATGAATATTGGATGTTGAATGAATGGTAAATTAATGATGGAATATGGAAGTGAATGTTGGGTGTGGCAGAAGAGACATGAAAGTAGAATTAATGCAGTGGAAATGTGTTCCTTGCGAAGTATGTGTGGTGTAACTAGGAATGATAGACTGAGGAACAGTGTGATAAGACAACGTTGCGGACTGAAAGACGATGTAGTGACGCGTATTGAAAAGAATATGCTGAGATGGTTTGGACATGTTGAAAGAATGAATGAAAGACGATTAACGAAAGGAGTTTATAAGGCGAAGTGCAGCGGCAGCGTCGGTAGAGGTCGCCCTAGGATATACGCCGATCTTATTGGCGAAATCCTTCAAAAAGGTCAGGTTCGTAGCACTCGCAACCGGCGTGTATGTATGAGAAGATGTATGAAAGTGGAAGAAGCAAAAGAAGTATGCAAGAATCGTAGCAAGTGGCAGTCTAGTTTCTACCTACCCCTGTGGGAGATAGGCGTGAGTGTATGTATGTAATATGAATATTATCCTTAATAAATCAATTACCATGCTACTACCATTGTACGCACCTTATGCATCTTCTGCATTTCATGCTTATCATGCGCGGACAGATCTCTGAGGCGCACGAGCGTGTCTCTGAGGCGGACGTTCTGCTGCTGCAGTTGGCGCATCTCGTAGCCGGTGGCGCCGCCCTCTGCGTACGGGTGCTCTGTCAGAGCGCCGCACACACAAACCGTTACACAAGTACAGCTGGCCCTCTGTCTGTCTGTCTGTCGGGATAGGGTACTAGACAGGTCAGCTCGAAGCTGCTATAACCAGGTGTGGATCTACATGAGGGCTTTTTGAACTGCAGCCTAAAGCCCCCAGCCCCCATTGAAGATTGACGGAAAATATAAATATATTAAATGAATAAAATATTTTATACTTCTCTTTTTTTCCTATACGTGTACTTATTACACATTATCGAAAATAGTTTTTTGAAAAAATACCAATAGTTCGTTAATTAGGTAGTTAGTATTAGCCCAGGACCCCATAAACTCTCGGTCTGCCCCTGGCGACTCTTTCTTCAAAATAACATACCATCACGCCTGTATTCCCCGAAGGCTTAAGCAGAGGCGTACTAATGTATACCCACAGTTCACCATTCACAGTTCAGTATGTTTCGGTCCCATGTAATAGGGGGCGCGCGTATTGCTAATAACCAGCCATATATCCCAAACTTTGAGCTGAAACCCAAGGCCGTAAGGCAGGAATTCATTTCGAGGGCAGTTTGAACTCTGTACCAGGGACAGGAATTATATGCTTGATTTTTTTTTGTAAAATTGAAAAACGTTATTTTAATCAATTTAATTCTTTCAAAAGAGGTTTCAAAAAAGTCGATAACTTGGGGACTGTGTAATTTCATGTCATCGAGGGCATTAATACACAAAACCAAAAAAAAATAACAAAATCATGCAACAATTAACATACAAAGACTTAACACATTCACACTATTGATGTATGTATCTAGAATTGAAACAGGTGCACGGCAGTGCTGCGCCAACTTTGTTGTATTTTATTTCAGTAAAATATATTTCACTTGTTATTTTTGTTGTAAGCGATAAATAATTATGATGCCATTATAATGTTGTAGGTAAGGAATAAAAAGATTTTTTGTAGATTATTTGAAAACGATAATAGAGAATAAAATACTGAAATCTGTGCATAATTTGCTTTGGACCTGATTAAGGAATATTGTTTAGCAGATATAAACCACAATACCCAGTCATTTTTCATAATGCTTACTAGAAAATCAAAATATAATCCCATAAATATCCAAGAAGCAGTGAATGTGCCAAGTTCATGCATTTATACAACAGAAATTATGAAACTAAAAGTGATATTAAAAGAAAACGTGAATTTATATACAATAATTAATGTAATTCTATAGATATGAGCCAAAACCAAATAAATAATATGTATAGTAATACGTACACGCAATAGTCGTGTATGTAATTCTATAAATATAGAGAAATATATACGTCAGTAAATTATAGAAAATAAATAAATATACAATAATAATTATGTGCAATAGAAAACATAATATATAGCTATTTTGTAGACTTGTGTGTGCCTGCTCTGTGTTTCGAAAATTGGTAGGTCTTTGCACTGTTCAGCTGTTACGCGTAACAACCGGGTAATACGCAAATAAACCAGAAAGTAAGTAAAATTGATAAATTCAGGCGTGTTAAAAAGGCGTATGGGAAAGTTACGCGTACTAACCGATATGAATAAATTTAATTTAAAAATATATAAGTACTATTTGAAATAAGTTAGAATAGGTCGGTTGTCTTAGAGCCAGTCCCAATAACAAAACTATTGATAGATTTGCTTACTAGAGACAGGATTTTACATTACTTGTATGGACCTTATGTAAAAATCCTATCTCTAGTAAGCAAATCTATCGACGGATTTGTTATTGAGACAGGCCGTTAGCCACACGTAATCACAGATTAGCCGATCGGCACAAACCGAATGAGCAATAAATAATCGCTTCGGGTCGGTTTTGTACAGGGTGTCCGGTGGCGGATTTATGTTTTTAAAAGCTAATGAAACAAAAACTTACATGCATATGGCTTTCCTTCAACTGCTCAACGGACAGAGGGTTATTGGCATAAACTTTGCTTTTAAGATAGCCTCTTAAAAGCAAAGTTTATGACTAACCCTCCGGAAAATATCCGCAATGAAATTAAACAAATCCAACCGAGCTTGTTGCAGCGCGTGGCACGTAATTCGGTGGATCGGTTTCAACAATGTGTGCGTCTAAATGGACAGCATTTGGATGAAATCATTTTTAAAAAGTAAAATCCGCATTATCCCTGCATTTATTGAGTTAATTAATAAAGCCATAAGCATGTAAGTTTTTGTTTCATTAGCTTTTAAAAACATAAATCCGTCACCGGACACCCTGTATGTTTAACATGCCTGATGCATGTGCCGAACTGCCGACCCAAAGAAATGTATTTATAGTACGGGAAATACTCTTAGATCATGAGCCACCCGGGGTAGCGGCAGGGTGTGTCGGAGTCTTACCGATTAAAAATCGTACTTGGCTTCCTTTGCCATGAGATTCACCATGACCATGACAAGATCAGCTAACGTCAACGTCTCCTCAACGCGACGATACCTAAGAAATTTTCCCGATGGCGTGTGAAGTCTGCCAACCCGCATTAGGCCAGAGTGGTGGACTATAGCCTAATGATTAGGCTACGGGCCTCCTCTAAGAATGAGAGGGATTAGGGCCTAATCCCTCTCATTCGGACCCGAACCTAGCAGTAACACAGTAATTAAAGCGTTCAGGATCAAGATAGAAAACCAAACTTACGTATATTCCCGCCAGCCTCCATCTCGGCCTTCATGAGTTGGAGGTCCAGGGTTGCCTCCTCGAGTTTCTCCCGACATTGTTCTAACTCCATCTGTAGCGCCTCGGCCCTTTCTTCAGCCATCTCCTTGTCCAAAGCAGCCATCTCCGCCGCCTCTTGCAGCTCAGCTGTCTCATCATTATGAGTCTCTAACGCCTCTTGGGCTTCGCGAACCTGGTGAAGGTTGGAGCTTATATTACCATCAAGGCTGTATTCCCGAAGGGTGAAGCAGAGATGTACTAATAGATGTATATAATAAGGTCTAAACATGATTGATTCCGAGTACCTACTAAACATTTTGCTTATAAATCGTTATTGTAGCTAGAAGTTCTGTAAATTATTAATTTTAACTGGTGGTACATTTTGGCATGATAAAGATTTTAAGCAAATTATGAAATCGGCGGTAGCCCAAAGGCTAGAGCATCGCACTGGCGATCATGTGGTTGCCGGTTCGAAACCCACCAATTGCACTACCGACGTGAATCCACTCGTAACACAAGCATTTAGCTTAGCACGAGGGGTTAACAAGAATAGTTAGCTAGTAATGTGCGAACCACATTACTAGTAAGCTTTGTTTTTTTTTTAAAAAAAAAACCTGGTGAATGTCGGTGGCAGTCATTGGATGCTGGCGGCATTCTTGTGAACCCCTCTTACTAAGCTAAATGCTTGTGTTACGAGTGGGTTCACGTCGGTAGTGCAATGGGTGGGTTTCGAACCGGCAACCACATGATCGCAAGTCCGATGCCCTAGCAATTAGGCTACAGCTTCTTTATAATATTATTATTTATTATTCTTTATAATAAGGTTGTCGGTCCATCTCGTTAGAGGAGAAGACTCTCCCCTCGAGGACCTTATAGGCTTACGATCAGCATTAATAATAATATTATTGACTTACCTCCTGCTTTGCCCGCTGCAGGTCCCTCTGCAGCTGTGCCTGGGATTCCATGATCTTGGCCTTGAACTCGTTGGCTTGGTCTAACTGCAGCCGCACCCGCTCCAACTCTCTTATCTTCTCTCTGTCTTCAGCACGTCGGACCTTCAATGTCTCCAGCTTTTCTTTCAAATCCTCCACTTCAGATTTAAGGGAAGTTATCTAGAAGTGTATGGAATTTATGTTTAATGTCGAAAATATACCGTCACGCCTATTTTCCCCGAAGAGTTAGGCAGAAGTATGCTAATGTACACCCGCAGTTCGCCGGTATGTTTAGGTCCCATGTAATAGTGGGCGAGCCTATTACCATTAACCAGGGATAAATCTAAACTCCGAGGTGCTACTGAGAATTTCATAGAAAAACCCAATAACAATAACCTCTAGCGTAACAGCTGCGCTACCTAAGTTGCTTTAAAGTCGAAAAATAAAAATACAATTTTGTTGGTTACGCCTTGGCATATGACGTCACAGAAAATTACAATCTAAATATTACCTTTATCACTGAAAAATCTTAATAGATTAGTAGGTATATTCATTCAGTAATAAAAGTAAGTATGCCTAAGAAGTTTCTGCCCTGGTTCGAAAAAATTGTAGACCCAAGACTTCCTTGGTGAACAATCTACTAGTATGCATAGTGGTCGATAAGATTTCAATACTCTTCCGTCCAATCGTCTCGCCTTGCCAGTGGAAAAGCACCTGTAATGTTACTGTTACGCCGAGTAACTAGGACGACGGAGATGGGTCACGGAGATTCTGGATTAGTCGATGAAGCAGGTAGAAAACAAACAACAGGAATATGCTAGAATGCGGCACCCGCAACAAAAACAAAAACAAACGAAAAAAAATAGTTTGAGACCGGGCTCAAGGTCAACATTAACAATGGCAATTGTAAACATCTATTGTTCGCAAGTTGAATAAAGAACGTAAACATCTATTGTCTCAAGAATGCGGGCGGGTCGCATTCTTGAGATTTATCGAGATTTTTCGAATCCAGAATCTTCGTGGCTCATATAAATAATGGTCGACAGCGCCGGCCAGGTCAGTTCAGTTTTGGACACATCGAAGTGAAGTACCAAGTGATTATCAGTGCAGTGTAACAAGTGCTAGTATAGTGACTGTTCGTGTGTTTTCCTGTGTGTGTTTGTGTAGTGAATAAAGTGACTGTTTTCGGTGAAATTTGTGTTTATAATTTATCCCGAACCCCAGCTCATATCATTACTAAACTACAGATGATTTCAGCATGGTTGCATACCTCTTGTTGCGCCTGAATGTTGGCTATCTTATCCTCCATGCTAGAGGAAGCCGGTTGTGGTGAGGTGATGCTCTGGCCAGGCGTGTACTGAGGAGTGAGGGTCTCCACAAAACCAGTCTGCAAACAGCGGCGTAGGAGTTACTTTATTAATCTCCAATGATAAAAGATAAATGTTTAACTTGACATAATTGTGACATATCTGAGAAAGCAAGGCCTGTCTGAATTACTTGTCTTATTTTAAAATTTACTTTTGTGTAGTGAAACATCATTTCTCAAAATAGATATTACGTATATTATTCAAATATTTTCAATCTTATTGCCTGCTGACTGATATATTTTTATGGTCTCATAAAAAGATGACCATATACAGTCGTACAACAAAAACGATCAAAATCGGTTCAAAATTATGGAAGAATCATTTCATGCTAGTCAGAGAGCTATAGGAGTAGGTACTTATAGTGAGTAGTGGCGGAAAAGGAAAGAGTTCCCCCACTCAATCCCAACCATAAACTTTAAACGCTTATAGGTATCTTAAAACTGTATTGCCGATAGGTTTTTTTTTATCAGAGCAAGGTTTATATTTTTCATTAAACCTGCATTTTTTTTATAAGTAAATCAAACACCATTCAATCACTCTATTCGGCTCTATTTGTCCTTCCTCTACTATACTCCACTTACAATAGCATTAAAAAAATAAAGATTGTTTGTAAATAGATTATATTCCTTTTTATTTATCGTAAAATAATGGATCCTATTAATTACGGCCGGTTTCTATATCCTATCTGTCAGTAGATTTGCATACTAGAGATAGGATTTTGACAGTAGCTGTATGGAGCTTATGCCAAAATTCTATCTCTAGTAAGCAAATCTACCGACAGCTTTGATACAGAAACTGGCCGTTAGACGCTTACATCGATATGAAGATAGAGTAGGTATAGTATAAATGATCGTCCAACATAACAAAACAGCACCTACCTCAACAAATGACGCTCTCTTCCCTGTCGGCTCGGGCGACGCCGCCCTCTCAGTAGTGGGCGATGCATATGATGTGAGCGATTGTCGACTGCTTGCCAACGAGGTCCTCGAGCTGGAACCGTTCGCAAGACGTACAGGAGCGTGTCTGATGGGAGCCGAGTTGAACCGACCCGACAAATGTCTGACAGATTTTGTACTACGAGAAAATTGATTTGTTAAGACTAGTTGTATCCGCACCAGCGTCTTTGACATGAGTGTCGAGAGAATAGACAGAATATGTCAGAGGTTTTCTCGATTCATTAAGAGAGATAGCACGACAAAACCCATGACATACATGCTTATTCAGCGCTTGATGTGGATGAGAACTGAGGTCTTTAAATTTAATCTGGTGCAATGCACCTTTCGATCATCATAAGCGATGTTCGGATTCATCTCCTGTCATTCATTGTAGACTCGTTTCAACTCAGCGGTTGTCATGCGATGTACAAAGCTAAGCTTTAACAAAATGGCCAACCTCAACGTTACTGCGAAATACATTGCGTGTTGCAAAAAATAACGAAAAAAATAAAAATAGCCTTTATTATTCTTAAAAATAATGTACCAGCGACTTCGTGATCCCTAGTAATTTAAGAAAATTACGGATGGAGTCGACTGCCTAAGACGTCAGCACAGCTTTGCATTTGTGCGAGTGATAACCAAAATAAAGGGTTATGCTCGGACGCGCCGTGCTTCAAGCCGACTATAATAAAGTAGTTAAAGCCGGTTCAGAGCGCACGGACGGGCCGCGTCTCAGGCCACGCTTCTTTCTACATTATCAGTGTACACATACGCACCGGAAAACGCAGTGTGGGATGACTTCCATGAATTTAGACGGACGACCTGGTGAAGGTCGTTAAGAGTCTCTGGATGCAGGCGGCATTTAACCGGACCTTGTGAAAGTCTTTGTTCACGTAGACGTCTTTGGGCTTATACGATGATGAAGATGACTTACACAATTGCGAAGCTGAACTTACGCCCTCCGTATTTTTCCATATGTATCGTATATATCAGTACAATGATTTTATAAGAATCAGTCAAAATTAGACTATAAGAATTTATAGCAATGGACGTCGCAGAGAGTCAGCGCCGGCCATTTTGTAAGAAGCTGTATTAAGCGAGATAGATCAACAAGCGGACAGTATACTTCGATGTACACAAGTATTAAACGTATACAGGAAGCTGGAATATTCTAGAATTAAAGCAAGGCTTGTTTTAGACCCAAGAAAATTTCAATAAAAAATCTATCCTAAACTTTTTTTCAATATACATTGTGTTATTACGTCATAGATTCTAAAGCTGTGTATCGATGACACGCAGCAAAACAAATCTTACATTGATTTACGAGTGAAATACAAACGAATTAATGTCTTAACAGTCAAGTAGCGCGCATTAGATGCACAGCTTTAGATAATTAGTTATTTTAGAAAAAAATATTACTATTATGTGTCAAAACAAGCCTTATCAATATACAGACATGTCACCATCTACTCATACACCATAACTTAACATGAATAGTTACTGAACGAATATAACCAAGATTAACTTAACAAATAATGATGATTTTAATATTTGTCTGCTCTTTAAGCAGAATAAAATTTAATTAAAAAAAAGAAACGAATATTGTCAAATAAAATAGAGGTTATATTCAATCAGTGAGCAGAAAAACACAATCCAATTATTACAAAAGCTGGTTTTAGCAAAACCCAGACTAAAACATATCCATTTTAAAACCTGGGTTATCCTTTAAACCATATTTTGTAATAGGAAATATTTATATTTCACAAACATAGGTTTAGTCACAGAACATAATGCGCGTATAATCTGTGCCGTCAAAGGATATTTTAACTGACGATCTCTTGTCTTCTCTGTCGCACAGTACACAGTTCAAAGCTGCGCGAGAGAGAGATGGCACGAGGTCGTCAGTTGTTCTTTATTGGCACGCAACATATAAATATCATACACATACAAAATAAACATTAACATAGGTATTATTGTGCAGCATGAAACGAAGCTGTGAGCTTATAAATTAAATACAAAAATTCGAAAAAATATAGGTACTTAAGTATACATGTGTGGTTTTTATGACCAATAAAAAATATAATAATTTTCTTAAATAAGAACAAGAAAATTGTATGTAATTAATCCCTAGAACATAATTATTACAGTAATTAACACAAGCCGATCGGAAAAAAAAAAAAAAAACAATAAAGTAACTTTCCCGAAAACTACCATAAAATTAATCCAAAAAAAATAATATATGTCTTTACAAAAAACCACAACATGTACATATTGGTCACAAATAAAACACCAAGTATAACAATTTGAATGCAACACAAACTCTACCTTAAAAATATCATTCATTTGTAATACAGTTTACAGTTTTCATTAGATACAGCATGCTGTTAAATTAAATAACTTAAAAATAAAAATAATTAATGTGCAACTTATGAATATTAAAATTTATAATTATTGTAGAATTTGTGTAAGGTGAAGGTCCTGCGCATACGAACAGTTTTTGCATTGATTTAGTCGCAAGAATGCTTTAGCCTTAGGCCACAGAACAGCCTAGATGACTGATTATTTTTTATGGTGTCATAAAAAAGTTGGACAATAAATAGAGCCTTACAACAAAAAAATATTGAAATAGGTCTTAAAATAAGGAAGTAATAAGCATTTACACTAGCAATTTTATGCTTGACAGAGCAGATTGTGACGTCTAACCGTGCGTGCGTCATAAACATTCGTTTTACAGGAAAGAAACTGAGCATCCCCACTCAATCCCCACCAAAAACTTTAAACACTTATATCTTAGAACTTTATTATTCGATTTCAGTTTTTTTTTTTCAGTATAGTCACCAATAGAATTTTAAAAAAAATCGGTAGGACTGTTATTTTTAATATATCAGAAACAAAAACAAACCGTGTGGTTGGTGATTAATTTACGTCTCTGACTCTGAACAAGGCACACGCCTTCTTGTTCAAAGTCATAAATTTTACACCTCGTAATTTTTTCCTTAGCGTAAGCCGAATCCCAATCAAGAGTCCGAAACACCAATCAACCCGTCGATAACACGTATATTCGTGTGACTAAGTCGATGCAAATACTATCCGTCCGCACAAACCTACTTAAATTCAAGCAACAATAATCCAACAGCTTAAGTCGAGGAACTCAAACTGTTGGGCTGTTATGAACCCTTGTAATACAAGTTTGTAAGAAGGGTTTATAAAGAACATTAGTAACATATCCCGCATCTCTGTCTAAAGAATTCCAACACTGCAGAAGGCGAAAATACCAGAAAACTAGGATATATAATTATGGAGATGGTTATTAGAACATATTACTATTATTCCCAGCACTTTGTTCCCACAACCCGAGCATTTACATTAGATATTCAGGTTGTGATACCTAATTTTTATAATGTATATTGGTTTATAGGAGGCTGTTCGAAGATTAGACATGTTAATAAAGCTGTTAGTGAGAGAAATGGCGACTCTACAAAATTGTTGAAGCTAAAACATTATAGGTTAAGTCTAGAAAACTATAAATACCTCAATATTGTAATGTTTGCCAATTCGTTTCTAAAAAGCTTGATAATTTTGATATCGATAACACTAATTTCATTCACTAAACGTAGGTACCTACGCCTCGTTCAGAGTCATATAATCTTTATGTCTCGCTTTGAGCAACACCTCAAACCAAGAACAGCCACCTTCAAATACTATCGGTCTTAATTTTATTTATTTATTTAAAAATAAGCAAATAAATAAATAAAAATGACCGCGTACTATATTACATATATCATTACCTCGACATAGACAGAGATCCCGCTTTAGTCTGCGCGGGCGACGCCTTCCGACGCACCCTTCACAACCACCGCATAGTTAGTTCGGACACTTGTTAAACATGTTCAGTATACATCGTAGGAAAAGTGATACATATTCGCTTGTTGCTTACAAGGAAGTGGAGCTGATAATGTCCCTCAAAACGAGGAACTAACTACTTAAACGAAGAACTGACCTCAAAATAAATTTAAAAAAACGCATCACTTTCCCTTAAACAATGCAATTAAAACAACGTTAATAAATATTACCTTAAAATCAATATTTTTACAGAGGGAATTGTTACAATGGATATTCAAGCCGTTGCAAATTAACAAGACAAAAAAATTAAATACACAAATAATGATTGGAAGTATCAATGTGAGTCATTGTAAATTAAGATATAGATTTGAAATATCATGCAATAATCTACGTTTCGTAGAAAAGTCACTCAATTCGAGGCATACTCTTGTATGCTGACCTCGATATCTTGAAAATATAGAGAAGCGAGGCTTTCGCTTGGCCCGGTAAAATTTAAATTTTATTTTTATTTTAGGTTGGCTGATTTTATTTGATTCATGGCAATAAATATTTGAATTTGGCAAGCCAAGCGAACGCCTCAGCTTCGATTCGAGTTATTTTTACATTTTTGCCACTCTTTTATGATACTTATGTATATGTTTGGTCTACTAGGTACTACACTACGATTAGAAAAAAACAATTTAAAACAACTATATCTTTTTTTATTAAAAAAAATACTAAATAAACGGTTTCCCTATGAAGTTTCAACTTTTTATACGTCTTTTTATATATATATATATATATTATATTTTTTAGAAAACAAACATCCACAAATTTATCGTACCAATTACTTGTGGCTAAATAAAATAATAATTATAGGACTCGCGGTGGCTTAGCGGTCAGAGCGTCTGGTGTATCTAACCAGGAGACGCAGGTACGAATCCTGCACGCGGTTGAATTTTTCCTTTACTAAAATAACTGTATAATAACTATAGATTTAAAAAAACGTAGTGTAGTAAGAATGGCTCATGTTACTTTTGGTATAAAGCGCGGGATTCAAGATTCAAGTAATGTAATCCTCTGAAGTTAAGCCATCCGAACCGCCTCGAGGCACCTCACATAAAAAAGTGATAATGGGCAAAAATATCTAAAGTTGTTAAGAAAATAATCAAGTCATTTGCAGCGATCCAGCGGGATACAAGCATTAACGAAATATAATAGAGTGAGAAAGCGCGAGCGTAACATTTCATGGTAAAATTGATTTTATCGCAGCTTTGAGCATAACTTCAGAGAGGCAGAGTTACATTACGAATATTGCGCGTTAGAGTCACGAAGCCAATTTAAGGAAAGAAAAGAACGATCAAGAACGAAGGAGACATCCAGTAAAAAGAATTGCAAGCAGAAAAGAGATAGAAGAATTTACAGCGTTTTTGCTGTCAGTTTAGACGAAGTTTTCCATTTTTTTTAACTCTGTTTGGAAAGCTATTTTGCAACATCAGCAATCCCGCACTCCTGTTCCGTGGGTATATCAAGTAAGCTTGATGTCAGTGGAACAATGCACTGCAGCGCAGTAAGCTTCAAATACCTCCAAATATGTAGAAATGACTATTTACGTACCCTGCTGTAGACTACCTCCTACTACCTTACGGTCCGCTGAGAAAATCGGATAGGCAAATGCGAATAAACCAGGCGAAAACTGAAACGCAATCATTTTGGACGTGCTTAAATTTTACCTCACTGAGGTGGAGACTAAAAGGACGCAGTGACATCTATATCGTGATCTGAAATTTTAACCCAAGAACGGGCTGACATACGCGAATTAAAACGATTTTATAGGTGCAAATCTTGTGATGACATAATAATCATCGTCATCATAATCGTCTAATGAAATTTGCTGGAGAAATTGTTGTAATAAAACCTGGTTTTCGCCTGAAAAGGTAGTGGGCAAAGTTCTCGAAGATCGTCAGGGTCTCAAGTGTTGGAAATTTTAATATAAATAAAACATTTCTGGCGTTTCAATCTTCGACAGTAAAAGAGATGAGCTTGGAATACGCATAGAACCTCAAAAATAGATCATTCATTAGGTACCAAAATTTTCGTAACATGAACCACTCTGGCGGGTAAACAAAAATCGGTGCAAAAGCGTCTACAAAGCGTGGTGCGTCTCCGTGCTACATAGGACTACGTTGTGCTAATTCTATACTCACGTGGTGGGCCTAG
Source organism: Acronicta aceris (assembly GCA_910591435.1). NCBI lineage: Eukaryota > Metazoa > Arthropoda > Insecta > Lepidoptera > Noctuidae > Acronicta > Acronicta aceris. Next base: position 4,277,790 of record OU342786.1, on the reverse strand, counting down.
ACCTCTGCGCCACTGTTATACTAGCGAGGAGAGAAACACGCTATCAGTTAGGCACGCTTCTGCTAAGAGACGTGTTCAGATGTAGATTTTTTCCCAACTCGACCTCTCGTTAACTCTAAGAAGATCCGAGGTGTGTGCACGCGATTTCGCGAACGTATGAACGAATATATGATTGCCACACTTTGTGGCGTCGCTATATTGTTGTACAACAGTTGCGCAACTGTTGCACCACAAAACATTTTACTTTGTTGCAAAAACGTAACACTAAGAGTAAGCTTTTATGCTTAGCAAAAACTCTGTAAAAAGTAATGCACGTGTTTTTGAATTTCACAATATTTTTATAGCGCAATATTATTTCTTGTATGATATTATTCTATATTGTTTTTATTTTAAGCTGGGGCTAACCTCAAATCCGTACATCCGAACACGCCATAGACAATATTATGTTTTTAGAGAACTGATAAAAATAAAGAAAGGTATATTGGATAATATTGGGAACGAAACAGTGCATAATCAGCATTCATTTTGAAGCCTAGGTTTGAAACTTACACGAAATTGAAAAAAAAAGACCATTATTAATCGACAATCTATGACATAGTTGAAGTTTAATTATGTACTGAGAAATATCATCATTTTTACTAGCTCTCTGAACACAATAAATAGCAAATATAGTGGAAAATATTAGTATGTATGACTAATTTTTCACATTCATTCAAAAAGAAGTTCAGTATTACATATCTATAAACATAATTTACTACTAGTTTCTACCATTGAATACACTACTCAATTACCCCCCTCTTTTCCATACACTGTCATGCACCTTTACATTTTATTCCATTAGATTAGTGCATGTTACCTTTACCAAAGAACTTAATTTTCAACATAGCAACATTTCGTTTGTAACAATTTATGTTAGCAACATTATTAATGTCATTATTAATGTTCAACAAACAATATATGTTGTAACATACTAGCAACAACAGCATTGCTGGTTGGTAATAAATACTTAATTGCCTGGCAACATTACTGTAAAAAATCGTTATTACTTGCATCCTATAGTGTATGTATATTGTGTAGCTATACCCTTTTATTCGTTTGCGGGCGCCGTCAGGACTAGTAGTCGGTGTTGCAAGCGTAGGACTTCAGAAATTATTGGTAGAAAAAATATTTTAAGACAAAAACATTATGATAAGACGAATTTGTTATCACTAACAGAACTAAACACAACATTGAGAACACAGTTTACTATTAATATTACCTAAATGTTGCTTTTTTATTAGTAATACCTATATCTAATTGTCAATGTCATGCGGAAACCCAATTATTACAAACACCTTACTAATGTTACTATACTATGAATTTAAACTACCCTTTCTTTCACAAGATGTGCAGACATCTGTAATAATTTTCGTGGATTTTTAATTGTAGTCCATTGAAATTATTCAAATTTGAACTTTATCTCAATGGCATAAGTCTTTGTGAGATAAAATTACTGTAAAACAAATGATGCGCACTTCTGTACAATCTTAGCTAATAAGTGTTTTAAAATAAGGAGTTAAGACAATTGAGCTTTTCGTCAATTTGTAATCTAGTTTGGATAAATGAATGTTTCAACATCAGGCTTACTCTTGAAAACAATACCAACGTGATCCGATTCCAATGTCAATTTGGCTGTCGGGCGATTTCGTACTGTTGAGCACAAATCCGTTAACCTTGTATCGGCATCCCTGATTGGCCAATGGTTGGGTCGTTACCCAATCCTATTTAGTTCACTCAATCACCGCGCAATATTGAAACAATTTGGCGCTAGTCTCGGATTCAAGAGTACGTAACTTGACGAAACAGCACAATTCCAATGTCGATGTATCGGAATTGAGTTCAAGAGTAAGCCCCCAGGTCGTTGTATGAAAATGACATTTATGATCACTCAAATCACTGAGCGCTTGTCAGTGTCATACATTTTATATCGATTCGATTGCAATTAGTCTGAAGGCACAGTCAGGCCTTCAGTAAAATTCATTAAGTAGAACTATAGATGTCCACACATTCTGTAAAACCTGATTAATCCCCAGAAATTATAATTTGTTTGTATAAGTTCTTTTAAGATCTTCAGAATTTAAAACAATCTTTAATACGTTAGTGCACTAATATTTGCCTAGGACATGTAGCCTGTAGAGTTATCAAAAACATACGCAAAACCTCTTGATGCTATTTATCTCATTGAAAACTAATAAAATTCATTCTAAGTTATTTACTAAATCAAAAAATAATCTTTCAATAAAAAATGGTCTGTATTGCATCATAATCATAACATTAGTGAAGTCAAGTGAAGTTGTTGGTTCCAATGAAAATTAATAGTTGCCAAGAGTTGCGAAAATGATGTACCAAAATAGACAAATGAAAGTGCAGTTAAAGTTACTTAACTGAAATATTTTGATAGTAGTTTGATGGCATTGTTTAACAAACAATACTTGTCACCATTTGTGTATTAAAGTGGCAATTTGTTTTTTTTTTAATAGAAAAAAAATACATCGAAATGTCTTTTTATGTTTTGAAAGACTCAACTAGCAGATAATTCTGCCATTCACTTCATAATCAACAATAGTAATATAGAACTATAATATCTTTTTGTGATTTTTTTGCATTTTCCAAGCTAAGATTATTAAGTTATTTTTTAGTAAAGGAAAAAATTCAATCGCGGAATTTACGTCACCTTATGACGTAAAATCAGAATGTGAAGGCAAAATTTCAATCATGCGGGTAGGGTTCGCGGTGGCTTAGAGGTCAGAGCGTCTGGTATATCAAACCAGAAGACGCAGGTTCGAATCCTGCCCGCGATTGAATTTTTTCCTTTACTAAAAAATAACTAGAACTATAATATTCATAGCTAATAATCATTTGACTTATTAAAGTCTTCTTAAAACCTGTAATAGAATAAGCGCAAGAACTGAAAGTGGTTTGTTCAGAATCGACTACTGATCGATTACAGTAGCTTTTAATGTGTTATTTTTTTCCGAAAAGACAACCTGAAATATATTAAATACCTGAAATATAGCTCCCCGATACATTATTGGGTCGAGGTATGGAAAACTGAAACCTATTTGAACAAATTGTTATTGTTTGCGTGTGCGCACCAAAATCGTAGTCGTTGTAGGTATGACTGTAGTAAGGCCACAAGTTTTGCGTTCACGTGATATCACTAATTTATCGAAAAGACGAGTGGCGTATTAACGCACAGCCGAAACTACAGGAGCTAGATCCCTGAAAGTTTGCATGCTGGTTCCTGTTGCACTGTAGACAAGCACTAAGAAAGATTTTTTGGAAATTCAATCCCTGAGGTGGTGAAAATGGGTTGAAAGTTTGTATGAAAGTCCGGACACACTACCATGCGTTTGACATACACACACACATATACGTTTTACGTGGGAGAGCCATGCTTCTTCACGAACGGGCCGGGTCGACCGGAGTGATACCACGGCCTCACAGAAATCCGGCGTTAAACAACGCTTACGTTGTGTTTCGCCGAGTCAGTGAGGTTACCGGAGGCCTAATCCCCTTTTAAAAGCAACGCACTTGTGACTCCTATGGTGTTGCAGGTGTCCATGGGTGGCGGTAATCGCTTACCATCAGGCGATCTCGTTTGCCCTCGTATGCTCGTTTGCACTCCTATTCCATATAAAAAAACATATTTAATAAACGATGACATCATCAAGATAATATTCCATAGTACAGCTTTTGACATTTTGACAATTGTTTTCTTCCATAGGTATAAAATTATGCTTAACGCATGATATGAAACCTCCATGGTGTAGGTACAATGGGCACAGTATATTTTAAATTACCTAAGTATGCAGGCGAAGCTTGCGAACTCTAGTTATAAATAAGACTCAATATTGTTACGCCGAGTAACTAGGACGACGGAGATGGGTCACGGAGATTCTGGATTAGTCGATGAAGCAGGTAGAAAACAAACAAGAGGAATATGCTAGAATGCGGCACCCGCAACAAAAAGAAAGACAAACAAAACACAATAGCGTGAGACCGGGCTCAAGGTCAAGGATTAACAATGGCGATTGTAAACATCTATTGTTCGCAAGTTGAATAAAGGACGTAAACATCTATTGTTTGCAAGCTGAATAAAGGGACGTAAACATCTATTGTCTCAAAAATGCGGGCGGGTCGCATTATTGAGATTTATCGAGATTTTTCGAATCCAGAATCTTCGTGGCCCATATAAATAATGGTCGACAGCGTCGGCAAGAGCAGTTCAGTTTTGGACGCATCCAAGTGAAGATCGAAGTGAAGTTACAAGTGATTATCAGTGCAGTGTAACAAGTGCTAGTGTATAGTGACTGTTCGTGTGATTTCTGTGTGTTTGTGTGGTGAATAAAGTGACTGTTTTCGGTGAAATTAGTGATTTTAATTTATCCCGAACCCCAGCTCGTAACATTTGGTGTCAGAAGTGGGATAAATTATGCCGGTTTTACCGAAAGAAGATACGGAAGGTATCCGGACAAGAAGTCAGCGGCAGCAGGAGATGGACCAGAGACGATTTGCAGATTCGCCGTCACTACCTTCGGGTCATGAGCAACCACCTAATGACCCAGTCGCTGGTCCATCCGGGACATCTCCAGCACCTGCAGTTGACCTTGCAGCCTTAATGGCACTGATGCAGGAGCAAGCCCGCCGTCAGGAGGAGCAAGCCCGCCGTCAAGAGGAGCAGGCCCGCCGTCAAGAGGAGCAGGCCCGCCGTCAAGAGGAGCAGGCACGCCTACTGCGGGAGCAAATGCAGAAGGATAAGGAGGAGCAGGCACGCCTGCTACGGGAACAGCGGCAGCAAGATAAGGAGGAGCAGGGACGTCGGGAGGAGGAGCAGGCACGTCGGGAGGAGGAGCAGGCCCGTCGCCAAGAGGAACAGATGAACCTCATAAAGGACCTCCATGGGACCCTTGGCAAACAGCTGGGTGTTATGAAGGAGCAGGTGGAGCAGCACGAGAGTCGACTTGCCAAAGCCGAGGAACAGATTGCTAACGTGACAAAGGCGTTGGGCGATTTGAAGGCAGGAAAGGGATTTGTGGCTCCTGTGGTTGACACCCCCATGACCTCCTCAGTACGTGGATTTAAAGTACCACCGTTTGATGGAACCTCTTCATGGTCAGCTTACAGACTCCAGTTTGAAGCCTATGTGGAATCAAATGGATGGGACAAAGCTCAAGCCAAGACGGCACTCACCTTATGCCTCCGCGACCAGGCTTTAACTGTACTGGAGGCGCTCGGCAAGGACATGACCTACGACCAACTACTGGAAGCATTGGACTCAAGATACGGCGACGCGCATCTAGAATACGTGTTTCGTGCCCAGCTGAAGGACCGAGTACAGCGCGGTGCAGAGACCCTACAGCAGTGGGCTCTAGAAGTTGAGAAGTTGGTTCGGAAAGCCTACCAGTCCACACCTGCGCTTATCGACGGAAATCTTGTTCAGGCGTTCGTCGATGGAATACGTGATCTAGAAGTCAGAGCCGCTGTGAGACTTGGGCACCACAAGACTTTAAGAGACGCCTTAGCCCATGCCTTGGAAGTAGAAGCAGTGAGACAGGACCATCGGGCTCACCGTATCCGGGAAGTCGTTTTACCAACATGCCATCTTTGCGGAGAAAAGGGCCATTTCCAGGCAGGTTGCCCGAAGCGCAGCGAGGGTCGAAAGGATGGTGCAGCATCACCAAGATGCTACATATGCGGAGAAAAGGGCCACCTCCGAGCTAATTGCCCAAAGGGAACCACGTGGCGACAGAAGACCTATGGTGAAACAGTAAGGGCGGTGAATGCAACCGCCGAGGAGCAGCAGGGAAACGAATAAAAGCCAGGACTGCGGGGCGGGTGCTGGCTGGTGCAGAAGTAGCCCCAAGGATTTCGATCTCACAAGCCCATGATGGAAACAGCCTGATCATCAAAGGTGAAGTCAACAGAACACCCTGTAAGCTGACAATAGACACTGGAGCTTCTCGCACGGTTGTGAATTCTCAGCTGGCACGTCGGGTTCTTGGGGACTGCATCAATGACCGTGAGTGTATACAATTAGTAACAGCTACTGGTCAGCACATATCCGTCCGAGGCGAGAAGGAGGTGGAGTTGAAACTTGGCAACAGAATATATCGGCATAATGTCATCGTAGCCGATATAGTAGACGACTGTATCCTGGGATTGGACTTTATGCGAGAGAATTATTGTGAGATCGACGTTAATCAAGGAGTATTGAAATGCGGGACAGAGGAAATCTTTATGGAAGGCGCAACCGCTGGGAAAGTGTTCTGCCTGAAGAAAATAATTCTACCCCCTAAGTCGGAAACAATTGTCCCAGTCGCTCTACCACAGAATGCTGGGCAGGAAAATCGATGTATTCTAATAGAAAGATTGGACGAAGACTTACCATGGAAGATGGCACGAACGTTGGTGAAGGCTTCAAATATATCAGCTGTACGCATACTCAATCCCAGTGATAAGGAGCAAGTGATCAAGAAGGGCACATTAATGGGTACTTCTGAAGAAGTAGCCTGGATGCGACGTTGCAGTGATCAGTGTACTGGTAATAACGCTCACAATTCAAGGTTTAACGTGGCAACACTCTTGGAAGACTGTAGAAATCATATGTCTGAAGAAGAAATGGACAAAGCTAAGAAGATGTTGCTTCAGTACGCTGATATTTTCTCTGCAAATGATGCCGATATAGGAAAAACCGGATTGGTGCAACACAAGATCAATACTGGCAATGAGTCACCAATTCGTCAGCGACCTAGAAGACTGCCAGTTGCAAGAGAGAAGGAAGTGGAGATCATGATTGAGGGGATGGTGAAGGATGGTGTAATAGAGCCTTCATCTAGTCCGTGGTGTTCTCCTGTCGTATTAGTGAAAAAGAAAGATGGCAGTATGCGCTTCTGCGTGGACTATCGACGACTGAACGACATTACGAAGAAGGACAGCTACCCATTGCCAAGGATTGATGACACACTGGATACACTGACAGGCATGAAATGGTTTACCACCTTAGACCTCAAAAGTGGCTACTGGCAAGTGGAAATAGACCCAAAGGATAAGGAGAAGACCGCATTCTCTACGGGAAAGGGTCTGTGGCAGTTTAAAGTAATGCCGTTTGGATTGTGTAATGCTCCTGCCACGTTCGAGAGACTTATGGAACTAGTGCTCACTGGCCTGATCGGAGATGCCTGCCTGGTCTATTTGGATGACATCATCATTGTGGGCCGTACATTTGATGACCACCTACGAAACCTGGAACGTGTGCTATCAAAAATCAGAGGAGCCAATCTAAAGTTGAGTCCGAAAAAGTGCTCATTATTCAAACGACAAGTGAGTTTTCTGGGACACGTAGTTTCGGAAAAGGGTGTTGAAACGGATCCAGAGAAGATAGTTGCTGTCAAAGAGTGGCCAGTGCCGAAAGATAAGACGCAAGTCAGAGCATTTTTGGGCTTGTGCTCCTACTATCGACGGTTTGTGAAGAATTTTTCGGACATTGCGAAACCTTTACACAAATTGACCGAGGAAAAGGCACAGTTCTGCTGGGACACAAACTGTGACAGTGCTTTTCAAGAGTTAAAGGACCGTCTGTGCAATACACCTATATTGGGCTACCCTGACACTGAAAATGAATTCATCGTGGACACAGACGCAAGTAATACTGGAATTGGTGGAGTGTTGTCACAGAAAAAAGGAGATCAGGAGGTTGTGATAGCCTACTTCAGTAAATCATTGTCAAAACCGGAGAGAAACTACTGCGTCACGAGAAGAGAACTGCTCGCAATAGTCAAGACGTTGCAACATTTCAGCAAGTATTTATTGGGAAGGAAATTTTACCTGCGCACGGACCATGCTGCACTAAAGTGGCTATTGCAGTTTAAGAACCCGGAAGGACAAGTAGCAAGGTGGATTGAGCTACTACAAGAATTCGACTTCGTAATTGAACATCGCAGTGGCAGATCCCACGGTAACGCAGATGCGTTGTCACGAAGACCTTGTCCAGAGAAGTGCAAACATTGTTCCAGACAAGAGGCTAAAGAAACAGTGCCCTTGAGGATGCTGAAAACTGACCTTAGCGACGAATGGAAAGAAAACTTACAGCAGGCTCAGGAAAAAGACGCTGATATCAAACCGATCCTCGAGTGGATGAAAGCTGGTGCCTCTAAACCAACATGGAGTGATGTTGCGTCATTGAGCACAGTCACAAAAAGTTACTGGGCACAGTGGGACAGTCTGCTGATACAAAATGGTGTCTTATGCCGGAAATGGGAAAATGTTAAAGGGGACAAGTGTCATCTGCAGATGGTAGTTCCCAAAGCTAAGGTGCCAGATGTCCTGCGACTTTACCATGACGGATGTTCGGGAGGCCATCTAGGTGTAAAAAGGACTCTATTAAAGATTCGAGAGCGATTCTACTGGATCCACTGTCGGGACGATGTTGAAGACTGGTGTCGTAAATGCACTAGTTGCGCAGCTGTAAAAGGGCCTCACACGCGCAGCAGAGGAGCATTGAAAGTCTACAACGTTGGTGCGCCCTGGGAACGAATAGCCCTAGACGTTGCGGGACCATTTCCAGAAAGTGAAAGTGGAAACAAGTATTTTATGGTTGTGATGGACTATTTCACAAAGTGGCCGGAAGTGTTCGCCATTCCTAACCAAGAAGCTTCGACGGTTGCAGATAAATTGGTCCATGAAGTCTTCTGTCGATTTGGAGTACCCTTGGAGATTCACAGCGACCAAGGAAGGAATTTTGAGTCTCAAATATTCCAGGAGACGTGTCGGGTAATGGGTACCCATAAAACCAGAACCACCTCTTACCACCCACAATCTGATGGAATGGTTGAACGATTCAATCAAACCTTAGAGAGATATCTGGCAAAAGTCGTGGGGAACAGGCAGAGGGATTGGGATAAGCACATCCAGCCGTTCCTTTTGTCATACCGGAGTGCAGTTCACGAAAGTACGTCGGTAACACCAGCCTTCGCGAACTTCGGAAGAGAACTACGGTTGCCTGCAGATCTCATCACCGGTATTCCGCCTGACACCCCCCGTTGTGTGACTGATTATGCAAACGACTTGCGTACCAGAATGAATGACATATATGAGCATGTCAGACAATCAGGCCAACAAACATCTGAGAGGATGAAGACCCGCTATGACCGCAAGATGAACAATAAGGGCTTCGACGAAGGCTCACTAGTGTGGCTACATAACCCCGTACGCAGCAAAGGAAAATCACCGAAGTTACAGGCAAAATGGGACGGTCCCTACCGAGTCGTGACTAAGATCAACGATGTGACCTACCGGATACAGAAAGGACCAAGAGGTGCTCCGAAGATCGTTCATGTGGATCGTTTGGCACGTTATCACGGATGTAATAATGCTCGGGACGAGCATGTCTTAGGAGGGGGCAGTGTTACGCCGAGTAACTAGGACGACGGAGATGGGTCACGGAGATTCTGGATTAGTCGATGAAGCAGGTAGAAAACAAACAAGAGGAATATGCTAGAATGCGGCACCCGCAACAAAAAGAAAGACAAACAAAACACAATAGCGTGAGACCGGGCTCAAGGTCAAGGATTAACAATGGCGATTGTAAACATCTATTGTTCGCAAGTTGAATAAAGGACGTAAACATCTATTGTTTGCAAGCTGAATAAAGGGACGTAAACATCTATTGTCTCAAAAATGCGGGCGGGTCGCATTATTGAGATTTATCGAGATTTTTCGAATCCAGAATCTTCGTGGCCCATATAAATAATGGTCGACAGCGTCGGCAAGAGCAGTTCAGTTTTGGACGCATCCAAGTGAAGATCGAAGTGAAGTTACAAGTGATTATCAGTGCAGTGTAACAAGTGCTAGTGTATAGTGACTGTTCGTGTGATTTCTGTGTGTTTGTGTGGTGAATAAAGTGACTGTTTTCGGTGAAATTAGTGATTTTAATTTATCCCGAACCCCAGCTCGTAACAATATTCTAATCGACGCGTTTGAGCTCTTGGGCTTTTTCAGTTAAACGTAGTATATTTAATTTTTATTGTAATTAAATACCGATAAACATCAAGTTTTTGTAGTTTTAAGAATTAATTTAAGGTCGTCTAATAGTTTGGTACTATCAAAATACCTCAGCCTTCACACAACACAAGAATGTTTAAATTCGTTCTTTTTATGTCGCAACATACCTGCTAAGCCTTCTATTGGTAGCAGTGGACCTGGGTTCATCTGACATAGAAGTTATAGAAGTCTCCATAGGATTATCTTCACCATCCAACAACTGGATTTGTGTTTGACGGACAAACACACCATAGTTCTCTTCACACTGAAATTTGTAGGAAAAGGGTTTTTACTCACCGCTTAACAGTTTTTTTTACGAGAATACATCCTTTTCTTCACAACAGACTTTCGTTTCATATCACACAAAAGATGAACAAGAGCCTTTATAATTGAATAATGAGTTATATAACTTTATAGACTTAATTTCTTTAAATAAATCATGTAAGTTTATTGTAGTTCATGAATTCACATAAAACACCCAGTACTACATAAAAACACTTTTTTTTTTTATTAATTGTCCACGGAGGTACTGATACCTACCCTACCTTTATGCTCCAGCTCCAGGGCTTAGAAGAGGCCCGGAGCATAAAAGTAGGATAGGCATGGACAGTTCACAACTTTCAAACATTTTATTGTATTTATTATTATTTAAGTCAAACTGATATGTTTACAATTTTTGCAAATAGAAAACGTAAGAATCAAGTGCACAATTCAGGTTCAAATTTTATACTGTATTCATTAGATGTAATTTTATACATAATTTCAACAGCAAAGCCTTGATAATCCGGATGACGCTACAATGTCGCAATATTTTATTTCATTTCTGTATTCAAAGGAACACATGATTTGTTCCGTTTGTGTGCAGTAACGTATCCAGCGTGGGGGAGGGGTTAGAAGTCCAAGCCCCCCAAATGCATCTGCATCCATCAGCTCCGGATCTACTAGCTTTTTTTTGAACAAGGGCAGAAAATTGAACGTGACGGCCCTCTCGCAAAAAAAACTAATATAATGTATAATGGATGGCACCTTTTTGATAACCCTAAGATTATAACTGTTGTGATATGTTCAAAAACCAACTGGGTGTAGCCAGATATTCGCTGTTTTGGAGGGCTTTCCAAACTTCGAAACTCCCTGAGAGACCCACATGCACTGGATGCTAGGCACTTTGGCAATAATTTTTTAATGACTAGCTGACTCGGCAGACTTCGTACTTTCATATTTATTCACCTTTTAAATCTTCTCTGGACTTCCACAAATAATTCAAGACCAAAATTAGTCAAATCGGTCCAGCCGTTCTCGAGTTTTAGCGAGACTAACGAACAGCAATTATTTTTTATATATATAGATAGAAGATAGATTTTGGTTCCCCCTGAAACTGCTGCAAGGGCAGGTATCCCAGTTTGACCCCCTCTCCCCTCTAGATCCAGACTTGGACTCCACCATATGAACCATGACAAATCATAGAATGAACTTAATTATCCTAATTTCTTCGTATTAACCCGTCCCAAACCAACATCCTGTATCTACCACTGTTTATTTGTGACCAGGATTAGAATTTTGCAACGGACACCACATTTGACCGCTTGACCGCCAGTTCTGTGATGTTAAGCGATATGTGAATTGTTGAATGTGAATTTGTTATGTGAATTATTATTATTAACTAGCTGTCCCCAGGCATGTGATGCAATGCCTGTTTTTTTTTCATCATAAACCTTACAAGAGTTTCATCACAATAATGAATGGTGGAAGATAGAAGATAGATCTTAGGTACCGGTGCATTATGCATGCTATGTCAAGGTGTTAGGAATAATAGCCTGTTATTCCGTATTACTCTTAGCCATGGTCTCACAGGCAAGTGGTGGGTCAGAGAATCACTTAAATTTTTTAAAGTTGTGTAATACTTTTTTGTTGTATTTTTTAAGTAAAGGACTGGCTCATTAGTTTAGTGGTTGTTAGTTTGCTATGCTACAGCTCCTGGGTTTAACTACAAGGCCAAGCAAAATATTATTGGGTTTTTCTATTAAATTCTCAGTGGCTACATTCGGATTTGTGCCTAGTTAATAGCAATAAGCGCACACTATTATGGGATCTAAATATTCTGGCGAACTGTGGATGTATATTAATAATGCTTTTGCAAATGTTCCACTGATCTGATATCATCTTGTGATGGATTGTTCAGCTCCCTATAATATGGTTGAGCTACACAATGACAGAGGCATACATGCCATCGGCAGGGACTGGTCTACTCAAAGCCACCGTTGATCTTTCTTTAAAAAGCTAAACAGACATTGCCCTGCATTGTATAACTCACATATTCTGATACTATGATGTTTAACAAATGTTTAATAAACATCTCTCTGTTATAGAGGTGTTACAGACAGCCCCCTATGCAGAGCCTGCATGAGGAACAACAAGACAGCGGCGGTCCGGAGGTCGCTGCATACAGGGCAAAGTACCTCGGAACACCATGTACTCTCCAAGAGATCGCCAGCAACATTGATGGCTTGCTTGGCTTCCTCGAGGAGTTCAGGTGGCTCGAATAACCAAATCTTCCCACACACACGCAAAATACGCCGCTTTAACGTGGAGTTGCGGAAAATAGTCAACTATACCATTACCAAAACTACTATGATGTTTGGACTGAAGATCAGGTGCATAGTACTTGCAACCAGTGTTTGTATGAGAAGATGTATGAATGTGGAAGAAGCAAAAGAAGTATGCAAGAATACCCCTATGGTAGAAAGGCATGTGTAGTATGAATATGTAAATAATAAAATACACCTCTGCCTAATCCTTCAGGCAATACAGGTGTGATAATATGGGTAACACTTACTACAAAAAAATAGTAACTTACGGTAAAATAAGCGTGTCCCCGGACAGTGCCATTGTTTTTTCCCTTTGGCTCATCCAATATCACGCCGATCCATTTCCCAGTTGCGAAAGTAGGGTGCCCCACGTATGCAACAGACCCTTTCACATCTTTGCCCACTACCATCACACGCTGGCCCAGCGTTAGCAGCTTATCCGACATTTTTACTTCTTATTTTCATATACCTACTACGAAATAAAAATAATGTAAGTACAAATCACAAAGTCTCACGACTCATTTCACCGAATTCATTTTACCACCTTATTTGTAAAAATAATTGCAGCACTCAAATGATGAACCGTTACACAAATTATAACATATTTTTATACATCAATGTTTATATTATTCAGATTTTATCAGAAACTTAAGAAATAATATTGCCGATCTAATGCAGAATTTCTCAAATCTATGTTGTCAACTTGTCAAGTAAACTGTCATTTTTTGGCAAATTATGGCTCATCGATCGACGTTTCGATGTTGCTTTGCGAATCAGAATTATTCGGAATATTAACAATAACAAAATATATTATATTCGCTTAGACCTAGCTGCCCTTGTTTACAATATCTAAAAATGTATTTATATCGGAACAACAGACAGTATTCAACATAATAGAATTATAGTTCATCATCATCAGCCTATGTGATTAGACTAGTCCACTGCTGGACGCAGGCCTCCCCCAAAATGTGCGCCGTTTCTATCCTGTCCTTGCTCGACTTGTTGCATCCAGTATCCTTTCGCAAATCATCACGTATATTATAAAGTACTTTGTGATCATCACTATAGGTTGCCGGAGGGCGTCATAATACGCTACATATTTTACCAAGTCGCGTTCTCCATTCAAGAACAGATAATATTATAGTTACTTACTAGGGCTGAGCCTTACACTAGAGGCGGCGCCGAAGCCGTTACGGAAATTAGACCCGGCCTCGATCTCTCCCGAGTTTCTCCCAAGTAGTGGTACAAGGGGTGCACCTCATCGCAAAACATAAAAAATACATTGTGTTATTAGTAGAGGGAGCGCCTCGGCATCGAATATGCTTTTGACGGCCCTATAGCAGGTCCGTTCTAGAAAGGAATCGCGGTGTTGTACTGCTAGCTGACATCTTTGAGCAACCCAGAGTGAGAGTGATTTAATAATATTTTGAACTATAAATGTCGTTGCAGAGTGCCATAACAGCTGAAGTCCAGACTCGCTGGTCCACTGCTAGAGCCCTGATTAGACGGGTATAGGTCTCGCTGTGTGTCGGGCCGTACGGTATTACAAGTCTAGTTCAAGGACGTAGCCAGGGATTTCAAGTATATAACAACTTTGTTTGAAGCTGGCTGTTTCAGAGAATTGCAAATATTCTGCAAATACAACAATTTTCAATAGCTACTTCGCAAAGCGATATTGCATCAGTCGACGTACCTCATCGGAATGACTCATAGGTCCTTCCGTAGTCCAACTGAACTCTGAGATTGTTTACTCATTAGTAGGTAGTGATGACGTACCTACTACCTACAAAGTAGGTATTTATTATTTAGATAGGTAGGTAGGTATTTTTTATTATTTATTATTCTTAGCGCTAATTAAGCTGTTTATCGTCAATGAATATTCTGGGTGTTTTTAGATCTGGGGGTCTTTTAATTATTTAATGAGTGGCGTAATTTCAAAACTTTTTATTACTCGAGAGAATATAGAAAGTAGGTACCTAGGTACTTAATATTCACTGTTTATGTTGATGCTTCTCATCGTCTACAGCCAGGGAATAAAACGATACTTTTGTTGTCTGTCTCTGCAGCCCGCCCTCCTTACACCATCATTCCAAGTCTGCGCAAAGCCATGAAGAATCCCGCACTCAATAGTACAGATTTAATTACAAATAAGTAGGTACATAGGTACTTACCTTTAACTATCGATAAATTGCTACCATTTTATTTTTTTTATTTCGCTAGCCAAGCAACAGCAGTGACCTCTTTAAAAAATGTTAGCTTTTTATTCTTAGTTCGTTGATTCCGAGAACTGTGGGTCTTTGTCCTGTAGATTTTCAATTAAAAAAACACGCGCTACCGTGCTAGGCAAAGCAGACTTTTAAATCAATGATTAGAGACTGGCTTGTATTTTATTCGTCCGTCTGTTGATGTTGACCTTTGTTGAGATGACCGTCAGATATTGTCTTGACCTCGCCGTCCGAACCTACGATATGAAACCAAACAATGGCTATTTACTTTGCAGTTTAACAGGCAAAATAACAGCTTTTTGGGACATTGGCTGAAAGGTTTCTTGTTGCCAACTATTTAAGAAACCCTTAATTAACTAGATAGGTATCTCCTGAATTAAAGACTAAAATATAATTAACAGACGAATAATCCTTTAAATTTTAATCTCCAGTTAGCGTTGTTCATACTTCATACCTAGCACGACAGTGACCTCATAGCACCAACCTCGCTAAAACGAGCACATGACTCACTCGTTTCAAACTTTTTCCTGTCTTTACTGTAGCTCTTATGGCTTCAGTATAAGAGCTACAATGACAAATTTAATTGTGTTAATAAAAATATTCCTTCCTTATACGCGCCCGGTGTGATATTCTCGAGACTTACTGATGATTGTTTAGTTATGTTTTGAATACATCGATGCGTTACTAACAAACTTGTTTGGCAACAATCCGGCTACAGTGAGCATTGTAAATCACACTGTCGAGATAGATATGAACATTATTTCGTAAGATGCCGTGCGTCACGTAGCTAGTAATAATTTTATTGGCTTAGATAATAATTAACAAACGTAGGTTATAAATTCTTGGTTAATTATGTGCTTAGGTATTTTCATATTCTTGAAATTGCTACTTATGCCTATCTGTATTAGAGGTCTTTATGGTTATTTTAAATTATTATATATTTAAATATATATATATAGCTTATTAGTCAATCCTCGTGTGTTTGGGCGCGAACGCTGTGGTCTTTGGGTGATTTATTTAGGAAAACAATGCCAATCAGCAATTAGGTATGTGGGCATAATGAGATTTCAACGGAATGCGAGTCAATTGTAACGGTCTAATTAAGCATTTGCGAATTTCGCCTGCAACCGGTAGTTATACTGCATGACGAATCCGATGAAAAGGCACACGGACGGCATCGAGTCAGCAACACCCGACTCGCCCGCCTACTTTCACTTACACAAGCCTATCCCGTTAGGTTATAATACGTGTGCCAGCAACACAAATAAAAAAAAAACACCACTTACAAAAACATGTGTAATCGTTTAATTATTAATTGAATCATTACAGCAATTTAAAAATACAATGTAAAAAACAAAAAGCGATTATTACTATTTCGTTCAGTTATAATTGCAACTAAGGACGTGAGACGGCGTCGATATAATATATAATAACTTTTTACAGGGGAGTCGCAAGGCACAGGGCACGCAAGGCCTATGCGGCCGTGTAATCTCTTCTCTGTAAACGTCTGTGCTTTCTAAATACATATTCGATAGGGTTTTACAATAACGCGCACGTTCTCATAATTTAAGAAGACTATGAACGGTGTACATGTTACGTGTGTGCGAGCGCAGACTCAGAAGCCGTGCACCTTGAGCTGCTCGGGCTTCACGAGGCCCGACTTAGTCAGCCACTGGCAAATGTTCTCGCGCTGGTCGCCCTGAAGCTGCAGCACCTCGCCGTACTCCGGGTGCTCCACGACGGTTCCGTTGCACGCGAACTCCTTCTTGCATGCCCGCACTATCTTCTTCAGGTCATATTCCGACGAGAGGCCTTGCACCGTTGTCAGCGTCTTACGCCCGTTCCGCTGCTGGATTCGGACGTGGACTAGACCATCTTGTACGTCGTCTTCCGAGCTTTTGATAGCATCGGCGAATGGGTCGAATGTGTTCAGATTCTGGATGGACATACGATTGAACGTCGGTACTCTTTGTTCCACGAAACGCTGCGATACTACGCACGTACACGAATTAACTGTCACTGATAACGCGCGGTGATGTGTGCTCGCAGAGATACGACCAATTTACGCAAACTCCAAAATGTAATGGCGGACACGACCGAAAAATGAAAATGTCACGCGGAGGCGGAAATTATCGATCACTACCATAGACAAACGGATGTTTGCATATAAAGCACTGTATACATTTGTTATATTTTAGTAGCTTTAACTTTTAAAAGTATTTTTAGTATATTTTTATTACCCCTTCAATTTTGCATACAATTTTGGCACATAGTCGTCATATTTGGCAACATAAAAATTTCCGGCGACTGGGGTTCCAAGTTTAAATTGCTGCGCGAATTTAGCAATAGAAAACTTTCCTCTTTTGTCTCCAGAATTATTACGCAACTTCGTTATTTTCGAAAAATCACATTTTCCGGGCTGCTTGTAAACTAAATACACATAGCGGTGCAATCCTGTTCCCTTTGGTGGACCGGAACCGATGTATTCAGACAAAACTTCTCCCTTACCTAGGTCTGCACCAAAAATGTTTCCAACCAGCCAATGATGCCATTCACGGTACTTAGGGTCCTCACGGCTAGGTGCATCGGGGTCTACCATAGCTAGGGTGTAATATTCTTCATTTTTAGCTGCCCATGTAACTATAGGTTGGTCTTTGACTTGAGTAGGTGTAAGTTCTTTACCTGTATCAACTGTAGTACCATTTGGGTATTTTACAGTCAACAACTCTGAAGGTGCTATATTAATCACGTCGGGCACAACACAATGCTCTTTGAAAAGAGTTTGAAGTTCAGTCATCTTTTCAATCTGTATTCCTTGAATATTAATTAAAACTGTCACTATTGAAAAGATGGAGACTAAAATAAATATAGTTTTATGTAACTCTAACCGAATTGTACGGAGCCGGAGATTTTCCAAAAACCATATCAACAATTTTGACAAAAACTGTTGCTTAGTTACTCTTGACTTTGTCTATGAGAAATAAGAATTAATTATTAAGTAAAAAAGTTTTATTATATTTTAATGAATTCTAATAAACTGATTATAAATAATAAATTATTCTATAGTTAAATGATTATTCACAATATTTTAATTTATTTATTTTGGCGTTTGGGCAACAAATAAAATAAAGTATACGAAAACCAAATGTAGAAACAGCTTTAGAATATAGTCAAAGTTTGTCTATGGTATAAATGGAATATAGATAAAAAATTGGACGTTTTAACGACAGCTACGTAAAATAACATCTCAGTAATCTGTGTTAACGTCTTGTCTTGCGTTCGGATACACACTCCAGAAGAATTCAGAACAAATATGAAAATTATTTTTATTTCTACTACATACATAATTTAAAAGTTATAGTTAATTGGAAGCTTTAGTCATTTAAAATAACATCACAAAATAATTTCTAATATTGCTTGTAGGTAAAAGGTATGCAGAATGACGAACATACTACCTATGTCGGAGATCAACTGGGACCTATAGTAATTTATAAGAAAGAGAAGAATAATACAGCGGTAGCAGTATTCTTATCCTAGTGATTTGACCGACCACGAGTCTGCTAACCCGCACTAGGACGCCGTGGTTGACTACTTTAAAGTTTCCCCACTAGGATTTTCTCCTATATCGCGGGTGCTTTTACAAACACAAATTCTCACATAACCAAATGGCCCGACCCGGAACAACTACCTGTAGGTCTTACAAATAATGGTTTCGTGCGGGGATCGAACCCACAACCCATGGCTTAGAAGCAGATCGCGCAGCCGCTAGGTACGTCAAACGTGTCGTCGATGGATGATGATCTATTTACAGAAATAAAATATTGCTATTATTTTAATTATATACTTGTATTTCGCTTTACGTAATATACTTGCAACCTGCAACCAACATTTATGCCAACAGTACTGCTGCCTGTCATTCTCAGAAGACCTGGGACCAAAGAATAAAATAATATAGCTGTTCCTGGGACTCTTAGAGGAGGCTAAAATGGACACTTGATAAAACACAATAAGATTCATGGACAGAATACCACACGCAATATTTTCCAGAGTAAGCTGACCTCTAAGTATATGAAACTCCTACACCAAGTGAGGTCAGTTTAAATTGGAGATGTTGAAATGTATGGCCATGTGTCTTGTGAATCTTGATACAAATAATATCACAGGGATGGATATACATATGGGCTTATTGCGCTGCAGCCCAAAGCCCCCAGAATCTATTGAAGACAAAATGTACGAAAAAAATATGTTTAAACGAATATTTTAAAAGGGTAATAAGTAGATTAATTAGGTGGTCCCCTAAAAATGTAATATTAGCCCCGGGCCCCACGAACTTATAGTCTGCCCCTGTATTTTCAAAACTAATTTGTCTTCTTTGTTTTATTATTCAAAAGCTTATGCTAGACCACCAGTTCGCCTGATATTAAGCAACCAATATTTATTATAATAATATTATTTTTCTGCTCTTCATATTAATAAGCAGATACAGAAGACATATTGGGCTATTAGCCATGGGAGGACCCAATAATACAGGCAGGCACTGGTCTGTAAGTAAACTCCTTGTTCACACATTTCTGATAAGTTTGGCATGTAAGTAACATGTGAAGAGGAAATAGATGTTCATAAAAAACATATTTTTATTTTTTTCTGTGGTGATTTTAAACCCTTTAGGCCTAGTGGGCTGTAGGATAGGTTTATAATGATATATCTTTGTATGTGGTCCTAGTTCACTTCACCAACTGATTTTAATATGGACCCGGTAGGTGGCACTATTGTCAACATTCATTGGGATGAGAGTTAATAAATATCTTCATCATTCAATGGTGAATAAAGGTCACTTTTAGTGAATATAGTCAAGTCTGATATCTAGCTTTTCTAATCCATAGAAGCAGTGGTAGCCTAATGGCTAGGGTGTTGGACTGGCAATCATGTGGTTGCCAGTTCGAATCCCACCTATTTCATTAGCGACGTGAACCCACTTGTAACACAAGCATTTAGCTTAGGAGGCTGCTTACTGCAAGTATTCATTCCACCTGGCCAGTAGCCATTCCCCACAACCATAGCCTTGATAATGCCTCCACTCAAGAACTTCATGTTTCTTTGATTTTAAGATACTATATTTATATTACACAACAATATACACCAATCAAGTTTTTACACTCCCAAATCAACTATTACAATACAGTTAAAAAATTTTAACTCTTGATATTTTTAGCCTTAGCCTGGGTTAACATTGTGTCTGCAGTGAGGGGAGCCCGTAATTTCCTGCCGATGACGTCAGCTTCCAACTGCATGATAACTTCACGAGTATTTTTCAATTTCCTCATAATATCCTCAATCCGCTTTTGCTTCTCTGATATCTCAACAAACAAATCATCTAGATCCTTACAATCACCTTCGTCGACACACGGAACGATGTTTTTATGTTTATATCGGGTATTAGCCACAGTTTCAACTCTCAGATTGAGCAATTTATTTTCGACCAACAACCTTTTTTGATCGTACTCCACACAAGCTTTACCAAATCTTTTCCGCGATTCGACCACTATACTCATTAGATTTTCGCAATTGGATTCTAATTCTAAGTCATCGGAATCTGTAATAATGAAAATAAACATCGTTTTAGAGATAAAACAATTTCATCACATCAAAACTGGTAATAAGTAACTTACCCATATTATTAAATTTATATTACACAGGAGATTATGGCAAATATATCAATGTGATAGTGAATTCTATAGATGTGTAAATTGTTTAAAATAAGCAGTTCCTGTTCTTTTTATAGTTAGTGTTTTAATTAGCAACAGATTGTTCTGTAAACACGGATTTCAAAATAACAGCAAAAAGCATAGACGAGACGACGAAAAATGACAAGCTTGACAAAAGGGGGTGAGGTGACGCTACAGTTGCCACAGGATAAATTTACGTCCTCTTCCATTAATACCTACTGCGCAAACTTTGACATTGTTCATTTATTTTAAATATGTTGTTCTAAAGCAATAAACAATAAAAAATCACAACTTATTAATAACAATAAAAAATCACAACGTAACATTATTAGGCAAAGGATAGTTGCTATACGCTTTGTCTATGCTAGCGCCGTTTTGGAGGGTTTTTATACTATTTTGTTAATGAACGTTTAAAGGCATGATGAAGCAAAGTTTTGTACAAGTATTATTTTTTTAAATACTTTATTGACTTCACAACGGATATTAATAATCAAGATAATAAATAAAGAAGATCATTTTACAAGAACAGAAATAATTATGTATCGAAAAAAATATTATGTCTACAATAATACGAAGTTCTGTATTTTTTTCTACTAAATTAAATTATTATTTCCGTCATATGGTAGAAAGAAGCTATGCTAGGTGTTAAAAATCAGAGGGCCAAGTGTGAGTTCCATTTCACCGACACGATTTTACGCATCGACCGCGTTTGGTGAGCTAATTGGCGATATCCGTGACCTTCACCACTCTCCACCAATCAATCAGAGAGCCGAACGCAGTCGATGCGTAAAATCGAGTCGGTAAAATGAAACTCACACTAGGCCCTCAGAAATCATTTAGCTATGGTGTTACAATATGAACACAATTTTTAATCATCTTCATAAACTCTTCCACGGATATCTGAAAATAAAATTATAAGTAGAGATATAAAGTATCTAAATGTTGTTTAGGTGAGTTGATGAATACTTTTGAAGTTTTAGAATAAAACCTTGAATAAAACTTACAGAAGCGTCAAAATCTTTATCGGCATCGTCAATCATTTCATCTATTTCTTCATCCGATAAAGGAACACCGAGTATTTGAGTGACTTTTTTAAGATTTTCAAAACTTATAACGCCTGAAAATGTTCATAGGTATATGAAATTGAAAAAACCTTAGCGTTACTTACAGCGGTTCTATTAGGAAGGAACGTTGGAAACAGTCTTAGGTAGGCGGTGTTCTTTACCTCGAAATGCCCTAACCAACCTACCGTTTTGACTATTTTTTCAGATCTGTGTAGATTATGTAAGCATGAATTTCTGGGTACAGCCCTTGTCTTAGAATTCTCCTTGTGACTTTTCGGCGTGGATGGTACTACTACTATAGAATACTGTTTGCAAAACAAAAACCTTTATCGTCCATGTCAAAAAGACGGAAACTCTTCATAATGTCGCCATCGTTATCCTGAGACATGATCTTCCTCATGATGGCGGTCTCAAAATTCTCAAAACTTAGTTTACCAGTATTGCCTTTATCTACTGCGTTTATCATTTTCTGTAGTTCTTCTTTCGTAGGTTCATATCCTGGCAGAAATTAAAAAGCATAGTACCTCAATCGTATGTGGTAAGAAAAAGTAACATACGTTTTACTCAAACTATTTAGGGTTCAAGTAATAATAGTAATGATTTAAGTTTATTTAACAGGGACGTAAAGCCGTCCACTGTTGTCAGTGTCATTCCGTAAGGCAGGGTGTCTAAATATATTTCTATATAAACCTATATAGAGAGACAAGAACATTACCTAGAGCTTTGATCACGACACGAAAATCGTCTGCTTTTAATTTCCCTTCGCCTGTATAGTCAAGAAGGTTAAACGCTTCGAGTAAATCACTTTCCTGAAAAAATAACACTACTTTTATAATTATGTATTGCAAGAATGTATTGAGTACAGTTCTGTACTTACTGTACGAAAGGAGCACATCGTGCACATGCCCAAAGGCTTTTCAAACTTCTTTGACTGCTTATCAAAGAAGTTCTTTCTGGCAAAAATGCTATTGATCAAGACGGTCGCAGATTTTTTGCAGCTCTCTGGTACGAAGCCATACCCAATCAAAGACCAAGTCGTCGCAAAAAACTACCTTGCAGTCATCGTAAGCTCGATAAAAAAAGTTTCTTTCAAAAATACCACAGAAAGCAGGACTTGTGTGGAGTTCAAAAATAATCTTTCTTACTTCAAATACCTACCTGATCCGCAGTGAATGCGAATTTTGCCTGAACTTCTTTTAACGGCGGTGGCTGTTCCAATTCATCATCTCTTTCTTCTTCGGAAAATTCAGCGGTTCCAGACAAAGTCCTCACTTCTATTTTCGATGACATGATGAACTATATGGCTTTGCGTGATTAAATTATTGATCCAACAACCCTTTGCCAACCCCTTTTTGTAATTAATTTGAAGAATGAATGGATTCGTAGGTACTTCCGATAAAAATGAAACTGTGTTGCAATTTGTGAAAAATAGTTGCTGTGCTATAAGATTTATATTTTAATATTATTCGTGAACCTGAATAGTGCATGCATGTTTGGTACGAAAAATGATTCTCTAGGTATCCATTATTTTCACATAATATATCGGTAGGTATAACGCTGTAAATACGTGCAACCAAGCAGGTCTAACAAGCCATAAATTATTAAGTACCTATGAGATACTACCACTTACCTCCATAATCCTCTGTAGCCAATGATCATAAATAGTTTAATAGTTGTAGCTACTTCTTAAATAATAATATGATGTACGCTTACCTACAGACTCTCCACCTACCTGTTCCTTCGTTAGTAACAATCGGGCGCTAACGGATTTTTCCTTTTCCTTTTCACTTTCCTCCTCCGGTTTAACGTCTGCGAAGTCTTGTTCTGCTTGAGTACCTTCCAAACTATCATCGGTATTCATTTTGGTTGCGACTTGCGATGAGATCTGTTTTTTACCTATAGCATACACCTACCACTAAGATTCTCTATTAACGCACACCACAACTGCCACGCTGCTGCAATTTTATATAGGTATAAAAAATTACTTTAGCAAATCAAAAATCAAATCTCAAGAATATTTACTTTGGCCAAGTTTGACAACTATCAATCCAAGAAGTTTTAATATTATTTTTTTAATAAGGTTTAATCTATAAAAAAAAATGTCGTTTTAGAAACTAGATACATATATAATTTTCACTTCTTACGTTCTTTTTATTTTTCATTATTTCTAAAAAAACATTTAAATACTTTTTGGGCTTAAATAAAAAACATATATATTGGACGGCTGGTAGAAATTTAACCAAAGTGTATAGTAACACTTATTTTTTGTACCAACTACCTACCACCGCCATAATTATTTTGGTTAGAATTTGAGGTTATTTATTTGACCGACGCCGCTTTTGTTTTTCACCAAAGTTATCTAATAAATCCATCAAAATGAAACTCGTAAGATTTTTAATGAAGCTCAGCCATGAAACTGTTACAATCGAATTGAAAAACGGTAGTGTTGTGCACGGAACTATCACTGGAGTTGATGTCGCGATGAACACACATTTGAAAGCAGTGAAGGTAACTCTAAAAAACAAGGAAGAACTACAGCTGGAGACTTTGAGCATTCGAGGGAACAATATTAGATATTACTTGCTGCCCGACAGCTTACCTTTGGAGACGCTTCTGATTGACGATACTCCGAAAGGCCGCGGAAAGAGGGAAGGTTTTCCAAGAGGAGGCGGTGGTGCGCGAGGCGGTCGGGGCAGAGGCCGCGGAGGCCGTGGAGGACCGCGCGGAGGTCGTGGAGGCCGGGGTCGCGGACGTCGTTAAGTGTTCTAGATATAAGTCCAAAATTTGTGATTACATTTTCTATATAAGGTCTGAATGGTTTTATTTTCTGGCAACAAGTGTTTGGATACGAGCAACTGTGATTTATGGAGGATACAGGCTAAGGAAGTTATTAGTTAATTGTGAAAACATTGTAAAGATATCAGTCATGAGTAAACTTTCTGATCAATATCCTATTTGTATGTATTTAATCTTTAACATAGAACTTTGGAGTGTTTCATCATGCATTTGCATTAATATTGGTCTTATAAAGTATTTGCTATTTAAGGTGCTCATTGTTATGATTATGATTCCACACAAATTCTATGGACCAATTAACAGATGTAATTATTATTTTTTAAATGGTAATAAGATACAAAAACATGGACCATCTTATGGTAGCTGGTAACTGGAGCATATAGTCATCAATAATATTGCTAGTGTGTTGTCAACTTCAGGCCTAATTCTGACTGACCCTCTGGAAGGTCAAAACAGTTGCTTTTCTGTCTGCTGTATGTTTCTTGACAGGTAGCAAACACTATTCACTTTTACATAGAAACATAAGTCACCCACCATGACTTTGGGTTGAATTTAATCCTTATTTAATATTATAAATGCTAAAGTTTGTATGTATGGATCTGAACGGATCTGGATAAAATTTGGCATACAGATAGATTATAGCTTGGAATAACACATAGGCTACTTTTTATCCAGGTGAGACCCAATCCTGAAGTCCACACTGACAGAGTCGCGGACCGAAGCTAGTATAAATATGAATACACTGTCAACTACTGGGTTCGATTGTGAGGCTACCCTTCTATCCATCCGTATAAAATTGGTCTAGTACTTTAGAAGTTCAGTGACACATATAGAAGAATTGTATAATAGAAGATAACAATATAACATACTATTATCAATATGAAATACTACGATAACAATCATTATACTGTGGTCTACCAATCTTATTTTTGTATGATATCAGCACAAGCTAAAAATTAATAGTTCCCTCAAAAAGATTTGCTAGTAGCAAGGTTTTTACCCTGACTAGGGTTACCATATCACAATAGAGTGATGCCTGTTTAGGGTACTTGAATTAACCATGGAACCCCAGGGCACAATACCAATCTTGCAAGAATAATTTTTCCATTGTCTGAAATTTGGTTCTTGAAAGGTGTGGCTAGGGCGTCGGACTTACGATCATGTGGTTGTCGTTTCGAAACCCACCCATTGTACTATGGACTTAAACCCACTCATAACACAAGCATTTAGTTTAGGACAAGGGGTTAACAAGAATACTAATAATGTGTGACCGACATTGCTAGTACCTAAGCTTAAAAAATTTTTTTTTTTTCAAAATCCTTCAAGTAAGCAAATCTACTGTTTAAATTCGATATAAATTGAATGTTACCACTGTTTGGTTGATACCTGTTTTGCCCAAAATGCCTGGGGAGAAACCCATCTATAGTGTTTAGTAAAGCCATCCTTTCAGGTAAAAGCTGTAATATAGCCTAAGCTCCCTCATTCTGAGAGGACAACCGACCATCCATAACCAAGCAGTGGGACAAAAAATTTGTTGAAAACAATGAAATAATACTATTTTCAACTACTTAAATAATGTCATTGCTTGAAAACTAGATAAAATAATATTACTTCAAGGGCCGTATTATGACGTGTTAACGCCATCATTTTTAGGTTGTAAGAAAGAGATGAGTTATTAAAACCTGCACACAATGTACACAATGGTATATAATTAAAAATATACCGACATATGTAAAGCCTTAAATTATGCATAGCTATAAGTCTGTATCCAAAACATAAAGTATTTCATTGAATTATGTACTGTTTTTTTTATTGTTTTAGGCTGTATTCCACTACGCCTACCTAGTGCGGGTTGGCAGAGTTCACACGCCGTCGAGAAAATCTCTAAGGCGTGCAAGTTTCCTCACGATGTTTTCCTTCACCGTTTAAGCGACGCAGCAGGCGCGCGCTGCTATTTCGGGGATACTGCACCATGCTTTTTTTACCGGAAAGGGGGCAAACGAGCAGACATCACCTGATTGTAAGCGATTACCACCGCCCATGGACACCTGCAACACCAAAGGAGTCACGAGTGCGTTGCCAGCTTTTTAAAAGGGTGTACGCTCTTTTCTTAAAGGTTTGAAGGTCTCATTAGTTCGGACATACTGCTGACGAAAGTTCATTTCACAGTTTTGTTGTGCGAAGCAGAAAGTTTCTAGAAAAATGCACAGTTGTGGATTTGAAGTCGAGACCTTTGATTTGGCAGTCCAATTGTCATATCACTAAGTTATCACTACTTCGTGGCCTGCCATGGATCTACTTACGACGGTATAGTACAATGAACAAAGTAGGCATTCATCCACCATGCCTCCATCTTCCCGCGTTTGATGGCGTCTATAACTGAGCGATCATGGATCGCGTCTTCGATCTCCACCTATTGTTTAACCTATTGGAAGCCTTGGGGACTTTTCGATGATGGAGCCCCTACACAGGCGTAGCGTGGACTAATGGGAGAAGCCTTATCAGCGAGGCCCCTTTTCTTTTGTTCTCCATATCTACCCAATAGATCTATCCTACCAAACATGTGACGTTCTTTTTTGAGTGGAAAAATCATCAAATTAATTATTCATCTGTGGTAAAGTCTGGGGGCTTCGCACGCCTAGCTACGCTCCTACAACAATGCATTGACAGAGGACTATTATAACAAACACAAGAGAAATTGGATCTAGGGGGCTTATAGATCGCGAGCGCCGGGGCATCTGTTGTTGCTGCTCTTAGACTGCCCAAGTGTCGTTTTTTGGGTCCTAATTGCCTTTAGCAAGATAAGATTTAGCAATCCTTCTGGACCCATTGCATCCCCGAAGAACTTTTTGAAATAAACGGTAGCCATGTCTGCCTCAGGATGTTCAGCGTATAATGCTTGAAAGCGTAACAGATAAAAGACAGGCCTATCCTATACTTTCGCATTTATACTAAGAGATACCATCACACCTGTATTCCCCGAAGGGTTAGGTAGAAGTGAGAGGTTTAACTACTAATGTGCAAACAAAGCTTGCCAGTATGTTTAGATCCCATGTAATACAATTGTTCGACCTGGGAATCAAAGCGAGGACCTCTAGCGTTGGCTTGGGCCACTAGACTAATGAGGCATTTTTAATCATTGTATGGATCTGGATTACACGAGGTAGGTAGCTATACAAACTCTTTAATTGACCTTTAAAAATGATTATTGTTTGTGACACGATTGACAAAGTCACGTTTTTATGAGTCAAAATTCTAATAATTATTTAATTACTCGTGAAAATCATACAAAAAAACTGCAAAGTATTCAATGGGAAAAAATAATAAAAAAATTTGATAAAATCATTTTTATTGTATTTTCAGTGTATCTTATTCGTTTAAATTATAAGTGCGAGGTTATTTTGCTCAGTGTGGCCTGCCTTTTTTGGTAAGAGTTTTTTTCAGCGTTTGCCTGCTATGAAACGGTAGGCTAGAATTATACAGCGGCCGGGCGAGACCTAAATTGGATGTAGGTATATTTCGCGAAGACCCTTTGGTGAGTTTCATTAGTGGATCTAAGCGCGCCTGCTACCCTAGAGCTCCTGGGTTCGAACAGTGTTACCTATTGAAATTTTCTATGAAATTGTCAGTGGCAGCTCAAAGTTTGGATGTAACGCATAAACCTGCAATAGGTGGAAGCCCACGTCGCCCACGCCTTACTGCGCCTCTGATAAAAGTAACTTTATAACTAATGTCAATAGATGTCGCTAACGTCAGCTTAAGAATCAGAATATAATGTAGGTAAATTTCAATCTAGCGGGTGGGACTCGCGGTGTCTTAGAGTCTGGTGTATCTAACCAGAAGACTCAGGTTTGAATCCTGCCCTCGGTCGAAATTTTCCTTCACTAAAATAATCTTAGTAGGTACTTGTTTGCCATGGGTTAGCAGTTAAGCGCACATTACGCATACATCTGCGCATGTACAAACGCCATATCGCTTATGTAGTAGTACGCATTGGCAGTGGCGGATTTGCAGCCTTGACCACCCGAGGCCCCAGGTCATGTAGTAAGTACCAACCACCCCTTTTGCACCACCCATCCTAAAGATTACCTCATAGAGTTCTATGTCAATTTCCACACTCTGGAGATTTTTACTTGGCGTTAATGCGAACCAGTAGACATCCCCAAAAAACAGCCATGACGGCCGTTACAAAACGAATACCTCTTGCTTCGAATATAACGATGCGGCGTAGTGCGGCCCACCATAATGTGCGCGAGCCTTTGAATATTTAGGTACTTTGAGTTATTTTATTTTATCATCAGTGAATTTTTTGTCACGATTGGCCGCTCCTAATGCCTGGCCTAAGGTCTAGTAGGCCCTAGACCCGGGCCTACTAGGCCTTAGGGCAAATTCGCTACTGGGAACTGGAATCGGAGCGATTCTATGGAGAGTCCGAAGTGTGCCCTTGATATCTGACTGTTTGTTTTTGTTGCAAATACAGTTACAACTATGTCTACTCAGAAGATTGATCAGAATGTAATCGACGAGCAGTCGAAGAGCGTTGCGGATATCTATTCCGACAGGACTATTTACTCGCTACCGTCACAGCCGCCCGATGACATCGTGGAACTAGTGCTCAGGCTCATGGATGGCGACGGACCTCGGCCTATGAAGAACATGAGGCCGGTGAAGGTAGTAAACTTTGCCTTTATTTATAAGTTCTGGCGTTCTGCGTGGACTTCAGAATTGGATCCGACATGGATAAAAACTTGCTTATGTGCTATTCCTGACATCCATTCAGCCATTTAGATGTGATTGAGTAACAAACATCCACAGGAACATCTACACTAACTTTCACGTTTTAGGATAGCTGTTACCCCCGGTTTCCCTCGTGTTGCAAAAGTATTTACTTATCAAAGTAGCCTAAGTTACACTTTTTAACATCTGCTATCGGTCAGTTTCGTCAAAATCGGCAGAGCCGTTTCGGATATTAGCCGATTATATTACTCAGAAATTAGGTTGCAGAGGTCTGGCAGTTGCTTCGTGTAAAATATTGATATTCATCCCCATCTGGTTAAACTAGAAACCCACACCAACATAATTTGGAAAAGGCTGCGTAACATAACATACCATCATGCCCTATATACCCCCAAGGGTTAGGCAGAGTTGGTCAGTAAAATTAGGTCCCATGAAATACCGGCGGTTCTATTGCGATTAACCAGGCACAAATCCAAACTCACGAGCTACTGAGAATATTAAAGAAAAGACCCAATTACACTTTGCTCGACCTTAGAATAGAATCTTTAAAGTACGAGCAAAGTGTTATTGGGCTTTCCTGTCGAATTCTCATAGCTCGGAGTTAGAATTTGTGCCTAGACCAAGATCTTTAGCGTAGCAGTCGCGCTCAGGACCACTAGACTAATGAACCAGTTGGAAAAGGCTAGGAGGGTGAACAGGTAGTCTATACCTATGTATTTTTTTTATTCCTGATAAGCTTAGGTACGCTTGACCGCCAGTTCGCCTGATGTTAAGCGATACTGCGATCTACAATGGAGTGCGTATGCCTGGAAGAAACCGATTCCGTCATAATTGAAAGACAAAGACGTTTTTACTTATACTCCAAAACCTTAGTAGACTATAAGTTGTTCTGTCTACTCTATCTCTAGAAGACCCGAACTGGCGCTGACAAGTTTTACGTGGAACACCATGAAGAGTACGAGGCCAGGGGTCAGCCCAGCCGCGACAGGATCGGCCGCGTGCACACACACAACAGCGCTTACCCCAAGATGTATGATGAGCTCAATAGACGAAGGTCTACTGCACGGGTAAGCCTTTATTTTTATCATATTTTAGCACGTCTGACGGGCTGTGGGCAAAGCTCCCATTCCATTAGTGGGACTCATAGATAGTTAGATCACGTCGTGGCCCAGAAGGAGTCGGCGGGATTAGCTAGATCGTTTATTGAATGGATTGGCTGCAGAAGGCCCAGGAAATAAATGGAAAGAAAGTAGGGAGGCCTTCGACTTGCAGGGGGACGATATGAATGACTTGGACGACATCCAAGTCTTGGGAACTGGGGAGATCTTTTTCGATGACACGATTGCGGTTGAGCGATCGGCTTCTACGCCACGTGTTGTGGGTTCGATCCCCACACGGAGCAAATATTTGTATGAGCGTTTGTGTAAGTGAGAATTTGTGTTTGTAAACGCACCCACGATACAGCAGAAAATCTTAGTGTGGGGCAACGTTTTTTTTTTAAAAAAAGAACTAGAGCAGGAAAGAGAAATGTGGAAGAAATAGGGGGACATTTTGCTTGAGTGGGACAATTCAAGGGAAATAAAAAGATGACAAACAAACAAGCATACGGGCCGTCTATCGGTAAAAAATGCCCTGGCACGTAGCTAAGTAAAAACTACATTGATCAAACGATCTGCAAGGTTAAGTCGAGGTCAGTGTGTGGATGTGTGACCATTTTCAACCGACATCAACAAAAAGAAGGAGATTTTCAATTAGACTGTTTTTTTTTATGTTTGTTACCTGATAACTTAATTAACTTAATGAATGAGCCCGAACTGTGGGTGTACATCAGTACACTTCTGCCTAACTTTTCGGGGAATACGTACCTACATGTTATCCCTACTACCTATAATACAAAATGTGTTTGTCTGTCTGCTAATTTCTCATTACTAAACTAAGTACTAAATCAATTTTGACGCAATTTGGTCCAAGTCAAAGTTAAAATTCAAGATAGACTTGATATCAGGTATTACTGAAATTCAGTTTTAGGTTCATTTTAGACAGTCCTTAAAACTCCCACTTTAAGGCGGATCGTTCAGCTGAGCCCGCGAAATTCAAATTTCAAGTGATCTTTCGCAGTTTGTAGGTCTATAACAAGTTCTAGATTCATGGCAGTTGTAATTGCGACATTAACTATACAACATTCACAATTGAGAACTAAAACCTTTACTTATAAATCCTTATCAAGCCAAAAACTTGGCGCAATCTGTGTAATTGGTCAAAATTGACATTTTACACTACTTTTAGCTACAATAATGATTGATAAGCAATGGTTTTAGATAAAAATTGTGAATTTTGTATAGTTGATGTCGCAATTACCATTACCATGAATGCAGTACTTATTAAAGACCTACAAACTGCGAAAAATCACTCGAAATTTGAATTTGGCGGGCTCAGGTGAACGATCCGCCTTAATCGCCTCCTACAGTTTTTCGCTATACCGGCTGACTAAAGATAAAGAACGTCAACTAAAGTCACGTCCTTCGTTGTCGATTTTTTCCCGCGATTTGGTTTTTACAATAAATGACTGATATTCTTTATTTCTTTACAGGCAGAAGCATATTCAACGTATCAAAACTTAGCTACGCCAGCGATGTTCGATCAGAATTGTCGCACTTCCGTCAAACTGAAAAGGCAAGCAGACCTCGATGGACGAAGGAAACGGGGAAACAGACGATCCAGACGTCAAAGGAGTTACGGCGCAAAATCTAATCTGCGAGAAACACGAACTAAAATAACAAAAGCTAAAAAACAAAAACGGAACTACCGGTCCCCGTCAAGGATATTTAAACTTTCTAAAATTAGGACGAATAAAGGTTGTCAGTGCACCAGTTACTACCTTCCCACTGAAAAAAGAAGTGCCTATACATTCAACGATAATAATTTTGAGTCTGTGCCGCCGCAGGATTCAAATCCAACCGCGACGGTGGAACCTACTAGTGAAGTACATCCAGCAAGTACAAGTGGAAATTACAAATCTGCCCACGCTATTGCCTCGAGCAAACAGAAGTCAAAAAAAGGCAGTAAGAAACCTTCTAAATCTGATATTGATTCTGGCAACCCAGAAACGAATACAGCGCCCTCTATTAGCAGCTACAACAGCTTTATGTCTATGGAGCACGAGCCAATGGTCGAATGATTTGCTCAAAAAAAGTGACATTATGGCCGCCTGCCATACAGGTTATTCAATTCGCGCCATTTTCAAGATTGATGTGTAATCTGTCATAATGCTTAGGTATTGTGTAATATTTTGAAATAAATTTGTTGGTGTTCATTCGTTTTGCGTTTGAATTTGTTTACGTCATAGACTTCCCATGAAGATTATCGTTATCGTAAATTGTATTCCACGAAGGGTTATGCAGAGGCGTAAAAATGTAGGTACAGTCGAGTTCATTAATTTATTGGCCTTTCCAGGCTTCAAAAATATCTATACGTCAAAAAAGTTAATAGTAATGTGATAACTAATTAAGCGTCATTAAATTGTGGTCAAGATTTAGATTCATTATACGAGTATGTGACTGCTATTTTTCAGTAACATGTATACAGCCAAAGGCACATTATTATATAAACAACTGTAGGATTTACAAATGTATGCACACATGAATACAATAATATTTGAACAACTTAATGTCATTCCAATTCAACCTTATTACTACTTCCTAAAGATGATTTTACTAGCGATCATAAAATTGCATGGTCAAGGAGTTTGCAACATTATTTAGCACTGGTTAGATTAACTTCAAATAATGTTATATAAGTTTTTCTAATAAAATTATAACTGCGCATGGCCAAGCTTACGAAAACATACGGCATTGAAAGACACTTATTTTAAAATGGAAATTACTGTCATTTCTGTAACAATATGAACTAGATCTTAATTGTTCGAGTATATAATTATATATATTAATATATTATATATCTTCTTAATTATAATAATAATATAGAAGATACTCGGATATTATTGAAGCCAATACAGTTTAGATATATTATTGAAAACGGTGATCACATATTATTATTATTGCTTTATGGACAGCATATACTATTGAACCGTTCACATGAGGACAAATTTTTGATCTATAGGTTCTGTAGAATTTATCGAGCTTTCCAACGCTTACAATATTTTGAATCCTTGACAGTGCCAATCTATTAATGAACTCGACTGTACAGTCACAGTTCGCCGGTCTGTTATAGTCCCATGTATTAAGTGGCCAACGGCGAGCCGATTGCTATTAACGTTGCACAAATCCAAACGCCGAGTTGCTACTGTGAATTTCATAGAAAATCCTAATAACACTCGATCTGGAAACTGAACCAAGATCTATAGCGTAGTAGTCCTGATTAAGACCTAGTGGTCTTATTAGACTAGTGTCTAATGAGGCAGTTATGATTTACCTTGTCTTGGCAATGATAATAATTAGTGTTGGCCGTAAATCAATTATAATTTTAAATCAATTTAATTTAATAAATTGTAATAAATTTAGATGCAATTGAATTAAATTGATTAAAAAGTAATTGATTGAAATTTTAACACTGCTGCCCAACATTGATGGATAACTATCAAAAATACATATAAAATGTCTCTTGGTCTGCAAGAACTACAAGCCACGTGGATGACGTCACGAGCGGCCGTTTGTCATTAATGAATTATGACGTCATACGGCGTCTACGACCGGGGATTACCTTTTCCTTAACTTAGGTTCTGTGTGAATGCATTTCTGGGGAATTCCATATATATTTCAAACAGAACTAATAATTTTGCGCAAATAACGTTATATGTGGTTTGGTTTTAATTTTCCTTTATAATAGAAAGCTTTAAAAATATTGACGCACACAAGGAAACCGGTAGGTAGGCTCTTGCATCTAATGTAAAGATTTTAACATTAGATGCAAGAGATGCAATTGCTCATTAATATGGTGATCGCGATTGCGCTAGAGATCCTGGTTTCAATTCTCAGTTACAGCAAAATAATATTGGGATTTTTTATGAAATTATCAGCAGTAGATCGCTGTTTGGATTTGTGCCCAGTTAACAGCAATAAGCTCGCTCCAAGGGACCTTAAAACAACGGCTATCTACGATTATTGATGTACATTACTAGGCACACCTCTCCCTAATCTTGGGATAAATCGTTATGGTATAGGTATTATGTACGAACTAGGTAATTTATGTATGGATATTTCTTACTCAATCACGTGGGAACGGCCGAACGGATCTGCAGGAAATTTGGTTCAGTTTTTTTTTAAAGCGTATTAGTAATGTGGGTCGCACATTACTAGTATTTTTGTTAACCCCTCATGCAAAGCTAAATGCTTGTGTTACGAGTGGGTTCACGTCGGTAGTGCAATGGGTGGGTTTCGAACCGGCATCCGCATGATCGCAAATCCGAAGCCCTAGCCATTAGGCTACCACCGCTTCAAGTTAGATTATCGGTCAGAAGCTAGTATTAGGTACATGAATTTGAAATGATTAAGCACTTCGCCTAGCAGCCAGAGAAGAAACAATCAGACGTAGTAATGAGAAAAATGGGACACCTACTAGTGGTTGATTGGATTTAATTATAAATCTAGTAGTAATGGAAAAATCGAACGAATGCAATAAGAAAAACAAACCGACCGCGGAGTTCGATGACCTGGATTTTTATTTCTTAATGGCAAGGATGCCGATGTTGACAATTATCCTCAAGGATGTTACAGCATTTACTTAAACAGTAGGTACCGCCGAAATAAGAACTCGTATCTGAAGTTATTTGCAAGTGGCTTTGCCGTGGTAAATAATAAAAAAACTCGTAGTAAAGTAATTTGGGGTAATTGTTTCGAATTCGTCAATATATTGTCCTTAATGATTTCGATATTTTAGGATATGAAAACATAATTAAATTATTTGTCCTGTACGGCTTTTTGCAAAGGATAAGTTGGACAACTTCAGATGCGCACTTCGACCGTACCGTGGTCTACAAACGGTTTTGCAGTTGTGAATTTTAATATAAAAACTCAATGAAAAGAGAATTGGGGTCCTAAATGTTTCACATTCTTGATTTGGTCAAAAACACTTTTTACCGATGTTCGGAACGCACGCAACAGCACATCATGGTATCCAAAACTCAAATTTTTTCAATCGAGTTTTAATTTAATCTCCAACAAATAGAGTTTATTATTCATTGAGGAAATTTTACAGTTTGTGGTAACTTGATGTACTGGTGTCCGTACTTACCTGTATCTGATTTTGTCAACATTGTCATTAACTTAGGAATTGTATAAGTTAGGAGGTGTATAATGTTTTGTCCGTATTGTCTATCAAATCGAGGATCAGTCCTTATGATTCAGTGCCATGTTGATACAAACTAAATAGTAGTATTGATCCCCATACGGTGTCTTTACTTTTTACATTTAAGTAAGTACCTACCTACTTTGAGAGCCCTCAATAGGTCTGTGCCCTCATCGACAGAAGGAAATGACTATAGCCGACCACGCTCGCTTAGTCCGGGTTGGCAGACTTCATACACCGATCCTCTCAGGTTCAGGCATGCAGGTTTCTTCAGGATTTTATCCTTCGCCGTTTTTATTGGTTAAGTCAGCAAACGAACAGATGAGCAGATGGCAAGTGTGTAGTCATTGAAGCTCATTGACACCTGCTAAAGGAATTGCTAGAAGAGCCACTACGGACTGCAGACTACCGGAGCCGCACCAAAAGAGGGGGGATCTAGCTCTCACGCGCAATAGTCGCAACACACACCAAGGTGCTTTACGACAGACTCCGATGAAAGGGTGGTCGCCGGTGAGTCAGACCCGAAGAGGTCCTACTACCAAGCAACTGTTATATAGTTGCTTGACAACTGACTCGTTTAATTTATTGCATAACTTTGAAAAATTTGGTGCCTTGGATTCGAACTATGACTTGCTGATCATGATGTCGATCGTATCACTGTCAGGCTTATTACAAGTTCCTTTTCATGAAAATTCAAGAAAAATATTTTGTTATTATTAGGAGAACTACCTAATGACCGATTGACGGTCATTAGGTGTTAGCAGGGTCATTATCTAAACCATTGCCTAAGCACTATCCGATCGATTTGCATTTTCTATATCCGCAAAACATTGTTCAAGCCTCTCCGAGCCTTTTCAACCTAGTCGTGTTACAAACAAGCTTGTATCGTATATTATGTGACTAATAAAACCTTGGAGGCTCAGTTCGCGTGAGATTCATATTCATACAAGTCGTTTCCTTATAAAATTCATTGCCTTGTGAAAACGTATTAAAAAAGATGAATTAAAAACATAAAAAAAAACACAAAACAATACACTTCAAACTTTTGAAAGTATTTTTGGCGCGAATTGGTTTTGTCTAGGTTATGTCGAACTATTATTTGGAATTATGATTTCCAAAATGAATGTGAGCGTGTTTTTAGTTTTGTTTTGTTATATAAAAGTTGTGTTATTGCAAGGAACTGGTTCTGGAAATGAGGGAAATTGTAAGTGCTTTGTCTTTACATATTTAAACTTTTTTTAAATTTTTTTTTAGAAAACGTACTGATCATGATCAAAGACACAGTCAGCCTTGTCTATTCCATTAAAAAAACGTTGCCTATCTACTTTTATTCTTTTTTCTTTGATTGTATCTCACAAAAACCTGCAATTTCAAACTGGAAATTCGGGTAGCTAAGTACTTATATCTTTTATTTGTCTATAAACTGGAAATTCATGCAGAGTTGTTGCAAAGAAACTTTTTCTATTTCAAAACATGCTTTGATAAAATAGACTAGAATCATAAAAAAACGGTAAAAATAATAGCACTCGGCGGATCCGGAGGTATAATTTTCTAAGTAAAGTAGGTATAGGTATATAAAACTTTTTTAGGTTATACCTAAAAGTAAGAAAATGAGAATAAGTACAAGGTAATAAAAACTAGAAAATCACGATAAAACACAAGATAAATCAAATGAAAATAGTAAAAAATACCTACAACTCGTGATGTTAGAAGATTTTTTAAAGTAGGTACATAAAAGGGCAGGATTCGAACCTGCGTCTTTCCGGTTAATTAGACTAAGCTACCGGCGAGCTAACTGGCTGTAATTTTTGATTGAATAACAACCATACAATTAAAAAAAAACCTATAAGGATAAGTTTTTCTAAAAACTTGTTTCTGGTTATTATCTAAGTACCTATACCTCTGTCAAAGCAAAAAACCCAATTATTGTTAATTCCAACGGTGATTTTCGAGGCAATCTGTAGAGTTATTAGTTCTTTTATATCACTACATAGTATAAAACAAAGTCGCTGTCGCTGTCTGTCCGTCCCTATGTATGCTTAAATCTTTAAAACTACGCAACGGATTTTGAAGCGTTTTTTTAATAGATATAGTGATTCAAGAGGAAGGTTTTAAGCTATTTAACATTACGCTACGGCTCTTAGGAATGGGGCAACGCGGGTGAAACTGCGGGCAGGTTGCTAGTAGGATATATAATGTATACTTACCCATACTGCATAATGCATGTATGCCTGTACTATGTACAACCAAAGTTCGCCCCGTTGTTTAGGTCCAATGTTATATTTTAAAGAAAACCTCAACAGTCGAGCTGTCTTAATTCACTCATAATTTTCAGTAAGAAGCGGAGTTTCGATTTGCAAATTGGCAATACGCTCGCCCCTTATTACATTATTGGACCGAAACATACACCGTGAGTGCAAACCTGTCGACGATGTGAGGAGGCTGATGAAACGCCACTTCACCTTCTGGGGGAATGCGGATCGTTAATACACAAGCGGAGTGTTCATCTAGGGAAACACATCGCAAGCCAGGATGAAATAAAGGAGTGATCTCCTTCCCTAAGAAAATCCTGCAGTTCATAGTAGCCGCAGGATTCCGCGGTGAACTCTAACTCACCCAGTGGTGATCACAATAGACCTACCGACAGTGATGCTATAGCCGCAAACAAATAATAGCAATAAAAAAAACACCTTGAGAGTACTTTAGTACCTATGCCTCTGCCTAACTCTTCGGAGAATACAAGCGGGATGTTTTTGACTCTGCTTGACTTGGGAATCGTACCTCTAGCGTAGAAGTCGCGGTTAAGACCACTAAAATAATGAGGTAATAATATTTAACTATCATACAAATTGTTTGAACATCTCATCTTGACACTTCGACGTGTCCTTAAAAGCTAAGTAGTTTGACCGCAGCATAGTCATAGTCTATGCTGCAAAACCAGTTATAATCTCAAAATATTTATTAAAATTGCACTCTAGGACTTGTGTTAGTGCTTACATAGGTAAATTCGTTTATATTTTAATAAAATATTGTGCAAATGAATTGCTTCTGTGAATTGGAGCTGAAAAAAACGTAAGGTCATTTCGCGATGTGTCAGTTACTGACAGACTAATTGAATAAAAAAAAAATGTTTATTTGTCACAAAAATTATTTAAAATATTCGTAAAAGTCCAGTTCATCGCATCATCTCCGTCTGGGCCAACAATGCTGTTGCTTCACTCCGTGTGGGATCCAATTTGTGGTGGCTTCTGCCCACAGTTCGTTTGGCATGCGGCAGACGTGTCCCACCCAGTCCCATTTAAGTTGCTTGGCTTTGCGTGTGACCTATTTGAGTTTTGGTGCAGTATTGTATTCCTTAAACTCCCATACTCTTACAATAGAGATTGGGTCGCTAAAACCTTAGATAGACCGACATGGAAAGAGGGAAGGGAAGGGAATTTTTCATTTCTTTTCCTTTTCTTCCCCTTTGCCCAGGGAAGAAAATGAATAGAAATGAAAAAAAAAAATAGCAAAGCGCGTAAGGATCCCGGGAGTAGTGGATTTAGGGGACTAAGTATCAAAAAGTCCCCTCAAATATATTCACACCTTTTTTGTAGTACAGAAAATTCTCATGGATCTTCATCCGGGGAGGCGACAGTTATATCGGTCTAGTACTGACTAAAAACCATACATGCCTTCCTTTACCTATCATGGCCATGGGATTTGTGATACCCGCCACAGCTATGACAGGACCACAGTCCTGTGTCGCATCCCATTCGAAGGCGCCTAAGTGCTAATCTGGGTCCATGCCTGACAAATTATAAATTAAACGTGATATTACCTTACTTTTTTGTAATTAACCCCACCTAAACCAGCGTCATGGATTTGCACGAATATGCATTGTTATTTGAAGTGTTAAACGTCAAAATTAAGTAATCTTCAGTGTGTTTTGCAAAAAAGTAATTTTACGCTGTCATAAATTAAAAGTCCAAGGGGCCCATGTCCGCTATTTGGAAGGGTCGTCCAATGACAATAGATGACATAAGCACTTACATTGATTTAGTAGTTAAGTTTTGTCTACCGACCCTACAAAAATTTACAATTCAGAAGACAGATAAAGTCGATTTTAACACAAAATTTAACAGACTTGGGTCTCATAACGTCATTACTAGCTTCAG
The DNA here is from genome assembly GCA_910591435.1 of Acronicta aceris. Classification (NCBI taxonomy): domain Eukaryota; kingdom Metazoa; phylum Arthropoda; class Insecta; order Lepidoptera; family Noctuidae; genus Acronicta; species Acronicta aceris. Next base: position 4,238,117 of record OU342786.1, on the reverse strand, counting down.
CCCGCGACTTTGTCTGCGTAGACTTCAGAATTGGGTCCGACCTGGATAAAAAGTAGCCTATGTGTTATTCCAGACTATAATCTATCTCTGTGCCAAATTACATCCAGATCCGTTCTGCCGTTCTGGCGTGAAAGAGTAACAAACATCCATACATCCATCCATACTCACAAACTTTCACGTTTGTAATATTAGTAAGGATTGTTCCAAACGTGGGATCTGTGACATAATTCACGTAACTAAAGAAGTTCGAGATAAATGCAATGGCAGCCTAGCACACTTGAGGCGATATTATATTTAACAAGCATAAATGCAGATTAGTTACATTTTCGCCTACTAATCCGTAATAATCAATTTAATTCGATTAGTTAATAAGATTCGGATACGTAGTTAACTTTCCGATTTTGATTTACATACAATTGTTTGTTTTAACAAACATACGAGCAAATATATTATAATCACACCTGTATAACGAATACAGAGGTGTAGATACTTATGTGCGACCGCAGTTCGCCAGTAGAGGCAGTAGATCCCATATAAGTAACTAGCGACCCGCTCGCGGTTTCACCCGCGCTGCTCCGTTCCTAAGAGGCGTAGCGTGATGTTATATAGCCTATGTTACTCAGTGATAATGTAGCTTTCTAACGGCAAGAGAATTTTTGCAGAATTTTTTCCAGTAGTTTTTGAGCCAATTCGTTACAAACATACTTACATACAAATCTTTCCTCTTTATAATATTAGTATAGACTAGCTTTTGCCAGCGACTTCGTCCGCGTGGAATTGTTACTTTGTTCCCTAGTTCTTCGCCCGCGGTTTCACCTGCGTTGCCCCGTTCCTAAGGGTTGTAGCGTGATGTTTTATAGCTTGAAACCTTTCTCATGAATCACTCATTTCCCCAACATTTCCCTTCACTGCTCTGCTCCTATTGATCGTAGCGTGATGAAAAGTATACTATAACCTGCCCAGGAGTATGAAGAACAATTGTACCAAGTTTCGTTGAAATCCGTCGAGTGGTTTTTGTTTCTATAACGAACATACAGACAGACAGACAGACAGACAGACAGACAGATAGACAGACAGACAGACAGACAGACAGACAGACAGACAGACAGACAGACAAAAATTTTACTGATTGCATTTTTGGCATTAGTATCGAACACTAATCACCCGCTGTAGTAGTAGTAGTGTAGTTATTTTGGAAATATATTTCATGTACAGAATTGACCTCTCTACAGATTTATTATAAGTATAGATATAGATAGATAGATAGAAGATAGAAGATAAGTCTATAGCCATTAACTGAGCATAAATCCCCTATAACCCAAGACTTGCGTGGCATCGTAAACAATTGTAGTTAACAATTATAGAGTTTATATCTTGAATGATCCAGTTTCTAAGCGAGGTCGATGGAAAATTTATTTAATCGGTGGAAAATTTATTTAAAAAATATATATTTTAATCTATCAAGTTCCGATTTTTTTTTATGGATTAAGTCAGCAAACGAGTGTTATGTAATCATCGTCGCCCATGGACACCTGCAATACCAGAGGAGTTGCTGATGCGTTGCCGATATTTAAGAGCACCTACGGACTACAGACTGCCAGAACCGTAGCGACCGAGGGGAACTGGCTCATGCAAAAGTCGAAACACATGCCAAGATGCTTTACGACGGACTCCGACGTAAGGGTGGTTGCCAGTCAGATCCCAAGAGGTCCTACCACCAAGCAAGTCAGATATTTTCAGACCTAACATCAAACAGGTGGTAAAATCCAATAAAAAATATTTTTTTAATCCGTCATATAGCCTTATGCTTGACCACCAGTTCGCCTGATGTTAAGTGATACTGCGATCTACGATGGAGCTCGCTTGCGTAGAAGCAACCGATTCACTTGTGATTTAAAGACATCCATATTATATCTATCGGGGAAGATCCACTCGGGAAACGCATTCCATATTTCAGCGGTACGGATGATAAAAGTGGACTTAAAGCGTTTCGTTCGGGTTTTCGGAATGTCCACCATGAATCGATGTCGCTTTTTCGTGCTGCTGGTCGTCCGATAGTAGAAAGGGTTTGCGGGAATAAGATCGTGGAGATCTGATGCACACTCTCCGAAATGTATCACATTTATATGTAAAAAAGGAAATATTTTTTAATATTAAAGTAATATGAATCAAGAGAATTAACTTATCGGTGTGCACGGTAAATTACAATACAAATAATTAAAATAACGTGTCTTTTAGTGCGGAAAAATGGTACTACTTGAAAAATATTTGTACATACATAATTTTTGTTTCATAAAAGTAAAAGCGGTTAACATAAAAACAATTTAATTAAAACCTACTTATCGATTTATTGAAAAAACAATATTTATCTTAAAAAATTGCGTCAATCCACGACCTCACAGAAAACCGGCGTCAAACAACGCTTACGTTGTGTTTCGCCGAGTGAGTGAGGTTACCGGACGCCCGATCCCCTTTTAAAAGGCCGGCAACGCACATACAACACATCCCAGATCAGTAGAGTCCGCCGTCCACGGCACGCTCTGACTTACCCCGACGACCCTATTACCTACCCTCCTGCAGGAATCCAACCGAGAGACTAGCACTCTCAAAACTCACACACACAGACGCAGTCCGATATACCGTCCGAGGCGAGGCCCGAAGCGAAGACCCTCTATTGGTAACCCTCCCCGACCCTTGCTCGAGCCGGCCCGCGCCGAGCCAGTAGTTTTAAATTGGCCCATAAATAATTTAACCCAGATCCAGCCGTCCCTAGCTGTCCCCCCAGCAACGCCCTAAGCCGAGGTCGAGTCCCGTAAGGGGACGCCCTTAGCTGCTGTTGCTTAGTTATAAGATGCTCCTGGCTGGAGGCATTCGGTGCCTCGCCACCAAGTCCGGTTACGCTGTGAAGATTCCCTGAATCAACAGCCTACGTCCAAATTGGAAAAAAAAACACAACACACTCTGGTGGTGCGGCTGTCCATTGGCGGCGGTAATCGCTTACCATCAGGCGATCCATGATCTGCTCGTTTGCCCTCTATTTATTTATTTATTTTCTTAAGGATTACCAACGAATTAACATTAAAAGTGTACACAAATAATAAATAGTAAGCCTAAAATTATTCTTAATGTCAATTCAATTATAGGTAATCACAACTGGCACAAACAATCGAGCATACTGGCTAATAATAAATAAAAAAAAACAGAAACAACAAATTAATTTCATTACGTGCAATACAATTATTAAAATAAATTAGATTATTATTAATCATAGTAATATTAATATTAAATCCCATTAAAATAATCCAGGTTTGTTACTTTTTATTACTTTAAACATGAATCTTTAGTAGTATGTACAAAAAAGAAAAATACCTTTGAAAAACACAATGACACTGCTTGATATTCAAACCCAGGACCTCTAGCGTAGCGATTGGCTAATGAGGTAATAAGGTAATATAATAATCAAATACCTACATATTAAATTAAGATTTATGAACGCAGTTGTGCTTTGGCCTTAGCATTTTGAGAACGTAGTTTCCGGTCGGATGCTTATCTTATGAAAGGCGTCGAGGGAATGCCGCTCTCTAGTTAGGAATATCCATTATACTGCGAATGGTCTAAGTTAAACTCACTGACTCGTAGGGTTGCCATATGTCACTTCTTGATTTAAGGGTTACCAGCATCAAAGATACATTTTAGATTTTTTAAGGGGAGACAATTAAAACGGCATTATAATCATACTACGATTGACGACACGTTTGGCGTAGTGGCTGAGTTATCGGCTGCTGCGCCATGTGTTCTGGGTGCGATCCCCACACGGAGCAAATATTTGTATGATCTACAGTTCTGGGTGTTTGTGTATGTGAGAATTTGAGTTTGTAAAAGCAACGATACAGGAGAAAATGCTAGTGTGGGGTAATTTTTTTTCGGAAAAAAATTATTAAATTTATATAGACAGACAGAACGCCCACGTTTAGCCGCGCACGCCAGCTATGACGGAATTTGTAAAAATACGGGAGCTTTGTTTACCTTACGGTTTTTTAAATGTAAATTTTTGAGCGTGAAATACGGGGTAAACCATAAAACATTTCTAGCCACCCTACTGACTTCTGTTTTATGTTTATATTTAACGGACGGCATTTGGAGGAACATTTTCCTTTTAATAATTTAATGCCATAAGGTCATGCCCTAAGTGTCATTGCATTTATGTCAGTCACCGGAACTGAAGTCAGCTGTTCCAACCGGCTGCGCAGATAAAATTACCTATAATAAGTACATAAGTGTCTTTTTGTGTTTTTTTTGCATTTTCCATGCTAAGATTATAAAGTTATTTTAGTAAAGGAAAAATCCCTCTCGTCTCCTGGTTGGATAAACCAAACGCTCTGACCTCTAAGCCACCGAACCCCACCTGACTGATTGAAATTTTATGACGTAATTTCACAATGTGAAGGCATAATTTCAATCAGGCGGGTGGGGTCCGCGCTAGCTCCAGTATCCAACCAGGAGACGCAGATTCGAATCTTGCCCGCGATTGAATTTTTCCTTTACTAGTTCCTAGTGTTTGTGTCCAAAAATATTGAAATTAGTAGATAAGCAAATAGGGCTTGTTCCGGACTCATACCGAAAATTAATCCCAAATTGAAATTGCTGTCAAAAAATTATTAATTCACACCACTTTAAAATAATGTCTTATCTCATACCACTTTTGTAACTGTCAAAAAGTATGGTTAGAATAATAAGAAAATTCTTCTATTAACCGACTTCAAAAAAGGAGGTAAACAATTCGACTCGTATGTTGCACAATATTCGTACAAAATTATGTAAATCTATGTGAACTTTTAAACAAGTGTAGGTATGTATATGTACTTATGTACGTTTATTCACGTATTTCTCAGTAACAAGAAATCGAATTGCAATAATTATTTTTACCCGATTACGAAAAAAGGAAAGGTAATGAGTTTAATAGTCTACGTATGTATGTATGTATCGTATGGATGTTCGATCCTAGCCCAAAAACTACTCATCAGATTTTAGCAAATAAGGTGTCGATTGATTCGTCTTTGCAGTAAAATCATTATAGGCTATGAATTTTTGAAAAAATAACATAATATAGCCGGCAAAACATAAAGAAGGGGACAGAAAAAAATATTAATACATACTTATAGTATCGAAAGAAATACTCAGAAAGTGGTACTCCTGGACACAGCCCGCATCGTTAGGTACCTAGTTTCTATCTCTGGAGCTCTGACCGTCGGTAGCTTAGACCCTGCTCCCGGTACCGGTGGGCTATGTATTTGCGATATTTTAATTTTTTTAACTTATGCGAGTATAAGACCTTGAAATAAAACTACTTCTTCGGATTTTATCGCGTTGTATTGATATTATTTGAAAAGGAAGAAGAAAAGGATGCGAAACGTCTGGCTTATATATAGGTAAAGTTATTACCTTTATAAGGTGTAAATATTATACAATAAATCAGTCAACTAGTTTAATCCGACTTTGACTCATTACCCTTTTTTGGTTTAATGTGGAAAATCCTCATGAGGATCAGCCTCGGTCGGACTCCACCCAAAGTGGGCTACTTATCGACTAAAAACCACAAGGTGTTCCCTCTTGCACCTGCTGCGTCAGGGGCTACGGGAAACAGACAATTCGTCCGCGGCCCCCGACTGGTGATGGCCCGTCGCGATGGGCGCCGTCTATACATACATAGGGGGGAGTGAGGCGTTGAATTCCCCCCCACCGCCATTAAAGGGCGCGCGTGGAACACTACGCGCCACCGCCTCGGGTCCAAGAATGGGGGGTGTGGCGGACGTCCCCGCGTCCACTACCCCCGGACCCATTTAGGGAGGCAGGAAGTGGGCATTGTCTGTCCTCCTCCGACGTCCCCCGGTGCGCCGGCTGCGGGTCTGGTCAGTGCTGCCACTCTCCCTATCCCACTCCGCAGCTTCCTTCTGCGAGACGACTGTTTCGTAGACCGCGCTGCCGACCATTGAACGCGCGCGAAAGACGCGAAGAGAGTGCGCGAACGACGGCCGACAGCGACAGGTCATCTTTTACCGCAACAGCGAGGACACGGCGCGGCACCTCCCAAGCGGCACACTCCACAAGCGTATGCAGCGCCTTGTCTTCTGAGTCTGCTTGTGCAGCAGTAAGAAAAACCCATACCAAATGCTTCCCGCCCAATTTCCAACTGTTGCCTTAGGTCTCCAGGTAACAGACTGTTTACCTATTTATATATGTATATATACACCTATCTACCTATACCTACATATAGAGCGTTAGTTACTGTTAATAAATGCAGATGACGCTTCCAATTGGGATGCATCGATTTGGCCCAAACGGGCGCTCTTGTACAATTAACTATATTATTATACTCTTTGGTTAGTGCCGTCGGCACCTAAACCAGATTACGCACACATCTATCCGTGTACAAACGTGATTTAGGTACCTTATTGCTTGTAGTAAGGCATCGGAATCACAGCGTTTCTATGGCGTTGCGAGGTGTGCTAACATGTCCACTACACTCAATGTCTGACTGACGAGGATAAAATGAATTGAAGTGAGAGTTTACTGACAGCACAATGAAATGTCTTCGGCTTAACATGAAGTACCAAAGTATTCATTACCAAGGTATTCACGAAGATATATACAAATTAAATGTTTGCGGCCAGGCACTAGGTATAAGATCACCAATTATATTGTTGTCCTTTGATGTAGGTACAACTAAATTGTTTCATACAAATTATAAAAATAATAAAAAGAACTATGTCACTTAAGTTGCTGTCTGTACAAAATTTGTATAGAAAATAGATTTAGTGTGAATCAGGTATATAATTTTTCGATCAAAATAATCTCTTCCCATTTTTTAATGAAAATGGTCAAGCATATGAAACGGTATGAGTACGGAATTTTAAAAATGGTATTAATTTTTCGGTATTAGTCAGGAACAAGCCGCAAATAGTCACGAATGCAAAACATTTTCGCCTGCAAGTCTCTGCACGGAGTTTTTATCTATATTTTATAATAAATCTGTAGAGAGGTCAATTCTGTACATGAAATATATTTCCAAAATAACTATCAGCGGGTGATTAGTGATCGATACTGACGCCAAAAATGCAATCAGTAAAATTTATGTCTGTCTGTCTGTATGTTCGTTATAGAAACAAAAACCACTCGACGGATTTCAACGAAACTTGGTACAATTGTTCTTCATACTCCTGGGCAGGTTATAGTATACTTTTCATCACGCTACGATCAATAGGAGCAGAGCAGTGAAGGGAAATGTTGGGAAAATGAGTGATTCATGAGAAAGGTTTCAAGCTATAAAACATCACTCTACAACCCTTAGGAACGGGGCAACGCAGGTGAAACTGCGGGCGAAGAACTAGGGAACAAAGTAACTATTCCACGCGGACGGAGTCGCTGGCAAAAGCTAGTATTAAAATAAAACTAACGGCCCGCGAGTTCCCCCACCCCTTTAAATTATAGCTTTAAGTGATATTCTGATGTATCAGCTTTATTATTGTATGATAACGATTTCTAAGCAAATAAATATCGTCATTACTACTGCCAAGAATATTATACAGTCAACAGCAAATCAAGTTACTAAAAACTATCAAATTTCCCCAATGGATATCGAACTCTATTAATTGGAGATAAAAAAAATCGATTCAAGAGACAGTTTTTACCATGATGTGCTGTCTGCAACTGGTAGCAGTTGCGAATGAAATTCAGCCACCGAGGCTGCATTGCCCAAAAAGAAGTAATACAAAAAAAAACGTAATTAAAACACAATTTAATTAACTATCTTTTTGTGATTTTTTTGCATTTTCCATGCTAAGTTTATTAAGTTATTTTTTTTTAGTAAAGGAAAAAATTCAATCGCGGGCAGGATTCGAACCTGCGTCTTCTGGTTTGATATACCAGAGTCGAGAGTCGTGTCGGTTGAGAAGTAAGGTAACTTGCCTCTCATAGATGTTACCGACGTCACCTTATGACGTAAATTCAGAATGTGAAGGCAAAATTTCAATCATGCGGGTAGGGTTCGCGGTGGCTTAGAGGTCAGAGCATCTGGTATATCAAACCAGAAGACGCAGGTTCGAATCCTGCCCGCGATTGAATTTTTTCCTTTACTAAAAAAAAAAAAAATAACAATTTAATTAAATTTTTGTATTTTTACCCGACCATTTCGTCTACGAAGTACTATTTCACTGGAAATAAACGAGCGGAAAACCGGTTGAAAATTCGTCAGGCAGTCACCTACAATTATTTCCAGTGTAGTATTTTGCACGATATGGTAGGATAGGAACCTAGATTAAATTGTGTTTGAATTACGATTTATTTTGTTATTTCTTTTGTATGGGCAATTCGCTCCGCCGGACCCTTACAATAATTTTTACGTTGTGTGAAAGTTAAAAAGGTCACTTTTATATAATTCGTTTTCCTTTCAACTTTACCATTTGCATTTCTTATCTTAAAAGCAAATTGAAGTAACTAAGTATCGAAATATGAAGAGTAAATAAATCAACCGCACACAAGTCTCGGCAAGGTCGCGGTCCGTTCAAGTTATTTTTTTATTGTCTGTAGACATAAAGTGGTTTTTACGTTTTAATTGTTTGTTAGCTGCAGCATTTGTTTTTTATTTAAATTATATAAATAAATTAAAGTACGGTCGATATAACTTTGAGCGTCTGATGTTAGTCGTACACCGCGCAAAATAATATATCGAAATCAGGAAGACATAACATAAACATACCATCACGCCTGTATTCCCCGAAGGGTTAGGCAGAGGCGTACTTAATGTACACCCACAGTTTAGGTCCCATGTTATAGGGGGCGAGCCTATAGCCATTCACCGGCCACAAATCCAGACTCCAAGCTGCTACTGAGAATTTCAAAGAAAAACCCAATAACACTGCTCGACCTGGGGATCGAATCCAGGACCTCTAGTGTAGCAGTCGCGCTTCGGACCACTAGACTAATGAGGCAGTCATTCAATGAATCAATCGAAATCAGTAAGGACAATAATAATAACAAATGCGAAACATTTACGAGTACGATCCCAACTGTCTCTACACCGAGTTTCTACATTATTGACAACGGCAAAACCACTAGCGGATAGCTTCAGACGCGCACCGTTATTTGGGTTATGAAAAATCCCCGCAGGAAAAAATATAAGCGGCCATTTATCGCCTTGGGGTTTTTGTTTAAATTTTTTCCTTTGAAGTCTTAGCAGTAAGCGGCTATTATCGGTCAACGGTTAAAATAATGCAATATTCAGATATTTTAGAGGTTTGTAATCTTGTTACCCACGTTTTCAGGAAACTTCTTCAGCTTACTCTTGAGGCTTCATGCATGTACTCCCCGAAGAGTTAGGCAGGCGCGTATTGATGTACACCTAACTCTTCTCTTCTCGCTCTTGTCCCATGGAATAGGGGGCGAGCCTATTGCCATTAACCGGAGAAAAAATCCCAACTCCGAGCTGCTACTGAGAATTTCAAAGAAAAACCCAATAACACTTTGCTCGACCTGTGAATCGAATCCAGGACCTCGAGAGTAACAGTCGCGTCTAAGACCATTAGACTAATCGGCCAGTTGCCCAGAGGAACTCAGCAGTAAATTACTATTTTCTTAAAATATGCAAGTTTGACGACACGTTTGGCGTAGCGGCTGAGCGATCGGCTTCTGCGTCACGTGTTGTGGGTTCGATCCCCACACGGAGCAAATATTTGTATGATCTACAGGTAGTTGCTCCGGGTCTGGGCGTTTGTGTATGTGAGAATTTGTGTTTGTAAACGTACCCACGATACAGGAGAAAATCCTAGTGTGGGGCAACGTTTTTAAAAAAAAAAAAAAAAAAGTATAACTTAATTTTATTTTCGCGTAACCCAATTATTATAGGTCATTGCAGATACGATGATTCATCCTCACTTTCAATTCGAACAGTTCTGCCAAATCGTAAAAGGAAAAGTCGATTTATTGGTAGCCATCTTGAATACAAGATTGCGGGAATTTCAATTACGTCATATTCAAGAAAACACGTTGCTATTACTTTTCTAGTATTCCGTGAGCTAAGAATAGATGCGATTCTTATGTCCTTTGGCCTTATTCATATATCCTAGGCATGTCCTCTAGTAAACCTTTTAACTTCAGCCTTAAAGCGTAGCGTGTATTACTGCCACCCGTGGCAATCCTTAAATGTATCCCCCCCCCAATTCCTCCCAAGACGTTGCTGCCCCACTGCTGCTCAAAGGCCTCCCCAAAGACTTCAGGGACCGGTTATTACATGCCACCTGCATCCAACGACTCCCAGCGACCTCTACCAGATCGTCTACCACTACGTTTTCCGCTAAATTCTTTTGCTCCATTAATTGCAAATGGATTCAAAATAAAATATCTATCTATTTTCAATGGGCAATATTAATTTGTATCTCTTGCTCGATTGGCAAGATACCAATAATTACTACGAGTATCCTTACTAATATTATAAACGTGAAATGTTGTGAGTATGGATGTATGGATATTTGTTACTCTTTCTCGCCAGAACGGCTGAACGGATCTGGATAAAATTTGGCACACAAATAGATTATAGCCTGGAATAACACATAAGCTAATTTTTATCCAGGTCGGACCCAATCCCGAAGCCCACGCAGACAAAGTCGCGGGCAGTAGGCAGTGCAACGATAAAGTTAATCTGACCTGACGGTGCAGCCACGGTTCACCGCTACATATATGCGCTCAGGGCCCTGGCCCCGTTTGCCCCTCTTCCACCTTCCCACGCTACCCCGCTGACTTAGTTCTAGAAGAAGATTATAAGTAATATTATACGGCATTTCTACATAACAGCTGAACTAGTTTCTGTGTGGTTGCGCTGGACGGAATGTGTCAAGGAGACACTTTTGCATCCAATAAAATCTGATGTCATCATCCTATTGTTAAACATCTTCAATTATTGATTTATTTATTAGTTAGTCTTTGAATAAATGCATAAGATGATAAAATATAGTCTTTGTGTAATGGGGGTCGGGTCAGGACTAACGAGGTATGTACAGTCGACAAAAGTATTAGATAAACAGGCAGCTAACGACATCTGTGTTTTGACAAAGATTGTGTAAAAATATATCATGTAATATTTCCAAAGAGAAGGATATTTATTACCGCGATCTATTCAAATCTAAGCTGCTTAAAAAGCTGTTCGCGACAGGTAAGATTGAAAGAGACCAAGCGGAAGGAGACAGAAGTGTTCCGACTATATTCCGTGCTTCAGAGGATAGAGCAAAATGGCGAATCATTGCCTAAAATATATTTCATAGCTTCTGCCCACGACTTTGTCTGCGTGGACTTCAGGATTGGTTCCGACCTGAATAAAAAGTAGCTTATGTGTTATTCCAGGCTAAAATCTATCTGTGTGCCAAATTTTATCCAATTCCGTTTAGCCATTCTGGCGTGAAAGAGTAACAAACATCCATACATACAAACTTTCGCGTTTATAATATTAGTAAGGATAGAGGTCAGGATCTTCAGTAGTGATGAGAAGGGGGAAGAGGAACTCAAGACGCAGATGTATACGTAATATTTTGCCTTTGCCTGATGCAATTCGCTTCAGTATTCGAAGGAAGGAGTGTGGAAAATATACCTAAAATAAAATAAAATAAACACACCTTCAGGTAGTGACCGTAAACAGGCACGTTGTTAATCGAGTATGAATCAGAAATACCCTGTCGAATCCATGAGAATTTTCCGCACGACAAAAAAGTGTCTACTCCTACAAACTTGTCTATGTAGGTGGTCGTGTTCAATTCAGATGACTATAGCTATTATGCATGAGAAGCGTTAAGTTAAAGCTGATTTATAATTAACGTGTCCTTATGCTGTCAGAGCGGACGTTTTCCTTAAGATAATATTGCAGCAAAGCTTAGATATTCGAGGTCGATCATAAAAGACCTTTGTATGATTATTCATAAAATCAGTTTTATGTTTGATATGCACTTTGATCCGAGAGGGAGAACTGGCTCTCACACGCAAACGTGTAGAGACAGAGACACACCAAGATGCTTGCTTGCCAGCTAGTCAAAAGAGTTCTTACCGCCGAGTAAGTCAGATATTTTCTCGCGAGATCTTCTTACGAGATGCTTATCTAAATGGTAGTGAGAAATTGTATTCCAATACGTCCCCACATCCCCGTGAGGGATTGTGGGGACGTGTTCGTGACGGTCATCCCCAGATTGCTGAAAATTGTAGAAAAGAAGAAGGGGTGGTGCAAATGAAGTAGCCTACACCTATTTATGAAACATATACCTAATGAAACCCCCGACGAATTAATTGATTTAGTGGTTCTAAGCGCGATTATTACGTTAGAGGTCCTGGGTCTGATTTACAGATCGAGCGTTACTGGGATAGACCTACACCTCTGCCTCACCTTTCAGGATATAATAACATGGTATAATAATGGTATAATAACATGGTATGTTATAAATCCGGTACTGGCAGTTCGGCATGTTATGGAATAAGAGAGAGCGAAGCCATAACGGGTATATCAGTTTGGTGTGTGAACCCGCCATTTGGTGAAATAAGTGTTTCATTGAACCAACAGCATCGACTACAACCGGTTTACAGTGTGACGTAAGATTGTGACAAAATTGACGTAATCCGCGACGAATACGAATCAACACGTCAAGGGCGTTTCCCAAAGATGAGAGGTCAACACGTATGCATTCTTTTATACTTTGAACAGGATCTGGATAGAGGTTAATCTGAAGCGTTGTTTAAAATAAATCCTTACTAATAAACGTGAAAGTTTGTGAGTATGGATGTATGGACGTTTGTTACTCTTTCACGCCAGAATGGCTGAACGGATCTGAATAAAATTTGGCACATAAATAGATTATAGCCTGGAATAACACATAGGCTACTTTTTATTCAGGTCAGACCCAATTCTGAAGTCCACGCAGACAAAACCGCGGGCAGAAGCTAGTAGTGTTATAAACGTGAAAGTTCGGTCATGTCATAACGGATCTGGATGAAATTTGGTACAGAGTTAGATTATAGTTCAGAGACATGGTCGCGGGCAGAAGCTTGTTAATTCTATCACTCGCTTAAGCGGTGAAGGAAAATATCGTGAGGAAAACTGCATGCCAGAGATTTTTTTTGATGGCGTGCGATGTCTGGCTACCCGCATTAGGCCGCATTAGCGTGGTGACCTATTTTATGGCGCCTATCGTTTTCTATGCCATCTATTCGACTACGATTATACATACATAGGTATCGAGTTTAGTGAATGAGGATTTTGGCAAAAGAATTAAATTTAAAAAAAATATCGGTATTGCAACACATGACATTGATACTTAATGAATTTATACAAAATTCGACATTGTGTTTATACAGGAAGATGACTGTAAAAAATTCACACGTTTTTCACTCCAAAGTACCTAAATGCTCAATTGTGTGATTAATATTATTCACTTAATGAGCCCGTGGCATTATAATATATTTAAAAGCTTGTTAAAACTTTAAAAGCGACTGTCAAGCAAATGGCTTGCTATAATTTATTGTTTTGTTGCATTGTTTTAATTTGGGCCAAGATCATAATATCGTAGTGAAGGGCGTAGACTTTTGAAGATGATTTCAAGTGGGATGCTTTTAAAATATATTCTTTTACTTTTAAGTTGTAAATAATTCACCATAGTCTCGTCTTTTTAACCGACTTCAAATAAGGAGGAGGTTCTCAATTAGATTGTATTTTTTTTGTATGTTTGTTAGGCGATTATTCCGTCAATTATGATTGTTTTTTGATCGGTAGGTCATACTCAGAGGTGGTCCTATAAAAATTAGGTGAAGATTTGATCACAAAATTTAGAACAAAATGTCAATAACACGTACCGACCGAGTAAATGATAACGTCGTTTAGGTACGTAAAATTCTACATTCATCGTTGAGATTGTTAGTATGCGAAATAAAATCGCAGAACGCCGAACGAACGAAACGATTTACTTTCGTAGTCCGCGGATTATTGTTCACGGACTTGCGATATTTTTTCGCAACGATTTTTTATCTTAGTGCGCGCTTACCCTAACTGGTTAACTACCCTGCAAATCGGAACACAATAATTTTTGCACATTATTGCTTAGCCGCAGATTATTTTGTAATGCGGTGGCCTCAGACGAATTCAGCATCAGAGATAACAATATACCATCACGCCTGTACTCCCCCGAAAGGTTAGGCAGAGGCGTCCTACCAACTCACAGTTTGCCAGTATGTTTAGGTCCTATGTAATATGGGGCCTAAACCGAGCACAAATATAAAACTCCGAGCTGCTAATGAGAATTTCATAGAAAAACCCAATAACACTTTGCTCGACCTGAGAATCGAACTCAGGACCTCTAGCGTAGCAGTCGCACTTGGAACCACTAGACAAACCGAACTTTACCTTAACGAGGACCGCAAAACTTATCGTACCTATCGTAAAAAATGCAACATAAATATCTTTATTTTTATAATAACAGTAGACCCAGGTTATCTAATTTAAGCACTATTTATTATTATTATTTTTATTTATTTTTATTCGTGATAGGCTTACGCTTGACCGCTAGTTTGCCTGATGTTAAGCGATACTGCGATCTACGATATTTACTATTTATTTACTGTTATAAAGACCTGGGTTGTACTTACGGTTCGTACATTTTACACAGTGAAACGCACTTATTTACACTGTTATCACAATATTCTCTGTTTCTTACTATATTCGTATATTTAATTACTGTCTGTAACTTTTTTTTTTTAACTATCACTGTTCACACATATGAATCACTTTTGTGTCGCGTCGTCGCGAACATGTTGACTATTGCAACAACAAAACGCGTTTCTATCTTAGCCGGATAAAAATAATGTAATCTAAATATAAAATGCCATCGAGGCAGGCTTTAAAACAAAGAAATGGATAGTTAATTTAATTCAGGAAAACACTAAGTATAAATTCTGTATTTAGATACTTACCTCTTCAACGGTATTTTGCAAGAGTTACAATTGCATAGTATTGGCATAGCTACATGACACATAACCGCAAATAACGCTATTCAAAATGCATTTGATTGTGTAGGAATGATTGGGATACTCCATGCAATAATAAAATAGAGAGAGGTATATGTACCTAAACAGTGGGATCCAATAATTTCATTCACAATAGGAGGTGCCCGACTCCAGACCTTGCAGAAAATCGTAGCCGAATAACATAGCTCCATGCTATTGTGTTCATAACGGCGAGCAAGGTCACCAGAGCTCCGCGAGGAAGGGTTGTGTTGGCAGATAGGATAAGCATCACGCTATTGTCTTCTATGCTGCCAGCCCCACTATTCTTCCTTAATTTACGGGGTCGGCATCGCGCGAGTGATAACCCTAGCTTGCTAGCTTCCATTTCCATAGGCTGCGGTTTACCATCAGGCGGGCCGTATGCTTGTTTGACACTTCATAAAAAATACCCTAATCTTTATTTATATAAAATAATTGTTGTTCGTTAGTCTCGCTAAAACTCGAGAACGTCTGGACCGATTTGGCTAATTTTGTTCTTGAATTATTTGTGGAAGTCCAGAGAAGGTTTAAAAGGTGAATAAATATGAAAATGCTCCGAATTAAATTTTATTTATCGATTGAGGCAGTACGAAGTCTGTCGGGTCAGCTAGTATCTAATAATAATTTCACAGAGGTTATCCAAAATGTAACA
The DNA here is from genome assembly GCA_910591435.1 of Acronicta aceris. Taxonomy (NCBI): domain Eukaryota; kingdom Metazoa; phylum Arthropoda; class Insecta; order Lepidoptera; family Noctuidae; genus Acronicta; species Acronicta aceris. The sequence goes on along the minus strand of OU342786.1, from coordinate 4,222,402 downwards.
AAAATATTGTTGTTTTGTAGTACGCCTCTGCATAGTTGAAGGTCGCGGGCTGTACAAGCGTGCGCCGACGCATTGTCCCGTGTTGGACAAGGAGAAGGCGGGCGTCGAGTGCGTATTAGGCACTGACAGGTAAATAATACATTTTTTTTTTTACTTTTAAGATATTGCTACAAATTGCTAAAGCGACCCGTGGAAGTTAGAGCCAAAGGAGTGCAAAAGAAAAATTGGCCGAAACATAAAGTGCTTTTTACCCGACTGCGCCAGAAGGAGGGTTATGATTTTCGAGTGTATGTATGTATGTACCTAATATGTACATACGCTACGCTCGCATACGCTACGTACGCTCTGTGGCCTAAACGGCTTGATGGATTTTAACATGAGAGACGTCGTTAGATTCGATTCAATTGTGAAAGTGACACTGGGTATATCGAAAACTAAAAAGTATAAAATAAAAAATAATAATTTTATGATGGAAAAAACAAGATGACCAATCTCATGCAGTCGGAAACATTATATCTTTGGAGTTAAATTCAAAGCGATGCCTCCGCCTCCATGGAATTGTTCATCTGGTTTCCATCTTTTTTGGCAGTCGGTTTTTTTCTATAGGATTTTTGTATAAACCACGGGACCCGGACAATGTGTTGGATCAGCTAGTCATCATTTTTATTGATTGTCTTCAGGTTGGACTGTCTCCGGCGCATCAGCAAAGGCACGGTGGACTTCGGCGTGTTCAGCCCTGAGGACCTGGTGGCTGCACAGTGGGCCAACATTGATGTACTGGTCACTAATGAACTCAGGTTCAGAGCACGTGAGTTCCTCTTTTAGATTAATTTATTGCATGGTGTAGTTTGGAGCAAATTATTAAGTTATCAATAAAGAGTCCCATCCCATCAATAAGAGACAGCAGCTTCCTCACTAGAGGAACAGTTCTCTCCTGTCAAAAACTCTCTCAATAAATCTGTTAATCATGAGGTGATTAAAAAGAAAAAAAAGGAATTAACAAGTTTGACTCGGAGGTAGGATCTCTTGAGGTCTGACTGGCTGGCGACCACCCTTATGTCGGAGTCTGTCTTAAAGCACCCTGGTGTGTGTTTCGATTTTTGCACGTAAGGGACAGTTCCCCTCGGTTGCTGCGGCTCTGGCAGTCTGCAGTAGGGGCTCTTAAGGGTCGGCAACACATCAGCGACTCCTCTGGTTGCAGGTGCCCATGGGCGACGATGACTACTTACCATCAGGTGGCTCGTCAGCTCGTTTGTCGACTTAATCCATAAAAAAAACAAACAACATACCATCACGCCTGTATTCCCCTAAGAGTTAGACAGAGGTGTACTAATATGGTGTACATTTGTACATCGCACATTACTAGTATTCTTGTTAACCCCTCGTGCTAAGCTAAATGCTAGCACGCCACCACCTATGCTAGTTTTAAGTAATTAACAATGGCCTAAAAACATGCGATAACCTTAATTGATACCTTTTGTCTCTAATTAAGATTTGATGAATACGAAAACCGGACTTCTTAGCTACTATGGGTTCTTCATATGAATTAAGGCCTTTGAAGCTGGTGGTACATGGAACTATGCAATCTGCCACATGCTTATTTGAAAAAGAAACGCGTGCATTTCAGGGCCATACGCCCGCAACATCGTGGCGGTGGTGAACCGGCGTATATTACCGGACAGTTCATCCAACTTGCATGCTGTTCTCAAGAACACCACACTTTGCCACCCTGGAGAGACCATGGATGACCTCCGGCCGCTCAGCGAGACACTGTCTGGTGTAAGTAATAAGTTTATCCTTCTAAGTAGGCGTGAATTGCGTAAAAATGGGTCAATTAAATTTATTTCTTTATCTTTTCTTTTTTTCTAAGCTTCTTTCCTGACCATCTTAAGGTTGTCTGGCTATGAGGTAGTAGAACTTTGCTGCTGAATTTTTATTCTGCAGCTAAACAATGTGCGCTAGTTACAATGAAGTTATGTAGATCATAGTCAACTGACTTACGTACCTGCTGAAACTGATGAGCGAGACCAATGCAGGCGATACGCATCATATTATTGACGTCAGCTAGATACTCTTCTACATCGATTGACGTAAGTGGAGCTGACGACTGGCAAGCGAGACCAATGCGAGTGATATGCGGCGTGTAGCAATTTAAAGGCCCACCGCAAACCGGGACGGAATGGCAGAGGATTTTGTCACCGGTCAGCGTACACTAGCCGCTTAGATCGCATTCCGGCGGCCTACCAACTCATCACGCGACCTCAACACATACCGCAGTGCGAGGCGGCATTCCTACTTACTTACTAAAAACAGAAATGTTCGGTCAAGGTGTGCGTAGCGGCGGTAACGCGGAGCGGTCGTCATCCTAGGAGGAATTCCAGTCTAAAAAAATAACAACTGCGTATCTATTTCCAGTATCTGGAGTCTCTTGTCCTAGAGAGGTCGTGTGACCCTAGCCGGTCTACCACGGAGAACAAGCTGAAAGCGCTCGCGGACTTCTACGGGAAAGCCTGCAAAGCGGGACCCTGGGTGCCCGACAAGTTCCGAGATGCTAAACTTAGTGAGTCACACCACATTTGATCTTAGAGAAGTATACCAAGAGGTCTGAGCTTCAAGATTGCTATTTCAGTGCCAAAATTGTCATTAAATTGCTTCGGAATTGTTGATTTTTGACAAATAATTTTCGAGTTCAAGACAAATAATTAAAATGTCAATTATTTTATTAATTGTGGTTTGATGGTAATTAATGCCATTTTTTTTAGACGTTACAACAATACCACAGATGTCATCAGCAAATAAGATACGCTTATGATTGGTTATTTCAACAACGTATAGTAAGAACAGTATTGGCCCTTGGTATACTCCCTTGAGGAACTCCAAATAATTCTCTATAACTATTACTTCTAGAGCGTCTGTATCCATCTCTTTGCGCGGCGTGTGCTCGGTCGTGTTCAGCGGGTGATCGCTACTGGGGCAACGCGGGTTCACTGACCTGTCTCACTGATGGTGTCGGTGACGTCACTTGGGGGGAGGCTGATGACGTCGCTACCTACTTTAAGGTAAACCATTCAGCAGGTAGATTCTACCATGCTTACCTAGCTACTGAAACAACGCGAGTTTCCTTACCTGTCTCAGTGACAGCGTTGGTGACGTCACTTGGGAGGGGAGGCTGATGACGTCACTACTTTAAGGTAAAAACTTAGGAAGGAGCGGAGAGTGGCCATTCATTACATCTTACTTAGTTATTCAGTGTTATTTATTCTACTAAACAAAGTCTTTGAAATGTTTTTAGAACTGGAGAATCTGTTTTATCATTCTTTGTGTCGGCTAACAAGTAGACAAGCCACCTGCTAATATGTAAGTAGTCATCGCTGCCTTGAGAGCTTAACAGTCTCTACGGACTGTAAATTGCCAAAGTTGCAGTAAACCGAGACGAGAAACTGGCTCTCACGCTCAAAACACTGAAAAGATTTTCTATATACATTTTAATCTGTGTCTTACATATAGGCTACTTTTCATTTCAGGTCAAGCAAGACGATAGTCTGACAGGAGCGAGCAATTTCGCGTATCTCTGTCGAGATGGAACCTGGCGGGGGCTGACTGAGGAGCCCTGCGTATGGCTGAGAAGACCTTGGAATGTCATTGTGGCGAAAAGGTAATGTCAGATTTCATTATAGGACTCAGCTTGGCTTGGACTATTCTAGCGTGAGAAACGCTAAGAGGGACTAAAATGGAGAGGCCATTTATGAATATCGATAATAATCGACTAAACAATGTCCCGTGCGTTCAGTATAAGCTGACTTCGTATTGTATAGGTTTTTCTTACACTTCGAGATCAGTTTTAATCTGTTTTATTTATGGGATAGGACGGCAAACGATCAGACAGATCACCTGATGGTAAGCGATTACCGCCGCCTATGGACACCCACAACACCATAGGAGTCACAAGTGCGTTGACGACCTTTTAAAAAGGGATTGGGCCTCCTAACCTCACTCACTCGGCGAAACACAACGTAAACGTTGTTTAACGCCAGTTTTCTGTGAGGCCGTGGTATCACTCCGGTCGAGCCGGCCCATTCGTGCCGAAGCATGGCTCTCCCACGTAAAAAACTCTATTGTTGAGATACCTAGATTATGGAGCTCAACAGTTAAGGTTAGGAAGAGGTGTACTAATGTCCACTCACAATTCGCCGGTATGTTATGGTCCCATGTAATAGGGGTGCGAGCCTATTGGCATTAACCGGACACAAATCCAAACTCCAAGCTGCTATACAATAACACTGTACGATCTGGGAATCAAAATCTCTAGACTAAAGACTTGCAAATTAGACTATTAAAAAGTAGCTGTTATGGTAATTGAAATAAATTATTTTGAAATAACTTTTGTTCCAGGAAAGCTTCAGAAGCAGTCAGTAAGTTGGCTGAATCTTTAACAAACAGTTCTGTGACGGTAGACCGTCACTGGCGAGGAGCGCTCGCTGCCTTGTTAGAGAGTAATCAGGCGCTGCCAGAACCTCTGCAGCCGGCCAGGGCTCCCCTGGACTACCTGGCAAGAGCCGAAGGTTTCAGGGAGGCGTATAACCAAGCTGGGTGCGATCCTCCAAGGTAAGATTGAGTTAAAATTTTGCTTGATGTGTCGCCATATTGGGAGGGACATATTACGCTGAACAATCTGCAAGGTTAAGCTGAGCTTGGTGGTGTAAGATGGGTGACCATTGTAGATACAACACGCTTGTATCGTCATGTATGTGCTATGTGCTGTGTAATGTGTGTGTAGGTATGTGTGCGATGAGACTGCGTTTGTGTGTGTCTGTATGCGCTTGCGCGAGTGTGTTTGTGTGTTAGAGTAGAGACTGCGTTTGTTTGCGTGTATGGGCCTGCGCGAGTGCATGTGTTAGAAACTGCTTTTATGTGTGTGTGTATGCTTTGAATTTACTGTTGACTGTTGAAATGTTGACTTAATTTTTAAATGCCTTAAACGACATCTTATTTCCAGACACATAATCCTGTGCACAACGTCACTGCTGGCCAAGAACAAGTGCGAGTGGCTGAGCGAGGCGGGCGCCGTGTATGGCATCGCTCCTCCGCTTCAGTGCGCCCTCAGGACCTCCGCCGAGGAGTGCCTGAGAGCTGTAGCCGCCGGAGAGTGCGACGCCACGGTAGCTGATAGTGACTGGCTCGTGCCTGGGATGCGGTGAGTACTTCTACCGGTCTACGAAAAAGGCAGTTAACAGCAGTTAACAGTCTTTCTTCAACCTGTAACAGAATAAGCACAAGACCTGAAAGTACTTTGTTCAGAATCGACTACTGAATAGATTACAGTGGTTTTTATTATGTGTATGTATTTCCCGAAAAGATAATTACAATACCTGAAATTATGGCCCCCTGATGAAGTTCGCTGATTGTCGCCCCAGTACATTAGTACACCTTTGCCTAACCCTTCGGGGAATACAAGTGTGATAGTACCATAACATATATTTTCTTTTTCAGAGACTACAACCTCACCCCACTCCTGCACGAAGTGACACCTATAGTTGAAAAAACAAAGACAATAGTAGCTTATGTCAACAGCGACTCAGAAATTTCAAAGATGGCGGATTTGCGCGGGAAACGCGCCGCGTTCCCGAGCTACGACGGCGCGGCGTGGCACTCCGTCAAGCAATACATTACTAAACACGAGGCAATATCCTGTGAATACTACATGCAAGGCTATTTTGGGGAAATTTGCGCGCCCGGCTTAGACGGCAAGAAGTGTTACGAGGCTGGTGAAATGGAGGCGCTGAAATCGCTTGTGGAAGGGAAAAGCGATGTGGCTTTTATTAGTATGAACACTTATAATGCATTTAAAGGTAGGTTATTCAATATGTTGTCTCGTTTACAAAAATAACTTTCAGTGTAGCCAAGGCTGCGGAGCGTGAAGTCCTTGGTTCAAATCCCAGGTCGAACAGTGTTGTTTTTGTATACGTAGCATTGTTGCAACTATATTACTGCTATGAACCTACAATTTGCGAAAAACCCATTGTTTGAATTTGGCGGGCTCAGGTGAATAATTACTAATAATCAGTCATAAAAACATTTAATTTTTTGTTCCAGATAGCAAAACTCCTTCCAGCATAATTGAGAAAATCGTCCCTCTCTGTCCTGAAGGTAACCAGAAGTACTGTTTCGTGAGCTGGTCAAACTTGGGCCACATATTTGCCGCCAACAATCTCACACAAATTCGAAAACACGAAATAATAAACGTCTTCACCAAGTTGGACCAACTGTTTGGCAAACATCCGCCGTTCCATAATCCTATGTTTTCAATGTATGGCTCTTTTAACCATGAAATGGAAGTTATCTTTCATAGTAATACTAAAAGTTTGGCAACCAGCGAAGTATTAAAGACTCACCCGTACGATAAAATCCCTTACAACCTCGAACTTTCCATAACAAATATGACGGACTTTACTTGTGGTTTTGGCGCCAAAACGACTCCATCTTTTGTTATTTTGCTGGTATCTCTAGTCGCATTTATAATGAATAGCTAATGTTTTATGTTAAGTAACAATTAATTTGTGAATTATGTAAATAAACTATTTTTATATGTTTTGCTTTTTTTATAATTACATGAAATAATTTCGATATTATCGAAAAGCAACACCTCAGCAACGAAATAAGTGTGAATGGGTAGCTTTCACTTTCATTGCACCTCATGTATTGAGATTTCTTTCTATTGTTGTTTTTTTTTTATTAATGATAGGCTTACCTATCATTGACTTGAGGTTGACTTGTGGTTCCTCGCTCCTACAAACTAATGAGAAAAGCCAAAGATCGGGCTCTTTGGCGTTCCATAAGAGAGGCCTACGTCCAGCAGTGGATGAATAAAAGCTGATGATGATGAACCTAACTAGTTAATCTACCTCCAGATCTGTATTATTTTTTCTCAAGGCCAAAAATTCAGATTTTTTAATGCTGTCTGCGGTCTGCTCTAGATATTTGTGTCCTGTTTCGTGGTTGCGCTAAGAAACCCAAGTCTCGTAACACCTAAGTAGTTACTGTACGGTGGTCATACAAATATTTTTTCCGCGCGGGGATTTTATTTTCCTCAAGTTCCTCAACACGTAGCGCAAAACCCATCCGAATCCGTTCAGCCACTACATCATTCGTGCACTCACACAATTTAAATATACCTTTTTTGAAGTTGGTTGTTCACAAAAGGAGGAGATTCTGAATTCAATAGTTGTGTGTGTTACCCATTTTGAAAGTAAGAAGCATAGAGGTTTAACCCCTTTCTGGAGAAGAATATTTAGATCAAAACTTTTTTTTATGTGATAGGGCAAACGAGCAGACGGATCGCCTGATGGTAAGCAATTACCGCCGCCCATGGACACCCGCAACACCATAGGAGTCACAAGTGCGTTGCCGACCTTTTAAAAGGGGATTGGGCCTCCGGTAACCTCACTCACTCGGCGAAACACAACGTATGCGTTGTTTAACGCCGGTTTTCTGTGAGGCCGTGGTATCACTCCGGTCGAGCCGGCCCGGAGAACCAGAAACTTGATTTTAAATGCTGACTGATATTCTCGACAAGGACAAATACGAATGTCTGTGGCAAAAAACCTATTTTTGACAAGAATGTCATTTGTTCATAGAAATGTCATTATTAGTGTCATTCTTCTGTCACAACTCGTAGTTTCTTTCCCGCGACATCAAAACTTCGCAAAATAATCAAACTTTTCTCAAAAATATGACTTCGCCCGAGTTGAACAACTTTATTAAAGCTTTAGACAGAGTCAAGAAGGACTATTTATGCGGTGTGTGTGGTGAAATGTGTAAAGAGCCCGTAGTGTTGAAGAAATGTTTCCACATAATTTGCGCAGAACATACCGGTTTGAAGAATTGCCCGACCTGCAGAATACCTTTGGAGGACTGTGCTACGTTCGTCGACGACAGAATCCAAGTATGTATCGACTCCGCAACGGAGTTAGACAAAATATTCGAGAAATTCCGACCGAAAGATGTCAGTGCAGCTTCAAGTAAAAAAACCAAGAAAAGCAGCGCTGTTACTCCTTCAAATAAGAGTGTTGCTGAATCCAGCGTAAAAAACCCTCTATCAGAGAAGACTAATACAAGACAGGCTTTAAGCGAAACCATTAATTCTAATTTGAGTTCGAAATTCAACAAAAATAACGAGAAACGCAACAATAAAGGTGAAACAGCGCTTCACATTGTGTGTCGTCTTGGTAAAGCTGATAGAATCAAAGAGCTACTTAGTCTAGGCGCTAACCCAAACACTAAAGATAACGCAGGATGGACTCCGCTACATGAAGTTGTACAAAATGGTAGATTAGATCTAGTAACTCTACTGTTACAGTACAATACATTAATAGATGTACCAGGGCAGAGTAATGAAACACCATTACATGAGGCTATCCGATACAACCATGTAGAGATAGCCGAGGAATTGATTAAACATGGAGCTGATATGAATGCAAGGAACTGTAAAGGAGAGACCCCATATCAACTTGCATCTACAGAGGTGAAGAATAGGTTACGAATGGCTGCGGACAAGGTATTACACACACAGAGTGTCAATATATCCCACATAGCAGCTTTGTATGCAGAGATAGAGTTTGACGATATCCACATCTATTGTGTTTCTCAATACCGTACTGTACATAACAAATTAAAAGTATTAGCAAAACATCACAATAATGTTAATCTGGAAGTTAAATTTACAAAGAAAGTAACACATTTGATTGTAGATGCTGAAGATGGTGTTTGTGAATCAAGTTTGGATGTACTTCAAGGTATTGTTGGTAGCGTTTGGATTATATCTTCAAGATGGACAACAAAATCTACAGAAGACAATTTGGAGCCATTCGAAAAGTATGAAGTAACTGGTGTAGGAACAACATCGAATAAAGGTCCGCAAAACTCACGGTACAACAAATATAAGCAGTTGCCAGGAATTTTTAATGGCTGCCATTTCTATTTACACAACTTCAACACAAAATATGAAATTTCAAAGACAATAATAATAACTAAAGCTATTTTGACAAAATTGGTTACTGATGCAGGCGGTGTAGTTTTACGAAGGGTTCCAAACCCAGAATTGATTCCAGAGAGTGAGAAATTAGTGCCATATCATGCAAAGAAAGATGGGAAATTGGTGAATTGTTCACATTTCATTATTTTCAAAGACATCTATGAACCAATGTATAATATGCAGCATTTAAAAGCATTGCCCATTGGATGGTTGATTGAATGTATTGAGAAGTATGAATTGTGTGAACCATGGTGATAAACTTGGTTTTTGTTTCATTTTTACTGGGAGCATTATGATACTATGAAAGAGTAATTGAAAAAAATAAACACCATTATGATCATTAACCCACTACTGGGCACCCCTCTCCTCTTGGCATAAAGGGGGTTAGGCCACCATGCCTATAATAAAAAAAAAGTTTACTCAGACTTAATATTTGAACTTGGAATACTCATTTACTGTTGTTTTTTTTAATTTTGCCGCAAAATTATCTTCTGTTTTGTGTCACAAATTCGCATCACATTCCTTAATGCAGAAGCTGATTGAGCTATTTAATAATTATAATTATCATACTGTTATGATTGTCGAAATAACTGTGAGCGTCTGAAGTCCAAGCGGTTTTGCAATGTAAATGTTTTGCATTCGTGATTATTGTGTTTACAGTACCCCCGAAATAACAACACTCATCTGAAGTTATTTTGCCATGGTAAATTTTAATTTATAAACTCAGGTGTACGAGATAGTTTTTTTTTATTCATGATAGGCTTACTCTTGACCGCCAGTTCGCCTGATGTAATACCAGTTGGTTTGTAATGGTTATGTATACATGAATATTCCTTACTGATTACGATATTTTTTCATAAGAACACTTAATTCAGTTATTTGCCCTGTGTGCAACGGCTATCTTCAGATGCTTGTTATTTCAGGGTTGCTGAACTGCTTCAATATTTTTGCACAAACATAATTTTTTAAGTGATTTTAACTTTTTAGTGGCTAACTTGAAACGTGCACGTTTATTTTGACTGTGCTGTAGGTACTGGTAGGCATTGTCGGTAAGCTTGGGAAATATCCGTGCAAAGAAATTTAAAATATATATATATATATATTACCGTACCAATACCATCAATACCGTAAAGTTATTTTATTCGAATAAACATAAATATAAGTATGTGCCTATACATTAGATTATTATGAATTTTACAAAATTTGATTTTATGTGTTACATTACATATTTATATGAATATTATGAACTCTAATGTTTAATTAATGTTTTATTTAATTAATGATTAATATTGAGATTAAAATTTTGGTTATTTTTGTGGTATATTGGTTTTCATTCAAGTTCTAATAACAAGCTTCACAGTCATCATAAAAGACTATCCCTTTATGTGCAGATTAAACAGTAACATGTATTGTACAACACATCAACTTGAAAAGTCAGTGTTACATAAGTACATACACTAACATCTTTCTTCCACAGGGGTAGGCAGAAACTATAGACCGCCACTTGCTACGATTCTTGCATACTTTTTTGCTCTACATTCATACATCTTCTCATACATACGCCTTGCTTGCGAGTAAGTACAAGTAAGTGGTATGGTCTGGAATTGACCGGCTTTAAACTGACTATAGGCAAGTTGATATTTTTTATGGTCTTATAAAAAAGTTGACAATAAACAACTAAAACAAAATTGTTTAAAAAATAAGGAAGTTATAAGCATTTTAATGTTATGCTAGGGAGCTTAATAAGCACGTGGTGACGTCAAACCGTGCATGCACCATACAAATTGTTGAAATTGTATACTGACATTCGTAGCCTAATGGTTAGAGCGTCACCCATTGCACTACTGACGTGAACTTGTAACGCAAGCATTTAGAGCTTAGCACGAGGGGTTAACAAGAATACCTAACTTTTTTTAAAAACAGCGATGGAGCATCCCCAGCAAGAACTTTAAACGCTTTAAGCAATATCTTAGAACTTATATGACTTTTACAAAGTCGGGATTGTTACAATACTTAATAACTCGAAAACGGCTGAAGCGATTTTTCTGATCTTTGGTTTGTTGGATTTATCTCCTCCCCGAATAGCAGAATAACTATTAAGGAATCGAAAAATTCAAGAAAAAGAACATTATGAAGAAAATTTATTTTCTCATACATTTTGTATGCCCCAGCATTCCAAAAGACGTCGCGGTAGACCCAAAACGAGATGGCGGGATGAGCTTGACTCGTACTGCGTGGTTTAGATGCTGAAAGCTCTCAACAGGGAAGAGTGGAAGAAGGAAAGGGAGGCCTTTGCCCTGCAGTGGGACGATCACGGCTAATAATAAATAATAATAATGAAAGTATCAGGAACGGATTGACAGATTTGACAGAAATATAACACTATTCACATTTCATTATTTTCAAAGACATCTATGAACCAATGTATAATATGCAGCATTTAAAAGCATTGCCCATTGGATGGTTGATTGAATGTATTGAGAAGTATGAATTGTGTGAACCATGGTGATAAACTTGGTTTTTGTTTCATTTTTACTGGGAGCATTATGATACTATGAAAGAGTAATTGAAAAAAATAAACACCATTATGATCATTAACCCACTACTGGGCACCCCTCTCCTCTTGGCATAAAGGGGGTTAGGCCACCATGCCTATAATAAAAAAAAAGTTTACTCAGACTTAATATTTGAACTTGGAATACTCATTTACTGTTGTTTTTTTTAATTTTGCCGCAAAATTATCTTCTGTTTTGTGTCACAAATTCGCATCACATTCCTTAATGCAGAAGCTGATTGAGCTATTTAATAATTATAATTATCATACTGTTATGATTGTCGAAATAACTGTGAGCGTCTGAAGTCCAAGCGGTTTTGCAATGTAAATGTTTTGCATTCGTGATTATTGTGTTTACAGTACCCCCGAAATAACAACACTCATCTGAAGTTATTTTGCCATGGTAAATTTTAATTTATAAACTCAGGTGTACGAGATAGTTTTTTTTTATTCATGATAGGCTTACTCTTGACCGCCAGTTCGCCTGATGTAATACCAGTTGGTTTGTAATGGTTATGTATACATGAATATTCCTTACTGATTACGATATTTTTTCATAAGAACACTTAATTCAGTTATTTGCCCTGTGTGCAACGGCTATCTTCAGATGCTTGTTATTTCAGGGTTGCTGAACTGCTTCAATATTTTTGCACAAACATAATTTTTTAAGTGATTTTAACTTTTTAGTGGCTAACTTGAAACGTGCACGTTTATTTTGACTGTGCTGTAGGTACTGGTAGGCATTGTCGGTAAGCTTGGGAAATATCCGTGCAAAGAAATTTAAAATATATATATATATATATTACCGTACCAATACCATCAATACCGTAAAGTTATTTTATTCGAATAAACATAAATATAAGTATGTGCCTATACATTAGATTATTATGAATTTTACAAAATTTGATTTTATGTGTTACATTACATATTTATATGAATATTATGAACTCTAATGTTTAATTAATGTTTTATTTAATTAATGATTAATATTGAGATTAAAATTTTGGTTATTTTTGTGGTATATTGGTTTTCATTCAAGTTCTATTAACAAGCTTCACAGTCATCATAAAAGACTATCCCTTTATGTGCAGATTAAACAGTAACATGTATTGTACAACACATCAACTTGAAATGTCAGTGTTACATAAGTATATACACTAACATCTTTCTTCCACAGGGGTAGGCAGAAACTATAGACCGCCACTTGCTACGATTCTTGCATACTTTTTTGCTCTACATTCATACATCTTCTCATACATACGCCTTGCTTGCGAGTAAGTACAAGTAAGTGGTATGGTCTGGAATTGACCGGCTTTAAACTGACTATAGGCAAGTTGATATTTTTTATGGTCTTATAAAAAAGTTGACAATAAACAACTAAAACAAAATTGGTTAAAAAATAAAGAAGTTATAAGCATTTTAATGTTATGCTAGGGAGCTTAATAAGCACGTGGTGACGTCAAACCGTGCATGCACCATACAAATTGTTAAGGCGCTGACAACACCCAAATAGGCATATCTCAAACAATTTTTTAGCCAAACCCATACAGTTTGTGATAGCGAAAAAAATATATGTTAATCTTGAACATATTCCGGAAAACATAGTTGTTTTCAAAACATGTTTTTGAAAAGTTTTCTCGATACAAAAAAATGATAAACTAGCCTCTTAAAACGACCTTCCAACAAAAAAATCTGTATTACTAATCGATGCACATTGGTAAAATTAAGTACAAAAACATATCACATTTAAATACAGAACTTAGTTGTTTTATATTTTGGAATACTTAACAAATTTTAAAGTAATTAATTGTTTTATGGTTTTGTAATAAGTTGCGAGCCTTGCATCATCCCACTTCTCTTTCTTTTCTATGCAATCCGACAGTGAGCGCATAGGCGCCCTGCTAGACGGACGTATGTCGCTTTACTCCGCGCGCTATCCGCAATTACGTATTTTGCTGTATGACAATTTCAAACATAAACATACCTACATATTTTATTCTCTTCCCAATTTAATTAAAAGGATATAGTTGTACAATAAATATAGTTCTAAGCTGTAATTATAATCATTTAGAGTTCTAATTTGTAAATATAAATAAAGTTCTAAGTAGTGAAAATAGTTGCCGTGAAAAATGAGAAACAAACAAAAATGCCGGAGGCCAGACAAAAAGCGCTTTTATACTAACAAACAAAAACATCTCATGGATATAGAATGTGACAAAACAGATACACGAACAGAAATGAAATTCTAACTAAATAACTAAAATGAAACTTACGTTATTTTCTACAACTGATAGCGCAAATTCGGCTACATCGGCAGTGTTCGATTGGTCTAGTGGTAAATGCAAAGGATTCGGAGTAAGAAGTTTCGAGTTCGTAATCTGCTGGCGACTAGTGTAATTTAGGTTTTTTTATATTTTATATTAATATATAATTTATCTTTTATTATTTTATTTTAAGTTTTTAGAATAATAATTATTAATTTTAATAATTTCCTAGAATTATTTAATTTTTTCTACAGTAAAAAGAGACGTTTGGCGAACAGTTTAGAAACAGGTGTAGCCTCGGATTTTTTATTTATTTATTATTTACCGTTATACCTATCTTTACAGGTCTAAACCTAATGCGATAGTGTGGCAACTTACCTATAATACTTTAACAGTTTAGACATCTTATATACAATAAATACACTTACTAATAATAATATAGTAAGTATAAGTACTACTAACTGTAATAATAGTAATTCACCAGTAAGATTGTGATGTTACAATCATATTATTATACGTATAATAATTTATTATTTAGCGGGGATAGCGACAAAAAGGATCCCCTTTACTTTTAGAAAAAAAGTTACAAATAAATCCAGTGATAAACTATCAAATTTCCATAGACCTATGACTCTCTTAGAACTGGACCTATAGGAAAATACTCGTAACTTTGTCTATTGTTTCTTCCCCATTGTACAGGGTCAAAATAAATTAGCTAGCGAAACTCTGCAGTCGTGATGGGTCTACATGATCAAAAAGACAACCACGTGCGTGTCTTTTTGAAATTCTGTTTTCTTTGTGTAAACTTCACAGACGTAATGAATATCGATAACTAAACCCGATAAAACAAAAAATATAACACAATTTTCTCAGCAAATATTCAAGTAACAACACCACCAGCGGTAACGGACCCCCAAAAAATCAAAATTATTAATTTGGTGTATTTAGATATCGATACCCATCATGTCTGCGGAGTTTTGCTACCTACCTATTTTAGTTGACCTTATATATAAATCACCGTGCAGGCTTTGCTATATTTTTTATTAGACCTGAGAGGTACATTTAGTGCTGAAAAAAGATCTTCCAAATCTGAATGTATTTTTTTTTCAGATTACAAAACGTTCCAGTTGCAGTTACATCAGAAAGTGATAGTATAGTGACCCCTAAAAATTTAACTATTTAAATTTATTTATTTCTGAGACTTACGCGAATATTCGACATATTGAAAACAAAACAGCTTACGGATTCTATCGCGTCGAAGCGCGCGAGCAAGCCGCTTAAAAAGATCAGTCAGTTCTTGCCGCCTGTCAAGTGTCACTTACCTTTACAAGATGCAGGTGTATACAAGCTTGACTGTGATTGCGGTCTCTCGTATATAGGCCAAACAAAAAGAAGTATAGGGACCCGTGTGAGAGAGCACATTGCTGATGTTAAACACCGCCGTTTCAAAAAGTCTGCAGTTTGTGAACACACACTAGACAAGGCCCAGCATTATATCAGATTTGACAAACCACAAGTCCTTGCAAAGGAAGACCGATTCCTGCCCAGGATGATTCGTGAGGCGATTGAAATTAAGAAACACCCAAATTTCAACAGAGAGGATGGCTGGGTCATACCACCTGCTTGGAATCCTATAATAGATGCGATTAAATCTAAATCCAAGCCAAAAACTGCAAGACCGAATGATACGGTGAGCTCATTTTGTGTGAATCGGATGAGTAATGACTAAAGTGGGAGGGTAAGTGGAGGGGAGCTGTCAATAAATACGACATCAAGACGCACAACATCTCAGTCTGCCCGTGACCATGGACGCTGTAAAGGGTCCGAAACGTCGGGATTATTAATGTGAGTTCGACGCGATAGAATCCGTAAGCTGTTTTGTTTTCAATATATTTAAATTTAACTAACATTTGGTTAGGTACTTAACTAAAGGTAAACAAATCATAAAAAAGGTTCTTTTATAGGGCCATTTTTCCTTTCGAAATAAAACGTAACCAAAATATTTTTTAATAATATAAAACCACATTTTACTTTTATATACTAGCATATTTAACTACTTTGTTTAATATTAAATGCTTATTATTAATTCTTAAGCTTGTGAACAATTAGAAATAGAAATAGTTGTGGCAAACAAAGCGTCTATGCCAGTTATGTGTGCCGGTGATACACAAATAACTACATGTGTAAATAGCGACCAGTTTAACATTTGTGTGAAAAATGTGTTGTATATTCCAAATCTCACAACTAACCTCCTATCTGTTAGCCAGTTAATAGCAAATGGAAATAGAGTTTCATTTGAGAGGAACTGTTGCAATATCCGTAATAATCAGAATAAACTAATTGGGGTAGCAAGATTACAAAATGGAGTGTATAAATTAATCACAATGAAATCAAAGGTGTTAGCAGCTTCGGCAGTCTACACAGAAGCAAGACTATGGCATAGGAGACTCGGGCACATCAACAGTAGTGACTTAGAGAAAATGAAGAATGGTGCAGTGGAGGGTGTAAACTACAAAGATAAGGCCAACATCCAGAAATCAAACTGTGAAGTGTGTTGTGAAGGCAAGCAATCTCGTTTACCTTTTACATCAGCCAGTCATAGAAGTGAAACCCTGTTAGAGGTGGTTCACTCAGATCTGTGGGCCTATGGAGACTAAATCTATTGGCCAGGCAAAATATTTTCTTCTTTTTGTTGATGATGCCAGTCGTATGTCATTTGTATATTTTTTAAAAGAAAAGAATCAAGCATTACAGTACTTCAAGGATTATAAAATGTTGGTAGAGAACCAAACTGGAAATAAAATCAAAGTACTGCGAACAGATAATGGAGGAGAATTTTGCTCCCAGGGGGTGGAAAATTATTTGAAAACAGAAGGTATTGTTCACCAGAAAACCAACCCATACACGCCGGAGCAGAATGGCCTCTGTGAACGCTTCAACAGAACAATAGTTGAACGTGCTAAATGCTTACTTTTTGAGGCTAAATTAGAAAAACATTTTTGGGCAGAGGCAGTGAACACAGCAGTTTACCTAAAGAATAGGTCGCTGGCCTCAGGTCTAGGTGATATTACACCATTTGAGAAATGGACTGGAAGAAAACCTGACCTGAGTCATATCAGAGTTTTTGGTAGTCCTGTGATGGTGCATGTACCTAAAAGTAAAAGACTAAAATGGGTCAAGAAAGCTGTAAAGTACATTTTACTTGGTTACACAGATAACATAAAAGGGTACAGATTATACCACTTGGAAACAAGGCAAGTCACTACGAGCAGGGATGTGACTATTATGGAAAACGAAAATATCCCAGATAATACTCAGATAGTAGTGCAGGAAATTACTGATGAACACGATTCACAATCAGTGGAGGAAGAAACAGAAGAGGAAAGGACCATTTTGGATTTAAATGATCCTACCTATGTCCATGAGATCTCTAGTTCAAGCACAACATCAGATGACTCATACCATACCTTATGTGGGGAAGATGGTGATTTAAGGGCAGAAGAAGTCCCTGATCTACCAAGCAAACGCACAAGAAAAATAGTAGAGAGATATGGAATTTCAAACCTCTGTACTGCTGACAAGCAGGAGTCTTGGAATGATGAAATAACCTACGAAGAGGCAATGAAGGGGCCAGATAAAGAAATGTGGAAACAGGCAATGGAACAGGAGCTCAAAGCTTTTGAAGAAAACCAGGCTTGGGAATTGGTGGACAGTGAAAAAGCGGACAGAGTGGTCCGGTGCAAGTGGGTGTTTAAAAGGAAATTTGAAAGTGATAACAAAGTGAGATTTAGAGCTCGTTTAGTTGCAAAGGGCTTCACCCAGAAAGAAGGCGTAGACTATAGAGATACATGGTCACCTATTCTTAGATACTCAACTTTAAGACTGTTATTCGCTTTAAGTGTAAAATTGAATTTTAAAGTTACCCATCTCGATGTAACTACTGCATTCTTGAATGGCATACTCAATGAAAATGTATATATGCAAGTTCCACCCAACTTAGAATGTAAAAGTAACACTGTTCTTAAATTGAAACGTGCTATATATGGATTAAGACAGTCTGCCAGAGCTTGGAATCAACGAGTAAATGATTGCTTAATATCATTAGATTATATAAAGTCAAAACTAGAACCATGCTTGTATAGTAAAAAGAAAAATAAGGAGCAGATTTTTATAACTGTGTTTTTTGATGATTTTTTCATATTTTCCAATAGTAGCACTATGACACATAAATTAAAGAAAGATTTAATGTCAAATTTCAAGATTAAAGATTTGGGGGAGGTGAAGAATTATTTGGGTATGAGGATTAGGATGTATAAAGATGGCAGTATATCATTAGATCAGGAGCAATTTGTTAATAAGATTTTAATGAAATTTAACATGCTAGATTGTAATGGAGTGGATACTCCAATTGATAATAATTTAAAATTAGAAAATTCTAAAGAAGTTAATAAAAGGTACCCTTATCAGCAGTTGATAGGAAGCCTAATGTATCTGTCTATCTTAACACGACCAGATATCAGTTTTAGTGTCAATTATTTGAGCCAATTCAATAATTGTTTTACAGAAGTCCATTGGAAACATGCAAAAAGAATATTAAAATACTTAAAGAAAACTAAGTCGTATGGACTAATGTATAGCAATGATAATAATCACTTGGAAGGTTTTGTAGATGCTGACTGGGGCTCTAATAATATTGATAGAAAATCCTATACAGGTTTCTGTTTCAAATTGTCAGGTGCTGTAATATCATATGAATGTAAAAAAAATAATAATAATAATAATAATTGTATAAATATTTTCGACTCCACATTCCACATGCTGGGGACCACCTGAGCTAGACCAATATATTTTTATATAAAAAAGCAAATAAACAGTGCATGTAAAACTAATGAATTTTTTGCTAATATAAGTAAGTAGTTTGGGTTTTTATTTTCCTTACGCTTAGGTATATTGTTTTTAATTAATTGTAAATAAAGTTTCATAAAATAATTACCTATACATGGGTACTTGATTTTTTAATCGTTCTGTCTAATTTGTTACTAGTTCTTCGTACAGAGCAATAAATAAAACAGCGCCATCTATTGACTCAATGTTCATTATTGACCGCGTCACTTTGTTTCTTATTTGGTAGTTCGCTGTATCACCACCCTTTTAAAAAAGAGCGCTAGGTAATCGGAGCAATAGTGGGCGTGGCTAAAATACCGAAACATCGAATTTCATTAGCTGTTGTCAGCGCCTTAAGGTCCGACCGAGATCTCGGTCTCGGTGTCGGCCAGTCTCGGCCCTCCAACAGGGGTAGGCAGAAACTATAGACTCCCACTTGCTACGATTCTTGCATACTTCTTTTGCTTCTTTCACATTTATACATCTTCTCATACATACACCTTTTTGAAGGATTTTGCCGGCATATGTCCTTCTAGGGCGACGCTGCCGCTGACATTCGCCTTTTAGATTCCTTTCGTTAATCGTGTTTCCTTCATTCTGTCAACATCCCCAAACTATCTCAGTATATTCTTTTCAATACGTATCACTACGTCATCTATTATATCTTATGTTATTGTATGTTTACGGTAAAACGGCGTTTGGACAAACTCACATTGCCATAGCTGAATGGAAAGAAGATCATAGTTACGTAACATTAAACTGGTGGTCGCGTAGGCCTATCTAGAATAAAAAAAATACATTCTACGGAAGTCAAGTATTTTTGCGTCACTATCGACCAAAAGCTGACGTAGAACTCACACTTAGTTAACATACTCAAGAAAACCAAGATGGCGTGCACTTCTATAGAATATAAAAAGCCCTGGCTACAAAAACTCTTACGAATTTAAACTTCGAGACTGCTATCAATAATGTCGAAATGCCGAAGCCGTCTAGCTATAAAAAAACCAAACCATTGACATGTTAAAGTATCTCTAAAGATTTACTTGAAGAATAAAATATAATTTCATCATTTCATTTCATTTTATTTCAAGGTCTGGACGGAATCGTTAGGAATAGTCCACTCTTAAGTTTTAATTAAAGCCCATGATAAAATGGACACACTTCCTATTCTAGAGCTAAGCAGGAAAAGTCGACGAATTGTGACGATAGCCTTAACAGTATACTTTTGCCTAAACAAGCACATGTTCAACCTAAGGCTGGCCGATACACGAACCTATCGACATTGTGAGTTGGCTGATGAATTCCCAATTCAACTAGGGGAATGCGGATCGCTAACACTCAAGCGCAGTATTCATTTAAGGAAGTCCAGATAAAATTAAGGACGCTAGATTCGAGACGCTGAGACTTGAGCGCTAGATCGTTGAAAATTCGAGTCTTCAAGGCGTCGACCCAGCGCACAAGGTTCGGCCTCAGCGCTTGTTTTTAAAACACTACTACGGTCGCAGTGATACTATAGCTGCAAATAAATAATAAAATAAACTCGACTGCCAAAAAAGATGGAAAAAAGCTCATGCAGTCGGAGGCATCGCCTTAAATTTAATTCCGGAGTCGCGCTTGCGATTGCTATTTTCAGAAGTTTTGACGAAAAAAGATATTTTCAAGACGAACAATATGTGATATGCGAATGTATCGACGCCTCTCAAGCTAAAATCCATCAAGCTGTTTAGGCTACAGAGCGTGACAAACATACATACACTCCAAAAACGATAATTTAGCGATTCTCGGTCTCGGTCTCGGCCGAGATTTTTTTTCATTATCGGTCTCGGGATCGGTCTCGGCGTACGTCAAAAAACTAGTCTCGGTCGGACCTTACAAATTGTATACTGACATTCGTAGCCTAATGGTTAGAGCGTCACCCATTGCACTACTGACGTGAACTTGTAACGCAAGCATTTAGAGCTTAGCACGAGGGGTTAACAAGAATAACTTTTTTTTAAAACAGCGATGGAGCATCCCCAGCAAGAACTTTAAACGCTTTAAGCAATATCTTAGAACTTATATGACTTTTACAAAGTCGGGTTTGTTACAATACTTAATAACTCGAAAACGGCTGAAGCGATTTTTCTGATCTTTGGTTTGTTGGATTTATCTCCTCCCCGAATAGCAGAATAACTATTAAGGAATCGAAAAATTCAAGAAAAAGAACATTATGAAGAAAATTTATTTTCTCATACATTTTGTATGCCCCAGCATTCCAAAAGACGTCGCGGTAGACCCAAAACGAGATGGCGGGATGAGCTTGACTCGTACTGCGTGGGTTAGATGCTGAAAGCTCTCAACAGGGAAGAGTGGAAGAAGGAAAGGGAGGCCTTTGCCCTGCAGTGGGACGATCACGGCTAATAATAAATAATAATAATGAAAGTATCAGGAACGGATTGACAGATTTGACAGAAATATAACACGGACACAAATATAGAACAAACTGACAGCTGCCAACCTTTCTTTATTAAACATAAAATCCTAACTCTACCCTGCATATACATTCTGGAAATTTGCAAATTCGCAAGAAGATATATATCATTTTTTACAAAACGTGCCGATAAAAATACTAATCGATCCTTAAGACATAAGAATAGACTAATGTTACCTAATTCCCGCCTAACAATGCACTCAAATAGCCCTCATGTGATGTGCATAAAAATATTTAATAAATTACCAGACACAATAAAAGACGAAATTAGTGATATAAAATTTATAAATAATCTAAAGCAAATACTCATTACCAAAGCCTACTATACTATCAACGATTACCTCAACGATACACAAATTAAATAAGTATATAACATAACTTATATTAAGTGAATATAATAAATAAAAACATAAGTTTATAAAAATAATTAGAAAGGAAATATAAATCAAAATTAAAAAATAGTCCTGCCTAGCAATTAAAATAAAAGAACCAAAATAAATCTAAATATTCTAAACTAATAGCAATGAGAATACTGACTTATTAGTAGGTAATAATAATTCGTATGAAAATAATACCGACATGTTAATTATAAATAAATACAAAATTACCTTTTTATAATAATTACCATTTTTTTTTTTTTTTACATTCAAACAGACTTTAACAAAAATTCTATTAGTACAACGAAATTTGACATTGATAATATTTACATTTTAGCTATTAAATTGCCAATAACTATTAAAAAATACATAATCATACCTATCTAGTACCTTGTATCTAGGAAAATAAGTCCTCCTCTCTTCTAATATTGCTGTGCCCTACAGGGTCCATAATGGTTCTTATTTATATAACACCACCTCATTGTACATTATGGTATGTCAATAAAGAATATGAATATGAATATGACACAAATGAACATGGCGTTGTTTTCAGTGAGGTTTTCTGTTTCGGTAAGTCCAGTAGACGGCGTTCTGTACATTGTCCGAACTCCTCATAAGCTGCTGGTGTGATTTTGATTATTTTTTGTGCAGTATGTTTAAATGTTTTTTTATATACAGGGCAAGACAGGGGAAAGGGAGTGAATGATTGAGGTGACGGCTGATAGGGATAAATGGAAGAAAAGGACATGGTGCGCCGATCACAAATAAATTGGGACAAGGGCAGGAAGATGATACAAGGCAAGACAACGTTTGCCGGGCCCGCTAGTTTTTAATAAATGAAACACCAGGCCAGTCCTTCAACCACTGTACCAAGTATCGTAGCAGTGACGCTTGTATTGCCCGAAGGAATAGGCAGAGGCGTAGTTACTAATGTACACTTACAGTTCGCCGGTATGTTTAGGTCCCATGTAACAGGGGACGAAAGGTTCTATGTAATATTGTTTTTAAAATAAAATAAATTGAGATATAACAGAATAAATTTATTATTCAAAATAAAGTCCACATATTTTATTTCTATGTACAATGTATATGTCACCTGATAATTGTAAGCAACACTAGGTTCAAATACATTGTAAAGTTGCAGAAAATAACTTCGGATTTAAGTTTAAAAAAATGGATAAATGGATCTAGTGTAATGTTTAAATGTTTGAAGACCAAGAATAGAACTATACTAAAAATGTAAAGCTTGTTTTTTGGTTGAATGAAGGCGCTAATCTCAGGAAATATTGGTTCGAATTGACATATTCTGTATTGTATAGTCAATTTATCGAGGACGGTTATAGGATATATAACATCACGCTACGACCAATAGGAGCGGAGCATCAATGAAAAATGTTGTAAAAACGGGATAATTATTTGATTATTTTGAGCTGGGAAGTGACATGGGTTGTTGATGAAGACTTTATGTGACATACCGGACTCCACGCGGGCGAAACCCCGGGCGGAAGCTAGTAATAATTATAAACTAAAGGTGCTCGCAATTATCCGGTAACATTTATTAAATCACATTTATTAATACTTTAATTTAGCTAGCGGTCTACCGGTACCTCGGACTGATGTTATAACTTCAACGTTATTATTAATATGGTTGGTTGACAGGTTATTGTCATTTTAATTCAACGCACAAAATTTTAAGGGTCCGGCGGAGCTTGAATCGCCCACAAAAACGTAATATTGAAATAAATCGTAACCCAGAGAATATTCTATCAAATTGTGTTATTATTTGGATTTGGATACCGTTAATCTAGGTTCTTACATTACCATTTCATCTATTACTACTCCACTGGAAATAAAAAAATGGAAAATCTTTCCAAACTTGGTAATTTTATCAAAAATTGCATTCGCTTACATTTATTTCCAGTGAAGTATTTTGTGCAACCAAGATTAACGATATCGAAATCGGAATAATAACACGATTTGATTAAATTGTGTTTGAATCACGATTTATTTCGGTATTATGTTTGTAAAAGAAATTCGGTCCGCCGGACCCTTAAGCCCATGCCTACAATGCTGAGTACTGCTATAGAGGACTTCCCGATCTGGGAATTAAACCCAGTAAGCTCCTCTCTCTAGCTAATGCAAATGCGTAAAGTAACCCTGTAATAACAACGTGCGTCTGAAGGTATACCCAACTGGCCGTGGGAAATCCTCACTAATATTATAAACGTGAAAGTTTGTGAGTATGGATGTATAGATGTTTGTTACTCTTTCACGCCAGAACGGCTGAACGGATCTGGATGAAATTTGGCACAGATATAGATTATAGTCTGGAATAACAATTAGGCTACTTTTTATCCAGGGGGCTTACTCTTGAACTCAATTCCGATACATCGACATTGGAATTGTGCCGTTACGTCAAGTTTCGTACCCTTGAATCCGAGACTAGCGCCAAATTGTTTCAATATTGCGCTGTGATTGAGTGAACTAAATAGGATTGGGAAACGACCAAACCATTGGCCAATCAGGATGCCGATACAAGGTTAACGGATTTGTGCTCAAGAGTACGAAATCGCCCGACAGCCAAATTGACATTGGAATCGGATCCGGGATCACGTTTGGATGGGTATTGTATTGTTTTCAAGAGTAAGCCTGCAGGTCGGACTGCGTCCACGCAAAAAAGGCGCGGGCAGAAGCAAGTTTTAATATAAAAACTCAAATGTGTAGACAGTTGGGGCCGTAATTGTTTCGCATTCCTGTTTTTTTAATTCCTTACTGATTTCGATTATGTTATTCTACCTGGCTGTTCGTACCTAACGGTTAACTTCAGACGCCCGTTTATTTCAGGGGTACTGTAGGTATTCCTTTATAATACAAAGCAACTTCACAGCGGCCATTAATATGGAAAAGTTGAAGTTATACAATCAGCTATCTTGGTTCAAATTATGTTAACATCTTATCTAAAATTGCATTCTGCCCGCGACTTTGTCTGTGTGACTTCAGAATTGGGTCCGACCTGGATAAAAAGTAGCCTATGTGTTGTTCCAGACTATAATCTATCTCTGTGCCAAATTCATCTAGACCCGTTCTGCCGTTCTGGCGTGAAACAATAACGAACATCCATACATCCATCCATACTCACAAACTTTCACGTTTATACCTAATATTAGTAGGGATTAGATGCTAAACCAATTTTTACGAATTTTGGTATAGAGATAGATTGGGCCTTGGAGACGAACATAGGCTAACTTATGTCTTAAAACGCCTTGTGGGATGCGAGGGTAACCGTGGGGAAATGGCCGGTTTCTAATAAGGGAGTAAAATTATAAAATGTGCATTTCATTTGAAATTGGCGGGCTAACAATTTTAGTTAAGAGGTCTCCATATTACTATAATATTACAGCAAACCCATTTAAAATATACTTAGTTACATTAAATACAGATAGTTCATCCATTTTTTGTTGATTTTTTATACAACCGTTTATTAGGATAGTATAGTAGCAACACTGTGATTGAGTTGCCAACAGTAAAAAGATATGGGTGTCAATAAAACCTACTTAAAGTTAATGTTGAATTTCTACAATATACACAAAGGTGCTAATTCTGTCGAAAATTGCACATAATTAATTTTAATCATGAGAACAAGTGGTCTAGTTTGACAGGTCTACACATCCTCAATCGTTTTTTATGTTTTTTTTTAGAAAGACGAGTGATTTAGTGAGACTATTTTTTAGCAACAGAGTCAGCACCAATATTTATTTTGTTCGGTTATGATTATTCTGATTATTACATATATTATTATTAATATTGCTCAGGGTCCGCGACTAACCTAATAATTCGAATAGATACAGTCAAACTGTCAAATTTCTTTAATCGATTTCCAATTTATTCACCAAATAAAAGTTTATTATGGGGAAATTTGTCAGTTTGTGATAACTTGATATAGGTACTGTTGATTAAAAAATCATATTTGAACAGGGTTCAATATTATTTAGCTAGTTTATTAATATTTTCCACAAATATTTTTTTAAAAGAACAACTTAACTACCGATTATGGAATATTCTATATTAGTTTAGTAGTAACAAATTTTCTTTTACTAAATTAACCTTTTGACCGCCACGTCAAAACAGAAAAACCGTGCCCTCGGCGCCAAGCTTCCGAATTTTCTATAGAAATGTGTCGTCCAGTTGTCGGTGGCGTGCTGGGCATATTTTGGTTTGTCGTCTATACACGACTGTGGCGGTCAAAAGGTTAATAACAGGAACCCTGAAGAAATTGTAGTTAAGAATGTCCACACTAAATATAATTATGGCCATCAAACGTCAACGGCCAGCCTTCTGGGTACCCTTCCGGCTGATAGTGATGCGGAGGAGTTCTTTGATGCATTTTTTTAGTTATATTTATTTAGTTTTATTTTAGTTAGTTTAATATATTTTTCATACAATTATTTCGAGTGTTTCAGTAATAAAAATAATGTTTTAGTCAGTAAGGCAGTATATTATATTTCTCTCTGCTTCATCTAGCCAGGGGGCACAATAAATACATACATAACATAGCATAGATATGGCTCTCAAAATTCGCGGGATTTAAATTTGAATTATAAAATACAGGTTACCAAGTTACTGTATTACATTTTAGATTTATCTTTTTAAAATAAATAAGATGAAAACACGTCATTTTTATCAATCCCGAAATATATGAGATTGAAAGGCATATCCATATTAAGATTTCGTAAGGAAAGGGACGTTCGACGTTTACTTTAAATATTACATAACATGAATATAAAACTTTTTTTCTCATATATGGTATTTACTTACATTTTTAAATGCATTATTCGAGTTAAGTACCTGCATGATAGCATGAAAACGACACAAGTTAAATCGATATGTACATATTATATGGAAAAAAAATGTGAATGCTTCAGTCAATATAAAATAATGATATGACATAATACTTTACAAAAATACAAAAAAAAAACGAAGTGATTATCATTTCTTGTAGATTTTTTTATACTTAATTTAAATCCAATAGGTAACAAAATAATTCTAGGACGTCAGAATTTGGAGATTGCAGATTTCAAAATGATGAAGATATTTGAATAAGTTTTTTGAGAAGAGTGAATTTTTATGGTAATTTCTAACTAAAGCATCATTTAGTATTACTCTTCTTTCAAATCCATTTTAGTTTGCTTTGCTTTGCTACGAGTTTTTTTTTCTCAAGATATATTATTTTATTATCCTACTAGCTTTTGCCAGCGACTTCGTCCGCGTGGAATAGTTACTTTGTTCCCTAGTTCTTCGCCCGCAGTTTCACCTGCGTTGCCCCGTTCCTAAGGGTTGTAGCGTGATGTTTTATAGTTTGAAACCTTTCTCATGAATAACTCATTTTCCTAACATTTCCTTTCACTGCTCTGCTCCTATTGATCATAGCGTGATGAAAAGTATACTATAACCTGCCCAGGAGTATGAAGAACAATTGTACCAAGTTTCGTTGAAATCCGTCGAGTGGTTTTTGTTTCTATAACGAACATACAGACAGACAGACAGACAGACAAAAATTTTACTGATTGAATTTTTGGCTTCAGTATCGATCACTAATCACCCGCTGATAGTTATTTTAGAAATATATTTCATGTACAGAATTGACCTCTCTACAGATTTATTATAAGTATAGATAGATTGTAGTTCGTTAGTACTAAAGCAGTATTTACAAACCAAAATGGATTTGAAAGGAAAAGAGAAGAACTAAAAGAGGTACTGTCTTCAAAAAAATCCTTCAAATATCGCCAAAAACAGTGTTTTTGACATTGGTGTATCTCCAAATTCTGACGTCATAGAGTAATTCTGTTGCCGGATTTACATTAAGTTTCAAAAAATCTACAAGAAATGATGTGTTTCACACCAGGGGCAAAAAAAGCAATTGTAAACTAGTGTAAATATTATATAGAAGATATAATGTGGTATTCAAATCATGTTGAAAATATAAGTCCGATTTAATCTCAATGTGCTATATGTTAATATTCCGTGGTTCAATTCTATGATTTCATCACATGCCTGTGTTCCCGAAAGGTTAGATAGAGGTGTACTAATGTACACCCGGTACCTTATTATCTTTAGATCTCATAGTACAATGTGACGTCACACTAGGGAGGGTCTCACAAATGTGACGATGTCTCACAGGAATGGGGGGAGTAAAAAAATATGAAATAGAGGTCGATCGATGGGTTCGATCCCCATCAGTGTTATTGAGATTTTCTATGAAATTCTCATTAGCAGCTCGAAGTTTGGATTTGTGCTCGGTTAATGGCAATCACGGAACGCAGTATGTATGTGCAGTTATGTGTGCGGGAGGGGAATAGCTATCCAGTCGGATAATTAGTTAAAACAACAAGCGTATTTATATTTGAGAGGTTTTTACTTAGACGCTGGATTTAGATCTGTCGTAATAATTGAATTTTCTGGAGTATTATTGAAAAAAAAAAATTAAGTGTTGGATCCGCGCTGGATCCAGCTGTAATTGTATTAATGCAGCAAAAATCCAGCTGGATTGAAAATGCTGCTGGATTGCAATCCCTAATGGCAATAGGCTCGCTCCCTATGACGTGGGACCTAAAACATACCGGCGAACTGTGGGTGTATATTAGTACGCCTCTGCCTAACCCTTCGGGGAATACAGGCGTGATGATATGTTATGTAATTTATGGATGCCCCTTTGAGACTGGATTGGAATTATAGTTTCACCGGATTTAGTTACGGACATACTTACCACACCCTACAGATTAATCATATTATCTTGTATTTTTACTTCCTAACATCGTTAGACGGTTCTATTAGGAATTCAATAGTGGCATAACTGTTTGCCCAACAGTGAATCTGGAACCTATAGTTAAACAGTAATACTATAGTAATATTACAATCACGCCTTTTCCCCACGGGGTAGGCAGCATCTACAGACCGCCAGTTGCTACGATTCTTGTATTGCTTCATCCAAATTCATACATCTTCTCATACATATGCGCCGGTTGCAAGTACTACGCACCCGACCTTTTTGAAGGATCTCGCCAATAAGATCGCCGTATAAAAGAAAGTATTTCTTTTTTTAGTTTGTTTTATGTAGGGGGTTACCCCCTAATGTCAGATATGAATGATTCGATTCTGAATACTCTTTTTACTGATTTTTCCCAAGTGAGAATGTTTTATTGTTGTAACATCCACACAAAGTTGCGGGCGAAACATAGTATATAAATATATTGAATTAAAAAAATCGCTTCGAATTTTCAAGACACATATTTTCGTTTAGTCTAAACTACGCATTAAGTCGGCCGACAACCGGTGTGTTCACCTTACTGCTAAGCTAGGTGTGTCAGTCTCATTTGTGTGTGTGCGAGTATTCTCCTCATGTCAAGTGTCGAAACTACGTGGCATGTATCTGTAATAGAAAAAGGATGAATATAAATATACAGATAATGGAGAGATAGAAAGAAAACTAATTGTCCACTGAATTCAAAATTGGCATAGGTTAAAATACTGGCATTTTGTAATTCTGAAATACACATTAAGGCTCAGAGAATAATGGAAAGTAATAAAGAAATAAATCAAATCCTCCACTGAATTCAACAGTGGCATAAGTCAAAATACTGGCATTTTGTAAATCTAAAATACACATCAAGGTTCAGAGAATAATGGAATCGAAGAAAGAAAGAAAAACAATCGGCCACTGAATTCAACAGTGGCTTAAATCAAAATATTGGCATTATTTAATTCTAAAATACACATTAAAGCTCAGAGAATAATGGAATAAAAGAAAGAAGCAAAATACAACAGTGGCATAAGTGAAAATATTGGCATTTTGAAATTTTCATTTTAAAATACACATTACGGCCGTCAAAATATATGTTTTTTAGATTTTTCGCAAGTAACCTATAACTCATTCTATGCACAGGACAGTAGTAATTACACTTAACTATACTCGTACAATATTCACAACCGTATACCAAAACCATTGCTTAAAATAGGATATTTGAATAATGTTTGAATACAAATCGTATTCTGAAAAAAATAATTCAAATCGGTTAATAAAGTTCAAAGATATAAGCATTAAAAATTTTTGGTGGGGATTGAGAGGGGATGCTTTGTCCCTTTTCCCCAAATGAGTGTTAGTATAGGGTTTGTATGGCGCATTGGTTTGTGACGTCATAAACAAGTATAGTGCGTTCTCTGTCTAGCATAAAATTAAAACGTTTGTGACTTCCTTATTTTTGAGCCGATTTTAATTTTGTTTTCGTTGATGGGTTCTATTTATGGTAAACATTTGCATAAGACGATAAAAATAATCAGTCAAATAGCCCATTCCTTATCAAGACAAAAACTGTGTACAACAAACAACCAAACTTGTCAATTTCATATTCATATATTTATTGCAATCCATAATGTATGTATAAACAGGTAGTAAGAATAATAGACAGAAACAATTATGGACCCTGTCGGGCACAGCAACATTAATAAGTAGGAGAGAGGAGGACCACTTTGATACTTAACCATATTTCCTTAAGTTCAAATTTATTAATTTCTTTCCAAATTTATTATTATATAGTAGTAAGTATATGTTAGTATATGTAGTACATTATTTTTCTATTTATTTTACTCTTAATTTATATATTTATTTCTATTTTAATTTTAAATTTCTAGCTACAACAATGATTTTCAAGCAAACGTTTCAGTTCTCACTTGTTAATATTGTACCGTGAACAATGTTAATGTCGCGATTACGACTGCCATAAATCTAGAATGTGTTTATCTCCAATCGAACGAACTTTAAAAAACTGGCCAAGTGCGAGTCGGATTCGCGCACGAAGGATTCCTTGCCATTATCTATAAAAACGCCAAAAAAATTATGTCTGTTGTATGTGAGTCCCCTTAAATATCTATTTTATTCTGTTTCTTAGTATTTGTTGTTATAGCGGCAACGGAAATACATCATCTGTGTACTTTTCAACTGTCTATCACGGTTCATGAAATACAGCCTCGTGACAGACGGACAAAGGAGTCTTAGTAATAGGTAGGGTCCCGTTTTACCCTTTGGGTACGGAGCCCTACAACCCACCTTGCTGGTTCAAAATATTTTGAAAAAGGAAAAATGAATCAAGCAATTTTAAAATATTAAATGCTTTATTTATTGCAAAGTCCGTTTTCACTTAAAACAATCTTTTGGAGATAGTTTCCTACCATCAACCAGGTATAATAGCAATATCCGTGCTGAAATTATAATAAAAAATATAATTTATATGATTATGACCGCTTTTATGTTGTCTTGGTGGGGGAAAACGATTAATATTTACTGCCGAAGAAAGTTTGGGCTAAAATAATTTTAATGCCGAAGCCACACAAAACTAGCCTAAGATATTTATTACCGAATGCGTATATTCGGCCAATACAACTGACGCCTTAATAGGGAATATTGAACACAGCACCTTTCTATACAAGGGACACGGCATTAATAATATAATAAATATTACTGCTGGTCAAGGGTCTCTTCTCAGAGTGAGAGGGGTTTGGCTTTAAGTCCATAATATTACGTTGTCGTTGAGGCAAAAAAACCATCAACACCAACTCATGTAACGAAGGCCGAAGGCGGATATTAGGCGCTATACTCGTGAACACTGAACATACATAGCGATCCTTTCTAAACACAAGGCAGAGGTGGCAAAAAATTCTATTTTGGCTACAGAATATTTCTGCCGAAGCCGGATATTCGGCTACCAAAAACTCACCTGACTGAATAGTCGTGAACATTGAACACAGCGTAGCGGTCATTTCTGAATACTGGGTAGAAATGGTCTACCGTCTGTGTGAGAAGTGTATGGCAGAGCGATGGCCGGCCGCGAAGCCACGGCGCCTCAATATCCCAGATGTTTTGGAATGAACAGCCAGTACTGAAATGAGAAATTATTAAATATAATATTATTAATTATTATTTAATTGATGAGATCTTGCAAACAGGTCAGGTGCGTAGTACTTGCAAACGCGCTTGTGTATGACAAGATGTATGAATGTAGATGAAGCAAAAGAGGTGTGCAAGAATCGTAGCAAGTGGCGTTCTGTCGTTTCTGTCTACCCCT
Source organism: Acronicta aceris (assembly GCA_910591435.1). Lineage (NCBI taxonomy): Eukaryota > Metazoa > Arthropoda > Insecta > Lepidoptera > Noctuidae > Acronicta > Acronicta aceris. The sequence goes on along the minus strand of OU342786.1, from coordinate 4,190,707 downwards.
ATGGGAAAAAGGCGTGAGTGTATGTATTAAATAGAAATTTTACACCAATAGTCTAGTGGTCCTAAGTGAGACTACGCTAGTGTTCGATTCCCGGGTCGAGCAGTGTTATAGGGCTTTTCAGTGAAATTCTCAATGGCAGCTTGGAGTTTGGGATTTGTGTTCAATTAATGACAATAAGCTCATCCCCAATTTCATGGGACCTAATCAGCGAATGGTCGCTGTACATTAGCAAGTCTCTGCCTAATCCATCCTAATACAGATGTGATGCTATGTTATGTATGGATTATTTAAAAATCTTTTTTCCTGAATGTCGGTTAACTCCATATCTGTCTGTCGGCTGTGTGCTTACCTGCTCTTTCCGTAGCAGTACGATGTCTCCACCACGAGGTATGTAGCTCGGAGTTTGGTCAACTCCTGATATAATTCGTGGGCAGAGAATCTTCCATACATCTTATGCACAGCATATGCGCGCTCCCTATAAATACATATAAAAGGTGATAAGAAAACCTTGTCCGACCTGTGAAGGTATTGTTAGGTATCGAGATCCGGTCTCGTATATATAATCATATTCAATTTACAAGAAAATAATATATTATTATTAGAATTTTAGATTAGAGAGTTTTAAAAATAAATTAAAAAATAATATAGCTAATTTAGAAAAGATATAATCTTTTGAACTGTGGGTGTACATTAGTACGCCTCTGCCTTACCTTTCGGGGAATACAGGCGTGATGGTATGAAAGGATATAAAATTAAGTAAAGTAAAATCAGTACATAGTAAATTACTAGTAAATAAGCTTACCTAGCCTCGTGGTGTTCATAATGCGGGTGTGTGACGATAGGGCGGCGGGTGACCAGCATGACGGTTGCCATGATGGGCATCGAACCCGCGAACGCCGCGCCCGCCGGCGTCTCCGAGCGAATCCACTCCATCAACTGCTCCTGGTTTATATCGCTAAATTCGCCTAAAAATATACATTAATTTCAACATATGATCACGCTTGTATTCTCCGAAAGATTAGGCAGTGGTGTACTAACGTACACCCACAGTTCGTCGGTATGTTTAGGTTCCATGTAATAAGTAGTCTATTAACACGGGTACAAATCTCAACTCCGATGCTAACTCATAACACTTTGCTGAGCCTGGGAATCAAACTCAGGACCTTCAGCGTAGCAGTCGCGCTTAAGACCACTAAACTCATGAAGTAGATAAACAATTGGGTACTTAGACTGGTGTTTTACTTATTAAAAATAACAAGTTTAGTGAAAAATTGAATTCGTATTCTGAAGAAATAATTTATATCGGCTAAAAAATTTTCAAGATATAAGCGTTTTAATTTTTTGGTTGGGATTGAGAGGGAATGCTTTGTCCTTTTCCCGAAAAACGAGTGTTAGTATAAGATTTGTATGGCGTACTGAGTTGTGACGTCACAATTCTAAAGTATATTCTCTATCTACACTAATATTATAAAGAGGAAAGATTTGTATTTTTGTATGTAACGAATAAATTTAAAAACTAAAGGACCGATTTAAAAAAATCTATTGCCGTTAGAAAGCTACATTATCATCACTGAGTAACATAGGCTATATTTATTACTAGAAAAAATGAGGGATCCCGACTAAAACTTCAATAATATCCACCAGTGAGCCGGGACAGGACGCTAGTGTAACATAAAATTAAAATGCTTAGAATCGATTTTTATTTTGTTTTTGTTGATGGGCTCTATTTATCATAAATATTTTCAGGAGGCCATAAGAAACAGTCAAATAGCTAGTTAACAGACCAGAGACACTAAGGAATAATTTTTATGCTAAAGTGGCTGTTTCCTACGACCTTGATTCTGTTTATAACTCACCGATCATTGACATTTCGAATGAGACGCTGTGGAACAGATCCTGAACCAGTGGAGACATGATGACGATCCAAAAGAACGGCAGGTAACGCTTATACGACGGAGGTACCCTGAGGAAATATCAATAAATACTTCAAATAATGCTAAATGATAGACCTTTTAAAGACACTGTTACTGTTTTTACATGTTTAGGGTAGCGGCTGAGCGATCGGCTTCCGCGCCACGTGTCGTGGGTTCGATTTCCACACGGAGCAAAAATATTTGTATGATCTACAGGTAGTTGTTACGGGTGTGGGCGTTTGTGTATGTGAGAATTTGTGTTTGTAAACGCACCCACGATATAGGAGAAAACCCTAGTGTGGGGCAACGTTTTTTAAAAAGATAAAAACCCTGTCAATATTTTAAATTTCATTAAAACGGTGCATGCAGCTGATAATCTTTGAGAAGAAACACCAAAACAAAAATACCATCATGCTTGTATTCCCCAAAGGGATAGGCAGAGGCATGTACTTACATACAACTGTGGAATAAGCCCCTATTACGTGGGCCCTATTGCCATTATCCGGGCATAAATCCGAACACCGAGGAGCTACTGAGAGTTTCATAGGAGAACTGAATAACACTGCTTGACCTGGCAATCGAACCCAGGACCTCTAGCGTAGAATTATTTTTAGAATATTCTTGATATACTTACGAATAATAACTATTGTTCATGATGAGCGATGACACTGCGCACATTTGTGTTACAAATAACATTTTCAACCGCATCACTAACACCGCCATCACTCCGAATACTGCCATTTGAGAAATATTATAAAATATCGCCGGCTCAGCCTTCAAATGCCTCAAAAACATCAACACAAAATCCTCTTGGCTCTCATTATCACATTCCAATTTCGACTTTACGTCTTTATCGATAACGTCCAAATCAGTAACAACTTTTCGCTGTCGCAGTTTCGTATCCGTGTTTTCGATTCCAGAGTCGGACTCGTCGGAAATATTGTCGTTCTTATCTACTGTGGGTGTTTGATTGTCCATCTCTTTCCGACATTCGTTGATCGCTTGAGATCCCCAATGGTTGCATACGTTTAGTATGCTCAATAAGACGTAAGGTATTAGGAACGATTTGAAGAGCTTTTGGACAGAGCTCCAAGGTAGGAAGTCGAAAACTTCTGAGCAAGTGTATATTAAAGTGTGAAAAGATTTGAAATTGGTCAATTTTGAGTACAAAATATCCCAAACATGAGAATCTTCTTGCACCTCCAAAAAGTTACTGATCATTTTTTTCAAATAAAACGAAGAGAGAATCACTATGGATATCCTGAGAAAAACCAGCCAGGCTTCTACGAAAAGATCCGTGCGATTTTTGACCTTAATGCGCAGAGAGCTGAAGAATAAACTGTATGCGGAGACGACGATGAAGAAAGATGTAAATAAGGACGATTTTAGCATATCATTGCCTTGTAGGAGGAGCACAGCCATGTGTAGGCCACAGAAGTGTGAATGTAGGAAGATACAAAGAGCTTTGATGTCTATAATCCTGAATTGCTCCATGACAAAGAAAATTGCAGTTTGTGTGAGAAAGATAAATTGACTGAATTGCCAAAATAATAGGCAGAGACAGTTGAGAATGAAGATTGACACCTGTAAAGAGAAAAAAAAAACCATAAAACACAACCACGCCTGTATATCCCCAAGGGTTACGCAGAGATATACATCCACAGCTTGTCGTTAAGTTTAGCTCCCATAGAGGGCCAGCTTATTACCATTAACCAGGCTCCAAACTCCGAGCTGCTACTGAGAATTTCATAGAAAAACCCAATACACTGCTCTACAATACAATCCACTGAAATTATAAACACAAATTTTATACTAGATAGTGAGCACACTATACAGAGAGATGACGTCAAGTCTTACATCCACCATAGAAACTTAAGACTAACTCTTCTAATGCGGGAAAGGGACAAAGCATCCCGTCTTCATCCCCAACAATGAAATGTTTGTATCTTACAGATTTATTAGTAATAGTGGCCCGTCCCGGCTGCGGACGGGTGGACATTATTGAACTTTTAGTAGGGATAATTTTTTCTAGTATTTTAATCTTATTATTAAGTATAGATATATACTAGCTGATGCCCACGGTTTCGCTCTCATCCTAAAGGACTCTTCGAGACAAAAGGTATCCTATGTCTTTCTCCAAGGTACAACCTATTTCTAAACAAAAAATTATCAAATTTGGTTAAGCCGTTTTGGCGTGAAAACGTAACAGACTTACTTTCGCATTTACTTAAGTATAATATTAGTAAGTATTCTTACCTGCAGTTGGAAGGTGGTCCTCCGCTGCTTGTCCCTGAGCTGCATGGAGACTAACCAGGTCTGCAGCAGCAGCAGGGGTCCGGCCAGGTTCTCTCGCTCATTGGGCGACCACTGCACCCGCGTGCATTCTGTATGGTTAGCGAAATACTGCGCCACCGCTAATACACCGCCAAGAATACTTTCACTGGAAATTGAACAAGAATTTAGTCAAAATGAAATGGTACCATTACAATTTGATCATTGAAATACCAGTTGAGTACGTGACTGGTGTGTCATGAGGCGATTTATTAATAACATTCAATTCGGCATCAAGATATGGTTACCATGTTCTTGCAATATCAGACCTGTGGAAGTTGCTCACATTCACAAAGCTCAGGCGTTTGAAGATCATCAGCTAAAAACAGCTGATAATCTTCAAACGCCTGACCAGATTTTCTTAAATCATAGCCAAGAACAATCTCGATCAAGTGACCCTTCAAACAAATAAAAAAACTAGATGGAAATCGATCCATTTATTTGAGTGATACGATGCAATGGACACACAGATACACACATTAAACTTATAACACCCCTCTTTGTGCATGGGGGGTTAAACGGTTACATCCGTATGGTCCCGTTCCTAAGTTTCTACCATCCACCTCCTTTTACAAACACAAATTCTAACATATACAAACACCCAGACACAGAACAACTACCTGTAGATCATACAAATATTTGCTCGACATGGAGATTGAACTCACAATACGTGGCCGATTGTTCAGCCGTTACGCCAAACGAGTCGTGTAGCTTCGAAAGTCTACCTCTATGGAGAAGGACCTCACTAACCTTAACGCAGCTGCATGCAAAAACAGAGCAGTCACGGTCAGCCCAGCCATCCACCAAATAGCTTCCAAGTAGAAGAAGATGGGCTGCCCCAGACCCACACAGCTCTCTACTGGGGCTAGGTCTTCACCCCGATCAACCATATGACATTGTCGGTGTGACGTCGTGTTCAAATATGGCTCAAAATAGCGGTATAAGGCTCCAATTAATACCTGGAATATAGAAATAAAAAAATAAATATTATATACTCTTATTTTTCAGGTCCTCAATAGTTGGATCAATAATTTTTTTATTATTATTATTATTTAGTAAATCAATTATATTTTTTTTGTATTTATAGAAATTATTATACAATTTTATACATGACATACATAAATCAGGCCGAATAATTTGGCCGAATATTTGGCTATTCGGCCTTACACTTGGCCAAATATTCGGTATTCAGCCTAAGGCCAAATATACCATTACTTGCAACACTAGTTTTGAGTGTTTCCCCACAAGCTTGACAACACATCTTAATAAAATATTGTCAAACGATACATCACACCTGCATTCTTCATAGGGTTAGGCAGAGATGTACTAATTCACACACAGTTTGTTATCATCATGTAATAGGAGCCAAGCATATTGCCACTAAACAAGCACAAATCTAAATAACACTGCTCATCCTGGGAATCAAACCCAGGACCTGTAGCATAGCAGTTGGATATACTGTAACTAGACTAATGAGGCAATTCTTTTCTAGGTCCTGTCAATCTCAGAGAGAATAGCCCAATACTCAATAAAAATGCTTTTATAACAAATTTGCATGCAGCCTTAGCCAGTTTTATTCAGAACTAGCTTTTGCCAGCGACTTCGTCCGCGTGGAATAGTTACTTTGTTCCCTAGTTCTTCGCCCGCGGTTTCACCTGCGTTGCCCCGTTCCTAAGGGTTGTAGCGTGATGTTTTATAGCTTGAAACCTTTCTCATGAATCACTCATTTTCCCAACATTTCCCTTCACTGCTCTGCTCCTATTGATCGTAGCGTGATGAAAAGTATACTATAACCTGCCCAGGAGTATGGAGAACAATTGTACCAAGTTTCGTTGAAATCCGTCTAGTGGTTTTTTTTTTCTATAACGAACATACAGACAGACAGACAGACAGACAAAAATTTTACTGATTGCATTTTTGGTGTCAGTATCGATCACTAATCAACCGCTGATAGTTATTTTGGAAATATATTTCATGTACAGAATTAACCTCTCTACAGATTTATTATAAGTATAGATATAGATATAGAAGATGTGCAGTAACAAACGTCTCGAACAGTATGTACCTACCTCAGGATGTATATTAAACCTATTAAATGCGTTCACATCCTTAGGAAACTCAACGAGTCTATCATACATCAGTTTTGATATCCCAGCTATGAATGGCTGTTCCTCTACAATAGTCTTGTAGTAAGAGTAGTAGAACCCCATCTCCGTACGTAGTGACATCTCCCTCTCCATCTCGGAAAGGTAGGAGAAGTTGCGGTCATTTTCAAAGAGTTGTGCTACGTAACGGTAGTGTATGAAGCCAAGGGTTAAGGCTGGAAACATAATTACATTTTTTCAACTACTGAACAAAAATATAACATGTAATGTACTGTTTAAGCGGTGGTAGCCTATTGGCTAGGGCATAGCACTTGCGATCATATGGTTGCCGGTTCAAACCTCACCCATTGCACTACCAACATGACCCACTCATAACACAAGCATTTAGCTTAGCATGAGGGGTTAACAAGACTTTTACTAGCAATGTGGGTTGCACATTGAAAAAAATTAAAAGTGTCTAAAAGCATAAAGAAATTATAAGGAGTCCCTTATTAACTAGCTGTGCCTTGTGGTTTCACTTGCTTACTCAGCTCCAAAGCATCATTGTGTGATGTCAAATAGCCTATAAACAACAGTATATCAAGTCAAATAGCCTAGTAACAAATAAACTTAAAAACTACTGGATCTATTTCAAAACTTCTTTTGCCATTAGAAAGCTACATTATTACTGAGTGACATAGGCTATATTTATTGCTAGAAAAAATTAGTGATCCAGACTAAAACTTCAATAATTTCCACCCGTACGAAACTGGGACAGGATGCTAGTTATGTATAAGTATAGATGTAGGTGAACACCAAGTTGTAAATACTACTACATTATGAAATGTAACTCTTTGTTTAAAACTTTTTTTGATAACATCATTCACATTACAAAACCAATGGAATTGAATTATGAACAGTTGACTATAATCATGCACATTCTATGCCTTTTCTGTTTGAGAATAATTAAATTCCTACAAAATAAATAACCGTAGCCAATCAATGCAATGGTTCCTTGATTAATTTTTCACAAAAGCCACTTGTAAAGTTCAAGGAAGCATTTTTTAAATATTCTAGTGGTCAATATGAACGTCAGATAATGCTTTTTTAAATATCGATGATGCAATATAATAATTATGCGCTTTGTATTAATCTTACGTAAAAAACCTTTGTTTACAATGCGATTTAAAAAATATTAGGAAGTAATATCTCAAGTTACTTACCTAGAAGTGCAATCAGGCAGCCTTTGGCTAATTTCCTGGTGGGAAACTTGCGTTGAACCTCAATGTTAGTTTCCAATTTATTTTCCTCCATGCTTCTTTATTATTTCTCACATTTCCTTACAGAAATAAATTATTATTTAAAGTTTGTGAAATGAAATTTTAACCCGAGGTTGACACCATCTAATCGCAATTTGACATTGACATTTCACTTTTTTTTAGCACCATATTGCCGTGCCATTGTTACTAATAACTACACCGAAACTTAACTAATACAAAATACCTGTTACTATCAACCTACCTGTTATTTTTTATTGCTTAATAATAGCATGTCTGTAGTTTCAATTTAAGCTATAAACTTGAGCACTGATATGATACTACTACTAACTATTATCAAAATAATAGACCGGTGGCCATTTTTGCTATTTGAAAACCTTTTAGCGGATGAGTCGCCGTAGGTCCTACTTCGAAAATCTTACTAAACATGAGTATTTATGATAATTTAGTCTATTACTATTTGATTGACACCGGTACCGAGATTGTGTTGCTCTTTGGCATAGGCCTCCCCTAAAGCTTGCCACACTTTTCGATTATGTGTATTAGTCATCCAAGTGACCCCAGCCATTTTCCGAATGTCATCTTCCCATCTTTGACGTTGTCTTCCTTGTTTTCTTTTAATATACCTTGGACACCAATCTGTCACTTCTTTAGTCCATTTGTCTTTTTTGTACTTCTCACCAGCAGGCTTACTCTTGAAAACAATACAATACCAATCAAAACGTGATCCGATTCCAATGTCAATTTGGTTGTCGGGCGATTTCGTACTCTTGAGCACAAATCCGTTAACCTTGTATCGGCATCCCTGATTGGCCAATGGTTGGGTCGTTTCCCAATCTTATTTAGTTCACTCAATCACCGCGCAATATTGAAACAATTTGGCGCTAGTCTCGGATTCAAGAGTACGAAACTTGACGAAACGACACAATTCCAATGTCGATGTATCGGAATTGAGTTCAAGAGTAAGCCTACAGATGATCTACCCACTTCCACTTAAGCTTCTTGATGCAGAATGTTATATCGGTAATTTTGGTTTCACTTCTTAGTGTTTCCAGTTTTATTTGGTCCTTTAATTTAACATTGAGCATGCTTCTCTCGATACTGTGTTGGCAGGTCTCTAATTTTCTTAGGTTTTGTTTGGTACGGCTCCATGTTTGGCAACCATATGTCTTAACGGGTAGAATACACGAATCAAAAATCCCTTTCCTTGCTTTGAGTGGTACTTGAGGGTTTTTCAAAATTTCCTTGAGAGACCAATATCTTTTCCATGCCAGTTGTATTCTATTGTTTATTTCTTTTGCTGTAAGGTTTGTCGGTGATATTATTTGACCGAGATATGTGTATTCATTCACATATTCAATTTTGGTGTTGTTGACTGTGATGGGTACTATGTCTTGGTTTGTCAGTAGTTTGGTGTTCATTGAGAGTCCAACCATGTTACTTTCGTATTCAAGTTGTACGAGTATCTCCTGTAAGCTTTTTGGATCCTATGATACCAGGATTAAATCATCTGCGAATCTCAGGTGATTTAATCTTACTACATTAATGTTGAGTCCATAGTTGTTCCAATCAAGCCTTTTAAATATGTATTCCAGCACTGAAGAAAAAAGTTTAGGTTAATAGCTAAACAAATACTTCACTACTTATAAATAAAGAGTTATGTCCAATAGTTTTTACATAATCAAATTTAAATCATCATCATCAGCCTATAGTCGTCCACTGCTGGACGTAGGCCTCTGCTAGGGAACGCCACAGAGCTCGATTTTCGGCTTTTCTCATCCAGTCACTGCCATCTGCCTTCCGCAAGTCGGCAAAAATTAAAATGCGTCAGCTAAATATTACAACATAATATTAAAACACATCAAATATTATTGACGCAAATCAGTGACAGTGAGTGCGCATGCAGCGACCTACTCGGCGTGGATATCGACTTAAGTAATACCTGGGATAATATTTTATGCAGTTTAGGCCCAGAAGTGCACGATACGGGCAAAACATAACCATTATCATGAGCCGATTATAAGTATTAACGGCCTGTCTTTAACACTAAGTTGCATTAGCTTATTTAGTCAATCATTATAGTATAATATACAAAGATAAAGTATTTCACTTATTTTTAAAAAGGAGCAGGATTTTCACGTGCTAATTATTCAATAGGACCCTTTTCGGACATCACTACGGTCACGCTTCTGTCAATCACAGCTGATAGTATGAAAATACTTGCCAGTGTAGATAAATGAATTAAATATTACACGACTTATAGCTAGATATATTTATGTTAGGAAGGAAAAATTATTTAATAAAAAAGTCACACGTTCGTTTATATAGAAAATAGGTATCAAACATTTATTTTTTTACTTAATTAACAAACAATTCATTACTTACAATATTTTCACAAATTCACAATAAACTTACCGCCACTTAGGTACCTATACTCTACTCTACAGAGGCGGGAGACTGCTCACTATACCGAAAAAAAATATGTTTTTTTGTAGAAATAATTTATAAGACAATGCTATTTCAAGGACTGTCCAAACTGACGTAATTTATTACCCTGTTTGTTTCATGCGATGGGTTATTGAGGTATATAACTTAAAATTATAGTTGAGCTACAATAAAGACTGACATTTGCATGCCGTCAGTAGAATTTTATTGTTATAGGATGACAAACAATCAAGCGGGCCGCCTGATTGTAAGCAGAAAGCGTTAGTATCACTAGCGCATTGTTATCTTGAGACCTCAGGGGCCGAATTATAGCGTGTTAACGTCATCCTTTTTAGGTTGTGAGAAAGAGATGCCGCTCTACATATTAAATAGCCTCATCTCTTTCTTACAACCTAAAAATGACGGCATTAACATGTTACATATAAAAATAAAAATAAAATATAGTATCTACGGCTCCAGTTGATAAGTCTCGTATTTCAATGACTACATTACCTTTCAAACCGGAACACAATAACGTCAGTACATTACTGGTTAGCGGGAGAATACCTATATATTTGGCCTTGCAGTGGTAGGTACCTCTACGGTCAACCTTCGGCACATCATGGTATCCAAAACTGTGAAATTTCTTCAGTCTATATCTAAGTATTTGTATATTAAAAATAAAAATTAAATTAAAAAAATTAAAACCGTATTAAAATAAAAATACGCGCTCCATCGTAGATCGCAGTCTCGCTTAACATCACGCGAACCGGCGGTCAAGCGTAAAATTTTAAGTTTACAGTTTAATAACCATTGGAGAAATTTGACAGTTTGTGGTAACCATGGCAGAACAAGATTTGCATAAACCACCAGGTATTCCATTCCCGAAAATGGCCCGTAGTGACGTCACGAAACTCATGAACTTCACGATCAGTGTTGCCGTTGATTGACAGCTTCGATACCAATAAGGAAATTCATTATTAAAAAGTAAACTGTATAAAATTACTAACTGAAAATTTCACTAACAAAGAAGCAAGATGATGAAAAATTTCATCTTGCTCGGCTTATTTATTTACACGTAATAGTCTTATTTCGAACAGTGACGTCGCTGCGGGCCAGACGCGTGACCAAGCTGTCACCGGAATGCGATACCTGTTTTTTTTTCTACTATGGTGGTAACACACTTTAAAACAACCAGTAACCTTAAAAAAATTAAGTAATTTCGGAATAATTATTGTGACACAATATTTGAATATAAATTTAAAGGAAGTGCTCTCGATAACTTATTTGGCTAAAGCGTCCGATCTATTTAACTGGATGGACGCAGGTTCAAACTCTGCCTGAGATTGAATATTCTTAAACTGCCAAGGTTTTCCCAAAAGACTACGAGGTTGCTTCAAAAAAGGAGTGAAAGGTACAGGATCGGCAAGGCGCGAGCGATACCCCTGGTGTTGCAAACGTCCGTAGGCTACGGTAACTGCTTACCAACAGGCGGGCCGTAAGCGTGTTTGCCACCTCAGGGGTATAAAAAAATATGAGTTAATGTCTAATACGTATTTACATTTCTATAATATAAAAATGAATATAATATAAAAATGAATCGCAAAATGTGTTGGTAAGCGCATACCTCAACAGCGCCTGGACCAATTTGGCCAATTCATTTTTTAAATGTTCGTTGAAGTTCAAGGATGGTCACGGAGAGAAAAAATCGAATAATTGCCGGAAAAACCGTAAAAACAGCCCTTTTCTTTGTCCCATACAAACGATTTCTAACTAAAACGTAGAGTCAATTTGAGCTTTATTGCTATTGCATAAAGTTCATATAAAATTACAAGCACTCATTGTTGTCTAAGCAATGTAGGTGTGTTCCTAACGTCAAAGAGTCAATCTTTTTGACAGGACGAAGTCTGTCGGGTCCGCTAGTTTAATTTAAAATTAACTTTAACTCTTTTTAACTGCCTCTTTAGTTGCCTTATTAGTCCTCAGTTCGATTCGAAAGTCGAGCAGTGTTACCTGCTTTTAAGACTGTTTTACACAGTCAATTACGACGCGCGCGTCAAATCAATTCGACTGACTGTCGCTATCGCGCTTTGGGTACACACAGCTAGCTATAATTCAAGTCAAGCTATAATTTCCGAACATTGAGAGGTCAGCTTATACTGGAAAATTCAAGCGTGATATGTAGCGTGTAACCGTACGTTGGTACTGAATGTAATTGCAAAGTTGGTTGTAGCGGTTTGCCGCAATCGAATTTAAGTTACGCGAAGTATTCACGAATATGGTATACGGCAGTCCTAGTCGCATCAATTTACCCCGTGCAAATCAAATTGATTTGACTGACTGTTGCGCATTAATATACTAAAAGTTATCGCAAAGTTAGCTGAAGTGGTTTGCTGCAATCGAATTTATGTTGCCTGTGGGAAATAGCTGCGCCCTCGTCAAATTAATTTTTTAAACAACGCTTACGTTGTGTTTCGCCGAGTGAGTGAGGTTACCGGAGGCCCAATCCCCTTTTAAAAGGTCGGCAACGCACTCGTGACTCCTTTGGTGTTGCGGGTGTCCATGGGCGGCGGTAATCGCTTACCATCAGGCGATCCGTCTGATCGTTTGCCCTCCTATCCCATAAAAAAAAAACATTCGACCGACCGTCGCGCATAAAAGTCATCGCAGTGTTAGCTGACGCGGTTTGCCGCGATCGAATTAAAATTACGCGAGTTATGTGTAGTTGGGTCTGAATATTGTACGGTGTATGGCAATCTTAAGTCTTTCACAGATATTCTTTCACGAAATGTTCATGTTTAATAATCTGCGTGAATGTTGTAAGCGTGTGTGCGTTGCAAAGGTTTTCGTTATTTGGGGCTGTGGAAACGATGCCCCTGAGGTAATAACGGTCCGTGCCTCGTTCGGACTCTGGAAACGCCAGACCACCGCCGCTGTCTCCTTTGCATAGTGCCGTACCTGAAAATACAGTAATATTGAAGATTGTATCATAATTATAATATTCCTAAATATATTCATGCATCCTGAGGAAGGTCATAGACCTTTGACCTTTTGTCTCAAAAAGTCGATTTAGACGCGAGTGAAACCACGAGCTGCAGCTCATAAATAAATTTCGATATGATTTGTTAATTGTGTTGAGAATGGTAATCTATCCCTACCCGTGACCGCAGCGAGCGCAGATTAACCTTATAAGTCACCTTTTTTAGGGTTCCGTACCTCAAAAGGAATCAACGGAACCCTTATAGGATCACTTTGTTGTCAGACCATCCATCTGTCCGTCTGTCTGTCAAGACCCTTTATCTCGGGAACGCGTGGAGGTATCGAGTTGAAATGAAAACCATATACTCAAGTCTACAGTCCCTTAAAGCTGTGAAAAATGAAACGTCTAAGTTAACGCAAAAAAATATACGGCCATTTATGCCCCAAAAAACGTATATTTCGACACTCTCAAGAGCATCAAAAATAGAGTATTTTCCGTTGACCTATGAAATTTGGCAAGGAATACCGTCTTATACTACAAAAATCGGGGAAAATTTGAAAACTATACATTTGTAATTAATTACAATATGTACCTACATATTTGTACGGAACTCTCGGTGGGCGAGTCCGACTGGCACTTGTTCGGTTATTTTTTATGTAGGTACCTATTTACTAGCTTCTGCCCGCGACTGCGTGGCGTCTGGACCTCTTCGTAGGGCGAGGCTCCGTCTCGTATCCCACTCGAATGCGCGCATGTGTTCAACACGCGCGCCACCTATTGGGGCCATAGTAAACTAAAATCACACCTACCGTTGGCAAAACCAGCGCAGATTTTGTCACTAGTAATGTACTCTCTGAACCCTGGCGGCGAAGCTGTGATACATTGCTCGATATCCACGTATGGTAGTTCCACCACTTTCAAAATTGGAGAGGCGTTGCCGTTTGCCGCGGTAAGACCCCAACCGGCCACCTGAATAGAACATTATACATACAGGTTATAGGGGTTTTATAGATATTGGCCGCGTGTGGCGTTCGCCATTTTAATTTCTTATACTGATTTCTGAGACGGGTGAGTCTTATAATATTAGACATATTGAAATAAAACGAGCGTTCATGGTCACGGGCAGACTTTCCGGACACGAGTAGGTGCTGTAGGTACCCGTGCACATGGACGCTGTAAAGGTCCGAAATTATATAAATATAACGCAATAAAATAATTCGTAAAGTGGTTTTATTTCAATATAATATTTAAGTATTTAATTCAAATGACGCAACGACGGCCAGAAATATGACTTACATATTATCTCAATAACTGACATTATTATAACCAAAAAATTTCAGATAAAATAATCATAAAGCGTTACGTTTCAAAGATAAACGTTATCAAAGTTGTATTGTTGAAGTCAAGAATAGTTTTTTTAAACGTTGCTCCACACTAGGATTTTCTCCGGTATCGTAACATAACATAATCAACCCATTATACTGTCCCACAGCTGGGCACGGGTCTCCTCTGAGAACGAGAGGGATTAGGCTATAGTCCACCACGCTGGCCTAGTGCGGGTTGGCAGACTTCACACGCCATCGAGAAAATCTCTCAGGCATGCAGGTTTCTTCACGATGTTTTCCTTCACCGTTTAAGCGCGTGATAATTAAGTATTTAATACGTATTTGTTGTTGATTTATTGTATTGTATTTAATACATGACTTCGAAAAGTCAGAGGTGCGTGCCCTGGGGTTCGAACCCGAGACCTTTGACTTGTCAGTCCAACGGTCATACCACTAACCAATCACTGCTTCTATCGTGGTATCGTGGTAAAAATTACCAACAAAAATCTAGATTGTTACCTTCCCCAGCTTGCCGGGCTGCAGTTGTCTCCTATCGAAGTTGACGTCGAAGTCTAGGCAGACAGGCCTTACATACGTGTGGTACACGAAGGCAGTCTGCAGGATCAGAACTGCTATGTCGTCCTGGAAGTTAGCTGCACTGCCTTGGAAGCGGACCGGAATATGAATGTCTTTAACCTGTTGATAAATAATAATGTCAACTAACTGAAAGAAAAACTTGATCTCATGCATGATTTGATCCTGTAATCTCCGGTTTAAAAGACATAGGTAGTACTGTCATCAAAAGACGCCGCTGACATCAACAATGTGGAAGAGAAATTCATTATCACAGGTTAAGATTGATTGACGACACGATTGGCGTAGCGGTTGAGCGATCGGCTTCTGCGCCACGTGTTGTGGGTTCGATCCCCACACGGAGCAAATATTTGTATGATCTACAGGTAGTTGTTCCGGGTCTGGGCGTTTGTGTATGTGAGAATTTGTGTTTGTAAACGCACCCACAATACAGGAGAAAATCCTAGTGTGGGGCAATGTTTTTAAAAAAAAAAACAAATGATATAGAGATCTCGGTAGCTTAGTTGGCCATAGTGTTCGGTGAATCGGAACGCAGCTCGCTGATTCAAATCCTGCCTGTGACCAAAAACTCGACCTCAGGCAGGATGAACCTGCATTACCACTTTTGTTAAAATGTATATATCAATTTGTTCCGTCCTAGCAACAATCGATGCTTGGAAAATCAAAGCAAAGCACTAAAGAAAAATGTTAATAATTGTCTAATAAGTGATAAGTTAACTCACATCCGATTTCTGGGCGTCCGTATCGTGGTCGTTGTTCCAAGGACGGTACAGCTTGCCAATAGCTACTGCGTAGTTAGACGCAGCCTGGCGTTTACTCACGTCGTTCCAGAAGCAATGGGCAGCTAGAAATACAAACGAGGCCATCATCATCAAAGCTGGCAGAATGATCTACACACGAAATTTTTATCAACCTATTTACTGGCCTACTGCTGTGAACGGGTTTTCTCTCAGAATGAGAGCGGTTAGTAGGAGTAGCAGTTATGTAATCTACCACCGGAGCATTAGGCTATACCCTACGGAGGGTTAGCAGTTTCCAAAAAAATAATTCGTACGCTATTGCACGGACTACGTCAGGTTAGAATCGAGTTTCACCAATAATGAACACCATTAAATTTATTAAATTTATGGTGTTATCTTGCAATTAATTGTGATTTTTACTTTTACTGAGCTAGCGTAATAATAATAGATACATCATATATTTGCCAATAACTAGACCAGAAGCCTTAATTAGTGTTTACTTCCGCAGTCTCCCAAAAAATAACTTTTTTAGTTATGATAGTATAACATAAAGTATGCAGATTGAAAGATACGCTAGCGTTTAATCGGTCACAAGACCGAGTTCAAAACAACGAACGAATCGAAACAAAATGGATGGAAATGACTCACCAGATATAACCACGGTGTTGGTGACGAGTGATCCTCCACAGATCTGCATGTAAGGTTTGGTATTTTTGCGGTAGATACCGACGTGCCACGGCAGCTCGCCTCGCTTGGCGGGCCTGCCGTCAATGATCAGGTCAACACCGTCTGGAGTCACGCGACCACATTCTGTGGAGAAGGACCTCGTTAAACCGATATTTAGTTTTGGATGGACATCATTTAGACTACAGAGTCTCAAACTTATTTCGTTTACCGCTCACTTCACTGAGATTCAATTATTTAGGGTCCCCCAATATTTGTAACTTACCTCATCGGAAACCGCATCAACACCCCCAATTTTCTCTGGACACTTTACCGCTTCCCTGCAGGCGTTCAGCCCATGAGAGGGCGTTATGGCCCTCTTTGAGAAAGACTGGTTTAGACCATAACACATTTTGGACAGTCCATAGAAAAGCGATCCTGATGCCTACTACGTACGTGTACAGTCAGCAAAAGGCAGCTAACTGCTTCGTGAGCGTGTGAGCTAGCTACCGGTATGTTTAGGTCCCATGTAATAGGGGGCGAGCCTTTTGCCATTAACCGGGTAAAAATACAAACTCCAAGCTGCTATTGAGAATTTCATCCTCTAGTGTTGCAGTCAGGCTTAGAACCACTAATTTTGTGAGGTTGGTGACAAATCCCAACTGTTGCCAGAATGGTTATAGGACACATATAAAAACACACTTTTCCAGTCATCACCACCGGCTTTAGCTTGGTTGTTAAAGATTGCCTAACATTAAAAATCAGGTTAGTAGAAAGTTTCCTTCGCTCGTGTTATTTTCTGAGTAAGTCCAGGTGAATGTTTTACTTAGCAATGAATGAATGTTGCTCCACGCCAGTAGTTTCTCCTGTATCGTGGCTATATTTACAACCAGAAAACTCGCATGCACAAATACTGTAACTCGGGACAAGTGTCTAAAGGCTATACAAACATTTGTCTCATACGGGGTTGAACCGCTTTATAGCCCTTTTAAGTGCTGCGTATCAGGAGTTTGGTAAGCGACTATTATTTCTGGTAAAAGTTTTTAAGCAGATTTTAGTTACTCAGACTATAGGGCAAAGGAAGACAAAATCGATATATAACCCGCGCGAGCCTGACTGAGCCTTCTGGTGTGATAAAATGATGATTCTCCAGGTCCACACATTAAAATAATACCAGAGATGCTAGACATCATTGTTTACGTTCCCGGCAGGTATTGGTAGCCATTTTAGCCCTTTGGTTGGTTTTAGTCTAATAATAATTAAACATTACTTACTTACATTACTTACATTACTATACAAGGCAATGTTAATAGGATGGAGGATTAGGTTAAAAATTAAACAACAATATTTTTAAAGGAAAATTGATTTATTTAAAAAAATCAATAGGAACATGTAGGTCCATCCTGTTAACATGAATTTGTAATGATAAAACATATTTAAAAACTTGACAAAAAAACATAAAACAATTTATAT
The DNA here is from genome assembly GCA_910591435.1 of Acronicta aceris. Classification (NCBI taxonomy): domain Eukaryota; kingdom Metazoa; phylum Arthropoda; class Insecta; order Lepidoptera; family Noctuidae; genus Acronicta; species Acronicta aceris. Next base: position 4,172,903 of record OU342786.1, on the reverse strand, counting down.
ATCAGTGAGGTAGAAAATAATGTAGCTTCAGTACCAGGTACCAGATAGTGTAACTGTGCCTCGCTGAAGTTGTACACAAAGTGGCTGAAGCAGTCAATTTTACGATAAAGTTTCAGGGCAAAAATGTATATAAAATAATTATTATTGTATTCTATTATTGTAATTATTTTATAAACAACTTTTGATATTTTTATATTCATTTACAATAACAAAGATTTATGTATTTACAACTTATTGTGCATATTATGTTGTGCCGGGCGTGCATTACAATGCCTCTTTTTTGGTCCAACACCTTTGTGGTTGTATGCTAAACTACACTAAATTTTCATCACAATCGGATGAATGGTTAGGAACGCATAAAGGACAAACATACCAAGAAACATTGATTTTATTTATGTATATTTTATTTTTTGCGGCTCTTCGGATAGTTTAACTTCAGAAGAGCACTGTTATATTATCTGGCCTGTAATTGGAATGCCTAGACCAGGGGTTCTTAACCTTTTTGTAGCCACAGACCACTTTCAGACTTTCCAAAATTCCATGGATCCCTAGCGAGCTTAATTTCCTAATAAATATATTCATTGTGACTTGAGTGCCTAGATCCCTTGCAATCAAAAATCACGTGTCTGTGGACCCCCCTTAAAGCACCCTGGCCTGGAAACATTGAAGTTTGAGCGATTTTTTGAATATGTCTTTTCATAACTTACACAAAAAATCATATTATACATAGCACAAATAATTTTATGATTCATATTCACGTTAATAAATTTGAACTCCAAAAAAGCATTGGGTTTTAATCGTTCCCTAACTCCTACAACTTAAAATATTAAAAGTATTTTGGAAGTAAATGAAAAACTATGATAAAACTATTTCTATTTGTAGTTTGTATATTTCAACTAAATACTGACGGATTCTTTGGTTGTTTTATAGGTAATTAAAATTTCTTTAAGGTGAGGCGTTCGTTGGCTTGGGCCACCAAACTCAAATTTCAACTGGTTTTTCACATTTTGCAGGTGCTGAGTAATTGCGACATTAACTAAACAATATTCACAACTGAGTACAAGAACTTAAGCTTAGAAATCATTATTGTAGCTAAAAGTTGCCTAAACTGTCAGTTTTGGCAGTTGGTAGGTAGGTACAGCATTTGGCAAGATTTTGGCTTGATAAAAATTTTGGTTCTCAGTTGTGAATATTATAGTTAATTACTACTTTCCTGTGCCTAGAATGTGATAGACCTACAAATGGGGAAAAAGAAAAATTCGGCGGTATATACAGGGCTGTCCCGAAACTCAACGTCACGTCAAACAAACGTCAAGCGAGTACCGGGCGATATGCTAGATTATTCCAGTTGTGGCAAAAAAAAAAAAAAAACCATGTCCCTTGGCTAAGAGGTAATAGTTAGATATATTTTTGAAAATGTTCAAAATTGACACCCTAGACTACATCTTTGGGTCTGTATGCAAAAAATTCCCAATTTTGCAGTGTTTTTTTTGTAACGTAATTCTAATTAACCATGCTATTTGCGATTACAGTTACAAATCCATTATTGAGTATTATTATTTAGGTAAAAAAAAAATAAGTTTGATTGAGTCATGGTTAAAAAAAGTTTTTTTTTTCTTATCTTTACCAGAACTGGTATAACCTAACATAACGCCCGGTACTCGCTTGAAGTTGAGTTTCGGGACACCCGGTATATGCGAATAATCAACCTTATAGAAATGGGGACAATATTTTGTAAACAGGCAAAAGTTGACACAATTTAACAGAATCGTCAAGTTGCGATAATTAAAAAGACGAAATCAATATTAGATAGACGATTGAGGAGTATTATGAATAATAGGAAATGATAATTATTTTTAATGAAGTTAATTAGGATCTACTTCATCACCCTTTTGGCCTTTTCCTAACTATTGCAGAAATAAGGCAAATCAGATACGGCTGAATATTAGAATGTTACATGAAGCTACTGCTTTACCATCAAGTCACTGCAACTCAAATTCTGGGCAATGCCAATATCCTAACGCTGAACTGGTGTTATGGGCTTCCGCTAAAGATCGTTTGGCAAAATTTTATGTTTTGAAAAATGGCGGATTAGTATCTTATAGTTTGTAAGATATTATGACGTCCTTCGTCCTTACAAGTTTTGAAAAAATGGCGGAATGGTATCATAATGGCTTGAGTGATGAGAAGACTTCTAAGATCAATGAACAAACATAATTATAACTTCATTAAAATGTTATCCGTAAAACTAAATGGCAAGAAATGAGCAAATATATTAGCTACGTCTATAAACTAATAGGTGTTGAATAGGATAACAGTTTTGATTAATAGGTAACTATTAAATTCTACGACTAAAGATTAAATATTTTCATTAAAATTAATGTTGCATCAAATAATATGCCTAAATTACCTTTTTAAATACTCTGTGGTTTCTAATTAATCCCTGACACAAAAATTGGTAACGTCATTAGTTTATATATTTCCTTATCATCCTCTGTCTGTCCGTTTCTAGCATCTTGGCTCACAAACGGATCTACCAATTCTAATGTAGTTTTTTCATTGTAGAGTTGGTTAAAACGGGATGTTTCTTAGCTAACTTTATTAATAATTGCCTTAGCTGTTTCAAGACCATCACTTTCATTGTACAGTTCGTGTCGTTTTTTTTTAATAATTTTACTTAACTTATATAACAGCTATAAGGAAGATAAGACAAATAATTTTGAAGTCACATATTTCAGAGATGTTAGATTCTGATATTATAAATTATAAAATCTGTAGCAAGTATACAGTAAGATATTTTAAATAAATAATATAGATCAGATGATTTATAATCAAAATTCGCTAACATACGATACGAAACGCCAAAATATGTTCTGCTAGCCCCTGCTGTCTCTAAAATGTATCCTGTCACTGGTGTTGACAACTAAACTACTATTATAAATATTAACATTAATCCCTTTATCACTGTTCTTCATAATTTTCTCCGGCTTGCCCATACGCCAGTCATCTTCACTAATCTCATAATCTAAAGGATTGACTGTGCTATCAACTTTATTTACATTTGCAACCTCATTGGACGTACTGACAGTTACTTTAATTTTTCCTGGAATATTTTCCTCAGCACTGGCATATAAAAACTCATTGATGTACACTTGAACGTCATCCTTGATAATAATGGTAATATTAGTGCCGTTTTTGGTCAAACCTGGGGTGCAGACGGCGACGTAATCCCAACTTCCGTCGATGCATCTCATGAAGGGGAGGGTCACGGCGGAATAGTAGTTGGGGCTGTTACATTCTGGTCTGACGACTGTTCCTGAAGGTTCGTATGTGCTGCAGGCCCGTTGGCCTTCAATGGTACCGGAGACAAGGCAGTGGTAATGCACTGACGGGTTTTTGTCCAGCTTGCAGAAACCTGAAGTAGAGTTTTATTTCTTTAAATACTTATTTAAGACAATTATCGCCTGACCATGACGGGAGAGATAATTATACTAAATGTTAAATATAAAAAATAACTCTTGTTACTTTAGTCTTATTGTAGATGGCGTAAACTAAAATATTAATGTGGTATAAATTGGACCAAACATTGTTCCTTGTGGAATGCCATAATAAATACTATAAAATTCCTTTTTATTGTCATAAGATACAATATTGTAATTTGTTGTTAGTGCGTTTAAATAATTGTCTAATTAATTAATATCAAACTAAGTAGGTATATTACTATTAAAGGTACATACATGCAGACATTACTCTATCAAAAACTCGATACAAATCAACTGAAGAAATTCAAGTAAGAAGATTTTTTTTATATCTTTTTACTAATTCTTCCTTATTAACTAAGTCTTCCATTCAAGTACCGTATTCAAGTAAGTAAATAAAAAAAATACTAATTGGCTACTTACGGACACATTTAGGAATAGAGTGAGACCATATTCCATCCTGACAGAAGACGACATCGTTTCCCAAGACTCCATATCCTTGTCGGCAGGTCACGTTCAGCTGCAGAGACTGGAAGCCTTGACCGGGGGTCGCGTATGGCGCGTTGGACACCACGTATGTGCCATGATCCGGGTATGGAGGCAGTATACATTTTCCGGATAATATAGGTCTGGAGAATAACGAAGAAAGTATTTCTTAGGGCAAGGCAAAGGATTTTCACAACAACAAAGCTGAGTTAGTGATGTGGGCAACTATATTCCTGTACTTTGTACGATGTGAGAGGTAAAGTGGTAATAACCTTGTGATATGACCATAGGACTACAAAGTCATTAGTCTTGAGTCACGCACGATCCAAGGAACGCACCTCTGACTTTCGTAATCAATAAAATATTATCACTAGCCAGGCCAACGTGGTGTTAGAATACAGTTCTTCACTGTTATTCAGATAGGTATCTTGTAAGAGGCGAGAAAATATCTAACTTGCAAGGTGATTCGACCTCTTGGGGTTGGACTGTCTGGCGACTACCCTTACGTCGAAATCTGTCATACGTCACCTTAGTTTGTGTTACGACTTTGCTTCATTTAATGCGGGTCTGACAGTTTGCAGTCCTGCCTACTGATCATCGTCTGCTCATTTGCCGACATAAACAATAAAAAAACTAGTGATCTGTGGATACCTATACGTAATTTGGCAGTTATTAAATCTTACCTGTTGGTGACGGTCGGGCTAGGTGTCAGCATTTTGTTGCATAGCTCATCTGATTCATCCGACCCATCTGCGCACTCCCTTTGCTGAAACATAACAACATCGACTTTAAGAATAAGTTAGTTTTTGAGATAGTATAAATCTGCTGCTGAGATCGTCTGGGTGGTTATAATTACTAAAGCAATGATGTATATTCTGCCAGCTTATAAGCTAGTCATTATTGCATTCAGGTTAGAAGCCCAACTTCGAAACTTTTATGTGGCCTACGCATATGTTCCACTGATCTGGTCGTCGTGTAACGGCTCTGCTCCCTAGATTATGGTCGAACTACTTAATGACTGATGCATGCGTGCCGTCAGATAGGTCTGGCCTACTCAAAGCCACTTTCTCTTTTTTCAAAAGACCATTTCAGACATTGTCTTGCATTGTAACTCATATATTTGCTACTAAGTACTATGTCTGGACTTTAAAAGAGACCCATGATTCTCTGAGTTTGTTTCGGTGTTCCATCTCAGAGGTCGTCAGATAGGACATGCCGGTGCCATCTAGTTAAAAAAAACAACGTTGGCTTGTAAACGTACTGTCCTTAAAAGAGGTATTTATAGAAATAAATATCATTAAATCATTTAAAACTCCGAGCTGCTACTTTGAATCCCATAGAAAAACCCAATGAAACTTTGCTGAATTGGGAATCGAATCCAGGATGTCAGCATGATAGCAGTCTCGTTCTGGATCACTAGGCTAACGAGGTAACTCAAGCAGGATCCAACTCTGCGATCGGACACTTTGGCCAACTAAGCTACCCAATCCACTTGGCCGGTAGTGATATCGACTCTCGGTAGGTTTCACTCAAACTCAAACTCAAATTTTTTATTTCAATTAGACCATATACAGGTACTTTTGAAATGTCAAAACTACATGCACGGTTCCAAATAGTAGGTCTTATGGAGAAGAGGCGGCAAGAAACTCCATAGATACTCTTTTAAATAGAAAATTGATGTTTAAATTTTTTTTTACTATATCTTTAACAGGTACTTACTCCGTTGCAATCAGCGCCCTGGTCCACGCAGGCGCCGTATGCGCATTGGAACAAGTATGAAGGACAAGTCTTGGCTGCGCATGCGCGGACCGTCTCGTCGGAGCCGTCGGGACAGTCCGGGTTACCGTCACAGTGGTCCGAAGCCGGGATGGCGCTGCCGTCTAGACATCTAAATTGACCTCTGAAAAAATTCATTGCCATTTTTAGGATTATTTATTTAAAAAAAGAAGTTGCCCCAGGATTTTCTCATCACACAAATCACACATAGTGACACGATCACCTAGAATTAGAACAACTAATATGTTGGCCATATAAAATGTGGCTCAGTGTTCATGGTTGGCATGCCAAGTTGTGAATATAACCCATCTCTTTCTAACAGCAGCCTATTGAACTTACTGCGCTTCATCTGTCTCGTTCCTGCATTTGGGAAGCAGCTCGTCGGACTGGTCTGCGCACTCGACGATACCGTTGCAGGGCGCTGTACCATCCACGCATGCGCCGTAGGTGCACCGGAACCAATTCGGTTGACATCTAATGGAGAAAAGTTGCCAATTGAGAAAATATTTTTGAATAACTGTTGCCTGCATGCCGTCAGCTGGAACTGGTCTACTGAAAGCCGCTACGGCTTTCTTCAAAATGTAATTTCAGACATTGTCTTGCATTATAACTCACACATTTGCTAGGTACTACTATGTCTGGACTTGTTTAAAAAAAGACCATCATTCTAGGAGTTTGTTTCGGTGTTTTTATCAGAAATCAACAGCTAGTAAATACCAACGTAAATGAATTGTAAAAACTTCTACGAGTATCACAATCCAGCAATAAAAAGATGGTAGAAATTTACTTACTTGGTCTTCCTGCAGAGTGGATGGGTCTCATCGCTTTTATCGGGGCAGTCGACCATCCCATCACACTTGCCGTCGAAGGAGATGCAGGTCCCGTCCCGACACTGCCACTGATCCTTGCTGGAAAACATCTTTTACTCATGAACAGATATGGTGGTAGCAAGTGCCGCTGAAGTTTCCTATGACTTTCCACGTAAAAAGCTAGTTCTAGCCTGGAGAATGGAGATCACAAATAAAAATATTATATTGGACATTCTTATTGTCATAGACGTATATATTTAACTAGCGGCCTGTCCCGGCTCCGCACGGGTGGACATTATTGAAGTTTTAGTCGGGATCTCTATTTTTTTCTAGTAATAAATATAGCACATGATACACAGCTTTCTAACGGCAAAAGAATTTTTGAAATCGTTCCAGTAGCGTTTAAGTCTTTAAGTTCTAGTCTTTATAATATTAGTGTACATAAAAAAAGCAAATTTACAACCAGAATTTACAATGTATGACTTCTAAAACGATACCGTTGGATTAAGATCAATTTTATTCTATGTGTAATAGCTACTATTTTTTAGATGGTGAAGTCGCGGATTCAATAGGTTGGAAATGTTACGTGGTTTTTCTATTAGGGGTTCAATAGCAGCTTGACTTGGGTTACGACACGACTAATTTATAGCGCGCTGGAAGAAGCTTGAGACTGCTGACTGCTGTGGAGTTATGAAGATGAGGTACGAAAAGATAAAATTTATGAAAATATGAATTTACAGACATAGCAAACAGGTTGTAATAAGTCCAGTCATGTTTATACTACTATATTTTATATTAGGTGTTAATGAAATTTTACAATCATATTTCTAAGTAAAAATGCAATTATAAAGACGGAAGTATACGTGTCATAATACGAGTATCATAACATTTCAATATTAGACACTTTCCCCTGTTCATTGACTTTTTCTATAACATCACTACTAAAAATACTATTTATTAGACGCCATTATGAAGACAGTGATTATACCTACAAACATGTTATTAAAAACTTACCGGCACTGTGTTGCTTGTCTTCTGGACCTATGTAATGTAACGTCTTCTGGGATGCCACCCCTGAAAAGAGATACAATAATATTATAATCAAAGCAATAAAGCTTAAGGGCCTTATTGCGTTGATTTGTTACAGGTTTTTTGCATCTGCGTTAGGCAAATCGGCGATCTTGATGCGGGGATTAAAAAGCTCTACCTAACTAAGACACTAATCTTCAATATCCTCAAGTTCTGTTATCGCAATATTGTACCAATGAAAAATGTAAAACCTTGTATTTTAAAAAGAGTATTTTGCTGGATATTTTTCTATAGGACCAACTTTTTGGAACCGTGCAACTATAAAAGCTTATTTCAAATATACATTTAAATTTGAACTCGCGACTTTCGATAGATGATCGCGACGATTCATCGACTCACTTTTTATAGACAAAAGATTCTGAATTAGAGATCGCACTTGGCCAGCATATTTGACTTCGAAAGAACGAGACCCGTATTCAAATGCGAGATGATGATAATGACGCAAACGAGGTAAAAGATGGCCAAATTAATACAAAACATACCTTCTATGTAAATGAAAACTTCTAAATGAAGAAAATGATTCTTAAAAAGACAAAATTCTACGTGCATGTAAGCGGGATCTTGGATGGCATAGCATGGATATACTTACGACCTCGCTCCTGGAACGCAAAGAGCTTCATCGTCACCATCTGAACAGTTCTTTTGACCGTCACATATCTCGGATATGCGGATGCAGGTGCCATCCGAACAGGAGAACTCGTTCGCGCTGGAATTTGACAAACAAATTATACGTGTTACCATAATATATTTTAATAGAGGTAGGGCATACTTTTATTATTTATTATTATTATTAGTTAAATGACTATTTAGCAACTGAGACAATTTGATCAATTCCCTATCTGATGTCTTGCGAGAATTTGTTGATCTGAGGGCGAGGAAGACTATCCGCTCGTGATACAGTTTTAACTAGTACGAGTGGATAGGGCGACTTAGTCTAATGACAACCAATGCTCACTACGCTGTCGTAATGTTGTAATAGCATAAGATCAATCAACGACCAATAATTTTATCCCTCACTTTGCTCTGGTGCTGATTATGTAACTTTTTGTGGTGAGAAATAAACGATTTTATTTATTTATTTATACTGGAATCGAATAATTCCACTCACAATTGGAGCTGCTCGACTGGGGAAGTACCTTGCAGAAAATCGTAGCCAAATAACATAGCTCCGTGCTGTTGTTTTCCTAACGGTGAGCAAGGTTGCCAGAGCTCCGCGAGGAAGCGTTGTGTTGGCAGTGTGGAGGACCGGTGGTGTTTTGTTACCGTCGCTGTCATGTATGGCAACATGTCTCCTATGTTGCTAGCCAGGGTTCACAACGTGCGAGTGATCTTCAGTGAGTCTTGATGTTGCAAGCGTCCATAGCCTACGGTAACCGCTTACCATCAGGCGGGCCGTACCACTAAGGTGGTAAACAAGCATACAATAAAAAAATATTTGTTTTTTGTTTTAAACAAGCTTAAGGTCCACCTGATGGTAAGCGGTAACTGTAGCCTATAGACGCCAACAACCAGTATCACTAGCGCGTTGTCATCTTAATATCTCAGTTACTGAGTCTTATATGCCCAGGCATTACACTAGCTATATTTCCCTTCAAACTGGAAACAATAATGTGGCAGAATATTTGGCAATGTGGTGGTCAGACGAACTCCAGTAGTGGAGTATATCAGCATCAACCCATTTTCTGTTCTACTTCTGGGCACGGGTCTCCTCCCAGATTGAGAGTGGTTAGGCTATATTAACGACTTAATTTTTAAGTCGAAAGAGAGTGATGCAGCTATTGCATAATTTAGGTGCCATCCTACTCTCATGCCTTGTACAGACTTCCAGTTCCAGGATACTCGTAGTCTTGCTCTGCTGAACACGCGTACAAATGGATACGCAGCATAGTTACACTACGTACGCACTCCAGAGCACGCGTACTCGACTACGCGTACGTACGTTGTACGCTCAATCTGTACAACGCTTCACCCTAAAATATTTATGCTAAGTCCGTAATACGTACTCTTGTTTATTATACAACCGGTATGAGAATAAGCGCAAGACCTGAAAGTAGTTTAAGTATTCAGAATCGACTACTGAATCCATTGCAGTGGTTTTTAATATGTGTTAATTTTTCCCGAAACGATAATTATCCAACAGTGGGTCGAGTTATGGAAAACTGAAACCTATTTGCACAAATTGTTGTAGCTTGCATGCGTGCGCCGATATCGTCGTTGTGGGTACGACTATATTGAAGTGTTTGTCTTGCACTCATTCAGTTACACGTTGTTTATTTATGTTAAACACGCGGAACTTTATTTTTTATGGGTTAGGAGGGCAAACGAGCAGGCGGACCACCTGGTGGTAAGCGATTACCGCCGCCCATGGACACCCGCAACACCAGAGGAGTCTTAAGTGCGTTGCCGACCTTTTAAAAGGGGATTGGGCCTCCGGTAACCAAAATCACTCGGCGAAACACAACGTAAGCTTTGTTTAATGCTGCCGGCCCATTCGTGCCAAAGCATGGCTCTCCCACGTATTACTACTTTATTTTCTTTTAATTGTCCATTATTATTAGTATTTTCTACCTGCACGAGTTAACGCGATCCTTGGCCACTGAAGTCACGGCTGGAGATACGGCTGTAATGAAAAACATTATACATTATATTTTAAGAAAATAGTTATGTAAAATTTGAAAGTGAAGATGTTCTTTATTTTAAAGAAAATAAACATTACAAATAATTGGTATCGGAATGTTTCACAAAAACATTCCGATACCAATTATTTTGATGCCATGTCGATACCAGTTTTTGTGACTGTGTAAATTGAGATAAACTTTTGCCACCCAGGGAAGGTGACGGTCTCGTTCGATACCGACACTTACTACAAGTACATTTGCTAGCTTAATGTTGTTTTAGTAAGTACCAGTCTGATACCGAATACCATACTACAACTACATTACCTGTCTAATGTAATTGTAGTATCTAGTCAACGGCATCAACACACTTCTTTAAATGAAAACGTCTGTATGGAGAGTTATATTTTTTTAAAACAAGCCCCTCACACGAGGCGCGGAACCCGAACGCTCAATCGCTACGCCAAACGTGTCGTCAATTAAGGGTCCGCCGGAGCTTGAATTGCCTACAGAAACGTAATACCGAAATAAATCGTAATCCAGACAAAATTCTATCAAATTACGTTATTATTCAGATTTGGATACCGTTAATGTAGGTTCCTACGGTACTATTTCGTCTACTACTTCACTGGAAATAATAGACCGGAAAATTGATCCAAACTTGGTAAAGTTGTCAAAAATTGCATTCGCTTACATTTATTTCCAGTGAAGTATTTTGGACGAAATTGTAGAGTAGGAACCTAGATTAACGGTGTCGGAATCCGAATAATAACAGAATTTGATTAAATTGGGTTTGAATTACGATTTATTTCGGTATTACGTTTGTGAAAGAAATTCGGCCCGCCGGACTCTTAACCGGATTTCGTTTACATATATAGATAGATACCAAAAATGTTACTATATCTGTCAAGTAACCAATTACGTAGACAAAACAATAAAATAACAGTTCCATCACGAGCAAGCCACGATTTGGTTAATGAAATAATCGTTAACGCTTATAGACATTTTGAAAACTGGTTCGGTCGTTACAAAACAATTAAATAAAATACCCAATCACTCAAATTATAATTAATGCTTACGTATTGTTTTGTTGAGGTCAATGTAACAACAGGGTCACTTTAGAGAGCCTAATTTTAACAATAACACAATAATTTTATATAACTCATCCATCGTTGTTTTATCATCGTAATAATACGAGACAAGGATAACGTACGGTAAATTGATTTTGTATGGTTTGGTATACCGCTGTGCTGGGCTGTTTTCTGCAACTCCGGAGAGTGTGCATTCTGATCTCCACAATCTAATTCCCCCTAGCACTTTCTATTACGACGAACAGAAGCACGAAATAGCGACATCGATTCATGGTGAACATTCCGAAAACCCGACCGAAACGGTTTACCTCCACTTTTATCATGTGTACCGCTGAAATGTCGAATGCTCTTCCCGAGTGGGTCTTCCCCGATACTTATAATCAGAGTATCTTTAAATCACGCGTGAATCGGTTTCTTCTAGGCAGGCACGCTACATCGTAGATCACAGTAGGTATCGTTTTACATCAGCCGAACCGGCGGTCAAGCATAAGCCTATCATGAATAAAAAAAAAGAAAATAATAATAACTCTCCGACAAGACGCGTATTTTGCGTTCGCGTGGAAAAGATTTGTTTCTCGAGCCACCCTAACTCTTCAAGAAAGGCCAGCAAGCGGGTGATGTCGCTAGTGATCTCTTTTAGTACTCGGTTTACCGAGGTTCTTTGCCTTGTATGCGGCGACCCCAGGACAATGTAGGAGCACGTGGGCCACTGTCTCGTCTCCCCCCCAGGCAGGCTCTGCACAAGGGGCTGTCTAACACCAGTAGTAACAATAGTGCGTTGTAAATGATTAATTATATTTATTTCTGTAGAAGTTTCTGTATCAAATTTTGTTTTTAAATGTTTTAAAGACACTTTTACAAGACAATGTTTTACATTTTATTAACTAGATGGCGCCGAAATTTCCTAACTGACGACCTTCTAGAAGAAACACGGAAACAAACTCAGATAATCATTGTCTCGACGGTAGTAATATCATCAGATGTGCGAGTCTCTCAAAATTGAAAACAATGATGTAAGCACATTATTGCTACTGAGAATTTCATAGAAAAACCCATAAAACACTTAACTGAATCAGGGAATCGAACCACGGACCTCTAGCGTACCTAGCAGTCATGCTAAGACAGTTTACAAATTATATATTTTTGTAAATATAATAAAATAAACGTCTCATATATAGAATTACAAGTTCACATAAAAAAACTTAAACGAATAATTATGGTGCAATTCCAACAATATTATACATATACATAGGTACGGGTCGAATTGATAACCTTCTCAAAAGTCAAAGTTAAAATTATTCAATTAGACCATTAAAAATGCACTGTTGAAAAGTCAAACTAATTGCACGGTTCCAAAAAGTGGGTCTTATGGAGAGGAGCCGGCACGAAACTCCATAGATACTCTTTTAAAAAAAACATGATTACAATATTAATCTTTACAACTTTGTTTTAAATAGTTTGACAATTATGCAGTTTGATGTGTAAGATTTGTTTAGTATAAGTAGGTATTTAGAAAGAAAGGGATTGCCACAGCAAGTAAGAGCCGACCAGTTCCCGACAGACAGCACCCGTTCACGAGCATGACGTGTGTATCGGCGCGGTTCGACTCAACCATATTGTAGGGAATAAAACGACCCGACACACAACGCCACCATATACAGGATATTTAAGTGAGCATGACAAGCTCAGACCACGGGCACAATAATTTTTTTTTTTGAAGTTGGTAAAAGCGACCGTCTTCTAGTAAATAAATAATGTTTATTAAATTCTTGATAAACAATTCTGTCAATATTCTCCGTCCACTCAAACATTTAGCACTAGGATGTAAATACTTTTCTGATAATAGGTAGGCATGATTCTGACGCATTCTCCGTTTGTAAGTTTTAACGGAAAACCCATTGACAAACAGTCCCTTTTACGCATACGTGGTAATACTAAGAATCTCATGGAACATGTTTTACTGAACATGTAGGTACACAATATAAAATACAATCACGCAATTCTGAAAGGTTTTCTTTATTGCTTATGTTGGGAAACGAACAGACGATTCAACAGAGCAACCCGACTTGAACCGAAACCGAACTAATGGATAGTGGTTATCGTCGCCCATGGACACCTGCAACACCAAAGGAGTCGTGGATGCGTTGTCGCAATCGGCAGCAACCGAGGAGACAACTGGCTCTGAAAATACACATCAAGGTGCTTTACAACAGACTCCGACGTTAACGATGGTATCCAACCAGAAAACTCCAATAGGTCGTTCCATCAAGCTATTCAGATATTTTCTTGCCTCTTAGAAGATGATTATCTAAATGGCCGTGAGGAATTGTATTCGAACCCGTCCCCAAACTAAGAAAAGGTTATCCTAGTGCTGGATGCTTACTACTTATATTAAATTATTGTTCAAATGTTGAAATTGTGAGCGGGGAATCCCATCGAACATTGATTACGAGTCAACATAGTAATTCCTGCAATTATCTACGCTAAGTGATAAGTTTAATAACTCATAGGCGAGCATTCTTGCCTCGTATCCCGGTTTTCAATTATGTTCAAAAAGTTCAAGTTCAAAATGTTTTTATTTCAAATAAGCTTTAACAAGCGTTTATGAAACGTTATGATTCCAGTTGCTCGGTTCCAAAAAAGTTGATCCTATGGAGAAGAATCCGGCAAGAAACTCCATGGACACTTTTTTAAATAATTTGTATTACAATCTTCAAGTAGGTACAATAGTGCAATAACAGGATGTGCTGACATTGATTTAATGTCCAAGTTGGACCGAAGTCGATAATAGAAAAAGAAAGTTCTCAACGTTCGAGAACTGAATGTCATTATGAACGAGTCGTGTTATTATGAACCTTGTGAAATCCTTTTTTTATGGGATAGGAGGACAAACGAGCAGACGGATCGTCTGATGGTAAGCGATTACCGCCGCCCATGGACACCCGCAACACCATAGGAGTCACAAGTGCGTTGCCGGCCTTTTAAAAGGGGATTGGGCCTCCGGTAACCTCACTCACTCGGCGAAACACAACGTAAACGTTGTTTAACGCCGGATTTCTGTGAGGCCGTGGTATCACTCCAGTCGGAGTGGGAGAGAGTTCCTGAGTTCATCCTGTTATTCAAATCTTTGACTACCTACCAGTTTTATCCTTAGGATCGGTATTGCCCAGAAATTCGTGTTGCGGAAGGTGTTATGGCCGTGGCTTTGCGTAAAGTACTGATATTCAGCTGGATCTGGCTTGACTGGAAGCCGACCCCAACATAGCTGGGAAAAGGCTGAAGGATGGTATATACCATCACGCCTGTATTCCCCGAAGGGTAAGGCAGAGGCGTACTAATGTACATACACAGTTCACCGGTATGTTTAGGTTCTGTGTACCTAATAAGGGGCGAGCCTACTGCAATTCACTGAGAATTTCATGGAAAACACTTTGCTCGACCTGGGAATCAGCATGGACAGCTGCTGTCCGCGGTTTTGAGTTTTGACTCGCATCCTAAAAGTATATTATACACTAGCGGCCCGTCCCGGCTTCGCACGAGTAGTAAGGATCCCTATTCTTTTCTAGTTATAAAAATAGCCGATCCTATTCAGGGATAATGTAGCATTCTGATGGGGAAAGAATTTTTTAAATCGGTCCAGTAGTGTTTGTGTTTATTCGTTACAAACATACAAAAATACAAATCTTTCCTCTTTATAATAATAATCATCATCATCAATATATATAAAAATCAATGCCACTTTTCGTTGTAATTTTATAACTCAAGAACGGGCTCACCTATCCAAACCAAATGTTTAGGCTTTGTTCGGACTATTTAGTAGATGGTTTATGTGAAGTTTGCACAAAATCGGTCGAGCGGTTCTTCATTTATCACATTTTTTGTAACAAATGATGAATTTGATGTTCCAATTTTTTTTAATATTTTTTACTTTATACGTAGCGAAGCACGTACCAGGCCGCTAGTGTATTATAATAGTAGATGTTTCATCTTTAATTCGGTAGATATATTATGTCCAGCGCAGTTTAATATTCTTTAAAATTATGTTAAAGGTAAATGAACTAAAGCAACATCGTTCACAGAGAACATGTTTCCATGAACTGTGAAAATATTTTGGCTAAACGGAACTGAGGTCGAATCACAAACATGTTAGTGCAATCGAGGGAGAAAGATGCCGCTCTACATATTAAATTGCGCTGTCCCTTTCTCACGACCTATAAATGAGTTAACATTGCATTGCCACAGACTCTAAATAAAATAAAATAAATAAAATGGTCGAAATGTTTGGAAGATATTGTGACCGCCATTTCACGATCGACTCGTGAGTGTCGATAGAAGATCTACCTACATCAGGGATGGAGAACCTTTTTTGGTCTACGTGCCACTTTTTCAAAACAAATATTTAATGACGTCATGACGTGCCGTCAAACAATCTGAAGCGTAGAAGCTCAGAATAATGACAGTGGTAGAACTAAACATTAACAACTTTCGTACGAATTCTACATCAATATGGCAGGTATCTCAGTCGCGAAATCTCTTTTTCTGTCTATTAACTTGATACTAACAGATGAGTTTCGATTACTTGCCTACATAAGAGATTCCTACCTAAGTCCTGTGCCCAAAATACCTACTTTGTCGCGTGCCAACGATGGCACGCGTGCCATTGGTTCGCCATCACTGACCTACATATCTTCTTCTATACTTATAATAAATCTGTAGAGAGGTCAATTCTGTACATGAAATATATTTCCAAAATAACTATCAGCGGGTGATTAGTGATCGATACTGACGCCAAAAATGCAATCAGTAAAATTTTTGTCTGTCTGTCTGTCTGTCTGTCTGTCTGTCTATCTGTCTGTATGTTCGTTATAGAAACAAAAACCACTCGACGGATTTCAACGAAACTTGGTACAATTGTTCTTCATACTCCTGGACAGGTTATAGTATACTTTTCATCACGCTACGATCAATAGGAGCAGAGCAGTGAAGGGAAATGTTGGGAAAATTAGTGATTCATGAGAAAGGTTTCAAGCTATAAAACATCACGCTACAACCCTTAGGAACGGGGCAACGCAGGTGAAACCGCGGTCGAAGAACTAGGGAACAAAGTAACTATTTCACGCGGACGAAGTCGCTGGCAAAAGCTAGTTTACAAAATAAAAAATATCATTTCCCATCTCTATAACTGCCTCATTAGCCCTGTGTTTAGATCCAATTTCACTTTGGAATTGAGTTTTTGTATGAAATTCTGGAGCTCGAAGATTGGATTTGTGCCCAATGGTAATTGGCCGCCTATTACATGGTATCTATCGGCGAACTTAGTGGGAAAATTACATCTCTACCGAACCTTTGAGAATACAGGCGTGATAGTACGTTGTTTAGCAACATTAAAGCCATAAATAAATCTAAGAGTTTTGTGTAGATATAATCAACAAAAATAGTCTAACTCAAATATAAAAAAGGTTCCGCCTCATAGTGAAGTGATCGCGAATAAGGAAAAACTTGAAGATAATTATTTATCTTAGTATAAAAACTTCAATCAGCAAGTTCCTATGAATAGTTCAAGCCAGTTTATGATCGGTCATTTTATGAAGCAAATATTAGCAGAATTCAAAACATGAACTTTGTTTTGAGCTCCGTGTTCTCAAAAACAACTCTGACGATTTCGATAAAATCATATTATATATTGTAACTGGCTGATGTCTGTTCATAGACATAGATATTTAAGAAATAATAATAGGAGGCGTCTTTTTACCCGACTACGAAAAAAGGAGGGGTAATGAGTTTATCAGTCTATGAATGTGTCGTATGGCTGTTCGATCCTAGCTCAAAAACTACTTGTCAGATTTTAACAAATGACCACGACTAAAAACTGGATACCACTGTTCTTGGACGTAGGAAAATTGACTTGTTTCCTATTTTTTAGTTGATTCGTCTCGAGTTTAGTTTTTTAACTTTCGTTTTATTTGACACTTTTTGGTGACATATGCTTATTATGAAAAATACCTAGATGTTTAGAATGGCTCTAGCGAGTTATCTCCTGAGGATATGTGCCATGTCCAGGAGTACCACTTTCTGCATTAAACCCTTAACCCAACCGCCTAACGAGAGCCTCCTCAGATTTAAGTCGAGGCACTTGGCTATTAAACTATTGCCCGAAACGACCATCGGCACAATACATCCACATCTGACATATCAATAACCTCGATCGGTCCTGTCTGTGATAATAGATCGAGCCCAGCGCTCCATCGTAGATCGCAGTATCGCTTAACATCAGGCGAACTGGCGGTCAAGCGTAAGCCTATCACGAAAAAAAAAGTATAGGTTGACATGGTTTTTTTTTTAAATTCTTGATAGGCTTACCTACGCTTGACCGCCAGGCGACACTGTCTGGAGCGCGCATGCTTATAAGAAACCGATTCAACCATTCAAAGACACCCAGATTATATGTATCGGGAAGACCCACTCCACATTTCAGCGGTAGGTGCGCATGATAAAAGTGGATTTAAATTATCGATTATTTTATCATTATTTAGTCAGCGGTAGCTAGACCGGCCGGTAGAGGTCGCCCTAGAAGGACATACGCCGATCTTATTGGCGAAATCCTTCAAAAAGGTCAGGTGCGTAGCACTCGCAACCGGCGTGTATGTATGAGAAGATGTATGAATGTGGAAGAAGCAAAAGAAGCATCGTAGCAAGTGGCAGTCTATAGTTTCTGCCTACCCCCGTGGGAGAAAGGCGTGAGTGTATGTATGTATGTATTAACTTCTTTGGCTGATTTCAGAGATTGTAAGTAGAACAAGAAAGCTGACTCCATACTTACAAAATGCTTCCCGTTATACATGAAGAGGATTTACCGTTAAGATCAGCATTTTTTATTCGAAAAGTCAGACATCGTGTTTTGGGTTTTAATTTCAACACGCGTGACATTCGTTCGATAAAGTGTGCTATTGAAATAATAGCTTACGTGGGAGAGCCATGCTTCGGCACAAATGGGCCGGCTCGACCGGAGTGATACCACGGCCTCACAGAAAGCCGGCGTTAAACAACGCTTACGTTGTGTTTCGCCGAGTGAGGTTACTGGAGGCCCAATCCCCTTTAAAAAGGTCGGCAAAGCACTTGTGACTCCTCTGGTGTTGCGGGTGTCTATAGGCGGCGGTAATCGCTTACCATCAGGCGATCCGCCTGCTCGGTTGCCCTCCTATCCCATAAAAAAATAAGAAAAGGACTCCATTGCTGGAGATGTCTTGAGTAGTACACCAAATTTCCACATATTCTGTCGCTAACAGTGCACTAACAAGTGTTTAATAATTTGTTTTGCTACGTTAACGGTTTTTTAGCAAATATTTTAGCACTCAGTTGTGAATATGCTTTAGCTACTACTTACATGAACCGGTAATGTATTAAGGACCTACAAAATGCTAAAAATAAAAAAGGGGTAGCTTGCACTAAAAGGCTAAATACGTGACTTTTACATTTATTAATTTCTCTATCAATCCTTCACGGGTATGTAGAAAAAAAGCATTTATTATTGTTTATGTTTATTCAAAATATAATTCCAATCTAATCTCAATGTCGTAAATGACAACATTGAAGATTTTTCGATGGTCTAATTTTGTGATTTCATTAAGTATATTATATTAAATTACTCACGTTAGACATTATTTAATTTAGAGCACCATTCGACATTAAATTTAGGACTGAAACTAGATTGGAATTAGGTCCTATATTGGGAAGGATTTTTATTTTATTTAGTAAGTATCACAATTAAGTACGCAATTCAGATACATACTCGTAGTTAAATACTCTTTCGGCTTCTACCTCTCACATAACATACGATTGCACATATTTAGTTAAATTGTTATAAGTAAGCAGTACACAGAGCGGCTAGCCAGGGGTTTTGTAGACAAAACACGATTCTTCCCGGCGTGCGAAGTTATTTATTCTTACAAGAAACAAGTCTCAGCTTCACACTTTGTTTATAAAATATAGCATATAACCTTGCTAGATAACCACTCTTACTATAAGCGAAAACCGTATGAAAATCCGTACAGTAATTTCTGAGATTAGCCCGAACAAACACAATATCAGCTGGGACTTTATTTGATAATAATATATGTAGTGAAGTAGGTTACCTATGGCATTGTTGACACTACACTCACATTGTCAGTTTTACAAAATTAATAAAAAATATCACAACTCACCGAAAAAAATTAAAACTAAACAATGCACCAACATTTTTATTTCACACACAGTTAATAAATATATTAGGTTAACTATAAACTGACTAGTTTTGTTAGTAGTGCATCAATGAGTTAAACGTACGTCATTTTTCTATTATTATTTTTGTGGGACTGGTTCTTTTTGTTACGTACGTTGTGGTCATGATTGGGAAAACCATCTGCGCGGTGATGTCAGGCGCAGCATTTTAATTACCCTGGTATTATGACATTTATTTTTAGTATCAAATGCTTACCTGTGTGTGGCATAATATATCATCACGTTTTACGCCTGTATTACCCGAAGGATTAGGCAGAGACGTACGTACACAATTCGCAGGTCTTCATTTATGCCATCATTTCTTTTTTATTTATTAATTGCACCATGTCGTTTATAGAAAATATATATACCTGGTCAAATTAACTTAAATATACAGAGACCCTGTAAGAGTATTGTAAGGCATTCCTTATAAAAATATTAAATAAGTACAACTTTATCTATTCATTAGTGTTTAATATAGTTATATAATTATTTTATCTATTAAGTAGATACTGTCATTATTTTCTCCTGTATACAAATATGAATCTCAAATACATAAACACATACATACATACATACCATCACGCCTGTCTTCCCCGAGGGGTTATGCAGAGGTGTAATTAATGTATACACACATTTCGCCGGTATGTTTAGGTCCCATGTTATAGGGGGCGAGCCTATAGCCATTAACCGGGCACAAATGCAGACTCCGAGCTGCTAATGAGAATTTCATAGAAAAACCCAATAACACTTTGCTCGACCTGGGGATCTAACCCAGAACCTCTAGTGTAGCAGTCGCGCTTGAGACCACTAGACTAATGAGGCAGTCAATAGTCACATAAACACAACTACATCATACAAATATTTGTTCCATGCGAGGATCGAACCCGTCACTTCTATTTGAAGGCACGCATGTTGTAAATACTCCGTCCCCAAAAAATCTCAATTGTTGGCAAAATTTCCCAGTTGTTATTTAGTCAAAATTGTCTATTCATTAACATTTCTCCCATTAATGAGGTAATGTTTTTCAATATGGCAACCCTCACCTAATGTCAGTCAAACGGGTTATAAGAGGTCACCACAACAAACAGATAAGACAAGTTAGATTGCGCTGTTCGGAATCAGTGATTTTTAGTTTTTATGCAAACACGTGACTGAACGATTGAATGGTTCTGCACAGGTGATGCTATCCACGAAAGGCCATTTCTACATTGAAACACGAAATCATAGGACATCCCGCACGTAACTCATAGCATACAATCACGTCTGTATTCCTCGATGGGTTAGGCAAAGGTGTACTATGTTTGAGGGGATTGCTATTAACCGGGGACAAATTCAAACTTTAAGCTGCTACTTAGAATTTTATAGTAAACCCTAATTACACTGCTCGATCTGGGAATCGAACCCAGGATCTCGCGCGATCATTCGGGCTTAAGACCACTAGACTAATGAGGCAAAATTAAACAACTGTTTAAGAAATACATTTTATTACAAATACAAAAATGGGGGATTTACACAACCACTCCTTTTGGATCGAAATACCGGAATCCATTTTCAGAGAAACTTTTAAAGTGACTCTTAATGAAATGTTGATGAGGTATCAGATGGGTGAAGCTGGTGACGGCCAGTGTGTTGCAGCGGTGGCCACTCCTGGGCGCCGTGGAGACCACCCCGCGCAAGTAGTGCCGGAGGACACCACGCTCCGACTCGGGGAAAGACAATCCCCCACCACTGTCGCCTTTGCAGACTGATGTCCCTGTTGGTATCACGTTTTAAACCTCGTATACAGTCAACATCATCACTCCCTCGACTCTTGCTCGAGCCGGCCCACGCCGAGCCGACTCGAACCTTTAAATTCGCCCCTATAGCCGTCCCTAGTTGTCCCGCCAGCAACGCCCTAAGCCGAGGTTAAGCAGCTACGTAAAGGCGTCCCCTAACAGGAGGGGACGCTCTTCAGTTACTGCTATTGTTACTTTATAAATTGCCCCTGGCTGGAGGCTTTCGGTGCCTCGCCACCAAGTCCGGTTACGCTGTGAAGATTCCCTGAATCAACAGCTTACTTAGGTCCTTTCATAAAAAAATCACCATCATCATCCCACCACTGGGCACGGCTCTCTCAGACTGAGAGGGGTCAGGCTATAGTCAACTACGCTAGCCTACTGCGGGGTGGCAGGCTTCATACGCGTTTGAGAAAATCTCTCAGGCATGCAGGTTTCCTCAAGATGTTTTCCTTCACCGTTTATGTGAGTGATAATGAATTATTAATACGCACATAATTACAAAAAGTCAGAGGTTGCCCTGGAATTGAAGTCGCGATCTTTGACATGGCAGTCCAATCGTCACACCACTAGGCTGCTTTTTACATATCTTACGTTCGAAATATTACTGTGAGCGCCGCCTAGAATCGGAGTTACTAGTATGTTAATGTTTTTGGGCCGTGAGTGAAACTACAGGCAACAGTTTGTCATAATATCAGTCTATCAGTTAGTCATATTGTCCTTACTGATTTGAAAATTTTTCCACAAAAATATTCATGTGGGATCATAGTGAATAAAATAACGGTCAATTCACTTTGGCACTTTTTATTTCTCTCAAGACACGTCTTTTTTCAATCGTTAAATCTGTCGTCCTCCGTCCATTCCTCCCTTCCTCTTCCGTTCCGTCATTATTCCCCTTTCTCTCTCTTACCTATCATTCTGTCTCACTCTCACTGTGTTGTCACTTCGTAAATAATACATTCCCACATTTATTTGAGTCATTCAATTTCGATACATTCGGAATGGCTAACTTCAGACGTGCACAGTTATTTCAGCGGTAAAGATCATCAGCAGTACATATAGCGACTCGTATGCAGTTCCGTCTGCATAAATTTTCCCGAATATTCCTTTTTTTCTTTTACATTTCTCCCAACAATTACGAACACAACAAAAAAAAAAACAGCCAAAACGGTCTAGAACTCTAGAATGAATTTCAGTTCATTGTAAACAGGCTTCCCAAAATGTTGATGGTCGAAATGGATGCTGATATGTACCGTTTCCGTATCCTGCGCAGATCTTGTCGCTGGTGATGTACTCCTTATACTCCAGCGGTGTATCTTTGAGACACTGATCAATGTTCACGTATGGAATCTCTACTGCCTTCAGGATGGGTGAAGGTTCCCCGTCTTGTGAGGTAAGACCCCAACCGGCGACCTGAAGGATATATTTTTATTGTATTGAGATGACAAACAAGACAGACTGCCAGAGCCGCAACTAAGATCAAGAACTGGCTCTCTTATGTAAAATTCGAGACACACCAAGGTGCTTTACGATAGACTCCAACATAAGGGTGATCAGCCAGTCAGACCCCAAGCGGTCCTACTACTGACCATGTCAGATATTTTCTCGCCTCTTACGAGATTCCTATTTGAATGGCAGTGAGGAATTATATTCTAACTCGTCCTCATACGGGGTGAATACTTTTATCAATGGATAATAGCGACCGTTAATAAATAACATCCTTATTACATATGAAAGCAATAAAGATTTGAATTTGAATTGAATAACTCACCTTCCCTTTATTGCCTGGCTGCAGTTGCCGAGCGTCGAATTCGTATTCAAAATCGATGCACACTGGCCTTACGTGTACTGAGTACTGTAGACCAAATATCAACACCACGATGGCTATATCAGCTTGAAAGTTGGCGGTCTCGCCTTGGTAGCGGGCTGGAATCTTCACATCGATCACCTGAAAGAAACACATCATGTTATTTCTTTTTTTTAAAACGATGTAAGATGTTGATTCAGGCAATCTTTACAGCGTAACCAGACTTGGTGGCGAGGCACCGAATGCCTCCAGTCAGGAGCAACTTATAAACTAAGCAACAGCAGCTAAGGGCGTCCCCTAACAGGACTCGGACTTCGGCTTAGGTTGTTGCTGGGGGGACACCTAGGGACGACTGGATCTGGCTTAAACTATTTACGGGCGAATTTAAAGTTATTTTGGGGATTATGTTATCATCATCCTATTTACTGTCTTATTCTTAGTGCTGGACACAGGTTTCCACTCACAATGAGAGTGGTTAGGTTAGGTTAGGTTAACTGCGCTGGCTTACTGCGGGTGGGCAAGCTTCACACGCTGTCGAGAAAATCTCGGTTTCGATCCTCGTTTCGATTCCCAGGACGAGCAGGGTTATTGGGTTTTTGGAACAGAAGCTCAGAGCTTGAATTTGTACCAAATAAATTGTTAATTGTTTCAAAAAACCTGAGACAAGAATTTATGAAACGTTATGATTTTATTTGCACGGTTCCAAAAAGTTGATCATATGGAGAAAAATCCGGCAAACACTCCTTGGACAGTCTTTTAAAATAAGTGGTGTTACATTCTTCACTGTTAGGTACATTATCGTGATATCAGGACAACATAACATTGAAGGTTATGTCAGAGATGGATCGAAGTCGATATTATTAAAAGAAGATTCAGTAAAATGGCAATAGGCTCGCCTTTTACACGGGACCTACATGTGAGGTACATATCTGCTTAAACTTAGTGGGAATACAGCTGTGATTTTATGCATCCACTTTAAACCAGTTAATGCTTACATCACGTTGTTGAGCTTCCTCATCATCAGGGTGATCCCAATCTCTGTACAGCTTGCCTGCTGCGACGGCGTAGTTCTTCGCGGGAAGCCGCTGCTGGTTACGCCAGAAGCAATGGGCCGCTGGGAATGTCAATAACAATTTAAAGAATCGTGTCATAACTATCGCATGATCATAATCGCACTTAATTAAATTTAAATAATTTTATGAAAGAAAGAAATAGTTTTTATTTTCATCCTCATGACTTTCTTACATAATCAACCCATTATATTGTCCCACTGCTGTGTACGGGTCTCCTCCTAAATGAGACGGATTAGGCTATAGTCCAGCACGCTAGACTTGTGCGGATTGGCAGACTTCACACCCCGTCGAGAAAATCTCTCAGGCAAGCAGGTTTCCTCACGATGTTTTCCTTCACCGTTTATGCGCGTGATAATTAACTATTAGTACGCACATGACTTCGAAAAGTCAAAGGTGCATGCCGTGCGTGAGATGTATACTCGTTTCGTCAATCTCTCTCTACATACCAAAACCACCTTAACATACCTTTCTCAATCTTTGTTACTAAATCTTCTTTTACACCACACCGTTCCTTTATCACACTGTTCTTCACTTCATCTTTCAAGGTTACCCCATACATACTTCTCAAAGCTCTAGTTACTGGTGTCAGTAGTTAAAATATAATAGAAAAAAAACACTGATAGCATTGTGAAAATGAGATCCACGTAGCACCTTTGATGGCTTCTTAAATTATTGTTTTACCAGATATAACGATTTTGGTGTTTAAGATGGAGCCTCCGCAGATTTGCGAATATGGGCTCGTGACCTTGGTATAGATGCCGACGTGCCACGGCAGCTCGTCCCGCTCAGCGACCCTGCCGCCCGCCACCAACTTTGTCCCCTTAGGAGTCATTCGCCCACATTCTGGAACAAAACCATTGGTCGGTTTTAGATGTGGAAAAAACATTCGATCTATCGTGTTCATAATTATTATTATTATGCTAAAAGAAGCAAAGATTCTAAACGAAATTTCTTTTAGCGATAAGACCGCTCATTATACCTAGGTACCATTCAATCCTACTGATATTAAAAACGTGAAAGTTTGTGAGGATATATGGAGGTATGGATGGTTGTTATTACGACAGAACGGGACTAGATAAAACCTGGCACTGAGATAGATTATAGTCTGGAATAACACAAAAGCTACTTTTTACTGTGGTCGGACCCAATTCTGAAGTCCACGCAGACAAAGTCGCGGGCAGAAGCTAGTGATTTATATTTGTACTTGACATTTGCTTTTGGAGTGCATTAAAGAATATTATTAAATCATAATTTTATTTATTTTAACTGCCTCATCAGGTACAGGTCCTTTTTTCGATACCGAGTTCGAGGAAAGTGTTATTGGAATTTGCTATGAAATTCTCAGTAGCTGCTCAGTTTCCCCGGTTAATGGCAATAGGCTCGCCACTATTACATGGGACCAAAACATACCGGGAACTGTGGGTGTACTATCAGCCGACTCCATATCTAGCCATTCTGAAAACAAAATCCCGTGCACACGGTAATGTTCTTCTCTCTTCTCTTCTTTCAGGAATTAAATAATATAAATATGACGGGATAAACTCCATAAAAAGTAGTTTTATTTCTGTTTATACGATTACAGATACGATTTCGACTTCATAAAAAGGACGATGCTATTGGTTGATACGCGTAGGTAAGTAAGCACTGGAACAGCAGCCGAGGCTGCAAGCAAATATGGCCCTTACGGCGGCTAGATATGGCGTTGGCCGATAGTACATACATCAGTTTTAGTACTAAACCGGAATACAGAAGTACATATATATATTATTTTTTTTAAGTTATTTTAGTGAAGGAAAAATTCGTACCTACATCTTCAGGTTGGATACAGCAGAAGCTATGACCTCTAAGCCACCGCGAGTCCCACTGGCCAGATCGAAATTTGCCTTACCTTCTGAATTTAATTCTTAAGGTGACGTTAGCGACGTCTATTGAAAAGCAAGTTATTTTGCTTCTCAACCGACATGACTTACTTTACAGTTACTTCGATATAATACGATGCCACCTTAATACAGAAGTGTGCAGGACGACGTCAGTAATGATAAACAGTGACTGTATAAACAGTGAATAATAGTTAAGTTGTGTACATAAAAATAATAGGTGTCACAAGATAGGTTAGTTTTAGTTATAATTATTTACTGTTGTCACTATGTTTACATTTCTTATATAGATCTTGTTAGTTAATAGTTAATAAGTTAGTTAATAAGATAAGATAGTTAGTTTTTAAGGAAATAAATCATCATTTGTTTGTTATTTATTTCCCCCAGATTTTATAGTATATCAGAAAAAATAATGTATAGGAACTCATTTTTAGACCTATCCTAATAAGATAAAATAGTTCTTATTTGAATATTGTAAGAATTTGATAGGGTCAAAATTAGTTTGTAATTACGTAACACCGTATTTTAAGATGAAAATAATTGTAAAATGTAGAACGGCTCTCGATAAGGTAAAGTTTAGCCGTACGATAGAGAAGTGCACGCCCGCCCACCCGCACTCTGATTGGCTAATAAAACGGCCTCTGATTGGTCGACCAATCAGAGGGCCTACATTATTGTGGCAAAAATCATATAAAAGACGCGCGGTTTTTTGGTCAGCATGCACTTCCCTACAAGCACTCGAAGAAGAAACAACAAGAAGAAAATACTGGAAGAAAATACTGGAAGAAAATACTGGAAGAAAATACTGCAAAAATATAGTGCTGTAGTACATTGTACACGTCACTGCCCTGTATCGTAAATAAACAGCAAGAGCGTGTATCCACGTTGTACGACTGACATCCTGTCTCTCATTCCGTACCCCTCTACAGCATCGTGTACCCCCCAACCCAGCAACAGCAAATGTGCGGAGTGCACATTTAATGGTCCTTCGAGCCGGATATTGGGGGTATATTTTGGGTACGGAATAAACGTCAAAAACGTTAGCCGTCAAAAACGTACAACATGCCGGTCACACGCTCCGAGGGAAAAGGACGCAAGCCGGCCGCCGAAGATCGGACGCCATCGACGTCAGAGGGCACCACCGCCACGTCAGCAGAGGGCACCACCGCCACGTCAGCAAGTGGCACCAGCGGGGAGACGGGAACGGCCTCTACAGCAACAGGTACCTGCGCCACGGAAGGAACAGAAGAAACCACCACCACCTCCGCGACGACAGCGCCATCTGCCGCCCCCTCCGCCGCAACAGCTACGCAAACCGCTACATTGACGCCGCCTGCCGACGCACAGATGAAGCCCCCCGCGGGGAGGGGGGCACCGCCCCCCCCACCTAAGGGACGTCATCAAGATACGGAAACGTCTACAGTGAAGAGGAAGGGAAGTGCACCCGGTCTGCCAGTGCCGAGCGGACCGCAGATCCTCCACCACCCTAGCAAGAAGGGGGGAGGGGGGGGGTCAACCTACAGCAGAAGCAAGGCCCACAAGATGGCGAAAGCTAAGGAAGAATTGCTACGCCTTCAAGTGGAACTAGCAGCAGCTCGCCTCGCCGCGTTGGAAACAGAAGACTCAGAAGAAGAACAAGAAGAAGATGTCTCCGTGTACTCGAAGGCAGAAGTAAACGAACGAGTCGACACCTGGTTGGAGAGTCAAGAGACGCGACCCATGCTAGCCATCACCGATGCACCTCATCATACAACAGCAGCACCGGTGACTCAGGATAGAGAAGAAAACAGAAGACATACAGAAGAACGTCAAGACCCTCCAGTACCACTTCATCCACCGGCGGGAGCGCAGCCCGACCTGACTGCGCTAGCAGAAGCAATCACCCGCGCCGTCAAAGCAGCACAACGACCGAAGTTCATCGAGCTACCTGTCTTCAGTGGGTCACACCAAGAGTGGCTCCCCTTCCGCGCCGCCTATTACGAGACAGAAGCCACGTTCTCCGCCGTGGAAAACACCAACAGACTAAGAAGAAACCTGAAGGGAAGAGCCAAGGAAGCCGTGGAGGGACTTCTCATCACCAGCGCCCATCCGACAGAAATAATGAAGACCCTGGAATCAAGATTTGGGAGACCAGAGTCAATAGCGATGATGGAAATGGAAGCCCTCAGAAGCCTACCGCGTCTCACCGAGTCGCCGCGGGACATCTGCATATTTTCAACGAAAGTCTCCAACATCGTGGCCACCCTGAAGACCCTGAGCTGCACGAACTATATGTACAATCCTGAAGTAACGAAGACGGTCGTGGACAAACTGACACCAACGCTGCGCTACAGGTTTTATGACTTCGCGACGATGCAACCAAGAGAAGACCCGGACCTCCTGAAGATAGAAAAATTCCTGAAGAGGGAAGCGGAACTGTGTGGGCCATACGCACAGCCAGAACAGATAACCCCACACACTCCGGCTACAACAAATAACAGCAATCAGAGACGTCCACAAAGGGTTCATACAGCGACAGAAGACAGAAAGACATCGTCGCCGAAGTGCCCCGTGTGCGAAGACGCGGGACATACAGCAAGTGACTGCAACCAATTCAAGAAGGCTGAAGAAAATGGAAGATGGGACCTGGCCAAAGCAAGACACCTCTGCTTCCGCTGCCTGCGGTACAGGGGAAAGACTCACACCTGTCGTCCTAAGGCGTGCGGCATCGATGGATGCAAGTTCTTTCACCATGAGATGCTGCACCACAAGAAGACGAAACAGAAGGTCGACAGTGAGGGAACAGAAGAAACAACAGCGAACATCAACTCAGCCTGGACAGCAACGAAGCAGCAGTCATATTTAAAGATCATGCCGGTGCAGATAGTGGGACCAGCTGGAACAGAAGACACCTTTGCACTCCTCGACGATGGATCAACAGTGACGCTGATCGACGATGACATCGCGAACAGCATCGGAGCGCAAGGACCTATTGACCCACTGCACATCGAAGCAATCAACGACATGAAGACTACAGAAGCGAGTTCAAGAAAAGTGACCATCACGCTGAAGGGACCCAACAAGCGTGAAGAAAGGATCCAAGCTAGAACAGTAAAGAGCCTGATGGTGTCACCACAGAAGATCTCAAGGGAACAGCTACTGGAGTGCAAGCATCTACGAGACATGAGCAACATCCTATCATATGAAGACGCAAAACCAGGAATCCTGATAGGACAAGATAACTGGCACCTGCTCCTTGCAACGAAAACCAAGAAGGGCAACAGAGACCAGCCGGTCGCATCCCTCACTCGTCTGGGATGGGTCCTGCATGGCAGTTACACAAGGACACTGGGGAGAAGCGTGCAGCGAGTCAACCACATGGCGGAGCCGACAGCAGAAGACCTGCAAGAAATGATGAAGCAGTACTTCGCCATGGACGCGCTGTGCCTGAACCCGAAGAGACCCAAGACAGACCCTGAACAGCAAGCCCTGCAGATCCTGGAGAAAGCAACAGTAAAAACAGAAGAAGGAAGATATGAAACCGCTCTGCTCTGGAAGAAAGAAGATGTTACACTTCCAGACAATTACGACAACTCCCTGAGAAGACTCTACAGCATCGAGAAGAAGCTCGACCGTGACCCTCAGCTGAAGAAGAAATACACAAAAGAGATGGAAGCCCTGGTCACCAAAGGATACGCTGAACCCGCACCTACAGAGAAGACAGGAAACAGAACATGGTACCTCCCTCACTTCGCCGTGATAAATCCAATAAAGCCAGACAAGTTGAGGGTGGTGCACGACGCGGCTGCAAAGACGAGAGGAGTAGCGCTCAACGACCTACTACTCAAGGGACCAGACCTGTTGCAGTCGCTACCAGGCGTCATTATGCGATTCCGTGAACATTCAATAGCGATAACAGGAGATATAAAGGAAATGTTCATGCAAGTGAAGCTGAGGAATCAAGACAGGGACGCACTCAGATATCTCTGGCGAGGGGATCGCCGAGATGACCAACCGCCGCAAGAATACAGAATGACTTCACTGATCTTCGGAGCGTCAAGTTCACCTTCATCAGCAATCTACGTAAAGAACCTCAACGCCAAGAAGCACGAAGACACACATCCAGAAGCCGCCGCCGCCATAGTGAGGAAGCACTACGTGGACGATTATCTAGACAGCTTCGAGACCCACGAAGACGCGGTGCGCATCGTAACAGGAGTGCGAGAGGTTCATCAAGCAGCTGGGTTTGAACTAAAGCAGTGGAAGTCCAACTCCTCAACCCTCTTGAAGGCCATCGGCGAAGAGGAACAAACAGAAGAAATGGAGTTGTACAGAACAGAAGATACAGCGGAAAGGGTCCTGGGGTTGATGTGGAAGCCGAAGACAGATGAACTCGCATTCAACCTGAACCTGGTGCGAGTACCCGAAGAATTAGTAAACGGCAAGACACCCACCAAGAGAGAAGCCCTAAGGATCGTCATGTCTCTCTTCGACCCACTTGGCTTCGCTTCTCCGGTCACCATCAGAGCGAAGCAGATATTACAGGAAGTTTGGAGAAGAGGGACAACCTGGGACGACGAAATAGAAACCGACCTTGCACAACAGTGGCAAGTCTGGATGACACACCTGAGGAGTCTACGCAACGTGACCATACCAAGAAGATACCTGCATTATAGCGACGCTACGAATCTTCAACTCCACATATTCACCGACGCCAGCGAATCCAGCTACGCAGCAGTCCTGTACTGGAGGACAGTTGCACCGAACGGAGAAGTCAACGTCTCACTCGTGCTCGCCAAAGCCAAGGTCACCCCCCTGAAGCTCATCTCGATACCAAGGCTGGAGCTTCAAGCCGCAGTCATGGGGACACGACTGGCCGAAACAGTGATCGAAGAGCACGAGAGGAAGCCCGACTCCAAGACCTTCTGGACCGACAGCAAGACGGCGCTCACGTGGATCAGAACAGGAGCGAGATCATACAAGCCTTACGTCGCGCATCGTCTAGCAGCAATAGAAGAAGCGTCATCAGTCAACGAATGGCGCTGGATACCGACCAAGCTCAACGTGGCTGACGACGCAACACGAGACGTGCCGACAGACTTCACAGCAGAACACCAATGGTATAAAGGTCCAGACTTCCTCTACGAAGACCAAACCTCGTGGCCAGTGGAACAACTCTCGTCAGCAACCACTGAACCTACGGGGGAAGAAAGGGTGAACGTCATCAACAACAGTGACGGACAGAAGATCAGCGAAGCAGTCCCAGACGTCAGAAGATTTTCAAATTGGAACAGAATGCGGTACACAATGGCCAGGGCTCTCCTCTTCATACAGCTGTGCAGAACAGTGAAACACAGCGTCAACTATAAGAAGACGAAGAAAAACAGAGAAGTCGACGCAGATTGGAAACGTGTAAATAAACCTGTACAGAAGAAACCCAATCAAAAGAAGAAAGAAGTTGAAGAGAAGAAATACATCCCGGTGTCCGCAGAACTCCTCAGAAGAGCTGAAGAAATCCTCATGCGCTCTACTCAGGAAGACAGCTTCGCCCAAGAAATAGAAGACATCAGAAGAAAGAAGCCGATCGCCAAGGACAGCAGACTACGACAGCTGAGCTTCGACTACAGAGAAGGGATTCTGCGACTAAGAAGCCGCATCGAAGCTGCAGAAGATATAGAAGAAAAGGTCAGAAGTCCCATGATCTTAGACGGCGATCACCCAACAGTAAGGCTGTGGATACAACACGTCCACACCCTGATGCATCACTCAGGCATCGAAGCTACAGTCAACGAGTGTCTACAGCAATACTGGGTCCTACGCATACGCCCAGTAACGAGGACAATAGTGAAGAAATGTCTACACTGCAGAATGAAGACTCGAGCGCCCCCGCATCCAAGAACAGGCGACTTACCCTTGTGTCGACTCGCACACCACAAACGAGCTTTCACATACACAGGGGTCGACTACTTCGGGCCGCTCACAGTAACAGTCGGCCGCACCAATCAGAAGAGATACGTGGCCATCTTCACCTGCCTGACAGTACGGGCAATTCATCTGGAGGTCGTCGCATCGCTCACCACAGACTCCGCAATCATGGCTCTTAGACGCATGATTGCACGACGCGGGTGCCCCACACAGATCTGGTCTGACAACGGCACCAACCTTCGAGGAGCAGACAAGGAGCTGAGACAGGCGATCGACGAGGCAACAGCAGCAGAGGCAGCGAAGAAAACGATATCCTGGCGCTTCATACCACCCGGTGCGCCATTCATGGGAGGCGCCTGGGAGAGGATGGTGCGATCAGTCAAGACAGCCCTGGAAGCAACCCTCCACGAGCGACGCCCAACAGAAGAAGTACTCGCCACCCTACTTGCAGAGGCCGAGTATACAGTAAACAGCCGACCGCTCACTCACGTGTCGGTCAACGCCGAGGATCCAGAGGCCCTCACCCCAAACCACTTCCTGCTTGGGGAACCAGGGCGAGTGCCGACGCCGGGAACCTTCGACGAAAAAGACACCATCACAAGGACCAGCTGGCGCACATCTCAGCGCCTGGCTGACATCTTCTGGGAGAGGTGGCTACATGAGTACCTCCCCGGACTCCAACACCGGCGGGAGCCCAACGGCAGAGGACCTGAAGTGAAAATTGGTGACCTGGTGCAGCTCACAGACAACAACCTGCCCCGCAACGTGTGGATCCGCGGCCTGGTAATTGCTACGTACCCAGGCCCCGACGGCGTCGTGCGCACAGTCGACGTTAAGACGAGAACAGGAATACTGCGGCGGCCGGTGAGGAAGATGGTGATCCTGCCAATGGAATACGTCGCTCCAGCACCGGGACAAGCTACGATGGCATCGTACGGCGGGAGTAATGTGCAGGACGACGTCAGTAATGATAAACAGTGACTGTATAAACAGTGAATAATAGTTAAGTTGTGTACATAAAAATAATAGGTGTCACAAGATAGGTTAGTTTTAGTTATAATTATTTACTGTTGTCACTATGTTTACATTTCTTATATAGATCTTGTTAGTTAATAGTTAATAAGTTAGTTAATAAGATAAGATAGTTAGTTTTTAAGGAAATAAATCATCATTTGTTTGTTATTTATTTCCCCCAGATTTTATAGTATATCAGAAAAAATAATGTATAGGAACTCATTTTTAGACCTATCCTAATAAGATAAAATAGTTCTTATTTGAATATTGTAAGAATTTGATAGGGTCAAAATTAGTTTGTAATTACGTAACACCGTATTTTAAGATGAAAATAATTGTAAAATGTAGAACGGCTCTCGATAAGGTAAAGTTTAGCCGTACGATAGAGAAGTGCACGCCCGCCCACCCGCACTCTGATTGGCTAATAAAACGGCCTCTGATTGGTCGACCAATCAGAGGGCCTACATTATTGTGGCAAAAATCATATAAAAGACGCGCGGTTTTTTGGTCAGCATGCACTTCCCTACAAGCACTCGAAGAAGAAACAACAAGAAGAAAATACTGGAAGAAAATACTGGAAGAAAATACTGGAAGAAAATACTGCAAAAATATAGTGCTGTAGTACATTGTACACGTCACTGCCCTGTATCGTAAATAAACAGCAAGAGCGTGTATCCACGTTGTACGACTGACATCCTGTCTCTCATTCCGTACCCCTCTACAGCATCGTGTACCCCCCAACCCAGCAACAGCAAATGTGCGGAGTGCACAAGAAGTATTTAAAAAAGAATTACCTGGTGTGCATATAGCCACATAGTCCCACTGTCCCTTATCACAATGCATCATGGGCAATATAACAGGGGAGTAGTAGTTAGGACTCCGGCACACTGGCTTCACCGTGGTGCCTGAAGGCTCCTCATCATCACAAAGCCTGGACCCTTCTATGGAATGACTCCCGGAGAGCAAACACCTGTATCTGACGCTTGGGTGTTTGTACAGTCTACAGTATACTGAAAAAGGAAAATTCACAGCCTATGATTTTTGTGTAGCGACATCTATCGTGCTCTATAGTAAACTCGATGAATCCTGCATCGCGCAAGCAACATTTACAATGATCATAAAGGCTAGGAATATACCTACATATTTTTACTTACATTCGATTACCAGGTCGAGCAAAGTGTTATTGGGTTTTTCTATGAAATTCTCAATAGCAGCTCGAAGTTTGGACTTATGCCCGGTTAATGGCAATAGGCTCGCCCCTATTACATGGCACCTAAACATACCGGCGAACTGTGGGTAATACACGTCTGCCTAACTACCTAACTTCAGGAAACACTTACAGGCGTGACGGTATGTTATACTGAATAAATAAATTTTACGGTCTGTGATTTATGTGTAGCGACATCTATCGTGCTATATAGGAAACTCCATGAATCCTGCATCGCGCAAGAATTATTTACAAAGATCATATAAAGCTAGAAATTAAAAAAATACATATTTTTACTTACATTTGCAGCTAGGGAAGGCGCCTAACCAAATACCCTTATAACAGGACACCAGTTGCTTTCCCACCAATTTGTAGGGGGCCTTGCAGGTGTAGTTCAAGAATACCGAGTCGAAACTGTCTCCAGGGAACGCGGTATCATCACCAGAGGCCAGCACGTACGCTCCATAATCCGGGTGAGGTGGAAGAACGCATGTCGTGAAGGATGGCCTAAAAAAATTTTTTTATTCAGAATAAGTCAGCCACAGGGGACTCATGGCTAAGTAATAATTTAAGTTACTGTTGACCTTTTTATTGGCGCTAAGTAGGAACAATCTGCGCATTGTGACAAGAGCCTTAACAGGACATTGTTGTTTAAACAAGCACTGTCTACGCTGTGAGAAGGCTGTTGAAACGCCACTCCACCTTCTTGGGGAATGCGGATCGCGGATCGGATAATAATACTGTTGACCTTTATTTGCTAATTTCATCTGTATATGTTGTACGGAGCTTGTATCAATACATTTGATTTTGTTTTCTTTCTTTTATTCTAATAAACGTACTAACATAGTTTATAAGTCAATTGTGTCCAACAAAGTGGACTAAACTTGTCTGAAATAAAGAATTTATTATTACTCTTATTATAACTGTGATAAAAGGCAACACCCCCGAAATAACAGTGCGCATCTGAAGTTATCCGCAAGTGGTTTTGCCGTGATAAATTTTAATATTAAAACTCGGTGTAAAGACAGTTGGCGTCGTAAATGTTTCGCATCACTGATTTCGATATCTAAGAACACTTAATTAAGATATTTGACCTGCGTGACTTTTCGCAATTGCTATCTTCAAACGCGCTCTGTTATTTCGGGTCTCTCCGTGGATGGATGGATGAACCATTCTTAACACATCGAGCATCCTCCATGAGAGCACGTAAAGCCGTAAATCCCGGTTGTCAACGAACACCTATAACTATCGTTAGGGGTAGCCAGATGCCTGAAAGATTGACAAACAATGGCAGTGCTTTCTACTATTTGATTCCTGACTTGCACGTACCCAAGAGTGGTAACTTCCTCCGCTGGTTTTGGAGTACTTGGCTGGGTCCTGTTACAGAGCTCATCAGACTCATCAGAGCCGTCTGCACAGTCTGCTATCTGAAACACAGCAATTCTCACATGTAAATCTTTGTATACTTCGTTCAGTAAGGATCCCTTCCAACACTTATTGATGCAAATTCGGTGTTTGGAACATTCTCGCACATCGCGCGGGGTACGGGAAGCCGGCGCAGTGATATGCCTATTTGGAAAAAACTCCACTCCACCAACCAAATTGCACCCAAATTGAAATTGACTGTTAACACAATAGAAAAAGAAAATAAGGATGGATACGTACTCCATTACACTCTGCATATTTATGCGCGCAACCGCCGTATGCGCAGCGGAACGTGTCGCTTGCGCACTTGACTTCAGCACACCGCTCGACCGTCTCGTCGCTGGCGTCCGCGCAGTCCACTTTACCGTTGCACTTGTCTGCCTCCTCCAGCAACTGGCCGTTCTCACATTCCGTTTGAATACGGCAGGTGATTTTAAACTGTCCGTCTTTGGTCGTCAGAGCAACACAACTAAAATAACATTAAATTTAAAATTTAAGAAACCACCACAGCCTCAGGGCATGGTTACCATGTTCTTGCAATATCATTGGCAGGATACCATTCAAATCGATCAGACCTGTGAAAGTTGTTGACATCCCTTCATGGACCAGAAAAGAGCTAATAATCGTCAAACGGCTGGCCAGATTTTCTTAAATCTTAGCTAAGAACAATCTCGTTTAAGTCACTTTTCGGACAAAAAAAAATTAATCAAAATCGGTCCATTCTTTTAAGCGCTACGATGCAACAGACACACACAGATAACACGTTAAACTTACAACACCGCTCTTCTTGCATCGGGAGTTAAAAATAAAAGGAATTAGTACTTACTTTGTCATTGGTTAAATTGCTGCAATCGTGGCTTCGGAACTTCAGATTTCTTTTTATTACGGTTTATATGGCTTATTGAGTTTCATTGCTAAACTTTTTTTTGGTCCGGAACATCATGGAGCATCTGCCACCTGGGGAAGCGACAAAGTATGTCGGACTCTTACCGACAAAAACCGTACTTGCTTTCCTTTGCCCTATATATTATATGCCCTATATATTGCACCTAGGTGCTATGCTGCCTGATATTATGATAATGATGAAACTCACGTAGTCCGATCACTGTCCGGCAGGCACCTGGTCAGTCGCTCGTCAGAGTTGTCGGCGCAGTCCTGCACGCCGTCGCACGCGGCGCTGCGCACGCACGCGCCGTATGCGCATTGAAACTGGCCGTCGACACACCTACAATGAGACTAACGACTTATTTATTTTGCTTAAAAATATGTAAGTATAACTCTGGTAAACTGATAAAACCAAACCGAATAATTATTTCAACCCGTGCGCAGTTTGAAATAAATTCTTTTACTGACAAATACGAACACAACAAAAAAACAACCAAATAGGTCGAGCTGTATAGGTTTCTTTAAATATTAAAGCAGCAGCGCGGAGTTTGGATCTCAGATATAAATGTCAAATGTGTGTAATGCCTGGTTGCATGCAGGAGGAATTCGGTGCCTCGCCACCAAGTCCGGTTACGCTGTAAAGATTCCCAGAATCAACAGCTTACGTCCATATAGGAAAAAAAAATGTTACTCACTGCTGTTTTCTGCACAGGACGAAGGTTTCATCGCTTCTGTCTGAGCACTCGGTGGTGCCATTACAGCGGCTAAGTCCGGACACACACGCACCATTCTTGCAACGGAACTCACCTTCACTGAAATTAAATATTAACAAGTAAGATTAAAATTGAATCTTAACCAAAATTATGCACAAACATTATAAGCCTTTTCCCAATTATGTTGGGGTCGATTTCCAGTTTAAATATATATAATTTACTGGTACCGGATACATATTAATATATTAATTACACTTATTGACTATGAACGACCTAACTGCTTGGGTGCGGGGAGAAGACTCCCGCGCCGCGCAAATTCACGTAGGCTCTACACAATGTAAATCAAATGCGTCAGCAGTGTCCTTACAAATAAATAACGGCTAAATATTTTTATTCTACACGAGACCACTACCATCGGCTTACATAGCTACTTAATGAATATATTTCCAGTAAGGGCAATCTCACATTATGTAGGCTTTTGTACAATGAGAAGGAGGAGAGGGTCATACAGGCTGAAATTTTATAGACGCGACAAATTAAATTATATGATTCTGCAACAAAGCAAATTGAGAGGAAAATAATTATATTATTTTTAGTGTTGTAAAGAGAGTTTGGCAACTTCTCGTGCACCGCTACAGCTACTTTTCTCGTGAATCTTATCTTATTTGGGGCCGGGGCAGCAAGGCCTCAGTATACTTTGAACCAATGGGATCTTTTGTGCTTCCCCTAGATACCTGTTCCTCATCCTCACCTACTTCTTCAAACAGCTCTTCCATGAGCTTTATAATGAGGCCTGGGGATATGAGTTCGTAGTCCTCTGGTCTTGGATAACCCTGCCCCAAGAGGCGCATTTGCTTTCTAGCCATTACATCGCATGTATACAGGTGTTCCAAGTTTCTCGTGAATAGAAAAAAAATATAAATGATAGTAAGTGCAAAGCGTTAATTACTTCACGTAGTAACCACCTGTGTAATGGATTGACTGTGCGTGCCGCGTGAATATTTTGATACTTGCTTTTAATTGTTTATTTGTGTTTTTTTAGTTTATTACTGATTATTTATGCCTACCTGAAGACAATAGCTTAGATTGCACCATCTAAGATAAAAATACGATTATTTTTTGGACAATTTAGATAATTAAAATTACATTTTAAAATGAATAAGTAATTATTACTGTACCATCCATTTCGATTTGGTGCATGTTTTCTGTCACTCTATACCTATATAGAGGAGAGGATATATACTAAACAGGTGTTGATGGAGCCTACCTGCAGGCTTGTGCTTCCGTTACATCTTCATCTGGAAACGATGGTGCCTTTGTTACATCTTGACATTGGACCAGTAAAGTACCTGGAATGGAAACCCATTCTCAGGAAACGACAAAAAATTCCTGCACAATATGAGGAGGGGCTCCGAAATCTCAAAACGGAACGCTACCATGAGCTCACTTGCAAAACCTTGGAACATATTTATATTGAAACCTGCTTGCCACTTGCCCATAGCAACAAGGGCCATACATTGATGTTTTTCAAGATTTTTTGTCTGTATATCTTACCTCATCGCGTGAGATCGTTAAACTAGACTCAATTGAAATATTTTTGCTAAAATTGATACGCCATCATTTTAGAAGATCCTGCTGATAATACACCGGCTTACTGATAATTATTATTGTCCAAGGAAACATAAATTTATGTCAGTAGTAAGTCCTCGAGTAGACGCAGCAATGCGACCTTTGAAAGGGACCAGCGGACGACCACAGCCTGTCAAGGTTTTGACGAATGTCATGAATATCATGGCCATGTTTAAGTAGGTATAGGCCAAGGAAAAGCAAGTCCTGTGTTTAGTCGGACGAGTTCAACATATCTTTTTGTGATTTTTTTGCATTTTCCATGCTAAGATTATAAAGTTATTTCAGTAAAGGCAAAATTTCAATCAGGCGCATGGGGTTTATTTATCTTTCGCTATCATAACAGGTTTACACCCAATGAGCTAATGTGATTATCATTTATTAGTTAATAAATCGAGAGTCACCCTCACGAATTCCGCCAATGAACAATTAAAAATGTCAAGCCTTAGTGAAGCATTGTTCATTAACCGTATGGCTCTTACAACCGGTGCGAATTTGCCTATGTTAGTACGAGCCACTGGGACGATTCCCAGGCCAAGCACAGTGTTATTGGGCTTTTCTATGAAATTCTCAGGAACAACTCGGAGTTTGGAATCTGTGCCCGGTTAATGGTAATTAACAGGCCCTCTATTACATGGGACCTAACCATACCAGCGAACTGTTGGTGTACATAGATTATCTATGTTTTTTGCCAATCCCTACGATATCTCCATGTATCAGACGATCCAGGAGGATTTTCGGAACTAAAGAGATTAAAAGATAAAATAAAGAAGCTCACCCGTACTTCGAAATAAACAGTAGACACACACACGCTCATTACCAGAGGGTGAATATACCGCACAAGTGCATATATTATTATGTGATCAAGGTCAAATGCAATAAAAAATAAAAAACATGGGCATACTATACCTATTAAGAGTCCGGCGGACCGATTTTCTCTCGCAAACGTAATACCGAAATAAATCGTAATTCAAACACAATGTGATCAAATCCTGTTATTATTCGGATTCTGTTACCATTAATCTAGGTTCCTACTCTACCATTTCGTCCAAAATACTTCACTGGAAATAATTGTAAGCGAATGCAATTTTTGATTGGTAACTGATTTTCCGGTCTTTTAATTTCAGTGAAGTAGTAGCAGACGAAATAGGACCGTAGGAACCTAGATTAAGTACCTAGTAAGAACAGTATCTAAATCCGACTGATAACATAATTTGATAGAATATACGATTTATTTCGGTATTACATTTTTGTGGGCAATTCACGCTCCGCCGGACCCTTAAGCAAAAGTTATTGGGCGACTAAACCTACATAAGGAAGGGCTCTGTTGCTGCTATGTATTACAAGTATAATGTATGCTAATAACAAAGATATTTATGGATAACCCGCGATAGAATAAACATCACGAACAAAATCAAAATCTATTATTTTTACCAGTTCGAAATAAATTGCTCTAAGTTTCTATCATAAAAAAGGTTTACATGACAAATAGAGAAATCAAATCAAATTAGGATCAAAAATTTTTTGTGAAAATTTTCCAAATAATTGAAATAATGTGATTGTATTAAAAACGCACCAATGATAACAAAAATAAACACTCTTAACAACATGGTCGGACGAGGCACAAACAAAACTGACCGCTTTGCGAATACGGCAATGCAAGCAGGTATGGTAAAAGCACCGGTTGATAGCACTGTTGTCAGGGGTCTTTTTACGCAAAATAGTACAATTTTAAACTTTCCGTGATGGTGCCGATATTATTTTATATAATTTATTCTATACTAGCTTTTGCCAGCGACTTCATCCGCGTGGAATAGTTACTTTCTTCCCTAGTTCTTCGCCCGCGGTTTCACGTGCGTTGCCCCGTTCCTAAGGGTTGTAGCGTGATGTTTTATAGCTTGAAACCTTTCTCATAAATCACTCATTTTCCCAACATTTCCCTTCACTGCTCTGCTCCTATTGATCGTAGCGTGATGAAAAGTATACTATAACCTGCCCAGGAGTATGAAGAACAATTGTACCAAGTTTCGTTGAAATCCGTCGAGTGGTTTTTGTTTCTATAACGAACATACAGACAGACAGACAGACAGACAAAAATTATACTGATTGCATTTTTGGCGTCAGTATCGATCACTAATCACCCGCTGATAGTTATTTTGGAAATATATTTCATGTACAGAATTGACCTCTCTACAGATTTATTATAAGTATAGATAATCTTGTATTTTTGAGCTCCGCTGGTAAGGAATAATGTGCTAAAATTAATGTCTAACAATTGAGATCTCAAGATCGAAACGCACAAGTAATAATGGTGTTTATAAGCTGCAATTACCGCTTACCTTCAGGCAGCTCGGATTCCCATTTGTTATCTTGGTACATACAATAAAAAAAAATCTGTTTTGTGTTATATTACTGGAAGTCGGTGGTAAAAACAAAAGATCTGACCAAATCGAAGGCACCGACTTCCGAAACTATTTTGCACATATGTAACATTATTTTTTAGGTTTTTGACATTTAAAACTCAAAGGGCAAGGGCCTTGCAAAGGTCTACTGCCCGGAACCTCGCAATGGTTAAGGCCGCTTCTGGGTACTCTCACCTTACTCTTGTATCATTTTATAAAAGCTTGATTCGCGAACTAAAACAGGTTATACATACATCATTATTTATAAAGCAGTTTAACGTTGAGCTGATAACTATACCTAAAAATAATAAGTTAGGTTTACAGACATACACGTACGTGACCTATGCAGTGCGTCGTTTGAGCACACGACGATTGAATGTAGGAAAATGCAAGCAGGAAAATGCAAGCATATTTAAGTGTTATTTTTATGATTAGGCGTTATATTATTTTTGTTTGAATCAATTATTAATGTAATTGCAACTGGCGGAATAATATACCTAAGCGGTAAAAATTATCAGACAAAACTTAAAACTGACAGACAAACAAAATTTATAAAGATAATTGTTAAGGCGGATCGTTCAGCTGAGCCCGCGAAATTCAAATTTCAAGCGATTTTTCGCAGTTTATAAGTCTATATTAAGTTCTGCATTCATGGTAATGGTAATTGCGACATTAACTAAACATAATTCACTATTTTTTTCTAAAATCTTTGCTTAAAAATCATTACTGTAGCTAAAAGTAGTGTAAAATGACAATTTTGACCAATTACACAGATTGCGCCAAGTTTTTGGCTTGATAAGGCTTTATAAGTAAAGGTTTTAGTTCTCAGTTGTGAATGTTGTATAGTTAATGTCGCAATTACAACTGCCATGAATCTAGAACTTGTTAAAGACTTACAAACTCCGAAAAATCACTTGAAATTTGAATTTCGCGGGCTGAGCTGAACGATCCGCCTTAAGGCTTATAAGGATAATTGTTGCTGTAGATCGAATTTAAATTCGAAAACAATTACCGATTTATTTTTACGGCAATTACCACATTACACACCCTCACGGATCTACCACTCTTAATCACTTTTAATTATTATACTTCGTTAATTTTCGTAACTAAAACATAAACAGCAGATTCTAAAAGTTAGCACACACATACCTCCTCGGTTTTAAATAAGCATTGCCTCGCCTGGCCTCAAGTTGTTCAGAAATGTTATTGTAAAACTACTTCAGTTGGTACCTATTGAGGCGCTTAGAACAGATGTCCACAGATGATTTGTCCGCGACGATTGCATGCAAATCCATGCAATAACGAATATTGTTTTCCCATCCAATGATTAACATGCATCCACTCGGCCGACGACGAAGTCATCGACTTTAAAAACTGATTTGGACATAATATTTCATAAATGTTTTTTGATATACAGGTTTATTGGTAATCAATCGTACAACGCGTATGGGCTACTTCTCTACACCTTAAAGAACAACTTTTGTTCTATGATTTTCTGAAAGTTCAATGTCGTACGATGCCACCTTACCTTTTAACTATCTTCTTGTGATTTTTTTTTTGTACTAGCTGTAAAGTAAGTCGTGTCGGTTGAGAAGCAAGGTAACTTTCTTTTCATAGATGTCGCCGACGTCTCTTTATGACGTAAATTCAGAATGTGAAGGCAAGATTTCTTAGAGGTCAGAGCGTCTGGTGTTTTCAACCAGGAAACGCAGGTTCGAACGCGCGTTTGAAATTTTCCTTTACTAAAATAACTTTATAATCTTAGCATGAAAAATGGACAAAAAAACATTATAAAAAGATAACACATAACATAACATACCATCACGCCTTTATTCCCAAAAGGGTTAGGCAGAGGCGTACTAATGTACACCCAAAGTTCGCCGGTATGTTTAGGTCCCATGTAATAGGGGGCGAGCCTATTGCCATTAATCGGGCACAAATCCAGACTCCGAGCTGCTACTGAGAATTTCATAGAAAAACTCAATAACACTTTGCTCGACCTAGGGATCGAACCCAGGACCTCTAGGGTAGCAGTCGCGCTTGGGACCACTAGACTAATAAGGCAGTCTAAAAAGATAGTTTCCGTATAAATGTTTATTTTTAATTGTGTTCGGCATTAACGTATGCTGAATATAAATTTAACATGATCTATTTACCCACTGGTAATATGTGAGCGTGGGTAAATCTAAGTATGTCTACTACATGTTCAAAAATAGGGGTGAGCTGCTTAATTTTATCTGGGCATGAAAGTATATTGTCTTTGTTTTAAAAAATGTTTTTAGGCTAAGCAGTAATGTATGCTGATGAATCGATCTGAAGCTGCCATTGTCTTGTAACGGAGAGCATGTTTTATAAGATTCTCTCTTATATCATAGTTACTGTCGAAAATCGCATTCAAATCAGATTATTCGAATGCCTACTCCATACCGAATAACTGGTATTCTCACCCTACCCTCTTGTATCATCTTACTCGTATAAAAGCTTGATTCGCGAACTAAAACTGGTTATACTCATCATTATTTATAAAGGAATTTAACCTTCAGCTGCTATTTATCATAAAAATGTTAATAGGGTTAAAGACGTTATAATGCTGATTACAATTAAATGTAGAAGTTGTATACATAAGTGATATAGATTTCTGAACGACTGAAGCTGAGGCGATACCAATCTGATACCGAGTTAATATGTCTGTGCTGACCTGTAGATGAGCGAAAGCGTTGAACAGACGATGGATTATTAAATAATCCAATTTTGTCCGTCGGACAGATATGATAACTCTCAGTGAGGATTTAGAGTATTGTTGTAAAAAGAAAAATATACAGCGTTAAAAGAGTAAGAGTAATTGGCGGTCGTATCACCAAGAGCAATTTCGGATGTACAAGAATCATCGTTATTGCATGGATTTCCATACATTCAATCATCGCTGATCATCATCAAATTCCGCTGTCAATAGTCCATTGTGTGCTCAGCGCCTTAGTGTGCATCAAAACGGATTCACATAAAGATTTCTGAACGACTCGAAGCAAGGCGAGGTGATGCTTATCTGAAGCCAAGCGAGTATGTGTGTGCTAAGTTTTAAAATCTTTATAGATACGATGCAAAATAATTAATAGTGCTTGTTAGGTAGACGCGTGACGTTGTCTGGG
This sequence comes from Acronicta aceris, assembly GCA_910591435.1. NCBI lineage: Eukaryota > Metazoa > Arthropoda > Insecta > Lepidoptera > Noctuidae > Acronicta > Acronicta aceris. Next base: position 4,128,445 of record OU342786.1, on the reverse strand, counting down.
TGGTAATCATCCCATATAAATAAACCAAGGATATTGTTTTTCAGATTTTACTAACGTGATCCCAAACTCGGTTGATTTTTTATTGTGATATTTTTGACATTAAAATCGTAGTGATAATTATGTTTTTGTAATAATAAACCCAGTGTAACGACTTGAAATATGTATTTGCGTACCTTAACTTTTATTTTAATCGGTAAGTTTTTTTTCTTAAAGTATTGTGTTATTATTTTTCTCGTATGAACGGCCGTCCCATGTCATAGATCACGGCCATATATGATTAGGTATGTATCTACTAATCTCGTAAAAATATTTTCTGCAATTAGTTATGTATTAATATCTATTTTTTCTTAACGATACATACTTTTTTTTTTAAAAAAAAAAAGCTTACTAGCTATGTGTGTGTGTATGTGTGTCGAACATTACTAGTAAGTTATTTCATTATGTTCCTCGAAGGGCAGAAATATGTTTAGGTCCCATGTAATAAGGAGAGGGCCAAACAAATCCAAACTCTAAGCTGCCTCTGAGAATTTCATAGAAAACCAATAACACATTGCTCGACCTAGGAATCAAAACCAGGACCTCTAGAATACTTTGTTAAGCTGATTAAGTGTTTGTAATATTTCAGTTACCCGTTACGTGTTGGCACAATCATCATTAACGACAGACACTCCGCGGTGCGCGTATGTATCACTATCAACCCTCTAGCAATTTTTTATTAAACCTTCATAAAGATTTTTCTAATTTTTTTATATAGCTAAAATTACAACATCACGACAGTATACACCAAATCAATGTTATAACATAAATTACTAGAATTACTTACTTGTGAGTGTTCGTTTCAATACAACGTATCTATAGCACATTCAGTTTCGACAGGCTACAGTTAAGCATATCGATATCCCGATTAATAAGATTTAAAAATCGTATAGCGCGAACCATCGGTGCGTAATTAAGGAGACTAGTGTGTGCTATGGGAACATAGAGCAGCTGAGGTCATCGCCACGCCGCCACAAAGTTATCCGGGGCACAAAGCTTCAACATCTCCAGTATTTCCGGGTGATGTATCATCCCTCATATCATCCATCTTATCACCTTTACCATATATTTCACCAGAGCAAGATCTCTTCTCACTGCCAGATACACATTTTAGTGAAGTAAAAATACAAACTCGGGCAATATTCGGGTGAATATTTGATTTTTTTTTATAAAACGTCATTAACTTCATCCCAAAGTTAAGAATGCAGATGTATAGACAACATTCTCCTGAAAGTTGTCTAATCCTGCTTGAGATCGATCGATCGATCCGAAGCTCGCTCGCTGGCTTCACAGATTGGCGAAGCTCGCTCGCTGGCTTCACAGATTGGCGAAGCTCTCTCGCTGGCTTACTTAGTGCGGGTTGACAGACTTCACAGTGACACTGTCGAGAAAATCTCTCAGGCACGCAGATTTCCTCACGATGGTGATGTTTTCCTTGAGAGTGACCATTATTTATTAAAATAGGAAATACGCACATTCTTAATTATTAGTAAGAAAATCTCATTAGTGTATTGGTCTCATGGACGACTACTTTAATAGAGGTCCTGGGTTCGACTAAAAACCATACTTGCCTTCCTTTGCACAGCCATGGATTCATGTTATTCGCCACGACCTTGACAGGCTGTGGTTCGGCGTTCGTTGGATATTCAACGCCTCGCTTATAGCTTAAACCTATATCTACTATTACAGTGACGGAGAATTTCGGTGTAAAGATGGCGCCTGTGTGGCCGGCCCCAGTCGGTGCAACGGCAGCGTGGAGTGTGCAGACCGGAGCGATGAGACCTTTCCACTTTGTAGAAACAACACGTAAGTACTTTTTGAAGGTAAACTTAAACTTTATAACAGTCTACCCTCACATATAAGAAAAGTTAGCACAATTAGCTATTTAAGTTCACATTACATCTGACATTATAAGTAACCGGTCGTTTCTCACTTAAAAGATATTTATTGTACTTTTGTAAATATGGCCCGTCGCGAAGACCCTCTAAGGTAGCTTCCTTAGACGTTAGTCGAGGCTCTTGACTATTAAATCATTGGCCGACACTACGATTGGTACAATGATTATTATTATGAGTAAAATGACACACAAGCAAACAGGCTCTGACGCCAGCAACACCAATAGTATCAAAATATAGCAAATCAATATAGCAAAATCTTACCAACGTCCCTTCCGTGACGTACTTTACGTTATAGATGAAAATTTTAAGGAAATAATCACTCTGCTTCTTCCTCAGTTGTCCTGAAAACAAGTTCCGTTGCACATACGGCGCATGCGTGAAGTTCTCAGCCACTTGTGATGATAAACAGGACTGTGCAGACAACTCTGATGAACTGTTACCTATCTGCAGAAATGACGTCGATAGAAACATGTAGGTAGTAAAAAGATTCCGGCATGATGAAGGCACAAACTTTCCGCGGAGGAATTGTCTTTTTTCCACAGCCGTGTGGTTTTTAGTCGGTAGGTCACCCACTCTGGATGGAGTGTGGAGTCCGACACGCCCCGTCGCCTCCCCGGGCGGCGGAAATCCATGAGGATTTTCCACACGAAACCAAAAAAAAGGGCACAAGCTTTAAATACCTTTAATAGGGTAGTTGACTGGTCTTTGATTTATTAAAAACATTGAATAATACTGGTTTCTGACACTTACGCGAATATTAGACATTGAAATAAAACTACTTTTTACGGATTTTATCGCGTTGTATTGATATTATTTGATTCCCGATGTTTCGGATCCTTTACAGCATCCATGGTCACGGGTAGGTAAAGGATCCGAAACGTCGGGAATCAAATAATATCAATACAACGCGGTAAAATCCGTAAAAAGTAGTACATTGAATAATGTTACTTATTAAAAATAATTCTTAGACTGAAAGAATAATTTAAATCGAGACATAAAGTTCTAAGATTAACCTTTTAAAGTTTTTGTTGGGGATTGAGTGGGGATGCTCTGTCTCTTTCCCGCAAAACCAATGTCAATATAGAATTTGTATGACGCATGCACGATTTGACGTCAAACCGTGCTATAGTACGCTCTCTGTGTAGCATAAAATTAAAATGCTAATAACTTTCTTATTTTTGAACCGATTTTTATTTTGATTTTGTTGTTCGGCTCTGTTTATGGTCTCATACCCCTAAATACCCAAACACAGATCCAGCTGTCCCCCCCAGCAACGCCCAAAGCTGAGATCCTAGTCCCTTTAGGGAACGCCTTTGCTGTTGTTACTTCGTTTATAAAATGGCTGGAGGCATTCAAAGCCTCGCCATCAAACCCGATTTCGCTGTCAAGATTCCTTCAAATCAACAGTCTAAATCCGTCATATAAAAGCCTACATTATTCTAGTTGCCGTGAACGCATTATTGAGGATCGTCAGCTATCCCAGGCAGTGGATTGTGAGAACAGTAGGGACACATGTGACAACGGCCAGGTCTTGAAGCAAGGCATGCGATGCGACGGCCACGTGGACTGTGCTGACCGGTCAGACGAGAGCCTGGCCACGTGCGCGGACGCCGTCTGCGAGGCACCGCTGTTCCGCTGCGCTTACGGCGGCTGCGCGCACCCGAGGGCACAGTGTAATAAGGTAAGTTTAGCATTGTAGCAAGCAAGGTATTGAGCCAATGTCGTAAATATTCAACTGATACATAAATATTTTTTTACAAACTTGTAGGATATAAAAGACAATAAGTAATTTACATTATACTATCTTTTGCCAGTGGCTTTGCTCACGTAGATACCTAGCTAAGAAAGAACCTTTTTTTTTATTTGGTTTCCGTCGCCCGGGGAGGCGACGGGGCGTGTCGGACTCCACTCAGAGTACCGACTAAAAACCACACGGTGTTCCCTCCTGCACCTGCTGTGTCCGGGGCTACGGGAAACGGACAATTCATCCGCGGCCCCCGACTAGTGATGGCCCGACGGGCCCTATCTATACTTATATAGGGGAGGAATGAGGCGTTGGACTCCCACCCACCGCTATTGAGGTGCGCGCGTGGCACAACGCGCCACCGCCTCGGGTCCTAGAAAAGGGGTGTGACGGACGTCCCCGCGTCCGCCAGCCCCGGACCCATTAGGGAGGCTGGAGGAGGGCTTTGTCTGCCCTCCGCAGACGTCACCCGGTGCGCCGGCTGCGGATCGGGTCAGTGCTGGCACTCTCCCTCTCCCGCTCCGCAGCTTCCTTTTGCGAGACGACTGTTTCGCAGAAGGCGATCACTGCGTCCCAAGACGCCGCGCTGCCGACCATTGAGCGAACGACGGCCGGCACCTAAGAAAGAACCTTTTTTTTTCGGATGGGGAAATGCTCTTTATGCACGCCGCCCCGCTTCGGGGATGCGGGACGGTTGTGTCGGGCTCTCCGACCAGGTGGCCAGCATACCGACTAAAACCACCACCACTGCCATGACGGGAATTAAAATTCCCATCGTGGGAATCGCTTTCGCATGCTCCACGATCCCACCGCGGACGTCCAATGTTGGACCCTCCCCTAGGGCGACTGACGACCCCGAGTCCGCCGCTCAAGACCCTACCTGCGGCGGGACTGATATGTAGCGCCGCCGCCATCCACACATCGGCCACAGAGGGTAGGGATAGCGGCGCATCGTAATACCGACACTCCTCCCCCCCTGCGGCTCCACCGTGTCCGCAGTCCTACGGCTGCGACCCCGCCGAGGCCGCGGAAGGCAAGAAGAGCGGCGCACCGTAATACCGGCATTCCTCTCCCGCCGCGGCCCCTCAACCTTCAGCCGCAGTGTCGCCCATACAACACCGCGGCCCGCCTCAGTTGCGGTGCCTCCCATACGACACCGCAACCTACAGTGGCGGCTCCAATTTAGGCTTCCTGGGCAAAGCCCGCAGGAGCTGCACCTCCCTGGGGTTCTACTTACCTTCGCCGTGGGCCGCCATCCACGGTTACTAAGCCCCCCCGCCGCAACAAGGCGAGAACCCCTTTGGGGGGGACCTAAGAAAGAACCTTTTTTTGCTTTTTTTTTGGTTTCGTGTGGAAAATCCTCATGGACTTCCGCCGCCCGGGGAGGCGACGGGGCGTGTCGGACTCCACCCAGAGTGGGTGACCTACCGACTAAAAACCACACGGTGTCTCCTCGCACGTGCGCGCGGGGCCGCGGGAATCCAGATTCTTCCGCAGCCCCACACTAGTGCTGGCCGGGCCCGTCCCGGCCTCGTCTCCTGCACGGGGTAGTGAGGTGTTGAACTACCCCGTGCATCGCCTCGGAGGCACGCGCCGACACCCGCGCGCGCCTGCGACTCGGGTCCGTCTAATAGGCACTGGACCCATTCATGGGGGCCGGAAAAGGGCGTTGTCCGCCCTTCTCCTGCGCCCGGTGCGCCTTCTGCGGCCGGGGAAGGGAGTCGAGATCTCCCTCTCCCGTTCCGCAGTTTCCTTCTGCGACATCACGTCCTCGCAGAAGGACACCACTGCGTCCCACGACTCTGCGCTACCGACCATCCTCCGCACTACGGCCGGCAGCGACAGATCGTCTCCTACTTCATTTGTGAGGACACGGCGCTGCTCCTCCCAAGCTACACACTCGGCGAGCGTGTGTTGCGCCGTGTCCTCCCCGCAATGGACGCAGTGGTGGCACCGAGCGTCCGGCTCCCTGTCTATGCGGCACAGGTACTTGCCGAAGCAGCCGTGCCCCGACAGCACCTGCGTCACCCTAAACGACAGGGAGCCGTGCCTTCTCCCGAGCCAGACGTCGAGTACTGGCCGGATCGCCTCGACGGTAGCGAGGCCGGCGGTAGGGCGCAGAAGCCTTTGCCGCCATTCCGCCACCAAGACCTGACGGAGCTCCCCTCGGCGCAGCGCGATCTGCCGCTGCACCGGCATCGAGCCCCGTGCCCGCTCTTCCTCGCGCCATCTATATAATGACGCGAGTACTTTCGCCTCTAGGTCCCAGGGCGGGGATCCGGCCAGGACGCAAGCCGCCTCGTAGGAAATCGTGCGATACCCGCGGACGACTCTGACGGCCATCGCCCTCTGCGGTTTGCGCAGAATGGCGAGAGTGCTGGCCGTCATGTCCATCGCCCACACAGGGGCCCCATATAGGGCCATGGACCGCACGATTCCCACGTACAACCGCCTACAGGCGGCGCTCGGGCTCCCCAAGTTGGGAAGCAACGTTGAAAGCGCGCCCGCTGCGCCCATCAGCTTGGGCGCCAGCCGCCGAAAGTGGGGCCCGAAATCCCATCGGCTGTCGAGCACCAATTCCAGATACTTCATGGTGGACTCGACAGCTATCCGGGCCCCGCTGACCACGATGTGTGATCCCGGCGCCGGCGCACGTCGGGGGCCATGAAACACCATGGCCTCCGACTTGTTTAGGGCCACCTCCAGGCCCAGGCGCCGGATGCGGTTCACCACCTGTGACACCGCAGCCGTGGCTATCAACGTCGCTTCCCTGTGCGAGCTCCCCCGGGCAATTACGAGCGTGTCGTCCGCATAACACGTCAAGTCGGCGCCCGACGGGAGCTCGCCTCTCAGCACCCAGTCGTAGCCGATGTTCCACAGGAGCGGTCCCAAGACCGAACCCTGCGGAACACCGCACGACATGAGGTGCCGACCGGCACCGTCACGTCCCCGATAGGTGACGCATCTATCCTCCAGGTAAGCCCCTACTGTACGGCGGAGGTAGGGAGGCACGCGATGGTATTTCAGTGCCTCCCGAATACAACTCCAGGGTAGGGTGTTGAATGCGTTGGAGATGTCTAAAGACACCGCCAGCACCACCCCACCCCGGGACACCGTCTCCTCCGCCAGGGCCCTCACGCGCATGATGGCGTCTATGGTGGAGCGCCCCCGACGAAAACCAAATTGGTTGTCGTCCAGGTTCGGCCCCTCTCTGCACAAGTGGCCGACGAGGCGATCTGCAATAATTCGCTCAAAAAGTTTGCCCGCCTCGTCGAGCAGCACTATGGGCCGATACGCGGACGGCGAGTCCGCGGGGCGCCCCTCCTTCCTGAGCAGGACCAGCCTCCCCTCCTTCCACACACTGGGAAACTGACCCCGCTCGAGACATGCCGTGAAGAGCCCCCTCAGCTGGGGCTCTAGCTCCTTCAGAGCCAGGACGAGAGCTCGACCAGGAACTCCGTCGGGTCCGGGCGCTGTGTTCTTAGCCCGGAGTCGCGACACGGCCGCTCTCGTCTCTGCTTGCGTCACCTCGGGGACATCGGTGCTCTCCTCTTCTGGAGAGTCTGTGGCTGAGGGCGAAGCCATCGTCGGGGGAACGTGTTCCGCTCGCTCCGGGAAGAGGGCCGACACCACCGCGTCTAGCAACTGGGTTCCATGCTCAGCGTTAGTGGGGGCGCCCAGGGACGCAGCTTGCCCCGTACCCAACGGTAGGGGCGCCCCCACGGATCCCGATCTAGGGACCCCAGCAGCTCCTCCCCGGCACGCGACTTTGAGTCGCCGATGGCCAGCCACAGAGTCTCCTTAGACGCGCGGTACACCTCATACAGCGCGTCCTCCTCGGCGGAATCCCGTCGACGCCGTCTCCGGTATCGGGTGTACTGGCGACGAGCCGCAACGCACGCTACGCGCAATTGCGCAATCTCGGCAGTCCACCAGTACACCTGGCGCCTTGCGGACTGTTGGTGGACACGGGGCATGGACGCGTCGCAGATCTGCGTCATCGCCCCGCGAAACCACAGCGCCATCACCTCGACGTCAACGGGGCCGTCCGTCGTCGACTCCCAGATCCAGGACTGGACTAAGGCAGCTTCCTCGAGTAGTTCCCTGTCGATGCGCTTGAGCGCCCAACGCGGGCCGTCGTTAATCGGGGTTGTTGGATGGCGGCCGCTCGCGGTCTGGGCAGAGACGTCGAACCGGAGTGGCGAAAGAACCTAAGCTAACCTAATTTTGACCGGCTCGTAATTTACCTATACACCAGATTTCAAAGAAATCCGTCAAGTAGACGTAGAGTTGAGTTATAAGCGGACATACCTACAGACATACAGACATACAAAAATTCTAAAAATCATTACTTTAGGTTCAGTATTCAATTATTCTCATCCGCTTATTTTTCTAGACTATTTTCTAGACTTCATTATCTGTAAGTATAGACATACAAAAAGTCTTCGATTTAGTTGGTGTTTTGTTTTCGTCACCGACTTCCAAAGCTGGACTGGCTTTTGGACATAACATACATTTTTTTTTAAATATACCTAGTTTATTTATTACGAGCGTCAAGTCTTTCGTTCGGTTAAGTATTAATAACACTATTAATAAGAAACGGTACTGTTCTAGAAACAAGATTGTGCTGATGGTTCAGACGAGTCAGATGAACTGTGCAATAGAACGCTGACACTCACTACCACTACACCCAAACCACCGTAAGTCACATCATCAACCCATTATATATTGCCCTACTGCTGGGTACGGGTACCTTCCAGAATTAGAGCGATTAGGCCATAATCCACCACGCTGGACTACTATGGGTTGGCAGACTTCACGCGCCGTCGAGAAAATCTTTCATGTAGTTTTCCTTACGATGTTTTCCTTCGTCGTTTAAGCTCTTGATAATTATGATATGGAGGCGCGAGTGTGTGTGTGTGTGGTGTGCGTATGCATGTGTGTCTGTAAAAGAGAGTTCGTCTTTTGAAAGAAAACAACGGATGGTATCGCATTATATTTACATAGCTGTACTCTGCGGTTTCACTCGTTTGCTCTTTTTTAAGAGTCAAAGTGTGATGTCATATACAAAAAGAATTTTTCAAATCCGACTCGTAGTTCCAGAGATTAGCGCGTTCAAACACACAAACTCTTCAGCTTTATTATATTAAATTAATAGGTTATCAAAATTAATGTTTTGTTTCGCGTAAATGTCAGAAATCAGTAACTTGATGCTGCTATTTTTATGGATTTACAGCACCACCTGCGTCGTCCCACCGTCACCGGAGCACGGAAGTTACCGTCTAGGTGGGGACGTGACCCCAGTGCCCGGCCAACAACAGGAGACATTCGTCCTCTTCATATCCTGTGACCCAGGGTACGATATCCTAGGACCCAGTACTATCTTTTGTGTCCAGGGAAAGTGGTCTGGAAAATATCCTCGCTGCGTGCGTGAGTATACTTCTAATTTTGAAATACTTGAACTTACTTCAATACGCGTGCGTGTGTACGTAAGTGTGAGTGCCTGTGAGAGTGTTTATGTGTGCACATGCGTGTTTGTGTATAAATGATTTCAATACGCAATGATTTTATGTAGGTATATTCGAAATAGAATAAAGATTTCATGTAAACATAATTTTGAATGACAATCCTCTAAGTACTCATTTATTTGCCACGATGCCAATACAAATAGATCTTTGGTGAAAAATATGAAATCTATAAATTATATTGAATCAGGTAAATAAAATTGAAGAAAATAATAATATTATGTGAAAATGTGTGCGTTAGTGTGACTGTGTGTGTGCGCGCCAGTGTGTGTGTGTGTGTGTGCGTGTGAGTCCGTTTTCTGGTGAGTTTGCGTGTGTGTGTCTACTATCTATTAGGAAATGTATGACGTTTTTAATGTGTTTAGCGTCTTACCCGCCAGGTTTTTGTCGTCTGCCCAAGCAGCCAAGTGTGGAGTACCGCTGCTCGCTCGCTGAGGGCGCAGTCGAAGGCACTCGAGAGTGTGACGAATTGGAGCCTGAAGGCACCAGGGTGCAGCCCCGCTGTCGCCAGCCTGTTTACTACTACCCTGGGATACTGTTTGACATGACCTGTGTCGACGGCAAATGGGACAATGTTATCGTCTGCACACCAGGTAAATGATAATACATAATCACGAACCAGAAAACAGCTGATAATCTTCAAACGGCTGGTCAGATTTTGTTAAATCATAGCTAAGAACACTCGATCAAGTCACCTTTCAAACACGTTTCGGATCCTTTACAGCATCTACGGTCATGAGTACTATACCAGTGTAAGGATGGGAATTCGTCAATAGAAAATAAGACGTCTGATCTGTTTGAAGTATCATTTATTACTCCTCCTAGGTACACTTACAATGTGTCAATGCATACATCACACGCCCTCCGTAAAAGAAAAAAAAAAAAAAAATGACAAGCTAAGATTACATTTTTTTTTTTTTTTTTATTAATAAAAGTTAAACATTATACAACTTAGTTCTATTTTTATGTACTATCGATTCTTTACCATTTATAGATAGAGATACATTTGGTCCTAAATCTTTAACTACCGCGTAGGGTCCTAGATATACAGGATCTAGTTTAGTACAATTTTCATTTTTCACTAAAATTAAATCTCCTAACTTATAATTGATATTATTAACTGTAGAATCATATAACAATTTTCTGTGTAATTTGCTTTGTTGTAAATTGCTCTTAGCTTCGAATTGCGATTTTTGAATACGAAACTTAAGTTCTAATGGATAGCTTAAGTGATTATATAATGGATCTATATTATTAACCAAATTACTAGGTATATTACAATTCTTTCCAAAGACTAGCTCGTATGGAGCATAGCCGGTCTCTGTATGGACAGTAGTATTGAAGGCGAAACACCAATACGGTACCCAAGAACTCCATTGTTGTGTTTGATTTTCTGTTTGAATGCGTAAATACGCGCCTAAATGTTTATGTGTGTTTTCTATGGAACCTAAAGTTTGATGATGATACGCCGTAGAATTTAGTTGAGTTATATTTAAAATGCTACATACCTCTTTCATTGTAGAATTGATGAACTCCGTACCTTTATCTGTTATTATTTGTCTCGGGATACCATACCTGAGAATGAAGTTTGTAACAAAAGCCTCCGCTACTGACCTCGCATCCTTCGATGAAAGGGGATACGCTTCTACATACTTGGAAAGATCGCATTGCAGCGTTAAAATATAGCTATAATTAAAATTATCCTTAACTAATGGGCCCACTAAATCTAAGTATACTCTATCGAATGCTGAGTTACCACAGTCCGTGATAACCATAGGTTCTTTTATTGGCTTATAGTGTTTTTGGCGTTGACATTTGTCGCAACGCTTAACAAAGTCAGTGATATCACGTTCAAGTCCACTCCAAAAATATTTCCTACGTACATTATTCAGCATGCGCCGAATACCAGCATGACCGCTAGTCGGCAAGATATGATAATCGTTTAGGATTACTCGTTTTGTGTCGTCGTCAGTAATCTTTTTTACTCCTTTAATAATACATAGTCGTGGTCCGGACCAATTATCTTTATTATTTATATATTCTGACAACTCTTTTAACACTAGTGTATTTATTTCATTTTTAATTATATAAAGAGTGTCTATTTTCTCTTTATTACAAATAAAAACCATTTCTCTCACAAAGACATCTCGTGTACATCGCGATTGAGCTAACGGTTTTACAAATAAAGTCTTTCCAGTGGGATAATATGCAATAACGTTCGATTGCAGCAATCCGGTTTTATCTAATTGTTTCCATAATGAATCATTCAAAAATACCAACTCGTAATATTCCCTCGGTAACTTGAGCATCTCTACAACTCTCGGGTGATCAGTCCAATCGTTGTTAGGGATATTAAGTACCGTGGAATTATCATTCATACTCTTACAATTCAATCGCCTCTTTTGCCCTCTCGTCAACACAGATATTACGTGTTCATTCAACGACTTCAACTCATTTAAACTAATTCGCGATAATGCGTCTGCAGCCGCATTATTTTGACCTTTCACATAGCATATCTCAAAATCATACTCCTCTAACAAAAGTCTAAACTTCATTAATCGGCTAGATGGATTTGCCATACTAAACAGATAAACAAGTGGCCTATGGTCAGTCTCAATCTTAAATTTTCTACCGTAGAGATAAGGCCTAAAATATTTTATAGACCACACTATAGCTAACAATTCCTTTTCAATCGTTGGATATCGCTTTTCACTCTTGTTCAGGCTACGACTTGTGTACCCTACGGGTCTGTGATCTTTGTTACATAACACCGAGCCAATAGCATAACCTGATGCGTCAGTTTTTAATATAAAGGTATTCTTTATATCGAAATCCGGGTATTGTAAAACGGGTGGGCTAGTTAACGATTTTTTGAGTGTTAAAAATGCATCGTTACAATCTTGAGACCAATCGAATTCGACATTCTTACGGGTTAAATTATTTAATGGGAAACAAATATTGGCAAAATTGGGAATAAATTTTCGATAATAATTTGAAAAAGCAACAAATCTTTTGACCTCGTCAGCATTTTTGGGAACAGGATAATTTTCTAAAACTTTAATTTTTTCCGGGTCTGGTTTTATTCCATCGACAGAAACTACATGTCCGAGATATAGAATTTCTTTACGCAAAAAGTCGCATTTATTTGGGTTTAGCTTTAAATTGACTTTACGTAGTCTAATCATTATGTCAATAAGATTTTTATTATGAGAATCTAAATTCCTACCGAAACAGATTAAATTATCTAAATACACAAAGGTCTTTTCATAGTTAAGGCCAGACATCGCTACTGTCATGACTCGTGAGAACGCGCTGGGACTTATTTTCAGGCCCATGGGCAAACGTTTCATTTGGTATTGTCCTGAGGGTGTTGTGAAGGCTGTACAAGTTCTACTGGCCGGGTTCAGCTTTACTTGGTAGTAGGCTTGGGATAAATCAAGTTGGGTAAAGTAAATAGATCCGGATAAAGAGTCGAGGATGTCACAAATATTAGGTAAAGGAAATTTGTCGTCTAAAATTCTTTCATTTAATTTTCTAAAATCTATTACTAATCTCCATTTTTTACTGTTTCCTTCAGACTTTTTAGGTACTAATAAAATTGGACTGGACCATGCGCTGCGTGTTGGCTCTATAATATCTTCAGACAATAATTTTTGTACCTGGTTTTCAATTTCTTCTCGTTGTGAAAATGGTAGCCTGTACTGTTTTAAATAGACTGGATCGGAATTAGGTTTTAGCTGAATAGTTTGTTCATATAGATTCGTGGTACTCAGTTTGTCTCCGGGTAGATAAAAAACATCGGCAAATTTTGCGCATATATTTTGTATAGACGTTTTCTCTTCGGTATTTAAATGTTCTAAATTTAATTCGGATAGTAAACATCGAATTCTTTCACCATTATTATCACCTTTATCGAAATTGCAAATTAAGTATTGAGACAATGGTTCTACCTCCGGGTTGAAGTAGCTAAGACTAACTTCATTTTCACGAGTATTTAAAATTTGAATAAATATGACACCATTCTTCGGTCGACAAATACTTCCGGCTATAAAAATACCTTCACACAACTCTTTCGGAATTACTACACACGGCTCTGTCATACACGTAGTTATTTTGAATATTTTCTCACATCTAGGTGGCACCTTAAAATAATTATTATGACCTAATGAACCTGCTTCTAAGGGTAATGTAAAGTTTTTGTTATTAGTTGATAAAGATAAATTATTATGTTCAAAGTTTATAATACATTTATATTTAGATAAGAAATCTTGACCAATTATACCGACATTAGAAAAGGGCAAGTGCTTCAAAACATAAAACTTGTGTACGAATTTCTGACCATTTATGTCTAGTGTAATGTAAACATATCCCTCTGTGTATAACTGTCCTCCAATACCATTTATATTTATCCGATGCAATTGGATTGGAATGTTCCATCTACAAACCGCCTCATATTTCACAACCGAGAGTGACGCTCCTGTGTCTACTAACCATCTATATTTGGTGTCGTCAACTGCAATTATTACTGAGTTGCTATAATTACACGTCAATATATAATTAGGCTCGAAAAAATTTTTCGGGCTCTTTCTGGGTCTCTGGCTTTTCTCCATGATCATCAAAGGCGTCGTCATTCGAACTCAACATGTGAACCCTGTTAAAGTTTGAGTTCCTCCTATAGTACGTATTGTACCTACCTCTGGGACTAGGAAGTCGACCTCGAGTGGGTGGTCCACCCCTATATGAAACTGGACCCCATTGTCTGAAACCTCCTCGCGATGCGCCGTTCTGTTGGCCTCTGCCACCGTACTTCGGCCTGTAGTTATAGCGTTGGTTTCTTGAACATACATATTGGAAATACTTACCCCTTCCTCGTTGGCTTACAAACACTGACGGGGTTGCATCTGCGCCCGCACACATTTCATCCTCATCCTTGGCGGCTCGAATTGCATCTTTCAACGCATCGTAGTTCCGGGCCGCTAAAATGATGCTAAGCTGCCGATTTCGCAAGCCGTTCGTAAAACGCTGTATAGCTAATTTTTCGTTAATTGGTTTTAATACTTCGTATTTTGCATCATTTCCGTCGGCTTGGGAAATTGTCAGCTTAACAAATAACTCTTCTAACTTTTTACCATACTCGTCAATCGTACCCGAATTTTGCTTAACCTTCATTAGTTCTGCATGCAACGCCGTACACGACTGTTTCGTCAGTAAATGTTTCTTTATATCTGTAACAAGCTCAGTTATTGACACGTAACTAGAAGACAGGCGCATTTTAGCGCTCTCAGTCAAGCGAGTCTTCAAAACAAAATTAATTAATAACCTTTGACCATCACCATTTAACATTGAACTATAAAACTCTATCGAATCAATCAACTTTCTTGTTATCTCCTCCTCACCTGTCATAACGGGTAGAAGAGATACGGCTGTTTTTAAATTGAATGTCTCCATATTGGTGTTTTCCTTATATTTCTGAGTTTCTAAAAATATCTCTTTTATATATGTAAAATAAATGTCAATATTATCACAATATTTACGTATAATAGATATATTTTCTTCCTCAATACTTTTATTTTTAATCGAAATATCGAATTGCCGTTTACAATCTAAATAATTATTATAAATTTCATAAGATTTGTTATACTTTTCTATGATAACTTTTTCTGATCGCTTTTTCCCTAATTTAACCAAATAATTTCTTATATTTTCAATTTCGTTATGCAATCTAATAATTTCGACTTCTGCCATTAATAATACAATGTAATATCTATAATTGGTAAACCTAAACACATTTGGTCTATTTAAACACTTACTTTTATTTACTCATGATATACCTATCGCGCACTTCACATCACTTAAGCTCTACACTTTACACACGTTTTCACTTGTAGCGAAGAATTTTCCGTCGTGGCTCTAGACTCAATCTCTCGTGGCTGGTTTTGGAGCCTCAAACCGCACGCTGGCCTCTGGTTCCCTGCGACGGTACGTCCATGATCTCCTGGGCACAGCAGCTCGTTCCATCTCCGCTCGCATCCATTGTCCGTGGCATCCTCTATACAATTTGTACACCGCGTACAACACAGCAACACCCAGCAGAGTGCAAATAATTATAAGTAGAATACTTATATTTGAGACCTGATTCTTCAGTACCTCCACAGTAGCCGAGTTTGAACCCAGGGCATTCTGGTTAATGAAAACGTCCTCTTTTTCCACGTTAGCGCGACACATTATAACGTAATTATTAACTATTATTCGGCAGTGGAATAAATTTCCAATTAATGTAACTTATTGAAATCCCGCGTAACGCGACCGCACCCAGGCAGACCGCCGTATATGGCCGGCAGGGTCGCCATGTAAGGATGGGAATTCGTCAATAGAAAATAAGACGTCTGATCTGTTTGAAGTATCATTTATTACTCCTCCTAGGTACACTTACAATGTGTCAATGCATACATCACACCAGTGACCATGACTTTAGTGGTCCCAAGCGCGACTACTACGCTAGAGATCCTGGGTTCTATTCCCAGGTCAAGCGAAGAGGAGTTTGGGATTTGTGCCCGGTTAATGGCAATAGGTTCATCCCCTATTACATGGGCAGCAAATGTAATGTACCTAACCTCTGCCTCCTCTACTATCTCTGCCTAACCCTTCGGGGAATACAGGCGTGATGGTATGTTATTGTCAAACTGTCTAACCAGGTGGTACCAGATATAAAATTGGTGGTTTAAGAGCAGTGTTATATTCTGCCTTAATTAAGCATGCAAATACATATAATAGTAAATCGTAATTATTTTTTCAATTGGAGCTGTTTATCATGAATTAATTATTATAAGTACATTATAAGTTTATCATTTTCTTATGTATAAATTAATATTAATTATTGTTTTATTTATTTATCTAAATACTCTTTATTGTAAACCAAAAACATTGACACAGACAGGACATAAATCGTATTTTAAAATATACAATGGGCGGAATTATCGCTACCGGCGATATCTTCCAGGCAACCTTGGGATGGACTCAGCAGAAATTGAACGAAAAAACGGAGTTGACGGTGCAACTGTCGTTGTGCTTTATTATAAGATATTATTATGTAATTACTAACAATAATAATTATTAAATTAAGAGTTGGGTCAGTAAAAAGTACCTACATTAAAGCAGTTTTTGATGATGTCAGATTGTGGCAAACTCGGCTCTCCGGCAGAAGCCCTCCTGGCAGGGGCAGGCAGGCAGGCCGAGCGCGACGAGCTACCGTGGCACGTCGGGATCTACCGGAGAAAGAAAAACAGACAAATCTGTGGCGGGACCATCGTTAGCCATAATTTGGTCATAACCGGTAAGGTGGACCGCACGCTGACGGTCGGCGCTGACAACCGAAATGTATGAATTTCTAGGAAGCGTTTTAGAATAACGCGTGGCTATCATCGCGTGCGGTGATCAGTGTCAGCGGCCCTGCGCTTAGCGCGTCGGCGCCGCGTAGCTGTCGGCGATAACCACCGCACGCGCGCCTCTGCCTTCATTGAACGTTCTAGTGTCGAGCCGAGCGGACGATGTCAGCGTGTACGGTCATGTCATTTTGTGCGTCTAGCGATCAGCACGATACTGAAACTTTTTACGCTGATAAGCTACGCGCTTAGCTGTCAGCACCGATGGTCAGCGTTACTCTAAAACCTGCCTAAAAGTTCTATTCTCAGAAATAAATATCATTTAATATTTTACTCTCAAAATTGACAAAGAAACGTTGCTCGTTTTAAGCTACGTTGTAGAGTTACGTATAACAGCCCGCCGTACCATCCCAAATTGGTGAATTCTCGAGAATTCCCAGAAATCCACTGCTATCTCACTTATTTTTATAACTTACAAGCTGCCCCCTGGCATGCATTACGATGACTTTTTTTTTTCTTTTTTTCCTCCTAAACCTTCCCAGGCCCGCACACAAAAACTTAACAAAGTTTTATCGCAATAGGACGAATGGTTTAGCAACGCATATCGGACAAACATAATATTTTTATTTCTAAAGACAGTATGAAAATAAAGTTCAGAGTGCAAAAGATTTTTTTTACCCGAAGTTGAAATAAGCTTTCATAACTTAATAAGCTTTCATAATCTTTCTTTCTGTGCCAATGTGAATTGAGCCTAGAGGTCGCCTTAGCACTAGATTTTTTTTCAGCTGCTCATTGCTTTTGGAATGACGTCAGCAAGCTTCAGCCAGCAGCTAACTACATGGTAGCAGCAGGCAAGCTGTACCGCACGTGGAACCATCCCAACGACACTAATGCGCAAACTTCGGACGTAAGATCTTGAAAATACATGCTTAGATAGAAAAGCGATCAGAAAGGAAACATTTTATGGTCGCTTTTGTTTTTTTCATTGATTATGTCGGCAAACGACGAGCTGACCAGCCACCTGATGATAAGTAGACATCGCTGCTCATGGACTCCTACAATACCAAAGGAATTGCTGATGCATTGCCGAGCCTTAAGAGCCTCTACGGACTGCAGACACCCACAGCCGCAGTACCTAGTAACCAAGAGGGGTAACTTGCTCTCACGCGCAAGTCGAAAAACATAAAAATGCTTTACGACAGACTCCGATAAGGGTGCAAATATTGAATGGTGTAAGGAGCAAATATTGTCTCGCCTCTTACGATATTCTGTTGTGAATGGCAATGAGGAATTGTATTCTAACCTATCTCTAAATTGATCCGCGAACTGTGACATTAGCACACCTCTGCGTAACCTTTTGGACAATATAGTAGTGGCTATGTAATGTTATAGGTTCAGGAGATAAAAGTACCAGCGCGGTTCCAGGGTGCTGCCACGAGTTTCCAGGATGATATAGCACTAGTGATGCTGATGTCCAGTTTCCAATATACGGTCCATGTGAGGCCAGTGTGCTTGGATTTCGACGGCGCATTCGACCTTCGCCAATTAAAGTATGGCAGCAAAGGCCTGGTATGTAACAACGGTAACAATTTCTTTGTCTAATCCAGTCCGTCCTGCTGCTAAACATGGCGGAATAATAAACAATAATCATCGTCTTGAAACACATCCGAGACTAGCAATCCGAAACTCCTTACCTGTCTAGACCTTGTGTCCTTGCTAAAAATAAATACTGGATCCTCTCCTTTCCCCTTCCTAGTCGCTCTGTCTGTATCATCGGGACATTTTAGACGCTTGTCCGTCTCAGCACACCGCCATGTCGCTTAGCGGTTCGTGGTAACTTTTGCCCACAGTATACAATTTGAGTTTAGAAAATACGACACATATTTGGGTGACACCAAAGACAGAAACATGGAGGGAGAAGGAATCTTTACTCATGCTGTTTTGTGGGTTTTTATGTTCTTCGGAAAATAATGTATGACACTAAGATTTATACAGAGCAAGCTGATGCCCATTCGTACAGTATTTTTTTGTCAGAACATGTGTGAAGTCATTCACACGGATCTGCTGCAGTGTGACAAGGAGGGTTTTCCAAAGCGGATAAGAAAAAGAGAAAGCCCACTCGTCAGAAGTCGGAAGCAGTGCGTTACCGCACCGACCGGACCGAACTATATGCTGCGACCTGATGTGCCAGTAACGCAGCTGTACGTGTCTCGACTGCATTACTGTACAAAAGCCGAAGAGATTGTACAGTACATTCGCATCGAGATCGAGACCAAATTTACCTTAAGGTTCGAACGGTTGCAGTCTCGTCACAATGTTGACATGAGAGTGTCAACCGAACATCTGTCGACCTTCATGAAAGAGAAATTTTGGCCAAGAGGGGTAGTGTTCCGGCGATTTCGAGGCCGGCTATCGGACACCCGCGCGGTGTCCGGTAGCCGGCCTACACACTACGCCGACTCTTCGTGTGAAATAGTGTTTAAGTTTTTTACTGTGTATTTATATTATGGTATTTTTATTATTTTAAGTTATATTGTATTGTATTATAGTATTTTATAAGATATGGGCCTTGTAGCCTGAATTAAATAAAAAAATAAAATTAAAAGTTTAGTTATCAATATTGTATTTATTGAGCACTTACTTATTACACTAAAGCAATAGATTATAAGATCTGTATTACTTTAGTGTAATAAGTAAGTACCTAATGGGTAAAAATGATAACATCCAGGTGGCAGGTTGGGGCAGGACGTCAGAGACCAGCGGCTACTCAAAAGTCCTAAGGGTTGCTGAAGTGCCCTTTGTGACGATACAGGAATGCATTGAGGACACTCCGCCCGGCTTTAAGGCGTACATAACCAGTGATAAGATCTGCGCTGGATACAAAAATGGTTTGAGATTAGCTATGATAAATGTTTAATTATATTTATTCTTGCAAATAGACACTTTTATAAGTCAATGTTTTGAAGATTTAGATGGCGCCGGCGTTTCTTAGCTGACGATCTCTGAGAAGAAACGCCGAAACAAAATCATGGTCTCTTTTAAAGTCCAGATCTCATCATCATCATCATATCAGCCAATAGAAGTCCACTGCTGAAGAAAGGCCTCCCCCAAAGACTTCCACAAGGAGCGGTTATATGCCGCCGGCATCCAACGACTCCCAGCGACCTTTACCAGGTCGTCCATCTTGGAGGTCGTCCAACACTGCGCTTTCCGGAAGTCCTGATATAATAGTATCAAAATATGTGTTATACAATGCATGTCTGAAATGGCCTCTTGAAGACGGAGCCACAGCGCCTTTGAGTAAACCAGTCCCAGCCAACAGCACTCATATATCAGTGCAACTCGACCATATTATAGGGAGCTTAACAGCTCGTCAAAACCAGATTTGGTTAGTGCAAAACAGGGATGAATGGCGTGAAAGGAAGGAGGCT
Organism: Acronicta aceris; assembly: GCA_910591435.1. Taxonomy (NCBI): domain Eukaryota; kingdom Metazoa; phylum Arthropoda; class Insecta; order Lepidoptera; family Noctuidae; genus Acronicta; species Acronicta aceris. The sequence goes on along the minus strand of OU342786.1, from coordinate 4,108,429 downwards.
AATGCCCCACAGTAGGTCGATAAAAGTTATGTATGAAGATGGTTGATGGTTGGTGATGTAGGTAGTACATACACTCAAATTGATCATGTCACTTAATTGTTTCTTAATATTTTTATCGTTTCCACAGGCACAGCTCTTTGCGAGGGCGACAGCGGAGGAGGGCTGACCTTCCCTGAGAGAGAACGCGGAACCCTACGCTTCTACCTTCGTGGAGTCGCGTCTACCACAGTCAACAACCAGAGACTATGCAGCGCCTCTTCCATAACAACTTTCACTCACATCGTAACACACGAACAATTTATACAGGACAACTTGTAATAGACTTAATTATGGCTGTAGACAAGGGAAGGGTTGACCCTTCGCCCCGAAACAACTAGTTAAAAATAAGTTGTAACTTATTGTATATTCCTGACTATGGCCCTGGGCATTACTTCATTGTAACAGATTAGTATAACTTTTATAACCAACCTATGTATCTTGTGTAAACGTACAATTAAATAACTTGGCGCAAAACACCAATTTCTAACTTTATTTGAGGAAATCTAATAGTAATTGATATTTTATTTCATTGATAAGTATTTATTGATTATGTCGGCAAACGAGCAGAAGAGCCACCTGATGGCTGATCGCCACCCATGGACACCCGCAATACCAGACAAGTTGCTGATGCGCTGCGAACTTTAAAAGACCTACGAACTGCAGACTGCCAGAATCGCAGCCACCAAGAGGAAACTGGCTCTCACGCGCAATAGTATTAATTATGTTGGCAAACGAACTGACGAGCGAACCTGATGGTAAGATATACGCAATCGAGACTATGTACAGGCACAGTGTTGAATACATATAATTGCGAACAAGAACACACATTGCTAAGATACCTATATAAATGAGGAAAACGATTACACGACGTGAGCTAAAAATAAGTTTTGCAGTTTACATAATAAATAAATAATATTAGTTTCTTTGCTTATATGGAATTGACATTTTACGGATTCCAAATTTAAAATACAGTAAAAGTCATTTGTTTCAGACCGACTTTTTCACTAAGACCCTTGCTCGAGTTGGCCCGCGCCGAGCCAGAAGCGTTAAATTCGCTCCTAAATAATTTAACGCAGATCCAACCATCACTGGCTTCCCCTTAAACCGAAGGCGAAGATAGTACCGTTAGGGAGCGCCCTTAGCTGATGTTACTTAGTTTATAAGTTGCATCTGGCTGGAGACATTCCGAACCTCGCCAAGCCGGTTGCGCTGTCAAGATTCCGTCGAATCAACAGGCTAAGTCCGCCGTAAAAAAACACCATCGACTTTTATTACATTTTGAGTTCTGTTCGTTGATAGCTGCGCCGGCAGCCCGGTACCGTCCGTAAACAGGTTTCAAAAATATTAGATACCTACTTCAGTGTAATACTAAAAAAGCGAAGTATTTTTAGAGGTTGAATTTGCAAAATTAGAGATTCATTGAGTTAAACAATTTCCCGTCCCGTATTTATAACCTAAAATATAACTTAAATTACATGACGCTAAAGTAGACATTTGAATAAGTGGTGATTAAAAGTTATCTTAGAATAGTGGGCCCAACGTCGTCCTGTCTAAATTGGAGTCTTACAAAAATCTCATGGAACAAAAGCACACAAATGCACTCTGTATATTCAATCATGTTTTCAAGGTAGGTAGGTACTATTCAATTTCCGAACTAAATATTGCTTACGAATTTTAATCCTTATTGTCATACAGTTACGGGTTAATATTAGTTAGATAATTGTTGCTAATGAAGGAAGATGTTTGTATCATTGTATCGTTATTATTTACTATAGAGCGTCAGTCAATTTTATATCCACGGTAGATTATGTTCCTTAGTTTTGAATTTATTTAAATGTAATCATTAATTTATTGTAAAGTACCTCTACATATCTTCTTTTTTTGTTACCATTTTTTTTTTCCACTAATGAGTTTATAAGTATTTAAAATTGTGCAGAAGGTGTGTGATATTTAGTCATATTTCACGGAATAGTGTAAACTTAATAACGTTTTACCAAAATGTGTTGGAGGAGTTTCCAAATGCGTTTAACTTTTGTTCTACTGCTAGGTAAGTATTGGTTTTTAATCGATGTAACAAAGTCAGTTGAAAAAGCAATTTGTAAATGATGTATGACCGCAAAAAGCTTTTTGGACATTCCTTGTTATCTGATAGAAAACAGAACCCACCCACTTGTAATTAGTTCTTATTCACGTAGAATTTAGAAGAGAAATTCGATATCAGTAGTGAGACGTAGGTTCGAATCCTGCCTGAGATCGAATATCTTTTTAACCCCTGGCGCAAAAACCACGGGGTGTTATAAATTTGACGTTGTGTCTGTGTGTGTGTCCGTGGCATTGTAGCTCCCGAACGGATGAACCGATATTGATTTTGTTTGTTTTTATTTGAAAGGTGAATTAGTCGGGAGTGTTCTTAGCTATGTTTGATGAAAAGCGGTCCAAGATGGTCGCCGCCAGCTCCCTTACCGATACGGCGATTATGTTAACGCTTTTTCTAAGTATTTTTTCAAGCTCCGTATGCTTTTTGAACCGTATTCCAAAACAATAGCGAATGATTTTTGCAGTTCAAAACTGTATGAATTGACTTGTTGTTTGATGTCAGTTTCAGCTGTGGTGTCAGCAGGCCAGGTACACCACATTGAAAAGAGGTGAGACTATATATTTCCGTTTCATAGGAAAAAGGCCTAATCAAGTCACCTAATGATAAGTAGTCATCCCCGCCTATGGGCACCTGCAACACCAGAGGAGTTGCTAATGCGTTGCCGAACCTTGTTAGCCTCTACGGGCTGCAGACTGCCATAGCCGTAGTAAACGAGGGAGAAATAGTTCTCACGCACATAAGTCGAAACTCACGCAAGACTTTACGATATAGGGTGGTCGCCAGGCAGTCAGACCCCATGAGGTCCTACCACCGAGCAAATCAGATATTTACTCGCTTCTTACGAGATACATATATCAATGGCAATGAGGAAGTATTTTTTAACCTTAACAATTTAACCGTCGGCGTCGGTGAGGCACCGAATACATACTAAGCAAAGGGGGCGCCTGGATCTGTGATTAAATTAATTTGGGATGAAGTTGATACACAGGCCGGCTCGAGCAAGGATCGTGGTGCTTACCGTGAGAGGGTCTTCGTGTAAATTCTCGATATTCAGGACACGTTTACTGCGATTCGATCTAAAGATTCGGTGATTATTGTACCAATCGTTGTGTCAGCCAATGGTTTAATAGCCAAGAGCGTCGATTAACATCTAAGGAGGTTCTCATTGGGTGACAAGATAAAGTGCTTAATGCAGAAAGCAGTACTTCTACTTAGCATATCGCAATGCGTTTGTAAGTATAATTAACCTGATGAGTACTTCTGAGTACAGCCCGCATTGTCAGGTTTCTCTCTTTAGAGCCCTGGCCGCTGGTAGCTTGGACCCTGCCTCCGATACCGGTGGGCTACAATATTTAGAAATTTGTAAGTTTGCAATATTTAGAAACGTTAAGAAATAAAGGAAAATAATTTACTTATTGCAATTCTCAGATCTAGTATGTGCTTGCTACCACCGTATCCCAAGTATGGACAATATGAAGTGGCCGGTGATCCATCAGCGCTGCCCGGGGATGAGCTCGAGTATGTGTTCCTAAACGTCTCCTGTAAACTGGGATACGGCGTGATCGGTAACAACGTGGCCATCTGCATCAAAGGCGAATGGTCTATTAGCATACCGCAATGTGTTTGTAAGTATAATTAACCTTTACGTTTGGTGCTAAGAGCTGATCTTACATGTATACCTTATCAGGCAACTCACTAGATCTTTCGTTTTGTTAACTTTAACAACACTAGTCTCTTTGCAATGAGCGATTTTTTGTATTCGTGATAGGCTTCCGCTTGACCACCAGTTCACCTGATGTTAAGCGATATCTATGATGTAGAGCGCTTGCCTAGAATAAACTGATTCACTCGGGATGCAAAGACACCGAGATTTTATATTTATATCAGCGAGAGGACCCACTCGAGAAGCATATTCTACATTTCTGCTGTAGGTACGCATGATAAAAGTGGACTTGTTCGTTCGGGTTTTTGGAATGTCCACCATGAATCGATGTCGCTTTTTCGGTCAACAGTAGAAAGGGCTAGTGGGAACAAGATCGTGGAGATCTGATGCATACTCTCCAAATAGTTAGTATCCAATAAAAAACTGAATAGATAATATTCCAGACTTTGGAGTTTAGCCCGGACAAGGGAGTCGTTGCCAATGAGTTTCCTGCGCGTTTCTCGACGGATTCCAACGACTTGAGCTGATACTTAGCAGATCTACCCCAAAGGTGCGCACAGTACTCCATGCAAGACCGAACTTGTGTGATCGGGAAGTTTTTAGGTTCTTAGCCGTGTAACTGTGAGTCATGGTGATTCATTAAAACGAGTCATTGTATCCTCTGATCGCATTCATCTCGGCATACCCTTTATCATTACGCTCATTATTTCAATAATAATTCTAATATTCCAGCCATGTGCCACCTGCCAACACAAGCCGGTGTGAAGTATAGTTGTCGGTCCCAAGGCGAGGAGAACTACAGACCATGCAGCGAGTATGAGGCGACAGGATCTACCGCGAAGGCGAATTGCCTCAGTGGCTATCACAGCTCAGCACCCATGCCACTAATACGATGTGGTGAAGGATACTGGGACTATTCCCCTGTCTGTATTCCTGGTAACGTAATACTTTAATGATTTTGTTAATTGACGACACCTGTTATAATTTGTGTTTGAACACGCACCCACGATACAGGAGAAAATACTAGTGTATAACGTTTTTTATGGTCTCTCTAGCTTCTGCCCGCGACTTTGTCTGCGACTTCAGAATTGGGTCCAACCTGGATAAAAAGTAGTCTATGTTTTATTCCAGACTATAATCTATCTCTGTGTGTATTTCATCCAGATCCATTCAGCCGTTCTGGCGTGAAAGAATAAAAAACATCCATACATCCATACTCACAAACTTTCACGTTTATAATATGAGTAAGGATAAAAAACTCATCGTCAAGTCATACTAATTTTAATATTTCTTTTGTTGTTTGCAACAAAAGCAAAATAAGAATTAGCACGTTGTGACGTCAAACCGTGCGTGCGTCATACATATTTTATATACCTACTGACATTAGTCTTGCGAGAAAGAGAAAGAGCATCCACTCTCGAACTCCACCAAAAACTTTAAACGATTATATCTTAGAACTTTAATAGTCGATTTCAATATACAAACTATCCTTAATTATTAATATTAAAAACGTGAAAGTTTGTGAGTATGGATGTGTGGATGTTTGTTACTCTTTCACGCCAGAATCGAATTATTCGAATGTATCGAATTATTCGAATTATTATATCGAGTGATTTTTATATCGAACTATGTCGGTCGACTTCCAGTTGAGGCTAAATAAATATCACTATTTTACATGAAGCGACTGCAATCAGACCTCCACAACCCAATTTGTTATAAGTAGTTGTTATTATTATATTATCAAAATCAAGTATGATTAATGTATTACAGAATGCGGAACAATCCCAAAGGGAGGAACGACTTTGCCATGGCATGCCATTATTTACAGAAAAGAAAGTAACAACTTTAGGCTGCTATGTGGTGGTACTATTATCACTGATACTATTCTTCTCTCAGGTAATTTATAACTTGTTTATATTATTTTTAATTTTTAATTAAATTTCTTTATTCGGACAACAATAATCCATGGTGTTAGTAAAAAATTCTTATATCTAATGTTAGTAATAGTCTAAAATAAATTCGCCGCAATCTGCACGAACAATGAACAAGCGCGAAAGTTATGCTAGCTCCCTGCCCGCGTCTTTTATTTGTTGTTATTCCAGACTATAATCTATCCCTGTGCCAAATTTCATCCAGAACCGTTCAGCCGTTCTGGCGTGAAAGAGTAACAAACATCCATACATCCACAAATCCATTCTCACAAACTTTACCGCTTCAAAATCCGTTGCGTAGTTTTAAAGATTTAAGCATACATAGGGACGGACAGACAGCGACGGCGACTTTGTTTTATACTATGTAGTGATGATGGAAGTAAGGATACAATGTGTTAAGAAAACCCTGTCCGACACGCGAAGGTAAGATGAAAATATTGAAGATGAAAAAGAAGCTATTGTTAGGTATTGAGATCCGGTTCTATTTATTAATCATTTTCAATTTACAAGTACAAAAAACTCCGAAAAATATTCTATATAACGAGGAACCAGATATAGCAATGGTACCGATACCGTCTTTAGGTGCCAAACATACCTAATAAGGCTCATGATGGTTTCAAAATTAATTGATGGACATTTTTAAAATTTGCTAGATTTTGGAGTAATTGTGGCAATTTGGCCACGACGACCTAGAATTTTAAACTGCAATTATGTTTACTTTCTATATTTAATGCGATGATGCGGTTTGGATGCCTATATGCCCCTTTCGGATCGGACAGGGTTCTTTAACTCAGTGTAAACTATTACTAGAGTTCCCGTCCCGGCTTCCCGTTCCATTCCCGGCTTCGCTTGCGTAGGTAATTTTGATTTTTTTAAATATATTGTACCCACTGTACACCATACACCATGGAGGTTGTATACAAAATCATCGTAGGTACAAACATCATTCAAAATATATGTATACGTAATATATTTTTCCAGCCGCTCACTGTTTCTGGAACTCAAATAATTTGAATCCAATTAAAAGTGCAGAGTACGCCGTAGCAGTCGGGAAATCTACCCAGAGCTGGGACGTAAACGAACAAAAATATTTAGTAAGTACAAGACATCACGTAATAGTTGAGGATGTTAGGAATAAAAAGTTATAAATTTTCTACTCTACACCTTGGTTTCTACCCTTGGCATGTTTTCATATCAAAGCGTGTTAAAATACTAGTAAAAAAATGATAAAATATCAACTTTGGTACAAAAAGTAACAATTTGTTGTTATATCTTTTTGTGTTTTTTTTTGCATTTTCCATGCTAAGATTATTTTAGTAAAGGAAAAATTCAATCGCGGGCAAGATTCCTTCCTAAAATAAATTTGTTGATTTCTTTAGTATCAGCACAAAAGTAATTCTCGTTTTTCTCGAAAAAATGCAAACATAAAATGTATCACTCTCTGTTTCTAACCTCCTAAGTTAATTTTGGTATATTACGGCGGACGAGCAGCGAAATTATCAACAACGGTTATCTCGTTCACAAAGCATTGAACGATACAGGAGAAAATCTTAGAGTGGAGCAACGTTATTTTTTAATTCAAATTCAAATCTTTATTGCTTTCTTAAAAAATAAGAAATAGTAAAAAGAATTGTACCTCTTATTTAGTCATCCTGTATTGACAGAAATAAATATTTATAATTTAGACGCCGTTCGATTTAGTGACTTCCATAAAGTAGAGTTATTGTATATCAACAGGAAAGGAGAAGAAATGACGACTCACTCATTGGTCATTTGCGAGCAATTGCATAATGTCGGATTCGATTTGCAGTATTTTTAGATATTTTTAAAAGCTTTTGTTTTCAGATAACGGATATAAAAGTCCCCTTGTTATATAATCACGATAGTACAAACTTCCAAGCCGACATAGCTGTGGTGAAACTCGACAAGTCCATCCAGTTCTCGCTGTACGTCCAACCCGTCTGTCTTAACTTCGACCATAGCTTCGAAAGTCAACAGCTCCGTGCTCAAAATTTTGGGAAGGTAAACACAAGCATTAAAGCTTAGTACGAGGGGTTAACAAGAATACTAGTAATGTGCGATCTACATTGCTTTAAAAAAACGATTGCAGAGCTTATAGAGCAGCCTACGTAATTGATATTACCAAGTTCTAGCAGAACTATAATAAGATTACCGATATTGATACAGGATAACCCTCTCAGTCCCTTTCCAGGGCCGACTCGCGCAGGCCAGTACCTTTAAATTAACCCACAAAAAAACCATCTCCAGCGAATCGAGGTCTGCCTCCCGTTGGGCTGATCTGACCTTAGCCCGCTAAATTATTATTTTCCGCTAAATTATCACAGTGTAGGCAAAAATTGCGACATTACCTAGAACTAAAACATTTGCTTAAAAATCCAAAATTATCAATTTAGCTACAATAACGATTTTTAAGTAAAGTTTTAGTACCTACTCAGTTGTGAATATTGTCTAATTAATTAATCTAGAATGTGCTACACTGTTCGAAAATTGTATTTGGAGGCCCAAGCGAACGCCTTTAACGTCTTTAGCGCTATGGTTGGTTTATTTATTAACATACATTTGCTCCTGCTTGAAAATTCTTGATAAATACATAGGTACTACCTAGAAGATAATACAATTTTATTTGATGTTTATTTTCCACACTTGTTCACAGATGTCATTCTGGTCAGATATTAAAAATATGAGCTCTAAACTAGAAGTCATGGACATTCCTTATGTCCCAATTGATGAATGCATAAAGCAAGCACCTTTTGACTTCAGGGAGTATATTACAAGTGATAAAATGTGTGCTGGTTTTACTAACGGTAAGAAATCCGAATCTTTTAAAAGTAAAATATGTAAGGTCTTGTCTTTCCATAAGGCGCGATATCAAACCATTCAGTTTATCAAAGAATTCAGTTCCACTCGAGAAACCTTTTGCCTTTTGCATCAGTTCCACGAGCTGAATGTGACATGTTGTATGTGAACCTATGTGTGTTTGCTAATCATTTCAGCAACTTTATTTTCTTCTACGGTTCTCTTCGTTTCGAATTCGGTCGTGTAAAGAAATATCAAGCATAGAGCTCCAAAACTCAGTGAGTGACCTTGAGCTTTCTTCTGAGACCCATAGTAAATCTCCACGAGTACCTACTCTCTTGTTGACTGTTGACTCGGCGATACATCAACCTATAAGCCTTTAGACCGCCTATATTCTTGCAATGCAAGATACTTTTTGTATTAGCCGTTACTTGCCCACTGCTGTCCAGAAGACTTTCCCAAATCTTTTCAGGTATTCTTTTTCTGCGCTCTCTCGAACCGGAATCTCGTGGTATGCATCCAAATAATTCCGCCACCCTTCTAAATCTCGACGGCGGCTTCCATCTTGAGGCACCGTCTTGATTGGAGGCTCTTGCCTAATAAAATTGTGCATGTGACAGAAATGACCTGCGCAATCCCATATAAAGTTTTTTGGCCTACATCTATTATGTATGCTCGTTTTCCATCGGGGGGCACCGACATCGCCAACGCCTAGCGCCGCCACTGCTTTGATTATGATTTTCCATATGTAATTTCTCTTAATGGTTTGCAGGTACTATATTGTGTAGAGGAAACAGTGGTGGAGGTTTCGTATTTCCTGACGTGTCTCGTGGCATCATACGTTACTATCTGAGAGGAATCGTTTCCACGGCGCCTAACAATGAGTTTGACACTTGTGTGAATAAGCTGATCACATTTACACTAATTAGCGCTCACGAACATTTCATCAAACCTTTGTTGACGTAAAAAGTAAATCTCGAATACACGTGTGCGCACGATGTGCAACACAGGCGTATTATGCTGATACGGAAGTATAATAGTTATGAATATTTATGTACAGTCATGGAATAAAAAGGTTCGTCACTTTAACTAAAGTCGACTTTTGCTTGCACGAGTGCATGAAACAGTACTGCCAACATTTTGTTGAAATGTCACTATTTTTATTGTATGGCGTAAGCTGTTGATTCAGGGAATCTTTACACCGGAACCGGTCTTGGTCCTTGGTCCTTGGTGAGGCACCAATGCCTTAGACCGTTAGAGGGTCTTCACGACGGGCCTCGCCAGCGTAGACGGCAAATCGGTCGGCGTCTGTTGGTGTGTATTTAGAGAGTACTAGTCTCTCGGTTGGATTCCTGCAGAAGGGTGATATGGGGTAAGTCAGAAAGTGCCGCGGACGGCGGCAGCAGAGGCTGATCTGGGAAAATAAATGTCGCTGGTCGCTGCAAAGTTAAATGTCAGTAGGATCTGTCCTTGACAAATAATGTCAATTTGTCAACGGTTTCTATCATCAGAAACATAGATGATATGGCTATAGGTACCTAACCATTACGTAGCAGGTAAAACCAAAAAAGATTTTTAATTCATCAAAACAAGTCACACGATAAAAAATCCAACAACTATAATCTGAACATAATTTTCTATGGAACTATAATTATTGTTGTACACATTGAAAAGGTAACATGTGCTCGATTGACGAACCTTTTTATTTATTTTTATCTTTTTGTTATGTTGACTACCCTGTGTGTCAAGAATTACTAGCCTTGAAAACGATATTGCAGCGTTAAAGGAATTATTAATTCTCATAAACTGTGGTCAAATCCTGCCTAAGACAAAGTGGTGAAAGAGAGTTGGTGTTGTAGGTCAAAAGCTTTTGTGAACTTAACATTATGTTACACTAACTTTAAAATATTATATAATAAGAATTTCAATAAATATTTTACTATTTTTATGTTCAAAGTTTTCTTTATTTCATGCAAGCTGTGCCCGACATGCTTTGCCTCCTTTCCTATTTTTCCTATTTTTTGCCTTTTGAAGAATGAGCCGTAGCTTGTTTGACATTGTGTAGCTCTGCCATAATCTAAGGAGCTCAACGACGATACCAGATCTGTAGAACATTTGAGTAGGCCACGCGAAAATTCGAAAAGCTGCTAGTCCGAATTACGTGGATTCGATTCACAACTGAGACAAATGTTTTGTATGTTACACAAGTACTACGACTATGTAAATTTGCTCGGAGGTAACGGAGGAACCTCTTGGGGTCTGACTGGCTAGCGGCCGCCCGTACATCGGAGTCTGTCGCGTGTATTTCGTCATTTGCGCGTAAGCGCCAGTTCCCCCTGGCTTGCTGCGGCTTTGGCAGTCTGCAGTCCGTAGGGACCCTTAAGAGTCTGCAGCGAATCAGTAACTACTCTGGAGTTGCAGGTGTCCAAGGGTGACGATGACTACTTATCACCACGTGGCTTGTTTGCTGACTTACTTAATCCATAAAAAAGTCTTCCACGACACAGGGTTTGTGCACTAAAACGGAAATTGTGCTTTAAAAAGGGAAAAAATACTAAATACTGACCTTCTTCAATTAGGTCTGCAAAATAAACTAACTATTTTTACCGCGGATTTTATCGCGTTGTATTAATATTATGTAATTCCCGAAGTTTCGGATCCTTTACATCAGATTTGAAAAACCACAAGTCCTCGCAAAAGAAAACCAATTCCTTCCCAGGTTGATTCGCGAGACTATTAAAATTAAAAAACACCTAAATTCCAATAGAGAGGGTGGCTGGAGCTTACTACCTGCTTGGAACCACATTATAGATTCCATTAAATCAAAATCCAAGGCCAAAACTGCAAGACCGAAGGATACGGTGAGCTCGTTCTGCGTGAATCGGATCGCCAATAAATAAAAAAATGTAAATTAGCTGTTAGTAATTGCAACATTAAGACGTCCAACAACTTAGTCTGCTCGTGACCATGGATGCTGTAAAGGATCCAAAACGTCGGGAATTAAATAATATTAATACTTACAACGCGATAAAATCCGTAAAAAATAGTTTTATTTCAATGTCTAATATTCGCGTAAGTGTCAAAAACCAGTAAGAGGCAAGCGTAATTTATGCAATGTACAACGAAAACATCTAAACTGCCTTAATAGTGTAGTGGTCCTCAGTGCGACTGCTACGCTAGAGGTCCAGAGTTGGATTCCCCAGCAGCAGTGTTATTAGATTTTTCTATAATATTGTCAGTAGCAACTCAGAGATTGGATTTGTGGCAATAGGCTCGAATGGGACCTAGAAATAACGGCGAACTGTGGGTCGTCTGCTTAACCCCTCGAGGAATACAGGCGTTTATGTTAAATCTAATTGTTTTTTACTAATTATAGTCAGAATTTTCACTGCCGCCCAAAATGACTTAATTTTATTGAGACATTCTAGAGAGAATTTGTAGGTAAAAAGGTCACAGACAAACAGAGCCTCTTTGGAGTCTAACTATACCAGATTTATGTATGAAAGATTGAGAACGGTTCGATTGATTCGGCCGTTTTTGTATTGCCGCGTTCGTAATTTTCAAAGGGTCGTGGGAGAACCATGCTTCGGCACGAATGGGCCGGATCGACCGGAGTGATACCACGGCCTCACAGAAAATCGGCGTTAAACAACGCTTACGTTGTGTTTCGCCGAGTGAGTGAGGTTACTGGAGGCCCAATCCCCTTTTAAAAGGTCGGCAACGCGCTTGTGACTCCTATGGTGTTGCAGGTGTCCATGGGCGGCGTTAACCGCTTACCATCAGGCGATCCGTCTGCTCATTTGCCCTCCTATCCCATAAAAAAAGGGTTTGTATAAAATGTTGTTTTTTTTCGATAAATCGTCCGGACATTTCGGGGATAGAGAGGCTAGACTACGCACGGGTCGTTACCTTCTAATATTTTATGCTTGCTTAGTCCACTCCGTAGATAAGTAACTGTGAAAAAAAAATCTCCAGGAGGCCCAAAAAAGTATGTCTTACGAAGATACAGAGAATTTACTAATAATGCTTAAGTAAAAGGTTTAACTGATTAGGGAATTTATTATTTGTTAATTAATATATTTAATGATTACTTATCCTTCGGTTAATTTATAATTTATTTTTATTAATGTGTATTTAGTTTGTGATTATTTTAGTCTTTATTAGCTCTTTTTGCCTGAAACACAGGATTACCTAGTTCAGGCACATGTATTATATTGTAACTAATTTATAATTTGTATTACCTAGTTTAAACTATCTTAGCAAAAAAAAATGTTTACTCAATAATTTATTTCTATTTCTATTATTTCTATTTCTCACTGTCCGAGAACGCACGATGAAGGCCGAACATAGCCGAATTAAATATTCAATCCTTTCAATTATTTTAGTAGTCCTCGTCTAATACAGAAGCAGTACTAACGTGTATAAATTGCTGTTTATGTTATGCGCGATTTATGAATGCGAAAAATGCGTCACATATTTATAAGAAAACCTAACAATTAAGTGTTTTTAAAATTGAATTAAGTTTGTAGTGTTTTTATTTATTTTATTTTTGCTAATGATATAATGGCAGTGTCTGTTCCGATGTTTTTGTATATTCTAGTTTTAATTTATTACGGTGAGTGAGCTCTTGAATTATCTCCTCTAAGTATTTTTATCTTTTTTATCTAATATAATAAACGATTCCGAACGATCTGAACTGCCTCATTAGTCTAGTGGTCCCAAGCGCGACTGCTACACTAGAGGTCCTGGGTTCGATCCCCAGGTCGAGCAAAGTGTTATTTGGTTATTATATGAAATTCTCAGTAGCGGCTCTGAGTCTGGATTTGTGCCCGGTTATAACATGGGACCTAAACATACCGGCGAACTGTGGGTGTACATTAAGTACGCCTCTGCCTAACCCTTCGGGGAATACAGGTGTGATGGTATGTATGTATATAAATAATCCCACTGCTAAGCAAAGGTCTCTCAAATTTCCTTCCATTGATATCTGATCTCTATGTACAAAAAATATGTACAAAAATTAGGAATAATAAAACCTGGATCCAGCTGTCCCTACCTGACCCCCCAGCAACTAACCAAACCTAAGCCGAGGTCCGAGTACCGTCAGGGGACGCCCCTAGCTGCTGTTGCTCTGTTTATAAGTTGTTTCTGGCTGGAGGAACTCGATGCCTCGCCATCAAGCCCGGTCACGCTGTCAAGATTCCCTTAATCAACAGCCTATAAAAAAAAACCATCACAAATTGACCGCGGTAAGCTTGCATGCCAATCGCGATAATTGTTCCGCCATGCAACCCTGTTGACCTTCAAAAACTAATATTAAAATCCCCACGAAACGTCACAAAAAAAGAAAACCCAAATACACTTTATTATGTTACGATCTCTATAACAACTAAACCGGTTTTGATGCTACTCCGCGTCAATGTTTAGATCAAGTTCTCAAATCGTACGATTTGTTTAATTTTCCTTAATCATACCAAGATTATATTCTGCTTATAGCATTAGTATCCTAAGCGTCTCTTTTTATTATTTAATGCGTAAAACTGTTTGGTTATTTCATGGGAAATACGAAACTGATTTTGATGTAGGTACATATTTTAGCAGAGTGGTAGCTAGTAAAATCAAAAGACCTTTCCAAAAGGAGGAAACGTCTTTTGATTTTACTGAAGATGGGATTGGATTCCAGTCTAACTAACGTCCGATTCCAATAACAAAACTGTACCAACACGTATGGCTAATTAATTTAATTTGACATATTCGTAGATAGATTTGCTTACTAGAGATAGCATTTTGACATAAGTTCCATACAAGTAATGTCAAAATCCTATCTCTAGTAAGCAAATCTATTGACGGATTTATTATGGGGACCGGCCGTAAATGTCGTTGAAGTATTCTAAGTAAAGCGGCGGCCATCAGACGTTGGTAGCCAAATTTTTGGGTTAATGTTATCAAGCCTTTTTTTACGTTTCTGACTCCCATATGTATTATCAGCGTATTAAATACTAGTTACTGTTGCCCGCAGTTTCTCTCACGTCCCAAAGATTGACATACTATAAGTCCGATTCTAGGCGGGGTATCAAGATGAAAAATGCATCAGATTTTAAGTTAGACCTCTAGCAACACATCGGTGAAAACTGCATTCAATTCCATGCAGTAATTGTTGCGTGATGCGCGTACAAACATACAGACAGACAAAAATTCAAAGAAATATTATTTTGGCTTCTGTTCTACTCTAATAAAGACCCCCCATATTAGTTTTTTTATTGTTGTTTTTATAATAATAATAATAATAAATCATTTATTATCAGGCTACTTAGGCCCATAGATACATACCTTACAAACTAACATATATATTGTAATATTACAGTTTGGGTTAGTATAATTAACTTAAAATTATGTTAGTAAACACACTTCACTAGCACTAGGTCACTGTGCGTTCTGGTGGCACTTGTCCGCGGAAGCGACGGAACACCACTCCTTGCGGCCAAAAGTCCTCTTTCATGACGAGATGTAGAAAACTAGTTGGTACTCGCACTACAAACGCCTTGAAGTTGACGTTGCGGCGTGATTCCAGTTGCTGCACTCTCGGCGATCCATTGAGCCTTTGGCGTACGTACTCCACAATGTCCTGCGCCTTAGTGGTGTAATGTAGGCGGGAAATGTACACCGGAGTATTCGATGACGCGGCCCGTATGGTGGGGGTGGGCTCCCCAGGAGCCGGGCCGCATCTGTTCTTGTTGGTTCGCTGACGACGCTTCCTCCTTTGCACCGTCACATAACCATCATCATCAGCCCGCTTCGATGCCTTTTCAGGCATGGGCTTCGGGGAAGGAGCATTAAGGGTGCTCACGACGACTCCAGCAGGATGGCTTCTTTTCGCTGTCTCTATTAACGCGGGCAGCTGATCGGAGAGTCGGGTAACTCGGGCGGCGGCGCGGGGAGAAGCCGCGGGGGCGGGAGTCGGGCTGCGGGGCGCGCACGGTGCGCACTCTGCAGGCTCAGCATTCGGCGGTGGCGGCGAAAACAAAACTGCTGATGCGAAGCTTGCCCCCGATATATCGAGGCCCGCTCCGCGACGCATGTTGATGTTCGATGCACTCGATGGTGACCCAGTTACCGCTACCGTCTTACGCAACTCTACAAGTTCATTGCGCAAATCGGCGACGGTATTTTGGGATGCATCTAACCGTTTCTGCACATCCACTAGGCTTGCCTTTAAAAGAACGATGTCTTTCAGCAGGCTCGTTACATCGACGTGGTCGAAAGTGACGGGAGGAAGCTTGTGCAGATCCCTCGCCACAAACGTGGGCACGTCGTCAGGGTCGGTCTCCTTAAGCAGCGTTATGATGTCCTGAACGCTTTTCTTAGTCCCGTCACGCCTGCGGGACACCATCTTGTCTGTCTTGTTCAACAGCTTGTACAAGAGCAGCTTGGAAGCAGCGATGTCGTCCTCACTAAAGTTCGTGGAGCAGATCTGAACTGCGGACACCTCGTCCATCACATCCAGCTTCTGCTGCAGGAACGCCAGCAGTTCGTTCGCCACAAGTTGTTGACTCATGGCGTATAAATTTCCGAGCAACGGCTTGCGCCGCGCTACACGACTTATAATAATATAAGTGTCAGCAACACGTCCACATAACAACACGGCTCATGCGAGACTGTTGTTATGTGGACGATTTTATACCACTAAGGTGTCAAACAAGCATACGGCCCGCCTGATTTTCAACGGTTACTGTAGCCTATGGACGCTTGTAACACTAGGGATATCACTCGCACGTACCCGACCCTATAAATTAAGGAGGAATAGTTGGGCTGGCAGTATAGGAGACATTTTGCCATGGATCCGATCACAGCGGTGGTAACAAAACACCACCGGTCCCCTACACTGCCTACACAACGCTTCCTCACGGAGCTCTGGCGACCTTGCTCACCGTTAGGAACACAACATAGCACGGAGCTATGTTATTTGGCTACAATTTTCTGCAAAATGGAGGTACTTCCCCAGTCGAGCAGCTCCAATTGTGATCGGAATTATTCAATTCCGCTATGCCCTACCTCTCTTAAAGTCTCTCTCTTAGTATTTCTTTAATATCTATAATGCACAGACAGCGGTCTGTTACAATTTTATTATAGGTACTATAGAAGAGACAAAATATATAATTTCCACGAGACGTGTCTTGTGATACGGGACAATTGTCCTCTCGAGTGAATATTGGTAAACATTGCAAAGGCAGGTACCAATTCACCAACTGGTTTTTTTAAATTTTACGTTAGAGTTGATAGTTTCATTGAGGTAAAAAGTAGCAAAACAGCATAATTATTTAAATAAAGTTGTATGAGTAACCTTTTATTTTTGGCAGGCATATCTCCGTCAGTGAGTGCTGTAACCAAGGATCTCAATAGAATCAGGGCCGTGCCAGCAGATGATATAGTATTACATGATAGATGGAAAAGACAGACAGAACAATGTCGGTAAGTACTGTTGCCAAAGGAGTGAGATATAAAATCATTAAAATAGTATACAGAGCTTCATACAGCCAGCTAACCGCATCTACGTAGGCCGAGGTTCACAATAGCTCGGGTCGCCATCCATTCGTTCTGTCATCATCCGATAAAATCGAATTGTTCAAAAATTCCTAGCCTACACAAATTATCACCCACACCCAGACCCGGAACAACTACCTGTAGATCATAATATTTGTTCCGTGCGGGGATCAAACCCACAACACGTAGTGTAGAGCCGATCGCTCAGGCGCTACCACAAAAATGCTGTCCGATTTTAATTTTTGTTTTTAAAAAACTGTTAACCCACTGTTGCGTGTATGAAGGTTGCTGGCGGGTTCTTATTGAAAGACGCACTGAAGTATGTTCCTTTATTTTCTTGCAGTTCCTTTCTTCCTTACTGTAATACTGCTGGTTTCGGAATGCCTAACCGAGTAACCGCATTTTTTTTTTGTATGCTGATAGCTGTTGATTCAGGGAATCTTCACAGCGTAACCGGACTTGGTGGCGAGGCACCGAATGCCTCCAGCCAGGAGCATCTTATAACTAAGCAACAGCAGCTAAGGGCGTCCCCTGCGGGACTCGACCTCGGCTTAGGGCGTTGCTGGGGGGACAGCTAGGGACGGCTGGATCTGGGTTAAATTATTTAGGGGCTAATTTAAAGCTACTGGCTCGGCGCGGGCCGGCTCGAGCAAGGGACGGGGAGAGTTACCATTAGAGGGTCTTCGCGACGGGCCTCGCCGGCGAGGACGGTAAATCGGAGTGCGTCTGTGTGTGTGCGTTTTGAGAGTGCTTGTCTCTCGGTTAGATTCCTGTAGGAGGGTGATAGGGTCGTCGGGGTAGGTCAGAGCGTGCCGTGGACGGCGGACGCTACTGATTTGGGAGGGTTTGTAGTCGGCGCTACTAACCACCAGGGGGTTGGGGTGATGGGGGGCCCGATCGAAGAAACGCTTGGAGGTGCGTTTCATAAAATGCTTGATGGTGGGCAGTTTCAGATCGACATGGAGTTCCCTATTGCGCACGAACCACGGGGCGCCCGTGGCTTTACGCATGAATCGGTTTTGGAGAGTTTGCATCCTTTGGATACCGGACCCTTCGATGTGTGCGAATACAACGCTCGCATAGGTCATGATGGGTCGAATACACGTCAAGTAAATTCTCACCTTATATTTAAGGGACAATTTACTACGTGCATTGAGCATGCCGTGGAGGCGTCCGAGAGCGAAAGCGGCGCGAGCGCGCACCGTCTTTATGTGCTCTCGGAACGAGAGACGATAGTCGAGAATCACGCCCAGGTATTTGGCTTTCTTTTCCCAAGGGATCGGTTGGCCGTAAAGGGAAATGGGACGGACTTGATCGGATCGTTCACCTCATCGAGGTGAGCCTGGTCTACAGGTTGAGTGCTGAGCGAGCATTGCGCCTCTAGACTGTCGGCTAGGCATTCGGATTTTTCGTCGTCTTCAAAGGCGGGCCTTTGATTCGGGCGATTTAGAGGGGGCATGGTGAACTGGCAATCGGATTTGAGCTTCCGAGTCAGGTGCCAAAAGGCCTGGTGGGTGGGCTCCAGGTCCTTCAACAGATTGTCCCAGCGGGCTTCGCGTAACTCAGTGATGCGTTCCTTTACAGCACGCTGTAAGTTGCGCATATGAGCACGGTTCGCCTCGCAGGGAAAGCTGTCGTACGCTCTGATGGCCGCGTTCTTCTCCGTCACCAGTGCACGCACATCCTCCGGCAGATTCCAGCGGTTATCAAACTCCTCTGGAATCTGTCGTGAACAATCGTTCAATAGGGTTTGTACGTGACCGGTTAGGGAGTCGATCGCGCCCGTAGCGTCGGCGGCCGAAACTAACGTGTCTGGGATGGCATCCAGGTGAACGGATGAAGTCGACTTGAGGCGTTCCTCTAGTTTCCTCCAGTCCGTTATCACCTTGGTTGGAGCGGGCTGACCTGGATCAGTGGGGTCGAGACGGGGGCCTATTTCTATGATCGCAGGTCGATGGTCTGAGTCTAACTCTTGTAGCGCGTCCAAGGAACGCAAACCTAGGTTTACATTCTTTAAGATAGCTATGTCGAGCACGACTGGTCTGTGGTTTACGTCACTGGGATAAAAGGTGGGCGTCATGGGGGCGATAATGTCATAATTAAGCAAGGTGCTTAGGTTATCCAGCTCTCTGCCTCTCTGGTTGTTCGAGTGGCAGTTCCAAGCGACATTCTTAGCGTTAAGGTCGCCCGCTATGAAATGAAATGAAATGAAATGAAATGAAATTATTTATTCTGCAAGTAGATCTTTAGAGATACTTTTACATGTCAATGGTTTGCGGTTTTTTTTTTTTTTTTAGCTAGATGGCTTCGGCATTTCCTAACTGACGACCTCTGAGAAGAAACACCGAAACAAACTCAGAGAATCATGGTCTCTTTTAAAGTCCAGACATGGAAGAACACTTATATGTGAGTGGTACGATGTAGGGTAATGTCTGAAATGGCCTTTTGAGGAAAGAACCATTGCAGCTTTGAGTAGACCAGTCCCAGCTGACGGCACGCATGCATCAGTCATCGTGTAGCTCAACCATAATTTAGGGAGCTCAACGACCGATATGATAACCGAATCACCCAAGCCTAAGAGGGATTCGAGGTCAGAGCGTAGGTGAAGCCTAGCGCTACTGGGGGGTATATAGGCCGATACTATAGTTATCCGTTGGTGACCGGTCATGCCTACTCGACATAGCGAGGTCTCAATATGCTCGAGAGTCGGAGGGTCCATAGGGATGCAGTACAAAGACCTTTTGTAATAGATGAGAGTACCGCCCCCTCGAGTGCGAGTCCTGTCGTTGCGCACTATATGATAGTTTGCAATTCCAGGATTCCTCTTTGAGGGCTTGAGGAAGGTCTCCTGTACAAGGAAGATGTCAATTTGATGATCGCGGAGGAAGGTGGCGATCTCATCGCGTTGACCACAAATGCTGTTAGTATTGAAAAAACCTATTTTTAGGGAACGGGGTTTGGTTCTGCCTCTATTTCCTGCCATTGGAATTAGAAGCGGAGTTCAGAGAATGACTTTATTAAGTCAGAGTAGGCGTACACAATCTGTGCAACGCGGATACCGTCTCCCTCATTGGCTTTGGGGGCGAGAACGAAGGATTCGATCCGTTCGTATGGGGCTATGTTGGCCCCTTTTGCGGCCGAGTCCCAGATCCGTTCCGCTGGTGGGCGGCCAGTGGATGGATCAGTGGGAGGTGAGGAGGCCGCGGGTCGTGGGGCGGGTCTAGGGACGGGTGCGGGCCTGGGGGCCGGAGCCGGTTGGGACTGAGGTAGAGTCACCTGGGTGACCTGAGGGATGAGCGCTCCCCGGGGCGAAACGGGGTTCCCTAATAAGGGTGGGCTGTTAACCGCGGTATGCGGCGTTTTGAGGGGCGGGAACGACTGCTGATGGTTCAGCGCGTTCCATGGAGAAGGCCTCTGAGGGCTGAGACGGGCAGGGGGAGCGGCGGAAGGGCTCTCTCTTTGAATTTTGTTGGCTACACGTTTAGCCAAATTTGGTTTGGTCTTTGGGGCTTGAGAGCAGCCGCGGTAGTTGGCCGGGTGGCCTTGCTGTCCGCACAGAACGCAGCTAGGCGGTTCTGTGCGGAGCGTCCTGTCTTTCGGACGACTGCAGTCTATGGTGGCGTGGTCGCCCAGGCATTTCACGCAACGGGATTTTGCGTGGCAGTTTCTGCCCGCGTGCCCATAAAGTTGGCAGTTGTGACACTGACCAACGGGTCCCCTTTGTGGGGTTTTTCGACGTGAATGCCAGACAGGTGGCATACGTCTTTGATATTAAAAATGGCTTTGCAGCCATCGATGGGCTCGATGATGACGAGCACCATATTGTAGAGCTCGCCACCACGGCCACGGTGCATACGGTGCACCTCTAGGGCGGGGATGTTCTGCGATTTAAGATCGCTGAGGATGTCGTCAGTGGCTATTTCTTTGGGAATCCCGCGGATTACCACTCTGAGGGGTTTTTCTTCAGCCAGCGTGTAGGTGTGGAAGTTCACCTTACGCTGGTTTAATAGGGCCGTGAAGGCCCTGAAGATATCGGGGGTCGGAAGGGTGACTTTGATGCCATCCTTCACTGTGTGATTCGTGTAGTTGATTCTGCGATCAACACACGCTTTAAAGATATCGACCCACAACGATTTGTCGTGGACGATGACGGGGGGCGGGGCTTTCCCTTTTTTGGGCGAGCCTGGGATGGCTGGGTCCTAGGGCGAGGACTAGGGGAGGGGGCGGGGGCTACCCGCGCGGAGGTAGAGGGCTGAGAGGGGGATGGGGAGGGGGGTACCTGCGCTGAGGTAGAGGGTTGCGGGGAGGCTGAGGTGGGGGTAGGGCTGACTTCAGCGGTCTTGGGGGCCTTTGGGGGGGCACCGTTAGAGGCCTTGTTTTTACGTGGCCTCTTTTTCCCTGCTACGGGGATAAACCTATCTGATGAGTCAGATGAGGCGGAGTCTGAGAGAGAATTCTCAGACTCAGAGCCGCGCGGTGCCGATGTGTCCATCGGTACCGTTTGGGATCGGGGCGGAACAAAGGGAGACGGTGCACGTGCATCGCATTCCTCGGAGTCGGACAATAGGAGTCCAAACCTATTGTTCGCGATCGCGGGATTCGGGGAACCAGACAAAAGGTCCGGGTTGTAAAAGTCGTCGTTATCGGGGCTTAACGGCGAGTCGTAATGTTCCCTAACAATGCAGGGAACATCTGCGTCCGGTGATGCCGGACTATCGGG
The DNA here is from genome assembly GCA_910591435.1 of Acronicta aceris. Lineage (NCBI taxonomy): Eukaryota > Metazoa > Arthropoda > Insecta > Lepidoptera > Noctuidae > Acronicta > Acronicta aceris. The sequence continues at coordinate 4,086,620 of OU342786.1, read as the reverse complement.
AATGACGGGGCGGGTAGCTTGAGCAGGTGGCTCAAGGCTTTCCTACTAACCGCATTTTTTTTTTCGTCGAGAATCACGCCCAGGTATTTGACTTTCTTCTCCCAAGGGATCGGTTGGCCGTAAAGGGTAATGGGACGGACTTGATCGGAGCGGTCGTTACTTTTGTGGAAAAGAACGGCCGCGCTCTTGGAGGGATTTACCTCGATTCTCCATTTCCTGAACCAATTACCGAGGTCATTGACCGAGGTCTGGAGAATCTTGGTGACGGAGGGTAGGGATCTGCCGGAATGGTAGATAGCCGTGTCGTCGGCGAATAGAGCCAACTTCGACTTGGAAATTTTAGGGATATCGCTGGTGTACAGCGCGAAAAGAAGCGGGGAGAGCACGGAGCCCTGAGGGACTCCGGCGCGGATAGGATGAGGGGTCGACAGAGCGCCGCCCTCTATGCGATAGCGAAAAGTGCGATTCGACAAAAAGTCTCGTATGATGAGCACGAGACGGTCAGGCACATTTAGGGAGTACAGCTTGAAAATCAAGCCGTTGTGCCAGACTTTGTCGAAGGCTTTCGCTACGTCGAAGAAGAGCATGCCTGTCGTCAATCCGCGCTGGAACCCAGCGCTGATGTGTTCGACAATGCGATGCACTTGTTGGACGCACGAGTGTTTGGTCCGGAAACCAAACTGCTCGTCGGGAATGAGTTTATTGGATTCGGCAAAATCCTTTAATCGGGAGTAAATGAGCTTCTCATAAATCTTCCCGAGGACGTTGAGAAGACTTATGGGGCGATAACTGGTCGGCTCAGTACGGGGTTTGCCGGGTTTGGGGATTCCGATGACAGTGGCTTCTTTCCACGTCTGGGGAAAAATGTTATTATTTAATGCCGCATTGAAGATGGCGGTCATTAACACTATGAGGGGGGCGGGGAAGAGTTTGACCACCTTGTTGGTGATACCGTCTGAGCCGGGGGCTTTCCTGGGTCGTAGATTCTTGACGATCGTCCGGACCTCGTCCACTGAGACGGGGGGAACGGGATCGTCGGGAGCGGGGGCAGGGGTGGGGTCGCGGTCGGGGTTGAGGTTGGGACTATCAGGGGGCTCGGGGGGTTTTATTTTTTATTTTATTTTATTTTATTAGGAATAACAAACAGATCTACAATTTCTATTATTTAGGAAGTTACATTAAGTAGATTTTACGATTGTACATCCAACTGCGTTATTCACAAAATATGTAAGACATGTTAAAAACTTAAAAACTACGTCATGCAAAAGGAACAGTATGAACTAACAAAGGATTACATATTATGCCTAAAAATAAGTGATACATTAATTTGTAGAAGAATTCTCCAGAGAGCTTAGAGTTTTGAGCACCTGATTTCTGAATCTTCCAACAGAGTCTCCAAACAGGTCAAGGTTGTGAAAATAAGTATTGAAGTTATTAGGAAGTCTTCGCAGAGGCGCACGTATACCAGCGTTAGTTCGACAAGCGGTGACGGCGAACACTGGCCGGGCACGCGCACTGCGCATTAACGTTGTTCTAGGGACTATATAGAATAATTTGTTGCAAATGTCTGAACAGTCATAAGAATTGTTGCACAAATCATATAAAAACATTACTTCAAGCAGTAACCGTCTGGACTTTAAGTTGGTAAGTCTGTATTTTTTAAGTAAGTACTCATAGGACGCAGACGTATGGAAGCAACGGTAATGCATGGTTTTCAAATATTTTCGTTGTACTGCCTCAATACGATCAGAATATTTACTGTAGTAGGGATTCCATACCGCAACTGCATATTCAAGCTGTGATCGGACTAGAGATTTAAAAAGGTGCAGGTATGTGCTTGGAAGCCTAAATTCATTTGAAGATCTCATTATGAAACCATACATTCGGTAGGCATTGCTAACTATTTTATTTATATGTATATCGAGGTGGAGTTTTTCATCGAGTAGCACACCAAGGTCTCGAACGAGGGATACTCTGGTGAGATTTACATTGTTAAGCGAGTAAGAATAATTAACGACATTTTTGTTTTTAGTGAAGCTGAAAGCTGGGAAGCTGGGTTGGAGGGAGAGTGCGACTCTTCGTTCGACTTCGGCGTTCACCTCATCGAGGTGAGCCTGGTCTACAGGTTGAGTGCTGAGCGAGCATTGCGCCTCTAGACTGTCGGCTAGGCATTCGGACTTTTCGTCGTCTTCAAAGGCGGGCCTTTGATTCGGGCGATTTAGAGGGGGCATAGTGGACTGGCAATCGGATTTGAGCTTCCGAGTCAGGTGCCAAAAGGCCTGGTGGGTGGGCTCCAGGTCCTTCAACAGATTGTCCCAGCGGGCTTCGCGTAACTCAGTGATGCGTTCCTTTACAGCACGCTGTAAGTTGCGCATATGAGCACGGTTCGCCTCGCAGGGAAAGCTGTCGTACGCTCTGATGGCCGCGTTCTTCTCCGTCACCAGTGCACGCACATCCTCCGGCAGATTCCAGCGGTTATCAAACTCCTCTGGAATCTGTCGTGAACAATCGTTCAATAGGGTTTGTACGTGACCGGTGAGGGAGTCGATCGCGCCCGTAGCGTCGGCGGCCGAAACTAACGTGTCTGGGATGGCGTCCAGGTGAACGGATGAAGTCGACTTGAGGCGTTCCTCTAGTTTCCTCCAGTCCGTTATCACCTTGGTTGGAGCGGGCTGACCTGGATCAGTGGGGTCGAGACGGGGGCCTATTTCTAGGATCACAGGTCGATGGTCTGAGTCTAACTCTTGTAGCGTCTCCAAGGAACGCAAACCTAGGTTTACATTCTTTAGGATAGCTATGTCGAGCACGTCTGGTCTGTGGTTTGCTAACCGCAGAAACTGCCCTTGCTTATATAATTTCTTAGAGCCAATCAGAACACTTCAATTTTGCACACGGTACTAATCGCGATAGGCTGGACCAATCAGAATGCTTCAAATGTGCACACGGCACTAATGTTTACTTTGTATGGGAATGTAATTTTGGCAGTTTTCTGTGGTTAAGAATACCTTACATAGATTTAATTACTTTTATGACATAGTAATTAACTTATTCTACATAATTACATAAACTTCTTATCATTTATTCTTAAATAAAACCTTAAAAAATGCAAAAATGTGTTAGCGGTCCTGGTTACGGTAAAGAAGTGTCGTACCTTAGTGTTTTGTAATGACATGGTACAAGTGGTGCCACCTGGTGTTTAAATGACAACTTTAACTGATAATTTCTACTTGACCTAGCTTAGTTATTAAGTATATTTACTAAGATTTAATAAAAAACAAAGGGAAATAACCATTTATTTAAACTTAGTAACTACTATTTGCATATACTTATTCACTTAATAATTGTATTTGAACAATAATTTTAACTTATCACGAAGCATGATGTATCGTCGCTAACACCCACACTAGGATTTTCTCCCGTATCGTGGATGCATTTACAAACGCAAATTCTCAAATATTTGCTCCGTGTGGGGATCAAAAGCACGACATTCGTCCCATTTATTCATTCCCATTTGTTTTCCAGCCTAGGCCAGTGGAAGTGTAAAGATGGTACCTGCATTGACATCGACGGCAAGTGTGATGGAAAGATAGACTGTCCAGACCGAAGCGACGAGACTCACCCGCTTTGCAGGAAAACCAAGTGAGTTTGAGTTTTTTCATATGTCAAAAGCTATAAGCTTTTGCGTGAAAGAATAACAAACATCCATACATCCTCACAAACTTTTACGTTAATAGGATCACGTTTATGTAGGACCACTTTCAACAACCGACATCATCATTTTCTGCATCATCATCGTGATTATCATCGTCAATTCATAGTGCTCATCATCCCTACCGTTGTGCAGAAAATCCAAGATTTAATTTCTTTTTGTGACATGACATGCTACATCCGTCATGGATAATTTTCTCTATTATCAACGTGATTATCACAGTCAATTCGTAATCATCGTCATCTTCATCATCACGGTAATCATCACCGAAATCGTGATCGCTATCATCATTAGATAATATCAAAACCCGTGTTTGTTTTAACTTGATCCAAATATAAAGTTACTTTGCTTCTAACTTGCTTTTCAATAGATGTCGCCAACGTCACCTTATGACGTAAATTCAGAATGTAAAGGAAAATTTCAATTAGACTGGTGGGGTTCGCGGTGGCTTAGAGGTCAGAACGTCACTCTGTTTTATCTAACCAGAAGACTCAGGTTTAAATCCTGCCCACGATAAAATTTTTCCTTCACTAAAATAACTTTATGATCTTAGCATGGAAAATGCAAAAAAATCACAACAATATTGATCCAGATATTTCTAATGATTTCTCTATTAGATGTCAGGCAAATTGGTTCCGATGCACGTACGGTGCATGCGTGGACGGTACAGCGCCCTGCAACGGTATCGTCGAGTGCGCAGACCAGTCCGATGAGCTGCTTCCCAAGTGCAGGAACGAGACAGATGTAACACTGTAAGTGTCAGCTCCAGGAATATCATATCTCCGCACCCCAATTTCTGGGCAATGCCGATGTGACTCCTTCGAAGTACGAAGAGTCTCAATGTCGTGTATGCCCCTTCATACAAAAGAAGGAATCCTCCGACCAGACGGGTGATTGCCTGGCGGTTCAAGTCGGGCATCTTTATAGTTATATGCAATTTGCATTGTAAAACTACGAAGCTCTTATGTACGCAATAGATGTCACTACAATATGTTAAGAATGGTTATCAATCTATAAATTGACCGCAGCAATGCATTTGATCAATAGTGTTTCAGTACACTTGTGTACACACAAAGCTTAATTTTCTTCCAGAGGAAGATTTCGGTGCCAGAATGGAAATTTTATACCCGCTTCTGACTATTGCGATGGCGTCCCAGACTGTCCGGACGGATCGGATGAGACTGTGCGCGCATGCGCAGCAAAAAAATGCCCATCAAACCTGTTCCAGTGTGCTTACGGCGCCTGCGTTGACCAAAGAGCAGATTGTAATGGTGTTAGTATAATTTTTACTACATAATAAATATTGACTACGTAACTGCCTCATTAGCTTAATGGTCTTGAGTGCGACTTTTGATTCCCAGGTCGAAGAGTTATTGGGTTTTTCTATGAAACTGTCATAAGTCATGCTCAGAGTTTGGGATTTGTGCCCGGTTAATGGCAATAGGCTCGCCCTCTATTACGTGGGACCTAAATATACCGATGAACTGTTGGCGGATGGGCAGCTAACAAGCTAACAGTTTAGCCAATTCATATTGAAAACCCTTAAAATAATCTTTTGCAATTCCCCATTTTGATTCAATGTATTTTTGCATCGTTAATTTGGAAAAGATAACATTTGGTGTGCTGAAATAGCCGTAAAGAATCACTATTCATATAAATCACGGAAGTATGAATGTATGGCACGATGAGAAGTATGTAGAAGTCATCTAGGCTTCACATCGTGCCATACATTTCCAGTTACCTCTAAGTGTACGTAAAGCCTACACAATGCGAGGTCAGATTCTCCTAGAAAATATGGCTCGGTCTGTATCCGTCCGTATCCGTAAATCATATTGTCAATAATCAATAGCAGCGATTTTAGACCCCCTATTGGGTCAGCTAGTTTAAAATATAATTTCTCGTTTCAGCAAAAAGAATGTATTGATGGATCAGATGAGTCCGAGGAACTATGCAGAAAACAGGATTACAAACCTCCAAGCAACAATAGGCCACAGTTCGACAGGTAAGAAAGATGTTCTTCAAATTATTCTTTTTCTAATGTATCTTTATGATGAACTCTTTTTCTGTCCGTCTATTGTCTACCAAAATGGCCTCGTTTGTCAAACGAGGCCATTTTGCGCCATTGAGCCAATGAGCACACTAATATCTTGAATCACAAATATTTCGAAAAGTCAATGGTCTTGGCTTTTGATCTTGAGATCTGGGAGTCCATTGTCATAGCAGATACATTTCTCATTAATTTCCTATTTCTATAGACCAGTACTACCGGGAAAATGTGTGCTGCCGCCATATCCAGATAATGGGAAGTACGTAGCGACCAACGCGCTATACGGCACCCCTGGCCAAGGGTTCCAGTCTCTCCGTCTGAACGTGACCTGCGACCCAGGGTTCGGGGTCATCGACACCAACAACGTCTTCTGCCAGGATGGAACCTGGTCGGGCTTTCTACCGCAATGTGTCCGTGAGTACTGGCTCTTAAAAGATTTTGAATAGATCAATGGTTTTCGGCAGTGGTCTCGGTAGCTTAGTGGCTAAAGTGTATCCGTAAGGTTCGCATCCTAGCTGAGATCGAATTTTCTATTCACTAATTTTTTTATCTTCTTCTTCCAGGCTTCTGCAAACTCGACATTCATCCTTCAGTGACCTATCACTGCCTTGTCTCCGGTAGCATCGAGGGCCGGCGCCAATGCAACGACTTCGAGCCTTCGGGGACAGTCATCCTACCAGAATGCAACAGACCTAACTATCACACATATATTCCTTTACCTTATATGAGATGCATCAATGGAATGTGGGACCATGTCGCTGTATGCAATCCAGGTTGGAAATAACTGACAGTAATTTTTACGGTATAACGCCATTTATGGTCGATATTATATCATGGAAAAGAGAGTGAATGACGAGGAAATAGGGATGAATGGAAAAAAAGGTCATTTCGCACCGACACCAAATAAATTTGGACATGATCAGGAAGATGATGATGCTTACTCATTCTACTTCAAATGTGAATTGTATTTCCTAGGCTACGTTTAAATTCCTCTAACCACGTTAACAGTTTCCGTAACACTCGTAACATAGTTTCGAGGAATAAAATCGGCGCCTCCCTGTGATACATACGTACCTTCGGTTGTCACCACTGCGTGGGCTGCCCAGAGGAGTTTTGCGATTTGAATGATTGATTTCCTTTTTTTCTAGAGTGTGGCCGGTTGACACCAGATGGCATCGACCTGATCATAGAAGGCAGGCCCGCTTTACGAGGTGAACTGCCATGGCACGTCGGTATCTACCTTAAGAGGCCTGGAAAGGCACACAAACAAATCTGTGGAGGGTCCCTCGTCACCAACGCTGTTGTGATATCTGGTTAGTTTTAATCAGCAGCATCAACCCATGCTGTCCCACTGGGCAAGGTTCTCTTTCAGAGTGAGGCACGCACCTCTGACTTTGGAGAATCATGTGCGTTTTTATTAATTTATCACTCGTCTAAATGGCGAAGGAAAACATCGTGAGCAAACCTGCAAGCTGAGAGGTTCTCTCAAAGGAGGAAATTAAATTGAACGCTAGATCACTGCGGGTTAGTAGACTTCACAAGACTTAGAAAATCTCTCTGGGATGCAGGTTTTCTCGCAATGTTTCCGTTCCGGTGTACTTCAACTGAGATCGATTATGTATTTCTTTCACAAAAATTAATTGTGTTTTTATCATCGCTTCGATAAGTTTGTGGTGCCGACGCTGCATCATTTAAACGTTACCAAGATACCATGAAGGTTATTATTAAATGAGGTTACAATGCAGCTGTACCGATATCTACCGCACTACATACTAACTGAACGGATAAATCCTGAATCGCGCAAGTGAAGTTTGCAACGCAACTTCGATATACTTATGCAACCGCCCGACATCAACCGTCGGGCCGTGGCCCACCAGGCAAAACCACCTACCTGGTCAGAGGATCCTCCCTTTGGTTGGAGGAGCAACACACCACGCCTCTCCATACAGCTATATTTAAACCACAATTTCTACATACCTACCTATTTTAAATCTTTTTTTATATTTTCAGCTGCTCATTGCTTCTGGGACGATGTGGGTATGAAACAGCCAGCAGTCAACTACGCGGTAGCCATTGCTAAATTGTTCCGAGCTTGGGACAGTGAGGAAGACAAAGACGCACAGAAGTCGGACGTAAGAGACGTTCATACTATTGCCCTGCCTGTGTTCGCCGAAGGCAGCGGCGTACTAATGAACAAACGTACTAATGTACACCTACAGTTCACCGGTATTTTTTTTGGTTCAATGCAATAGGGGACCGAGCTCATTTCCATTAACGTACCACAATGCCAAACTCATAGATGCTACTGAGAAATTAGAATTTCATATTTATAACACTTTCGTCAACTTGGGAATAGGTCCCGGGACCTCTAGCGTAGAACTTACTTATTTATTACTATATCTTGGCTTATTTTTCCCTATTTGGGTATTTGTTGTCAATGTACAGGGAGCTATAAATTTCCTGTCTTAGTTGACCTGATGAAACTTCAGAAATCTGCCCTGGGGAGTTTGCCAGCGAGCCATGGAGTGCAGCACGTTAGAAGTACCGTTATCAGACCGCATAAAGAACAGTGTACTGCGCTCCAGAACTCAGATCGCTGACGTTGTTGATCAGAAAGCCGCAAGGTTACATCTGCCGCATGTCGGATGAGTTGTTGGAAAAATCACCACCGAGTGGAACCCACATAACTTTAGACGACGTCGCGGCAGGCCCGGATTGGCCGGCCAAGCTAAGCCAAGCGGGCGGGACAAGCTAGACCTTTATTGGAATTTTAGCCGAAGAAAGATCTAAACCAAGAGGAGTGGAAGGGCGTAGGGAGGCCTTTGCTCTGCAGTGGGATGATAACGGCTGTATAAAAAAAAAGTTGATCTCGCAGTATAATAAAGGTTTTTGGTATATGTAGAGTCGGCTTATTCTGATAATTTATGGCGTGTCCTTGAATCCGCTCCCCTAGTCATAAGGTAGCTAATGATTGAGTACGTTAATTAACATCTCTGAGTTAATTGTCATCACCCGTTAAAGTGGTTTTGCAATCTTTTTTTTATAAATAAGAAACTATATTGTATCACTTCAGAATAATTCGTAGTTATTACGGTGAATATTTCTTTACTCACGTCACTACTACCGAGGTCATGCGGAGCGGAACGATATAGCATCAAGCCAGTCCTAATAGTTGGTAAGTTAAGAAAATTAACACAGTTTGATAGTATCGTCAGTGGAGGGGAAACGGGATTGACATCTGAATGCAGTGTTGCCACTTTGCCAGTCAAATAAGACTCAGAGTTATTTTGTGTAATAGTACTCATGAAGTAAATAGATACATCTTACGCTAAAGTAGTCAGACCATATTTAGGTATGTATGAAAGTCATCTTTTTTCTCGTATCACTATGATGTTACTCACTATGATGGGAAAACCCGATAAACGGGTGCAAATGTCTATATCACCACCCCGTATGTATAAATGGTCTTTCAACAGGTGAAGGATATTCACATCCCCAATCGCTTCCAAGGAAGACAGGCAAATTTCCAGGAAGATATAGCCCTACTGATCCTGGAGACTCCCTTCGTTTATCACAACTACGTCAGACCGGTTTGTCTGAACTTCGACGAAACCTTTCATGATAGACAGCTGCGGCCTGGAAACCTGGGAAAGGTAAGGTATCCATGGTCGTGGCGAATTTCAAGAATTCCTACTATACTATAGGACAAGGGTAGATAGGTACGGTTTTTAGTCGATACGAATCCGACATACCCATGTGATGCCCATCCTTGAGAATATCCCGTACTATAAAAAAACAGGTCCTAACTCGTCATTCCATTCCAAAATGACGCATGTGTATAATGCAAGAGGTGACCCATGTGAAGAGGAGGTCACCAGGGAATATGGTACTGCAGTATTCTCTGCCTGGTCGAAGGTCCAGGAGAAGACCCAAGACAATGTGGGAATTTGTAGTGCAAAACGATATGACAGAGTGTAAGGATTCCGAAGATACCTCATCTCGTAAGACACGAGAAAATATCCCACTTTTTCGGTGGACCTCTAGAGGACGGACTGATTCATTCATTCATATATTTATTGCAATCCATAATGTACATATACAGGCGGTAAGAATAATAGAGAGAAACAATTATGGACCCTGTCGGGCACAGCAAAATTAATAGGTTACGATTGTCTGACTTACTTAAAGTCAAACGACTTTTGCGTGTGAGAACAAGTTTTCTCTCGGTTGCTGCGGCTCTGGCAATCTGCTGTCCGTAGGAACTCTTGAGGCTCGGCAACGCATCAACCACTCCTTTGGTATTGCAGGTGTTCATGGGCGATGAGTTAACCACATGTCTAGTCTACTGGTTTGCCGACTTAACCAATAAAAAAAATGTCTTATCTTTACAGGTGGCCGGGTGGGGTCTCACAGATGAAAAAGGAAAGCCTTCCAAAATCCTGAAGGTGGTGGAACTTCCTTACGTGGACATCCAGGAGTGCATCACAACTTCCCCACTGACTTTCAGGGAAAACCTTACGGGTGATAAAATCTGCGCTGGGTATTATAACAATGGTAAGTATAGTTGTTTTAAAAGAAAATTTATCATACAAGGTATAATTATATGTATGAAAGTGGAAAGAAAGAATCGTAGCAAATGGCGGTCTGTAGCTTGTGCCTACCCCTGTGGGGGAACAGCGTAACTGTATGTACAGTATAATTTGAATATTTTGTTTCGTTTGTATAAAAATTGAGTTCGGAATTATTTATTTTAGTGTGTTAAATAAAACACATGTTTGTTCGAGTTCAGAAAATTTGTTTATGCTTCGCAGCGCCATCTAGCCGCCCCGGCGCGTAGCAAGGCACTAAAAACCTATAATAATTATCTGCGGTGATACGCGCGGCTGCGGCCAGATGGCGCTTAACAATATTGATTTGTGTAACAAGTGTAAGTCTCAGAAACCAGTAAGCCTACGTCCATACAAAAAAAAAACGCTAACTCTAAACGGTTTTCAGGTACGGCGCTATGTCAAGGAGACAGTGGCGGAGGCCTTGCATTTCGTGAGTCTGATCAAGGCATCGACCGTTACTACCTCAGAGGCATCGTGTCCACTGCGCCGAGAGGCGATTACAGATGCAACCCCAACACTCTCACTGCCTTCACAGAAATTCTACGACATGAACGTTATATTAAACGATTTCTTTAAACTTTTGACCGCCACAGACAAATGGTGACAGATTTCTAAAGGAAATTTGGAGCTTGGCGCCGAGAGCGCGCTTATCCTGTTTTGACGTGGCGATCAAAAGTTTAAGCTTTCAAATATCAATTGGTTTTTCGCAATTTTTGGGTCTAAAACACATTTTAGATTCATGGCAATAGTAATTGCCTACTAAAACTTTTGCTTAAAAATTATGCGTTATTGTAGTTAGAAGTTGTGTAATTTTTTTAGCAAACGAACATGTCAGCTAGCCTTGACCCCTTCTCACTCTGACGGGAGACCCGTATCCGGCAGTGGGATAATATATGGATTGATCATATAGGTGATAATCTTTTTATTTTCTTACTAGCTTTTGCCAGCGACTTCGTCCGCGTGGAATAGTTACTTTGTTCCCTAGTTCTTCGCCCGCGGTTTCACCTGCGTTGCCCCGTTCCTAAGGGTTGTAGCGTGATGTTTTATAGCTTGAAACCTTTCTCATGAATCACTCATTTTCCCAACATTTCCCTTCACTGCTCTGCTCCTATTGATCGTAGCGTGATGAAAAGTATACTATAACCTGTGGTTTGGGCTGTGCGTTGATAGATCACTATGTCAGTCAGTCTAACCTAACGTAATAGTAGACAAATATAATCAGAAAGCTCCGGCCTGCTAAGCTATCGGGAGTTACACGTGTTATAGTGAGTCAACCATAAAAGATAGACATTTGCTGTCGTGGAATATTTTTTATATAATTTTAAGGAGAGCATTTCCGTCATACATGATTTCTGTGTAGCTTTAACCATTAAGGCTGCACACGCGACGGAAGCTTAAAAAATGGAGTAAGTTCTCCTGTTTTCCCAACATTTCCCTTCACTGCTCTGCTCCTATTGATCGTAGCGTGATGAAAAGTATACTATAACCTGCCCAGGAGTATGAAGAACAATTGTACCAAGTTTCGTTGAAATCCGTCGAGTGGTTTTTGTTTCTATAACGAACATACAGACAGACAGACAGACAGACAGACAGACAGACAGACAGACAGACAGACAGACAGACAGACAGACAGACAAAAATTTTACTGATTGCATTTTTGGCGTCAGTATCGATCACTAATCACCCGCTGATAGTTATTTTGGAAATATATTTCATGTACAGAATTGACCTCTCTACAGATTTATTATAAGTATAGAAGATGTGATTGAGGGCAAGCTAGCAGACGGATCGCCTGATGGTAAGAGAGAAAATATATAAACTAAATTTACACTCAGACACAAAAATAGATTAAATCTGCCGTCGTCCCGACTAAAAATGCTGTCCTCCAGCCCCTTAGTCATGTCTATAAAAATATACAATAAGTTACCACAAGCCATTAGTGAAGAAAATAAATTTAATAGTTTTGTAAATAAATTAAAATTCTTTCTAATAAGCTCTAATAAACTTTAAAAATAATATATATAATCAAATAAATAATTATAGGTATTTAATCATTGAATTAATGCAATAATATAAATTATTCAATAAAAATTAAAAATAGTAAAGTACCATCTAAAACCTACAATAAGAAATAGTTTATAGTACCTATTTGATAAGTATAGTAAATATATAAATATATCTACAATAATAATAATGTAATTTGCTGTGCCCTACAGGGTCCATAATAATTGTTCCTAGCTCTAAGCATACATGTACCTACCATCTAAGACGACATTGTGGAATGCAAATAAATGAATATGAATATGGCTAACTTTCTGTGTAAAAGGCTCAGCTAGATTTCAATTCACTTCCATTCCATCCACACCTCGTATCACATATGAAAATGTAGACGCAAACGCAATTTATATGTCCTAAATAACAGAATTCTTTAGACAATGACGTTTTAGAATAATGTATAATTTGTGTATATGAACTATTTGTGTTGCCAGTATTTTGTGTTTAATGTGTAAATATATAATTGAATTATTATTTCGCTTTTTATTTAATCTTCGCATTTCGTAGTAGGTTATTTTTTATTGTCGAAACCCTCATGGATTTCTGCCGCCCGGGAAAGACGACGGGGCGTGTCGCACTCCACCCAGCTTTTTGCTGGGCTTAGGGGACCGATGTTTCATTCCTGCGCGACCTCGTAGTACCTAGATGGGTAACTTAACATCAGGCAAACTAGCGGTCAAGCGTAAGCCTATCACGAATAATAAAAAAAAAAAACTAAAAGTATACATGAGTTGTACTTTCATCAATCTCAGATGCTCGTAGATTTAAAAAAAAACGGAAATTTTTTAAACACCTAGAATTTAGTTTTTGAGCAAGATAAAATCACTCTAAATAATAACCCTTCTTCTGGCGGAGTCGGGTAAAAAATTAAGACTATATTATACAACTAGCTTTTGCCAGCGACTTCGTCCGCGTGGAATAGTTACTTTGTTCCCTAGTTCTTCGCCCGCGGTTTCACCTGCGTTGCCCCGTTCCTAAGGGTTGTAGCGTGATGTTTTATAGCTTGAAACCTTTCTCATGAATCACTCATTTTCCCAACATTTCCTTTCACTGCTCTGCTCCTATTGATCGTAGCGTAATGAAAAGTATACTATAACCTGCCCAGGAGTATGAAGAACAATTGTACCAAGTTTCGTTGAAATCCGTCGAGTGGTTTTTGTTTCTATAACGAACATACAGACAGACAGACAGACAGACAAAAATTTTACTGATTGCATTTTTGGCGTCAGTATCGATCACTAATCACCCGCTGATAGTTATTTTGGAAATATATTTCATGTACAGAATTGACCTCTCTACAGATTTATTATAAGTATATAGATAGATAGAAGATAATAAACGACAATCATAAAATTATAATTGCATTGCATTTACAATTTAAAAAAAATAAGCGTTTCAAGTGGCGTCGATGACTCATGCCGGGCGACTCAAGTAACGTGATTTGTGTTTGTAGCTAGGTTCACGGTCTTTTTTTAATATAAAATAATCATCTACAATTACACGCACACATTCATTCCTGTCATTACTACTTTGTCAAATTGCTTCTAAGTGTAAGTTTGAGTATGTCAGAATTTATGTTTTTAAACGCACCCACGATACAGGAGATAATCCTAGTGTGGGGCATAATTCAAATGCGATTAATTAATACTGTGCCAAACGGGCGTTAACCTCCCAGCGCACGGGATATAATAATATGTCGGTCGGAGTGTGGCTGGCGTGACGCTGACGTCCTGCACCTATAGGTTCCGCATAGACGCAAGAATAACTTGAGGGTTTTCAGGGGTTCTGTTTTCAGCAGCCGTAGTAAATAAAACGCACGAATATTTTCATCTAAAATATTCCCGGCGAGCGGTTCTGTTTCTGTCTCCTTGCTTCTAGTGAAATTCCGGGAGCACCGATGACTGAGATCGCCATTCGCCACTGACACATTTTGTGATTACTAACGTACGGCCGAACTCAACCTTAACGAGGACCGCAAATCGTTCACCGTTCTTGGCTATTTTTATTAAGAATTTTATTTTCCTATCGGTACATTTCTGCTTATATCTATTGGCTTATAGCCGTGAAGTTTCAATATGATCTATCGTTATAAAGCCCTTGAATTGGCCTATCTACCTATCAATTTTATATCTATGTATTGTATACGTATAACAAGTTATTTTGGTATGCAGTTAAAAATCTGTCTATTTTCCAGGGCATTTTACGTTTCCTAGGCTTATAACTTTATACCTAATTGACCTATACAAATGAAACTACTGTTGATAGCTAGAGCATATCCTAGGCTACCCAGGGGTAATCAATTTATGATGTACAAGAAAAAATTAAGATATTTATATATTATAGGTACATAACTATCGTATCGTAAAAAAATGTACCTACTTATCTTAAATTACTTTACGTGCATACACAAATAGGACTGTATTTAACTATAATTAGATGTAATTACCGATTAGTTGATTAAACATGTACAATGAATAATAAATAAGTAAATATACCTATGTATAAAACAAATAGGGATACATTTCATACATAACGAAGATAATGGTTGTATTAGATTATAAGTTAGATTAGTCTTATGAGAATCCTAATAATCTTAATAGAATCCTAGTAGAATAAGGAATTTACTGTTTCTTGTCTGTTATGTTTTATGCTGATTATTGTCAATTATGTATGAAAATTGTACCCTATGTAACTTTAACCAATAAGGAATTGCCTAGGTGCACTAGGGAAAGTTTTGCGATAGCGAATGACGAGTTCGAACGAGAGCCACTGAGCATCGACGCGAGTTTGCCGGATAAGGCCCCAGGAGTGGCCAAAGAAAATTGGTCCGCTGGCCAGCTTTATCCGGAAAATTCTTATATAAGGCGTAGGCCGGGAAAGGTTAATTTAGTACCCATACTAACGTACGCATGTCCGGTATGGAACACAACAAACATAGGAAACTATAGTAAATTACAAGTCATTCAGAATAGAGCAGTCCGCGCGATATACCGGACGCACCCGCGAACCAACTTAACTAGACTACAAAATAAAAACAAACTCCCTCTCTTAACTCAATACATACACGAATCCAGCGAACATTTCTACCGTAGGCTACGCCGTCTCAAGGACGGAATAAACCCCGCCCTCCTGGCGACGTGCCGGCGGAGAAATCTCTCTGAGTATTCAATTAGTCAAACACGGTACATTCACCCGCTCCCCCATCACCGGTACATATCACTAGACTCATAAACACACTCGAGTTCTTTCAACCTATAATAGGATATATAGTATGTAACTTAATATTATGTAAAACCAATGGTTAGTTGGTTTAGTTAAGTAAGTTTAAGAATGTAAACACAAAACTGACAAATCGGTCAGTCCCCTCCTCCCCTCCCCCCTCCCCCTCCCCCCCGGCCCACACCCCTCCCAGCCAACCCCTAGGGCCCTTACCTATCAATATCCTAGGCAACAGCTGATCTGTAAATATGTTGATTATACTATATAAAACCATATATATGTATTTATCCCTATTTATCTATGTATATATTTACCCACCCTAGTCACTACTCTGTAAGCTAGTTTTAAGTTATTTCATTGTTACAAACCAGGTTTTCCCAGCTTTCCTGGTCATAGTTTTAAGATAATATTGTAAAAATTAAAAATATAAAAAAAGCATTGTACTGTTAATACGTAGATAGGGTTGTAGGCAGAACATGTCTGAGACCTACATAGTATAAGTTTAGCTTACTCTAGTTAAGGTTAGCGCGTAGTACCCTTCCCTTAATGTAAATATTCCCTATACAATATTAAAAGAAATTTGAAATTGAAATTTTTTTTTTTTTAGGTTAATTTAGTATCTAACAACTCATTACAAGTAGTTATTATGCCCGAGGGCAGTGTGAAAATCGTCTCTAGTACCTACTTTGCAATTATTTAGGTCTGTCTGTTAGTGTAATGCCTATTCGGTCAGAGAGATTGCCCTGAACTAGTACAATAATACAATTCGGTCAATGAACTAGTTCACTGACCGAATTGTCCATCGGTCGGTTAATAGTAAGTCGTATTCTTTTAGTAGTACTATTCTTTTTTTAGTTCTTATAGGACATCTGATCAAATTGCTTATTCATCGTTCAGTCCTACTCCTATTACTATTACAATATTACAATAGTTCGACAGTCATAAGAATAGGTACTAGGGTTTAATGTCTTAAGTGATTCTTTGGGCTTGATAATAAAAAAAATATTTGTTAAATATTAAATAGGTTCAAATTTGTATGCATAAAATTAATTTCTATGTCTACATAATTTAATTTTCCTTCTTACTTTAACTTAACTCTGTACTGTACTATTAGCTCTTTTATTCGATCTCTGTCGTTCAGATTTTCAGAAACATTAAAAGTACGGTACAGTATGTAACTTGCGAATAGTACGAAGTAAGTAGGTACCTACCTACCTACTATTAGGACCGAAGGGACGTGGCTGACGCAGCCAGCACCTCTGAGAGCACAAGGAACACCATTGCGGCCAGAGGGTGGCGATGGTGTCAGGACGGGCAAACAGCCGGCCGGAGCCATCGGCGTGGCGGCGAGGACTAAGCGCATCCGCGGTCTGCTATACCTAGCCTGTGAACGTGTGCCCAAAACCGTCGTACGGATATATCCGTACTGATTTACCGCACTGATTTTCCGCACTATAGTGCGGAAAATCAGTGCGGTAAATCAGTGCGGTTAATGACAGTGCGGTCAATGATAATGCGGTGAATGTGCACAGGAATGCAGTGAAATGGTAGATGTTGTGGCTCGCGGTAGCGCTGGCCCATGCCACACAGTACCCGCGAGCCCTCCAAATACATACAACAGTTGGCGTACTTCGATGGAAAATCCGGTGAGTGGATAGCATAGGTACCTATAAGTCTGCATATCGTGACTCACGAATTTATTTCACTACACTCTTTGCGCTGTAGTATGGTGCGGGTGACAGTTGCCTGTATGACGTTCTTATGGCATTCTGGTTGGGTTTAATTTAATTTAGGTACTACAGTTATTAATGATTTAATGTAGGTATTACGAATGTGGTACAGCTAGAAATACTACGTCATAATTTGTATCGCGGAAACCTACAAGAGTGAAACGAAATGTTACTGAAACTGTCACCCGCACCATGTTATAGCGCAGTATAATTTAGATTTTTTTTTTCAATTTAATTCAATATACAGTACGCGCAACATAAGTTGGCCGGACTGAAGTTCGCTGTTTGGTTGCGCAGTACACAATTTTTAACGTAAACAATCCACTGCGCATTAAAACGGCGATCTTCACTCCGGCCAACTTATGCTGCGCGTACTGTACCTACCTACTTATCATTATTTTATTTACTCGCCACAATAAAAATACTACGTCATAATTTGTATCGCGGAAACCTACAAGAGTGAAACGAAATGTTACTGAAACTCACCCGCACCATGTTATAGCGCAGTGTAATTTAGTTTTTTTTTTTTTTTTCAATTTAATTCAATATGCCTACCTACTTATCATTATTTTATTTACTCCACAAGGTGATCTTAAGTTGCAAAAAATTCAACACCAAAGATTAATAGAAAATAGGTAGGATATAAAAACTCTGAAAGACAGTTGCGGTCGTAAATGTTTTGCATTCGTGATTATTGTGCTTACTGATTTCGATAGCTGTATCAAACCAAAGAATAATAATAGGACTTCAACTAAAATAATAATTATAAAGTAACATGAGATAAAATATATACCTAGGTACTTAAATAGTAAACGTATTGCAGACATTACTGGTTAGTGTAAAGTTAACGTGGGAATAGTGTGTGTTTGGTGTGAGTGTGTAGGACTGGGTGATGCAAAACCTAGATATTAAAACTATATATTGTATCAACATCGTACCTATATCTATATATTGATCTTTGTTATACCTATATGTCAAGCAAATCACTATATCCGTAACTAACGGCCCGACCCGGCATCGCACGGGTGGACTTAAGTTTTAGTAGGGATCCCTAATTTTTCTAGGAATAAATATGACCTATATTATTCGGGGATAATGTAGCATTCTAATGGTGAAATAATTTTTGAAATCGGTCCCGTAGTTTTTGTGTTTATTCGTTCATCGCAACAAACAAACTTAATTATTATCTTTCCTCTTTATAATATTAAGTTTACATTATATTAAAATGATACTACTAATTTCCCGTGTGGCTCCGGGTCATAGAATGAGCCACCCCGTTTCTTCCCATGGGTGGCGTAAGAGGCGACTAAGGGACACAGCGAGAAGATTAAATAAACCGTCTTGACTGATAAGAACACCTTATCTCCAAGTTAAGGTTGCCGCGCCGAGAACTGCATGGCTAGGGGAGAGCCTAGTCGCGAGCGTGCCTGTTGTCTGGGACCGGGCACCCCCAGGCACTAGAAGCCTTACTCCTGCATGCGGGGCTCTGTAGGGGTGGACAAATACTTCCCTAGCTAATCGTGGGAACAGAATGAGGTCTTATAAAATGTACTCGGAGGCGGCGGTGATGCTCGCCACACATCACGTCAGCGGTTCACACGGGGCGAAAAGCGAACTGCAGGATGTCGCTTAGCTACGTTGAATGTTCAGAGAGGTATAAAAGAGAAAAAAGATGATGTGAGTTGATGAATGATAAAAGAATAGATGCATTGTGTGTAAGTGAGACGAAAAGAAAAGGAGTGGACACATCCACACACGGTCCCCTAACCGCAATCTAGTCCGGTGTTCAAGAGGCAAAAAGAGCTTTCAAAGGCGTAGGGATTGTCCTCGTCGGAGAGAATGATGGAATGTATGAAAGATTATGCGTGTGTTAGTCCCAGAATTCTCTGGGTTAGGCTTAAGGTAGGCATAAACCCAGTCTTCATTCTGTGCGTATATGCACCAGACATGGGAAGCTCGCCAGCAGAGAGAGGACTTCTGGGACAGTATAAGTCTTATACTATAAGAGATATTGTGAATGCATGAAAGGTAAATGAGAAAATCGTTATGCTTGGGGATTTTAATGCTTGGGTAGGAGTAAAAAGGAAAGGATATGAAAGTTTTAGGTGCGTTTGGAGATCAAAGAGTGAATGAGAATGGAATGAATTTATTAGATGTATGTGTGGAGAAACATCTTACTGTGATGAACACGATGTTCAATCACAAGAAGATACATATGTATACGTGGGAGAGGCAATACACTAGAAGTATGATTGATTTTGTTATTGTAGATGAAAGACTGAAAAGTAAAGTGACAGACACAAGAGCTTACCGTGGTGTTAATGTGGGAACTGACCATTACCTGGTTAGTTGCCAAATGGTCCGTTCAAGCGTTGGCGCCATCGGGCTAGAGTGCCTGTGATCGCACTTGATAGAATAAAAGTAGAAAGACTGCAGGAATTGGATGTGCAGGAAGAATACAAGAGAAATGTGCGAGAGAAGTCGAATAGCATACTGGATGAAATGAAAAAATATAGTATAGAAGAAGCTTGGGAGAATGTAAAAACTAGTATGGTCCAGGCGGCCACAAAGGTTTGTGGTGTGGCGCGCAGGAAGAACGGAAGGAAAAAGAATGACTTTTGGATGGATGATGAAGTAAAAGAGGGGGTGCGAAAGAAGAAAGAAGCTTGGCTAAACGTGTTAGCCCACAAAGCTAAAGCAAGAATAAATCTGGCAACAAACATGAAAGATGACTTGGAAAGAGTGAAGAAACGTACACCGAAATGAAAGCAAAAGTAAAAGAGATGGTAAGAATGAAGAAGAATGAAAAAGAAGAACAGGATAGTAGGAAATTCTCCGATAACTTTAGGGCCAATGTTAAACTGTTTTGGAAACGGGTAAGATTGGCTCGTGGAGTTAAAGGAGCAATAAATATGAATGTCATTAGAGAAGAAGATGGGTGCTTGGTAACAGAAGAAAGTAAGGTTCTGGAACGTTGGAAGGTATATTTTGAAAGTTTATTTAGTTGGCAGGATAGTGTGCAAAGAGTGGGTGACTGTGCGGGAGGTGTTCGCCGAAATCTGACATAGATTGAGATGATAAGAGTGAGATTAGTATGGATGAAATTATAATAGCTCTGAAAGGTATGAAAGTTGGTAAGGCGGCAGGGTATTAAAGTGTCTGTTGAAATGCTCAGAAGTGGTGACGGGGTGGTAGCAAGCCTGTTGTACCACCTCTTTTATATGTGTTGGAGGTACGGACAAGTGCCGGGAGACTGGTGCAAGGCCGTTATCGTTCCACTATATAAGGGAAAAGGTTCACAGCAGGAGTGTAAAAACTACCGCGGCATTAGTCTTCTGAGTATTGTCGGCAAACTGTATGCAAAGGTATTAATTAATAGAGTGATAAGAATAACAGAAGAGAAAATATGGGATGTTCAGGCAGGTTTTAGGGTGGGGATGGGATGTATGGATCAGGTCTTCTCCCTTCGGTGTATAGCCGAAAAATATCTGGCTAAGCACAAGAAAGTCTTCTGCGCTTTCATTAACTTGGAGAAGGCTTATGACAGTGTGTGGAGGGATGAATTGTGGTCAACGCTGGCTATGTATGGAGTGGACAGGCGCTTGGTGCGGGCACTGAAATCCATTTACAGGGATTCTAGTGCCTGTATTAGGCTAAATGGGGCGTACACAGGTTGGTTTAATATCTCCAGAGGTGTTAGACAGGGTTGTGTCGCGTCACCCTGGCTGTTCAATCTATATATGGACAGTTGTTTGGCAGACTTGAAAGAGAGTGATTGTGGGTTGAGAATGGATGAGTTACATGTCAAATGCCTTCTTTATGCTGATGATCAGGTTCTACTTGCATCGTCAGCGGAAGAGTTGCAAGACATGGTAACTTTAACGAATGAAGCATACAAGATGGAGGGCATGAAAATAAATGTTAGTAAGACGAAAGTGATGGTTTTTGAAAGAGAAGATTTATGTGTGTGTGATATAAAGATAGAGGGTACGAGTGTGGAACAGGTGAATGAGTTTGTTTATTTGGGAAGTGTGTTTACTAGGGATGGTAAGATTGATGCAGATGTGGAGAGGAGAGTGAATGCAGTAAATAAAGTGAATGGTGTTATGCATGCAGTTGTGGTTAACCAGTCCGTGTCAAAAAAAGGCACGGTTGGCTATCCACAATGGTGTGTTGGTACCTACACTTATGTATGGAAGTGAATGTTGTGTATGGCAGAAGAGACATTAAAGTAGAATAATCCTTGCGAAGTATGTGTGGTGTAACTCTGAATGATAGATTGAGGAACAGTGTGATAAGACAACGTTGCGGGCTGAAAGATGATGTAGTGACGCGTATTGAAAAGAATATGCTGAGATGGTTTGGACATGTTGAAAGAATGAATGAAAGACCATTAACCAAAGGAATTTATAAGGCGAATGTCAGCGGCAGCGCCGGTAGAGGTCGCTCTAGAAGGACATACGCCGATCTGATTGGCGAAATCCTTCAAAAAGGTCAGGTGCGTAGCACTCGCAACCGGCGTGTATGTATGAGAAGATGTATGAATGTGGAAGAAGCAAAAGAAGTATGCAAGAATCGTAGCAAGTGGCAGTCTATAGTTTCTGCCTACCCCTGTGGGAGAAAGGCGTGAGTGTATGTATGTATGTAAGTATGTAAAATGATACTACTATAGGTATGTATCTCTTACTGTTAAACATACGATAAGGACCTTGTACCTGTAAAAACTCTTACTTGTAAAAATTATGGTGCAATAAATATTTGGAATTTGAATTTACCGGAGGCTAATCCCCACGTACGAGTAGGTAGTACCTCTGTCTGTCTAATTATTTTGTCAACAAGATATTTGTTTAGACTAGGTATAAGAGTTAAGGGCACAAAAACGAGTATTGTTTAGTAAATTTCCGTTCTAATAAACAGATTTATTTAGATATAGATTAATACCATATGGGTTTAATAAGCTTCGCAAATATTCTTTTTAATCTAGGATTTTAATAATAAAAATAAAAGCAGTTATTGTGAGTTGTCCGTTGGAGTTAGGCATATGCTATCGCGGACTTTTTTTATAGATACGAGTATTGTTATGTTCTTTAATACATTTTGTTCTATCATCAATAGTTTTCGCAGCGCATGCGATGAAAGATATTTTATGACAATTTCTTTTACACCTTGGGTTACATTATTCAAATTTTAGTAGGGATCGCTAATTATTTCTGCAGAAATAAATATAGCCCATGTTACTCGGCGAAGATGTAACTAATAATAATAATAAAAAATATCTTTATTTCCCAAAAATACAGATAAGTGTGATTAGATTAAACAATTTAAAAACATGGTAAAAGACATAAAAGTACATTTACATTAGGGTCCTGCAGAATTCTGTACACAATTGATTGAACTCTGTTAAACTAGGATATCCTGTATCTTAAGAGACAGTGTTTCACAATACATTTCAATTTAAAGTATTAGTGGACTGTGTCGATTACCTCCAGCAGAGAGAAGAAAATAAGTAATTAACATTAGCTTCAAATTATGTTCGAGTGCGAGAGTGAGTGGTGAAAGAGTGTGAATGTAGTGTTAGGGTGTGTGTGTATATGTGTGTGAGTATGGACGAGTAGGTGATGTGGTGTAGGTGTGTAAATGAGAGGGAGGGAGTTGAATTGAATTGAATGTTCAAGTTTGTATGGATGCGAGGATAAAAGTATTAGGCGATGTAGGCAAGTAAATTCTCAGTTTCGGCATAGTCCTGCGTAAGTAGCCATTCTGTCATTTTTACTTTTAAGTTGTGTTTGTTAAGGTCTAAGATTTTCAATTTTTTATGAATCTTTTTGTAAATGTACGTACTAACTACATAATACTGCCGCTGTGCGTGCGTGGTCCTGTGTTGGATACCTGAGGGAAGGTTAGTGCGTTTGTTTGAGTTAGACAGGGGAAGGCTGCTGTGTTTCCTTAGGACAGATTGAAGCACAAAGAGCTGACGAACAGTGAGAACCTTAAGCTGGGTACTCACTTAGCAGTGTAGCACGTAACGTATCAGATACGGTATCAACCTGCAAGTGGGTACGTCCACGGTCCTCCGCGTATCTAGCTACGAGCTGCCAGATCCGCAGTGCTCGCAACGACATCACGCTGACAACATGTCTCAAATGGTGGCTAATGCTGGGTTCATATTCATGTATAATATTTTAGATAATTATAAAAGCCCACGTCGATTTTGGCAAAGTGAAATTTTCAAAGATAGAAATCGTTCTAAAAATTTAGTAACGGATATGAAGTCTCAAGAGATTAGTGGACATTTCAAGAATTTCACTCGTATGTCGATTACAGATTTTGAGTATCTAATTAATTTAATTGGACCTCAAATTCGCACTAGAGACACAAGATTTAGAAAAGCGATACCCGTTCAAGACAAATTGGCTTTAACATTGAGATTTTTAGCAAGTGGTGATTCATTCATTAGTTTACAGTATACCTTCAGAATGTCTAAGCAAGTTATTCGTTTGAAGCTCGCGCATACGTACTCACTACACAAGCGGTCATGACGCCAGCACACTGCGAGCCGCCTTTGGTTCGCAGTGAAACCGCCACTCGACGGGTTACTGCGAGCTTACAGCGCTCCACGCGCGAGCGGCTCGCAGCTGGCTCGTGCCTACGTACTCACTTGAGACCGTATCTGATACGTTACGTGCTACACTGCTAAGCGAGTACCCAGCTTATCAGTCTGCGTACAGTTGTGTTGTAGGGTATCTAGGGGGATTCCTTGTCATCACTTTTAGCACTGCTCTTTGTGCTCTCTCTGCCTTCAGGATGTGACCCTTGGTTGCTGCACCCCACACAGATGCAGTACCTACTGATTGGCATAGTGCATAATACACCATTTTCAATATTTCAGCATTAGCTGAGTTACGGAGGGATTTAAATATATGTATGAGGTGCAAACTTCGAGTCGTGATAGCGGCAACTTGTTTTTTCCATGTAAGACCGTCATCTATAAGGATTCCTAAGTACTTAACGTTGTCACTCCTAGTTAGTGCTGGACAACTGCAAGGTATTGATTGATTAGGGCATGAATGGGCAGTAATTGAAAAACTGTGTGACGGTGCGGTCCGTTGCGTTATTGCAAATGGTATGTAACAGGTTTTGGTTATGTTTAAGGTAAGGAGATTAACATTAAGCAATTTCATTATTTTCGCAACTGCCGATTCTGCTGTTGATTTGACAGTATCCCATGTTGGGCCGCTCACTAAGATGGCGGTGTCGTCGGCGTAAGTATATATCTTACTATTTGGGAGGCTCATTTGGCATAGGTCGTTCACGTAAATTTGGAATAAAGTGGGCCCCAGGATGCTGCCTTGAGGAACGCCAAAATAACTGTCATCATCGCTGAAGTAGGTATAAATTTTGACTCTGGGTGCGATTATTGAGATAGTTTTTGAATATTTTAAGTGACATGCCGCGGACACCTAAGTGCTGTAATTTTGTGATAAGGATGGGAACAGATACTGTGTCGAATGCCTTTGAGAGGTCAAGGAATATACCCAAACATTTTGACTTCTTTTCTAGATTTTTAGCTACCTCTTGTGACAATGCCAGCACAGCATCTTCTGTTGAAACACCCACTCGGAAGCCATATTGGCTGTCTGCAATAATGTGAAATTTGGCTAGGAAGGACCTGAGACAGTTGTTTAAGATCTTCTCTAAAATCTTAGAGAGTGTCGGCAAGACATATAGGCCTATAGTTATTGACACAGATTCTGCTCCCACCCTTGTGTATCGGATGGACTATCGCCTTTTTAAGAGCATCCGGAAACACACCAAATCCTAGGCAGCGGTTGAATAGGACGGTGAGTGGTGGAATCAGTGCGTGGCGACAGTTTTTCAATAAGAGAGGTGATATGCCGTCCCATCCAATAGCGCAGTGATTCCGTAACTGTAAGATAAGCGACTCTATTTCAGCTTCATCTACTTTTAAGAACACAAGAGAGTTTACAGGGGAGGGATTTATGCTTTTTGGATGAGTATCATTTGTCTGAAGTGATGAGGTATGGTGTTGTGTTATGATGTTATCAGCTAGCTTTTTACCTACATTGCTGAAGAAATTGCAGACCTCATTTACGGAGGACTTAGAGTCATTGCATATTATTTTTAATAGCTCAACGGGACTTGCACATAATTTCGTAGTGTTGGTAATGTCCTTTATTGTTTTCCATAAAAGCTTTGGTTGCTTGCTTGCTTTCTCAAGCTCGTTCCTTTCATGTGATATTTTTAGTTTTCTGAGTAGATCATTACAAAAATTTCGGTAGCGATTATATGTAATTTTAAGTATAAGGTTGTCTGGTGCTTTCTTGGACTGTATGAGTAACTTGTCTCGGTGTATTGGTATCATTATCGTTATCAGTATCAGTATCATTTTAGTAAACCAGGAGTTATCCAGGGCTTCAAGGTTCTTTTCCGTCTGGGTATTTTAACTTGAATTGTGTGTTTGGATATGATCTTTGTATCGATGTCTATGAATTTGTTCATAGAAATGATAGGATCCCAAATGAAAAATCGGTATTTTCCAGTTCCAGTGTAATTGCTTCATGGTTAAGGCGAGTGGAGAGGTAACATGTTCTGCGCGAAGGGTTTGCACCTGTAATACCGAGGAGAATCGGTTTGTGGTCAGTAATATGAGATTCTAACAATAACGTGGTCGACGAAAGTTTAGACTTCAAAAGTGTATGATCTAGGCTTTTTTCCAGACGAGTGGGAAATTCGTTTTGAAGTTATCAAAATCATCGTAGGACTTGTATGACGGAGAGCGGTATATTGCCACTACTGCTACCTTGTTGTCAATTTGACAGATTAAACAATTTCCGCCCCTAAAAGTGGGTTCCCATACATTAGATTGCAATCCCAGTTTTGTATAGATTATAACTCCATCATTTTGATTGCGATTTATTGCTGTTGAGTGGGACTGAAAACCTTCCAATATGGGCAAGTTATTCGGTTTACTCAACCAACATTCGGTGAGATAGTTCTCACCGAATGTTGGTTGTTGGTGTTAGTGAGTGTGGTTGTGTAAGTTAATGATTGGTTGATCTGGATGTATATTATGGTGGTGACAATTGGAATTAAAAGCGTTCTTAGTATTCTAAACAGATTAAGATAAAAGCGATTTTGGACGAGTTTTGGGCATAGTCACATGTTCATGTTTCCAAGATCTTGAAGGTTTTTTTCAGTGTTGATTATTATCTGTTTGTCGCCCTCTTGCTTTCGCAGGAAAATGTTGCCATTATAAACAATTACGTAGACCAGGTTGTATATTGTATATTATGATACACAATGGGGCATTAAAATGAATACACTTGAGATATTAAGTATAACAAAAATCTTTAATGCGTAAGACGTGGTCGTTAGCACGGCAAGTTAAGGAAGGAATAAAAAAAGATGGCGTCAACCAGTTCATTAAATATAAAGCAAGACGCCTGATGAGATGAAATAGCACTTATGTTCAAATATAAAGTTTGCCTTTTTACATTGTAAGGCTTAAGAGCCTGTGCACTCCGCACATTTGCTGTTGCTGGGTTGGGGGGTACACGATGCTGTAGAGGGGTACGGAATGAGAGACAGGATGTCAGTCGTACAACGTGGATACACGCTCTTGCTGTTTATTTTACGATACAGGGCAGTGACGTGTACAATGTACTACAGCACTATATTCTTGCAGTATTTTCTTCTTGTTGTTTCCTCTTCAAGTGCTTGTAGGGAAGTGCATGCTGACCATTTTTTTTTTTTTTTTTGTATGGTGATGGCTGTTGATTCAGGGAATCTTCACAGCGTAACCGGACTTGGTGGCGAGGCACCGAATGCCTCCAGCCAGGAGCATCTTATAACTAAGCAACAGCAGCTAAGGGCGTCCCCTGCGGGACTCGACCTCGGCTTAGGGCGTTGCTGGGGGGACAGCTAGGGACGGCTGGATCTGGGTTAAATTATTTAGGGGCTAATTTAAAGCTACTGGCTCGGCGCGGGCCGGCTCGAGCAAGGGACGGGGAGGGTTACCATTAGAGGGTCTTCGCGACGGGCCTCGCCGGCGAGGACGGTATATCGGATTGCGTCTGTGTGTGTGGGTTTTGAGAGTGCTTGTCTCTCGGTTAGATTCCTGTAGGAGGGTGATAGGGTCGTCGGGGTAGGTTAGAGCGTGCCGTGGACGGCGGACTCTACTGATTTGGGAGGGTTTGTAGTCGGCGCTACTAACCACTAGGGGGTTGGGGTGATGGGGGGCCCGATCGAAGAAACGCTTGGAGGTGCGTTTCATAAACTGCTTGATGGTGGGCAGTTTTATATACTGTTATATATACAGTTAAACAGTTATATATACTGCTTACCTACTATATACACTGTCTATATCTCCAGAGTAGAGAAGAGATAAAATACCATACCATACTATACTATACATATACACAGAAACGCCTACCTACCTAAACCCACCCAATAATAAGCCGATAACTTATAATTACTATTGCTTTCAACAAATATCCTCCTTACTATCCCTAGGTAAATACAAATCTTGTCTACCGTGTTGTCGTGTGATTTTGTATTATGAATAATTACCTATAATAAAATTATTATGTATGTATGTATGTATGTATGTATGTATGTAGGTAGGTAGGTAGGTAGGTAGGTACAGCATTATTAACTCGCTTACATATTAAATCATTATGAAAAAATAATATGTAGTGGTGTGATAAACGCATACAACGAACGAATTAAGAAACTAGGCTGGCTGGCTGGCTGGCTGGCTGGCTAGCGGACGAGCGAGCGAGCGTGCGTGCGTGCAGTGCAGTGACGTATTCCGTGGTGTCGTCCAATCCACGAGCGTCGTCGGTCGGCGGTCGCCTCGCCCCCCGCTCACCTCACGCCGCCGTGATCGACCGTTGGTATAAATATAAGCGGGGCGATTGGACAATTTTTTTTTTTTTTTTTTTTTTTTTTTCACTCGCCCGCTGACGCTCGCCGCGAGGGGACGTGTCGCTTGCGCACTGCTCTCTCTCGTCGATCGTCTCGCTGCGCCCCGCCGCAGTGCCCCGCAGTCGCCCCGCCGACTGCACATATTTTAATCAAAAGCTGCCTTTTTCGAGGCGGCGGCTGATATCCTATCTCCGTCAGATCTTAATTGATCGTGACCTAGGCCCCTTCAGGGTTAAAACCACAGTTTCGTGGTCCTCGGTGGAAACCAACCGGTGCCAACGAAACCGAGTGGGGTGTTGACCCGATACACCCGCTGCGCCCCTTCAGGGCAAAGCTAATATCGGAAGGAGCTAGGACCACCGGCCTTGGGGGGTCTCCTAGTCGACCCTAGCTCTAACCCCGTTCTCTTTCAGCTCCTCTAGTACTTCGGTACTAGAGCATAGGAACCCGTTCGCACAATAAGATTGGCGACGGGAGACAAGCTAGGGTACACTACAGGTACACACACCTCCCTGCCTATACCCGGCAGGGAGGGTTTACTCACCCACACAACCCCGGGCCCATCCAACCCGGGGACGTTAGTGCTCGATTTCGTACGATAAATTCCCTCTCTCTTGGACATCTCTTCAAGATGTCCGACGCCCATTTCATTCAAACCCTTAAGGGGATCCTCCTAAAGGATCCCATTTTTCTCGCCAAATATGGCAGTCTCCTTCGCCTTGAGCCACCTGCTCAAGCTACCCGCCCCGTCATTCCCGATAGTCCGGCTTCACCGGACGCAGATGTTCCCTGCATTGTTAGGGAACAATATGATTCGCCGCTAAGCCCCGATAGCGACTTTTACAATCCGGACCTTTTGTCTGGTTCCCCGAATCCCGCAATCGCGAACAATAGGTTTGCAGCCCTATTGTCAGATTCCGAGGAAGGCGACGCACGTGCACCGTCTCCCTTTGTTCCGCCCCGATCCCAAACGGTACCGATGGACACATCGGCACCGCGTGACTCTGAGTCTGAGAATTCACTCTCAGACTCCGCCTCATCTGACTCGTCAGATAGGTTCATCCCTGTAGCAGGGAAAAAGAGGCCTCGTAAGAACAAGGCCTCTAACGGTGCCCCCCCAAAGGCCCCCAAAACCGCTGAGGTCAACCCTACCCCCACCTCAGCCTCCCCGCAACCCTCTACCTCAGCGCAGGTACCCCCTCCCCATCCCCCTCTCAGCCCTCTACCTCCGCGCGGGTAGCCCCCGCCCCCTCCCCCAGCCCTCGCCCTAGGACCCAGCCATCCCAGGCTGCGCCCAAAAAAGGGAAAGCCCCGCCCCCCGTCATCGTCCACGACAAATCGTTGTGGGTAGACATCTCTAAAGCGTGTGTTGATCGCAGAATCAACTACACGAATGCCCACACAGTGAAGGATGGCATCAGTCACCCTTCCGACCCCCGATATTTTCAGGGCCTTCACGGCCCTCCTTAACCAGCGTAAGGTGAACTTCCACACCTACACGCTGGCTGAAGAAAAACCCCTCAGAGTGGTGATCCGCGGGATTCCCAAAGAGATAGCCACTGACGACATCCTCTGCGATCTTAAATCGCAGAACATCCCCGCCCTAGAGGTGCACCGTATGCACCGTGGCCGTGGTGGCGAGCTCTACAATATGGTGCTCGTCATCATCGAGCCCATCGATGGCTGCAAAGCCATCTTCAATATCAAAGACGTATGCCACCTGTCTGGCATTCACGTCGAAAAACCCCACAAAGGGGGACCCGTTGGCCAGTGCCACAACTGCCAACTTTATGGGCACGCGGCCAGAAACTGCCACGCAAAATCCCGTTGCGTGAAATGCCTGGGCGACCACGCCACCATAGACTGCAGTCGTCCGAAAGACAGGACGCTCTGCACAGAACCGCCTAGCTGCGTTCTGTGCGGACAGCAAGGCCACCCGGCCAACTACCGCGGCTGCTCTCAAGCCCCAAAAACCAAACCAAATTTGGCTAAACGCGTAGCCAACAAAATTCAAAGAGAGAGCCCTTCCGCCGCTCCCCCTGCCCGTCTCAGCCCTCAGAGGCCCTCTCCTTGGAACGCGCTGAACCATCAGCAGTCGTTCCCGCCCCTCAAAACGCCGCATACCGCGGCTAACATCCCACCCTTATTAGGGAACCCCGTTTCGCCCCCGGGCGCGCCCAGTCCTCAGGTCACCCAGGTGACTCTACCGCAGTCCCAACCGGCTCCAGCCCCCAGGCCCGCACCCGTCCCTAGACCCGCCCCACGACCCGCGGCTCCCTCACCTCCCACAAATCCATCCGCTGGCCGCCCGTCAGCGGAACGGATCTGGGACTCGGCCGCAAAAGCGTGCAACATAGCCCCATTCGAACGGATTGAATCCTTCGTTCTCGCCCTCAAAGCCAATGAGGGAGACGGTATCCGCGTTGCACAGATTGTGTACGCCTACTCTGACTTAATAAAGTCATTCTCTCAACTCCGCTTCTAATTCCAATGGCAGGAAATAGAGGCAGAACCAAACCCCGTTCCCTAAAAATAGGTTTTTTCAATGCTAACAGCATTTGTGGTCAACGCGATGAGATCGCCACCTTCCTCCGCGATCATCAAATTGACATCTTCCTTGTACAGGAGACCTTCCTCAAGCCCTCTAAGAGGAATCCTGGAATTGCAAACTATCATATAGTGCGCAACGACAGGACTCGCACTCGAGGGGGCGGCACTCTCATCTATTACAAAAGGTCCCTGTACTGCATCCCTATGGACCCTCCGACTCTCGAGCATATTGAGACCTCGATCTGTCGAGTAGGCATGACCGGTCACCAACCGATAACTATAGTATCGGCCTATATACCCCCCAGTAGCGCTAGGCTTCACCTGCGCTCCGACCTCGAATCCCTCTTAGGCTTGGGTGATTCGGTTATCATAGCGGGCGACCTTAACGCTAAGAATGTCGCTTGGAACTGCCACTCGAACAACCAAAGAGGCAGAGAGCTGGATAACCTAAGCACCTTGCTTAATTATGACATTATCGCCCCCATGACGCCCACCTTTTATCCCAGTGACGTAAACCACAGACCGGACGTGCTCGACATAGCTATCCTAAAGAATGTAAACCTAGGTTTGCGTTCCTTGGAGACGCTACAAGAGTTAGACTCAGACCATCGACCTGTGATCCTAGAAATAGGCCCCCGTCTCGACCCCACTGATCCAGGTCAGCCCGCTCCAACCAAGGTGATAACGGACTGGAGGAAACTAGAGGAACGCCTCAAGTCGACTTCATCCGTTCACCTGGACGCCATCCCAGACACGTTAGTTTCGGCCGCCGACGCTACGGGCGCGATCGACTCCCTCACCGGTCACGTACAAACCCTATTGAACGATTGTTCACGACAGATTCCAGAGGAGTTTGATAACCGCTGGAATCTGCCGGAGGATGTGCGTGCACTGGTGACGGAGAAGAACGCGGCCATCAGAGCGTACGACAGCTTTCCCTGCGAGGCGAACCGTGCTCATATGCGCAACTTACAGCGTGCTGTAAAGGAACGCATCACTGAGTTACGCGAAGCCCGCTGGGACAATCTGTTGAAGGACCTGGAGCCCACCCACCAGGCCTTTTGGCACCTGACTCGGAAGCTCAAATCCGATTGCCAGTCCACTATGCCCCCTCTAAATCGCCCGAATCAAAGGCCCGCCTTTGAAGACGACGAAAAGTCCGAATGCCTAGCCGACAGTCTAGAGGCGCAATGCTCGCTCAGCACTCAACCTGTAGACCAGGCTCACCTCGATGAGGTGAACGCCGAAGTCGAACGAAGAGTCGCACTCTCCCTCCAACCCCCCGAGCCCCCTGATAGTCCCAACCTCGACCCCGACCGCGACCCCACCCCTGCCCCCGCTCCCGACGATCCCGTCCCCCCCGTCTCAGTGGACGAGGTCCGGACGATCGTCAAGAATCTACGACCCAGGAAAGCCCCCGGCTCAGACGGTATCACCAACAAGGTGGTCAAACTCTTCCCCGCCCCCCTCATAGTGTTAATGACCGCCATCTTCAATGCGGCATTAAATAATAACATTTTTCCCCAGACGTGGAAAGAAGCCACTGTCATCGGAATCCCCAAACCCGGCAAACCCCGTACTGAGCCGACCAGTTATCGCCCCATAAGTCTTCTCAACGTCCTCGGGAAGATTTATGAGAAGCTCATTTACTCCCGATTAAAGGATTTCGCCGAATCCAATAAACTCATTCCCGACGAGCAGTTTGGTTTCCGGACCAAACACTCGTGCGTCCAACAAGTGCATCGCATTGTCGAACACATCAGCGCTGGGTTCCAGCGCGGATTGACGACAGGCATGCTCTTCTTCGACGTAGCGAAAGCCTTCGACAAAGTCTGGCACAACGGCTTGATTTTCAAGCTGTACTCCCTAAATGTGCCTGACCGTCTCGTGCTCATCATACGAGACTTTTTGTCGAATCGCACTTTTCGCTATCGCATAGAGGGCGGCGCTCTGTCGACCCCTCATCCTATCCGCGCCGGAGTCCCTCAGGGCTCCGTGCTCTCCCCGCTCCTTTTCGCGCTGTACACCAGCGATATCCCTAAAAATTCCAAGTCGAAGTTGGCTCTATTCGCCGACGACACGGCTATCTACCATTCCGGCAGATCCCTACCCTCCGTCACCAAGATTCTCCAGACCTCGGTCAATGACCTCGGTAATTGGTTCAGGAAATGGAGAATCGAGGTAAATCCCTCCAAGAGCGCGGCCGTTCTTTTCCACAAAAGTAACGACCGCTCCGATCAAGTCCGTCCCATTTCCCTCTACGGCCAACCGATCCCCTGGGAGAAGAAAGCCAAATACCTGGGCGTGATTCTCGACTATCGTCTCTCGTTCCGAGAGCACATAAAGACGGTGCGCGCTCGCGCCGCTTTCGCTCTCGGACGCCTCCACGGCATGCTCAATGCACGCAGTAAATTGTCCCTTAAATACTGGATGACCTTTTTTACCATCTTGATAATAATAAGATGTGTTATGTTTATGGAATAGAATGTAGGGACGTTAATATTTGTGTACTAGCATTTCAATTATTAAAGTTCAGAAAATCCTAGAAAATACATAAAAAGAAAGTATCCTACACGGCGCGTGCGTAATAGTAAAATAGGGGCGTACACTACCTATGCCACGTTTGCGCATGAATGAAAAGTGCGAGTGAAATAGCGTACCTAAGTACCCACGCACATCTGTACAGTACGCTACGTAGGCAGCGTAGGTATTAGTATTAGTAGAGATTTCGATCTTTCCTTCACACTTTTAAGGGCTTAAGACCTTCTAACATGCTGTAGTTGTTACATGCTAAACATTATCATTAGTTAATTTATCGGAATGAATAAAGTAGTAGGTACACGTATGGTTAAACTACAAACTACAACATACTTGGCGTATTTAAAAGATTGAAATCAACTTATTTATAAATTACACTAATTAATTACAAAATAATTAAAATGTACCTTTTAGCGATATCGCAGTAATTGTTCAAAATGTCCACCGTTTCTCTCTAAACACAAACTAGCACGTCTTTGTATAGCATTTTTCAAATTACGGAGCGTGTCTCTATCACTTTTTAAAATATCAAAAGCGTCAATTATGCGCTGTTTTAAATCACTAACACTACGAGCTTCTTCAGTGTACACCAAGCGTTTTAATTCGGCCCACAAATAAAAGTCTAACGGTGTTAGATCTGGCGATCTGGCCGGCCAATTCACAGGGCCCCCGCGACCTATCCACCTGCCACTGAACTCCCTATCTAAATAGTCTCGCACCGATCTTTCGTAATGGGCTGGACAGCCGTCGTGCTGGAAGTACATTCCTTGCAAATAATTAAGAGGAACGTCTTCTAACATTGTGTCGATGACGGAACGTATCATTTGTAGATATGTAATTCCTGTCAAACGACCTTCGATCCATATTGGACCAATGATTCGGTCATTTATGATTGCAGCCCATACGTTTACACTAAATCTAATTTGATGGGAATGTTCTTTGATTTTATGTGGATTTTGAAAACTCCACCAGTGCTCGTTATGTACGTTGTAAATCCCAACGCGTGTGAATATGGATTCATCACTCCACAGGATATTATCTTGAGCATGCCCCTGCAGCCAGCGACAAAACTCCATGCGAGGTCTGGGGTCCGGCGCATGCAACGCTTGAACGCGAGTGAAGTGGTATGGATGCATATTCATCGAATTGAGCAGCTTCCACACCGCATATTGGCTTACACCAAATCTTCGAGCCGCTTGCCGAGTACTCCTTCTTGGGTGACGTTCGAAATATGCTAAAATATCGTTTTCCGTATGATTAGACAAAGGTGGCCGACCTCTGCCTCTGCCGTGGCTGGGAAGACGGAACTGTCCATGGTCCAGCAATCTTTGATATGTGTTCAAAATCAAAGTACTGCTGGGAATTTGTGGATGCAGAATACCCTGTCGACGAAGAGATTGAAGATGTCTCGGTTCTGCATACATACGCCTTGCACCATCTAAACTTTCATCGGACAAGATGTAACACCGCACCATTGCTAAATACTCTACATTGTTGTATTCGTACATGTTTATTGTTTACGTAATCATTTATCACAGCGAGCGACCGACGGCGACGTGCGCAGTGATGTAAACAATGCGAATAGATCACGCGACGTCACAGAGTGCCTAATCGCATGCGACAAAAAAATAATACCTAAGGCACCGGGCGGGGGATGGAGGAAGCGGGGATCCTGCGCCGACGGCGACTCGGAAGGGGCGCCCGGCGGGTGCGCGTGTGTTTGAAGATAGTGTTACATTTGAAACGTAATCAATTAATCATTCATAATTTGGTGCGCGTTTATTAGGGTGACTATGTTTACAAACCTGAATTATTTTTAATTATTTTAATGATTTTTTTCAAATTTCTCTGTTTAATGTTATAATATGAAAAATAAATTGTAGATTAGTAGTGTATATTGGTAGACTAATTTCAGACTATGTTAGTAAAAAAATTAATAAAATTAAATAACTATGCCATAAGCTTCTACTCCATTTACCTATCACGCCCTATTTTTATCAAGACGGTAAAAAAAGTCAGCCGGTATAAGGTGAGAATTTACTTGACGTGTATTCGACCCATCATGACCTATGCGAGCGTTGTGTTCGCACACATCGAAGGGTCCGGTATCCAAAGGATGCAAACTCTTTTTTCGTTCGTTCGGTTCGTTCGGTTCGTGCGCAATAGGGAACTCCATGTCGATCTAAAACTGCCCACCATCAAGCAGTTTATGAAACGCACCTCCAAGCGTTTCTTCGATCGGGCCCCCCATCACCCCAACCCCCTAGTGGTTAGTAGCGCCGACTACAAACCCTCCCAAATCAGTAGAGTCCGCCGTCCACGGCACGCTCTGACCTACCCCGACGACCCTATCACCCTCCTACAGGAATCTAACCGAGAGACCAGCACTCTCAAAACCCACACACACAGACGCACTCCGATTTACCGTCCTCGCCGGCGAGGCCCGTCGCGAAGACCCTCTAATGGTAACCCTCCCCGTCCCTTGCTCGAGCCGGCCCGCGCCGAGCCAGTAGCTTTAAATTAGCCCCTAAATAATTTAACCCAGATCCAGCCGTCCCTAGCTGTCCCCCCAGCAACGCCCTAAGCCGAGGTCGAGTCCCGCAGGGGACGCCCTTAGCTGCTGTTGCTTAGTTATAAGATGCTCCTGGCTGGAGGCATTCGGTGCCTCGCCACCAAGTCCGGTTACGCTGTAAAGATTCCCTGAATCAACAGCTATCACCATTCAAAAAAAAAAAAAAAAAAAAAAAACGTTCACGTTTTTATACAGCCACTGAACGCCGCTTCGGTAGCACGTCTGTCATTATTTCTCAACGTTGTGGTAGTAAAGTCTACACGAACTCTCTATAATGCCGCCCAAGACAAGTGGTAAGGCCGCCAAGAAATCTGGCAAGGCCCAGAAGAACATCTCCAAGACCGACAAGAAAAAGAAGAAGCACAAGAGGAAGGAGAGCTACGCCATCTACATCTACAAGGTGTTGAAGCAGGTGCACCCCGACACCGGTATCTCCAGCAAGGCGATGTCAATCATGAACTCTTTCGTGAACGACATCTTCGAGCGCATCGCCGCCGAAGCTTCCCGCCTCGCCCATTACAACAAGAGGTCCACGATCACGTCGAGGGAGGTGCAGACGTCCGTCAGGCTCCTGCTGCCCGGCGAGCTCGCCAAGCACGCCGTCAGTGAGGGCACGAAGGCCGTCACCAAATACACCAGCTCCAAGTGAGCGGTCGGGTAGCTAGCGAGAGCCGCCCGCCGCCGCAGCCGCCGCCGACGCAGACCGTTTGGTCGTTTTGGTGTGTTCGTTCGTTGATTGTGTGCCGGCGCGTGTGTCGAGTTTTGTGTCGTCGTCGTACGTATGTAGATATGCGTGTGCCTATATATATTTACAATATATATACGTACCCACTTGTCTACAGCTTACGCGATGCGCATGATTAATTCACGCACACGTCTAACGCGCCACGTACCTACACATATCATCGCTAATCACTTCAGACCAACGGGGGGCGAGCGCGCGCGCACGCGAAGACAAAAAGGCCCTTTTCAGGGCCACAAATTTTCTCATGTGATCTCAAATTCACGTTTCTGTAATTTGATGTCCGTCAAAACGTACAACTACATTTATAGTAGGTAGGTAGGTACATACATATGCATGCATGCATGCATGCATGCATACATCTACCTACCTAACTAACTAACTACCATACATACATACCTACCTACCTACCTACCTACCTAATGTCGCGCACAGATAGATGGATACAAAACAAACCTTATTGTCGAGAGTGACATCGGTAATTAGGTAGGTAGGTACTTACTTACTTACAATAAACGAAATGGTACCTAATAAGCATTTTCATATGCATAGGTGCATACCTACTTACCAAGCCAAAATGAAACTTGATTAATTTCATCAAAACAAGAATGAAAGAAAGATAGATAGATAGATATAATGTGTTACTAGGTAAGCACCTAGCATTACTTAGGTAGATTATATATTTATTAAATTAATATTGCACTATGATGCGAGTAGGTACCTATTTATTATAATATTAATATGTCTAAGCACATATTAAACATAATTATGTACCTACTTCCTAAGAATTTTAGAACTTTTTCTTATTTCATTTAGTGCGTTTTTATTCCGCGAGAGGGCGCGCGGTGTCGCGCACGCTAGTCCCGCCGGCGAACCGCACGGTATAAATAAGACCGACACGCTCGCTTACAATTTTATTCTCTCTCGCCCGTCCGAAGTGAGTGCTGGTCGACGCGAACGCGCGTTTTTACAATTCCATATAGATATTGTCGATAATATTTTAGTGTTGCTTGCTTGCTTGTTTGTGTTGCACACTATTTTGTTGTGTGTGTTAAAATGGCGCGCACAAAGCAGACCGCTCGTAAATCCACCGGTGGCAAGGCGCCGAGGAAACAGCTCGCCACTAAGGCTGCGCGCAAGAGCGCACCAGCCACAGGCGGTGTCAAGAAGCCCCATCGCTACAGGCCCGGTACGGTGGCCCTCCGCGAGATCCGTCGCTACCAGAAGAGTACCGAGCTTCTGATCCGCAAGCTTCCGTTCCAGCGGCTCGTGCGTGAGATCGCCCAGGACTTCAAGACCGATCTACGTTTCCAGAGCTCCGCTGTGATGGCGCTGCAGGAGGCAAGCGAAGCTTATCTCGTGGGTCTCTTCGAAGACACCAACCTGTGCGCGATTCACGCGAAACGCGTCACCATTATGCCGAAGGACATTCAGCTGGCGCGCAGAATCCGAGGCGAACGCGCTTAGACGTGTCCGCCGTGTCACACTCGTCATCATTGTGTGTCTACTTACACCAATGTGTTGCGTGCTGGCACACACAAAAGGCCCTTTTCAGGGCCACATATGTATCAGATTATTTAAATCGATCTCTTCGCATCCGAGACGCTCAAAAACGTTCAAAACAGTTATATATACTGCTTACCTACTATATACACTGTCTATATCTCCAGAGTAGAGAAGAGATAAAATACCATACCATACTATACTATACATATACACAGAAACGCCTACCTACCTAAACCCACCCAATAATAAGCCGATAACTTATAATTACTATTGCTTTCAACAAATATCCTCCTTACTATCCCTAGGTAAATACAAATCTTGTCTACCGTGTTGTCGTGTGATTTTGTATTATGAATAATTACCTATAATAAAATTATTATGTATGTATGTATGTATGTATGTAGGTAGGTAGGTAGGTAGGTAGGTACAGCATTATTAACTCGCTTACATATTAAATCATTATGAAAAAATAATATGTAGTGGTGTGATAAACGCATACAACGAACGAATTAAGAAACTAGGCTGGCTGGCTGGCTGGCTGGCTGGCTAGCGGGCGAGCGAGCGAGCGTGCGTGCGTGCAGTGCAGTGACGTATTCCGTGGTGTCGTCCAATCCACGAGCGTCGTCGGTCGGCGGTCGCCTCGCCCCCCGCTCACCTCACGCCGCCGTGATCGACCGTTGGTATAAATATAAGCGGGGCGATTGGACAATTTTTAACCAGTCTTCCGTTCGTCGAGCA
Source organism: Acronicta aceris (assembly GCA_910591435.1). Classification (NCBI taxonomy): domain Eukaryota; kingdom Metazoa; phylum Arthropoda; class Insecta; order Lepidoptera; family Noctuidae; genus Acronicta; species Acronicta aceris. The sequence goes on along the minus strand of OU342786.1, from coordinate 4,047,657 downwards.
AGCGGCAGGCAGCAAGCGCCAGTCTTATTTCGCGTGTGTCGTGTACAACCTCCTCTTAAGCAAAACAAGATGACCGGTCGCGGCAAGGGAGGAAAGGGTCTGGGAAAAGGAGGAGCCAAGCGTCACAGGAAAGTACTTCGTGATAACATCCAGGGTATCACGAAACCCGCCATCCGTCGTCTGGCTCGCAGAGGTGGCGTGAAACGTATCTCCGGTCTGATTTACGAAGAGACCCGCGGCGTGCTGAAGGTGTTCCTCGAGAACGTGATCCGCGATGCGGTCACATACACCGAGCACGCCAAGAGGAAGACCGTCACCGCCATGGACGTCGTGTACGCTCTGAAACGCCAGGGCCGCACCCTGTACGGTTTCGGCGGTTAGATCTGTAGCTACGCTGCGTCGTCGTCGTCGTCGTCGTCGTGCACTGTGGCACTCTAGATACGATGGTGGACGCGTGCGGTGTTTGTATTTTTTTAAAATAGACTATGACATCGTGCGCGGTTTCGGCCATGCGTGTATAGATGCTGCATATTTAAAAAAAAGGCCCTTTTCAGGGCCGCACATGATTCTGATACTGAATTTGTAAAATTTCTTATGGAGAGCCGTCACCGAAACGTACCTACCTACCTAAATACCTTAACATTGCAATTTGCACACACCCGACCGGACTGTACTAATAACGATTACTTACTTCGGTATTATTGCATAATACCTAACCCAGTAAATAGTACAGTATAAAATTATATAAATTATTGGGAGAACTTACCACCATCGAACGCGAACTTCAGCCTGACTGATGCACCGGTGCGGTGCGGTCGGCTCGACTCGCGGTGTGGCGATGGACGGGATGACGACGCGACATCACGACATCAAAATTTTGCTCTTAGATGACCACCTGAAATGAGATCATAATTTTAATTTATCAAGTTACTTAGCTATTATTATAACTGGTAGGTAGTGGTACTCTGTACCTGCATACCTTTTTATTTTGTTTATTTATCTATCTAAGAAAGAAAGATACTACCTATGTAGGTGCTCACTGCATACCTAGCTTGTATTTTGTTGTGGGCGTAAGTAGGTATGTACTTACCTACTTAATAATATTAACTGTTACATTATGTAGGTACCTTCCTGCTTAGTATACTCCTGCGGTACCTACCTACCTATATACCTACTTACAACGAAAATAAATAATTACGTAGACCAGGTACCTACCTACATAATGCACTCTCGTCGCTCACTCAAACCTACCTACCTACCTTCCTTCCTTAGGTTCCTATTAGGGATTCTGTTCAGACAAGATCGACAGGACAGGGCTATCGCTCTAGGATAACAAGAGGTGAGTACTCACACGAACACGATCACGTTCCGCTCATGATACCCATCATGCGCGCGCCATTATTATTAAGTACTAGGTACTTACCTAAGTAGTATAGAAATATATTCTAAACTTAGGTATATGTAATATTATTATAATAACCGTAAAAAATAAAATACATTTATTATTATAATTTACTCGTAGTATATTAATTCGTTGCACTCGTTGGTCGTCCTGAACGGAGCCGCGTCCGTCCTTAACTCTCGTGCGGCGCGACGTGTTTTACGACGGTTCACTTTTAGGTCGATATTAGGTTCGACTTTTAGGTCGATATCCACGAATTCATGTCACCGGTCAGGCTCGATATCCTCCCTGTTGATGCGTCGACCTCTATATTTAATAACTATCACTTTTATAGAGAAAAATACATTTTGAACGGGACCCGACCTACGCCCGGTACGCAGTCGCCAAAATAAATCGCCGCGCCAGCCCGAATACGCACACCACCAGCATAAATTTCACATCAAACCGTAGTCACGTTCATTATATGTACGGAAACGTAAACACATAGCGTCTAAAATTATAATAACCATTATTTAATTATATTTTATCCGATGCGTGTTAGTGAAAAGTTTGAAGTGTTCATACGAGAAACAGTCCCGCGACATCGCGGCGCTCGTTACGGTAAAGTTTCGTCGTACCTTAGTGTACGTATTCGAAATTTGAAAAACCTCTAAGTAAGTGGCGACATCTGAGTCTATATCGGTCTCTACGTGTTTTTGTTACCTCTACATAGATTCTTTCTACCTAGTTCGTGTTCGTTCGTTTGTTTGTTAGTTAGTTAATTAATTAATTGAACAACAAATATAAGAAATGGCAGACACCGCAGTGGCCACCGAAGCTCCGGCTCCAGCTACACCGGCGAAGAAGCAAGCTAGACAGGCGGGAGGCGCTGGTGGCGCGAAGAAGCCGAAGGCGAAACCTACCCACCCGAAAACATCCGAGATGGTGAACAACGCTATTAAGGAGATGAAGGAGCGCAGCGGATCTTCCCTTCAAGCTATCAAGAAGTACATCGCGGCTCAGTACAAGGTCGACGCCGAAAAACTTGCGCCGTTCATAAGGAAATATTTGAAAAGCGCCGTCGAATCCGGCGCACTTATCCAGACTAAAGGCAAAGGTGCCTCGGGATCGTTCAAGCTAGAGTCGAAGTCCGCCGCGGCAAAGAAGCCCGCCGGCTCATCTGGCAAGGCCGCCGCGAAATCCGCGTCAGCGGCCTCGAAGACGAAGAAGGCCACCGCTTCTGCGGCCGGCGCCAAGAGCAAGAAGGCCGCCGCGTCCGCCTCGGCCGCTTCGGGTTCCCCGTCCAAGTCCAAGGCGTCGGCTGGCGCGACCGCCAGGGACAAGAAGGCCGCCGCAGCAGCCAAGAAGAAGCCCGCAGCCAAGAAGGCGGCCGCCCCAGCCAAGGCGAAGGGGGGCGCCGCACCGAAAGCTAAGAAGACTGCGAAACCGCCCACCAAGAAACCAAAAGCGCCAAAACCTAAGAAGGCAGCGGCCACCACGCCCAAGTCCAAACCGGCCGCCAAGAAGGCGTCCGCCGCTAAGAAGTAAGTCTACCTACCTAGTAACCACGGTCGCGTGTCCCGCGTCTCACCGGCGGCGGGCGGCGCGGCGCGGCGCGGCGCCGGTGACGCTGTTGCTACGTACGGCGGCAACGCACCGAGATGCTGACAACGCTCGTGCTCGCTCACCCTCCTCCAAACCGCGGCGCTCACGGAGCGCTAACCAAAAAGCCCTTTTCAGGGCTAACAGAAATTTCATGAATACAAAGTAATAGGTATTCGTTTCTGTATACAAGAAGGGGCCGTCAAAACGTTTAACAACAATAACAAACAAACAAATTTATAATAAATAACACATTCACGCAAGCACAGCTCATACGAAACATAAGATTATGTACGTAGGTACCTGCTTAGGTTGTTAGGTATACAACTACTAGATGACATCTATAGATCTACGACAATATCTTATTAATTTATTACCTATATATATATATATATATACTAACGAGATAGTTAGGTACCTATGTATGTACCTACCTACCTACCTACCTAGCCTGCCTACCTACCTACATACCCATACCCATCTATACGTGTTTAGAATGATAAGGTCGACTTTTGATTGTATGAGGCTCTTGAATGAAAACAACGTGTGTTCTGTGCAACGATCTATTTGACACTAGTAACAAAGGAATGCAGAACGTACGACTACAAATATAATATAGCTACGCTAGACATATTGAGACAGATTTTAACCGAACATACCGCCCACCAAAAGGGCTTTAAGGCCCTTTTTGAATAACAAACAAACAATTTAAAATTACAGTAACCAGCAATTAAAATATGTAAATTTTAACAGATAAAGTATAAGTTCAATTAAATGTTACATTTGACTAAACACTAAATATAATACTTTGGATCGTAATGTATGACCTTACTTTAGTAAACGATAAACTTAAGAATGAATAACATGAGTTAATAAAGTATATACCTATAATAATTAATCTTTAGTACTAATTTGTAAGGAGCATAAGTTTGTGATTGATCTCCGAGTTTGTTTACCATTGTAACGTACGGTATACACCCGCTCAATTCGAGTCGCGGTAGTGAAATTGTTTTGACAGGAGCCACCTTTGTCCTCGATGCGATAAGGTTTATCTTTGTATCACCACTTCTAGTTTGTACGCGGCAGTAAACTACTGCTGCGTATGCCTTTTCAGACGCATCGCAGAATCCGTGTAATGTTATTTGTTCCTTTCTAGTACTAATGGTATTCAGCCAACGTCTGATTCTTATTTCATTGACCATTTCTAAATCTCTCCTTATATAGTTCCATTCCCTTTTCAGTTCATCGTTGATTTCTTGGTCCCATCCAACTCCTTCTAGCCACAATCTCTGTACAAGAATCTTTGCTGTCACTATGACTGGCGATATCCATCCCAGTGGATCAAACAACTTCTGTAAATCCGAAAGGATAGTTCTCTTTGTTATGCTATTTAGTGATATAGGTTCTAGTTTTAGTTGGTAATGGAACTCATCCCTTCCGAGATTCCATGACAGTCCAAGAGCTTTGACAGTACCGTCCAGTTTCAGGTCTATGTTAGCCTTTGTGGTGACCTTGTGGGCATCTATAGATTTTAGAAACTCGCTATCGTTAGACGCCCATTTTTGAAGTTCAAATCCTCCTCGTTTAAGAATGGTAATGATTTGTTTGCTAACACTGATTGCTTGTTGTGTCGTATCGCAGCCTGATATCAGATCATCCACATAGAAGTCTTGTTTAATAACTTCGGCAGCTTCAGGATATTGTTCGCCTTCGTCTTCTGCAAGCTTAATCAATGTTTTTACGGCAAGGTAAGGCGCAGATGCTGTACCAAATGTGACTGTTTTCAACCTATAATCTTTGACTTCAGGCGGTTGGCAGTTTTGCTCATTGTGGTGTTTGATGCTGCCACGCCAAAGAACTCTGTGGTAATCAGTGTCTTTCTTATCCAAAAGTATCATTCTGTACATTTTGATGACGTCGCTTACGAAACACACCTTATGCATGCGCCATCTCATTATCACACTGCGCATATCTTCTTGCAGTACTGGGCCAGTCATAAGCTCATCGTTCAAAGATGTGCCATTGTTGCCCTTGCATGATGCATCGAACACGACTCTGATCTTAGTTGTCTCTTTATCTCTTCTAACTACGGCGTGATGTGGGAGGTAAACACACCGGTTATTTACTTCGTCGTTTGGTATTTCTTCCATGTGGCCCATTGATAAATACTCTTCTAGGACCTTGTCGTACTCTTCTCTCATGTCATGTGATTTTTGTAGTCTCCGTTCTTGTTGAATCAAGCGTTTCATTGCAATCTCTCTAGAGTTCCCATCCGGTGATTTAGGTTCATTGGTACGGAATGGGAGCCTCACGACGTACTGTCCATTGCTGTTTCTTGTGTAAGTCTTTTCATAAAAGCTTTCGCATTGACGTTCTTCCTTCGTATATTTCCTCTTTGAATCTGGTTCTATTTCCCAGAGTGTTTTTAACAAGTCTTCTCCTATGATCTGGTGATGCATAACAAGAACAGACTCGGTTTGTTGTGTTCTATCTTCTACATTTCCGAATAAAATCCAACCAAGGTTTGTTTTATGAGCACACGGTGACCCTGGCGGACCCTTGATTAGTTGATTCTGCACAATTTGTGCATAAACATCGACACCCAGAAGCAGATCAATGGTACCTGGCTGGCAATAGTTTGGATCAGCCAGTACTAAACCTTCTAGGTGAGGCCACTTCTTTGTTTTGATTGTGCGGGATGGTATTTTGGTAGTCAGTGGCTTCGACATGACATATGTTCTGACTTCCAAATTGAAATCTTCACATATTGATTCTACTCTTATCTGAACTACGTGTTTGATATCCTCTCTCGTTGATCCCACACCGACGACTGTACCCCGTATAGGATACCGCTTGGCCGTGAGTTGTTGTACAGCTCGTTCACTAATAAAACTCGCTTGTGAGCCTTGGTCTATAAGAGCTCGTAAAGTCATTCTAAAGTTGTTTTCAGTTCTCACTTGTACGATTGCGGTTGCCAATAATGCTGTGCTTTGTTTAGTAGACGCGTGTGACGTCACCATTGTAATGTCTTCCTCTTCCCTTTCAATATTCTCCACGTTTGTATGTAATGTCACTTCAGGTTGCTTTGTTTGTTTATTCTCAGTGTTGCCCGTTGTGTTACATTTTATTATACTGTTTTCTTTGTTCTCGTGAAGAAGTGAATGATGACGCCTTCTGCATATTCTACAATTTGTTGTAATGCGACAATACCTTACAGAGTGTCCGGGTGCAAGGCAGTTGAAGCACAGATTGTTATTTTTGATAAACTCACTTCGTTGCACAGGTGATTGTTTTCCAAACTCCTTACAATGGCTAAGTGTATGATTTTCTTTGCACATTTTACATGTTCTAATATTGTCGACATTGGTTGTTACGTGAAATGACTTCTCTCGCACGTGAACAGAACTTGACTTCTGTTTTGTTGGTTCTGTGAGTTCCAACGTACGAAATCGGCTTTCCAGGAATTTGCGAAACATATCGAGGGTAGGAAGGCTGTCCGACTCCTGACAATTGCTACTCACATGTTCTTCCCAATCTTTATGTGTTTCACAGTCTAATTTTTGCACTACGACGAATATTATTAATGAATCCCAGTTATCAGTATTGACATTCATGTTTTTAAGTTGATGTAAACATTCGAATGTTGTATCTAGCAAATTCTTAATGAGACTTGAACTGTTCACAGATATTTTCTTTTGAGAAAAGAATCTTTTCAAAATTGCGTTGATATTGATCCGTTTATTGCCATACCTTTCTTTAAGGATGTTCCAGGCCTGCTCATAATTTGAATCCGTCACTTGCACATGTCTCAATATTGATTCGGCTTCTCCCGTAAGGCTTGTCTTTAAATAGTGTAGTTTTTGTACATTATTTAGCGATACGTTGTTGTGCACAAGTGTATTAAACAAATCATTGAACGACAACCACTCTTCATATTGTCCACCGTACGTAGGTAGCTGTATTTTGGGTAAAACCACTCGCGTTTGTTGAGAATCGCTAGGCATGGGCAACGAAACACTAACACCAACTTGTTGAGCACTTAACAAATCCTTCAAGTCGGTCGTCAAGCTGATGTACACCTCTTCATGTTCAAAATACTGTTCATTTGCTAGATATGGTATAAGGTCTTGTTTTTCTCTGGGCACATTACGCAATATTTCGCTGTAAGCTTGTTTGTATTCGATCCAATGATCTTCTATACATTTCAGACGAGATTCCACGTAATTTCTGGTTAATCTGGCTTTCGGGCACTTCTTTAAGTTGATCTGGGTCTTCTTCAAAGTATTTGCAAGGTTTTCTACAGTATTTAAAGCTTCCTTCACTTCCGTAGCCATAGTAATTGTAATTCTAACGTAATTTAACCAAATGAACTGAAATAATAACTACTTGTGCCGGTCGCCTTATCGCAATCTTGTAATTTCTTTGTTCTCGGGTGACCGGCAACGCAGGTAGTAGGCACTGGTATCCGGCTCGATTATGGACCATATGTTTAGAATGATAAGGTCGACTTTTGATTGTATGAGGCTCTTGAATGAAAACAACGTGTGTTCTGTGCAACGATCTATTTGACACTAGTAACAAAGGAATGCAGAACGTACGACTACAAATATAATATAGCTACGCTAGACATATTGAGACAGATTTTAACCGAACAATACGTATATCATGAGAGAGATCATGATAATGTAACGAACGAATAGTAGATTTCGTTGCAAATACAAAAATTAACAATACTACATACCTACTCGTTTATTTATTATAATATATAGGTACATAATACATTTAGAATATTATCCAGTCCAGGCATCGGTTGCTTGTTGCCGCGCTGCCCGGTGCGGAGCGCGCTTGCGCGTTTCGAGATTTCGTTTCGTTTCTATGTTTACCCCTACCACTGACGCGGCTACGCCGACCGCGTATAAATACCCGGTGCGCCCGGATTTTAAAAAATACTCCTCATACTGTTGCCTTCGCGCGCGCACACCGTAATCTACGCGTGTGTATTGTTCTTTTTGTGTGTAACAAATATTATAAATAATCAAGATGTCCGGTCGCGGCAAAGGTGGTAAGGTCAAGGGAAAGGCAAAGTCTCGCTCCAACCGTGCTGGACTCCAGTTTCCGGTGGGACGTATACACAGGCTGCTGCGTAATGGTAACTACGCTGAACGTGTCGGTGCCGGCGCACCCGTATACTTGGCCGCCGTAATGGAGTATCTGGCCGCTGAAGTTCTCGAGTTGGCTGGCAACGCCGCGAGGGACAACAAGAAGACCAGGATCATCCCGCGTCACCTGCAGTTGGCCATCCGCAACGACGAGGAGTTGAACAAACTGCTCTCCGGCGTGACCATCGCTCAAGGCGGTGTACTGCCCAACATCCAGGCTGTACTCCTCCCCAAGAAGACTGAGAAGAAGGCATAAGTCTGCGACACCACCACGCGTCGCACAATCGTCGACGTTACGGCGGCGGTCCGTGTGGATTGCGCGGCCGATCATCTCGGCTCGTTAGCATTCTAAACAAAAGGCCCTTTTCAGGGCCACAATATGATTCGTCAACATTATATAACCACCAACAATGACCGTTTCTTTATCAGAGTTGTCGTCTAACAAAAACGTACCTACCTTTTTATAAATGCCTATAGATTTACAATGTATACTTACAATACTCCTACTTTACTTTAGGTACATATACGTACCTTACATGACGTAGCGACGCATCCTTTCAACTACCTATTATTCTAGGTAGATAAACGTATAATAATTATTTACCTGCCTATCTGATCCATAGAGTATTTAATAATAAAATTAAATATAAATAAATAGATTTTAATCAACATGGATGCGTTGAAGATACAAGATACATAGCTATGAACATACATATACATACCTATTTATTATGTAGGTATGTTCCGTCACCTTCTTTTAATTAGGTAGGTAGGTATATTGATTGATTGAAATTGAAATCATAATTGTTAAGTAAACAAATCAAAACTACAATAAACTTGTGGAAAGATAGCCCGGGAACGCACAATTATTATAATAATAAATTATTATTATGTTTCTATGAATCGAATAATAATCATTATTATAATAGAACTATTTTGGTACATACATATTTGTATTGTGTAGGTAATTATTATTATTATTTTTATTTATTTATTTTTTTATTATTATAATTTTATTTTTTGGATATTAGCACAGTATATTATTAAGTATGTACTTAATCCAAGTTTCAACCGAACGCAGTCCCCCCCCCCCCCGCCCCTGCAGTTCCGAATCGCTGTGTCCCCCACGCCCCGCGCGCGAACTACTCGCTGCTATTGAAGCGTTGCGATTGGTCCGCTGCGAGCGAGGCTACCGCGCTGTTCGTCACGAACGTCTAAAGCGAGAGTAGCGTATAAATACGAGTGTTGGTCGCGTTCACGTTTTTGGACCGCTCGCGACCTACTCCACACCTCTGGATTGCAGTGTCGAAGCCTTGGACAGCAGTGCCTCAAGACCCTAGTGCTCCAGTGCAATTTCAGTGCGTGTGCAAGTGCCGTTCGGACCGTTTTCTTCGCCGCGTTCGCGTCGTCCGCCGTGTGTGCGGCAGTGTTCCTCGCGGGGCACTGACGTAGACACGGTGGGACCAACGTCGCCGAAGCCGTTGCCGCCGGTGTGCTTTTCAGCACGCCGCACGGTCGCGGTCTAGGTTGCGCGTCCCACGCGATGCCTTCGCCTCCAAAAGGCCCTTCTCAGGGCCAACCACCGCGCTCCTCGCCGCCGCAAGCGCTCCCGAGCTCATCGGTAGCAGCCGCAAGCCCGCGCCGGACCGCGTCGAACCCCGACATCCGTCCCCGATCCGACACGACCGCTGTGACCCCGCGCGCTACGAACAATGCGAGCCCGCAAGCAGTGGGCGCCCGCTTAAGTACCGCGCCGCAAGCGCCCCTAGCGGCGACATGCGGAACTACTCGCTCCGCCGCGACCCGCGCCCCGCCCGCCACCGCCGTGCGCCCTCCGTCGTTCCGTCCGGTACCGATGGAGGTGTCGAACCCTCCCGCCGCGCCCCGCGCGTCCGCGTCCCGCGCCTCCACTCGCGCAGCTCCATCTCCCAAAACGGGATCGATGTCGAGCAAGCCCAGTGCCGCCGCGAAGGGCAAAAGTGTCAGTGCAGGTGACCAAGTGAGAGTGTCCGCGCCACAAACGCCCACCGACCCGACAGCGCCCAGGCAGGCCGCATTTATGTCGCCTCCTGCCCCCCGTGGTTCCGCTCCGTCATCGCCGGCGTCGATGTCGATGTACTCGGCTCATGCGAGCTCGACGTCGTCCATCGACTCCGCGGCGAGCACCAGCAGCGCGCGCAGAGCTGCGCTGCCCAAGACCCGGCCCAGCTCGGGAGGTGGAAAGGCACCCTCCCTCCCGAACCTAGACAGCATACCCCCGGTGAGTCAAATCACATTCGATCTAGACTACAATTTCGACTTGCCGAGGCTAGCACAACGCAGGCAGCGCAGCCCCGACGACGAAGACGTCGCCGAAGAGGCCAAGCGCCCCTGCGTAGACGCCGCGGCGCCTACCGCCGCCAACGCTACGCGCGCACCGACACCACCCGCCGGCGCCGCAGCCCCCGCGCGCGCTACCACCTCCGGTAGCGCAGCGAAGGGTAAGCCGGAGAAGAAACTCCGCTACCCCCCGCTGGTAGTGGAAAAGATGCCGGACTGGGCGCGCCACTTCAGGGCGCTCAGAGACAAGCTGGGCCGGGCACCAAACGCGCGCCCCTTCCAGCAGGGGGTGAAATTCACCCCCCAGAATGACACCGAATTCCGTCTGGTACAGAGGTACCTGACGGAACTGGAGAAGGAGACCAACATTTCTTGGTTCTCCTACTCCCTACCAGCCGACCGCAGTGTCAAGGTGGCCATAAGGGGGCTACCAGTGGACACGGCGCCCGAAGATATAGAGGAGGAGCTCCGCGCGCTCGGATATGAGCCGGAGTATGTCAGGCATATAAATGCCCGACAAGGACGACCCGGCTGCATATACCACGCCGTCCTCAAGAAGACCCCAAACCTGACCCCGGGCATATACGAGATCACAGAACTCCTGTGCATGCCCGGCGTCAAAATAGAGGCCTGGCGTGGGAAAAAGGGGCCCGCGCAATGCCACAGGTGCCAACAATTTAGGCACTCATCCGCGCAATGCCATCGCCCGCTTGCATGCGTGAGATGCGGCGGCGGCCACCGGGCGACAGACTGCCCGAGGCCGAAAGAGGAGGCCGCCACCTGCATAAACTGCGGAGGGGCACACCCGGCGAACAATGCCAAGTGCCCCGTACGAGTTCGCGAACTGCGAAACAAGCGGGCGGGCACGGCCGCCATCACCGGGGACTCGCGCCGGCCGAACACGGCCACCGAGAGGCAGAGCGCCCCCGCACCCGCAGACACAGAAGCACCCTCCACCACACTGATGGCGGCCGCAAACGGCCCCTCAGCGCGCGACTCGGCCACCGCCTCCTCGGGGCGGAGGAAAAAGAGGCGTGGAGGAAGAAGAAAGCGGTCCAAAAAGCCGCTTCAAGACGACCAACCAGACCCACAAAGTGACAAGGAGGTTGTCACCGCCGACACACCAGCTAACGAAATAGTTAGTAAACAAGTGGGCGGTGACAAGTCACGCCACGCCTCCCAACACGGAAAGGACGACCGCAGTCAGCCGCCGACCAATAGCGGCGCGACATACGCGCAGACAGCGCAGTCTGGCGGGAAAACCGCAAGACAGCAGCCCGCGGGTAGTAACACCCATCACGCGCAGGCCAAGAGGGGCCGCGCAGCCGGCGCAATTAATGCGCACGCGCAAACGTGCCATGATGGGCGACGGGTGTTACTACCCACACCGACCACAGCACAGACTGCACGCAGCCGCGACACAGAGTCGGCGGCGGCCCCCGGGGAGGTAACGTACGCCCAGACCCCAGGGGCAAAAAACAACACCAACATTGACGCTATAGAGGTCGCGATCCGGGTCCTACAAGATGTGCTGCTAGCGCTGCGCAGAGGCGAGGACCCGGTGCGCGCTATCCTCAACGGCATGGCCACCCTTATCGGTCATGTCTAAACCGTTGAGGATAATACATTGGAACGCCCGCGGCCTCAGAGACAAGGTCGCCCTCCTCCGCCCCCTCCTGCAAGAACAGGACATAGACGTGGCGCTCATAAGCGAGACGTTCCTGGGACCGGAGGACAAGATCAGACTCCCGGGATACCTCGTTTATAGGAAAGATGAGCGATCGGCGACACACAAATACCGCGGTCTGGCGGTACTTGTTCGGCGAAGAGTCGTTCATCAAGAGCTTCCCGTACCCACACTGAGCGGCGAAATGTACGCGCTGGGTGTACAACTGCACGCCGCCGGTGAGCACCTGTGTGTGTACGCGGCTTACAAGCCACCGAGCGTGCGGCTAGAGCCGAACAACATACACAGGTTGCTGGACACGCCTCACCCGACCATCATAGCCGGCGACCTAAACTGCAAGCACCCAGCGTGGAACTCTAACACCACGAATGCCGACGGGAATGCGCTCTTCGCCGACGCAGAGGCCCGAGGATACGGGGTGTCCGGCCCCGAGGCGCCCACCCACTACCCGGCAAACATCGCCCACCTACCCGACGTGTTGGACATCGTCGTGCACAACGGCCTCAGCTGCCAGATCACGCAGCACGTGCTGGACGACGAACTGCGGTCGGATCACCAGCCAGTGCTGGTCGTCGTCTCAGCACCGCCCACCCGATTCGCTCATCTAGCGCCACGTCGCCGCACGGACTGGAAAGCCTTCGCGGCGAAGTTGGAGACCACCACGCCCACTCGGCCTATCACCAAGGGTGAAGATGTCAATGAGCTGGCGGACGAGCTCACCGCTTGTATGCAGCACGCCTTAGAGTCGGCGACTGCATCAAACTCCGCACCACAGGGGCAACTCCCCGCGCTCCCCGCACGCATTGCGCGCATGATCGCCGACAAGAGGCGTCTACGCAAGCGGTGGCAAACAACCAGATGCCCACAACTGAAGACCCAGCTCAATGCATTGACGGACAAGGTGAAGGCCGAGCTCCAGGCATACACCGCCGAGAGCTGGGAGGACTACATTCACTCCGCCGACAGCGACTGGCCGTCGGTGCATCGCCTATGCCGACGCCTAAGAAACACCCCAGCTCCGGTGCGCCCACTCATAGACAGCGACGGGGCGTTAAGATACACTGCCGCAGACCGGGCAGAGATCTTCGCCTCTCACCTGGAGCGTCAGTTCACGCCGAACCCGACCGACGACACGGAGCACGTCGCAGCAGTCGAGAGGCACCTTAGAGAGTACTTGAACACGCCGACAGCCCCCGAGGAGGAGCACTTCTTTATCTCCCCGGGCCAAGTAAAACGGGCCATCGCACGCTCAAAGCCCAAGAAGGCCCCCGGTGCGGATGGCATCACGAATACCGCGCTACGCCACATCCCCCACCGGACGGTGGCGGCGTTAGCGCGCTTGTACACAGGCATCCTCCGCACCGGGACCTTCCCCGACGTTTGGAAGACGGGGAAAATTATAATGATCCCCAAACCGGGGAAAAACATGAGGAAGCCGGAGGGCTATCGGCCGATCACGCTGCTGGCCACCACCTCTAAGGTGTTTGAGGCGCTCCTGCTGCGATTCCTGGTACCCCACATCACCCCTCGGGCAGAACAATTCGGGTTCCGCGCTGAACACAGCACGACGCTTCAGTTGTCGAGGGTGCTGCACATACTGACAGCGGCTGTAAATAAGCGTGAGTACGCCGCCGCAGTATTCCTCGACATGGAGAAGGCGTTTGATAGAGTCTGGCATACCGGTCTGCTCTACAAACTGACGCACACGACCACGCCCCGTCGACTTGTACAGGTGGTCTCCTCCTTCCTACAGGACAGACGGTTCAAGGTTGCGGTGGAGGACCAGCTGTCTGGCGCGTACCCCATCTCCGCGGGGGTGCCCCAGGGCAGCTGTTTATCGCCTGTGTTATACTCCGTATACACCGACGACATTCCCGCCACGCACTCCTCGACGCTCGCGCTGTACGCGGACGACGCCGCGTACCTCACCACCTCGCTCTCGGCGGCCCACGCGGCCGTTAAGATGCAGCGCGCGCTGGACGACCTCCCCGACTGGCTCCGCAAGTGGAGACTGTCGGTCAACGTGGGTAAGACACAGGCGATCATAGTCACAGGACGCGGTGACTTTCACCCACCCAACCTTGAACTCATGGGGGCCGATATCGCATGGGCCCGGACCGCCAAGTACTTGGGGGTCACCATCGACCATCGGCTCACCATGGGCCCGCACGTCCGGAAGACAGTCGCGCGGGTGAAGACCACGCGCCACCTGCTCCGGCCGGTGCTCTCCTCGAATCTGCCCCTACGAGTCAAGCTGGGCGTCTACAAGACCTATATTCGCCCGCAGCTCACGTATGCTGCCCCAGCTTGGCTCGCCCTCACGTGCGAGTCGCACAGAAAGAAACTTAGGGCAATCCAGAACACCACTTTACGCCAAATAACTCACGCGGCTCGCTACGTGAGGAATTCTGTGATCCACAGGGACCTCCGGGTTGAGAGCATCGAGCACTTCGTCGAAGGGATGGCGAAGAAGATGTTCGCGCGTGCCGACGCCTCCGCCTGGCAGCACATCAAGGGCATGGCGCCCTGGCACGCGCGCCCCCCCGACGCCAGGCGCTACCCGCGCGACCTCCTGCCCGTAGACCACAGTGCGGGCCACCCACCGGACTTGACACCTGAACGGGCCGCACCCACTCTACACGCGACCCGTTCAAACAATGAGACTCCACAAAACACATAACACACACCCCGCCGCGCGCGTTGCTGTCTAAGTTAACATAGGCGCAACGCCCGCGAGGCGCATACAAAACATTACTCCGCAATCGCGATGACTCACGCGCGGCTACCCGCGCGACGCCCTCGGGCGAGTGCGGGAACGCCGTAGCAACCACTGAGCGACGCACACACACACACAAAGTCGCCCAGTACACCACCTCGTCTCGGTTCTTGCAGTGTCTTTGGCTAGCCCTGATTTCACTGTAAAAACCGGGTCAGACACCGATTTCGCAGGGGGCGCCACCTAAAGCCGCTGCCCTGTTGCTTGATCGGTCTTCGCCGGGCCTCCCCCGGGCAACCGGGGGTCTCACCTAGCGGGGATCTGGTCGCACGGGCAGCGTGAAACACTTAGGGCGCTCCTGCTGAAAAACACACAGCAACGACTCCCGGCGAAGCGAAAGCCGAGCCAAAAACAGTAGGGTTCGCGTGCGCGCGCGTGTGCGCGCCCCCCACATCCTACATACAAAGGGGTTCCTAACCCAACCCAACGACCGGGCTAACTTATTAGTCCGCGCCTGATGCCTCGGCCAGGGGGCCAACGCCCCGAAGCCGACTCCTCGCACCCCATACGGGGTGATGAGACGAAATAAGTGGTTCACGTTTTTATACAGCCACTGAACGCCGCTTCGGTAGCACGTCTGTCATTATTTCTCAACGTTGTGGTAGTAAAGTCTACACGAACTCTCTATAATGCCGCCCAAGACAAGTGGTAAGGCCGCCAAGAAATCTGGCAAGGCCCAGAAGAACATCTCCAAGACCGACAAGAAAAAGAAGAAGCACAAGAGGAAGGAGAGCTACGCCATCTACATCTACAAGGTGTTGAAGCAGGTGCACCCCGACACCGGTATCTCCAGCAAGGCGATGTCAATCATGAACTCTTTCGTGAACGACATCTTCGAGCGCATCGCCGCCGAAGCTTCCCGCCTCGCCCATTACAACAAGAGGTCCACGATCACGTCGAGGGAGGTGCAGACGTCCGTCAGGCTCCTGCTGCCCGGCGAGCTCGCCAAGCACGCCGTCAGTGAGGGCACGAAGGCCGTCACCAAATACACCAGCTCCAAGTGAGCGGTCGGGTAGCTAGCGAGAGCCGCCCGCCGCCGCAGCCGCCGCCGACGCAGACCGTTTGGTCGTTTTGGTGTGTTCGTTCGTTGATTGTGTGCCGGCGCGTGTGTCGAGTTTTGTGTCGTCGTCGTACGTATGTAGATATGCGTGTGCCTATATATATTTACAATATATATACGTACCCACTTGTCTACAGCTTACGCGATGCGCATGATTAATTCACGCACACGTCTAACGCGCCACGTACCTACACATTTATCATCGCTAATCACTTCAGACCAACGGGGGGCGAGCGCGCGCGCACGCGAAGACAAAAAGGCCCTTTTCAGGGCCACAAATTTTCTCATGTGATCTCAAATTCACGTTTCTGTAATTTGATGTCCGTCAAAACGTACAACTACATATATAGTAGGTAGGTAGGTAGGTAGGTACATACATATGCATGCATGCATACATCTACCTACCTAACTAACTAACTACCATACATACATACCTACCTACCTACCTAATGTCGCGCACAGATAGATGGATACAAAACAAACCTTATTGTCGAGAGTGACATCGGTAATTAGGTAGGTACTTACTTACTTACTTACAATAAACGAAATGGTACCTAATAAGCATTTTCATATGCATAGGTGCATACCTACTTACCAAGCCAAAATGAAACTTGATTAATTTCATCAAAACAAGAAAGATAGATAGATAGATATAATGTGTTACTAGGTAAGCACCTAGCATTACTTAGGTAGATTATATATTTATTAAATTAATATTGCACTATGATGCGAGTAGGTACCTATTTATTATAATATTAATATGTCTAAGCACATATTAAACATAATTATGTACCTACTTCCTAAGAATTTTAGAACTTTTTCTTATTTCATTTAGTGCGTTTTTATTCCGCGAGAGGGCGCGCGGTGTCGCGCACGCTAGTCCCGCCGGCGAACCGCACGGTATAAATAAGACCGACACGCTCGCTTACAATTTTATTCTCTCTCGCCCGTCCGAAGTGAGTGCTGGTCGACGCGAACGCGCGTTTTTACAATTCCATATAGATATTGTCGATAATATTTTAGTGTTGCTTGCTTGCTTGTTTGTGTTGCACACTATTTTGTTGTGTGTGTTAAAATGGCGCGCACAAAGCAGACCGCTCGTAAATCCACCGGTGGCAAGGCGCCGAGGAAACAGCTCGCCACTAAGGCTGCGCGCAAGAGCGCACCAGCCACAGGCGGTGTCAAGAAGCCCCATCGCTACAGGCCCGGTACGGTGGCCCTCCGCGAGATCCGTCGCTACCAGAAGAGTACCGAGCTTCTGATCCGCAAGCTTCCGTTCCAGCGGCTCGTGCGTGAGATCGCCCAGGACTTCAAGACCGATCTACGTTTCCAGAGCTCCGCTGTGATGGCGCTGCAGGAGGCAAGCGAAGCTTATCTCGTGGGTCTCTTCGAAGACACCAACCTGTGCGCGATTCACGCGAAACGCGTCACCATTATGCCGAAGGACATTCAGCTGGCGCGCAGAATCCGAGGCGAACGCGCTTAGACGTGTCCGCCGTGTCACACTCGTCATCATTGTGTGTCTACTTACACCAATGTGTTGCGTGCTGGCACACACAAAAGGCCCTTTTCAGGGCCACATATGTATCAGATTATTTAAATCGATCTCTTCGCATCCGAGACGCTCAAAAACGTTCAAAACAGTTATATATACTGCTTACCTACTATATACACTGTCTATATCTCCAGAGTAGAGAAGAGATAAAATACCATACCATACTATACTATACTATACATATACACAGAAACGCCTACCTACCTAAACCCACCCAATAATAAGCCGATAACTTATAATTACTATTGCTTTCAACAAATATCCTCCTTACTATCCCTAGGTAAATACAAATCTTGTCTACCGTGTTGTCGTGTGATTTTGTATTATGAATAATTACCTATAATAAAATTATTATGTATGTATGTATGTATGTATGTATGTATGTAGGTAGGTAGGTAGGTAGGTAGGTACAGCATTATTAACTCGCTTACATATTAAATCATTATGAAAAAATAATATGTAGTGGTGTGATAAACGCATACAACGAACGAATTAAGAAACTAGGCTGGCTGGCTGGCTGGCTGGCTGGCTAGCGGGCGAGCGAGCGAGCGTGCGTGCGTGCAGTGCAGTGACGTATTCCGTGGTGTCGTCCAATCCACGAGCGTCGTCGGTCGGCGGTCGCCTCGCCCCCCGCTCACCTCACGCCGCCGTGATCGACCGTTGGTATAAATATAAGCGGGGCGATTGGACAATTTTTAACCAGTCTTCCGTTCGTCGAGCAAGCGGCAGGCAGCAAGCGCCAGTCTTATTTCGCGTGTGTCGTGTACAACCTCCTCTTAAGCAAAACAAGATGACCGGTCGCGGCAAGGGAGGAAAGGGTCTGGGAAAAGGAGGAGCCAAGCGTCACAGGAAAGTACTTCGTGATAACATCCAGGGTATCACGAAACCCGCCATCCGTCGTCTGGCTCGCAGAGGTGGCGTGAAACGTATCTCCGGTCTGATTTACGAAGAGACCCGCGGCGTGCTGAAGGTGTTCCTCGAGAACGTGATCCGCGATGCGGTCACATACACCGAGCACGCCAAGAGGAAGACCGTCACCGCCATGGACGTCGTGTACGCTCTGAAACGCCAGGGCCGCACCCTGTACGGTTTCGGCGGTTAGATCTGTAGCTACGCTGCGTCGTCGTCGTCGTCGTCGTCGTGCACTGTGGCACTCTAGATACGATGGTGGACGCGTGCGGTTTGTATTTTTTTAAAATAGACTATGACATCGTGCGCGGTTTCGGCCATGCGTGTATAGATGCTGCATATTTAAAAAAAAGGCCCTTTTCAGGGCCGCACATGATTCTGATACTGAATTTGTAAAATTTCTTATGGAGAGCCGTCACCGAAACGTACCTACCTACCTAAATACCTTAACATTGCAATTTGCACACACCCGACCGGACTGTACTAATAACGATTACTTACTTCGGTATTATTGCATAATACCTAACCCAGTAAATAGTACAGTATAAAATTATATAAATTATTGGGAGAACTTACCACCATCGAACGCGAACTTCAGCCTGACTGATGCACCGGTGCGGTGCGGTCGGCTCGACTCGCGGTGTGGCGATGGACGGGATGACGACGCGACATCACGACATCAAAATTTTGCTCTTAGATGACCACCTGAAATGAGATCATAATTTTAATTTATCAAGTTACTTAGCTATTATTATAACTGGTAGGTAGTGGTACTCTGTACCTGCATACCTTTTTATTTTGTTTATTTATCTATCTAAGAAAGAAAGATACTACCTATGTAGGTGCTCACTGCATACCTAGCTTGTATTTTGTTGTGGGCGTAAGTAGGTATGTACTTACCTACTTAATAATATTAACTGTTACATTATGTAGGTACCTTCCTGCTTAGTATACTCCTGCGGTACCTACCTACCTATATACCTACTTACAACGAAAATAAATAATTACGTAGACCAGGTACCTACCTACATAATGCACTCTCGTCGCTCACTCAAACCTACCTACCTACCTTCCTTCCTTAGGTTCCTATTAGGGATTCTGTTCAGACAAGATCGACAGGACAGGGCTATCGCTCTAGGATAACAAGAGGTGAGTACTCACACGAACACGATCACGTTCCGCTCATGATACCCATCATGCGCGCGCCATTATTATTAAGTACTAGGTACTTACCTAAGTAGTATAGAAATATATTCTAAACTTAGGTATATGTAATATTATTATAATAACCGTAAAAAATAAAATACATTTATTATTATAATTTACTCGTAGTATATTAATTCGTTGCACTCGTTGGTCGTCCTGAACGGAGCCGCGTCCGTCCTTAACTCTCGTGCGGCGCGACGTGTTTTACGACGGTTCACTTTTAGGTCGATATTAGGTTCGACTTTTAGGTCGATATCCACGAATTCATGTCACCGGTCAGGCTCGATATCCTCCCTGTTGATGCGTCGACCTCTATATTTAATAACTATCACTTTTATAGAGAAAAATACATTTTGAACGGGACCCGACCTACGCCCGGTACGCAGTCGCCAAAATAAATCGCCGCGCCAGCCCGAATACGCACACCACCAGCATAAATTTCACATCAAACCGTAGTCACGTTCATTATATGTACGGAAACGTAAACACATAGCGTCTAAAATTATAATAACCATTATTTAATTATATTTTATCCGATGCGTGTTAGTGAAAAGTTTGAAGTGTTCATACGAGAAACAGTCCCGCGACATCGCGGCGCTCGTTACGGTAAAGTTTCGTCGTACCTTAGTGTACGTATTCGAAATTTGAAAAACCTCTAAGTAAGTGGCGACATCTGAGTCTATATCGGTCTCTACGTGTTTTTGTTACCTCTACATAGATTCTTTCTACCTAGTTCGTGTTCGTTCGTTTGTTTGTTAGTTAGTTAATTAATTAATTGAACAACAAATATAAGAAATGGCAGACACCGCAGTGGCCACCGAAGCTCCGGCTCCAGCTACACCGGCGAAGAAGCAAGCTAGACAGGCGGGAGGCGCTGGTGGCGCGAAGAAGCCGAAGGCGAAACCTACCCACCCGAAAACATCCGAGATGGTGAACAACGCTATTAAGGAGATGAAGGAGCGCAGCGGATCTTCCCTTCAAGCTATCAAGAAGTACATCGCGGCTCAGTACAAGGTCGACGCCGAAAAACTTGCGCCGTTCATAAGGAAATATTTGAAAAGCGCCGTCGAATCCGGCGCACTTATCCAGACTAAAGGCAAAGGTGCCTCGGGATCGTTCAAGCTAGAGTCGAAGTCCGCCGCGGCAAAGAAGCCCGCCGGCTCATCTGGCAAGGCCGCCGCGAAATCCGCGTCAGCGGCCTCGAAGACGAAGAAGGCCACCGCTTCTGCGGCCGGCGCCAAGAGCAAGAAGGCCGCCGCGTCCGCCTCGGCCGCTTCGGGTTCCCCGTCCAAGTCCAAGGCGTCGGCTGGCGCGACCGCCAGGGACAAGAAGGCCGCCGCAGCAGCCAAGAAGAAGCCCGCAGCCAAGAAGGCGGCCGCCCCAGCCAAGGCGAAGGGGGGCGCCGCACCGAAAGCTAAGAAGACTGCGAAACCGCCCACCAAGAAACCAAAAGCGCCAAAACCTAAGAAGGCAGCGGCCACCACGCCCAAGTCCAAACCGGCCGCCAAGAAGGCGTCCGCCGCTAAGAAGTAAGTCTACCTACCTAGTAACCACGGTCGCGTGTCCCGCGTCTCACCGGCGGCGGGCGGCGCGGCGCGGCGCGGCGCCGGTGACGCTGTTGCTACGTACGGCGGCAACGCACCGAGATGCTGACAACGCTCGTGCTCGCTCACCCTCCTCCAAACCGCGGCGCTCACGGAGCGCTAACCAAAAAGCCCTTTTCAGGGCTAACAGAAATTTCATGAATACAAAGTAATAGGTATTCGTTTCTGTATACAAGAAGGGGCCGTCAAAACGTTTAACAACAATAACAAACAAACAAATTTATAATAAATAACACATTCACGCAAGCACAGCTCATACGAAACATAAGATTATGTACGTAGGTACCTGCTTAGGTTGTTAGGTATACAACTACTAGATGACATCTATAGATCTACGACAATATCTTATTAATTTATTACCTATATATATATATATATATACTAACGAGATAGTTAGGTACCTATGTATGTACCTACCTACCTACCTACCTAGCCTGCCTACCTACCTACATACCCATACCCATCTATACGTATATCATGAGAGAGATCATGATAATGTAACGAACGAATAGTAGATTTCGTTGCAAATACAAAAATTAACAATACTACATACCTACTCGTTTATTTATTATAATATATAGGTACATAATACATTTAGAATATTATCCAGTCCAGGCATCGGTTGCTTGTTGCCGCGCTGCCCGGTGCGGAGCGCGCTTGCGCGTTTCGAGATTTCGTTTCGTTTCTATGTTTACCCCTACCACTGACGCGGCTACGCCGACCGCGTATAAATACCCGGTGCGCCCGGATTTTAAAAAATACTCCTCATACTGTTGCCTTCGCGCGCGCACACCGTAATCTACGCGTGTGTATTGTTCTTTTTGTGTGTAACAAATATTATAAATAATCAAGATGTCCGGTCGCGGCAAAGGTGGTAAGGTCAAGGGAAAGGCAAAGTCTCGCTCCAACCGTGCTGGACTCCAGTTTCCGGTGGGACGTATACACAGGCTGCTGCGTAATGGTAACTACGCTGAACGTGTCGGTGCCGGCGCACCCGTATACTTGGCCGCCGTAATGGAGTATCTGGCCGCTGAAGTTCTCGAGTTGGCTGGCAACGCCGCGAGGGACAACAAGAAGACCAGGATCATCCCGCGTCACCTGCAGTTGGCCATCCGCAACGACGAGGAGTTGAACAAACTGCTCTCCGGCGTGACCATCGCTCAAGGCGGTGTACTGCCCAACATCCAGGCTGTACTCCTCCCCAAGAAGACTGAGAAGAAGGCATAAGTCTGCGACACCACCACGCGTCGCACAATCGTCGACGTTACGGCGGCGGTCCGTGTGGATTGCGCGGCCGATCATCTCGGCTCGTTAGCATTCTAAACAAAAGGCCCTTTTCAGGGCCACAATATGATTCGTCAACATTATATAACCACCAACAATGACCGTTTCTTTATCAGAGTTGTCGTCTAACAAAAACGTACCTACCTTTTTATAAATGCCTATAGATTTACAATGTATACTTACAATACTCCTACTTTACTTTAGGTACATATACGTACCTTACATGACGTAGCGACGCATCCTTTCAACTACCTATTATTCTAGGTAGATAAACGTATAATAATTATTTACCTGCCTATCTGATCCATAGAGTATTTAATAATAAAATTAAATATAAATAAATAGATTTTAATCAACATGGATGCGTTGAAGATACAAGATACATAGCTATGAACATACATATACATACCTATTTATTATGTAGGTATGTTCCGTCACCTTCTTTTAATTAGGTAGGTAGGTATATTGATTGATTGAAATTGAAATCATAATTGTTAAGTAAACAAATCAAAACTACAATAAACTTGTGGAAAGATAGCCCGGGAACGCACCGTGGGGGTGGGTAATGTACGTACATAAAACATTATGTGTACCTACTTACATTTATTATAATAATAAATTATTATTATGTTTCTATGAATCGAATAATAATCATTATTATAATAGAACTATTTTGGTACATACATATTTGTATTGTGTAGGTAATTATTATTATTATTTTTATTTATTTATTTTTTTATTATTATAATTTTATTTTTTGGATATTAGCACAGTATATTATTAAGTATGTACTTAATCCAAGTTTCAACCGAACGCAGTCCCCCCCCCCCCCCCCCCCCCCCGCCCCTGCAGTTCCGAATCGCTGTGTCCCCCACGCCCCGCGCGCGAACTACTCGCTGCTATTGAAGCGTTGCGATTGGTCCGCTGCGAGCGAGGCTACCGCGCTGTTCGTCACGAACGTCTAAAGCGAGAGTAGCGTATAAATACGAGTGTTGGTCGCGTTCACGTTTTTATACAGCCACTGAACGCCGCTTCGGTAGCACGTCTGTCATTATTTCTCAACGTTGTGGTAGTAAAGTCTACACGAACTCTCTATAATGCCGCCCAAGACAAGTGGTAAGGCCGCCAAGAAATCTGGCAAGGCCCAGAAGAACATCTCCAAGACCGACAAGAAAAAGAAGAAGCACAAGAGGAAGGAGAGCTACGCCATCTACATCTACAAGGTGTTGAAGCAGGTGCACCCCGACACCGGTATCTCCAGCAAGGCGATGTCAATCATGAACTCTTTCGTGAACGACATCTTCGAGCGCATCGCCGCCGAAGCTTCCCGCCTCGCCCATTACAACAAGAGGTCCACGATCACGTCGAGGGAGGTGCAGACGTCCGTCAGGCTCCTGCTGCCCGGCGAGCTCGCCAAGCACGCCGTCAGTGAGGGCACGAAGGCCGTCACCAAATACACCAGCTCCAAGTGAGCGGTCGGGTAGCTAGCGAGAGCCGCCCGCCGCCGCAGCCGCCGCCGACGCAGACCGTTTGGTCGTTTTGGTGTGTTCGTTCGTTGATTGTGTGCCGGCGCGTGTGTCGAGTTTTGTGTCGTCGTCGTACGTATGTAGATATGCGTGTGCCTATATATATTTACAATATATATACGTACCCACTTGTCTACAGCTTACGCGATGCGCATGATTAATTCACGCACACGTCTAACGCGCCACGTACCTACACATTTATCATCGCTAATCACTTCAGACCAACGGGGGGCGAGCGCGCGCGCACGCGAAGACAAAAAGGCCCTTTTCAGGGCCACAAATTTTCTCATGTGATCTCAAATTCACGTTTCTGTAATTTGATGTCCGTCAAAACGTACAACTACATATATAGTAGGTAGGTAGGTAGGTAGGTAGGTAGGTACATACATATGCATGCATGCATACATCTACCTACCTAACTAACTAACTACCATACATACATACCTACCTACCTACCTAATGTCGCGCACAGATAGATGGATACAAAACAAACCTTATTGTCGAGAGTGACATCGGTAATTAGGTAGGTACTTACTTACTTACTTACAATAAACGAAATGGTACCTAATAAGCATTTTCATATGCATAGGTGCATACCTACTTACCAAGCCAAAATGAAACTTGATTAATTTCATCAAAACAAGAAAGATAGATAGATAGATATAATGTGTTACTAGGTAAGCACCTAGCATTACTTAGGTAGATTATATATTTATTAAATTAATATTGCACTATGATGCGAGTAGGTACCTATTTATTATAATATTAATATGTCTAAGCACATATTAAACATAATTATGTACCTACTTCCTAAGAATTTTAGAACTTTTTCTTATTTCATTTAGTGCGTTTTTATTCCGCGAGAGGGCGCGCGGTGTCGCGCACGCTAGTCCCGCCGGCGAACCGCACGGTATAAATAAGACCGACACGCTCGCTTACAATTTTATTCTCTCTCGCCCGTCCGAAGTGAGTGCTGGTCGACGCGAACGCGCGTTTTTACAATTCCATATAGATATTGTCGATAATATTTTAGTGTTGCTTGCTTGCTTGTTTGTGTTGCACACTATTTTGTTGTGTGTGTTAAAATGGCGCGCACAAAGCAGACCGCTCGTAAATCCACCGGTGGCAAGGCGCCGAGGAAACAGCTCGCCACTAAGGCTGCGCGCAAGAGCGCACCAGCCACAGGCGGTGTCAAGAAGCCCCATCGCTACAGGCCCGGTACGGTGGCCCTCCGCGAGATCCGTCGCTACCAGAAGAGTACCGAGCTTCTGATCCGCAAGCTTCCGTTCCAGCGGCTCGTGCGTGAGATCGCCCAGGACTTCAAGACCGATCTACGTTTCCAGAGCTCCGCTGTGATGGCGCTGCAGGAGGCAAGCGAAGCTTATCTCGTGGGTCTCTTCGAAGACACCAACCTGTGCGCGATTCACGCGAAACGCGTCACCATTATGCCGAAGGACATTCAGCTGGCGCGCAGAATCCGAGGCGAACGCGCTTAGACGTGTCCGCCGTGTCACACTCGTCATCATTGTGTGTCTACTTACACCAATGTGTTGCGTGCTGGCACACACAAAAGGCCCTTTTCAGGGCCACATATGTATCAGATTATTTAAATCGATCTCTTCGCATCCGAGACGCTCAAAAACGTTCAAAACAGTTATATATACTGCTTACCTACTATATACACTGTCTATATCTCCAGAGTAGAGAAGAGATAAAATACCATACCATACTATACTATACATATACACAGAAACGCCTACCTACCTAAACCCACCCAATAATAAGCCGATAACTTATAATTACTATTGCTTTCAACAAATATCCTCCTTACTATCCCTAGGTAAATACAAATCTTGTCTACCGTGTTGTCGTGTGATTTTGTATTATGAATAATTACCTATAATAAAATTATTATGTATGTATGTATGTATGTATGTATGTATGTAGGTAGGTAGGTAGGTAGGTACAGCATTATTAACTCGCTTACATATTAAATCATTATGAAAAAATAATATGTAGTGGTGTGATAAACGCATACAACGAACGAATTAAGAAACTAGGCTGGCTGGCTGGCTGGCTGGCTGGCTAGCGGGCGAGCGAGCGAGCGTGCGTGCGTGCAGTGCAGTGACGTATTCCGTGGTGTCGTCCAATCCACGAGCGTCGTCGGTCGGCGGTCGCCTCGCCCCCCGCTCACCTCACGCCGCCGTGATCGACCGTTGGTATAAATATAAGCGGGGCGATTGGACAATTTTTAACCAGTCTTCCGTTCGTCGAGCAAGCGGCAGGCAGCAAGCGCCAGTCTTATTTCGCGTGTGTCGTGTACAACCTCCTCTTAAGCAAAACAAGATGACCGGTCGCGGCAAGGGAGGAAAGGGTCTGGGAAAAGGAGGAGCCAAGCGTCACAGGAAAGTACTTCGTGATAACATCCAGGGTATCACGAAACCCGCCATCCGTCGTCTGGCTCGCAGAGGTGGCGTGAAACGTATCTCCGGTCTGATTTACGAAGAGACCCGCGGCGTGCTGAAGGTGTTCCTCGAGAACGTGATCCGCGATGCGGTCACATACACCGAGCACGCCAAGAGGAAGACCGTCACCGCCATGGACGTCGTGTACGCTCTGAAACGCCAGGGCCGCACCCTGTACGGTTTCGGCGGTTAGATCTGTAGCTACGCTGCGTCGTCGTCGTCGTCGTCGTCGTGCACTGTGGCACTCTAGATACGATGGTGGACGCGTGCGGTGTTTGTATTTTTTTAAAATAGACTATGACATCGTGCGCGGTTTCGGCCATGCGTGTATAGATGCTGCATATTTAAAAAAAAGGCCCTTTTCAGGGCCGCACATGATTCTGATACTGAATTTGTAAAATTTCTTATGGAGAGCCGTCACCGAAACGTACCTACCTACCTAAATACCTTAACATTGCAATTTGCACACACCCGACCGGACTGTACTAATAACGATTACTTACTTCGGTATTATTGCATAATACCTAACCCAGTAAATAGTACAGTATAAAATTATATAAATTATTGGGAGAACTTACCACCATCGAACGCGAACTTCAGCCTGACTGATGCACCGGTGCGGTGCGGTCGGCTCGACTCGCGGTGTGGCGATGGACGGGATGACGACGCGACATCACGACATCAAAATTTTGCTCTTAGATGACCACCTGAAATGAGATCATAATTTTAATTTATCAAGTTACTTAGCTATTATTATAACTGGTAGGTAGTGGTACTCTGTACCTGCATACCTTTTTATTTTGTTTATTTATCTATCTAAGAAAGAAAGATACTACCTATGTAGGTGCTCACTGCATACCTAGCTTGTATTTTGTTGTGGGCGTAAGTAGGTATGTACTTACCTACTTAATAATATTAACTGTTACATTATGTAGGTACCTTCCTGCTTAGTATACTCCTGCGGTACCTACCTACCTATATACCTACTTACAACGAAAATAAATAATTACGTAGACCAGGTACCTACCTACATAATGCACTCTCGTCGCTCACTCAAACCTACCTACCTACCTTCCTTCCTTAGGTTCCTATTAGGGATTCTGTTCAGACAAGATCGACAGGACAGGGCTATCGCTCTAGGATAACAAGAGGTGAGTACTCACACGAACACGATCACGTTCCGCTCATGATACCCATCATGCGCGCGCCATTATTATTAAGTACTAGGTACTTACCTAAGTAGTATAGAAATATATTGAGGTGTCGTGGTAAATGAAAGGCATCAGCTTTGGATAACGTCTGCATTTATTCTGTCCTTACAAAGTTAGAGCGTACATGATCTTAATATATTGCTTACTTGGCTAATTCTAAATAAGGTGTGGTTACACACATACATACAGAATACTACTAATGATACTTACCTTACATACATACACTACACCTCCGGGGGTAAAAGAAAAAAAAGAAATAGAGCTCATGTTTCTTTCTTTTTTTTTTACATTAGGTTATTATAACATCAAATTAAAATATGTACTAATATTTATTATTAACTATGAAACAATTTTGTTCTATCCTTATGAATCAATTCAATTTTATTATGTTTTAGAATTTTGACATTAGGGTCCATATCCTCTATCACATTATAAGGGCCTTCATAAATATTATTCAATTTCTTTGTTCCTTCACTTTTGACTAAAATTAAATCGTCTTTATTGTAAGTAACAGGATTACATTTCTTATCATATACTAATTTTCTATTCTCCTTACTTGTCTCTAAATTATGTTTAGCTTCTTTTAGCGCTACTTGTAGCCTATATCTTAAATCTAAAGAGTAGTCATTGGGGTTGTATAATGGTTCTACTCTATTACAATTCTTAATATTATTAGGTATATTACATGGCCTGCCGAAAATTAGTTCGAAGGGCGTGTACTTCGTCTCTGAGTGGACTGTATTATTATAGCTAAAACACCAGAACGGTATCCAGTGTGACCAGTCATAGCCGTTATTGCCTGAATAAGTCCTTAGAAAAGCGCCTAAATGCTTATGAGCATTTTCGAGTGAACCGATTGATTGATGGTGGTATGCGGTGGACGTAATTTTTTCTATTTTTAATAATTTGCAAACTTCTACCATAGTGCTTGAAATAAATTCTGAACCTCTATCAGTAGCTATAACTTTAGGTATACCGAACCGTAAGACAAAATTTTGTATAAGTGATCTTGCTACAGTTACGGTTTCTTTATTTTGTATAGGATAGGCTTCAATAAATTTTGTAAGTTCACATTGTATCGTTACAAGGTAACAATTTCCATTCTCGTCTTTATCTAAAGGACCTACCAAGTCTAAAAATATTTTTTCAAAACCTGACGACGCGGTCGTTGTGATCGTCATCGGCTGTTTTGTGTACCTACTATATTTAGTCTTCTGACAAGTGGAACACTTTCTTACATAATCAAGAACATCTTTATCGATACCTGGCCAGAAATATCGTCTTTTGATGTTGTTAGTCATTCTGCGCACACCAGCATGTCCACTGGTTGGCAGCAAATGATAGTCATTTAGAATATATTGTTTTTGATTGTCGTTTTCTATTCTTTCTATTCCTCTTAGTATGCATACTCTAGGACCGGTCCAATCTTTTAATGTTTGTATTTCACTACACAAACCTTTTATAAACTCTTCATTTCCTTTATTTTTAACTATGCATACTTCTTTTACTTTTATAATATTGCTAAACTTCTCTAACTTAGTCACAAATTCGGCTCGCGAGAATTGTGCTCCGAAGTTGAGGTTAACACATAACAACATTTTACTAGGTACGTAAGCAAGACACTCGTCTTCAGCGCTTATCAAATTATCTCTTCTATATTTATCCACTTTATTTTTCTCTAGCAATATCATCTCCACGACCTCACTCGGCTTCCTCAGTAACTCCACGACTCTAGGCTGATCAGACCCTTCGTCGGTAGATTTACTAATTGGCGGTGATAAATTTTTACTCTTCTCAACCATTCTTCTTTTTTGCGCTCTCGTCATCACATTTATTTCCGAAATTTTCTCATTCATACTCTTTAATTCACTGGAAGTCACATTTACTCTGGATAATGCATCCGCGACTACATTATCCTTTCCTTGTACATACACTATTTTAAAATCATACTCTTCAAGGACTAAACGAAATTTCAACAGCCTGCTAGAAGGATCTTTCATGCTAAACAAATAAATAAGGGGTTTATGGTCTGTCATTATAGTAAAATGTCTGCCGAATAAATACGGTCTAAAATATTTTACTGCCCAGACAATAGCAGTAAGTTCTTTTTGTATTGTGGGGTAGTTTAACTCTGCTTTATTCAAAGGTCTACTAGTATATGCTACGGGTCTTAGGTCATTATTACATAAAACTGCACCAATAGCTACACCTGATGCGTCAGTCTGTAAAATAAATTCGTTAGATTCTGAGAAATTTGGATACTGAAGTATGGGTGGGCTAATTAACTTTTGCTTCAAGATCTCGAAAGAATGTTGACATTCCGCTGTCCAATTGAAAACAATATTCTTTCTGCACAATCTATTTAAGGGTAATGATATCTCATCAAACGATGGTACAAATTTACGATAGTAATTGCAGAAAGCTACAAATCGTTTCACTTCATCTACGTTTTTGGGTACTGGGTAATTTTGTAAAACTGTTGTTTTCCCCGGATCCGGTAATACTCCATCAGCAGAAACTAAATGTCCAAGATACAAAATTTCCTTCTTTAAAAATTGGCATTTATCGGGATTTAGTTTTAAATTTACTTTTCGTAACCTTTCGAGTACATCTATTAAATTTTTATTATGAGAATTTAGATTTCGCCCAAAAATAATCAGATCATCGAGATAAATAAAACATTTGTCATACGTCAGACCAGACATAGCTATTGACATGACTCTACTGAAATTACTACAGGAAGTTTTAAGTCCCATAGGAAGACGCTTTAATTGATACTGACCCGAGCTAGTGGAAAAAGCAGTATATTTACGGCTTTTAGGGCATAAACTAACTTGATAATAACCTTGATTTAGGTCTAAATGAGTGAAATATATTGACCCTGAAAGTGAGTCTAAGATGTCGGTGATGTTGGGTAGTGGGAATTTATCATCAACTATTACATCATTAAGTTTTCTATAGTCCACTACCAAACGCCACTTTTTACAGCCTTCAGACTTTTTGGGAACGAGTAAGACAGGACTGTTCCACTCGCTTGAGGACTCTTCTATTATATCATCCTTCAACATTTGTGTAATTTGTCTGTCAATTTCTGGCTTCAATGATTGAGGCAATCTGTAAGGTTTTACATAGTTAGGACTAACATTAGGTTTTAGCGTTATGGATTGTTCGTACACGTTGGTGGTGGCTAATTTATCTCCTGGTAGAAAAAACACATCTGAATATTTTGTGCAAATTGTTTTGAGAGAACTCTTTTCTTCAGTATTAAGATGATTTAATTTTAACATTGAAAGTAAAGTTTCGGCTCTATTAGCATTGGCATTAGTTTTATCAAAAGAAAAAGTATTATACTTGCTTAAAAATTCAACTTCTGGAGTAAAATTTTCTAATCTTACTTCGTTATCGGTAATATTAAGTATTCTGATCGGTATTTTACGATATTTTGGTCTAACTATAGCTCCTGCTAAAAAAATATCTTTTTCTATCTCTCTCGAGCAAACAACACAATCGTCTTCTGCATCAATACTTAATTCTACGTAATGGGTCGACTCACTTCGGGCTGGTAATATAAGACAATTATTAGTAACAAGCGTTAAATCAAGTCGAGGCGAGATAGGTAAATAAATTAGTTTACCTGCCTTATTTACAACTAACACGTTGGTAGCCAAATCGATATTACAGCCATAAGTAGATAGAAAATCTAAGCCTAAAATACCAGTTGCCTTGAAGGGTAAATCTTGAAAAACGTAAAATTTTTGAAAAAACGTTTCATTATTTTCTGTAACAAGTTTCAGGGTTACATATCCCAAAGAGTTGATCTGCCCTCCTATACCGTTTATAGTAGTGCTATTATAATTTATACGCATTGAATCATGTAATTCATCTTTCCTAATAATAGATATTGACGCACCCGTATCTACTAAAAAGGAATATTTTTTGTTATTACAATAAAAGGACACAAATTGACATCGTCCCTTACAAGCCAAAATATAATTATTAAAATCGAAAAAACTGCTTTCCTGACAAATTTTGAGAATTATCATTGTCATTAGAATCTTGGGAAACGACGCCTTGCACCGATGCTTGCGTGGGTTGTATGGGTTGCGTTAATAAAACATTACGGCTATAATCATTTCCTCGCCTGTTACCACGCTGGTAATATTGTCCCGTGTTACTATTTGCCTGTGCGAAATTTCTACCGCGATTATAATTTTGAAATGATCTTCCGTAACCACGGCGGTTATAATTATTGAAAGAACCATAATTGCGGCCATATTGACCTTGACCCCTCGGTCCTGAAAAAGGTGCAAACTTACCTCGACCTCCTCTCGAATACTGCATGACATCCGGCTCAGAGGACGTAGAAGGCGTTGATACATCCTCATCCTTAGCACCTTGTATGGCGTCCTTGAGATAACCATAGTTGCGTGCGGCCACGATGGTACTTAGCCTTGAATTTTTCAACCCATCTGAAAATCTCTTAATGGCCATTTTCTCATTTAATGGCTTTAGGATCGCGAATTTTGACGAATCTCCGTCTGCCTGTGAGATGGTTAAATCGGTAAAAAGTTTTTCTATTTCTGAACCATACTCGTCAATTGACCTAAAACCTTGGTTCATATTTTGGAGGCGGGACTGAATAGCGGTAAAAGATTTAGTAGTTAATAAATGTTTCCTTAAATCCTGCACTAAATTAGGAACGGTTTCGTAGTTATTAGATAAACGAAGCTTAGCGTTCTCAGATAGGCGACCTTTAATTACGAATTTTATTAAAAGGTTTTTTCCCGAATTGTCTAACATATCCGCATACATTTCAACTGCATCGATCAACCGTTTCGTGGTGTCCTCTTTACCATCCATAAGGGGAATTAAATTACACGCCGTTCGAATGTCAAATTCCATTTTTACAATTTTTATTTCACTAGGAGGGGAAATACACAATTCACTTATCTTTAAAAGTTCACTCTCAATATTATCATAGGTGGTGGACAATTGCGTCACTAATTCAGGTTTCAAATCATGCGATAACGCCGAGTACAATAGTTGCGCTTTATTAAATAAATTTTTAGCCTCTTTCAACTTATTTATTGCAATAGAACCCTTAAATCTAGCTTGCCCTTTCTTTATTAAATATTTACGAATGTCTACCAAATCATGATATATTCTAATACACTCATCGGCCATAATCTAAAAATAAAACATAAAGGAATGCAATGATATCATCCTAGCAACTAATTATCTCATTACAATTCATCTAACTGTCTTCCAATTAACGAATGCAATGCGAAAACATACCATATACGGCACGGGGTATCGGGTTCGGTGAGTCGCCGTGCACGATTTATGAACTGTTACATATTAATACATTATAGTCTTATACTAATTACTTACTTGAAAAAACTTTCAATTATGAATTTTACACACAATTCCTTATTTATAGAGCGTAAAGTTCATAAAATTACATACCCATAAAAGCACCACTAGTCGTTAGGTATCACTTAATAGTTCAGTAATATTGATTTTCACGATAGTTTATGTATTACTATTATCGTTTTATCTGTTGTTAACACTATTTTTTTTTTTTTTTACTTTTCACTATCTCTCATATAGAAAGAAGAAAAATATATAGGTAATTAATACTCACATAATATGCGTCACAACTTATAACCAACCGTACGCGGTAATTTTATTTTTGGAAAGGTCCGTTTTTTTTTCACTGGGGCGGGTTAGCGTCGACATCGTCACGAGGAGCGTGTTTCTTGAAATACATCGACGCCTGTCTACGACGTAAGGACCTGCGGTTCATCTGCCTCTCCATCCATTTGATATGCATCTTCTTGTAACAATAACAGATAGCATAACATGCCGCAGCCAGTAGGACGATTGTCATCAGGGTGAGTAATATATTTGTCGTGCCGATGCTGGAGTAGCCCTGCTCGGTTGTCGCACTATTTTTCCCATCACCAGCAGCCGTTTGCGCGATGATCACCTCTTCTCTCGTTTGTTTAGATTGACACATGTTTTACAACAAAAATCCACTTTCGGAATATTGTCCGTAAGTATTTATAATCATAAAAGTTTTTTTTTTTTTTTAACTGTCCAAATTACACTCGCGATATGACCTCGAATGGCAGGGTCGCCATGAGGTGTCGTGGTAAATGAAAGGCATCAGCTTTGGATAACGTCTGCATTTATTCTGTCCTTACAAAGTTAGAGCGTACATGATCTTAATATATTGCTTACTTGGCTAATTCTAAATAAGGTGTGGTTACACACATACATACAGAATACTACTAATGATACTTACCTTACATACATACACTACAATATTCTAAACTTAG
This sequence comes from Acronicta aceris, assembly GCA_910591435.1. Taxonomy (NCBI): domain Eukaryota; kingdom Metazoa; phylum Arthropoda; class Insecta; order Lepidoptera; family Noctuidae; genus Acronicta; species Acronicta aceris. Next base: position 4,013,572 of record OU342786.1, on the reverse strand, counting down.
GTATATGTAATATTATTATAATAACCGTAAAAAATAAAATACATTTATTATTATAATTTACTCGTAGTATATTAATTCGTTGCACTCGTTGGTCGTCCTGAACGGAGCCGCGTCCGTCCTTAACTCTCGTGCGGCGCGACGTGTTTTACGACGGTTCACTTTTAGGTCGATATTAGGTTCGACTTTTAGGTCGATATCCACGAATTCATGTCACCGGTCAGGCTCGATATCCTCCCTGTTGATGCGTCGACCTCTATATTTAATAACTATCACTTTTATAGAGAAAAATACATTTTGAACGGGACCCGACCTACGCCCGGTACGCAGTCGCCAAAATAAATCGCCGCGCCAGCCCGAATACGCACACCACCAGCATAAATTTCACATCAAACCGTAGTCACGTTCATTATATGTACGGAAACGTAAACACATAGCGTCTAAAATTATAATAACCATTATTTAATTATATTTTATCCGATGCGTGTTAGTGAAAAGTTTGAAGTGTTCATACGAGAAACAGTCCCGCGACATCGCGGCGCTCGTTACGGTAAAGTTTCGTCGTACCTTAGTGTACGTATTCGAAATTTGAAAAACCTCTAAGTAAGTGGCGACATCTGAGTCTATATCGGTCTCTACGTGTTTTTGTTACCTCTACATAGATTCTTTCTACCTAGTTCGTGTTCGTTCGTTTGTTTGTTAGTTAGTTAATTAATTAATTGAACAACAAATATAAGAAATGGCAGACACCGCAGTGGCCACCGAAGCTCCGGCTCCAGCTACACCGGCGAAGAAGCAAGCTAGACAGGCGGGAGGCGCTGGTGGCGCGAAGAAGCCGAAGGCGAAACCTACCCACCCGAAAACATCCGAGATGGTGAACAACGCTATTAAGGAGATGAAGGAGCGCAGCGGATCTTCCCTTCAAGCTATCAAGAAGTACATCGCGGCTCAGTACAAGGTCGACGCCGAAAAACTTGCGCCGTTCATAAGGAAATATTTGAAAAGCGCCGTCGAATCCGGCGCACTTATCCAGACTAAAGGCAAAGGTGCCTCGGGATCGTTCAAGCTAGAGTCGAAGTCCGCCGCGGCAAAGAAGCCCGCCGGCTCATCTGGCAAGGCCGCCGCGAAATCCGCGTCAGCGGCCTCGAAGACGAAGAAGGCCACCGCTTCTGCGGCCGGCGCCAAGAGCAAGAAGGCCGCCGCGTCCGCCTCGGCCGCTTCGGGTTCCCCGTCCAAGTCCAAGGCGTCGGCTGGCGCGACCGCCAGGGACAAGAAGGCCGCCGCAGCAGCCAAGAAGAAGCCCGCAGCCAAGAAGGCGGCCGCCCCAGCCAAGGCGAAGGGGGGCGCCGCACCGAAAGCTAAGAAGACTGCGAAACCGCCCACCAAGAAACCAAAAGCGCCAAAACCTAAGAAGGCAGCGGCCACCACGCCCAAGTCCAAACCGGCCGCCAAGAAGGCGTCCGCCGCTAAGAAGTAAGTCTACCTACCTAGTAACCACGGTCGCGTGTCCCGCGTCTCACCGGCGGCGGGCGGCGCGGCGCGGCGCGGCGCCGGTGACGCTGTTGCTACGTACGGCGGCAACGCACCGAGATGCTGACAACGCTCGTGCTCGCTCACCCTCCTCCAAACCGCGGCGCTCACGGAGCGCTAACCAAAAAGCCCTTTTCAGGGCTAACAGAAATTTCATGAATACAAAGTAATAGGTATTCGTTTCTGTATACAAGAAGGGGCCGTCAAAACGTTTAACAACAATAACAAACAAACAAATTTATAATAAATAACACATTCACGCAAGCACAGCTCATACGAAACATAAGATTATGTACGTAGGTACCTGCTTAGGTTGTTAGGTATACAACTACTAGATGACATCTATAGATCTACGACAATATCTTATTAATTTATTACCTATATATATATATATATATACTAACGAGATAGTTAGGTACCTATGTATGTACCTACCTACCTACCTACCTAGCCTGCCTACCTACCTACATACCCATACCCATCTATACGTATATCATGAGAGAGATCATGATAATGTAACGAACGAATAGTAGATTTCGTTGCAAATACAAAAATTAACAATACTACATACCTACTCGTTTATTTATTATAATATATAGGTACATAATACATTTAGAATATTATCCAGTCCAGGCATCGGTTGCTTGTTGCCGCGCTGCCCGGTGCGGAGCGCGCTTGCGCGTTTCGAGATTTCGTTTCGTTTCTATGTTTACCCCTACCACTGACGCGGCTACGCCGACCGCGTATAAATACCCGGTGCGCCCGGATTTTAAAAAATACTCCTCATACTGTTGCCTTCGCGCGCGCACACCGTAATCTACGCGTGTGTATTGTTCTTTTTGTGTGTAACAAATATTATAAATAATCAAGATGTCCGGTCGCGGCAAAGGTGGTAAGGTCAAGGGAAAGGCAAAGTCTCGCTCCAACCGTGCTGGACTCCAGTTTCCGGTGGGACGTATACACAGGCTGCTGCGTAATGGTAACTACGCTGAACGTGTCGGTGCCGGCGCACCCGTATACTTGGCCGCCGTAATGGAGTATCTGGCCGCTGAAGTTCTCGAGTTGGCTGGCAACGCCGCGAGGGACAACAAGAAGACCAGGATCATCCCGCGTCACCTGCAGTTGGCCATCCGCAACGACGAGGAGTTGAACAAACTGCTCTCCGGCGTGACCATCGCTCAAGGCGGTGTACTGCCCAACATCCAGGCTGTACTCCTCCCCAAGAAGACTGAGAAGAAGGCATAAGTCTGCGACACCACCACGCGTCGCACAATCGTCGACGTTACGGCGGCGGTCCGTGTGGATTGCGCGGCCGATCATCTCGGCTCGTTAGCATTCTAAACAAAAGGCCCTTTTCAGGGCCACAATATGATTCGTCAACATTATATAACCACCAACAATGACCGTTTCTTTATCAGAGTTGTCGTCTAACAAAAACGTACCTACCTTTTTATAAATGCCTATAGATTTACAATGTATACTTACAATACTCCTACTTTACTTTAGGTACATATACGTACCTTACATGACGTAGCGACGCATCCTTTCAACTACCTATTATTCTAGGTAGATAAACGTATAATAATTATTTACCTGCCTATCTGATCCATAGAGTATTTAATAATAAAATTAAATATAAATAAATAGATTTTAATCAACATGGATGCGTTGAAGATACAAGATACATAGCTATGAACATACATATACATACCTATTTATTATGTAGGTATGTTCCGTCACCTTCTTTTAATTAGGTAGGTAGGTATATTGATTGATTGAAATTGAAATCATAATTGTTAAGTAAACAAATCAAAACTACAATAAACTTGTGGAAAGATAGCCCGGGAACGCACCGTGGGGGTGGGTAATGTACGTACATAAAACATTATGTGTACCTACTTACATTTATTATAATAATAAATTATTATTATGTTTCTATGAATCGAATAATAATCATTATTATAATAGAACTATTTTGGTACATACATATTTGTATTGTGTAGGTAATTATTATTATTATTTTTATTTATTTATTTTTTTATTATTATAATTTTATTTTTTGGATATTAGCACAGTATATTATTAAGTATGTACTTAATCCAAGTTTCAACCGAACGCAGTCCCCCCCCCCCCCGCCCCTGCAGTTCCGAATCGCTGTGTCCCCCACGCCCCGCGCGCGAACTACTCGCTGCTATTGAAGCGTTGCGATTGGTCCGCTGCGAGCGAGGCTACCGCGCTGTTCGTCACGAACGTCTAAAGCGAGAGTAGCGTATAAATACGAGTGTTGGTCGCGTTCACGTTTTTATACAGCCACTGAACGCCGCTTCGGTAGCACGTCTGTCATTATTTCTCAACGTTGTGGTAGTAAAGTCTACACGAACTCTCTATAATGCCGCCCAAGACAAGTGGTAAGGCCGCCAAGAAATCTGGCAAGGCCCAGAAGAACATCTCCAAGACCGACAAGAAAAAGAAGAAGCACAAGAGGAAGGAGAGCTACGCCATCTACATCTACAAGGTGTTGAAGCAGGTGCACCCCGACACCGGTATCTCCAGCAAGGCGATGTCAATCATGAACTCTTTCGTGAACGACATCTTCGAGCGCATCGCCGCCGAAGCTTCCCGCCTCGCCCATTACAACAAGAGGTCCACGATCACGTCGAGGGAGGTGCAGACGTCCGTCAGGCTCCTGCTGCCCGGCGAGCTCGCCAAGCACGCCGTCAGTGAGGGCACGAAGGCCGTCACCAAATACACCAGCTCCAAGTGAGCGGTCGGGTAGCTAGCGAGAGCCGCCCGCCGCCGCAGCCGCCGCCGACGCAGACCGTTTGGTCGTTTTGGTGTGTTCGTTCGTTGATTGTGTGCCGGCGCGTGTGTCGAGTTTTGTGTCGTCGTCGTACGTATGTAGATATGCGTGTGCCTATATATATTTACAATATATATACGTACCCACTTGTCTACAGCTTACGCGATGCGCATGATTAATTCACGCACACGTCTAACGCGCCACGTACCTACACATTTATCATCGCTAATCACTTCAGACCAACGGGGGGCGAGCGCGCGCGCACGCGAAGACAAAAAGGCCCTTTTCAGGGCCACAAATTTTCTCATGTGATCTCAAATTCACGTTTCTGTAATTTGATGTCCGTCAAAACGTACAACTACATATATAGTAGGTAGGTAGGTAGGTAGGTACATACATATGCATGCATGCATACATCTACCTACCTAACTAACTAACTACCATACATACATACCTACCTACCTACCTAATGTCGCGCACAGATAGATGGATACAAAACAAACCTTATTGTCGAGAGTGACATCGGTAATTAGGTAGGTACTTACTTACTTACTTACAATAAACGAAATGGTACCTAATAAGCATTTTCATATGCATAGGTGCATACCTACTTACCAAGCCAAAATGAAACTTGATTAATTTCATCAAAACAAGAAAGATAGATAGATAGATATAATGTGTTACTAGGTAAGCACCTAGCATTACTTAGGTAGATTATATATTTATTAAATTAATATTGCACTATGATGCGAGTAGGTACCTATTTATTATAATATTAATATGTCTAAGCACATATTAAACATAATTATGTACCTACTTCCTAAGAATTTTAGAACTTTTTCTTATTTCATTTAGTGCGTTTTTATTCCGCGAGAGGGCGCGCGGTGTCGCGCACGCTAGTCCCGCCGGCGAACCGCACGGTATAAATAAGACCGACACGCTCGCTTACAATTTTATTCTCTCTCGCCCGTCCGAAGTGAGTGCTGGTCGACGCGAACGCGCGTTTTTACAATTCCATATAGATATTGTCGATAATATTTTAGTGTTGCTTGCTTGCTTGTTTGTGTTGCACACTATTTTGTTGTGTGTGTTAAAATGGCGCGCACAAAGCAGACCGCTCGTAAATCCACCGGTGGCAAGGCGCCGAGGAAACAGCTCGCCACTAAGGCTGCGCGCAAGAGCGCACCAGCCACAGGCGGTGTCAAGAAGCCCCATCGCTACAGGCCCGGTACGGTGGCCCTCCGCGAGATCCGTCGCTACCAGAAGAGTACCGAGCTTCTGATCCGCAAGCTTCCGTTCCAGCGGCTCGTGCGTGAGATCGCCCAGGACTTCAAGACCGATCTACGTTTCCAGAGCTCCGCTGTGATGGCGCTGCAGGAGGCAAGCGAAGCTTATCTCGTGGGTCTCTTCGAAGACACCAACCTGTGCGCGATTCACGCGAAACGCGTCACCATTATGCCGAAGGACATTCAGCTGGCGCGCAGAATCCGAGGCGAACGCGCTTAGACGTGTCCGCCGTGTCACACTCGTCATCATTGTGTGTCTACTTACACCAATGTGTTGCGTGCTGGCACACACAAAAGGCCCTTTTCAGGGCCACATATGTATCAGATTATTTAAATCGATCTCTTCGCATCCGAGACGCTCAAAAACGTTCAAAACAGTTATATATACTGCTTACCTACTATATACACTGTCTATATCTCCAGAGTAGAGAAGAGATAAAATACCATACCATACTATACTATACATATACACAGAAACGCCTACCTACCTAAACCCACCCAATAATAAGCCGATAACTTATAATTACTATTGCTTTCAACAAATATCCTCCTTACTATCCCTAGGTAAATACAAATCTTGTCTACCGTGTTGTCGTGTGATTTTGTATTATGAATAATTACCTATAATAAAATTATTATGTATGTATGTATGTATGTATGTATGTATGTAGGTAGGTAGGTAGGTAGGTACAGCATTATTAACTCGCTTACATATTAAATCATTATGAAAAAATAATATGTAGTGGTGTGATAAACGCATACAACGAACGAATTAAGAAACTAGGCTGGCTGGCTGGCTGGCTGGCTGGCTAGCGGGCGAGCGAGCGAGCGTGCGTGCGTGCAGTGCAGTGACGTATTCCGTGGTGTCGTCCAATCCACGAGCGTCGTCGGTCGGCGGTCGCCTCGCCCCCCGCTCACCTCACGCCGCCGTGATCGACCGTTGGTATAAATATAAGCGGGGCGATTGGACAATTTTTAACCAGTCTTCCGTTCGTCGAGCAAGCGGCAGGCAGCAAGCGCCAGTCTTATTTCGCGTGTGTCGTGTACAACCTCCTCTTAAGCAAAACAAGATGACCGGTCGCGGCAAGGGAGGAAAGGGTCTGGGAAAAGGAGGAGCCAAGCGTCACAGGAAAGTACTTCGTGATAACATCCAGGGTATCACGAAACCCGCCATCCGTCGTCTGGCTCGCAGAGGTGGCGTGAAACGTATCTCCGGTCTGATTTACGAAGAGACCCGCGGCGTGCTGAAGGTGTTCCTCGAGAACGTGATCCGCGATGCGGTCACATACACCGAGCACGCCAAGAGGAAGACCGTCACCGCCATGGACGTCGTGTACGCTCTGAAACGCCAGGGCCGCACCCTGTACGGTTTCGGCGGTTAGATCTGTAGCTACGCTGCGTCGTCGTCGTCGTCGTCGTCGTGCACTGTGGCACTCTAGATACGATGGTGGACGCGTGCGGTGTTTGTATTTTTTTAAAATAGACTATGACATCGTGCGCGGTTTCGGCCATGCGTGTATAGATGCTGCATATTTAAAAAAAAGGCCCTTTTCAGGGCCGCACATGATTCTGATACTGAATTTGTAAAATTTCTTATGGAGAGCCGTCACCGAAACGTACCTACCTACCTAAATACCTTAACATTGCAATTTGCACACACCCGACCGGACTGTACTAATAACGATTACTTACTTCGGTATTATTGCATAATACCTAACCCAGTAAATAGTACAGTATAAAATTATATAAATTATTGGGAGAACTTACCACCATCGAACGCGAACTTCAGCCTGACTGATGCACCGGTGCGGTGCGGTCGGCTCGACTCGCGGTGTGGCGATGGACGGGATGACGACGCGACATCACGACATCAAAATTTTGCTCTTAGATGACCACCTGAAATGAGATCATAATTTTAATTTATCAAGTTACTTAGCTATTATTATAACTGGTAGGTAGTGGTACTCTGTACCTGCATACCTTTTTATTTTGTTTATTTATCTATCTAAGAAAGAAAGATACTACCTATGTAGGTGCTCACTGCATACCTAGCTTGTATTTTGTTGTGGGCGTAAGTAGGTATGTACTTACCTACTTAATAATATTAACTGTTACATTATGTAGGTACCTTCCTGCTTAGTATACTCCTGCGGTACCTACCTACCTATATACCTACTTACAACGAAAATAAATAATTACGTAGACCAGGTACCTACCTACATAATGCACTCTCGTCGCTCACTCAAACCTACCTACCTACCTTCCTTCCTTAGGTTCCTATTAGGGATTCTGTTCAGACAAGATCGACAGGACAGGGCTATCGCTCTAGGATAACAAGAGGTGAGTACTCACACGAACACGATCACGTTCCGCTCATGATACCCATCATGCGCGCGCCATTATTATTAAGTACTAGGTACTTACCTAAGTAGTATAGAAATATATTCTAAACTTAGGTATATGTAATATTATTATAATAACCGTAAAAAATAAAATACATTTATTATTATAATTTACTCGTAGTATATTAATTCGTTGCACTCGTTGGTCGTCCTGAACGGAGCCGCGTCCGTCCTTAACTCTCGTGCGGCGCGACGTGTTTTACGACGGTTCACTTTTAGGTCGATATTAGGTTCGACTTTTAGGTCGATATCCACGAATTCATGTCACCGGTCAGGCTCGATATCCTCCCTGTTGATGCGTCGACCTCTATATTTAATAACTATCACTTTTATAGAGAAAAATACATTTTGAACGGGACCCGACCTACGCCCGGTACGCAGTCGCCAAAATAAATCGCCGCGCCAGCCCGAATACGCACACCACCAGCATAAATTTCACATCAAACCGTAGTCACGTTCATTATATGTACGGAAACGTAAACACATAGCGTCTAAAATTATAATAACCATTATTTAATTATATTTTATCCGATGCGTGTTAGTGAAAAGTTTGAAGTGTTCATACGAGAAACAGTCCCGCGACATCGCGGCGCTCGTTACGGTAAAGTTTCGTCGTACCTTAGTGTACGTATTCGAAATTTGAAAAACCTCTAAGTAAGTGGCGACATCTGAGTCTATATCGGTCTCTACGTGTTTTTGTTACCTCTACATAGATTCTTTCTACCTAGTTCGTGTTCGTTCGTTTGTTTGTTAGTTAGTTAATTAATTAATTGAACAACAAATATAAGAAATGGCAGACACCGCAGTGGCCACCGAAGCTCCGGCTCCAGCTACACCGGCGAAGAAGCAAGCTAGACAGGCGGGAGGCGCTGGTGGCGCGAAGAAGCCGAAGGCGAAACCTACCCACCCGAAAACATCCGAGATGGTGAACAACGCTATTAAGGAGATGAAGGAGCGCAGCGGATCTTCCCTTCAAGCTATCAAGAAGTACATCGCGGCTCAGTACAAGGTCGACGCCGAAAAACTTGCGCCGTTCATAAGGAAATATTTGAAAAGCGCCGTCGAATCCGGCGCACTTATCCAGACTAAAGGCAAAGGTGCCTCGGGATCGTTCAAGCTAGAGTCGAAGTCCGCCGCGGCAAAGAAGCCCGCCGGCTCATCTGGCAAGGCCGCCGCGAAATCCGCGTCAGCGGCCTCGAAGACGAAGAAGGCCACCGCTTCTGCGGCCGGCGCCAAGAGCAAGAAGGCCGCCGCGTCCGCCTCGGCCGCTTCGGGTTCCCCGTCCAAGTCCAAGGCGTCGGCTGGCGCGACCGCCAGGGACAAGAAGGCCGCCGCAGCAGCCAAGAAGAAGCCCGCAGCCAAGAAGGCGGCCGCCCCAGCCAAGGCGAAGGGGGGCGCCGCACCGAAAGCTAAGAAGACTGCGAAACCGCCCACCAAGAAACCAAAAGCGCCAAAACCTAAGAAGGCAGCGGCCACCACGCCCAAGTCCAAACCGGCCGCCAAGAAGGCGTCCGCCGCTAAGAAGTAAGTCTACCTACCTAGTAACCACGGTCGCGTGTCCCGCGTCTCACCGGCGGCGGGCGGCGCGGCGCGGCGCGGCGCCGGTGACGCTGTTGCTACGTACGGCGGCAACGCACCGAGATGCTGACAACGCTCGTGCTCGCTCACCCTCCTCCAAACCGCGGCGCTCACGGAGCGCTAACCAAAAAGCCCTTTTCAGGGCTAACAGAAATTTCATGAATACAAAGTAATAGGTATTCGTTTCTGTATACAAGAAGGGGCCGTCAAAACGTTTAACAACAATAACAAACAAACAAATTTATAATAAATAACACATTCACGCAAGCACAGCTCATACGAAACATAAGATTATGTACGTAGGTACCTGCTTAGGTTGTTAGGTATACAACTACTAGATGACATCTATAGATCTACGACAATATCTTATTAATTTATTACCTATATATATATATATATATACTAACGAGATAGTTAGGTACCTATGTGTGCAGGACGACGTCAGTAATGATAAACAGTGACTGTATAAACAGTGAATAATAGTTAAGTTGTGTACATAAAAATAATAGGTGTCACAAGATAGGTTAGTTTTAGTTATAATTATTTACTGTTGTCACTATGTTTACATTTCTTATATAGATCTTGTTAGTTAATAGTTAATAAGTTAGTTAATAAGATAAGATAGTTAGTTTTTAAGGAAATAAATCATCATTTGTTTGTTATTTATTTCCCCCAGATTTTATAGTATATCAGAAAAAATAATGTATAGGAACTCATTTTTAGACCTATCCTAATAAGATAAAATAGTTCTTATTTGAATATTGTAAGAATTTGATAGGGTCAAAATTAGTTTGTAATTACGTAACACCGTATTTTAAGATGAAAATAATTGTAAAATGTAGAACGGCTCTCGATAAGGTAAAGTTTAGCCGTACGATAGAGAAGTGCACGCCCGCCCACCCGCACTCTGATTGGCTAATAAAACGGCCTCTGATTGGTCGACCAATCAGAGGGCCTACATTATTGTGGCAAAAATCATATAAAAGACGCGCGGTTTTTTGGTCAGCATGCACTTCCCTACAAGCACTTGAAGAGGAAACAACAAGAAGAAAATACTGGAAGAAAATACTGGAAGAAAATACTGGAAGAAAATACTGGAAGAAAATACTGGAAGAAAATACTGCAAGAAAATACTGCAAGAATATAGTGCTGTAGTACATTGTACACGTCACTGCCCTGTATCGCAAATAAACAGCAAGAGCGTGTATCCACGTTGTACGACTGACATCCTGTCTCTCATTCCGTACCCCTCTACAGCATCGTATACCCCCCAACCCAGCAACAGCAAATGTGCGGAGTGCACATTTAATGGTCCTTCGAGCCGGATATTGGGGGTATATTTTGGGTACGGAATAAACGTCAAAAACGTTAGCCGTCAAAAACGTACAACATGCCGGTCACACGCTCCGAGGGAAAAGGACGCAAGCCGGCCGCCGAAGATCGGACGCCATCGACGTCAGAGGGCACCACCGCCACGTCAGCAGAGGGCACCACCGCCACGTCAGCAAGTGGCACCAGCGGGGAGACGGGAACGGCCTCTACAGCAACAGGTACCTGCGCCACGGAAGGAACAGAAGAAACCACCACCACCTCCGCGACGACAGCGCCATCTGCCGCCCCCTCCGCCGCAACAGCTACGCAAACCGCTACATTGACGCCGCCTGCCGACGCACAGATGAAGCCCCCCGCGGGGAGGGGGGCACCGCCCCCCCCACCTAAGGGACGTCATCAAGATACGGAAACGTCTACAGTGAAGAGGAAGGGAAGTGCACCCGGTCTGCCAGTGCCGAGCGGACCGCAGATCCTCCACCACCCTAGCAAGAAGGGGGGAGGGGGGGGGTCAACCTACAGCAGAAGCAAGGCCCACAAGATGGCGAAAGCTAAGGAAGAATTGCTACGCCTTCAAGTGGAACTAGCAGCAGCTCGCCTCGCCGCGTTGGAAACAGAAGACTCAGAAGAAGAACAAGAAGAAGATGTCTCCGTGTACTCGAAGGCAGAAGTAAACGAACGAGTCGACACCTGGTTGGAGAGTCAAGAGACGCGACCCATGCTAGCCATCACCGATGCACCTCATCATACAACAGCAGCACCGGTGACTCAGGATAGAGAAGAAAACAGAAGACATACAGAAGAACGTCAAGACCCTCCAGTACCACTTCATCCACCGGCGGGAGCGCAGCCCGACCTGACTGCGCTAGCAGAAGCAATCACCCGCGCCGTCAAAGCAGCACAACGACCGAAGTTCATCGAGCTACCTGTCTTCAGTGGGTCACACCAAGAGTGGCTCCCCTTCCGCGCCGCCTATTACGAGACAGAAGCCACGTTCTCCGCCGTGGAAAACACCAACAGACTAAGAAGAAACCTGAAGGGAAGAGCCAAGGAAGCCGTGGAGGGACTTCTCATCACCAGCGCCCATCCGACAGAAATAATGAAGACCCTGGAATCAAGATTTGGGAGACCAGAGTCAATAGCGATGATGGAAATGGAAGCCCTCAGAAGCCTACCGCGTCTCACCGAGTCGCCGCGGGACATCTGCATATTTTCAACGAAAGTCTCCAACATCGTGGCCACCCTGAAGACCCTGAGCTGCACGAACTATATGTACAATCCTGAAGTAACGAAGACGGTCGTGGACAAACTGACACCAACGCTGCGCTACAGGTTTTATGACTTCGCGACGATGCAACCAAGAGAAGACCCGGACCTCCTGAAGATAGAAAAATTCCTGAAGAGGGAAGCGGAACTGTGTGGGCCATACGCACAGCCAGAACAGATAACCCCACACACTCCGGCTACAACAAATAACAGCAATCAGAGACGTCCACAAAGGGTTCATACAGCGACAGAAGACAGAAAGACATCGTCGCCGAAGTGCCCCGTGTGCGAAGACGCGGGACATACAGCAAGTGACTGCAACCAATTCAAGAAGGCTGAAGAAAATGGAAGATGGGACCTGGCCAAAGCAAGACACCTCTGCTTCCGCTGCCTGCGGTACAGGGGAAAGACTCACACCTGTCGTCCTAAGGCGTGCGGCATCGATGGATGCAAGTTCTTTCACCATGAGATGCTGCACCACAAGAAGACGAAACAGAAGGTCGACAGTGAGGGAACAGAAGAAACAACAGCGAACATCAACTCAGCCTGGACAGCAACGAAGCAGCAGTCATATTTAAAGATCATGCCGGTGCAGATAGTGGGACCAGCTGGAACAGAAGACACCTTTGCACTCCTCGACGATGGATCAACAGTGACGCTGATCGACGATGACATCGCGAACAGCATCGGAGCGCAAGGACCTATTGACCCACTGCACATCGAAGCAATCAACGACATGAAGACTACAGAAGCGAGTTCAAGAAAAGTGACCATCACGCTGAAGGGACCCAACAAGCGTGAAGAAAGGATCCAAGCTAGAACAGTAAAGAGCCTGATGGTGTCACCACAGAAGATCTCAAGGGAACAGCTACTGGAGTGCAAGCATCTACGAGACATGAGCAACATCCTATCATATGAAGACGCAAAACCAGGAATCCTGATAGGACAAGATAACTGGCACCTGCTCCTTGCAACGAAAACCAAGAAGGGCAACAGAGACCAGCCGGTCGCATCCCTCACTCGTCTGGGATGGGTCCTGCATGGCAGTTACACAAGGACACTGGGGAGAAGCGTGCAGCGAGTCAACCACATGGCGGAGCCGACAGCAGAAGACCTGCAAGAAATGATGAAGCAGTACTTCGCCATGGACGCGCTGTGCCTGAACCCGAAGAGACCCAAGACAGACCCTGAACAGCAAGCCCTGCAGATCCTGGAGAAAGCAACAGTAAAAACAGAAGAAGGAAGATATGAAACCGCTCTGCTCTGGAAGAAAGAAGATGTTACACTTCCAGACAATTACGACAACTCCCTGAGAAGACTCTACAGCATCGAGAAGAAGCTCGACCGTGACCCTCAGCTGAAGAAGAAATACACAAAAGAGATGGAAGCCCTGGTCACCAAAGGATACGCTGAACCCGCACCTACAGAGAAGACAGGAAACAGAACATGGTACCTCCCTCACTTCGCCGTGATAAATCCAATAAAGCCAGACAAGTTGAGGGTGGTGCACGACGCGGCTGCAAAGACGAGAGGAGTAGCGCTCAACGACCTACTACTCAAGGGACCAGACCTGTTGCAGTCGCTACCAGGCGTCATTATGCGATTCCGTGAACATTCAATAGCGATAACAGGAGATATAAAGGAAATGTTCATGCAAGTGAAGCTGAGGAATCAAGACAGGGACGCACTCAGATATCTCTGGCGAGGGGATCGCCGAGATGACCAACCGCCGCAAGAATACAGAATGACTTCACTGATCTTCGGAGCGTCAAGTTCACCTTCATCAGCAATCTACGTAAAGAACCTCAACGCCAAGAAGCACGAAGACACACATCCAGAAGCCGCCGCCGCCATAGTGAGGAAGCACTACGTGGACGATTATCTAGACAGCTTCGAGACCCACGAAGACGCGGTGCGCATCGTAACAGGAGTGCGAGAGGTTCATCAAGCAGCTGGGTTTGAACTAAAGCAGTGGAAGTCCAACTCCTCAACCCTCTTGAAGGCCATCGGCGAAGAGGAACAAACAGAAGAAATGGAGTTGTACAGAACAGAAGATACAGCGGAAAGGGTCCTGGGGTTGATGTGGAAGCTGAAGACAGATGAACTCGCATTCAACCTGAACCTGGTGCGAGTACCCGAAGAATTAGTAAACGGCAAGACACCCACCAAGAGAGAAGCCCTAAGGATCGTCATGTCTCTCTTCGACCCACTTGGCTTCGCTTCTCCGGTCACCATCAGAGCGAAGCAGATATTACAGGAAGTTTGGAGAAGAGGGACAACCTGGGACGACGAAATAGAAACCGACCTTGCACAACAGTGGCAAGTCTGGATGACACACCTGAGGAGTCTACGCAACGTGACCATACCAAGAAGATACCTGCATTATAGCGACGCTACGAATCTTCAACTCCACATATTCACCGACGCCAGCGAATCCAGCTACGCAGCAGTCCTGTACTGGAGGACAGTTGCACCGAACGGAGAAGTCAACGTCTCACTCGTGCTCGCCAAAGCCAAGGTCACCCCCCTGAAGCTCATCTCGATACCAAGGCTGGAGCTTCAAGCCGCAGTCATGGGGACACGACTGGCCGAAACAGTGATCGAAGAGCACGAGAGGAAGCCCGACTCCAAGACCTTCTGGACCGACAGCAAGACGGCGCTCACGTGGATCAGAACAGGAGCGAGATCATACAAGCCTTACGTCGCGCATCGTCTAGCAGCAATAGAAGAAGCGTCATCAGTCAACGAATGGCGCTGGATACCGACCAAGCTCAACGTGGCTGACGACGCAACACGAGACGTGCCGACAGACTTCACAGCAGAACACCAATGGTATAAAGGTCCAGACTTCCTCTACGAAGACCAAACCTCGTGGCCAGTGGAACAACTCTCGTCAGCAACCACTGAACCTACGGGGGAAGAAAGGGTGAACGTCATCAACAACAGTGACGGACAGAAGATCAGCGAAGCAGTCCCAGACGTCAGAAGATTTTCAAATTGGAACAGAATGCGGTACACAATGGCCAGGGCTCTCCTCTTCATACAGCTGTGCAGAACAGTGAAACACAGCGTCAACTATAAGAAGACGAAGAAAAACAGAGAAGTCGACGCAGATTGGAAACGTGTAAATAAACCTGTACAGAAGAAACCCAATCAAAAGAAGAAAGAAGTTGAAGAGAAGAAATACATCCCGGTGTCCGCAGAACTCCTCAGAAGAGCTGAAGAAATCCTCATGCGCTCTACTCAGGAAGACAGCTTCGCCCAAGAAATAGAAGACATCAGAAGAAAGAAGCCGATCGCCAAGGACAGCAGACTACGACAGCTGAGCTTCGACTACAGAGAAGGGATTCTGCGACTAAGAAGCCGCATCGAAGCTGCAGAAGATATAGAAGAAAAGGTCAGAAGTCCCATGATCTTAGACGGCGATCACCCAACAGTAAGGCTGTGGATACAACACGTCCACACCCTGATGCATCACTCAGGCATCGAAGCTACAGTCAACGAGTGTCTACAGCAATACTGGGTCCTACGCATACGCCCAGTAACGAGGACAATAGTGAAGAAATGTCTACACTGCAGAATGAAGACTCGAGCGCCCCCGCATCCAAGAACAGGCGACTTACCCTTGTGTCGACTCGCACACCACAAACGAGCTTTCACATACACAGGGGTCGACTACTTCGGGCCGCTCACAGTAACAGTCGGCCGCACCAATCAGAAGAGATACGTGGCCATCTTCACCTGCCTGACAGTACGGGCAATTCATCTGGAGGTCGTCGCATCGCTCACCACAGACTCCGCAATCATGGCTCTTAGACGCATGATTGCACGACGCGGGTGCCCCACACAGATCTGGTCTGACAACGGCACCAACCTTCGAGGAGCAGACAAGGAGCTGAGACAGGCGATCGACGAGGCAACAGCAGCAGAGGCAGCGAAGAAAACGATATCCTGGCGCTTCATACCACCCGGTGCGCCATTCATGGGAGGCGCCTGGGAGAGGATGGTGCGATCAGTCAAGACAGCCCTGGAAGCAACCCTCCACGAGCGACGCCCAACAGAAGAAGTACTCGCCACCCTACTTGCAGAGGCCGAGTATACAGTAAACAGCCGACCGCTCACTCACGTGTCGGTCAACGCCGAGGATCCAGAGGCCCTCACCCCAAACCACTTCCTGCTTGGGGAACCAGGGCGAGTGCCGACGCCGGGAACCTTCGACGAAAAAGACACCATCACAAGGACCAGCTGGCGCACATCTCAGCGCCTGGCTGACATCTTCTGGGAGAGGTGGCTACATGAGTACCTCCCCGGACTCCAACACCGGCGGGAGCCCAACGGCAGAGGACCTGAAGTGAAAATTGGTGACCTGGTGCAGCTCACAGACAACAACCTGCCCCGCAACGTGTGGATCCGCGGCCTGGTAATTGCTACGTACCCAGGCCCCGACGGCGTCGTGCGCACAGTCGACGTTAAGACGAGAACAGGAATACTGCGGCGGCCGGTGAGGAAGATGGTGATCCTGCCAATGGAATACGTCGCTCCAGCACCGGGACAAGCTACGATGGCATCGTACGGCGGGAGTAATGTGCAGGACGACGTCAGTAATGATAAACAGTGACTGTATAAACAGTGAATAATAGTTAAGTTGTGTACATAAAAATAATAGGTGTCACAAGATAGGTTAGTTTTAGTTATAATTATTTACTGTTGTCACTATGTTTACATTTCTTATATAGATCTTGTTAGTTAATAGTTAATAAGTTAGTTAATAAGATAAGATAGTTAGTTTTTAAGGAAATAAATCATCATTTGTTTGTTATTTATTTCCCCCAGATTTTATAGTATATCAGAAAAAATAATGTATAGGAACTCATTTTTAGACCTATCCTAATAAGATAAAATAGTTCTTATTTGAATATTGTAAGAATTTGATAGGGTCAAAATTAGTTTGTAATTACGTAACACCGTATTTTAAGATGAAAATAATTGTAAAATGTAGAACGGCTCTCGATAAGGTAAAGTTTAGCCGTACGATAGAGAAGTGCACGCCCGCCCACCCGCACTCTGATTGGCTAATAAAACGGCCTCTGATTGGTCGACCAATCAGAGGGCCTACATTATTGTGGCAAAAATCATATAAAAGACGCGCGGTTTTTTGGTCAGCATGCACTTCCCTACAAGCACTTGAAGAGGAAACAACAAGAAGAAAATACTGGAAGAAAATACTGGAAGAAAATACTGGAAGAAAATACTGGAAGAAAATACTGCAAGAAAATACTGCAAGAATATAGTGCTGTAGTACATTGTACACGTCACTGCCCTGTATCGCAAATAAACAGCAAGAGCGTGTATCCACGTTGTACGACTGACATCCTGTCTCTCATTCCGTACCCCTCTACAGCATCGTATACCCCCCAACCCAGCAACAGCAAATGTGCGGAGTGCACACTATGTATGTACCTACCTACCTACCTACCTAGCCTGCCTACCTACCTACATACCCATACCCATCTATACGTATATCATGAGAGAGATCATGATAATGTAACGAACGAATAGTAGATTTCGTTGCAAATACAAAAATTAACAATACTACATACCTACTCGTTTATTTATTATAATATATAGGTACATAATACATTTAGAATATTATCCAGTCCAGGCATCGGTTGCTTGTTGCCGCGCTGCCCGGTGCGGAGCGCGCTTGCGCGTTTCGAGATTTCGTTTCGTTTCTATGTTTACCCCTACCACTGACGCGGCTACGCCGACCGCGTATAAATACCCGGTGCGCCCGGATTTTAAAAAATACTCCTCATACTGTTGCCTTCGCGCGCGCACACCGTAATCTACGCGTGTGTATTGTTCTTTTTGTGTGTAACAAATATTATAAATAATCAAGATGTCCGGTCGCGGCAAAGGTGGTAAGGTCAAGGGAAAGGCAAAGTCTCGCTCCAACCGTGCTGGACTCCAGTTTCCGGTGGGACGTATACACAGGCTGCTGCGTAATGGTAACTACGCTGAACGTGTCGGTGCCGGCGCACCCGTATACTTGGCCGCCGTAATGGAGTATCTGGCCGCTGAAGTTCTCGAGTTGGCTGGCAACGCCGCGAGGGACAACAAGAAGACCAGGATCATCCCGCGTCACCTGCAGTTGGCCATCCGCAACGACGAGGAGTTGAACAAACTGCTCTCCGGCGTGACCATCGCTCAAGGCGGTGTACTGCCCAACATCCAGGCTGTACTCCTCCCCAAGAAGACTGAGAAGAAGGCATAAGTCTGCGACACCACCACGCGTCGCACAATCGTCGACGTTACGGCGGCGGTCCGTGTGGATTGCGCGGCCGATCATCTCGGCTCGTTAGCATTCTAAACAAAAGGCCCTTTTCAGGGCCACAATATGATTCGTCAACATTATATAACCACCAACAATGACCGTTTCTTTATCAGAGTTGTCGTCTAACAAAAACGTACCTACCTTTTTATAAATGCCTATAGATTTACAATGTATACTTACAATACTCCTACTTTACTTTAGGTACATATACGTACCTTACATGACGTAGCGACGCATCCTTTCAACTACCTATTATTCTAGGTAGATAAACGTATAATAATTATTTACCTGCCTATCTGATCCATAGAGTATTTAATAATAAAATTAAATATAAATAAATAGATTTTAATCAACATGGATGCGTTGAAGATACAAGATACATAGCTATGAACATACATATACATACCTATTTATTATGTAGGTATGTTCCGTCACCTTCTTTTAATTAGGTAGGTAGGTATATTGATTGATTGAAATTGAAATCATAATTGTTAAGTAAACAAATCAAAACTACAATAAACTTGTGGAAAGATAGCCCGGGAACGCACAATTATTATAATAATAAATTATTATTATGTTTCTATGAATCGAATAATAATCATTATTATAATAGAACTATTTTGGTACATACATATTTGTATTGTGTAGGTAATTATTATTATTATTTTTATTTATTTATTTTTTTATTATTATAATTTTATTTTTTGGATATTAGCACAGTATATTATTAAGTATGTACTTAATCCAAGTTTCAACCGAACGCAGTCCCCCCCCCCGCCCCTGCAGTTCCGAATCGCTGTGTCCCCCACGCCCCGCGCGCGAACTACTCGCTGCTATTGAAGCGTTGCGATTGGTCCGCTGCGAGCGAGGCTACCGCGCTGTTCGTCACGAACGTCTAAAGCGAGAGTAGCGTATAAATACGAGTGTTGGTCGCGTTCACGTTTTTTCGAAAGATGAGCGATCGGCGACACACAAATACCGCGGTCTGGCGGTACTTGTTCGGCGAAGAGTCGTTCATCAAGAGCTTCCCGTACCCACACTGAGCGGCGAAATGTACGCGCTGGGTGTACAACTGCACGCCGCCGGTGAGCACCTGTGTGTGTACGCGGCTTACAAGCCACCGAGCGTGCGGCTAGAGCCGAACAACATACACAGGTTGCTGGACACGCCTCACCCGACCATCATAGCCGGCGACCTAAACTGCAAGCACCCAGCGTGGAACTCTAACACCACGAATGCCGACGGGAATGCGCTCTTCGCCGACGCAGAGGCCCGAGGATACGGGGTGTCCGGCCCCGAGGCGCCCACCCACTACCCGGCAAACATCGCCCACCTACCCGACGTGTTGGACATCGTCGTGCACAACGGCCTCAGCTGCCAGATCACGCAGCACGTGCTGGACGACGAACTGCGGTCGGATCACCAGCCAGTGCTGGTCGTCGTCTCAGCACCGCCCACCCGATTCGCTCATCTAGCGCCACGTCGCCGCACGGACTGGAAAGCCTTCGCGGCGAAGTTGGAGACCACCACGCCCACTCGGCCTATCACCAAGGGTGAAGATGTCAATGAGCTGGCGGACGAGCTCACCGCTTGTATGCAGCACGCCTTAGAGTCGGCGACTGCATCAAACTCCGCACCACAGGGGCAACTCCCCGCGCTCCCCGCACGCATTGCGCGCATGATCGCCGACAAGAGGCGTCTACGCAAGCGGTGGCAAACAACCAGATGCCCACAACTGAAGACCCAGCTCAATGCATTGACGGACAAGGTGAAGGCCGAGCTCCAGGCATACACCGCCGAGAGCTGGGAGGACTACATTCACTCCGCCGACAGCGACTGGCCGTCGGTGCATCGCCTATGCCGACGCCTAAGAAACACCCCAGCTCCGGTGCGCCCACTCATAGACAGCGACGGGGCGTTAAGATACACTGCCGCAGACCGGGCAGAGATCTTCGCCTCTCACCTGGAGCGTCAGTTCACGCCGAACCCGACCGACGACACGGAGCACGTCGCAGCAGTCGAGAGGCACCTTAGAGAGTACTTGAACACGCCGACAGCCCCCGAGGAGGAGCACTTCTTTATCTCCCCGGGCCAAGTAAAACGGGCCATCGCACGCTCAAAGCCCAAGAAGGCCCCCGGTGCGGATGGCATCACGAATACCGCGCTACGCCACATCCCCCACCGGACGGTGGCGGCGTTAGCGCGCTTGTACACAGGCATCCTCCGCACCGGGACCTTCCCCGACGTTTGGAAGACGGGGAAAATTATAATGATCCCCAAACCGGGGAAAAACATGAGGAAGCCGGAGGGCTATCGGCCGATCACGCTGCTGGCCACCACCTCTAAGGTGTTTGAGGCGCTCCTGCTGCGATTCCTGGTACCCCACATCACCCCTCGGGCAGAACAATTCGGGTTCCGCGCTGAACACAGCACGACGCTTCAGTTGTCGAGGGTGCTGCACATACTGACAGCGGCTGTAAATAAGCGTGAGTACGCCGCCGCAGTATTCCTCGACATGGAGAAGGCGTTTGATAGAGTCTGGCATACCGGTCTGCTCTACAAACTGACGCACACGACCACGCCCCGTCGACTTGTACAGGTGGTCTCCTCCTTCCTACAGGACAGACGGTTCAAGGTTGCGGTGGAGGACCAGCTGTCTGGCGCGTACCCCATCTCCGCGGGGGTGCCCCAGGGCAGCTGTTTATCGCCTGTGTTATACTCCGTATACACCGACGACATTCCCGCCACGCACTCCTCGACGCTCGCGCTGTACGCGGACGACGCCGCGTACCTCACCACCTCGCTCTCGGCGGCCCACGCGGCCGTTAAGATGCAGCGCGCGCTGGACGACCTCCCCGACTGGCTCCGCAAGTGGAGACTGTCGGTCAACGTGGGTAAGACACAGGCGATCATAGTCACAGGACGCGGTGACTTTCACCCACCCAACCTTGAACTCATGGGGGCCGATATCGCATGGGCCCGGACCGCCAAGTACTTGGGGGTCACCATCGACCATCGGCTCACCATGGGCCCGCACGTCCGGAAGACAGTCGCGCGGGTGAAGACCACGCGCCACCTGCTCCGGCCGGTGCTCTCCTCGAATCTGCCCCTACGAGTCAAGCTGGGCGTCTACAAGACCTATATTCGCCCGCAGCTCACGTATGCTGCCCCAGCTTGGCTCGCCCTCACGTGCGAGTCGCACAGAAAGAAACTTAGGGCAATCCAGAACACCACTTTACGCCAAATAACTCACGCGGCTCGCTACGTGAGGAATTCTGTGATCCACAGGGACCTCCGGGTTGAGAGCATCGAGCACTTCGTCGAAGGGATGGCGAAGAAGATGTTCGCGCGTGCCGACGCCTCCGCCTGGCAGCACATCAAGGGCATGGCGCCCTGGCACGCGCGCCCCCCCGACGCCAGGCGCTACCCGCGCGACCTCCTGCCCGTAGACCACAGTGCGGGCCACCCACCGGACTTGACACCTGAACGGGCCGCACCCACTCTACACGCGACCCGTTCAAACAATGAGACTCCACAAAACACATAACACACACCCCGCCGCGCGCGTTGCTGTCTAAGTTAACATAGGCGCAACGCCCGCGAGGCGCATACAAAACATTACTCCGCAATCGCGATGACTCACGCGCGGCTACCCGCGCGACGCCCTCGGGCGAGTGCGGGAACGCCGTAGCAACCACTGAGCGACGCACACACACACACAAAGTCGCCCAGTACACCACCTCGTCTCGGTTCTTGCAGTGTCTTTGGCTAGCCCTGATTTCACTGTAAAAACCGGGTCAGACACCGATTTCGCAGGGGGCGCCACCTAAAGCCGCTGCCCTGTTGCTTGATCGGTCTTCGCCGGGCCTCCCCCGGGCAACCGGGGGTCTCACCTAGCGGGGATCTGGTCGCACGGGCAGCGTGAAACACTTAGGGCGCTCCTGCTGAAAAACACACAGCAACGACTCCCGGCGAAGCGAAAGCCGAGCCAAAAACAGTAGGGTTCGCGTGCGCGCGCGTGTGCGCGCCCCCACATCCTACATACAAAGGGGTTCCTAACCCAACCCAACGACCGGGCTAACTTATTAGTCCGCGCCTGATGCCTCGGCCAGGGGGCCAACGCCCCGAAGCCGACTCCTCGCACCCCATACGGGGTGATGAGACGAAATAAGTGGTTCACGTTTTTATACAGCCACTGAACGCCGCTTCGGTAGCACGTCTGTCATTATTTCTCAACGTTGTGGTAGTAAAGTCTACACGAACTCTCTATAATGCCGCCCAAGACAAGTGGTAAGGCCGCCAAGAAATCTGGCAAGGCCCAGAAGAACATCTCCAAGACCGACAAGAAAAAGAAGAAGCACAAGAGGAAGGAGAGCTACGCCATCTACATCTACAAGGTGTTGAAGCAGGTGCACCCCGACACCGGTATCTCCAGCAAGGCGATGTCAATCATGAACTCTTTCGTGAACGACATCTTCGAGCGCATCGCCGCCGAAGCTTCCCGCCTCGCCCATTACAACAAGAGGTCCACGATCACGTCGAGGGAGGTGCAGACGTCCGTCAGGCTCCTGCTGCCCGGCGAGCTCGCCAAGCACGCCGTCAGTGAGGGCACGAAGGCCGTCACCAAATACACCAGCTCCAAGTGAGCGGTCGGGTAGCTAGCGAGAGCCGCCCGCCGCCGCAGCCGCCGCCGACGCAGACCGTTTGGTCGTTTTG
Organism: Acronicta aceris; assembly: GCA_910591435.1. NCBI lineage: Eukaryota > Metazoa > Arthropoda > Insecta > Lepidoptera > Noctuidae > Acronicta > Acronicta aceris. The sequence continues at coordinate 3,990,334 of OU342786.1, read as the reverse complement.
GTGTGTTCGTTCGTTGATTGTGTGCCGGCGCGTGTGTCGAGTTTTGTGTCGTCGTCGTACGTATGTAGATATGCGTGTGCCTATATATATTTACAATATATATACGTACCCACTTGTCTACAGCTTACGCGATGCGCATGATTAATTCACGCACACGTCTAACGCGCCACGTACCTACACATTTATCATCGCTAATCACTTCAGACCAACGGGGGGCGAGCGCGCGCGCACGCGAAGACAAAAAGGCCCTTTTCAGGGCCACAAATTTTCTCATGTGATCTCAAATTCACGTTTCTGTAATTTGATGTCCGTCAAAACGTACAACTACATATATAGTAGGTAGGTAGGTAGGTACATACATATGCATGCATGCATACATCTACCTACCTAACTAACTAACTACCATACATACATACCTACCTACCTACCTAATGTCGCGCACAGATAGATGGATACAAAACAAACCTTATTGTCGAGAGTGACATCGGTAATTAGGTAGGTACTTACTTACTTACTTACAATAAACGAAATGGTACCTAATAAGCATTTTCATATGCATAGGTGCATACCTACTTACCAAGCCAAAATGAAACTTGATTAATTTCATCAAAACAAGAAAGATAGATAGATAGATATAATGTGTTACTAGGTAAGCACCTAGCATTACTTAGGTAGATTATATATTTATTAAATTAATATTGCACTATGATGCGAGTAGGTACCTATTTATTATAATATTAATATGTCTAAGCACATATTAAACATAATTATGTACCTACTTCCTAAGAATTTTAGAACTTTTTCTTATTTCATTTAGTGCGTTTTTATTCCGCGAGAGGGCGCGCGGTGTCGCGCACGCTAGTCCCGCCGGCGAACCGCACGGTATAAATAAGACCGACACGCTCGCTTACAATTTTATTCTCTCTCGCCCGTCCGAAGTGAGTGCTGGTCGACGCGAACGCGCGTTTTTACAATTCCATATAGATATTGTCGATAATATTTTAGTGTTGCTTGCTTGCTTGTTTGTGTTGCACACTATTTTGTTGTGTGTGTTAAAATGGCGCGCACAAAGCAGACCGCTCGTAAATCCACCGGTGGCAAGGCGCCGAGGAAACAGCTCGCCACTAAGGCTGCGCGCAAGAGCGCACCAGCCACAGGCGGTGTCAAGAAGCCCCATCGCTACAGGCCCGGTACGGTGGCCCTCCGCGAGATCCGTCGCTACCAGAAGAGTACCGAGCTTCTGATCCGCAAGCTTCCGTTCCAGCGGCTCGTGCGTGAGATCGCCCAGGACTTCAAGACCGATCTACGTTTCCAGAGCTCCGCTGTGATGGCGCTGCAGGAGGCAAGCGAAGCTTATCTCGTGGGTCTCTTCGAAGACACCAACCTGTGCGCGATTCACGCGAAACGCGTCACCATTATGCCGAAGGACATTCAGCTGGCGCGCAGAATCCGAGGCGAACGCGCTTAGACGTGTCCGCCGTGTCACACTCGTCATCATTGTGTGTCTACTTACACCAATGTGTTGCGTGCTGGCACACACAAAAGGCCCTTTTCAGGGCCACATATGTATCAGATTATTTAAATCGATCTCTTCGCATCCGAGACGCTCAAAAACGTTCAAAACAGTTATATATACTGCTTACCTACTATATACACTGTCTATATCTCCAGAGTAGAGAAGAGATAAAATACCATACCATACTATACTATACATATACACAGAAACGCCTACCTACCTAAACCCACCCAATAATAAGCCGATAACTTATAATTACTATTGCTTTCAACAAATATCCTCCTTACTATCCCTAGGTAAATACAAATCTTGTCTACCGTGTTGTCGTGTGATTTTGTATTATGAATAATTACCTATAATAAAATTATTATGTATGTATGTATGTATGTATGTATGTATGTAGGTAGGTAGGTAGGTAGGTAGGTACAGCATTATTAACTCGCTTACATATTAAATCATTATGAAAAAATAATATGTAGTGGTGTGATAAACGCATACAACGAACGAATTAAGAAACTAGGCTGGCTGGCTGGCTGGCTGGCTGGCTAGCGGGCGAGCGAGCGAGCGTGCGTGCGTGCAGTGCAGTGACGTATTCCGTGGTGTCGTCCAATCCACGAGCGTCGTCGGTCGGCGGTCGCCTCGCCCCCCGCTCACCTCACGCCGCCGTGATCGACCGTTGGTATAAATATAAGCGGGGCGATTGGACAATTTTTAACCAGTCTTCCGTTCGTCGAGCAAGCGGCAGGCAGCAAGCGCCAGTCTTATTTCGCGTGTGTCGTGTACAACCTCCTCTTAAGCAAAACAAGATGACCGGTCGCGGCAAGGGAGGAAAGGGTCTGGGAAAAGGAGGAGCCAAGCGTCACAGGAAAGTACTTCGTGATAACATCCAGGGTATCACGAAACCCGCCATCCGTCGTCTGGCTCGCAGAGGTGGCGTGAAACGTATCTCCGGTCTGATTTACGAAGAGACCCGCGGCGTGCTGAAGGTGTTCCTCGAGAACGTGATCCGCGATGCGGTCACATACACCGAGCACGCCAAGAGGAAGACCGTCACCGCCATGGACGTCGTGTACGCTCTGAAACGCCAGGGCCGCACCCTGTACGGTTTCGGCGGTTAGATCTGTAGCTACGCTGCGTCGTCGTCGTCGTCGTCGTCGTGCACTGTGGCACTCTAGATACGATGGTGGACGCGTGCGGTGTTTGTATTTTTTTAAAATAGACTATGACATCGTGCGCGGTTTCGGCCATGCGTGTATAGATGCTGCATATTTAAAAAAAAGGCCCTTTTCAGGGCCGCACATGATTCTGATACTGAATTTGTAAAATTTCTTATGGAGAGCCGTCACCGAAACGTACCTACCTACCTAAATACCTTAACATTGCAATTTGCACACACCCGACCGGACTGTACTAATAACGATTACTTACTTCGGTATTATTGCATAATACCTAACCCAGTAAATAGTACAGTATAAAATTATATAAATTATTGGGAGAACTTACCACCATCGAACGCGAACTTCAGCCTGACTGATGCACCGGTGCGGTGCGGTCGGCTCGACTCGCGGTGTGGCGATGGACGGGATGACGACGCGACATCACGACATCAAAATTTTGCTCTTAGATGACCACCTGAAATGAGATCATAATTTTAATTTATCAAGTTACTTAGCTATTATTATAACTGGTAGGTAGTGGTACTCTGTACCTGCATACCTTTTTATTTTGTTTATTTATCTATCTAAGAAAGAAAGATACTACCTATGTAGGTGCTCACTGCATACCTAGCTTGTATTTTGTTGTGGGCGTAAGTAGGTATGTACTTACCTACTTAATAATATTAACTGTTACATTATGTAGGTACCTTCCTGCTTAGTATACTCCTGCGGTACCTACCTACCTATATACCTACTTACAACGAAAATAAATAATTACGTAGACCAGGTACCTACCTACATAATGCACTCTCGTCGCTCACTCAAACCTACCTACCTACCTTCCTTCCTTAGGTTCCTATTAGGGATTCTGTTCAGACAAGATCGACAGGACAGGGCTATCGCTCTAGGATAACAAGAGGTGAGTACTCACACGAACACGATCACGTTCCGCTCATGATACCCATCATGCGCGCGCCATTATTATTAAGTACTAGGTACTTACCTAAGTAGTATAGAAATATATTGAGGTGTCGTGGTAAATGAAAGGCATCAGCTTTGGATAACGTCTGCATTTATTCTGTCCTTACAAAGTTAGAGCGTACATGATCTTAATATATTGCTTACTTGGCTAATTCTAAATAAGGTGTGGTTACACACATACATACAGAATACTACTAATGATACTTACCTTACATACATACACTACACCTCCGGGGGTAAAAGAAAAAAAAGAAATAGAGCTCATGTTTCTTTCTTTTTTTTTTACATTAGGTTATTATAACATCAAATTAAAATATGTACTAATATTTATTATTAACTATGAAACAATTTTGTTCTATCCTTATGAATCAATTCAATTTTATTATGTTTTAGAATTTTGACATTAGGGTCCATATCCTCTATCACATTATAAGGGCCTTCATAAATATTATTCAATTTCTTTGTTCCTTCACTTTTGACTAAAATTAAATCGTCTTTATTGTAAGTAACAGGATTACATTTCTTATCATATACTAATTTTCTATTCTCCTTACTTGTCTCTAAATTATGTTTAGCTTCTTTTAGCGCTACTTGTAGCCTATATCTTAAATCTAAAGAGTAGTCATTGGGGTTGTATAATGGTTCTACTCTATTACAATTCTTAATATTATTAGGTATATTACATGGCCTGCCGAAAATTAGTTCGAAGGGCGTGTACTTCGTCTCTGAGTGGACTGTATTATTATAGCTAAAACACCAGAACGGTATCCAGTGTGACCAGTCATAGCCGTTATTGCCTGAATAAGTCCTTAGAAAAGCGCCTAAATGCTTATGAGCATTTTCGAGTGAACCGATTGATTGATGGTGGTATGCGGTGGACGTAATTTTTTCTATTTTTAATAATTTGCAAACTTCTACCATAGTGCTTGAAATAAATTCTGAACCTCTATCAGTAGCTATAACTTTAGGTATACCGAACCGTAAGACAAAATTTTGTATAAGTGATCTTGCTACAGTTACGGTTTCTTTATTTTGTATAGGATAGGCTTCAATAAATTTTGTAAGTTCACATTGTATCGTTACAAGGTAACAATTTCCATTCTCGTCTTTATCTAAAGGACCTACCAAGTCTAAAAATATTTTTTCAAAACCTGACGACGCGGTCGTTGTGATCGTCATCGGCTGTTTTGTGTACCTACTATATTTAGTCTTCTGACAAGTGGAACACTTTCTTACATAATCAAGAACATCTTTATCGATACCTGGCCAGAAATATCGTCTTTTGATGTTGTTAGTCATTCTGCGCACACCAGCATGTCCACTGGTTGGCAGCAAATGATAGTCATTTAGAATATATTGTTTTTGATTGTCGTTTTCTATTCTTTCTATTCCTCTTAGTATGCATACTCTAGGACCGGTCCAATCTTTTAATGTTTGTATTTCACTACACAAACCTTTTATAAACTCTTCATTTCCTTTATTTTTAACTATGCATACTTCTTTTACTTTTATAATATTGCTAAACTTCTCTAACTTAGTCACAAATTCGGCTCGCGAGAATTGTGCTCCGAAGTTGAGGTTAACACATAACAACATTTTACTAGGTACGTAAGCAAGACACTCGTCTTCAGCGCTTATCAAATTATCTCTTCTATATTTATCCACTTTATTTTTCTCTAGCAATATCATCTCCACGACCTCACTCGGCTTCCTCAGTAACTCCACGACTCTAGGCTGATCAGACCCTTCGTCGGTAGATTTACTAATTGGCGGTGATAAATTTTTACTCTTCTCAACCATTCTTCTTTTTTGCGCTCTCGTCATCACATTTATTTCCGAAATTTTCTCATTCATACTCTTTAATTCACTGGAAGTCACATTTACTCTGGATAATGCATCCGCGACTACATTATCCTTTCCTTGTACATACACTATTTTAAAATCATACTCTTCAAGGACTAAACGAAATTTCAACAGCCTGCTAGAAGGATCTTTTATGCTAAACAAATAAATAAGGGGTTTATGGTCTGTCATTATAGTAAAATGTCTGCCGAATAAATACGGTCTAAAATATTTTACTGCCCAGACAATAGCAGTAAGTTCTTTTTGTATTGTGGGGTAGTTTAACTCTGCTTTATTCAAAGGTCTACTAGTATATGCTACGGGTCTTAGGTCATTATTACATAAAACTGCACCAATAGCTACACCTGATGCGTCAGTCTGTAAAATAAATTCGTTAGATTCTGAGAAATTTGGATACTGAAGTATGGGTGGGCTAATTAACTTTTGCTTCAAGATCTCGAAAGAATGTTGACATTCCGCTGTCCAATTGAAAACAATATTCTTTCTGCACAATCTATTTAAGGGTAATGATATCTCAGCAAACGATGGTACAAATTTACGATAGTAATTGCAGAAAGCTACAAATCGTTTCACTTCATCTACGTTTTTGGGTACTGGGTAATTTTGTAAAACTGTTGTTTTCCCCGGATCCGGTAATACTCCATCAGCAGAAACTAAATGTCCAAGATACAAAATTTCCTTCTTTAAAAATTGGCATTTATCGGGATTTAGTTTTAAATTTACTTTTCGTAACCTTTCGAGTACATCTATTAAATTTTTATTATGAGAATTTAGATTTCGCCCAAAAATAATCAGATCATCGAGATAAATAAAACATTTGTCATACGTCAGACCAGACATAGCTATTGACATGACTCTACTGAAATTACTACAGGAAGTTTTAAGTCCCATAGGAAGACGCTTTAATTGATACTGACCCGAGCTAGTGGAAAAAGCAGTATATTTACGGCTTTTAGGGCATAAACTAACTTGATAATAACCTTGATTTAGGTCTAAATGAGTGAAATATATTGACCCTGAAAGTGAGTCTAAGATGTCGGTGATGTTGGGTAGTGGGAATTTATCATCAACTATTACATCATTAAGTTTTCTATAGTCCACTACCAAACGCCACTTTTTACAGCCTTCAGACTTTTTGGGAACGAGTAAGACAGGACTGTTCCACTCGCTTGAGGACTCTTCTATTATATCATCCTTCAACATTTGTGTAATTTGTCTGTCAATTTCTGGCTTCAATGATTGAGGCAATCTGTAAGGTTTTACATAGTTAGGACTAACATTAGGTTTTAGCGTTATGGATTGTTCGTACACGTTGGTGGTGGCTAATTTATCTCCTGGTAGAAAAAACACATCTGAATATTTTGTGCAAATTGTTTTGAGAGAACTCTTTTCTTCAGTATTAAGATGATTTAATTTTAACATTGAAAGTAAAGTTTCGGCTCTATTAGCATTGGCATTAGTTTTATCAAAAGAAAAAGTATTATACTTGCTTAAAAATTCAACTTCTGGAGTAAAATTTTCTAATCTTACTTCGTTATCGGTAATATTAAGTATTCTGATCGGTATTTTACGATATTTTGGTCTAACTATAGCTCCTGCTAAAAAAATATCTTTTTCTATCTCTCTCGAGCAAACAACACAATCGTCTTCTGCATCAATACTTAATTCTACGTAATGGGTCGACTCACTTCGGGCTGGTAATATAAGACAATTATTAGTAACAAGCGTTAAATCAAGTCGAGGCGAGATAGGTAAATAAATTAGTTTACCTGCCTTATTTACAACTAACACGTTGGTAGCCAAATCGATATTACAGCCATAAGTAGATAGAAAATCTAAGCCTAAAATACCAGTTGCCTTGAAGGGTAAATCTTGAAAAACGTAAAATTTTTGAAAAAACGTTTCATTATTTTCTGTAACAAGTTTCAGGGTTACATATCCCAAAGAGTTGATCTGCCCTCCTATACCGTTTATAGTAGTGCTATTATAATTTATACGCATTGAATCATGTAATTCATCTTTCCTAATAATAGATATTGACGCACCCGTATCTACTAAAAAGGAATATTTTTTGTTATTACAATAAAAGGACACAAATTGACATCGTCCCTTACAAGCCAAAATATAATTATTAAAATCGAAAAAACTGCTTTCCTGACAAATTTTGAGAATTATCATTGTCATTAGAATCTTGGGAAACGACGCCTTGCACCGATGCTTGCGTGGGTTGTATGGGTTGCGTTAATAAAACATTACGGCTATAATCATTTCCTCGCCTGTTACCACGCTGGTAATATTGTCCCGTGTTACTATTTGCCTGTGCGAAATTTCTACCGCGATTATAATTTTGAAATGATCTTCCGTAACCACGGCGGTTATAATTATTGAAAGAACCATAATTGCGGCCATATTGACCTTGACCCCTCGGTCCTGAAAAAGGTGCAAACTTACCTCGACCTCCTCTCGAATACTGCATGACATCCGGCTCAGAGGACGTAGAAGGCGTTGATACATCCTCATCCTTAGCACCTTGTATGGCGTCCTTGAGATAACCATAGTTGCGTGCGGCCACGATGGTACTTAGCCTTGAATTTTTCAACCCATCTGAAAATCTCTTAATGGCCATTTTCTCATTTAATGGCTTTAGGATCGCGAATTTTGACGAATCTCCGTCTGCCTGTGAGATGGTTAAATCGGTAAAAAGTTTTTCTATTTCTGAACCATACTCGTCAATTGACCTAAAACCTTGGTTCATATTTTGGAGGCGGGACTGAATAGCGGTAAAAGATTTAGTAGTTAATAAATGTTTCCTTAAATCCTGCACTAAATTAGGAACGGTTTCGTAGTTATTAGATAAACGAAGCTTAGCGTTCTCAGATAGGCGACCTTTAATTACGAATTTTATTAAAAGGTTTTTTCCCGAATTGTCTAACATATCCGCATACATTTCAACTGCATCGATCAACCGTTTCGTGGTGTCCTCTTTACCATCCATAAGGGGAATTAAATTACACGCCGTTCGAATGTCAAATTCCATTTTTACAATTTTTATTTCACTAGGAGGGGAAATACACAATTCACTTATCTTTAAAAGTTCACTCTCAATATTATCATAGGTGGTGGACAATTGCGTCACTAATTCAGGTTTCAAATCATGCGATAACGCCGAGTACAATAGTTGCGCTTTATTAAATAAATTTTTAGCCTCTTTCAACTTATTTATTGCAATAGAACCCTTAAATCTAGCTTGCCCTATCTTTATTAAATATTTACGAATGTCTACCAAATCATGATATATTCTAATACACTCATCGGCCATAATCTAAAAATAAAACATAAAGGAATGCAATGATATCATCCTAGCAACTAATTATCTCATTACAATTCATCTAACTGTCTTCCAATTAACGAATGCAATGCGAAAACATACCATATACGGCACGGGGTATCGGGTTCGGTGAGTCGCCGTGCACGATTTATGAACTGTTACATATTAATACATTATAGTCTTATACTAATTACTTACTTGAAAAAACTTTCAATTATGAATTTTACACACAATTCCTTATTTATAGAGCGTAAAGTTCATAAAATTACATACCCATAAAAGCACCACTAGTCGTTAGGTATCACTTAATAGTTCAGTAATATTGATTTTCACGATAGTTTATGTATTACTATTATCGTTTTATCTGTTGTTAACACTATTTTTTTTTTTTTTTACTTTTCACTATCTCTCATATAGAAAGAAGAAAAATATATAGGTAATTAATACTCACATAATATGCGTCACAACTTATAACCAACCGTACGCGGTAATTTTATTTTTGGAAAGGTCCGTTTTTTTTTCACTGGGGCGGGTTAGCGTCGACATCGTCACGAGGAGCGTGTTTCTTGAAATACATCGACGCCTGTCTACGACGTAAGGACCTGCGGTTCATCTGCCTCTCCATCCATTTGATATGCATCTTCTTGTAACAATAACAGATAGCATAACATGCCGCAGCCAGTAGGACGATTGTCATCAGGGTGAGTAATATATTTGTCGTGCCGATGCTGGAGTAGCCCTGCTCGGTTGTCGCACTATTTTTCCCATCACCAGCAGCCGTTTGCGCGATGATCACCTCTTCTCTCGTTTGTTTAGATTGACACATGTTTTACAACAAAAATCCACTTTCGGAATATTGTCCGTAAGTATTTATAATCATAAAAGTTTTTTTTTTTTTTTAACTGTCCAAATTACACTCGCGATATGACCTCGAATGGCAGGGTCGCCATGAGGTGTCGTGGTAAATGAAAGGCATCAGCTTTGGATAACGTCTGCATTTATTCTGTCCTTACAAAGTTAGAGCGTACATGATCTTAATATATTGCTTACTTGGCTAATTCTAAATAAGGTGTGGTTACACACATACATACAGAATACTACTAATGATACTTACCTTACATACATACACTACAATATTCTAAACTTAGGTATATGTAATATTATTATAATAACCGTAAAAAATAAAATACATTTATTATTATAATTTACTCGTAGTATATTAATTCGTTGCACTCGTTGGTCGTCCTGAACGGAGCCGCGTCCGTCCTTAACTCTCGTGCGGCGCGACGTGTTTTACGACGGTTCACTTTTAGGTCGATATTAGGTTCGACTTTTAGGTCGATATCCACGAATTCATGTCACCGGTCAGGCTCGATATCCTCCCTGTTGATGCGTCGACCTCTATATTTAATAACTATCACTTTTATAGAGAAAAATACATTTTGAACGGGACCCGACCTACGCCCGGTACGCAGTCGCCAAAATAAATCGCCGCGCCAGCCCGAATACGCACACCACCAGCATAAATTTCACATCAAACCGTAGTCACGTTCATTATATGTACGGAAACGTAAACACATAGCGTCTAAAATTATAATAACCATTATTTAATTATATTTTATCCGATGCGTGTTAGTGAAAAGTTTGAAGTGTTCATACGAGAAACAGTCCCGCGACATCGCGGCGCTCGTTACGGTAAAGTTTCGTCGTACCTTAGTGTACGTATTCGAAATTTGAAAAACCTCTAAGTAAGTGGCGACATCTGAGTCTATATCGGTCTCTACGTGTTTTTGTTACCTCTACATAGATTCTTTCTACCTAGTTCGTGTTCGTTCGTTTGTTTGTTAGTTAGTTAATTAATTGAACAACAAATATAAGAAATGGCAGACACCGCAGTGGCCACCGAAGCTCCGGCTCCAGCTACACCGGCGAAGAAGCAAGCTAGACAGGCGGGAGGCGCTGGTGGCGCGAAGAAGCCGAAGGCGAAACCTACCCACCCGAAAACATCCGAGATGGTGAACAACGCTATTAAGGAGATGAAGGAGCGCAGCGGATCTTCCCTTCAAGCTATCAAGAAGTACATCGCGGCTCAGTACAAGGTCGACGCCGAAAAACTTGCGCCGTTCATAAGGAAATATTTGAAAAGCGCCGTCGAATCCGGCGCACTTATCCAGACTAAAGGCAAAGGTGCCTCGGGATCGTTCAAGCTAGAGTCGAAGTCCGCCGCGGCAAAGAAGCCCGCCGGCTCATCTGGCAAGGCCGCCGCGAAATCCGCGTCAGCGGCCTCGAAGACGAAGAAGGCCACCGCTTCTGCGGCCGGCGCCAAGAGCAAGAAGGCCGCCGCGTCCGCCTCGGCCGCTTCGGGTTCCCCGTCCAAGTCCAAGGCGTCGGCTGGCGCGACCGCCAGGGACAAGAAGGCCGCCGCAGCAGCCAAGAAGAAGCCCGCAGCCAAGAAGGCGGCCGCCCCAGCCAAGGCGAAGGGGGGCGCCGCACCGAAAGCTAAGAAGACTGCGAAACCGCCCACCAAGAAACCAAAAGCGCCAAAACCTAAGAAGGCAGCGGCCACCACGCCCAAGTCCAAACCGGCCGCCAAGAAGGCGTCCGCCGCTAAGAAGTAAGTCTACCTACCTAGTAACCACGGTCGCGTGTCCCGCGTCTCACCGGCGGCGGGCGGCGCGGCGCGGCGCGGCGCCGGTGACGCTGTTGCTACGTACGGCGGCAACGCACCGAGATGCTGACAACGCTCGTGCTCGCTCACCCTCCTCCAAACCGCGGCGCTCACGGAGCGCTAACCAAAAAGCCCTTTTCAGGGCTAACAGAAATTTCATGAATACAAAGTAATAGGTATTCGTTTCTGTATACAAGAAGGGGCCGTCAAAACGTTTAACAACAATAACAAACAAACAAATTTATAATAAATAACACATTCACGCAAGCACAGCTCATACGAAACATAAGATTATGTAGGTAGGTACCTGCTTAGGTTGTTAGGTATACAACTACTAGATGACATCTATAGATCTACGACAATATCTTATTAATTTATTACCTATATATATATATATATATATATACTAACGAGATAGTTAGGTACCTATGTATGTACCTACCTACCTACCTACCTAGCCTGCCTACCTACCTACATACCCATACCCATCTATACGTATATCATGAGAGAGATCATGATAATGTAACGAACGAATAGTAGATTTCGTTGCAAATACAAAAATTAACAATACTACATACCTACTCGTTTATTTATTATAATATATAGGTACATAATACATTTAGAATATTATCCAGTCCAGGCATCGGTTGCTTGTTGCCGCGCTGCCCGGTGCGGAGCGCGCTTGCGCGTTTCGAGATTTCGTTTCGTTTCTATGTTTACCCCTACCACTGACGCGGCTACGCCGACCGCGTATAAATACCCGGTGCGCCCGGATTTTAAAAAATACTCCTCATACTGTTGCCTTCGCGCGCGCACACCGTAATCTACGCGTGTGTATTGTTCTTTTTGTGTGTAACAAATATTATAAATAATCAAGATGTCCGGTCGCGGCAAAGGTGGTAAGGTCAAGGGAAAGGCAAAGTCTCGCTCCAACCGTGCTGGACTCCAGTTTCCGGTGGGACGTATACACAGGCTGCTGCGTAATGGTAACTACGCTGAACGTGTCGGTGCCGGCGCACCCGTATACTTGGCCGCCGTAATGGAGTATCTGGCCGCTGAAGTTCTCGAGTTGGCTGGCAACGCCGCGAGGGACAACAAGAAGACCAGGATCATCCCGCGTCACCTGCAGTTGGCCATCCGCAACGACGAGGAGTTGAACAAACTGCTCTCCGGCGTGACCATCGCTCAAGGCGGTGTACTGCCCAACATCCAGGCTGTACTCCTCCCCAAGAAGACTGAGAAGAAGGCATAAGTCTGCGACACCACCACGCGTCGCACAATCGTCGACGTTACGGCGGCGGTCCGTGTGGATTGCGCGGCCGATCATCTCGGCTCGTTAGCATTCTAAACAAAAGGCCCTTTTCAGGGCCACAATATGATTCGTCAACATTATATAACCACCAACAATGACCGTTTCTTTATCAGAGTTGTCGTCTAACAAAAACGTACCTACCTTTTTATAAATGCCTATAGATTTACAATGTATACTTACAATACTCCTACTTTACTTTAGGTACATATACGTACCTTACATGACGTAGCGACGCATCCTTTCAACTACCTATTATTCTAGGTAGATAAACGTATAATAATTATTTACCTGCCTATCTGATCCATAGAGTATTTAATAATAAAATTAAATATAAATAAATAGATTTTAATCAACATGGATGCGTTGAAGATACAAGATACATAGCTATGAACATACATATACATACCTATTTATTATGTAGGTATGTTCCGTCACCTTCTTTTAATTAGGTAGGTAGGTATATTGATTGATTGAAATTGAAATCATAATTGTTAAGTAAACAAATCAAAACTACAATAAACTTGTGGAAAGATAGCCCGGGAACGCACCGTGGGGGTGGGTAATGTACGTACATAAAACATTATGTGTACCTACTTACATTTATTATAATAATAAATTATTATTATGTTTCTATGAATCGAATAATAATCATTATTATAATAGAACTATTTTGGTACATACATATTTGTATTGTGTAGGTAATTATTATTATTATTTTTATTTATTTATTTTTTTATTATTATAATTTTATTTTTTGGATATTAGCACAGTATATTATTAAGTATGTACTTAATCCAAGTTTCAACCGAACGCAGTCCCCCCCCCCCCCCGCCCCTGCAGTTCCGAATCGCTGTGTCCCCCACGCCCCGCGCGCGAACTACTCGCTGCTATTGAAGCGTTGCGATTGGTCCGCTGCGAGCGAGGCTACCGCGCTGTTCGTCACGAACGTCTAAAGCGAGAGTAGCGTATAAATACGAGTGTTGGTCGCGTTCACGTTTTTGACCGGAGGACAAGATCAGACTCCCGGGATACCTCGTTTATAGGAAAGATGAGCGATCGGCGACACACAAATACCGCGGTCTGGCGGTACTTGTTCGGCGAAGAGTCGTTCATCAGGAGCTTCCCGTACCCACACTGAGCGGCGAAATGTACGCGCTGGGTGTACAACTGCACGCCGCCGGAGAGCACCTGTGTGTGTACGCGGCTTACAAGCCACCGAGCGTGCGGCTAGAGCCGAACAACATACACAGGTTGCTGGACACGCCTCACCCGACCATCATAGCCGGCGACCTAAACTGCAAGCACCCAGCGTGGAACTCTCACACCACGAATGCCGACGGGAATGCGCTCTTCGCCGACGCAGAGGCCCGAGGATACGGGGTGTCCGGCCCCGAGGCGCCCACCCACTACCCGGCAAACATCGCCCACCTACCCGACGTGTTGGACATCGTCGTGCACAACGGCCTCAGCTGCCAGATCACGCAGCACGTGCTGGACGACGAACTGCGGTCGGATCACCAGCCAGTGCTGGTCGTCGTCTCAGCACCGCCCACCCGATTCGCTCATCTAGCGCCACGTCGCCGCACGGACTGGAAAGCCTTCGCGGCGAAGTTGGAGACCACCACGCCCACTCGGCCTATCACCAAGGGTGAAGATGTCAATGAGCTGGCGGACGAGCTCACCGCTTGTATGCAGCACGCCTTAGAGTCGGCGACTGCATCAAACTCCGCACCACAGGGGCAACTCCCCGCGCTCCCCGCACGCATTGCGCGCATGATCGCCGACAAGAGGCGTCTACGCAAGCGGTGGCAAACAACCAGATGCCCACAACTGAAGACCCAGCTCAATGCATTGACGGACAAGGTGAAGGCCGAGCTCCAGGCATACACCACCGAGAGCTGGGAGGACTACATTCACTCCGCCGACAGCGACTGGCCGTCGGTGCATCGCCTATGCCGACGCCTAAGAAACACCCCAGCTCCGGTGCGCCCACTCATAGACAGCGACGGGGCGTTAAGATACACTGCCGCAGACCGGGCAGAGATCTTCGCCTCTCACCTGGAGCGTCAGTTCACGCCGAACCCGACCGACGACACGGAGCACGTCGCAGCAGTCGAGAGGCACCTTAGAGAGTACTTGAACACGCCGACAGCCCCCGAGGAGGAGCACTTCTTTATCTCCCCGGGCCAAGTAAAACGGGCCATCGCACGCTCAAAGCCCAAGAAGGCCCCCGGTGCGGATGGCATCACGAATACCGCGCTACGCCACATCCCCCACCGGACGGTGGCGGCGTTAGCGCGCTTGTACACAGGCATCCTCCGCACCGGGACCTTCCCCGACGTTTGGAAGACGGGGAAAATTATAATGATCCCCAAACCGGGGAAAAACATGAGGAAGCCGGAGGGCTATCGGCCGATCACGCTGCTGGCCACCACCTCTAAGGTGTTTGAGGCGCTCCTGCTGCGATTCCTGGTACCCCACATCACCCCTCGGGCAGAACAATTCGGGTTCCGCGCTGAACACAGCACGACGCTTCAGTTGTCGAGGGTGCTGCACATACTGACAGCGGCTGTAAATAAGCGTGAGTACGCCGCCGCAGTATTCCTCGACATGGAGAAGGCGTTTGATAGAGTCTGGCATACCGGTCTGCTCTACAAACTGTCGCACACGACCACGCCCCGTCGACTTGTACAGGTGGTCTCCTCCTTCCTACAGGATAGACGGTTCAAGGTTGCGGTGGAGGACCAGCTGTCTGGCGCGTACCCCATCTCCGCGGGGGTGCCCCAGGGCAGCTGTTTATCGCCTGTGTTATACTCCGTATACACCGACGACATTCCCGCCACGCACTCCTCGACGCTCGCGCTGTACGCGGACGACGCCGCGTACCTCACCACCTCGCTCTCGGCGGCCCACGCGGCCGTTAAGATGCAGCGCGCGCTGGACGACCTCCCCGACTGGCTCCGCAAGTGGAGACTGTCGGTCAACGTGGGTAAGACACAGGCGATCATAGTCACAGGACGCGGTGACTTTCACCCACCCAACCTTGAACTCATGGGGGCCGATATCGCATGGGCCCGGACCGCCAAGTACTTGGGGGTCACCATCGACCATCGGCTCACCATGGGCCCGCACGTCCGGAAGACAGTCGCGCGGGTGAAGACCACGCGCCACCTGCTCCGGCCGGTGCTCTCCTCGAATCTGCCCCTACGAGTCAAGCTGGGCGTCTACAAGACCTATATTCGCCCGCAGCTCACGTATGCTGCCCCAGCTTGGCTCGCCCTCACGTGCGAGTCGCACAGAAAGAAACTTAGGGCAATCCAGAACACCACTTTACGCCAAATAACTCACGCGGCTCGCTACGTGAGGAATTCTGTGATCCACAGGGACCTCCGGGTTGAGAGCATCGAGCACTTCGTCGAAGGGATGGCGAAGAAGATGTTCGCGCGTGCCGACGCCTCCGCCTGGCTGCACATCAAGGGCATGGCGCCCTGGCACGCGCGCCCCCCCGACGCCAGGCGCTACCCGCGCGACCTCCTGCCCGTAGACCACAGTGCGGGCCACCCACCGGACTTGACACCTGAACGGGCCGCACCCACTCTACACGCGACCCGTTCAAACAATGAGACTCCACAAAACACATAACACACACCCCGCCGCGCGCGTTGCTGTCTAAGTTAACATAGGCGCAACGCCCGCGAGGCGCATACAAAACATTACTCCGCAATCGCGATGACTCACGCGCGGCTACCCGCGCGACGCCCTCGGGCGAGTGCGGGAACGCCGTAGCAACCACTGAGCGACGCACACACACACACAAAGTCGCCCAGTACACCACCTCGTCTCGGTTCTTGCAGTGTCTTTGGCTAGCCCTGATTTCACTGTAAAAACCGGGTCAGACACCGATTTCGCAGGGGGCGCCACCTAAAGTCGCTGCCCTGTTGCTTGATCGGTCTTCGCCGGGCCTCCCCCGGGCAACCGGGGGTCTCACCTAGCGGGGATCTGGTCGCACGGGCAGCGTGAAACACTTAGGGCGCTCCTGCTGAAAAACACATAGCAACGACTCCCGGCGAAGCGAAAGCCGAGCCAAAAAGCAGTAGGGTTCGCGTGCGCGCGCGTGTGCGCGCCCCCACATCCTACACACAAAGGGGTACATTAACCCGCCCCAATGACCGGGCTAACTTATTAGCCCGCGCCAGATGCCTCGGCCAGGGGGCCTACGCCCCGACGCCGACTCCTCGCACCCCATGCGGGGTGATGAGAAGACATAAGTGGTTCACGTTTTTATACAGCCACTGAACGCCGCTTCGGTAGCACGTCTGTCATTATTTCTCAACGTTGTGGTAGTAAAGTCTACACGAACTCTCTATAATGCCGCCCAAGACAAGTGGTAAGGCCGCCAAGAAATCTGGCAAGGCCCAGAAGAACATCTCCAAGACCGACAAGAAAAAGAAGAAGCACAAGAGGAAGGAGAGCTACGCCATCTACATCTACAAGGTGTTGAAGCAGGTGCACCCCGACACCGGTATCTCCAGCAAGGCGATGTCAATCATGAACTCTTTCGTGAACGACATCTTCGAGCGCATCGCCGCCGAAGCTTCCCGCCTCGCCCATTACAACAAGAGGTCCACGATCACGTCGAGGGAGGTGCAGACGTCCGTCAGGCTCCTGCTGCCCGGCGAGCTCGCCAAGCACGCCGTCAGTGAGGGCACGAAGGCCGTCACCAAATACACCAGCTCCAAGTGAGCGGTCGGGTAGCTAGCGAGAGCCGCCCGCCGCCGCAGCCGCCGCCGACGCAGACCGTTTGGTCGTTTTGGTGTGTTCGTTCGTTGATTGTGTGCCGGCGCGTGTGTCGAGTTTTGTGTCGTCGTCGTACGTATGTAGATATGCGTGTGCCTATATATATTTACAATATATATACGTACCCACTTGTCTACAGCTTACGCGATGCGCATGATTAATTCACGCACACGTCTAACGCGCCACGTACCTACACATTTATCATCGCTAATCACTTCAGACCAACGGGGGGCGAGCGCGCGCGCACGCGAAGACAAAAAGGCCCTTTTCAGGGCCACAAATTTTCTCATGTGATCTCAAATTCACGTTTCTGTAATTTGATGTCCGTCAAAACGTACAACTACATATATAGTAGGTAGGTAGGTAGGTAGGTAGGTAGGTACATACATATGCATGCATGCATACATCTACCTACCTAACTAACTAACTACCATACATACATACCTACCTACCTACCTAATGTCGCGCACAGATAGATGGATACAAAACAAACCTTATTGTCGAGAGTGACATCGGTAATTAGGTAGGTACTTACTTACTTACTTACAATAAACGAAATGGTACCTAATAAGCATTTTCATATGCATAGGTGCATACCTACTTACCAAGCCAAAATGAAACTTGATTAATTTCATCAAAACAAGAAAGATAGATAGATAGATATAATGTGTTACTAGGTAAGCACCTAGCATTACTTAGGTAGATTATATATTTATTAAATTAATATTGCACTATGATGCGAGTAGGTACCTATTTATTATAATATTAATATGTCTAAGCACATATTAAACATAATTATGTACCTACTTCCTAAGAATTTTAGAACTTTTTCTTATTTCATTTAGTGCGTTTTTATTCCGCGAGAGGGCGCGCGGTGTCGCGCACGCTAGTCCCGCCGGCGAACCGCACGGTATAAATAAGACCGACACGCTCGCTTACAATTTTATTCTCTCTCGCCCGTCCGAAGTGAGTGCTGGTCGACGCGAACGCGCGTTTTTACAATTCCATATAGATATTGTCGATAATATTTTAGTGTTGCTTGCTTGCTTGTTTGTGTTGCACACTATTTTGTTGTGTGTGTTAAAATGGCGCGCACAAAGCAGACCGCTCGTAAATCCACCGGTGGCAAGGCGCCGAGGAAACAGCTCGCCACTAAGGCTGCGCGCAAGAGCGCACCAGCCACAGGCGGTGTCAAGAAGCCCCATCGCTACAGGCCCGGTACGGTGGCCCTCCGCGAGATCCGTCGCTACCAGAAGAGTACCGAGCTTCTGATCCGCAAGCTTCCGTTCCAGCGGCTCGTGCGTGAGATCGCCCAGGACTTCAAGACCGATCTACGTTTCCAGAGCTCCGCTGTGATGGCGCTGCAGGAGGCAAGCGAAGCTTATCTCGTGGGTCTCTTCGAAGACACCAACCTGTGCGCGATTCACGCGAAACGCGTCACCATTATGCCGAAGGACATTCAGCTGGCGCGCAGAATCCGAGGCGAACGCGCTTAGACGTGTCCGCCGTGTCACACTCGTCATCATTGTGTGTCTACTTACACCAATGTGTTGCGTGCTGGCACACACAAAAGGCCCTTTTCAGGGCCACATATGTATCAGATTATTTAAATCGATCTCTTCGCATCCGAGACGCTCAAAAACGTTCAAAACAGTTATATATACTGCTTACCTACTATATACACTGTCTATATCTCCAGAGTAGAGAAGAGATAAAATACCATACCATACTATACTATACTATACATATACACAGAAACGCCTACCTACCTAAACCCACCCAATAATAAGCCGATAACTTATAATTACTATTGCTTTCAACAAATATCCTCCTTACTATCCCTAGGTAAATACAAATCTTGTCTACCGTGTTGTCGTGTGATTTTGTATTATGAATAATTACCTATAATAAAATTATTATGTATGTATGTATGTATGTATGTATGTATGTAGGTAGGTAGGTAGGTAGGTAGGTACAGCATTATTAACTCGCTTACATATTAAATCATTATGAAAAAATAATATGTAGTGGTGTGATAAACGCATACAACGAACGAATTAAGAAACTAGGCTGGCTGGCTGGCTGGCTGGCTGGCTAGCGGGCGAGCGAGCGAGCGTGCGTGCGTGCAGTGCAGTGACGTATTCCGTGGTGTCGTCCAATCCACGAGCGTCGTCGGTCGGCGGTCGCCTCGCCCCCCGCTCACCTCACGCCGCCGTGATCGACCGTTGGTATAAATATAAGCGGGGCGATTGGACAATTTTTAACCAGTCTTCCGTTCGTCGAGCAAGCGGCAGGCAGCAAGCGCCAGTCTTATTTCGCGTGTGTCGTGTACAACCTCCTCTTAAGCAAAACAAGATGACCGGTCGCGGCAAGGGAGGAAAGGGTCTGGGAAAAGGAGGAGCCAAGCGTCACAGGAAAGTACTTCGTGATAACATCCAGGGTATCACGAAACCCGCCATCCGTCGTCTGGCTCGCAGAGGTGGCGTGAAACGTATCTCCGGTCTGATTTACGAAGAGACCCGCGGCGTGCTGAAGGTGTTCCTCGAGAACGTGATCCGCGATGCGGTCACATACACCGAGCACGCCAAGAGGAAGACCGTCACCGCCATGGACGTCGTGTACGCTCTGAAACGCCAGGGCCGCACCCTGTACGGTTTCGGCGGTTAGATCTGTAGCTACGCTGCGTCGTCGTCGTCGTCGTCGTCGTGCACTGTGGCACTCTAGATACGATGGTGGACGCGTGCGGTGTTTGTATTTTTTTAAAATAGACTATGACATCGTGCGCGGTTTCGGCCATGCGTGTATAGATGCTGCATATTTAAAAAAAAGGCCCTTTTCAGGGCCGCACATGATTCTGATACTGAATTTGTAAAATTTCTTATGGAGAGCCGTCACCGAAACGTACCTACCTACCTAAATACCTTAACATTGCAATTTGCACACACCCGACCGGACTGTACTAATAACGATTACTTACTTCGGTATTATTGCATAATACCTAACCCAGTAAATAGTACAGTATAAAATTATATAAATTATTGGGAGAACTTACCACCATCGAACGCGAACTTCAGCCTGACTGATGCACCGGTGCGGTGCGGTCGGCTCGACTCGCGGTGTGGCGATGGACGGGATGACGACGCGACATCACGACATCAAAATTTTGCTCTTAGATGACCACCTGAAATGAGATCATAATTTTAATTTATCAAGTTACTTAGCTATTATTTTAACTGGTAGGTAGTGGTACTCTGTACCTGCATACCTTTTTATTTTGTTTATTTATCTATCTAAGAAAGAAAGATACTACCTATGTAGGTGCTCACTGCATACCTAGCTTGTATTTTGTTGTGGGCGTAAGTAGGTATGTACTTACCTACTTAATAATATTAACTGTTACATTATGTAGGTACCTTCCTGCTTAGTATACTCCTGCGGTACCTACCTACCTATATACCTACTTACAACGAAAATAAATAATTACGTAGACCAGGTACCTACCTACATAATGCACTCTCGTCGCTCACTCAAACCTACCTACCTACCTTCCTTCCTTAGGTTCCTATTAGGGATTCTGTTCAGACAAGATCGACAGGACAGGGCTATCGCTCTAGGATAACAAGAGGTGAGTACTCACACGAACACGATCACGTTCCGCTCATGATACCCATCATGCGCGCGCCATTATTATTAAGTACTAGGTACTTACCTAAGTAGTATAGAAATATATTCTAAACTTAGGTATATGTAATATTATTATAATAACCGTAAAAAATAAAATACATTTATTATTATAATTTACTCGTAGTATATTAATTCGTTGCACTCGTTGGTCGTCCTGAACGGAGCCGCGTCCGTCCTTAACTCTCGTGCGGCGCGACGTGTTTTACGACGGTTCACTTTTAGGTCGATATTAGGTTCGACTTTTAGGTCGATATCCACGAATTCATGTCACCGGTCAGGCTCGATATCCTCCCTGTTGATGCGTCGACCTCTATATTTAATAACTATCACTTTTATAGAGAAAAATACATTTTGAACGGGACCCGACCTACGCCCGGTACGCAGTCGCCAAAATAAATCGCCGCGCCAGCCCGAATACGCACACCACCAGCATAAATTTCACATCAAACCGTAGTCACGTTCATTATATGTACGGAAACGTAAACACATAGCGTCTAAAATTATAATAACCATTATTTAATTATATTTTATCCGATGCGTGTTAGTGAAAAGTTTGAAGTGTTCATACGAGAAACAGTCCCGCGACATCGCGGCGCTCGTTACGGTAAAGTTTCGTCGTACCTTAGTGTACGTATTCGAAATTTGAAAAACCTCTAAGTAAGTGGCGACATCTGAGTCTATATCGGTCTCTACGTGTTTTTGTTACCTCTACATAGATTCTTTCTACCTAGTTCGTGTTCGTTCGTTTGTTTGTTAGTTAGTTAATTAATTGAACAACAAATATAAGAAATGGCAGACACCGCAGTGGCCACCGAAGCTCCGGCTCCAGCTACACCGGCGAAGAAGCAAGCTAGACAGGCGGGAGGCGCTGGTGGCGCGAAGAAGCCGAAGGCGAAACCTACCCACCCGAAAACATCCGAGATGGTGAACAACGCTATTAAGGAGATGAAGGAGCGCAGCGGATCTTCCCTTCAAGCTATCAAGAAGTACATCGCGGCTCAGTACAAGGTCGACGCCGAAAAACTTGCGCCGTTCATAAGGAAATATTTGAAAAGCGCCGTCGAATCCGGCGCACTTATCCAGACTAAAGGCAAAGGTGCCTCGGGATCGTTCAAGCTAGAGTCGAAGTCCGCCGCGGCAAAGAAGCCCGCCGGCGCATCTGGCAAGGCCGCCGCGAAATCCGCGTCAGCGGCCTCGAAGACGAAGAAGGCCACCGCTTCTGCGGCCGGCGCCAAGAGCAAGAAGGCCGCCGCGTCCGCCTCGGCCGCTTCGGGTTCCCCGTCCAAGTCCAAGGCGTCGGCTGGCGCGACCGCCAGGGACAAGAAGGCCGCCGCAGCAGCCAAGAAGAAGCCCGCAGCCAAGAAGGCGGCCGCCCCAGCCAAGGCGAAGGGGGGCGCCGCACCGAAAGCTAAGAAGACTGCGAAACCGCCCACCAAGAAACCAAAAGCGCCAAAACCTAAGAAGGCAGCGGCCACCACGCCCAAGTCCAAACCGGCCGCCAAGAAGGCGACCGCCGCTAAGAAGTAAGTCTACCTACCTAGTAACCACGGTCGCGTGTCCCGCGTCTCACCGGCGGCGGGCGGCGCGGCGCGGCGCGGCGCCGGTGACGCTGTTGCTACGTACGGCGGCAACGCACCGAGATGCTGACAACGCTCGTGCTCGCTCACCCTCCTCCAAACCGCGGCGCTCACGGAGCGCTAACCAAAAAGCCCTTTTCAGGGCTAACAGAAATTTCATGAATACAAAGTAATAGGTATTCGTTTCTGTATACAAGAAGGGGCCGTCAAAACGTTTAACAACAATAACAAACAAACAAATTTATAATAAATAACACATTCACGCAAGCACAGCTCATACGAAACATAAGATTATGTAGGTAGGTACCTGCTTAGGTTGTTAGGTATACAACTACTAGATGACATCTATAGATCTACGACAATATCTTATTAATTTATTATATATATATATACTAACGAGATAGTTAGGTACCTATGTATGTACCTACCTACCTACCTACCTACCTACCTAGCCTGCCTACCTACCTACATACCCATACCCATCTATACGTATATCATGAGAGAGATCATGATAATGTAACGAACGAATAGTAGATTTCGTTGCAAATACAAAAATTAACAATACTACATACCTACTCGTTTATTTATTATAATATAGGTACATAATACATTTAGAATATTATCCAGTCCAGGCATCGGTTGCTTGTTGCCGCGCTGCCCGGTGCGGAGCGCGCTTGCGCGTTTCGAGATTTCGTTTCGTTTCTATGTTTACCCCTACCACTGACGCGGCTACGCCGACCGCGTATAAATACCCGGTGCGCCCGGATTTTAAAAAATACTCCTCATACTGTTGCCTTCGCGCGCGCACACCGTAATCTACGCGTGTGTATTGTTCTTTTTGTGTGTAACAAATATTATAAATAATCAAGATGTCCGGTCGCGGCAAAGGTGGTAAGGTCAAGGGAAAGGCAAAGTCTCGCTCCAACCGTGCTGGACTCCAGTTTCCGGTGGGACGTATACACAGGCTGCTGCGTAATGGTAACTACGCTGAACGTGTCGGTGCCGGCGCACCCGTATACTTGGCCGCCGTAATGGAGTATCTGGCCGCTGAAGTTCTCGAGTTGGCTGGCAACGCCGCGAGGGACAACAAGAAGACCAGGATCATCCCGCGTCACCTGCAGTTGGCCATCCGCAACGACGAGGAGTTGAACAAACTGCTCTCCGGCGTGACCATCGCTCAAGGCGGTGTACTGCCCAACATCCAGGCTGTACTCCTCCCCAAGAAGACTGAGAAGAAGGCATAAGTCTGCGACACCACCACGCGTCGCACAATCGTCGACGTTACGGCGGCGGTCCGTGTGGATTGCGCGGCCGATCATCTCGGCTCGTTAGCATTCTAAACAAAAGGCCCTTTTCAGGGCCACAATATGATTCGTCAACATTATATAACCACCAACAATGACCGTTTCTTTATCAGAGTTGTCGTCTAACAAAAACGTACCTACCTTTTTATATATGCCTATAGATTTACAATGTATACTTACAATACTCCTACTTTACTTTAGGTACATATACGTACCTTACATGACGTAGCGACGCATCCTTTCAACTACCTATTATTCTAGGTAGATAAACGTATAATAATTATTTACCTGCCTATCTGATCCATAGAGTATTTAATAATAAAATTAAATATAAATAAATAGATTTTAATCAACATGGATGCGTTGAAGATACAAGATACATAGCTATGAACATACATATACATACCTATTTATTATGTAGGTATGTTCCGTCACCTTCTTTTAATTAGGTAGGTAGGTATATTGATTGATTGAAATTGAAATCATAATTGTTAAGTAAACAAATCAAAACTACAATAAACTTGTGGAAAGATAGCCCGGGAACGCACCGTGGGGGTGGGTAATGTACGTACATAAAACATTATGTGTACCTACTTACATTTATTATAATAATAAATTATTATTATGTTTCTATGAATCGAATAATAATCATTATTATAATAGAACTATTTTGGTACATACATATTTGTATTGTGTAGGTTATTATTATTATTATTATTTTTATTTATTTTTTTATTATTTTAATTATTTTTTTTTGGATATTAGCACAGTATATTATTAAGTATGTACTTAATCCAAGTTTCAACCGAACGCAGTCCCCCCCCCCCCCCGCCCCTGCAGTTCCGAATCGCTGTGTCCCCCACGCCCCGCGCGCGAACTACTCGCTGCTATTGAAGCGTTGCGATTGGTCCGCTGCGAGCGAGGCTACCGCGCTGTTCGTCACGAATGTCTAAAGCGAGAGTAGCGTATAAATACGAGTGTTGGTCGCGTTCACGTTTTTATACAGCCACTGAACGCCGCTTCGGTAGCACGTCTGTCATTATTTCTCAACGTTGTGGTAGTAAAGTCTACACGAACTCTCTATAATGCCGCCCAAGACAAGTGGTAAGGCCGCCAAGAAATCTGGCAAGGCCCAGAAGAACATCTCCAAGACCGACAAGAAAAAGAAGAAGCACAAGAGGAAGGAGAGCTACGCCATCTACATCTACAAGGTGTTGAAGCAGGTGCACCCCGACACCGGTATCTCCAGCAAGGCGATGTCAATCATGAACTCTTTCGTGAACGACATCTTCGAGCGCATCGCCGCCGAAGCTTCCCGCCTCGCCCATTACAACAAGAGGTCCACGATCACGTCGAGGGAGGTGCAGACGTCCGTCAGGCTCCTGCTGCCCGGCGAGCTCGCCAAGCACGCCGTCAGTGAGGGCACGAAGGCCGTCACCAAATACACCAGCTCCAAGTGAGCGGTCGGGTAGCTAGCGAGAGCCGCCCGCCGCAGCCGCCGCCGACGCAGACCGTTTGGTCGTTTTGGTGTGTTCGTTCGTTGATTGTGTGCCGGCGCGTGTGTCGAGTTTTGTGTCGTCGTCGTACGTATGTAGATATGCGTGTGCCTATATATATTTACAATATATATACGTACCCACTTGTCTACAGCTTACGCGATGCGCATGATTAATTCACGCACACGTCTAACGCGCCACGTACCTACACATATCATCGCTAATCACTTCAGACCAACGGGGGGCGAGCGCGCGCGCACGCGAAGACAAAAAGGCCCTTTTCAGGGCCACAAATTTTCTCATGTGATCTCAAATTCACGTTTCTGTAATTTGATGTCCGTCAAAACGTACAACTACATATATAGTAGGTAGGTAGGTAGGTAGGTACATACATATGCATGCATGCATGCATGCATACATCTACCTACCTAACTAACTAACTACCATACATACATACCTACCTACCTACCTACCTACCTAATGTCGCGCACAGATAGATGGATACAAAACAAACCTTATTGTCGAGAGTGACATCGGTAATTAGGTAGGTAGGTACTTACTTACTTACAATAAACGAAATGGTACCTAATAAGCATTTTCATATGCATAGGTGCATACCTACTTACCAAGCCAAAATGAAACTTGATTAATTTCATCAAAACAAGAATGAAAGAAAGATAGATAGATAGATAATATAATGTGTTACTAGGTAAGCACCTAGCATTACTTAGGTAGATTATATATTTATTAAATTAATATTGCACTATGATGCGAGTAGGTACCTATTTATTATAATATTAATATGTCTAAGCACATATTAAACATAATTATGTACCTACTTCCTAAGAATTTTAGAACTTTTTCTTATTTCATTTAGTGCGTTTTTATTCCGCGAGAGGGCGCGCGGTGTCGCGCACGCTAGTCCCGCCGGCGAACCGCACGGTATAAATAAGACCGACACGCTCGCTTACAATTTTATTCTCTCTCGCCCGTCCGAAGTGAGTGCTGGTCGACGCGAACGCGCGTTTTTACAATTCCATATAGATATTGTCGATAATATTTTAGTGTTGCTTGCTTGTTTGTGTTGCACACTATTTTGTTGTGTGTGTTAAAATGGCGCGCACAAAGCAGACCGCTCGTAAATCCACCGGTGGCAAGGCGCCGAGGAAACAGCTCGCCACTAAGGCTGCGCGCAAGAGCGCACCAGCCACAGGCGGTGTCAAGAAGCCCCATCGCTACAGGCCCGGTACGGTGGCCCTCCGCGAGATCCGTCGCTACCAGAAGAGTACCGAGCTTCTGATCCGCAAGCTTCCGTTCCAGCGGCTCGTGCGTGAGATCGCCCAGGACTTCAAGACCGATCTACGTTTCCAGAGCTCCGCTGTGATGGCGCTGCAGGAGGCAAGCGAAGCTTATCTCGTGGGTCTCTTCGAAGACACCAACCTGTGCGCGATTCACGCGAAACGCGTCACCATTATGCCGAAGGACATTCAGCTGGCGCGCAGAATCCGAGGCGAACGCGCTTAGACGTGTCCGCCGTGTCACACTCGTCATCATTGTGTGTCTACTTACACCAATGTGTTGCGTGCTGGCACACACAAAAGGCCCTTTTCAGGGCCACATATGTATCAGATTATTTAAATCGATCTCTTCGCATCCGAGACGCTCAAAAACGTTCAAAACAGTTATATATACTGCTTACCTACTATATACACTGTCTATATCTCCAGAGTAGAGAAGAGATAAAATACCATACCATACTATACTATACTATACATATACACAGAAACGCCTACCTACCTAAACCCACCCAATAATAAGCCGATAACTTATAATTACTATTGCTTTCAACAAATATCCTCCTTACTATCCCTAGGTAAATACAAATCTTGTCTACCGTGTTGTCGTGTGATTTTGTATTATGAATAATTACCTATAATAAAATTATTATGTATGTATGTATGTATGTAGGTAGGTAGGTAGGTAGGTAGGTAGGTAGGTAGGTAGGTACAGCATTATTTACTCGCTTACATATTAAATCATTATGAAAAAATAATATGTAGTGGTGTGATAAACGCATACAACGAACGAATTAAGAAACTAGGCTGGCTGGCTGGCTAGCGGACGAGCGAGCGAGCGTGCGTGCGTGCAGTGCAGTGACGTATTGTATTCCGTGGTGTCGTCCAATCCACGAGCGTCGTCGGTCGGCGGTCGCCTCGCCCCCCGCTCACCTCACGCCGCCGTGATCGACCGTTGGTATAAATATAAGCGGGGCGATTGGACAATTTTTATCCAGTCTTCCGTTCGTCGAGCAAGCGGCAGGCAGCAAGCGCCAGTCTTATTTCGCGTGTGTCGTGTACAACCTCCTCTTAAGCAAAACAAGATGACCGGTCGCGGCAAGGGAGGAAAGGGTCTGGGAAAAGGAGGAGCCAAGCGTCACAGGAAAGTACTTCGTGATAACATCCAGGGTATCACGAAACCCGCCATCCGTCGTCTGGCTCGCAGAGGTGGCGTGAAACGTATCTCCGGTCTGATTTACGAAGAGACCCGCGGCGTGCTGAAGGTGTTCCTCGAGAACGTGATCCGCGATGCGGTCACATACACCGAGCACGCCAAGAGGAAGACCGTCACCGCCATGGACGTCGTGTACGCTCTGAAACGCCAGGGCCGCACCCTGTACGGTTTCGGCGGTTAGATCTGTAGCTACGCTGCGTCGTCGTCGTCGTCGTGCACTGTGGCACTCTAGATACGATGGTGGACGCGTGCGGTGTTTGTATTTTTTTTTAAAATAGACTATGACATCGTGCGCGGTTTCGGCCATGCGTGTATAGATGCTGCATATTTAAAAAAAAGGCCCTTTTCAGGGCCGCACATGATTCTGATACTGAATTTGTAAAATTTCTTATGGAGAGCCGTCACCGAAACGTACCTACCTACCTAAATACCTTAACATTGCAATTTGCACACACCCGACCGGACTGTACTAATAACGATTACTTACTTCGGTATTATTGCATAATACCTAACCCAGTAAATAGTACAGTATAAAATTATATAAATTATTGGGAGAACTTACCACCATCGAACGCGAATTTCAGCCTGACTGATGCACCGGTGCGGTGCGGTCGGCTCGACTCGCGGTGTGGCGATGGACGGGATGACGACGCGACATCACGACATCAAAATTTTGCTCTTAGATGACCACCTGAAATGAGATCATAATTTTAATTTATCAAGTTACTTAGCTATTATTATAACTGGTAGGTAGTGGTACTCTGTACCTGCATACCTTTTTATTTTGTTTATTTATCTATCTAAGAAAGAAAGATACTACCTATGTAGGTGCTCACTGCATACCTAGCTTGTATTTTGTTGTTAGCGTAAGTAGGTATGTACTTACCTACTTAATAATATTAACTGTTACATTATGTAGGTACCTTCCTGCTTAGTATACTCCTGCGGTACCTACCTACCTACCTACCTACCTACCTACCTACCTATATACCTACTTACAACGAAAATAAATAATTACGTAGACCAGGTACCTACCTACATAATGCACTCTCGTCGCTCACTCAAACCTACCTACCTACCTACCTACCTACCTTCCTTCCTTAGGTTCCTATTAGGGATTCTGTTCAGACAAGATCGACAGGACAGGGCTATCGCTCTAGGATAACAAGAGGTGAGTACTCACACGAACACGATCACGTTCCGCTCATGATACCCATCATGCGCGCGCCATTATTATTAAGTACTAGGTACTTACCTAAGTAGTATAGAAATATATTCTAAACTTAGGTATATGTAATATTATTATAATAACCGTAAAAAATAAAATACATTTATTATTATAATTTACTCGTAGTATATTAATTCGTTGCACTCGTTGGTCGTCCTGAACGGAGCCGCGTCCGTCCTTAACTCTCGTGCGGCGCGACGTGTTTTACGACGGTTCACTTTTAGGTCGATATTAGGTTCGACTTTTAGGTCGATATCCACGAATTCATGTCACCGGTCAGGCTCGATATCCTCCCTGTTGATGCGTCGACCTCTATAAAAAAAAAAAAAAAAAAATTCAATTTCAAATTTCTTTTAATATTGTATAGGGAATATTTACATTAAGGGAAGGGTACTACGCGCTAACCTTAACTAGAGTAAACTAAACTTATACTATGTAGGTCTCAGACATGTTCTGCCTACAACCCTATCTACGTATTAACAGTACAATGCTTTTTTATATTTTTAATTTTTACAATATTATCTTAAAACTATGACCAGGAAAGCTGGGAAAACCTGGTTTGTAACAATGAAATAACTTAAAACTAGCTTACAGAGTAGTGACTAGGGTGGGTAAATATATACATAGATAAATAGGGATAAATACATATATATGGTTTTATATAGTATAATCAACATATTTACAGATCAGCTGTTGCCTAGGATATTGATAGGTAAGGGCCCTAGGGGTTGGCTGGGAGGGGTGTGGGCCGGGGGGGAGGGGGAGGGGGGGGGAGGGGAGGAGGGGACTGACCGATTTGTCAGTTTTGTGTTTACATTCTTAAACTTACTTAACTAAACCAACTAACCATTGGTTTTACATAATATTAAGTTACATACTATATATCCTATTATAGGTTGAAAGAACTCGAGTGTGTTTATGAGTCTAGTGATATGTACCGGTGATGGGGGAGCGGGTGAATGTACCGTGTTCGACTAATTGAATACTCAGAGAGATTTCTCCGCCGGCACGTCGCCAGGAGGGCGGGGTTTATTCCGTCCTTGAGACGGCGTAGCCTACGGTAGAAATGTTCGCTGGATTCGTGTATGTATTGAGTTAAGAGAGGGAGTTTGTTTTTATTTTGTAGTCTAGTTAAGTTGGTTCGCGGGTGCGTCCGGTATATCGCGCGGACTGCTCTATTCTGAATGACTTGTAATTTACTATAGTTTCCTATGTTTGTTGTGTTCCATACCGGACATGCGTACGTTAGTATGGGTCGTATGTATGACTGGTATAGCGTGCGTTTGTTTTTGACGCTTACTTTTGAGTTTTTGTTAAGGAGGGGCCTTAGTAATTTGAGGCCGAGAAGTGCTTTGGAACGCGCGTGCATGACGTGTTGGTTCCATGTTAGACGTTTGTCAAGGACGAGCCCTAGGTATTTAACCTGTGAGCTCCACTCTATTGAGTAGCCATTTATACTGAGTTTTGGGATAGTTTTCTTGGGTCTTTTCCAAGAGAAGGCGATGGCTTCAGTTTTTGAATCGTTGATTTTTAATTTCCATTTTTGGAAATATTGAGAAGATAATACAAGGGCTTTATTTAAATGTAAGATAACAGGCTTGTGACTTTTGCCACTTGCGAGGTAGGCAGTGTCGTCGGCGTATAATGCGAGTGTGGTGTTGGGGGGCTTGGGTATGTCATTGATATATAAGGAAAACATCCTGGGGGCGATCAATGATCCTTGCGGTACGCCGGCGGTTATGGGGTGGGCAGGAGATAGGTCATTTTTGACTCGGACTTTCAGAAATCTATCTGTGAGGAATGATTGTATTATTTTGCAGTATTCATAAGGGATATCTGCTTGAAGTAGCTTATGGACCAGTCCATTGTGCCAGACTGTGTCGAAAGCTTTCTCGAGGTCGAGTAGTACCATACCAGTCTGATGTCTAAGATTAAAGTTGTGTGTGATGTATTCAGTGACCCGTGCCAGTTGGTGCGAGGTTGCGTGGGACTGTCTAAAGCCGAATTGTTCGTTCGGTAGGCGAGATTCTAATTGAGAGTTAATTCTATTGTTAATTAATGATTCTAATATTTTACTCATCGTGCAGAGTAGGCTAATAGGTCTGTAGCTAGCAGGGAGGGTGGGATCTTTGCCTGGCTTGTGTATAGGTTGCACTATGGCTACCTTCCATGAGTTGGGGAAGTAGGATAGGCGGAGGCAAGCCATGTAAATGTTGGCGAGAAAATCAATGGCCTTTGAGGGGAGGTGTTTTAATAGTATGTTTTGTATGTCATCATGTCCGGGGGCTTTGCGGGGTCTAACCCGCCAGATAATATTTCTGACTTCGCGGGCGTAGACTGGCGCGGGGGCCGGGGGGCCGTGTATACTATGTAAGTGGGCTAATGACTGTGAGACTTCCGCTTCGGTCGCGGGGTCAGTGTTCCCGGAGGTCAGCATATGCTGGGATTCATAGTGCGCGCCTAGAGCCTCTGCTTTCTCCGCATCCGACTGGGCTAGGCCGTCGGGGGTACGGAAACAGGGGAGAGGGGTGTGTGTGTTTTTAATTCTGTTCGCGAGTTGCCAGAGAGAATTGTCGCGGATATTTAATGACTCTAATTTTTGTTCCCATTCGTTAGTCGAGAGGGCTTTGATTTTGAAGGAGATTTCGTTTTGTAGTGAATTAATTATTGTGTTGAACCGTCGCGTGTGGAGTCTTTGTGCTTGGTGTCGGAATTGATTTTTTAATTTAATTAGTTTTATGATGTGGGGTGGGAGTTTTTGCTTAGGCTTGGGGGTGAAAGAGGGGATGTTATCTTGCCTAGCTTTAGTGATGGAGTCAGTAAGTACTTGTATTGCACTGTCTATTGAGTGCTGGTCATTTAAGTGAAGTGAGCCTGGGGAGGTGAGGGCATCATTGATTTGTTTTTTGTAACGATCCCATTTCGCTTCTCCGTACTTAAATAGGGGGCGAGAGAAGCGCGGAATGTGTTTCGAGATTTCGAAGATGATAGGACAGTGGTCTGAAATTACATCTTGGGTGAGTGGGTCTGTTACATTAGAGACATTTTTGACAAGTGTGAGTTGCAGCTTAGCGCCAGAGTGGCGGGGGTTAGCTGGAAGGTGAGTCAGTTTGTCAGGGATGAGGAGGTCATAGTCGTGACCGGTGAAATGGTTAAAGAGGCGCGTGCCATTGGCGTTGGCTCGGGGGCTATCCCAGTGACGGTGCCGCGCGTTGAAGTCCCCGGAGCAGATTACGCTGCTACCGAGTGCGAGGGACTGGGCGATACCTAATGTTATTCTGTTATCCTGCTTAGGGCAGTAGAAACAGACTATGGTCAGGGGGGATGGGTCTCTGGTATTTAATTTGATCGCGACTATATCACACACCTCGTGTACCACCGGTGGGAGCGGGTAGTGTGGTATGTCGGATTTGATGAGGATGGCGACGCCTCCTTTAGTGCGTGCGTCTGTCTGTCTGTCTTGTCTGTAGCACGTGTATCCGAGTAGTGAGAAGTTACGTTTGGGTGAGAGGTGTGTTTCTTGTATGAGTGCTATGTCGATGTGTTGTGTACCTAACAGGTGTGCAAGTTCTCTTTTCCTACTTACAATACCGTTGATGTTGAGTGACGCCACTCGTATAGGACGGGCGGCGTCGTTCTGGTGCGCGGCGCTGTCCTCTTCATTCGCGAAGGCTGTCGAGGAACCCGCAGACTATGAGGAGCTGCTCCTCTATCGGCATAGAGCGACGCAGCATGGGCCTCAGTTGACCTGCAATTTTAATTAAATAAGACACCTCTTGAAGTGATGGGAGGTCGTCAGTGAGCGGCGCAGAAGGGCGTTGGTCTCCCCCAACGTGTGGGTAGTGCTGTTGGGGCTCGGGTGCCGCACTTTGGACGGGCTGTGGGTAAAAGTTGGGTAGGGGGCCGGTTGGTTTGAGGCCCGGGAAGTGCTGTTTGCCCGAAGGCAGTACACCTGAAAGTGGAGGAGGGGTGGGCAGAAGGCCCTGTGGCTTGCGGCCTGTGTTGGGGGTGGTGTTGGCTACCGATGCCCAGCCACGACCGTCCGCCATGTTCGATACAAACTGGCGGGGTCCGGCTGGGGTGTGTTTGTGATGGCGCGGGGAGCGCCCCTGGCGCTCTCTTACGGCCGCCAGGTAGGCCTGGCGTTGGGGGCACTGCCTGTACGAGGCAGCGTGCTCTCCGCCGCAGTTGCAGCAGCGTACGGGGGACGCCGGTGCCTTGTCGCAGTCAGCGGTAATGTGATTCCCCATGCATTTGACGCACCGGGGGGCTCGGCTGCAGTTGGCAGCCGCATGGCCGAAGCACTGGCACCTGGAGCACATGGTGCCGAATTTGTTGTTGTTTGTGTATTTGTATACACGTACTGCCTGGTCAAGCAGCTTCGTGATTTTTCTGAAGGCACCAATGTCGGCGTCCTTCTGGAGCGTTACCTGGTAACGCGGGTGCATCTCGTTGTCGCCTTTAAAGGGGGTGACCTTAATTGGGCGGAATCCTTTAGCCATAAGGGCATCGGCCACCTCGGTGGCATCGGAGTAGTAAATCCCCTGTATTACTGAAACGGGGGATTTGTCACACTTCTCGGTGAAAGTGTGGAATTCGTAAGCGTTGGCTGCCTTAAGGGCAGCCATGGCTTTGTACTTGTCCGTACGTGTTTTAAGAATTAAGTGTGCCGAAGATGGCTTAAAATTAAAAGTAAAATCTTTAATGCCCGCTGCCTTAAGGGTAGAGCGGGCATTGATGATACAGAAGGTATCATCTCTTTTTAGTATGATGGGGGTGGGCCTCGCTTGCAGCGGCGAGGCCGTTACCTTGGCTCCCGGTGTCTCCTGTACCGGGAGCTGCTTGAAGGCGTTTCCCAACGCCAGGGGTGCGGTGCGTCCTTCAGGACGAGGTTTGGCCGCGCGGCGCTTCGACACCACCATCCATTCCGGCAGGCCCGCCCCGGGGGGAGGCATGCCGGTCTCGGACGGCGGTGGCGAGGCCGCGCTGGCCAGTTCCATAGGCTCGTGGGGCGGCGGGCTGGGGGCTGCGCCGGTCCGCGGCGGTGACGCAGCGGGCGATGTGTCATACTCGGACGTGTCCGAGTCCGAAGTGTCGGCCTCCGTTGCGGTCAGCTTCGGTGCCGGGGCTTTGGGCGGGCTACTGGGAGCCCTCTTCATTTCTGCGAACACAGGCACGCACAGGTATTAATAGTTACACTTCACAAAACAAAACAGGTATTAAACTAATGCACGCCACAAATTGGCGCGAAAAGTTTGGCGGGCGAAAAAACCGTTACGCGTAACGGTCACTTTGAATCAAGGGAGCTCGAGCACGACACAACCACTCTCGCACGCGTCCTGAATCAAACTCCTTCAATTTTTTTTTCTCTAAAAATCTGACGACCTCTATATTTAATAACTATCACTTTTATAGAGAAAAATACATTTTGAACGGGACCCGACCTACGCCCGGTACGCAGTCGCCAAAATAAATCGCCGCGCCAGCCCGAATACGCACACCACCAGCATAAATTTCACATCAAACCGTAGTCACGTTCATTATATGTACGGAAACGTAAACACATAGCGTCTAAAATTATAATAACCATTATTTAATTATATTTTATCCGATGCGTGTTAGTGAAAAGTTTGAAGTGTTCATACGAGAAACAGTCCCGCGACATCGCGGCGCTCGTTACGGTAAAGTTTCGTCGTACCTTAGTGTACGTATTCGAAATTTGAAAAACCTCTAAGTAAGTGGCGACATCTGAGTCTATATCGGTCTCTACGTGTTTTTGTTACCTCTACATAGATTCTTTCTACCTAGTTCGTGTTCGTTCGTTTGTTTGTTAGTTAGTTAATTAATTGAACAACAAATATAAGAAATGGCAGACACCGCAGTGGCCACCGAAGCTCCGGCTCCAGCTACACCGGCGAAGAAGCAAGCTAGACAGGCGGGAGGCGCTGGTGGCGCGAAGAAGCCGAAGGCGAAACCTACCCACCCGAAAACATCCGAGATGGTGAACAACGCTATTAAGGAGATGAAGGAGCGCAGCGGATCTTCCCTTCAAGCTATCAAGAAGTACATCGCGGCTCAGTACAAGGTCGACGCCGAAAAACTTGCGCCGTTCATAAGGAAATATTTGAAAAGCGCCGTCGAATCCGGCGCACTTATCCAGACTAAAGGCAAAGGTGCCTCGGGATCGTTCAAGCTAGAGTCGAAGTCCGCCGCGGCAAAGAAGCCCGCCGGCGCATCTGGCAAGGCCGCCGCGAAATCCGCGTCAGCGGCCTCGAAGACGAAGAAGGCCACCGCTTCTGCGGCCGGCGCCAAGAGCAAGAAGGCCGCCGCGTCCGCCTCGGCCGCTTCGGGTTCCCCGTCCAAGTCCAAGGCGTCGGCTGGCGCGACCGCCAGGGACAAGAAGGCCGCCGCAGCAGCCAAGAAGAAGCCCGCAGCCAAGAAGGCGGCCGCCCCAGCCAAGGCGAAGGGGGGCGCCGCACCGAAAGCTAAGAAGACTGCGAAACCGCCCACCAAGAAACCAAAAGCGCCAAAACCTAAGAAGGCAGCGGCCACCACGCCCAAGTCCAAACCGGCCGCCAAGAAGGCGACCGCCGCTAAGAAGTAAGTCTACCTACCTAGTAACCACGGTCGCGTGTCCCGCGTCTCACCGGCGGCGGGCGGCGCGGCGCGGCGCGGCGCCGGTGACGCTGTTGCTACGTACGGCGGCAACGCACCGAGATGCTGACAACGCTCGTGCTCGCTCACCCTCCTCCAAACCGCGGCGCTCACGGAGCGCTAACCAAAAAGCCCTTTTCAGGGCTAACAGAAATTTCATGAATACAAAGTAATAGGTATTCGTTTCTGTATACAAGAAGGGGCCGTCAAAACGTTTAACAACAATAACAAACAAACAAATTTATAATAAATAACACATTCACGCAAGCACAGCTCATACGAAACATAAGATTATGTAGGTAGGTACCTGCTTAGGTTGTTAGGTATACAACTACTAGATGACATCTATAGATCTACGACAATATCTTATTAATTTATTATATATATATATACTAACGAGATAGTTAGGTACCTATGTATGTACCTACCTACCTACCTACCTACCTACCTAGCCTGCCTACCTACCTACATACCCATACCCATCTATACGTATATCATGAGAGAGATCATGATAATGTAACGAACGAATAGTAGATTTCGTTGCAAATACAAAAATTAACAATACTACATACCTACTCGTTTATTTATTATAATATAGGTACATAATACATTTAGAATATTATCCAGTCCAGGCATCGGTTGCTTGTTGCCGCGCTGCCCGGTGCGGAGCGCGCTTGCGCGTTTCGAGATTTCGTTTCGTTTCTATGTTTACCCCTACCACTGACGCGGCTACGCCGACCGCGTATAAATACCCGGTGCGCCCGGATTTTAAAAAATACTCCTCATACTGTTGCCTTCGCGCGCGCACACCGTAATCTACGCGTGTGTATTGTTCTTTTTGTGTGTAACAAATATTATAAATAATCAAGATGTCCGGTCGCGGCAAAGGTGGTAAGGTCAAGGGAAAGGCAAAGTCTCGCTCCAACCGTGCTGGACTCCAGTTTCCGGTGGGACGTATACACAGGCTGCTGCGTAATGGTAACTACGCTGAACGTGTCGGTGCCGGCGCACCCGTATACTTGGCCGCCGTAATGGAGTATCTGGCCGCTGAAGTTCTCGAGTTGGCTGGCAACGCCGCGAGGGACAACAAGAAGACCAGGATCATCCCGCGTCACCTGCAGTTGGCCATCCGCAACGACGAGGAGTTGAACAAACTGCTCTCCGGCGTGACCATCGCTCAAGGCGGTGTACTGCCCAACATCCAGGCTGTACTCCTCCCCAAGAAGACTGAGAAGAAGGCATAAGTCTGCGACACCACCACGCGTCGCACAATCGTCGACGTTACGGCGGCGGTCCGTGTGGATTGCGCGGCCGATCATCTCGGCTCGTTAGCATTCTAAACAAAAGGCCCTTTTCAGGGCCACAATATGATTCGTCAACATTATATAACCACCAACAATGACCGTTTCTTTATCAGAGTTGTCGTCTAACAAAAACGTACCTACCTTTTTATATATGCCTATAGATTTACAATGTATACTTACAATACTCCTACTTTACTTTAGGTACATATACGTACCTTACATGACGTAGCGACGCATCCTTTCAACTACCTATTATTCTAGGTAGATAAACGTATAATAATTATTTACCTGCCTATCTGATCCATAGAGTATTTAATAATAAAATTAAATATAAATAAATAGATTTTAATCAACATGGATGCGTTGAAGATACAAGATACATAGCTATGAACATACATATACATACCTATTTATTATGTAGGTATGTTCCGTCACCTTCTTTTAATTAGGTAGGTAGGTATATTGATTGATTGAAATTGAAATCATAATTGTTAAGTAAACAAATCAAAACTACAATAAACTTGTGGAAAGATAGCCCGGGAACGCACCGTGGGGGTGGGTAATGTACGTACATAAAACATTATGTGTACCTACTTACATTTATTATAATAATAAATTATTATTATGTTTCTATGAATCGAATAATAATCATTATTATAATAGAACTATTTTGGTACATACATATTTGTATTGTGTAGGTTATTATTATTATTATTATTTTTATTTATTTTTTTATTATTTTAATTATTTTTTTTTGGATATTAGCACAGTATATTATTAAGTTTGTACTTAATCCAATTTTCAACCGAACGCAGTCCCCCCCCCCCCCCCCGCCCCTGCAGTTCCGAATCGCTGTGTCCCCCACGCCCCGCGCGCGAACTACTCGCTGCTATTGAAGCGTTGCGATTGGTCCGCTGCGAGCGAGGCTACCGCGCTGTTCGTCACGAATGTCTAAAGCGAGAGTAGCGTATAAATACGAGTGTTGGTCGCGTTCACGTTTTTATACAGCCACTGAACGCCGCTTCGGTAGCACGTCTGTCATTATTTCTCAACGTTGTGGTAGTAAAGTCTACACGAACTCTCTATAATGCCGCCCAAGACAAGTGGTAAGGCCGCCAAGAAATCTGGCAAGGCCCAGAAGAACATCTCCAAGACCGACAAGAAAAAGAAGAAGCACAAGAGGAAGGAGAGCTACGCCATCTACATCTACAAGGTGTTGAAGCAGGTGCACCCCGACACCGGTATCTCCAGCAAGGCGATGTCAATCATGAACTCTTTCGTGAACGACATCTTCGAGCGCATCGCCGCCGAAGCTTCCCGCCTCGCCCATTACAACAAGAGGTCCACGATCACGTCGAGGGAGGTGCAGACGTCCGTCAGGCTCCTGCTGCCCGGCGAGCTCGCCAAGCACGCCGTCAGTGAGGGCACGAAGGCCGTCACCAAATACACCAGCTCCAAGTGAGCGGTCGGGTAGCTAGCGAGAGCCGCCCGCCGCAGCCGCCGCCGACGCAGACCGTTTGGTCGTTTTGGTGTGTTCGTTCGTTGATTGTGTGCCGGCGCGTGTGTCGAGTTTTGTGTCGTCGTCGTACGTATGTAGATATGCGTGTGCCTATATATATTTACAATATATATACGTACCCACTTGTCTACAGCTTACGCGATGCGCATGATTAATTCACGCACACGTCTAACGCGCCACGTACCTACACATATCATCGCTAATCACTTCAGACCAACGGGGGGCGAGCGCGCGCGCACGCGAAGACAAAAAGGCCCTTTTCAGGGCCACAAATTTTCTCATGTGATCTCAAATTCACGTTTCTGTAATTTGATGTCCGTCAAAACGTACAACTACATATATAGTAGGTAGGTAGGTAGGTAGGTACATACATATGCATGCATGCATGCATGCATACATCTACCTACCTAACTAACTAACTACCATACATACATACCTACCTACCTACCTACCTACCTAATGTCGCGCACAGATAGATGGATACAAAACAAACCTTATTGTCGAGAGTGACATCGGTAATTAGGTAGGTAGGTACTTACTTACTTACAATAAACGAAATGGTACCTAATAAGCATTTTCATATGCATAGGTGCATACCTACTTACCAAGCCAAAATGAAACTTGATTAATTTCATCAAAACAAGAATGAAAGAAAGATAGATAGATAGATAATATAATGTGTTACTAGGTAAGCACCTAGCATTACTTAGGTAGATTATATATTTATTAAATTAATATTGCACTATGATGCGAGTAGGTACCTATTTATTATAATATTAATATGTCTAAGCACATATTAAACATAATTATGTACCTACTTCCTAAGAATTTTAGAACTTTTTCTTATTTCATTTAGTGCGTTTTTATTCCGCGAGAGGGCGCGCGGTGTCGCGCACGCTAGTCCCGCCGGCGAACCGCACGGTATAAATAAGACCGACACGCTCGCTTACAATTTTATTCTCTCTCGCCCGTCCGAAGTGAGTGCTGGTCGACGCGAACGCGCGTTTTTACAATTCCATATAGATATTGTCGATAATATTTTAGTGTTGCTTGCTTGTTTGTGTTGCACACTATTTTGTTGTGTGTGTTAAAATGGCGCGCACAAAGCAGACCGCTCGTAAATCCACCGGTGGCAAGGCGCCGAGGAAACAGCTCGCCACTAAGGCTGCGCGCAAGAGCGCACCAGCCACAGGCGGTGTCAAGAAGCCCCATCGCTACAGGCCCGGTACGGTGGCCCTCCGCGAGATCCGTCGCTACCAGAAGAGTACCGAGCTTCTGATCCGCAAGCTTCCGTTCCAGCGGCTCGTGCGTGAGATCGCCCAGGACTTCAAGACCGATCTACGTTTCCAGAGCTCCGCTGTGATGGCGCTGCAGGAGGCAAGCGAAGCTTATCTCGTGGGTCTCTTCGAAGACACCAACCTGTGCGCGATTCACGCGAAACGCGTCACCATTATGCCGAAGGACATTCAGCTGGCGCGCAGAATCCGAGGCGAACGCGCTTAGACGTGTCCGCCGTGTCACACTCGTCATCATTGTGTGTCTACTTACACCAATGTGTTGCGTGCTGGCACACACAAAAGGCCCTTTTCAGGGCCACATATGTATCAGATTATTTAAATCGATCTCTTCGCATCCGAGACGCTCAAAAACGTTCAAAACAGTTATATATACTGCTTACCTACTATATACACTGTCTATATCTCCAGAGTAGAGAAGAGATAAAATACCATACCATACTATACTATACTATACATATACACAGAAACGCCTACCTACCTAAACCCACCCAATAATAAGCCGATAACTTATAATTACTATTGCTTTCAACAAATATCCTCCTTACTATCCCTAGGTAAATACAAATCTTGTCTACCGTGTTGTCGTGTGATTTTGTATTATGAATAATTACCTATAATAAAATTATTATGTATGTATGTATGTATGTAGGTAGGTAGGTAGGTAGGTAGGTAGGTAGGTACAGCATTATTTACTCGCTTACATATTAAATCATTATGAAAAAATAATATGTAGTGGTGTGATAAACGCATACAACGAACGAATTAAGAAACTAGGCTGGCTGGCTGGCTAGCGGACGAGCGAGCGAGCGTGCGTGCGTGCAGTGCAGTGACGTATTGTATTCCGTGGTGTCGTCCAATCCACGAGCGTCGTCGGTCGGCGGTCGCCTCGCCCCCCGCTCACCTCACGCCGCCGTGATCGACCGTTGGTATAAATATAAGCGGGGCGATTGGACAATTTTTATCCAGTCTTCCGTTCGTCGAGCAAGCGGCAGGCAGCAAGCGCCAGTCTTATTTCGCGTGTGTCGTGTACAACCTCCTCTTAAGCAAAACAAGATGACCGGTCGCGGCAAGGGAGGAAAGGGTCTGGGAAAAGGAGGAGCCAAGCGTCACAGGAAAGTACTTCGTGATAACATCCAGGGTATCACGAAACCCGCCATCCGTCGTCTGGCTCGCAGAGGTGGCGTGAAACGTATCTCCGGTCTGATTTACGAAGAGACCCGCGGCGTGCTGAAGGTGTTCCTCGAGAACGTGATCCGCGATGCGGTCACATACACCGAGCACGCCAAGAGGAAGACCGTCACCGCCATGGACGTCGTGTACGCTCTGAAACGCCAGGGCCGCACCCTGTACGGTTTCGGCGGTTAGATCTGTAGCTACGCTGCGTCGTCGTCGTCGTCGTGCACTGTGGCACTCTAGATACGATGGTGGACGCGTGCGGTGTTTGTATTTTTTTTTAAAATAGACTATGACATCGTGCGCGGTTTCGGCCATGCGTGTATAGATGCTGCATATTTAAAAAAAAGGCCCTTTTCAGGGCCGCACATGATTCTGATACTGAATTTGTAAAATTTCTTATGGAGAGCCGTCACCGAAACGTACCTACCTACCTAAATACCTTAACATTGCAATTTGCACACACCCGACCGGACTGTACTAATAACGATTACTTACTTCGGTATTATTGCATAATACCTAACCCAGTAAATAGTACAGTATAAAATTATATAAATTATTGGGAGAACTTACCACCATCGAACGCGAATTTCAGCCTGACTGATGCACCGGTGCGGTGCGGTCGGCTCGACTCGCGGTGTGGCGATGGACGGGATGACGACGCGACATCACGACATCAAAATTTTGCTCTTAGATGACCACCTGAAATGAGATCATAATTTTAATTTATCAAGTTACTTAGCTATTATTATAACTGGTAGGTAGTGGTACTCTGTACCTGCATACCTTTTTATTTTGTTTATTTATCTATCTAAGAAAGAAAGATACTACCTATGTAGGTGCTCACTGCATACCTAGCTTGTATTTTGTTGTTAGCGTAAGTAGGTATGTACTTACCTACTTAATAATATTAACTGTTACATTATGTAGGTACCTTCCTGCTTAGTATACTCCTGCGGTACCTACCTACCTACCTACCTACCTACCTACCTACCTATATACCTACTTACAACGAAAATAAATAATTACGTAGACCAGGTACCTACCTACATAATGCACTCTCGTCGCTCACTCAAACCTACCTACCTACCTACCTACCTACCTTCCTTCCTTAGGTTCCTATTAGGGATTCTGTTCAGACAAGATCGACAGGACAGGGCTATCGCTCTAGGATAACAAGAGGTGAGTACTCACACGAACACGATCACGTTCCGCTCATGATACCCATCATGCGCGCGCCATTATTATTAAGTACTAGGTACTTACCTAAGTAGTATAGAAATATATTCTAAACTTAGGTATATGTAATATTATTATAATAACCGTAAAAAATAAAATACATTTATTATTATAATTTACTCGTAGTATATTAATTCGTTGCACTCGTTGGTCGTCCTGAACGGAGCCGCGTCCGTCCTTAACTCTCGTGCGGCGCGACGTGTTTTACGACGGTTCACTTTTAGGTCGATATTAGGTTCGACTTTTAGGTCGATATCCACGAATTCATGTCACCGGTCAGGCTCGATATCCTCCCTGTTGATGCGTCGACCTCTATATTTAATAACTATCACTTTTATAGAGAAAAATACATTTTGAACGGGACCCGACCTACGCCCGGTACGCAGTCGCCAAAATAAATCGCCGCGCCAGCCCGAATACGCACACCACCAGCATAAATTTCACATCAAACCGTAGTCACGTTCATTATATGTACGGAAACGTAAACACATAGCGTCTAAAATTATAATAACCATTATTTAATTATATTTTATCCGATGCGTGTTAGTGAAAAGTTTGAAGTGTTCATACGAGAAACAGTCCCGCGACATCGCGGCGCTCGTTACGGTAAAGTTTCGTCGTACCTTAGTGTACGTATTCGAAATTTGAAAAACCTCTAAGTAAGTGGCGACATCTGAGTCTATATCGGTCTCTACGTGTTTTTGTTACCTCTACATAGATTCTTTCTACCTAGTTCGTGTTCGTTCGTTTGTTTGTTAGTTAGTTAATTAATTGAACAACAAATATAAGAAATGGCAGACACCGCAGTGGCCACCGAAGCTCCGGCTCCAGCTACACCGGCGAAGAAGCAAGCTAGACAGGCGGGAGGCGCTGGTGGCGCGAAGAAGCCGAAGGCGAAACCTACCCACCCGAAAACATCCGAGATGGTGAACAACGCTATTAAGGAGATGAAGGAGCGCAGCGGATCTTCCCTTCAAGCTATCAAGAAGTACATCGCGGCTCAGTACAAGGTCGACGCCGAAAAACTTGCGCCGTTCATAAGGAAATATTTGAAAAGCGCCGTCGAATCCGGCGCACTTATCCAGACTAAAGGCAAAGGTGCCTCGGGATCGTTCAAGCTAGAGTCGAAGTCCGCCGCGGCAAAGAAGCCCGCCGGCGCATCTGGCAAGGCCGCCGCGAAATCCGCGTCAGCGGCCTCGAAGACGAAGAAGGCCACCGCTTCTGCGGCCGGCGCCAAGAGCAAGAAGGCCGCCGCGTCCGCCTCGGCCGCTTCGGGTTCCCCGTCCAAGTCCAAGGCGTCGGCTGGCGCGACCGCCAGGGACAAGAAGGCCGCCGCAGCAGCCAAGAAGAAGCCCGCAGCCAAGAAGGCGGCCGCCCCAGCCAAGGCGAAGGGGGGCGCCGCACCGAAAGCTAAGAAGACTGCGAAACCGCCCACCAAGAAACCAAAAGCGCCAAAACCTAAGAAGGCAGCGGCCACCACGCCCAAGTCCAAACCGGCCGCCAAGAAGGCGACCGCCGCTAAGAAGTAAGTCTACCTACCTAGTAACCACGGTCGCGTGTCCCGCGTCTCACCGGCGGCGGGCGGCGCGGCGCGGCGCGGCGCCGGTGACGCTGTTGCTACGTACGGCGGCAACGCACCGAGATGCTGACAACGCTCGTGCTCGCTCACCCTCCTCCAAACCGCGGCGCTCACGGAG
This sequence comes from Acronicta aceris, assembly GCA_910591435.1. Lineage (NCBI taxonomy): Eukaryota > Metazoa > Arthropoda > Insecta > Lepidoptera > Noctuidae > Acronicta > Acronicta aceris. The sequence goes on along the minus strand of OU342786.1, from coordinate 3,946,028 downwards.
CGCTAACCAAAAAGCCCTTTTCAGGGCTAACAGAAATTTCATGAATACAAAGTAATAGGTATTCGTTTCTGTATACAAGAAGGGGCCGTCAAAACGTTTAACAACAATAACAAACAAACAAATTTATAATAAATAACACATTCACGCAAGCACAGCTCATACGAAACATAAGATTATGTAGGTAGGTACCTGCTTAGGTTGTTAGGTATACAACTACTAGATGACATCTATAGATCTACGACAATATCTTATTAATTTATTATATATATATATACTAACGAGATAGTTAGGTACCTATGTATGTACCTACCTACCTAGCCTGCCTACCTACCTACATACCCATACCCATCTATACGTATATCATGAGAGAGATCATGATAATGTAACGAACGAATAGTAGATTTCGTTGCAAATACAAAAATTAACAATACTACATACCTACTCGTTTATTTATTATAATATAGGTACATAATACATTTAGAATATTATCCAGTCCAGGCATCGGTTGCTTGTTGCCGCGCTGCCCGGTGCGGAGCGCGCTTGCGCGTTTCGAGATTTCGTTTCGTTTCTATGTTTACCCCTACCACTGACGCGGCTACGCCGACCGCGTATAAATACCCGGTGCGCCCGGATTTTAAAAAATACTCCTCATACTGTTGCCTTCGCGCGCGCACACCGTAATCTACGCGTGTGTATTGTTCTTTTTGTGTGTAACAAATATTATAAATAATCAAGATGTCCGGTCGCGGCAAAGGTGGTAAGGTCAAGGGAAAGGCAAAGTCTCGCTCCAACCGTGCTGGACTCCAGTTTCCGGTGGGACGTATACACAGGCTGCTGCGTAATGGTAACTACGCTGAACGTGTCGGTGCCGGCGCACCCGTATACTTGGCCGCCGTAATGGAGTATCTGGCCGCTGAAGTTCTCGAGTTGGCTGGCAACGCCGCGAGGGACAACAAGAAGACCAGGATCATCCCGCGTCACCTGCAGTTGGCCATCCGCAACGACGAGGAGTTGAACAAACTGCTCTCCGGCGTGACCATCGCTCAAGGCGGTGTACTGCCCAACATCCAGGCTGTACTCCTCCCCAAGAAGACTGAGAAGAAGGCATAAGTCTGCGACACCACCACGCGTCGCACAATCGTCGACGTTACGGCGGCGGTCCGTGTGGATTGCGCGGCCGATCATCTCGGCTCGTTAGCATTCTAAACAAAAGGCCCTTTTCAGGGCCACAATATGATTCGTCAACATTATATAACCACCAACAATGACCGTTTCTTTATCAGAGTTGTCGTCTAACAAAAACGTACCTACCTTTTTATATATGCCTATAGATTTACAATGTATACTTACAATACTCCTACTTTACTTTAGGTACATATACGTACCTTACATGACGTAGCGACGCATCCTTTCAACTACCTATTATTCTAGGTAGATAAACGTATAATAATTATTTACCTGCCTATCTGATCCATAGAGTATTTAATAATAAAATTAAATATAAATAAATAGATTTTAATCAACATGGATGCGTTGAAGATACAAGATACATAGCTATGAACATACATATACATACCTATTTATTATGTAGGTATGTTCCGTCACCTTCTTTTAATTAGGTAGGTAGGTATATTGATTGATTGAAATTGAAATCATAATTGTTAAGTAAACAAATCAAAACTACAATAAACTTGTGGAAAGATAGCCCGGGAACGCACCGTGGGGGTGGGTAATGTACGTACATAAAACATTATGTGTACCTACTTACATTTATTATAATAATAAATTATTATTATGTTTCTATGAATCGAATAATAATCATTATTATAATAGAACTATTTTGGTACATACATATTTGTATTGTGTAGGTTATTATTATTATTATTATTTTTATTTATTTTTTTATTATTTTAATTATTTTTTTTTGGATATTAGCACAGTATATTATTAAGTATGTACTTAATCCAAGTTTCAACCGAACGCAGTCCCCCCCCCCCCCCCCCGCCCCTGCAGTTCCGAATCGCTGTGTCCCCCACGCCCCGCGCGCGAACTACTCGCTGCTATTGAAGCGTTGCGATTGGTCCGCTGCGAGCGAGGCTACCGCGCTGTTCGTCACGAATGTCTAAAGCGAGAGTAGCGTATAAATACGAGTGTTGGTCGCGTTCACGTTTTTCGATGACTCACGCGCGGCTACCCGCGCGACGCCCTCGGGCGAGTGCGGGAACGCCGTAGCAACCACTGAGCGACGCACACACACACACAAAGTCGCCCAGTACACCACCTCGTCTCGGTTCTTGCAGTGTCTTTGGCTAGCCCTGATTTCACTGTAAAAACCGGGTCAGACACCGATTTCGCAGGGGGCGCCACCTAAAGTCGCTGCCCTGTTGCTTGATCGGTCTTCGCCGGGCCTCCCCCGGGCAACCGGGGGTCTCACCTAGCGGGGATCTGGTCGCACGGGCAGCGTGAAACACTTAGGGCGCTCCTGCCGAAAAACACATAGCAACGACTCCCGGCGAAGCGAAAGCCGAGCCAAAATAACGGTAGGGTTCGCGTGCGCGCGCGTGTGCGCGCCCCCACATCCTACACACAAAGGGGTACATTAACCCGCCCCAATGACCGGGCTAACTTATTAGCCCGCGCCAGATGCCTCGGCCAGGGGGCCTACGCCCCGACGCCGACTCCTCGCACCCCATGCGGGGTGATGAGAAGACATAAGTGGTTCACGTTTTTATACAGCCACTGAACGCCGCTTCGGTAGCACGTCTGTCATTATTTCTCAACGTTGTGGTAGTAAAGTCTACACGAACTCTCTATAATGCCGCCCAAGACAAGTGGTAAGGCCGCCAAGAAATCTGGCAAGGCCCAGAAGAACATCTCCAAGACCGACAAGAAAAAGAAGAAGCACAAGAGGAAGGAGAGCTACGCCATCTACATCTACAAGGTGTTGAAGCAGGTGCACCCCGACACCGGTATCTCCAGCAAGGCGATGTCAATCATGAACTCTTTCGTGAACGACATCTTCGAGCGCATCGCCGCCGAAGCTTCCCGCCTCGCCCATTACAACAAGAGGTCCACGATCACGTCGAGGGAGGTGCAGACGTCCGTCAGGCTCCTGCTGCCCGGCGAGCTCGCCAAGCACGCCGTCAGTGAGGGCACGAAGGCCGTCACCAAATACACCAGCTCCAAGTGAGCGGTCGGGTAGCTAGCGAGAGCCGCCCGCCGCAGCCGCCGCCGACGCAGACCGTTTGGTCGTTTTGGTGTGTTCGTTCGTTGATTGTGTGCCGGCGCGTGTGTCGAGTTTTGTGTCGTCGTCGTACGTATGTAGATATGCGTGTGCCTATATATATTTACAATATATATACGTACCCACTTGTCTACAGCTTACGCGATGCGCATGATTAATTCACGCACACGTCTAACGCGCCACGTACCTACACATATCATCGCTAATCACTTCAGACCAACGGGGGGCGAGCGCGCGCGCACGCGAAGACAAAAAGGCCCTTTTCAGGGCCACAAATTTTCTCATGTGATCTCAAATTCACGTTTCTGTAATTTGATGTCCGTCAAAACGTACAACTACATATATAGTAGGTAGGTAGGTAGGTAGGTACATACATATGCATGCATGCATGCATGCATACATCTACCTACCTAACTAACTAACTACCATACATACATACCTACCTACCTACCTACCTACCTAATGTCGCGCACAGATAGATGGATACAAAACAAACCTTATTGTCGAGAGTGACATCGGTAATTAGGTAGGTAGGTACTTACTTACTTACAATAAACGAAATGGTACCTAATAAGCATTTTCATATGCATAGGTGCATACCTACTTACCAAGCCAAAATGAAACTTGATTAATTTCATCAAAACAAGAATGAAAGAAAGATAGATAGATAGATAATATAATGTGTTACTAGGTAAGCACCTAGCATTACTTAGGTAGATTATATATTTATTAAATTAATATTGCACTATGATGCGAGTAGGTACCTATTTATTATAATATTAATATGTCTAAGCACATATTAAACATAATTATGTACCTACTTCCTAAGAATTTTAGAACTTTTTCTTATTTCATTTAGTGCGTTTTTATTCCGCGAGAGGGCGCGCGGTGTCGCGCACGCTAGTCCCGCCGGCGAACCGCACGGTATAAATAAGACCGACACGCTCGCTTACAATTTTATTCTCTCTCGCCCGTCCGAAGTGAGTGCTGGTCGACGCGAACGCGCGTTTTTACAATTCCATATAGATATTGTCGATAATATTTTAGTGTTGCTTGCTTGTTTGTGTTGCACACTATTTTGTTGTGTGTGTTAAAATGGCGCGCACAAAGCAGACCGCTCGTAAATCCACCGGTGGCAAGGCGCCGAGGAAACAGCTCGCCACTAAGGCTGCGCGCAAGAGCGCACCAGCCACAGGCGGTGTCAAGAAGCCCCATCGCTACAGGCCCGGTACGGTGGCCCTCCGCGAGATCCGTCGCTACCAGAAGAGTACCGAGCTTCTGATCCGCAAGCTTCCGTTCCAGCGGCTCGTGCGTGAGATCGCCCAGGACTTCAAGACCGATCTACGTTTCCAGAGCTCCGCTGTGATGGCGCTGCAGGAGGCAAGCGAAGCTTATCTCGTGGGTCTCTTCGAAGACACCAACCTGTGCGCGATTCACGCGAAACGCGTCACCATTATGCCGAAGGACATTCAGCTGGCGCGCAGAATCCGAGGCGAACGCGCTTAGACGTGTCCGCCGTGTCACACTCGTCATCATTGTGTGTCTACTTACACCAATGTGTTGCGTGCTGGCACACACAAAAGGCCCTTTTCAGGGCCACATATGTATCAGATTATTTAAATCGATCTCTTCGCATCCGAGACGCTCAAAAACGTTCAAAACAGTTATATATACTGCTTACCTACTATATACACTGTCTATATCTCCAGAGTAGAGAAGAGATAAAATACCATACCATACTATACTATACTATACATATACACAGAAACGCCTACCTACCTAAACCCACCCAATAATAAGCCGATAACTTATAATTACTATTGCTTTCAACAAATATCCTCCTTACTATCCCTAGGTAAATACAAATCTTGTCTACCGTGTTGTCGTGTGATTTTGTATTATGAATAATTACCTATAATAAAATTATTATGTATGTATGTATGTATGTAGGTAGGTAGGTAGGTAGGTAGGTAGGTACAGCATTATTTACTCGCTTACATATTAAATCATTATGAAAAAATAATATGTAGTGGTGTGATAAACGCATACAACGAACGAATTAAGAAACTAGGCTGGCTGGCTGGCTAGCGGACGAGCGAGCGAGCGTGCGTGCGTGCAGTGCAGTGACGTATTGTATTCCGTGGTGTCGTCCAATCCACGAGCGTCGTCGGTCGGCGGTCGCCTCGCCCCCCGCTCACCTCACGCCGCCGTGATCGACCGTTGGTATAAATATAAGCGGGGCGATTGGACAATTTTTATACGCCTTCAAGCAGCTCCCGGTACAGGAGACACCGGGAGCCAAGGTAACGGCCTCGCCGCTGCAAGCGAGGCCCACCCCCATCATACTAAAAAGAGATGATACCTTCTGTATCATCAATGCCCGCTCTACCCTTAAGGCAGCGGGCATTAAAGATTTTACTTTTAATTTTAAGCCATCTTCGGCACACTTAATTCTTAAAACACGTACGGACAAGTACAAAGCCATGGCTGCCCTTAAGGCAGCCAACGCTTACGAATTTCACACTTTCACCGAGAAGTGTGACAAATCCCCCGTTTCAGTAATACAGGGGATTTACTACTCCGATGCCACCGAGGTGGCCGATGCCCTTATGGCTAAAGGATTCCGCCCAATTAAGGTCACCCCCTTTAAAGGCGACAACGAGATGCACCCGCGTTACCAGGTAACGCTCCAGAAGGACGCCGACATTGGTGCCTTCAGAAAAATCACGAAGCTGCTTGACCAGGCAGTACGTGTATACAAATACACAAACAACAACAAATTCGGCACCATGTGCTCCAGGTGCCAGTGCTTCGGCCATGCGGCTGCCAACTGCAGCCGAGCCCCCCGATGCGTCAAATGCATGGGGAATCACATTACCGCTGACTGCGACAAGGCACCGGCGTCCCCCGTACGCTGCTGCAACTGCGGCGGAGAGCACGCTGCCTCGTACAGGCAGTGCCCCCAACGCCAGGCCTACCTGGCGGCCGTAAGAGAGCGCCAGGGGCGCTCCCCGCGCCATCACAAACACACCCCAGCCGGACCCCGCCAGTTTGTATCGAACATGGCGGACGGTCGTGGCTGGGCATCGGTAGCCAACACCACCCCCAACACAGGCCGCAAGCCACAGGGCCTTCTGCCCACCCCTCCTCCACTTTCAGGTGTACTGCCTTCGGGCAAACAGCACTTCCCGGGCCTCAAACCAACCGGCCCCCTACCCAACTTTTACCCACAGCCCGTCCAAAGTGCGGCACCCGAGCCCCAACAGCACTACCCACACGTTGGGGGAGACCAACGCCCTTCTGCGCCGCTCACTGACGACCTCCCATCACTTCAAGAGGTGTCTTATTTAATTAAAATTGCAGGTCAACTGAGGCCCATGCTGCGTCGCTCTATGCCGATAGAGGAGCAGCTCCTCATAGTCTGCGGGTTCCTCGACAGCCTTCGCGAATGAAGAGGACAGCGCCGCGCACCAGAACGACGCCGCCCGTCCTATACGAGTGGCGTCACTCAACATCAACGGTATTGTAAGTAGGAAAAGAGAACTTGCACACCTGTTAGGTACACAACACATCGACATAGCACTCATACAAGAAACACACCTCTCACCCAAACGTAACTTCTCACTACTCGGATACACATGCTACAGACAAGACAGACAGACAGACGCACGCACTAAAGGAGGCGTCGCCATCCTCATTAAATCCGACATACCACACTACCCGCTCCCACCGGTGGTACACGAGGTGTGTGATATAGTCGCGATCAAATTAAATACCAGAGACCCATCCCCCCTGACCATAGTCTGTTTCTACTGCCCTAAGCAGGATAACAGAATAACATTAGGTATCGCCCAGTCCCTCGCACTCGGTAGTAGCGTAATCTGCTCCGGGGACTTCAACGCGCGGCACCGTCACTGGGATAGCCCCCGAGCCAACGCCAATGGCACGCGCCTCTTTAACCATTTCACCGGTCACGACTATGACCTCCTCATCCCTGACAAACTGACTCACCTTCCAGCTAACCCCCGCCACTCTGGCGCTAAGCTGCAACTCACACTTGTCAAAAATGTTTCTAATGTAACAGACCCACTCACTCAAGATGTAATTTCAGACCACTGTCCTATCATCTTTGAAATCTCGAAACACATTCCGCGCTTCTCTCGCCCCCTATTTAAGTACGGAGAAGCGAAATGGGATCGTTACAAAAAACAAATCAATGATGCCCTCACCTCCCCAGGCTCACTTCACTTAAATGACCAGCACTCAATAGACAGTGCAATACAAGTACTTACTGACTCCATCACTAAAGCTAGGCAAGATAACATCCCCTCTTTCACCCCCAAGCCTAAGCAAAAACTCCCACCCCACATCATAAAACTAATTAAATTAAAAAATCAATTCCGACACCAAGCACAAAGACTCCACACGCGACGGTTCAACACAATAATTAATTCACTACAAAACGAAATCTCCTTCAAAATCAAAGCCCTCTCGACTAACGAATGGGAACAAAAATTAGAGTCATTAAATATCCGCGACAATTCTCTCTGGCAACTCGCGAACAGAATTAAAAACACACACACCCCTCTCCCCTGTTTCCGTACCCCCGACGGCCTAGCCCAGTCGGATGCGGAGAAAGCAGAGGCTCTAGGCGCGCACTATGAATCCCAGCATATGCTGACCTCCGGCAACACTGACCCCGCGACCGAAGCGGAAGTCTCACAGTCATTAGCCCACTTACATAGTATACACGGCCCCCCGGCCCCCGCGCCAGTCTACGCCCGCGAAGTCAGAAATATTATCTGGCGGGTTAGACCCCGCAAAGCCCCCGGACATGATGACATACAAAACATACTATTAAAACACCTCCCCTCAAAGGCCATTGATTTTCTCGCCAACATTTATATGGCTTGCCTCCGCCTATCCTACTTCCCCAACTCATGGAAGGTAGCCATAGTGCAACCTATACACAAGCCAGGCAAAGATCCCACCCTCCCTGCTAGCTACAGACCTATTAGCCTACTCTGCACGATGAGTAAAATATTAGAATCATTAATTAACAATAGAATTAACTCTCAATTAGAATCTCGCCTACCGAATGAACAATTCGGCTTTAGACAGTCCCACGCAACCTCGCACCAACTGGCACGGGTCACTGAATACATCACACACAACTTTAATCTTAAACATCAGACTGGTATGGTACTACTCGACCTCGAGAAAGCTTTCGACACAGTCTGGCACAATGGACTGGTCCATAAGCTACTTCAAGCAGATATCCCTTATGAATACTGCAAAATAATACAATCATTCCTCACAGATAGATTTCTGAAAGTCCGAGTCAAAAATGACCTATCTCCTGCCCACCCCATAACCGCCGGCGTACCGCAAGGATCATTGATCGCCCCCAGGATGTTTTCCTTATATATCAATGACATACCCAAGCCCCCCAACACCACACTCGCACTATACGCCGACGACACTGCCTACCTCGCAAGTGGCAAAAGTCACAAGCCTGTTATCTTACATTTAAATAAAGCCCTTGTATTATCTTCTCAATATTTCCAAAAATGGAAATTAAAAATCAACGATTCAAAAACTGAAGCCATCGCCTTCTCTTGGAAAAGACCCAAGAAAACTATCCCAAAACTCAGTATAAATGGCCACTCAATAGAGTGGAGCTCACAGGTTAAATACCTAGGGCTCGTCCTTGACAAACGTCTAACATGGAACCAACACGTCATGCACGCGCGTTCCAAAGCACTTCTCGGCCTCAAATTACTAAGGCCCCTCCTTAACAAAAACTCAAAAGTAAGCGTCAAAAACAAACGCACGCTATACCAGTCATACATACGACCCATACTAACGTACGCATGTCCGGTATGGAACACAACAAACATAGGAAACTATAGTAAATTACAAGTCATTCAGAATAGAGCAGTCCGCGCGATATACCGGACGCACCCGCGAACCAACTTAACTAGACTACAAAATAGAAACAAACTCCCTCTCTTAACTCAATACATACACGAATCCAGCGAACATTTCTACCGTAGGTTACGCCGTCTCAAGGACGGAATAAACCCCGCCCTCCTGGCGACGTGCCGGCGGAGAAATCTCTCTGAGTATTCAATTAGTCGAACACGGTACATTCACCCGCTCCCCCATCACCGGTACATATCACTAGACTCATAAACACACTCGAGTTCTTTCAACCTATAATAGGATATATAGTATGTAACCTAATATTATGTAAAACCAATGGTTAGTTGGTTTAGTTAAGTAAGTTTAAGAATGTAAACACAAAACTGACAAATCGGTCAGTCCCCCCCCTCCCCCCCTCCCCCTCCCCCTCCACCCCCGGCCCACACCCCTCCCAGCCAACCCCTAGGGCCCTTACCTATCAATATCCTAGGCAACAGCTGATCTGTAAATATGTTGATTTTACTATATAAAACCATATATATGTATTTATCCCTATTTATCTATGTATATATTTACCCACCCTAGTCACTACTCTGTAAGCTAGTTTTTAAGTAATTTCACTGTTACAAACCAGGTTTTCCCAGCTTTCCTGGTCATAGTTTTAAGACAATATTGTAAAAATTAAAAATATAAAAAAGCATTGTACTGTTAACACGTAGATAGGGTTGTAGGCAGATCATGTCTGAGACCTACATAGCATAAGTTTAGTTTACTCTAGTTAAGGTTAGCGCGTAGTACCCTTCCCTTAATGTAAATATTCCTTATACAATATTAAAAGAAATTTGAAATTGAATTTTTTTTTTTTTTGGACAATTTTTATCCAGTCTTCCGTTCGTCGAGCAAGCGGCAGGCAGCAAGCGCCAGTCTTATTTCGCGTGTGTCGTGTACAACCTCCTCTTAAGCAAAACAAGATGACCGGTCGCGGCAAGGGAGGAAAGGGTCTGGGAAAAGGAGGAGCCAAGCGTCACAGGAAAGTACTTCGTGATAACATCCAGGGTATCACGAAACCCGCCATCCGTCGTCTGGCTCGCAGAGGTGGCGTGAAACGTATCTCCGGTCTGATTTACGAAGAGACCCGCGGCGTGCTGAAGGTGTTCCTCGAGAACGTGATCCGCGATGCGGTCACATACACCGAGCACGCCAAGAGGAAGACCGTCACCGCCATGGACGTCGTGTACGCTCTGAAACGCCAGGGCCGCACCCTGTACGGTTTCGGCGGTTAGATCTGTAGCTACGCTGCGTCGTCGTCGTCGTCGTGCACTGTGGCACTCTAGATACGATGGTGGACGCGTGCGGTGTTTGTATTTTTTTTTAAAATAGACTATGACATCGTGCGCGGTTTCGGCCATGCGTGTATAGATGCTGCATATTTAAAAAAAAGGCCCTTTTCAGGGCCGCACATGATTCTGATACTGAATTTGTAAAATTTCTTATGGAGAGCCGTCACCGAAACGTACCTACCTACCTAAATACCTTAACATTGCAATTTGCACACACCCGACCGGACTGTACTAATAACGATTACTTACTTCGGTATTATTGCATAATACCTAACCCAGTAAATAGTACAGTATAAAATTATATAAATTATTGGGAGAACTTACCACCATCGAACGCGAATTTCAGCCTGACTGATGCACCGGTGCGGTGCGGTCGGCTCGACTCGCGGTGTGGCGATGGACGGGATGACGACGCGACATCACGACATCAAAATTTTGCTCTTAGATGACCACCTGAAATGAGATCATAATTTTAATTTATCAAGTTACTTAGCTATTATTATAACTGGTAGGTAGTGGTACTCTGTACCTGCATACCTTTTTATTTTGTTTATTTATCTATCTAAGAAAGAAAGATACTACCTATGTAGGTGCTCACTGCATACCTAGCTTGTATTTTGTTGTTAGCGTAAGTAGGTATGTACTTACCTACTTAATAATATTAACTGTTACATTATGTAGGTACCTTCCTGCTTAGTATACTCCTGCGGTACCTACCTACCTACCTACCTACCTACCTACCTACCTATATACCTACTTACAACGAAAATAAATAATTACGTAGACCAGGTACCTACCTACATAATGCACTCTCGTCGCTCACTCAAACCTACCTACCTACCTACCTACCTACCTTCCTTCCTTAGGTTCCTATTAGGGATTCTGTTCAGACAAGATCGACAGGACAGGGCTATCGCTCTAGGATAACAAGAGGTGAGTACTCACACGAACACGATCACGTTCCGCTCATGATACCCATCATGCGCGCGCCATTATTATTAAGTACTAGGTACTTACCTAAGTAGTATAGAAATATATTCTAAACTTAGGTATATGTAATATTATTATAATAACCGTAAAAAATAAAATACATTTATTATTATAATTTACTCGTAGTATATTAATTCGTTGCACTCGTTGGTCGTCCTGAACGGAGCCGCGTCCGTCCTTAACTCTCGTGCGGCGCGACGTGTTTTACGACGGTTCACTTTTAGGTCGATATTAGGTTCGACTTTTAGGTCGATATCCACGAATTCATGTCACCGGTCAGGCTCGATATCCTCCCTGTTGATGCGTCGACCTCTATATTTAATAACTATCACTTTTATAGAGAAAAATACATTTTGAACGGGACCCGACCTACGCCCGGTACGCAGTCGCCAAAATAAATCGCCGCGCCAGCCCGAATACGCACACCACCAGCATAAATTTCACATCAAACCGTAGTCACGTTCATTATATGTACGGAAACGTAAACACATAGCGTCTAAAATTATAATAACCATTATTTAATTATATTTTATCCGATGCGTGTTAGTGAAAAGTTTGAAGTGTTCATACGAGAAACAGTCCCGCGACATCGCGGCGCTCGTTACGGTAAAGTTTCGTCGTACCTTAGTGTACGTATTCGAAATTTGAAAAACCTCTAAGTAAGTGGCGACATCTGAGTCTATATCGGTCTCTACGTGTTTTTGTTACCTCTACATAGATTCTTTCTACCTAGTTCGTGTTCGTTCGTTTGTTTGTTAGTTAGTTAATTAATTGAACAACAAATATAAGAAATGGCAGACACCGCAGTGGCCACCGAAGCTCCGGCTCCAGCTACACCGGCGAAGAAGCAAGCTAGACAGGCGGGAGGCGCTGGTGGCGCGAAGAAGCCGAAGGCGAAACCTACCCACCCGAAAACATCCGAGATGGTGAACAACGCTATTAAGGAGATGAAGGAGCGCAGCGGATCTTCCCTTCAAGCTATCAAGAAGTACATCGCGGCTCAGTACAAGGTCGACGCCGAAAAACTTGCGCCGTTCATAAGGAAATATTTGAAAAGCGCCGTCGAATCCGGCGCACTTATCCAGACTAAAGGCAAAGGTGCCTCGGGATCGTTCAAGCTAGAGTCGAAGTCCGCCGCGGCAAAGAAGCCCGCCGGCGCATCTGGCAAGGCCGCCGCGAAATCCGCGTCAGCGGCCTCGAAGACGAAGAAGGCCACCGCTTCTGCGGCCGGCGCCAAGAGCAAGAAGGCCGCCGCGTCCGCCTCGGCCGCTTCGGGTTCCCCGTCCAAGTCCAAGGCGTCGGCTGGCGCGACCGCCAGGGACAAGAAGGCCGCCGCAGCAGCCAAGAAGAAGCCCGCAGCCAAGAAGGCGGCCGCCCCAGCCAAGGCGAAGGGGGGCGCCGCACCGAAAGCTAAGAAGACTGCGAAACCGCCCACCAAGAAACCAAAAGCGCCAAAACCTAAGAAGGCAGCGGCCACCACGCCCAAGTCCAAACCGGCCGCCAAGAAGGCGACCGCCGCTAAGAAGTAAGTCTACCTACCTAGTAACCACGGTCGCGTGTCCCGCGTCTCACCGGCGGCGGGCGGCGCGGCGCGGCGCGGCGCCGGTGACGCTGTTGCTACGTACGGCGGCAACGCACCGAGATGCTGACAACGCTCGTGCTCGCTCACCCTCCTCCAAACCGCGGCGCTCACGGAGCGCTAACCAAAAAGCCCTTTTCAGGGCTAACAGAAATTTCATGAATACAAAGTAATAGGTATTCGTTTCTGTATACAAGAAGGGGCCGTCAAAACGTTTAACAACAATAACAAACAAACAAATTTATAATAAATAACACATTCACGCAAGCACAGCTCATACGAAACATAAGATTATGTAGGTAGGTACCTGCTTAGGTTGTTAGGTATACAACTACTAGATGACATCTATAGATCTACGACAATATCTTATTAATTTATTATATATATATATACTAACGAGATAGTTAGGTACCTATGTATGTACCTACCTACCTAGCCTGCCTACCTACCTACATACCCATACCCATCTATACGTATATCATGAGAGAGATCATGATAATGTAACGAACGAATAGTAGATTTCGTTGCAAATACAAAAATTAACAATACTACATACCTACTCGTTTATTTATTATAATATAGGTACATAATACATTTAGAATATTATCCAGTCCAGGCATCGGTTGCTTGTTGCCGCGCTGCCCGGTGCGGAGCGCGCTTGCGCGTTTCGAGATTTCGTTTCGTTTCTATGTTTACCCCTACCACTGACGCGGCTACGCCGACCGCGTATAAATACCCGGTGCGCCCGGATTTTAAAAAATACTCCTCATACTGTTGCCTTCGCGCGCGCACACCGTAATCTACGCGTGTGTATTGTTCTTTTTGTGTGTAACAAATATTATAAATAATCAAGATGTCCGGTCGCGGCAAAGGTGGTAAGGTCAAGGGAAAGGCAAAGTCTCGCTCCAACCGTGCTGGACTCCAGTTTCCGGTGGGACGTATACACAGGCTGCTGCGTAATGGTAACTACGCTGAACGTGTCGGTGCCGGCGCACCCGTATACTTGGCCGCCGTAATGGAGTATCTGGCCGCTGAAGTTCTCGAGTTGGCTGGCAACGCCGCGAGGGACAACAAGAAGACCAGGATCATCCCGCGTCACCTGCAGTTGGCCATCCGCAACGACGAGGAGTTGAACAAACTGCTCTCCGGCGTGACCATCGCTCAAGGCGGTGTACTGCCCAACATCCAGGCTGTACTCCTCCCCAAGAAGACTGAGAAGAAGGCATAAGTCTGCGACACCACCACGCGTCGCACAATCGTCGACGTTACGGCGGCGGTCCGTGTGGATTGCGCGGCCGATCATCTCGGCTCGTTAGCATTCTAAACAAAAGGCCCTTTTCAGGGCCACAATATGATTCGTCAACATTATATAACCACCAACAATGACCGTTTCTTTATCAGAGTTGTCGTCTAACAAAAACGTACCTACCTTTTTATATATGCCTATAGATTTACAATGTATACTTACAATACTCCTACTTTACTTTAGGTACATATACGTACCTTACATGACGTAGCGACGCATCCTTTCAACTACCTATTATTCTAGGTAGATAAACGTATAATAATTATTTACCTGCCTATCTGATCCATAGAGTATTTAATAATAAAATTAAATATAAATAAATAGATTTTAATCAACATGGATGCGTTGAAGATACAAGATACATAGCTATGAACATACATATACATACCTATTTATTATGTAGGTATGTTCCGTCACCTTCTTTTAATTAGGTAGGTAGGTATATTGATTGATTGAAATTGAAATCATAATTGTTAAGTAAACAAATCAAAACTACAATAAACTTGTGGAAAGATAGCCCGGGAACGCACCGTGGGGGTGGGTAATGTACGTACATAAAACATTATGTGTACCTACTTACATTTATTATAATAACTAGCGGGCCCAGCAAACGTTGTCTTGCCTTGTATCATAATCTTCCTGCCCTTTTCTTCCATTCATCCCTATCAGCCGTCATCTCAATCATTCATTCAATTTCCCGTATCTTACCCTGATAAAAAAAATTTTAGAACCCGATTACGGTGCCACCTACTGGCTCAAATTGTAAATCTAAATCATCCAGGGGGACCCATTTAAACATAGGTACACAAAAAAAAAATCAAAATCACACCAGCAGCTTATGAGTAGGTCGGAAAATGCACAGAACGCCATCTACCGAAATAGAAACCTCACAGAAAACAACGCCATTTGTGTTCGTGTTTTAATTCTGTCAAATCTGTCAATCCGTTCCCGATACAAAATCAGTGTAGGGCATAGTTAACTACAATTTTGTAATCTGATTACTAATTACGATTAAAAGTAGTTAACTACATGTAGTTATGATTACATGTAACTTAACTACAGTAATCAAACTACATTATGTAGTTGTTAATTTGATTGCTGCAATCTAGTAGTTATAATTACTGATTATTATTTAATTATTTTTTTTGCAATTAAATAAACATGTAATGTGAAGTAATACTATTTGTTTTGGAATATGGCTGCAAGGATTAAAGTCGTAGATATTATGTACTTATACTCGTACTTATCAGATCTTAATTACTTTTTATTGACTTGTAAAAAAAAAAAACTCAGCAAACATCAACTTGATTCAAATTATTTGCGAATCAAATAAATAACCAAAAAAGGTTGATTGGGTTAATCATTTAAATTAGCTTTTAGTACTACACGTTTTTCAAACATTTCATCCGATAGCCTGTGGGATTTGGGATGGTTTATCATAGTTGCGTATGAAAACAGTCTTTCCACTGGAACCGAAGAAGGCAATGCGCTCTTGCTCTAACACACGCGACTACAACGCGATGCGCTAACTACAGTACGCGCGTCATAAGTTGGCCGGACTGAAGTTAGCTGTTTGGTTGCGCAGTACACAATTTTTAACGTAAACAATCCACTGCGCATTAAAACGGCGAACTTCACTCCGGCCAACTTATGCCGCGCGTACTGTACCTACCAAACGACAAGTCGAAACACGCGCGATAGTCGTTCATGTACTTACATGAACGAATATCGCGCGTGTTAGCTTGTTTAATGACGCAACATCATTTTAAATCTGTAGTTATAAAAAGTAATCAAGTAATCGTGATTGCAACTACAATTAGTAGTTAGTAGTCAAAATTTTTAACTACATATTTCGATTTTTTTATGTAGTTTGTAGTTATGATTACTTATTACTTTATGTAGTGGTAGTTAGTAATCAGTAGTTAGATTACATTTTGCCCAATACTGTAGAAAATGTATGAGAAAATATTTTTTCTGCATGTTCTTTTTCTTTAGCGAATGTTTAGATATGATTGAATTTGAACTTTGTAAAGCGGTAATAAAGTGCAAATTGACTCTTTGACGTTAGGAACACACCTACATTGCTTAGACAACAATGAGTGCTTGTAATTTAATATGAACTTTATGCAATTGCAATAAAGCTCAAATTGACTCTACGTTTTAGTTACAAATCGTTTGTATGGGAAAAAGAAAAGGGCTGTTTTTAGGGATTTTCCGGCAATTATTTGAATTTTTCTCGCCGTAAAAACCATCCTTGAACTTCAACGAACATTTTAAAAAAGAATTGGCCAAATTGGTCCAGGCGTTGTTGAGTTATGCGCTTACCAACACATTTTGCGATTCATTTTTATATTATAGATAAATTATTATTATGTTTCTATGAATCGAATAATAATCATTATTATAATAGAACTATTTTGGTACATACATATTTGTATTGTGTAGGTTATTATTATTATTATTATTTTTATTTATTTTTTTATTATTTTAATTATTTTTTTTTGGATATTAGCACAGTATATTATTAAGTATGTACTTAATCCAAGTTTCAACCGAACGCAGTCCCCCCCCCCCCCCCCGCCCCTGCAGTTCCGAATCGCTGTGTCCCCCACGCCCCGCGCGCGAACTACTCGCTGCTATTGAAGCGTTGCGATTGGTCCGCTGCGAGCGAGGCTACCGCGCTGTTCGTCACGAATGTCTAAAGCGAGAGTAGCGTATAAATACGAGTGTTGGTCGCGTTCACGTTTTTGGACCGCTCGCAGCCTACTACGCCTCTTCTGGACTACAGTGCTCGGATTGCAGTGCCTCCAGGAATCCAATCCAGTGCAGTGAGAACAAAGTGCGCGTACGATACCGCTCGGACCGTTTCCTTCGCCGCGTTTGCGTCGTCCGCCGTGTGTGCGGCAGTGTTCCTCGCGGGGCACTGACGTAGACACGGTGGGACCAACGTCGCCGAAGCCGTCGCCGCCGGTGTGCTTCTCAGCACGCCGCACGGTCGCGGTCTA
Organism: Acronicta aceris; assembly: GCA_910591435.1. Classification (NCBI taxonomy): domain Eukaryota; kingdom Metazoa; phylum Arthropoda; class Insecta; order Lepidoptera; family Noctuidae; genus Acronicta; species Acronicta aceris. The sequence goes on along the minus strand of OU342786.1, from coordinate 3,928,639 downwards.
GGCTTCGCGTCCCACGCGATGCCATCGCCCCCAAAAGGCCCTTCTCAGGGCCAACCACCGCGCTCCTCGCCGCCGCAAGCGCTCCCGATCTCGACGGTAGCAGCCGCAAGCCCGCGCCGAACCGCGTCGAACCCCGACATCCGTCCCCGATCCGACGCGACCGCCGGGACATCGCGCGCTACGAACAATGCCGGCCCGCAGTCAGTGTGCGCGCGTTTAAGTACCGCGTCGCAAGCGCCCCTAGCGGCGCAACATGGAACTACGCGTCCCGCCGTGACCCGCGCCCCGCCCGCCACCGCCGTGCGTCCTCCGTCGTTCCGTCCGGTACCGATGGAGGTGTCGAACCCCCCCGCCGCGCCCCGCGCGTCCGCATCCCGCGCCTCCACCCGCGCAGCTCCATCTCCCAAAACGGGGACGATGTCGAGCAAGCCCAGTGCCGTCGCGAAGGGTAAAAGTGCCAGTGACAAGGTGTCAGTGTCCGCGCCACAAACGCCTACCGACCCGACAGTGCCCAGGCAGGCCGCACTCATGTCGCCTCCTGCCCCCCGTGGTTCCGCTCCGTCGTCGCCGGCGTCGATGTCGATGTACTCGGCTCATGCGAGCTCGACGTCGTCCATCGACTCCGCGGCGAGCACCAGCAGCGCGCGCAGAGCTGCGCTGCCCAAGACCCGGCCCAGCTCGGGAGGTGGAAAGGCACCCTCCCTCCCGAACCTAGACACCATACCCCCGGTGAGTCAGATTACATTTGACCTTGAATATAATTTTGACTTGCCGAGGCTTGCACAACGCAGGCAGCGCAGCCCCGACGACGAAGACGTCGCCGAAGAGGCCAAGCGCCCGTGCGTAGACGCCGCGGCGCCTACCGCCGCTGACACTACGCGCGCACCGACACCACCCGCCGGCGCCGCAGCCCCCGCGCGCGCTACCACCTCCGGTAGCGCAGCGAAGGGTAAGCCGGAGAAGAAACTCCGCTACCCCCCGCTGGTAGTGGAAAAGATGCCGGACTGGGCGCGCCACTTCAGGGCGCTCAGAGACAAGCTGGGCCGGGCACCAAACGCGCGCCCCTTCCAGCAGGGGGTGAAATTCACCCCCCAGAATGACACCGAATTCCGTCTGGTACAGAGGTACCTGACGGAATTGGAGAAGGAGACCAACATTTCTTGGTTCTCCTACTCCCTACCAGCCGACCGCAGTGTCAAGGTGGCCATAAGGGGGCTACCAGTGGACACGGCGCCCGAAGATATAGAGGAGGAGCTCCGCGCGCTCGGATATGAGCCGGAGTATGTCAGGCATATAAATGCCCGACAAGGACGACCCGGCTGCATATACCACGCCGTCCTCAAGAAGACCCCAAACCTGACCCCGGGCATATACGAGATCACAGAACTCCTGTGCATGCCCGGTGTCAAAATAGAGGCCTGGCGTGGGAAGAAGGGGCCAGCGCAGTGCCACAGGTGCCAGCAATTTCGGCACTCATCTGCGCAGTGCCACCGCCCGCTCGCCTGCGTGAGATGTGGCGGCGGCCATCGGGCGTCTGACTGCCCGAGGCCGAAGGAAGAGGCCGCCACCTGTATCAACTGCGGAGGGGCACACCCGGCGAACAATGCCAAGTGCCCCGTACGCGCCCGCGAACTACGTAACAAGCGAGCGGGCACGGCCGCCATCACCGGGGACTCGCGCCGGCCGACCGCGGCCACCGAGAGGCAGAGCGCCCCCGCAGACACAGAAGCACCCTCCACCACACTGATGGCGGCCGCAAACGGCCCCTCAGCGCGCGACTCGGCCACCGCCTCCTCGGGGCGGAGGAAAAAGAGGCGTGGAGGAAGAAGAAAGCGGTCCAAAAAGCCGCTTCAAGACGACCAACCAGACCCACAAAGTGACAAGGAGGTTGTCACCGCCGACACACCAGCTAACGAAATAGTTAGTAAACAAGTGGGCGGTGACAAGTCACGCCACGCCTCCCAACACGGAAAGGACGACCGCAGTCAGCCGCCGACCAATAGCGGCGCGACATACGCGCAGACAGCGCAGTCTGGCGGGAAAACCGCAAGACAGCAGCCCGCGGGTAGTAACACCCATCACGCGCAGGCCAAGAGGGGCCGCGCAGCCGGCGCAATTAATGCGCACGCGCAAACGTGCCAAGATGGGCGACGGGTGTTACTACCCACACCGACCACAGCACAGACTGCACGCAGCCGCGACACAGAGTCGGCGGCGGCCCCCGGGGAGGCAACGTACGCCCAGACCCCAGGGGCACATAGCAATAACAACAACACAGACGCTATAGAGGTCGCGATCCGGGTCCTACAAGATGTGCTGCTAGCGCTGCGCAGAGGCGAGGACCCGGTGCGCGCTATCCTCAACGGCATGGCCACCCTTATCGGTCATGTCTAAGCCGTTGAGGATGATACACTGGAACGCCCGCGGCCTCAAAGACAAGGTCGCCCTCCTCCGCCCCCTCCTGCAAGAACAGGACATAGACGTGGCGCTCATAAGCGAGACGTTCCTGGGACCGGAGGACAAGATCAGACTCCCGGGATACCTCGTTTATAGGAAAGATGAGCGATCGGCGACACACAAATACCGCGGTCTGGCGGTACTTGTTCGGCGAAGAGTCGTTCATCAAGAGCTTCCCGTACCCACACTGAGCGGCGAAATGTACGCGCTGGGTGTACAACTGCACGCCGCCGGTGAGCACCTGTGTGTGTACGCGGCTTACAAGCCACCGAGCGTGCGGCTAGAGCCGAACAACATACACAGGTTGCTGGACACGCCTCACCCGACCATCATAGCCGGCGACCTAAACTGCAAGCACCCAGCGTGGAACTCTCACACCACGAATGCCGACGGGAATGCGCTCTTCGCCGACGCAGAGGCCCGAGGATACGGGGTGTCCGGCCCCGAGGCGCCCACCCACTACCCGGCAAACATCGCCCACCTACCCGACGTGTTGGACATCGTCGTGCACAACGGCCTCAGCTGCCAGATCACGCAGCACGTGCTGGACGACGAACTGCGGTCGGATCACCAGCCAGTGCTGGTCGTCGTCTCAGCACCGCCCACCCGATTCGCTCATCTAGCGCCACGTCGCCGCACGGACTGGAAAGCCTTCGCGGCGAAGTTGGAGACCACCACGCCCACTCGGCCTATCACCAAGGGTGAAGATGTCAATGAGCTGGCGGACGAGCTCACCGCTTGTATGCAGCACGCCTTAGAGTCGGCGACTGCATCAAACTCCGCACCACAGGGGCAACTCCCCGCGCTCCCCGCACGCATTGCGCGCATGATCGCCGACAAGAGGCGTCTACGCAAGCGGTGGCAAACAACCAGATGCCCACAACTGAAGACCCAGCTCAATGCATTGACGGACAAGGTGAAGGCCGAGCTCCAGGCATACACCACCGAGAGCTGGGAGGACTACATTCACTCCGCCGACAGCGACTGGCCGTCGGTGCATCGCCTATGCCGACGCCTAAGAAACACCCCAGCTCCGGTGCGCCCACTCATAGACAGCGACGGGGCGTTAAGATACACTGCCGCAGACCGGGCAGAGATCTTCGCCTCTCACCTGGAGCGTCAGTTCACGCCGAACCCGACCGACGACACGGAGCACGTCGCAGCAGTCGAGAGGCACCTTAGAGAGTACTTGAACACGCCGACAGCCCCCGAGGAGGAGCACTTCTTTATCTCCCCGGGCCAAGTAAAACGGGCCATCGCACGCTGCAAGCCCAAGAAGGCCCCCGGTGCGGATGGCATCACGAATACCGCGCTACGCCACATCCCCCACCGGACGGTGGCGGCGTTAGCGCGCTTGTACACAGGCATCCTCCGCACCGGGACCTTCCCCGACGTATGGAAGACGGGGAAAATTATAATGATCCCCAAACCGGGGAAAAACATGAGGAAGCCGGAGGGCTATCGGCCGATCACGCTGCTGGCCACCACCTCTAAGGTGTTTGAGGCGCTCCTGCTGCGATTCCTGGTACCCCACATCACCCCTCGGGCAGAACAATTCGGGTTCCGCGCTGAACACAGCACGACGCTTCAGTTGTCGAGGGTGCTGCACATACTGACAGCGGCTGTAAATAAGCGTGAGTACGCCGCCGCAGTATTCCTCGACATGGAGAAGGCGTTTGATAGAGTCTGGCATACCGGTCTGCTCTACAAACTGACGCACACGACCACGCCCCGTCGACTTGTACAGGTGGTCTCCTCCTTCCTACAGGATAGACGGTTCAAGGTTGCGGTGGAGGACCAGCTGTCTGGCGCGTACCCCATCTCCGCGGGGGTGCCCCAGGGCAGCTGTTTATCGCCTGTGTTATACGCCGTATACACCGACGACATCCCCGCCACGCACTCCTCGACGCTCGCGCTGTACGCGGACGACGCCGCGTACCTCACCACCTCGCTCTCGGCGGCCCACGCGGCCGTTAAGATGCAGCGCGCGCTGGACGACCTCCCCGACTGGCTCCGCAAGTGGAGACTGTCGGTCAACGTGGGTAAGACACAGGCGATCATAGTCACAGGACGCGGTGACTTTCACCCACCCAACCTTGAACTCATGGGGGCCGATATCGCATGGGCCCGGACCGCCAAGTACTTGGGGGTCACCATCGACCATCGGCTCACCATGGGCCCGCACGTCCGGAAGACAGTCGCGCGGGTGAAGACCACGCGCCACCTGCTCCGGCCGGTGCTCTCCTCGAATCTGCCCCTACGAGTCAAGCTGGGCGTCTACAAGACCTATATTCGCCCGCAGCTTACGTATGCTGCCCCAGCTTGGCTCGCCCTCACGTGCGAGTCGCACAGAAAGAAACTTAGGGCTATTCAGAACACTACATTACGCCAAATCACTCACGCGGCTCGCTACGTGAGGAATTCTGTGATCCACAGGGACCTCCGGGTTGAGAGCATCGAGCACTTCGTCGAAGGGATGGCGAAGAAGATGTTCGCGCGTGCCGACGCCTCCGCCTGGCTGCACATCAAGGGCATGGCGCCCTGGCACGCGCGCCCCCCCGACGCCAGGCGCTACCCGCGCGACCTCCTGCCCGTAGACCACAGTGCGGGCCACCCACCGGACTTGACACCTGAACGGGCCGCACCCACTCTACACGCGACCCGTTCAAACAATGAGACTCCACAAAACACATAACACACACCCCGCCGCGCGCGTTGCTGTCTAAGTTAACATAGGCGCAACGCCCGCGAGGCGCATACAAAACATTACTCCGCAATCGCGATGACTCACGCGCGGCTACCCGCGCGACGCCCTCGGGCGAGTGCGGGAACGCCGTAGCAACCACTGAGCGACGCACACACACACACAAAGTCGCCCAGTACACCACCTCGTCTCGGTTCTTGCAGTGTCTTTGGCTAGCCCTGATTTCACTGTAAAAACCGGGTCAGACACCGATTTCGCAGGGGGCGCCACCTAAAGTCGCTGCCCTGTTGCTTGATCGGTCTTCGCCGGGCCTCCCCCGGGCAACCGGGGGTCTCACCTAGCGGGGATCTGGTCGCACGGGCAGCGTGAAACACTTAGGGCGCTCCTGCCGAAAAACACATAGCAACGACTCCCGGCGAAGCGAAAGCCGAGCCAAAATAACGGTAGGGTTCGCGTGCGCGCGCGTGTGCGCGCCCCCACATCCTACACACAAAGGGGTACATTAACCCGCCCCAATGACCGGGCTAACTTATTAGCCCGCGCCAGATGCCTCGGCCAGGGGGCCTACGCCCCGACGCCGACTCCTCGCACCCCATGCGGGGTGATGAGAAGACATAAGTGGTTCACGTTTTTATACAGCCACTGAACGCCGCTTCGGTAGCACGTCTGTCATTATTTCTCAACGTTGTGGTAGTAAAGTCTACACGAACTCTCTATAATGCCGCCCAAGACAAGTGGTAAGGCCGCCAAGAAATCTGGCAAGGCCCAGAAGAACATCTCCAAGACCGACAAGAAAAAGAAGAAGCACAAGAGGAAGGAGAGCTACGCCATCTACATCTACAAGGTGTTGAAGCAGGTGCACCCCGACACCGGTATCTCCAGCAAGGCGATGTCAATCATGAACTCTTTCGTGAACGACATCTTCGAGCGCATCGCCGCCGAAGCTTCCCGCCTCGCCCATTACAACAAGAGGTCCACGATCACGTCGAGGGAGGTGCAGACGTCCGTCAGGCTCCTGCTGCCCGGCGAGCTCGCCAAGCACGCCGTCAGTGAGGGCACGAAGGCCGTCACCAAATACACCAGCTCCAAGTGAGCGGTCGGGTAGCTAGCGAGAGCCGCCCGCCGCAGCCGCCGCCGACGCAGACCGTTTGGTCGTTTTGGTGTGTTCGTTCGTTGATTGTGTGCCGGCGCGTGTGTCGAGTTTTGTGTCGTCGTCGTACGTATGTAGATATGCGTGTGCCTATATATATTTACAATATATATACGTACCCACTTGTCTACAGCTTACGCGATGCGCATGATTAATTCACGCACACGTCTAACGCGCCACGTACCTACACATATCATCGCTAATCACTTCAGACCAACGGGGGGCGAGCGCGCGCGCACGCGAAGACAAAAAGGCCCTTTTCAGGGCCACAAATTTTCTCATGTGATCTCAAATTCACGTTTCTGTAATTTGATGTCCGTCAAAACGTACAACTACATATATAGTAGGTAGGTAGGTAGGTAGGTACATACATATGCATGCATGCATGCATGCATATGTATGTACCTACCTACCTAACTAACTACCATACATACATACCTACCTACCTACCTACCTACCTACCTAATGTCGCGCACAGATAGATGGATACAAAACAAACCTTATTGTCGAGAGTGACATCGGTAATTAGGTAGGTAGGTACTTACTTACTTACAATAAACGAAATGGTACCTAATAAGCATTTTCATATGCATAGGTGCATACCTACTTACCAAGCCAAAATGAAACTTGATTAATTTCATCAAAACAAGAATGAAAGAAAGATAGATAGATAGATAATATAATGTGTTACTAGGTAAGCACCTAGCATTACTTAGGTAGATTATATATTTATTAAATTAATATTGCACTATGATGCGAGTAGGTACCTATTTATTATAATATTAATATGTCTAAGCACATATTAAACATAATTATGTACCTACTTCCTAAGAATTTTAGAACTTTTTCTTATTTCATTTAGTGCGTTTTTATTCCGCGAGAGGGCGCGCGGTGTCGCGCACGCTAGTCCCGCCGGCGAACCGCACGGTATAAATAAGACCGACACGCTCGCTTACAATTTTATTCTCTCTCGCCCGTCCGAAGTGAGTGCTGGTCGACGCGAACGCGCGTTTTTACAATTCCATATAGATATTGTCGATAATATTTTAGTGTTGCTTGCTTGTTTGTGTTGCACACTATTTTGTTGTGTGTGTTAAAATGGCGCGCACAAAGCAGACCGCTCGTAAATCCACCGGTGGCAAGGCGCCGAGGAAACAGCTCGCCACTAAGGCTGCGCGCAAGAGCGCACCAGCCACAGGCGGTGTCAAGAAGCCCCATCGCTACAGGCCCGGTACGGTGGCCCTCCGCGAGATCCGTCGCTACCAGAAGAGTACCGAGCTTCTGATCCGCAAGCTTCCGTTCCAGCGGCTCGTGCGTGAGATCGCCCAGGACTTCAAGACCGATCTACGTTTCCAGAGCTCCGCTGTGATGGCGCTGCAGGAGGCAAGCGAAGCTTATCTCGTGGGTCTCTTCGAAGACACCAACCTGTGCGCGATTCACGCGAAACGCGTCACCATTATGCCGAAGGACATTCAGCTGGCGCGCAGAATCCGAGGCGAACGCGCTTAGACGTGTCCGCCGTGTCACACTCGTCATCATTGTGTGTCTACTTACACCAATGTGTTGCGTGCTGGCACACACAAAAGGCCCTTTTCAGGGCCACATATGTATCAGATTATTTAAATCGATCTCTTCGCATCCGAGACGCTCAAAAACGTTCAAAACAGTTATATATACTGCTTACCTACTATATACACTGTCTATATCTCCAGAGTAGAGAAGAGATAAAATACCATACCATACTATACTATACTATACATATACACAGAAACGCCTACCTACCTAAACCCACCCAATAATAAGCCGATAACTTATAATTACTATTGCTTTCAACAAATATCCTCCTTACTATCCCTAGGTAAATACAAATCTTGTCTACCGTGTTGTCGTGTGATTTTGTATTATGAATAATTACCTATAATAAAATTATTATGTATGTATGTATGTATGTAGGTAGGTAGGTAGGTAGGTAGGTAGGTACAGCATTATTTACTCGCTTACATATTAAATCATTATGAAAAAATAATATGTAGTGGTGTGATAAACGCATACAACGAACGAATTAAGAAACTAGGCTGGCTGGCTGGCTAGCGGACGAGCGAGCGAGCGTGCGTGCGTGCAGTGCAGTGACGTATTGTATTCCGTGGTGTCGTCCAATCCACGAGCGTCGTCGGTCGGCGGTCGCCTCGCCCCCCGCTCACCTCACGCCGCCGTGATCGACCGTTGGTATAAATATAAGCGGGGCGATTGGACAATTTTTATCCAGTCTTCCGTTCGTCGAGCAAGCGGCAGGCAGCAAGCGCCAGTCTTATTTCGCGTGTGTCGTGTACAACCTCCTCTTAAGCAAAACAAGATGACCGGTCGCGGCAAGGGAGGAAAGGGTCTGGGAAAAGGAGGAGCCAAGCGTCACAGGAAAGTACTTCGTGATAACATCCAGGGTATCACGAAACCCGCCATCCGTCGTCTGGCTCGCAGAGGTGGCGTGAAACGTATCTCCGGTCTGATTTACGAAGAGACCCGCGGCGTGCTGAAGGTGTTCCTCGAGAACGTGATCCGCGATGCGGTCACATACACCGAGCACGCCAAGAGGAAGACCGTCACCGCCATGGACGTCGTGTACGCTCTGAAACGCCAGGGCCGCACCCTGTACGGTTTCGGCGGTTAGATCTGTAGCTACGCTGCGTCGTCGTCGTCGTCGTGCACTGTGGCACTCTAGATACGATGGTGGACGCGTGCGGTGTTTGTATTTTTTTTTAAAATAGACTATGACATCGTGCGCGGTTTCGGCCATGCGTGTATAGATGCTGCATATTTAAAAAAAAGGCCCTTTTCAGGGCCGCACATGATTCTGATACTGAATTTGTAAAATTTCTTATGGAGAGCCGTCACCGAAACGTACCTACCTACCTAAATACCTTAACATTGCAATTTGCACACACCCGACCGGACTGTACTAATAACGATTACTTACTTCGGTATTATTGCATAATACCTAACCCAGTAAATAGTACAGTATAAAATTATATAAATTATTGGGAGAACTTACCACCATCGAACGCGAATTTCAGCCTGACTGATGCACCGGTGCGGTGCGGTCGGCTCGACTCGCGGTGTGGCGATGGACGGGATGACGACGCGACATCACGACATCAAAATTTTGCTCTTAGATGACCACCTGAAATGAGATCATAATTTTAATTTATCAAGTTACTTAGCTATTATTATAACTGGTAGGTAGTGGTACTCTGTACCTGCATACCTTTTTATTTTGTTTATTTATCTATCTAAGAAAGAAAGATACTACCTATGTAGGTGCTCACTGCATACCTAGCTTGTATTTTGTTGTTAGCGTAAGTAGGTATGTACTTACCTACTTAATAATATTAACTGTTACATTATGTAGGTACCTTCCTGCTTAGTATACTCCTGCGGTACCTACCTACCTACCTACCTACCTACCTACCTACCTATATACCTACTTACAACGAAAATAAATAATTACGTAGACCAGGTACCTACCTACATAATGCACTCTCGTCGCTCACTCAAACCTACCTACCTACCTACCTACCTACCTTCCTTCCTTAGGTTCCTATTAGGGATTCTGTTCAGACAAGATCGACAGGACAGGGCTATCGCTCTAGGATAACAAGAGGTGAGTACTCACACGAACACGATCACGTTCCGCTCATGATACCCATCATGCGCGCGCCATTATTATTAAGTACTAGGTACTTACCTAAGTAGTATAGAAATATATTCTAAACTTAGGTATATGTAATATTATTATAATAACCGTAAAAAATAAAATACATTTATTATTATAATTTACTCGTAGTATATTAATTCGTTGCACTCGTTGGTCGTCCTGAACGGAGCCGCGTCCGTCCTTAACTCTCGTGCGGCGCGACGTGTTTTACGACGGTTCACTTTTAGGTCGATATTAGGTTCGACTTTTAGGTCGATATCCACGAATTCATGTCACCGGTCAGGCTCGATATCCTCCCTGTTGATGCGTCGACCTCTATATTTAATAACTATCACTTTTATAGAGAAAAATACATTTTGAACGGGACCCGACCTACGCCCGGTACGCAGTCGCCAAAATAAATCGCCGCGCCAGCCCGAATACGCACACCACCAGCATAAATTTCACATCAAACCGTAGTCACGTTCATTATATGTACGGAAACGTAAACACATAGCGTCTAAAATTATAATAACCATTATTTAATTATATTTTATCCGATGCGTGTTAGTGAAAAGTTTGAAGTGTTCATACGAGAAACAGTCCCGCGACATCGCGGCGCTCGTTACGGTAAAGTTTCGTCGTACCTTAGTGTACGTATTCGAAATTTGAAAAACCTCTAAGTAAGTGGCGACATCTGAGTCTATATCGGTCTCTACGTGTTTTTGTTACCTCTACATAGATTCTTTCTACCTAGTTCGTGTTCGTTCGTTTGTTTGTTAGTTAGTTAATTAATTGAACAACAAATATAAGAAATGGCAGACACCGCAGTGGCCACCGAAGCTCCGGCTCCAGCTACACCGGCGAAGAAGCAAGCTAGACAGGCGGGAGGCGCTGGTGGCGCGAAGAAGCCGAAGGCGAAACCTACCCACCCGAAAACATCCGAGATGGTGAACAACGCTATTAAGGAGATGAAGGAGCGCAGCGGATCTTCCCTTCAAGCTATCAAGAAGTACATCGCGGCTCAGTACAAGGTCGACGCCGAAAAACTTGCGCCGTTCATAAGGAAATATTTGAAAAGCGCCGTCGAATCCGGCGCACTTATCCAGACTAAAGGCAAAGGTGCCTCGGGATCGTTCAAGCTAGAGTCGAAGTCCGCCGCGGCAAAGAAGCCCGCCGGCGCATCTGGCAAGGCCGCCGCGAAATCCGCGTCAGCGGCCTCGAAGACGAAGAAGGCCACCGCTTCTGCGGCCGGCGCCAAGAGCAAGAAGGCCGCCGCGTCCGCCTCGGCCGCTTCGGGTTCCCCGTCCAAGTCCAAGGCGTCGGCTGGCGCGACCGCCAGGGACAAGAAGGCCGCCGCAGCAGCCAAGAAGAAGCCCGCAGCCAAGAAGGCGGCCGCCCCAGCCAAGGCGAAGGGGGGCGCCGCACCGAAAGCTAAGAAGACTGCGAAACCGCCCACCAAGAAACCAAAAGCGCCAAAACCTAAGAAGGCAGCGGCCACCACGCCCAAGTCCAAACCGGCCGCCAAGAAGGCGACCGCCGCTAAGAAGTAAGTCTACCTACCTAGTAACCACGGTCGCGTGTCCCGCGTCTCACCGGCGGCGGGCGGCGCGGCGCGGCGCGGCGCCGGTGACGCTGTTGCTACGTACGGCGGCAACGCACCGAGATGCTGACAACGCTCGTGCTCGCTCACCCTCCTCCAAACCGCGGCGCTCACGGAGCGCTAACCAAAAAGCCCTTTTCAGGGCTAACAGAAATTTCATGAATACAAAGTAATAGGTATTCGTTTCTGTATACAAGAAGGGGCCGTCAAAACGTTTAACAACAATAACAAACAAACAAATTTATAATAAATAACACATTCACGCAAGCACAGCTCATACGAAACATAAGATTATGTAGGTAGGTACCTGCTTAGGTTGTTAGGTATACAACTACTAGATGACATCTATAGATCTACGACAATATCTTATTAATTTATTATATATATATATACTAACGAGATAGTTAGGTACCTATGTATGTACCTACCTACCTAGCCTGCCTACCTACCTACATACCCATACCCATCTATACGTATATCATGAGAGAGATCATGATAATGTAACGAACGAATAGTAGATTTCGTTGCAAATACAAAAATTAACAATACTACATACCTACTCGTTTATTTATTATAATATAGGTACATAATACATTTAGAATATTATCCAGTCCAGGCATCGGTTGCTTGTTGCCGCGCTGCCCGGTGCGGAGCGCGCTTGCGCGTTTCGAGATTTCGTTTCGTTTCTATGTTTACCCCTACCACTGACGCGGCTACGCCGACCGCGTATAAATACCCGGTGCGCCCGGATTTTAAAAAATACTCCTCATACTGTTGCCTTCGCGCGCGCACACCGTAATCTACGCGTGTGTATTGTTCTTTTTGTGTGTAACAAATATTATAAATAATCAAGATGTCCGGTCGCGGCAAAGGTGGTAAGGTCAAGGGAAAGGCAAAGTCTCGCTCCAACCGTGCTGGACTCCAGTTTCCGGTGGGACGTATACACAGGCTGCTGCGTAATGGTAACTACGCTGAACGTGTCGGTGCCGGCGCACCCGTATACTTGGCCGCCGTAATGGAGTATCTGGCCGCTGAAGTTCTCGAGTTGGCTGGCAACGCCGCGAGGGACAACAAGAAGACCAGGATCATCCCGCGTCACCTGCAGTTGGCCATCCGCAACGACGAGGAGTTGAACAAACTGCTCTCCGGCGTGACCATCGCTCAAGGCGGTGTACTGCCCAACATCCAGGCTGTACTCCTCCCCAAGAAGACTGAGAAGAAGGCATAAGTCTGCGACACCACCACGCGTCGCACAATCGTCGACGTTACGGCGGCGGTCCGTGTGGATTGCGCGGCCGATCATCTCGGCTCGTTAGCATTCTAAACAAAAGGCCCTTTTCAGGGCCACAATATGATTCGTCAACATTATATAACCACCAACAATGACCGTTTCTTTATCAGAGTTGTCGTCTAACAAAAACGTACCTACCTTTTTATATATGCCTATAGATTTACAATGTATACTTACAATACTCCTACTTTACTTTAGGTACATATACGTACCTTACATGACGTAGCGACGCATCCTTTCAACTACCTATTATTCTAGGTAGATAAACGTATAATAATTATTTACCTGCCTATCTGATCCATAGAGTATTTAATAATAAAATTAAATATAAATAAATAGATTTTAATCAACATGGATGCGTTGAAGATACAAGATACATAGCTATGAACATACATATACATACCTATTTATTATGTAGGTATGTTCCGTCACCTTCTTTTAATTAGGTAGGTAGGTATATTGATTGATTGAAATTGAAATCATAATTGTTAAGTAAACAAATCAAAACTACAATAAACTTGTGGAAAGATAGCCCGGGAACGCACCGTGGGGGTGGGTAATGTACGTACATAAAACATTATGTGTACCTACTTACATTTATTATAATAACTAGCGGGCCCAGCAAACGTTGTCTTGCCTTGTATCATAATCTTCCTGCCCTTTTCTTCCATTCATCCCTATCAGCCGTCATCTCAATCATTCATTCAATTTCCCGTATCTTACCCTGATAAAAAAAATTTTAGAACCCGATTACGGTGCCACCTACTGGCTCAAATTGTAAATCTAAATCATCCAGGGGGACCCATTTAAACATAGGTACACAAAAAAAAAATCAAAATCACACCAGCAGCTTATGAGTAGGTCGGAAAATGCACAGAACGCCATCTACCGAAATAGAAACCTCACAGAAAACAACGCCATTTGTGTTCGTGTTTTAATTCTGTCAAATCTGTCAATCCGTTCCCGATACAAAATCAGTGTAGGGCATAGTTAACTACAATTTTGTAATCTGATTACTAATTACGATTAAAAGTAGTTAACTACATGTAGTTATGATTACATGTAACTTAACTACAGTAATCAAACTACATTATGTAGTTGTTAATTTGATTGCTGCAATCTAGTAGTTATAATTACTGATTATTATTTAATTATTTTTTTTGCAATTAAATAAACATGTAATGTGAAGTAATACTATTTGTTTTGGAATATGGCTGCAAGGATTAAAGTCGTAGATATTATGTACTTATACTCGTACTTATCAGATCTTAATTACTTTTTATTGACTTGTAAAAAAAAAAAACTCAGCAAACATCAACTTGATTCAAATTATTTGCGAATCAAATAAATAACCAAAAAAGGTTGATTGGGTTAATCATTTAAATTAGCTTTTAGTACTACACGTTTTTCAAACATTTCATCCGATAGCCTGTGGGATTTGGGATGGTTTATCATAGTTGCGTATGAAAACAGTCTTTCCACTGGAACCGAAGAAGGCAATGCGCTCTTGCTCTAACACACGCGACTACAACGCGATGCGCTAACTACAGTACGCGCGTCATAAGTTGGCCGGACTGAAGTTAGCTGTTTGGTTGCGCAGTACACAATTTTTAACGTAAACAATCCACTGCGCATTAAAACGGCGAACTTCACTCCGGCCAACTTATGCCGCGCGTACTGTACCTACCAAACGACAAGTCGAAACACGCGCGATAGTCGTTCATGTACTTACATGAACGAATATCGCGCGTGTTAGCTTGTTTAATGACGCAACATCATTTTAAATCTGTAGTTATAAAAAGTAATCAAGTAATCGTGATTGCAACTACAATTAGTAGTTAGTAGTCAAAATTTTTAACTACATATTTCGATTTTTTTATGTAGTTTGTAGTTATGATTACTTATTACTTTATGTAGTGGTAGTTAGTAATCAGTAGTTAGATTACATTTTGCCCAATACTGTAGAAAATGTATGAGAAAATATTTTTTCTGCATGTTCTTTTTCTTTAGCGAATGTTTAGATATGATTGAATTTGAACTTTGTAAAGCGGTAATAAAGTGCAAATTGACTCTTTGACGTTAGGAACACACCTACATTGCTTAGACAACAATGAGTGCTTGTAATTTAATATGAACTTTATGCAATTGCAATAAAGCTCAAATTGACTCTACGTTTTAGTTACAAATCGTTTGTATGGGAAAAAGAAAAGGGCTGTTTTTAGGGATTTTCCGGCAATTATTTGAATTTTTCTCGCCGTAAAAACCATCCTTGAACTTCAACGAACATTTTAAAAAAGAATTGGCCAAATTGGTCCAGGCGTTGTTGAGTTATGCGCTTACCAACACATTTTGCGATTCATTTTTATATTATAGATAAATTATTATTATGTTTCTATGAATCGAATAATAATCATTATTATAATAGAACTATTTTGGTACATACATATTTGTATTGTGTAGGTTATTATTATTATTATTATTTTTATTTATTTTTTTATTATTTTAATTATTTTTTTTTGGATATTAGCACAGTATATTATTAAGTATGTACTTAATCCAAGTTTCAACCGAACGCAGTCCCCCCCCCCCCCCCGCCCCTGCAGTTCCGAATCGCTGTGTCCCCCACGCCCCGCGCGCGAACTACTCGCTGCTATTGAAGCGTTGCGATTGGTCCGCTGCGAGCGAGGCTACCGCGCTGTTCGTCACGAATGTCTAAAGCGAGAGTAGCGTATAAATACGAGTGTTGGTCGCGTTCACGTTTTTATACAGCCACTGAACGCCGCTTCGGTAGCACGTCTGTCATTATTTCTCAACGTTGTGGTAGTAAAGTCTACACGAACTCTCTATAATGCCGCCCAAGACAAGTGGTAAGGCCGCCAAGAAATCTGGCAAGGCCCAGAAGAACATCTCCAAGACCGACAAGAAAAAGAAGAAGCACAAGAGGAAGGAGAGCTACGCCATCTACATCTACAAGGTGTTGAAGCAGGTGCACCCCGACACCGGTATCTCCAGCAAGGCGATGTCAATCATGAACTCTTTCGTGAACGACATCTTCGAGCGCATCGCCGCCGAAGCTTCCCGCCTCGCCCATTACAACAAGAGGTCCACGATCACGTCGAGGGAGGTGCAGACGTCCGTCAGGCTCCTGCTGCCCGGCGAGCTCGCCAAGCACGCCGTCAGTGAGGGCACGAAGGCCGTCACCAAATACACCAGCTCCAAGTGAGCGGTCGGGTAGCTAGCGAGAGCCGCCCGCCGCAGCCGCCGCCGACGCAGACCGTTTGGTCGTTTTGGTGTGTTCGTTCGTTGATTGTGTGCCGGCGCGTGTGTCGAGTTTTGTGTCGTCGTCGTACGTATGTAGATATGCGTGTGCCTATATATATTTACAATATATATACGTACCCACTTGTCTACAGCTTACGCGATGCGCATGATTAATTCACGCACACGTCTAACGCGCCACGTACCTACACATATCATCGCTAATCACTTCAGACCAACGGGGGGCGAGCGCGCGCGCACGCGAAGACAAAAAGGCCCTTTTCAGGGCCACAAATTTTCTCATGTGATCTCAAATTCACGTTTCTGTAATTTGATGTCCGTCAAAACGTACAACTACATATATAGTAGGTAGGTAGGTAGGTAGGTACATACATATGCATGCATGCATGCATGCATACATCTACCTACCTAACTAACTAACTACCATACATACATACCTACCTACCTACCTACCTACCTACCTAATGTCGCGCACAGATAGATGGATACAAAACAAACCTTATTGTCGAGAGTGACATCGGTAATTAGGTAGGTAGGTACTTACTTACTTACAATAAACGAAATGGTACCTAATAAGCATTTTCATATGCATAGGTGCATACCTACTTACCAAGCCAAAATGAAACTTGATTAATTTCATCAAAACAAGAATGAAAGAAAGATAGATAGATAGATAATATAATGTGTTACTAGGTAAGCACCTAGCATTACTTAGGTAGATTATATATTTATTAAATTAATATTGCACTATGATGCGAGTAGGTACCTATTTATTATAATATTAATATGTCTAAGCACATATTAAACATAATTATGTACCTACTTCCTAAGAATTTTAGAACTTTTTCTTATTTCATTTAGTGCGTTTTTATTCCGCGAGAGGGCGCGCGGTGTCGCGCACGCTAGTCCCGCCGGCGAACCGCACGGTATAAATAAGACCGACACGCTCGCTTACAATTTTATTCTCTCTCGCCCGTCCGAAGTGAGTGCTGGTCGACGCGAACGCGCGTTTTTACAATTCCATATAGATATTGTCGATAATATTTTAGTGTTGCTTGCTTGTTTGTGTTGCACACTATTTTGTTGTGTGTGTTAAAATGGCGCGCACAAAGCAGACCGCTCGTAAATCCACCGGTGGCAAGGCGCCGAGGAAACAGCTCGCCACTAAGGCTGCGCGCAAGAGCGCACCAGCCACAGGCGGTGTCAAGAAGCCCCATCGCTACAGGCCCGGTACGGTGGCCCTCCGCGAGATCCGTCGCTACCAGAAGAGTACCGAGCTTCTGATCCGCAAGCTTCCGTTCCAGCGGCTCGTGCGTGAGATCGCCCAGGACTTCAAGACCGATCTACGTTTCCAGAGCTCCGCTGTGATGGCGCTGCAGGAGGCAAGCGAAGCTTATCTCGTGGGTCTCTTCGAAGACACCAACCTGTGCGCGATTCACGCGAAACGCGTCACCATTATGCCGAAGGACATTCAGCTGGCGCGCAGAATCCGAGGCGAACGCGCTTAGACGTGTCCGCCGTGTCACACTCGTCATCATTGTGTGTCTACTTACACCAATGTGTTGCGTGCTGGCACACACAAAAGGCCCTTTTCAGGGCCACATATGTATCAGATTATTTAAATCGATCTCTTCGCATCCGAGACGCTCAAAAACGTTCAAAACAGTTATATATACTGCTTACCTACTATATACACTGTCTATATCTCCAGAGTAGAGAAGAGATAAAATACCATACCATACTATACTATACTATACATATACACAGAAACGCCTACCTACCTAAACCCACCCAATAATAAGCCGATAACTTATAATTACTATTGCTTTCAACAAATATCCTCCTTACTATCCCTAGGTAAATACAAATCTTGTCTACCGTGTTGTCGTGTGATTTTGTATTATGAATAATTACCTATAATAAAATTATTATGTATGTATGTATGTATGTAGGTAGGTAGGTAGGTAGGTAGGTAGGTACAGCATTATTTACTCGCTTACATATTAAATCATTATGAAAAAATAATATGTAGTGGTGTGATAAACGCATACAACGAACGAATTAAGAAACTAGGCTGGCTGGCTGGCTAGCGGACGAGCGAGCGAGCGTGCGTGCGTGCAGTGCAGTGACGTATTGTATTCCGTGGTGTCGTCCAATCCACGAGCGTCGTCGGTCGGCGGTCGCCTCGCCCCCCGCTCACCTCACGCCGCCGTGATCGACCGTTGGTATAAATATAAGCGGGGCGATTGGACAATTTTTATCCAGTCTTCCGTTCGTCGAGCAAGCGGCAGGCAGCAAGCGCCAGTCTTATTTCGCGTGTGTCGTGTACAACCTCCTCTTAAGCAAAACAAGATGACCGGTCGCGGCAAGGGAGGAAAGGGTCTGGGAAAAGGAGGAGCCAAGCGTCACAGGAAAGTACTTCGTGATAACATCCAGGGTATCACGAAACCCGCCATCCGTCGTCTGGCTCGCAGAGGTGGCGTGAAACGTATCTCCGGTCTGATTTACGAAGAGACCCGCGGCGTGCTGAAGGTGTTCCTCGAGAACGTGATCCGCGATGCGGTCACATACACCGAGCACGCCAAGAGGAAGACCGTCACCGCCATGGACGTCGTGTACGCTCTGAAACGCCAGGGCCGCACCCTGTACGGTTTCGGCGGTTAGATCTGTAGCTACGCTGCGTCGTCGTCGTCGTCGTGCACTGTGGCACTCTAGATACGATGGTGGACGCGTGCGGTGTTTGTATTTTTTTTTAAAATAGACTATGACATCGTGCGCGGTTTCGGCCATGCGTGTATAGATGCTGCATATTTAAAAAAAAGGCCCTTTTCAGGGCCGCACATGATTCTGATACTGAATTTGTAAAATTTCTTATGGAGAGCCGTCACCGAAACGTACCTACCTACCTAAATACCTTAACATTGCAATTTGCACACACCCGACCGGACTGTACTAATAACGATTACTTACTTCGGTATTATTGCATAATACCTAACCCAGTAAATAGTACAGTATAAAATTATATAAATTATTGGGAGAACTTACCACCATCGAACGCGAATTTCAGCCTGACTGATGCACCGGTGCGGTGCGGTCGGCTCGACTCGCGGTGTGGCGATGGACGGGATGACGACGCGACATCACGACATCAAAATTTTGCTCTTAGATGACCACCTGAAATGAGATCATAATTTTAATTTATCAAGTTACTTAGCTATTATTATAACTGGTAGGTAGTGGTACTCTGTACCTGCATACCTTTTTATTTTGTTTATTTATCTATCTAAGAAAGAAAGATACTACCTATGTAGGTGCTCACTGCATACCTAGCTTGTATTTTGTTGTTAGCGTAAGTAGGTATGTACTTACCTACTTAATAATATTAACTGTTACATTATGTAGGTACCTTCCTGCTTAGTATACTCCTGCGGTACCTACCTACCTACCTACCTACCTACCTACCTACCTATATACCTACTTACAACGAAAATAAATAATTACGTAGACCAGGTACCTACCTACATAATGCACTCTCGTCGCTCACTCAAACCTACCTACCTACCTACCTACCTACCTTCCTTCCTTAGGTTCCTATTAGGGATTCTGTTCAGACAAGATCGACAGGACAGGGCTATCGCTCTAGGATAACAAGAGGTGAGTACTCACACGAACACGATCACGTTCCGCTCATGATACCCATCATGCGCGCGCCATTATTATTAAGTACTAGGTACTTACCTAAGTAGTATAGAAATATATTCTAAACTTAGGTATATGTAATATTATTATAATAACCGTAAAAAATAAAATACATTTATTATTATAATTTACTCGTAGTATATTAATTCGTTGCACTCGTTGGTCGTCCTGAACGGAGCCGCGTCCGTCCTTAACTCTCGTGCGGCGCGACGTGTTTTACGACGGTTCACTTTTAGGTCGATATTAGGTTCGACTTTTAGGTCGATATCCACGAATTCATGTCACCGGTCAGGCTCGATATCCTCCCTGTTGATGCGTCGACCTCTATATTTAATAACTATCACTTTTATAGAGAAAAATACATTTTGAACGGGACCCGACCTACGCCCGGTACGCAGTCGCCAAAATAAATCGCCGCGCCAGCCCGAATACGCACACCACCAGCATAAATTTCACATCAAACCGTAGTCACGTTCATTATATGTACGGAAACGTAAACACATAGCGTCTAAAATTATAATAACCATTATTTAATTATATTTTATCCGATGCGTGTTAGTGAAAAGTTTGAAGTGTTCATACGAGAAACAGTCCCGCGACATCGCGGCGCTCGTTACGGTAAAGTTTCGTCGTACCTTAGTGTACGTATTCGAAATTTGAAAAACCTCTAAGTAAGTGGCGACATCTGAGTCTATATCGGTCTCTACGTGTTTTTGTTACCTCTACATAGATTCTTTCTACCTAGTTCGTGTTCGTTCGTTTGTTTGTTAGTTAGTTAATTAATTGAACAACAAATATAAGAAATGGCAGACACCGCAGTGGCCACCGAAGCTCCGGCTCCAGCTACACCGGCGAAGAAGCAAGCTAGACAGGCGGGAGGCGCTGGTGGCGCGAAGAAGCCGAAGGCGAAACCTACCCACCCGAAAACATCCGAGATGGTGAACAACGCTATTAAGGAGATGAAGGAGCGCAGCGGATCTTCCCTTCAAGCTATCAAGAAGTACATCGCGGCTCAGTACAAGGTCGACGCCGAAAAACTTGCGCCGTTCATAAGGAAATATTTGAAAAGCGCCGTCGAATCCGGCGCACTTATCCAGACTAAAGGCAAAGGTGCCTCGGGATCGTTCAAGCTAGAGTCGAAGTCCGCCGCGGCAAAGAAGCCCGCCGGCGCATCTGGCAAGGCCGCCGCGAAATCCGCGTCAGCGGCCTCGAAGACGAAGAAGGCCACCGCTTCTGCGGCCGGCGCCAAGAGCAAGAAGGCCGCCGCGTCCGCCTCGGCCGCTTCGGGTTCCCCGTCCAAGTCCAAGGCGTCGGCTGGCGCGACCGCCAGGGACAAGAAGGCCGCCGCAGCAGCCAAGAAGAAGCCCGCAGCCAAGAAGGCGGCCGCCCCAGCCAAGGCGAAGGGGGGCGCCGCACCGAAAGCTAAGAAGACTGCGAAACCGCCCACCAAGAAACCAAAAGCGCCAAAACCTAAGAAGGCAGCGGCCACCACGCCCAAGTCCAAACCGGCCGCCAAGAAGGCGACCGCCGCTAAGAAGTAAGTCTACCTACCTAGTAACCACGGTCGCGTGTCCCGCGTCTCACCGGCGGCGGGCGGCGCGGCGCGGCGCGGCGCCGGTGACGCTGTTGCTACGTACGGCGGCAACGCACCGAGATGCTGACAACGCTCGTGCTCGCTCACCCTCCTCCAAACCGCGGCGCTCACGGAGCGCTAACCAAAAAGCCCTTTTCAGGGCTAACAGAAATTTCATGAATACAAAGTAATAGGTATTCGTTTCTGTATACAAGAAGGGGCCGTCAAAACGTTTAACAACAATAACAAACAAACAAATTTATAATAAATAACACATTCACGCAAGCACAGCTCATACGAAACATAAGATTATGTAGGTAGGTACCTGCTTAGGTTGTTAGGTATACAACTACTAGATGACATCTATAGATCTACGACAATATCTTATTAATTTATTATATATATATATACTAACGAGATAGTTAGGTACCTATGTATGTACCTACCTACCTAGCCTGCCTACCTACCTACATACCCATACCCATCTATACGTATATCATGAGAGAGATCATGATAATGTAACGAACGAATAGTAGATTTCGTTGCAAATACAAAAATTAACAATACTACATACCTACTCGTTTATTTATTATAATATAGGTACATAATACATTTAGAATATTATCCAGTCCAGGCATCGGTTGCTTGTTGCCGCGCTGCCCGGTGCGGAGCGCGCTTGCGCGTTTCGAGATTTCGTTTCGTTTCTATGTTTACCCCTACCACTGACGCGGCTACGCCGACCGCGTATAAATACCCGGTGCGCCCGGATTTTAAAAAATACTCCTCATACTGTTGCCTTCGCGCGCGCACACCGTAATCTACGCGTGTGTATTGTTCTTTTTGTGTGTAACAAATATTATAAATAATCAAGATGTCCGGTCGCGGCAAAGGTGGTAAGGTCAAGGGAAAGGCAAAGTCTCGCTCCAACCGTGCTGGACTCCAGTTTCCGGTGGGACGTATACACAGGCTGCTGCGTAATGGTAACTACGCTGAACGTGTCGGTGCCGGCGCACCCGTATACTTGGCCGCCGTAATGGAGTATCTGGCCGCTGAAGTTCTCGAGTTGGCTGGCAACGCCGCGAGGGACAACAAGAAGACCAGGATCATCCCGCGTCACCTGCAGTTGGCCATCCGCAACGACGAGGAGTTGAACAAACTGCTCTCCGGCGTGACCATCGCTCAAGGCGGTGTACTGCCCAACATCCAGGCTGTACTCCTCCCCAAGAAGACTGAGAAGAAGGCATAAGTCTGCGACACCACCACGCGTCGCACAATCGTCGACGTTACGGCGGCGGTCCGTGTGGATTGCGCGGCCGATCATCTCGGCTCGTTAGCATTCTAAACAAAAGGCCCTTTTCAGGGCCACAATATGATTCGTCAACATTATATAACCACCAACAATGACCGTTTCTTTATCAGAGTTGTCGTCTAACAAAAACGTACCTACCTTTTTATATATGCCTATAGATTTACAATGTATACTTACAATACTCCTACTTTACTTTAGGTACATATACGTACCTTACATGACGTAGCGACGCATCCTTTCAACTACCTATTATTCTAGGTAGATAAACGTATAATAATTATTTACCTGCCTATCTGATCCATAGAGTATTTAATAATAAAATTAAATATAAATAAATAGATTTTAATCAACATGGATGCGTTGAAGATACAAGATACATAGCTATGAACATACATATACATACCTATTTATTATGTAGGTATGTTCCGTCACCTTCTTTTAATTAGGTAGGTAGGTATATTGATTGATTGAAATTGAAATCATAATTGTTAAGTAAACAAATCAAAACTACAATAAACTTGTGGAAAGATAGCCCGGGAACGCACCGTGGGGGTGGGTAATGTACGTACATAAAACATTATGTGTACCTACTTACATTTATTATAATAACTAGCGGGCCCAGCAAACGTTGTCTTGCCTTGTATCATAATCTTCCTGCCCTTTTCTTCCATTCATCCCTATCAGCCGTCATCTCAATCATTCATTCAATTTCCCGTATCTTACCCTGATAAAAAAAATTTTAGAACCCGATTACGGTGCCACCTACTGGCTCAAATTGTAAATCTAAATCATCCAGGGGGACCCATTTAAACATAGGTACACAAAAAAAAAATCAAAATCACACCAGCAGCTTATGAGTAGGTCGGAAAATGCACAGAACGCCATCTACCGAAATAGAAACCTCACAGAAAACAACGCCATTTGTGTTCGTGTTTTAATTCTGTCAAATCTGTCAATCCGTTCCCGATACAAAATCAGTGTAGGGCATAGTTAACTACAATTTTGTAATCTGATTACTAATTACGATTAAAAGTAGTTAACTACATGTAGTTATGATTACATGTAACTTAACTACAGTAATCAAACTACATTATGTAGTTGTTAATTTGATTGCTGCAATCTAGTAGTTATAATTACTGATTATTATTTAATTATTTTTTTTGCAATTAAATAAACATGTAATGTGAAGTAATACTATTTGTTTTGGAATATGGCTGCAAGGATTAAAGTCGTAGATATTATGTACTTATACTCGTACTTATCAGATCTTAATTACTTTTTATTGACTTGTAAAAAAAAAAAACTCAGCAAACATCAACTTGATTCAAATTATTTGCGAATCAAATAAATAACCAAAAAAGGTTGATTGGGTTAATCATTTAAATTAGCTTTTAGTACTACACGTTTTTCAAACATTTCATCCGATAGCCTGTGGGATTTGGGATGGTTTATCATAGTTGCGTATGAAAACAGTCTTTCCACTGGAACCGAAGAAGGCAATGCGCTCTTGCTCTAACACACGCGACTACAACGCGATGCGCTAACTACAGTACGCGCGTCATAAGTTGGCCGGACTGAAGTTAGCTGTTTGGTTGCGCAGTACACAATTTTTAACGTAAACAATCCACTGCGCATTAAAACGGCGAACTTCACTCCGGCCAACTTATGCCGCGCGTACTGTACCTACCAAACGACAAGTCGAAACACGCGCGATAGTCGTTCATGTACTTACATGAACGAATATCGCGCGTGTTAGCTTGTTTAATGACGCAACATCATTTTAAATCTGTAGTTATAAAAAGTAATCAAGTAATCGTGATTGCAACTACAATTAGTAGTTAGTAGTCAAAATTTTTAACTACATATTTCGATTTTTTTATGTAGTTTGTAGTTATGATTACTTATTACTTTATGTAGTGGTAGTTAGTAATCAGTAGTTAGATTACATTTTGCCCAATACTGTAGAAAATGTATGAGAAAATATTTTTTCTGCATGTTCTTTTTCTTTAGCGAATGTTTAGATATGATTGAATTTGAACTTTGTAAAGCGGTAATAAAGTGCAAATTGACTCTTTGACGTTAGGAACACACCTACATTGCTTAGACAACAATGAGTGCTTGTAATTTAATATGAACTTTATGCAATTGCAATAAAGCTCAAATTGACTCTACGTTTTAGTTACAAATCGTTTGTATGGGAAAAAGAAAAGGGCTGTTTTTAGGGATTTTCCGGCAATTATTTGAATTTTTCTCGCCGTAAAAACCATCCTTGAACTTCAACGAACATTTTAAAAAAGAATTGGCCAAATTGGTCCAGGCGTTGTTGAGTTATGCGCTTACCAACACATTTTGCGATTCATTTTTATATTATAGATAAATTATTATTATGTTTCTATGAATCGAATAATAATCATTATTATAATAGAACTATTTTGGTACATACATATTTGTATTGTGTAGGTTATTATTATTATTATTATTTTTATTTATTTTTTTATTATTTTAATTATTTTTTTTTGGATATTAGCACAGTATATTATTAAGTATGTACTTAATCCAAGTTTCAACCGAACGCAGTCCCCCCCCCCCCCCCCGCCCCTGCAGTTCCGAATCGCTGTGTCCCCCACGCCCCGCGCGCGAACTACTCGCTGCTATTGAAGCGTTGCGATTGGTCCGCTGCGAGCGAGGCTACCGCGCTGTTCGTCACGAATGTCTAAAGCGAGAGTAGCGTATAAATACGAGTGTTGGTCGCGTTCACGTTTTTATACAGCCACTGAACGCCGCTTCGGTAGCACGTCTGTCATTATTTCTCAACGTTGTGGTAGTAAAGTCTACACGAACTCTCTATAATGCCGCCCAAGACAAGTGGTAAGGCCGCCAAGAAATCTGGCAAGGCCCAGAAGAACATCTCCAAGACCGACAAGAAAAAGAAGAAGCACAAGAGGAAGGAGAGCTACGCCATCTACATCTACAAGGTGTTGAAGCAGGTGCACCCCGACACCGGTATCTCCAGCAAGGCGATGTCAATCATGAACTCTTTCGTGAACGACATCTTCGAGCGCATCGCCGCCGAAGCTTCCCGCCTCGCCCATTACAACAAGAGGTCCACGATCACGTCGAGGGAGGTGCAGACGTCCGTCAGGCTCCTGCTGCCCGGCGAGCTCGCCAAGCACGCCGTCAGTGAGGGCACGAAGGCCGTCACCAAATACACCAGCTCCAAGTGAGCGGTCGGGTAGCTAGCGAGAGCCGCCCGCCGCAGCCGCCGCCGACGCAGACCGTTTGGTCGTTTTGGTGTGTTCGTTCGTTGATTGTGTGCCGGCGCGTGTGTCGAGTTTTGTGTCGTCGTCGTACGTATGTAGATATGCGTGTGCCTATATATATTTACAATATATATACGTACCCACTTGTCTACAGCTTACGCGATGCGCATGATTAATTCACGCACACGTCTAACGCGCCACGTACCTACACATATCATCGCTAATCACTTCAGACCAACGGGGGGCGAGCGCGCGCGCACGCGAAGACAAAAAGGCCCTTTTCAGGGCCACAAATTTTCTCATGTGATCTCAAATTCACGTTTCTGTAATTTGATGTCCGTCAAAACGTACAACTACATATATAGTAGGTAGGTAGGTAGGTAGGTACATACATATGCATGCATGCATGCATGCATACATCTACCTACCTAACTAACTAACTACCATACATACATACCTACCTACCTACCTACCTACCTACCTAATGTCGCGCACAGATAGATGGATACAAAACAAACCTTATTGTCGAGAGTGACATCGGTAATTAGGTAGGTAGGTACTTACTTACTTACAATAAACGAAATGGTACCTAATAAGCATTTTCATATGCATAGGTGCATACCTACTTACCAAGCCAAAATGAAACTTGATTAATTTCATCAAAACAAGAATGAAAGAAAGATAGATAGATAGATAATATAATGTGTTACTAGGTAAGCACCTAGCATTACTTAGGTAGATTATATATTTATTAAATTAATATTGCACTATGATGCGAGTAGGTACCTATTTATTATAATATTAATATGTCTAAGCACATATCTATAATATAAAAATGAATCGCAAAATGTGTTGGTAAGCGCATAACTCAACAACGCCTGGACCAATTTGGCCAATTCTTTTTTAAAATGTTCGTTGAAGTTCAAGGATGGTTTTTACGGCGAGAAAAATTCAAATAATTGCCGGAAAATCCCTAAAAACAGCCCTTTTCTTTTTCCCATACAAACGATTTGTAACTAAAACGTAGAGTCAATTTGAGCTTTATTGCAATTGCATAAAGTTCATATTAAATTACAAGCACTCATTGTTGTCTAAGCAATGTAGGTGTGTTCCTAACGTCAAAGAGTCAATTTGCACTTTATTACCGCTTTACAAAGTTCAAATTCAATCATATCTAAACATTCGCTAAAGAAAAAGAACATGCAGAAAAAATATTTTCTCATACATTTTCTACAGTATTGGGCAAAATGTAATCTAACTACTGATTACTAACTACCACTACATAAAGTAATAAGTAATCATAACTACAAACTACATAAAAAAATCGAAATATGTAGTTAAAAATTTTGACTACTAACTACTAATTGTAGTTGCAATCACGATTACTTGATTACTTTTTATAACTACAGATTTAAAATGATGTTGCGTCATTAAACAAGCTAACACGCGCGATATTCGTTCATGTAAGTACATGAACGACTATCGCGCGTGTTTCGACTTGTCGTTTGGTAGGTACAGTACGCGCGGCATAAGTTGGCCGGAGTGAAGTTCGCCGTTTTAATGCGCAGTGGATTGTTTACGTTAAAAATTGTGTACTGCGCAACCAAACAGCTAACTTCAGTCCGGCCAACGTATGACGCGCGTACTGTAGTTAGCGCATCGCGTTGTAGTCGCGTGTGTTAGAGCAAGAGCGCATTGCCTTCTTCGGTTCCAGTGGAAAGACTGTTTTCATACGCAACTATGATAAACCATCCCAAATCCCACAGGCTATCGGATGAAATGTTTGAAAAACGTGTAGTACTAAAAGCTAATTTAAATGATTAACCCAATCAACCTTTTTTGGTTATTTATTTGATTCGCAAATAATTTGAATCAAGTTGATGTTTGCTGAGTTTTTTTTTTTTACAAGTCAATAAAAAGTAATTAAGATCTGATAAGTACGAGTATAAGTACATAATATCTACGACTTTAATCCTTGCAGCCATATTCCAAAACAAATAGTATTACTTCACATTACATGTTTATTTAATTGCAAAAAAAATAATTAAATAATAATCAGTAATTATAACTACTAGATTGCAGCAATCAAATTAACAACTACATAATGTAGTTTGATTACTGTAGTTAAGTTACATGTAATCATAACTACATGTAGTTAACTACTTTTAATCGTAATTAGTAATCAGATTACAAAATTGTAGTTAACTATGCCCTACACTGATTTTGTATCGGGAACGGATTGACAGATTTGACAGAATTAAAACACGAACACAAATGGCGTTGTTTTCTGTGAGGTTTCTATTTCGGTAGATGGCGTTCTGTGCATTTTCCGACCTACTCATAAGCTGCTGGTGTGATTTTGATTTTTTTTTTGTGTACCTATGTTTAAATGGGTCCCCCTGGATGATTTAGATTTACAATTTGAGCCAGTAGGTGGCACCGTAATCGGGTTCTAAAATTTTTTTTATCAGGGTAAGATACGGGAAATTGAATGAATGATTGAGATGACGGCTGATAGGGATGAATGGAAGAAAAGGGCAGGAAGATTATGATACAAGGCAAGACAACGTTTGCTGGGCCCGCTATTAAACATAATTATGTACCTACTTCCTAAGAATTTTAGAACTTTTTCTTATTTCATTTAGTGCGTTTTTATTCCGCGAGAGGGCGCGCGGTGTCGCGCACGCTAGTCCCGCCGGCGAACCGCACGGTATAAATAAGACCGACACGCTCGCTTACAATTTTATTCTCTCTCGCCCGTCCGAAGTGAGTGCTGGTCGACGCGAACGCGCGTTTTTACAATTCCATATAGATATTGTCGATAATATTTTAGTGTTGCTTGCTTGTTTGTGTTGCACACTATTTTGTTGTGTGTGTTAAAATGGCGCGCACAAAGCAGACCGCTCGTAAATCCACCGGTGGCAAGGCGCCGAGGAAACAGCTCGCCACTAAGGCTGCGCGCAAGAGCGCACCAGCCACAGGCGGTGTCAAGAAGCCCCATCGCTACAGGCCCGGTACGGTGGCCCTCCGCGAGATCCGTCGCTACCAGAAGAGTACCGAGCTTCTGATCCGCAAGCTTCCGTTCCAGCGGCTCGTGCGTGAGATCGCCCAGGACTTCAAGACCGATCTACGTTTCCAGAGCTCCGCTGTGATGGCGCTGCAGGAGGCAAGCGAAGCTTATCTCGTGGGTCTCTTCGAAGACACCAACCTGTGCGCGATTCACGCGAAACGCGTCACCATTATGCCGAAGGACATTCAGCTGGCGCGCAGAATCCGAGGCGAACGCGCTTAGACGTGTCCGCCGTGTCACACTCGTCATCATTGTGTGTCTACTTACACCAATGTGTTGCGTGCTGGCACACACAAAAGGCCCTTTTCAGGGCCACATATGTATCAGATTATTTAAATCGATCTCTTCGCATCCGAGACGCTCAAAAACGTTCAAAACAGTTATATATACTGCTTACCTACTATATACACTGTCTATATCTCCAGAGTAGAGAAGAGATAAAATACCATACCATACTATACTATACTATACATATACACAGAAACGCCTACCTACCTAAACCCACCCAATAATAAGCCGATAACTTATAATTACTATTGCTTTCAACAAATATCCTCCTTACTATCCCTAGGTAAATACAAATCTTGTCTACCGTGTTGTCGTGTGATTTTGTATTATGAATAATTACCTATAATAAAATTATTATGTATGTATGTATGTATGTAGGTAGGTAGGTAGGTAGGTAGGTAGGTACAGCATTATTTACTCGCTTACATATTAAATCATTATGAAAAAATAATATGTAGTGGTGTGATAAACGCATACAACGAACGAATTAAGAAACTAGGCTGGCTGGCTGGCTAGCGGACGAGCGAGCGAGCGTGCGTGCGTGCAGTGCAGTGACGTATTGTATTCCGTGGTGTCGTCCAATCCACGAGCGTCGTCGGTCGGCGGTCGCCTCGCCCCCCGCTCACCTCACGCCGCCGTGATCGACCGTTGGTATAAATATAAGCGGGGCGATTGGACAATTTTTATCCAGTCTTCCGTTCGTCGAGCAAGCGGCAGGCAGCAAGCGCCAGTCTTATTTCGCGTGTGTCGTGTACAACCTCCTCTTAAGCAAAACAAGATGACCGGTCGCGGCAAGGGAGGAAAGGGTCTGGGAAAAGGAGGAGCCAAGCGTCACAGGAAAGTACTTCGTGATAACATCCAGGGTATCACGAAACCCGCCATCCGTCGTCTGGCTCGCAGAGGTGGCGTGAAACGTATCTCCGGTCTGATTTACGAAGAGACCCGCGGCGTGCTGAAGGTGTTCCTCGAGAACGTGATCCGCGATGCGGTCACATACACCGAGCACGCCAAGAGGAAGACCGTCACCGCCATGGACGTCGTGTACGCTCTGAAACGCCAGGGCCGCACCCTGTACGGTTTCGGCGGTTAGATCTGTAGCTACGCTGCGTCGTCGTCGTCGTCGTGCACTGTGGCACTCTAGATACGATGGTGGACGCGTGCGGTGTTTGTATTTTTTTTTAAAATAGACTATGACATCGTGCGCGGTTTCGGCCATGCGTGTATAGATGCTGCATATTTAAAAAAAAGGCCCTTTTCAGGGCCGCACATGATTCTGATACTGAATTTGTAAAATTTCTTATGGAGAGCCGTCACCGAAACGTACCTACCTACCTAAATACCTTAACATTGCAATTTGCACACACCCGACCGGACTGTACTAATAACGATTACTTACTTCGGTATTATTGCATAATACCTAACCCAGTAAATAGTACAGTATAAAATTATATAAATTATTGGGAGAACTTACCACCATCGAACGCGAATTTCAGCCTGACTGATGCACCGGTGCGGTGCGGTCGGCTCGACTCGCGGTGTGGCGATGGACGGGATGACGACGCGACATCACGACATCAAAATTTTGCTCTTAGATGACCACCTGAAATGAGATCATAATTTTAATTTATCAAGTTACTTAGCTATTATTATAACTGGTAGGTAGTGGTACTCTGTACCTGCATACCTTTTTATTTTGTTTATTTATCTATCTAAGAAAGAAAGATACTACCTATGTAGGTGCTCACTGCATACCTAGCTTGTATTTTGTTGTTAGCGTAAGTAGGTATGTACTTACCTACTTAATAATATTAACTGTTACATTATGTAGGTACCTTCCTGCTTAGTATACTCCTGCGGTACCTACCTACCTACCTACCTACCTACCTACCTACCTATATACCTACTTACAACGAAAATAAATAATTACGTAGACCAGGTACCTACCTACATAATGCACTCTCGTCGCTCACTCAAACCTACCTACCTACCTACCTACCTACCTTCCTTCCTTAGGTTCCTATTAGGGATTCTGTTCAGACAAGATCGACAGGACAGGGCTATCGCTCTAGGATAACAAGAGGTGAGTACTCACACGAACACGATCACGTTCCGCTCATGATACCCATCATGCGCGCGCCATTATTATTAAGTACTAGGTACTTACCTAAGTAGTATAGAAATATATTCTAAACTTAGGTATATGTAATATTATTATAATAACCGTAAAAAATAAAATACATTTATTATTATAATTTACTCGTAGTATATTAATTCGTTGCACTCGTTGGTCGTCCTGAACGGAGCCGCGTCCGTCCTTAACTCTCGTGCGGCGCGACGTGTTTTACGACGGTTCACTTTTAGGTCGATATTAGGTTCGACTTTTAGGTCGATATCCACGAATTCATGTCACCGGTCAGGCTCGATATCCTCCCTGTTGATGCGTCGACCTCTATATTTAATAACTATCACTTTTATAGAGAAAAATACATTTTGAACGGGACCCGACCTACGCCCGGTACGCAGTCGCCAAAATAAATCGCCGCGCCAGCCCGAATACGCACACCACCAGCATAAATTTCACATCAAACCGTAGTCACGTTCATTATATGTACGGAAACGTAAACACATAGCGTCTAAAATTATAATAACCATTATTTAATTATATTTTATCCGATGCGTGTTAGTGAAAAGTTTGAAGTGTTCATACGAGAAACAGTCCCGCGACATCGCGGCGCTCGTTACGGTAAAGTTTCGTCGTACCTTAGTGTACGTATTCGAAATTTGAAAAACCTCTAAGTAAGTGGCGACATCTGAGTCTATATCGGTCTCTACGTGTTTTTGTTACCTCTACATAGATTCTTTCTACCTAGTTCGTGTTCGTTCGTTTGTTTGTTAGTTAGTTAATTAATTGAACAACAAATATAAGAAATGGCAGACACCGCAGTGGCCACCGAAGCTCCGGCTCCAGCTACACCGGCGAAGAAGCAAGCTAGACAGGCGGGAGGCGCTGGTGGCGCGAAGAAGCCGAAGGCGAAACCTACCCACCCGAAAACATCCGAGATGGTGAACAACGCTATTAAGGAGATGAAGGAGCGCAGCGGATCTTCCCTTCAAGCTATCAAGAAGTACATCGCGGCTCAGTACAAGGTCGACGCCGAAAAACTTGCGCCGTTCATAAGGAAATATTTGAAAAGCGCCGTCGAATCCGGCGCACTTATCCAGACTAAAGGCAAAGGTGCCTCGGGATCGTTCAAGCTAGAGTCGAAGTCCGCCGCGGCAAAGAAGCCCGCCGGCGCATCTGGCAAGGCCGCCGCGAAATCCGCGTCAGCGGCCTCGAAGACGAAGAAGGCCACCGCTTCTGCGGCCGGCGCCAAGAGCAAGAAGGCCGCCGCGTCCGCCTCGGCCGCTTCGGGTTCCCCGTCCAAGTCCAAGGCGTCGGCTGGCGCGACCGCCAGGGACAAGAAGGCCGCCGCAGCAGCCAAGAAGAAGCCCGCAGCCAAGAAGGCGGCCGCCCCAGCCAAGGCGAAGGGGGGCGCCGCACCGAAAGCTAAGAAGACTGCGAAACCGCCCACCAAGAAACCAAAAGCGCCAAAACCTAAGAAGGCAGCGGCCACCACGCCCAAGTCCAAACCGGCCGCCAAGAAGGCGTCCGCCGCTAAGAAGTAAGTCTACCTACCTAGTAACCACGGTCGCGTGTCCCGCGTCTCACCGGCGGCGGGCGGCGCGGCGCGGCGCGGCGCCGGTGACGCTGTTGCTACGTACGGCGGCAACGCACCGAGATGCTGACAACGCTCGTGCTCGCTCACCCTCCTCCAAACCGCGGCGCTCACGGAGCGCTAACCAAAAAGCCCTTTTCAGGGCTAACAGAAATTTCATGAATACAAAGTAATAGGTATTCGTTTCTGTATACAAGAAGGGGCCGTCAAAACGTTTAACAACAATAACAAACAAACAAATTTATAATAAATAACACATTCACGCAAGCACAGCTCATACGAAACATAAGATTATGTAGGTAGGTACCTGCTTAGGTTGTTAGGTATACAACTACTAGATGACATCTATAGATCTACGACAATATCTTATTAATTTATTATATATATATATACTAACGAGATAGTTAGGTACCTATGTATGTACCTACCTACCTAGCCTGCCTACCTACCTACATACCCATACCCATCTATACGTATATCATGAGAGAGATCATGATAATGTAACGAACGAATAGTAGATTTCGTTGCAAATACAAAAATTAACAATACTACATACCTACTCGTTTATTTATTATAATATAGGTACATAATACATTTAGAATATTATCCAGTCCAGGCATCGGTTGCTTGTTGCCGCGCTGCCCGGTGCGGAGCGCGCTTGCGCGTTTCGAGATTTCGTTTCGTTTCTATGTTTACCCCTACCACTGACGCGGCTACGCCGACCGCGTATAAATACCCGGTGCGCCCGGATTTTAAAAAATACTCCTCATACTGTTGCCTTCGCGCGCGCACACCGTAATCTACGCGTGTGTATTGTTCTTTTTGTGTGTAACAAATATTATAAATAATCAAGATGTCCGGTCGCGGCAAAGGTGGTAAGGTCAAGGGAAAGGCAAAGTCTCGCTCCAACCGTGCTGGACTCCAGTTTCCGGTGGGACGTATACACAGGCTGCTGCGTAATGGTAACTACGCTGAACGTGTCGGTGCCGGCGCACCCGTATACTTGGCCGCCGTAATGGAGTATCTGGCCGCTGAAGTTCTCGAGTTGGCTGGCAACGCCGCGAGGGACAACAAGAAGACCAGGATCATCCCGCGTCACCTGCAGTTGGCCATCCGCAACGACGAGGAGTTGAACAAACTGCTCTCCGGCGTGACCATCGCTCAAGGCGGTGTACTGCCCAACATCCAGGCTGTACTCCTCCCCAAGAAGACTGAGAAGAAGGCATAAGTCTGCGACACCACCACGCGTCGCACAATCGTCGACGTTACGGCGGCGGTCCGTGTGGATTGCGCGGCCGATCATCTCGGCTCGTTAGCATTCTAAACAAAAGGCCCTTTTCAGGGCCACAATATGATTCGTCAACATTATATAACCACCAACAATGACCGTTTCTTTATCAGAGTTGTCGTCTAACAAAAACGTACCTACCTTTTTATATATGCCTATAGATTTACAATGTATACTTACAATACTCCTACTTTACTTTAGGTACATATACGTACCTTACATGACGTAGCGACGCATCCTTTCAACTACCTATTATTCTAGGTAGATAAACGTATAATAATTATTTACCTGCCTATCTGATCCATAGAGTATTTAATAATAAAATTAAATATAAATAAATAGATTTTAATCAACATGGATGCGTTGAAGATACAAGATACATAGCTATGAACATACATATACATACCTATTTATTATGTAGGTATGTTCCGTCACCTTCTTTTAATTAGGTAGGTAGGTATATTGATTGATTGAAATTGAAATCATAATTGTTAAGTAAACAAATCAAAACTACAATAAACTTGTGGAAAGATAGCCCGGGAACGCACCGTGGGGGTGGGTAATGTACGTACATAAAACATTATGTGTACCTACTTACATTTATTATAATAACTAGCGGGCCCAGCAAACGTTGTCTTGCCTTGTATCATAATCTTCCTGCCCTTTTCTTCCATTCATCCCTATCAGCCGTCATCTCAATCATTCATTCAATTTCCCGTATCTTACCCTGATAAAAAAAATTTTAGAACCCGATTACGGTGCCACCTACTGGCTCAAATTGTAAATCTAAATCATCCAGGGGGACCCATTTAAACATAGGTACACAAAAAAAAAATCAAAATCACACCAGCAGCTTATGAGTAGGTCGGAAAATGCACAGAACGCCATCTACCGAAATAGAAACCTCACAGAAAACAACGCCATTTGTGTTCGTGTTTTAATTCTGTCAAATCTGTCAATCCGTTCCCGATACAAAATCAGTGTAGGGCATAGTTAACTACAATTTTGTAATCTGATTACTAATTACGATTAAAAGTAGTTAACTACATGTAGTTATGATTACATGTAACTTAACTACAGTAATCAAACTACATTATGTAGTTGTTAATTTGATTGCTGCAATCTAGTAGTTATAATTACTGATTATTATTTAATTATTTTTTTTGCAATTAAATAAACATGTAATGTGAAGTAATACTATTTGTTTTGGAATATGGCTGCAAGGATTAAAGTCGTAGATATTATGTACTTATACTCGTACTTATCAGATCTTAATTACTTTTTATTGACTTGTAAAAAAAAAAAACTCAGCAAACATCAACTTGATTCAAATTATTTGCGAATCAAATAAATAACCAAAAAAGGTTGATTGGGTTAATCATTTAAATTAGCTTTTAGTACTACACGTTTTTCAAACATTTCATCCGATAGCCTGTGGGATTTGGGATGGTTTATCATAGTTGCGTATGAAAACAGTCTTTCCACTGGAACCGAAGAAGGCAATGCGCTCTTGCTCTAACACACGCGACTACAACGCGATGCGCTAACTACAGTACGCGCGTCATAAGTTGGCCGGACTGAAGTTAGCTGTTTGGTTGCGCAGTACACAATTTTTAACGTAAACAATCCACTGCGCATTAAAACGGCGAACTTCACTCCGGCCAACTTATGCCGCGCGTACTGTACCTACCAAACGACAAGTCGAAACACGCGCGATAGTCGTTCATGTACTTACATGAACGAATATCGCGCGTGTTAGCTTGTTTAATGACGCAACATCATTTTAAATCTGTAGTTATAAAAAGTAATCAAGTAATCGTGATTGCAACTACAATTAGTAGTTAGTAGTCAAAATTTTTAACTACATATTTCGATTTTTTTATGTAGTTTGTAGTTATGATTACTTATTACTTTATGTAGTGGTAGTTAGTAATCAGTAGTTAGATTACATTTTGCCCAATACTGTAGAAAATGTATGAGAAAATATTTTTTCTGCATGTTCTTTTTCTTTAGCGAATGTTTAGATATGATTGAATTTGAACTTTGTAAAGCGGTAATAAAGTGCAAATTGACTCTTTGACGTTAGGAACACACCTACATTGCTTAGACAACAATGAGTGCTTGTAATTTAATATGAACTTTATGCAATTGCAATAAAGCTCAAATTGACTCTACGTTTTAGTTACAAATCGTTTGTATGGGAAAAAGAAAAGGGCTGTTTTTAGGGATTTTCCGGCAATTATTTGAATTTTTCTCGCCGTAAAAACCATCCTTGAACTTCAACGAACATTTTAAAAAAGAATTGGCCAAATTGGTCCAGGCGTTGTTGAGTTATGCGCTTACCAACACATTTTGCGATTCATTTTTATATTATAGATAAATTATTATTATGTTTCTATGAATCGAATAATAATCATTATTATAATAGAACTATTTTGGTACATACATATTTGTATTGTGTAGGTTATTATTATTATTATTATTTTTATTTATTTTTTTATTATTTTAATTATTTTTTTTTGGATATTAGCACAGTATATTATTAAGTATGTACTTAATCCAAGTTTCAACCGAACGCAGTCCCCCCCCCCCCCCCCCCGCCCCTGCAGTTCCGAATCGCTGTGTCCCCCACGCCCCGCGCGCGAACTACTCGCTGCTATTGAAGCGTTGCGATTGGTCCGCTGCGAGCGAGGCTACCGCGCTGTTCGTCACGAATGTCTAAAGCGAGAGTAGCGTATAAATACGAGTGTTGGTCGCGTTCACGTTTTTATACAGCCACTGAACGCCGCTTCGGTAGCACGTCTGTCATTATTTCTCAACGTTGTGGTAGTAAAGTCTACACGAACTCTCTATAATGCCGCCCAAGACAAGTGGTAAGGCCGCCAAGAAATCTGGCAAGGCCCAGAAGAACATCTCCAAGACCGACAAGAAAAAGAAGAAGCACAAGAGGAAGGAGAGCTACGCCATCTACATCTACAAGGTGTTGAAGCAGGTGCACCCCGACACCGGTATCTCCAGCAAGGCGATGTCAATCATGAACTCTTTCGTGAACGACATCTTCGAGCGCATCGCCGCCGAAGCTTCCCGCCTCGCCCATTACAACAAGAGGTCCACGATCACGTCGAGGGAGGTGCAGACGTCCGTCAGGCTCCTGCTGCCCGGCGAGCTCGCCAAGCACGCCGTCAGTGAGGGCACGAAGGCCGTCACCAAATACACCAGCTCCAAGTGAGCGGTCGGGTAGCTAGCGAGAGCCGCCCGCCGCAGCCGCCGCCGACGCAGACCGTTTGGTCGTTTTGGTGTGTTCGTTCGTTGATTGTGTGCCGGCGCGTGTGTCGAGTTTTGTGTCGTCGTCGTACGTATGTAGATATGCGTGTGCCTATATATATTTACAATATATATACGTACCCACTTGTCTACAGCTTACGCGATGCGCATGATTAATTCACGCACACGTCTAACGCGCCACGTACCTACACATATCATCGCTAATCACTTCAGACCAACGGGGGGCGAGCGCGCGCGCACGCGAAGACAAAAAGGCCCTTTTCAGGGCCACAAATTTTCTCATGTGATCTCAAATTCACGTTTCTGTAATTTGATGTCCGTCAAAACGTACAACTACATATATAGTAGGTAGGTAGGTAGGTAGGTACATACATATGCATGCATGCATGCATGCATACATCTACCTACCTAACTAACTAACTACCATACATACATACCTACCTACCTACCTACCTACCTACCTAATGTCGCGCACAGATAGATGGATACAAAACAAACCTTATTGTCGAGAGTGACATCGGTAATTAGGTAGGTAGGTACTTACTTACTTACAATAAACGAAATGGTACCTAATAAGCATTTTCATATGCATAGGTGCATACCTACTTACCAAGCCAAAATGAAACTTGATTAATTTCATCAAAACAAGAATGAAAGAAAGATAGATAGATAGATAATATAATGTGTTACTAGGTAAGCACCTAGCATTACTTAGGTAGATTATATATTTATTAAATTAATATTGCACTATGATGCGAGTAGGTACCTATTTATTATAATATTAATATGTCTAAGCACATATTAAACATAATTATGTACCTACTTCCTAAGAATTTTAGAACTTTTTCTTATTTCATTTAGTGCGTTTTTATTCCGCGAGAGGGCGCGCGGTGTCGCGCACGCTAGTCCCGCCGGCGAACCGCACGGTATAAATAAGACCGACACGCTCGCTTACAATTTTTATCATTGATTTTTTTTTATCATGAGAGTTTGATTCAGGACGCGTGCGAGAGTGGTTGTGTCGTGCTCGAGCTCCCTTGATTCAAAGTGACCGTTACGCGTAACGGTTTTTTCGCCCGCCAAACTTTTCGCGCCAATTTGTGGCGTGCATTAGTTTAATACCTGTTTTGTTTTGTGAAGTGTAACTATTAATACCTGTGCGTGCCTGTGTTCGCAGAAATGAAGAGGGCTCCCAGTAGCCCGCCCAAAGCCCCGGCACCGAAGCTGACCGCAACGGAGGCCGACACTTCGGACTCGGACACGTCCGAGTATGACACATCGCCCGCTGCGTCACCGCCGCGGACCGGCGCAGCCCCCAGCCCGCCGCCCCACGAGCCTATGGAACTGGCCAGCGCGGCCTCGCCACCGCCGTCCGAGACCGGCATGCCTCCCCCCGGGGCGGGCCTGCCGGAATGGATGGTGGTGTCGAAGCGCCGCGCGGCCAAACCTCGTCCTGAAGGACGCACCGCACCCCTGGCGTTGGGAAACGCCTTCAAGCAGCTCCCGGTACAGGAGACACCGGGAGCCAAGGTAACGGCCTCGCCGCTGCAAGCGAGGCCCACCCCCATCATACTAAAAAGAGATGATACCTTCTGTATCATCAATGCCCGCTCTACCCTTAAGGCAGCGGGCATTAAAGATTTTACTTTTAATTTTAAGCCATCTTCGGCACACTTAATTCTTAAAACACGTACGGACAAGTACAAAGCCATGGCTGCCCTTAAGGCAGCCAACGCTTACGAATTTCACACTTTCACCGAGAAGTGTGACAAATCCCCCGTTTCAGTAATACAGGGGATTTACTACTCCGATGCCACCGAGGTGGCCGATGCCCTTATGGCTAAAGGATTCCGCCCAATTAAGGTCACCCCCTTTAAAGGCGACAACGAGATGCACCCGCGTTACCAGGTAACGCTCCAGAAGGACGCCGACATTGGTGCCTTCAGAAAAATCACGAAGCTGCTTGACCAGGCAGTACGTGTATACAAATACACAAACAACAACAAATTCGGCACCATGTGCTCCAGGTGCCAGTGCTTCGGCCATGCGGCTGCCAACTGCAGCCGAGCCCCCCGGTGCGTCAAATGCATGGGGAATCACATTACCGCTGACTGCGACAAGGCACCGGCGTCCCCCGTACGCTGCTGCAACTGCGGCGGAGAGCACGCTGCCTCGTACAGGCAGTGCCCCCAACGCCAGGCCTACCTGGCGGCCGTAAGAGAGCGCCAGGGGCGCTCCCCGCGCCATCACAAACACACCCCAGCCGGACCCCGCCAGTTTGTATCGAACATGGCGGACGGTCGTGGCTGGGCATCGGTAGCCAACACCACCCCCAACACAGGCCGCAAGCCACAGGGCCTTCTGCCCACCCCTCCTCCACTTTCAGGTGTACTGCCTTCGGGCAAACAGCACTTCCCGGGCCTCAAACCAACCGGCCCCCTACCCAACTTTTACCCACAGCCCGTCCAAAGTGCGGCACCCGAGCCCCAACAGCACTACCCACACGTTGGGGGAGACCAACGCCCTTCTGCGCCGCTCACTGACGACCTCCCATCACTTCAAGAGGTGTCTTATTTAATTAAAATTGCAGGTCAACTGAGGCCCATGCTGCGTCGCTCTATGCCGATAGAGGAGCAGCTCCTCATAGTCTGCGGGTTCCTCGACAGCCTTCGCGAATGAAGAGGACAGCGCCGCGCACCAGAACGACGCCGCCCGTCCTATACGAGTGGCGTCACTCAACATCAACGGTATTGTAAGTAGGAAAAGAGAACTTGCACACCTGTTAGGTACACAACACATCGACATAGCACTCATACAAGAAACACACCTCTCACCCAAACGTAACTTCTCACTACTCGGATACACGTGCTACAGACAAGACAGACAGACAGACGCACGCACTAAAGGAGGCGTCGCCATCCTCATCAAATCCGACATACCACACTACCCGCTCCCACCGGTGGTACACGAGGTGTGTGATATAGTCGCGATCAAATTAAATACCAGAGACCCATCCCCCCTGACCATAGTCTGTTTCTACTGCCCTAAGCAGGATAACAGAATAACATTAGGTATCGCCCAGTCCCTCGCACTCGGTAGCAGCGTAATCTGCTCCGGGGACTTCAACGCGCGGCACCGTCACTGGGATAGCCCCCGAGCCAACGCCAATGGCACGCGCCTCTTTAACCATTTCACCGGTCACGACTATGACCTCCTCATCCCTGACAAACTGACTCACCTTCCAGCTAACCCCCGCCACTCTGGCGCTAAGCTGCAACTCACACTTGTCAAAAATGTCTCTAATGTAACAGACCCACTCACCCAAGATGTAATTTCAGACCACTGTCCTATCATCTTCGAAATCTCGAAACACATTCCGCGCTTCTCTCGCCCCCTATTTAAGTACGGAGAAGCAAAATGGGATCGTTACAAAAAACAAATCAATGATGCCCTCACCTCCCCAGGCTCACTTCACTTAAATGACCAGCACTCAATAGACAGTGCAATACAAGTACTTACTGACTCCATCACTAAAGCTAGGCAAGATAACATCCCCTCTTTCACCCCCAAGCCTAAGCAAAAACTCCCACCCCACATCATAAAACTAATTAAATTAAAAAATCAATTCCGACACCAAGCACAAAGACTCCACACGCGACGGTTCAACACAATAATTAATTCACTACAAAACGAAATCTCCTTCAAAATCAAAGCCCTCTCGACTAACGAATGGGAACAAAAATTAGAGTCATTAAATATCCGCGACAATTCTCTCTGGCAACTCGCGAACAGAATTAAAAACACACACACCCCTCTCCCCTGTTTCCGTACCCCCGACGGCCTAGCCCAGTCGGATGCGGAGAAAGCAGAGGCTCTAGGCGCGCACTATGAATCCCAGCATATGCTGACCTCCGGGAACACTGACCCCGCGACCGAAGCGGAAGTCTCACAGTCATTAGCCCACTTACATAGTATACACGGCCCCCCGGCCCCCGCGCCAGTCTACGCCCGCGAAGTCAGAAATATTATCTGGCGGGTTAGACCCCGCAAAGCCCCCGGACATGATGACATACAAAACATACTATTAAAACACCTCCCCTCAAAGGCCATTGATTTTCTCGCCAACATTTATATGGCTTGCCTCCGCCTATCCTACTTCCCCAACTCATGGAAGGTAGCCATAGTGCAACCTATACACAAGCCAGGCAAAGATCCCACCCTCCCTGCTAGCTACAGACCTATTAGCCTACTCTGCACGATGAGTAAAATATTAGAATCATTAATTAACAATAGAATTAACTCTCAATTAGAATCTCGCCTACCGAACGAACAATTCGGCTTTAGACAGTCCCACGCAACCTCGCACCAACTGGCACGGGTCACTGAATACATCACACACAACTTTAATCTTAGACATCAGACTGGTATGGTACTACTCGACCTCGAGAAAGCTTTCGACACAGTCTGGCACAATGGACTGGTCCATAAGCTACTTCAAGCAGATATCCCTTATGAATACTGCAAAATAATACAATCATTCCTCACAGATAGATTTCTGAAAGTCCGAGTCAAAAATGACCTATCTCCTGCCCACCCCATAACCGCCGGCGTACCGCAAGGATCATTGATCGCCCCCAGGATGTTTTCCTTATATATCAATGACATACCCAAGCCCCCCAACACCACACTCGCATTATACGCCGACGACACTGCCTACCTCGCAAGTGGCAAAAGTCACAAGCCTGTTATCTTACATTTAAATAAAGCCCTTGTATTATCTTCTCAATATTTCCAAAAATGGAAATTAAAAATCAACGATTCAAAAACTGAAGCCATCGCCTTCTCTTGGAAAAGACCCAAGAAAACTATCCCAAAACTCAGTATAAATGGCTACTCAATAGAGTGGAGCTCACAGGTTAAATACCTAGGGCTCGTCCTTGACAAACGTCTAACATGGAACCAACACGTCATGCACGCGCGTTCCAAAGCACTTCTCGGCCTCAAATTACTAAGGCCCCTCCTTAACAAAAACTCAAAAGTAAGCGTCAAAAACAAACGCACGCTATACCAGTCATACATACGACCCATACTAACGTACGCATGTCCGGTATGGAACACAACAAACATAGGAAACTATAGTAAATTACAAGTCATTCAGAATAGAGCAGTCCGCGCGATATACCGGACGCACCCGCGAACCAACTTAACTAGACTACAAAATAAAAACAAACTCCCTCTCTTAACTCAATACATACACGAATCCAGCGAACATTTCTACCGTAGGCTACGCCGTCTCAAGGACGGAATAAACCCCGCCCTCCTGGCGACGTGCCGGCGGAGAAATCTCTCTGAGTATTCAATTAGTCGAACACGGTACATTCACCCGCTCCCCCATCACCGGTACATATCACTAGACTCATAAACACACTCGAGTTCTTTCAACCTATAATAGGATATATAGTATGTAACTTAATATTATGTAAAACCAATGGTTAGTTGGTTTAGTTAAGTAAGTTTAAGAATGTAAACACAAAACTGACAAATCGGTCAGTCCCCTCCTCCCCTCCCCCCCCCCCTCCCCCTCCCCCCCGGCCCACACCCCTCCCAGCCAACCCCTAGGGCCCTTACCTATCAATATCCTAGGCAACAGCTGATCTGTAAATATGTTGATTATACTATATAAAACCATATATATGTATTTATCCCTATTTATCTATGTATATATTTACCCACCCTAGTCACTACTCTGTAAGCTAGTTTTAAGTTATTTCATTGTTACAAACCAGGTTTTCCCAGCTTTCCTGGTCATAGTTTTAAGATAATATTGTAAAAATTAAAAATATAAAAAAGCATTGTACTGTTAATACGTAGATAGGGTTGTAGGCAGAACATGTCTGAGACCTACATAGTATAAGTTTAGTTTACTCTAGTTAAGGTTAGCGCGTAGTACCCTTCCCTTAATGTAAATATTCCCTATACAATATTAAAAGAAATTTGAAATTGAAATTTTTTTTTTTTTGCTTACAATTTTATTCTCTCTCGCCCGTCCGAAGTGAGTGCTGGTCGACGCGAACGCGCGTTTTTACAATTCCATATAGATATTGTCGATAATATTTTAGTGTTGCTTGCTTGTTTGTGTTGCACACTATTTTGTTGTGTGTGTTAAAATGGCGCGCACAAAGCAGACCGCTCGTAAATCCACCGGTGGCAAGGCGCCGAGGAAACAGCTCGCCACTAAGGCTGCGCGCAAGAGCGCACCAGCCACAGGCGGTGTCAAGAAGCCCCATCGCTACAGGCCCGGTACGGTGGCCCTCCGCGAGATCCGTCGCTACCAGAAGAGTACCGAGCTTCTGATCCGCAAGCTTCCGTT
Source organism: Acronicta aceris (assembly GCA_910591435.1). Lineage (NCBI taxonomy): Eukaryota > Metazoa > Arthropoda > Insecta > Lepidoptera > Noctuidae > Acronicta > Acronicta aceris. Next base: position 3,884,609 of record OU342786.1, on the reverse strand, counting down.
CCAGCGGCTCGTGCGTGAGATCGCCCAGGACTTCAAGACCGATCTACGTTTCCAGAGCTCCGCTGTGATGGCGCTGCAGGAGGCAAGCGAAGCTTATCTCGTGGGTCTCTTCGAAGACACCAACCTGTGCGCGATTCACGCGAAACGCGTCACCATTATGCCGAAGGACATTCAGCTGGCGCGCAGAATCCGAGGCGAACGCGCTTAGACGTGTCCGCCGTGTCACACTCGTCATCATTGTGTGTCTACTTACACCAATGTGTTGCGTGCTGGCACACACAAAAGGCCCTTTTCAGGGCCACATATGTATCAGATTATTTAAATCGATCTCTTCGCATCCGAGACGCTCAAAAACGTTCAAAACAGTTATATATACTGCTTACCTACTATATACACTGTCTATATCTCCAGAGTAGAGAAGAGATAAAATACCATACCATACTATACTATACTATACATATACACAGAAACGCCTACCTACCTAAACCCACCCAATAATAAGCCGATAACTTATAATTACTATTGCTTTCAACAAATATCCTCCTTACTATCCCTAGGTAAATACAAATCTTGTCTACCGTGTTGTCGTGTGATTTTGTATTATGAATAATTACCTATAATAAAATTATTATGTATGTATGTATGTATGTAGGTAGGTAGGTAGGTAGGTAGGTGGGTACAGCATTATTTACTCGCTTACATATTAAATCATTATGAAAAAATAATATGTAGTGGTGTGATAAACGCATACAACGAACGAATTAAGAAACTAGGCTGGCTGGCTGGCTAGCGGACGAGCGAGCGAGCGAGCGTGCGTGCAGTGCAGTGACGTATTGTATTCCGTGGTGTCGTCCAATCCACGAGCGTCGTCGGTCGGCGGTCGCCTCGCCCCCCGCTCACCTCACGCCGCCGTGATCGACCGTTGGTATAAATATAAGCGGGGCGATTGGACAATTTTTATCCAGTCTTCCGTTCGTCGAGCAAGCGGCAGGCAGCAAGCGCCAGTCTTATTTCGCGTGTGTCGTGTACAACCTCCTCTTAAGCAAAACAAGATGACCGGTCGCGGCAAGGGAGGAAAGGGTCTGGGAAAAGGAGGAGCCAAGCGTCACAGGAAAGTACTTCGTGATAACATCCAGGGTATCACGAAACCCGCCATCCGTCGTCTGGCTCGCAGAGGTGGCGTGAAACGTATCTCCGGTCTGATTTACGAAGAGACCCGCGGCGTGCTGAAGGTGTTCCTCGAGAACGTGATCCGCGATGCGGTCACATACACCGAGCACGCCAAGAGGAAGACCGTCACCGCCATGGACGTCGTGTACGCTCTGAAACGCCAGGGCCGCACCCTGTACGGTTTCGGCGGTTAGATCTGTAGCTACGCTGCGTCGTCGTCGTCGTCGTGCACTGTGGCACTCTAGATACGATGGTGGACGCGTGCGGTGTTTGTATTTTTTTTTAAAATAGACTATGACATCGTGCGCGGTTTCGGCCATGCGTGTATAGATGCTGCATATTTAAAAAAAAGGCCCTTTTCAGGGCCGCACATGATTCTGATACTGAATTTGTAAAATTTCTTATGGAGAGCCGTCACCGAAACGTACCTACCTACCTAAATACCTTAACATTGCAATTTGCACACACCCGACCGGACTGTACTAATAACGATTACTTACTTCGGTATTATTGCATAATACCTAACCCAGTAAATAGTACAGTATAAAATTATATAAATTATTGGGAGAACTTACCACCATCGAACGCGAACTTCAGCCTGACTGATGCACCGGTGCGGTGCGGTCGGCTCGACTCGCGGTGTGGCGATGGACGGGATGACGACGCGACATCACGACATCAAAATTTTGCTCTTAGATGACCACCTGAAATGAGATCATAATTTTAATTTATCAAGTTACTTAGCTATTATTTTAACTGGTAGGTAGTGGTACTCTGTACCTGCATACCTTTTTATTTTGTTTATTTATCTATCTAAGAAAGAAAGATACTACCTATGTAGGTGCTCACTGCATACCTAGCTTGTATTTTGTTGTTAGCGTAAGTAGGTATGTACTTACCTACTTAATAATATTAACTGTTACATTATGTAGGTACCTTCCTGCTTAGTATACTCCTGCGGTACCTACCTACCTACCTACCTACCTACCTACCTACCTATATACCTACTTACAACGAAAATAAATAATTACGTAGACCAGGTACCTACCTACATAATGCACTCTCGTCGCTCACTCAAACCTACCTACCTACCTACCTACCTACCTTCCTTCCTTAGGTTCCTATTAGGGATTCTGTTCAGACAAGATCGACAGGACAGGGCTATCGCTCTAGGATAACAAGAGGTGAGTACTCACACGAACACGATCACGTTCCGCTCATGATACCCATCATGCGCGCGCCATTATTATTAAGTACTAGGTACTTACCTAAGTAGTATAGAAATATATTCTAAACTTAGGTATATGTAATATTATTATAATAACCGTAAAAAATAAAATACATTTATTATTATAATTTACTCGTAGTATATTAATTCGTTGCACTCGTTGGTCGTCCTGAACGGAGCCGCGTCCGTCCTTAACTCTCGTGCGGCGCGACGTGTTTTACGACGGTTCACTTTTAGGTCGATATTAGGTTCGACTTTTAGGTCGATATCCACGAATTCATGTCACCGGTCAGGCTCGATATCCTCCCTGTTGATGCGTCGACCTCTATATTTAATAACTATCACTTTTATAGAGAAAAATACATTTTGAACGGGACCCGACCTACGCCCGGTACGCAGTCGCCAAAATAAATCGCCGCGCCAGCCCGAATACGCACACCACCAGCATAAATTTCACATCAAACCGTAGTCATTTCGTCGCCCTACTCCCGACTCCCGACTCCGACTCCGACCTTAATAATAATATAAGGGCAAAAAGCCACTCTATATTTATAGCTCCTACGGGGACGCGCAAAGCGCATTCCACGCTCGACCAATCAAATAAATCGGCACCTCTGATTGGCCAGTTTCAAAAAATGTTGTTTACTTTGATTATGTTGTTTAAGTTTTATTAATGAAGGTTAGGTACTAGATATTGATTATTTAAGCATGCATAATTAGGAAACAGTTGTAATTGATTCGTATATAAGACAGTGTGTGTGTGTAGTCTGTGTAGTAACAGTGCAGACTTGTTAGAAAGAGACAGATATAGTAAATTGACTGGTCGTATACTGCACTACTTCCACCCACTACTTTGCAAATGTAACTAATAAGGTCATTTTGTGATTTTTGTGATGAGGCAGCACCTTAGAGAGTATTTCGTATAGGCTTGTTCTTGCTCGGACATTGAACGGAGTTCTCTGTACTAGTACAATCATTAAAATGTACTAGTTCGGTCTTCTAGTTTTATTAGTACATTAGTACTGTAGTACAATAAAGGAAAAGTGATTATAAAGGCAAGGAATAGTGATGGTAGTGGGGTCATGACCATAAAGTTTAAAATAGCTTCATGAATCTGTCAATGAGATCCATAATCATTCCCGCTCGTTCAGTGTTTAAGGCGTTCCGTGTAAATTGTCCTAGCGAGCGACAGTTCGTAGTTCGTACAGAACCAGAGACTAACAACACATCGCGAACGACGAAGTACTAAATGTATGATGTACTAAAAAGGAAAAGGAATAGTTCTTACCTCTACCTACTTAGTACATGTACTACACAAGCCTAGTACTTCGACACGCCGATAGTCCCCGAGGAGGAGCGTCACTTCATCTCTCCAGCCAAGTGAAGCGGGCAATCGCGCGCACCAAGCCCAGTACACTGGAATCCTCCGCTCGGGTGTCTTCCCCGACGTATGGAAAACGGGGAAGATAATTATGATCCCAAAGTCGGGCAAACCTCGAGGAAGACGGAGGGCTATCGGCCGATCACCACCTCTAAGGTGTTTGAGGCACTCTTACTGTGACTCCTGATACCCCATATCACCCCTCAGGCACAGGCCCCTCTTTTCCATTGAGCACTATGGGCAAATGCCCAAGGCCCCGCGATCCATAGGGGGGCCCCCATAGTACCCACTGCTTTTGTTTTTTTTTTGCATTTGTTTAAAAAAATTGTCCCCTGACATAACATTGTCACTGGGGCCCCATTATCCTAAAGTGCCTAAGGCCTTCAATGGGTTAAAGACGGCCTCCCCAGGCAGAATAACTCGGGTTCCGCGCCGAATATAGTACGACGCTGCACATACTCACAGCAACTGTAAATAAGCGTGAGTACGCTGCCGCAGCATTCCTCATGGAGAAGGCGTTTGATAGACTGGCATACCGGTCTGCTCTACAAACTGACGCACACCAGCCAAACTGACCAGTTCTCTGGCGAGTACCCCATATCCGCGGTGTTGCCCCAGGGTAGCTGTTTATCGCCTGTGTTATACTCCGTATACACCGACGATATACCCGCCACGCACTCCTCGACGCTCGCGCTATACGCGGACGACGCCGCGTACTTCACCACCTCGCTCTCGGCGGCCCACACGGCCGTTAAGATGCAGCGCGCACTGAACGACCTCCCCATCTGGCTCCGCAAATGGAGACTTTCGGTCAACGTGGGTAAGACACAGGTGATCATAGTCACAGGACGCGGTGACGCGATATCGCATGGGCCCGGACCGCCAAGTACGAGTACTTGAGGGTCACCATAGAAAAGTGGTCGTCACACTTTTTTGGTCAAGAGCCACATAGGACAATGTGAGTTCCCCAGACAGTCCGATATCTAAGCTACGAAACCAGCGGGAAAGCCATACGATGAAAGCTTGTTAATAAGGCTAGCATGCCAGACCCTGTCGAAAGCCTTCGAGCTGTTAAGAGAGACGGCAAGCACCTCTCCGTGTCTCTAGATGGCTTCACTCCCCAGTAGACCGGTTTCGGCGAATACACGCTCCATAGTCTTACAGAGTATGGACGTGACCGAAATAGGTTTACTTCCCGCTGGGTATGAAGCAAGTTTGTTTCCTATTCGATTAATGTGCTGCTCGCATCTCATTCCAATCTGCTGACTTGTATCGCTATACTCGCCGGCTGTGTCTAGGGCTGGGATCGGAAGACAGATATAGATTTCACAAGCCTATCACGAATAAAAAAATAAAATAAAAACAGTGGTCGGATTTACCAAGTTGTTTGCGACAACCTCAAATTGTACCATAGATTCTGTTTAAAGTTAATTAGTTAGTTTACTATAGCACATGATGTAAATAAATTAAATCCCTTGTTCCTAACATTTGTGTGAAATAGATAAGTTATTATGTACCTACTGAAAAAAATTAATAAAGATTTGATAGTAAGGAACTAGGGACGAATGTATACCTATGTATAAAATTATAGTAGGGGCGTTTTCTTACCTTATCAAAACCGCTACCATAAAAGGTAGTGAACACTGCATTATGTCACAAAAACGTTACCATATAAGGCCACGAAAATGTAATTTGATTCTCATTGTACAACATTATAAAATATTTAATAATAAGATAAGATCATTGTCATTGATCCAAGAGTGACAGAGAAAAATGAAAGGGAGATAGCATATTGAAATTTAATAGAATTATAGTTCTTTTTTTAAATAAATAGTTAGCACTACGCACGGGCGTTTCTCGCGCATATAAAAACGGCCGCACTTGCCGCGGACCGGCAGTCTCATACGTAATAGTAAATGTGCACTGAGTAGCGGTCTGAATCGGTTGTCAGCAGAAGGTCCAGGCAATAGGGTATGTGCGATTCAACGTCAGGTACCCGCTTTGCACCTTGGATCAACTGGGTAAAATCTTTAAAATAAATAAATCTTTGGTAAAAGCTTTCAAACCCAACATGATCAGTGTCCCGGTCAGACTTGGGCATTATTCGAATAAATTGTTATCTAGATAATTATCCGAATAAAATTTTATTCGCCATATAATTATCCGCGAATGATTCATTCACGAATGAATTATTCGTAGATAAATTGCCTACGAATAAATTATTCGTGATTTTATTCGTTATTTTAAATAATAATTTTTTGGATAGCAATAGTGTCTGCCGAACAAACGGTGATACCTTGAATATTACATTTCTAGATTCATACACTAGAATATCCTAAACCTATCATATCCCTTGCTTTTTTTAGATAAAACCTAGACTAAAGCTATCGGGAATATTCTACATAGATAAAGTACTACTCCTCGACGATAGATGGCGTTTGCACGCGAACCAAAGTAGGTAGATAATCTACAGGATGTCCCGCATGGTTCAAGTAGTATAGAAATTCTCAATTCAATTCTCAGTAGTATAGAAATCATCACTATTTTAAAAAAAATCTATGTTTTTAGTTATATTTATGCTTATGTGAAGAGACTGTCCAACACAGAGCGCTCAAATTTGGCTCGGAAATTCTCAATAGTTTAGATACAAGATAAGATGTAATTTACATTCAGTGCGTTAAGACTCTCTTAACCTATGACTTTTATGTCTGTATTCTAACTAGAGGGCGGATTGGCATAAAAAGTACTGCCTGGTTTGTTCACACATAGGTACATGTATGTTTTTTTTTTATATTTAATAAAAATAATGTTTCATATTTGTACAAAAAGTATGTAAATGCAATAAAATTACCATCATAAAAAAATATAATTATTGCGTAAAACTGTGTAGGTACATAAAGATCAACAATCTACACAATCGGGTTTAGCAATCTTAGAGCTAGGACTGTTTTTTTTAATGATATTGATTATATAATATGATCAACCGCCCATCCCAGGTTTCCTTTTGCACCACTAGGTATGGGACATTCTGTATATAAACTGTCAATTAATACCTACGTTATATTCCTCCATTTGACAATAGATGGCGTTCGCATAGCCAAGGTAAATAATAATTAATTTTCTACTTATTATTCCTCCATTTGACAATAGATGGCATACATAGTACCTAACGTTTTACTAGGGTAAAACAGACAAATTTCGGCGCACCTTAACAAAAAATCGAACTCAAAGCTTACCACGCCAATGCCTTACAAGTTCGACGGGATAGTCACCGACAATGATATCGTTAGAATGTTATTTACGCGATTCTTCTAGAATAGAGATGTGCTATGTTGGAAATGTGTTATTATGAAATATAACCATTTATGAAATGTAAAATAAAGTAACAACCATTCTAAGATCTGGCCATACACCTTATGTAAGCATTTAAAAAATAAACAATTCTGAAGGGTTCCGCTGGCTTGATTTTAAAAAGTAGGTAGGCACATACGGTATTGTATACTAACTTCCGCCCGCGGCTTCGCCCGCGTGGAGTTCGCTATCACTTGAAGTCTTTATCGACGACCAGTGTCACTTCCCAGCTCAAAATAATCAAATAATTTTCCTTTATCTTTATACCTCAACAGAAAATGCTCATCAGGCTGAACAACTTTTGTTAAGGCGTCATTTCTATATTTCTTATAGTTTAGCTAGCTCATTATGGTCCTGCAGTTTCCAAAATCAATTATACCCTATATGTTGCCCAGGCTTAATAGGTATAAAACAAAAAAGTTTCATTCGAATCCGTCCAGTATTTCTGGTGATTAGCGTGTACAACAAGACAAACAAACAGTCAGATTTTTTAATTCTTACCCTATTACTTTCTCCATCGCTTAATTTTTTTTTTGTAAATATATTCAATGTACAAACACATTTTTTTACTGTTTTATTATATGTATAGATGAAAGAGAAAATGATAAGACGATATCTTATTTCTGGTATTTAATGAATAATGGCGGTACAAGAAAGGGATAATTACAATACGAGAGAGTGAGACATGTAGGTAGGTATATAAAAATGACGGAGAGAAAGCGAGCACACTTTCATATCAGTTGCGGTCACAAAATAATTATTTTGTTTTTATAAATCGGGTACTAATATTGTGGCTACTCTCCCCAGTCATCTGAAATCTGTTTACCATAGCGGGCCGGCTAATCAAATAACTAGTACATAATATATTGTCGGCGACCATCCCGTCAAATCGCATGGCATAGGCGTGGTAACTTCGATTTTACGTTAACAACAAGCCAACATTTGGGAGTTTTACCCCAGTCTAAAGTTACTACTATCACCATCTATTGTCGAATGGAAGAAAAAATAGATAATCAATAGTCAAATAGCTTATTTACCTTAGTGTGCCAACGCCATCAATCGTCGAATGGACGAAAAAAATAGGTAATCAAATATAGTTATGTAAGAGTCTATTATTTACCTTAGTGTGACAACGCCATCTATCGTCGAATGGAGGAAAAATATAAGTAATCAATAGTTATTGTAAATTATTAACCTTAGTATGCCAACGCCATCTATCGTTGACTGGAGGATTCTATGTAGAATATCACGAAAGAAATAATACATTGACAATAAACATTGACTTTATGTAAAAATACTAAAAAAAAGGTCATGTTTGGAAGCTTAAAATGCGTTTTCTTAACGTTTACTTACCACTTCCTTACGATTTTAAGGAAAAATAATAAGTTTTGATATTTTAATAAGATGATAAGAAGTAAATATCTAGAAATTTAAATAGTACTGGTTGTGTATGGAAGTATGTTTGGATATGTGTTATTAGTCATATTAGAAGGATCTAGTAAGATCACAACAAATGTTCAGTTGTAGGTAACATATCGGGTTCAGTTTCCAGAAATTTCCCTCGCCGCAATGTTATTTCGCGATCGTTCTAGAATATTAATATGCTATTTCGCAATTTCGCGTAAACATTTTATGTAATTAGTTGAATCTTGCCTAGAAAGTCATTCATACCATCACGCCTGTATTCTCCGAAGGGTTAGGCAGAGGCGTACTTAATGTACACCCACAGTTCGCCGGTATGTTTAGGTCCCATGTTATAGGGGGCGAGCCTATAGCCATTCACCGGGCACAAATCCAGACTCCGAGCTTCTACTGACTATTTCATAGAAAAATCCAATAACACTGCTCAACCTGGGGATCGAACCCAGGACCTCTGCTTGCTACCATTACACCACGTGAACAAAGACCAATCAAAATATTATAAAATAAAAATAATCATAACATGACATACCGTCACGCCTGTATTACCCGAAGGGTTAGGCAGAGGCATACTTAATGTACACCCACAGTTCACCTGGTATGTTTAGGTCCCATGTTATAGGGGGCGAGCCTATAGCCATTAACCGGGCACGAATCCAGACTCCGAGGTGCTACTGAGAATTTCATAGTAAACTGAATAACAACACTTTGCTCGACCTGGGAATCGAACAGGTAGCAGTCGCGCTTGGGACCACTAGACTAATGAGGCAGTCAGGCAGGCAATTAATAAAAATAATCATAACTGTAAATGCCTAATAAATAATTGAAATCAAATAAATATTTAATTTAAATACCATTTTTCCTCGTTTCGTTTTATTTTTATTCGTTATCCGACTAACGAATAAAATAATTTATTCGTCATCCGAATAATTTTTTCTTTGAATGATTGAAATTATTTATTATTCGTGAATAATGCAAGAAACAAATAATTCATTCGTTATTCGTCATTCGGATAAATTTTGCCCAACTCTGGTCCCGGTATGGGTACAGCCTCTCCTTGTGGTAGCCGTTAAAATCCCTCAGTAACTCCAATTGTGTGGGGTACTTTAGTTGAGCCGCATCCGCCGCAGCCGTCTCACCTAAGTAATCAGAGAGCCTGGTTGACCGGTGGACATAGGCGTAAAGAATTGTCTTTATTCCTGTGTTCACCAGTACCCAAAGCACAGAGAATCCGGGGTCCCCGAGGTGACGGAGACGACGATAACAAAGACAAACCTGACGTCGTCACGGGGGTACAGGCAAACTCGGCGCTGGCTTAAATCAGTGTTCCAGGTTGTACCCTGGGTATGATAGGTACGCCACGTTAGTTCCGATCTGACAAAAACAAAAGTGCAGAACTCAAAAAAAATGTTGGGGTGCGAATGCGACCTCTCCCATAGATTCGTTCCACTGTGCGGCGTCGCGATCGCCGTTGCTGTAACTTACCCCTCCTGCAACCCGTTCATTTAGAACTCACGCACGGGTTACAAGAGGAGGTTTATACCTACCATACTCGTGTTTCTGTCCTGCGTATATCTATTTAGTTAAATTCATGTGGAAAATCAGTTTTGATATTATTTATCTACTAAAGTTGTTTGCTTTGTTACGATGGATGGCGGGCCGCAGTTTGACGACCACTGCCATAGATCACCGGCTCACCATGGGGCCCGCACGTCTGGAAGAGTCGCGCGGGCGAATACCTCTCTCCGGCCGGTACTCTCATCGAATCTACCCCTACGAGTCAAGCTGGGTGTCTACAAGACGTACATTCACCCGCAGTTCACGTACGCTGCCTCGGCTTGGCTCGCCCTCAGGTGCGAGTCGCACAGAAAGAAACTTAGGGCCTTCCAGAACACTACTTTACGCCAACTTACTCACGCGGCTCGGTACCTGAGGAATTCTGTGATCCACAGGGACCTCCGGGGTGAGAGCATCGAGCGCTTCGTCGAGGGGATGGCGAAGATGTTCGCGCGTATCGATACCTCCACCTGGCAACACATCAAGGGTATGGCGCCCTGGCACGCGCCCCCACCCGACGCCCGGCGCTACCCGCGCGACCTCCTGAACGTAGACCACGGGGCGAACCCACTCTACACGCGACCCGTTAAAACAATGAGACTCCACAAACTACATAACACACACCCCGCCGCGCGCGTTGCTGTCTAAGTTAACATAGGCGCAACGCCCGCGACACACACAGAGCACTACTCTACATCAACTGCTCGCAAAACCGGGTCAAACACCGATTTCGCAAGGGGCGCCACCTGTCCCTGTCCTGTTGCTTGATCGGTCTTCGCGGGGCTTCCCCCGGGCAAGCCGGGGCCTCACCTAGCGGGGATCTGATCGCACGGGCAGCGTGGCAAACTTAGGGCGCTCCTGCTGAAAAAGACATAGCAACGACTCCCGGCAAAGGACAAGCGAGCCACAAAAGGTTAGGTTCGCGTGCGCCAACCTAACCCAACTTAACACAAGAAAGTAAAGATTCCCTGAATCAACAGCTATTGCCATACTTAAAAAACATGCGTAGCAGCTGATGCGTTGCCGAGCCTACCCTTTGAACGCCAACGTTTACAAACCTAAATGCACGCCCGACGCCGGACACTTTTTCAGAGACAGATTCTAATAAAACATTAGTGTTGGGCAAAACTTATCGACTTAACAATATAATGTAACGACATAACAATAAAATACGTACGTTTTTGTAGATTTGGAAATGTAAAAAACATTAGTTACATCTGTTTTATTTTATTACTACATTTTTATTAACAATATTCAATAAATCACAATGGAAACCATTACTTTAAGGATATTACATTTGTATAAACAACCCCTTCACTAATGACGGATAAATACGTCATCGGCGTCCAGTGTGTAGTATGTTTTAACAAGCTAGTATGTCTTTTAGTGTTGGGATAACAACAAACAAATTTATAACGATAAACACTAAAATTTACACCCGGCTTTACTTATCTATTCTACACTATTTAATCTATGTACTTATAAAAACTACTGACTCTAAAAATCTGAAAGAAACATAAGTATGTTTATATTATACCGTTGTGATACGAAAGGATTTTTAAAATGGAAATATGTACTAAAAACGATTCAATGCAAGCTAAGCCGAAGCAACAGCTTATATCAAAATAACACATCTCGTTATCCCGATAATAATTGTTTATATTAATCAAATAAAAACATTGTGTACATATTATAATAAAAAGTTTTATTAAGTATTTGACAGTTATCATTTTTTGGCAGTTAGACATCGACATGTTGCACATCATTAATCAACGAATATATCCGTCAGCGGCGTCTGAATGGGGGAAAAAGCAACATTATTTTACAGCGACTCATTAATGTTACTATTACTCCATCTCAACATGTTGAATTAAGATTTATCAATGATAAAATTACAGAAGAGAGTATAGAGTATATAATTGCAAAAATATTGAAAAAGAAAATGCATTGAATAGGTTGTAATTTTGTGTCAAACTTTCAAGACGGATATATACGTCAACGGCGTCAAAAAAGGGAACCCTGTTTACGGATATATCCGTCAACGGCGTTAAATACCATATAAATACAAACGAACTGGCTCGACGTCGGCTAATACCAAAAAAGCAGGATACTATCACATATCATTTCACAGATTGTGGGGGGGGGGGGAGGACATTAGGGCATTCCTTTATTATTTTATGCATAAGCGCCTTGTAAAATTATATTGGCAACAGTATTCCGAAGGACATTGCCGTAGATATACTTCACTGTAGTATTACCTATTATTTACCTACATTAATACAAGACGACAAATATAAAATTTTTAAATTCAATACGTAAGATTAATCCAAATAGTAGACCAATCGGCCGACGAATTTATAAATAAAATTAAGCTCCTAACTGACGCACTGAACGGTCTGAAAATGCTAAACTGCGAGCAGAGCCGAGTTGAGCCAAACCACAGGTAGCAGAGATAGTCAACGTAATAAACTACTATATGTACTGTTGATAGTTTTATTTGACAGAAATAATAATAGCAGTGGAGATAAGTGTGAGTATTTACGTGGGAGAGCGATGCTTCGGCACGTATGGGCCCACAGAAAATCGGCGTGATACAACATTTACGTTGTTTTGCCAAGTCAGTGAGGTTACCGGAGGCCCAATCCCCTTTCAAAAGGCCGGCGACGCACGACGCACTTATGACGTAGAATTGTTATTACGGGTGTTTATCGACTGACACTAATATTAATAATGACAGTAATATATATTATAGGATATATTTATTTTGCAAATATGGGTTATACACAGAACATGGCAAAGTCATATAGAGTTTGTTGGCAAAAAAGAGGCACAGTCATCATATAGTTTATTTATACTAGCGAAAAAGGTTAATCTTATCACATTAGTCGTAGCTTATCATAGTTACGTTGTGTTTCTAGACTCAGATATGCAATCATGTTCTGGGGAAATGCTACCAACTGGAATAAAGTTTTTAAATGTCAAAAACGGTGCGTGCGAGCTATGTGTGGTCTCAAAAGAAATGACAGCTGCAAGGAATATTAAAAATACTTACCGTGCCTTCTTTAGATATAATGAAAATGGCTTTGTTTATTAGTCATCATCCATCACTATTTACATTAGAGCTGAAATCACGAAATAGAAGCCACATGCATAATAACCTTACCAGGCAGTTATAGCACTAATCTCTTTGGGAAAAGTGTGTTTGTTATGGCCACAAAGATTTACAATAAGATTCCCAATAACATAAAAGTATGTAGCAGTATTCATGACTTTAAAAATAAACGGTTCCAACTTCTTGTAGGAAATTGTTATTACTCTATTGATGATTTTCTATTGCCTCTTTTAATGTCTCATGTTTGCTTGACGATAATTTATTTCATGTTGATTGTCCTGTATAATGTTTTCTTATTTTTTTAAAGTTGTAATTTTCTACTTATCGTTGTTGTTGTAACTATGACTGGCCGTATTTTACCATTATTCTTTCCTAGTCTGACTACCGCTTCAATTTTCCATTTTTGGCATAGGTACTATATTCATATTCTTGTTTATGACTTCTAGGATAGTGTTGAGTAGATCATCATAATTTTTTTCTGATTCTGGAATACCAAAGATTTTTTTTTTCTCATTTGTTTATGTAAAAAATCAAGTTTTCTGTTGGGCCTCGATTTTTTGTTCGAGCTGGCTTGTTTTTGTCTCGATGTGTTTTCATGAATTTTTCATAGATGTTTTTATTTATAACCTCCATTATATTCTCTTCCATATCTTTCATATCGTGCTTCTGTTGTGCCAGGTGATGTTGTATGATAAGCAAAATTTTCATTATTTCCTCCATTGTTATTGTTGTTATTTGCTATTAGCGCCCTCTAGTGACCGGTGTCCTAACTAGTACTGAACCTCGTACTCGTATCGATGTTGGGTCTCAAAAAACCGTCAGCCACTTGCCCACAGATGGCGCTAGTTCTGATAAATTCGTAAAAACTACTAGAATGATTTGCCGGTTTTAAAGTTATATTTTGTAAATTCTTAAATAATAGATATTTACTGGTTTATGCACTTGTTGGAAAACATAGACTAATCTTCTTTTTGTAATGTTATATCATTCTACGCTGCAATTTGCATGCTATTAGTATTTTTCCATAGTAATCCGTTGTGCTTTTTTTCAAAATTTCACTGGAAGTTTCATACTGCACAACTTTGAGTACATATGAACCGTTATTTATATTTTTAATATATTATTATAGATTTCTACAGAGCCGATGTTAACAATGGCACAGTGGCGCCCTCCCAGCTCTAAGAATCTAATAGTAGGGCATAATTAATTATAAGAAGATACATCTGAATATAATAACTTAGTAAAGCTTTCTATTCTACAGCTAGACATCATAGAATGGTTGCTAGTTTTAAAAGTAGGTAGGCATATTATAATATTTGTGTGCTGAACCTTCAATAAAGTTTCTCGGATATTAAATACTAGGGTAGTGTAGTCATTTGTTCGCTGGAAGTCTTCTTCACCCAGAAATGTCAGACAATGATCATTTGTGGTGCAGTTTAGAAGTTTTAAATCAATAACACGTATAAATCAAATCAAATCATTTATTAAATACTACATGTCAAAATATTTGTTAGTAACAAAGTCTTACTTGGGTATATTATTTACATAACATTATGTGCCTGAACTAGGTAATCCTGTGTTTCAGGCGAGAAATATAAATACATAAAACTAAAATTACTCTTCGAAGAAAACGCACCTGTTCAATGACAGAAACAGTAACAGGTATTGAGTCCACTAATTCGACAATAGATGGCACCACAAACAGCATGCCTAACATATCGGATGACGATAAGATGAAATGCGAGATTTGAAATTGCAAATGGAAAAACTGCATGCAGACTTATGTGCAGCTAACGTAGAAATGAACAACTTGTCAATAGAAAATACGCAACTTAAAAAAAAAATCAAATACCTGAGTAACTAACATGAGATTGTTATAAAGGCAACAAAAAAGTTGACAAGCGATACGATTACTCCTATAAAATCTACAAAGGGAACAACTCCAAAGAGCAAGACATTCCTCGAAAAATCCACAAAAGATATAATAACACAAAAAACAGGATAAGACCAAAACTATGCATCCTTAGCGGTTATAAAAGAAATAAGGTACTCAACATCGCAGAAGATACTTTTCCAAACCATCAAATTTGCCATCACTTAACACCAAACTGTGGAATAATGAAGCTTAGGTATACTATATATAGCTATATTGAAAGAGCACAAAGAGCGATTCTCAAGGTGTCCACATTTCGCCCTTTCCTTTTTCCCACTAACCTCCTGTATAAATCCTGCAGAGTACTAACTGTTCGACAGCTATTCATAATGACCATAGTATTAAAACAGCACACATTACTTCCCTTTAAAGCTGAGTTTACAAAAAAAGACGGAAAGGTATAGATTGTCTCCAACCTACAGGAACTAAACATGCTTTCGCAGCCAAATTTTACGTCTTTTTGGGGCCGCTTCTTTACAATAGACTTAATGCTATAAAAAATATTTAACATACATAACATACCATCAAGCCTGTATTTCCCGAAGGTTTAGGCAGAGGCGTACTTAATGTACACCCACAGTTCGCCTGGTATGTTTAGGTCATAAAGAATATTTGTACCCTCAATTATAACAATTGTAAAAAAAAACTCTTGGAAGCCCTCCAAAGCATATCCTACGAAGATACAGAGAAATTGCTAATTGTGTTACAGTAGGCATTTATTTATTCTTTTTAGTTTATTTTTATTTATTATTGTTATACTTATTTTGTCCTACTGACTTTGTGATTACATGTTTTTATATTTCTCGCCTGAAGCAGGCGAGAAATATAAAAACATTACAACACTTAACTTAACATTACCTAGTTCAGGCACATATTGTTATGTAAATAATATACCCAAGTAAGACTTTATTACTAATAAATATTTTGTCAAATATCTAGTATTTTAATAAATGATTTGATTGAGTTTTGGATACCATGATGTGCTATTGAGTGTATTAGTATAAAACTAATAGCATGCGATTTTACTTGCATAAAGAACTTTTTGAAAATATAACAGACAGTCAGACCTACTTTTGCATAAACATTTATAGTAATATTCGACGTCGACATAATATCCATAAGTTCCAATGAGGGCTACCGTTTTTAGGTTCACCAAATGGCGCCACTGGCGAGTAAGGTCCTGAAGTATAGCTCTCAATGTTTGTTAATACGCACGGGAAAACAAAGTAATACATTTAAATCATATTCAATGCCTTACAACCGTAGTGTAAAATATCGAGCGTGCCACAGAGTTACTTAGCCCCGTTTTGTTCGGAAAAAAGAAGGACATACGTTTCTTACAGATAAAACTGTCACAAAACACTGACATTCATTGACCCGTATCACTTTTACTGCTTTAATCCACTGACCTATAAAATAGTCTTTATAACTAGAAAGAGATCAGTGTTTTAATCTCTGGTATTACAAAATATTCATACCATTATTCCCATTAGTAATAAACCCGCGTATTTATTACTACACTTATTCTATGAAATTATCACTATTACGGTGATACATCTCAATGATTGTACACAAACAGTGGAATATAACATTTCGGAGTCATCATTACCGCGGCGGTATAATATACTCGTACTAGCTTTAAGGTGGATCGTTCATCTGAGCCCGCCAAATTCAAATTTCAAGTGGTTTTTCGTAGTTTGTAGGTCTATAATAAGTTCTACATTCATGGCAATAGTAATTGCGATATTAACTGTACAAAATTCATAACGTTTAACTAAAACCATTGCTTTAAAATCATTATTGTAGCTAAAAGTAGAGTAGTGTAAATTTTGGCCATTGACACAGTTTTTGACAAGTTTTTGGCTTGTTATGGATTTTTATTAATTTTTTCGTTCTCAGTTGTGACTGCTGTCTATTTAATGTCGCGATTACTACTGTCATGAATCTAGAACTTGTTATGACCTACAAACAGCGAAAAATCACTTGAAATTTGAATTTCGCTGGCTCAGCTGAACGATCCGCCTTAATTTAGGTCTCAAGAAATAGGCTTAATGGGGTCAAGAAACGCATAATCTTACGCATATATGTACCTACTAATATGCGCCGCCTTTTTGCAGGCATCACAACTACTTAATCACAAGATGTCGGACAATATTGCAGCGCTGTGAGCAAAAATAATTTAACTTAGGTAATGACTTTATTTTATTAACTTAATTTGAAATAAAATGTCCGAACTAGGTATTATATTTAATACTTAGGTACTAAGTAAGTACATAGAGTACCTAACCATTAATAGCATTATCTTACTATTGCATAAGACGTATAGGTAAGTAAGATAGGATCCGTCTGTTAGATATTCCTTTAGATAAAACTAGCGACCCGCTCGCGGTTTCACCGCGCTGCTCCGTTCCTAAGAAGCTTAGCGTAATGTTATGTGATGAATGAATATGATGTGAATTTATTTTATGACTGTCCAGACAAAAACGCAAGGAACCATCTTTCTTTTTAATTAAAAGGGCAGGAGAAGACTAAGGACTGTCACACGCTTCAATCACACCCAGTTCCAACATTTTATCGATCTCCGAGCTTATAATGCGAATTTTCTCGGGAGACATTCTGTAGTAACGTTGTCTCACAGGTGGGGAATCGCCAGTGTCGATACGGTGGACCACCAGGGAAGTGCGACCTAGACCGTTTCGTTGTGAAGAAATGTCCTTAAACTTGTGTATAATATTGTCAGCAGGAGTACGTTGATGACTACTTAACTCATCATAAGAATGAATCATCTTGGCATGCTCAGTTAGGGCTGAGATTACGAATTCTGTGTCATTAGAAAAGGAAATTGATTTAATAAACTCAAACTCAAACTTAAATTTTTTATTTCAATTAGACCATATACAGGTACTTTTGAAATGTCAAAACTACATGCACGGTTCCAAATAGTAGGTCTTATGGAGAAGAGCCGGCAAGAAACTCCATAGATACTCTTTTAAATAAATAATTGATGTTTACATATTTTTTATTCTATCAATGTGAGTATTGTGGAGTTTAATGTGAATGATAAAAGTAGGTTAACCTCCAAAAGATAACATAACTGAATCTGGATTGACATGGCATGTAAGAGTTGACCAGTCCCGACAGACAGCACCCGTTCACGAGCATGACGTGTGTATCAGCGTTGTTCGACTCAACCAAGTTGTAGGGAATAAAACAACCCGACACACAACGCCTCAGGGAAAAGATTGAATAAGGTCCAAAAATCGATTCCTATTATCAAGGTTGACTGTATAGCCGGTATGACATATAGTTTTAAAATATGTAGTTGATTCTCAAAACAAACTGGTAGTTCAATGTAACCAGAGGCAGATAAAATTTGGCCACCAGCCGCAGTGAAGTTAAGTGCTTTTTTACATTCATGAAGAACAAAACCGGCACGGATAAAATGTTGATGGAAGTTTTACCTAGTATTGATACAGCAGATCCTGAGTCTAACAAACCAAACAATTTGTCACCACGCACACTAATAGCCGCATATGGTCGTAAATCATTAGTAGGTTTATTGTTGATAATTGAAGCAATAGAAATAATTTCGACAAAGGGCCGAAAGAGAAAGAGCCGAAATTGATTCAATTCCAGAGGGATTTGATGCTAAAACATTAGCGTAGCAGGGTCGAATGTTGTGGAGTAAAATTTTCAATTGGTCTTTCTCAGATATAGGATCAATGAGTCTTGAGAAAAGTTGTGACATTATTGATAGATAAATGACAATGTTCTCTGATTCACCCTGAGTGCGGTTGTTAATCCCTTTAAGTAATCTGAAATCATGATCGTACAAGGTGAAATCTTCAATCAATTGCTTCTCAAGCTGATCCCACGATGTAAAGGAATCTTTAGAACTTCGGAACCAATTCAAAGCATTGCCCGTGAAAAATTGTGAAGCATTGTTTAATAACTTTTGTTAAGTTTTTAGTAGGTGTATATTCATAATTCAATTTTTGGAGGAATAGGTAAACGCACACAGCTATTGCCATCAAATTTTGGAGGTTTAGAATCTTATGAATGGTCGCAATTAACCACAATATTCTGTCTAGTGTTTTGAGAATTATATTCATATTATAAGTAAGGTAAGGCAAAGCATTTTAAAAAATTCTTAATTTACTATACAGACTCGTAAACTGACTACTAACCGTTTTAAAAGACGTAGCAATTCGCGGTTCAGAAGCATTGATGCGTTTAGGCCGGTAGTATAAATGCGAAGCCAAAGCACGTGCACGCTCAAAAGGACTTAGATCAAATTTTTCTTCTAAGGCTTTAACGCGCGTTAACAGCTCGTCAACAGAAGCGGAAGCAGCAGCCAAATCCTCTACAGCGTCTAAGCCAGACTGTAAAATATCAGCGCTAGGTATTGATGGTTAAATTTTAGCAATTTGTTTTTTAAGTTCGATGACGGTAGATGCAGGTTCTTCGCCACGAATTAGAACTTCATACTCAAGCTCGTTTTTATTTAGCAAAAAGTACATAATGGAGTTGAAGGGGTGAGTTGCCATTATGTTTGATACAACACAATTCAAAATTGTCAGGTGCAAAATCTACTTTTTTTTAAATCAGCACGTACACATAAATAAAAAAAATGCAACTCAAAATAAAAGATAATGAATAAATAACACAAAAGAAAAAAAATAGATAGCTATGGTCTACTTTTACCACCTGTAGAAAATGAAGCTCAGCTCACTATGCAGATCTTTACAAAGAAAATAATATACTACGTACGATAGGTGATAAACAAAAAAAAAAGAATAAATACTGAATTACTAAGCCAATAACTAATTGCAACAAAATTAATCAAGAACTGATACGTATTCCATAGAAATATGCAATAAAAAAAAATTGAGGGTAGATAATTACAATTTTAAAATATAGGTTTTACAATGTGTTTAATAGTAATGCTTAATCGAAATTGAAGATTTTGATTTAATTAATGGAATACAAACCAAGGTAAAATAATTGAAGTGGTAATAATCAATGTACAGCACAGTGAAAATGAAATAAGTACGTACCAGTTCTGCAGGTCACTTATCGCTCACACACAAGTCGCCGCTCACCGCAATGCTTAAAAAAAATATTAAAAATATATTCCCAGCAAAAGATTGTAAAGGAGGAGAAAATAAACCACATAAGAAGAACGCCACTGTGGCGTTTTAGGGGCGACACAGGTAGGAGGTACGAAAATAAGTAACAGGATGGGTCCAAAAAAATAATATTTTAATTAATTTCTCTCCACCGATACAACCCTGCCGGGAACACTTGCGATAGGTCTAGTAGAAGGTACAGATACACTGGCCTTATGGATTGGCGAACGGAGGCAGTGACGTCCAGCCACGCCCTGCGGTCTTCTTGTAGAAGATAGGTAAAGTCGTATAGTGCTGAATCGCCTGAAGTCCGACCCACAACCAATTCTATCGGTCGTCTTAGCCGAAGGCGCAGGTATGTTGGGGTTGAAGGTGTACACTGAACCTGGAACCGCAGAGCCCCAGAGCTAGGCTTTGTCCGATATTTAAGCCCGCTGTGCCAACCGTACCGCGTAATAAGACCAGTATATGAGTTTATAACCTAAGAAAATTTAAAATAGCGATAACGGCAGCGGCACAACGAACTTAGATCGCATTTACAAGGAGCTAGCCACATAATCACTGGTTAAAATTATGTTCAACTCACCCCAGCGGGTCCAAGGCACTTTTCACAAAAAGTATTTAGTAGAATCACTACCTAATAGCAATAATTTCAACTGATTTGTCGATATGCCAAGCGGTCGATGCCTAAGAGGACGGACGTGTGGAGGCTTCCGCTGCAATTGTCGTTCTGTCAGCGCAGAGGGCAAGGAACGGTCGCCGTCGTCAGGTTAATACAAAAAAACTCGATCGACTAGAATGCTCGTTAGGGTTCGCGATATGAATTGCGCGTGAGTTTAATAGTTTACGGTTCCGTACCGAATTATGAATTTTTATATAATATTTATTTAGATTTAAGTTACGTTTAAAATTGTAGGCTTTAGTATTTAATTATTTTTATTAAATTAGTTTTTTACTTAGAATAAATTAGGTTTAGTAAGTAGGTGTTATTAGTTTGATTTATTAACTGTTTATTTTAAATGGTAACGTACTACGTTACAATCTATAGCTATATTAGTAATAGTGTAGCTTTCTAACGGCAAAAGAAATTTAGATACGCTCCAGTATTTTTTAAGTTTATTCGTTACGTACAAAAATACAAATCTTTCCTCTTTATAATATTACACTCTTTGCGCTGTAGCATGGTGCGGGTGACAGTTGCCTGTATGACGTTCTTATGGCATTCTGGTTGGGTTTAATTTAATTTACTACAGTTATTAATGATTTAATACATTACGAATGTGGTACAGCTAAAATACTAAGTCATAATTTGTAAATCGCGGCAACCTTCAAGAGTGAAACAAAATGTTACTGAATCGACCAAATAGGGTACCTACTCCTTGATAGGTAGTAAATAATTAAGTAGGAATCTAGGTATTTACCTATTCACATCAAATCTCACTAGATAAATCCACATTTAGCATTATGATGAAGCGGTTTATGAAATTTAGGCGCTATCAAATCGTCACAAAATGGCGGACGGCACAGGAGATTGGAATTTAATTTTGTAGTACTTAATTAGGTTTAGGAATTAGGGTTACGGGCGTGAAATAAAATGCAGAGATTGGATTTAAATTACGAACGTTAATCTTTATAGGTATTTGAGCACTCACAAGCAAGGTTATAACTTCTGTTTCCTGGGACAGGAAACAGACGAAGGTAGAAGAGAGAGCAAAACATTTTTTTTTTTGAATGGCTATAGCTGTTGATTCGGGGAATCTTTACAGCGTAACCGGACTTGGTGGCGAGGTACCAAATGCCTCTAGTCAGGAGCAACTTACAGTTAAGCAACAGCAGCTAAGGGCGTCCCCTAACGGGACTCGAACCTTGGCTTTGGGCGTTGCTGGGGGGACAGCTAGGGACGGCTGGATCTGGGTTAAATTATTTAGGGTCAAATTTAAAGCTACTGACTCGGCGCGGGCCGGCTCGAGCAAGGGACGGGGAGGGTTACCGTTACAGGCTCTTCGCGACGGGCCTCGCCGGCGAGGACGGTATATCGGACGGCAGAGCAAAACTAAGGACAACCATTCCTTTTATAGTCGGTAGTGACAGTTGGCCAGTACAAATAAAATAAGGTCTACCCGAATGTGTTGCCGATATTAAAATAGGAATCGATTAATTTTTGCAACATAGGTAAATTCGAGTACAGTACGCGACACATAAGTTGGCCGGAGTGAAGTTCGCCGTTTTAATGCGCAGTGGATTGTTTACGTTAAAAATTGTGTACTGCGCAACCAAAAACTGACAAACAGCTAACTTCAGCCCGGCCAAGTTATGTCGCGCGTACTGTAAACACCAACAGTAAATTATAAAAAAACTTACCAATAAATATAACCAGTGGCGGCAACACTAAATATCCATCACACTGCTTACTTTTTAGGCACGTTTTAATAGTTACTCAGCAACAAGCACTAAGTAAATCTTCACCATTCAACTACTTACTTTGCTATGAAAAACACTATAAACATTAATAAGGTACTTATGTATCTATTTAAATTAATATTTTAGTCTCTAGAAAGCACTGCTATAAAAAACTAAACTAAACCTACTGATATTAAATAAAATTTTCACGATAATCTAGCTAAGAAAAACATATACGAAACAAATATATCAAGAATATTAAAACATATATTATTATTTTATTAAAACACACACATGATTTGACGCAAAAATTTAAAACGCGGCACAACCGTTCGGTGTGGAGAGGCGCGGCGACTGCCGCGAGCCCACCACGGGGCACCCCACACCATGGGTACGGGGCGGGGCCTCTCACCAACCACTACTAAAGCGAAATGTTGACGCCCACCGGGTTGCCGGGTTACACTATATCTTTAGATTGTAATTAAATAAAATTATATAAAAAAACAAACGCAAGTTAAAACCTAAAAATAATGAAATCATAAGTATTTAGGTATTTAAATGTTTCTATAGATATACCTAGATTGAACCTTGGAAAAGGACATAGGGTATTTTTTATCTCATAAAGTACTTTCGGATGCGAGCTTGCCCATGATTTGAGTAAAATAGATAGGTATCATAAGATGAAGATTCACGAAATTTGTAAAATATTATATTTATAATTTATAAAATATCTAATTAGATATACCTACATTAGGTATTTATAATTAAGATATTTTATAAATGATAGGTACTTGCATTAGGTCGGTACTCAGATATTTTTATAATTTAGCTTGCTATTAAGAGGCCGGCGAACCGAATTTCTCTTACAAACGTAATACCCAAATTCCAATCAAATTATGTTATTATTCGGATTCCGATACCTTTAATCTCGGTTCCTATGTTACCATTTCTGAAATACTTCACTGGAAACAGATGTAAGCGAATGCTATTTTTGTTAACTTTACTACGTTTGGAATGATTTTTCGGTCTTTTATTTGCAGTGAAGTGGTAGTATTCCACTTATTCCGTCAATTATGAACTGATTTTGATGATTCCTATTTTGATTCCAGAGGTAGTCCCATAAAAAAATTGTATGTGCGAAACAGTTTCAGAAGTTGGTGCCTTTGATTTAATCGGATCTTTTGATTTCGCCACCGTCTTCCGAAACTGTTTCGGACATAACATTATTTTTTTAAATGTTTTTGAAGGCGGCATTACTTTTCTTTAAGTCATTTTATTTCAACATTTTTAGTAGCGAAATTATTACGTATGTAGGCATAAGTACCTACCTACCTAGATGACGTTATCATTTACTCGGACGTTACGTGTAATTGTCAGCTTTTTCTAAATTTTGTGATCAGATCCTGACCAAATTTTTATGGGATCACCTGTGAAGTATGATGACCTACCGATCAAAATTTAAAAGATCCGATCAAATCAAAGGCACCGACTTCTGAAACTTTGCCTCGTTAGCCTAGTGGTCCAGAGCGCCACTGCTACGCTAGAGAACCTGGGTTCGACTCCCAGTAGTAGCTCGGACTTTGGAATTTGTGCCCCTTTAATGGTAATAGGCTCGCCCCCTATTACATGGGACCTAAACATGCCGTCGAACTGTGGGTGTATGTACTTTAATACGCCTCTGTCTAACCCTTCGGGGACACAAATTTTAGTGCGTCATAGTCACAACTAGTGATGGGCAGCGGGTGGAAACGGGTTTAAACCGGGTTTTTTGGGTTCAAACCAGTGTAAAAACCTAAACAGCGGGTTTAAACTTTTTAAATAATTTTAGACCATTTGGGTCTTGACAAGATTTATTTGTCATATTTTTTCGAGCATAACAAACACCGTACATACATAGTATAATTAACAAGACATGAAGTTTATCCTTTTTAATAGTTATACAAATTTTATACTGTTGTATTGTACTGGTTATGCATTTATCAAACGTTTGGACCTAGAAATATGAAACTTTTTACAAAGATTGCCTATTTTTAGATTGCCTATTATTGTACAAGGAATAAATAAGGATATTTTGCAATTCAACCCCTCAAAGGGTAAAGTGGGGGTCCAAACTTCTATGGAAAAATAATATTAAATAAATATTTCGAGTTGAAACTTCGATTTAGGTACTTCGTATTTCGTTATTTTCCAAAAATCAATCCCTTAGGGGGTAAAATGAGATATGTAAAATAACTGACTCATCAATGCCCAGCCCGAACCGTTCGGCCTAGAAAGCTGAAATTTTGCATAAAGATTCTCTTTATGATGCTAAGAAGGAATAAGGGAGGATATTACGAAATTAGAGAAAAGCAAATGAAGTATGCAAGAATCGTAGCAAGTGGCAGTCTATAGTTTCTGCCTACCCCTGTGGGAGAAAGGCGTGTATGTATGTATGTATGTATTACGAAATTAATAAGGATAACTTATATGTTAATAGAAAGCTGTCTTAATGCACTTCAATCGTTTATATGGCGGCTTGTTTCAAATCGCTTGTTCAAATGTGTGCTATATTTATTGGGCTGCAAACCAGCTTACATACATACATTTTTGCCGAATGTCCTTTTCTATGGAAAAGTAATATTAAGTTGAAATTTCTATGGGGAACTTAGAGTAAGGATATACTTATAAAAACATAAGTAAACACGTATTTCTTGTTTTGCCGACAATTTCTGAACCTAAGGTCGAAACGGGTATCGTTTTTGAGGTTTTTTGCGACGTTGATTGCGAAAATGGCATTATTTTGAAATCTAATTAGGTAGACATGACCTAAAAATAAAACGAAACGGGGTTCCGGAGTTTGTATTGAGTAACTTCTTGAAGGATGTCTTTGCGCTGGATAATTCTCCAATCTCCTCCGTAAAATAGGAAACTGAAGGCAAGATTACAATTCCACTAGATGTAAGATCTAAGTTGTGTTGGCCGTTGCTGAGCTAATAGCCCGAATATGGATAAATTTGGACTATTATTATGGATATATTAGATGTCCACAGCATACATAGCAAATCTACGGACTGTAAGTAAGGCTGTAAAGCCTTACTTACAGTCAGTAATAGGGGGCGAGCCTATTGATTGCCATTAGCCGGGCACTAATCCAAACTCCAAGCTGCTACGGAGAATTTCATACAAAAACCTAATAGCACTTTGCTTCTCCTGGGAATTGGACTCAAGACATTTAGCGTAGCAATCACGCTTACGACCTCGATTAATGAGGCTGTCAGTATAAAGAGGTAACTACTTACTTTCAAGTATACACTGAAAAAGTATATAGCTTTTAGGTACTTTCATAAGTCTAAGTGTAGGTACCTATCCTACGTAAGCGAAGCCGCAGGTAATCCTAGTCATTTATAAAATTAAACAAATGAAATTACTATTTATAAAATTAAATGCTAATGGTAATCATTTATAACAAAACAATGAATATAAACAATTGAATAAAAAACAATCACAAAGATAATGTAAAAACGATATTTATAGAAAAATACTAATAGTAAATTCACAAATATTTAATTTCGACACCAGTACATAGATAAACTTCACAAAAGTAATAAAAACCTGGCGGGAGCAACACGGGTTTAAACCGGGTTGTTTGCTCATCTCTAGTCACAACGTATACTTTGACGTAAGTTTTGTTTTGTATCTGTTAAATTTGTCGCGAAACTTTTTCTACTTTTAAATAGGTAGTAATTAAAATCTTGCTGAAACTGCGTTTACGTAAAAAAATATGACATGGACATTATTCTATAGTACCTAATAAAGATAACAAATAGAAATACATATTTGACCCATATTTGAATCTTAGGCATATTCCCTTGTATTAAGTACACATACCTATACCTAAATAGATCGCATACACAATAGGTATTTAAGTAGTATTACTTCGAGGTCTAACTTAAAATCTGGTGCAAGTTTCAACTTGCCACATAGGTACGCCGCCTAGAAGCCGGAGTTATAGAAGGTCAAGTCATGAAGGGAACGCGAGTAAAGCTGCAGTCTACAGGTAGTTTTCAATACATACATCTAGAAAGTAGGTGTACGAAAATTAAGATTATTTATTTAATCATGTCGATTTAGGTATGTTATAGCTACCCAATTATCTACTGATGCGTATAAATAATATTAAGTACCTACCTATGTAAATATGCAACTAGGTAATCCTAGTTGCATATGTAAGTACACAATAGAAACCCATTGTATTCGGTTGAAAATATAATCCTCCTATCTCCTAAAAAACCTCCTATCGTAAAAAAACCTCATATAATACAATACAACATTTATTCATTCTCACGTCCAGATGTGGCTACTTTATTGTTTGTAAAAAGTAAACTATTAACACAATAAAAGAACAAAAATAAGCCGCTTCGCTATTTTTAAAAACATTTTTAAAAGTGATTATGATGGACAAAGGGTTGTAAATCATTTTGCACAGGTGTCTTTTGTTTTATGGAATCCATTGTCAGCAAATACAGAAAAACATCATTTTTATATTCGGTAATTTCAAATCTTAAAAGTAGGTACTCAACGACTCATTTGGGAATTAAATATTTAGGTACTTTTTTACCATATCTAAGTAAATATAATTATAATAATAAAGGTTTACTTCATCTCAACAAATTACATATAAAAATTACAACAGATCAAATGCCAACAAATTGGTAAAGTTTGCAATTTGTAGGAGATCTGGAGTCTAAACTAAGCCGAAGCCTGTATGTATAATTGTATTTTTCGACCTAATACATAATATTTCACTATATTATAAAGACAAACAAGTCCCTTACCTATATCTTATACAAACATCGGCCATTTTAATTTATTTATTATACGAGTATGTAATAGAAGTTAAAATTGTATAGATAAATCCACATACAACCATAGTTTTAGAAATTTAGGCAGAACCTGTCGATTCGTCACAAAATGGCGGATGGCGGCGGAAACTGGAATTAAATTGTGTATCTCTATATATCTAGGTAGTAGACCACACAGAAATAGTTTAAAATTGTTAACAGACAATTTTAAACAATTTTAAACGTAAAACGTTTAATCATTTTGAAATATCGTATTTGTAGATATTACCTTCATAAATAAATGTAGGTGTTTTACTTATATCTATTTATTACCTACCTATCTATGTTGTTACGCATAAACTACAAAAAAACATACATACAGTCATGCCTTTCTCACTCAGGGGTAGGCAGAAACTACCTATAGACCAGTGCCAGTCTGCTACTTGCTACAATTCTACAAAAGTTAGAAATAAAATTGTAGAAAACATTCAACAATAGATACTTAGTAATTATAAAAAAAACTTACCAATAAATATGAACAGCTGCGGCAAGAATGAATATCCATCACACTGCATGCTTTCGAGGGAACTTTTAATAATTAAATGTCGATTACTATTGCTAGAAATATTTTTAATTCAATATACCTACCTAACTAATTTTCTACAAAAATCTAACTGTTTTATTAAATTAGATATAACACAAAACTCCAACAAGCACCATTAATAAGTTATGTATATTTTAATCTCTAGAAAGCACTAATAATTATTAACTGCAGCTAGCACTGAATCTACTAAGTATTAAATACAATTTTCAGGATAAGCTAGCTAAGAAAAACACTGGTAATATTATTTATATTATATATGAAATACAAAAATATGAAGCGCGACACAACCGTTTGGTGTGGAGAGGGGCGCGGTGACTACCGCAATGGGGCACCCCACACCATCGGCACGGGGCGGGGCATCCCACCAACCACTAACGAGTAACGTTAACGCCCACTCTATATCTTTAGAATCTTTAGATTATAATAAAATAAATAAATTATACCTATTTATGTAAAAACAACCGCAAGCTAAAACCTAAAAATAATGTAATCATAAGAGATACATAAAGGTACCTAGATTGAACCTTGGAAAAGGACAGGTGCAATTTTTTATCCCAAAAAGTCCTGATGATGATTCACGAAATTTGTAAAATGATGTCTTAATTATACATACCTACCTACCTAATTATTAAATTATACCTACTTTTTGCATTAAATAGGTACCTAAGTATTCAGATATTTTATAATTTAGCTAGCTATAAAAAAAAATCCGTACCATAAATAATTAATAGGTACTTAGTAGGTATATGCACTAAGTATCTAGGTAGGTACTTAGTAGATACCTATGGTATATAGATACCCTAGCTACTAAGTAGATACTAATTGTACTACCTAATTGTACTTCAACTACATTGCTACATCTATCTATATCTTCTATCTATCTATACTTATAATAAATCTGTAGAGAGGTCAATTCTGTACATGAAATATATTTCCAAAATAACTATCAGCGGGTGATTAGTGATCGATACTGACGCCAAAAATGCAATCAGTAAAATTTTTGTCTGTCTGTCTGTCTGTCTGTCTGTCTGTCTGTCTGTCTGTCTGTATGTTCGTTATAGAAACAAAAACCATTCGACGGATTTCAACGAAACTTGGTACAATTGTTCTTCATACTCCTGGGCAGGTTATAGTATACTTTTCATCACGCTACGAACAATAGGAGCAGAGCAGTGAAGGGAAATCTTGGGAAAACAGGAGAACTTACTCCATTTTTTAAGCTTCCGTCGCGTGTGCAGCCTTAATGGTTAAAGCTACACAGAAATCATGTATGACGGAAATGTTCTCCTTAAAATTATATAAAAAATATTCCCCGTCAGCAAATGTTTATCTTTTATGGTTGAATCACAATAACACGTGTAACTCCCAATAGCTTAGCAGTTCGGAGCTTTCTGATTATATTTGTCTACTCTTACGTTAGGTGACTGACTGACTGACATAGTGATCTATCAACGCACAGCCCAAACCACTGGAGGGATCGGGCTGAAATTTGGCATGCATATAGCTACTATTATGTAGGCATCCCCTAAGAAAGGA
Organism: Acronicta aceris; assembly: GCA_910591435.1. Lineage (NCBI taxonomy): Eukaryota > Metazoa > Arthropoda > Insecta > Lepidoptera > Noctuidae > Acronicta > Acronicta aceris. Next base: position 3,854,969 of record OU342786.1, on the reverse strand, counting down.
TTTTGATAAATTTCGACCTACAATGTAGGGGTGAAATAGAGGATGAAAGTTCATATGGAACAAAGTAACTATTCCACGCGGACGAAGTCGCTGGCAAAAGCTAGTATATCTATTAATAAAATTGTAGAAAACATTGTAATCAAAGGTAATATAAAAAAAACTGACCTACTAACAAATAATACTTATCTACAAGACTTGGAGTACCTACCTATACCTAAACAGCTGCGGCAAGAATGAATATCCATCACACTGCATACCTGCTTTGAGACAGGCACATTTTAATACATAATTAAATGTCGAATACTATTGTTAGAAATACTTCTAATTTAATTTAATTATAATTTTATTTCGCGCAGTGAATAAGGTTACCAGAGGCCCAATCCCCTTTTAAAAGGCGGGCAACGCACTTGTGACTCCTCTGGTGTTGCGGGTGTCCATGGGCGGCGGTAATCGCTTACCATCAGGCGATCCCTCTGCTCGTTTGTCCCCCTAAAAAAAACTACAAATATCTAACTGATAATTAGGCTATAGCACAAAACTCCAACAAGCACTGAATCTTACCTACAACCTTCACCATTCAACTACTTAGCTACGAAAAACATGACATTTTAATCTCTATAAAGCACTGATAATCTACATAATATCGACGGTTAAAAGGCTATTTGATTTAAGCGCCATTTTGGTAATTTTACAGGAGAGCGTTTTAAAGTTTTTTTTTTTGGAAAAAAATTCATAATGTGAAACGTATTAATAAAACAGAACCACACCAGATCAATATTAAAACTATGAAATATAATCTATTTTTTAATTATACATTTATTTAAAACCAACCATTATTTAATAAAATAGTTGTTACTTAAGCCGTTTTGCACTATTTTCTGATCAAGGCAAAATAATTTAAAATACGGAAATTAAATTATCTAACGGGGGAAAATTGGTTTAAACGCCACAATAGTTATCAATGATTCAGGTCGAAATACCTTAAGCGAAAAAGTACCTTCTCATGAAAAGGGGTAAAAAGATTTATACTCAAAATACATAAAGTATTGATGAGGCAGATTACTTCAACAGCAAAGGAAAACTTTATTAGTAGAAGTAAAAATGGCACACAAGACAGCCTTTGAATTTAAAAATAGACTTATGTTTATGAAAATTATTGACTTTGGAAAATGTGGTCTTTGAGCTTTTTTATATTTTGTTAATTATACTAAATCTTAGGTACTGTATTGTAGATTTTTTAGATAGGAAATAAAGTTATTTCTTATTTATTGATTTTTAAGAGAGGTAGGGCTTAGTGGAATCGAATAATTCCACTCACAATTGGAGCTGCCAAATTGAGGGAAGTACCTTGCGGAAAATCGTAGCCAAATAACATAGCTCCGTACTATGTTGTGTTCCTAACGGTGAGCAAGGTCGCCAGAGCTCCGCGAGGAAGCATTGTGTTGGCAGTGGGGGGGACCGGTGGTGTTTTGTTACCGCCACTGTCATGCATGGCAGCATGTCTCCTATGCTGCCGGCCCAACAATTTCTCCTTAATTTACAGGGCCAGCAACGCGCGAGTGATACTCCTGGTGTTGCAAACGCTCATAGGCTATCTACGGTAACCGCTTACCATCAGGCGGGCTGTATGCTTGTTTGCCACCTTAGTGGTATAAAAAAAAATATTAAAGGTCTTAGAAACTCTTAACTAATAATAACCAACAATAATTTCGACAACTTAATTAACAAAAATTAATACACATACCAGTTATAAATAGTATTTTTTTGCATTAATAAGAACTCTATTGGTTTTTACTATTTAAGTAGTTATAATAATTGAATTCTTAAAGGGGTTGCACCAGGTCATAGAGCATACTGCTGGGGTCAGGGAGGAATGAAACCTCGCTCCCGTAACCCCAGCAAAAAGTGGTGAGGCGAAATACCCGTGTGGTTTTAGTCGGTAGGTCATCCACTTGGGGGGATTTCCACAAGCAAGAAAAGGGCATCGAGGATAAAACATATTATTGTATGATTTACAGAGAATCTCAACAACTGCGTGCTTTCAACGGTTAGGTCATGCCAGACTTAATGTACTCATTCGGCATACTCAAGTGGACTCAGACTGAACTTGAGGCCCTGGATGGGAAGGTCTGTACACTGCTAACGGCATATCGAATGTACAACCCACACTCCTCGGTAATGAGGATCGATCTATACATCCCGCGGAAATGAGGGGGTCGGGGATTTTTAAATGCCCAAAAACCGTCACAACCGCTAGGTGTGTAGTCCCCTAGACAGCATTTCTTAAAAACTGAAATGGGGATGCATCGAGATGTGGTTGCAGTGGATAATGGACTTACTCCTCTCTCCATGGCTAAAGAGAACTGACGCAAGCCTGTAGTATTTAGTACGAACGATCGTAGGAATATATGGCAAAGCAAAAAGCTACACGGGCGCTATTACAGGGTACTCTCGATGAGCCTGGTATATACTTCTTAGCGTCCGTTTCCCGGTTACGATTCGGAGATCTATTTGGAGAAACCGAAGGGTTTGTTTGTGCAATTATGGAAGAAGTTATGATGACGAATAACTACTGGAAATATATCGCGAAGGATGGTACGGTTGACATATGTCGGGCATGGCACCGTCCGGGAGAGTATCCGACTATTTGTTGACATCACAGTCCTGCATGACGAGAACCTCTTGGAAGCCGAAAAAGAAATAAAGTAGATTATATAACTTGATTTGGCACACGAGGTTGTCGACATGTGGGAGGTGAATTCGGTGATCACTGTACCAATCATTATGTCAGCGTTATGTCGTTATGTCAGGTTTAATAGCCAAGAGCCTCGACCAACACCTAAGGAAGCTCTTATTGGGTGGCTGGATCATGGGCTTGATACAGAACTCCTGGGCACGGCCCGCAATCCGCATAGTTAGGAAGTTTCTCTTTTCTGCTCCCGACACCGGTGGGCTACTGTTTTTATATTTTTAAATGTTTTTTTTTATAAAAATAATTAAAATTGTATATAAATAAGTTAAATCAATAAATGAATAGAATAATAATAAATAATACTTACTTTATTTAATAAAATAGTGAATATTTAAGTAGGTAAAATGATTTAAGTAACAGTACAGTGTATGAGATGGATAAACGGATAAACATGGATAAACGGCTTATACGCCTGATGAGTAGTTTTTGTTTTGACGTAAAATGTTTTAACCTCCATGCAACAACTATATCGGTTGTGAGACAAAAGGCTCAAGTGACAATGTTTAATGGATTAAAACGATTTAAGTTACACAGATGTATATTTTGGAACCAGGTAAAATGATTTAAATTACGTCCAGTAAAAAAAATAATCAAGGAAAATTGCTTTAAATAACAATATAATTTGTTATTGACTGAGGAAGAAAGATTGAAACGACCTGTTATGGAAAATACATAAAAGGCATAAAGACTTATTAAACAGTCAGATAAATTTATGCTTCTACAAAACTGACTTAAATACATAATTTGAAAAAAATCGAGAAATCAGTGTCGTTTCATTCCGTGAATTACGAAATGATACCAAAAATCGTCATTGACTCAACCGCCAAAAAAGTCGTCCAATTTAAGTGAAATATGGCTTGAAATACGCAGAAAAATTTGCTGATTCCAAATATGTATATAAGTCAATATCGCAAAAAATGGCGCTTAAGTCAAATAGCCTTTTACCCGTCGATATTATCCTACATCTACACTAACATGAAGAGAAAAGATTTGTATGTCTGTAATGATTAAATTCAAAAACTACGGGACCGATTGCAACCATTCTTTCACTATTAGAATTTTATAAGGTGTAGTACCTTACACGAGGTTGCTGGTTGGACACGTAACTCATTACTATTTATAACTGTCCATTTCATGATTCAGTAGATATTGCATATACCTATTGTGCTTAGTGCAGAATTATTATTAAGTATTTAATTTCAGTCACTTATATTGCCTTCAATAGTTATTACGAGATTCATTGTTCTCCAACAATTAAGGCTGATCACCAGGTGCCTATCCAAAATACTAAGTATCTAAGGGAATCTTAGAAAAGGATTTTATAAATTGAAGAACCGAAACCCTCCGGAGAGTCGTAGCAATTGTAGCAATAGCTTTTCAGCATTGTGTCAGCTAATTGGTCCCTGACAGAAAGTTAACTTGAGTTGTTTTTAAATGCTGCTCACTTAAATGTCCTGCTGATGGTGGCGTTGTGTGTCGGGTTGTTTTATTCCCTACAACTTGGTTGAGTCGAACAACGCTGATACACACGTCATGCTCGTGAACGGGTGCTGTCTGTCGGGACTGGTCAACTCTTACATGCCATGTCAATCCGGATTCAGTTATGTTATCTTTTGGAGGGTAACCTACTTTTATCACTCACATCAGACTCCACAACTCTCACATTGATAGAATAAAAAATATGTAAACATCAATTATTTATTTAAAAGAGTATCTATGGAGTTTCTTGCCGGCTCTTCTCCATAAGACCTACTATTTGGAACCGTGCATGTAGTTTTGACATTTCAAAAGTACCTGTATATAGTCTAATTGAAATTTTGGACATTGTTAGTTTACGCCCTGGACGATAAAAGCATCAGACACATATGAAAATTATTAGTATTATTTTTTACATTAGCTGCAAATATCTATTTATTACGGACTAGCTGCAATTCGTAATGAAGATAAAAAGTATTCAAAGCGACTAATAAATATCCGACACCGCCATTTTTGTACAAACTGTTATGTCAAAGTAGGGTAAGGACGCACAATCGATTATTATATCTGTAACAGGTCGATGATAATGATTTTTTGAAAGCACTTTTACCTTATTTATACATCAGAATTACAACTTTTTTAATTCTAAAATGTGCGATATATTCCACAATCATAAATAAGATGCATTCTATTATTATAAGGTACTATATAAATATGAATTTATGATTATGAATTAGATATCGATATTATTAGCACCGTATTTGCTATCCCTATTTTCGCATCACTAATACTATTGACAATTTGACATTTGACAAACATCACGTCGATCACTCGCTCGCTCTTCGAGATTGATGCTATGTGATTGTGTTTTGGTTATTTTAATTTCTCTTTTTAATACGACTCGGCTATTTTAATGGACTCTGATTGCTTGCAATAACGACTTACCTGAAAAATAGATTAATAACTCCCTACCTAATAAATACTTACCTAATAGGCAAATCTTTTCAATAATTCTGGTGGTCTGTAGTACACATTGTGCCTAGTTCAGACAACCAGTCTCTGGCGGTCATTAGGTACCTACAGTACGCGCGGCATAAGTTGGCCGGAGTGAAGTTCGCCGTTTTAATGCGCAGTGGATTGTTTACGTTAAAAATTGTGTACTGCGCAACCAAACAGCTAACTTCAGTCCGGCCAACTTATGTCGCGCGTACTGTACTTATAACTATAAAATGAAACTTATTATTATAAAGACATGTCTGTGAAGAGAAAATAAAATATTTATGTACTTTGCACATCTATATTGATAGGTATTAGCTACCTTAGTAATAATAAATAAATAATGGAATAGTTTTTTCTCGTTCCAAACCCAATACCTAAGTACACCTATTTGGTTCGATGACATCACGATAAGATTATAACCTCAAAATCTGATACTTATTTTGCATTAGTACGATTGTCCAGCTAGTCCGCGACCGAATTATGATTTTATGGGAATTTACTAATGATTTTAAATATAACACGTCTATTTCCTTTGCTATTGGTTTCGGGGCGAAAGTTGTATGGACACAGAACAATGTCCTTTGAGTTTGAGTTTGAGTTTGAAATGAAGAAATATGATTTTAATAACAAATATTTATTTATTTTACAGGAATAAGTACATTTTATGCTACGGTTTATCCTACGGTATCTACGTGTATCCTACGGTTTAAACCGACACGTGTTCCCAATGAGAATAGAGCGATGTGAAAGTGTCCGACAATATCCCTGTCTTTGGGACACAAAACTGAACTCATATAAACAATTCTAACTCTCGGCATGAGTTCTGACTGTTTAGCGAGCATCGCTGAGCGAGTATTATCTTTGATAGCTCTTGTCGCTCAGCGACAAACTAGTGGAGTCCTCGCCGGCAGTGTAAACAGCGATTAACTATTAATATAAGCATCTCTTTTGTTTATATGGAATGTATATCTATTGTACGTTTCTGAAGCGAGGAAATAGCCGACAATTAGTCGTTTCCTCGCGTGGCACAACTACCTTACAAGTATTTACTAATTTGCTCCTTTCATGCTCTTGGCCGTTTATGTGATTCATTTCACTTGCTACTAGCTATCCAAATAATTTGTTGCAATGAGCATGGTTATTTTTTTCATTTTCAGTTTGAGTTCATGTCTCATTTCTTGTTACAAGTGGTGTATGTTGCTTTTTTGATATATTTGTAAAACTTGAACCTTCTTGTTCTTCATCTGAAGATGCAGTCATCTTAAAGAATCGTACTGTCAAGTCATTTGATTAATCTACTTTTCTCTTTCATGTAAAAAAACGATCATAAATCAGACACTTCATGACGTCATCATTTAGTATATCAATGATTGTCCAATTATTCACCTTTTTTATAAATTTATGCGAATTAGAATCACGCGTTAGAGTGCAATATTAGTTCTAATTTATATGAAATTAATATCGGCGTAATTCTCCGGTGATCACCGGTGAATCTCCGGAGAATGCCCAAACACCGGTGATTTTAACCGGTGGTCAGAATTTCGCTCCGGTGCAAACCTCTAATTTGAGATAAATCACGACTTCTGAAAAGTTTGACAGATCACAGAGCATAGATAATATAAAGTACTTTTTATGTTTAATTGTACTCTCGTTTTATGTAAAATTGCGTACAGTTGCTGAGTGATGCGAGGACTGCTGCATGGTTATTAGTGTATCTTCGAACAAAGCACTTCGTATAATAATGATCGAACTTCACAACAGGTAAGTTCGTTTAATCATTTAGGTATTATTTATGTTATGGAAAAAAATAACGGACGAAGCATTTTTAATATAACAATTTTAAATTCATTTTCGCAGTCCGAAGGTTATTCAGAAAGCTATGATTCTTTGAAACGCGTAAATGATAAGCTTGCTATCAAGCGCTTTGTCAACGGTTTGCGAAATCGTTGATGAAGCACAATTATAGCTGCCAGGAATTTTAACTCGTTAAGTGACGTAAGGTAGGCTGCGGTAAATGAAGAAATTTCATCATCCCATTACAGTTCTTCAAATATTATGTCGATGAGAACATCTAATGGCTAATATTTTAGTTATTTTCGCGGAAACCAGAGATGTTCCTACTCAGCCACGAGAGGTAAGTATTATCAAAATAGCAACCTTCACCAACGCGGTGCTCGAGGGGCAGGCCTGGATCTTTCCGAGAAATCGAATTCGATCGAGTCCGATTCTTTCGGACGTGGATTTCGAGGTCAGTCTAATAATAAAAATAATTTTAATTAAAACAGAGGCTCTCAGAGAAGTCGGGAAGTACAGGCAATGACTAGAAATACAAATGATGATGATGTCGTCGAGGAAAATCTTCAACAGTTTTCGAGCCTAAAAGTAAATTCATTTTTTCTTACGATAATTCATTAGTTGTTAGACTATTTTTAAATGATTCACATTATTCATGGTTAATTGACATTGGAGCATCAATTTCAGCTGTTGACTATCATAGCGTTCTAGAACAAAACATTCCAATACATAAATGGAGTACTACAATAAATGGTGTTGGGACCAAAGTCGAAGCAATTGGATTCGTTTATTTACAGTTAGAAACACAGGGATATCGTTTCAGTCACAAGTTTTATATTTTTAATTCCTTGTTCCATGTAAGGCAGACGGCATAATTGGGTATGACTTTTTAAACAAGTTTAGATCATGCATCGATTTGGAGCTTAAACAATTGATTTTATACACTTCGTTAAATACCAGGATATTTTTAAGTTTAAATAATCAGGAAAAACAATGTTTTAAATAGTTTTAATATACCATCAAGGTCAGAATCAATACATATCATAGAAACCAGTATAAAAGAAGAGTGCGTGGTCTGTGCGACAGAATTGAGTGAAGGCACTTCATGGCTATTCCCTATTATAATATTAAACACAACCGAAAATTCACTTACATTAAATGAAGTTAAACATAAGTTGAAGGACTATATTAAACTAGCTTCTGCCCGCAACTTTGTCTGCGTGGACTTTAGGATTGGGTCCGACCTGGATAAAAAGCCTATGTATCATTCCAGGCTATAATTTGTGTGTGTGTACCAAAATTTATCCAGATCCGTGTAGCCGTCCTGGCGTGAAAGAGTAACAAACATCCATACATCTACACATCCATACTCACAAACTTTTACGTTTATAATATTAGTAAGGATGTTCATTTGGTCATTGTTTACGTAACGCAGAACGTGTGAAGTCTTTGTTATCTAAAACATTGACATCTAGAGGAACAGATTTCCATTCAAAATGTATGTGCTAAATATGCTCCAATATTTTTTATTTGTCAGGTGACACATTGATTACCACACCTATATACAGTCATATAATAAAACGGAAAGAAAATGTTGAAACTGTGTATACGAAGCCTTACAGATTACCGCATTCTCAAAAATCTGAAGTTCAAAAACAAATTATCGATAAGTTGTCTCAAAATATAATAGAGCCCTGCAAGAGTGAATGGTCTAGTCCGGTGCTATTAGTAGGTACCTAAAAAACATGATGCCTTTGGAGAAATGAAATGGCGTTTGGTCATAGATTATAGAAAATTGAATAATTGCATTAAAGATGATAAATTTCTACTACCGAATATTACCGACATACTTGATTTGCATTTACTTCACCCATTTAGATTTATACTAAGGGTTTTTTAATGTTAATCTCGATAAAGAAAGTCGAAAATATACAGCTTTCAGTTCCGGATAATACCGAATGACCACAGTGCCAATGGGACTCAATACCAGCTCAAATTCGTTTTCGAGAATGATGAACATAGCCATTGCCGGTTTAACGTATGACAAATGTCTAGTTTATTAATTTGGACGATTTGATTGTTTACGGGAAAAGCTTAATTTCAGCTATTAAAAAATGTACTAGATGTGTTTGAACGGTTGCGTAAACAAATCCTAAATTAAATCCAGATAAATGTAACTTTTTGAGGAAAGAAATGTTATATTTGGCCATGTAATATCATCTGAGGGTGTTTTACCTGATCCACAAAAGATAGATGTTGTAAAAAATTATCCAATACCAAAAAAATCGGATGAGGTGAAACGGTTTGTTGCATTTACCAATTACTACAGGAAATTTACGAAATAGCGAAAATTGGCGAAATAGCGCAACCATTAAATAATTTATCAAAGAAAAATGTTAAATTTCAGTGGTCTGAAAATTGCCAAAAATCATTTGACTTACTAAAACAAAAATGAATATCTCCGCCAGTACTTGAATATTAATTATTGTCCAAATAGACGCATCTGGGTCAGCAATAGGAGCTGTTTTAGCTAACCAAAATGGAAAACCTGTAGCTTATGCTAGCAGGACACTAAATAACATAAAATAAAGCGGAACATTACCAACCATAGAAAAAGAGTGCTTGCCATTGTCTGGGCCGTAAAACATTTTAGGCTGTACCTCTATGGTCGCAAAATCTTAACCGACCATATACCGCTGATATATTTGTTTGAAATAATGAAACCTTCAAGTAGGTTATTAAAGTTTAGAATTTTGTTAGAAGATTACGATTTTTGGGTGGAGTATACGTCCTCAGTCGGCCCTCAGTCGGCCCGCGCCGCTTCGTCATCGGTGCGTAGACAAGGGGCTCGGACAATGCAGCTCCAGACACATTATCTCGAGTTGTCTTAACATCTAAATATTTGCAAGATATGCATGAAAACATGATGAATGTGATGACGCGAGCACAGAAACGTAAGTTGAATTTGAGACAAGAAACTTCGGATGCTATAGTCCCTACTGATGACTGGTCAGATCAGCCAAGCGTCGTGGAGACTCATAGTAAGCCAAAGATGTCTATTGAACTTAGGTTCATAACTAATGAAGTTCTATATAAATTGAAAAAAGAAAATATGATAGAAACTGTTCGTGCCACAAGATATGATTATACACACAGCCAGCTGCTCGATCGCAACTGACGTCAGACGCTTTTGCGCGAGAGCTAATAATAATAACAAATAAATAATTTATTCAGAAAACATTGTTTGCTTAACATAAGTATAAACTAGGTAATAAAAAGTGTAAAATAGTTACCTTAAAATATATATTCCATAACTTCAACAATAACTCTTAAAGTATTAGACTTACAGTTGTGAATTGTTTATGTTGTATTGTAGCTTAGCTCAAAATCTGTCGATCTAGTAAAAAAAATAAAAAAGTTGTCGGGTATGTTTTTGTAGTAATTAACAATTATTAGTTGAATTGCATAATTTTTCTTATTTTTTCGACATTCACATTTTTTTTCAAAAGTTATGGAATTGTAAACACATTGCTTTGTAATGCAGATGGTAGACAATATTATTGCCTTTCGAATAAGCCTATTTTTATCTCAGTATGACTAAAACTTTGGGATATATCATATTTTTTGTACTCGCATAGAGCATATTTCAACAAAATGGCTGCCACATAGCCGGGAAGTGTATTGGACCCAAGCCTAGAGTGTAATTGTACTTTAAAATAGTTTATATTTAAGTATTTAGAATATCGCTAGTCCATGTCCGGACACACTGTATAGCCTATTTTGTGTCCCACTGCTGGGCAAAGGCCTCCCCTAACTCAGTCCAGGATTTTCTATCCTGGGATTCCTCATACCATGTCGGCAAAAAGCGGTCAAGATCATCTCGCCAACGTCTCCTAGGCCGACCTCGTCCACGAATAACAATGTTATTTTTAAATTAAATAGTTTTATGAAAAGAACAACAAAAATATTTAAAAATAAACAGTAGTTCACAGGTATCGGGAACAGGGTTCAAGCTACCAGGGTGGTCCGAAACGAACCCCAAAGAAATGAACCTCCTTACAATACGCGCCGTATCCAGGAGTATGCTTTCTGCATCAGGACCTTATCCCACCTGCCTAACAAGAGCCTTCGTTCCTGTCCTCTAGTGGTTTTGATGCTAAGATAGTCTACATAAATTCAAATATTGTTTTTCTGCTAATGGTAGTGCGTAGGGCACATAACTTTTGACTCACTACCTACGTAATTGGAAACACTGAACCCAAAGCCCATGGTTTTTTCTAAAAGGGGCCCAAACTTTCCCTCTTAGTTTCTTTCAGCTAGGTTATGCCCAAGGACTCCTGGATCGCCTACCGTTTTTAAGCTCACCAGATGGCGTCACTGGCGAGTAAGGTCATAAAGTATAGCCTAGAAAATGTGTAAACAAAGTAATATATGTACCTATGTATACGGTACGATATAAAGATATTAAATTACCGTAAAAATATCTAGCATGCCGCAGAGTTACGTAGTCCCTTTTGTTTGAAAAAAAAAAGGCGGAAACAAGTTTACACAAGCTCACAAAACACTAACATTCATTAAACCTTAACTCATATTTGCCATAAATAATCTCAGATATTGCAAAATATTCACTAAATTATTCTAATTATTATCCGCGTAGCCCACCCCCAAACAGTGTAATTTGATAATTCGGAGATCTCACGCTACACTAGTGCCTCTAGCGGCGAATTCTCACACAACATCCCTCAATCCTTCATTTAATTGTCATCGGCTCTTACAAAGTTTTTTTTATGACATAAGAGCGCAGATGGATCGCCTGATGTTAAGCCAATTACCGCCACCTATGGACACCCGCAACAACAGAGGAGTCACAAGTGCGTTGCCGTTTGACGCTGGTTTTCTGTGAGGCCGTGGTATCCCTCCGGTCGAGCCGGCCCATTCGTGTCGAAGCATGGCTCTCCCACGTAAAAAAGTTTAAAAAGTTTATCGCACTGTAATATAATTTTTTAAATAAATTTTGAAATGTAAATTTATTTTTCTTTGGACATCCTTGACTTCCAGACATTCCTATCAATCATCATTTTAAAGTGTAGCTCGCTTAGCTTGAATACCCCACGACGACCAAAGACGGTACCTACGCACGTTTGTGTAAATTTTATACTTATAGCTAAAGACCTGTATAAAGTACGTCTTTACTCTAAAGACGTACTTTATACAGGTCTTTCGCCACAACGCAACCAAGAATTATTATTTTATCTTTTTTGGGTCGTTATTGATCTTATTAGTGAATTTCACTATTTGAATAAAGGATTTTCTTTAAATTTTGATTAAAAATATCAAGTTCCAGCATACATACTAATATAATGGTTCCAGTTCTTTTCATCTTTACCTAGATCTTTAGTTTACTCTGTGTCATAATTTGACCAACCACAAACAAACACTTCGTTTTTGACAATGACATCCATTTCCGGCCTCCGGTTAGTGATGCTGTTCTGGCTTGATACATTACAGGATTGATAGAACATCTTTTGATTAATCGCTGTTTTGGATTGATACAAAGGCAACGGTATTCAAATGAATGGATCGTATCTCATTGGCTTAAACATTAAACATATAATCAGTAAATAATTTAAAGCGTCATAGTTATTTATTAAATAAATTATAAAACCAATGATTTTATGGCGGGCGGCGGCGCGCGCTGACAAATGTGACATAATGTGATAACTTAGAAATTTAAACATATAATATAATGTGTCAAAATAGTAAACTATAAATCCGGAATTTTGGGTGGACTCTTGACTCCTAAAATAATTAAAATAAGATTCGATTCGATTCTAGTATCTTATTACCTACATAGTTGCAATTTTGATTAATTCAAAGTATCGATACAAATACAAGTATTGTGCATCCCTACTTCCGCTCAGGGTGCCCAACTCAGAGTTTTCCCCCCAAATTTAAGGAATAAATAAGTGGGATGGGGTTAGGCGCTTTATATTTTTTGTAGTTTTTATTTTTTGAATTTTCATATTTATTTTTATTGAGAAAAATAAAGATGTTCAATCATAGGATAACCATAATATGGGATAACTTAAACTAGCCAATCATATTAAATTAATTTATTTACATAGGCACATCTAATAGGTACATTCCTCTTTATTGAGAATGCGGAATTTAAATAAAACCAAAATAAGTGACACTAATGTTTATTAAAAACTCAGGACGATAATATATATATTACACCAAGTTATTATTACATTACAACTACTCTGTGTTGATTGGAACTTAATGATTTTGTTTATGCTAATATGCTTACTGGAACCTCATTTATAAATGGAGAGTAATCATATTAAAGAAATATTTCAGCATATTATTTATTTATTATTTTTACATAATGTTTTACGAGGGTTAGTAATTTGAGCGATTTAAGAGGTTTTTGTCTTTAGCTTTAGGGATAAATATTTTGGGGTGTTGGTAACACAGGTTCCGATCTAACTTCTGTTTCTTCCGAACTTTCTCGGTTGTTTTGTTTTTGACGCCGCATGGTCACGACTAAAGAGTTTAGGAGACTACAAGTTTTTATTTTATTAGAATTTTCATTTTCATTCCTGCTTGTTTTTCTGTGGGACGGCGCATTTGCAGGACAGATGGCAGGAATAGGTAAGTGAATATACTGAAAATTATTTATTAAATTTTTACTTGGATTGAAAATTTCTTCTAAATTTCTAGAACCAAATACGTTTTCCGTATTTTTCTACTTGGACTGGACCAGAGTCCTAGGTGTGTATCCTGTGTAACATTTTATAAACAAATCTAAATGAGATTAAGTAATGAAGTTTTTTGCAGTAAGTAGGTAGGTAGATAATTATTAGCATTATTATTAGCGTATTTTCTCGAAACTTCTAGTTGATTTTCATGGGTAGGTAGGTAAGTACCAACATTTTACTTCAACTCCATTTTTTATGATAATTCATATTTTCACGCCTGTCTCCCATTGGGGTAGGCAGAGACTATAGATAGACCTTCCACTTGCTACGATCCTGGCACACCTCTTTCGCTTCATCCACGTTCATAATCGTCGGTTTAAGGTGCTTTTAACCTGACCTTTTTTGAGAACGTTTATCACCAATTTGATTTTTATGATAACCCTGAACGAAACTAAAATACAGTCTGCTTATGTTGTTTCATGAAAAAATCTTTTTTAGAACAACGTAAGAGTCCAACTGAACAAAATGGAGGCAGGTCTTGTGAAATAGGTACATAAAATCATATTTAGTTATTTTCAATCATGCGGGTAGGGTTCGCGGTGGCTTAGAGGTCAGAGCGTCTGGTATATCAAACCAGAAGACGCAGGTTCGAATCCTGCCCGCGATTGAATTTTTACCTTTACTATTAAATAACTTAATAATCTTAGCATGGAAAATGCAAAAAAAATCACAAAAAGATAATAAAATCATATTGCTTTATTATAATTATTATTATTCTATGATTTCTAAATAATAACTTAAGTCTGTGCTGAGAGGGAGAGAGGGCCTTGGTAGTGCTCCGCCATACAGGATCCATTGATATTCTGTATAAAACCTGATAACAGAGTGAGGTGGCTTGGCATGTTCCCTACATGCAACTATTCAGAAAATTTAGAAACAACACATTGTTCCCATTATTCATAAAAATTTAACATACCATCACACCTGTATTCCCTGAAGGGTTAGGCAGAGGCATACTAATGTACATCCACAGTTCACCAGTATGTTTAGGTCCCATGTAATAGAGGGCGAGCCTATTTCCATTAACCGGACACAAATTGGAGAATTTCATAGAAAAATGCAATAACACTGGATCCTAGGGATCAAACCCAAGACCTAGTGTAGCTAGTCACTAAGCTTCAATCAAGTGGTAGTGGGTAATATAAAAATATGTCTTATACACTTCTTATAGCTGTAATTTGTTTTGACATTATAGTATGTGTCCTGACATTTTTGTGAAAAGAAAAGAAAAGAAAACAGCTAGAAGAAGCTGGGGTTAAAATTTAATTGAAAACAACAACTGTTCCACTGGACCAAGACAGACAATGACATTTATTGAAGTCTGCTATTTCAATGATTTCAGAATGGTCCAATGGCACTAAATAACATAAGGTCTTACAGATTTTGTAGATGAAACGTAAAGGCTTCTTTGACACATTGCACAACTAAACCATTGCAACAAAAGGTGAATAGTGACTGTGGCTTCATACAGTTGTGTTGTGCTACTTACAAAATGTGGATGTGTTTGCTATGTGGCCGGTCGCTAGTTCGCGGGGTGGCTTGTGGTTGCGACGTGGCTGCAATGTGGTTGGTATCAAACATTCGGTCGATAATCACGGCAAAATGTGGTCCATGTGAATTTACCTATTAATATTCACATGTTTTGGTTGTGGTACTTGTGAAACAAGCCAAAAAATCAACATTTCTGAAGCCATTGAATGACAATTTTTAGATGATATTTTATTTATTTTATAAAATAGCTTTGGTTGTGTGAGAGATGTTGATGTACATTTGACTAGATTTCTATTTACAACTACATTTTATTTACCCACAGTTTCACTTGCATCTGAGATAAAAGGTAGCCTTATTTATGTCCTCCAAGATCCAATCTATATTTATCTAAATTCATCGAAGTTAGTTTATTGGTTTAGGCATGATGGTAGAATTTGTGTGTTTTTTAATGAGTGGCTATTTTCAGAAAATAGCCTTTTGAAAAAATATCTTAGCCTGTCTTAATTATAACCACAATGAAGCTTCAGCATGGTTATTATGGTGATTATTTGTAACCAAAGCTCAATAATTATTTAAGCAACTCAACATCGGCCATTCATTTAGTTTTTTATTTTTAAGATAATATTCATAATTAGACTATCTTGTTGTCTAACTATCTAGGTGTACTAAAGTACAAAAAGTTCACTGGTATTATAGCCCATATTAGTTAGGAATAACTATTAATTCCAAGGCATATTGGGATTTTATTTGACATATTCGATTTTTTCAACCTCTGGTAACCAAACCCAGGGCATCACAGTCAGTATCCGGGCTTGCAGCCATTAAACCAACAAGGGAAAATTATTGTTAGTTAAGAGAAAATAGTCAAAATAGTAACCAAACAATGGTTTGTATAAAATAAATGTAATTACCTAATATTACTTTTCTTTTGTTACAGCAAATGGTGATGAAAAATGAAACTGATGTCTGTGTTATGGCTGCAACAGATTGATGTATATGCAAGTCTTCACAATTAGAGATGGATGCCGACCATACAGTCTCAACTTTAGCATGTGGAAATATTTGTGGAAGGCCCTTGGAAGGGTTATGCCTGACTGATATTAACCTCTGCCTATGTCTCCTGTTACCTATTTGAAGAAAGCATGAACAGTGTACGGGTCGCGACCTAAGTGGTAATGATTGCTAAGATAGTTATTAAAAGATTAGATTCACTTGCTAATAATGATTTATTTGGATATCGAAAGCTAAGCTAAAAATGACGATTAATGTAAATGGAAGGCGAATGCACCCGGTTGCTGTCCGAATATGCACTGATTTCGGCGCGCACTCGACGTTGCCTTATTGATTAGCTAGATCAGCAAAAAGGTGTTCGTGTACTACATCGAACAAACAGCATTCTGCTAAAGGCTTGATTTGCTTCTTGTGAGAGAGAAAGAGAATCACACACACCAGTGTATGCTTCAGAAAATATCTTTGCAGCTATATTTAGTCACTGCCAATGTGTCACACTTGGGAGTAAAATTATTCAATCCAGTCTATTGTGGAATACTCTAGCCCATGTAGTCAGATTGAACCAATTTGCTAAAATACGAAAAAAATTGTAAAATGGTCTATGAATCAGCAGGTTGGTAGTGAGGATGACTGCTCAGGATACAGCAGTTTTTTTAATTGTTACACCAAGTGATGTGGTGCCTAAAGAATACTACTAATGTGGAGTTATGGTTTTTGTGTCATGTAGGGTTGGAGTTGTCAAAAAAATGTGTAGCCTTTTCAATTATATTGCTTGGTAGACATTGGGTCTTGTTTGTAGTACTTTGTTTTTATAAAAGTCGAAAGTTTAAAATGATTGCTTTTGTTGTCTCGAATAAAAAAAAACTCAAATTAAAAATAAAAATTCCTCATTGTCAAACTTTGTAGGAAAGTAGTCTTGCTGAGTAAAAAAAAGTGTGGTCTCATAAAAATAATTAAAATTTGTTTAGTTTTACGTTTTGAAAGTTTTGCTTTTTTATTGCTGGCTGGAAAAAATATCCTTGTTGTCATGAAATTAAAAGATGTCAAAACAATATCTGCTGTCTTAATTTAAAAAGATAGTTTCTTTTGAGGTTTCTTCGTTGTTTGATGTTATCATGTTGGTATCTTTGTGGGAAGGCTGTCTCAAAAAGTCTGAAAGCAGTAACAAAAAAATTGTCTTGTCGGAAATCTGAAATGCTGAGTCAAAAATAAGTCGTTCGTTTAGTTTCCTGTATTGTTTTGAACAGTAAAGGAATGCTTTACTTATGTATTGGTTGTTTTTTGTATGAATATTATTGAGTCTCAAAGTACCTAAAGGTACCTATTGTAATTATGATGGGATTGTGTTGGATGGGATGAGATTGTGCGACTCAAAATAGGAGGTCCTTAATTCCACTATTTTGTTTTCTTACGGTGATGTCGGTTTTGGAATAATTTTTAATATACATGTCGGAAAAAGAACAGTTGAGGCACCTGATGGTAGGTGGTTATCGCCGAGTTTTCATGTTATAACATCACCATCAATAACTACACACACGTTTGGCGTAGCGGCTGAGCGATCGGCTTCTGCGTCACGTGGTGTGGGTTCGATCCCCACACGGAGCAAATATTTGTATGATCTACAGGTAGTTGTTCCGGGTCTGGGCGTTAGTGTATGTGAGAATTTGTGTTTGTAAACGCACCTACGATACAGGAGAAAATCTTAGTGTGGGGCAACGTTTTTGTTTATCATAGAATTATAGAAAAATAAACACTCACTTGTTGGTGAATTACGTCCAAAAAGACTTACGGATTTTTTAAATTATAATTTATTAAGGTTATTGTATAACAGATTTAGCTAATCTATAACTGATAAAATATTACAGGGTGCTAAATTTAGTGAGCGCACTGGCCACTCTAAATCACTCCTTAAAGAGATAAAACGTTCTGGGACGTGTTCACGCAAGGGAGATGGTAATGCGTGCCATGTGAGCCGTGGCGCCATCTCGTTTAAACCACACATCCCCTACATCCATTTCTTCAAGGAAGGAAAAATAAATTTGCCGAGTTGAGAGATAATTGTCATTGTCAAAAATTGTCTATTGCATTCGTATTTTTTCACTTATAATTATTTTATAATCGTTCAGTCATTTTAATCTCATCTAAATCTAAATTTAGTTCTTTTTATTTTGATTTTCATTGTTTCGAACATTGTTATTACTTTTACCCTAGCATTTAGTGTAATCGAAGGTATTTTTGTTAGAAGGATCTATCGTTCTAAATCAATTTATTATTATAGAGGTGTTAATGATCTCATCGATAGTGTTCTTCGATAATGGGTCAAATTGTTTATTTAGAGCTTGCGACGGATGATTTCGACGCCATGCAAACAGGGCCGTCTTAACCCATTCCGGGGCCCAGTTGGAAAAAAATATTTTTGTCAAGTTTTTAGTTTTTATTTTACCGCTTGAATTAGAAAACTTGTAGAAGTTTTGGGGAAATCACAATTATATTTTTATTTTGGAAAAACATTGGCCCTTTTGTAATTTCTTATTAAGTAGACAGCCCATTAAAAAAGCCTTATACATTTTAGCGAAATATAAAACTAGGTACATAATGTACAAACTGGCAATTATTATTACCGTTCAGTGCTGGCAGACAATCCAAAAAACAACCTACTCATTTACTCTGTAAATATTTGTGTTTGACTATTATCAATCTAAAATAAAATTAATTATTTAAGCGAATATATTGGCTTTGCGGGGCCCCCGTGAGAGTGGGGCCCGTGCCCCGTGTGCCCGGTAGATACGGTACTGCATGCTGCATGCAGTACCGTAACGCGACCACTTATTTTTTGACTCAAAACGGGACATTGTTTTATTTAGGTTAATTAACAGGTAGTCAATAAATATATACAATATCCGAAACGTTTAGTTGTATTTATATTTATCAGAGGAAAAAAATTGCTTTAATATACATATATAGCTGGTGATGATTTTAAGTAAAAATGGAATTCTTGGCAGGTTTTTTTTTATTTTCACCTTAATTATCAACATCGCCAAAACTGAAATTTGTTACTGGGTCTTCTCAGATGGCTACAATTTGTTCATCATAGAAAATACTCTTTCTACTGGAGCATGTGTAGCAGGCAAACATAAAATATATACAATTAAAATAGAAAAGTTTTCATGCTGAAGATTGTTGGCTTGAAAGTGTTTGAATATTTCCTTTCCATTCAACGAGTTTCCGTTCAAACATTTAGATTATTCCATCCGGTTACTTTCTGCTATGTAATGTAGTTACAAATTAACGAAAATTCGATAAAAACTTCTGCATCTTTATTACAGTCAATATATTCCTTTTCAATTAATATATCCAGAGATTCCCATGCGAAAGCCTTCCCATGCGGGGACGTTTTTAAATCTGCCCAATAAAATATCTCCATTTCTTTGGTAAGAAAGCAAGTCCACTGCTCTAGATATTCACGGCTTGTTTCATAAAATACTGTAGCCGCCCTTTTCACAAACTATTCATCTATGTCAGTAACATTATCTTTCGATTTCACTATTAATTGACGGACCTTAAATGGAAGAAACTGATTAGTCTGTTTCTGAGTCAAATTGTGTTTTAGTTGATTGATTTATTTTGCAGCTTCAATTGCCGATACAGTCTGACCTTACAGTTTCCATACAGCTTGATGAAAACTTGCTGACTGAGCGTGTAAAAAATAAAGGGTGGTATTTAATACTTTAACTGTAAATCCCCTTTTTTCAATCAAAATATTCGAAATTACCACCAAAAATACTGAATTGCACACTAAATTTGCTCATCAAATAAATCAATTATACTATACTGTTAGATCTTTAAAGCTTAACTGTTTTACTGAATGACTATCTGTTAACTAAAAGTATGTCTAATAATTCTTTGAGCAACAAAATATTTAAACATTTTTTTTGGAATCCATCACCTATTAACCCTTTAGTTCGCAAGGATACAAAATGTATATTTTTGTGTTTTTTTTAGTTTATACAGTCGTGGTCAACTAATTAGGGACATTCAAGATAGTGAAGGGCTATATCCGGTTATGTAAATAAATAAATAAATGTACATATAAATATAAAACCCTATTGATTTCTCAGCACCTATTATTTGCATAATGTGGTTCGATTATTATGCTATAAATGGCTGTAAATAAAAGATTAAATAAATAGAAAAAGTATTTAATATCAAAGATTAAACATGTATTAAATATTAAGGTACAATTCTGTAGTGGACATTTAATTAAGGACAGTAAAGTATAATGAAAAATACAGTTAAACAAAACTTATAATCTGCAGTGTTATAATATCTTTAACAGCTCCATTTTATTACGTGTAAAATCATTACCCAGTAGCAAAACCTTTGTTAGTAATTACCGCTTGACACCGATGTGGCATAGACATTATCAGTTTCTGACATGTTTCGACAGGAATGTTTGCCCATGCCTCACAAAAAGCTTCATGAAGTTCATCCAAATTTGTATTACGATAAGTGGCAACTTTTTTCTTGATTTCGTGCCAAAGGTGCTCAATTGGGTTGAGGTCCGGGCTATTTGCTGGCCAATCTAGCACCGATACAGACTGACTGGTAAGAAACGACTTGACTGAATGGGCGGCATGTTTCGGGTCGTTATCCTGCTGAAACGTCCATATAATAGGGAGATGCTCCTCAGCATAGGGAAGCATAGTTTCTTCCAATATTGCCTTGTATTGATGTTGGTCTAACTTACCCTGAACTTTCCTCACAGGTCCCACTCAACGTCCAGAAAATGAACCCCACATTTTAATGTTTCCACCGCCATGTTTCACCTGTTTTTTGTGAATCTTGGATTCATTTCCGCTTTTACAGGACGCCGTACATATTGCCTTCCATCTGAAGAAATCAAATTAACCTTGGTCTCGTCAGAGAAAAGTACATGTTGCCATTGGGCGTAGGTCCAATGTCCATATTTACGTGCAAACGCCAAACGAGCATTTCTATGTTCTTTCTTCAACAACGGTACTTTGCGAGCCACCCTTCCGAACAACCCTGCTTCTACCAAACGTCGTCGATCGGTCCTCGCAGATACACCGGCTCTTTCGTTTGCCCCAAACACTTCGTGTTTAATTAAAATAGGGCCTAGCCTAGAGAAACGGATCTTTCTTAGCTAACCTGGTTATCATTCTATCTTCCTGCGGAGTCGTTTTTCTCGATCTTTTTGTTCTGGACACATTTAAAGCTGTGTTATAGCGCTTGAAATGTTGCACTGCATTGCATACCATAGTTTTTGAACAATTTAAATGTTGTGCTATCCTTCGGTATGACCAACCACGCTCGACAAACTTCATGATAATTTTTCGTAGTGTTGGATCGCAACTTTTATTTTTGCCCATTTTTCTTCAAAATAGTTCTCAAAACTTGAAATATAAAATCTGGATTGCCGCCAAAACGACCACGAAACAATAAGAAAAGAAAAAATTCCATTATTAAAATTCCAATTTTGAAATTAGAACGCAATACCTCAGTGTCCCTAATTAAATGGCTAGTCAGCATTCTTTGAACAAATAGCAGTATGATAATCTATCAGCTATACTGTAAAGAGGTTTAATGTTTAAGAAGTTGTTATTGTTTGTATAATCGCGCACATAAAGGACTAATTACACTTACATGTAAAAGATATGAAATATTGTTAAGACTCGTTGGAAAATAAAAAAATAATTCACAATTTGGCTTAACTAGAGATTGTCCCTAATTAGTTGACCACGGCTGTATGTATGTAAATAGTGTATACATGTACAAAAAAATAAATAAATAAATCTAGTTTGTGTAACTTTTGGAAAAAAATACGTTAAAAATACTTAACGTAGCGATTGTACATAGAAAAGTAAGTAGTAAAATGAACGTTGAGTATTTTCAACGTCACGATATATGTAGGTTTTGAAACTTTTATAAAATAAACACTTATTCACAATTATCATGCATTTATTAAAAAAAATACAGTTGAAAAAGACAAAAAGTACAATCAGTCGTGAATATTATAAAAATGAACAATAAATTACCTATAAGGTACTGTCGGAGGCGTTATTCCAGGTACGACGATGGGATCACTCCTCCGAAGGAAAAATCCGTTTTATATTTACACTCGTCTCATTTATTCAGATCATATTCAAAGAATGAATTCATTTAACAAAATATTTTTTCACGTCACTTTCAAAACAGTTCTACTCAATTTTTTAATTCTTGGTTCTTATTCGTTTTATAAAATTCTCAACCAACCAGCTGGATGAGACGTCACCTCTTTGTGGCAACCTCTACATCAGCTACGCCCACCAGCATGGATAAGTCTTTAGGGAGTCTTATCCATAAGGAATAAACACCAATTTCCATACCTAACTCCTAACCCGAATTATCTATCAGGCGAAATGAATTAACAAACACTTGTGAGGCACGTCCCTTACAATGGAATAGTTTACGGCGTTATCCACACCCTAACATTAACAAAAAAAAAAAAATAACAAATTCACCAACTAAAATCTTAAATAAATAAATTAACTCAAAATCGTGCAACTCGCCATAATCTTTAACGCGCCAAAAACGCCTGAAAAATGACGCGTAACGGCCTCCTCACCACTGACGCTTCAAATATTAATACAAACATACTCAAAAAGCATCATTCCAGAAGGGTCTACAAAGCTGAATTTATAAAAAAAATCAATACTGAACATCGAAATCTTGAGCTTTTTCGAACGCTACTGGGTCAGAGAAAGACTAAGTTGTAGTATTAATCTTATCAAGAAATCACTCCGATTCCCCATACCAGAAAATATATTAAGCCGATCTCCCAATTACATGTTTAAGTTAACCAGATAGCAAATCAGTTGTGTTTAATTCAAACACACTTCGCGGAAACTATGATCCATAAGCGAAGTTGATTCGGTTCTCCTTGAATTATAATTTAATGTATGTTACTAAAAATGTTTAGCTCAAATTCGGAGTGTTTCCTTCTTTAAACGTTATTCTCTTTTCTCTCTCCCGGTACGTCCAGACAGCACATCATTGGTAACATGAAAACAAATAGAATAATTATTAATCTTAATCTCTTCTTTAGCAATCATAATAAATACTGATGAAAACCTTAAATTACATTCTCATATGGAATGGTTTTAATCTATTAACATGAACAATATCTTTATATCTCCTATTATTTAATTTCCTAATTACATAATTTACATTGGAGATCCGTCTAACAATCTGATACGGCCCCTTATATAACCTACACAACTTTAAACTTTTCCCATCTATTCGTCTAGGTGTATAAACCAAAACTAATTGATTAGGTAAATAATCCTTTATCTTAATTCTTTTATCATAACTTAATTTCTGTTTCATTTGGGCTTTCTTTAAATTATTTATAGCCTTTTGTGACAGAAATCTTTGGAAATTATGTCTTCCAACATAATCAATTACATCATTATGTCTATCAGAATTGACTAACATATCAGTCTGAAAAATAGGTTCTCTGGCATAAATTATCATGTGCGGTGATATTTTAGTACTCGATTGTCTACTCGAATTATATGCATAACAAACTAATGACACATAATTACACCAATTTCTTTGGTCATCAGAAACATACATAGATAGCATCTGTGTTAAGGTTCTATTAAATCTCTAGTGGGATGAAAAGCCGTTGTAAAATGAGACTTAGCTCCAAAATAATTAACAGTGTTTTTAACTAAATGTGACGTAAACACAGACCCTCTATCTGAAATAATCTCTTTCACCCCACCAAAACGACAAAACACTTCATCGATTAAAAATTCACTAATTCTTTGGGCGGTAACCTGTGGCACAGCCCTACAAATTGCATACCTGGAAACATACTCCACACACACTATAATATATCTATTACCCCTCAAAGATTTTCTAAATGGACCTAACACATCAATGCCAACCTTTTCCATTAAGTGATTAACGCGGATTGGTTGTAATTGAGCCACCTGTTTAATTTTCTTACGTTCCTGACATACAATACAACTCTTAACATAACTCTCGACCTCCTTTTCAGCATCCTTGATAAAATATTTATCTCTAAATTTATTTAATGTTTTAGCTAACCCTAAATGTCCTCCAGACCAAGGATCATCATGCAACTCTTGTAAAATCCCTTGTACCAAGCTCCTTGGTATCACAACTAAATCCCTAACGTTATTTAATCTTTTAGCTCTTTTACATAACATTCCATCTTTCATCTTAAAACCTCTGTAGTTATCCATCCCATTGGCCATTACCCTATCTATCCATAGCCTACAATATTGATCTGCACGCTGCTCATCCGTAACTCTTGTTATCTCAATTTTATATACATCCAATCCGTCCTCTTGCACTGGCTCTACCTTTTGTTCTTCATCATCTGGATCTAGTGGATTCCTACTTAGAAAATCAGCAATTATATTCTCTCGTCCTGCACAATGAACAATATCAAATTCATACGCCTGGATACATAATGACCATCTAGCTAATCTACCATTCATATCCTTCTTATCTCTCAACCAGCACAATGCTTTGTGGTCTGTAACCACCTGAAATTTCATACCCCATAAGAAATGTTTATAGTAATTTAATGCCCACACCAAACTTAAACATTCCTTCTCTGTGGTCGAATACTTCTTCTCTCCGTCACTTAGTTTCCTGGAAGCATACGACACAGGATACATAATATTGTTACGCCGAGTAACTAGGACGACGGAGATGGGTCACGGAGATTCTGGATTAGTCGATGAAGCAGGTAGAAAACAAACAAGAGGAATATGCTAGAATGCGGCACCCGCAACAAAAAGAAAAACAAACAAAACACAATAGCGTGAGACCGGGCTCAAGGTCAAGGATTAACAATGGCGATTGTAAACCTCTATTGTTCGCAAGTTGAATAAAGGACGTAAACATCTATTGTCTCAAAAATGCGGGCGGGTCGCATTATTGAGATTTATCGAGATTCTTCGAATCCAGAATCTTCGTGGCTCATATAAATAAAGGTCGACAGCGTCGGCAACGCAGTTCAGTTTTGGACGCATCCAAGTGAAGATCGAAGTGAAGTTACAAGTGATTATCAGTGCGACGTTAAGTGTAACAAGTGCTAGTGTATAGTGACTGTTCGTGTGATTTCTGTGTGTTTGTGTGGTGAATAAAGTGACTGTTTTCGGTGACATTAGTGATTTTAATTTATCCCGAACCCCAGCTCGTAACATTTGGTGTCAGAAGTGGTGGGATAAATTATGCCGGTTTTACCAAAGGAAGATACGGAGGGTATCCGGACAAGAAGTCAGCGGCAGCAGGAGATGGACCAGAGACGATTTGCAGATTCGCTGTCACTACCTTCGGGTCATGAGCAACCACCTAGTGACCCAGTCGCTGGTCCATCCGGGATATCTCCAGCACCTGCAGTTGACCTGGCAGCGTTAATGGCACTGATGCAGGAGCAAGCCCGCCGTCAGGAGGAGCAAGCCCGCCGTCAGGAGGAGCAAGCCCGCCGTCAGGAGGAGCAAGCCCGCCGTCAAGAGGAGCAGGCACGCCTACTACGGGAACAGATACAGCAAGACAAGGAGGAGCAGGCACGTCGACAGGAGGAGCACGCCCGCCGTCAGGAGGAGCAAGCCCGCCGTCAGGAGGAGCAAGCCCGCCGTCAAGAGGAGCAGGCACGCCTACTAAGGGAACAGATACAGCAAGACAAGGAGGAGCAGGCACGTCGAGAGGAGGAGCAATCCCGCCGCCAAGAGGAACAGATGAACCTCATAAAGGACCTCCATGGGACCCTTGGCAAACAGCTGGGTGTAATGAAGGAGCTGGTAGAACAGCACGAGAGTCGACTTGCAAAAGCCGAAGAACAGATTGCAAACTTGAAAAAGGCGTTGAATGATCTAAAGGTAGGCAACGGAATTGTGGCTCCGCTGGTGGCTGCCCCCACGACCCCCTCAGTACGTGGATTTAAAATGCCACCGTTTGATGGAACCTTTTCATGGTCAGCTTACAAACTCCAGTTTGAAGCTTATGTGGAGTCAAATGGATGGGACAAAGCTCAAGCCAAGACAGCACTCACCTTATGCCTCCGCGACCAGGCTTTAACTGTACTGGAGGCGCTCGGCAAGGATATGACCTACGACCAACTACTGGAAGCATTGGACTCAAGATACGGCGACGCACATCTAGAATATGTGTTTCGTGCCCAGTTGAAGGACCGAGTACAGCGCGATGCAGAAACCCTACAGCAGTGGGCTCTAGAAGTCGAAAAGATGGTCCGGAAAGCCTACCAGTCCACACCTGCGCTTATCGACGGAAATCTAGTTCAGGCGTTCGTCGATGGAATTCGTGACCTAGAAGTCAGAGCCGCTGTGACACTTGGGCACCACAAGACCATAAAAGACGCGTTAGCTCATGCTTTGGAAGTGGAAGTAGTCAGGCAGGGCTTTCGGGCTCACCGTATCCGAGAAGTTGAGTTAACGACGTGCCACCTATGCGGGGAAAAGGGCCATTCCCAGGAGGGTTGCCAGAAGCGCAGCGAAGTACGAAGGGAAGGTGTAATATCGCCTAGATGCTACATCTGTGGAAGACGGGGATACTGTCAAGCTAGTTGCTGGAGAAAGGAAGATAGAGAAAGGAAGATTATGGCTGCCCCAAGATGTCACATCTGTGGAGAAAGAGGCCACCTCCGGATGAATTGCCCGAAGCAAAACAGGTCCCGTGGAAGTTTTCCGAGTAGACCGTGCTCTGAAAACTGGAGGACGAATAGAGATGACGCATATTCTGTAGTCAGGCAAGAGACTAAGGAAGCAGTACCCGTGCGGATGTTAAGAACAGGGCTGAGTGATATACAAAAAGGAAGCAAGGAGCATGTCAGACAGTCAAGCCAACAAACGTCTGAGAGGATGAAGACCCGCTATGACCGCAAGATGAACAACAAAGGCTTCGATGAAGGCTCACTAGTGTGGCTACATAACCCGGTACGCAGCAAAGGAAAATCACCGAAGTTACAGGCAAAATGGGACGGCCCCTACCGAGTCGTGACTAAGATCAACGATGTCACCTACCGGATACAAAAAGGACCAAGAGGTGCTCCGAAAATCGTTCATGTGGATCGTTTGGCACGTTATCACGGATCAAATAATGCTCGGGACGAGCATGTCTTAGGAGGGGGCAGTGTTACGCCGAGTAACTAGGACGACGGAGATGGGTCACGGAGATTCTGGATTAGTCGATGAAGCAGGTAGAAAACAAACAAGAGGAATATGCTAGAATGCGGCACCCGCAACAAAAAGAAAAACAAACAAAACACAATAGCGTGAGACCGGGCTCAAGGTCAAGGATTAACAATGGCGATTGTAAACCTCTATTGTTCGCAAGTTGAATAAAGGACGTAAACATCTATTGTCTCAAAAATGCGGGCGGGTCGCATTATTGAGATTTATCGAGATTCTTCGAATCCAGAATCTTCGTGGCTCATATAAATAAAGGTCGACAGCGTCGGCAACGCAGTTCAGTTTTGGACGCATCCAAGTGAAGATCGAAGTGAAGTTACAAGTGATTATCAGTGCGACGTTAAGTGTAACAAGTGCTAGTGTATAGTGACTGTTCGTGTGATTTCTGTGTGTTTGTGTGGTGAATAAAGTGACTGTTTTCGGTGACATTAGTGATTTTAATTTATCCCGAACCCCAGCTCGTAACAATATTATAACCTTGCATTAAACATGCTCCTAACGCTTCTCCACTAGCATCCACATAAAGTCGAGTCAAAATATTTTTATCATTCGAATAAAAACTTAATATTGGAGGATCACACATATACTTTATTATACTATCAAATGCTTCTTGATGCTTCTGAGTCCAAACAAATGTTACCCACTTTTTCAATAATTTTGTTAACGGTAATACCACTTGCGCAAAATTATCAATAAATTTACGATAATAAGAAAACAAACCCAATACAGATTTCACTTGCTTAGTATTCATAGGAGGTTTCAATTTTTTTTGTGACTAATATCTTTGGATCTGGTTTTCTTCCAGCACCTGATATCTCATGTCCTAACACAGTGACTTTATTATATCCGAAACTACATTTATTGGGTTTTAAGGTGAGGTTTGCATTCTTAAGTCGTTCTAAAACTTGCGCCAGGGCATCACGAAATTCTACAAAAATTTTTCCCCAGACTAATATATTATCAACATAACATATAGCATTCTTATATTTAATACCAGCTAACACCTTATCCATAGTTCTCTGGAAAACAGCTTGACTTGTCTTAAGACCAAAAGGTAACTCATTAAATTCGTAAAGACCGGACGGTGTGATAAATGCTGTTTTGTGTTTATCTTTTTCACAAATCCCCAATTGCCAATACCCGGAATTTAAATCTAAATCGGCAAAATAACACGCTCCCGAAAGATAAATCATAATATCCTCAATAATTGGAAGAGGATAACTATCCGTAATTACCTTTTTATTCAATTTACGATAGTCTATACAAAATCTCCATGTTTGATCAGGCTTTTGTACTAAAACAACGGGAGAAGCATAAGCACTTTTTGATTCCCGTATGATTCCGTTCGCCAACATATCCTTTATTTGTGAATTGATAATCTCAAGCTGTCTGGGATATACTCTATATGGCGGTCGATGAACAGGTATTTCATCAATTGTATTAACATTTATCTCTACAATATTACAATTTCCTAATTCAGAAGAATTAAAAGCAAAACACTTTTTGAAATTCAAGAAAAGATTCAATAATGAAATTCTCTCATTATCAGATAACCCAGAGTTAATGTCAATTTGATTCAAATTTGTCAAATCGTCCGATAACGAAAAAATAAATTTGTCATCATTCTTTTGTGCCAATTCTAAAAAATACAAATAATCATTCTTAGTAATTGAATTTAAACTCATTCTTTCATGACCAACTATGATATTATTATCTTGAATATTATCATCTTGGTTACCATACATAATAGAATGTGACATATTAGAGTCGCCCTGTACAGATGCCTTAATAAGAAACTCTATTGAAAATTGCCCTTTTAATATAACAAATTTTTTTTGAAAA
Source organism: Acronicta aceris (assembly GCA_910591435.1). NCBI lineage: Eukaryota > Metazoa > Arthropoda > Insecta > Lepidoptera > Noctuidae > Acronicta > Acronicta aceris. The sequence continues at coordinate 3,825,594 of OU342786.1, read as the reverse complement.
TCAATGATGGTGTTAATATTAGATGTTTTGGAGATATTGTAGAGTTAGATTCACTTGTTAGATCTCTAATATAATGTCAGAAGGAATGAAATAAGAATATCAAATAATTTGTAGTCCAAGGTTAAATAACTGATTTAATTATCACAATATTACACGTACAATTATATGTCACGCGTGCCTACCCTGTGCCCTAAGGATAACGACTGAAGTGCATTGTATGAGCGAGAGGGCGAGCGAGCTCCTGTGTCAGCATTACAATGTTGCCACAGTAAACCCCTCCTTTTTGAAAAAAAAAAGGAAATTAACAAACAAAAATAATGCTTTACTAATTTTGGAGCACAGGGGAAACAATATGTCTGAAATTACACAGTAGTACAAAAATTGAATTTAAAATAAATTTTATGTTATATAAATCAATGGAATGTTTACAATTAATAAAACTATAATATGATAATACATATGAAAAGTTCATAGTAGAATGTTTTATATGAACATTTAGGTAGTATCTAAATACTTGATAAAAAATTTACTTTAATTACTGCTAACCCTCTGAAGGGCAAGTTATATAATTGCAAAATAACATTAGGAGCACAAGAAAAGCATACAAGTTATAAAACTAAGTGCTCAATGCTAGTGAAATTCACTTGTTAATTTACTTATGATAATTACATAGGTAATGTTAATACATTGTACTGTTACATAATAGTTCACATTGGTTAATTAAAGTACTTAATTGTTATTTAAGTTACTGTAGTTATACAATAATTTGATATGCAATGCATAATTATAGAAAGTTTAAAAATGTTGTATACGTTTAGTATTGAAATATACAAGTTCACCCAAACAAGTGAGTATAAGTACTTATAATATAATAATAATAATCAACCCATTATATTGTCCCACTGCTGGGCACGGGTCTCCTCTCAGAATGAGAGGGATTAGGCTATAGTCCACCACGCTGGCCTAGTGCGGGTTGGCAGACTTCACACGCCATCGAGAAAATCTCTCAGGCATGCAGGTTTCCTCACGATGTTTTCCTTCACCGTTTAAGCGCGTGATAATTAACTATTAATACGTACATGACTTCGAAAAGTCAGAGGTGCGTGCCTTGGGTTCGAACTCGAGACCTTTGACTTGGCAGTCCAACGGTCATACCACTAGGCTATCACTGCTTTTAAAAATTATAAGTACTATGTTTACACAAAATATCATTATAAAATATGACAAAATAATCAGCACTGGCATAACATCTATCAATGACAGATAAGTAATAATAATGTTTACACAACGCGACGCGTTAACTAGCCCTACGGTAATACCTTGGGGTCGAATCTGTTACATTGCAACAGATTCACTAGTTTACTATACCTGAGTCAAACATAAGCCTGAGTAGGCGCGGCTGGCGGCTGAGGTTGAGGTTGAACCTGGCCTGCCACAGTCACGATCTTAGGCGGCTGGAGATCCACGCTTTCCTTGCGCAACCAGCGTTTTACAGCAGAACGGAAACGGTTACGCATCGCAGCCATGACTATAATTGCTAACAATATCAATATAGAAATCAGGATATAACTGTGCTGGTTAACCTTTTCTTCAACGTGGGATTCAACTTGCCCATTGTTTTGGGCAACAACAACTTCCTTACTCTGATATTTACCCATGGTACTTAAACTTGTAAATTTAAAAGTTTTGTAAAAATAAAAAATATATGTATATTTGCTAATAAAATTGCAAGAACGATTACGTTTGTACGTACTTATTGTTGTACGACCGAAGATAATGTAAAATATTTTGGCTAATTTAAATATTAATATGTAAATAATTGTGTTTGATTAGCATGTTGCAAAAAAATGTTACGACTTAAAGTATAAACATTGCCGTGATAATGTCTAATTCGCAAAACGGATCGGTGGCCTGATTATGGTAGTTCAATCTATTTAATATGAGAGTCTCATTACAATACCGATAAGCTGCCGCCAAGCCATGACCCCTCTTAGACTGCCCTTTAGAAAAATCTAGTTTTAGTTCAGGGTAATCATCGCACAAGGCAGTCTGCTCAAATACACTGAGTCTTACCCTTACATACACCAACACTCGAGGAGCGATTAGTTTCGCGGCAATCTGATTTTCTATACAATTCACTAGCGATCGGGCAGTGTTGGAATTCTTATCGGATAACTCCTTAGCTATTAATAATTTAGCTTGTTCGTCAGGGCGCAAACCAACAGACGATACCAACATAGCGGCGGCCTCACACATATCAGCACCAACAACATAACCAGCGATCATGGGGCTACGTAACATTACGAACAACTCCGCAAAAGGTATTTTAGTGGAGTTTTCAGGCACATGATACAAATTGGGAACAGGCCCAAGCACAGGTACACGGAGCACCATAGATCCAGGGTGACTATGTTGTAACTGCATCAAAACAGTAAATAACATTGGATAACGGCCTAGGCGATGAGACGCAGACAGTATCTGTGGGGTTGATTGGTTAAATGTGGTAGTTAAATGATTGAAGGTCGTCACTTGATATATAATCTTTACTGGTACCAGTTGAAATACATATTTATACTTAATAACTATGACCGACCTAACTGCTTGGGTGCGGGGAGACGACTGCCGCGCCGCGCCCAATACGATGCACCCGTATCTATAAGCGCAATGCAAGACTGATTTCCTACAGTTACTTTAATGAAAGGAATAGACTGACCCGATTGATCTCCTTCAGGGAGTTGTTGAAGTTTGGACGCGGACTGCAACCCCCTACATTCATCTACTGACCACGTCCTTGTTCGTTTGGGTGCATTGGTTCCCTTCTTACACTGAAATCATTGTTATGTGTATTTGAAATATTATTAGTAAAACGGGATCTCGGCCGCAAATTATACCGAGGAGTATGAAGTTCCTCTCTGTCTCGACGATCAGGAGACTGGTAAGGTGTAGAAGTAGTGGACGTCGCTGGACTCGAAGCTCTCGGTGACATCGATGACCTTGGAGTATTCATGGCTAATGGCTGTTCAAATCTAACTTTATTTAAAATACTACGAGGCGGTTGGATCGGTAAATTTACACTTGGGGCTTTATTATACTCAAATATTTCTTTTAACTGCATTATAGTGGCACGTAATTCTGCTTTTGATGTATACACTCGCGTGCCCAATCGTTCTTTATCCCCTGTCAAAAGCCCTTTCAAAAATGTTTTAATAAATACATTCTCATCAATAACTTTTGCTTTATTCGCTAGATCCGCTAATCGATAGAAATATGTAATCGAATCTTCCCGAATTTCTTGCTTGGCATTATAGAATCTTTCAACATAGTTCCCGATGGAAACTCTGCCCTCAATTGATCACATAACTCTTTATATTCGATGCCCTCCTGATATATTGTTTTAAAAAAAACGAGGGCAGGCCCTTGTAAATAAGCACCCAATATTAAAGCTAAGTCGCTCTCAGGCCACTTATTGATTGCTGCGACCACCCTAAATTGCACTAAAAACTCATCGAGCGGGAGGTCATTAAGGCCGGTAAAGAAACACATTCCGTGCTCCATGATACGATTAGAGGGATTACTTAGCTTTTAAATTTTCTTGTTTAGTTCTGCTGTGTGGCACCACAATCTTCTCGCCAGTGGATCTTCTATAATCCACTATTGCTCGTATTCGTCTGCTCTCACTTCCCAGTTCTGATATATGTGGGGGAGAACCTCCTGTCTCGGCACCGTTCCTTCTTCTGTCGCTATAAAACAAATATAATTTTACTAGGTGCTCTTCTAAACTTTACCCGGCGCCTCCACCACTTGTCGGAGGCGTTATTCCAGGTACGACGATGGGATCACTCCTCCGAAGGAAAAATCCGTTTTATATTTAGACTCGTCATCGAGATCATATTCAAAGAATGAATTCATTTAACAAAATATTTTTTCACGTCACTTTCAAAACAGTTCTACTCAATTTTCAAATTCTTGGTTCTTATTCCTTTTATAAAATTCTCAACCAACCAGCTGGATGAGACGTCACCTCTTTGTGGCAACCTCTACAGTACCTACTGAAAAACATGATAGTTATAAAAACAGTTCCTTTTAGATACAAAACATAGCCGTAACTTACATTTTGTACAATTCACATTTGTAAAACCCGTTTTACAGAATTTGCAACGCCCATAGGATACAAATTTAGGCCAGTGGCCCGTGTTGTCATACCTGACCGAATCAGGAGGTCTTGGAGCAGTAGGAGTTTGTATGTGCTGCTTGGCGTTGTCCACTTTTTCATCAGTTTGTCTAATTCGGTTTTTGTGTAATACATAGTTCATTTACAATTTGAACTCAAACTTTTTAAGACATTTTTTTGCATCTGGGCTTTCTCGTCTGTGTAATAACCAGGCATTGTTTACGCATATGTCAAGCGTTTGGGAGAAAATCGCCATATACCATCTTTTGGTTTTAAAAGCAGATCTGTACAATGCAACCAACATATCCGCCAAGTCTACACCGCCAATGTGAGCGTTATATTCCTTTACTATTCGAGGACAGTTCACTTCAATCTTAGCTTTACTTTCTTTGCAGTATCTTTGAATTTTCCCCAACGGATAAGAGTCCACAAACGAACTTCCTAGTGAGACCACCTTGTTATCGAACCATTTTACAACAGTTATTTTATTGTTATTGCAGACGACCTGCTTACTTGCACGTCTACCTTTCTTGGACAATCGCTTGTCAGTCAACATTCTATTTTGACATCCTCGCAAGCGATTGGTTTTTATCGTTCCAAGGCTGAAAATACCGTATTCATCCCGTAAATGGTGAATTAACTCTAAAGAGGTAAAAAAGTTGTCAAAGTATACTGTTGCCGGCTTCGCTTATATTGTCTTACAGAGCGCCAAAACAACTTTCGCCCCAAGACCTAAACTATTGCCTTATTATTATTGACCTAAACATGTCCGTGAAAGTGTCATTCCGAAAAGTGTCCTCCCCAGCATAAGGAATAAAATCGTATACTAGCCCAGATACGCCAGCTCTCACAAATATTTTAAACCCCCATTTTTTGGGTTTTTTCGGTAAGTATTGACGTCGACTGCCTGCCCTAGTACCTTTATAGGGTACCATCATTTCGTCAATACTGTATCTGCCTTCTTCCTTAAGTTTTAGGCAATTACGTCTCACCATTTCTAAAAGTGGTCGAACTTTAAAATAGCGATCGTCATTCATGTCCATGTTGTCTATAAAATGAAGTTTTTTTCTGATTTTTTCGTACATTTTGACAGGCATGATAGCTGCGATGGGGGGATACCTTAATTCGCGACTCCAATAATCCTTATATGATGGCATTTGTACCACGCCCATCATAAGAGTAATGGCTAAAAAGTCCCGTATATCATCATTAGCGACGTTTGCGCATTTGGCAGTATTGTTTTGTACTGAATATAAGTTTGTATGATCTGTAATTAATGTAATAACATCCTCTGAAAAAAATTTATAAAAGTAGATATAGTGTATCTAAATTTACCACTTTTCCATTTGAATAAAAATGGTTTTCTCACATATTTTATTTTCTTAGCAACAATTTTAGGTGTTGTATTAGCTTTCCTCTTGGAACGTGTCGCTGGGGATATATTTGAAGAAACTTGTGGGGATAAGATAGATGAAACTTGAGGTGATAAAATAGACGAAACTGAGTAGAGAACTGGAAGTTGATGTGATGTTTTGTCTGGAGGGAACGTGTTATTCATGACGGGTGTCAATGGAACAGTTTCTTCATCGGATAACAAAGGCGTGGGAGACTCATTTCTAGAACTATCAAGATCCAAGTCATTCAGTGAAGAAGGGTATGTCCTGATTGAATTTTTTTTTTTTTAATTTCAATCAAATTTCAATCATGCGGGTAGGGTTCACGGTGGCTTAGAGGTCAGAGCGTCTGGTATATCAAACCAGAAGTCGCAGGTTCGAATCCTGCCCGCGATTGAATTTTTTCCTTTACTATTAAATAACTTAATAATCTTAGCATAGAAAATGCAAAAAAATCACAAAAAGATAGTTAAAAGGTAGGGTGGCATCGTACGACACTGAACTGACTGTAAAGTAAGTCGTGTCGGTTGAGAGGTAAGGTAACTTGCCTCTCATAGATGTCACCACGTCACCTTATGACGTAAATTCAGAATGTGAAGGCAAAATTTCAATCATGCGGGTAGGGTTCGCGGTGGCTTAGAGGTCAGAGCGTCTGGTATATCAAACCAGAAGACGCAGGTTCGAATCCTGCCCGCGATTGAATTTTTTCCTTTACTATTAAATAACACAAGAAAAATATTTTAAAAATAGAAAAAAAAATCAAATATTAAACATTTTCCTTATCACTCTCGTTGTCGGACTCCAATTCTGAGTCAGAATCCAGATTGGATACATCTAAAAACTCGAACTCACTTTCCTGAAACTGAATCAAGTCGAGAGTTTCATCAAAAAAGGTCTGCTTTCTCTTGGCATCTAATTTAGGCCTTTGTGCACTTAGGAAAGGATCAGAAGAAACAACAAGCATATTTAAAATATCTTGATTAGAATCTTGCCTGCTTCTTTTCCGTGAATGATGTTCCCGGAACCTCCTAAAATCTTTGTTTCGAGACTCTGAGGCTTCTTCCGAGAGAGTCCCAATCGGTACAATATCATTTTGCTCGATTATGTCAGCACCGTGAATTAATAATTTATGTACGGTTGAGGACATTGTAGTACCAATCGTATAATTCCACATACTTTTCAGCTGTTTTGCGGGCAAAATCTTTAAATTTTATGACGTCGATCTTCTCGCCAGATGTTATTGCTTGCAAAATCACAGCAAATCTTTTAATAAGATCTTCGTCCAACCCGGTAATAGCTGCGGTTTTATTGGGAAACTCGAAAAACTTTCTAGCGGTATTCCCGTCATTGTTAGTTCCAGAGCCTTATTTTACAATATCAATCAACAGATTGAGCTGATCTTTGAGTATATTTTGTATAATCTTTTTTCTGTTCTGCAACATTTCTTTGTCCTCATTACTTCTCGCTGCCCACCGTTTGAAGTCGAGCCTGTACGCAATATGTAGCAGACATTCCATACAATTTATATGTGCGTGTAGGGATGACAAGCCAAATTTGTATATGTCAGCACACACAGTCTTTGATGTTACAACATCTAAGCGGTTCATTTCCGTAGGTTTTGCTAGGCACAAGTAGCACGATGCATTTGATCTGGCCTCTGAAAGGTACGTGCAGACTTTGGCGTCGATCATTGTCATCATAAGTTGATGAGTTACCATGTTATTATTACTGCACTGTGTGGGGATAAGGGCCTGAATTTCATCATCCATTTGTTTTTTGAGATCAATGACTACTGATTCGCTCTCTTTTAAAAAAGTAAACTGCACTGGACGACAATACAAAGTTGAGCATGGTTTTGGGTTCGTCCATACAGTGTTATCTCCATCAGTCAGTTTTAGTGGCACCAAAGAGGTCATGAAAATGCTTGCATCATCTTGCTCGCCCTCCATTTTCTGCTTGTATCGGCTTTGGTTGGAAGCACCATCAAATCCCCACTTGGATATCAGCTTTAGCTGCTTATCTTGCACATCGGCATAGTCAGGAAGACTTTGAAGGATCCTCGTCACCGTGATGTCAAGTAAAGCTTGAAGTGTAATCCTAGCCGAGGAATCCGTAACTGTCACAGATTGCTTCGGAGGGTAGCAATCAAGCTTAGTTTGTTGCACTTTATAGTAGGATGGATAAATATCCTTAGCACCTTCACGAATGCCAGCCTCTCGCAAAGTAATATATTGCCACTTTGACAGTTTTAGTGAAAGAAGCAATCCAAGCGCTGTCTCTGGTGTAAATATGACGGTTTTCACTGGTTTCTTAAGTGTTTCTTTAATTTTAACGACTGCTTCAGGATTTTTCATCATGTATTCAATCACAGATGCGATATCGTCATGCCCTTCTTCTTATAAACGCGCTGCAGCTGCATATGCCAATTCACTGGAGTCTTCGCCTGTATGATCATCAGATCTTCTCTTTTTCTGTTTACTTCCCAAATCTTCGAATGGTTTTCGGGACCTTTTTGTCATTGTTCCAACGGATGATGATGGCGTTGATTGAAAGTCTGATTGTGCTCTTGGTATCTCATCACTAGTTGGTTCTTGATTAACTAAAGTTTGCACACATCTTGGCCAATCAATATTTGCTTGCAGCCAATTTCCGTACAGTCTTCTGAAGTTATCAAGGAATCGGTTGGATTTCTGCCACCTCTGTAAAGCAGCTCGCGTGAAGTTCCGACAAAATTCTTTGAGAGTTACTCGATCTTCGGTAGAAAGACAATCGCCTATGAGGGATACAACTGCATCAAATAATACTTCATGATTAAATGAAGTACTCTCACTTTTTAGAAGAACAAACAACTCGAGTTCGACTCGCGACACCACCGCCGCCGCGTCAGCTCATGATTAAGGACTCCTATTGAGTCTGAAACTAGTCGGGCGATCCCGAGAATGCGCGTGAGTAAACCGTGTAGTCTTTAAATAATTAAGAACAAACAAGTCTAAATTGGTGATTAAACTTTCCATTTTAAGATTTTATAGTCGCAGAGCAAAAAATTAGTGTTAGCAGTTACACTGTTGTGAACAATTTAAATTATAAAGCAAAATTTTAGCCCTTTTATTGCAAAACGTCAATAATTAGTTAACTACCCTAATTAGAGTTTTAAAAGATGTGCTAATGAAAATTTATAGTCGTCAAAAAAATTCTTAGAACTCGTAACAAAACTAATCAACAAATTAGCTTACTTATCAGAAATCACTAACAATAATTTAATCACCTATTCAGACTTATTAGAAGACTAAATCATTGTAATTACTTAATCACTTATTTTCAGACTCACTAGAAGACTAAAACTCAGTTTGCATTGATAAATATCTAGCTCAAACATAGTTGTGTAAGTGTGGATGCACTATAAACCTCTGAATTCTTTCTTCCTTCTTCTTTCCTTCCTTCGGGAATATAGGGGTGATGATATTTTATGTTACGTGTTGTAAAAAGTCTGTGTACCTCAACTTAAACGCTAAAAGGAACCGTTTCATATGTAAAAATAAATAAAAATATTTTGACGATTTAAAAAAAAAATAGCAGCGATAACCATTGACATATGTCAAAAAATCATAAATAATTAGTACTATAACCACCTGTAAGGATATTACGGTTTTCCTTGCTGTTTACGAGATAATTAACTCTTTCATACCAGCTTCATACAAATTTTTCGTAAAAAAATTATAATTCCTTCGTTTTTGTGCAGAATTAACTCGGGTGTCATTTTTGAATATAGTAATGTTACGAGCTAGGGTTCGGGATAAATTTAATTAACACCAATTTCACCGAAACAACAAATATTTTAATTAACTTGACAAATACACAACAGAAATTACTGAGAGAGTCACTACAGTATCACTTATCCCACTATAATGTCGCACTTGTAATCACTTAACTTCGCTTCGATATTCACTTCACCGTGTTCAGAACTAAACTGCCTTGGCCGACCCTCACGACCAGTATTTATATGAGTCACGAAGATTCTAGAATCGAACATTCTCGATAGGTCCACAAAATACGAGTAGGTAAGTACCTAAGTACCTACTTATAAACAATAGACGATAAAGCGATCGTCTATTGTTTACGGTCATTCACCTTGAACCCGGCTTTTCTTCGAATGTTCTACGTGCTTCTACGACTTATCTAGAATCTTCGTGACCCATCTCCGTACTAATAGTTACTCGGCGTAACAGTAATAACTAATAGAAGCGATATCCGGCAAAAAATCCGGTACTTGCAAATTGAAATCCCTAAGCCTGCGTTCAGACATGCGGGAATAGTGCGTTTACGAATCGCGCGGTTTCAAACCGCAAAATTGTGAAGCTATTCAGACACGCGCGGTTAGTATGCGATTTCGTGCGGGTTAGCGTCAGTTTCAAAATGGAGGTCGACGAAGAAGTGTGTTTACTGTGGTTGCTCCTTAAAAAAAAGAAAAGAAAAAGGCGGTATTGGGTGCATCCAATATTACGTGACCGACTAGTACATGGTCAGTTCGTAACATTATATCCCAAATTAAGAATGTATGATAACAAATTTTTTGACTATTTGAGAATGTCAATAAAATCTTTTGATGAACTAATTGAACTGATCAGGCAAGATATTTCATGCTCTGAAACGCATTTGAGGCCAAGCGTGTCACCGGAAGAGAAACTCGTAATAACTTTAAGGTAAGATTTATTTATTGTTCTTCAAAATCAGCATAAATATTTTCTATAACTGTAGAGGACTGAGAGCCAGAACTAAATTGCGATGGTGACGGTGATGGTGCCGGAACAGGAGGAGATGATCCAGATGTAGTAAAATATCCTTGCGGGCTTGTATACTGTTGTCCTTGCCAATACGTAGGTGTGATCTGCTGAGTATTGTAGCGAACAGGGGGTGGTAAGCTTTGTCCTTTTTGTATCACTTGAAGTAATTCAATTTTGGTTGCTAAACGCCTATTTTCTGGTACTTTTCTGAGTTCTTTATATAACGACAAACAAAAGAGTTTGTCGTCATCTTGCTTGGTAATACTATTTTCTTGAAGTTCATTCTGAAAATGTTTTCGTGACTCGATACTTTTTTCTATTAAAACAGCTATTTTTTCTTCTGGCACTTGTGTTTTCTTACGTTTAGGGGGACGTATTTCAGTGGCTTCGGTTGCATTGGCGTTTAGTTCACTTGTCTCCTCACTTTGCCTTTCATTCTGTTCTTCAATATTAGTTGTAGTGTCTTTATTACTTACACTATTCTGCAGGAAAGATAATCTTGAAAAATACATATATCGGGCTCCTTTACGAGCACCTGAACCAGAAGGAGTTGTTTTTTCTTTTTTGTATTCTTTATTGTAGCAATCTCGTATGTTTTTCCATTTTTTTTGGAGTTGTGTACCTAAAAATAATAACATTATTAATAATATTCTTGTTTCAGATATCTTGGTACGGGTTGTTCATTTGGAGAACTAAGCTACAATTATCGCCTAGGAAAATCGACGATTACTGGAATTGTCCGCGAAGTATGTAAATCATTGTGGAATAAGTTGGTAAACATAGTCATGCCCGAAGCGACTGAAGATATCTGGAAGACAATAGCACGAGACTTTGAGAGATATGCAAATTTTCCAAATTGCATTGGTGCTATAGACGGCAAGCATATCCGAGTTATAAAGCCTGTTGATTCGGGTTCTTTGTATCATAACTATAAACATTACTTTTCCATAGTGCTCTTAGCACTTTGCGACGCCAACTATTGCTTTACTTATGTTGATATTGGGGCTTATGGCAAAAGCAGTGATTCTGCTATATTTAAAAATTCGGTTTTTTATAAACGCCTGACAGAAAAATCATTAAACATACCAACACCTAAACCAATATCTAATGTAGACCTAACACCAATGCCTTATGTTATAGTTGGAGATGAAGCCTTCGGCTTAGCAGAAAATTTAATGCGCCCATATTCAGGCAAATGTTTACCATATGAAAAAAGGATTTTTAACTATAGGTTATCGAGAGCCCGACGTAATATTGAGTGCACTTTTGGTATTTTGGCGAACAAATGGCGCATCTTTCATAGGCCTATAAATGTAAACATAGATTTTGCCGAAGATATAATAAAAGCTTCTTGTGTTCTACATAACTATGTGAGGACTAGAGATGGTCTAAAATTTAAAGATACTTTATATAATGCACCCATGACTAATCTTAATACCTTGCATGCGGGAAGAGGGACACCGTCATCTTTGAATATCAGAGATAAATTCGCTCATTACTTTGTGAACGATGGGCGTGTTCCATGGCAAGACACAAAGATATAGCTGCAACATACCGTACTTGTAATGTTTAGGTACATAACTAAATGTAAACAAACGAAATATGGTAATACCGTTGTGACCTTCATTTGAAAAATGCTCGAAATGTCTGCATAAAGCAGCCGAAGTTTGTTTATATTTATTTAAGTACCTAAAGTATACGGAGAGTATAATATACGCTTCATAACAATAATTATAACATAATTCTGTCAATTATTTTTTGGTGAATAAACCTACTTACTTAAAATATTCTTTTTTTCCACCGTGTCTTCGCAATTTCCAAATATCTCCACCAACTCTTGCCAAGCTCGGTTCTTGATAATTTTATTTGAGTAATCATCACACTGAATGTCCCATATTGCAGGTCTCTTCTCCACCTCATCAATAAATAGTTCAGTGTCGAAACGATCCATGGCGAACTCACGAACAGTGACGTGCTCACCGCGCGGTATCCGCAACGCAACTGAACGCGAAGTAAAGACTCCATTGTAATAGAAACGCGCGGGAGCAGCGCGATTCTATTTTCTGGCGGTTGGGTTGCGGTAACCGCGCGGCTTGATTAACCGCGCGGTTATGTCTGAACGATTACTAACTAACTCATATAAATAAGACCCGCGCGATTTCCATGCGATTCTATAATCGCGCGGTTCCCGCCGTGTCTGAACGAGCGCTAAGTCTATGAAAGCCGATTTTCAGCCCACCGTGCGGCGGGGCGCAGCGAGACGATCGACGAGAGAGAGCAGTGCGTAAGCGACACGTCCTCTCGCGGTGAGCGTCAGCGGGGCGAGTCGAGTGGCGGTGAAACCGACAAAATGAACCACCTATGTCGTCTCATCACCCCGCATGGGGTGCGAGGAGTCGCTGTCGGGGCGTAGGCCCCCTGACCGAGGCGTCAGGCGCGGGCTAAAGCTTTAGCCCGGTCATTGGGGTGGGTTAGTGTACCCCTTTGTGTGTTAAATGGGGGCGCGCACACGCGCGCGCACGCGAACCCTACAGGTTTGGCTCGGCTTTCGCTTCGCCGAGAGTCGTTGCTATGTGTTTTTCAGCAGGAGCGCCCTAAGGGTTTCACGCTGCCCGTGCGACCAGATCCCCGCTAGGTGAGACCCCCGGTTGGCCGGGGGAGGCCCGGCGAAGACCGATCAAGCAACAGGGCAGCGACTTTAGGTGGCGCCCCCTGCGAAATCGGTGTCTGACCCGGTTTTTACAGTGAAATCAGGGCTAGCCAAAGACACTGCAAGAACCGAGACGAGGTGGTGTATTGGGCGACTTTGTGTGCGTGTGTACGTCGCTCAGTGGTTGCTACGGCGTTCCCGCACTCGCCCGAGGGCGTCGCGCGGGTAGCCGCGCGTGAGTCATCGCGATTGCGGAGTAATGTTTTGTATGCGCCTCGCGGTGTGTGTTATGTGTTTTGTGGAGTCTCATTGTTTCAACGGGTCGCGTGTAGAGTGGGTGCCGCCCGTTCAGGTGTCGAGTCCGGTGGGTGGCCCGCACTGTGGTCTACGGGCAGGAGGTCGCGCGGGTAGCGCCGGGCGTCGGGGGGAGGCGCGCGTGCCAGGGCGCCATGCCCTTGATGTGCAGCCAGGCGGAGGCGTCGGCACGCGCGAACATCTTCGCCATCCCCTCGACGAAGTGCTCGATGGTCTCAACCCGGAGATCCCTGTGGATCACAGAATTCCTCACGAAGCAAGCCGCGTGAGTGATTTGGCGTAGTGTGGTGTTCTGTAGGGCCAGGGCCCTGAGTTTCTTTCTGTGCGACTCGCACGTGAGGGCGAGCCAAGCTGGGGCAGCGTACGTAAGCTGCGGGCGAATGTACGTCTTGTAGACGCCCAGCTTGACTCGTAGGGGCAGATTCGAGGAGAGCACCGGCCGGAGCAGGTGGCGCGTGGTCTTCACCCGCGCGACTGTCTTCCGGACGTGCGGGCCCATGGTGAGCCGATGATCGATGGTGACCCCCAAGTACTTGTCGGTCCGGGCCCATGCGATATCGGCCCCCATGAGTTCAAGGTTGGGTGGGTGAAAGTCACCGCGTCCTGTGACTATGATCGCCTGTACCCACGTTGACCGACAGTCTCCACTTGCGGAGCCAGTCGGGGAGGTCGTCCAGCGCGCGCTGCATCTTAACGGCCGCGTGGGCCGCCGAGAGCGAGGTGGTGAGGTACGCGGCACAGTGGGCTGAAACGGGCCGGTAAAGGACTTAGCATTTAAAAAAAAAAAGTTTCTTTTTCTGAAATTTTAAATATTGTGTTGGATTTTTCTATCGATTATAAGTAATTATTTCTATGAGGGTCGTTCAGATAACTTAGTATTTCCAGAGTTATAAATATCCAAAGTAATTTTTGTATGAAGCAAAAGAAAAAAATGTGAAAATCTCGAAATTCTCAAATTTTCTCAAAGAATTGACTCTACGTATGCATAGTACGTATATTTGTCCTATTTTAGCGCCTATTCTCGGGTTGCGATTTTCTGCGATTTGGTCGCAATTTCAAATTTTGTTCTCTATTCCACACCACCATAGAGGTTAAGAACTAGGCGCGTTTTTTTTATGTAGTGGTCTCCCCTTTAGGCCTAATCCACTAAGGACTAATAAAATAAATAAATAAGTAAAAATCACAATCACTACTGGCCACTGCACTGTTTTAATCTAATCACTGTCAAGGGTATCCACATTAACGAATGCAAAATTTTCGTATTCGTCATCATCAAATGTTTCCGCTTGTTCAATTATTAATAAACTTTGTGCTTCTACTGACAAAGTTTTATGTTTTCTGCGAAGTTTGTGACGTTTCGCTGAGATGAGTGGATCAGAGCTGGTCAATAAATTATTTAAAATGTCTTCATTTGTAGTTTTTCTACTGCATTTCCTGGAATGGTGTTGGCGGTATCTACGAAAGTCTTTATTTCTAGCTTCAGCAGCTTCTTCAGATAGCTTTCCAATTGGTATTAGACCAAAACTTTCAATAATAGCTGCACCATGCATAAGAACTTTATGAACACTTGAAGGCATATAATACCAGCTATATAATTCCAAATACAGTTGCATGGTCACTTGAGCATATTCGTGAAATTTCGCTGTGTCAATGTGGTAACCTGATGAAATTGCCTCTAAAATGATTGCAAATCGCCTTATTAATTCTTCACTAACACCAGTTATCTCAGCAGTCATGTTTGGATATGCAAAAAATCTTCTAGCAGTATTTCCGTCATTCGTGGAGCCGTGCCCTTGTTTAACAACATCAATCAGAAGTCCCATTCTATTTTTAAAAGCGTCTTGTATGTCTTTCTTTCTTCTTTCCATGATGCACTTGTTGTCTCCCTTTACTGTCCATGTCTGTATCGTTAATCTGTAGGCTATATGCAGAATGCATTCCATCATTCGTATCCAGGTATGCAATGATGACAATCCGTATTTACAGAGATCTGGATCAGTCGGTTTTGATGCAATTAAGGGAAAATTATTCATCTCTGTTGGAGTGGCTTTACAAATGTCGCATCTCTGAGATGAAGTATCACATAAAATTGATGTTGCTTTTCCGTCTATCATAGTCATTAATAAAGAGTGTGAAATTTTTATTTCTCCAACTTCT
The DNA here is from genome assembly GCA_910591435.1 of Acronicta aceris. Taxonomy (NCBI): domain Eukaryota; kingdom Metazoa; phylum Arthropoda; class Insecta; order Lepidoptera; family Noctuidae; genus Acronicta; species Acronicta aceris. Next base: position 3,810,126 of record OU342786.1, on the reverse strand, counting down.
GTTTTCACTAAATTTACAATCTCTTCCTCAATAGCACTTTTTTCCCGCAATATCGTTATTTTATTTTCTTTCACAAATTCGAAAAAGATTGGACGACACCAGTAAGATGAATTTGGTGAATCGTTTTGCCAGATAACTTGTTCGCCGCACACTAATTTTATTGGCACTAAACTACCCATAAATATGCTTGAATCGTCAAGTTGACTTTCTTGTTCATCGTCTGTTTGCATTTTTTGTTTGTAATTGGCTTGATTAGAAGCACCGTCAAATCCCCACTTACTGATTAGTGTAAATTCTTTACAACCACTATCTATGACGAGTGACATCATTATTCTTGTTGTCGTTATATCCAATAGAGCTTGTAACTTTATTTTAGCTGAGGTTTCTGTCACTGTAATAGCATCTTTTGGTGGATAGCATTTCTGTTTCGCATGTTGCACTTGATAATAAGATGGAAATATATTACTGTCTTTTTCGTTAACACTTTTTCTTAAAGTATTGTATTGCCACTTGGTCAGCTTAAGTGATAAAAATAACCCTAAAGCCTCATCCGGAGAAAACACAGGTTTTGTTTCTTTAACAGATATGCACTTTTTAACTTTTTTTACATCTAGGGGATTCTTTAGTAAATGTTCTAGTATTTTAGCAACCTCCTCATTCCCATCCGCTTTCAACTGCTCAAAATATGCATATTTTATTTCGTCCGAAGATAAATGAAAGTTTTCTGCACGTCTTTTTTTCTGTTTAGGCGCTAATTCACAAAAAGGTTTTCTTGGGGTTTGTTCGGTGGAGACACCGACAGAAACTTTTGATGGTGATACATACTGAGTTGATGTACTCGGTACTGGTTGATCTTGATTACTGCCTATTAAACACTTAATAATGTCTGGCCATATTATGTTTTCTTGTAACCATTCACTATTTTTAGTTCTGAATATATTTTCTTTACGATAAGCGTTTTCCCATCTTCTATTTAAATTATAACAAAATTTTGCACAAAACAACTTTAAGGTCTTTTCGTGATCATCACTTAATTCGACTAAAAATTTAGATCTTATCTCACTACACAAACTGTCATTATTTTGAATACTGCCACTGTTTTTTAAAATAACGAAAAGATCAAGGTTTGTCACTAAATTTTCAAACATTTTCACAAATACAAAATAACAAATAAGTAAGTAATGAATGTGTGGGGGTAGTGCGTCTATTATGGTGGGTAATAGAACACTGAAGTACTTTTGAATGCAACCGAACATTCCGTAGGTACCCTATCATTGTACCAATCACGTTACGACACGTCATAACTTGTTGTTGCGCTCGCGCACTCTTATCCCTTGATTCCCGGAAATAAGTCTCAAAACAAATTACGTCATACCTGCCTATGGTGGTGGAAAATGTCGAACATTGTTTTTTTTTTAAGAACTAAGTAGGTATTGAGGTTTTCAGGCCGTTTAGTATACATTATTTTAAATTTCAATTTAATTGGAATAAATTGCTTAACTAAAATAACATGACTCTTCATACAAATTTGATATGGCTATATCTCCGAAAGTACTCGTTAAATTAAAAAAAGTCAAAGAATAAAAACGTTTTAAATTTATGCCTAGATACAAAAAAAATACATCTGATCTCTTAAGACCCAACCTTGTAATCCCAGCCCACTGTGCGCGGCGTCGTCCGCGTACAGCGCGAGCGTCGAGGAGTGCGTGGCGGGAATGTCGTTGGTGTATACGGAGTATAACACAGGCGATAAACAGCTGCCCTGGGGCACCCCCGCGGAGATGGGGTACGCGCCAGACAACTGGTCCTCCGCCGCAACCTTGAACCGTCTATCCTGTAGGAAGGAGGAGACCACCTGTACAAGTCGACGGGGCGTGGTCGTGTGCGTCAGTTTGTAGAGCAGACCGGTATGCCAGACTCTATCAAACGCCTTCTCCATGTCGAGGAATACTGCGGCGGCGTACTCACGCTTATTTACAGCCGCTGTCAGTATGTGCAGCACCCTCGACAACTGAAGCGTCGTGCTGTGTTCAGCGCGGAACCCGAATTGTTCTGCCCGAGGGGTGATGTGGGGTACCAGGAATCGCAGCAGGAGCGCCTCAAACACCTTAGAGGTGGTGGCCAGTAGCGTGATCGGCCGATAGCCCTCCGGTATTCGCGAGTTTTTCCCGCGCTTGGGGATCATGATGATCTTCCCTGTCTTCCAGACGTCGAGAAAAGTCCCGGTGCGAAGGATGCCTGTGTACAAGCGCGCTAGCGTTGCCACCGTCCGGTGGGGGATGTGACGTAGCGCGGTATTCGTGATGCCGTCTAGTCTTGCGCATTTTAGTTCGCGACCGGGAGCGATCAATTTAGTTCGCCGGTCTTTGGCGAACTAGATCGTTCTTTTAGTTCGTCCGCTCCATTCACAAATTCCGGTTAAATAGATCAGTCGTTCGGCGTTCGCTTCGTCGCGCTGTTTTGTTTATTATTATAATGTTCATCAATCAGCTTGCAGTAGTAAATTACTTACTATTTCAGTATATTAATAAAATATAGTGGATGAATATTGCAAATGGATTCGTTTATTAGTTGATTATTGAAAATTATATTAGCTGTATTAATATTACGAATGTGTTTATTTATGATAGATAATGAATAAATAAAAATATATTATTTTGCAAATAATCAACGTTTTAATATTCATTAAGTTTTTGAACATGGCACAAACAATAGTACAAGAAATATACTTATATATTATTTTTAGAGACAATCTTATACTTTGGTTCAGTATTAGCTATTTATCTATTATTTTATATTATTATATATATATATTGTATTAACTGCACTCTGCCTATTTTATGCCTGAGACCTTGTAACGCAACTTCGCAAGCTCTTTGATTTTTAAATACTCTTTGTCTGAACCGGGGGTCCAGAATGGTACACTCAGCGTATAAAATATTATTTTCTATGTCTTTAAAACGGTCTTCCATGCCTTTCTTTAACACTGACTGCACTGCGACAACTTTTTCGTTATTAGATGCATGTCTTTGGAGAAAACTTTTGAACAAATTGCAAAACACAATAACTTTTGACAAAGTCACATTTTTTTCGGCGCTAATTTCTACTGTGATTTCATAGAATGGCTTTAGTAAAGGCAAGACTCCTTCAATTATCTCCCAGTCCTGTTCTTTAATAGAGAGGTCAGAACGTTGAAGAGCAACCGTGGCAATAAAAGCATCCTTTACCTGTACAATTCGCTGAAGCATATCAAATGTAGAGTTCCAACGGGTCTTCACGTCCTGTTTGAGCTTGAGCACGGGCAAATTCATTTGTTGTTGTGTAGCTGTTAATTTTTTTTGACCTTGCGTGCTACGATGAAAGTATTCAACAATATTTTTAACTTGCGTTATAACGTCAGTTATTTCAGTAGTGGCTTGTTGTACAACACGGTTTAGAGAGTGAGCAAAGCACGCGATTGACCGCCACTCACCAAGTCTGACAGCAGATAAGATGTTTGCAGCATTGTCGCTAATTATTGCAGCAACTTTGTGTGAAATATGCCACTCTGCCATAACACTTTTCATGAAATCACATAAGTTTTGACTGGTATGCCGTTCATTATAATTTATACAGCCAAGTAATGCCGACTGAAGTTTAGTATCTTCGTCTATAAAATGAGCTAAAATAGCTATATAGCTCTCATTATTTCTAGATGTCCAGCCATCGGTACTGAGGGATAATGCAGATACAGCTTGCACTTTCTTTTTTACTTCAACCGTTAATTCTTCATGTACCCTCGACATTAAATTTTCTGATAATGTTTTTCTTGACGGTAGTTGGTAGCCTGGGCAATGAGAAACCAATTCAATAAGTTTTCGCATTTCTTTTTCTTCCACTATTCGCAGAGCATGATGACCTTTGGCTACCATCTTTACAACTTGCCTGTCTATTTGTTCAACCTTTCGAATAGGCGGTGGTCTGCGAATGTATTGGCTCATTGATTGTTGGGTATCTGCTACCCTTGGCGATGCTGAGGTAATATTCTCCGACTCGGATGTTGTTTTATTCGACTCAAGTGAGTTTGAATTAGATATAATCGGTGTTTGTCTTTCAATTACTAATGGAATCAAAGCGTGCTTTGATTTCATATGCCTAGTTAAGTTTCCGTTTGAGCCTCCTGCAATACTTATTATTGTCGAACAATAGTTACATTTTGCTTTTTTTTATCTGTGTCTTCAATGAAATGTGTCCACAAGGAACTATGTTTTCGTTTTGATGACATCGCAATAAAGATTAAAGAACCTAAAACAAACATGACATAACCTATAAACAAAGTAATAGGTACACTACTTCACATTAATCATATTAAAAGTAATAGGTACCTACATAATTTTTCAATGTATAAAGTATTTTAATAGTAACAATAACCATTTAACATTACAAATACAAGGTAGTTACCTGTTATCAGTTATTGTTGTATTTACCATAACAAAACATTCGCCACGCGCGCACCGCTGACTGACTGAGCTAAAGAGCGAAAATGAACGAACGATGAGGAATGCATGCGCGGCAAACGGTAAGTCAGTCAGTGCCCGCTCTCGATCACAACAAATCCGCGCTCCGCGCGCCGCGTCGGAACTAGTGAACGGTCTCTGCGACCTAGTTCGCGTAGTTCGTACGAAAGAGCGGTCTTCCGAACTAGGTCGTTCGCGAACTACACAAGACTAATGGCTACCTTCCATGAGTTGGGGAAGTAGGATAAGCGGAGGCAAGCCATATAAATGTTGGCGAGAAAATCAACGGCCTTTGAGGGGAGGTGTTTTAACAATATATTTTGTATGTCATCATGTCCGGGGGCTTTGCGGGGTCTAACCCGCCAGATAATATTTCTGACTTCACGGGCGTAGACTGGCGTGGGGGCCTGGGGACCGTGTATAGTATGTAAGTGGGCTAATGACTGTGAGACCTTCGCTTCGGTCGCGGGGTCAGTGTCGTCGGAGGTCAGCATATGCTGGGATTCATAGCGCGCGCCTAGAGCCTCTGCTTTCTCCGCATCCGACTGGGCTAGGCCGTCGGGGGTACGGAAACAGGGGAGAGGGGTGTGTGTGTTTTTAATTCTGTTCGCGAGTTGCCAGAGAGAATTGTCGCGGATATTTAATGACTCTAATTTTTGTTCCCATTCGTTAGTCGAGGGGGCTTTGATTTTGAAGGAGATTTCGTTTTGTAGTGAATTAATTATTGTGTTGAACCATCGCGTGTGGAGTCTTTGTGCTTGGTGTCGGAATTGATATTTTAATTTAATTAGTTTTATGATGTGGGGTGGGAGTTTTTGCTTAGGCTTGGGGGTGAAAGAGGGGATGTTATCTTGCCTAGCTTTAATGATGGAGTCAGTAAGTACTTGTATTGCACTGTCTATTGAGTGCTGGCATTTAAGTGAAGTGAGCCTGGGGAGGTGAGGGCATCATTGATTTGTTTTTTGTAACGATCCCATTTTGCTTCTCCGTACTTAAATAGGGGGTGAGAGAGGCGCGGAATGTGTTTGGAGATTTCGAAGATGATAGGACAGTGGTCTGAAATTACATCTTGAGTGAGTGGGTCTGTTACATTAGAAACATTTTTGACAAGTGTGAGTTGCAGCTTAGCGCCAGAGTGGCGGGGGTCAGCTGGAAGGTGGGTCAGTTTGTCGGGGATGAGGAGGTGATAGTCGTGACCGGTGAAATGGTTAAAGAGGCGCGTGCCATTGGGGTTGGCTCGGGGGCTATCTCAGTGGCGGTGCCGCGCGTTGAAGTCCCCGGAGCAAATTACGCTGCTACCGAGTGCGAGGGACTGGGCGATACCTATTGTTATTCTGTTATCCTGCTTAGGGCAGTAGAAACAGACTATGGTCAGGGGGGATGGGTCTCTAGTATTTAGTTTGATCGCGGCTATATCACACACCTCGTATACCACCGGTGGGAGCGGGTAGTGTGGTATGTCGGATTTAATGAGGATGGCGACGCCTCCTTTGGTGCGTGCGTTTGTCTGTCTGTCTTGTCTGTAGCATGTGTATCCGAGTAGTGAGAAGTTACGTTTGGGTGTGAGGTGTGTTTCTTGTACGAGTGCTATGTCGATGTGTTGTGTACCTAACAGGTGTGCAAGTTCTCTTTTCCTACTTACAATACCATTGATGTTGAGTGACGCCACGTATAGGACGGGCGGCGTCGTTCTGGTGCGCGGCGTCGTTCTGGTGCGCGGCGTCGTTCTGGTGCGCGGCGTCGTTCTGGTGCGCGGCGTCGTTCTGGTGCGCTGTCCTCTTTATTCGCGAAGGCTGTCGAGGAACCCGCAGACTCTGAGGAGCTGCTCCTCTAACGGCATAGAGCGGCGCAGCATGGGCCTCAGTTGACCTGCAATTTTAATTAAATAAGACACCTCTTGTAGTGATGGGAGGTCGTCCGTGATCGAAGCAGAAGGACGTTGGTCTCCCCCCACGTGTGGATAGTGCTATTGGGGTTTGGGTAACGCACTTTGAACGGGCTGTGGGTAAAAGTTGGGTAGGGGGCCGGTGGGTTTGAGGTCCGGGAAGTGCTGTTTGCCCGAAGGCAGTACACCTGATAGGGGTGGAGGGGTGGGCAGAAGGCCCTGTGGCTTGCGGCCTGTGTTGGGGGTGGTGTTGGCTACCGATGCCCAGCCACGACCGTCCGCCATGTTCGATACAAACTGGCGGGGTCCGGCTGGGGTGTGTTTGTGGAGGCGCGGCCGCCAGGTAGGCCTGGCGTTGGGGGCACTGCCTGTACGAGGCAGCGTGCTCTCCGCCGCAGTTGCAGCAGCATACGGGGGACGCCGGTGCCTTGTTGCAGTCAGCGGTGATATGGTTCCCCATGCATTTGACGCACCGGGGGGTTCGGCTGCAGTTGGCAGCCGCATGGCCGAAGCACTGGCACCTGGAGCACATGGTGCCGAATTTGTTTTTATTCGTGTATTTATATACACGTACTGACTGGTCAAGCAGCTTTGTGATTTTTCTGAAGGCACCAATGTCGGCGTCCTTCTGGAGCGTTACCTGGTAACGCGGGTGCACCTCGTTGTCACCTTTAAAGGGGGTGACCTTAATTGGGCGGAAGCCTTTAGCCATAAGGGCATCGGCCACCTCGGTGGCATCGGAATAGTAAATCCCCTGTATTACTGAAACGGGGGATTTGTCACACTTCTCGGTGAATGTGTGAAATTCGTAAGCGTTGGCTTTGTACTTGTCCGTACGTGTTTTCAATACTAGGTGTGCCGAAGATGGTTTAAAATTGAATGTAAAGTCTTTTATGCCCGCTGCCTTAAGGGTAGAGCGGGCATTGATGATACAGAAGGTATCATCTCTTTTAAGTATAATGGGGGTGGGCCTCGCTTGCAGCGGCGAGGCCGTTACCTTGGCTCCCGGTGTCTCCTGTACCGGGAGCAGCTTGAAGGCGTTTCCCAACGCCAGGGGTGCGGTGCGTCCTTCAGGACGAGGTTTGGCCGCGCGGCGCTTCGACACCACCATCCATTCCGGCAGGCCAGTCCCGGGGGTAGGCATGCCGGTCTCGGACGGCGGTGGCGAGGCCGCGCTGGCCAGCTCCATGAGCTCGTAGGGCGGCCGGCTGGGGGCTGCGCCGGTCGGCGGCGGTGTCGCAGCGGGCGATGTTTCGTATTCGGACGTGTCCGAGTCCGATGTGTCGGCCTCCGTTGCGGTCAGCTTCGGTGCCGGGGCTTTGGGCGGGCTACTGGGAGCCCTCTTCATTACTGCGAACACAGGCACGCACAGGTATTAATAAATACACTTCACAAACAGAACAGGTATTAAACTAATGCACGCCACAAGTTGGCGCGAAAAGTTTGGCGGTCGAAAAATCCGTTACGCGTAACGGTCACTTTGAGTCAGGGGAGCTCGAGCACGACACAACCACTCTCGCACGCGTCCTGAAGCAAAAGTCTTTATTTTCGAACGACAAAATGTTTTTTTTTTGTATGGTGATAGCTCTTGATTCAGGGAATCTTCACAGCGTAACCGGACTTGGTGGCGAGGCACCGAATGCTTGCAGCCAGGAGCATCTTATAACTAAGCAACAGCAGCTAAGGGCGTCCCCTGCGGGACTCGACCTCGGCTTAGGGCGTTGCTGGGGGGACAGCTAGGGACGGCTGGCGGCTTAAATTACTTAGGGGCTAATTTAAAGCTACTGGCTCGGCGCGGGCCGGCTCGAGCAAGGGACGGGGAGGGTTACCATTAGAGGGTCTTCGCGACGGGCCTCGCCGGCGACGACGGTAAATCGGAGTGCGTCTGTGTGTGTGAGTTTTGAGAGTGCTTGTCTCTCGGTTAGATTCCTGTAGGAGGGTGATAGGGTCGTCGGGGTAGGTCAGAGCGTGCCGTGGACGGCGGACTCTACTGATTTGGGAGGGTTTGTAGTCGGCGCTACTAACCACTAGGGGGTTGGGGTGATGGGGGGCCCGATCGAAGAAACGCTTGGAGGTGCGTTTCATAAACTGCTTGATGGTAGGCAGTTTCAGATCGACATGGAGTTCCCTATTGCGCACGAACCACGGGCGCCCGTGGCTTTACGCATGAATCGGTTTTGGAGAGTTTGCATCCTTTGGATACCAGACCCTTCGATGTGTGCGAATACAACGCTCGCATAGGTCATGATGGGTCGAATACACGTCAAGTAAATTCTCACCTTATATTTAAGGGACAATTTACTGCGTGCATTGAGCATGCCGTGGAGGCGTCCGAGAGCGAAAGCGGCGCGAGCGCGCACCGTCTTTATGTGCTCTCGGAACGAGAGACGATAGTCAAGAATCACGCCCAGGTATTTGGCCTTTTTTTTCCCAGGGGATCGGTTTGGTTCTAAAGATTGTGCTAATTCCAGTAATGGTGAAAGATGTGCCCATATCGCACTTGGTTGATGGATATTTGAGGGTGAAACAGTACAAAAAGATTGCTTTTTGCCATGCACAAAAAGCACGCCGGTATGTAGGGAAACTTGATTTTTAGAAGCACCGAAGTGAATCGCTTGTACTTTCCGTTATTTAAAATTTCAAAAGATTTATCAAGGTATTCCTTGGTTGATTTACAACCAGTAAAGGCTTTAACTGACGTTCCTATAAGTGCAGAAGAATCATCGCAGATAACTTCATTTGGAGGTAGATTATTTTGGGACCAGGTTTCAAGCCATTTGCCAATAGAATCCATGGTCTGACTTTCTGATATCATGTGAAATAGAGGTATGCTACTCTGGCCGTATAGGAATAGATGTTTGTTTATCTTAATATCTGGAGAAGGCCCAAGGTCTCTAAAAATACTTCCGGTTGCATCAAGGCTCACTACAGTCCTATGATTCTTTTGATATTCTTTATAGTACTGTTCCTGATTCGATAACCAATAATACACGCCGAAGTGAGGATGCAAACAAACCTCAAAAGATCATTATAGGGTACACTTTGTGCCATTAACCAAAGAGCCATCACAGGATTTTTGTCAAAGAAATGCGATGCCTTCTCTTCATATTTTATCTGGCGCAGCGTCCCTAATTTAGGTATATAAGTTGGCTCTAAGAATCTATTAAAAAGTTCCTTACAGATACCGCAGAAGAATTATTCAAGATATCACCAAGCTCTTTACGTTTTAGTGGAGATAACTTTAATTTTCTTGATTTTTTGTGTACAAAGTCAATCTATTGATTTTTAAATGTGCAAGTACATTTAATTACTTTTTCTGTTGGCCAATTTATAAAAACATCTATAGTAGCACCACATTCTTTACAAGAACCATAACACGACACAGATTCGTCCGGTTTTACATGCGTTGAGCGAAATCGCCAAGTGCAGGGTTTTTTAGTTTTCTCCCATAATTCTTTTCTTAATAATTCAGTCCATTGGTAACTTGGTAACGTCCACTTTTTCCTGTATTTTGAGCGTGTGCCTGGGTCATTTCTCTTTACATACTTTTGAATAGGTTGTATTTTTTTCCAAGAATGTATATATAAGTAAAACTGTATTTTTTCCTGACTTACTGTATCTTTTACTTGATTAATATCGCTATTTGTTTCAAAACTTTCATCAATCTCATCTATACTATCCGACTCAGAATCAAAATTTACATTAATAAAGTAATTATAATTAGTTTTTAAAGAAATATATAAACTTTTTACAGACATTTTATAGTCTAATTCCTTGCTGATATCGGCAAATATTTGATCACATGGTGATGGTAATTCACTGCTTTGTAATGCACTTCTGTACTCTAAAAACAGTTTTCTGAATATCTAGGGAAATCGCGCTCTTCCGTCCCCTCTTCATGATAAATGGGTAACTATTGTTACAACAACTACGGAAAATTGATAATTAAATCACTGTAAATGCAATCTGTTAGCCAGGACACAGTTATCGCAAACAGCTTCACTACAATGCAATCCATCGACTATGTTTTAGAACTACCTTCAATATTTTTATTTGAAGGAATGAAAGAAAGAAAGAAATGTTTTTATTTTCACCCTTATGACACACAACAAATCAAAATGCAACTGTACAATCAAAAACTTATATAGTACCTAGCAAAAGGTTGCGCAAAATAGAAAAACAAAAAAGGGGAGCTGGCAACACAACAGGCATGGCCATCTACCAGAGCCACAGATTAAGGAAACTATAGAAGTTTACGGTTCTTGGTGCATAATTTGATCTATTTTTCCTTAATCTATGACCAGTACGAAAGTGGTAACAAATTATTTTGCACAACTAGCAAGTCGTTGAATTTGCTATCTATAAACTACTAACTAGTAAGTTTTCTGTGACATCTTTGATGTAATAACAAAACGCAACCAATAATGATAATTGTACTTTAAATACAACAGTATCTCTATGTAGTCTGTGGTATACAATGATTCAATGAATGAATTAATGAATCATAGAGATAGCGTAAAGCACATCAAATGACAACAAACAAAATTATGAGTAACTAAACATATGTGGTAAACAGAACTTAAAACATTATTGTAACATAGTACAAACAATTTAAGGAGAATAGTAAACAAACTAAAGAGAAGAAGTGTGTCATCTCGGTACGAAAATTAGGTCAACGCTCCGCTTAAATGCTATGGTGTCGCAACAAACAACACCTACAGCGCTGGTTTTCAGCGATGGCCTAGGTACCTGTGTTTACCTACATTGAGTATTACGCGAATTAAAAATAAAATAAAAACATAGTAATATTTCAAAACTAAAGTATCTAACTAATGAAAATAAACTAAAATGTACATAATTTTAGTTTATTTTCATTAGTTAGATATTTTTGTGCAATTCTTATTAAAAAAAAAACACCTTTATTAATGCTTCTACGATTAAAATTTGTACATTGTACTAACTTATTTCTTATTCTTTTCGGCTCGTAAATTATTCTTTAATGTAAGAAATTTTGCATGATTTGAAGGTAGTAAATAGGTATTAAATATTAATCCTTCGAAGATCAAAAATAAACCGCCCATTTACCTGTTGTACTAAACAATTGAATCGACAATTTGGAGGGACCAACTTATATAATCGATATCTTTAAAACGATATATGTTTTGGGCAGCCAAACTCAATAGGTAGGTAAGGTAGAATTAAGGTATTATAACATCAAGGAGGTAGAACATTCCAGGGAGTAGTCTATCAGTTTGGTCCCTCTTATAGATAGACTGTGGTGGAAAATTATATTTGTCCATTAAAGCAGATAAATTTATGTAAAATCGCTTCACCTGTGGTCTGTTGAATCCCATTGCACGTGCAATGCTTGTGGATGTTGGCTGTCTAAGAGAAATATCTGGGTGCCGTTTCAGAAACGCACGTAACCACTCCTTTCCTGCAATTTTAGTTTCTTTGTTGAATCTGAGAAATTTTACTCGAAAGCTGCACTCCTCAATGCTTTTGATGTTAAACCATAGAACTTATCATCTAAGGTATTCAGATGCTTGCAAAACTCTTCTTCTACCTCTTTCGAAAGTTGCTATGTGTTTTTCAGCAGGAGCGCCCTAAGTGTTTCACGCTGCCCGTGCGACCAGATCCCCGCTAGGTGAGACCCCCGGTTGCCCGGGGGAGGCCCGGCGAAGACCGATCAAGCAACAGGGCAGCGACTTTAGGTGGCGCCCCCTGCGAAATCGGTGTCTGACCCGGTTTTTACAGTGAAATCAGGGCTAGCCAAAGACACTGCAAGAACCGAGACGAGGTGGTGTACTGGGCGACTTTGTGTGTGTGTGTACGTCGCTCAGTGGTTGCTACGGCGTTTCCGCACTCGCCCGAGGGCGTCGCGCGGGTAGCCGCGCGTGAGTCATCGCGATTGCGGAGTAATGTTTTGTATGCGCCTCGCGGGCGTTGCGCCTATGTTAACTTAGACAGCAACGCGCGCGGCGGGGTGTGTGTTATGTGTTTTGTGGAGTCTCATTGTTTGAACGGGTCGCGTGTAGAGTGGGTGCGGCCCGTTCAGGTGTCAAGTCCGGTGGGTGGCCCGCACTGTGGTCTACGGGCAGGAGGTCGCGCAGGTAGCGCCGGGCGTCGGGGGGGCGCGCGTGCCAGGGCGCCATACCCTTAATGTGCAGCCAGGCGGAGGTGTCGGCACGCGCGAACATCTTCTTCGCCATCCCCTCGACGAAGTGCTCGATGCTGTCAACCCGGAGGTCCCTGTGGATCACAGAATTCCTCACGTAGCGAGCCGCGTGAGTTATTTGGCGTAAAGTGGTGTTCTGGATTGCCCTAAGTTTCTTTCTGTGCGACTCGCACGCGAGGGCGAGCCAAGCTGGGGCAGCATACGTAAGCTGCGGGCGAATGTAGGTCTTGTAGACGCCCAGCTTGACTCGTAGGGGCAGATTCGAGGAGAGCACCGGCCGGAGCAGGTGGCGAGTGGTCTTCACCCGCGCGACTGTCTTCCGGACGTGCGGGCCCATGGTGAGCCGATGATCGATGGTGACCCCCAAGTACTTGGCGGTCCGGGCCCATGCGATATCGGCCCCCATGAGTTCAAGGTTGGGTGGATGAAAGTCACCGCGTCCTGTGACTATGATCGACTGTGTCTTTCCCACGTTGACCGACAGTCTCCACTTGCGGAGCCAGTCGGGGAGGTCGTTCAGCGCGCGCTGCATCTTAACGGCCGCGTGGGCCGCCGAGAGCGAGGCGGTGAGGTACGCGGCGTCGTCCGCGTACAGCGCGAGCGTCGAGGAGTGCGTGGCGGGAATGTCGTCGGTGTATACGGAGTACAACACAGGCGATAAACAGCTGCCCTGGGGCACCCCCGCTGAGATGGGGTACGCGCCAGACAACTGGTCCTCCACCGCAACCTTGAACCGTCTGTCCTGTAGGAAGGAGGAGACCACCTGTACAAGTCGACGGGGCGTGGTCGTGTGCGTCAGTTTGTAGAGCAGACCGATATGCCAGACTCTATCAAACGCCTTCTCCATGTCGAGGAATACTGCGGCGGCGTACTCACGCTTATTTACAGCCGCTGTCAGTATGTGCAGCATCCTCGACAGCTGAAGCGTCGTGCTGTGCTCAGCGCGGAACCCGAATTGTTCTGCCCGAGGGGTGATGTGGGGTATCAGGAATCGCAGCAGGAGCGCCTCAAACACGTTAGAGGTGGTGGCCAGCAGCGTGATCGGCCGATAGCCCTCCGGCTTTCTCATGTTTTTCCCCGGTTTGGAGATCATTATAATTTTCCGTCTTCCAAACGTCGGGGAAGGTCCCGGTGCAGAGGATGCCTGTGTACAAGCGCGCTAACGCCGCCACCGTCCGGTGGGGGATGTGGCGTAGCGCGGTATTCGTGATGCCATCCGCACCGGGGGCCTTCTTGGGCTTAGAGCGTGCGATGGCCCGTTTTACTTGGCCCGGGGAGACGAAGAAGTGCTCCTCCTCGGGGGCTGTCGGCGTGTTCAAGTACTCTCTAAGGTGCCTCTCGACTGCTGCGACGTGCTCCGTGTCGTCGGTCGGGTTCGGCGTGAACTGACGCTCCAGGTGAGAGGCGAAGATCTCTGCCCGGTCTGCGGCAGTGTATCTTAACGCCCCGTCGCTGTCTATGAGTGGGCGCACCGGAGCTGGGGTGTTTCTTAGGCGTCGGCATAGGCGATGCACCGACGGCCAGTCGCTGTCGGCGGAGTGAATGAAGTCCTCCCAGCTCTCGGTGGTGTATGCCTGGAGCTCGGCCTTCACCTTGTCCGTCAATGCATTGAGCTGGGTTTTCAGTTGTGGGCATCTGGTTGTTTGCCACCGCTTGCGTAGACGCCTCTTGTCGGCGATCATGCGCGCAATGCGTGCGGGGAGCGCGGGGAGTTGCCCCTGTGGTGCGGAGTTTGATGCAGTCGCCGACTCTAAGGCGTGCTGCATACAAGCGGTGAGCTCGTCCGCCAGCTCATTTACATCTTCACCCTTGGTGATAGGCCGAGTGGGCGTGGTGGTCTCCAACTTCGCCGCGAAGGCTTTCCAATCCGTGCGGCGACGTGGCGCTAGATGAGCGAATCGGGTGGGCGGTGCTGAGACGACGACCAGCACTGGCTGGTGATCCGACAGCAGTTCGTCGTCCAGCACGTGCTGCGTGATCTGGCAGCTGAGGCCGTTGTGCACGACGATGTCCAACACGTCGGGTAGGTGGGCGATGTTTGCCGGGTAGTGGGTGGGCGCCTCGGGGCCGGACACCCCGTATCCTCGGGCCTCTGCGTCGGCGAAGAGCGCATTCCCGTCGGCATTCGTAGTGTGAGAGTTCCACGCTGGGTGCTTGCAGTTTAGGTCGCCGGCTATGATGGTCGGGTGAGGCGTGTCCAGCAACCTGTGTATGTTGTTCGGCTCTAGCCGCACGCTCGGTGGCTTGTTAGCCGCGTACACACACAGGTGCTCACCGGCGGCGTGCAGTTGTACACCCAGCGCGTACATTTCGCCGCTCAGTGTGGGTACGGGAAGCTCCTGATGAACGACTCTTCGCCGAATAAGTACCGCCAGACCGCGGTATTTGTGTGTCGCCGATCGCTCATCTTTCCTATAGACGAGGTATCCCGGGAGTCTGATCTTGTCCTCCGGTCCCAGGAACGTCTCGCTTATGAGCGCCACGTCTATGTCCTGTTCTTGCAGGAGGGGGCGGAGGAGGGCGACCTTGTCTCTGAGGCCGCGGGCGTTCCAGTGTATTATCCTCAACGGCTTAGACATGACCGATAAGGGTGGCCATGCCGTTGAGGATAGCGCGCACCGGGTCCTCGCCTCTGCGCAGCGCTAGCAGCACATCTTGTAGGACCCGGATCGCGACCTCTATAACGTCTATGCTGGTGTTGTTATTTGCCCCTGGGGTCTGGGCGTACGTTACCTCCCCGGGGGCCGCCGCCGACTCTGTGTCGCGGCTGCGTGCAGTCTGTGCTGTGGTCGGTGTGGGTAGTAACACCCGTCGCCCATCTTGGCACGTTTGCGCGTGCGCATTAATTGCGCCGGCTGCGCGGCCCCTCTTGGCCTGCGCGTGATGGGTGTTACTACCCGCGGGTTGCTGTTTTGTGGTTTTCCCGCCAGACTGCGCTGTCTGCGCGTATGTCGCGCCGCTATTGGTCCGGCGGCTGACTGCGGTCGTCCTTTTCATATTGGGAGGCGTGGCGTGACTTGTCACCGCCCACTTGTTTACTAACTATTGTGTTAGCTGGTGTGTCGGCGGTGACAACCTCCTTGTCACTTTGTGGGTCTGGTTGGTCGTCTTGAAGCGGCTTTTTGGACCGCTTTCTTTTTCCTCCACGCCTCTTTTTCCTCCGCCCCGGGGAGGCGGTGGCCGAGTCGCGCGCTGAGGTGCCGTTTGCGGCCGCCATCAGTGTGGTGGAGGGTGCTTCTGTGTCTGCAGGCGCGGGGGCGCTCTGCCTCTCGGTGGCCGTGTTCGGCCGGCGCGAGTCCCCGGTGATGGCGGCCGTGCCCGCCCGCTTGTTTCGCAGTTCGCGAGCTCGTACGGGGCACTTGGCATTGTTCGCCGGGTGTGCCCCTCCGCAGTTTATGCAGGTGGCGGCCTCTTCTTTCGGCCTCGGGCAGTCAGACGCCCGGTGGCCGCCGCCACATCTCACGCATGCAAGCGGGCGATGGCATTGCGCGGATGAGTGCCTAAATTGTTGGCACCTGTGGCATTGCGCGGGCCCCTTTTTCCCACGCCAGGCCTCTATTTTGACGCCGGGCATGCACAGGAGTTCTGTGATCTCATATATGCCCGGGGTCAGGTTTGGGGTCTTCTTGAGGACGGCGTGGTATATGCAGCCGGGTCGTCCTTGTCGGGCATTTATATGCCTGACATACTCCGGCTCGTATCCGAGCGCGCGGAGCTCCTCCTCTATGTCTTCGGGCGCCGTGTCCACTGGTAGCCCCCTTATTGCCACCTTGACGCTGCGGTCGGCTGGTAGGGAGTAGGAGAACCAAGAGATGTTGGCCTCCTTCTCCAATTCCGTCAGGTACCTCTGTACCAGACGGAATTCGGTGTCATTCTGGGGGGTGAATTTCACCCCCTGCTGGAAGGGGCGCGCGTTTGGTGCCCGGCCCAGCTTATCTCTGAGCGCCCTAAAGTGGCGCGCCCAGTCTTCTTTTCCACTACCAGCTGGGGGTAGCGGAGTTTCTTCTCCGGCTTACCCTTCGCTGCGCTACCGGAGGTGGTAGCGCGCGCGGGGGCTGCGGCGCCGGCGGGTGGTGTCGGTGCGCGCGTAGTGTCGGCGGCGGTAGGCGCCGCGGCGTCTACGCACGGGCGCTTGGCCTCTTCGGCGACGTCTTCGTCGTCGGGGCTGCGCTGCCTGCGTTGTGCAAGCCTCGGCAAGTCAAAATTATACTCAAGGTCAAATGTAATCTGACTCACCGGGGGTATGGTGTCTAGGTTCGGGAGGGAGGGTGCCTTTCCACCTCCCGAGCTGGGCCGGGTCTTGGGCAGCGCAGCTCTGCGCGCGCTGCTGGTGCTCGCCGCGGAGTCGATGGACGACGTCGAGCTCGCATGAGCCGAGTACATCGACATCGACGCCGGCGGTGACGGAGCGGAACCACGGGGGGCAGGAGGCGACATAAATGCGGCCTGCCTGGGCGCTGTCGGGTCGGTGGGCGTTTGTGGCGCGGACACTATCACTTTGTCACTGGCACTGACACTTTTGCCCTTCGCGGCGGCACTGGGCTTGCTCGACATCGATCCCGTTTTGGGAGATGGAGCTGCGCGAGTGGAGGCGCGGGACGCGGACGCGCGGGGCGCGGCGGGAGGGTTCGACACCTCCATCGGTACCGGACGGAACGACGGAGGGCGCACGGCGGTGGCGGGCGGGGCGCGGGTCGCGGCGGAGCGAATAGTTCCGCATGTCGCCGCTAGGGGCGCTTGCGGCACGGTACTTAAGCGGGCGCCCACTGACTGCGGGCTCGCATTGTTCGTAGCGCGCGGGGTCACAGCGGTCGTGTCGGATCGGGGACGGATGTCGGGGTTCGACGCGGTCCGGCGCGGGCTTGCGGCTGCTACCGATGAGGTCGGGAGCGCTTGCGGCGCACAGTGGGCTGAAACGGGCCGGTAAAGGACTTAGCATTTAAAAAAAAAAAGTTTCTTTTTCTGAAATTTTAAATATTGTGTTGGATTTTTCTATCGATTATAAGTAATTATTTCTATGAGGGTCGTTCAGATAACTTAGTATTTCCAGAGTTATAAATATCCAAAGTAATTTTTGTATGAAGCAAAAGAAAAAAATGAGAAAATCTCGAAATTCTCAAATTTTCTCAAAGAATTGACTCTACGTATGCATAGTACGTATATTTGTCCTATTTTAGCGCCTATTCTCGGGTTGCGATTTTCTGCGATTTGGTCGCAATTTCAAATTTTGTTCTCTATTCCACACCACCATAGAGGTTAAGAACTAGGCGCGTTTTTTTTATGTAGTGGTCTCCCCTTTAGGCCTAATCCACTAAGGACTAATAAAATAAATAAATAAGTAAAAATCACAATCACTACTGGCCACTGCACTGTTTTAATCTAATCACTGTCAAGGGTATCCACATTAACGAATGCAAAATTTTCGTATTCGTCATCATCAAATGTTTCCGCTTGTTCAATTATTAATAAACTTTGTGCTTCTACTGACAAAGTTTTATGTTTTCTGCGAAGTTTGTGACGTTTCGCTGAGATGAGTGGATCAGAGCTGGTCAATAAATTATTTAAAATGTCTTCATTTGTAGTTTTTCTACTGCATTTCCTGGAATGGTGTTGGCGGTATCTACGAAAGTCTTTATTTCTAGCTTCAGCAGCTTCTTCAGATAGCTTTCCAATTGGTATTAGACCAAAACTTTCAATAATAGCTGCACCATGCATAAGAACTTTATGAACACTTGAAGGCATATAATACCAGCTATATAATTCCAAATACAGTTGCATGGTCACTTGAGCATATTCGTGAAATTTCGCTGTGTCAATGTGGTAACCTGATGAAATTGCCTCTAAAATGATTGCAAATCGCCTTATTAATTCTTCACTAACACCAGTTATCTCAGCAGTCATGTTTGGATATGCAAAAAATCTTCTAGCAGTATTTCCGTCATTCGTGGAGCCGTGCCCTTGTTTAACAACATCAATCAGAAGTCCCAGTCTATTTTTAAAAGCGTCTTGTATGTCTTTCTTTCTTCTTTCCATGATGCACTTGTTGTCTCCCTTTACTGTCCATGTCTGTATCGTTAATCTGTAGGCTATATGCAGAATGCATTCCATCATTCGTATCCAGGTATGCAATGATGACAATCCGTATTTACAGAGATCTGGATCAGTCGGTTTTGATGCAATTAAGGGCAAATTATTCATCTCTGTTGGAGTGGCTTTACAAATGTCGCATCTCTGAGATGAAGTATCACATAAAATTGATGTTGCTTTTCCGTCTATCATAGTCATTAATAAAGAGTGTGAAATTTTTATTTCTCCAACTTCTGTTTTCACTAAATTTACAATCTCTTCCTCAATAGCACTTTTTTCCCGCAATATCGTTATTTTATTTTCTTTCACAAATTCGAAAAAGATTGGACGACACCAGTAAGATGAATTTGGTGAATCGTTTTGCCAGATAACTTGTTCGCCGCACACTAATTTTATTGGCACTAAACTACCCATAAATATGCTTGAATCGTCAAGTTGACTTTCTTGTTCATCGTCTGTTTGCATTTTTTGTTTGTAATTGGCTTGATTAGAAGCACCGTCAAATCCCCACTTACTGATTAGTGTAAATTCTTTACAACCACTATCTATGACGAGTGACGTCATTATTCTTGTTGTCGTTATATCCAATAGAGCTTGTAACTTTATTTTAGCTGAGGTTTCTGTCACTGTAATAGCATCTTTTGGTGGATAGCATTTCTGTTTCGCATGTTGCACTTGATAATAAGATGGAAATATATTACTGTCTTTTTCGTTAACACTTTTTCTTAAAGTATTGTATTGCCACTTGGTCAGCTTAAGTGATAAAAATAACCCTAAAGCCTCATCCGGAGAAAACACAGGTTTTGTTTCTTTAACAGATATGCACTTTTTAACTTTTTTTACATCTAGGGGATTCTTTAGTAAATGTTCTAGTATTTTAGCAACCTCCTCATTCCCATCCGCTTTCAACTGCTCAAAATATGCATATTTTATTTCGTCCGAAGATAAATGAAAGTTTTCTGCACGTCTTTTTTTCTGTTTAGGCGCTAATTCACAAAAAGGTTTTCTTGGGGTTTGTTCGGTGGAGACACCGACAGAAACTTTTGATGGTGATACATACTGAGTTGATGTACTCGGTACTGGTTGATCTTGATTACTGCCTATTAAACACTTAATAATGTCTGGCCATATTATGTTTTCTTGTAACCATTCACTATTTTTAGTTCTGAATATATTTTCTTTACGATAAGCGTTTTCCCATCTTCTATTTAAATTATAACAAAATTTTGCACAAAACAACTTTAAGGTCTTTTCGTGATCATCACTTAATTCGACTAAAAATTTAGATCTTATCTCACTACACAAACTGTCATTATTTTGAATACTGCCACTGTTTTTTAAAATAACGAAAAGATCAAGGTTTGTCACTAAATTTTCAAACATTTTCACAAATACAAAATAACAAATAAGTAAGTAATGAATGTGTGGGGGTAGTGCGTCTATTATGGTGGGTAATAGAACACTGAAGTACTTTTGAATGCAACCGAACATTCCGTAGGTACCCTATCATTGTACCAATCACGTTACGACACGTCATAACTTGTTGTTGCGCTCGCGCACTCTTATCCCTTGATTCCCGGAAATAAGTCTCAAAACAAATTACGTCATACCTGCCTATGGTGGTGGAAAATGTCGAACATTGTTTTTTTTTTAAGAACTAAGTAGGTATTGAGGTTTTCAGGCCGTTTAGTATACATTATTTTAAATTTCAATTTAATTGGAATAAATTGCTTAACTAAAATAACATGACTCTTCATACAAATTTGATATGGCTATATCTCCGAAAGTACTCGTTAAATTAAAAAAAGTCAAAGAATAAAAACGTTTTAAATTTATGCCTAGATACCAAAAAAATACATCTGATCTCTTAAGACCCAACCTTGTAATCCCAGCCCACTGTGCGGCGGCGAGGAGCGCGGTGGTTGGCCCTGAGAAGGGCCTTTTGGAGGCGAAGACATCGCGTGGGACGCGCAACCTAGACCGCGACCGTGCGGCGTGCTGAAAAGCACACCGGCGGCAACGGCTTCGGCGACGTTGGTCCCACCGTGTCTACGTCAGTGCCCCGCGAGGAACACTGCCGCACACACGGCGGACGACGCGAACGCGGCGAAGAGAACGGTCCGAGCGGTACTTGCACACGCACTGGGAATTGCACTGGAGCACTATGGTCTTGAGGCACTGCTGTCCAAGGCTTCGACACTGCAATCCAGAGGTGTAGAGTAGGTCGCGAGCGGTCCAACTCCCATTTACACTTTTTCATTACATTAAGTGCGGTCAGAGAGGGCTCAGAGAAGAGCCGAACACAACCTGTTTCTTGCTTATCTCAGCCAATCACAGGCTAGGTTCGCGCTTGACCATCCCCTGTCCCCCGCCGACCGCTACCTACCCCGTAATGAGGCTTAAAACTGTCGCCAATCAGGGAGCGTGGACGCGCGTCATTACCCAATATGGTGACGCATTTTCTTTGCCACTTACCAATCAAAGCGTCGTCCACGCTTCCTTACCAAATATGGTCATCGACCGCAACATTATGCAATTTATTCTCTACACCTAAGTATACATACATCATAACTAAGGAGTGGGTTATATCTAATTAACATGGTGCATTCTAATTTTATTAAAAACATACATTATAACTAAGGCGTGGGTGGCGCAGGCAGCTGTGGCTCCTTTACATATACAGTTCCACGTATTATTCCGCGGTTATTTTAGTGTGTTCTTTAAATTTAGGCACATTTATAACCTCTCCAGATGTGATAGCTTGCAGAATCACAGCAAACCTGCGGATCAGGTCTTCATCTAGTCCAGTGATCGCTGCAGTTTTATCAGGAAACTCAAAAAACCTCCTCGCTGTGTTACCAACGTTAGTTGTGCCTGATCCTTGCTGAACGATGTCGATCAAAAGATTGAGCTCATCTTTAAATCGATCTTGGATAAGTTTTTTCCTTGTCTGTAACAACTCTTTGTGACCTTTTCTAGCAGACCACGTCTTAAAATCGAGACGATAAGCTATGTGCAGAAGACATTCCGTCACATTAATGCGGGCATGTAGTGACGATAACCCAAACTCATATACACCAGGAGAAACGATTTTTGACGCAACGGTATTTAACTTATTCATTTTTGTAGGCTTAGCCAAACACAGGTAGCAGGCCGCATTTGATTTAGCTTCAGAAAGATACGTACAAAGAAGAATGGCGAGGTTGCATGTAATTTGGGACCCATTAATAGAGGTAGCGTACAGAATGGAAACTTATACAGAGTTTAAGAACGATATAAAACTAACATAAAAGCAAATACAAAGGAAGTGATAGAAGTTGGGAGAAAAAAGATATGCAATGTAGAAGATTATAACCTAAAATTAATCCAAAAGTACATAAAGAATATTATTTCATAGTAGATGGCTTTTTAATGCCAAATGTGTGGAATTAAAAATCTCTTCTCTTTTTAAAGTAGGTAGGTACATGTTTCTATCCAGATACCTAGGTTTGCAGGCCTTTATAATTATGATAATGCCCAGTGCAGTTGTAGAGCACAGTAGAAGAGCTGAATTGTTGTTATTTTCTGTCCTTTCTGCAAGTAGGCGCACACAAATACATCGTTGCCTCAAAAAAAAACCCACCGCAGGTCATTACACCACAATGCGCGCTAGGACTTAGTCCTATATTTTATAACCAGATTATGTGACGCTAATCTGGATTGGTCTAGTATGGCCTTTTGAGGAAAGCGCCAAAGCAACTCTAATTTGATGATCAGCTGTAGATCTACTGGAATGTTTCTACTAAAGGTATAGTGAATAAAAAAATATTTGTATCAAATCGTTTTATTTAGTTACAATTATAATATACAAATACAATTTGTGCGTGGTCTTTTTATATTATTTGTTTCTAGATTTTATATTATTTTATCTAATTAAAAGATTATCTAAACACGAAGCTGGTGCAGCAACATAGCCGTGGTGTCTGGCATAGCCCATGTACCATAATATGCTCATTACATGAGAGCAACAACCCACTGTCCGTGTCCCTACAGGGCAATGGCAATAATACCCTAATATAGCACTTCGCCCCTCCAGCCTTCTATCTACTGCGATGTATGTATAATAGGACTTGCTTCCTATGTGCCTAGATTTAATTCTGGCACGCAAAATAAATGGTTGGCTGCCATCAAATATCCCCTCTAGAGGTGTCTCATCCCGGCAAACTTCTACAGCATACATTCCGTGGGCTCTTAGATGCTCGCCTACGTAAGATCGTGCTTGCCTTATTTGGTATGTGCCAAGAGCAATAAGTTCTAAATCATTTGTTGTCAATTCAGGAAACTCTATATTAGAATATGTTATATTATGGAACATAGTATGTCGCATATTTAAATTATTGAGTTGAACTACTTCAGCTAGTTCATTGTTAATAAACATTTTTTCATTAATTATATGAATTATCTCATGGACATTTGTTCGTTCCCTGAATTGTACAGCAAAGTGGTTTAGTAAGGCAGCAGCAATTGAAAATTCTTTCATAATATGCGGGCATCTTTTATTAAAATAATCCTCACGGAATATTTTAAAATCTCTACTGAACCTTCCATTGACAGCTTCAACCACCCATCTATTCATTGTTACGCATCTGGAGATATTGGCTTGGAGAGTTGATAGTTGCCTTTCCCCTGTTGAAATGGTTTCGGGCATATGCACTAATAAACCTTTGGCTGTCATATCATCTACACAGTCTCTAAATCCACGGTCTAAAATAAATACGTCATCTTCCTTAAATAGCTCTGTAAAGGCACCTGGCTCTGAAATAAGGTCCTTCATTATTGAAGCATCATTTGTGGTGGCCGGATATGGTCCCACTGCCTCTATGATGTACCCATCGCAACAAACTATTAGGAAAGGTTTTACAAGGTTGTGGTATTTGTGTAGAGAATATGTTTCTTTCTGAAATAAATAGTTGCTGCTCTTCTGGGTATATAAATAGGTACCATCAGCAATAGCAATTAAACGCCTTTGTTCAATGGGCGCTTCAGGATTACCAAAAAGATTTTCGGCCAGAAAAGAATTTCTGGCAACTAATTCGTACCTTGACTTGTGTGCCCATCCCAAATGTCTAGGGACATAATCTTGGACAAGGATTTCTCTGGCCTGATTCATGTATTCCTCAAGTGTTCTCCTTGGTATTTGAAACAGTGCTGAAATTCTCTCATCACTGTCTCCAGTCCGCATTTTACACAGAAGTGCACAAAAACCGCTTTTGGTTTTAGGACTGTTTAAATGCGGTATCTCTATAAGTATTTCATTAAATTCAACTTTTGTTCGTCCAAACCAGTACTTGAAAAGGTGGTCATCAATAGACTCAGGGTTTTGGAAATCCAATGTACTTGTATCATCTGCTAATAAAAACACTATTTCTTCAATATGTGCAGCACTAAATGTTGAAATTGCATTTTCAGCAGCATACAATTCATGAAATAAATTAGTGCCCAAGTGGAAATCACAAATTCTAGCATTTCTGGGTATATAAAAATTAAAATCTTTAATAATCTGTTTTCTCATTTTATCGGGCACACGCCGTTTTTCACTATCATTGCACTCCAAAAACAAGCAATGACGTGCTGTGTCAGCTGCTCTTCTTAAGGTGGGCAACCTAATTTGTTCAGCTGATGTTCCCTGCAATGGACCTCTTGAGGTCGATGGACCACCCTCCTCAACATCTACAACTTCTATCTGCTGAGAAGATATAGGCTGTTCGACTGATGTTTCCTGCAATGGACCTCTTGAGGTCGATGGACCAACCTCCTCCACATCTACAACTTCTATCTGCTGAGAAGATGTAGGCTGTTCAACTGATATTTCCTGCAATGGACCTCGTGAGGTGGACGGACGAACCTCTTCAACTTCTTCTATCTGTTGAGAAGATATAGGTTGAGTACTATCTCCTTGATTAATTGTGGAAGGTGCAGCAAGAGCAGAACTTCTGTTAGAGCTATCCACTACTCGTTGTGCTCGTAAATAGCATGGAATACATACTTCATCATTCGAAGTTAACTGAAACAATACCAATGAAAAGTTGTCATAACTGCAATCACAAAAATAATAAATATACATCAATTGAGAACTCACAGAATTATTATAATTTTCTTATCTTATCTTGTTCTTAAAGTACATCACAAGGATACACCCTAATTGTATTTCAATGTAGCCATTTATGCAGGAATCGAACCTACAACCCCTTGTGCAATGCAGTTTGCATGTTCACTGTGCTAGGCACAGTTACGCAAACAGTTCCATTCTGTTTAGTTGACTATGTTAATGTGGTTGAGGAGCTGACTTTCACATGATGACGAAGTCTGTGTTCATGAGTTGCACTGCATAGTATTATTAACAATTAATTATTTTTTTTTCATAACTAACCTGGCGAGGTCTAATCCATTCCGACACAATATTTCTTATTAGGGTTTCCCTTTCAGACATCTCTGGTCTGACAACCAGTCTGCTCCTAGATCTCAAAATAGATCTTCCACATCCAACACAGACATTATGATGACCAAGTTGTTGTAGGGTCTCATTTTCAGGAACTTCATTCAAGTTGCGGTTTATCAAATTCCAACAGGAGTGGCAAATATAGTTGTTTCCAGATATCTGGAAATAATCATTACCATGGTTATAGAGTTAAAAAGCAGAAATCCAAAAGAAATCTCTCGTTCGTATCTCTAATATGAACATAGGTATAAAGATTTCTGTGCTCGTAAAGTAAAATAAATTAGTTTACCAATATACTTACATCACGCGGATACACCCATCTCTGTACTTTTTCAAATATCTGGTGACTTTCATCGGACAAACGATGTCTCCGTAATCTTGCAATGCGCAATTGACAATTAACACAACGCATTTTAAGTTATCAAAGTCCAAATCACTTGCAAATCGGTATCAATAGGTAAATGCGGTTGTCCAAATTCGTAAGCAGAGTCGTCAGTCCAAAAGCGAAGCAAAGTCGTAAAAAATCTAGTAAATCACAAATATATCACAAAATCCCACAAGCCGCAAGCGCCGGTAAATACCAACAATGGATGAATGGAATAGGAATTGACAGTGACACTTGTGGTAGTGACAGCCAGCCTATGTTTACAGCAAAACGTTCCGTTTTGAGTTACCAGGTATCACAAACTATTATAAAAATATAATTATTGATAATTATGTATATTTTTACGGGATAATTCAGTTTATCTGAATATTTATCTCATAATTAACAAGATCAAAAAGTATGATCTAAAAAACAGAAGTAAAACGTACATATAGTATAAAAATGTGAATCTGTTGTTATCATTACTGTAGATTGAAATGTAATCAGGATCAGCTTGCGTTTTGTAACTACACAATTACATAATTTTGAATAAATCACAATCATTTCGAACTTTTAATTCCCAACCCCTAATGACTCAATATTTTTTTTATAAAACTCTTATAAACTTGTTATTATAATCAATATAATCTTGTACGTGAACGGCGCTTTGTTAATTTTTTAAACATGTGGGTCCAACCTCGCCATTCTTCTTTTGCCGTCAATCATCGTCATCATTAATTGATGACTAACCTCATTTCCTTGGTATTTTGAGGGAACCAGAGCCTTGATTTCGTTATCCATTCTAGTTTTTTCATCCATGACAACTTTTTTGCTCTCCTTCAAAAAACTGGATTGCACTCGACGACAATACGAAGATGAGCAGGGTTTTGGATTAATCCATATGGTATTGTTACGCCGAGTAACTAGGACGACGGAGATGGGTCACGGAGATTCTAGATTAGTCGATGAAGCAGGTAGAAAACAAACAAGAGGAATATGCTAGAATGCGGCACCCGCAACAAAAATAAAAACAAACAAAAAAAAATAGTTTGAGACCGGGCTCAAGGTCAACATTAACAAAGGCAATTGTAAACATCTATTGTTCGCAAGTTGAATAAAGAACGTAAACATCTATTGTAATGCGACCCGCCCGCATTCTTGAGATTTATCGAGATTTTTCGAATCCAGAATCTTCGTGGCTCATATAAATAATGGTCGACAGCGCCGGCCAGGGCAGTTCAGTTTTGGACACATCGAAGTGAAGATCGAAGTGAAGTATCAAGTGATTATCAGTGCAGTGTAACAAGTGCTAGTATAGGGACTGTTCGTGTGTTTTCAAAATGTTCCAGAAATATCAATCATTATGTTAAAAATGGTATTAATATTTTAAACTGATTTTTCATCAAAAAACTCTCCCTTTCAATTGATAACTTTTTTAACTAGACTCGGCATACGAGCAATCAATTTATTTATTGTGCCTTTTACGATATTGTTTCAGCTTTCTTGTAAAGTCTTCCACATCTCTTGCGAGGAGGGACAACGACTACACACATTTTTGTTAAGCTCTTCCCATAAATGTGCAATCGGGTTAAGATCTAGGCTCTGAAGGGGCCACACCATGTTTTTTAACACCCCATTTGTCTCTTTCTGATCTAAATAACCCCTAAACAATTTTGAACTGTGTTTTGGGTCATTATCTTGTTGAAAAAAAAGATCCACTAACTTTAACCTGGAAGAGACGGCATTATGCTGTAGAATAATTTTATAGTATTCGTTTTTCATGATTCCTTCGATTCGTATTAAATCTCCAGTTCCATAGCCTGAGAAGTATCCCCAGAGCATAATAGAACCACAACTGTGCTTGTCTGTTGGCACCACATAATCTATCATTTTTTCCTCAGGTCTGTCTAACAAAAATTCTTCTTTTTGAACCAATTATTTCAAATTTGGATTCGTCAGTCTAAAGAACTTTTTTGAAGTCTTCTTCAGTCCAATCTCGATGGGTAAGGGCCCACTGCATGCGTTTCTTTTTGTTTTGTGGTTGTAACAGGGGTTTTCGAACGGCAACGCAGCTTAAAAACTTAGCATCTCGTAATCATCTTTTTACTGTGTTAATGACACAGGTTTAGACCAGGATTTATTGACTTCAGCGCAGATTTCTGGTGCTGGTAGGCATTTATTCCGCTTGCTAGTAACGACGATGAAATTATCCTCGCTAGAAGTGGTAGCTCTCGTCCTTCCCGAGGTTGGACGAGCTTGATTACTGTCACTCTCCTTGTATCGAGTTACTGTGTTATGAACTCAAGTTTTCGACAACTTAAGTTGCGAGGCAATCGCACGTTCAGATTTGCCTTCGTTATGTAAAACAACTATGGCAGAACGAATTTCATGGCTAATTTCGCGAACTTTTTCCATTTTTAAGACGTCTTTACTGTACAAAGCACGAGTTCAGACTAAGTGTGGTGTGCACATTTACTATTACTATACTATCACCGGTTACTTAAATAGTGCCTTAGATTCAGTGTTGGTTAGGGGGTGGGATGAAGATAGAATAGAAACTCATCCGATTCACATTAACATAGCGCCATCCACCCGCTTGAACCGTTTTTTTGAGACTGCCGGTCCGCGTTTTTTTTTTTTTTGGAATGGTGATAGCTGTTGATTCAGGGAATCTTTACAGCGTAACCGGACTTGGTGGCGAGGCACCGAATGCCTCCAGCCAGGAGCATCTTATAACTAAGCAACAGCAGCTAAGGGCGTCCCCTGCGGGACTCGACCTCGGCTTAGGGCGTTGCTGGGGGGACAGCTAGGGACGGCTGGATCTGGGTTAAATTATTTAGGGGCTAATTTAAAGTAGTTATATATTCATTATTATAGTATATTTTCGATTAGATGCAACAAACAATACTGTGGATCAGCGGAATTATAAATGGGGTCAAAGTCAATGTTGCATAAGTCTTCTTCAAGTTTATTTATGTTTAGTTTAGAAATTGTGCGAGTTATATCATGCTTAGGTAATTTACAATTTAACGTAAGTAGGGCAGCATTGTGATCTGTTATTGACGAGTTAATAACTAGTGCAAGTGAAGGTAAATTCGATTTAAGTAAGATATGGTCCAGACAAGAACCACCTTGATGTGTAGGAAGCATATGAGCAGGAAGCAAGCCATAAAACGAGCAGAGATTGAGGTAATCCTGTGCTGCAGCATCGAGGCTGTCTGGAAGAATATTGATATTGATATCTCCAACTAAAATTACACTTTTGAAAGAAGATAGTTTTTGTAAGGTACGATTCAGAGAGCCAGTTAAGTTGTTTATATTTCTAAAAGAGGGGGGTCTATATAATGCTAAAATTGCAAAAGCTGACCCAATTTTAAGTAGCAAGCAGTTACAGTCGTCCATGTTTGGTTCCTCGACTAAAACATTCAGATGATTTCTTACATAAACTATCACCCCATCATTTTGGTTGTAAATTCGATTACTTCTGTACATACTATATCCCGGTATTAGGGGCACGTTATATTGTTTGGCAAGCCAACATTCAGTTAGAATAATTATGTCACAATTTACATTCAGCCTATGTAAAAAAGTATTGAAATTATCAAAATTCTTATAAATACTACGTATATTTTGTGTTAGTATGGTTAATGGATCAGAGTAGGAGGATAGATATTGTTTGCAATTTTCTACTTCACACGTCTTAGACTCTGATACAGAGAAATTTTCTAAGTCATTTATTAAGTTACTAATCATATCTTAGATGTGAGCAAAAATAAAAAATAAATAAAAATAAACCGAAAAAAAAAAAGAAAGTTTAAATAAAAAGTAACGGAAGGTCAAAGAAACCCTTAATTAACGGCGCTCTCAGGCGCCTCCATAGTCAATAGAGTTTATATACCTTTTTTCAGCCATAACTTTTGCCGGGCACTCTGCAGATCCTGTAATATGACTGCTTGGCTTTTTGAAGTGTGAACAAGTAGCACATTTAGCTTCGTCTGCTTTCTTTGGACACTCATTTATCGAGTGACCTTGATTAGCACAATGGCTGCAGGTATAGGTTGACTGCCGACATGACTTGGCAGCATGACCATATTGCTGGCATTTAAAGCACCTAGTGACCAAAGTAAAGTCTCTCACAGGGCAAGATGACCAGTTAATAAAGACTCTATCTTTGATTATAAGGGCTTTGCGTATAGCTGCTGATATTTCTATTATATAATTACAGGTCTCAGCATCCTTTTTTCCGGACTTATGGCTTAACTTGATTGTGGACAAAAAAGTGTCAAGGGTCAAATCTTGGTGTAGATCAGCTAAATTCTGATTGTACAAACAAGTAAAAACCTCTTTTTCTTGCATAGACGAGGGCACGCCGATTACTACTACTCTAGGCTTCCTTTTGTGCGGCTCGTCAATCGTAAGACCTGAGTTCGTTAACTGTTCGGCCTTTTTTATCTTATCTATGTCGTCCTTAGTATCAGTGCTAATAATGACACCGCCGTTCCTTGTCTTACGCAGGCCTCTCACGTGCAATTTCATCTCCTCAGGGCAGATAATTTTTTGGACAAGGGTTTTAGTTTCCTCACTCGATTTTAGCTTATCATTCGGGTAAATGGCTACCGAACTTAACTTTATGGGCTGAATGAAGTTATTTGTACCTTTTTTAACCATGTCGGCAAATGAGGTCCCCACGGCAGGTTTAGACGACTCTTCTATACTTGATTTAAGGTCCCGAAGCCGCTGCGACAGATCATGTTGGTCTTGTAGGGATTGGATTGTAGCGTACGCCTGGGCAGTTTTCATTTTGAGGGACTGGTACTGCACTGCCATCTGAGATGTGCCGTGACCCACTTTTCGGCATAGAGTACTGACTCGCAGTTTCTGCTCCGAGTTCAGCTTGCCTTCTGCTGCGATGGTACACACTTCATTTAGGCACTGCTCAATGGACGACATCCAACTCTGTATTTCTGGAGTTGAAATAAATTCAGATACATCACTTCCTTGACTCGGCCCTTTAGAACATGGTGCGGGGGTAGGTGGTGGAGTACGAGCAGTCCTGCCACTCCGGTTGAAAGGGCTGCTGTCCATTATGTAACAAGTTACTTGTCAAACACTGTTCATTTCCATAAGTTAACTTTACACAAACTTTACACATGATGTTACTAATATGTAGTGTATGACACACTTAGGTATTGTTGCGACAAACGAGGTCACGATTCAGCAAGTGATTATTTATTTATTTTAATAATTATGCGACACGTCTGTTCTCTGCGAAGATGCGAATGGTATTACTGCGTGCATTGAGCATGCCGTGGAGGCGTCCGAGAGCGAAAGCGGCGCGAGCGCGGACCGTCTTTATGTGCTCTCGGAACGAGAGACGATAGTCGAGAATCACGCCCAGGTATTTGGCTTTCTTCTCCCAAGGGATCGGTTGGACGTAAAGGGAAATGGGTCGGACTTGATCGGAGCGGTCGTTACTTTTGTGGAAAAGAACGGCCGCGCTCTTGGAGGGATTTACCTCGATTCTCCATTTCCTGAACCAATTACCGAGGTCATTGACCGAGGTCTGGAGAATCTTGGTGACGGAGGGTAGGGATCTGCCGGAATGGTAGATAGCCGTGTCGTCGGCGAATAGAGCCAACTTCGACTTGGAATTTTTAGGGATGTCGCTGGTGTACAGCGCGAAAAGGAGCGGGGAGAGCACGGAGCCCTGAGGGACTCCGGCGCGGATAGGATGAGGGGTCGACAGAGCGCCGCCCTCTATGCGATAGCGAAAAGTGCGATTCGACAAAAAGTCTCGTATGATGAGCACGAGACGGTCAGGCACATTTAGGGAGTACAGCTTGAAAATCAAGCCGTTGTGCCAGACTTTGTCGAAGGCTTCGACGTAGCGAATACGTCGAAGAAGAGTATGCCTGTCGTCAATCCGCGCTGGAACCCAGCGCTGATGTGTACGACAATGCGATGCACTTGTTGGACGCACGAGTGTTTGGTCCGGAAACCAAACTGCTCGTCGGGAATGAGTTTATTGGATTCGGCAAAATCCTTTAATCGGGAGTAAATGAGCTTCTCATAAATCTTCCCGAGGACGTTGAGAAGACTTATGGGGCGGTAACTGGTCGGCTCAGTACGGGGTTTGCCGGGTTTGGGGATTCCGATGACAGTGGCTTCTTTCCACGTCTGGGGAAAAATGTTATTATTTAATGCCGCATTGAAGATGGCGGTCATTAGCACTATGAGGGGGGCGGGGAAGAGTTTGACCACCTTGTTGGTGATACCGTCTGAGCCGGGGGCTTTCCTGGTTCGTAGATTCTTGACGATCGTCCGGACCTCGTCCACTGAGACGGGGGGGACGGGATCGTCGGGAGCGGGGGCAGGGGTGGGGTCGCGGTCGGGGTTGAGGTTGGGACTATCAGGGGGCTCGGGGGGTTGGAGCGAGAGAGCGACTCTTCGTTCGACTTCGGCGTTCACCTCGTCGAGGTGGGCCTGGTCTACAGGTTGAGTGCTGAGCGAGCATTGCGCCTCTAGACTGTCGGCTAGGCATTCGGACTTTTCGTCGTCTTCAAAGGCGGGCCTTTGATTCGGGCGATTTAGAGGCGGCATAGTGAATTGGCAATCGGATTTGAGCTTCCGAGTCAGGTGCCAAAAGGCCTGGTGGGTGGGCTCCAGGTCCTTCAACAGATTGTCCCAGCGGGCTTCGCGTAACTCATTGATGCGTTCCTTTACAGCACGCTGTAAGTTGCGCATATGAGCACGGTTCGCCTCGCAGGGAAAGCTGTCGTACGCTCTGATGGCCGCGTTCTTCTCCGTCACCAGTGCACGCACCTCTTCCGGCAGATTCCAGCGGTTATCAAACTCCTCTGGAATCTGTCGTGAACAATCGTTCAATAGGGATTGTACGTGACCGGTGAGGGAGTCGATCGCGCCCGTAGCGTCGGCGGCCGAAACTAACGTGTCTGGGATGGCGTCCAGGTGAACGGATGAAGTCGACTTGAGGCGTTCCTCTAGTTTCCTCCAGTCCGTTATCACCTTGGTTGGAGCGGGCTGACCTGGATCAGTGGGGTCGAGACGGGGGCCTATTTCTAGGATCACAGGTCGATGGTCTGAGTCTAACTCTTGTAGCGTCTCCAAGGAACGCAAACCTAGGTTTACATTCTTTAGGATAGCTATGTCGAGCACGTCTGGTCTGTGGTTTACGTCACTAGGATAAAAGGTGGGCGTCATGGGGGCGATAATGTCATAATTAAGCAAGGTGCTTAGGTTATCCAGCTCTCTGCCTCTCTGGTTGTTCGAGTGGCAGTTCCAAGCGACATTCTTAGCGTTAAGGTCGCCCGCTATGATAACCGAATCACCCAAGCCTAAGAGGGATTCGAGGTCGGAGCGCAGGTGAAGCCTAGCGCTACTGGGGGGTATATAGGCCGATACTATAGTTATCGGTTGGTGACCGGTCATGCCTACTCGACAGATCGAGGTCTCAATATGCTCGAGAGTCGGAGGGTCCATAGGGATGCAGTACAGGGACCTTTTGTAATAGATGAGAGTACCGCCCCCTCGAGTGCGAGTCCTGTCGTTGCGCACTATATGATAGTTTGCAATTCCAGGATTCCTCTTAGAGGGCTTGAGGAAGGTCTCCTGTACAAGGAAGATGTCAATTTGATGATCGCGGAGGAAGGTGGCGATCTCATCGCGTTGACCACAAATGCTGTTAGCATTGAAAAAACCTATTTTTAGGGAACGGGGTTTGGTTCTGCCTCTATTTCCTGCCATTGGAATTAGAAGCGGAGTTGCGAGAATGACTTTATTAAGTCAGAGTAGGCGTAGACAATCTGTGCAACGCGGATACCGTCTCCCTCATTGGCTTTGAGGGCGAGAACGAAGGATTCGATCCGTTCGAATGGGGCTATGTTGCACGCTTTTGCGGCCGAGTCCCAGATCCGTTCCGCTGACGGGCGGCCAGTGGATGGATCAGTGGGAGGTGAGGAAGCCGCGGGTTGTGGGGCGGGTCTAGGGTTGGGTGCGGGCCTGGGGGCCGGAGCCGGTTGGGACTGCGGTAGAGTCACCTGGGTGACCTAAAGCATGGGCGCGCCTGGGGGCGAAACGGGGTTCCCTAATAAGGGTGGGATGTTAGCCGCGGTATGCGGCGTTTTGAGGGGTGGGAACGACTGCTGATGGTTCAGCGCGTTCCATGGAGAAGGCCTCTGAGGGCTGAGACGGGCAGGGGGAGCGGCGGAAGGGCTCTCTCTTTGAATTTTGTTGGCTACACGTTTAGCCAAATTTGGTTTGGTCTTTGGGGCTTGAGAGCAGCCGCGGTAGTTGCTGTCCGCACAGAACGCAGCTAGGCGGTTCTGTGCAGAGCGTCCTGTCTTCCGGACGACTGCAGTCTATGGTGGCGTGGTCGCCCAGGCATTTCACGCAACGGGATTTTGCGTGGCAGTTTCTGGCCGCGTGCCCATAAAGTTGGCAGTTGTGGCACTGGCCAACGGGTCCCCCTTTGTGGTGTTTTTCGACGTGAATGCCAGACAGGTGGCATACGTCTTTGATGTTGAAAATGGCTTTGCAGCCATCGATGGGCTCTATGATGACGAGCACCATATTGTAGAGCTCGCCACCGCGGCCACGGTGCATACGGTGCACCTCTATGGCGGGGATGTTTTGCGATTTAAGATCGCTGAGGATGTCCTCCGTGGCTATTTCCTTGGGAATCCCGCGGATCACCACTCGGAGGGGTTTTTCATCGGCAAGCGTGTAGGTGTGGAAGTTCACCTTACGCTGGTTTAGGAGGGCCGTGAAGGCCCTGAAAATATCGGGGGTCGGAAGGGTGACTTTGATGCCATCCTTTACAGTGTGGGCATTCGTGTAGTTGATTCTGCGATCAACACACGCTTTGGAGATATCGACCCACAACGCTTTGTCATGGACGATAACTGGGGGCGGGGCTTTCCCTTTTTTGGGCGCAGCCTGGGAGGGCTGGGTCCTAGGGCGAGGACTAGGGGATGGGGCGGGGGCTACCCGCGCGGAGGTAGAGGGCTGAGGGGGGGAAGGGGTGGGGAGTACCTGCGCTGAGGTAGAGGGTTGCGGGGAGTCTGAGGTGGCGGTAGGGCTGACCTCAGCGGTCTTGGGGGCCTTTGGGGGGGCACCGTTAGAGGCCTTGTTCTTACGAGGCCTCTTTTTCCCTGCTACAGGGATAAACCTATCTGACGAGTCAGATGAGGCCGAGTCTGAGAGAGAATTCTCAGACTCAGAGTCGCGCGGTGCCGATGTGTCCATCGGTACCGCTTGGGCTCGGGGCGGAACAAAGGGAGACGGTGCACGTGCATCGCCTTCCTCGGAATCGGACAATAGGGGTGCAAACCTATTGTTCGCGATTGCGGGGTTCGGGGAAACGGACAAAAGGTCCGGGTTATAAAAGTTGTCGTCGGGGCTTAGCGGCGAGTCGAATTGTTCCCTAACAATGTAGGGAACATCTGCGTCCGGTGATGCCGGACTGTCGGGAATTGCCGGGTGGGAATTTTGAGCAGGTGGCTCAAGGCGAAGGAGACTGCCATATTTGGCGAGAAAAATGGGATCCTTTAAGAGGATCCCCTTAAGGGTTTGAATAAAATGGGCGTCGGACATCTTGAAGAGATGTCCAAGAGGGAAAATAAAAAGAGGGAATATTTGCCGTTTGCGTCACTAACGTCCCCGGGTTGGATGGGCCCGAGGTTGTGTGGGTGAGTGAACCCTCCCTGCCGG
The DNA here is from genome assembly GCA_910591435.1 of Acronicta aceris. Taxonomy (NCBI): domain Eukaryota; kingdom Metazoa; phylum Arthropoda; class Insecta; order Lepidoptera; family Noctuidae; genus Acronicta; species Acronicta aceris. The sequence goes on along the minus strand of OU342786.1, from coordinate 3,774,909 downwards.
GTATAGGCAGGGAGGTGTGTGTACCTGTAGTGTACCCTAGCTTGTCTCCCGTCGCCAATCTTATTGTGCGAACGGGTTCCTATGCTCTAGTACCGAAGTACTAGAGGAGCTGAAAGAGGACGGGGTTAGAGCTAGGGTCGACTAGGAGACCGGTGGTCCTAGCTCCTTCCGATATTAGCTTTGCCCTGAAGGGGCGCAGCGGGTGTATCGGGTCAGCACCCCACTCGGTTTCGTTGGCACCGGTTGGTTTCCACCGAGGACCACGAAACTGTGGTTTTAACCCTGAAGGGGCCTAGGTCACGATCAATTAAGATCTGACGGAGATAGGATATCAGCCGCCGCCTCGAAAAAGGCAGCTTTTGATTAAAATATGTGCAGTCGGCGGGGCGACTGCGGGGCACTGCGGCGGGGCGCAGCGAGACGATCGACGAGAGAGAGCAGTGCGCAAGCGACAAGTCCTCTCGCGGCGAGCGTCAGCGGGTGAGTCGATTTTTGACCGGTCCGCGGCAAGTGCGGCCGTTTTTATATGCGCGGGAAAGGGCCGTGCGTGGTGCTATCTATTTATTAAAAAAAAACTCTATTTCTACTAAATATCAATATGCTATCTCACTTTCATTTTTCTCTGTCACTCTTGGACCAATGACAATCAAATTACATTTTCGTGGCCATATATGGTAACGTTTTTGTGACATGATGCAGTGTTCACTACCTTTTATGGTAGCGGGTTGAGAAGGTAAGAAAACACCCCTACTATAAATTTATGCATAGGTATACATCGTCCCTAGTTCCCTACTATCAAATCTTTATTTATTATTTTAAGTAGGTACTTATCTATCATTATCTATTTTACACAAATGTTGGGAACAAGGGATTAAATTTATTTACGTTATGTACTATAGTAAAACTAAACTAAACTAACTAACTTATAACTATGGTAAACAGAATTTATGGTATAATTTGAGGTTGTCGCGAACACTAAGATAGAGAAAGATTAACTCCATAAAAACTCAAATAATAAATATGTTTTAACAAGCTAAAATAAAGCTGAATTTTGGTCAGTGCGAAACTATTAAGTAATGAGCAGATAATAAAACTTTTACAATAACTCTACCACCTGGTCCTTGTACGACGTTCGTTGATGTGTTGAAACATACACGTGTATACATAGTATTACAACTTACAAATATACAAAAGAATTGCCTTTTTAGATATTCTTTAATAACAATAGAATACGCAGTAGTGCAGATTTATCCTTTTTCATTCGTATTTTTCAAATATTTTGTGCATGATAAAGTTTGTTACAAGTGGTCTCAAACTTTTGGCCGGCAGTGTACTTTGGTTGCATGCACCGTCAAATCCCCACTTTGATATTAATATCAATTGTTTGCCTTGTATGACATTAGTACTAAGAAGACTTTCAAGAATCTTGTTCACTGTTAAATCTAGTAATCCTTGTAGTGCAATCTTAACTGAGGAATCCGTTACAGTCACAAATGTCTTCGGAGGGTAGCACTGCAACTTAGCCTTTTGTACTTTATAGTAAGATGGATATATATCCTTTGAACCTTCTCGAATTGTCGTTTCCCTCAAAGTGATGTATTGCCATTTGGACAGTTTTAATGAAAGCAGCAAAGCTAGTGCTTTCTCTGGTGAAAATAATGCTGAAGAAACGGGTTTCTTAATCATTTCCTTAATTTTTGCCGCTGCTTCTGGATTTTTGAGCATATATTCTATAACAGATGCAGTATCCTGACGACCATCTTGTTTAAAAAGTGCTATAGCTGAATACGCTAGTTCAATAGGTTCATCACCTTTAAGTTCATCAGATCGTCTCTTCTTCTGCTTGAAACGGCTTTCGTTTGGATAGACCAGCAGATTTTACAATTATAAATCTTGTGAGCCAGATGGAAGTAACAGCAGTTGTTTACTTTCAGGAAACACTTCTTTTACCGCATTTAGTGACGCCTTCTCGAAGTCAGTTACTTACCACTATATTAGGTTGCAAATTGGTTCCAAATTGAGATGCTCGCGACTTGAGAAGCCCAAAAAATAAACAATAAATTCTCTAATTTTCGATAGACAAGAGCCCAAACACCTAGGGTACCACTTTGCACGGTACGGCACGGTCGTGTCCTCCAATTAATCCGTGCACCGTATAAATCTGATAAAACATAGCTTGTGCGAGCATCGCCACACGATGTACTTATGTTACATTGTCCGTTACAGCTCTCCCCCCGGCGTAGCGTTGTGAGCCTCTTTTATCTGGTCGAGGACGATGAGTCTTCTTTTTGGCCTTCTGTATATGCTCCCTTGCGTCCGCACGTCTACGCTTCGCACAACACCGACTAGTCCCGAGACCACGCGCTCTACTTGGCCCCGCGGCCATACGTTATGAGGTAATAACCCACCGGCGATAATGACGAGGTCGCCGATTTTTACGAGTATGTCTGGTATTCTTTCTGACGTCACCGCGTGGAGTTAACATTGGCAGGAATTCATTCACCCGCCTAGCCCAGAAAAGGCTCTGCTTGCTTGCCCTGTGCAGTTCTCCATGCGCGCTTGACGGCTACATCACAAGTTCCGGTGATCGGTAGGCCCACTGCTGACCCTTTTAAAAAATGGTTCGGCGTTAATGGTTCACAATCTTCCGGGCTCACTGAGACGTGAGTTGCGATTTTATTGTATATTTGACTTCAGTCATTGTCGTCGCTAATATTTCTTCCCGCGGCGCGCGTTGTATTCTATTTGGAATACAATTTGGTTTGTCGGTCTATTCGATGTATCTTCAATCGAAATAACTTCTTACTTGTGTGGACTGTATATGTATATTTGAAGAGAGGCTGCGGGGATCCATAGAATAAAAAACAAGTATCTTCTAGTAAGCGCTGCTATGAGTTGCATGTAGGACGGCGGGATGTAGAGTGAACACTGAGAACCACCTATGTCGTCTCATGACCCCGCATGGGGTGCGAGGAGTCGGTATCGGGGCGTTGGCCCCCTGACCGAGGCGTCATTCGCGGGCTAAGGCGTTAGCCCGGTTATTGGGGTGGGTTTGTACCCCTTGTGTGCTAGAGTTTACGGGGGGCGCGCACTTGCGCGCGCACGCGAACCTGTTTGGCTCGGCTTACGCTTCGCCGGGAGTCATTGCTGTGTGTTTTTCAGCAGAAGCGCCCTAAGTGTTTCACGCTGCCTGGCGACCAGATCCCCGCTAGGTGAGACCCCCGGTCGCCGGCCCGCGACTGCTGGAGCCCCCCCGCGCACGTACCGAGCGCGCTCGTCAAGCGCCCACCAACCGCGCACTCCGCATTATTGGGGACATACTTGCACAGCACCACGAGCTAGACTTATTTGCCGATGGATTAGGACATTTGTATAAAGAATTTCAAATAATTTTAAATTAATTCTAGCCATCTTAGCTTAGCTTAACTTACCTACTTAGCTTAACTTAGCTTAACTTACATAATATATTGTTTTCATAATTAATTATTATAATTGCTAGTTGCGTATGTTTTTCTTATTTATTTATTATTATTATTATTGCTATTTAATTTTAATACTAATGTTGTTTATGGACTCAGATTGTATTTTTTATGTATTTTTTTTTCTGATATTATTGATGTATTGTTAATTAGGATTATTATGATCATTCCTGATATTGTAAAATAATTTTGCTATTACCTATATAATGACGAGGATGTGTAATACCGAATTGTTAATCTTATAAGCGTTTTGGATGTGTCATCTGTTAGCTTGTAAGATGAAATGAAATAAATAAATAAATGACCGCGCTAGTCACCTGTCGCTTTGTAGGTAAAGTGCAGTGATGGGCAAATAGTATTTAGATTAATAATTACAAATTACAGTTACATTGTAATTAGTAATTGAAATACTCTGTAACAGATTACTTAAGTAAATAATTGCAATGAGTACATACTGTAATTAAATACAAAGTAATTGAATTGCGAGTTAATCTAATTATAGTCTATTCCAATCAAAACTGAAAACTTTGTAAACAAAGAAAAGTCAATGACCTTAAATAGTTTTAGTGATGTGCCTATTGCAAAAAATAATGTATATGAACGAATGAGTGAATGGATTTTTTCTTTCGATGGAATAAACTTGATTAGAAGATGTTGGTTTCTTTACATCGATGTCGACATTAGTACCTATGTATAATAAACACTTATTATAAATATAATATTAGTATACCGCATTACTTAGATTTTTACTACTGTTATGCTTTTAAATAAGTATTTTGAGCTGGGAGATAAAGGAATTAAGCCTACTGCATCATTGAGAATGTGTACATTGCATAATATTATTGATAAAAATTAAAAGAAACCCCCAAATAAAAATCTCACAACCGAAAAAAAATCTATATAATGTCCATTTACGTTTAATTTATATAAGTAGAATATTTAATCCGTCAAAATCAACAATAAATATGAAAATGATTGAATATCGGGAAAATAAAAAATACAGGTATCCCATTTTATTCGATCTAGTTTCAAATAAATTATAATTTAATAAGTGTTACAAAAATGAAATGTTGTCAATTGGCATAATGCCATAATAGCTTGCCCTCTTCACGTTTTTTAATCTGTTTTTCATTCATTCAATATCGTACAGATCAGCACGTCACTAAAGCTTTAGAAAAAAAAACTGTCAAACTAATACAAATTTTATAAATTCGATGATTTTTACATATTTCAGTAGAAATTGCAATAAAAAACGAGTTAAATATGAAAGTGACAGTATTTACGAAGATTCCGACATCAGAATGTAATGAAGTGATAACGAAATCAGTATGAAATCGACGATTTTATGTTGAGTGTTGGTTTGTTTACAAAGTTTTCAGTTTTGATTGGAACAGACTTTACATTATAATAGATTACATAAGTAATCTGATAAAATGTAATTACACATTTATATAAGTATTGGGACACTTCTCACAAAAATGCCCTATTTAATACAGTTTTGACAAATACGAAAATAAAACACATGATTATATAAAAAAAATGTAATCATCTGTCAAACATTGTTTAGTTTTAAATTTTTTATTAGTTTTAATCTTCACCATTGGCTGATAAAAAAAAATTAGTTTTCGATTTATAATTTAAATTAACCTTTAATATCACTCGTTTTTCAAACATTTCGTCTGACAAACGGTTTGCTTTCGGACAATTGATCATTGTCGCGTACGAAAACATACGCTCCACAGGTGCAGAAGAAGGTAGAGGGGTATTAAATTTAAAAAATATTTCTTTAATTTCCTTATGATTATTTAATATATGAAGTTCTCTGCTGTCTTCTGCCAAAAAATTAGTGACTATAAGTTCAGCTTTGGATCTTGGTTCACTGCTCTGCAGTCTGTTTTTCATTGACCTTATCAATTTTTTGACATTTTCTAGAGGAATGCCGTCCCCCTCTAATAATGCTGTCTTTAGCTCGTCTACGCTTGAAGGGACTGGATTCCTGGCCCGAACTCTTCTTTTAAGCTCGTCCCATAAGTGCTCGATGGGATTCATGTCAGGAATGAGCGCAGGCCAGTCCATCGTGCGTAATTCGACCTCTTCCAGAAACTGTCGAGTGACTCGCGCGAACGTCTTCTTCGCCATCCCCTCGACGAAGTGCTCGATGCTCTCAACCCGGAGGTCCCTGTGGATCACAGAATTCCTCACGTAGCGAGCCGCGTGAGTTATTTGGCGTAAAGTGGTGTTCTGTATTGCCCTAAGTTTCTTTCTGTGCGATTCGCACGTGAGGGCGAGCCAAGCTGGGGCAGCATACGTGAGCTGCGGGCGAATGTAAGTCTTGTAGACGCCCAGTTTGACTCGTAGGGGTAGATTCGAGGAGAGCACCGGCCGGAGCAGGTGGCGAGTGGTAATCACCCGCGCGACTGTCTTCCGGACGTGCGGGCCCATGGTGAGCCGATGGTCGATGGTAACCCCCAAGTACTTGGCGGTCTGGGCCCATGCAATATCGGCCCCCATGAGTTCAAGGTTGGGTGGGTGAAAGTCACCGCGTCCTGTGACTATGATCCCCTGTGTCTTTCCCACGTTGACCGACAGTCTCCACTTGCGGAGCCAGTCGGGGAGGTCGTTCAGCGCGCGCTGCATCTTAACGGCCGCGTGGGCCGCCGAGGGCGAGGTGGTGAGGTACGCGGCGTCGTCCGCGTACAGCGCGAGCGTCGAGGAGTGCGTGGCGGGAATGTCGTCGGTGTATACGGAGTATAACACAGGCGACAAACAGCTGCCCTGTGGCACCCCCGCGGAGATGGGGTACGCGCCAGACAACTGGTCCTCCACCGCAACCTTGAACCGTCTGTCCTGTAGGAAGGAGGAGACCACCTGTACAAGTCGACGGGGCGTGGTCGTGTGCGTCAGTTTGTAGAGCAGACCGGTATGCCAGACTCTATCAAACGCCTTCTCCATGTCGAGGAATACTGCGGCGGCGTACTCACGCTTATTAACAGCCGCTGTCAGTATGTGCAGCACCCTCGACAGCGGAAGCGTCGTGCTGTGTTCAGCGCGGAACCCGAATTGTTCTGCCCGTGGGGTGATGTGGGGTATCAGGAGTCGCAGCAGGAGCGCCTCAAACACCTTAGAGGTGGTGGCCAGCAGCGTGATCGGCCGATAGCCCTGCGGCTTTCTCATGTTTTTCCCCGGTTTGGGGATCATTATGATCTTCCCCGTATTCGAAACGTCGGGGAAGGTCCCGGTGCGGAGGATGCGTGTGTACAAGCGCGCTAACGCCGCCACCGTCCGGTGGGGGATGTGACGTACCGCGGTATTCGTCATGCCATCCGCACCGGGGGCCTTCTTGGGCTTAGTCCTTGTGATGGCCCGTTTAACTTGGCTCGGGGAGATGAAGAAGTGCTCCTCCTCGGGGGCTGTCGGCGTGTTCAAGTACTCTCTAAGGTGCCTCTCGACTGCTGCGACGTGCTCCGTGTCATCGGTCGGGTTCGGCGTGAACTGACGCTCCAGGTGAGAGGCGAAGATCTCTGCCCGGTCTGCGGCAGTGTATCTTAACGCCCCGTCGCTGTTTATGAGTGGGCGCACCGGAGCTGGGGTGTTTCTGAGGCGTCGGCATAGTTGATGCACCGACGGCCAGTCGCTGTCGGCGGAGTGTATATAGTCCTCCCAGCTCTCGGTGGTGTATGCCTGGAGCTCGACCTTCACCTTGTCCGTCAATGCATTGAACTGGGTCTTCAGTTGTGGGCATCTGGTTGTTTGCCACCGCTTGCGTAGACGCCTCTTGTCGGCGATCATGCGCGCAATGCGTGCGGGGAGCGCCCCTGTGGTGCGGAGTTTGATGCAGTCGCCTACTCTAAGGCGTGCTGCATGCAAGCGGTGAGCTCGTCCGCCAGCTCATTTACATCTTCACCCTTGGTGATGGGCCGAGTGGGCGTGGTGGTCTCCAACTTCGCCGCGAAGGCTTTCCAGTCCGTGCGGCGACGTGGCGCTAGATGAGCGAATCGGGTGGGCGGTGCTGGGACGACGACTAGCACTGGCTGGTGATCCGACAGCAGTTCGTCGTCCAGCACGTGTTGCGTGATCTGGCAGCTGAGGCCGTTGTGCACGGCGATGTCCAACATGTCGGGTAGGTGGTCGATGTTTGCCTGATGTAGTGGGTGGGCGCCTCGGGGCCGGACAACAAATTTTTACTAATTTGTTTCTTTTTTTTAATGTAACTTTTTTAATGTTATCAAAATCAGCCAGATAAAAATAGTACAGCCAAAGATTTTTTATTAAAAGTATTAACATACTATATGCGAAAAGACTTATTCCCCAACCTAATATTATGGAACATACGTAGTATGTCGCATATTTAAATTATTGAGTTGAACTACTTCAGCTAGTTCATTGTTCATATATATTTTTTCATTAATTATTTGAATTATCTCATGGACATTTGTTCGTTCCCTCAATTGTACAGGAAAGTGTTTTAGTAAGGCAGCAACAATTTAAAAAAAAATCATTAAAGTCTTCACGGAATATTTCAAAATATCTACTGAACCTTCCATTGACATCTTCAACCCATCTATTCATATGGTTTCGGGCATAAGCACTAATAATAAACCTTTGGCTGTCATATCATCTACACAGTTTCTCAATCCACGGTCTAAAATAAAAACATCATCCTCCCTAAATAGCTAGGTAAAGGCACCTTGCTCTGGAATAAGGTCCTTCATTATTGAAGCATCATTTGTGGTGGCTGGATATGGTCCTACTGCCTCTATGATGTATCCATCCCAACAAACTATTAGGAAAGGTTTTACAAGATTATTGTATTTGTGGAGAGAATATGTTTCTTTCTGAAATAAATAGTAGCTGCTCTTTTGGGTACATAAATAGGTGCGAGCAATAGCAGTTAAACTCCTTTGTTCAATGGGCGCTTCAGAATTGCCAAAAAGATTTTCGGCCAGAAAGGAATTTCTGGCTACTAATTCGTCCCTTGATTTGTGCGCCCATGCCAAATGTCTAGGCACATATCTTGGATAAGGATTTTCCTGGCCTGATTCATGTATTCCTCGAGTGTTCTCCTTGGTATTTGAAACAGTGCTGAAATTCTGTCATCACTGTCTCCAGTCCGCATTTTACACAAGTGTACAAAAACTGACTGTAAACGCGGTATCTCTAAGTATTTCATTAAATTCAACTTTTGTTCGTCCAAACCAGTACTTGATCCAATGTACTTCTATCATCTGCTAGTAAAAATACTAATTCTTCAATATCGCTCATTTGGTGCAATAACGACGTAATTACACTTTTAGTAATTTTATAGGAGATCCAATCAAAGATTTCTATTAGAGGTATGGCATTTTGAAGGCACTTTTGTTAAAGTTGTAATGGTTTTAAAAGTAAGTTCAATATGTGTAGTTTCTATTATAGTAACAACCTACTCGGTCCATTGTATATAACATAGATTAAAGACTAAAACAAAAGAAGGTACCTGTAAATACGTCACTTCCCCAAAATTCAGAATTCAATATTAAAAATTAATGCGCTCGCTGGGGAATTTGTGACAAAATAAAACTAAATAATTGAAATAATCAACGTAAACATTTATTTATCAATGTTTAATAAACAAAAGTTAGAAAAAACAACCATATTTTTATCCTAGTATGTTCACTAGATACTTACTTAAGATTAAAAGTGGAAACATCTTAGACTATGATCACAATTTTCAAAGTCTTATTGGCACAAAATCACAGATTATTTACTTACCTAATATAACTAAGGCGCTGCCTCCACGAGCGAGAGAATCGGGACGAGTCCGCCCTCATATTGTCGGAGAATTACACGAACGAGCGATAATTTCGCCGCGTATCGTCGCGAGTCGTAACGGAATCGCAGGGTTTCCGCGGCGACTCGTAACGGTATCGCCGCGTTTCATTGACGACGCGTTGTAAAAGAAAGAATTCAGTTACGTGCCAGACGAGAGCAAAATAAGTAGTGTCTCAGTCGATAAAATAGTTCTTTATTATGGATATAGTGTTGTGGGGTGCTACTGCAAATACGCTAGTGAATATGCAGTTATTGTTACGAAGTAGTTGAAGGAAAAAAAAGCGCCGTTGGTGGATACATCCCATGTTGCTACGTCGTGAAAGTCATGGACATTTCCATGTGAATTATGAAGAATATCGAAATCATCCAGAATGGTTTGAAGATGAATATTTAATGCCAATTCCTGTTTTCGATGAACTGTTTAGTTTACTATCAAGACACTTATCAAAGCAAGATACTATTATGAGGAAAAGTATCGGGCCATGTGAAAGATTAGCAGTAACACTACAGTAAGATTTATTGTACTTAAACGCTTACATAAAATCAATTGTACTTAAACGCTTACATAAAATCAAATCTTTTAGTTTACATTCCATCAAAGTGTTCTAACGTTTGAGCAATATCGTCCTCGCTTGTTGGTGTGGATGTACGAGAATAAGAGTCTAGCAGTGTATGTATGTGATAATGGTGTGTATTTCTTAATTACGGCCATAATCTCAGTTCTGGCATCAATTAAACAGTCTTCTTTTATTTTGTCCATAAGTGTTAGCAACGAACGGAAAAATGCCTCATTTCCACGCTCGTCACGATAGTGTGGTTGAACATTATTTCTTTGTATATCTATACTCTCGCGCATAACATTCGATATCTCTTTATTAGATTCCAGAAACATTTGGACTAATGTTTTCTTTTTATTAGACGTGAATGGTTCCGTAATATGGATCCATAATGGGGGTGGTATTAACCGAACTGTCGTCGTCCTCAAAAACATCTTGACTATCCTCATTGAGCATGTTTGACGATGTTGAAGCGTGTTCTGTGTGTTTCTTTAAAAAAGTAATGCATCATAACGTTTTGAGGCAGCTTGACCGGATTTTGAACATTGCTGCAACTTTAACTCCTTACGAAATTGATCCCTTAAAGATTTCCATTTTGTCATTAACTCAAGTCCTGAAGCAAAGAAATAACTTTTAATTTAAATATTATAAGTAGTATACATATATTAACTATTATGTATTTTAATAAAAAAAAAACAATACAGATTAATAAATCCAAACGCTTTGATGGAGTCTTCGTTTTTCATCCCATTTAAAAATAAACTTTCCATCAGGTCTTTCCATAGGTCATGATGGGTCGAATACACGTCAAGTAAATTCTCACCTTAAATAAGGGACAATTTACTGCGTGCATTGAGCATGCTGTGGAGGCGTCAAGTTCAAGTTCCAGTTCAAATGTTTTTATTTCAAATAAGCTTTAACAAGCGTTTAGGAAACGTTATGATTCTAGTTGCTCGGTTCCAAAAGGTTGATCCTATGGAGAAGAATCCGGCAAGAAATTCCATGGACACTCTTTTAAAATAAATTGTGTTACAATCTTCATTGGTACAATATTGCGATATGAGGATGTGTGAACATTGGATGTCAAAGTTAGGTAGAAGGTTCTCAGTGTTTGAGAACTCCATGTCATTAATAGAATATAAGTGAACTATGTGGTAAAGTACACACATCATCAAAGCAGGATAAATTAGAGTCCACTCAGACATGCCACAATGTACACACATTTACAGTTTCAGTTGAGGTAAACAATACTAACCATATGAAGACATCTCGAAATGTAGTGAATACAGAATCTGTGAAAACTATGTCCATATATTCACTATAGATACTAAGTTGGAAAAACCTCAGGTTGCCAAGGAGGCCGCAAGTGCATCCGTATTTAAACACCACACATCTTTATCGTCAACGTAGTCCTTGATTTTATAATAGGCTTTCTTAACAAGAACTGATTTGACGTACTTTTTAAATTTCTTGTCAGTAAGATCGGTAACACATTTAGGGAGTTTATTGTAGAAACGCACACAATTTCCTAGAAATGATTTATTTGTTTTGGTTAATCTAAATTTAGGTACCACAATTTTATGTTTATTCCTAGTATTAAGGTTGTGAAAGTCACTATTGATACTGAACGTCTGCAGGTTTTTGCGGGCGTACATGATGTTTTCGAAAATATAGAGTGACGGCAGTGTAAGTATATTGATATTCTTATAAAGTTCTCTTAGGGAATCGCGAGGGCCCATATCGTAGATTGCGCGGATGGCCCTTTTCTGTAAGATAAAAATTGAATCTACGTCTGCAGCTGATCCCCAGAGCAAAATACCGTATGACGTCCGCACCGTCTTTATGTGCTCTCGGCACGAGAGAGACGATAGTCGACAATCACGCCCAGGTATTTGGCCTTCTTTTCCCAAGGGATCGGTTGGCCGCAAAGGGAAATTGGGACGGACTTGATCGGAGTGGTCGTTGCTTTTGTGGAAAAGAACGGCCGCGCTCTTGGAGGGATTTACCTCGATTCTCCATTTCCTGAACCAAGTACCGAAGTCATTGACCGAGGTCTGGAGAATCTTGGTGACGGAGGGTAGGGATCTGCCGGAATGGTAGATAGCCGTGTCGTCAGCGAAAAGAGCCAACTCCGACTTGGAATTTTTTGGGATATCGCTGGTGTACAGCGCGAAAAGGAGCGGGGAGAGCACGGAGCCCTGAGGGACTCCGGCGCGGATAGGATGAGGGGTCGAGAGAGTGCCGCCCTCTATGCGATAGCGAAAAGTGCGATTCGACAAAAAGTCTCGTATGATGGGCACGAGACGGTCAGGCACATTTAGGGAGTACAGCTTGAAAATCAAGCCGTTGTGCCAGACTTTGTCGAAGGCTTCGACGTAGCGAATACGTCGAAGAAGAGTATGCCTGTCGTCAATCCGCGCTGGAACCCAGCGCTGATGTGTACGACAATGCGATGCACTTGTTGGACGCACGAGTGTTTGGTCCGGAATCCAAACTGCTAGTCGGGAATGAGTTTATTGGATTCGGCAAAATCCTTTAATCGGGAGAAAATGAGCTTCTCATAAATCTTCCCGAGGACGTTGAGAAGACTTATGGGGCGGTAACTGGTTGGCTCAGTACGGGGTTTACCGGGTTTGGGAATTCCGATGACAGTAGCTTCTTTCCACGTCTGGGGAAAAATGTAATTATTTAATGCCGCATTGAAGATGGCGGTCATCAGCACTATGAGGGGGGCGGGAAAGAGTTTGACCACCTTGTTGGTGATACCGTCTGAGCCGGGGGCTTTCCTGGGTCGTAGATTCTTGACGATCGTCCGGACCTCGTCCACTGAGACGGGGGGGACGGGATCGTCGGGAGCGGGGGCAGGGGTGGGGTCGCGGTCGGGGTTGAGGTTGGGACTGACATGACAAGCCAGTGGTATCTAGTTATACAAATAACACTGGCGGTAAAACTAAGGAGTGTCCGATGTTGGACTCCATGACGCCTAATGCACGCCACCAGTAAAGTGGATTTTTGTTCACAAATGTATGTTTTTGTACGCGAAGTACGGCCTTGCCAACTAGTTTTGACACAGGCGTTGTGGATCTTACTACGGATCATAGTTTAAACTAGTTAATAAGACGACAGAAGACAATAACAAAAATATAAATCTTCTTGCTCACAATCACACTCAATTGCAAAGGGAAATAGTTTGAATACTTTTAAAATATGTCATCAGAATATTCAAGGGTTCTCTTCCAAAATGTTGGAAGTTGAACTTTTCTTAGAAAGATATAAGTATGACATTGTTTGTTTAACAGAACATTGGTTAAAAGAACACCAGATGTCAATAAGTTATGAAAACTATTATGTGGTTAGTTGTTTCAACCGAAAGTCTATGATACACGGTCGTTCGCTTATATTAATTAAAAACTCATTAAAAGCAAAAGAACGTAAGGATATAGTGTCGAGGTCGGTTGAACATTGTATTGAAATCTCCTGTGTAGAGCTGGATAAGCATATTGTATTATGTGTTTATAGACCTCCTAACAGCCAACATTTTACAAAATTTGAATCCATAATGGAGGATGTTCTTAAAATACTTTCTTTATATTAATAATATGGATAATATTTTCTTTATATTAATAAGATAATAATGGAGGATGTTCTTAAAATATAATATTCTTTCTTTCTTTTCTTACTTTACGACTCAAAAAAATATATAGTTGTGTGTGGCGACTTTAACGTTAATATTTTAGTTGATAATTTGGTTAGCTGCAAGTTACTTTGTCTATTTAAGTCATTTAATTTAGTACATGTATTTTTCGAACCTACTAGAATTACGTCTACATCTGCAACTTGCATTGATAATGTTTTCTGCAACTGTGATTACCTAGAGGCAGCCATCATAAATTATTTATCATCTGATCACAGTGGACAAACCGTCACATTTAATACTTATAAACCTCCAAGTAAAATACAAATTAAATCGAGGCACATCACATTACATAAATTAGAACAATATAATAATTCTTTAATTAGTAAATTGGCTGTTCAAGAAAACCATTTTAGTAACTGTGACGAACATTATTCGCATTTCTTTTCTACTGTGAAAAGCGAATTTGATTCCTTTTTTAAAATAAAATCAAAGGGGATTAACTGTTAATTTAAGTTCAGTGACTGGGCGACTACTGGTATTCGTAAAAGTAGGGAACATTTATTCGAACTGTATGGGTTAAAGCGTTACAACAAAAGTGAGAAATTCATTCAATATCTAAACACTTTTTCAAAAACTTTTAAAAAGGTATGTCAGGTAGCTAAGGCTCATTATATTAGTAATAAAATTAGGTGCGCCGATAATAGGATCAAAACCACTTGGAAGATAATTAATACTGAAAGTGTTAAATCGAAATTGCAGGACAATAACAATTTCACTCTACAGACGGCACGTGGTCTTATAAGCACAGATGCCGAAGTAGCCCAAGAATTTGAGACATTCTTTACCAATGTACCCTTAAAAATTACACATTCGTTAAATTCATCACCCGCACTTTCTGCAGCTTTACTGAAACGGAATGTAGCTGCCTGTCCTGTAACGTTTAGATTTAAGCACGTTAACCCCGTGTGTATTTTAAAAGCTTTTAAAGAAATTAAGGTTAAGTTAACTGAAGACTTATGGGGTTTATCGGTGAATGTTTGTAAGACTATAATTGAGGAGTGACTTTTCAAAATGGCTTATTTCTGTATGGTCATTTTTTTCAGGACCAAGAAAAATACGAAAACTTTTCATATATGAATATTTTTAGTAACAAACTTATATGTACATAATCTAGGTACGTTAATAGATCGTTTCACAGTGTATATATTTTTTTTAATACTCTAAATTATGAGTTATTATCATATGATTTAAGGAAATAAGCCATTTAGTCGCAAACTCCAAGAAATAAGATGTTTTTTTCAGCACTCCTAAGAAATAAGCCATTTTGTTTTGGCACTCCTAAGAAATAAGCCATCATTAGGATGGGCTAGCAAAAAAAAATTGTTTTCTAAAAACTTTTATTAAAATCTGAAAATCACACACGGACTTCTCCTACATCCTCTTCATTGCAGACACAATCATATTCATGTTCCTCAGCTGGTTCCTCCGTCACATGTAACAAAATAGTTTTGTACCATTGAAGTTCAGGCAAGGCAGTCCATTCTTCCCCAAATTGTTTTTCAAGTAAATTTATTACATCTTTTTTCTTTTTTTCTGAAACTGGCTGCGGAATAGATTCTGCAACATCAATAGTTAGTGGAATACGTTTACCCCGTTTCAATAATGTCTGCCAAGGATCATTTCCATCAAATCTATAATATTGGGAAGCTTTTATTTCACAACCGATAGTAATCTGTCTTTTAACAGTTTTTTTTATCCAGACTCTTTATTTTTTGTAATCCCTCCACATTTTTAAAATTTTCCTTTAAATCCTTTATTTCAAGCAGTTGCCAATCATTTCCTAATAACCTTACATTGCCATGGTTTTTGAAGATATCATGGTAACCATCTTTGGTGGTGATCACTGGTATTTTTCTTAATTCCTTTTCCAGTCGTCCAAAAACGCGATCGGCGGGCAAAAAACTGTGACCCCGCACTGGAAAAAATATATGTATTTCCTTCACTTGAGCAGGTGATTTGGAGTAAAGCCATTGCATTAGTGAATGTATGATATGATTATTTTTATTTTGGCCTCCACAGCCATCACAAAATAAACGTATAGTATCAACATTATTGTCAATGTTCATGGAGGATAGATAATCATATACAGCTGATCCTATTTCTGTTACCAGATTAGAAATAAGCCATTTTGATACGTATTAACAAAATTTCCATACAAAATGTTCTAGAAATGAGCTATTTTGAAAAAACTTCTATCACAATTAGTAGGGCCGAGAATTAACGTGAATTAAGCTATTTTGTTGCGGAAAGCATTTTCTATGGCCATTTTTCTTCGAGATTAAAGTACTTTAGAACCGGACACTTCACGTCATATAATGTGAGTGTACATAAAGTCCCGATTGGCATTAAAAAAATAAGTAAAATTGGGAACCCGAAATAAGCCGTTTTGAAAAGTCACTCCTCAATTAACACTGTAGCACCACACCTAGCGATAATATTTAACAAGTGTGTCGACCAAGGAACCTTCCCAGATTTAATGAAGTACAGCAAAGTTATACCTTTGTTTAAATCTGGAGATTGTGAAGATCCTGGCAATTTTAGGCCGGTGTCTGTTCTGCCTGTGCTTAGCAAGGTATTTGAAAGGATCATGCTCAATCAAATGCTAGCGCATTTCAATATAAATAGACTTTTTCATGACCAGCAATACGGCTTCACAAAAGGACGTAATACTACTGACGCTGGTATCAGACTTATTAAACACATTTTTGATGCCTGGGAAGAGTCTCAGGACGCGATCGGTGTATTCTGTGACCTCTCGAAAGCCTTTGACTGCGTAAGTCATGAAACCCTGCTACTTAAGTTAGAGCATTATGGTTTGAAGCACAAGTCTTTGAAACTTGTTAAATCATACTTGTGCAATAGGCAACAACAAGTTCAAATAAATGGGGTTAAATCGTCCGGCACACAGGTGAAAATGGGCGTACCTCAGGGTTCTATTCTAGGTCCATTCTTATTTTTAGTGTATATTAACGATTTACCATTCATGCTTGAGGATCAAGCGAAGATTGTGTTATTTGCAGATGATACTTCTTTAATTTTTAAAGTAAACAGGCGTATACCTAATACTGACGATGTAAATAGCGCACTTCTTAGGGTCCATGATTCGTTCACAGTTAATAATTTAGTATTAAATAGGCAGAAAACTAAATGCGGAAAGTTTGCTCTACCCAATGTAAAGTGTGTAGTTTGTGACATTGTACTAAATAATGATAAGCTGGAATTTGTCGAACAAACGGTGTTCCTTGGGATAAAAATAGATTCAAAGCTTCAATGGGGGCCGCACATAAGGACTTTGGCGGGACGCCTGAGTTCGGCTGCTTATGCAGTTAGAAAAATCAGACTACTTACAGATGAAGCAACCGCAAGACTGGTCTACTTTAGCTACTTTCATAGTATTATGTCTTATGGAATATTGCTATGGGGCCGCGCTGCAGATATAGAATCTGTTTTTATTCTACAGAAAAGAGCAGTTAGAGCCATTTACAACCTACGTAGTCGCGATTCGCTCAGAGAACTCTTTAAAGAAATAATTATAATGACAGTGCCTTCTCAGTACGTCTATGAGAATATTATGTACGTAAGAAAAAAATTACACCTTTATTCAAGAAAATGTGAGCTGCATAGTTATAATACTAGACATAAATCAAGATTAATGCAGCCGCAGTTTCGTCTCGCTAAAGTCCATACTTCCTTTATGGGATACTGTGTAAGATTTTATAATAAAATTCCGGAGTTCATTTTAAAATTACCAGAAAATAAATTCAAAATGATTAAGAATAAAACGAACTTACCTTGTGAAGTTTGACGTCTAATTATACGAGTGTCTTGACCGAAGATGATTACAGATTACATGCAGCAGCACGCGAGATGGTGCCGTCCTAATCACACTTTAAGAGCTAGAAAATACTTAGTACTTAAACATTAAAAATTAAATAGTTGCGTTTTTGACTCATTTCACCCCACCACAGATAACCCACCGACGTCGTGCTGCGCGCTCCCGACTCTCATTTTTTAGAGCCAACTTTTTTCGATAGGTATCGGGAGATTCAAGGGTAGGGTGGGAGTGTAATCATCTTCGGTCAAGACACTCGTATAATTAGACATCAAACTTCACAAGGTAAGTTCGTTTGATTCTTAATTATACTTCGTATCTCTCCCGAAGATGATTACAGATTACATGCAGATGTTTAGAGCATCGAAAAAAGAAAACTATTCAAAACTGAAGCGATCATTCTTAGTGTTTAAGTGTTTATTAGAATAAAGGAATCAATATTGATACAATAAACAATACGTGTAAGTAGTATCTAATTTTATAATCATTTAAACAATGCATCCACAAATTCAGTATTGGGGGGGGGGGGGGTACAAATATTCTTATTATAATATTTTAAGAATACATGGGATGATTCGGACCAGCCAGCAGCTTTCCGAATTGTTTCTAAGTTGACGCCTGCTTTGTGGGCAGCAGAGGTCGACGCGTGTCGCGTACTATGCGCACCGAATAATTTTACGTTAATGCCACTTTTAGCTAGAGTTGTTTTAACCCAGTGTTTGTGTGGTTCCTATCAATATAGCATTTTAAGGTTATGGCAGGACAGATTTTTTGGTTTTCTTTAATATAAGGCAAAACAATCAAGGGTTGGAAAGCACCTGGTCTAGATGTTTTTATTAATTCGTCAATTTTAATTTGAATTTTTTCTGGTTCGGGGAGGATATTTTTTATTTTGATAAGGCCTAAGGTTTCTTTGTGCGGATGCTAATGCTAAAAGAGTTACAGTTTTGAATGATAATTCTTTTAATGTGATTGATTCATTGGGGAAACAATCAACTAGATAATTTAATACTAGATAAGGGTCCCAGGTGGCGTTGTATTTTGGTGTTGGTGGTTTAATTCTATATATTCCCTTAAAGAATCTTTTGATGCTGTCATGACAAGTGATATCCTGACCTAATAATATTGACAGTGCTGATCGGTGGCTGTTAAGAGTACTGTAACTAGCACCCGCATAGAATTTTTCTGTTAGGAATTTTAGTAATTGTGTAGTATTACAATCACAATAATCTAGAAACTTATCGTTACAATATAACCACCACGACTTCAGGGAGCTGTTATATTGGGTCAGTGTATTTGGGGAGAAGGAGGCCATCATTATGTCTAGGGCATCATTGGGGACTCCTTGTCTTAGCAGTGACTGCCTGATAATTTCCCTGCCATCAGGGTGAGGTCCGCGTGGAGAGGATGTTCCTTCCTGAAAGGCGAGAATAACAGGTGTCTGTTAGGCTCAAAATACAAGACTTTTGAAACAAGAAGACTTGACCATATTGGGTACCACGGTTGTGTGGGCCAATATGGCGCCACCACAATACCTTTTGCTTTATCACATTTGATCTTGTGTAAGACTTTAGTAATTAGGCTAAAGGGTGGAAAGGCGTAAAATCTTACGTATTTCCAATTTTTCCAATTTTTTCGGAGTTAGGGTCTAGCTTCCATGAAGCATATCTGCGACATTTATGGTTTTGGGTACTTGCAAATAAGTCAAAATCAGGTATACCAAATGAAAGTGTTATTTGATGGAATACATAATCTGCTAATTCCCATTCAGTATCAAAATTATAGGCTTTACGGGATTCGAAATCAGCGACTTCATTCTTACTGGATTGGATATAGGATGCAAATATGTTTATATTGGACCTTTCGCACCATTGCCATATGCTTCGTGCAATGTCATTTAGATGGGTAAACTGTATACCACCCATTTTATTAATGTAGGCAATGGCTGTTATCGATTCTTAGTAAGATATTGCAATTTTTGAGATGTGATACAAAGATTTTAAGCCCGTAAAAGGCTGCAATTAATTCTAGTGTATTTATATGTAATAACAGTTGAGAGGAATTCCAGTGACCGTGAGCGGTTTGGTTCTCACACGCTACACCCCAACCCGTGGTTGAAGCGTCGCTAAATATTTCTAGGGTATAATCATTGGTTTGAAATGAACAAGATGCAGAGGCAATATGATCTCTCCACCAGATTAAGTCAGGTTTTATGTGATTTGGTATGACCATGTATTTATTGTAATTATTAGAAAAATTTAGGGCCAAAAACTTTTCTCTTTCAAACAGCTTTGTATACAACCATCCATATTTAACGGCAGGGCATGCCGACGTCAATAGGCCTATGTATCTTGCAAATTCTCTAATTGGGCATTTCCTTGTGTTTAAAAATTTGTTAGTTACCGATTTTATATTATTTTTCTTCTCAAGTGGTAGTGTCAGGGACATTCTGGTGGAATCGAATATAAAACCAAGGAATTTACATGTTTTCTTTGGTTGAGTTTGACTTTTAACATCATTGATTATAAAACCCAATTTTAACAATAGTTCCTTTGTGGTTTTTACATTCTCTAAGCAACTGTTAAGTGAATTACCGATACACAGGAAATCATCTATATAATTTACTGATAAATGGCCTAATGAGCGTAAATAATGTAACGCAGGTTTCATTAACTTTGTAAAAACGTAGGGTGCTGTACAAAGCCCAAAGGGTAAGACGTTAAATTCAAATAAGTGATTATTTAACCGTTTTGAATTCCAAGTAAACCGAAGATATATTCTATCGCTGTTAGCAATTGACAATAAAAAATATGCATCCTTCAGATCTAGGGTAGCCATAAAATAACCTTGATCAAGTAATTTTAATGCCGTACGGTAGTCTTCCATTTTAAAGTGGTTAACAACAATAAATTTATTTAATTCCTTCAAATTAAGAATGAACCGATGTTTGTTGGGGCACAGATGTCTGATATGGTTCACAATAAAATGGTATACGGTAGCCTTTAATCCAAGATAAAATAGTTTTATCATTGGTAATGTTTAGCCATTCATAAGAGTAATGCTGAAGTCTGCCAGCTACTGAGCGTACCTGCGGTGCGTCATTTAGCGGCGGCGAGGTTGTGGGTAGTTCCGCGGGCGTGACGTCGTCGCACGGCGATCATCCTTCTGTGCTGGCGGCGGCGGCGGTGGTGGTTGGCGCCGAGACTGACCGGGGTACACTCGCGGCTCGGCGACTGGTGCCCGCGGTGCCCCCCTTGCGTTTAAAGGCCCACTATTCCGGGGTGTTGATGTACTTGGCTGTGAACGCTGGGTTTTGAATATTAACTCTGAGGCAGATTGTGATATGGCCTTGGAAGATTTTAGGTATTCGGACAGATTAGAACCGAATAGGTGGTCATCTATTTTAGTATTTTTTAAAACTTCTCGTTTTTGTTTGCTTAAAACATTAACAATAGCATAGCGTCTAGAGATAGATTCCCTGTAGTGTGTATCACATAATAAGCGTCCTGCGTCACTCAATATTTTTATAATTTCTTGGGGAATGTCTTCGGTATGTGACAAAGCCAGGTTCAATGCCTTACCGATAGCTGCGATACAGCTGGACATTTGATTTTGTTTCTGCTCACTGTACGAGTCTTTCTTAGCATGAATTTCAGAGAGTGCCGATTTTATTTCAAGATTTAAGATAGGCGCTTTCATGTATGCACAATTTTCAGCCGGGGGGTATTGTTTTAGAAGGTCTAATTTTTCAGTACTTACCTTGAATTTCCAGATCACTGGCTACATGAAGTTGTGGTGAATGCGCAGGAGATGACTCCTGCGGTGTATCATTCGACGATGAGGATGAAATTCTCCTTCGCTTTTTCACTAGTTTCTTAACTTTTTTAAATAACTTCTCGACGGTATCACTATCAATATCCTTACTTGATCGCTTCCTTTTTCCCATTATGGAGTGAAACTAACAGATATTTAGAAGAACAGAATTTACGTGTGACTCGAACGACACGAAATCACGTAATGAGAGTCGGGAGCGCGCAGCACGACGTCGGTGGGTTATCTGTGGTGGGGTGAAATGAGTCAAAAACGCAACTATTTAATTTTTAATGTTTAAGTACTAAGTATTTTCTAGCTCTTAAAGTGTGATTAGGACGGCACCATCTCGCGTGCTGCTGCATGTAATCTGTAATCATCTTCGGGAGAGATACGAAGTATAATTAAGTTTACCCTGTGCAGGCAAGCATACTATAAACTGGAAGACTATCTTTTGGATAAAAATGTTTGGCAAAGTGCTGGTCCAGCTCCACAGGATGATGATTGATAATTTTAACAAAATACCTATGCAATTACACACATTATGATATTGGATTGATATAGGTTTAGATTGGACTTTTAATATTGTATAATTTCATAATTCGAAAATTGTAATGTGCGAGTATTGTGCAGATATTGATGTAGCAATCTGTATAAGTACATACATATATTTATCTGTAAAATTGTTGTGCCCGCGGTCTGAGCTTGTCATGCTCACTTAAATGTCCTGCTGATGGTGGCGTTGTGTGTCGGGTTGTTTTATTCCCTACAATATAGTCGAGTCGAACCACGCCGATACGCACGTCATGCTCGTGAACGGGTGCTGTCTGTCGGGCTTTTTTATTTTTTAAAAGAGTGTCTATGGAAATTCTTGCCGGCTCTTCTCCATACGACCCACTTTTAGGAACCGTGCAAATAGTTTTGACTTTTCAAAAGTACCTATTTAGTGGTCTAATTAAAATAAAACATTTTGACTTTGACTTTGACTTTGACTATCAGGGGGATCGGGGGGTTGGAGCGAGAACGGGGTTTGGTTCTGCCTCTATTTCCTGCCATTGGAATTAGAAGCGGAGTTCGGAGAATTGTAATAGATGAGAGTACCGCCCCCTCGAGTGCGAGTCCTGTCGTTGCGCACTATATGATAGTTTGCAATTCCAGGATTCCTTTTAGAGGGCTTGAGGAAGGTCTCCTGTACAAGGAAGATGTCAATTTGATGATCGCGGAGGAAGGTGGCGATCTCATCGCGTTGACCACAAATGCTGTTAGCATTAAAAAAACCTATTTTTAGGGAACGGGGTTTGGTTCTGCCTCTATTTCCTGCCATTGGAATTAGAAGCGGAGTTGCGAGAATGACTTTATTAAGTCAGAGTAGGCGTACACAATCTGTGCAACGCGGATACCGTCTCCCTCATTGGCTTTGAGGACGAGAACGAAGGATTCGATCCGTTCGTATGGGGCTATGTTGCACGCTTTTGCGGCAGAGTCCCAGATCCGTTCCGCTGACCGCAGCTGGGCTTGAGAGCAGCCGTGGTAGTTGGCCGGGTGGCCTTGCTGTCCGCACAGAACGCAGCTAGGCGGTTCTGTGCAGAGCGTCCTGTCTTTCGGACGACTGCAGTCTATGGTGGCGTGGTCGCCCAGGCATTTCACGCAACAGGTCCCCCTTTGTGGGGTTTTTCGACGTGAATGCCAGACAGGTGGCATACGTCTTTGATATTGAAAATGGCTTTGCAGCCATCGATGGGCTCGATGATGACGAGCACCATATTGTAGAGCTCGCCACCACGGCCACGGTGCATACGGTGCACCTCTAGGGCGGGGATGTTCTGCGATTTAAGATCGCTGAGGATGTCGTCAGTGGCTATTTCTTTGGGAATCCCGCGGATCACCACTCTGAGGGGTTTTTCTTCAGCCAGCGTGTAGGTGTGGAAGTTCACCTTACGCTGGTTTAATAGGGCCGTGAAGGCCCTGAAAATATCGGGGGTCGGAAGGGTGACTTTGATGCCATCCTTCACTGTGTGGGCATTCGTGTAGTTGATTCTGCGATCAACACACGCTTTAGAGATATCGACCCACAACGATTTGTCGTGGACGATGACGGGGGGCGGGGCTTTCCCTTTTTTGGGCGCAGCCTGGGATGGCTGGGTCCTAGGGCGAGGACTAGGGGAGGGGGCGGGGGCTACCCGCGCGGAGGTAGAGGGCTGAGAGGGGGATGGGGAGGGGGGTACCTGCTCTGAGGTAGAGGGTTGCGGGGAGGCTGAGGTGGGGGTAGGGCTGACTTCAGCGGTCTTGGGGGCCTTTGGGGGGGCACCGTTAGAGGCCTTGTTTTTACGAGGCCTCTTTTTCCCTGCTACAGGGATAAACCTATCTGACGAGTCAGATGAGGCTGAGTCTGAGAGAGAATTCTCAGACTCAGAGTCGCGCGGTGCCGATGTGCCCATCGGTACCGTTAGGGATCGGGGCGGAACAAAGGGAGACGGTGCACGTGCGTCGCATTCCTCGGAGTCGGACAATAGGAGTCCAAACCTATTGTTCGCGATCGCGGGATTCGGGGAACCAGACAAAAGGTCCGGGTTATAAAAGTCGTCGTTATCGGGGCTTAACGGCGAGTCATATTGTTCCCTAACAATGCAGGGAACATCTGCGTCCGGTGAAGCCGGACTATCGGGAATGACGGGGCGGGTAGCTTGAGCAGGTGGCTCAAGGCTTAGCAATTTGCCATATTTGGCAAGAAATAAGGGATCCTTTAAGAGGATCCCCTTTAGGGTTGCGATGAATTGAGCGTCGGACATCTTGAGATGTCCAAGAGGGAAAATAAAAAGGGGAATATTCGCGGTTGGCGTCACTAACGTCCCCGGGTTGGATGGGCCCGATGTTGTGTGGGTGAGTGAACCCTCCCTGCCGGGTATAGGCAGGGAGGTGTGTGTACCTGTAGTGTACCCTTGCTTGTCTCCCGTCGCCAATCTTATTGTGCGAACGGGTTCCTATGCTCTAGTACCGAAGTACTAGAGGAGCTGGAAGAGAACGGGGTTAGAGCTAGGGTCGACTAGGAGACCCCCCAAGGCCGGTGGTCCTAGCTCCTTCCGATGTTAGCTTTGCCCTGAAGGGGCGCAGCGGGTGTATCGGGTCAACACCCCACTCGGTTTCGTTGGCACCGGTTGGTTTCCACCGAGGACCACGAAACTGTGGTTTTAACCCTGATGGGGCCTAAGTCGCGATCAATTAAGATCTGACTGAGATAAGATATCAGCCGCCGCCTCGAAAAAGACAGCTTTTGATTTTAGCAGTTTATTCCGTCCTTGAGACGGCGTAGCCTACGGTAGAAATATTCGCTGGATTTGTGTATGTATTGAGTTAGGAGAGGGAGTTTGTTTTTATTTTGCAGTCTAGTTAAGTTGGTTCGCGGGTGCGTCCGGTATATCGCGCGGACTGCTCTATTCTGAATTACTTGTAATTTACTATAGTTTCCTTTGTTTGTTGTGTTCCATACCGGACATGCGTACGTTAGTATGGGTCGTATGTATGACTGGTATAGTGTGCGTTTGTTTTTGATGCTTACTTTTGAGTTTTTGTTAAGGAGGGGCCTTAGTAATTTGAGGCCAAGAAGTGCTTTGGAACGCGCGTGCATGACGTGTTGGTTCCATGTTAGACGTTTGTCAAGGACGAGCCCTAGGTATTTAACTTGTGAGCTCCACTCTATTGAGTGGCCATTTATACTGAGTTTTGGGATAGTTTTCTTGGGTCTTTTCCAAGAGAAGGCGATGGCTTCAGTTTTTGAATCGTTGATTTTTAATTTCCATTTTTGGAAATATTGAGAAGATAACACAAGGGCTTTATTTAGATGTAAGATAACAGGCTTGTGACTTTTGCCACTTGCGAGGTAGGCAGTGTCGTCGGCGTATAGTGCGAGTGTGGTGTTGGGGGGCTTGGGTATGTCATTGATATATAAAGAAAACATCCTGGGGGCGATCAATGAACCTTGCGGTACGTCGGCGGTTATGGGGTGGGCAGGAGATAGGTCATTTTTGACTCGGACTTTTAGAAATCTATCTGTGAGGAATGATTGTATTATTTTGCAGTATTCATAGGGGATATCTGCTTGAAGTAGCTTATGGACCAGTCCATTGTGCCAGACTGTATCGAAAGCTTTCTCGAGGTCGAGTAGTACCATACCAGTCTGATGTTTCAGATTAAAGTTGTGTGTGATGTATTCAGTGACCCGTGCCAGTTGGTGCGTGGTTGCGTGGGACTGTCTAAAGCCGAATTGTTCGTTCGGTAGGCGAGATTCTAATTGAGAGTTAATTCTATTGTTAATTAATGATTGTAATATTTTACTCATCGTGCAGAGTAGGCTAATAGGTCTGTAGCTAGCAGGAAGGGTGGGATCTTTGCCTGGCTTGTGTATAGGTTGCACTATGGCTACCTTCCATGAGTTGGGGAAGTAGGATAAGCGGAGGCAAACCATATAAATGTTGGCGAGAAAATCAACGGCCTTTGAGGGGAGGTGTTTTAACAGTATATTTTGTATGTCATCATGTCCGGGGGCTTTGCGGGGTCTAACCCGCCAGATAATATTTCTGACTTCGCGGGCGTAGACTGGCGCGGGGGCCGGGGGGCCGTGTATACTATGTAAGTGGGCTAATGACTGTGAGACGTCCGCTTCGGTCGCGGGGTCAGTGTCGCCGGAGGTCAGCATATGCTGGGATTCATAGTGCGCGCCTAGAGCCTCTGCTTTCTCCGCATCCGACTGGGCTAGGCCGTCGGGGGTACGGAAACAGGGGAGAGGGGTGTGTGTGTTTTTAATTCTGTTCGCGAGTTGCCAGAGAGAATTGTCGCGGATATTTATTGACTCAAATTTTTGTTCCCATTCGTTAGTCGAGAGGGCTTTGATTTTGAAGGAGATTTCGTTTTGTAGTGAATTAATTATTGTGTTGAACCGTCGCGTGTGGAGTCTTTGTGCTTGGTGTCGGAATTGATTTTTTAGTTTAATTAGTTTTATGATGTGGGGTGGGAGTTTTTGCTTAGGCTTGGGGGTGAAAGAGGGGATATTATCTTGCCTAGCTTTAATGATGGAGTCAGTAAGTACTTGTATTGCACTGTCTATTGAGTGCTGGTCATTTAAGTGAAGTGAGCCTGGGGAGGTGAGGGCATCATTGATTTGTTTTTTGTAACGATCCCATTTTGCTTCTCCGTACTTAAATAGGGGGCGAGAGAAGCGCGGAATGTGTTTCGAGATTTCGAAGATGATAGGACAGTGGTCTGAAATTACATCTTGGGTGAGTGGGTCTGTTACATTAGAAACATTTTTGACAAGTGTGAGTTGCAGCTTAGCGCCAGAGTGGCGGGGGTTAGCTGGAAGGTGAGTCAGTTTGTCGGGGATGAGGAGGTCATAGTCGTGACCGGTGAAATGGTTAAAGAGGCGCGTGCCATTGGGGTTGGCTCGGGGGCTATCCCAGTGACGGTGCCGCGCGTTGAAGTCCCCGGAGCAAATTACGCTGCTACCGAGTGCGAGGGACTGGGCGATACCTATTGTTATTCTGTTATCCTGCTTAGGGCAGTAGAAACAGACTATGGTCAGGGGGGATGGGTCTCTAGTATTTAGTTTGATCGCGACTATATCACACACCTCGTGTACCACCGGTGGGAGCGGGTAGTGTGGTATGTCGGATTTAATGAGGATGGCGACGCCTCCTTTCGTGCGTGCGTTTGTCTGTCTGTCTTGTCTGTAGCATGTGTATCCGAGTAGTGAGAAGTTACGTTTGGGTGTGAGGTGTGTTTCTTGTACGAGTGCTATGTCGATGTGTTGTGTACCTAACAGGTGTGCAAGTTCTCTTTTCCTACTTACAATACCGTTGATGTTGAGTGACGCCACTCGTATAGGACGGGCGGCGTCGTTCTGGTGCGCGGCGCTGTCCTCTTCATTCGCGAAGGCTGTCGAGGAACCCGCAGACTATGAGAAGCTGCTCCTCTATCGGCATACAGCGACACAGCATGGGCCTCAGTTGACCTGCAATTTTAATTAAATAAGACACCTCTTGAAGTGATGGGAGGTCGTCCGTGAGCGGCGCAGAAGGGCGTTGGTCACCCCCCACGTGTGGATAGTGCTGTTGGGGTTCGGGTGCCGCACTTTGGACGGGCTGTGGGTAAAAGTTGGGTAGGGGGCCGGTTGGTTTGAGGCCCGGGAAGTGCTGTTTGCCCGAAGGCAGTACACCTGAAAGTGGAGGAGGGGTGGGCAGAAGGCCCTGTGGCTTGCGGCCTGTGTTGGGGGTGGTGTTGGCTACCGATGCCCAGCCACGACCGTCCGCCATGTTCGATACAAACTGGCGGGGTCCGGTTGGGGTGTGTTTATGATGGCGCGGGGAGCGCCCCTGGCGCTCTCTTACGGCCGCCAGGTAGGCCTGGCGTTGGGGGCACTGCCTGTACGAGGCAGCGTGCTCTCCGCCGCAGTTGCAGCAGCGTACGGGGGACGCCGGTGCCTTGTCGCAGTCAGCGGTGATGTGATTCCCCATGCATTTGACGCAGCGGGGGGCTCGGCTGCAGTTGGCAGCCGCATGGCCGAAGCACTGGCACCTGGAGCACATGGTGCCGAATTTATTTTTGTTCGTGTATTTGTATACACGTACTGCCTGGTCAAGCAGCTTCGTGATTTTCCTGAAGGCACCAATGTCGGCGTCCTTCTGGAGCGTTACCTGGTAACGCGGGTGCACCTCGTTGTCGCCTTTAAAGGGGGTGACCTTAATTGGGCGGAAGCCTTTAGCCATAAGGGCATCGGCCACCTCGGTGGCATCGGAGTAGTAAATCCTGTATTACTGAAACGGGGGATTTGTCACACTTCTCGGTGAATGTGTGAAATTCGTAAGCGTTGGCTTTGTACTTGTCCGTACGTGTTTTTAGTATTAGGTGTGCCGAAGATGGCTTAAAATTAAATGTAAAATCTTTAATGCCCGTTGCCTTAAGGGTAGAGCGGGCATTGATGATACAGAAGGTATCATCTCTTTTTAGTATGATGGGGGTGGGCCTCGCTTGCAGCGGCGAGGCCCGTACCTTGGCTCCCGGTGTCTCCTGTACCGGGAGCTGCTTGAAGGCGTTTCCCAACGCCAGGGGTGCGGTGCGTCCTTCAGGACGAGGTTTGGCCGCGCGGCGCTTCGAAACCACCATCCATTCAGGCAGGCCCGCCCCGGGGGGAGGCATGCCGGTCTCGGACGGCGGTGGCGAGGCCGCGGTGGCCAGCTCCATAGGCTCGTAGGGCGGCGGGCTGGGCGCTGCGCCGGTCAGCGGCGGTGACGCAGCGGGCGATGTATCATATTCGGACGTGTCCGAGTCCGATGTGTCGGCCTTCGTTGCGGTCAGCTTCGGTGCCGGGGCTTTGGGCGGGCTACTGGGAGCCCTCTTCATTTCTGCGAACACAGGCACGCACAGGTATTAATAATTACACTTCACAAAACAGAACAGGTATTAAACTAATGCACGCCACAAGTTGGCGCGAAAAGTTTGGCGGGCGAAAAAACCGTTACGCGTAACGGTCACTTTGAGTCAGGGGAGCTCGAGCACGACACAACCACTCTCGCACGCGTCCTGAATCAAACTCCAATCTCTGAGCCTAACCGCCACTTAGCCACTTATGTCGTCTCATCACCCCGCATGGGGTGCGAGGAGTCGGCGTCGGGGCGTTGGCCCCCTGACCGAGGCGTCAGTCGCGGGCTAGAACGCTAGCCCGGTCATTGGGGGTGGGTTTAGTGCCCCTTAGTATGTAGGATGTGGGGGCGCGCACACGCGCGCGCACGCGAACCCTACCGTTTCTGGCTCGGCTTTCGCTTCGCCGGGAGTCGTTGCTATGTGTTTTTCAGCAGGAGCGCCCTAAGTGTTTCACGCTGCCCGTGCGACCAGATCCCCGCTAGGTGAGACCCCCGGTTGCCCGGGGGAGGCCCGGCGAAGACCGATCAAGCAACAGGGCAGCGACTTTAGGTGGCGCCCCCTGCGAAATCGGTGTCTGACCCGGTTTTTACAGTGAAATCAGGGCTAGCCAAAGACTGCAAGAACCGAGACGAGGTGGTGTACTGGGCGACTTTGTGTGTGTGTGTACGTCGCTCAGTGGTTGCTACGGCGTTCCCGCACTCGCCCGAGGGCGTCGCGCGGGTAGCCGCGCGTGAGTCATCGCGATTGCGGAGTAATGTTTTGTATGCGCCTCGCGGGCGTTGCGCCTATGTTAACATAGACAGCAACGCGAGCGGCGGGGTGTGTGTTATGTGTTTTGTGGAGTCTCATTGTTTGAACGGGTCGCGTGTAAAGTGGGTGCGGCCCGTTCAGGTGTCAAGTCCGGTGGGTGGCCCGCACTGTGGTCTACGGGCAGGAGGTCGCGCGGGTAGCGCCGGGCGTCGGGGGGGCGCGCGTGCCAGGGCGCCATACCCTTAATATGTAGCCAGGTGGAGGCGTCGGCACGCGCGAACATCTTCGCCATCCCCTCGACGAAGTGCTCGATGCTCTCAACCCGGAGGTCCCTGTGGATCACAGAATTTCTCACGTAGCGAGCCGCGTGAGTTATTTGGCGTAATGTGGTGTTCTGAATAGCCCTAAGTTTCTTTCTGTGCGACTCGCACGTGAGGGCGAGCCAAGCTGGGGCAGCGTACGTGAGCTGCGGGCGAATGTACGTCTTGTAGACGCCCAGCTTGACTCGTAGGGGCAGATTCGAGGAGAGCACCGGCCGGAGCAGGTGGTCTTCACCCGCGCGACTGTCTTCCGGACGTGCGGGCCCATGGTGAGCCGATGATCGATGGTGACCCCCAAGTACTTGGCGGTCCGGGCCCATGCGATATCGGCCCCCATGAGTTCAAGGTTGGGTGGGTGAAAGTCACCGCGTCCTGTGACTATGATCGCCTGTGTCTTTCCCACGTTGACCGACAGTCTCCACTTGCGGAGCCAGTCGGGGAGGTCGTTCAGCGCGCGCTGCATCTTAACGGCCGCGTGGGCCGCCGAGAGCGAGGTGGTGAGGTACGCGGCGTCGTCCGCGTACAGCGCGAGCGTCGAGGAGTGCGTGGCGGGAATGTCGTCGGTGTATACGGAGTACAACACAGGCGCTAAACAGCTGCCCTGGGGCACCCCCGCGGAGATCGGGTACGCGCCAGACAACTGGTCCTCCACCGCAACCTTGAATCGTCTGTCCTGTAGGAAGGAGGAGACCACCTGTACAAGTCGACGGGGCGTGGTCGTGTGCGTCAGTTTGTAGAGCAGACCGGTATGCCAGACTCTATCAAACGCCTTCTCCATGTCGAGGAATACTGCGGCGGCGTACTCACGCTTATTAACAGCCGTTGTCAGTATGTGCAGCACCGTCGACAGCTGAAGCGTCGTGCTGTGTTCAGCGCGGAACCCGAATTGTTCTGCTCGTGGGGTGATGTGGGGTATCAGGAGTCGCAGCAGGAGCGCCTCAAACACCTTAGAGGTGGTGGCCAGCAGCGTGATCGGCCGATAGCCCTCCGGCTTTCTCATGTTTTTCCCCGGTTTGGGGATCATTATGATCCTCCCCGTCTTCCAAACGTCGGGGAAGGTCCCGGTGCAGAGGATGCCTGTGTACAAGCGCGCCAACGCCGCTACCGTCCGGTGGGGGATGTGGCGTGGCGCGGTATTCGTGATGCCATCCGCACCGGGGGCCTTCTTGGGCTTAGTGCGTGCGATGGCCCGTTTTACTTGGCCCGGGGAGATAAAGAAGTGCTCCTCCTCGGGGGCTGTCGGCGTGTTCAAGTACTCTCTAAGGTGCCTCTCGACTGCTGCGACGTGCTCCGTGTCCTCGGTCGGGTTCGGCGTGAACTGACGCTCCAGGTGAGAGGCGAAGATCTCTGCCCGGTCTGCGGCAGTGTATCTTAACGCCCCGTCGCTGTCTATGAGTGGGCGCACCGGAGCTGGGGTGTTTCTTAGGCGTCGGCATAGGCGATGCACCGACGGCCAGTCGCTGTCGGCGGAGTGAATGAAGTCCTCCCAGCTCTCCGTGGTGTATGCCTGGAGCTCGGCCTTCACCTTGTCCGTCAATGCATTGAGCTGGGTCTTCAGTTGTGGGCATCTGGTTGTTTGCCACCGCTTGCGTAGACGCCTCTTGTCGGCGATCATACGCGCAATGCGTGCGGGGAGCGCGGGGAGTTGCCCCTGTGGTGCTGAGTTTGATGCAGTCGCCGACTCTAAGGCGTGCTGCATACAAGCGGTGAGCTCGTCCGCCAGCTCATTTACATCTTCACCCTTGGTGATAGGCCGAGTGGGCGTGGTGGTCTCCAACTTCGCCGCGAAGGCTTTCCAGTCCGTGCGGCGACGTGGCGCTAGATGAGCGAGTCGGGTGGGCGGTGCTGAGACGACGACCAGCACTGGCTGGTGATCCGACAGCAGTTCGTCGTCCAGCACGTGCTGCGTGATCTGGCAGCTGAGGCCGTTGTGCACGACGATGTCCAACACGTCGGGTAGGTGGGCGATGTTTGCCGGGTAGTGGGTGGGCGCCTCGGGGTCGGACACCCCGTATCCTCGGGCCTCTGCGTCGGCGAAGAGCGCATTCCCGTCGGCATTCGTAGTGTGAGAGTTCCACGCTGGGTGCTTGCAGTTTAGGTCGCCGGCTATGATGGTCGGGTGAGGCGTGTCCAGCAACCTGTGTATGTTGTTCGGCTCTAGCCGCACGCTCGGTGGCTTGTAAGCCGCGTACACACACGTGCTCACCGGCGGCGTGCAGTTGTACACCCAGCACGTACATTTCGCCGCTCAGTGTGGGTACGGGAAGCTCTTGATGAACGACTCTTCGCCGAATAAGCACCGCCAGACCACGGTACTTATGTGTCGCCGATCGCTCATCTTTCCTATAAACGAGGTATCCCGGGAGTCTGATCTTGTCCTCCGGTCCCAGGAACGTCTCGCTTATGAGCGCCACGTCTATGTCCTGTTCTTGCAGGAGGGGGCGGAGGAGGGCGACCTTGTCTTTGAGGCCGCGGGCGTTCCAATGTATTATCCTCAACGGCTTAGACATGACCGATAAGGGTGGCCATGCCGTTGAGGATAGCGCGCACCGGGTCCTCGCCTCTGCGCAGCGCTAGCAGCACATCTTGTAGGACCCGGATCGCGACCTCTATAACGTCTATGTTGTTAATGTTATTTGCCCCTGGGGTCTGGGCGTACGTTACCTCCCCGGGGGCCGCCGCCGACTCTGTGTCGCGGCTGCGTGCAGTCTGTGCTGTGGTCGGTGTGGGTAGTAACACCCGTCGCCCATCTTGGCACGTTTGAGCGTGCGAATTAATTGCGCCGGCTGCGCGGCCCCTCTTGGCCTGCGCGTGATGGGTGTTACTACCCGCGGGTTGCTGTTTTGCGGTTCTCCCGCCAGACTGCGCTGTCTGCGCGTATGTCGCGCCGCTATTGGTCGGCGGCTGACTGCGGTCGTCCTTTCCGTGCTGGGAGGCGTGGCGTGACTTGTCACCGCCCACTTGTTTACTTTGCCAAACTTCTTGGCAGTATATGATTAGGTATAAATGAGACAAAGTTGTAGTATAGTCTGGTTATAATTATCCAAAGGTGCATCTTATATACTAACGACTACGTGTTGATCACGGATAGTAGAAACATTTAATAGATATTGAACGTGCGATAAAGATCATAAGATTGCGATGTAGATTGTAGATACAGCACAAAGATATTGTACTGTAACAGTACACCCCCCTTTAAAAAAAAAAAATATTATGGTAATAGTGTTTACAATATAAATTTGACCTAAACCTTACTAGTTATTTGCTGATGTATATAAATAATAATGCTATTGTACGCGGTGGAATTTGATGACGCCTGTTGTGGTGTGATTTGCTGACGTATGTAATTTTGACTTAGCTGTTGCACGAGTGTTTATTATTTTTTTCCGTTAAACTCTTCATTCTTCTGTCCAGTGTTTTCATTATGCCGTAAAGTAGGATCACGCCGATTGTTAAAATAATCTGTCCCATTGCAACATTTCTTGTCCACCGTAAGTCCTCCTGGATCAGGTTACGGAGTTTGTCCGCTTCGTTTTGATTGAGGCAACTGTCCGTATTGTATGTTATCTGGTCCTTAGAACTTTGATTTCCCATTTTAGATGTCTTGTTGTTACGAGTAGTTGTGAATTAATGGTATATGTTAAGATCTATGTTAATATATATACGAATAGCTTGCTTATATCAGCGATTTTTATAGACGTACTACTGGCTTTACTTTACGTCCCGATCGTGTAGTGTACGTGTGTGAATGTCTGTAGAAATCCTTTGAATCTGGCACGTAGTTTGATTCGTCATTGATCATGAATGCTGGTTTCAATCTATCAATTGATATCACTGTCTCTTTATCCCTAATTCTAATGCAAAATGTTTTATCTGTTTTACTAATTACTGGGTAGGGTCCTTCATACGGCGGTGTCAGGGCTTTCTTAATTCTATCACACCGAACAAATACGTGTGAGCATTCTTTGAGTTCGGGATGCACAAATATAGCTTGGTTGTGGTTTTTTCTTTTCGGAATTGATGTCATTTGTGTGATGTCCTTTTGAATTTGTTTTACAAACTCTTCGTACGTTGATAACTGTGCTGCTGATGACTCAAAAAATCCTCCAGGGAGTCGTATTGGCGTTCCATATGTCATCTCTGCTGAACTATAACCTGTGTCTTCTCGCAAGCTACTCCGCAACCCGAGTAAAACTGTTGGAATTTCTTTTAACCAATTTTCGTTGGATTCTCTTGTCATTAACGCCACCTTTAAAGTTCTATGAAATCTCTCTATCATTCCATTGGATTGCGGATGATAAGGTGTTGTCCTAATTTTATGTATTCCCAAAAATTGTGAGAGTGACTCAAATATTCTTGATTCAAACTGTCGGCCTTGATCCGTAGTAATGCGCAATGGACATCCAAAACGAGTAATCCATCCTTCGAAAAGTGTCTTGGCTACTGTTTCTGCAGTTATATCTTCTACCGGAAATATTTCGGGCCATGACGTACAACGATCTATGATTGTGATTAAATATCTCTTCCCTTGTGAAATCGGAAGTGGTCCGACGATGTCAATATGTAAATGTTCAAAACGTTGCGCTGTCATAAATGTACCAGGAGGTGATATCGTATGTCGTTGTGTTTTTGATTTTTGGCAGGCTATACATGATCTACACCAATTATTGATATCTTTGTTCATATACGGCCATAAATACCTTTGGGTTATCATTTTTCTCGTAGTTCTTTTTCCTGGATGGCTCATACCATGAATGGTATCGAAAATTTGTTTGCGAAATTGCTTTGGTAAGTAGGGGCGGCTTTTTCCAGTAGACGTGTCGCAGGTGATGTTTATTGTGGAACCCGGAAGCGTAATGTTTTTGAATTTTAATCTTTTATTGTCACGTAATTTACTTAGTTCATTATCTGTTGATTGACATTTTTCCAATTCAGCGTAATCGATAGGTGATGGCACGTATATTTCCTCTATTCGAGATAATGCATCGGCGGTAATATTGTCACGTCCGCTTATGTGTTGAATGTTGGTACTGTATTGTGAAATGAAATCTAACTGCCGGACCCGTCGCGGTGTATCGTTTGATGATGGTTTTTGGGAGAATGCGTATGTCAAAGGTCGGTGATCCGTAAATATTGTAAATTCTCTTCCCTCGATTAATCTGTGAAAATGTTTGACGGCCATGTATATTCCTAACAGCTCTCTGTCAAACGTAGAATATTTTTGTTGAGTTTCGCTCAATTTTTGTGAAAAAAAACTTAATGGTTCCCAATTGCGTCTGGATTTTTGTTGTAAAACTCCACCAACGCAAGTAGCACTAGCGTCGGTCATGAGCGCTAGTGATGCGTTGCGGGAAGGATGCGCTGTTAACACTGCGTTTTTCATGCTTTCCTTGCATTTTTCGTAAGCTTTGTCTGCTTCCGTTGTCCAAGGAACAGGTGAATTATCGTTCTTTTTTGAACCATGTAGATATTCGTTTAAAATTCTTTGATTTTCCGCTGCGCGTGGAATATTACTTCTGTAGAAATTGACCATGCCCAAAAATCGTCTTAATTCTTGAATTGTTTTCGGTTTGGGAAATTCCATGATTGCTTTGTAATTTTCTTCGGTAGGTTGTATTCCTTGGCTCGTTATATGATAACCTAAGAAATCTATTTCCCTTCTGAGAAATTCGCATTTTTCGAGATTAATGGTTATTCCATTCTCGTGTAAACGTTTGAAAACCGTTTCTAAATGCTGATAATGCAAATCTTCGTTGTCCGATGCGATGAGACAGTCGTCTACGAATATAAATACGAAGTTTAAATCTCTAAATAAGGAATCCATGAATCGTTGAAATGTTTGTGCCGCATTGCGTAATCCGAAAGGCATTCTTAAGTACTCAAAAAGTCCGAAAGGTGTGATGATGGCTGTTTTTTCTATATCTTTAACAGGAATACAATGGTATGCTTTGCGTATATCTATCTTGCTTAGTATCTTCTTATTTTCTAATATGTATGTAAAGTCAGTTAATCTTGGTAGTGGGTATTTGTCCGGTACTGTCGTGCTATTGAGCATTCGATAGTCTCCGCACGGTCTCCATTCGCCATTTTTCTTTTTTACCATATGTAATGGGCTTGCCCATGGGCTATCTGACGGTCGGCAAATTCCGAGCTCTATCATATTTTGAAATTCCTTTTTGGCTATGTCGTATTTTTCTGGAGGTAATGGTCTTGCTCGAGCTGCGACGGGTGGTCCTGTAGTGATAATGTGGTGTTCAATCTTATGTTTGGGCGCATTGCGTAGAGAGGACTCTTTCGTGATGTCTTCGTATTTGTTTAAAAGTTGCGTAATACGTGAATTCGTTCCCACTGCGATAGTACGAATTGTTTGTTGTGTCGCTTTTTCTGAAGTTACATGCGTTGTCAGCTCTGTAACTTTGTCGATAAGTTTGCGACCTGCTATGTCGACTAATAGTTTATAGTGCTCTAGAAAATCTGCTCCAATTATTGGTTGTGTAACATCGGCGATTATAAAATTCCATTTATAACATCGTTGTAGTCCTAAATTCAAGGTAAGCGTCTTCTCGCCGTAAGTCCTAATTTTAGTCCCATTTGCAGCGTATAGTGTGTATTGTTCATTTTGTAAAATTGAATATCTCTGTTGCTTGCTAATGACTGAAATATTTGCGCCCGTGTCAATCAAAAACTTCATACCACTTTTTCGGTCGGTAATGGTGAGGCGATTGGATGGGTGGATTGCACAGAGTTTCGCCGTTGTCTGTGCTCTTATTCGTTTCCCTGGTTCCGTACGTAAGTCATTGGTTTCCAACCGCATGGTTTAATGCAGTTCCTTGCATATTTTCCGAATCTTTCGTGGTAGTAACAAAATCGATTTGCTCCTCTATAGTTTGTTCTCGGCCTCATAATCGGGAATTGTTGACGTTTCTTGAAATGATTGTGCGTGCTGGGTCGATAGCCATATTGACCTTGCTGAATTGCGTCAATATCTATCTGTAATTTTGCTAGCTGGGCTAAAATGCATGCTGTATTGTTGTCGTTTGAAGTGTCGTTGCTAACAGCTGATATTTCGGTTACTTTTGAATTCATTATTATTTTGTCTGCAATTTGGCTCAGTTTGTCAATTTCCATGTCTTCCGTAACTGCTAGAACCGTAGTAACTGATGTTGGTAAAAGCCTGAACCATAGTAGTTTAATTGTTTCGTCACTGATTTTTCCTCTCCCGAGGACTCGCATTTGACGTAATAACTGCGAAGGTTTTTGATCACCGAGTTCTGTCTCTGATATTAATTTTTGAAACTGTCGCTGTTCTGTTTCTTCGTAACAATCAATTAAACGTTCCTTGATGTTTTTATATTTATCTGTAGTCGGTGGTGAAGTGATTAGGTCACTAACTTGCAGTATTTCTTCCTTGGATAATTTTGCTATTACTGTACAGTATTTGTATTCGTCTCCTTGCTTCTGTGGTGCTAATATGGCTTCTAGTTGCGTGAACCATAATCTTGGTTGGTCTTTCCAAAATTCCGGAATGCGAGATAAAACCGAGGTGCCAGCAGCTACTTCAAGTGTTCCTTGCTGATTTATGTTCGCCTTGCATGGTGATTGTGCCATGTTTCTTGCTGCGTATTCGTTCGTCGGGGTCACCAATTTGCCAAACTTCTTGGCAGTATATGATTAGGTATAAATGAGACAAAGTTGTAGTATAGTCTGGTTATAATTATCCAAAGGTGCATCTTATATACTA
This sequence comes from Acronicta aceris, assembly GCA_910591435.1. NCBI lineage: Eukaryota > Metazoa > Arthropoda > Insecta > Lepidoptera > Noctuidae > Acronicta > Acronicta aceris. The sequence goes on along the minus strand of OU342786.1, from coordinate 3,737,502 downwards.
ACGACTACGTGTTGATCACGGATAGTAGAAACATTTAATAGATATTGAACGTGCGATAAAGATCATAAGATTGCGATGTAGATTGTAGATACAGCACAAAGATATTGTACTGTAACATTTACTAACTGTTGTGTTAGTTATTGTGTCGGCGGTGACAACCTCCTTGTCACTTTGCGGGTTCTCTGGGTTGTCTTGAAGCGGATTTTTAGACCGCTTTCTTTTCCCTCCACGCCTCTTTTTCCTCCGCCCCGAGGAGGTGGTGGCCGAGCCGCGCGCTGAGGGGCCGTTTGCGGCCGCCATCGAGAGTGTTGGAGGGTGCTTCCAGATCTTGTGCTGCGGTGGCGCTCTGCCTCTCGGTGGCCGTGTTCGGCCGGCGCGAGTCCCCGGTGATGGCGGCCGTGCCCGCTCGCTTGTTGCGTAGTTCGCGGGCGCGTACGGGGCACTTGGCATTGTTTGCCAGGTGTGCCCCTCCGCAGTTGATACAGGTGGCGGCCTCTTCCTTCGGCCTCGGGCAGTCAAACGCCCGGTGGCCGCCGCCACATCTCACGCAGGCGAGCGGGCGGTGGCACTGCGCAGATGAGTGCCGAAATTGCTGGCATCTGTGGCACTGCGCTGGCCCCTTCTTCCCACGCCAGGCCTCTATTTTGACACCGGGCATGCACAGGAGTTCTGTGATCTCATATATGCCCGGGGTCAGGTTTGGGGTCTTCTTGAGGACGGCGTGGTATATGCAGCCGGGTCGTCCTTGTCGGGCATTTATATGCCTGACATACTCCGGCTCGTATCCGAGCGCGCGGAGCTCCTCCTCTATATCTTCGGGCGCCGTGTCCACTGGTAGCCCCCTTATGGCCACCTTGACACTGCGGTCGGCTGGTAGGGAGTAGGAGAACCAAGAAATGTTGGTTGGTCTCCTTCTCCAATTCCGTCAGGTACCTCTGTACCAGACGGAATTCGGTGTCATTTTGGGGGGTGAATTTCAGCTTGTCTCTGAGCGCCCTAAAGTGGCGCGCCCAGTCCGGCGTCTTTTCCACTACGAGCAGGGGGTAGCGGAGTTTCTTCTCCGGCTTACCCTTCGCTGCGCTACCGGAGGTGGTAGCGCGCGCGGGGGCTGCGGCGCCGGCGGGTGGTGTCGATGCGCGCGTAGCGTCGGCGGCGGTAGGCGCCGCGGCGTCTACGCACGGGCGCTTGGCCTCTTCGGCGACGTCTTCGTCGTCGGGGCTGCGCTGCCTGCGTTGTGCTAGCCTCGGCAAGTCGAAATTATAGTCTAAGTCGAATGTAAGCTGACTCACCGGGGGTATGGTGTCTAGGTTCGGGAGGGAAGGGTGCCTTTCCACCTCCCGAGCTGGGCCGGGTCTTGGGCAGCGCAGCTCTGCGCGCGCTGCTGGTGCTCGCCGCGGAGTCGATGGACGACGTCGAGCTCGCATGAGCCGAGTACATCGACATCGACGCCGGCGATGACGGAGCGGAACCACGGGGGGCAGGAGGCGACATAAATGCGGCCTGCCTGGGCGCTGTCGGGTCGGTAGGCGTTTGTGGCGCGGACACTGTCACTTTGTCACTGACACTGACACTTTTGCCCTTCGCGGCGGCACTGGGCTTGCTCGACATCGATCCCGTTTTGGGAGATGGAGCTGCGCGAGTGGAGGCGCGGGACGCGGACGCGCGGGGCGCGGACGCGCGGGGCGCGGCGGGAGGGTTCGACACCTCCATCGGTACCGGACGGAACGACGGAGGGCGCACGGCGGTGGCGGGCGGGGTGCGGGTCGCGGCGGAGCGAGTAGTTCCGCATGTCGCCGCTAGGGGCGCTTGCGGCGCGGTACTTAAGCGGGCGCCCACTGACTGCGGGCTCGCATTGTTCGTAGCGCGCGGGGTCACAGCGGTCGTGTCGGATCGGGGACGGATGTCGGGGTTCGACGCGGTCCGGCGCGGGCTTGCGGCTGCTACCGACGAGGTCGGGAGCGCTTGCGGAGGCGGGGAGCGCGGTGGTTGGCCCTGAGAAGGGCCTTTTGGAGGCGAAGGCATCGCGTGGGACGCGCAACCTAGACCGAGACCGTGCGGCGTGCTGAAAAGCACACCGGCGGCAACGGCTTCGGCGACGTTGGTCCCACCGTGTCTACGTCAGTGCCCCGCGAGGAACACTGCCGCACACACGGCGGACGACGCGAACGCGGCGAAGAGAACGGTCCGAGCGGCACTTGCACACGCACTGGGAATTGCACTGGAGCACTAGGGTCTTGAGGCACTGCTGTCCAAGGCTTCGACACTGCAATCCAGAGGTGTAGAGTAGGTCGCGAGCGGTCCTGAGCCTAACCGCAGAAACTGCCCTTGCTTATATAATTTCTTAGAGCCAATCAGAACACTTCAATTTTGCACACGGCTGAATCGCGATAGGCTGAACCAATCAGAAAGCTTCAAATGTGCACACGGCACTAATGTTTACTTTGTATGGGAATGTAATTTTGGCAGTTTTCTGTGGTTAAGAATACCTTACATAGATTTAATTACTTTTATGACAGTAATTAACTTATTCTACATAATTACATAAACTTCTTATCATTTATTCGTAAATAAAACCTTAAAAAATGCAAAAATGTGTAAGCGGTTCTTGTTACGGTAAAAAGTGTCGTTACCTTAGTGTTTTGTAATGACATGGTACAAGTGGTGCCACCTGGTGTTTAAATGAGACAACTTAAACTGATAATTTCTACTTGACCTAGCTTAGATATTAAATATATTTACTAAGGTTTAATAAAAAACAATGGGAAATAACCATTTATTTAAACTTAGTAACTACTATTTGCATATACATAATCACTTAATAATTTTGTATTTGAACAATAATTTCAACTTATCACGAAGCATGATGTATCGTCGCTAACATTCTCCCCCACGGTGCGTAGCACACCATCCTGTTGGAGCGACGACGCCGCTGGAACCAGGATGACCACTCGTCGAGTTGGGCGACGAAGCACTCCTCTTGATGTTCGTATGTTCAGTACTCTGGTCCTCCCGTCTGGACCAGGATATGTCTTGATGACTTCTCCTCGAGGCCATGAGTTTCGAGGTAGCGTCGCGTCTACTATTAATACCATATCTCCTTCGGTTGGGTCGGTGGTTTCTCGTCCACTAATTTTCCTTGGCATTAGAAGGGGCAAGTACTCTTTGACCCATCTTCTCCATAAATGGTCTGCAAGTCGTTGGGTGGTTCTCCAGTTCGCCTTTCCAATCAATTCTGAGTCGCTGAACGCTCTCGGCGCCATCGCTCCGCATGATTTTCCCAGCAGGAAGTGGGTATACGTCGCACCGTGGTTGTTCTCTCTACCGCCTCCTCCAGTGAGTCGAAGCTATCTAAATAATCATCCATATAATGTTTGTTCTTTTATGCTTCGACTGCCTTCGGGTGTTCCTGCTGATATCTTTCCGCGTTCATATTTTTGACGAATATTGCTGTGGCGGGCGATGATGAAGCGCTGAAAATCAGAGATCTCATCCTGTACTGTTCTGGTAGTCATTCGTCTCGCCTGTCGCCACGCCACAGATAGCGGAGGGAGTCCTGATCCTCCTTTCTCAGCTGAACATTTCAGCGTTGTCGGCTGTCACTGCTATCGGCGGCGCCTGGCAACACATCAAGGGTATGGTGCATCTGTCACTTATATCCGCTTCTTTGAAAGTCGGGCATTTGGTCGGACAATGTTCGTTACTATTACAGACGACACAGGCTTGTTTGTCGCCGTACTCGGACCTTTGCGGCTGCGACCCTATGTGGTAATTTTTTACTTGCGGCCTACGCGGCGGTGGCTTGGCAACAGGCTCCCGCCGGTTTTCGGCTACCTTTTCTACGGGCCGCAGCGGTCGGCAGTCCTTTGTAAAAATCTATTGAGCCTCACTAGGTCTGGCTCATCTGGCACCTGTTGTTCCGCATCAAAGTCGTAATACCTATATTTGAGCGTCGATGGTAACTTGTCGACTACCTCTCGCACTACTTCTGGATTATATAAATAATGCATTCTATTGAGCGATTTGATTGTGGCGGTAATGTTGGCTACATGCGATGCAAAAATACACACGTCTCTGGGGTGTTCACTTAACTTATTGAGGGCCCTTAGCTTGTCTAGTTCCGCTACTACTAATGCGTCTGGGCGGCCAAAGCGCGACGCTAGCAACTGCATAACCTCTCCTGTGGTGGTCTCACCTATAAACAAACAATGTGCCGCGTCTTTGGCTATGCCCTTTAGGCTTCGACGTAGGCGGGCTAGGTTTTCTATCTCTGTAAGCTTTTTGCACGATTCCTCATATGCAGCCTTAAATGGTAGCCAGTCGCTTGCGGCCTCGCTAAATATTGGCAATTCTATAGTACGGTGCGGAGCCACAACTATCGGCGGCAATGAAGCGCCCTTATTTGACATTTGTGTTTGCAATCGGATTTGAGCCTCCGATTCAGGTGCCAAAAGGCCTGGTGGGTGGGCTACAGGTTCTTCAACAGATTGTCCCAGCGTTCTTCGCGTAACTCAGTGATGCGTTCCTTTACAGCACGCTGTAAGTAAGTTGCGTATATGAGCACGGTTCGCCTCGCAGGGAAAGCTGTCGTACGCTCTGATGGCCGCGTTCTTCTCCGTCACCAGTGCACGCACATCCTCCGGCAGATTCCAGCGGTTATCAAACTCCTCTGGAATCTGTCATGAACAATCCTTCAATAGGGTTTGTAGGGTTTGTTTGTCTTCAATTATTTTCGAATGACAGCAACCACTTTTGACGATTTACTGGGACGACTAGACATAAGAGTACGAGATACAAGTTTCAGAGAATGTATTTGCCCAGAACAAAGATTAGCCATATGTCTAAGGTAAGATTATTTTATGCACTAGATTGCAATAATTTGATATATTGCAATAATTGATTGTAATAATAGTTTTGACGTAGGTACCTACTTAAGACTGAATGAATGAATGAATGTTTGCTATGTATGTTTGTTTGATGAATGTGAATATATATAATGTGTGTGTGTGGGAGGGTGTATACATTTGATAATCATTATGAATTAAAAATGCAAATAACTTATTTAAGTATTTATTTGTACTCAAACTTAAATCCCTTCAAAATAAGTAATCTGAGTCTTGGGAATGTATGGAATGATTACTAGATGCTGATGGCGAAGCTGGAATCGGATGCGATGTCTGAGATGAAGTTGATGGTATAGATGTTGTTGCCTGTTGATTGCTACTATTATATTGCGTAGAGTATCCAGGGTGGTGTTGATCTTGCGTAGGTGTTGCCTGTTGATTGACGCTATTATGTGTGTAGTATCCAGAATACTGATCTGGTCCGGTCATCTGATTATATGAATCACGCCAATGTCCGTAATTTGGTCTCTCATAATTCCTACTTTTAATTTTTTGCAACATTGTAATGACGCTAGCTTGAAATTCTAAAGTCTCTTCGATAGTTAAAGTGTTCAAGATTGGTATAATGCCTTTGAAGAAAGACAGATGATGGTTTTCCTTTTCTGGGTTTATTCTGGAGTCCAAAAACTTTACCATCCTGTAATTTACCTCTTTATTATCAATTTTTCTTTTATCTTTAATTAAAGGTGAACGAAAATCTGATTCCATGCCTACTTCAGTCTCGGTTCTTGCTTTTTTTGAAACTGACTCATGTGGTGGTCGAGGTTCGGAGACTTTTTTCAAAAACATTAATTGCCCGTGGTATAAATAATTTCAAATCAAATCAAATCAAAAATATTTATTTGCTAGAATATGGTACATAAGGTGTTACAATACATTTGTTTCAGCATATCCTGCCATAGCATGGCGTGCAAATATATTCACAGTCAATTAAGTACTATACTACTTGCAATTTACGACTTCTATTGACTTGTCTTCTAAATAGTCCTTAACCGTATAATATCTTTTAAATAGTAATATATTAAAAAGTATTTTTTTAAACATTGTCATAGGTAAGTCTTGTAAATTATTTGGTAAATGATTATAGATAATGATCGACATGCAGTATACATTCTTCTTAAATAATTTTAGCCTTATTTGTGGGAGCCGAAGTCTGTCTTTATGCCGTGTTCGGCTATTTGGCCTGTCAGTGTTTGTCTCGAAAAGATTGTAATTTTTCTTGATAAAAACACATATTTCAAAAATATATAAACATGGTAAAGGTAGGACTTTAAGTTTGTGAAATAGTGGCTTACAGCTGTCTAAAAAGTGAGCTCCACATATGGCTCGAATACATTTTTTTTGAGCTTTAAAAACTCTGTCAAAATCTACTGAGTTACCCCATATTATATTATATTATATTATTTCGCGTCCCCATATTATTTCGTGTCTGTTTAGCCGAAGATCCAGATTTAGACTCATCTTTTTGTTTCTTTACTGTCTTAAGCCACGAATCTCGTATATTATTCCATTTAGTTGAAACCTGTTTTCCTGAAATCAATTAAAAAAATATCATAAAACAATACAATTTGTTTCTTGGTGCCGTATAAAGTAATAATGTATTGACAATGTTTTTTTTTTCAGATATTTAGCTTCAGAATGATCATTCATACAGAGTAGGCGTTTCGATAATAAGTAAACTAATAAAAGAAATGACCCACGTCATTTGGGAAAACCTAAAGACAGATTTCCTTAAGCTGCCTGATACTGAGAGAGAATGGGAGGACATCGCTTCAGGATTCGAAAGAAAAGCCAACTTTCCTCACCGTCTTGGAGCAGTAGATGGCAAACATATCAGAATTTTGAAACCAGCCAAGAGTGGTTCTATGTTCTTTAATTACAAGGAGTATTATTCTTTTGTATTAATGGCAGTTGTCGATTCAGAGTACCGATTTATTTTTATTAGTGTGGGCTCATATGGCAAGGAATGCGATTCTACTATATTAAAGGATAGTACATTTTGGCAAAAGATCAATGATGGTACTTTAAATGTACCAAAGCCTAGACCGCTTCATGAAAACTTGCACGAAGAATTACCGTTTATACTTGTTGGCGATGAAGGCTTTGCAACACCTAATCTCCTACGTCCATATGGAGGTACACATTTGAATACTGATAAAAAGATTTTTAACTATAGACTAAGTCGAGCAAGAAGGTATCTTGAGTGCGCTTTTGGTATTCTGGCAAATAAGTGGCGAATAATCCATCGAGCTATAGATCTGAACGTAGACACATCAATTCAAGTAATTAAAGCTTGTACAGTCTTACATAATTTTGTAAGGGAAAAAGATGGTATAAATTTTGAAAGTTACCAAAATATAGAACATAGACAAGAACAAGAAACGACACCCATGAATCGGAATGTGTCGAGTCGAGGTGGCCCTAATGCCAACGCTATACGGACATCATTTACTAATTATTTTGTTTCGGATATTGGTTCCGTTCCGTGGCAGGCAGCAGCTATAAAATAAAATTTATCAATGCATTTACATTTTATCAATAAAACATTAAAAACTCACCGTACTGTTTTCTTTCTTTTTCATCCAGTTCATCGAAGTTTGGTTTCAGTATTAAACATACTTCACGCCATGCTGCTAACTTTAAGTTTTTGTCTTTATAGACGACTTCGGTCTTATCCCACAGAACAGGTCTCTCTTGGACAAGCGTAATTAAAGTTTCTGCTTGAATATTCATGCTAAACGTCTACTTTTACCAGAAAATGCGAGTCGAATGAAGTGAGTGGAACACGGGCGGGGCGAGGGGAGCACGAGCGGGGGACAGATACCGGCACAAACTCGTTCACATTACTCCGGGCCCGGTCGTTCTACCGGCAATTCGTAGTGACAAAACGCTCGGTAAAAATGCCGGGCTCGGCAAAAATGCCGGACCCGGGATAATGTAATAGCTTCATATAAATTGTACAGCCACTAGCCCTTCCGGCAGATTTACCGGCGCGGCAGATCTGCCGGTCCGGCGTAGTGGGAACCTGGCCTAAGAGGGATTCGAGGTCAGAGCGCAGGTGAAGCCTAGCGCTACTGGGGGGTATATAGGCTGAAACTATAGTTATCGGTTGGTGACCGGTCATGCCTACTCGACACATCGAGGTCTCAATATGGTCGAGAGTCGGAAGGTCCATAGGGATGCAGTACAGGGACCTTTTGTAATAGATGAGAGTGCCGCCCCCTTGAGTGCGAGTCCTGTTGTTGCGCACTATATGATAGTTTGCAATTCCAGGATTCCTCTTTGAGGGCTTGAGGAAGTTCTCCTGTACGAGGAAGATGTCAATTTGATGATCGCGGAGGAAGGTGGCGATCTCATCGCGTTGACCACAAATGCTGTTAGCATTGAAAAAACCTATTTTTAGGGAACGGGGTTTGGTTCTGCCTCTATTTCCTGCCATTGGGATTAGAAGCGGAGTTCCGAGAATGACTTTATTAGGTCAGAGTAGGCGTAGACAATCTGTGCAACGCGGATACCGTCTCCCTCATTGGCTTTGAGGGCGAGAACGAAGGATTCGATCCGTTCGTATGGGGCTATGTTGCACGCTTTTGCGGCCGAGTCCCAGATCCGTTCCGCTGACGGGCGGCCAGTGGATGGATCAGTGGGAGGTGAGGAAGCCGCGGGTCGTGGGGCGGGTCTAGGGACGGGTGCGGGCCTGGGGGCCGGAGCCGGTTGGGACTGCGGTAGAGTCACCTGGGTGACCTGAGGAATGGGCGCGCACGGGGGCGAAATGGGGTTCCCTAATAAGGGTGGGATGTCAACCGCGGTATGCGGCGTTTTGAGGGGCGGGAACGACTGCTGATGGTTCAGCGCGTTCCATGGAGAAGGCCTCTGAGGGCTGAGACGGGCAGGGAGAGCGGCGGAAGGGCTCTCTCTTTGGATTTTGTTGGCAAATTTGGTTTGATCTTTGGGGCTTGCGAGCCGCCGCGGTAGTTGGTCGAGTGGCCTTGCTGTCCACACAGAACGCAGCTAGGCGGTTCTGTGCAGAGCGTCCTGTCTTTCGGACGACTGCAGTCTATGGTGGCGTGGTCGCCCAGGCATTTCACGCAACGGGATTTTGCGTGGCAGTTTCTGGCCGCGTGGCCATAAAGTTGGCAGTTATGGCATTGGCCAACGGGTCCACCTTTGTGGGGTTTTTCAACGTGAATGCCAGACAGGTGGCATAGGTCTTTGATATTGAATATGGCTTTGCAGCCATCAATGGGCTCGATGATGACGAGCACCATATTGTAGAGCTCGCCACCGCGGCCACGGTGCATACGGTGCACCTCTAGGGCGGGGATGTTTTGCGATTTAAGATCGCTGAGGATGTCGTCAGTGGCTATTTCCTTGGGAATCCCGCGGATCACCACTCGGAGGGGTTTTTCATCGGCAAGCGTGTAGGTTTGGAAGTTCACCTTACGCTGGTTTAAGAGGGCCGTGAAGGCCCTGAAAATATCGGGGGTCGGTAGGGTGACTTTAATGCCATCCTTCACAGTGTGGGCATTCGTGTAGTTGATTCTGCGATCAACACACGCTTTAGAGATATCGACCCACAACGATTTGTCGTGGACGATGACGGGGGGCGGGGCTTTCCCTTTTTTGGGCGCAGCCTGGGATGGCTGGGTCCTAGGGCGAGGACTAGGGGAGGGGGCGGGGGCTACCCGCGCGGAGGTAGAGGGCTGAGAGGGGGATGGGGAGGGGGGTACCTGCGCTGAGGTAGAGGGTTGCGGGGAGGCTTACGTGGGGGTAGGGCTGACTTCAGCGGTCTTGGGGGCCTTTGGGGGGGCACCGTTAGAGGCCTTGTTCTTACGAGGCCTCTTTTTCCCTGCTACAGGGATAAACCTATCTGACGAGTCAGATGAGGCTGAGTCTGAGAGAGAATTCTCAGACTCAGAGTCGCGCGGTGCCGATGTGTCCATCGGTACCGTTAGGGATCGGGGCGGAACAAAGGGAGACGGTGCACGTGCATCGCCTTCCTCGGAGTCTGACAATAGGGGTGCAAACCTATTGTTCGCGATCGCGGGATTCGGGGAACCAGACAAAATGCCCGGGTTGTAAAAGTCGTCGTTGTCGGGGCTTAGCGGCGAGTCGTAATGTTCCCTAACAATGCCGGGAACATCTGCGTCCGGTGATGCCGGGCTGTGTCAGGAATGACGGGGCGGGCAGATTGAGCAGGTGGCTCAAGGCATAGGAGTTTGCCATACTTTGCGAGAAATAAGGGATCCTTTAAGAGGATCCCCTTTAGGGTTGCGATGAAATGGGCGTCGGACATCTTGAAGAGATGTCCAAGAGGGAAAAAAAAAGAAGAGGGAATAGTCGCGGTTGGCGTTAAGCACTAACGTCCCCGGGTTGGATGGTCTCTGCTGCCTCATCCTGAGCGTGCCGCGAGCTGCGGAAAGTACATGCGTCTCCACTTGAGCACACATAATATCGTATCGAGCGGCAAGCCTCAACCCGAGCCACGATTTTCTCAATTCCTCATTAACCACCATGGTTAACGCACGTAAAGTCGCTGCAGCATTAGTAGTAATTAGTCACTACAAAAGGAAGCAACATAAGAAACGGAAACATTGATGGTGGATTAAGGAAATATATCGTCAGCGAAATGTTCATGCAAAACAATTGTTGTCAGATATGACCTTTGAAGGCGTAGAAGAAACTATTAAAAATTTTACCAGAATGAACTCTGAAACCTTTGAAGATCTATATGTATCAAGCTTGAACCAATAATTGGAAAAAAAGATACATCGTATTGCAAAGCAATCACAACAAAAGAACGACTGGCCATTACCCTGAGGTTTTTAGCAAGTGGTGATTCGTTTGTTAGTTTGCTTTGACACTCTAAAGTGCTCAAAGAATATGTTCAGGTATGTTAAAAATGCTTTATTAATCAAAATTTTAGTAAAGTACAAAGTTACAATAATGACAGAGTAGTAAATTGTTCAGTATTTCCAGTAGAATCTTGTGAGTTCACATACGTTTGCCCATTTTGTTGGGAATTTTGCACGTTCGCAGAAGTTTGGCTGTATTTTTGCGTGTATTATTCTTGTTGTCGTGTACCTGGTAACATCCCGGTATCAGCTTGAAATAAGATATCCATTATAGCTTTTTTAACGTGTGCTAAAGTAATATATATAATAAGCAGTAATATGTTTACCAAACGTATCATAACTATCATCTGTATAATTTAACACTTCCATAGCTTTATCTAGATCTATATTATCTTCACAAGCATCAGTCATTTTTCTTTTGTTTGATCTTGAAGTTTTGGGCTGCGTCTGTTGTTGATCATCGCGGGGCAAAGATGATCGCTCGGAAGAAGAAGTTTCACGCATCGACTCATTTTCTTCGAATAATTCTTCATTCTGTAAATTAAAATAAATAACATACCATCACGCCTGTATTCCCCGAAGGGTTAGGCAGAGGCGTACTAATAGACACCTACAGTTCGCCGGTATGTTTAAGTCCCATGTAATAGGGGGCGAGCCTATTGCCATTAACCGGGCATAAATCCAGACTCCGAGCTGCTACTGAGAATTTCATAGAAAAACCCAATAACACTTTGCTCGACCTGGGGATCGAACCCAGGACCTCTAGCGTAGCAGTCGCGCTTGGGACCACTAGACTAATGAGGCAGTATTATAATAAATAAAATCATCAAATAATGTTTTAGCAGTACGATAGCCTAATAGTAAAATATGTGACATAATTTTCAGATATCATCATCAAAAAAAGAATGGTTAAGTAGCACAAGATTTTGAAAACCAGTGGCATTTTCCTCATTGTGTGGGGGCCCTCGATGGCAAACATATTATTCTTCAATCACCAATTAATAGTCACGGAGAATACATAAATTATAAAATTTTTCCCAGCAACGTATTGCTTGGCTTGGTGGATGCTAATTAGAATTTTATGTATGTAGACGTTGGATGTCAAGGACGCATATCCGATGGTGGAGTCTTTAAAAACAGTGCATTTTACAAATCATTGGAAAATAATGAATTAAAGTTACCAGAACCCTGTATATTACAGACACCATATTTGATTAAAGTGCCGTATGTTATATTAGCTGACAAGGCATTTGCTTTAAATAATTATACTATGAAACCGTTTGAAGGAACCCCAGACAATGGTTCTCCTGAAAGAATATTCAATTACCGTCTATCTAGAGCACGAAGGGTAGTAGAAAATGCTTTTGGCATCATGAGTTCTGTATTTAGAGTGTTAAGAAAACCAATGTTATTGGAACCAGAAATTGCTACGAAAGTGGTACTGTGCACTCCGCACATTTGCTGTTGCTGGGTTGGGGGTATACGATGCTGTAGAGGGGTACGAAATGAGACAGGATGTCAGTCGTACAACGTGTATACACGCTCTTGCTGTTTATTTACGACGATACAGGGCAGTGACGTGGACAATATTCATGTACTACAGTAATTCTTCCCGCACTATATTCTTGCAGTATTTTCTTGCTGTTCTTCCAGTTTCTTCTTGTTGTTTCCTCTTCAAGCGCTTGTAGGGAAGTGCATGCTGACCATGTTTTTTTTTTTGAATGGTGTTAGCTGTTGATTCAGGGAATCTTTACAGCGTAACCGGACTTGGTGGCGAGGCACCGAATGCCTCCAGCCAGGAGCATCTTATAACTAAGCAACAGCGGCTAAGGGCATCCCCTGCGGGACTCGACCTCGGCTTAGGGCGTTGCTGGGGGGACAGCTAGGGACGGCTGGATCTGAGTTAAATTATTTAGGGGCTAATTTAAAACTACTGGCTCGGCGCGGGCCGGCTCGAGCAAGGGACGGGGAGGGTTACCATTAGAGGGTCTTCGCGACGGGCCTCGCCGGCGAGGACGGTATATCGGACTGCGTCTGTGTGTGTGGGTTTTGAGAGTGCTTGTCTCTCGGTTAGATTCCTGTAGGAGGGTGATAGGGTCGTCGGGGTAGGTCAGAGCGTGCCGTGGACGGCGGACTCTACTGATTTGGGAGGGTTTGTAGTCGGCGCTACTAACCACTAGGGGATTGGGGTGATGGGGGGCTCGATCGAAGAAACGCTTGGAGGTGCGTTTCATAAACTGCTTGATGGTGGGCAGTTTCAGATCGACATGGAGTTCCCTATTGCGCACGAACCACGGGGCGCCCGTGGCTTTACGCATGAATCGGTTTTGGAGAGTTTGCATCCTTTGGATACTAGACCCTTCGATGTGTGCGAATACAACGCTCGCATAGGTCATGATGGGTCGAATACACGTCAAGTAAATTCTCACCTTATATTTAAGGGACAATTTACTGCGTGCATTGAGCATGCCGTGGAGGCGTCCGAGAGCGAAAGCGGCGCGAGCGCGCACCGTCTTTATGTGCTCTCGGAACGAGAGACGATAGTCAAGAATCACGCCCAGGTATTTGGCCTTCTTTTCCCAGGGGATCGGTTGGCCGTAAAGGGAAATGGGACGGACTTGATCGGAGCGGTCGTTACTTTTGTGGAAAAGAGCCAACTCCGACTTGGAATTTTTAGGGATATCGCTGGTGTACAGCGCGAAAAGGAGCGGGGAGAGCACGGAGCCCTGAGGGACTCCGGCGCGGATAGTATGAGGGGTCGACAGAGTGCCGCCCTCTATGCGATAGCGAAAAGTGCGATTCGACAAAAAGTCTCGTATGATGGGCACGAGACGGTCAGGCACATTTAGGGAGTACAGCTTGAAAATCAAACCGTTGTGCCAGACTTTGTCGAAGGCTTTCGCTACGTCGAAGAAGAGCATGCCTGTCGTCAATCCGCGCTGGAACCCAGCGCTGATGTGTTCGACAATGCGATGCATTTGTTGGACGTACGAGTGTTTGGTCCGGAAACCAAACTGCTCGTCGGGAATGAGTTTATTGGATTCGGCAAAATCCTTTAATCGGGAGTAAATGAGTTTCTCATAAATCTTCCCGAGGACGTTGAGAAGACTTATGGGGCGGCAACTGGTTAGCTCAGTACGGGGTTTACCGGGTTTGGGAATTCCGATGACAGTGGCTTCTTTCCACGTCTGGGGAAAAATGTTAGTTGGGACTATCACGGGGCTCGGGGGGTTGGAGCGAGAGAGCGACTCGTCGTTCGACTTCGGCGTTCACCTCATCGAGGTGGGCCTGGTCTACAGGTTGAGTGCTGAGCGAGCATTGCGCCTCTAGACTGTCGGCTAGGCATTCGGACATTTCGTCGTCTTCAAAGGCGGGCCTTTGATTCGGCCGATTTAGAGGGGGCATAGTGAACACGCAATCGGATTTGAGCTTCCGAGTCAGGTGCCAAAAGGCCTGGTGGGTGGGCTCCAGGTCCTTCAACAGATTGTCCCAGCGGGCTTCGCGTAACTCAGTGATGCGTTCCTTTACAGCACGCTGTAAGTTGCGCATATGAGCACGGTTCGCCTCGCAGGGAAAGCTGTCGTACGCTCTGATGGCCGCGTTCTTCTCCGTCACCAGTGCACGCACATCCTCCGGCAGATTCCAGCGGTTATCAAACTCCTCTGGAATCTGTCGTGAACAATCGTTCAATAGGGTTTGTACGTGACCGGTAAGCGAGTCGATCGCGCCCGTGGCGTCGGCGGCCGAAACTAACGTGTCTGGGATGGCGTCCAGGTGAACGGATGAAGTCGACTTGAGGCGTTCCTCTAGTTTCCTCCAGTCCGTTATCACCTTGGTTGGAGCGGGCTGACCTGGATCAGTGGGGTCGAGACGGGGGCCTATTTCTAGGTTCACAGGTCGATGGTCTGAGTCTAACTCTTTTAGCGTCTCCAAGGAACGCAAACCTAGGTTTACATTCTTTAGGATAGCTATGTCGAGCACGTCTGGTCTGTGGTTTACGTCACTGGGATAAAAGGTGGGCGTCATGGGGGCGATAATGTCATAATTAAGCAAGGTGCTTAGGTTATCCAGCTCTCTGCCTCTCTGGTTTGTCGAGTGGCAGTTCCAAGTGACATTCTTAGCGTTAAGGTCGCCCGCTATGATAACCGAATCACCCAAGCCTAAGAGGGATTCGAGGTCAGAGCGCAGGTGAAGCCTAGCGCTACTGCGGGGTATATAGGCCGATACTATAGTTATTGGTTGGTGACCGGTCATGCCTACTCGACAGATCGAGGTCTCAATATGCTCGAGAGTCGGAGGGTCCATAGGGATGCAGTATAGGGACCTTTTGTAATAGATGAGAGTGCCGCACTATATGATAGTTTGCAATTCCAGGATTCCTCTTTGAGGGCTTGAGGAAGGTCTCCTGTACAAGGAAGATGTCAATTTGATGATCGCGGAGGAAGGTGGCGATCTCATCGCGTTGACCACAAATGCTGTTAGCATTGAAAAAACCTATTTTTAGGGAACGGGGTTTGGTTCTGCCTCTATTTCCTGCCATTGGAATTAGAAGCGGAGTTCCGAGAATGACTTTATTAAGTCAGAGTAGGCGTACACAACCTGTGCAACGCGGATACCGTCTCCCTCATTGGCTTTGAGGGTGAGAACGAAGGATTCGATCCGTTCGTATGGGGCTATGTTGCACGCTTTTGCGGCGGAGCCCCAGATCCGTTCCGATGACGGGCGGCCAGTGGATGGATCAGTGGGAGGTGAGGAAGCCGCGGGTCGTGGGGCGGGTCTAGGGACGGGTGCGGGCCTGGGGGCCGGAGCCGGTTGGGACTGAGGTAGAGTCACCTGGGTGACCTGAGGAATGGGCGCGCACGGGGGCGAAACGGGGTTCCCTAATAAGGGTGGGATGTTAACCGCGGTATGCGGCGTTTTGAGGGGCGGGAACGACTGCTGATGGTTCAGCGCGTTCCATGGAGAAGGCCTCTGAGGGCTGAGACGGGCAGAGGGAGCGGCGGAAGGGCTCTCTCTTTGGATTTTGTTGGCTACACGTTTAGCCAAATTTGGTTTGATCTTTGGGGCTTGAGAGCAGCCGCGGTAGTTGGCCAGGTGGCCTTGCTGTCCACACAGAACGCAGCTAGGCGGTTCTGTGCAGAGCGTCCTGTCTTTCGGACGACTGCAGTCTATGGTGGCGTGGTCGCCCAGGCATTTCACGCAACGGGATTTTCGTGGCAATTTCTGGCCGCGTGCCCATAGAGTTGGCAGTTGTGGCACTGGCCAACGGGTCCCCCTTTGTGGGGTTTTTCGACGTGAATGCCAGACAGGTGGCATACGTCTTTGATATTGAAAATGGCTTTGCAGCCATCGATGGGCTCGATGATGACGAGCACCATATTATAGAGCTCGCCACCGCGGCCACGGTGCATACGGTGCACCTCTAGGGCGAGGATGTTTTGCGATTTAAGATCGCTGAGGATGTTGTCAGTGGCTATTTCCTTGGGAATCCCGCGGATCACCACTCTGAGGGGTTTTTCTTCTGCAAGCGTGTAGGTGTGGAAGTTCTCCTTACGCTGGTTTAATAGGGCCGTGAAGGCCCCGAAAATATTGGGGATCGGAAGGGTGACTTTGATGCCATCCTTCACTGTGAGGGCATTCGTGTAGTTGATTCTGCAATCAACACACGCTTTAGAAATATCGACCCACAACGATTT
The DNA here is from genome assembly GCA_910591435.1 of Acronicta aceris. Lineage (NCBI taxonomy): Eukaryota > Metazoa > Arthropoda > Insecta > Lepidoptera > Noctuidae > Acronicta > Acronicta aceris. Next base: position 3,721,053 of record OU342786.1, on the reverse strand, counting down.
GTCATGGACGATGACGGGGGGCGGGGCTTTCTCTTTTTTGGGCGCAGCCTGGGATGGCTGGGTCCTAGGGCGAGGACTAGGGGAGGGGGCGGGGGCTACCCGCGCGGAGGTAGGGGGCTGAGAGGGGGATGGGGTGGGGGGTACCTGCGCTGAGGTAGAGGGTTGCGGGGAGGCTGAGGTGGGGGTAGGGCTGACTTCAGCGGTCTTGGGGGCCTTTTGGGGGGCACCGTTAGAGGCCTTGTTTTTACGAGGCCTCTTTTTCCCTGCTACAGGGATAAACCTATCTGACGAGTCAGACGAGGCGGAGTCTGAGAGAGAATTCTCAGACTCAGAGTCGCGCGGTGCCGATGTGTCCATCGGTACCGTTACGGATCGGGGCGGAACAAAGGGAGACGGTGCACGTGCATCGCATTCCTCGGAGTCGGACAATAGGAGTCCAAACCTATTGTTCGCGATCGCGGGATTCGGGGAACCAGACAAAAGGGTCCGGGTTGTAAAAGTCGTCGTTATCGGGGCTTAACGGCGAGTCGTAATGTTCCCTAACAATGCAGGGAACATCTGCGTCCGGTGATGCCGGACTAGCGGGAATGACGGGGCGGGTAGATTGAGCAGGTGGCTCAAGGCTTAAAAGTTGGCCATACTTGGCAAGAAATAAGGGATCCTTTAAGAGGATCCCCTTTAGGGTTGCGATAAAATGGGCGTCGGACATCTTGAAGAGATGTCCAAGAGGGAAAAAAAGAGGGAATATTCGCGGTTGGCGTCACTAACGTGCCCGGGTTGGATGGGCCCGGGGTTGTGTGGGTGAGTGAACCCTCCCTGCCGGGTATAGGCAGGGAAGTGTGTGTACCTGTAGTGTACCCTAGCTTGTCTCCCGTCGCCAATCTTATTGTGCGAACGGGTTCCTATGCTCTAGTACCGAAGTACAAGAGGAGCTGGAAGAGAACGGGGTTAGAGCTAGGGTCGACTAGGAGACCCCCCAAGGCCGGTGGTCCTAGCTCCTTCCGATGTTAGCGTTGCCCTGAAGGGGCGCAGCGGGTGTATCGGGCCAACACTCCCACTCGGTTTCGTTGGCACCGGTTGGTTTCCACCGAGGACCATAAAACTGTGGTTTTAACCCTGAAGGGGCCTAAGTCGCGATCAATTAAGATCTGACTGAGATAAGATATCAGCCGCCGCCTCGAAAAAGGCAGCTTTTGATTAAAATATGTGCAGTCGGCGGGGCGACTGCGGGGCACTGCAGCGGGGCGCAGCGAGACGATCGACGAGAGAGAGCAGTGCGCAAGCGACACGTCCTCTCGCGGCGAGCTTCAACGGGCGAGTGATACTACCCCATCCCCCACTTCACCACTATATAATTTCGTCCTAAGTGGCGGCCGCGCGTCATTTCCTATCCGAGCGTCGGAGCGTGCACATAGATGCGTCTATCTTTTCTTATTACATGCTAGATTACTATTTCTATCTTATATCTACGTAATATTTTATAAAACACAAACATAACATAGCTTTTATTTTTCCGCCTTAAAAGTGTACATTTTTCTTTTATTCTTATGAAACACAAACAACAAATAACGAAACATAATCATACTTATTTTCTACCTACGTCTATTTATATTTTGATTAGATTATCATGGAACATAATAAATTAAAACGTTTTGTGCAAGATGTACATAGGTTGAAGTGAGCACTACCTGCACCCCTGTCGCCGCATGTGGTTTCTTACCATTCTGTCGTGCACAGAAATGTACAGGGGGTTGGGACGATAGTCTTAGTGCAAACGTGACTATGTTCGTTTTTTGGAGGTTTATGGTGAGCAAATTACTTACAAGCCAGTTCCTTGTGATTTTTAATGCTAATGCAGCATTTAAAAAAGTATACTGCCAATTTGGGCCATGAACAACAATACAAGTATCGTCAGCATATGTGATAACTTTAGAGTGGGGTAGGGACAGTTTACATAAGTCATTTACGTACTTATATGTTAAACAAGGTAGGACCCAGCACACTACCCTGCGGGACACCATCATTTAGTGTTTCCTCCTTACTAATATAATTTCCAATTTTTACAATTTGTGTACGATCGCTTATACAATGTGGAGATGACAATATGACTTTAAATGAAAACACTGGCAATACTGGTTTATAGAAACATTTGTAAACTATCAAATAAATCCGAACATCGAAATTAAAAAAATATTTTTTCACACAAAAAATCAAATGAATATATCCAATATTCATTTGATTTTTTGTGTGACGGTTGGGAATATAATGAATTATACGAAGTTTCATTTATGATCATATTGTCCTCCCCACATTGTATAGCTCTTAAAACTAACAAAATGAATGAACAATTCAAACATTTTGTTTGATATCTTCGTTACTAAATACATTAGAAACTTAAGAATAAAATACGATCAAAATCAACCTATGAGATAAACACATTAAATATTTATAATAATTTGCTTACTACAGTACCTTGTGAAATAGTAGGAATGCCATCGCATTCCTACTATTTCACTGTTTTCTGGACGAAGCACTATCAACAATACGAAGATCGTAAATAATTTTGACAGCGTTAAGCGCACGTCCACCTCGCTTTGTTTGCCGCGGCTAACTGACTAATAGTAGAAGCACGTTGTGACCTGAATTGTAGTAGGCATCAAATAAACATCGACAAAATTATAAAGTTTCTAGGTACGGATGGTGATGAAGTTTTTATTGTGACAATTTGAAAAGATAGCTTTTCTTTTACTATTAATGAGTTAAAAAAACATTTAAATACTTAAACAATAGGTCAGAAGTTTGCTTTCCAGATACCGTATTAATTAAATTCTTGAATTCGAATATTGGCAAATAAACATGAAAATACATGCCGAGGTCCCTATTTGGAAACGGAGAGGAATGATTTTTCACGCAGTTTTAATTGATTTTTTTTTACAATTAACCAATATAAATGTAAAATTACCGATACTACTTTTAAAGGGACTATGTCTTTACGCACTACGCAAAATATATATTGCATTAACTAAGAAATAAGTGGTAAAATTTGTCCGGAAACCGTTTTTGCACGAAACCACGGAACGACCCAAAAAGCTAAATGGGTCATACACAATATCGCGTCTCAAAAAGTAAAAAAAAAAAGTCAGATAACGATTTGAAATTTGTTATTTATTATTATTTTGGTATTAAAAGTTTTGTGTATGTGTATGCTTGATGGTCCAATTATAGAGAACTCACACAAATTATTATTTGACTCCAAAATAAAACATCAGAAGGTTAGGTAAAACTTGTTGTCTATATTGTTCGGTAAATTAATAACGTTACAAACACTGCACACGAAAGCTGGGAGACGACTGGAGGCGGGGAGCGATCGCTTTGCTACCAGTATTTGCTAACTTGCATTTTCAATTACGATTGTGTCACTACAGTATTCCTCCCCTTTTTTTTTAATTTTGCAAAAAATTTAAGAATACAACATAAACTCTAACATTTTAAACTTACATTTAACAACACTCTGTACATAGATACATTGTGCTTCGCAACGAAACTGATAACATTGGAATGTCGATGTATGAACACTTTACAATAACAAAAGTATTATGTTACATGAATGTTTTATGTTACAAGATTAGTTAACCGACATGATAAAAGAGGTAATGTTTGATGTTACTAGATGTACTATAACAACCAATTATGTAATAAAGTACTATTGATACAAGTTTTACATTTTTTCTTAAATCCTACGCACCTTTCATAGAGGGATAGTTTGATAAACACTACCTAGTATGTTTGCTGTACTGGCTGGGCTGAAGGTTGAGTGACATTTACTGGTTGTGGTTGAGCCTGACCTTTTTCTAACGTGGAAACGATATCTTTCACTAAAACTTTTCTTGTCTGTCGTCCACAGTATTTGCATCCTCTGAACGTAATAGCGACCAAAACGACGATGACCACCAGGATAGTAACAAAACTGTATACTTCCAATTTTCCCTCTAACGTCGATGTGCTTGCTCCGTTAGCACCGCTTTGCGCGATAACCACTTCCGAAGTCTTACTTTTCGAGTTGCCCATTTTATTAAAATTTAGGCTGTTACAATTTAATTATGAAAAACAAACTACTAGCGTCCGTCTATGAAAAAGTGCGAAAACAATAACTGTACTAACTTAAATACCAAACAGTATGCGCATACTATGCTAAACCTACTTTTACAAAAAATGTCATTTTGTCAAAACTGCGGATTGTGCAAGTGATCAGTTTGCGCAATCCTTTCTTAAACAGAATGAGATTTGTTGTAAAGACTTAAAAGATAATTAATTCTTGGTTATTTACCAAAGTACATTTAATAACCAGCATGTGTAACCTACTTTTTACCGACATGCGAAACAATGTAGTTGTATTCACTACTATTGTCAACTTAGCATTTGTCATACTGTAAATACATAACAGTAGTACCACTACGATGTTTTAACCTTACTTATAAACTTATACACTTATTATCTATAGTAACTAATCGTCATCGAAAAACCGTGTTTTCTTAACTACGCGACCGTAACGTGTAACTTTATCGGTAGATTGTGGTTTATTGCTATTCTCGTCCGTTGGAACACTGTCTTTCGATGTCGACTGGTCCTTCTTATTTTCCTTATAACTACAATTATTGTCATTATCCGAGTCGTTTTCGTCTAATAAAAATGCTGGTTTCAATCTGTCGATTGAAATACATGCTTGTCTAACATTTAAGTCTATGACGTAATGTTTATCGCTCCTACTTATGACGCGGTACGGTCCGTCATATGGGGGCTGCAGAGGCTTACGCAGCATATCATTACGTATAAAAACATATTTGCAAACCTTTAATTCGGGGTGTATAAACATAGAACGTGGTCTATCTTCTCTAGTGGAACTTCTAAATTTACCTATCGTGTCGCGCAATTTATCTACATAAGTATCGAAATCCGAGTTGTCTGTTTTTCCACAGTCATAAAAATCTCCTGGCAATCTCATAGTACGGCCGTAGATAAGTTCTGCTGCACTATAACCCATGTCGCTTCTAACTGCAACACGTAATCCTAACAAAACTGTATGTAATTCGTTAACCCATGACTCTGAACTTAGCGTAGCCATTAATGCTGCTTTTAAACTTCTGTGCCATCTTTCCACCAGTCCATTACTCTGCGGATGGAAAGCTGTAGTTCTTACTCTACTTATGCCTAATAATTTCATTAACTGTCTAAATAAGTTACTCTCGAACTGCCTACCTTGGTCGCTAGTAAGTTTAATAGGACAACCAAATCGCGAGATCCACCCATCGTACAGCGCCCTAGCAACCGTCTCGGCTGTTATATCTTTTAAGGGTATGGCTTCCGGCCACCTAGTAAAGCGATCTATTATTGTTAGGCAATACCTATACCCGTCTTCGGTAATCGTTAAAGGTCCTATCAAATCAATGTGGATGTGCTCAAATCTATCACACTTTGGAAAATGACCTAAGTTCGATACTGTGTGCCTTTGTACTTTTGCTCTTTGGCAACCTATGCAACTTCTGGCCCACCTTGTTATATCCTTGTTCATGCTAGGCCAAAAATATCTTTGCGAGACTAATTTCTTTGATACCTTAATTCCAGGGTGACTAAGGTTATGGACACTGTCAAAAGCTGTCTTTCTAAAACTTTCAGGTAAATAAGGTCGTGCTACGGGTCCTGAAATCTCACAATATATAGGCTTATCCACTATAGGATTGCTAAGTTTCTTAATAACAACGTTACTGTTCTTATTATCGGTATTCAACATACTTGTAATATAAGTATCAGTTTCCTGTGCTACTGCTAGTTCTGCGAAATCAATGGTAGTCGGGCAGTGAATTTCCACGACACGCGATAGTGAGTCAGCAACTGTATTCTGCTGCCCGCTAACATGGCGTATATCCGTTGTAAACTCACTGATAAATAATAAATATCTAGTTCGCCTAGGCGTTTCTGTATTACTGTTTAATTTAGAAAAAGCGTATGTCAACGGCTTATGGTCAGTAAAAACAACTAATTCTCGACCTTCGAATAATTTTCTAAAATACTGTATTGCCATATAAATTGCTAATAGCTCACGATCGTACGTACTGTATTTCTTTTGAGTATCTGAGAGCTTTTTTGAATAATATCCTAATGGTTCCCATTTTCCATCGATGCGTTGTTGAAGTACTGCGCCCACACATGTGTCAGACGCGTCGCACATAAGCGAAATCGGGACATTGTTACAGGGATACGACAATGTAACCGCTTTTTGCAGGCTGAGCTTACATTGTTCGAATGCTAAGTTTGCACTATTGTCCCAGGGTATTTTAGTCTTATCCTGTTTCTTAGAATGATGAATGAACTTATTAAGAACCGTCTGTGACTCTACTGCTTTCGGAATGTGTGGCCTATAAAAATTTAGCATCCCTAGAAATCTGCGTAATTGCTCTACTGTTTCCGGTTTAGGGAAATTGACTATTGCCTGTAGTCTAGATTCTAATGGCCTAATGCCCTTACAAGAAACTTCAAATCCTAAAAAATCTATTTTCTCTTGACCAAATTCGCATTTAGAGACGTTGATAGTTATACCAAACCTACTTAATCTTTCGCATACGGCTTTAAGATGTTCTCTATGCTGTGATTCGTTATCGCTTGCTATGATGACGTCATCTATGTAATTAAAAATAAAATCCAACCCTAGTAATACCTCTGTTGTCATGAACCGTTGGAAAGTTTGGGCCGCGTTCCGTAAGCCAAAACTCATCCTATTAAACTCAAAAAGTCCGAAGGGCGTGATAATCGCCGTTTTTTCCACGTCATCAGGGTGAATGGGTATGTAATGGTATGCTCTTTTAACATCAATTCGAGAAAATATTTTTTTATTCGCTAACAAATAGGTAAAATCCTGTAACCGGGGCACTGGAAAACGATCTGGTTTTGTAACTGAATTCAATCTCCTATAATCGCCGCACGGTCTAATTTCACCATTCTTTTTCGGTACCACATGCAACGGACTAGCCCACGGACTCTTACTAGGCCTGCATATTCCCATTTCCTGCATAATCCTAAACTCATCTTTAACTTTAGCATACCGCTCGGGCGGCAGCGGCCTAGCCCGTGTGTATAACGGTGGTCCGGTCGTTTCAATATGATGAAAAACAGAATGTTTAGGGGGTTCTTTGAAAGATGTAGGCCTCGTAATGTCGGGGTAGCTAGTGATAATATCGTAATACGGATGGTTACAATCTAAAGTTTTAATTGATGATTGCAAACTACTTACAATTGATGCCGTAATGTTACATTCAGTTACCTGGTCAATCAACCGTTTCGTTCTTAAATCCACTAGCAGGTTGTGATAACTTAAAAAGTCCGCTCCGAGGATCGGCTGCCTGACGTCCGCGATGACAAAATCCCAGCGAAAACTCCGCCGTAATTTTAAATTTAGCACTAAAGTTTTAACACCAAAAGTCTTGATTTCCGTACCGTTTGCTGCATAGAGTTTGAACTTGCTACACGATACTGTCCTATGTCTATTGTGCACTGGTATAACAGAAATATCAGCTCCAGTATCCACTAAAAAATTTTGACCGCTGTTCAAATCCGTGACGCAGAGGCGGTGTGCGGGAACAATGGTACAGATTTCCGCCGTCGGCTGTACCAGCTTTAGTTTTCCGCAGGTTTCTTCCAAGCGCAGGGTTCGACGCATTTTCGTGCGTTCTCAGCGTATCGAAAATGGTAGAAACATAACCAATTAGGGTTTCTGGTAGAAGACCGTGTGTTACTCTTAACCCGCGTTGTGCGACCTTGGCTGCGATTTCTATTACGGTACCTATTTCCATAAGTTTGTTTCTCGAGTTTCTCAAACGTAGCACTCAATTTGGCTATCTCGGCGAGAATCACGCTGTCCGAGGTTGAGGCAGGGGCTTGCGACTCCTGGCTAACCACCGCGATGGTGCTGGCCTTGGTCGCCTCGTGCACGTCGTCTGCGATGACGGCCAGTTTCTCCAGGTCCTTATTCTCCGTGACAACTAACAAAGCACGTACAGTAGTAGGTAATAGATTCTGCCAAAGCACTCTTAATGTGTCATCAGGTATCTTGTCGCGCGCCAGATCTCTCATTCGCCTTAATAGCTGTGATGGCTTCTGGTCACCGAGCTGCATTTCGCTTATTAATTTTTCAATTTGCCTATTTTTCGAGTCTTCGAATATCGAGATCAATTTATTTTTAAGAGCTTCGTATTTGTTAGTTTCCGGTGGGTTTAACAAAAAATCCGTTATCTGATTTATTGCGTCAGGTCCAAGTTTCGAGACCACAAGGTCATATTTTGAGGCGTCTCCCAGCTTTTGTGGCGCCAGCACTGCTTCCGTCCGTATAAACCACACTCTCGGCTGATGCGTCCAAAATTCAGAAATTCGTGACGACACCGTTATTGCTGCAAGGTCGGGGATCCCGGCGGACGGCGATGACGTGGCCATGGTAATTTAGTTGAATTTCACTCGCTTTCTACCGAATACTGTTCAAACACGGGTCACCACTTTTGTGTATGTGTATGCTTGATGGTCCAATTATAGAGAACTCACACAAATTATTATTTGACTTCAAAATAAAACATCAGAAGGTTAGGTAAAACTTGTTGTCTATATTGTTCGGTAAATTAATAACGTTACAAACACTGCACACGAAAGCTGGGAGACGACTGGAGGCGGGGAGCGATCGCTTTGCTACCAGTATTTGCTAACTTGCATTTTCAATTACGATTGTGTCACTACAAAAGTCTTACAAAACTATCAAAATAGGTCAGTCTTCATTATTTTCGTCAAAAATCACATTTTTTAATATTCTAAGTCTACAGGTGAGATCGCTTAGTATACAGAAAATAACAGAAATATACTTTAATTTAATATCTTATACAGTGTGTCCGGACATGGACTAGCGATATTCTAAATACTTAAATATAAACTATTTTAAAGTACAATTACACTCTAGGCTTGGGTCCAATATACTCATACTGAGATAAAAATAGGCTTATTCGAAAGGCAATAACATTGTCTACCATCTGCATTACAAAGCAATGTGTTCACAATTCCATATCTTCAACAATAACTCTTAAAGTATTAGACTTACAGTTGTAAATTGTTTATGTTGTATTGTAGCTTAGCTCAAAATCTGTCGATCTAGTAAAAAAAAAAAAGTTGTCGGGTATGTTTTTGTAGTAATTAACAATTATTGGTTGAATTGCATAATTTTTCTTTATTTTTCGACTTTCACGTTTTTTTTTAAAAGTTATGGAATTGTAAACACATTGCTTTGTAATGCAGATGGTAGACAATATTATTGCCTTTCGAATAAGCCTATTTTTATCTCAGTTTGACAAAAACTTTGGGATATATCATATTTTTTGTACTCGCTTAGAGCATATTTCAACAAAATGGCTGCCACATAGCGGGGAAGTGTATTGGACCCAAGCCTAGAGTGTAATTGTACTTTAAAATAGTTTATATTTAAGTATTTAGAATATCGCTAGTCCATGTCCGGAAACACTGTATAAAACAATCATAATTAAATTTGACTTTTATAACAATCAATAGTACTTATTTTTCTTAATCATAGTCATTAATAATATAAGCAAAACAAAAACAGTTAGGAACTTTAAAAAAATAATCGAAAAATGTCCACATTAAAGACATATCCTCATGTAGAAGATATATGTATTAAAATATAGCCTCATCATCGGAATCATCCCATCTTTTAGGAATCGGTAGTTTTTTTGGGGGAACTGTTTCCATTGCTGAATCAGAGTCTTCTGATTCTATGATTAGACGAGTTCTTTTGGTAGGTCTGACATTTTGTATAAAGGCATCAGTTGTGTCGTCGGGTGTCAACCTATCACTGAGTCCAGGTGAAATTGACACAGTCGAAGCATCAGGAGTTGCTGGTCGTTCAGGAGTATCTGGAGCTTCTGGACTATTTGGAGCTTCTGGACTATTTAGAGCTTCTGGAGTTTTTGCAGATTCAATGAAACTTGGAATGTCAGATTCATAGTAGACATTAATTTGCCCAAGCTCATAATGTGGACATTTTACATGTGCGCCACAAGTTAAGCAACTCAAACGTCTAGCGTGTATAACTCTTGGCTCCCTAATGCTCCAAGCTAATTGATGGATTTCACGTGTACCCTTAAACGGCCGTAAAATACTTTTATCCAAAATTTGTTGGATTTCAGGAATAAGAAATTCGTTAATTATGTAAGCCTCAATTCGTTTACTGTTTGTAGACAAACAAGACATCAATCCTTCCAAATTTTGAACATCGTTGTCTCGTGCTACATAAGCATCACAGGTGCGTTTAATACACCCACCGACACCATCAGGTGCGCCCTTACCGTGACCCCTTTCACTGTAATGCCACGTAATTGTCTCTATACCAAACTCCTTACTTATAAAGGTAGCAATCAAGTTAAACATAGATTTATTTCGGTACTGAGTTGACGGACCATCACTTAAAATATGTAAGTGTTTCAAATTGGGAGACAGCTCCTTTATTCTCGCTGTTAAAGCTTTCAAGTGAACACATATTAGGACAGGGTCATGCCTAATATTTTCTGAGGCTGTACAAAAAGATGTTGTTTTTATAAAATTATTATATTACTTATATACTTATTATATTTTTATATTTGCATTCCAGTTTTCTTCACAAATGTCTTATGTAAATTTAAGAGAGAATCGTTTAAAAAATGTATTTGCTTTTTTACTTTCCTACGCGTAATCGTATATTTTTTTCCTGATGTAGTTCTACTATTGCGATCTTGCAACAAAAAGTCATGAACTGCTTTTCTTGTCTCTTGAGCTGACTTGGTAGTTATTTCTTTTTGTTTTCTTGGTTCTTCTTTTTTTGACTCTACTTCCTTTAATTGACTCTTTCTAATATTTCGCATTCTATATTTTGATAATTTGGACTCCAACTCGTGTATTCTTTTTTTTCAGATAAATATTTTCTGTCTTAAGTAGTCGTCTGTTCCGTTCTGCTACTGCTCTACCACTGTGGGCACGTGATCGTGTAGGAGTGGAGAGTGGAGTATTAATTTCCGAAAAATCATGCATAGTTTGATTTTTTTCCTTCTCGCGTTTCTTCTTTGCTTTCTCTCTCCATAGTTTCCGCATTTGTCTTTGTTTTCTAGGAGTAAAGTCTTTAATGGTTTTTATAAGCCCTTGTTGTTTTTTCTTCTGATATCTTTCTTTATCCTTTCTTCTTCTTTCTTCCAGATCTGCTTGACTCATTTTAGCTGGAGCGCGACGTATGCTTAGTTTTTTCTGTTCACGCCTTCTTATTTTTTTTTCTTCTTCAGATAGTTTAGTTGTAGATCTACTTCTTCGCGGCATCCTAAAGCAAAAGAAATGAGTGTCATACAATGTTTTCAGATACGACAATAATGTCCAAATACTTACTCAACTACTTAAATTTAAGATGCCGTTAAGTCTCGTGCTGTTGAGTGTAGTATAGTATTACTTTGTGTAAAAGTGACTGTGAAGTTACTTTGACATAAAGTTATAGATATAGTTAATTCTCGTACTGCCAAATCCACTGCATCTATTTGTGTCTTTCCTGTAGACATAGATTCTTCTGTAGACAAGTAAATCTACAGAAAAGATTTCTACAAGAGATACTTACACATTGTTAAGAACAGACAGCGGGCATATTTTTGAGGTTAGAAATCCAACAAACAAGTGTTTGCACATTACTCCCTTAAATATACATCGTTACTATAATTAAACATTTTAAATCATTGTACTTACTTTTCAACACGTCACCAAGGAAAGACGCACTGAAGTTTGACAAAAACTTGTTTCAAATTAAAAATAAGTTTTTGTGATAATTTGCACGGGCCGTTATAAAACTTTTAATCGATGACTGACAGATATAGCAATGCTGCCAACCTATAAAATAAAAACTAAAATACGTTCCTTTACATGCAGATTTTTGATGTATTTTTTGTCTACAGGAAGAGACCAAGAAACTGAGACCACCATGTTTATTAACTTTATTTAAATATTAAACAACGCGAATATTTTGATAAATAATTTAATATGAACCTAAGTATATTTTGGATATTGTTGCAAGAAGAAATATGGAAAAACTAAATGTGGAATATTTTTAATTGCCACTTAAAGTCCAGTACTCAGTATTTGAACATTCTACAAGAGGGGACTTTTTTCATTAAATATTGAAAACCAATCATTAAAATGTTATGAAAATACTTTTGTTTTTGCATAGAATAATCCATTAATAATCAGTCTATATATATATATATATATATATATATATATCCTGTCCTGCCTGTGAAGTCCTGAAGTAATTTGTTGTGTTTCCGTGTAAGATTGCTCCTGAACTAGTTCGATGGTTAAACTTGGCTGTTGCTTGTTTGCGCTTGGTTGTGAGTCTGTATTACCTGATTGTAAACTACTGTCTTGAGTTTGTTCTTCAGATAGCGTCTCATCTACATCTATATCCGTTGTTTTATCAAGAAAAGTCAACATATCATAGAAACTGTATTTTTTTTCTTTTGGCTGGCTGAGCCAGACGGCTGCTTCTTATCGGAAGACTTCTCTTTACTATAAGTGTCTCTGGCTGTACGCCAGCGCTGTTGAATTTTCTTATTGAGACTGTGGTCACTGACTACCAGGTGTTGGACAAAATCGACCAAAATGTTTTTACACCAAATAAAACCAAAAGGCTAACATTTAATACACCTAGGGCATGTAATAGTTATTTTATTGATTTTGGTTTATTATGTTTATTTTTGTGTGTTCTGTTTATTCTGTTCAATACCAAAACAGAAAGATATTAACACTACTACTAACATCTTTTTTTAACTAATATTTGCTAACATTCACACATTAACTCTTTATTTCAGTGAGGAAGAAATTTAAACCGGACGATGGCAGGAGCTCTAGGAACCAAGCCATCGCTGAATATTATATTGCTAAAAAGCAGTGCATAAATGATAAGTTAGATAATATAAAGTTAGAAAATGAGAATTTAAAATTAAGAAATTTAGAATTAAAATTAAATAATGATAAACTTATTTTGGAAAAAGAAATATTGCAATTAGAATTAGAGAAGTTAAGGCAGCAGCAGTGAACATAATTGTGTTTTAATTAATGTGGGAAATATTAATTTAAAGCAAATGTGTTATAATTATAAGTGGTCAAAATGGACGTTATCAGTGAGTGAATTTAGAAGTAGGTACTTCATATCTATTATAAGTAAGTTTTGCATGTTTTTAAACTTATAAAGTTGCTATAGGTATATAATACACTTAAGACCAAGTAAATAGGTAAGTACTTAACATTAAGGTGTTTTTTATCTTTATATATATAATTCTTCTGTGAGTGTGTATGTCACTGAACTTCTCTCAAACGACTGGACCGATTTTGATGAAATTTTTTGTGTGTGTTCGGTTTTGTCCGCTGTCCGCTGTATTTCGCTTTATACGTAGCGGGCCGCTAGTATTGTTATAAGTTTAATGATAAATTAGGCTATTGCCTGAAGGGTGATAAAAATAAATCGAAGTTTATCACTTTATAATTGTTTTATTTTATTATTACTCCTATACTTATAAACATTGATTAGAATTAATCAAGGTATTTTTTATCTAAAATAATTATTTATTAGAGTTGTTCTTTCTACAACATCTTGAACATCTGTGTAGTTTACATCTTCAACTATAGTAGCTATTGTAGGAAGTTCCACTTCTGCTGGAACTTCCTCCAAATTATAAATCCTACAAAGGTTGTGCAATACTGCAGTTGCAATTATAATTGCTGGAACTTTAGGCAGAGACAAGCGTAATGTTAATGCCACTACAGGGAAACGACGCTTCCAGATCCCAAATGTTCTGTAAAAGAGAAACAAAAATAATATACATATTTTGAAGTACAGTAATGCAATCCAGCAAGCTATAATAATTTTTTTTTTTATTACTACCTCTCTATTGTATTCCTAGTTTTAATGTGTACTTCATTATAGCGCTGTTCAGCTTCACTAATAGGATTTATGACTGGTGTCAATAAATATGGCCTCTTTGGATATGCACTGTCACCAAGCATCCAGCGGTTACCAAACTCACCTGCATCACATTGAGCTGTAATAGAATATTTGTAAAATCAGTGTACGTTATAAATATTTAAATTAAAATAAAAGATAAGTGAGGTACCTCTCAGAATTGAGTTATTAAATATTGTGGCATCATGGGCCGAACCTGGCCATCGGGCAACTACATTCATGAATTTCAAGTCAGCATCACAGATTGCTTGAACATTCAAGGAGAAGTATCCCTTACGGTTTCTATATTCCTCACCAATTACATGACCTGAAGAAAATATCATAATTAGACAACTTCAGATCAATGAACCAGGTAGGTATATTATTTAAAACTTACATGGTGATTGGATGAGTGCAATCAACTGCAGCAAGAACTCTAGGAAACCCTGCTATTTGGAAGAACTTCTCGGCACTTTGTTGGGTACTTCTATAAATTCATCATACAGGCTAGCGATTGCTGATGATACATCACCAACTATCCTACCTGCTGTCGAAATAGAGACCCCAACAAAGTCTGCCACAGATATTAACATTGTTCCCAAGGCATAAAACCGTAATGTTAATAAAAGTTGATGTAGTGGCGATACTCCATGGTTCTTGAAAAATAACCATTTATATGTTTACGCTGGTGTCTAATGTACCTAATTCAATGTTTTGCATCACAAAATAATTACCTTGTAGATGTAACACGGATAAACGGCATTAATTTGGTTAGTAGCGACTGAAAACCTACTTTATTTAACCTAAATCGAAAGGTGAAGTCAGCATCATCCAGACTTTGCATATAATTTACTCTGATTCGTCGTACTTTATAAGCGCGGTGTCTATCCTCAGCTTCACTGTCAGTTGTATCCCAATCGGATAATTGAGTCAAGGCTTCCAAATCATCACTATCACTTGACGAAAGCATTTTACGATAAAGTTGTTTAATATTACCGTGTAATCCACCGAAATCCTCGGATTGCAATCTGCGATCGTTTACACCAATCGAACCAAACGTCAAGATGCACGGATAGGATATTGACACGTGCAAACTGTCAATCTATGGTCATTTCGAACAGAGGGCAATCTTTAATCTGTAACCCGTCCTCTCAAAGATAGATTGATTTTAAGGATTGGAAACTCTATCCGTGGATTGATTATTGACACGCATTTCTCTAAAAATGGATTGAAATATCTATCTTAGATAGCAAAATTTGGATCAGGATTGATTATTAATATCGGGCGTTAATACAAAGATTAAATATATTTGCAAGAATCGGAGCGATATCGTCAATAATTGAAATTAGTATTTTAATAGATATGCCCCATAGATCTTCTGTATTTTTCATATTTAAGCTTTTAAATGCTTTTTTAACCATAAGAGGAGATACTTGGCTAAATTCAAAATTTGGTATGTCTCTTTTTAAAAAAATCTTTGCCAGAGATTCTGCTAATGAAGGGGACGAATGTAAAGATTTCGTGACCTCGATCGGAACATTAGTAAAGTATTGTTCGAAAGCGCTTGCAACTTCCGCGTTGACTGAAATTATTTTATTATTTATTTTCAAATTCAGATCTGTGTCCTGTTTATTGTTTTTTCCTGTTTCCGTATTTATTATCTTCCATGCTGTTTTAATTTTACTATCGGATTTCATTATTTGTTTACTAACGAGTTTTGATTTAGCTTCAATGCATACTTTTTTAAAACACTTAGAATATTTCCGCACATAATTATGAAAACCTACGTCAGAGGTTAATGATTTTTCATAATAAAGTTTGTAAAGCACATCTCTACTTTTCCTAATGCCGGTTGTGGACCATTCATTAAATTTACTATTTCTACGTTGGGAAATTCTTCTAGGAGGGCATGACTTATTAAATGATTTACTTATTATATTGAGTAACTTGTTATAATTTATATTGGGGTCCTTCGAGGTAAAATTAGTGTTACATAATTGCATTTTAATTAACTCCTGCATAGAATGTAATTTATTCCCTGTTAAAGATCTAACCATGATATACTTGTTAATAGGTAGCCTTTTGTTAGTCTCTATAGAGATCAGTTGTCCCATGTGGTCTGATCTAACACCGCTGACTATTGAAGAGCCTTAAACTGCGCAATTTGAAAAAATATTATCAATACAAGTAATGGAAGTAGCAGTAAACCTAGTGGGTTCATTAAAAATATTTTCCAAATTAAAAGATTTAAATAAAGCTAAAAGTTGCCGTTTTTCAGGTGATTCTATTAGGATATCAATGTTTAAATTACCACAAACAAAAATGTGTTTCTTGCATTTAAAAACTTTCCTAAGAACATCTTCCATTACTGTCAAAAACATTGGAAATCTTGAAAGCTTATTCCAAAGAATAGCTATTGCAACCACTATTTGGTTTAATTAACGGCGCATACTAGTTATTTAACTTTGTATATGGACTCAAAAATTATTAGATTCAGTAAAATGACAAATTTGTCCACACATTTTTGAAATTTTTATATGCAGAAATCTGCCATTTTACTGAAGCAGATTATTTGTCAGCTTTTACATAAATTTTTTTTCAGATATTTGGCAACTGGGAACACGTTCACTGATCTACATTTTTCCTACTTTATAGGAATAGCAACGATAAGCCAAATAGTAAGACAAGTTTTTAGTGCTATTGTCATTGATTTGAAATATGAATGCATTCCGACGCCTAGTGAGAGCAAATGGAAAGAAATCGCACAAGGATTTCTCGCCAATGCAAATTTCCCAAACTGCCTGGGCGCAATTGATGGGAAGCACATACGAATAATTTGTCCACCGCAAAGTGGGTCAATAAATTTTAATTATAAGAAATATTTTTCCATAGTACTCTTTGCGATGTGTGACGCTGATTATAATTTTACATACAGCAATGTTGGTGCGAGCGGAAGTACAGTACGCGCGGCATAAGTTGGCCGGAGTGAAGTTCGCCGTTTTAATGCGCAGTGGATTGTTTACGTTAAAAATTGTGTACTGCGCAACCAAAAACTGACAAACAGCTAACTTCACTCCGGCCAACTTATGCCGCGCGTACTGTAATGCCGATTCAGCTATTTTCAAAAATAAGAAATAAGAAATAATTTATTGAGTAAACATTTTTTTGCTAAGATAGTTTAAACTAGGTAATACAAAGTATAAATTAGTTACAATATAATACATGTGCCTGAACTAGGTAATCCTGTGTTTCAGGCAAAAAGAGCTAATAAAGACTAAAATAATCACAAACTAAATACACATTAATAAAAATAAATTATAAATTAACCGAAGGATAAGTAATCATTAAATATACATATTAATTAACAAAAAATAAATTCCCTAATCAGGTAAAACATCACAAAATCAATAATTAATTTTACTTAAGCACGATTAGTAAATTCTCTGTATCTTCGTAGGACATACTTTTTAGGGCCTCCTGGAGATTTTTTTTACAGTTACTTAAGTTTAGGTGGTAGATATTAATTTTTGCATTAAGCCTGTTGTAGAGAAGTGGTCCTAGGAAAACATAAAATTTTGTTGTAAATGCACGTTTAGTTCCTGTATTTTGAACGCAAACTATATCTTTCCTTCTTTTATTAGTATAGTCAGTGTTGTAAGGAAGTGCTACATGGGTCATACACAAAACGGGTTATAAAAATATTCGAAATAAAAAGTCGTTAATTTTTTTTCAAATCAGTCTCATTTATTAGGTAATCTTACAAGTAATTAGAAATTAATCAAAAACCAGATCGTTATTCCGATTTCAGCAAGTTATTTAACTTTAATTTTTTTTTACGTCCACAGAAAAGACCCCTTTCCACAGAAGAGAGGTTAATCACTGTCATAATGACATTTACTTGCCATTTAAACTCGTAATAATTAACAAAAGTTATCCAGCCAATTATAGGTACTTTGGAAAATACAAACAAAAAAAATCTTACCTTTTTCTTACTACTTCTTACTACTTATCTTTTTCTTTGATAATATTAGTAATAAAATGTAATTTTTCAAGGGTTCAAATATTGGAATTATACCAAATATTTTGATTATTTTTCATTTTAGCCTCTTATCTTGATCAATAAAATGTCAAACTAATAAAAAATTAACATAAAAATATGCTTTCAAAAAATGTTTTCATCACTATCATCATTTTCAAAGAACGATGGTCGTACTTTAGGTTTTTTAGGTGGTGTAACTGAGTCATCAGAATAGTTATTCTCACAGAGAATCCTCTTTCGTGGAGTACACGGTTGACTAGTCACATTGTTTAAAAGTTCTGGAGAAGGTGTTAACAACAATGGCGAAGGAGTTCTTGGTCCAGTGATAGTTGATAGAGATGCAGTTCTATGAGAAGATGGCGAACTAGTCATAGAAATACTTGACGAAGGTCTCGAAGAACCTACTGATGAATCTTCTACAGGACCTGAGACACCTTCAATATGAATTTGTCCTATTTCAAAATGAGGGCAACGAACGTGAGTGGCGCATGAAATACAGCTTAATCTCCTGGCGTGCAGTAAATTAGGTTCAGTAGCGTTCCATACAACTTGGTGGATTTGGAAGGTACCTTTAAACGGACGACATTTATTTTCATCCACTATTCTCTGTATTTCAGGAACATGGGTATCATCAACAGGAACAATTTCGATACCTTTACAATTGTCCTTCAAACAACTGACAAAACTGTCAATATTTGTGATATCTTTTCCATGGGCAACAATATTGTCACAGGTTCGTTTTACACAGCCACCAACACCATCAGGTGCTCCCTTGCCATGACCAGCTTCACTAAAATGCCACACGATCCTCTCTGCATTGGAGATTTTACTCACATAATTTACAATTAAATGGAACATAGTCTTGTTCCGATATTGCGTTGTAGGCCCATCGCTTAGAATATGTAATTCCTTCAAATGTGGCGAGATAATTTTAATTTTTTCAATTATAGGTGTCAGATGTGCGCAAATAAGAACGGGATCGTGTCTCAAATTTTCAGATACCGAACAGAAAGACGTAGTTTTTACTACGTTTTGTGGCGGTTCTAAATTAGTAGAATAGTAGACGCACGTATGTAATGAAAGTTGCGATTTAGATCCCCCAAAATGGGCTGATTGAATTTCAGATCCGTACTTGCAAGAATAGTTTTCCGAAAAGTCTATATGTAGTAACCCCTCAGATGGTGAAAGACTTTGTTTTATGAATTTTATAGCGTTATACTGATTAGTGATGTTGGCAAGATGCTGCATGAATATAGGTAGGTTTTTATTTAAAATATTAACAAGCAATTGATGCGATGTCTTTACGTTTTCTTTAACAGTTTTCTTGCAAATCTTCTCATTGCCTTTAATTATTACACTAAAGTTCTTAGTTACCCATCTTTGGTAAATTATTGTATCATTGCCATTTAACAAAGTGTACATTGGAACTCTTTCAGAACATTGTGAACATTTCCGTTCCAAGCAAGAAACACTAAAAGCATTATTACAGCAAAGAGATTTTGCTAAATCGGTGGCAGAATTATGATTTAATATCTTATTTTGGTGTAAGGCTCGAACAATATAATCATTATTCGTATGAACGGCACACAGGCAAGTGTTTCTTGACGCGGCTTTAGGAAACATTACCCAGAATGGACGATGTCGGCGGAATGTTTCATATGAGACGTTCAAACCAGTCGTATTATTAAATTTTTTATGAAGATTTAGAAGTGTATCATTTAAAAGACGTATTTGCTTTTTGACTTTTCTGCGCGTGATCGTTTCCTTTTTACCAGCTGTTAGTCTGCTATTTTCATCATTGATTAAAAAATCATGTATCCTTTTTCTTAAGCCAATATTTATGATAATCTCCTGTCCTTTATTTTTTTTTAATCTTATTATTCGCATCCTATATTTAGAGAGCTTACCTTCTAAAATCTTTCTATTAAAAACTGATTTTGAGCCTTCAATATCCGGCGATTTCGTAATCTTATTGCTTTACCCACCTCTACACGTGATTGTGATGAGCGAGAAGAAATCGGTGTATTCACGCGTACTATTTCTTCCGTTCGTTTTCTCAGTCGATCTCTTTCACGTCTTAGCTTGGCTTTTTCACGCCACATTTTTCGCATCTGTCGCTGCTGTCTGGGTGTAAAATCTTTAATTGTCTTCAATAACCCCTTTTGTTTCTTTAGATGATATCTTTCGCGTTCTTTTCTACGTCTTTCTTCTATGGCAGAAGCATCTAATTTAGCTCTAGCTCTTCGCATGCTAAGTTTTTTCTGTTCACGGCGACGTATTTTCTTCTCTTCGTCAGTTAATTGGGTTCTAGACCGACTGGATCGAGGCATTGTACCTGAAACAAACCCAACCATGCTAAGCACCCCACATTTTGCAAAAATTATATCAAGCTCCGTTTTGCGGGTACCGATACCAATAATGCAGTATTTAAATCATACTCTCTCAGCCTGCCGTTTGTTTGACCAACATTGTAGCTTTATTAGCATAGAAAACCGTTAAAATGTTATTTTTTGTGGATATGCATCTTTCCTGTGGACATTTATGTTCACAGGAAAGATGTCCACAGGAGAGATATTTCAAACTAAAATCAAAGCAGCCATTTTATTTTTAAGGTTAGAAAAACAACAAAAGAAACTTTGAAAATACTCCTCAAAAGGCATATCGGCGCAATATTTACTAAAATATACAATAATAACTTACCAAATTACAACCCAAGCAGGAAAGTGTATTGTTCTGTTCTTCTTAATAAAGTAAACGAAGTTATTATTTATATATTTTCTTTATTTTTATGATTTATAATTAATACAATTATGCAGATGCGCTCATGCAATCCGCGGGGGCGGAGGAAGGGGGGTGACGTCTCTTTGCTGCCTGACATTTAACTTTGACATTTGACATTAACCAGGCCTTACATTCTCGATAGTACATCTTCCTCTCTTTCCCCAAAAAAAAATTAACAAAAAAAAAAGGTTTCTTACATAGTAACTAATTACCATACTATCTAATTAAATATTACGGGTACTACACATGTGAAGTTTATACTTCCAAAGTCTACACATCCAGTCTTGTTGAAGATCACCAGATTATTGAGTTCGTACATGATATGAAGTTCTAGTATAAATACAACCATTATGATCTCTTATGTCATAGGATCTGTAACCATTATTTCTTACAATTTGTCCTAAACTCCACTTATTTATATTAGGATATTTTTTATACCATACATATTCATTTAACTTAAAACTAGGTTTTGGTCTGGTGTTTTTATTATAATTTTTAATATTCCTATTTTTTACTTTGTTAAATTCAGTATTAACATTAACATTTAATTTTGGTTTTAGATACTGATGTGTTACAGGCAATTTAGTTTTGATATTTCTATTCATTAACAATTGTGCTGGAGTGAAGTTCGTACCAGACACTGGAGATGACCTGTATTGAAGTAATGCTAACCTGTAATCAGTTTTATCCTCTAAACATTTGATAAGCATTTTCTTTGCAATTTGAACTCCTCGCTCTGCCATACCATTTGATTGAGCATATCTTGGACTAGAGAAAGTAAATTTAAAATCCCAATCATAGGCAAATTTTTTACATTCAGCTGAATCAAAAGGAACATGATCTGCAACAATCTCAGATGGTATACCAAAACAAGAGAATATATCCTTTAAGGCATTTATAACATTTTGTGCAGATTTACTTGGAATATATTTAATCTCCAGCCATTTTGACATATAGTCATACACAATTAAATAATTCTTTCTCCTATGTTCCATAATATCTACACCTAATTTAGAGAAAGGTAAACTTGGTACCTCATGTGACAATAAAGGTTCTTTAATATTGTTATTCTGGTAGGTTTGGCATATAATACAATTCTTAACAATTTTTTCTATATGTGAATCAATGTGGGGCCAGTAATACAACATTCTAGATGTTTGTTTCATTTTAGTTATTCCTAAATGGCCTTCATGTAGTTTATTTAAAATTTCTATTCTTAATGATTTAGGTATAACAAGCCTGTGATTCATAAAAATTAAACACTGATCTACAGATAAGTTTTGTCTGAATTTATAATAACTTTTTAGAGCATCAGGAACATCTTTAATTTTATCTGGCCATCCTATGTTAATTAATTCTAATAATGCACTTAATTCTTCATCATTTGATGTTTCTTTTATCAATTTGTTTTTCTGCTCCTGTGTACATTGTAAATGAGTGGCTAATCCAATACAATGGATCACTTCATACATGTATGTCTTATCCTCTATAGAATCATTTAGGTATGAACGTGATAGTAAGTCAGCTATATGCATTAGTCGACCCTTTAAATATTTGAACTGAATATCATACTTTAATAATTTTAATTTAAGCCTCTGAAGTCTTACAGAAGGAATCTCATGTAAACCCCTTTTTAATATTGTTTCCAACGGTTTATGGTCATTTAATACTACACATTTCCTTCCATAAACATAGTAATGAAATTTTTTAGTTGCCCACACAACACTAAGTAATTCTTTTTCAATTTGTGAGAAATTTTTTTCTGCTTCCGATAAGCTTCGAGATGCAAATGTTACCGGTAGTCCGTTTTGCATCAGGCAACATCCTAACCCATCTTTGCTTGCGTCACATTGTATTGTAATTGGCAGAGAGCTATTGAAATTTTGTAAGACCGGAGCATTAGAAATGTACTTTTTAATTTCACTAAAACTATTTTCATGAACATTGGTCCATAACCAGTTTACATCTTTCTTTAACAATGATTGTAATGGGGCTGCAATTTCAGCTAAGTTATTAATGAATTTTCGCAAATAATTAACCATTCCTAAAAATATTTGAAGTTCCTTCTTATTGCTTGGGCTCTTAATATTTAATATTGCTTTTACACGATCTGGATCTATTTTCATTCCTGCCTTGGAAAATATATGACCAAAGAACTTTACCTCCTCTAGCTTATACTGAAATTTCCGTTTGTTGAATCTGACATTATGTATATGAGCACGTTCAAAAACCTGTTTTATTATTTTATCATGCTCTTCTTCAGTTTCAGCACATATTAACAAATCATCGCAGTAGATGACAACCCCTGGTATATCTCCAAATGTTTTCTCGCTATATTTTTGAAAAATTTCTGGGGCAACTGATAGACCAAAAGGTAATCTAAGGAATTTATAACAGCCTAATGGACTGCTGAATGTGCATAAGTCTGTTGAATCTTTTGTAAGGCGTATATTGTAAAACCCATCCGACAGATCAAGAACAGAAAATATAGATTTATTACTTAGTTTAGCAATTAACTCTTCCAAGGTAGGAATAAGGTGATATTCTCTAATTAATACATTATTCAGTTCCTTAGGATCTAAGCAGATTCTTAAGTTTCCATCACTTTTTTCTATAATTACAAGGTTACTCACAAATGACTTTGGATGTTCTACTCTCTCAATAATCTGATGCTCCTCAAGGCTCTTCAATTTGGCTGCGAGGCGATCTATTAACGCTAGTGGTACCCGCCGAGGTGGCTTTACAACTGGATGAGCGTCAGACTGAATGTGTAGCTCCAGTGGTGTTCTAAATTCACCTATGCCCTGAAACAGTTTTACATTTTGATTAATAATTAAATCTTTTTCTTTATTATTATTATTGCTCACACTATGGACATTATTAATATTAATATTATTAAGTAACTTTAGCTTTAATAATGAGTCTAAACCCAAAATTGGTTTAACATCTTGTCTAATTATTATGAACTCCGTTTTAATTTGCACCCCTTGTAAGGAAGTAGTTAATTCTTTCTTGCCCAATGGCTTTATTAAAGTGCCCCCAAATGCCTCTAATATATTATTAGTCTCAGACCATTGAGGATTTTCATCATCGACTATTTTTTTTAACTCTCCCAATGATAAAACATTTACTTGTGACCCTGTGTCACACTTAAAATTTACTTTTGTATTTTCTACTTGCACAGTCTGTATCCATTCATTATTTTTAAAATTTACATGTTTCCCTAAGGAATGGCACACTTTCACAAGTCATAAATCCTGTACCAAATTGTTTTCCCCATTATTGTCTATCTGATTAATTTCTAAATCATGTACAATTTTATTCTTACAACCTGAAGCAAAATGATTAAGTTTATTACAGTTAGAGCAAGTTTTACCATATGCTGGGCACTGCCTGGGACCATGTTCTCGGTTACACTTTAAACAATGATAATGTTTTTTATTAAAATTGCTAAATTGTCTATTTTTATTAAAATTATCATTATACTTAGCTTCTCGGTTGGGGATGGGGTTGCGTGCCTGATGTTTGGTGATTGCATCTATAGATAATGAGGGCTCATCTCTCTTCTGTATTGTCTTCGCATGCTCTTTTGATAGTTCTGCTGCTCGGCACCTGTTCACCGCTATGTCTAGGGTAAGATCACTGATTTCCAATAGTTTTTGTTGTAACTTTCTATCTCCGATACCCATAACTATCCTGTCTCGTAACATTCTGTCTTCCAAATCCCTGAAGTTGCAACTTTTTACTAGTTTCTTAATGTTGGAGTAAAAATTATCAAAGTTTTCCCCATCTTCTTGCTTCCTATTGTTGAAGTTAAAGGTATTTATCACCTCATTCTGTTTGGGTGTAAAGTAATCCTCAAATGCCTTCAGTACCTGTTCATATTTGTCAGTTTCCTCGGTTTTCTTAAGTATGTTTAAGTACAAATCCTGTGCATCCACGCCTATACAATTTAAAAGCATCGCCGCTTTTCTTGCTTCTGAAAGCCTGTCAAAACCGGCCGCCGTGATGAAAATTTGAAATTGCTGTTTGAACTTTTTCCATTTTGGCAGTAAATCTTCCACTGTGTCGAGAGAAAGCGCCTCTGGCATTCGATATTCAATATGCGCCATATCTGCAGTTTCTTTGACTTCTTCGGCCATGCGGTTATTGCTACACCAAACCAACCAAGCGAGTTTCACGATATCTCTCTAAATTTCTTCAATCCTGAGTTGGTTCGCAAGACGACTGCGCCATGTATTGTTCTGTTCTTCTTAATAAAGTAAACGAAGTTATTATTTATATATTTTCTTTATTTTTATGATTTATAATTAATACAATTATGCAGATGCGCTCATGCAATCCGCGGGGGCGGAGGAAGGGGGGTGACGTCTCTTTGCTGCCTGACATTTAACTTTGACATTTGACATTAACCAGGCCTTACATTCTCGATAGTACAGAAAGATGCACTGAACTTTGACAAACACTTAGTTTTATTTTTAAACTTCGTAAAATTAGAAAATTTCACGTAGCTGTACTGACAAGAACTTCAACAAATTGCGGCTATCCAGTGTTGTCAATTTAAAAAATATTCGATACATGGTGGCTTTAGTAGAAATTAAAATTTGGTTGATTTTTAGGTCCACCAAAAATACCTAAATCCGTATAACAGCATGTTTATTGGAAATAAAAAAATATATCTTGTGCAATAATTAACAACTTTCTAATAAAAATTATATTCATTATATATCACGTAAATGCGACAATGATGTTTTGATAAATATGTACAAAATAATTAACTACATCTATCCAAACCCTTATACCCCGAATCTGAACAGTCCACACGAAGAGACTTTTGAAACATTTTGTTTTATTTAAAAAAAAAGAAATATCATTTCATAGCTTGAAATATTATGAGTAAACAGAAAAGTAACAATGATTTAACTAAAAAATAAAAGTTTTCAGTTACTGTCGTAAATTTTTAAATTATTTTATTCGAACACCCATATGTGTATGACCCACATGCTGCTTTAATACAATGCTCATTACGAATAACTGCCGAACTGTTAGTACGTTACAGGATTTATAGAGGAGATTAGTGGGGAAAAGGAAAGGGCGAAAAGTAGACACCTTGAGAATAGCTCTTTGAGCTCTCTCAATGGTCAGTAATAATGTTTTACCTGCTCCGCCCCATGATGTAATACAGTAGGTCAAAATTGACTGACACAGGGCAAAGTAAACTTGTCTTATTATTTTTGGGTCTGCAATATATCGTATCTTTTTAAAAGCAAATATCAACTTGCGGGTTTTACTACATAAGGCTTCGATATGTTGCTTGAATGTAAGAGTTTCGTCCAATATTACACCCAGGTATTTTATTTTATTCGTACTTTGAATCTGAGGGCACAAACATTGTGTATCATCTGGTTGTCTACAGTAATGAGCGAATAATGTTGAGTTAGTATTAGTTGATGTTAGTTTACGCATTGAGAACTTAATATAATTAGTTTTATCTGTATTTAGTGTTAATAAATTTTGCTGAAGCCATGTATTGACAACATTAAAACCGTGCTGCGCATACTTGTAAACTTTTTGCTCTGAATCGGCTGAAAAAAGTAGAGCAGTGTCGTCAGCATATGAAATGATCATGCCATGATCTAGTTTTAGGTTGCAAAGGTCATTTATATAGATTAGGAACAGAGTAGAGCCCAAAACACTTCCTTGGGGAACACCAAAGGAAGTATTTTTCTAATCAGCGCTGAGAACACTGCCTATCCTGACACATTGGGAACGGTCTTCGAGATAGCTTGTAAAGAGTTTCAGCTGGGTGCCCCTTATACCTATGGACTCAAGCTTGCGCAATAGGATAGGGATGGAAACTGTGTCAAAAGCTTTTGCGAGATCCAGGAATATGCCCACTGTGTGGTTACCCTTATCAAGTTCCTGTACTAGATGGTCAGTCAGAAGATGTACGGCATCGGCAGTAGACACTTTAGGTCTAAATCCAAACTGCGTCTTGGACAAAATTGATTTTTCCTCCAGATATTTTATTAATCTTTTATTTATAATTTTTTCTAATATTTTGGATATTGAGGGCAGTAAGGAGATAGGCCTATAGTTTGTCACTTGTTCTTTATTACCAGACTTATACACTGGAACCACAATAGCTCTTTTGAGACACTTGGGGAAGAGCCCTGTAGATAAACATGTTTGGAAAATATAAGTCAGTGGGGGAACCAAAATGTGCCTAAATTGTTTGATAATTTTCGTCGGTATATTATCCCAACCAACTGCACAGTCATCTTTTAAACTCATAATAATCCTTTCTACTTCGGTTTCATCAGTATCGAGTAACGCAAAGGATGTTACGGTAGAGTTACACTTATAAGGATTACTAGTCAGTTTCTGTGATTGGCACTGAACTTTTTCTGCTAGGCTCTTGCCAATATTGATAAAAAAATTATTTGCGATGTTAACAGATGTTAATTGCGATGAGTGTGCGTTTAATAAACTCGAAGAAGAGATATGTTGTTTTGGGGAATATGTTACACTTTTTATATATTTCCAAATGTT
This sequence comes from Acronicta aceris, assembly GCA_910591435.1. Classification (NCBI taxonomy): domain Eukaryota; kingdom Metazoa; phylum Arthropoda; class Insecta; order Lepidoptera; family Noctuidae; genus Acronicta; species Acronicta aceris. The sequence goes on along the minus strand of OU342786.1, from coordinate 3,693,634 downwards.
TTTACTATTCGATCCAGCTTTTTCCAGTGCAGCTTTATCGTAGTTTATTTTTACTTTTCTTAGGATATCATTACAAAAATTTCGGTATCTTTTGTATGATATTTCTAGTACTGAATTTTCAGGATTAGATTTGGCCTTCATATGTAATTTATCTCAATGTCTCATACAGCGAATAAGACCTGGTGTAATCCAGGGTTTTCTATTATATTTTTTGTTATTCAAAAAAAGAGTCAACTATATGCCAGACTGGACAATGAAACTTTGGGTGTACCCGACCTTCAAGAATTACCTATTATTTGTGCAGATGAAGTCAATCAGTCTAATGTGAGACCTAAGTTACCATTTGTTATAGTGGGAGACGAGGCGTTAGGTTTATCATCGCATGTGATTCGACCGTATGCTCGTGATAATTCATCATATAAACAGAAAATATTTAATTATCGTCTCTCTAGGGCTAGACGTTACATAGAATGTACATTTGGAATGATGTCTAATAAGTTTAGGCTATTTCACAGGCCCATTAACGTTAAAATTTACCTTGCGCAGATAATACTGAAGGCGGCATGTCTATTTCATAATTTTATAAGAAAACGTGATGGTTACAGAGACAGAGATACATTAGTAATTAATGGTTTCTCGGGTTCATTACCTAGGCAGCAGACCGAACGAAATGTTGGACAGGCAAGTACTACCAGGGATTTCTTTGCTGAGTATTTTATAAAAGAAGGTAAACTTTCTTGGCAAGATAGATATGTGATTGGTTTATAAAGATAAATGAAACAGTACAGACCGGCCAGCTGTCATTTCAGCTCAGTATTCCCCACTGCACTAGCTCAAGTACCTATTCCTCTAGAGGGCACCAAATTCATTTTCATGTGACTTCATAATATAGCCTAATGTAATATAACCTGCTGTTTTATTACTACTGTGATCGAACTTAACTAAATGTAGGTACCTTAGTAAAAATAGGTACATATTACTTAAGTTCGATGGTAACTTCTAAATTACTTGTTGACAAATGCGGTATCGTTCGAAGCGTCTCGATTGTCCGCTGGTTATAGGCTAACTAATATATACTTCAGTGAAAATATTAATAATAATATAGTATATAAAGTACATACCTGCATTTTTCTTTTTCTCTTCACTCAAACTTTCGAAATTTGGTGCTAGTTCCTTTAATATCTCTTCCCAGGCAGCACCTCTAGCATCTCTGTTTTTATATAGTTCATGGGATTTATCCCACAAACAAGGCCGCAGATGTACTTCAATTATGACACGCTCCGTATCAATTTTCATTTTTGATTCAACTAACACTTGACAGTAAAATGCACACTGGTTTTCATAGAAGCGCTCACGCACGCGGGGGCCCCGCGCGGTGCTGCTGCCCAGGATCACTCCCCGCGTCCCGCGCGCGTATTCCACACTGTAATGATTTTATAAAATAATGACAAGACATTTATAAAGGTTTCCTTATCACGAGCGACAGATGGCGCTTGTAGTTGAACTATTCGTTATTAAACGCCCTTTTTATTACAAATTAGTCAAATATAAGTAGGTGTTATATTATCAATTTGTCTGTGTAATCAATTTATAACTATTCCTAAATTTAAAGTTAATCTAATGTATTTAAATTAATCAATTGATCATGCGTACTGTGTACTTCGCTCTGATTGGTCTAACCCAGCTGAGTGTTTGCCTACGTTTAAGAGTGGGGAATATTCGGCTGGTAAGAGATCAATCTGTACTGAGACATTCTATTCCGAGGCGTTGAGCAGTAGACATAATATCTTATAAGCCAGTGCTGTTGTTGTATAATTGTTAATAATTATTGAGCGATTAAGTGATAAGTGATTGTTGATAATTACATACTGTTGGATGAATAAATACTTGTAATACTCAGTCTGAAGTGTATGATTCGTCGCATTTCAGAAGTGGGATATGCCTACAAGAAAATCCACAGATACAGTAATGTTGAGTGACGTATGTCTAGAGGTTATGTGTGCCTACAATAGAAAGCCAAGTGTGCTTGAGTTACTAGAGGCTATGTATGCCTATTGAGCCATGTGTGCTTAGATTGTTAGAGGTTATGTGTGCCTACAATAGGAAGCCATGTGTGCTCGAGTTACTAGAGGCTATGTATGCCTATTGAGCCATGTGTGCTTAGATTGTTAGAGGTTATGTGTGCCTACAATAGGAAGCCAAGTGTGCTTGAGTTACTAGAGGCTATGTATGCCTATTGAGCCATGTGTTCTTAGATTGTTAGAGGTTATGTGTGACTACAATAGGAAGCCAAGTGTGCTTGAGTTACTAGAGGCTATGCATGCCTATTGAGGCATGTGTGCTTAGATTGTGTTCAGGAGAATAAGGTCTTGATCTGTTTGCTGAGTGAAATAAAACTTTAGTTTGCGTCTTTACTCCAAGAATATTTATTTTGTACTAAATTATTAACTAGATGAGTGGACTGTATGCACGTAGTTTGAATGTATGTGTGCAGTATGCTTGTGTGTGTGATTGGTTTGTTCCTAATGACTATGCAGGTATCTTTATTTATTTATCTAATTAGACATACCGCCCACCAAAGGACGCAGTGCTTTAATTTACTTAATCAATGAATTAACACAAATTTATATAAACAAAGATTTGTAACAATATTGTATGGAGTATCTCTGTTAGTATATTTCAATGATATATGAAATATAAAATTGCTACAATGTAACTTAACCGCCCACCGTGCTATTAGGTCACAATTCAACACAATTATGAAACCTTAATTTAACAAATATAAGACTTATTATCTATTTGACACTTAAGGTGATTAGGAAACACAATCTTCTTTACTATGAACTTACTACTTACTAGGTGGGTTTTTACACTTTAATTATCTATACTTGTAGTTCTTATAAATGACAAAATATGTTTTAATATTAAATCGTAAACTTATCACAAATTGTACATAACTTGGAACTATAAACTTTGATAAACAAGAACTCAATCAAAATGAGTTTAATTATATCTATGTATTAACTTAACTATTATTTATTTGCTGTGACACCTAAACCTTTAAGTTAACTACTTCATGGTGAGAACACATAAGTGGATTAAATTACAATAGTAAATAAACTACAATTAATTTCATTTAGGTAATACACAGATTTTACTAATGGGACGTTTAAATTCACCATTTTTACACTTAACAGATACGACACGTGCTATGTTGTCAGGCCCCAAATACTTTTTAATTATTTTACCTAGAATCCATTTAGCAGGTGGAATATTATCGTCTTTTAAAATTACTACATCACCTACCTCTGGCTCAGATTTCTTAGTGTTCCATCTATATCGTTGATTAAGATTAACCAAATATTCTTTATACCACCGCTTCCAAAAGTTATTTAGTATTTTTTGTGTTAATCTCCATCTATCCAGGCCTACAACATTGGTGTTAGAATTATCTTCATCGGGAATACTTATCAGTGGCTCACCTATAAGAAAATGACCGGGTGTCAAGGCCTGGGGCTCGTTAGGATCATCACTCATTACGGTGATAGGTCGCGAATTAAGACAAGCCTCGACCTGGGCTAAAACAGTGGATAACTCCTCGTAGGTGAGAGTGCTGTCTCCTATCACCTTGTATAAATGTGTTTTAACGCTACGCACCCCAGCCTCCCACAGACCTCCGAAATTAGGTGCATGTGGAGGTATAAAATGCCAAGTCGTGTGTTCTAAGCTTAATAATTGTTCAATTTCACGGGGTACATTTGACTTAGCTCGGTCAAACATATCACGGAGCTGTTTGTTGGCACCAACAAAATTAGTGCCGTTATCACTAAACAAATCCTGGCAGTGACCCCTTCGTGCTGTGAATCTCTTGAAGGCTGCAATGAAAGCCTTTGAAGTCAGGTCGGTTACCACCTCTAAATGTATGGCACGAGTAACCATACATATGAATAAACAAACGTATCCTTTGTAAGCTTTTGCTCCTCGGCCAGGTGAAAATCGTACATTGATAGGCCCCATGTAATCACAGCCAGATGATTTAAAGGGTCTAGTTGGTTTTAGTCTCACTTTAGGAATTTGACCCATTAGTTGGTTACCTTTCGTCTTAGAGTATCTCAAACACTGAACACATTTTCTGTAGTGACTTTTAACTCTGTCTTTAGCTCGCAATATCCAATATTTAGTTTTCAAATAGCACAACATAGCTTGTGGTCCACCATGAAAAGTTTTGATATGTGCATCACTAATTATAAGCTGGGTAAGATGGCTCCTAGCAGGTATAACAATGGGATGTTTGGTGTCATATATAACTTCTGACTCATCAATTCGCCCACCAACTCTTAGAATCCCATTTACATCTAAAATCGGACAAAGAGTGCGAAGCTTACTCTTTTTTGGAACGAATTTCTTCATCTCTAACTGCCTTATTTCCTCATTAAAATGTTCTTCTTGAATTTGTTTAATACATACTTGCAAACTCTGATCCATTTCTATAGGTGTAATTATTGGTGAATATAATTTGCGTTTCTCTTTTGGTAATCTTAGATTATGTAAAACTCTTCTCCAGTAAGCTATAGTTTTTAACATTTTAGTAAGTGACGAAAACATAGTCCAAATAAATTCATTTTTCAATACAGGTAAAGCAGTCAGAGATTTATGTCTTTCTTCTTCATGTGTATCCTGTATGATGTCAGGGTTATCAAGCTCTATAATTGGTTTTGAAAGCCAAGAAGGTCCTGACCACCATAATGAATGTTCTAGTAAATCTTTTGCCGCTAAGCCTCTGGAGACACAATCAGCTGGGTTCATATCCGTTGTAACATGTCTCCATTGTTCATATTCTAGAATGTTAAGAATCTCTGATACACGATTACTCACAAATGTAGTCCAACGGCTAGAACCTCCTTTTAGCCAAGCCAAGACTATTTTAGAATCAGACCAAGCATACAAGTTCTCCTTCGGTACATGTATTACTTGTGATATTTCGAAGATTAATTTTGCTGCTAGAACAGCACCACATAATTCCAACCTTGGAATAGAGACTTCCTTCTCCGTGGGGGCAACTTTGCTTTTTGCTGATACCAAACTAACGCAGATTTCGTCCTCTTTGTTAAGAACACGAATATATACAGCAGCACCGTACGCTAGTTTAGAAGCATCAGAAAATGCATGTAGCTCAACCTTTGACCCTGGACTGTAACAATACCAACGTGGTATGTTTACTTTGCTCAAATATATTAAACTCGATCGAAATTGTAACCATTCATTGCGTAATTCAGAAGTCAGTACATGATCCCAATCAAGCTTTGACTTCCAGAGTTTTTGTATGAAGGTCTTGGCGGTGATTACCACGGGGGCAATCCACCCTAACGGGTCGTACAGCCGGGCTACATCCGACAACACTTGTCGTTTAGTTATAGGTTCTTTTGACTCTGGTAAGTCAAGTGTGTACTGAAAAGAATCCATGCCTCTATGCCATACCAAGCCAAGTACCTTCATGACCGTAGATGTTTTTATTCTCAGTGAATCATTATTTCGGTGTTTGTCCTTTTCTATATGTGCCTGTACAACTTCACAATTGCTACTCCATTTTTGCAACTCGAATCCACCACAGCTCATTAACTTGTTCATCTCACTGTAAATATGTAGGGCTTCCTCCAAACTATCACAGCCTGTCAAAAGATCGTCCATATAAAAGTCTCGCTTAGTAATGTTTGACGATATAGGAAATCTTTTATGTTCTTCATCAGCTAACCTTTGTAGGGTTTTAACGGCCAAATATGGCGCGCAAGCAGTACCAAAGGTTACTCGTAATAATTTATAATGAACTAATGGCTTGTCTATATGTGGTCGCCACACGATTCTTTGGAAGTCTGTGTCCTCAGAATTAACTTTAACCATTCGAAACATCTTGATAATATCTGCGACTACGCAGATCCTGTGGCTTCTCCACCTCATCAAAATGTGTCTCAAGTCTTGTTGTAACTTGGGACCCACCATGAGATTGTCATTGAGTGAAAAGTTGTTAAGACCTTTACAGGAACCATCGAAGACGACCCGTACTTTCGTGGTTTCCTTATCCTCTCGTACTATAGCATGGTGTGGGAGATAAACAGCCTTGGAATTCTCTACATCTGCTTCTGTTACAGGTGTCATGTGATTCATTGTAATATATTCCTGCAAAACCTTATTATATTCATCTCTTAATTTAGGATTTTTTTGTAGTCTCTTCTCTAAAAGCTCCCATCTTCTCTTAGCTATAACTACAGAGTTTCCATATTGACACTCGGGATCTTCTTTATAAAAAGGTAATTTAACAACAAATCTCCCTGTGTCATCTCGTATCGTTGTCCTGTCATAAAACTCTTCACATCTTTGTTCCGTCTTTGTCATTCTCTTTTGTATTAAGTTTGGCTCATTTTCCATCTCCCAAAACTTCCTAAGTAGCTCATCACCACTTAAGTGTATGTGCATGTTGATTACTCGGCCATCAGCTGAAGTGGGATCTTTTGACACCCTTCCTGATAATACCCAACCTAACGTAGTGTTTTGTGCCAGTATTTTATTGTGACGTATGATACCATCCAATAAAATCTCGCTATAAACTTCAGCTCCTAAAAGAATGTCTATTTTGCCTAGTGAAGCATAACCTGGATCGGCCAGCTGTATTTTATCCAAATAAAGCCAATCAGGTGTGTAACTCAGTAGATGGAAGTAATGACGTAACAGACTGCAATATATATGCATTTACTTGGACTGAAACCTCTGGGCTCTGCCGTGATTCCACTCTAAGTGAAACCATGTGCTGAATACGTGTATGGCTGCCATTGCCAATACCCGATACAGTACCACTAACACGTTTACGTGAAAGTCCAAGTAATTGTACTACCGACTCACTTATAAAAGACGCCTGCGATCCTTGGTCCAGTAATCCTCTCAATGGTTGTTTGTAACCGTGCTCGTTACATGCCCACACAGATACAGTGGCTAATAAAACACGACTCGGCTCTAATCCCCTACTCGAGAAATTAGTTGAAATAGGTGTACTCACATGTTGGACTGACTCACTCTGCATAGGAACGTCCTCACTCTTAGTGGTGCTGCTCAACTCCCTTTCAAAATGCAACATGGAATGATGCCGTCGTCCGCAACGCCTACAGCTCGCTGTATTTCGACATTTCATAACTGGATGAGATGGAGAGAAACAATTGAAACACAAGTTGTTTTTTTGCACGTAATCCTGTCTATCTTTTACACTAAGTTGACTAAATTCCTTGCAGTGGCATAAATAATGTTCACCTTTACACATATGACACTTAGTAGTTACGTTCGAAATACTCTTATTATGATCAATAGAACCATGAAAAGACTTTGGCTTTGTAATGTTAGACTTTAACTGCGTACGTACCTTATTTGTATCTATCATTTCCAGGGACCTAAATCTAGATTCAAGAAATTCTGATAATTGAGTCCATGAGGGTAACTCATCATTAATTATACCTAATTGATATTCCCACTGCTTCATGGATTCGGAATCTAATTTAGAAACCACTAAATACACAATAATAATATCCCAGTTATCAATATTAATTCCCATATTACGCAGAGACTGTAAACAAGTTGAAGTTGTATCTAATAACAATTTAATAGAATTAGCTGACTCGCACATAATTTGTTTTTGTGTAAACAATGACCTTAGAATTGCGTTACAGTTAAAACGCTTATTATTATAGCGTTTAACTAATAGTTTCCAAGCTTCTTCGTAATTAGCCTCTGTTGTCGAAAAGTTACGTAATAAACATTCTGGCTCACCTGACAAGTTACATTTTAAATAATGCAATTTTTGCACTGCGGATAAATTCCTGTTGGCGTGTATAAGTGAATTATACATATCATAAAACGTCTGCCACTCGTCATATTTACCACTAAATGTAGGCAACTGTATCCGCGGTAATTTAACTTCGCACTCACTAACCACGTGTCCAGCATTTACACTAGATTTAGGTGTTACGGACGATGTCCCACTCGATGACGCAAGATAAGGTTGCAGGGCCTCCTTCAATAAAGTCTTGTATGATACATACAATTCCTCGAAGTTCTCGTAAATATTTTCCGTAAAATATGCATCCTGCTTCTCCTTCTGGGTCACCTTACCAATGATGGATTTGTGTCCGTCTCTGAAATCTGACCATAACTGCTCCAAATTGTCCAATCTGGTCTCTAAGTATGGTTTTTTAATACGGTCTTTAGGTGTTTTTTTGTAATTTTTCTCCGCCCTCCTCAAGTTCTCCAGTGTTTCTTTTTGATAGGCAAAAAGCACCTCCATGGTGTTTAAATACACGTACTGTAGACGTTGAAACTCAAAAACTCTAAATCTCAGCAAAATAGATGAAGATTTGAATGATTATTTTGCTAATGATTTATATTAACGCTCGGTGTTAGCAAGATAATCCGCTCTGGAATGTTTTTGTTCTCGCGGCGACGACACGGTCGCCCGATGCAACATAAAAAATCCGGTTCGATATGGACCATATGTTCAGGAGAATAAGGTCTTGATCTGTTTGCTGAGTGAAATAAAACTTTAGTTTGCGTCTTTACTCCAAGAATATTTATTTTGTACTAAATTATTAACTAGATGAGTGGACTGTATGCACGTAGTTTGAATGTATGTGTGCAGTATGCTTGTGTGTGTGATTGGTTTGTTCCTAATGACTATGCAGGTATCTTTATTTATTTATCTAATTAGACAGATTGTTAGAAGCTATGTATGCCTATTGAGCCACGTGTGCTTAGATTGTTAGAGGTTAATTATTTTTATTTTATTTATTTAATTTTTATGAGGTACATATTAGGTCTTACGAAGTAATATAAGCCCCACAAAACTGTACAAACAGTTTGACTGTGGGATCAATTTTAGTCTTAATAACATGTAGGTAGGTACATAATTAGTAATGGAGTGCACAATTAATGTTTTATGGTAGGGTATCTATAAGTTATTTTATTTTTTTTATTTACACGCAGTTTTATAAATCTTATTTGGATATTCTCCAGTTTATCTATATAGGTTTTTAAATGTGAGGCCGTAGCAATCAAGAGCATAATCCAAAATAGATTCCACTAAAGAAGTATAAAGTAGTTTTAGTATACCAGTAGGAATAGGAGTTGTGTACCTACAATAGGAAGCCAAGTGTGCTCTAGCTACTAGAGGCTATGTACGCCTATTAAGCCAAGTGTGCTTAAAGATAGTAAGCCAAGTGTGCTTAAAGTTATTTTGGCCAAGTGAGTCAAAAGTTTTGGGCCAAGTGTGCCCAATAGGAACGGAACTATCCTCAGACGCGTAAGTAAAGCATGATTTATACTAAGAGAACAATTAAAAGAATTATTATGCGACTAAGTGCGTTGCAGATAGTTGTGTATATACCCTCTATTAATTTTATACATTGGAAATGGGGAAACATTTATTGGAAGACGTATATTTTTGATTGATCTTTTCATGCATAACTTCGAATTTATGGAGCTATTAATTTTAACCAGTTCGAGTAGATATTTTAGTAATATAAAATGAATTTAATAATAATAGTAAAAAAATGAGTTTTTAACTTGTTAGTGTCAAATTGAAACAATACTTATACATTTTTATGTTTTGAGGCCATGGAATCTGATGATACCAATGAATGATGATGAAACCAATGAATGCATACTCCAGACGAAGAGCCGCCAGTTTAGTCGTACAACCATTTACCAAATGTTATACCGAAGTTCAATCCCTCCAGTAAATCTCAGAGTATTGAAGGTTGTTTATGAAAAGTAAGTGTGTAATATATGAATGGGACGAGAAGCAGACCATACATTTTGCCCGACAAAAACTTGTCGGGCTAGCAAAAAAAAAAAAAGGAAAGGTAAAGAAATATTGGTACGTACAAATTCAAATTCAAATCTTTATTGTTTTCGTATATAATTAGGATGTTACGAGTTACAATAATGTGTGTCAAAATGAAAAGGTACAACATGAAGTAATGAAAGTTTACGTGAATATTTTTACGATAAATTGATGCTGATATACAAGCTGATATGATATTAGTGATAAAAAGGCTGTAGGTTGTGAACTCACGGCATTTATGATAAATCTATTAGAAATGGAGCTCAAGCTTTAAATTGTAATGAACCGGAAAGACTCGCTACATATTCTCAGTTCTCAGCATACCTAGTTAGAACCTATTTCTACAAATAGAAAGCGTCATGAACTCATGATCATACCTCGCCTTCGACTTCAAATGATACCTCCAATTATTTGTTTTAATTGTCGTCGTAAAGAACACTCTTACACCAGATGTCCCAAGTCCCTTGACAAGCGTCTAAAGTGTGACAGGGCGCTAGAACGAAAATTGCAAACCGACACCGTTAATTCCATGAATAGACCCAAAGTCAAGCGATGAAATAGAACGTAAAGTCCTTACAACTTCTACACACAGTAACAGTAATAACAAGTTTTACAAACGGGTAAATAATAGAGTTTTCGTTGGGATTGATAGATTATTAAGATTGGGTATAGTAGGACCCACTATTTGGAACCGTGCACCTAGTTTTGGCAATTCAAAAGTACCTGTATTATTGGTTTATTTGAAATGGATGATTTGACTTTTGACTTATGTAATGCGTGAATATGATGCAAACAGCCTTGACCCCGTGAAAACTGTGTCGAGATTACCTATAGTCAAAGGTTTTGGTAGTGACACCCGTATATAGTACGTTCTTAGGATTGATGAAATCGAATCGAATGTAGAAGTACCTACTTATGGTTAATTATAGGTTTATGCAGACTGCGTTACTCATTGGATAAAATTTTAAAGTCCTGAGCTTCGCAGCAAACCAATGATTTGGGCCCCTTAAAGCTTACCTTATCGGATTTCATTCAATTAGCCAGAAACAAATCGGAATTAGTTGAAGTTTCGGATTTAGGTTCTTCTTATCCTGGGAATGTTTATATAGAAGGTTATAATAGTAATAAACTTGGCAAAGAATATAACTTACCTCAAGGCACATATCGTCTAAGCATGGGTAAATGTCACCTTATTATCAAATTTAGCTAATCAAACCCTGAATTTTCCCAAAGAATTTTTCCCAAGATTCGTTGCATTGCGATGCTCTAATTGCAAAAGCAATGCCTTTTGTAAGAAAAAAGAATTATATGCCCTAACAAAATCACGAGAGATATTATTGACTTGGCTCCTTTGATAAAGTCTGAAATCAAAGTCGGTCCCTCAAGTTGGCAAATGGATAAGCCTTACCTACGCATTATCGCAGTCGTATCGTGAATTTTTTGCATTTAACTTGAGCGAGATTGGTTGTAATAACTCTATTAAAATGAAGATAGACTTGCTTAATGATAGACCTGTCACACATAGACCCTATCGCTTATCGCACTTCGAGAGAGGACAGGTACGAGAATTTATTGATGACTTGTTGCGAAATGATATAATACAAGAATCCGATTCCGATTGTGCTAGTTCTATAGTATCATTTGGGTAGAAGATCAATTTCAAGCATTAAAATAAAAGTTTGAGTAATAGACCAACACTAGCCTTATACAATCCTAAACTTGATACGGAGTTGCACACAGATGTTAGTTCCTTAGGTGTGGGAGAAAGTACAGTGGCAGTCTAGCCTTCGGGTACTTAAGCCGGTTGCTTATTTTAGTAGGCAGACGACACCTGAAAGGCGTCATTTACAATCTTATGAAATTTGAAGTTTTGTATTTATCTGTTGGGATTAGAATTTAAAATTGTAATAGACCATAATACGCTCCGAACCATACTAACCAAACGAGTATAGACCCGGTATTCGTATGACACATGTCGATGCATTAAGCCGAAATAACATTCTCTGCCTTCTGACATTAAAGACGAGTCTTCTGTTAAAGTATCGAGACTGACAATTGGATATTAACACTACAAATGTAGATCCAGACATTTCGCGTATACTTAAAAATTCTTAAGCCTGAATCTGACGAAGAATCTAAAGATATTAGGAAAAATTATGTTATTAGAAATCATAGAGTATAAAGAATTGACGATGAAATACGACTAGTTGTCCCTCGTAGTGCTCGCTGGAAAATATGCCGTTATAATCATGATGATATAGGACATTTAGGCATTTCTAAAACGACTGAGGGAATTCAATCTGTCTTTTGGTTTCCAAGGCTGCGGCGATAAAATTCGGTGCATTCGGTACGCTTATAATACAGATGATGCATCCAGACAAAAGACTGAATAATTGTATCCTATAGAAAAAGTTAGCGTCCCATTCCATACAATTCACCTAAACCATCTTGGTTCGTTTGTAAAGAGTAAAAACGGCAATGCCTAAATTATTACAATAGTTGATTGCTTTACAAAATATATATATGTGAAAGCGGTAAAGACACGAAAACAAAAAAAAAATGACTTTGGCTTACCCTCTCCAATAATACCTGATCACGAGCTTTTGCGACAGTCATAGCACTAAACATGTCCCTATCGCTGTAGTTTGTCGCAGGGCAAAAAGTCAAACTGAAAGATATAACCAAACCATCTTAAACGCATTAGCAAAACATAATGACGGAAATGACGAACGCAATTGGGAAATGTGTCTTGGCAAAATCCAATGGGGTGTAAATAATTCAGTTAATTCTTCTACCAAAAAGACTGCCATAGGGGCTTTATTTGGCACCACAATAAAAATACCTCGAGAACTAAAAGATATCCTAAATGACGATGTATTTAAAAACAGACTAAATAAACACCTATTACAATAATGTTATTACATGTACACGCTAAAAGAATTCTTTGAAGATAAAAATAAAAGATTTAAATTATAATTAATAACAATAAAATCTTTGTGCAATAAAAACAATTACCAAAATAATAACAATACCTTAAATTTCTGTAAATTGACTACCTAAATGGTTATTTAATTTTAAGTAAAAGTTTATAATTTTATTTTCTAATATTGTAATTTGATAAATTATAATTATGTAATTAACTTGTTAGTACCCATGTATTCTATGCTGTGCCCCAACGGGGTTTCATGTTGATACTTACCAAACTAGAGATCTATGTATATTTACACATGAAGCAATAAAGAACTTTGACTTTGACATTCAGAGATAGTTAGAGTAATAAGTTCGATGTTGGAGCTGACATTATACAAAACATGTTACAAAGCGTAAGAGATGAGGTCGTACTAATACTAAAGTCGCGAAAAACACTATTATAATGCCGGTAGCACCCCTAGAACCTATAAACAAGGTGATTTGACTAAGGTTACCAGAACTGACTATAATAATAAAGGCAATAAAACTTTTTAAATTCATAGATCTGATAAAACCACAGAAGTTTTGGGCAATGACAGATATAAAATCACTGAAATTCCGGTTTTAGCAAACGTAGAGATTCATTTAAGAGTGTCGTTTCCGCTGATCGTGTTAGACCTTATAAAATATAAATAAATATAATAAAAATGTAAATATAAATATAAATTCGCCTGACCATAAAGATTCATCAGATCGTAATAGTAGCCCATCTTCTGAAAGCAATAATGATAACGACAAACTATTTCATAGAAAGGAGTCGGACATCAATGAATAGCCGAATGTAATGATTTTGCATTTTTGATTCGTGTTTGTTCAAACAGTTTAAGCATGTAATATTTCTGTATGTATGACTTATGTTATTGAATTACGATAACGTGCGTCAGGAGATCGCACGTTGTCGGATGGCCGAATGTAATGATTTTATAAAATAATGACAAGACATTTATAAAGGTTTCCTTATCACGAGCGACAGATGGCGCTTGTAGTTGAACTATTCGTTATTAAACGCCCTTTTTATTACAAATTAGTCAAATATAAGTAGGTGTTATATTATCAATTTGTCTGTGTAATCAATTTATAACTATTCCTAAATTTAAAGTTAATCTAATGTATTTAAATTAATCAATTGATCATGCGTACTGTGTACTTCGCTCTGATTGGTCTAACCCAGCTGAGTGTTTGCCTACGTTTAAGAGTGGGGAATATTCGGCTGGTAAGAGATCAATCTGTACTGAGACATTCTATTCCGAGGCGTTGAGCAGTAGACATAATATCTTATAAGCCAGTGCTGTTGTTGTATAATTGTTAATAATTATTGAGCGATTAAGTGATAAGTGATTGTTGATAATTACATACTGTTGGATGAATAAATACTTGTAATACTCAGTCTGAAGTGTATGATTCGTCGCAACACATTATAATAAATACTTGTATGAAAACGACATTTGCGGGGCTTACGCATGCGGGGTAATCCCGCAGGCGTGATGAAATCCGCACGATATTAAAAACACCCTTAATGGCGAACAATTAGAATTGAGACCATTCAACATTTTTTTAAATGCTCCTCATCGGCAATACTAAAAGCGTAGTTTCCATGTATTACAAAGTTATGTAGTAACTGATCAAAACGTGACCGCTTATTTTACTTACTCACATTTTTGCTGCTTCTTGAGGCACTTTCTTGTGTTTTTAAATTAATGACTTACGAACGTTGAATGGGAACTTTTTATTGATAATTCTTTATCACAAATATTACACTTAAATCCATTTTGAGATTTGGTAAAATGCGAAGATTTTACTTTTTTGTGTTAAATGCAGTACTCGTATTTGGCGAAACATTCTCTGCACTCGTTTCTCTTTCGTATACTGAAACATCAGGATCATCTTCACGTTCCATTGAATCCAAATGTTAAGTAATAACAAGATTGATGCTGTTGTGCAGTTTTACTTCAAAGACCATAATTATGTATTTTATACACAACAATCACTGTACTTGATTGCACTTTAATTCTGTAAAGTTTATATGATTCACACTTGCAGGAAAACGAAAACCTTAATAAAAATAGTACTATTCCTTGACAGATCAGTCGGAACAATAAATAAATAATACAAATCGTAGGTACTGCAAGCTACAATACGGATTACGGATACTAAAATAATGAAATTTTTGAGGGTAGTTTGAATAATCATTCAGGAATCACGAGTCATCACGAGTTCACAGTGCGATATTCATACGTTGCTTGAGTAAAATCAAATACGCGCTTGCTTGACTCATCCGATGTACGGTTAATACTTAGACAATCAAAGTTAACGCTTATGCCCCCGACATAAGAGCGGTATAAAGACCGAAGTATTAGGTCAGACGTGCTGTTAATATATTCTCAAATTAGGATATTCTCTGTAGTATGAGTACAGTTGATGATAGCCTGGGGCGTCTCCCAGCACACCTAGAAGAAGTTAAACAGTGATGCAATTTGAAACAATATTTAAAATTGTATAATTTAGTTGCCGATTATGGAGATGTAGGTAATGGGGATCACTTAAGCAAAAACAAAAATAAAAACATGTTTATCAATCAACTATTTATTGTTCTATTCTAATCATAAACTTCACTTTCTTAATTATCAACTGAGATCAACTTTTATCACATAAGTTTACTAATTTTGGTACAATCAACAAAATTAAAAAAAATAAGTTTGATCACCATTGCCAACTATATATGGCAATAGTGATCAGTATGTGGGCAATGGTGATCAACACATATCGCATACATAATTATGCGCGGAATCCCATCCAGTACATTCGTCATGAGCCCAGAGCCCACAAGAAGTGCACCGGTACCATGTCTCGTTGTCTCGCCCAAATTCACCACATACGAGACACAAGTTACCTGCATTTTCTGCATCATCATTTTCATCATCCTGACATAACTCGTCCGTATTTACATCTGACATCGAAGTGTCATTGGAGTCCTGTAGAATTTTCTTCTTAACCTTCTCACGACTGATCTTTTGTGGATTGCTCTTCTTTCCTGCTCCTTTTCCTTTGTTTTTCGCAACTTTCTCCTTCCTTTTATTTTCTTTATCCACTAGGGCGTCTTTGAGCGGTGTGGATGTCAAAATAGTTGCGTGCTGTTTTTTTCTTCCTCGGTTTGTCTTGACAACAGTTATTTTTTTAGGAATCTGAATGAAATTTTGAATTGTAGGATTAGGTGCCATGTCAGTCGTTGGTACAAAAGTAGTAAGACAAAATGTGGATGTGCTCGGAATAGGACTATTTCGATCTAGCTCAATAGTAGCTGGTAGGGGTGGTACGGAGTCAACAGCAACAGCAGAAGTCGATTCTACAATAGAGTCAGCAACATCTTGAACAACAATTGGTTCTAACTTAAGGACTTCAGCTGGCAGAAAGTCTTCATCTGAGAAAACATTGGGATTTATAGGAAATATTCCCGTTGCTCTAAATCCAGCTTCGCCTTTGCTCATAGAGGCAACATTAGAAAATGCTTTTTTGACCAATGAAGCAACATCATATGGTGTAATTCTTTGTAAAAGTTGGCTCTTCATAAATAAATCGCATTCTCTTCTACATATATGCAGCTTTGAATGGACCAAAAAAGGACACATCCAATGGCTGCATGCGATGAGAGGTGTGAGGTGGTAGTGATAGCATATGGACACAGTTTTCCTTGCAATACTCATATATCGCCAGAGAAATGTGGCTAGCATGGTTATCTAACACTAATAGTATTGGTTCTTCTGCAGAAGGTTTTTCATATTGAGTGAAGTGCTTGAGCCATTGAAGGAAAAGTTCCTCATTTATCCACCCGTTATCTGAGCATTTATATATTGCTCCTGTTGGGCCATCCTTTTCAAGAGTCGGTGTCATCCTCTTTCGGGGGAAAATAAACATTGGTGGGACATATCCACCAGTGGCACTCATAGCGCAGAGCAGAGTTATATTCTTACCCCTTTCCCAACTTGTTATGCACCCTACTCTCTTTTGCCCCGTTGGAGCCAATATTTTTCCGGGATCTTGGACGGTAGATATGCCGGTTTCGTCACAATTGTAAATATTTTTTGGTAAAAATTTGTATTTTTCCATTAGCTCTTCTATCAGCTTGTAGAATTGTTGAACTTCAGTTCTGTTGAAGGCTGTTACCCTGTTAATGCTAGTTGCTTCGGGCTTCCGCACAGAAATATTATTCCTGGTAACAAATCGGTATTAAAATTGTGTTTTAGCATAAGGGCTTCAGCGTATTCAAATGCGGCTCTTTTTATTTGATTTGGAGTGCACCCATAGAATACGTTGGCCATTTTCTTAATGGTGTCCGCTAATTCTTTTTCTATCTTAGGGCTAAATACAGTATTACGGCCGAGACGAGGTGGCTTAATTATATTTTTCTTGTACCTCTTGTGAAGACTAGCAAATGGAATGTTCATAATCTTGGCAGCTTTTCTTATTGAAAAATTTTGTTCTTGAATCAGTTTTACAGCATTTTCCAGGTGGTCTAAAGTCCACTTAGCTTTATTTGAATTTTCGGCATCTACAAACAAACAATAACACTATTTTACCAAAGTTAGTTAATGTGGGCAATGGGGATCACTATGTATGTGGGTTTGGTGACCGAAATAAAACGTCCAGATGAGAAATCAACCACTACTTTTTATTACTTTATAAAGAATTAACAGAAACAAGTCTAGCACACTTCTTGCAACTCCACGTCCGTTCGCCATTCCTCTCCGTCCCTCTCGCACACTCACTCTCTCATTCACAACAGCTGCGTTCGCAGAAAGCGATGCATTCAATATTGTACTTAAAACTTTTAGATACAAAAAAAAATTAAGGTTAAACCTACATGTATGTAATTAGGATCACGCGACTCCAATTACCTACATGGGCAATGAGACGAAAAAAATATACCTGACAAGAAATTTTAAGTTATAATAACGAAACAGCTGCTGGATTGCAAGCTCAAATGTTACGACTATTACATATTAGAAGTACAGAAATAAATACTTATTATTTTGTGACTTACCTTCGTATTTATCAAGTCGAAAAATTAAATGAAAATGGCGCAAAAACTTCACACGCCTGCCACCCGCAAATGCGTCGCGCGAACTGAGCCAGTCGCCGGTCGCGAACGAAGATGACACAATACTATCGTGTAAGTTCGGTTCGGTTTTTGTTATTTTAAGGTGATCACCATTGCCTACATCTCCCCTATACTCGAACAATAAATAAAAAAGACCTAGCCTAAAGGACTAAAAATCTTTATAGACTTTTAACCTTCCAAGCCCTTTTAATATGCGCCTAGCCTACAAAAAGGCTAAAAGCCTATAGTTCCCTAGTAGACCTAAAAAAGGCTATGAAAAAAGGCCTAAAAGTCTTTTTAGGCTTTTATCCCGCTGTAGCCCCTTAATTCCTAGCCTATGAATTAAGGGGCTACAGCGGGATAAAAGCCTAAAAAGACTTTTAGGCCTTTTTTCATAGCCTTTTTTAGGTCTACTAGGGAACCTTAGGGAACCTTAAAAAAAAAGCTTAAAAGCCTATAGGCCCCGGAAACACTAGTCCCTAGTATCTCGACTCGCGCGCAATACGCGCGAATCAAGCGCGAGTCGAGAGTCTGGCGTAGTGCACGCGATTTACGCGCGTATTTTGAATTCGCGCGATGCTTGTGGACGTGATGTATTGATGTCTAGGTACTTGTTCACGGTGCGGGCGCGGGAAACGTTGCGAACTCGTCCGCAAGGCATTCGCGCGAGTGTGACGTATTGTCAAAGGTCGTAAATATGGACCACGATCTTTTATTTTTAACCGAAAATTCATACCTAAAGTGTTAGATGCTAAAAATTTGAATTGGCGTGCACGAAATTAATAAAGAAAGAGAACGGTATGGTGAATTTCATACTTTATATGGTAATTTGAGAGAACATCCTTCAAGATTTTTTGGATATACCAGGATGAGTGTCAACTGTTTTGATTACATACTGGATTCAATAAGGAGTGATATTTCAAAAGTGGACACAAATTTTCATAAAAGTATAAAGCCCGAAGAAAGACTATTTTTAACTATAAGGTGAGCCATCATAAAGCCAGGTCTCTGTGATACATATGACGTCAAAATTGTTTTGCAGTACTTCGGCAAGAAATAAGTGTGATTTAGTACGTAATCCCCTCACGTTTTGATAATAAATGGACAAGTTATTTTTATCGAATGTAAAGTTATTTTTATGATACATATAACTGCAGTGAATAAACAAGTTCCACTAACATTACATTTGTAGGATAAGAGTGTTAAAGTTGAACGACAGTAAGTTTTATGGATGAATGTACGTTCCTCCTTAGGATTAAAGCAAGAAAATATATTACAGTAAAATAATACAAGTAATACAGCAGGGAATAAACAAAGCATGCAGGTATAATGAGTATGGATAGATAGTCAGTTTATTTTAGCTAAATCAGTATCATTGGACACACACAAAGTTTTGGATGTGTCACTTTTACGTAGTAAGATTTTACACTCTGACAACCATATATACTTATAGTTATTTTCTTTTGCAAGAAAACGGGCTTGCTTATATAATTGTTTATTCTGTGGCGTTAAGTGATCATTTATGAAAAAGGTTTCACCGGCCCGTCCAGCCCAGCATCAGCTGTAGTCAGACCCCGTCGCGCACGCACAGCTGACAACATATCACTTTTGCGTTTCTTCTAGGTAAACTTGACTATGATATTCGGGATGGAGGTAATTTTGGACGCTGAGTCACTGGAGTCTGCACTAGCATTGTTCGAAATAAAGCATCGAACTCGGTGGATATAATCGATGTCCGTCGTTGCAATGGGGAAATCAACCTTTTTGGCTATATTATGTACGATATTGATTAAGTTTTCACCTTTTGTGAGAGGGATTCCAGTTATTTCAAGGTTTTTGATTCTTCCCTGTTGTTCTTTGATACGTAACTGATCTGATAAGTTTGCAACAGTCGTGTGAAGTACTGTAAGATCCTGCGATACAGTGTGTATTTTAATATTATTGGTAGTATTTAGACTTCAAATCGCTCATATCCTTTTTTATGCAAGTTTGTTCGTTAGACAACTTATCAATCTTGCCATTTACCGTCTCTAAATCGTGTCTAAATCCATTTATATCCTGGCGCAACGCTTCCAATGTAGTTATTATATTTTTATTTTGGGTTTCAAGGGCAGAATTGTAATCGTATTCATAATTTTATTTTGAAATTCAAGTAATACTTCCGAATGATCGCAATTACACTCGGGCTGTTTTCGCTTCCGTAACGTAACACCGATATTAGGTTCATCACGTAGTTTGGAAAGGTCTGGTTGTGATCCCGTTCTTACCGTGGGAGGAGATCTTTGGACATTCATTGTGCTGCTGCAGACAATATCCAACGAGTGGGTAGATCTTGACAGAAGTTGGAGGTATCGGTAAATAAGTGATTGCGGCGTCACTAAGCGGCGAGCAGGGTGGAAAGACGGATGTCCCGTTCCCACGTATTACGAACGTTAACATTCACCACACGAGCATTTACGATGTATGATGATGTGACAGGGATAAACAGTCAGCCTTCTCTCTTGTAATGGATATTATTCACAATATATTGACACTGTATTTCCAACCGTGTGGCGTTATAGCAGAGTTCCGATTACGGAAACGGTTATTTGTTTTAAAAATGTAAAAACCGAACACGCGTCCAGCCAGACAAGAGCTCTGAGCGTACTGATATGTCAAGGTAGGTACAAGAACACTATTTGTGTAATCAAGTATTTTAATAATAAAAAAACACAAAATAACAGTATATGCTATTGTGTTGATTCATCACTGAGATAGTTAACTATGTTTAGTATAGCCGAATTTTCTGTTTCGTCTTGTATTGCATCTAGTCTATTTGTTTCCTGTCTCTCAATTTCCCCTATTTCTGTTTCCTGGACATTATTTGGTGTTGATGATGGATGAGAAGATGCCGTTTGATATCCATATGTATTATATCGTCCCATTTTTATTTCATACAGTACATTATTAATATGGTACTTTGCCTGTGTCACGGCTTGGTCATCTTTAACACTTCTTAATTCAGCAGCAATATATTCACCATAAATATCAAATGGATCCTTCTTCTCCTTTTCATCCATCTTTTTTTTCGCACTTTTCAAAACCTCTAATATTTCACTTGATTAATCTGTCTTATTTCTTTTCCTCGAAGATGTAGATGTTGTAGCATTCGATGTAAGACTTGGTGATTGAGATGGCTCTAACTCCATACCACTTTCAAGTGCATTGTTTTCATCTACCTGTAAATTATCATCTTATTATTATTTTTTATATTTGTAGGTTCCAAGTTCGGAGCAGGAATGGAAACAAATAAGTCGTGAATTCGAAATACGATGGAATTTTCCACATTGAATTGGAGCCATTGATGGGAAACATGTTTTTATTGTGGCGCCAAATAATTCTGGAAGTGAATACTACAATTACAAAAATCAGTTCAGCACGGTACTTCTGGCAATTGCAGATGGCAATTATAACTTTATATGCGCAAATTGTGGAGCTAAGGGACGGTCGTCCGACAGTGGAATATTTCAGGAAACACCGTTTTATAATGCATTGTTAGAAAACTCACTTAAACTGCCACGTCCTGAACCAATAACACAAGGTGGACCAGAAATTCCATATGTTATTGTAGGTGACAGTGCTTTCGCGCTAACGGAGAACGTCATGAAACCATATCCTGGCATTCATGAACGTGGGAACAAAAAGCGTATATTCAATTACAGACTATCAAGAGCTAGGAGGATTATAGAAAATGTTTTTGGCATTTTATGTGTGGTTTTCCGTGTATTCACTAAACCTATTCCGTTAAAACCAGCCAATTGTGAACTCGTAGTAATTGCTTGTGTATATTTACATAACTTCTTAAGACGTAACACAGTTTCCAGATCCATATATACACCTCCACAAACTTTTGATTTTGAAGACTCTGAAGGTAACCTATTAGAAGGTTCATGGCGAAGGGAACTAGGTTCGTTTCCTATGATTGATTTGCAAAGACGGGGCAGGCCTGCATCACAATCAGCTTTTTGTATTAGAGAACAGTTTGCCGATTACTTATGTAGCGTAATTGTAATAATTTTACAGACAATAGTACAATAAAAATTATATACAAAAACAACTTACTGTTTTATTCATAGTATCCGTTTCACCAGAAGTAGTTGCACTAAATAACAAAAATTCCAATGGCTCGTAATAAATCCATTTACATTTTTCTATTGCGCCGCTGCCTGTAGTTTATTTTGCCGACAACTTTTTTTTCTCTCTAGTAAATTGAGTACGCAGTACATGTATTTTCCACATCTTTTTTGGGTATATTTAGGGCTTGAGAAATTTCTTCGAATGCATCGTTCTTTTTGTTTCTATCTTTGTATTCTTTTATAGAAGAATCCCATATTAATGGTTTTGATTGAAATAATTCTATTAGTTGCATTATTTTATCATTGCTCCACACTACTGCCATGTTTATAAACTGTTGCAAACACGTTCACACACGTCAGCAATTGTCGCTAAACTGATGTTTACGCTTGTCGGGCGAGAGCTTGTCAACATGACGCTATCAACTCTGCAACGCGCAGTGTTGCCAGTAACATGTTGACAACAATTCCCCAACACGTTGATTCAACTTTGTTGCTAAACAAATGTTTACCATGAATACGGGGCTTTAACGCAACAACCTTCTGTAGAATCAGAAGTTGTTTAAAATATATATTGTTACGAGCTGGGGTTCGGGATAAATTAAAAACCATAAATTTCACCGAAAACAGTCACTTTATTCACCACACAAACACAGAAATCACACGAACAGTCACTATACACTAGCACTTGTTACACTGCACTGATAATCACTTGTAACTTCACTTCGATCTTCACTTGGATGCGTCCAAAACTGAACTGCCCTTGCCCACTTATGTCTTCTCATCACCCCGCATGGGGTGCGAGGAGTCGGCGTCGGGGCGTAGGCCCCCTGGCCGAGGCATCTGGCGCGGGCTAATAAGTTAGCCCGGTCATTGGGGCGGGTTAATGTACCCCTTTGTGTGTAGGATGTGGGGGCGCGCACACGCGCGCGCACGCGAACCCTACTGCTTTTTGGCTCGGCTTTCGCTTCGCCGGGAGTCGTTGCTATGTGTTTTTCAGCAGGAGCGCCCTAAGTGTTTCACGCTGCCCGTGCGACCAGATCCCCGCTAGGTGAGACCCTCGGTTGCCCGGGGGAGGCCCGGCGAAGACCGATCAAGCAACAGGGCAGCGACTTTAGGTGGCGCCCCCTGCGAAATCGGTGTCTGACCCGGTTTTTACAGTGAAATCAGGGCTAGCCAAAGACACTGCAAGAACCGAGACGAGGTGGTGTACTGGGCGACTTTGTGTGTGTGTGTGCGTCGCTCAGTGGTTGCTACGGCGTTCCCGCACTCGCCCGAGGGCGTCGCGCGGGTAGCCGCGCGTGAGTCATCGCGATTGCGGAGTAATGTTTTGTATGCGCCTCGCGGGCGTTGCGCCTATGTTAACTTAGACAGCAACGCGCGCGGCGGGGTGTGTGTTATGTGTTTTGTGGAGTCTCATTGTTTGAACGGGTCGCGTGTAGAGTGGGTGCGGCCCGTTCAGGTGTCAAGTCCGGTGGGTGGCCCGCACTGTGGTCTACGGGCAGGAGGTCGCGCGGGTAGCGCCTGGCGTCGGGGGGGCGCGCGTGCCAGGGCGCCATGCCCTTGATGTGCAGCCAGGCGGAGGCGTCGGCACGCGCGAACATCTTCTTCGCCATCCCTTCGACGAAGTGCTCGATGCTCTCAACCCGGAGGTCCCTGTGGATCACAGAATTCCTCACGTAGCGAGCCGCGTGAGTGATTTGGCGTAATGTAGTGTTCTGTATAGCCCTAAGTTTCTTTCTGTGCGACTCGCACGTGAGGGCGAGCCAAGCTGGGGCAGCATACGTGAGCTGCGGGCGAATGTACGTCTTGTAGACGCCCAGCTTGACTCGTAGGGGCAGATTCGAGGAGAGCACCGGCCGGAGCAGGTGGCGCGTGGTCTTCACCCGCGCGACTGTCTTCCGGACGTGCGGGCCCATGGTGAGCCGATGATCGATGGTGACCCCCAAGTACTTGGCGGTCCGGGCCCATGCGATATCGGCCCCCATGAGTTCAAGGTTGGGTGGGTGAAAGTCACCGCGTCCTGTGACTATGATCGCCTGTGTCTTACCCACGTTGACCGACAGTCTCCACTTGCGGAGCCAGTCGGGGAGGTCGTCCAGCGCGCGCTGCATCTTAACGGCCGCGTGGGCCGCCGAGAGCGAGGTGGTGAGGTACGCGGCGTCGTCCGCGTACAGCGCGAGCGTCGAGGAGTGCGTGGCGGGAATGTCGTCGGTGTATACGGAGTATAACACAGGCGATAAACAGCTGCCCTGGGGCACCCCCGCGGAGATGGGGTACGCGCCAGACAGCTGGTCCTCCACCGCAACCTTGAACCGTCTATCCTGTAGGAAGGAGGAGACCACCTGTACAAGTCGACGGGGCGTGGTCGTGTGCGTCAGTTTGTAGAGCAGACCGGTATGCCAGACTCTATCAAACGCCTTCTCCATGTCGAGGAATACTGCGGCGGCGTACTCACGCTTATTTACAGCCGCTGTCAGTATGTGCAGCACCCTCGACAACTGAAGCGTCGTGCTGTGTTCAGCGCGGAACCCGAATTGTTCTGCCCGAGGGGTGATGTGGGGTACCAGGAATCGCAGCAGGAGCGCCTCAAACACCTTAGAGGTGGTGGCCAGCAGCGTGATCGGCCGATAGCCCTCCGGCTTCCTCATGTTTTTCCCCGGTTTGGGGATCATTATTATTTTCCCCGTCTTCCAAACGTCGGGGAAGGTCCCGGTGCGGAGGATGCCTGTGTACAAGCGCGCTAACGCCGCCACCGTCCGGTGGGGGATGTGGCGTAGCGCGGTATTCGTGATGCCATCCGCACCGGGGGCCTTCTTGGGCTTAGAGCGTGCGATGGCCCGTTTTACTTGGCCCGGGGAGACGAAGAAGTGCTCCTCCTCGGGGGCTGTCGGCGTGTTCAAGTACTCTCTAAGGTGCCTCTCGACTGCTGCGACGTGCTCCGTGTCGTCGGTCGGGTTCGGCGTGAACTGACGCTCCAGGTGAGAGGCGAAGATCTCTGCCCGGTCTGCGGCAGTGTATCTTAACGCCCCGTCGCTGTCTATGAGTGGGCGCACCGGAGCTGGGGTGTTTCTTAGGCGTCGGCATAGGCGATGCACCGACGGCCAGTCGCTGTCGGCGGAGTGAATGTAGTCCTCCCAGCTCTCGGTGGTGTATGCCTGGAGCTCGGCCTTCACCTTGTCCGTCAATGCATTGAGCTGGGTCTTCAGTTGTGGGCATCTGGTTGTTTGCCACCGCTTGCGTAGACGCCTCTTGTCGGCGATCATGCGCGCAATGCGTGCGGGGAGCGCGGGGAGTTGCCCCTGTGGTGCGGAGTTTGATGCAGTCGCCGACTCTAAGGCGTGCTGCATACAAGCGGTGAGCTCGTCCGCCAGCTCATTGACATCTTCACCCTTGGTGATAGGCCGAGTGGGCGTGGTGGTCTCCAACTTCGCCGCGAAGGCTTTCCAGTCCGTGCGGCGACGTGGCGCTAGATGAGCGAATCGGGTGGGCGGTGCTGAGACGACGACCAGCACTGGCTGGTGATCCGACCGCAGTTCGTCGTCCAGCACGTGCTGCGTGATCTGGCAGCTGAGGCCGTTGTGCACGACGATGTCCAACACGTCGGGTAGGTGGGCGATGTTTGCCGGGTAGTGGGTGGGCGCCTCGGGGCCGGACACCCCGTATCCTCGGGCCTCTGCGTCGGCGAAGAGCGCATTCCCGTCGGCATTCGTGGTGTGAGAGTTCCACGCTGGGTGCTTGCAGTTTAGGTCGCCGGCTATGATGGTCGGGTGAGGCGTGTCCAGCAACCTGTGTATGTTGTTCGGCTCTAGCCGCACGCTCGGTGGCTTGTAAGCCGCGTACACACACAGGTGCTCACCGGCGGCGTGCAGTTGTACACCCAGCGCGTACATTTCGCCGCTCAGTGTGGGTACGGGAAGCTCTTGATGAACGACTCTTCGCCGAACAAGTACCGCCAGACCGCGGTATTTGTGTGTCGCCGATCGCTCATCTTTCCTATAAACGAGGTATCCCGGGAGTCTGATCTTGTCCTCCGGTCCCAGGAACGTCTCGCTTATGAGCGCCACGTCTATGTCCTGTTCTTGCAGGAGGGGGCGGAGGAGGGCGACCTTGTCTCTGAGGCCGCGGGCGTTCCAATGTATTATCCTCAACGGTTTAGACATGACCGATAAGGGTGGCCATGCCGTTGAGGATAGCGCGCACCGGGTCCTCGCCTCTGCGCAGCGCTAGCAGCACATCTTGTAGGACCCGGATCGCGACCTCTATAGCGTCAATGTTGGTGATGTTATTTGCCCCTGGGGTCTGGGCGTACGTTACCTCCCCGGGGGCCGCCGCCGACTCTGTGTCGCGGCTGCGTGCAGTCTGTGCTGTGGTCGGTGTGGGTAGTAACACCCGTCGCCCATCATGGCACGTTTGCGCGTGCGCATTAATTGCGCCGGCTGCGCGGCCCCTCTTGGCCTGCGCGTGATGGGTGTTACTACCCGCGGGCTGCTGTCTTGCGGTTTTCCCGCCAGACTGCGCTGTCTGCGCGTATGTCGCGCCGCTATTGGTCGGCGGCTGACTGCGGTCGTCCTTTCCGTGTTGGGAGGCGTGGCGTGACTTGTCACCGCCCACTTGTTTACTAACTATTTCGTTAGCTGGTGTGTCGGCGGTGACAACCTCCTTGTCACTTTGTTGGTCTGGTTGGTCGTCTTGAAGCGGCTTTTTGGACCGCTTTCTTTTTCCTCCACGCCTCTTTTTCCTCCGCCCCGAGGAGGCGGTGGCCGAGTCGCGCGCTGAGGGGCCGTTTGCGGCCGCCATCAGTGTGGTGGAGGGTGCTTCTGTGTCTGCGGGTGCGGGGGCGCTCTGCCTCTCGGTGGCCGTGTTCGGCCGGCGCGAGTCCCCGGTGATGGCGGCCGTGCCCGCCCGCTTGTTTCGCAGTTCGCGAACTCTTACGGGGCACTTGGCATTGTTCGCCGGGTGTGCCCCTCCGCAGTTTATGCAGGTGGCGGCCTCCTCTTTCGGCCTCGGGCAGTCTGTCGCCCGGTGGCCGCCGCCACATCTCACGCATGCAAGCGGGCGATGGCATTGCGCGGATGAGTGCCTAAATTGTTGGCACCTGTGGCATTGCGCGGGCCCCTTTTTCCCACGCCAGGCCTCTATTTTGACGCCGGGCATGCACAGGAGTTCTGTGATCTCGTAAATGCCCGGGGTCAGGTTTGGGGTCTTCTTGAGGACGGCGTGGTATATGCAGCCGGGTCGTCCTTGTCGGGCATTTATATGCCTGACATACTCCGGCTCGTATCCGAGCGCGCGGAGCTCCTCCTCTATGTCTTCGGGCGCCGTGTCCACTGGTAGCCCCCTTATGGCCACCTTGACACTGCGGTCGGCTGGTAGGGAGTAGGAGAACCAAGAAATGTTGGTCTCCTTCTCCAATTCCGTCAGGTACCTCTGTACCAGACGGAATTCGGTGTCATTCTGGGGGGTGAATTTCACCCCCTGCTGGAAGGGGCGCGCGTTTGGTGCCCGGCCCAGCTTATCTCGGAGCGCCCTAAAGTGGCGCGCCCAATCCGGCATCTTTTCCACTACCAGCGGGGGGTAGCGGAGTTTCTTCTCCGGCTTACCCTTCGCTGCGCTACCGGAGGTGGTAGCGCGCGCGGGGGCTGCGGCGCCGGCGGGTGGTGTCGGTGCGCGCGTAGTGTCGGCGGCGGTAGGCGCCGCGGCGTCTACGCACGGGCGCTTGGCCTCCTCGGCGACGTCTTCGTCGTCGGGGCTGCGCTGCCTGCGTTGTGCAAGCCTCGGCAAGTCAAAATTATACTCTAAGTCAAATGTAATCTGACTTACCGGGGGTATGGTGTCTAGGTTCGGGAGGGAGGGTGCCTTTCCACCTCCCGAGCTGGGCCGGGTCTTGGGCAGCGCAGCTCTGCGCGCGCTGCTGGTGCTCGCCGCGGAGTCGATGGACGACGTCGAGCTCGCATGAGCCGAGTACATCGACATCGACGCCGGCGATGACGGAGCGGAACCACGGGGGGCAGGAGGCGACATAAATGCGGCCTGCCTGGGCGCTGTCGGGTCGGTGGGCGTTTGTGGCGCGGACACTCTCACTTGGTCACCTGCACTGACACTTTTGCCCTTCGCGGCGGCACTGGGCTTGCTCGACATCGATCCCGTTTTGGGAGATGGAGCTGCGCGAGTGGAGGCGCGGGACGCGGACGCGCGGGGCGCGGCGGGAGGGTTCGACACCTCCATCGGTACCGGACGGAACGACGGAGGGCGCACGGCGGTGGCGGGCGGGGCGCGGGGCGCGGCGGAGCGAGTAGTTCCGCATGTCGCCGCTAGGGGCGCTTGCGGCGCGGTACTTAAGCGGGCGCCCACTGCTTGCGGGCTCGCATTGTTCGTAGCGCGCGGGGTCACAGCGGTCGTGTCGGATCGGGGACGGATGTCGGGGTTCGACGCGGTCCGGCGCGGGCTTGCGGCTGCTACCGATGGGCTCGGGAGCGCTTGCGGCAGCGAGGAGCGCGGTGGTTGGCCCTGAGAAGGGCCTTTTGGAGGCGAAGGCATCGCGTGGGACGCGCAACCTAGACCGCGACCGTGCGGCGTGCTGAAAAGCACACCGGCGGCAACGGCTTCGGCGACGTTGGTCCCACCGTGTCTACGTCAGTGCCCCGCGAGGAACACTGCCGCACACACGGCGGACGACGCGAACGCGGCGAAGAAAACGGTCCGAACGGCACTTGCACACGCACTGGAATTGCACTGGAGCACTAGGGTCTTGAGGCACTGCTGTCCAAGGCTTCGACACTGCAATCCAGAGGTGTGGAGTAGGTCGCGAGCGGTCCCTGCCCTTGCCGACGCTGTCGACCATTATTTATATGAGCCACGAAGATTCTGGATTCGAAAAATCTCGATAAATCTCAATAATGCGACCCGCCCGTCATTTTTGAGACAATAGATGTTTACGTCCTTTATTCAACTTGCGAACAATAGATGTTTACGTCCTTTATTCAACTTGCGAACAATAGATGTTTACAATCGCCATTGTTAATCCTTGACCTTGAGCCCAGTCTCACGCTATTGTGTTTTGTTTGTTTTTTTCTTTTTGTTGCGGGTGCCGCATTCTAGCATATTCCTCTTGTTTGTTTTCTACCTGCTTCATCGACTGATCCAGAATCTCCGTGACCCATCTCCGTCGTCCTAGTTACTCGGCGTAACACTGCCCCCTCCTAAGACATGCTCGTCCCGAGCATTATTACATCCGTGATAACGTGCCAAACGATCCACATGAACGATCTTCGGAGCACCTCTTGGTCCTTTCTGTATCCGGTAGGTCACATCGTTGATCTTAGTCACGACTCGGTAGGGACCGTCCCATTTTGCCTGTAACTTCGGTGACTTTCCTTTGCTGCGTACCGGGTTATGTTGCCACACTAGTGAGCCTTCGTCGAAGCCTTTGTTGTTCATCTTCCAGTCATAGCGGGTCTTCATCCTCTCAGACTTTTGTTGGCTTGACTGTCTGACATGCTCCTTGCTTCCTTTTTGTATATCACTCAGTCCTGTTCTTAACATCCGCACGGGTACTGCTTCCTTAGTCTCTTGCCTGACTACAGAATATGCGTCATCTCTATTCTTCCTCCAGTTTTCAGAGCACGGTCTACTCGAAAAACTTCCACGGGACCTGTTTTGCTTCGGGCAATTCATCCGGAGGTGGCCTCTTTCTCCACAGTTGTGACATCTTGGGGCAGCCATAATCTTCCTTTCTCTATCTTCCTTTCTCCAGCAACTAGCTTGACAGTGTCCCCGTCTTCCACAGATGTAGCATCTAGGCGATATTAAACCTTCCTTTCGTACTTCGCTGCGCTTCGGGCAACCTTCCTGGGAATGGCCTTTTTCCCCGCATAGGTGGCACGTCGTTAACTCAACTTCCCGGATACGTTGAGTCCGATAGTCCTGTCTGACTACTTCCACTTCCAAAGCATGGGCTAAGGCGTCTCTTAAAGTCTTGTGGTGCCCAAGTCTCACAGCGGCTCTGACTTCTAGGTCACGTATTCCATCGACAAATGCCTGAACAAGATTTCCGTCGATAAGTGCAGGTGCGGACTGATAGGCTTTCCGAACCATCTTTTCGACTTCTAGAGCCCACTGCTGTAGGGTTTCTGCATCGCGCTGTACTCGGTCCTTCAACTGGGCACGAAACACGTATTCTAGATGTGCGTCGCCGTATCTTGAGTCCAATGCTTCCAGTAGTTGGTCGTAGGTCATGTCCTTGCCGAGCGCCTCCAGTACAGTTAAAGCCTGGTCGCGGAGGCATAAGGTGAGTGCCGTCTTGGCTTGAGCTTTGTCCCATCCATTTGACTCCACATAGGCTTCAAACTGGAGTCTGTAAGCTGACCATGAAGACGTTCCATCAAACGGTGGCATTTTAAATCCACGTACTGAGGGGGTCGCGGGAGTATCAACCATAGGAGCCACAAATCCTTTTCCTGCCTTGAGATCACTAAGGGCCTTCTTTATATCAGCCATCTCAACTTTGGCTTCGGAAATCCAACGCTCATGCTGTTCCACCTGCTCCTTCATTGCACTTAGCTGTTTGCCGAGAGTTCCATGGAGGTCTTTTATAAGGAGCATCTGTTCTTCTTGGCGGCGTGCCTGCTCCTCCTTGTCCTGCTGCATCTGCTCCCGCAGTAGGCGCGCCTGCTCTTCCTGGCGGCGAGCTTGCTCTTCTTTATCCTGCTGCATCTGCTCGCGCAGTAAGCGTGTTTGCTCTTCCTGCCGTTGAGCCTGCTCTTCCTGCCGGCGAGCCTGCTCTTCCTGCCGGCGAGCCTGCTCTTCCTGCCGGCGAGCCTGCTCTTCCTGCCGGCGGGCTTGTTCTTCCTTGTCCTGCTGCATCTGCTCGCGCAGCAGGCGTGTTTGCTCCTGCATCATTACCATCAAGGCCGCCAGGTCAACTGTCGGTGCTGGAGATGATCCTGATGGACCAGCGACTGGGTCATTAGGTGGTCGTTCATGACCTGAAGGTACAGACGGCGAATCTGTGAATCGTCTCTGGTCCATCTCCTGCTGCCGCTGACTTCTTGTACGGATGCCCTCCGTGTCTTCTTTCGGTAAAACCGGCATAATTTATCCCACAACTTCTGACACCAAATGTTACGAGCTGGGGTTCGGGATAAATTAAAAACCATAAATTTCACCGAAAACAGTCACTTTATTCACCACACAAACACAGAAATCACACGAACAGTCACTATACACTAGCACTTGTTACACTGCACTGATAATCACTTGTAACTTCACTTCGATCTTCACTTGGATGCGTCCAAAACTGAACTGCCCTTGCCGACGCTGTCGACCATTATTTATATGAGCCACGAAGATTCTGGATTCGAAAAATCTCGATAAATCTCAATAATGCGACCCGCCCGTCATTTTTGAGACAATAGATGTTTACGTCCTTTATTCAACTTGCGAACAATAGATGTTTACGTCCTTTATTCAACTTGCGAACAATAGATGTTTACAATCGCCATTGTTAATCCTTGACCTTGAGCCCAGTCTCACGCTATTGTGTTTTGTTTGTTTTTTTCTTTTTGTTGCGGGTGCCGCATTCTAGCATATTCCTCTTGTTTGTTTTCTACCTGCTTCATCGACTGATCCAGAATCTCCGTGACCCATCTCCGTCGTCCTAGTTACTCGGCGTAACAATATATTCGCTTTTACGTGGTTCACGGCCAGACCCGGACTTCAACGATTTTTGCCGGTTCAGCTTTCTTGTGAAGTAACCACGGATACTTTTCCAGTTTTTTTGCAAATCATCAGCTAAAAATAGTAAATAAGTTTAGTATAAGCGTTCATCAATGAATTAATCAAGAAAGACCCTAATAGATAATGATGTTATCTTTTCTTGTAGGTATTTTGCGTCAGGATGTTCACTCATGGAACTTTACTACAACTACTGACTCGGGCACACAACTGTTTGCACAATAATTAGAAAAGTGTGTAGCGCTATATGCCAATATCAAGAACAAATCATAAATCTTCCAAAGACAGAAGTTGATTGGGAAAAGGTTGCAAGAGGATTTAAAACAATCGCAACTTCCCCCATTGCATCGGCGCCATTGACGGGAAACACATGAGAGTTTTTTTTTTCCACTATATTTTAAT
Source organism: Acronicta aceris (assembly GCA_910591435.1). Lineage (NCBI taxonomy): Eukaryota > Metazoa > Arthropoda > Insecta > Lepidoptera > Noctuidae > Acronicta > Acronicta aceris. Next base: position 3,661,443 of record OU342786.1, on the reverse strand, counting down.
TATAAGCGTTATTTTTCAATCGTATTACTTGCTTTGTGTGATGCTAATTACAATTTTCTATATATAGACGTTGGAGCGTATGGAAAAAGCAGCGATTCAGCAATATATAAAGAAAGTGCTTTATACACTAATCTCATTAACCAATCTCTACATGTTCCTGCGGCAAACCCATTGACTGAAAACCGTGACAATATTCCATACGTAATAATAGGAAATGAAGCTATTGCGTTACACGAAAACCTCGTGAGACCATACGGAGGACACAATCTTAGTGACAAGCAAAAAAATATTCAACTACCGATTATCAAGAGCACGCCGATATATTGAATGTACATTTGGGATTTTATCTAACAAGTGGAGGATTTTTCACAGACCAATAAATGTACATGTAGATTTGGCAAAAGCGATTGTAAGGACATGTTGCATATTGCACAACTTTGTACGTTCCAGAGATGGCTATTCTTACGAAGATACTCTAAGAGCTCTTGTTAACGAACGTTTTTGTCAACGGGTCACGGGCCGACGCAAAACGGCTACCTTTGTACACGATACGCTAAATATAACGTGAACGCGTCCGTTGTTGTCGATATCAGTTTTATTAAATTTGAAGGGAGAAGTGCACGTACGTTATGTCCAGTGCAAAGAAAAAGCTTATTCTAGCCTACTATTTATACAAAAAACAGCAGCTACAAAATAAAAGGAAGAAGCTGTGGGTTCATCCAATTTTATTAGAAAAAGAGTCTTATGGAGTATTCCATACTCTGATGGAGAATTTAAAGAAAGACGGAAGAAAGTTCTATAACTTCTATCGAATGACTCATGAAAGTTTTCGCAAATCATTAGAACTAGTTTATGATCAATTACGACATGCTGACACTAATATGCGACTATCTATTACACCCGCTGAAAGATTGGCTGTTACCTTAAGGTATGTACTTATGTATAATTCTCATATTTTAAAACTTCATAAAGAATTTTGACAATTGGCTATGGAGTTTTAGGATTATGGTAAGAGACACCTATAATAGATTTTTAAATTACAAGTCATTGAGGAAATGTGTAGGTGATTATTTATTAATCAACTGACTTTGAAAAATCAAAATCAAAATGGCTGTTTTCAGATACTGTGTCGTCTATTTGATGAAAAGATTGTGTATTCTCAGGTGTTTCGTTTTCATTTACATTATAATTTGTAGATGAAGCTGTAGCAGTACGATATCCCCTATATTGATTTTCGGGGTAAACTGAAATATACGCAATTTGGGAATAATTTGGCGCTGGAGTCGAATTATAAACATAAGGGGATCTAGTTCTTTGACTTATGTTTCTCATCGCTTTTATAACCTCAAACTGAAATTCGACGATATCAGCGTCATTTAATTTTTCAATTGTTGGTGCGATTCCCCGGAAAAACGACATAATTCTACTGTTATCTTCCATTACGACAGAATTAACTAAGCTCGAAATTTTTCTCTCAATATCATTCTCTGTGTCTTTTCTCTTCCCTTTTCTCGGAACTGTAACCTTTGGTACTTCATTTTCTTCTGTATTTGGAATACTCTCGTTTTCAGCAAGGGGCATATTTGATTCTGTCGATCGATGACCCATAATTTTGTTTAAGAACAGCATTTGTTCGTAAAATTTATATTTAGTGACCGATTTTGCACCTGAACCAGATTTGTACTCTTTCCGTCTTATTACAAAAAAATGCGTAAGTCTTGGCTTAAACCCGGACTTACTGATCTTGGATTGTTACGGTACTAATGTTAATACCAGGACCAATATGAGTGCTTATTACAAAACCCAGACTATCCGAGGATCAGTTAAACCGTAGGACTAAATAAAATCCACAGATAATATGTAAAAAATTACAATCTTTCATTCGTTCATTCAGGCTTCATTCCAAGCAACGTTCCGTTTTTTTAAATATTGATAGTATCATAACATTTGAAATACTTTAATAATTATTTATTAATACAAATATATATCATAAATAGTTTTTTGTTTATATTGCAATTTACTGAGCAAGCACAGTTTATATTGTTGATGACCTTTTTATAATCAAGTTGTTATATTTTGCAACAACTCTGAGTGAAACGGAACGAAATTAAAATTTCATTCGCGCGCATTATTTGAAACGTCATTATTGTTGTTGCGTCCTATAAAATAACTAAGTTCTTGATAATTATTCACCATTGTACATTGTCAGTAATTCAGTATTAATAATAGTGACAAATAAAATGGAACAACAAAAGAAAAAAAGGGGTGAAAATCCGAATCGCTTTGTAAATCTGTATTTATATCGAAAATCTTCGTCACTCAAATCAAAAGGATTTATACGATTACGACGTCTTACAGATCGCCGACACGTCTCTAACATATCTAAATCTTCTAAATCCATCATATCTATAATGTTAATATCCATTTACAAAAATTTTTACTTAGAAATACACAAGATACTAAATAAGCTAACCTCAAAAATAAAGTAATGTCAAAGATAGTCCATACTTAAACTAGGGGTCTCAGAGGTTTAACTTTGGTACCAGAGATAGTCCATGCTTTGGTGTTAAACTGTGTTTTGTAATAGAGTTTTATTTAGTCGAGTTTTAATCCTAGAACTAAAGCCAGTACTAAAGATAGTCTGTGTTTTGGAATAAGGCCGAATAAGACTTTTCTTAACCTAGGAAGTGAACCTAGGATCTCACGCTCAGCCACCGCACTAGACCGTTGAGGCGGTCAGTTATTTCTTAATTACCATACAATGATAATACCTATATTTTTTTGGGTAGTCCGTTATTTTTTGCATACTATGTTCCGTCGGCCTCGGTCGCCACCGAAGTGGCGTGTGTATCTTAGTAATAGTTTCTAGCCTACATTGTTATAGGTATTTACCCATATAATAGGATGCAGTTGTGTATATAATAAGGTGTTTCTATTAGCGGACGAGGTCTTCATCACATGTTTGTTTTCGTTCGCACCTTTCCTGTCCCACGGCAACGACGTGATATATAATTAATATATTTATTATTATTATTAAAAGACTGTAGTGTCCCACTTCAGGGCATAGGCACTGTCCCCACTCTTCTTCTACTTCTCTCTGTCCATTGCTGGTCCTAGCACCAAAAGACTGGTCCCTAACCAGTCTTTTTGAAAAGAGTCCAGCTCATCCCGCCATCTCCATAATTTATATAATACTCGTATACTGAAAATATCGATGATATATTATATATATTTAACAAATGTGCTTCAAATATAAAAGCCCACAGGAAAAGTTGTGAAAAATAAAAACATTTTGACATTGACATTTTAGGGAAAGTCAACGGTACGATTCGCACAGCGGCTTGAGCGATTAGCTTCTGCGATTCTGGTTGCGGTTTCGATTATAATATATTATTATATAACTGTTAAAATATATTCCGTCTTATTACAAAAAAATGCGTAAGTCTTGGCTTAAACCCGGACTTACTGATCTTGGATTGTTACGGTACTAATGTTAATACCAGGACCAATATGAGTGCTTATTACAAAACCCAGACTATCCGAGGATCAGTTAAACCGTAGGACTAAATAAAATCCACAGATAATATGTAAAAAATTACAATCTTTCATTCGTTCATTCAGGCTTCATTCCAAGCAACGTTCCGTTTTTTTAAATATTGATAGTATCATAACATTTGAAATACTTTAATAATTATTTATTAATACAAATATATATCATAAATAGTTTTTTGTTTATATTGCAATTTACTGAGCAAGCACAGTTTATATTGTTGATGACCTTTTTATAATCAAGTTGTTATATTTTGCAACAACTCTGAGTGAAACGGAACGAAATTAAAATTTCATTCGCGCGCATTATTTGAAACGTCATTATTGTTATTGCGTCCTATAAAATAACTAAGTTCTTGATAATTATTCACCATTGTACATTGTCAGTAATTCAGTATTAATAATAGTGACAAATAAAATGGAACAACAAAAGAAAAAAAGGGGTGAAAATCCGAATCGCTTTGTAAATCTGTATTTATATCGAAAATCTTCGTCACTCAAATCAAAAGGATTTATACGATTACGACGTCTTACAGATCGCCGACACGTCTCTAACATATCTAAATCTTCTAAATCCATCATATCTATAATGTTAATATCCATTTACAAAAATTTTTACTTAGAAATACACAAGATACTAAATAAGCTAACCTCAAAAATAAAGTAATGTCAAAGATAGTCCATACTTAAACTAGGGGTCTCAGAGGTTTAACTTTGGTACCAGAGATAGTCCATGCTTTGGTGTTAAACTGTGTTTTGTAATAGAGTTTTATTTAGTCGAGTTTTAATCCTAGAACTAAAGCCAGTACTAAAGATAGTCTGTGTTTTGGAATAAGGCCGTTTCAGTTTTTTGGCACATCTCATCCAGTTATCTCTAGCGCCACTCCACTTTTTCATTACAAGTTTACCTTAAAAAAAATTGGTACAGATATTTAGCATCAGGAAATTCATTCACGGATCTTCAATACACATTCAGAATTGGAATAAAAACTATAAGCTACATAGTTCGAGAAGTATGTACAACGATATGGTCTTAATTACGTGAAACATACATGAAAATTCCATCTACAGAGGAGTGGATAATGATAGCCAATAATTTTGAAAGTGCAGCGGACTTTCCTCTTTGCTTAGGAGCAATAGACGGCAAACATATACGAGTCATAAAGCCTGAAAAAAGTGGATCTATGTTCCTCAACTATAAACACTTCTTTTCTATTGTATTGATGGCCGTGGTAGACGCAAATTATAATTTTATTTACATTGATGTTGGTGCATACGGAAAAGAGTGCGATTCAGCAGTATTTAAAGAAACGCAATTTTGGAAAAATCTCATAGATAACAGATTAAGCATACCACCATCAACAAATAAACTAGGAGCGGACTTTGAGCTACCTTATGTTTTTGTAGCTGACGTAGCATTCGCACTGCATGAACATGTACTTCGGCCGTTTGGTGGCCATCAACTTAATGACGTAAAAAAGATATGCAACTACCGGCTGACAAGAGCGAGACAATATGTCGAATGTGCATTCGGTATATTGGCGAATAAACGGAAAATTTTGCATCGACCATTGAACGTATCACTGGACTTAGCAGTCGATATAGTAAAAACTTGTTGCTTGTTGCAAAATTTCATTCACAAAGAAGAAGGAATTATTAGTAACCAAGTCGGTGATAATTTGACCACCGATACCAACTTACCCGACGTACCTCGTTCAAATTCGGTAAGAGGTAGTTTGACAGCTAATGTGATTCGCAATAAGTTTGCAGATTATTTCATGTCATCTGAAGGACAACTGCCGTGGCAAAATCAATATGTTTAAAAATTATGACATAAATAATATATTGAGTTTTCTAATTTAAAAATAAAACATTGTTCACTTACCGAATTAGTTTTTTTCTTTATCAGATAAGGTCTCACAATCTTCATTTAGCATTACGAAGATTTCTTTCCATGCCGCAAAATTTGCTTGTTTATTTTTGTAATTTTCTATAGTTTTGTCCCACAACCTAGGCCTATTCTGAACAAGGCTAATTAATAAATCCATATCAATGGTAAACTCCATATTCACAATGAGCAGCAGAGGGTAAGTAGATAGAAATATAAACGTGCGCACATCCGTCGTCGTCAACACACTTCTATGAAATGACGTACCGTAAAATGGGGCTAATTAAAACACTTTTTTCGTAAAACAGGTGTTTATACAAATTTTAATAACTCAAATTATATGGAATATTATTTTTTTAGTAGATTACACAATAAACTTTAAATAGTAACGATCGTAGTATAACTTCTGTTAATATATTTTATGATATATCGCACACCCAGATCAATACTGCACTATTTCAAAATAGCTCTTTTTTCACTATTGACGAAAAACCGTTATCTCAAACTACTACACAGCTATCACTAATGTCTTAAGTGTATGTCTCTGCATTACGTATGAAAAATACCATCCGTAACTCCAATTTATGCTTCAGTCGATTCTAAATCCCTTTGTTAAGCATAATTATACATGTGTAATGATTTTATAAAATAATGACAAGACATTTATATAGGTTTCCTTATCACGAGCGACAGATGGCGCTTGTAGTTGAACTATTCGTTATTAAACGCCCTTCTTATTACAAATTAGTCAAATATAAGTAGGTGTTATATTATCAATTTGTCTGTGTAATCAATTTATAACTATTGCTAAATTTAAAGTTAATCTAATGTATTTAAATTAATCAATTGATCATGCGTACTGTGTACTTCGCTCTGATTGGTCTAACCCAGCTGAGTGTTTGCCTACGTTTAAGAGTGGGGAACATTCGGCTGGTAATGGATCAATCTGTACTGAGACATTCTATTCCGAGGCGTTGAGCAGTAGACATAATATCTTATAAGCCAGTGCTGTTGTTGTATAAATTGTTAATAATTATTGAGCGATTAAGTGATAAAGTGATTATTGATAATTACATACTGTTGGATGAATAAATACTTGTAATACTCAGTCTGAAGTGTATGATTCGTCACATTTCAGAAGTGGGATATGCCTACAAGAAAATCCACAGATACAGTAATGTTGAGTGACGTATGTCTAGAGGTTATGTGTGCCTACAATAGAAAGCCAAGTGTGCTTGAGTTACTAGAGGCTATGTATGCCTATTGAGCCATGTGTGCTTAGATTGTTAGAGGTTATGTGTGCCTACAATAGGAAGCCAAGTGTGCTCGAGTTACTAGAGGCTATGTATGCCTATTGAGCCATGTGTGCTTAGATTGTTAGAGGTTATGTGTGCCTACAATAGGAAGCCAAATGTGCTTGAGTTACTAGAGGCTATGTATGCCTATTGAGCCATGTGTGCTTAGATTGTTAGAGGTTATGTGTGACTACAATAGGAAGCCAAGTGTGCTTGAGTTACTAGAGGCTATGCATGCCTATTGAGGCATGTACGCTTAGATTGTTAGAAGCTATGTATGCCTATTGAGCCACGTGTGCTTAGATTGTTAGAGGTTAATTATTTTTATTTTATTTATTTAATTTTTATGAGGTACATATTAGGTCTTACGAAGTAATATAAAGCCCCACAAAACTGTACAAACAGTTTGACTGTGGGATCAATTTTAGTCTTAATAACACGTAGGTAGGTACATAATTAGTAATGGAGTGCACAATTAATGTTTTATGGTAGGGTATCTATAAGTTTTTTTTTATCTACAAGCAGTTTTATAAATCTTAATTGGATATTCCCCAGTTTATCTATATAGGTTTTAAATGTGAGGCCGTAGCAATCAAGAGCATAATCCAAAATAGATTCCACTAAAGAAGTATAAAGTAGTTTTAGTATACCAGTAGAAATAGGAGTTATGTGTACCTACAATAGGAAGCCAAGTGTGCTCTAGCTACTAGAGGCTATGTACGCCTATTAAGCCAAGTGTGCTTAAAGATAGTAAGCCAAGTGTGCTCAAAGTTATTTTGGCCAAGTGAGTCAAAAGTTTTGGGCCAAGTGTGCCCAATAGGAACGGAACTATCCTCAGACGCGTAAGTAAAGCATGATTTATACTAAGAGAACAATTAAAAGAATTATTATGCGACTAAGTGCGTTGCAGATAGTTGTGTATATACCCTCTATTAATTTTATAAATTGGAAATGGGAAACATTTATTGGAAGACGTATATTTTTGATTGATCTTTTCATGCATAACTTCGAATTTATGGAGCTATTAATTTTAACCAGTTCGAGTAGATATTTTAGTAATATAAAACGAATTTAATAATGTGACGAATCATACACTTCAGACTGAGTATTACAAGTATTTATTCATCCAACAGTATGTAATTATCAACAATCACTTAACACTTAATCGCTCAATAATTATTAACAATTATACAATAACAGCACTGGCTTATAAGATATTATGTCTACTGCTCAACGCCTCGGAATAGAATGTCTCAGTACAGATTGATCTATTACCAGCCGAATGTTCCCCACTCTTAAACGTAGGCAAACACTCAGCTGGGTTAGACCAATCAGAGCGAAGTACACAGTACGCATGATCAATTGATTAATTTAAATACATTAGATTAACTTTAATTTAGCAATAGTTATAAATTGATTACACAGACAACTTGATAATATAACGCCTACTTATATTTGACTAATTTGTAATAAAAAGGGCGTTTAATAACGAATAGTTCAACTACAAGCGCCATCTGTCGCTCGTGATAAGGAAACCTTTATAAATGTCTTGTCATTATTTTATAAAATCATTACATTCGGCCATCCGACAACGTGCGATCTCCTGACGCACGTTATCGTAATTCAATAACATAAGTCATACATACAGAAATATTACATGCTTAAACTGTTTGAACAAACACGAATCAAAAATGCAAAATCATTACATTCGGCTATTCATTGATGTCCGACTCCTTTCTATGAAATACGTTTGTCGTTATCATTATTGCTTTCAGAAGATGGGCTACTATTACGATCTGATGAATCTTTATGGTCAGGCGAATTTATATTTATATTTACACTTTTATTATATTTATTTATATTTTATAAGGTCTAACACGATCAGCGGAAACGACACTCTTAAATGAATCTCTACGTTTGCTAAAACCGGAATTTCAGTGATTTTATATCTGTCATTGCCCAAAACTTCTGTGGTTTTTTCAGATCTATGAATTTAAAAAGTTTTATTGCCTTTATTATTATAGTCAGTTCTGGTAACCTTAGTCAAATCACCTTGTTTATAGGTTCTAGGGGTGCTACCGGCATCATAATAGTGTTTTTCGCGACTTTAGTATTAGTACGACCTCATCTCTTACGCTTTGTAACATGTTTTGTATAATGTCAGCTCCAACATCGAACTTATTACTCTAACCATCTCTGAATGTCAAAGTCAAAGTTCTTTATTGCATCATGTGTAAATATACATAGATCTCTAGTTTGGTAAGTATCAACATGAAACCCCGTTGGGGCACAGCATAGAATACATGGGTACTAACAAGTTAATTACATAATTATAATTTAACAAATTACAATATTAGAAAATAAAATTATAAACTTTTACTTAAAATTAAATAACCATTTAGGTAGTCAATTTACAGAAATTTAAGGTATTGTTATTATTTTGGTAATTGTTTTTATTGCACAAAGATTTTATTGTTATTAATTATAATTTAATTATCTTTTATTTTTATCTTCAAAGAATTCTTTTAGCGTGTACATGTAATAACATTATTGTAATAGGTGTTTATTTAGTCTGTTTTTAAATACATCGTCATTTAGGATATCTTTTAGTTCTCGAGGTATTTTTATTGTGGTGCCAAATAAAGCCCCTATGGCAGTCTTTTTTGTAGAAGAATTAACTGAATTATTTACACCCCATTAGATTTTGCCAAGACACATTTCCCAATTGCGTTCGTCATTTCCGTCGTTATGTTTTGCTAATGCGTTTAAGATGGTTTGGTTATATCTTTCAGTTTGACTTTTTGCCCTGCGACAAACTACAGCGATAGGGACATGTTTAGTGCTATGACTGTCGCAAAAGCTCGTGATCAGGTATTATTGGAGATGGTAAGCCAAAGTCATTTTCCGCTTGTCCGCAAGTCCGCTTTCACATATATATATATTTTGTAAAGCAATCAGCTATTGTAATAATTTAGGCATTGCCGTTTTTACTCTTTACAAACGAACCAAGATGGTTTAGGTGAATTGTATGGAATGGGACGCTAACTTTTTCTATAGGATACAATTATTCAGTCTTTTGTCTGGATGCATCATCTTTATTATAAGCGTACCGAATGCACCGAATTTTATCGCCGCAGCCTTGGAAACCAAAAGACAGATTGAATTCTCTCAGTCGTTTTAGAAATGCCTAAATGTCCTATATCATCATGATTATAACGGCATATTTTCCAGCGAGCACTACGAGGGACAACTAGGCGTATTTCATCGTCAATTCTTTATACTCTATGATTTTTAATAACATAATTTTTCCTAATATCTTTAGATTCTTCGTCAGATTCAGGCTTAAGAATTTTTAAGTATACGCGAAATGTCTGGATCTACATTTGTAGTGTTAATATCCAATTGTCAGTCTCGATACTTTAACAGAAGACTCGTCTTTAATGTCAGAAGGCAGAGAATGTTATTTCGGCTTAATGCATCGACATGTGTCATACGAATACCGGGTCTATACTCGTTTGGTTGGTATGGTTCGGAGCGTATTATGGTCTATTACAATTTTAAATTCTAATCCCAACAGATAAACACAAAACTTCAAATTTCATAAGATTGTAAATGACGCCTTTCAGGTGTCGTCTGCCTACTAAAATAAGCAACCAGCTTAAGTATCCGAAGGCTAGACTGCCACTGTACTTTGTCCCACACCTAAGGAACTAACATCTGTGTGCAACTCCGTATCAAGTTTAGGATTGTATAAGGCTAGTGTTGGTCTATTACTCAAACTTTTATTTTAATGCTTGAAATTGATCTTCTACCCAAATGATACTATAGAACTAGCACAATCGGAATCGGATTCTTGTATTATATCATTTCGCAACAAGTCATCAATAAATTCTCGTACCTGTCCTCTCTCGAAGTGCGATAAGCGATAGGGTCTATGTGTGACAGGTCTATCATTAAGCAAGTCTATCTTCATTTTAATAGAGTTTTTACAACCTATCTCGCTCAAGTTAAATGCAAAAAATTCACGATATGACTGCGATAATGCGTAGGTAAGGCTTATCCATTTGCCAACTTGAGGGACCGACTTTGATTTCAGACTTTATCAAAGGAGCCAAGTCAGTAATATCTCTCGTGATTTTGTTAGGGCATATAATTCTTTTTTCTTACAAAAGGCATTGCTTTTGCAATTAGAGCATCGCAATGCAACGAATCTTGGGAAAAATTCTTTGGGAAAATTCAGGGTTTGATTAGCTAAATTTGATAATAAGGTGACATTTACCCATGCTTAGACGATATGTGCCTTGAGGTAAGTTATATTCTTTGCCAAGTTTATTACTATTATAACCTTCTATATAAACATTCCCAGGATAAGAAGAACCTAAATCCGAAACTTCAACTAATTCCGATTTGTTTCTGGCTAATTGAATGAAATCCGATAAGGTAAGCTTTAAGGGGCCCAAATCATTGGTTTGCTGCGAAGCTCAGGACTTTAAAATTTTATCCAATGAGTAACGCAGTCTGCATAAACCCATAATTAACCATAAGTAGGTACTTCTACATTCGATTCGATTTCATCAATCCTAAGAACGTACTATATACGGGTGTCACTACCAAAACCTTTGACTATAGGTAATCTCGACACAGTTTTCACGGGGTCAAGGCTGTTTGCATCATATTCACGCATTACATAAGTCAAAAGTCAAATCATCCATTTCAAATAAACAAATAATACAGGTACTTTTGAATTGCCAAAACTAGGTGCACGGTTCCAAATAGTGGGTCCTACTATACCCAATCTTAATAATCTATCAATCCCAACGAAAACTCGATTATTTACCCGTTTGTAAAACTTGTTATTACTGTTACTGTGTGTAGAAGTTGTAAGGACTTTACGTTCTATTTCATCGCTTGACTTTGGGTCTATTCATGAAATTAACGGTGTCGGTTTGCAATTTTCGTTCTAGCGCCCTGTCACACTTTAGACGCTTGTCAAGGGACTTGGGACATCTGGTGTAAGAGTGTTCTTTACGACGACAATTAAAACAAATAATTGGAGGTATCATTTGAAGTCGAAGGCGAGGTATGATCATGAGTTCATGACGCTTTCTATTTGTAGAAATAGGTTCTAACTAGGTATGCTGAGAACTGAGAATATGTAGCGAGTCTTTCCGGTTCATTACAATTTAAAGCTTGAGCTCCATTTCTAATGGATTTATCATAAATGCCGTGAGTTGCACAACCTACAGCCTTTTTATCACTAATATCATATCAGCTTGTATATCAGCATCAATTTATCATAAAAATATTCACGTAAACTTTCATTACTTCATGTTGTACCTTTTCATTTTGACACACATTGTAACTCGTAACATCCTAATTATATATGAAAACAATAAAGATTTGAATTTGAATTTGTACGTACCAATATTTCTTTACCTTTCCTTTTTTTTTTTGCTAGCCCGACAAGTTTTTGTCGGGCAAAATGTATGGTCTGCTTCTCGTCCCATTCATATATTACACACTTACCTTTCATAAACCACCTTCAATACTCTGAGATTTACTGGAGGGATTGAACTTCGGTATAACATTTGGTAAATGGTTGTACGACTAAACTGGCGGCTCTTCGTTTGGAGTATGCATTCATTGGTTTCATCATCATTCATTGGTATCATCAGATTCCATGGCCTCAAAACATAAAAATGTATAAGTATTGTTTCAATTTGACACTAACAAGTTAAAAACTCCTTTTTTTTTTACTATTATTATTAAATTCATTTTATATTACTAAAATATCTACTCGAACTGGTTAAAATTAATAGCTCCATAAATTCGAAGTTATGCATGAAAAGATCAATCAAAAATATACGTCTTCCAATAAATGTTTCCCATTTCCAATTTATAAAATTAATAGAGGGTATATGCACAACTATCTGCAACGCACTTAGTCGCATAATAATTCTTTTAATTGTTCTCTTAGTATAAATCATGTTTTACTTACGCGTCTGAGGATAGTTCCGTTCCTATTGGGCACACTTGGCCCAAAACTTTTGACTCACTTGGCCAAAATAACTTTAAGCACACTTGGCTTACTATCTTTAAGCACACTTGGCTTAATAGGCGTACATAGCCTCTAGTAGCTAGAGCACACTTGGCTTCCTATTGTAGGTACACATAACTCCTATTCCTACTGGTATACTAAAACTACTTTATACTTCTTTAGTGGAATCTATTTTGGATTATGCTCTTGATTGCTACGGCCTCACATTTAAAAACCTATATAGATAAACTGGAGAATATCCAAATAAGATTTATAAAACTGCGTGTAGATAAAAAAAATAAAATAACTTATAGATACCCTACCATAAAACATTAATTGTGCACTCCATTACTAATTATGTACCTACCTACATGTTATTAAGACTAAAATTGATCCCACAGTCAAACTGTTTGTACAGTTTTGTGGGGCTTATATTACTTCGTAAGACCTAATATGTACCTCATAAAAATTAAATAAATAAAATAAAAATAATTAACCTCTAACAATCTAAGCACACGTGGCTCAATAGGCATACATAGCTTCTAACAATCTAAGCACACATGCCTCAATAGGCATGCATAGCCTCTAGTAACTCAAGCACACTTGGCTTCCTATTGTAGTCACACATAACCTCTAACAATCTAAGAACACATGGCTCAATAGGCATACATAGTCTCTAGTAACTCAAGCACACTTGGCTTCCTATTGTAGGCACACATAACCTCTAACAATCTAAGCACACATGGCTCAATAGGCATACATAGCCTCTAGTAACTCGAGCACACTTGGCTTCCTATTGTAGGCACACATAACCTCTAACAATCTAAGCACACATGGCTCAATAGGCATACATAGCCTCTAGTAACTCAAGCACACTTGGCTTTCTATTGTAGGCACACATAACCTCTAGACATACGTCACTCAACATTACTGTATCTGTGGATTTTCTTGTAGGCATATCCCACTTCTGAAATGTGACGAATCATACACTTCAGACTGAGTATTACAAGTATTTATTCATCCAACAGTATGTAATTATCAACAATCACTTAACACTTAATCGCTCAATAATTATTAACAATTATACAATAACAGCACTGGCTTATAAGATATTATGTCTACTGCTCAACGCCTCGGAATAGAATGTCTCAGTACAGATTGATCTATTACCAGCCGAATGTTCCCCACTCTTAAACGTAGGCAAACACTCAGCTGGGTTAGACCAATCAGAGCGAAGTACACAGTACGCATGATCAATTGATTAATTTAAATACATTAGATTAACTTTAATTTAGCAATAGTTATAAATTGATTACACAGACAACTTGATAATATAACGCCTACTTATATTTGACTAATTTGTAATAAAAAGGGCGTTTAATAACGAATAGTTCAACTACAAGCGCCATCTGTCGCTCGTGATAAGGAAACCTTTATAAATGTCTTGTCATTATTTTATAAAATCATTACAATAATAATAGTAAAAAAAGGAGCTTTTAACTTGTTAGTGTCAAATTGAAACAATACTTATACATTTTTATGTTTTGAGGCCATGGAATCTGATGATACCAATGAATGATGATGAAACCAATGAATGCATACTCCAGACGAAGAGCCGCCAGTTTAGTCGTACAACCATTTACCAGATGTTATACCGAAGTTCAATCCCTCCAGTAAATCTCAGAGTATTGAAGGTTGTTTATGAAAGGTAAGTGTGTAATATATGAATGGGACGAGAAGCAGACCATACATTTTGCCCGACAAAAACTTGTCGGGCTAAAAAAAAAAAGGAAAGGTAAAGAAATTATTAATATTGGTACGTACAAATTCAAATCTTTATTGTTTTCATATATAATTAGGATGTTACGAGTTACAATAATGTGTGTCAAAATGAAAAGGTACAACATGAAGTAATGAAAGTTTACGTGAATATTTTTATGATAAATTGATGCTGATATACAAGCTGATATGATATTAGTGATAAAAAGGCTGTAGGTTGTGCAACTCACGGCATTTATGATAAATCCATTAGAAATGGAGCTCAAGCTTTAAATTGTAACGAACCGGAAAGACTCGCTACATATTCTCAGTTCTCAGCATACCTAGTTACAACCTATTTCTACAAATAGAAAGCGTCATGAACTCATGATCATACCTCGCCTTCGACTTCAAATGATACCTCCAATTATTTGTTTTAATTGTCGTCGTAAAGAACACTCTTACACCAGATGTCCCAAGTCCCTTGACAAGCGTCTAAAGTGTGACAAGGCGCTAGAACGAAAATTGCAAACCGACACCGTTAATTCCATGAATAGACCTGTTGTGTGTAGATTGCCGAGGGTTATTTACAAAATGAAAACGCCAAATTTCCTTGATCTTGTGTAGGGAGCGAGGCAGAGTTTTCTTCCTTTTTTCTTCCTGTTCTTGCTTTTCCTGAGTACTGGAGTGAACTGAACGATGAGGGCCAATAGGCGCCTCTTTATATATCATTTTGCCTATTTTCTAGTAATTTCTTTGCCTCACCCCCGCATACCTTTATTTTCATATTATACATTTTTCTTGTAATATACAATATTTTCCTTATATCTATCTTATTATATTAACTAATTCTTATTTATTAATACATATGTGCTCACCCGGCGCCGCTCGGTTTAGGAATGGCGGCGCGTTTTCGTCGCGAGGCCTTAAATACTACCCCGTCCCCCACTTCACTACTATATAAGCTCGCCCTAAGTGGCGGCCGCGCGTCATTTCCTATCCGAGCGTCGGAGCGTGCACATAGATGCGCCTATCTTTTCTTATTACATGCTAGATTACTATTTCTATCTTATATTTTATAAAACACAAACATAACATAGTTTCTATTTTTCCGCTTTAAAAGTGTACATTTTTCTTCTTATTCTTATGAAACACAAACAACAAATAACGAAACATAATCATTCTTATTTTCTACCTACGTCTACTTGTATTTTGATTAGATTATCAAGGAACATAATAACTAAATTAAACAATACGTGCAAGATGTACATAGGTTGAGGTGAGCACTACCTGCACCCCTGTCGCCGCATGTGGTTTCTTAGCATTCTGTCGTGCACATTTCTCCCGCCGTCGCAGCATGCGATTCCACTGGCAGCACGACGATCTTCTTACATGGTCGACGCAGGGTATGTCCGTTGCTCGTAGTGACGTCTACAACTCGAACCTCGTTGTCTTCTCCAGGGTAGACTTTGGTTACTCTTCCTCTCGGCCAGATGTTCCTTGGCAGGTTGGGGTCACAGATGATGACCAGATCACCGACCTTGGGGGGTGTGCCGGTAGCCCTGGGCTCCCGCCGGTGTTGGAGCAAGGGGAGATACTCTTTTACCCATCGCTTCCAAAATTCATCGGCCAGCTGCTGTGCGCGCTTCCAGACTTGGCGCGCATATTGATCTTGTGGTCTGAAGCTACCTGGTGCTGGGACGTGACTGTTCGGCCCCAGTAGTATGTGGTTTGGCGTCAACGCTTCAGGTTCTTCAGGTGTTACAGCCACATGCGTGAGCGGACGAGAGTTTATGATGTTCTCAGCCTCTACTAGGAGCGTATGTAGAGTCTCATCACTTGGGTGCTTTTCATGTAGAGTGACGCGCAGGGCTTCTTTGACGCTGCGCACCAGTCGTTCCCATGCTCCACCCATAAAGGGGGAGGCGGGGGGAATGTAGCGCCAGTGGATGTGGCGCGAGTTGGCTTCTTCCTTTGTTGCCTCCCAAGCTTCTTGCTGTGCTTCTCTCAGCTCTTTGTCTGCCGCCTTAAAGCACGTCGCGTTGTCCGACCACAGCTCTGTAGGTTGACCTCTTCTTGCGATGAATCTCCTCAGCGCGGCGATGGCAGAATCCGCGCTCAGCGATGTGACCACTTCTAGGTGGACGGCCCTTATTGTCATGCAGGTGAAGACGGCGACCCATCGTTTTTCTCGGTGTCTTCCGACGGTGACTTCCAGTGGTCCAAAGTAGTCCAGTCCCGTGTAGGAGAAGGGGCGCGCGTGGTGGGTGAGGCGCGCAAGTGGTAGATTTCCTGTGGAAGGGCTCACGGGCTTCGCTTTTCGCAACTGGCACTGCGGACATTTTCTTATCACACTCTTCACCGTAGGTCGTATTCGTGTCACCCAGAAGCGTTGTCTTATTTCGTTCACTATCAGTTCCACCCCGCCGTGATGCATTTTCTCATGTACATGTTGAATGTACATCCTTGTATATTTGTGTTGTCCGTCCAGCAGAGCGGGGTTTACTGCTTCCTCTTGTATGCCCGGTGTTGCTGCGATTCTTCCTCGTAAGCGCAGTAATCCATCTTCACCTATGTACACACTCAGCGTTGCGAGGCGGTCCTTTGACGAAGGTACGGCGTCGTGCATAATTCTTGATTTTTCACTCGGGTAGCTATCATCTTGTACTTTTCTTATCCACATTTTCTCGGCTCGTAGCAGGTAGCTTGCGTCTAGGCATATTAGTCTTCTCTTCTCTGACTTTTTTATTGACGCTGCTTCTTTATTATTGGCAGTCTTCTTTTTATTACGGCTCCATGCAGCGTCCTTCTCGGTATTTCCTTTCGTTCGCTTACGTCTTGCAGCCGTTGTAATGTGTTTCTTGATTCGACACATATCTATGAACTGTAGTACACGTCCCGTAGCGCGTATGAGCACCTGCCATTTGGCTATGTTTTCTATATTCGGCAGGTACTCTTGTGTCTTTACGTCTTGAGATGCGTGACATCTTTCTTCTCCGGTTTCCATGTTGGCAGTCTTGACCTCCACTGGCCATTCTTCTTCCTTTAGCCTAAGGAACTCCGGTCCCCGGAACCATCGGTGTTGTACATTGAAGTTGTTCGGTGTGTCTCTTGTGGCGTCGTCTGCTACGTTCTCCTTAGTAGGGACCCAGCGCCACTCGTTCACTTTCGTAAGGTCCTCAATCTCCGCCAAGCGATGCGCGACGAAGGTCTTGTAGGCGCGTGGTTCCGCCCTTATCCACGCCAGAACTGTGCGGGAGTCGCTCCAATACGTCTTCTTTGTGAATTCGAAGTCAAGCTCTTCTTCTACTGTTCTGGCAAGACGTGCACCTAATAAGGCGGCTTGTAGCTCGAGCCGCGGTATGGACGTAGGCTTCAGGGGTGCGACGCGACTCTTGGCTGCCACTAGTACGACGTGCACTGATCCGTCGGTGTGTTGTGTGCGTATGTAGATTGCTGTGGAGTACGCTTCTTCACTTGCGTCGACGAACGTGTGCAGTTCTCTCGCCGCTGTTGATGGCTGGGCGTCGTAGCACCGTGGGATGTGGAGTTCTTTTATGGCACGCAGGTTGTTCAGCCATGTCGTCCAGCGGGGCTGCAGTTCTCCAGGGATCGGTTCATCCCAGCCGGTCCCGTATCGCCACGTCTCTTGCATCAGTCTCTTCGCAGGTGTTGTTAGTGGTGAGACCAATCCGAGCGGATCAAACAGTGACATGATCACGCTCAGTGCTTCTCTCTTCGTGGGCGGGCGATTGTTGTGCAGCACTTCCGGTGGCGTTTTCGCATTGTTCAGGTGGAAGCCGATGCAGTCTTTTTTTACTTCCCATAGCAATCCTAGAGTCTTCTCCAAATCGGTGCCGCCTATAGGTACTGTAGTGGTCTTCGAATTTGTGTCGAAATGATGTAACACATTCTGTTGGTTCGAGACCCATCCCCGCAGGACGAAGCCAGCTTGGCGATGAATATAGTCCACTTCCTTTGACACTTCTATTGCTTCTTCTTCACTCGGGAAGCTTGTTATGTAGTCGTCCATATAGTGGTTCTTCTTTATTTCCTTCACAGCCCTGGGCAACATTTCTGCGAAGTCTTCTGCATTTCTGTTTTTTATGTACAGCGCTGTGCATGGTGAGGATGTTGCCCCGAAGATCACTGATGTCATCTGGTACTCCTTTGGCTTCGTTTCATCCCTGCAATTTCCTCTCCACAGGAATCTCAAAGCGTCCCTGTCTTCAGGTCTGATCTTGATCTGCATGAACATTTCTTGAATGTCCGCGGAGATCGCGAAGGGATGTTGTCGGAACCTCATGATGACTCCGGGTAACGATTGTAGCAGGTCGGGGCCAGAGAGTAGCATGTCGTTCAGGCTCCTCCCATAAGATCTTGCTGCAGCGTCGTGCACTAAGCGTATCTTCGGCTTCGAAGGGTTGCACACGGGGAAGTGCGGAAGGTACCAGGTTTTCCCTTGAGGTGCCGGCGTGGTCGCTGGAGCCGCGTACCCTGATGTCAGAAGATTGTTGATCCTTTCTTCGTACTTGGTTTTCAAGTCCGGGTCGCGATCCAACCTCCTCTCCAGCGTTCGCAGCCTCTTGTTTGCGTCTTCGTAGTTGTTTGGGATCTCGCATCTGTCTTCCTTCCACAGGAGTGCGGTTTCGAAGCGGCCGTCGGGCATCCTTCGGCTTTTTTCTTCTAAAATCCTCATCGCTCGTTCTTCCGGATCACTTTTTGGCTTCTTTGGCTCCACGCCGAGAGTTTCTAGGTCAAAAAACTTCTTCATCAGAAGCTCCATCGGTTCGTCTTGAGTCGCGATGATAGTGTGTCCGCAGAAGGCCACGGGTTTCTGATATGACGTCCGGTATCCATGTAGTACCCAACCCAGTCGCGTGTGAGATGCGACAGGCTGATCTTGTCTCCCTGTTCGTATGTCGAGTGCCACCAAAAGTTCCCAGTTGTCTTGTCCTATCAGTATCTTCGGCGAAGCGTCCTTGTAGATCAGTTGGTCTTCAATATCTCGTAAGTGAGTGCAGTCTTCAAGATCTCTTCTCTCTATATTTTGTTTGGTGAACATCAGGCGTTGTACGGTTCGTGCGTTGCGCATCGTGTATTCCTCTTCGCTGTATCTTCCTCGTATCTTGATGTCGACCCTCTTGCTGTTTTCATGCTTGACTGTCTCGTTCAGGCCCTGCACCCACATTTGGTCGCGCGGGCCGTCCAAGTCTAGTATTTCTGCCAGGCTCTCATCGATGAGCGTGATAGTGCTTCCGTCGTCCATCAAGGCGTAGGTGTCAACTCGCGTTCCATTCTGCCCGATGAGTGTCACAGGTGCGATCTTCAAATAGGCTTGACGACTTCTGATGCAATCGGCATTCTTGACTAGTTCGACTGCTGATGTCACTTCTTGTGTCGCTGATGGTGGTGATGGTGATGGCATTCTTCCTGACTTCTTGTGGTGCAAGAAATGGTGATGAGCCATCGCGCAGCCATCTTGCCCACACTTCTTCGCTCTGCAGGTACCACGGCGATGCGTGCTTCGGAGACAGCGGAAACATATGCGGTGCCTCTTCGCTATTTCCCAGCGATTGTTGACGTCGGCTTCTTGAAACCTCTTGCATTCAGGTAGATGATGGTTCTGTTTGCATACTGGGCACTGTTCTTTCTTGGCGTCGGTAGCAAAGGTGTGCTCGAATCTTCTCTTTGTATGTTTCTCTTGGGTGGCATTCGCAGCGATGTCTTCGGGTTGTGCGTATGCTCCACACTTGTCGGCTTCTTCATTTAAAAAACCGGTGAGTCTCTTCAGGTCGGGCACATCTTCTTTATTTCTCGCGGCGTAGTCGTACCACTTACTTCTCATAATCGGCGTAAGTTTTTCAATGGTAATCTTCACTAGTTCTGGATTGTATAAGTAGTGAATCTTCTTGAGTGCCTCTAGAGTAGACACTATGTTAGCCACTTTGTTTGCGAATATACACAGGTCACGTGGGCTATCACTCAGTCTTCCTAAAGCTTTCATCTTCTGCATCTCGTTCATTGCCAGTGCATCCGGTCGTCCGAATCTTCTCTCCAGAGCTTCCATGATAGATGCTGGATCCGGCTGGCTGATGAGGAGGCTGCTGATAGCTTCCCAGGCTGCCCCCCTGACGCCTCTTCTCAGTCTTGCTACATTTTCGGTTTTTGAGAATAAAGCTTCAGTTTCATAGTAGGCGGCGCGGAACGCAAGCCAGCTGTTGCACTGTCCATTGAACGCAGGTAGTTCTTGTAGGTACTTCGGTGCATCCCTAGTCATTCGTACTGCTTGAGTGAGGGCTGCTGCCAGCGAGGTGACGTCCACGTTCTGTGGCTGACGCGCAGGCCGGGTCTCTTCATGATCCTCCCGGTGTTCACATTCCTTTTCCTTGTGAGCTCCCTGTCCTCGTCCTTTCTGTCCCCCCTCTTCTGGCCTCTTCTCTTCTTCTGTTGGATTATTCTTCGAATGATCCAACCATTCTTGAACTCGGCTTGATTGTTCCTCTTCTTCTTCTTCTTCTGACGCGGAGGCTGCTTCGTCATCGGCGGCGGCGGCGCGTTGTTTGTCCAACTTCACCTGAGCGAGTGCGAGTGAGGCGCGTATTTCTTCTAATTTTAATTCAGCCAATTTTTCTTGTGCCTCTAGTTCCAGTAACTTTTTTCTTTGTGTTTCAGAACGATGTGACTTGGCGCGCTTCGACGGTTTCAGTGTATTGGAGTCTTCAGTTTGGCGCGTCGTGGCGTCGGTCTTTGAACTCGCTGTATTTTCCGTCGATGTTGTATATTCTGTGGCGGTGGCTTCCGTGCTCGTGGTGCCCTCCGACGTGGTTGCATCTTTTTCCTGACGCGTAGAACTTGCTGGAATTTTCGCCGAGCTCGTAGTACTTCGCGTCGTCATTCCAGTACTTCTTGGTGCGGTGCCCTCTACGTTGCTGGGTTCTTGGTTCGCGGGGCTTGTTCGTTGTTCCGTCACGTCGGCGACGCTTCCTTTTTTAGATCGCGTAACAGGCATTTTCTTTCTTTAATATCTTGTTCGTAAAATCACGTAAATAACCCGCGCTGTTTTTCTTCAAAAAATATCCGGCGAGCGAAGGACCATACGATGTTGTGTGTAGATTGCCGAGGGTTATTTACAAAATGAAAACGCCAAATTTCCTTGATCTTGTGTAGGGAGCGAGGCAGAGTTTTCTTCCTTTTTTCTTCCTGTTCTTGCTTTTCCTGAGTACTGGAGTGAACTGAACGATGAGGGCCAATAGGCGCCTCTTTATATATCATTTTGCCTATTTTCTAGTAATTTCTTTGCCTCACCCCCGCATACCTTTATTTTCATATTATACATTTTTCTTGTAATATACAATATTTTCCTTATATCTATCTTATTATATTAACTAATTCTTATTTATTAATACATATGTGCTCACCCGGCGCCGCTCGGTTTAGGAATGGCGGCGCGTTTTCGTCGCGAGGCCTTAAATACTACCCCGTCCCCCACTTCACTACTATATAAGCTCGCCCTAAGTGGCGGCCGCGCGTCATTTCCTATCCGAGCGTCGGAGCGTGCACATAGATGCGCCTATCTTTTCTTATTACATGCTAGATTACTATTTCTATCTTATATTTACGTAATATTTTATAAAACACAAACATAACATAGTTTCTATTTTTCCGCTTTAAAAGTGTACATTTTTCTTCTTATTCTTATGAAACACAAACAACAAATAACGAAACATAATCATTCTTATTTTCTACCTACGTCTACTTGTATTTTGATTAGATTATCAAGGAACATAATAACTAAATTAAACAATACGTGCAAGATGTACATAGGTTGAGGTGAGCACTACCTGCACCCCTGTCGCCGCATGTGGTTTCTTAGCATTCTGTCGTGCACAAGACCCAAAGTCAAGCGATGAAATAGAACGTAAAGTCCTTACAACTTCTACACACAGTAACAGTAATAACAAGTTTTACAAACCGGTAAATAATCGAGTTTTCGTTGGGATTGATAGATTATTAAGATTGGGTATAGTAGGACCCACTATTTGGAACCGTGCACCTAGTTTTGGCAATTCAAAAGTACCTGTATTATTGGTTTATTTGAAATGGATGATTTGACTTTTGACTTATGTAATGCGTGAATATGATGCAAACAGCCCTGACCCCGTGAAAACTGTGTCGAGATTACCTATAGTCAAAGGTTTTGGTAGTGATGAGAGTGTGGTAGTATATAGTACGTTCTTAGGATTGATGAAATCGAATCGAATGTAGAAGTACCTACTTATGGTTTATTATGGGTTTATGCAGACTGCGTTACTCATTGGATAAAATTTTAAAGTCCTGAGCTTCGCAGCAAACCAATGATTTGGGCCCCTTAAAGCTTACCTTATCGGATTTCATTCAATTAGCCAGAAACAAATCGGAATTAGTTGAAGTTTCGGATTTAGGTTCTTCTTATCCTGGGAATGTTTATATAGAAAGTTATAATAGTAATAAACTTGGCAAAGAATATAACTTACCTCAAGGCACATATCGTCTAAGCATGGGTAAATGTCACCTTATTATCAAATTTAGCTAATCAAACCCTGAATTTTCCCAAAGAATTTTGCCCAAGATTCGTTGCATTGCGATGCTCTAATTGCAAAAGCAATGCCTTTTGTAAGAAAAAAGAATTATATGCCCTAACAAAATCACGAGAGATATTACTGACTTGGCTCCTTTGATAAAGTCTGAAATCAAAGTCGGTCCCTCAAGTTGGCAAATGGATAAGCCTTACCTACGCTTTATCGCAGTCGTATCGTGAATTTTTTTGCATTTAACTTGAGCGAGATAGGTTGTAATAACTCTATTAAAATGAAGATAGACTTGCTTAATGATAGACCTGTCACACATAGGCCCTATCGCTTATCGCACTTCAAGAGAGGACAGGTACGAGAATTTATTGATGACTTGTTGCGAAATGATATAATACAAGAATCCGATTCCGATTGTGCTAGTTCTATAGTATCATTTGGGTAGAAGATCAATTTCAAGCATTAAAATAAAAGTTTGAGTAATAGACCAACACTAGCCTTATACAATCCTAAACTCGATACGGAGTTGCACACAGATGTTAGTTCCTTAGGTGTGGGAGAAATATTAGTACAGTGGCAGTCTAGCCTTCGGGTACTTAAGCCGGTTGCTTATTTTAGTAGGCAGACGACACCTGAAAGGCGTCATTTACAATCTTATGAAATTTGAAGTTTTGTGTTTATCTGTTGGGATTAGAATTTCAAATTGTAATAGACCATAATACGCTCCGAACCATACTAACCAAACGAGTATAGACCCGGTATTCGTATGACACATGTCGATGCATTAAGCCGAAATAACATTCTCTGCCTTCTGAAATTAAAGACGAGTCTTCTGTTAAAGTATCGAGACTGACAATTGGATATTAACACTACAAATGTAGATCCAGACATTTCGCGTATACTTAAAAATTCTTAAGCCTGAATCTGACGAAGAATCTAAAGATATTAGGAAAAATTATGTTATTAAAAATCATAGAGTATAAAGAATTGACGATGAAATACGCCTAGTTGTCCCTCGTAGTGCCCGCTGGAAAATATGCCGTTATAATCATGATGATATAGGACATTTAGGCATTACTAAAACGACTGAGAGAATTCAATCTGTCTTTTGGTTTCCAAAGCTGCGGCGATAAAATTCGGTGCATTCGGTACGCTTATAATAAAGATGATGCATCCAGACAAAAGACTGAATAATTGTATCCTATAGAAAAAGTTAGCGTCCCATTCCATACAATTCACCTAAACCATCTTGGTTCGTTTGTAAAGAGTAAAAACGGCAATGCCTAAATTATTACAATAGTTGATTGCTTTACAAAATATATATATGTGAAAGCGGTAAAAGACACGAAAACTAAAAAAAAATGACTTTGGCTTACCATCTCCAATAATACCTGATCACGAGCTTTTGCGACAGTCATAGCACTAAACATGTCCCTATGGCTGTAGTTTGTCGCAGGGCAAAAAGTCAAACTGAAAGATATAACCAAACCATCTTAAACGCATTAGCAAAACATAATGACGGAAATGACGAACGCAATTGGGAAATGTGTCTTGGCAAAATCCAATGGGGTGTAAATAATTCAGTTAATTCTTCTACCAAAAAGACTGCCATAGGGGCTTTATTTGGCACCACAATAAAAATACCTCGAGAACTAAAAGATATCCTAAATGACGATGTATTTAAAAACAGACTAAATAAACACCTATTACAATAATGTTATTACATGTACACGCTAAAAGAATTCTTTGAAGATAAAAATAAAAGATAATTAAATTATAATTAATAACAATAAAATCTTTGTGAAAAAAAAAACAATTACCAAAATAATAACAATACCTTAAATTTCTGTAAATTGACTACCTAAATGGTTATTTAATTTTAAGTAAGTTTATAATTTTATTTTCTATTGTAATTTGTTAAATTATAATTATGTAATTAACTTGTTAGTACCCATGTATTCTATGCTGTGCCCCAACGGGGTTTCACGTTGATACTTACCAAACTAGAGATCTATGTATATTTACACATGAAGCATTAAAGAACTTTGACTTTGACATTCAGAGATAGTTTATACAAAACATGTTACAAAGCGTAAGAGATGAGGTCGTACTAATACTAAAGTCGCGAAAAACACTATTATGATGCCGGTAGCACCCCTAGAACCTA
Organism: Acronicta aceris; assembly: GCA_910591435.1. Classification (NCBI taxonomy): domain Eukaryota; kingdom Metazoa; phylum Arthropoda; class Insecta; order Lepidoptera; family Noctuidae; genus Acronicta; species Acronicta aceris. Next base: position 3,636,179 of record OU342786.1, on the reverse strand, counting down.
TAAACAAGGTGATTTGACTAAGGTTACCAGAACTGACTGTAATAATAAAGGCAATAAAACTTTTTAAATTCATAGATCTGATAAAATCACAGGAGTTTTGGGCAATGACAGATATAAAATCACTGAAATTCCGGTTTTAGCAAACGTAGATTCATTTAAGAGTGTCGTTTCCGCTGATCGTGTTAGACCTTATAAAATATAAATAAATATAATAAAAATGTAAATATAAATTCGCCTGACCATAAAGATTCATCAGATCGTAATAGTAGCCCATCTTCTGAAAGCAATAATGATAACGACAAACTATTTCATAGAAAGGAGTCGGACATCAATGAATAGCCGAATGTAATGATTTTGCATTTTTGATTCGTGTTTGTTCAAACAGTTTAAGCATGTAATATTTCTGTATGTATGACTTATGTTATTGAATTACGATAACGTGCGTCAGGAGATCGCACGTTGTCGGATGGCCGAATGTAATGATTTTATAAAATAATGACAAGACATTTATATAGGTTTCCTTATCACGAGCGACAGATGGCGCTTGTAGTTGAACTATTCGTTATTAAACGCCCTTCTTATTACAAATTAGTCAAATATAAGTAGGTGTTATATTATCAATTTGTCTGTGTAATCAATTTATAACTATTGCTAAATTTAAAGTTAATCTAATGTATTTAAATTAATCAATTGATCATGCGTACTGTGTACTTCGCTCTGATTGGTCTAACCCAGCTGAGTGTTTGCCTACGTTTAAGAGTGGGGAACATTCGGCTGGTAATGGATCAATCTGTACTGAGACATTCTATTCCGAGGCGTTGAGCAGTAGACATAATATCTTATAAGCCAGTGCTGTTGTTGTATAAATTGTTAATAATTATTGAGCGATTAAGTGATAAAGTGATTATTGATAATTACATACTGTTGGATGAATAAATACTTGTAATACTCAGTCTGAAGTGTATGATTCGTCACACATGTTTTGACTTAATCCCCTGTTGAGCCAAAAAAATTAGGAAAAAAGAAAGTATTATTTTGAGTTATGTGCCTTTTGCTGATGAATTCTGAAATAATGCACTATTATTTTACTGTTTTTTCATTCAGATTCATCAGACAACAACGATTTATTAAATATATGATCAAGAATAGGACAATTAATAATGAAATAAAACTCATAATGTTACGGAAATCAGTAGTTACATATATTTTAAATAAAGAAAGTATTGAAAATCACTCAAAATTATCATAAACATACAACATAAGAAAATGGCTTCGTTATGTCTTTGTACTCGTAACATAAGAACAAAAAAAAACAAATAAAACTGTTATTTAAAACAAAAATTGCTCAGCGTTGCCTTAAAAAACTCTTTACAAACCCTAATTCTATTGTTATTTATTTCAAAATAATAAGCCGAGTTCAAAGCCCTTAATTTTTGAGAAGTAATGTACCTATATTTTGGTTTGATTTCCTGTGTATGTGAGAATTTGCGTTTTTAAACGCACCCACGATACAGGAGAAAATCCTAGTGTTTTTTTTTTTAAAAAAGTTGCGTATCACATGATACAATAAAAGGTGGGATGAGTCATCAAGACCGTGAATTACCATCAATGGCCGAGATACGGAAAGATTTTGATGATAAGGAAAACGGGAAGCCTTCTTCCCGTTTTCCTTACACCCAGAAATACACCCATACACCCAGAAATGAAGAAAACGAAAAAACTCAAAGAAAACTCTGTGATAATTTGTTTGTTTGGGAGTGAAGAAATTGTATTGTTTTTGTCTTTTTCATCTATTTCTTCATCAATCTTCTTTTGAATTTCTATTTTGTCACTATTGTCTGTTTTCCGAAATATAATTGGTGAAAGATCATTCTTATTATTAATATCCGAGCTGTCCCGGTCATCGAAATCAACATCTAGTAGGTCCGAGTCACTATGCACACTCCTTGTATCCGATACACTTGTGGTTGAAATACTAAGCTTTCTTGTACTTATTTTCCTTCTAGGTTTTGCAACGGCAGGAGCCTGAATTTTACTTTTTTTGCCTTTACCTTTTCCTTTAAAACCTGACATTGGGTTTTGAGGCTTTCATCTTCTGAACTAATGTAGGTGGAGTCAGATTCGTTTCCCTTATTTTCTTTACGAAGTGTTGTTCGTTTACATTGCCCCGAAGGTCCTGCAATGGGCTACATGTGTGATTCTCTGGTGTTATAATCGATATTACTCCTATCTCTTTCGTTTGAAATTGTTTTATTTTTTTCTGAACATCTATTTATAGTTTTTATTTTACCTTGACGAGATTTGATAATTGACGGTTTTTCCAATCGTAATAAGTCATCTGCAGTAATGCTTTTCCCGGGTGGACCATTACACTTTCTTTTTCGTTTAGGCTGTTCAAAGGCCGCGGTTAAATTTCTTAAAATTGTTAAAATTTCTATTACAGCTGAAGATGCCGTGTCTTCAATAAGTCCCTCCGAAATAGTATTTGTGTGTGGCAATCGACATTTTGGTCGCTCAGAATTAACGGGATATAAGCCGCATTTTTTAAACCCGGCAATTAAATTGTTGGATTCTGAACCCTTTTCTCTCAATTTATTCTGCAATCTATACAATAACATAGGAAATTAACTTTTTACTAAAATTTTATGTTTAAGTCCTTTAGTCCTCTTCCAGTGTGTTAATACATCGCGCCAATATTTTTTTAAAGGTTCATAAAATGCAACATCTAACGGCTGGAGTAAATGAGTGGTTTTAGGTGGTAAGCAAACGAACATAATATTAAGCTCCTGACTAGTTTGTAATACGGATTCGGAAAAATGTGAAGATAAATTGTCCCCAATTATCACTATTCGGCCAGTTTTTGTTCTTGCATATGGTACTATGACAGTATTAAACCAGTCCTCGAAGCGAACGTAGAGTCGAACCAACCACTTTTCGATCGGTTGTACCTCGTCCCCTCGGGCCCTCCTTCTAGCCATTGATCCCATAAATGATCTGCCTTATATACAACGTATATGGGCAATAACTGTCCATCAGCAGTGCCGGTAAACATTAAAGAAATTTATGTTTTTGTAGTGTTGATTACCCTTTCAGGATATTTGCAACCTCTCTTAAATAAATATTTCTTATGGCCCGGGTCATCAGTGAGATTAGTCTCATCATAATTAATGATACAATTCATGGTAGTCATAAACCGCCAGTTTTAAGTCCAATTGTGATAGCGGACATCCAAAGTCACCTGCCGCTGTAAGTACTTTGACAAATTTTTCTTCTTCTTCTTTAGAAAGACGAAAACGCGGGCCAGGTTTGTCAGTATGCAGGTTTTTCACTCTTTTTTCTATGGTAGGGGTATGCCGAACTGCTTCTCTGCGTCGTAAGAAGTTATATTTTTTTTTCTAACTAAATCAATAGCTAATTATAGCATCTCTTCAGAGTAATTTTTGTAATTTCGAGCTCCCAAACGTCTTCTATTTCTTTTTTTGGTGTCTTTTGGAGGCATCCTGAGTAATATCTGAAATAGGTAGGTAGATGCCTAATCAGGAAAAATTTTAAGGTAGGCAGGTACCTACTCATTTATATATGTATTTATGTTAGATAGAAATATTTCATACAATTCAATACAATACAATACAATATACAATATAGTTTATTTGCACAAACATGCGTATACATTCACGAATAAGGAATCGTGGGTATGCAAGATCACACAAAATAATAGGTCCGACATGTTTGCCATATGTCATGGCATGCAAATTTTTAAAATTTACAAGTTTTCAATACATATTATTATTATACAACATTAATTTTGTTAAATTTAGTTTATTCTAATGATTATGTAAATAAATATGTCACATTGAAGTTTCCATTAAAAAATCATTGACATTATAATAAGCGTTTTCTGTTAAAAATGACTTTATTTTATTTTTTAAATGTACAACACTGAGTTCCTTCCAGTGCTTAGGTAACTTATTGTAAATAACTGGGGCCATGCAGAAAACACTTTTGCGCATAAGTGCAGTCCTAGAAACATGTAGGCAAATTTTACTATTATCCCGTCTATTTCGGGGAACTAAGTCGGCCTGTCGCGGAAATAAATTCGGATTGGTTTTAACAAATGTTACAGTTTCTAATGTACAGGCATGGCAACGTCAATATCTTATATCGGATGAAGTATGGTTTGCAACTGTCTGTCGTTTTCAACTTAAACATAGATCGGAGGCATCTCTTTTGCGCTTTAAATACAATTTCTTTATCAGTGGAGTTGCCCCAAAAGATAACACCATATCTGAGAATGGATTCAGTTAGACCGTAGTAGGCTGTTAGTAACGCGTCTGTATTTAGTGTTCATGACAAAGTGTATAAAGCGTAAGAGTTATTACTTACTTTTTTACTCAAAGCCTCTATATGAGCTTTCCAATTTAAATTCTGGTCAATTGTTAGTCCAAGAAACTTAGTTGTATTAACTGTGTCGATTGGGGTATTATTAAATTTTATGTCAAGGTTTGGTAATGTCAAAGAACGCTGATTAAAATGCATAATTAAAGTTTTATTTATATTAATTTTTAAGTTATTATTGTCTAGCCATTCTATAGTTTTAATTAAAGTATTATTTATGTCATCTTTGTATGTATGTCTTTGGTTGCATGGTATTGTTATTGTACCGTCATCTGCGAAAAGAGTCATTGGATGTTTAATGGCCATAGGAAAGTCGTTAATATGGTAAATAACAGTGGCCCTAGCACACTTCCCTAGGGAACTCCGTAGGTAACGTTACGTTCCCTAGATGTGAAAGTCTCTTCTTGTTTGGTCCTAATGTTTATTCTATTTATTTCTGTACGTTGTTTTCGTTCTTGTAAATATGATTTAATTAGGTTATGTACATTCCCTCTCACACCGTAAGCATCAAGTTTTTGTAATAAAATATCATGTTGGACATAATCGAATGCCTGCGTCATGTCACAAAAAATAGCACAGACAGGCGTATTCGTATATCATAAAGGAATAGAAAAAATACGATAGGTTTTATTAATATTGTTATGTTGTATATAAGTTATTGTTCTGAATAGCTAAATCAAATCTTATCCCACACAAAACCAGATTATTTAAGCATGCTAAATTTGACAACCCTAGACATAGGTATTGTGGTGTGCACATTTACTATATCTACTATCACCGGTTAATTAAAATAGTGCCTAACATTCAGTGTTGGTTAGGGGGTAGGATGAAGATAGAATAGAAAGTCCGAATCTGATCACATTAACATAGCGCCGCGCACCACCCGCTTGAACTGATTTTATGAGACTGCCGGTCCGCGGCACGTGCGGCCGTTTTTATATGCGCGGGAAAGGGCCGTGCGTGGTGCTAACTTTTTATTCCAAAAAGAACTCTATTTCTATTAACATATTCTTAAGCTATCTCACTTTTATTTCTCTCCGTCACTCTTTGACCAATGACAGTCGAACAACATTTTTGTGGCCTTATATGGTAAGGTTTTGTGTCATGATGCAGTGTTCGCTACCTTTTATGGTAGCGGTTTGATACGGTAAGAAAACGCCCCTACTATAATTTTATGCATAGGTATACATTGGTCCCTATTTCCCTACTATCAAATCTGTTTTTATTATTTTAAGTAAGTACTTCTATCATTAATAGTAAATCTATCATTATTTATGTTATACAAATATAGTTATATAGTTATATAGTTTGAGGTTGTCGCGAACAGGTATAGTTGCCTTCATGCTAAGTGAGGTAACTTTACCTAACCTTAAATAACATTACCATATCCAATAACTCAAGAAATAGAAGACGGATGGGATTTAATCAATGACATCTTAACAACAATATGTCATATAATATTTTATATGAACCACTTACCTGCACTTTGATTTTCCATAAGAAACACTGACCTTTATGGGATGACGCTACAAACGTATTTGACCACATTTAATGAAAAATCATACTGTTTTGACAGTTAACGAAGTTCCTAGCTTGAAAAACTTTTTGGGATACCACAATTTAATATAAAATCTACCAATAAGTCTAATATTTAATGGGAACTAGTATAGGGTATGCTTAGGTAAAGACGCCCACGGAAAGTAAAGAAGCCACAGTTGACGGTACGAGTTGAACCACTTATAAAGCCGTTATCTGTCAAAATTTCTTTGTGACATTGACATTAGTTGTCACTGTATTGTCAGATGTTAAAATATAATTCCTACTGTTCTCAGATATAAATATCCACATGATCAAAACTTTTTTTCGTAAATTTCAAATAGCCTCGTGAGTTCTAAATAACCCCATCTTACGGTAGTTCACTGCATCGGACAGTCCGCCGTCGCGCCGAGGGGCAACGTGCGCGCATCCGTTGAGTCACGTTGCAACAGGTATGAGCCCGTCGCGTTTTTTTTTATCTTTTAAAAAGCTTACTTACTAGTAAGCTTTGTGGGTGCTATGTGGGTCGCACATCTTCTATCTATATAATAATAATAATAATAAGAGCCCGTCGCGTTTTTTTTTCTTTTAAAAAGCTTACTTACTAGTAAGCTTTTTAAAAGCTATCTATATAATAATAATAATGTTGTGTAAGGTTCTGAGTTCGGGGAGATGAGATAAACAAGTATATCCATTGAAATATAGTTTATTACTCTCTCAAACAAAGCATACAATGATTATATAGGTATTGAGTCTTAATATTAGAATACATGAGCACACATACATAAGTCATACACACTACAGTTGTCAATGATGAGATTTCAGATGCCTGTTTAGTATTCTTCGTTAACTCTATGATATCGTCAATACAAGGTACATGAGACATAGCTCTCTTGACTGCCATGGCATATTTTCGTCTATAGATTCCTTCACTTCGAATCATGCAAAGCCATGCAGTCATTGGACCAATACTCTGGACAATTGATGACCTTCTTTCTGGTGGGAAAGATGCTCCTTCTAACAGAACATGGTGTGCTCCAGATAATCCGTACTTTGCCACAGGAAAACTTTTGTGTGCTCCATCCACTTTAGTGATAGGCATGTTGTTATGACCAAGTCTTAACTCGTTTATTCTTAATGCATAAGCTGAAAACATATCAAGATATGGCCCCATTGTTCCGTACCAATTCTGTCCATCATCAGGGTCAAAATCTTTGTATTCCAATTTGTTATTGATGAGGACAGCTACCCATAACTTTATCACTTCTTCATTGGAAATAGAAAAGTCTTTCCCTTTGTAATGTACATTGAAGGAAGTCCTCTCTGTTTTCTTTATCATATTGGTATCTGCTTTCTTCACTTTCTGGCGACATACATTGTGGGCAGTAAAAATAATGCTTACAATATGATTACCCACTGTTATATTGTATATTGGGTTATCTTTATCTGTACCCAGTTCCCAGTTCTTGAAAATGGTCATGCTACATTGTATTGGGACCGGTCTATCATCACTGACAGGACTATTATTGCCAATAAGCCTGATATTGTGGTGATAGATCGATTAGAGCGTCGTGCAATGATTGTTGACATCACCGTCCCGCATGACGAGAACCTCTTCAAAGCCGAAAAAGAAAAAGAAATAACGTATCTTGATTTGGCACACGAGGTTGTCGACATGTGGGGGGTGGATGCGGCGATCATAGTACCAATCGTTGTGTCTGCCAATGGTTTAATAGCTAAGAGCCTCGACCGACACCTAAGGAGGCTCTCATTAGGTGGTTGGATCAAGGGTTTGATACAGAAAGTAGTACTTCTGGACACGGCCCGCATTGTTAGGTTTCTCTCTCTGGGATCCTGACCATCGGTGGCTTGGACCCTGCTCCCGATGCCGATGGGCTACTATTTTTTATATTTTTAAATGTTTTTCTTATTTTTATAAAAATATTTAAAAATATATACAAATAAGTTAAAATAATATATAAATGGAATAATAATAATAAGCCATTTATTTCTTGCTTTACAAAATTTAAGTAAGTACAAAGTGAAAGTGACTGTTTAAGAAAACTTAATAAGTGTATGTACATAAATGCATGTGGTTTGAGTAAGTTGTTTAAATTAATTTAACAAGTTATTCTAATTAGTTATTGTGAGTAGATTTTGTCAGCAAGAACCCCTGATTGGGTAAAGGCCTCCTCCAAAGATGTCCATGCATCTCTATCTTGTGCTAAGTCTCTCCAGTCTGGGCCAGCTGTCCGTCTGAGATCGTCCTCCCATCTGGTTAGTGGTCTCCCTCGGCTTCTCTTACCCGTTGGGCCAATCCATGATGTTACTTTCTTAGTCCATCTCTGGTCTGTACATCTCGCGACATGACCAGCCCATCTCCATTTTAGTTTTAATGCATATGTTACAGCGTCGGTCGCTTTGGTGGTTTTTCTTATCGTCGTATGTCTTACTTTGTCTATTTTCCTTATGTTGAGCATGCTCCTCTCTAGTCCCCTTTGACAGGTCCTGATTTTATTTGTGGCTTTAGAGGAGAACTTCTATCTATACTTATAATAAATCTGTAGAGAGGTCAATTCTGTACATGAAATATATTTCCAAAATGACTATCAACGGGTGATTAGTTATCGATACTGACGCCAAAAATGCAATCAGTAAAATTTATGTCTGTCTGTCTGTCTGTATGTTCGTTATAGAAACAAAAACCACACGACGGATTGCAACGAAACTTGGTACAATTGTTGTTCATACTCCTGGGCAGGTTATAGTATACTTTTCATCACGCTACGATCAATAGGAGCAGAGCAGTGAAGGGAAATGTTGGGAAAATGAGTGATTCATGAGAAAGGTTTCAAGCTATAAAACATCACGCTAACCCTTAGGAACGAGGCAACGCAGGTGAAACCGCGGGCGAAGAACTAGGGAAGTAACTATTCCACGCGGACGAAGTCGCTGGCAAAAGCTAGTTACTAATATTCTTGTTAACCCCTCGTGCTAAGCTAAAATGCTTGTGTTACGAGCGAGTTCACGGCGGTAGTGTAAAGGGTGGATTTCGAACCGGCAACCACATGATCGCCAGTCCGACGCCCTAGCGATTAGGCTACCACCGCTTCTAACGCGTTAACAAACATTCACTCAACTTACTTGAAAACTGCGCGTCGGCCCGTCGCCCGTTATAAAAATCGGGCCGTTGTCCGTTGTCGTTAACAAGAGCTCTGACGGTGACAGGATTTGAACCAGGTACAAGTTGAAATCGCGATAGAGGAGGAAGAACGGCACTCACAGTTCGAGACAAACTAGCAGATTATTTTGTAACTGATGATCCATTACCATGGCAAGACAAGTATGTATAAATAAATAAAAGCTAATGAAAGTACACTCACTTACCTAGTTGTTTTTTTCTTGGTTTGTCATTTCGTCTTTTTCTTTAAATATGTTTACTATTTCGTCCCAAACTTTAATTATTAAGTTACGATCGGCATAATCATTTGATGAACTATCCCACAAACAAGGACGGTTTTGAATTTCTATAATGAATCTTTCAGTATCGAAACTCATTTTTTTCAATATCAAATACAAATAAATATTTGAGCGAGCGTCCAAAATGGCGGCTGGCCAGCGACTGAGTGAGGGAGGTGCAGTTTACACGTGTACATTATAGTGGCAACGTCGCCAGGCCGCCAGAGTAGCCAGAAGCCACGTAGGGAGCTGTCGCTTGTGGCAACGCTTCCAAATTGGCGACGTTGCCAAACCGTCGCCAAGTGAGTTAGGTAACATACATTTCAATATTAACTGCTTGGATACGTAGCCGGCGACGTCGCCATGGCGGCCTAGTGAGGCAGAGCTCTTACCGACACGATTTGGCTCGCTGCGCGGCCGCCTCGTTTGGTTCAAGTCGCGGCACGGTCTCTACTAGATCTGCCTCGGGTCGAGGCAGCCGCCCGGCCCGAGGCTGCCTCAAATGGATACCCAGTTTAATATGTGTTTATTTTCTGTATATTTCCTTAAATAAAAAACAAGAAATATATAAGAGTTGGTCTATTAGGCGAAGGTGGTGACTCTGAACGTGGTCTATCCGAAGGTGACAAGGATCGTCGCGTATTACGCAAGGCGCCAGTGAAACGATGACTCATTGTTTTATTTTGCTTTAATCAATGTTTACAGTTCCGAGTCTGATACAAGAATGAATCAACCCGTGCGGCGTGCGGCTTTATAATTATACTAGCGCTATCACGGCCATGCTGACAAGCAGCTCGTGCTCGACCTAGCGGTACTATTCTCCTGAAACAAGAACAGCTTTGTTAAATTATAACATCGCGGTTTTATTTTTCAGACTCAGCGGCTTAGATATAAGCTTGTTCTGATTGAAGTTCAGTTGGCAAAATCAGCGGCCATAAATATAGCTTGTTTCAACAGTATTAAGGCAAAGGAACGTTTGCCAAACTCAGAGGCTCTAGGCTTGGATTGGTATTAGTTCCAGACCCAAAAATATTTGATGAACTCAGAGGCTATTTTGTGACTTGTTTTGACAAGTGGTTTTTATCTTTTGTGATTCGCTATCACGGTTCATTCAAGGTTCGGGTTTGACACTAGCTTTACATGTTCGGGAGATATTACAGTATTTTTCTAACCAGGACGAAGACTGTACTTCATATCGATCATTATCAAGATTTTTTACAATTTTATTTGGTCCTAAGTACTTATTACTAGACCATTGGGTATCTTTACAAAGCACAAAATCTCCTGGCTGTAATAATTTGACTTTAGCGCACTTGGAATCGAAACGTTCTTTGTTTTTAGAGGACTGTACGGTCATTCTGATAACGGCGTTTGCACGGATGGCGTCTCTATCAATAGTATTACATATAAGGCACATCTGTTCGGTAGCTGGAGCAGATCCTTGTTTATCAATCAATAGTTCTAATGGGGAATATCCAGTTGCCTTACATTTTGTACTATTTATGGTTAATTGTAGTTCACCAAGTTTCGTAATCCAGACTCTAGCTTGATTTTGAGCAATTACCGCTAAATGATCTTTTAATGTTCTCATCATTCTTTCTATTTTCCCATTGGCTCGAGGGGTTCCACGAGCAATAGCATGGTGTTCTATATTGCCTTCTTTAAAAAAAAAATTGTATTTCAGTCCCCATTATAGCAGATTCCCGATCCGAGATAACCCTCGACGGAGTACCAAAGAGGTGAATTAATTCTTGGAAATATTTGAGTATTAAATTTGAACTTTTGTCTTTTAAGGCACGTATGAAGGAAAATTTTGTAAAAGCATCAATTGCTACAAAGGCATAAGCTTTCCGCGTGGATCCGGTTAAATTACCCATTAAATCAACATGGATGGTTTGGAAAGGTATGTTGTTTTTTTCTATAGGATGAAGGCATATTTGCTTTTTTCCCGTATGTTCTTTTCCGATTTTACATGGAAGACATTTCTCACAAAAGGAACGAACCCTTTTGGTCATGTGTTTAAACCAAAACTGTTCCCTGATTTTTTCTAATGTGCGTTCCCAACCTGCGTGTAAAAGAGTGTCATGATAGCGATTAATCAATGGGATTACCAGTGAGTCGGGTATCAAAGTACGAGTGAGAGATTTACCGCATTGGTTTTGGATGGTTATCATTAGAAGGTTATTTTTAAGGCAATATTTTTTATCAAAATTCTCTTTGTCTTTAATTGCGTTACGTATTTTGGATAATTCAGGGTCCCTTTCCTGTTCCACGATTATCCAAGACGGATCTTTTGTGAGAATATTGATTTGGAGGTTCCTGCTAAGAAAGTCTACATGTGCCATCTGTTCTCCCTTACGGTAAACAAAGTCAAAATCGAAATTTTGTAAAAATGCCCACCAACGATGGACTCGTGGGGTTAGTTCTTTTTTTGTACTAGAAGCTTTAAGCGCGTTACAATCTGTATGGATGGTGAATTTCCGTCCGTAAAGGAAATGCCGAAAGTGTTTGAGGGCTTTTACTACAGCCAGTGTTTCGAGCTCATAGGAATGGTATTTTTCTTCAGTATTAGTTGTGCGCATGCTAAAATATTCTACAACTTTTTTACGGTTGTTATCAACCTGTATAAGCATAGCCCCGAGCCCCTTAGAACTGGCATCAGTGTGGACCTCTGTCGGTAGGTGTGTGCGATATTTTGAATAACTCTCGGGAAACGGTCCGCATACATCAGCATGTATGAGCTCTCCCGCTATAGATGCCCTATCTCGTTTACCAAATTTTAAACGCTGTGCTTTTCCATACATGCAGCCATCACACTGTCTATCTTCATTCATATTCAGTTCGATCCCCAGCTCCCTCTTAGCAATGTCTTTAATATAGGGTGACTTAGTCGGTTTTCGACCAGTTAAGTGAATGTATGACTTTATGGCGATTTTTCTCCTTAGTAATATAGTCGAAGATCAGTTTCAAAAATATTTTTGAACTCAAAAGATCATGTAGATTTGATATTTTGAGACCTTTTACTCGTCAACGTCTTAGTAAAATAATAAAAAAACACTAATCTACTATATGAAAAATGATCTCTATTTGCTATTCAGTAGGTTCTATAATGGAATAGAAGCAAAGAAACTTAATAAATCAATGATTTTAATTAGTCTTTAAATTATTCATTATAAAGAATATTATTAATAGTAGGAACATAGGTTTGAAATAAAATTGCAATAAAATAATATTCAGATTACGGAAAAATGTCGTAACTCGTGATCAACATCCTCTTCTTCAATAATGACTCTTATCTCATTTTCCTTATTTATTTCTTTAATATTTTCGGAATCACTCTTTTCAATATCAGTCTTATTTATAACTATATTAGTCTTCTTAGTATTGATTTCTACATCTTGATCAATATTTTTAATATTATTGTCCGTGTTTTGTTCTTTGGTAATCTCGTTTTCGTCTTCAGTCTGATTACTCTTTGGGATATGAAGTGTTTTTTTGTTCTTATTAACTATCTTCGGTTTTTTTGGTTTCGGTTCACATTTTTTTTGTTCCTTTTCCACTTTTCTTTTATTTTTTTCGTCTATCTTTTTTTGCTTTTCTTTTTCTTTCAAATTGTGGAAATCTCTCCAAGCTTCTGTATTAATATTATTCTTCTTAGTATTTAGAATTCCAGTTTGACTAATTGGAAATCTCAATCGGTTTTTAAATGGATCATTTTTTGGAGACAATGGCGACGGGGGAGCATGCACTTCGGCTACCGTTATTTGTGTTGCATTTGGATCCTCAGTCAAGTTTATGTCCGCTATGTTTAAAACAGAATGTCACTTAGCGAAACGTATGATCCAACACCCGGAATTGAGATATCATCAAGCAAAGAAAAGTCTTCAATAACACTAACACTTTCTGCAGTTCATACATTCATATTATCGAGAACATGGATTTGTTCGGGTGTTCTGAACGTAGAAGAATTAACAACTTCAGTAGACTTACGTGGTGTTTTGGAAGTTGACCCTCGATTTTTACTGAAGGATGACTTCGCCAACTCTATTCCATTACAGACCGTATCTGGATCAATCCCTCTCTTCAATAAATTTTCTTTTATCGAAACAACCACTTTTACTGCACTTGCGAAATCTCGTTCCGTTAATCCGCCGGAGGATAGTGATCTCTTCTTCCTTCTTTCCTGAAAATCCTTCACGCATTTCGTAAAATCCACTGCATCTACATTGAAGGGAAATAACCCACACTTTCTGAATCCGTTCTTAATAGTTTGTGTCATATCTACATCCAGGGTTTCCTTAAATACTTTACAAAAATTTATCTTCGTCACGGTTTTATTGAGGTTTTCCGGTTTGGTCTAAACACACTAACATCGGCTGGTTGCATAATGTGAGTAGTATTTGGAGGTAAAGCGTATAAAACAATGCCATTTTCATCACAAAAGAGACTTAAAGCCATCGACATATGTGATTTATGTCCATCAACGAAAAGGATTACTGGTTTTTTCATGTTATTCTTCACTAACCAGTCATTAAAGTCGTTAGCAATGTATTCGTAAAATACATCTGAACGCATCCAACCTGATTCAGTTTTTCCTATTATCCAACCTTCTGGCATATTTTCTACAACTGCTTTCGGCGGTCTTATGTATGGAAACACTACAAGTGGAGGGCATACTTTCCCTAATGCAGTCATCATTATTAAAACCGTAAGTGATTCTTTTTCGTTGCCTCTTCAATGTAATTTTGTAACCTTTCGGAGCCAAGACTTTACCTGATTTTGGACATAGTGAAACTCCAGTTTCATCACCGTTCAATATTCTGTCAGGATCTTTCAGGTCTGCCATTCCTCTTTCAGTCAAATAATATTCAAGATCTGTAAACCATTTTCTAATTGAGCTCTCTTTTATCGCTTCCCTGGCTTTATTAATACTTTCGGGTTCACGTACGCTAATCTTCGGATGCTTTCTTTGAAAACTTTGGTACCAAGTTTGTCCCGGTCGCCCTTCAGGAAACTTATCTTCTTTTCCGATATCTTTTACTAATTTTGTAACTGTTTCCAGCAAGGCCTCTTTGCTTACAGGAATACCACATTTTGCTAATTCTATAATCCAGTCCACAACTTTTTGCTCTCCATCAAGGCCTAATATAGGCTCTGGACCAACTTTTCGAGGCTGTTCTTTCGTTCTACCTGCAATGCGATCTTGGATCGTTGACCGAGGAACACCATAAAGTCGACAAGTTTCTCTAATACCTTTTTTATCAATCCTTATAGCCTGCACAACTTTAGCTAACGCTTCTTCGGTATATTAAAAATGAGTTCTCTTTTTTCTAATATATTTTTTAAGTTTCTTTTTCTCGGGAGGCATCTGAAAATAAAATTAAGACTGAGGTTGATTACTTTACTTATCTTTACACACATTTGCATTGCACAACTCATTAACTGTTCCATTAAAACATAAAAAGTAAACTACATATGTAGTGGCGAACATAGACTACAAGTTTTCACCCAGTAATAAAACTATCATAATTTATTGTTTGAGACCTCTGCAGCCAGGGATTTTGACATGATAAAAACACTTTGTTCTGGATCGCCTGAACTCCGCTTAAATAAAACACAGCAGTAGGGATGTAGATAATATTCTGGAGGCAGAGGGCGGTGAGGAACCTTTTTCTGAGCTTCCTCTCTTGTCGAGGTCTGGAACTGTACTGATACGGAGCTAGCTTTTTTTTTTTTTTGAATGGTGATAGCTGTTGATTCAGGGAATCTTTACAGCGTAACCGGACTTGGTGGCGAGGCACTGAATGCCTCCAGCCAGGAGCATCTTATAACTAAGCAACAGCGGCTAAGGGCATCCCCTGCGGGACTCGACCTCGGCTTAGGGCGTTGCTGGGGGGACAGCTAGGGACGGCTGGATCTGGGTTAAATTATTTAGGGGCTAATTTAAAGTTACTGGCTCGGCGCGGGCCGGCTCAGTGGATCAGTGGGGTCGAGACGGGGGCCTATTTCTAGGATCACAGGTCGATGGTCTGAGTCTAACTCTTGTAGCGTCTCCAAGGAACGCAAACCTAGGTTTACATTCTTTAGGATAGCTATGTCGAGCACGTCTGGTCTGTGGTTTACGTCACTGGGATAAAAGGTGGGCGTCATGGGGGCGATAATGTCATAATTAAGCAAGGTGCTTAGGTTATCCAGCTCTCTGCCTCTCTGGTTGTTCGAGTGGCAGTTCTAAGCGACATTCTTAGCGTTAAGGTCGCCCGCTATGATAACCGAATCACCCAAGCCTAAAAGGGATTCGAGGTCAGAGCGCAGGTGAAGCCTAGCGCTACTATATAGGCCGATACTATAGTTATCGGTTGGTGACCAGTCATGCCTACTCGACAGATCGAGGTCTCAATTTGCTCGAGAGTCGGAGGGTCCATAGGGATGCAGTACACCTTTTGTAATAGATGAGAGTGCCGCCCCCTCGAGTGCGAGTCCTGTCGTTGCGCACTATATGATAGTTTGCAATTCCAGGATTCCTCTTTGAGGGCTTGAGGAAGGTCTCCTGTACAAGGAAGATGTCAATTTGATGATCGCGGAGGAAGGTGGCGATCTCATCGCGTTGACCACAAATGCTGTTAGCATTGAAAAAACATTTTTAGGGAACGGGGTTTGGTTCTGCCTCTATTTCCTGCCATTGGAATTAGAAGCGGAGTTCCGAGAATGACTTTATTAAGTCAGAGTAGGCGTACACAATCTGTGCAACGCGGATACCGTCTCCCTCATTGGCTTTGAGGGCGAGAACGAAGGATTCGATCCGTTCGTATGGGGCTATGTTGCACGCTTTTGCGGCAGAGTCCCAGATCCGTTCCGCTGACGGGCGGCCAGTGGATGGATTTGTGGGAGGTGAGGGAGCCGCGGGTCTAGGGACGGGCGCGGGCCTGGGGGCCGGAGCCGGTTGGGACTGCGGTAGAGTCACTTGGGTGACCTGAGGAAAGGGCGCGCCCGGGGGCGAAACGGGGTTCCCTAATAAGCCGCGCGTTCCATGGAGAAGGCCTCTGAGGTCTGAGACGGGCAGGGGGAGCGGCGGAAGTGCTCTTCTTCTCTTTGAATTTTGTTGGCTACACGTTTAGCCAAATTTGGTTTGGTCTTTGGGGCTTGAGAGCAGCCGCGGTAGTTGGCCGGGTGGCCTTGCTGTCCGCACAGAACGCAGCTAGGCGGTTCTGTGCAGAGCGTCCTGTCTTTCGGACGACTGCAGTCTATGGTGGCGTGGTCGCCCAGGCATTTCACGCAACGGGATTTTGCGTGGCAGTTTCTGGCCGCGTGCCCATAAAGTTGGCAGTTGTGGCACTGGCCAACGGGTCCCCCTTTGTGGGGTTTTTCGACGTGAATGCCAGACAGGTGGCATACGTCTTTGATATTGAAAATGGCTTTGCAGCCATCGATGGGCTCAATGATGACGAGCACCATATTGTAGAGCTCGCCACCGCGGCCACGGTGCATACGGTGCACCTCTAGGGCGGGGATGTTTTGCGATTTACGATCGCTGAGGATGTCGTCAGTGGCTATTTCTTTGGGAATCCAGCGGATCACCACTCTGAGGGGTTTTTCTTCTGCCAGCGTGTAGGTGTGGAAGTTCACCTTACGCTGGTTTAATAGGGCCGTGAAGGCCCTGAAAATATCGGGGGTCGGAAGGGTGGGTGACTTTGATGCCATCCTTCACTGTGTGGGCATTCGTGTAGTTGATTCTGCGATCAACACACACTTTAGAAATATCGACCCACAACGATTTGTCATGGACGATGACGGGGGGCGGGGCTTTCCCTTTTTTGGGCGCAGCCTGGTATGGCTGGGTCCTAGGGCGAGGACTAGGGGAGAGGGCGGGGGCTACCCGCGCGGAGGTAGTGGACTGAGAGGGGGTTGGGGTGGGGGGTACCTGCGCTGAGGTAGAGGGTTGTGGGGAGGCTGAGGTGGGGGTAGGGCTGACTTCAGCGGTCTTGGGGGCCTTTGGGGGGGCACCGTTAGAGGCCTTGTTTTTACGAGGCCTCTTTTTCCCTGCTACAGGGATAAATCTATCTGACGAGTCAGATGAGGCGGAGTCTGAGAGAGAATTCTCAGACTCAGAGTCGCGCGGTGCCGATGTGTCCATCGGTACCGTTTGGGATCGGGGCGGAACAAAGGGAGACGGTGCACGTGCATCGCATTCCTCGGAGTCGGACAATAGGAGTCCAAACCTATTGTTCGCGATCGCGGGATTCGGAGAACCAGACAAAAGGTCCGGGTTGTAAAAGTCGTCGTTATCGGGGCTTAACGGCGAGTCGTAATGTTCCCTAACAATGCAGGGAACATCTGCGTCCGGTGATGCCGGGCTATCGGGAATGACGGGGCGGGTAGATTGAGCAGGTGGCTCAAGGCTTAAGAGTTTGCCATACTTGGCAAGAAATAAGGGATCCTTTAAGAGGATCCCCTTTAGGGTCGCGATAAAATGGGCTACGGACATCTTGAAGAGATGTCCAAGAGGGAAAAAAAAGGAGGGAATAGTCGCGGTTGGTTTCACTAACGTCCCCGGGTTGGATGGGCCCGGGGTTGTGTGGGTGAGTGAACCCTCCCTGCCGGGTATAGGCAGGGAGGTGTGTGTACCTGTAGTGTACCCTAGCTTGTCTCCCGTCGCCAATCTTATTGTGCGAACGGGTTCCTATGCTCTAGTACCGAAGTACTAGAGGAGCTGGAAGAGAACGGGGTTAGAGCTAGGGTCGACTAGGAGACCCCCCAAGGCCGGTGGTCCTAGCTCCTTCCGATGTTAGCTTTGCCCTGAAGGGGCGCAGCGGGTGTATCGGGTCAACACCCCACTCGGTTTCATTGGCACCGGTTGGTTTCCACGGAGGACCACGAAACTGTGGTTTTAACCCTGAAGGGGCCTAAGTCGCGATCAATTAAGATCTGACTGAGATAAGATATCAGCCGCCGCCTCGAAAAAGGCAGCTTTTGATTAAAATATGTGCAGTCGGCGGGGCGACTGCGGGGCACTGCGGCGGGGCACAGCGAGACGATCGACGAGAGAGAGCAGTGCGCAAGCGACACGTCCTCTCGCGGCGAGCGTCAGCGGGCGAGTGAATTTGATTTTTGATACGGCGCTAGCCGAATGACGCCCTCTTTTATACTTTGGCGGCCATTTTACTAGAATTTTCCTTACCTCGCCCTTTTTTACCTTTATTTAAATAAAAACCTTACATAATACAGTTGTTTACTTATTACCTAGAGCCGGGTACTCATTAGCGAGCTGTAACCGTAACTTATGTGATACAGTAACGAGGTTCTAGTGTGTACGCGTTACGTCACGACATCGCCGGAACGCTTTCACCGAGCGTACTCATTTTGCGAGCTGTAACTGTAACCAAACAGATACAGTCACGAGGTTCTAGTGTGTACGGGGAGTAACGAACGGGGAGACCTGCTCTGCCCTCAGTTTTGGTCGGCTCGCTGCGAGTCGCTCGTGTAGCGTTCGTCGCAGGCTCGCGAACCACGTACACATTATGTTTTTGGTAACAGTAACGGTTACAGTTACGTGCAACTTAGAAATGAGTACATTGTAAACGTCGGGTCGCTGCAAGCCGCACGCGTACCGCTCGCAGCAGGTTTGCGAACCACGTACACACTATGTTTTTTGGTTACAGTACATGCAACGGTTACAGTTACAGCTCGCTAATGAGTACCCAGCTTTAGTGTTATCTAATCTTAGCCTAATCTAAACATAGCTATTTCATCACTCCGCGCCGCTCGGTTTGGGAATGGCGGCGCAAAAAAAAAAAAAATTTTTCAATTTCAAATTTCTTTTAATATTGTATAGGGAATATATACATTAAGGGAAGGGTACTACGCGCTAAACTTAACTAGAGTAAACTAAACTTATACTATGTAGGTCTCAGACATGATCTGCCTACAACCCTATCTACGTGTTAACAGTACAATGCTTTTTTATATTTTTAATTTTTACAATATTGTCTTAAAACTATGACCAGGAAAGCTGGGAAAACCTGGTTTGTAACAGTGAAATTACTTAAAACTAGCTTACAGAGTAGTGACTAGGGTGGGTAAATATATACATAGATAAATAGGGATAAATACATATATATGGTTTTATATAGTATAATCAAATCATATTTACAGATCAGCTGTTGCCTAGGATATTGATAGGTAAGGGCCCTAGGGGTTGGCTGGGAGGGGTGTGGGCCGGGGGGAGGGGGGGGGAGGGGAGGAGGGGACTGACCGATTTGTCAGTTTTGTGTTTACATTCTTAAACTTACTTAACTAAACCAACTAACCATTGGTTTTACATAATATTAAGTTACATACTATATATCCTATTATAGGTTGAAAGAACTCGAGTGTGTTTATGAGTCTAGTGATATGTACCGGTGATGGGGGAGCGGGTGAATGTACCGTGTTTGACTAATTGAATACTCAGAGAGATTTCTCCGCCGGCACGTCGCCAGGAGGGCGGGGTTTATTCCGTCCTTGAGACGGCGTAGCCTGCGGTAGAAATGTTCGCTGGATTCGTGTATGTATTGAGTTAAGAGAGGGAGTTTGTTTTTATTTTGCAGTCTAGTTAAGTTGGTTCGCGGGTGCGTCCGGTATATCGCGCGGACTGCTCTATTCTGAATGACTTGTAATTTACTATAGTTTCCTATGTTTGTTGTGTTCCATACCGGACATGCGTATGTTAGTATGGGTCGTATGTATGACTGGTATAGCGTGCGTTTGTTTTTGACGCTTACTTTTGAGTTTTTGTCAAGGACGAGCCCTAGGTATTTAACCTGTGAGCTCCACTCTATTGGGTGGCCATTTATACTGAGTTTTGGGATAGTTTTCTTGGGTCTTTTCCAAGAGAAGGCGATGGCTTCAGTTTTTGAATCGTTGATTTTTAATTTCCATTTTTGGAAATATTGAGAAGATAACACAAGGGCTTTATTTAGATGTAAGATAACAGGCTTGTGACTTTTGCCACTTGCGAGGTAGGCAGTGTCGTCGGCGTATAGTGCGAGTGTGGTGTTGGGGGGCTTGGGTATGTCATTGATATATAAAGAAAACATCCTGGGGGCGATCAATGATCCTTGCGGTACGCCGGCGGTTATGGGGTGGGCAGGAGATAGGTCATTTTTGACTCGGACTTTCAGAAATCTATCTGTGAGGAATGATTGTATTATTTTGCAGTATTCATAAGGGATATCTGCTTGAAGTAGCTTATGGACCAGTCCATTGTGCCAGACTGTATCGAAAGCTTTCTCGAGGTCGAGTAGTACCATACCAGTCTGATGTTTAAGATTAAAGTTGTGTGTGATGTATTCAGTGACCCGTGCCAGTTGGTGCGAGGTTGCGTGGGACTGCCTAAAGCCGAATTGTTCGTTCGGTAGGCGAGATTCTAATTGAGAGTTAATTCTATTGTTAATTAATGATTCTAATATTTTACTCATCGTGCAGAGTAGGCTAATAGGTCTGTAGCTAGCAGGGAGGGTGGGATCTTTGCCTGGCTTGTGTATAGGTTGCACTATGGCTACCTTCCATGAGTTGGGGAAGTAGGATAGGCGGAGGCAAGCCATATAAATGTTGGCGAGAAAATCAATGGCCTTTGAGGGGAGGTGTTTTAACAATATATTTTGTATGTCATCATGTCCGGGGGCTTTGCGGGGTCTAACCCGCCAGATAATATTTCTGACTTCGCGGGCGTAGACTGGCGCGGGGGCCGGGGGGCCGTGTATACTATGTAAGTGGGCTAATAACTGTGAGACCTCCGCTTCGGTCGCGGGGTCAGTGTTGCCGGAGGTCAGCATATGCTGGGATTCATAGTGCGCGCCTAGAGCCTCTGCTTTCTCCGCATCCGACTGGGCTAGGCCGTCGGGGGTACGGAAACAGGGGAGAGGGGTGTGTGTGTTTTTAATTCTGTTCGCGAGTTGCCAGACAGAATTGTCGCGGATATTTAATGACTAATTTTTGTTCCCATTCGTTAGTCGAGAGGGCTTTGATTTTGAAGGAGATTTCGTTTTGTAGTGAATTAATTATTGTGTTGAACCGTCGCGTGTGGAGTCTTTGTGCTTGGTGTCGGAATTGATTTTTTAATTTAATTAGTTTTATGATGTGGGGTGGGAGTTTTTGCTTAGGCTTGGGGGTGAAAGAGGGGATGTTATCTTGCGTAGCTTTAATGATGGAGTCAGTAAGTACTTGTATTGCACTGTCTATTGAGTGCTGGCATTTAAGTGAAGTGAGCCTGGGGAGGTGAGGGCATCATTGATTTGTTTTTTGTAACGATCCCATTTTGCTTCTCCGTACTTAAATAGGGGGCGAGAGAGGCGCGGAATGTGTTTGGAGATTTCGAAGATGATAGGACAGTGGTCTGAAATTACATCTTGAGTGAGTGGGTCTGTTACATTAGAAACATTTTTGACAAGTGTGAGTTGCAGCTTAGCGCCAGAGTGGCGGGGGTCAGCTGGAAGGTGGGTCAGTTTGTCGGGGATGAGGAGGTCATAGTCGTGACCGGTGAAATGGTTAAAGAGGCGCGTGCCATTGGGGTTGGCTCGGGGGCTATCCCAGTGACGGTGCCGCGCGTTGAAGTCCCCGGAGCAAATTACGCTGCTACCGAGTGCGAGGGACTGGGCGATACCTATTGTTATTCTGTTATCCTGCTTAGGGCAGTAGAAACAGACTATGGTCAGGGGGGATGGGTCTCTAGTATTTAGTTTGATCGCGGCTATATCACACACCTCGTGTACCACCGGTGGGAGCGGGTAGTGTGGTATGTCGGATTTAATGAGGATGGCGACGCCTCCTTTCGTGCGTGCGTTTGTCTGTCCGTCTTGTCTGTAGCATGTGTATCCGAGTAGTGAGAAGTTACGTTTGGGTGTGAGGTGTGTTTCTTGTACGAGTGCTATGTCGATGTGTTGTGTACCTAACAGGTGTGCAAGTTCTCTTTTCCTACTTACAATATCGTTGATGTTGAGTGACGCCACTCGTATAGGACGGGCGGCGTCGTTCTGGTGCGCGGCGCTGTCCTCTTCATTCGCGAAGGCTGTCGAGGAACCCGCAGACTATGAGGAGCTGCTCCTCTATCGGCATAGAGCGACACAGCATGGGCCTCAGTTGACCTGCAATTTTAATTAAATAAGACACCTCTTGAAGTGATGGGAGGTCGTCCGTGAGCGGCGCAGAAGGGCGTTGGTCACCCCCCACGTGTGGATAGTGCTGTTGGGGTTCGGGTGCCGCACTTTGGACGGGCTGTGGGTAAAAGTTGGGTAGGGGGCCGGTTGGTTTGAGGCCCGGGAAGTGCTGTTTGCCCGAAGGCAGTACACCTGAAAGTGGAGGAGGGGTGGGCAGAAGGCCCTGTGGCTTGCGGCCTGTGTTGGGGGTGGTGTTGGCTACCGATGCCCAGCCACGACCGTCCGCCATGTTCGATACAAACTGGCGGGGTCCGGCTGGGGTGTGTTTGTGATGGCGCGGGGAGCGCCCCTGGCGCTCTCTTACGGCCGCCAGGTAGGCCTGGCGTTTGGGGGCACTGCCTGTACGAGGCAGCGTGCTCTCCGCCGCAGTTGCAGCAGCGTACGGGGGACGCCGGTGCCTTGTCGCAGTCAGCGGTAATGTGATTCCCCATGCATTTGACGCACCGGGGGGCTCGGCTGCAGTTGGCAGCCGCATGGCCGAAGCACTGGCACCTGGAGCACATGGTGCCGAATTTGTTGTTGTTTGTGTATTTGTATACACGTACTGCCTGGTCAAGCAGCTTCGTGATTTTCCTGAAGGCACCAATGTCGGCGTCCTTCTGGAGCGTTACCTGGTAACGCGGGTGCATCTCGTTGTCGCCTTTAAAGGGGGTGACCTTAATTGGGCGGAATCCTTTAGCCATAAGGGCATCGGCCACCTCGGTGGCATCGGAGTAGTAAATCCCCTGTATTACTGAAACGGGGGATTTGTCACACTTCTCGGTGAAAGTGTGAAATTCGTAAGCGTTGGCTGCCTTAAGGGCAGCCGTTACCTTGGCTCCCGGTGTCTCCTGTACCGGGAGCTGCTTGAAGGCGTTTCCCAACGCCAGGGGTGCGGTGCGTCCTTCAGGACGAGGTTTGGCCGCGCGGCGCTTCGACACCACCATCCATTCAGGCAGGCCCGCCCCGGGGGGAGGCATGCCGGTCTCGGACGGCGGTGGCGAGGCCGCGCTGGCCAGTTCCATAGGCTCGTAGGGCGGCGGGCTGGGGGCTGCGCCGGTCCGCGGCGGTGACGCAGCGGGCGATGTGTCATATTCGGACGTGTCCGAGTCCGAAGTGTCGGCCTCCGTTGCGGTCAGCTTCGGTGCCGGGGCTTTGGGCGGGCTACTGGGAGCCCTCTTCATTTCTGCGAACACAGGCACGCACAGGTATTAATAATTACACTTCACAAAAGAAAACAGGTATTAAACTAATGCACGCCACAAATTGGCGCGAAAAGTTTGGCGGGCGAAAAAAACCGTTACGCGTAACGGTCACTTCGAATCAGGGGAGCTCGAGCACGACACAACCACTCTCGCACGCGTCCTGGATCAAACTGATCAATTTTTTCATCAATGGCGGCGCAATCTTTGTGCGAGCGCTTAAATACTACCCCGCCCCCCGCTTCACTACTATATAAACGCGTGGCAGTGCGCCATTCTTACACCGAGCGTCGCGGTGTGCGTTTACATTTATTCTAGGTATCTCTATGACCTAGATACCTAATCCTAATCATTTATTCTTATTTATAACAAGTATTTAGGTAATAAAACACACCCAAAGACAAATCTTTATTTGCAGATATTATAGTGCTTATAACTTCTAAGTTCTTCTTATTTATTCTTAATTGCTAACTTACATACCTACAACTAACTAAGACCTAACTATATACATAAAGATTAAAGTATTTTCACTTATAATTAGGCTATTCTACTAGGTTTAAACTTTTAACACCTTATTTCTGTATAGGTGCCAAACGCGTCATTAGATTTTGTATACTTTTGTTTTAAAACATGTACGTAGGTGTCCTCTAACTAAATTATCTACTTTTATCGCAAGTACACTAACGGTTTGGCACCTTCACACGAAAATGTGTTTTCACTATTTTCTAAGTCACTGTTATCCGCGCACTGTGAGGGATTACGACGCGCACTACTTGCACCCATCGTCTCGCACGGGGTCAGTCGTGCACACACTTTTATATCTAAAAAATCTGACGTGCTAGGGATGAAAAAAAAAATATCAATTAATTATCCCAGATAGCTTATCTAAAAAATAAGTTTCATTTAAAAAAATAATAAAACTGCATCGGAACCTTCACTTTATTTGAAGGTATTAAAGGTTGAAAAACCTTTCAATTTCCGTAATCAAAACTCACGGAAATTAATAACTGAATTTTAAACGTGTGTATACAAATTACATTCAAGAATACCTATGCACATACGATTGTAAGATTTTTTTTTCTTCATTTACAATATCAATAGATTAATAATTTTTATGTACCTACTCAATTAAATTTTCTTAAATATGACCGACTGCTAGATTTAAAACATCTGATTTCCGACCGTCCTTTTAAAAACGGTCGAAAACTAAGTTTACGTTAGCTAATTTTCAGCCATTTGCTTTTTGACTGGCCGAAAAAGAATTTTTTTGCACTAATTTTCGACCATCCCTTGAAACACGGACGGAAACCAAATTGAAATTGATTAATTTTCGGCCGTATCGTTAGAGTTCACCGAAAACTGACATGAATGTATTAGTTTTCAGCCGTTGGTCAATTTGCTTAATTTTCTATATAGCTGATAAATCAAATTATAGAAATGTCCCATTATGTCTGTATTGTTCGTCTGAGTGAAGATTTCGATTCAACTAGTTTATTTATTGTCATTTATTATCATTTATTATCTTTAGTTTTTACTGACCGAGAATCAAATTTTAGCAATGCAAATGCAATAGCAAATGTTAGCAAATTATTAGTTTTCGGACACATCGCTTAGCCTAGGCCGAAAAGTAAATATTAAAAGTCCTATTTTCGGCCGTCAAATATTCAATGACTAAAAAGTGTCATTACCACATAAAAATAAATGAATAAAAAAGCCTTTATTCTACCATAATTTACATAGATATATTATTTTTATCACTCTTATGGGGGGTTTACACGGGTTGATTTTCGCCGTGCGGCGAGTCGCTTCACTAATTGCCTCACCAAGCCGCATCGCTAGCTCATTTACACTGGTTACTAAAATCGCATGCGGCTCTGTCATTTCCATCGAAAATGTTGAGCAGAATAGCCGTTTGTGCCGGAATTGAAATAATTAATTATTCAATTATTCAACAATTGCTTAAAGAACAAAGAGTGAAGAAAAAACAAAAGGAAAGAAGAAAACGTAATGTTTGGGTACGTGGATGGATTTCTCGACGTAAGGACTTGGGTGCTTCGGATACTTTATTGGTTGAGTGGAGTTTAGAAGATCCTGATTATTTTAAAAAACGATTAAGAATGACTACTGATCAGTTTAATACTTTACTACATAAGGTTACTCCGCTTATACAAAAATGCGATACCAATATGCGAGTAGCACTTTCTCCGAAAATTAAATTAGAAATAACCCTGAAGTTCTTGGCTACCGGTGATAACTATTCAAGTCTTGCAGAGTCATTTAGAGTTCCAGAATGCACAATTTCCTTGTTTTTGAAGGATGTTTTGGATGCTATATACAATGTTTTACAGGAGTTCATTATGGTAAGTTAAACTAGTAATTAATTATAAACGATTTATTTATACATTTTCCATTGTGTTTTCATCTAAGCATGACCTAACAGCTTGAGATAGAATATCGTCGTTCACTCCGTATTGTTGCCCAGTATTTTCTTGTGTAAGTAAACAGCTGGCAAAATAGTCTTCTTCATAATCGAGGTGCCTTCTAGAAGTAGAAGCTTCGGGAGTCGAAGTTTCACGCTGGTTTTGAAAAGCTTGGTTTCGGGAAGTAGTAGCTTCGGCTTCTGGAGTCGAAGTATAGCGTGTATACTCTGAGAGTGAACTCGTAGGTCTCAATTGGAAAATGTTGTGTATTTAAGGTTTTCAGTCTTTCTTGTGACAAATAATTATTGATGAAATTTTGACAAACAATAGCATTTCTTAATGGCAAACTACGTAATTGGCTTGCCACATGTACTCCGAATGTATCAAACTCATCTTGATGGATACTTTGAGCCAAAGTTTCTAATCTATTAACTGCTTGTAAAACAGGTGGGTCCATTTTAGGTGCGTCCATTAGAGCACGCTCCGCCTTTTTCTTTGGAGACATTTTTTTTTTCTTTTGTAAGGGCGCAATATTATCTTCTTGTTCCAATTCATCAAAATATGAAGACGCGTCGCTGTTTGTGTTCACCGCTGAATCTTTTCCCTGTAACCATACACTTATATAAGTTTATTTCTTTTAGGTGCCATCCACCACAGATCAATGGAAGAAAATACAAAAGGATTTTTTAGATCGCTGGCAATTTCCTTTTTGCTGTGGGGCTATTGACGGGAAACACGTATTAATCGAAAATCCACCACACGGAGCATCAGACTATTATAATTACAAAGGCACTTATAGTGTTGTGTTGTTTGCTATAGTGGATGCACATTACCGTTTCATATATATAGATTTCGGAACTAATGGACGCATGAATGATTCGCATATTTGGAAAAAAACAAAGTTCTATAGTGCTCTTGAAAGAAATAATTTAAAACTACCTAATAAGGCAGTTTTCGTTGGTGATGATGCTTTCCCTTTGGCAACCTATTTAATGAAACCGTATTCAAGACATGAAGGTTTGGAACACAAACAAAAAATCTTTAATTACAGACTATCAAGAGCACGCCGAATCGTAGAGAATGCCTTTGGCATAATGGCTTCACGATTTAGAGTATACAGAAAACCTATATCTGTTTCATTGGATAAAACTGATTCTATTATTAAAGCGACCTGTGCGCTGCATAACTGGCTTCGGACTAATCTCATATACATGAATACTCCCGAATTAGTAGACGGAGAAGACTTCAGTTCAGGGACAATCAGAAACGGAAGTTGGAGAAGCATTCCTACGGCAGGAGTAGACGAATTAATGACACCGCTATCTTTTAACAACTATTCACGAAATGCAAAAGATCTGCGCGATAGATATACTATTTTGTCGGACCAGGAAAAGTTTCATGGCAAGATAGAATGATTGCGTAAATATTGTATGTTTATTTAAGTAATATTATAAAAATGGCTCTGTTCACGATTTACCTATTATAATTTATAATATGCGAACAAGAATAACTATTTAATAAATAATAATAAGACTTACCATGTTATCTTTACTGTTTCTTCTTCTATCACTGGCTTTAAAAAGCGGTCAGCTACAGAAAACCAAATTAATTGAGGTCTGTATATATCATCCTTTCCCGCGCCACTCTTCTTTGACTTTGCTACCTTACTGGCCTCTCTATTATACGTGGTTCGTATATTTTTTATCTTCAATTTAAGCTCTTCAACTGTTATGGACAAACGCATTTCTTGAATAATAGATTTAAGAGCCGCTAAACGTACATTATTGTTCCTGTAATCTTGTTCTCTTGGGTTCCATAAGCATGGATGCATTTCATAGCATTCCAAAAACTGTATGGTGTTATTTTTATTCATGGTTGTTACGATACATGTACACAGAAACGCTGTAGTAAATAAATACACGTGCGTGCGCGAAACACCTTCATGCGGCGGGCGATCGCCTGCAACTGATCGTTTACACGGTCGATTTTAGTCACCAGTCGCATGCGGCCGGTTGCCGCGCGGCCAAAGTCGGATGCTACCCAACTTTGGGGCTTGCGGCTTTAGTCACTTGCAACTTAGCCGAATTGCCATTTAGATGGTCGATTTACGCCGCGCGACAAAAATCGTGCGGCTTTAGTCACCCGTGTAAACCCCCCATTACGAGTACGAATTACGATGAACTTACTCATAAATAAGAATAAGTACCTAGTTACTGAAATAGACGAACTGTCGTATTGTGTATGTATACGTAGGTACCTACGTCCTGCCAGTTAGAATGCGCACTAGCGCCATCTATTGGTTACACGCATCTAGTAAACTTGAGGCGCTAATAGATGGCGAATGCAGCAAGTGCGTTGCAAACGACATCTATCGCCGACAAAAGAAAAAAATCCTGGCCCGAAGAATCCCGCCCGTTACGAAGGTCCCGTTTCTTTATATGGGATGAGGCATCTGTATTAGTATTATATTATCTGTGCCTAAACTAAACCTATTTACACAAGTCACCAATAATACTTTATAAAATTTACATAACACGATTACACGACCGGTGACAATTTGACAATAACAATAATAGTCAAACAAAGTACGCAAATCGTGAGGAACAAAACAGCTATCGAACAGCACTGAGCACGATGAATACCAATCTGTTACTGACGACGTGATGACAACGACGACAACATGTGTTGTCCTGTAATGTAAATGTAACCCTGTTATTAAATAATGATAATTCGTAAAAAAAAATCGACCTTATTTTGATTTCGTAAAGCTTATATTCGTAAAACACATTTGACTGAATGACAAAGAATAGCAATAGCGTTGGTCACTTCAAAAAGAAAATGAACCTTAACATCATGTAGCGTAAGGTCATTATCGTACACGATGCGCGCACAGCGCGATCGTGGAAATGGAATGGCATGGCGGCTCGTTATTTGACAGCGCGTAATTGATGACGTGATGACAACGACAAGTTGTGTTGTCCTGTAACCCTGTTATTAAATAATGATAGTTCGTTAAAAAAATCTACCTTATTTCGATGTCGTAAAGCTTACATTCGTAAAACACATTTGATGAATGACAACGGATAGCAATAGCGTTGGTCACTTCGAAAAGAAAATGAACCTTAACATCATGTAGCGTAAGGACATTATAGTACGCGATGCGAGCGCAGCGCGATCGTGGAAAAGGAATGGCATGGCGGATTGTTATCTGACAGTGTGTTATTGATAATTTCAATAATGCATTATAAATTGCGGAAGAAAAGTGTAATGCGTAATTTGTTGTTGTAATAATGACCATCACTGGTTACGAGTACAAATTACGATGAACTTACTCATACATAAATAACAATAAGTACCTAGGTACTACAATAGACGAACTGTCGTATCGTGTATGTATACGTAGGTACCTACGTCCTGCCAGTTCGAATGCGCACTAGCGCCATCTATTGGTTACACGCATCTAGTAAACTTGAGGCGCTAATAGATGGCGCATGCAGCAAGTGCGTTGCATACGACATCTATCGCCGACAAAAGAAAAAAATCCTGGCCCGAAGAATCCCGCCCGTTACGAAGGTCCCGTTTCTTTGTATGGGATGAGGCATCTGTACTAGTATTATATTATCTGTGATCAAAGTATAATAAGCCCGCGTACCTACAATAGCCCACCCAGTGTAATTTGACATTTCGGAGACTTCACTACACTAGCGTCTCTAGCGGCGAATTTTTCTTCACTAAAATAACTGTATAGCAATTCAGAACGTCAATTTATGACTTGAGATACGGCCAAACCAGCGCGGACAGCTTGCGGTGTTGGTTCACTATCTGCCCGCCATTGGGGCGTAGATTTAATATTATTTTAATTTATTTGTAACACTGTTACCCCATTGCTACTGTAGCGCCACTAGCGCCACTAATTTAACGCCTTTGGAGATCGCTCTCCTTTCCTCTACACTCTATAGGTAATTTAGTTCAGGAATTCAGTTCACTCTCGATCTCGAGTATTTTTTTTATCACTCTAAAATTGAATTTTAAACTGAAAGTTGTCTTGGCGGTAATTTAGTTCCTGACCCCTTTCTTTTACCTTCAGCAAGTCAGACAGTTTTTACGTAAAAATGACTGCAATTAAGAGCCGCCTAGAAGAAATCGATGCTCTAATCGAAAAATTAACGCGCGAGTTATCACAACCGAACGGCTTTACGTTAACGGAACTGGAGTTCTCTCTGATTACAATAAAAGCTAAGAGGGAGAAGGTAAATACTCTAGCAGCTGTCGCGAAATCTCAAGTGTTGCTCGCCGACATGGATATCTTGATAGCCGAAAGCGATCTACGTTCGGATCTAGAAAGGGTGAACAATTATTATCAGAAGCTAAAATTGGAATATCTTGCAGGTAAAGTGGTCATGTAAATTTATTATAGGTATATTAGAACCAATGTAAGCTCATAAAACGGTCAGAGAGTCGCCTATCCGGTAATAAGTTCGTCAATAACTCGCCTTGTTACTCATCATCAATAATGTTGAGATGTGGGTAGGTTAAAATTAAATTTGAATTAGTGTTTTATTCCCCGTAATAAAGTTTCATGGTAAAACTCTTAAATTAGAACACATTATGTCATTTATTCTACTAGATTATATGGTGGTCAAAGAGCCACCTTTTAATTATTTTTTACCCAGGACCCAGGAACCTAAGGTTAGTAATGGACGAGGAACTTCGTTTTGAAAATCATATTGCGCACACTGAGGAACTGCTTTTATAGGCTTTAAGGTCCTCTATAAGATATGAAATTATCTTAAAGTTGAGTTACGCATACAATCGGTAGATTCATTTGTCCTGTCTAAGTTTAATTACTTGGACACGGTCTATGGACCCAGACTCTTAAACTTAATTAACTTAAACAGCATGCCTTATGCAAAGTGTGCAAAGTGTGTGCACTCGTTTCTGTTATAATATCCCACCAAGAGCCCATGTTACGCCCTTTCTCAATAATGGTAATATGCTCAAAATGAAACATACAATGGACTTACACTTAGGCCTCCTTGCTATTTGGTGTCATAACAGCGGAAACACCCAGGTACCGTGAAACCTACTGACTTTGCCACTTTTCTAAGTGTCAAAAAGTTTGTTTCACTTTAAAAAATATAACATACCATCACACCTGTGTTCCCCGAAGGGTTAGGCAGAGGCGTACTTAATGTACACCCACAGTTCGCCGGTATGTTTAGGTCCCATGTTATAGGGGGCGAGCCTATAGCCATTCACCGGGCACAAATCCAGACTCCGAGCTGCTACTCAGAATTTCATAGAAAAACCCAATAACACTTTGCTCGACTTTGGGGATCGAACCCAGGACCTCTAGTGTAGCAGTCGCGCTTGGGACCACTAGACTAATGAGCCAGCTTTAAAAAAATATAATTATATGAAAACATTGGTTAGCTGTAATGGTAGATGTATGTTGTTAAATAAATAAATAAATAATGAGTATCATGAAAATTGATATTATTACCAAATATCTATTTCATTTTTGTAAATTAAAATATTATGCACAAATATGGCAAAGTCAGGTGTCACTTCTGGTAAATTTGCCATTTAAGTAAATAAAAATTAAAGTTTTGGAGTTTATGAGGTTATTAAGTAATAAATTTGCACTCTTCCTATATCCCGTAAAATAAAAGTGAAAACTATATTATGTAGCAGTGGTAATTTAACTCTCTAAGAAGGTGGTAAATTCACCAACTTTTCCAAAATATTTCATAGTAAGAAGATGTTAGGGTTAGGTTTGTCAAATAAAAAGGTTTTCATAGTAGGAAAAAAAAACAATCAATTTTAGTGAGATCAACACGCACTATTATTATGTGACTAATAGTATGCGACTAGATATTCATTAATATAGGTTGTTAAGTAGGTACCTACGGCCTACCATCATATTTAACTTCTAATTACTTTCTTTACACACATATAATAAATACAATTTTTTTTTTATAAATTAACTATTTATCACATAGCAAAGTAAGTCTTTCAATTTTTTGGTTATTTAGAAAAAGCAACATTGAACATAACTTAGCAGAATCAGTCTCAAATGTTCCCATGGCAGTCAAAGATATAAATATGTACCTATAACAAATCCACAACCTAAATTATTCATATAGGAAATTTGAATTACATACTTAACAACATAAAATATTAAAAAATAATAATGGAAAGCTTAAACCTTATTAATACCTAGTAACTGTAAAACACTGTTGTACCTTAGTACTGTACATTGTATGTTGGTACCTAGTTATTCATTGGACATTGTATTTAGAAAAATCAATGTTGTCAAATTTGACACATTTAGGGGAGAGGGAACTAAAAAGTGTTCAAACCTTTGAACACTTTTTAGTTATGAAATTATATTTCTCATATGGTGTTATAAATCATGATGTATTATATTTTATAAATAGATATGGGGTTTATACTTAGTAATAAAAACGATATTTATTTATCTTGACCCATGAAACTAACGCAATTTCCATTTTTTTTAAACCATATTTTGTTTAAATCTGCCCCATCCGCGGGGCACATTTGAAACCCCTAGGGGCAGTATTGAAAAACCAAGATAAAATAAAAACCACTTAACTTAGAATCAACACTATATTTAAATTATTTGCATCTTATAATATCATTGAACATAGCCATTTATACCTACACTAGTTATTACTTAAATAAATTGTATAAAACTCTAAACAGTCTGGGGCAGTCTTGAACAAGATTAAATTAACTTACAAGTTATAAGAGAGATCAATTTGAATATTGCAAAACAATCACATAAAGATACTGGTGGTGGTGCCCAACTTAAAAATAAGTTATTGTTATTGTTTTTTGTTGCCATCATATTGTTTATCTACTTTCCAGGACAGTTCCTCACGCTTCCATTCGCCATTCTTGACTACGTCCGCTATAGTCTTATGCACGTCGATCGTAGCATGCTCACTGAGCGCGTTATCTGTGTGTCTCGAGTTACCGGTTGTCGGGCGCGCGGTCAGCTGAGTTGGGTGATTCATCATACCGGCGCTCGTCGCTCGCTTAAACCCGGAGTCACCGCCTTTCGAGACAGGATGATTATGGAACCTATCATGTTCAGCATAAGGTTGAAATTTACTCGTTGTCGGGTTGTCAACACCGGTTTGAATAGCGACCGTTTCGTATTTTGTGATATTGAGTCACAAATACCCTCAGCTGGAAGTTTCTCAATTTCGCAATAAACTGTTTCTGGGGATGATAATGTATGACTCTGATTGCTCACTCTTACATCACCCAGGTACGATCCCAGAGGGTCATCAACACCTTCAAAACTCTCCATTCGACCCGCTCCACGTCGAGTGTTTACATTGCATTCATAAGTGTTTTTTGGGGAAGTATGCTTCAACAAATCTATCTCACATTTTAAGATATCTAACTGTTCAGTAGTAGCAAACTGTTCCTTGATACGGCTAATGTCCTGCTGCACCACCAAAAGATCCTTCAATATCTTTGTTACATCAACATGATCGAAGAGAATCGGGGGTAACTTTTGAAGCTCTCGGGCGACGAAAATAGGTATTTCCTCAGGATCTGTTTCCTTGAGAGCATTAATTATATCGTCTATATTTCTGAGCGTTTTCCCGTCTCTCTTCCTGGTTTTCTTCTGTTTTTTTATCGTTGGTATGGATTCAAAAAGCAGATTCTTTGCTGCCACAATATCATCTTCAGAGAAAGCAGAGACACAGATTCGACTGATATTTTCTTTGTCCATCACATCTAGTTTATTGTTCACAAACGAGTACCGATTTAGTAGAAAGTTTTTTAGCGTTACTTCTTTTATTCGACATCGACAGTTCTATTTCTTTGGAAGAAACCGAAGCACCGGGTGTAATGTTGACTTTTTTATTTTCCTAATAGGATTATATTTGGTTTCTTGTTCGTAGTCAGGAAGTTTCCTTAATATTTTATGAGGATCAAAAGATACTATCCCGGTAGCCCTAAATCCAGAGATGATATTTTCTTTACTGGTTATCTCTATTGCTTGTATTAAAGATTTAAGCAACACTGGAAAATGAGATTTATTGAGTTGCGTTTCTGACGGATTCTCATGTTTGTTGGTAGTTAAAATTTTGTGCCATTGCTTTTTCAGCGGGCCGAAAAATGCGACATCCAAGGGCTGCGAAATGTGTGGAATTAGGTGGCAAAAATGCGAACCTTATATTTGTTTCTTGGCATAGACGTATTATAATAATGTTTAAATGGCTTGAAAGGTTGTCGCCAATGATTAATTTCGGCCCTTCAAACTTTTCAGCCCATGGTATTGTTACGAGCTGGGGTTCGGGATAAATTTAAGTAACACCAATTTCACCGAAACAACAAATATTTTAATTAACTTGACAAACACACAACAGAAATTACTGAGAGAGTCACTACAGTATTACTTATCGCACTATAATGTCGCACTTGTAATCACTTAACTTCGCTTCGATATTCACTTCACCGTGTTTAGAACTAAACTGCCCCGGCCGACCCTCACGACCAGTATTTATAGGAGTCACGAAGATTCTAGAATCGAACATTCTCGATAGGTCCACAAAATACGAGTAGGTA
Organism: Acronicta aceris; assembly: GCA_910591435.1. Taxonomy (NCBI): domain Eukaryota; kingdom Metazoa; phylum Arthropoda; class Insecta; order Lepidoptera; family Noctuidae; genus Acronicta; species Acronicta aceris. The sequence goes on along the minus strand of OU342786.1, from coordinate 3,601,388 downwards.
CCTAAGTACCTAAGTACCTACTTATAAACAATAGACGATAAAGTAATCGTCTATTGTTTACGGTCATTCACCTTGAACCCGGCTTTTCTTCGAATGTTCTACGTGCTTCTACGACTTATCTAGAATCTTCGTGACCCATCTCCGTACTAATAGTTACTCGGCGTAACAGTATGATAATTTTCTGAAACCAATCATCGAACACGGTGGCATCAAACCAACCAGATTTTGTCCGATTATATTGGGCATCGTTTGGTCCATTTTGACACCACGAGGTCCACAAATGCTCTGACTTAAAAACAGTATAAATAGGCAAGATAGATGTTCCATCTGCCACCGCTGCGAACATTATTGAGATATTGCCTTTGGTGTGATTGAGTACTCTTTCAGGATACTTTACTTCGCGCTTGAAGATGCACTTGGACGATCCAGGATTATCCGATAGATTGGTTTCCTCGTAATTGAGTATATTACTTTTGGGTATGTCTTTTAAAGTATTTCTTATGATACGATGAATTTAACATTTATTTCGATAATTTAACATTTATCGAAATAAATGTTAAATTCATCTGACGTTTTTGCAGCGCGAACCCTTTTTATATTTTGTGCAGGCTCTTACTGTTAATTTATCTTTGTGTCGGACCAGATTTTTTTTTTCTTTCCTGGCGGTTTATTATTAAAAATATGTTCTCTATTGTTACCTTTAAGGTAATTGAACACAACGAGACTTAGATCGGAACGAGATAGAGGAGCTCCGAAATCACCTGCTGCTCTCAGGACACAATATTTTGTTCTTCTGATTCAGAAAGTCTTTGCTGTCCGCCTGGCTTCCTTGTATGCTTATTTTTCACTTTATTGTCTATAGTTCTGCGTGGTATGTGGAATCGTTTTTCAGCTTCAAGGGACGAAATTTCTTTTCTGCTAAATCCACAACAACTTCTAACATTTCTGTAGAATATTCCTTATATGCTCTGTTCCCTAACAAAGGTCGGCGGCGTCGTTTTTCCATCTTCTAAAAAAGGAAAACTAAATGTTTATTTAGTCACTTGTGTACTAGTACTTTAGTACCTTGTGTACTTTGTACACAAGGTACTAAACTGGATAGCGACTACAACATTTAACGGTCATTTTGGTCCATTTATGGGACTTGTGAAAGTCAAAAGAAGTAATTGCCACGATCTAAAATATTATTTCCAATGGAAACAACATTTTAGATGGAAAAGGAAATATAAAACATGTAATAGAAAGTATTGTGAAATTGCAACGCTAAACTATTATATTTGACGCTATAGTATTTGCGCAAATAAGTAAATCACTTCACATATTTAATTCAAACAAATCAAAGAAATTACTTCACATTAATTCAAAGAAAAACTTAATCCTGTGTATCTTTTGTAAAACAAAAGGTAATTAAGTAGTTCTAAGTAGTAGATTAAATAAAAATAAATAATAAAATGAATTTATTTCAGACAATGTGTACCCATAATTTACATGTTACATTAAGTAACATCATGATTAGGATTCATCATCATGATCATCATGGTAGGATTAAGTAGTAGATTAAGTAACATCATGATTATCTGAGTTTGTTTCGGTGTTTCTTCTCAGAGGACGTCAGCTAGGAAATGCCGAAGCCATCTAGCTATAAAAAAAAACCAAACCGTTGACATAAAAATATCTCTGATTAAGATCTACTTGCAGAATAAAAATATCATTTATCATTTATTTTTCAGGCAAAAAACATGGAACAGGTAATGAAACCCCTGTGTCTACAAAAAAGAAAAGCAAATCAAAGTCCTCTTCCAGTCATGCAAGCAAGTCTTCAAGTCCAAAGAGAAGAAAGAAGTCTAAATCGTCTAGTGAAACTCGGAAGATTACCCCAGCTGACATCTCTTCTGATGAAACAGTAATAATAGAAGCACTTCCCGAAAATAGAATTGAAATTGAGGAAAATTTACATGACTGTTTAACACAGTTGCCAAAGGCACAAAGCCCTGCACAATCAGACATATCCCTCCCTAGTTTCATCAAAGCAGAATTCAATAATCCATATGAAGAAACTGACAATCAAACACACAAAAAGATCAGCTCGAAAGGTAAATCTTCTGCATCAAAACATCACTCACCGAAAAGCAAAGAAAAAACAAGAGCAATCTCTGATAAAACAGATTTGGGTTCGAAATCAAATAAATCTAAACATTTGTCCAATCCACACACACCTAAAAGTGGCCAGCAAAAAAGTGATGATAGGAAACCAACACCTACTACCTGTACTTATGTTCCGATTAGGCACAATATGCCAATGATTGTTACTCAGACTAAAAATTATTATGGAACTGGGACCACTGCTGTAAAAAGTCCGAGCCAAAACATAGCAACCTCTGACAATGCTCATAAGTTACCACCTTCTCCAAATTTATTTATTTTTGGTAGTAAGCAATAATTCCACATCAAAATGTTGCCAGTGAAGCATGATTAGTGTTGCTCTCTCTTACCTGTATCATCTTGTCTTGAATGTAGATTTAAAAATGTCTTATTTTTATATTTTTATAATTCTAAACAAATTAGGAATATTTTCAAAGGGTTGACAAGCATAATCAAAACTATCAGTGCAATCAATTATTATTTTACATTTTTACCGATTTATTTTAAAACTAGAGCCATTGTTATTTTGACCGAGGTACTTACTATTATTACGCCTAGATTTAAGAATAATTGTTTGAACAGAGACTTGAAAAGTTAGGGAGATACTGTTTTGTTCAGAAACGGGTACTTTAGTGTTATTTTGGTTATTACTGTAACTGAATACGCCTTATAATTCAAGGGATTTAATTCTACCATAGCAAAAGTATAATCCCAGAACCTATTGTATGATATACCGACTTTGTCTAACCTTCGTCGTCGAATGTTGGGCTTAATAACACTGATATAATTCAAGCAAAAAGTAATTAATTGTCACAAATCTCAATTGTTATCAATTGAATCAAATTATTGACAGTAATTTGAAATGAGATGTGATATTCAATTTCATTTTCCATTGAGTTTTTCTGTAGTTAGTATATTAGAGCCTGACACCACTCTGAGAAGGGGACATAGGTCTCAGTATTAGAATGGGATCCAGTGGGACAGTATAAAGGTTGAACAGTTCACATTTACCAGATTCTCTATCAAAAAATCTGTCAAACCTATTTATGACAAAAATTTGAAACACTTCAATTTTTAAAGATTCTAATGACTCCATCAATTTCGTTACTCAATATGGTAAACATAATAAGTATGAAATGTATAATATTTATTTCAAAGTTCATAGTTATCTCAATTATTTTACAATAGATTGGTTGAATTAAATCTCATTTAATAGATTAAGGGGTTAGACTGAATAAATAACAAGACTGAACTAAGGATCGAAACTAATCTGCAAAGAATAACTATTCCATCCATAGTGTTTAATATGTAATTATAATTTTCTGAGATTTAGGTGTAGCTGTAGTATAATCTGTATAATTAATTCAAATCCCAATTAGTACTGGTCTGACTTAATGGTCTTGCGGCGACACCCAATATTAGATCGCGTTATTATTTGCATGTTAAGTTCCAATCATCATAACTTATTTTAATTGCAACTAAAATTGTCAATAGCTTTGAATAGTTATTGTAACAACACCCCGACACTACCGTTGCGTGTAGTGTGTTCGATTTCCACCCGAGACAAATATTTGTGTTTTTCGGATATTTGTTTCCAAGTCTGGGTGTACTTGTGTCCGTCTGTAGTTTTTCCGCGACAGAGATTGTAACCTAGTGCGGGAAGTGCCTTTAAAAAAAAACAGCAAATATAATTAAATCATGGTTTAAACACAAAAAGATATAAATGTAAAATATACATATTTTACATTTATATCTTTTAGCAGTGTTAAGGGGAACAGAATATTTTTGTAAGAGAAAATTATCATCGATAAAAGTATAAATTATCAAGGATTTTTGTTGTTATATAAATGTACTCTAGTAAAATGGACTCTTGGTTTTTTAGTACTGGGCCCATTTTACTTTAGCGTTCCGTCTCCTAACATTTCTTACTGAAAGGTACTAACATAAATAATGTATGGAGACGCATACCTTTTTTTTATTGGTAATTAAAAATAGTGACGTGTGATAATTTATACCTTAATAATCAAGGCTCTTTACAGTCATTTTTAAATCCTAAGACAAAATATTATACTATAAGACTGATTTTGGAAGAGGTTGAATTTTTTGTTGATTTTATGGTGCATGTTAATTAGGAAGAGACTTTTTTGTTTTTTTAGATTTTTTTGTTCAAATCTCAGATGAGGATTTAAAAAGACTATTATACGTAATTATAAGTACAAAACACTTTGTGTTCAAATTTAATCGATAGATGGCGCTGTGAATAACAAAATAACAGCAACAAATGTGCTGTGTGCTACACATTTTTTTTTGTTTTACAAATAAAAATGTGTAGCAAACAGCACATTAGGCAATTTTGTAAAGCTAATAATGACTTACCTAAAGTATTGAAACTTTTTGTGTGGAAGGTCCACATTTTTATTTTTTGTCTATGATAGAAAGATATCCATTAAGTTTTAATAAAAGTACTTACATACTTGATTGTTAAAAAGTTGATTATATTTACTTGTTAATTATTTTTAATGGAACGTAAGACTGCGTAGCTGCATAAAGTATTTTATGTATTTACTAAGTATATACTAAGTCAAAGCTCTTACGCATTTGTATAAGAAACGACTCTAATAATTATGGGGATATTTTTTAAGATTAATAAAGAAACTCCTGAGTGTTATATAAACGAGGTCTCTTATTTAATTTGCTTACCTAACCAAAAGGTTTGAAGGCTTAAAAGAAAAATGCCGTAACCAGCCCATCTTTTATCCGACTGCGCCAGGTTGGTTATGATTTTCTGAGTGTATATATGTATATTTCCTTGTCACGCTCCGCAGCCTAAACGGCTTGATGGATTTTAGCTTGAGAGGAGTCGTTAGATTAGTCTCAATTGTGAGTGGGACACCCAGTATTCCATTTAAAAACTAAACAGTGTAAAATAAAAAAGTTAATTTAAAAAAAAAAGCTCGACTGCCAAACAAGATGACTAATCTCATGCAGTCGGGAACTCTAGAGGCATCGCCTTAATAACTCTAAATGTTTGTATGTACGCGTATCACGCAAAAACGAATGCATGAAATTCGAAGCGGTTTTCACAATCGTATTGCTGGAAGCCGCCTAGGAGCCGGGATTTCGTAAATTTTAAGACAGGTAGGTCATAGTGGAATCAAATAATAATAATAATTGAGGTCCGTTAGGCTGGCCCAGCCCCGGCGAATTTGATAACGAGATATATCAATCGAATTTACTCCATGTTATTATGCATATTTGCCGCCTTCATTTTCAATGTACCTCTTTTATAAAGAAGTTAGAAGCACTTATAAGGGCCGGCCAGCCTGACACTTTCAGCCCGGCCCCGTTCAAATCTCTGATCTACAAAAAGTAGGTACCGTAAAATGCCCTAACTTTGCACGAATATCGAGATTTTTTGTGAATATTTTTGACATGAGTAGAAATGTCATAATGACTTGTATAGAAAAAATGCAAATCAGAACTTTATGCTGCTAGCAAAACAACTCATTATAACCTACACTGCATATTCTCTGAGAAATAAGCTTTGACATGGCTAGGCAAAGTTGGTGGCATTTCCTCTACTTTGCCTAGGCAATAATATCACTGTTAAAATATATATTTCCAAATAAACAGGTTTCTTACCCATAGAGAACTATATTAGTATTCATACCTATCCATGCTAATAAGTCTATAACATTATTCTTTTTTTTTTAGAAGGTAGGCCAAGTTAGGTAGACTTTTTGAACATTAAGTACTTCTAAATGGAATCTTTCAGGGCTGACACCATAGAAAAGAAAACAACATAATATTAAAAGAATCAAAATTCAACATGTTTAATTGTTTTTATTACGCACCTAGGTAACAATTTGTACTTTTTTTGCAATTATAAAATAAAATGACGCTTACAAAATAATATAAATAAAAAAAATGTTTTCTTCTATTACAAGTGGGCAAGTACCTCCAACCTATTATATTATTTAGGGTACAATAATTGGCTATACAGCTTTGGCATGATTTTATAAATCAACATCAAAAGGTCGGCAGGTAAATCAATACCTACCTAAATATTTAACAATTTATGCTTAAAAATAATTGAAAATTACGCTTACAAAGTAAATATAATCAAGTAAAGTAAATATAATCCTCATCCTGCATTAAGATATATTCATCAGGATTTTCATTTATTTTTAAAAGTTGGACAACTTTCACAATAGAACTTTCAGGGACGGTATCCTTATCAACAATGCGCTTAGGTTTTACAAACTTCTTGTCATTGTTTTTGCCAGTTGTTTTGTAATAGGCAATTGAGTAACGTTGTGTGTTAGAATCTTTATGTTCGATCACTCCTATATAGTATTTCCAAGATTTTCTTATATAATATCTTGTTAAGACTACGTCTCCTACATTAAACTGTTCCTTATAATCATATAATAATTCTTCATTGTTCTTGTCAGTCTTATTTTGTGTAATATTCTCTAAATTATCAACATTCATCTCACCTAAGTCTTTATTGAAGTTTTCCTTTTCTTGAGTAGCTTCTTGTAAATGTTCTTCTACTTTATCTTTATTTTGCAGAATTTGAGGTTCACAAATATAGTTCGTTACGTCATCAATTATAGGATCGCTGGGCACTTCATATAAATCTGAATCGTCGTGTTCACTCATTTCTACGTCTGTGTCTGTAGTCGTAGAACTGTTTAAAATTCTCGAGCGTTTTTTAATTATTTTGCGTTTTTCTTTCTTAGCAGATTGTTTCGAACCCAAACGAGACCTTTTGCGTTTAATACTTTTATCAGAAAAGCGCGTTTCCTCTTCTCCCTCGCTGCCACTTAAAGTGCCATACACATTTATATTAGTAATTACTTGTTTCGGTGGCTCACTACGATCTCTCTGAGATTTATTAGATGATATGTCGCAATCTTTATCTATTTTCAACAAATTTATGGGAACATTTTTTAAACCATAAAATGGTGCGTTTTCTTTGTAAAATCTCACATCTGACAGAATATTAATCTTTGACGTTGGTGATGGATCAATGTTACTTTCGTAAATACTATTTTCTTTGTTCGTTCTTAGATCAGATAAAAGTGTGACCTTTGGTGAATCCACGGAACGCTTAACTAGGTTTTCTTTATTCTTTTTCACCGTTTTCTTTGGCTCTAATACTTCTTTCTCAGAAACTGACTTTCCTGCTGTTACTTGCAATTTATAATTCCTTCCACCCCTCATTGGTTTGTTTTCTCGGGAAGTTTTAAGGTATTCCAGGAGGGTTTGGTCAAAAGTGTGCCTCATCAGTTCGGTCGCTTCGGGAATTTTTTGCGTGACCTTTGAGGCATTTAATGGGTATATGCCTGCAGCTTCAAATCAACTTTTTAAATTTTGACCAACAGTTCTCTTAGAAGCTGTGGAAAATGGCATTTATTTATGGTTGTAACATTATGGTTTGACAATTTATACTGCAGCATGATTTTTCGCCACTGTGTTTTCATCGGACCGAAAAATGCCAAATCCAGCGGCTGAGTCAAGTGAGTAGCATTTCGTGGTAGGAACACAAACCTTATATTGTTTTCGCGGCATAGCTTTATAATCTGAACGCTTAGATGTGACGATAAGTTATCCCCTATAACTACTTTTGGCCCATCTAAGGCAGTCGCCCAGGGCAGAACAATCTTTTCAAACCAGTCTTCAAAACAGGTCATATCAAACCAACCTGATTTTGTTCGATTATATAGACAGCCTGGTGGACCATCTTTACACCAACGACTCCATAAGTGCTCAGATTTATATACCACATAAGGTGGCAAACATTTTCCATCCGCTGTACCAGCAAACATAACTGAGACGGAGCTTTTGCTGGAGTTAAGTACAACTTCAGGATGTTTCGTTCCTTTTTTGAAAATTGCTTTGCGGCAACCAGGATCATCGCTAAGATTGGTTTCGTCGTAGTTCAGCAAATGGGTCGGTGGTACATTGTGAATTGAGTACTCAAGATTTTTGAAATAGTCATTTAACTCGGAAATTGATTTTGAAGCGCGACTTCTCTTTATATTTTGTGTTGTACGTTTTGTCATATTATGACGTGCTATAAAATTACGTGCCCAACGTTCACCGGGCATCTTCCCATGAAAGATATGCGACTTATCATTTATTTCTAAATAGCGATGTACAACAATTCGTAAATCTAATGAAGTCAGTGGCGAGCCAAACTCAGCTGCGATATTTACCGTGTCCGCAATTATTTTTTCGTCATCTTCGCTTAGACGTGTAGGATGACCAATAGATTTTTCATGGCATTTGTTCACTTTATTTAAAATGGTACGTCTGGGAATTCCAAATTGTTTTTCTGTCTCATATGATGATAGATTCTTAGATTTTACGAGTTCAATGGCTATGTTTAGCATTTCGGTTGAATAATTCACGTAATGTCGACGACAACTTTTCTTATTTGGAGCCATCTCGTACCTCTGTAAAAATTATAGGTACGTTTTAGACTATTTAGTACTTAGGTTTTAAAATGTAGGTACGTATCTAAATAACTATATTTTTTACAGATAGCTTAGGTAATTACGTAAAACGTAAAGTTTATTCTACATTCTTACTGCGTTCGTATATGAAACCGCGGGATTTCAAACTAAAAAGTGACAACCCTACGCTCAGGCAAAGTTTTGTCGATTTTTCATAAAAAGCGATACACGATTGTTCTCCTTGATTTTACCAACTAAATCTCACTGTACAGGTGTAAAACATAGATAGAAAGGCAGAAGAATATCTTTCATATAATATGGTCCGTAAAATCCATAAAAATAGCTTAAAATACTCACACAGTAAAATTTTGAAATGCAGGCAAAAAATCAGCGACCACCATTTGAAAAATTCTGACGTTCACTGACATTTCAAAACTATCTTGCCATAACCAAAAATAAGTGTTGCCACACGTAAAAAAAAAGTACCGAAACAAAATACTGTAGCTAGAATAGTTTACTAATAACATTCAAATCATCTGTTTAGGCAAAGTAAGGCTAGGTAGGCCAAATTAAGGCATTTTACGGTACTGACAATTTGTGGCTACAGATCGAATGTACTCTAGTTACGAATATTTACCACTTAATTTTATTCTAAAACGCAATATTATAAGAGACTTAACGATTGTAGGGGCCGGGCTGAAAATATTTCGTTAGCTAAAACAGTGAAAGTAGGTACAACACCTAAAAATCCATAATCTGTATACATATAATCTGTCATAGATATAGTTTAAATGTACTGCTTTCATGTCATTTGAATTTCTTTTCATTGAATCTTTTCCGCGGGAAAATGAACATTGGTGGAATATAATTACCTAAGGCGTTTCCAGCAAGAGCAACCTCTTTTAGCAATTATACGGTTTGGATTTTGAACAGTGGTGATTCCAGTCTCGACCATGTTCCATATATCCTTACTGTTGTGTGTAGATTGCCGAGGGTTATGTACGAAATAAAAACGCCAAATTTCGTCGATCTTGTATAGGGAGCGAGGCAGAGTTTTCTTCCTTTTTTCTTCTTCTTGCTTTTCCCGAGTACTGGAGTGAACTGAACGATGAGGGCCAATAGGCGCCTCTTTATATATCATTTTGCCTATTTTCTAGAAATTTCTTTGCCTCGCCCCCGCATACCTTTATTTTCATAATATAAATTTTTCTCGTAATATACAATAACTTTCTTATATCTATCTTATTATATTAACTAATTCCTATTTATTAATACATATGTGCTCTCCCGGCGCCGCTCGGTTTAGGAATGGCGTGGCGGCGTGCCACATATGTCGTCTCATCACCCCGCATGGGGTGCGAGGAGTCGGCGTCGGGGCGTAGGCCCCCTGACCGAGGCGTCAGGCGCGGGCTAAAGCGTTAGCCCGGTCATTGGGGCGGGTTAATGTACCCCTTTGTGTGTAAAAGGTGGGGGCGCGCACACGCGCGCGCACGCGAACCCTACGGGTTTTGGCTCGGCTTTCGCTTCGCCGGGAGTCGTTGCTATGTGTTTTTCAGCAGGAGCGCCCTAAGTGTTTCACGCTGCCCGTGCGACCAGATCCCCGCTAGGTGAGACCCCCGGTTGCCCGGGGGAGGCCCGGCGAAGACCGATCAAGCAACAGGGCAGCGACTTTAGGTGGCGCCCCCTGCGAAATCGGTGTCTGACCCGGTTTTTACAGTGAAATCAGGGCTAGCCAAAGACACTGCAAGAACCGAGGCGAGGTGGTGTACTGGGCGACTTTGTGTGTGTGTGTGCGTCGCTCAGTGGTTGCTACGGCGTTCCCGCACTCGTCCGAGGGCGTCGCGCGGGTAGCCGCGCGTGAGTCATCGCGATTGCGGAGTAATGTTTTGTATGCGCCTCGCGGGCGTTGCGCCTATGTTAACTTAGACAGCAACGCGCGCGGCGGGGTGTGTGTTATGTGTTTTGTGGAGTCTCATTGTTTGAACGGGTCGCGTGTAGAGTGGGTGCGGCCCGTTCAGGTGTCAAGTCCGGTGGGTGGCCCGCACTGTGGTCTACGGGCAGGAGGTCGCGCGGGTAGCGCCTGGCGTCGGGGGGGCGCGCGTGCCAGGGCGCCATGCCCTTGATGTGCAGCCAGGCGGAGGCGTCGGCACGCGCGAACATCTTCTTCGCCATCCCTTCGACGAAGTGCTCGATGCTCTCAACCCGGAGGTCCCTGTGGATCACAGAATTCCTCACGTAGCGAGCCGCGTGAGTTATTTGGCGTAAAGTGGTGTTCTGGATTGCCCTAAGTTTCTTTCTGTGCGACTCGCACGTGAGGGCGAGCCAAGCTGGGGCAGCATACGTGAGCTGCGGGCGAATATAGGTCTTGTAGACGCCCAGCTTGACTCGTAGGGGCAGATTCGAGGAGAGCACCGGCCGGAGCAGGTGGCGCGTGGTCTTCACCCGCGCGACTGTCTTCCGGACGTGCGGGCCCATGGTGAGCCGATGGTCGATGGTGACCCCCAAGTACTTGGCGGTCCGGGCCCATGCGATATCGGCCCCCATGAGTTCAAGGTTGGGTGGGTGAAAGTCACCGCGTCCTGTGACTATGATCGCCTGTGTCTTACCCACGTTGACCGACAGTCTCCACTTGCGGAGCCAGTCGGGGAGGTCGTCCAGCGCGCGCTGCATCTTAACGGCCGCGTGGGCCGCCGAGAGCGAGGTGGTGAGGTACGCGGCGTCGTCCGCGTACAGCGCGAGCGTCGAGGAGTGCGTGGCGGGAATGTCGTCGGTGTATACGGAGTATAACACAGGCGATAAACAGCTGCCCTGGGGCACCCCCGCGGAGATGGGGTACGCGCCAGACAGCTGGTCCTCCACCGCAACCTTGAACCGTCTGTCCTGTAGGAAGGAGGAGACCACCTGTACAAGTCGACGGGGCGTGGTCGTGTGCGTCAGTTTGTAGAGCAGACCGGTATGCCAGACTCTATCAAACGCCTTCTCCATGTCGAGGAATACTGCGGCGGCGTACTCACGCTTATTTACAGCCGCTGTCAGTATGTGCAGCACCCTCGACAACTGAAGCGTCGTGCTGTGTTCAGCGCGGAACCCGAATTGTTCTGCCCGAGGGGTGATGTGGGGTACCAGGAATCGCAGCAGGAGCGCCTCAAACACCTTAGAGGTGGTGGCCAGCAGCGTGATCGGCCGATAGCCCTCCGGCTTCCTCATGTTTTTCCCCGGTTTGGGGATCATTATAATTTTCCCCGTCTTCCAAACGTCGGGGAAGGTTCCGGTGCGGAGGATGCCTGTGTACAAGCGCGCTAACGCCGCCACCGTCCGGTGGGGGATGTGGCGTAGCGCGGTATTCGTGATGCCATCCGCACCGGGGGCCTTCTTGGGCTTTGAGCGTGCGATGGCCCGTTTTACTTGGCCCGGGGAGATAAAGAAGTGCTCCTCCTCGGGGGCTGTCGGCGTGTTCAAGTACTCTCTAAGGTGCCTCTCGACTGCTGCGACGTGCTCCGTGTCGTCGGTCGGGTTCGGCGTGAACTGACGCTCCAGGTGAGAGGCGAAGATCTCTGCCCGGTCTGCGGCAGTGTATCTTAACGCCCCGTCGCTGTCTATGAGTGGGCGCACCGGAGCTGGGGTGTTTCTTAGGCGTCGGCATAGGCGATGCACCGACGGCCAGTCGCTGTCGGCGGAGTGAATGTAGTCCTCCCAGCTCTCGGCGGTGTATGCCTGGAGCTCGGCCTTCACCTTGTCCGTCAACGCATTGAGCTGGGTCTTCAGTTGTGGGCATCTGGTTGTTTGCCACCGCTTGCGTAGACGCCTCTTGTCGGCGATCATGCGCGCAATGCGTGCGGGGAGCGCGGGGAGTTGCCCCTGTGGTGCGGAGTTTGATGCAGTCGCCGACTCTAAGGCGTGCTGCATACAAGCGGTGAGCTCGTCCGCCAGCTCATTGACATCTTCACCCTTGGTGATAGGCCGAGTGGGCGTGGTGGTCTCCAACTTCGCCGCGAAGGCTTTCCAGTCCGTGCGGCGACGTGGCGTTAGATGAGCGAATCGGGTGGGCGGTGCTGAGACGACGACCAGCACTGGCTGGTGATCCGACCGCAGTTCGTCGTCCAGCACGTGCTGCGTGATCTGGCAGCTGAGGCCGTTGTGCACGACGATGTCCAACACGTCGGGTAGGTGGGCGATGTTTGCCGGGTAGTGGGTGGGCGCCTCGGGGCCGGACACCCCGTATCCTCGGGCCTCTGCGTCGGCGAAGAGCGCATTCCCGTCGGCATTCGTGGTGTGAGAGTTCCACGCTGGGTGCTTGCAGTTTAGGTCGCCGGCTATGATGGTCGGGTGAGGCGTGTCCAGCAACCTGTGTATGTTGTTGGGCTCTAGCCGCACGCTCGGTGGCTTGTAAGCCGCGTACACACACAGGTGCTCACCGGCGGCGTGCAGTTGTACACCCAGCGCGTACATTTCGCCGCTCAGTGTGGGTACGGGAAGCTCTTGATGGACGACTCTTCGCCGAACAAGTACCGCCAGACCGCGGTATTTGTGTGTCGCCGATCGCTCATCTTTCCTATAAACGAGGTATCCCGGGAGTCTGATCTTGTCCTCCGGTCCCAGGAACGTCTCGCTTATGAGCGCCACGTCTATGTCCTGTTCTTGCAGGAGGGGGCGGAGGAGGGCGACCTTGTCTCTGAGGCCGCGGGCGTTCCAATGTATTATCCTCAACGGTTTAGACATGACCGATAAGGGTGGCCATGCCGTTGAGGATAGCGCGCACCGGGTCCTCGCCTCTGCGCAGCGCTAGCAGCACATCTTGTAGGACCCGGATCGCGACCTCTATAGCGTCGATGTTGGTGTTGTTATTTGCCCCTGGGGTCTGGGCGTACGTTACCTCCCCGGGGGCCGCCGCCGACTCTGTGTCGCGGCTGCGTGCAGTCTGTGCTGTGGTCGGTGTGGGTAGTAACACCCGTCGCCCATCATGGCACGTTTGCGCGTGCGCATTAATTGCGCCGGCTGCGCGGCCCCTCTTGGCCTGCGCGTGATGGGTGTTACTACCCGCGGGCTGCTGTCTTGCGGTTTTCCCGCCAGACTGCGCTGTCTGCGCGTATGTCGCGCCGCTATTGGTCGGCGGCTGACTGCGGTCGTCCTTTCCGTGTTGGGAGGCGTGGCGTGACTTGTCACCGCCCACTTGTTTACTAACTATTTCGTTAGCTGGTGTGTCGGCGGTGACAACCTCCTTGTCACTTTGTGGGTCTGGTTGGTCGTCTTGAAGCGGCTTTTTGGACCGCTTTCTTCTTCCTCCACGCCTCTTTTTCCTCCGCCCCGAGGAGGCGGTGGCCGAGTCGCGCGCTGAGGGGCCGTTTGCGGCCGCCATCAGTGTGGTGGAGGGTGCTTCTGTGTCTGCGGGTGCGGGGGCGCTCTGCCTCTCGGTGGCCGTGTTCGGCCGGCGCGAGTCCCCGGTGATGGCGGCCGTGCCCGCCCGCTTGTTTCGCAGTTCGCGAACTCGTACGGGGCACTTGGCATTGTTCGCCGGGTGTGCCCCTCCGCAGTTTATGCAGGTGGCGGCCTCCTCTTTCGGCCTCGGGCAGTCTGTCGCCCGGTGGCCGCCGCCGCATCTCACGCATGCAAGCGGGCGATGGCATTGCGCGGATGAGTGCCTAAATTGTTGGCACCTGTGGCATTGCGCGGGCCCCTTTTTCCCACGCCAGGCCTCTATTTTGACGCCGGGCATGCACAGGAGTTCTGTGATCTCGTATATGCCCGGGGTCAGGTTTGGGGTCTTCTTGAGGACGGCGTGGTATATGCAGCCGGGTCGTCCTTGTCGGGCATTTATATGCCTGACATACTCCGGCTCATATCCGAGCGCGCGGAGCTCCTCCTCTATATCTTCGGGCGCCGTGTCCACTGGTAGCCCCCTTATGGCCACCTTGACACTGCGGTCGGCTGGTAGGGAGTAGGAGAACCAGGAAATGTTGGTCTCCTTCTCCAGTTCCGTCAGGTACCTCTGTACCAGACGGAATTCGGTGTCATTCTGGGGGGTGAATTTCACCCCCTGCTGGAAGGGGCGCGCGTTTGGTGCCCGGCCCAGCTTGTCTCTGAGCGCCCTGAAGTGGCGCGCCCAGTCCGGCATCTTTTCCACTACCAGCGGGGGGTAGCGGAGTTTCTTCTCCGGCTTACCCTTCGCTGCGCTACCGGAGGTGGTAGCGCGCGCGGGGGCTGCGGCGCCGGCGGGTGGTGTCGGTGCGCGCGTAGCGTTGGCGGCGGTAGGCGCCGCGGCGTCTACGCAGGGGCGCTTGGCCTCTTCGGCGACGTCTTCGTCGTCGGGGCTGCGCTGCCTGCGTTGTGCTAGCCTCGGCAAGTCGAAATTATAGTCTAGATCGAAAGTGATTTGACTCACCGGGGGTATGCTGTCTAGGTTCGGGAGGGAGGGTGCCTTTCCACCTCCCGAGCTGGGCCGGGTCTTGGGCAGCGCAGCTCTGCGCGCGCTGCTGGTGCTCGCCGCGGAGTCGATGGACGACGTCGAGCTCGCATGAGCCGAGTACATCGACATCGACGCCGGCGATGACGGAGCGGAACCACGGGGGGCAGGAGGCGACATAAATGCGGCCTGCCTGGGCGCTGTCGGGTCGGTGGGCGTTTGTGGCGCGGACACTCTCACTTGGTCACCTGCACTGACACTTTTGCCCTTCGCGGCGGCACTGGGCTTGCTCGACATCGATCCCGTTTTGGGAGATGGAGCTGCGCGAGTGGAGGCGCGGGACGCGGACGCGCGGGGCGCGGCGGGAGGGTTCGACACCTCCATCGGTACCGGACGGAACGACGGAGGGCGCACGGCGGTGGCGGGCGGGGCGCGGGTCGCGGCGGAGCGAGTAGTTCCGCATGTCGCCGCTAGGGGCGCTTGCGGCGCGGTACTTAAGCGGGCGCCCACTGCTTGCGGGCTCGCATTGTTCGTAGCGCGCGGGGTCACAGCGGTCGTGTCGGATCGGGGACGGATGTCGGGGTTCGACGCGGTCCGGCGCGGGCTTGCGGCTGCTACCGATGAGCTCGGGAGCGCTTGCGGCGGCGAGGAGCGCGGTGGTTGGCCCTGAGAAGGGCCTTTTGGAGGCGAAGGCATCGTGTGGGACGCGCAACCTAGACCGCGACCGTGCGGCGTGCTGAAAAGCACACCGGCGGCAACGGCTTCGGCGACGTTGGTCCCACCGTGTCTACGTCAGTGCCCCGCGAGGAACACTGCCGCACACACGGCGGACGACGCGAACGCGGCGAAGAAAACGGTCCGAACGGCACTTGCACACGCACTGGAATTGCACTGGAGCACTAGGGTCTTGAGGCACTGCTGTCCAAGGCTTCGACACTGCAATCCAGAGGTGTGGAGTAGGTCGCGAGCGGTCCGTGGCGGCGTGTTTTCGTCGCGAGGCCTTAAATACTACCCCGTCCCCCACTTCACTACTATATAAGTCGGCCCTAAGTGGCGGCCACGCGTCAGATGATGATATGGCTTCAGGACGCGTGCGAGAGTGGTTGTGTCGTGCTCGAGCTCCCCTGACTCAAAGTGACCGTTACGCGTAACGGATTTTTCGCCCGCCAAACTTTTCGCGCCAACTTGTGGCGTGCATTAGTTTAATACCTGTTCTGTTTGTGAAGTGTAATTATTAATACTTGTGCGTGCCTGTGTTCGCAGTAATGAAGAGGGCTCCCAGTAGCCCGCCCAAAGCCCCGGCACCTAAGCTGACCGCAACGGAGGCCGACACATCGGACTCGGACACGTCCGAATACGAAACATCGCCCGCTGCGTCACCGCCGCCGACCGGCGCAGCCCCCAGCCCGCCGCCCTACGAGCTCATGGAGCTGGCCAGCGCGGCCTCGCCACCGCCGTCCGAGACCGGCATGCCTCCCCCCGGGGCGGGCCTGCCGGAATGGATGGTGGTGTCGAAGCGCCGCGCGGCCAAACCTCGTCCTGAAGGACGCACTGCACCCCTGGCGTTGGGAAACGCCTTCAAGCAGCTCCCGGTACAGGAGACACCGGGAGCTAAGGTAACGGCCTCCCCCAGGGGGTAGTATATATATAAATCTACAACTACTGATAGTACAATAGAAAGGGCCTGACAAGACCTTTAAAACGAGCCGGCTTGCATTAAAATCGCATGACAGCAGCCGGAGAAATTCCACCACACAGGTTTACCCGACAGCGCTGAAAAAGGGAGGTAAGGCTTTGTGCGACCCGGGGCCGTATCTCGTAAACCAGGGGAGATAGACCAATTCTGACCTCAAATTCGACCTTTGTGGTGTCGAAGACACCACGGTCAAAGCCGCATAAGAGTCTCCCATCCCCCCAGGTTTGGACCCCCTCCCCCGCACACCCCTGGTAAAATAAAAACAAAAGCCGATAACTCCGGAACTAGGAGAGATAGGTGAAATCCGACTTCAAATTCGGCCTTAGTGGTGTCTGCAGAAGTTATATAAGGGGAACCCCCCCCTCATTTTTGGACCCCCCCCCCAATTTTTTTTGTTTTTTTTTGTTTTAGTTTCTTTTCTTGTTTTCAAAATTGTGGGCGGCATTTAGATAGAACACAGACAGTAGGTATAAACTGTACCTACATAGCAGACTAAGTGCACCCACCTTTATACATTTTATATTATTTTATTATTTACATTTATTATCTTTTATTTGCTTGCTTACACATTGACCCTGACCCCCCTATACAGGGTCAGACCGACTTACATTGACAAATTTCCCCGTTCCCCTCACAGGGCCTACCGCACATAACACTATACATTACATAGACACACAACATACACATCTAACACGAATAAAACACAAGACACAAAGACTCCACAATGTATCGCACACCGACGACGTCCAGCGCTGCCACCAAAGCCTCCACCCCCAGCCCTTCTGCCACACGACCTGCAGTGCAGGATGCCGCCAAAACATTCATCCGCAGACCTGAGCGGAGCAGAAGGTCCTTAGACAACATGGAAGCGTACCAGAAGCACCAGGACAATTACACAGTAGTATCAAGCGACAAACTTCTCCAGGAACTAATGAAAACTTTTGAGGAAATTCCCTCAAAAGTCCGCGAATACCCTCAAATGAGGCGAGATATCAAGAACTTCCTGGAGGTTCAGTCAGACAGGGGCCAGCGTGTCCTATACGAGCTCAGCAAGCGGATGACAAGTCTGGAAGCGGCAAAACCACGGTCACCCACAGAAGAAACCTCACCAGGAAGGAAAGACCACATTCTGGAACGCCTGGGTGAAGTGGAGACAGTCCTAAAAATGCGGCTAACCGATCTGGAGGCAAGGATGACGTCTGCTTTTGAAGAGCAAACTGCTCTCCGCAACGACGAAGGCTCTGACATCATCGACAAGATCATCGACAAAATCGACGAGGCCAGAGTGATTATTGACCAAACCGCCGAGAGCGTCAGACTCATTGGTCACTCTCAAAACACCCTCGGCGATAGGATCGATGGTATTGCCGGTGATGTCGCAGCAGCCAAAGACTCAATCCAAGAAGTGGGTAGAGGTGTGATCCCGGGTGGGCAAACACCCGTCTCTAGATCATACGCCAGCGTTACAGCACACAAACAACCGCACCGGCCGGCACTTCACTCGATGGCGGTCACCTTCGAAGGCAGTCAGGAGACTGCCGACGAGGTGCTCGCGAGAGTGAAGAAGGCGGTCGATGCCAGGGCGACTGGACTAAGAATCAGCAAGGTTAGAAAGGCTAAGAATCAGACGGTCATCCTTGGGTGCGAAACGGAAGTGGACCTAGAGAAAGTCAAGCACAGGATTGAAAGTAAGGGGGAGGGATTAATGGTGGCGCGCATGAAAAATAAAAATCCACTCGTCGTTCTAAAAGACGTCTTTTTGGACAGTAACGACGATGAAATGATCATGGCGCTACACTCGCAAAATGAGAATGTGTTCAGGGGACTACAAGAAAAGGACAAAGAAATGGAAATTAAATTCAAAAAGCGGACAAGGAACCCGAAAACAGCACATGTCGTGGTCCAGGTTGGACCTATAGTATGGCAGAGAATGACGGAGGCTGGAGCCCTTTATCTTGATCTGCAAAGGATCAGGGTAGAGGACCAGTCCCCGCTCATCTAATGCACAAAGTGCCTTGCGTTCGGCCGGAAATTTTGTACCGAAAGTGCGGACAGATGCAGTCACTGCGGCGGACCGCATCTGCGTGAGAACTGCGCAGATTATATTGCAGGAATCGAACCGCGGTGCTGTAACTGCTCGCACTCGAGGCTGCAAAAAACTGACCACAACGCGTTTAGCGCTGAGTGCCCAGTCCGACAGAAATGGGATTACCTGGCCCGCGCGAACACTGCTTACCCCTAACTCACTTCATGGAGGGTACGGAACACACACAATAACACACACAGACACAAATGACACACACGAACACAATATTGAAATAAACATAAAACAAAAAACAAATATACACAGATATCCGAACTATATAGTAAATATATATGAGCACATCAACAACACCAAACGTATAAACACTGAAATTGTACCCAACATGAGCAACAAAAACACGACAACAATACAAACCGGACAAGAAACATCAATAAATATATATAAAATGTACTTATATATATATTATTGCTAAAAGTGTATTAGTAAGTAAAATAAGATTGAATAAAAGTTAGCAAATTGTGAAATTAAAACAGATTCCAGTCCTACAGCACAACAAATAAAAGCCACAAATAATGTTAACAACGTTCACTGTTTACCATTTCAGACAAGTAAAGCAGTACTGTTAAAATCTTAAGTTATAACTGTATGCTTATGTTATTACTAATAAAAATGTCAGCTAGCTAGATATAAGAACATAGAATCGTAGAAATAATCGTAAGACATAGAAATGATGACACGTGGAACGTATAAACGCATAGCGTGGAACGCAGGAACGTGATTATTGTTATTAGTATCTAAGAAAAGTTGTAAGAATAAGTAGCTGTAAGCATAGATTAAGAAACGCTAAGTGTAAGAACATAAGATTTTAAAATTATATGAGGTAAATCCTATTGATATGATCCTATTGAAATAAAGTAGAAATAGGTACTTAGCGGGAATCCCACCCGGCCGAGTGAAAATGATGCAGGATGAAAGAAGATAAGGTATGAAGCTTGAAAGTGCGAGAGGCATAAATGCGAGAACTAGTATGAATGAGAACTCTAGAATAACAAGATCCCGTTGATCCCATGAACGGGGAAAGGCAGAAAAAAAAAAAAAAAAAAAGCGAGCGAGGCCCACCCACATTATACTTAATAGAGATGATACCTTCTGTATCATCAATGCCCGCTGTACCCTTAAGGCAGCGGACATAAAAGACTTTACATTCAATTTTAAGCCATCTTCGGCACACCTAGTACTGAAAACACGTACGGACAAGTACAAAGCCATGGCTACCCCTTAAGGCAGCCAACGCTTACGAATTTCACACATTCACCGAGAAGTGTGACAAATCCCCCGTTTCAGTAATACAGGGGATTTACTATTCCGATGCCACCGAGGTGGCCGATGCCCTTATGGCTAAAGGCTTCCGCCCAATTAAGGTCACCCCCTTTAAAGGTGACAACGAGGTGCACCCGCGTTACCAGGTAACGCTCCAGAAGGACGCCGACATTGGTGCCTTCAGAACAATCACAAAGCTGCTTGACCAGTCAGTACGTGTATATAAATACACGAATAAAAACAAATTCGGCACCATGTGCTCCAGGTGCCAGTGCTTCGGCCATGCGGTTGCCAACTGCAGCCGAGCCCCCCGGTGCGTCAAATGCATGGGGAACCATATCACCGCTGACTGCGACAAGGCACCGGCGTCCCCCGTACGCTGCTGCAACTGCGGCGGAGAGCACGCTGCCTCGTACAGGCAGTGCCCCCAACGCCAGGCCTACCTGGCGGCCGTTAGGGAGCGCCAGGGGCGCTCCCCGCGCCACCAGAAACACACCCCAGCCATACCCCGCCAGTTTGTATCGAACATGGCGGACGGTCGTGGCTGGGCATCGGTAGCCAACACCACCCCCAACACAGGCCACAAGCCACAGGGCCTTCTGCCCACCCCTCCACCACTATCAGGTGTACTGCCTTCGGGCAAACAGCACTTCCCGGGCCTCTAACCCACCGGCCCCCTACCCAACTTTTACCCACAGCCCGTCCAAAGTGCGGCACCCAAACCCCAACAGCACTATCCACACGTGGGGGGAGACCTACGCCCTTATGCGCCGCTCACGGACGACCTCCCATCACTATAAGAGGTGTCTTATTTAATTAAAATTGCAGGTCAACTGAGGCCCATACTGCGCCGCTCTATGCCGTTAGAGGAGCAGCTCCTCATAGTCTGCGGGTTCCTCGACAGCCTTCGCGGATGAAGAGGACAGCGCCGCGCACCAGAACGACGCCGCCCGTCCTATACGAGTGGCGTCACTCAACATCAATGGTATTGTAAGTAGGAAAAGAGAACTTGCACACCTGTTAGGTACACAACACATCGACATAGCACTCGTACAAGAAACACACCTCACACCCAAACGTAACTTCTCACTACTCGGATACACATGCTACAGACAAGACAGACAGACAAACGCACGCACCAAAGGAGGCGTCGCCATCCTCATTAAATCCGACATACCACACTACCCGCTCCCACCGGTGGTACACGAGGTGTGTGATATAGTCGCGATCAAACTAAATACTAGAGACCCATCCCCCCTGACCATAGTCTGTTTCTACTGCCCTAAGCAGGATAACAGAATAACAATAGGTATCGCCCAGTCCCTCGCACTCGGTAGCAGCGTAATTTGCTCCGGGGACTTCAACGCGCGGCACCGCCACTGGGATAGCCCCCGAGCCAACCCCAATGGCACGCGCCTCTTTAACCATTTCACCGGTCACGACTATGACCTCCTCATCCCCGACAAACTGACCCACCTTCCAGCTGACCCCCGCCACTCTGGCGCTAAGCTGCAACTCACACTTGTCAAAAATGATTCTAATGTAACAGACCCACTCACTCAAGATGTAATTTCAGACCATATCATCTTCGAAATCTCCAAACACATTCCGCGCCTCTCTCGCCCCCTATTTAAGTACGGAGAAGCAAAATGGGATCGTTACAAAAAACAAATCAATGACGCCCTCACCTCCCCAGGCTCACTTCACTTAAATGACCAGCACTCAATAGACAGTGCAATACAAGTACTTACTGACTCCATCATTAAAGCTAGGCAAGATAACATCCCCTCTTTCACCCCCAAGCCTAAGCAAAAACTCCCACCCCACATCATAAAACTAATTAAATTAAAAAATCAATTCCGACACCAAGCACAAAGACTCCACACGCGACGGTTCAACACAATAATTAATTCACTACAAAACGAAATCTCCTTCAAAATCAAAGCCCTCTCGACTAACGAATGGGAACAACAATTAGAGTCATTAAATATCCGCGACAATTCTCTCTGGCAACTCGCGAACAGAATTAAAAACACACACACCCCTCTCCCCTGTTTCCGTACCCCCGACGGCCTAGCCCAGTCGGATGCGGAGAAAGCAGAGGCTCTAGGCGCCCACTATGAATCCCAGCATATGCTGACCTCCGGCGACACTGACCCCGCGACCGAAGCGGAGGTCTCACAGTCATTAGCCCACTTACATAGTATACACGGCCCCCCGGCCCCCGCGCCAGTCTACGCCCGCGAAGTCAGAAATATTATCTGGCGGGTTAGACCCCGCAAAGCCCCCGGACATGATGACATACAAAATATATTGTTAAAACACCTCCCCTCAAAGGCCGTTGATTTTCTCGCCAACATTTATATGGCTTGCTTATCCTACTTCCCCAACTCATGGAAGGTAGCCATAGTGCAACCCACAGAACAAAGAAGTACCTAGAAATAGTAAGTGGGCGTAACCTTGTTTCCACTAGTCTGGTACGATGTACACACCTGCCGTATAAAGTGCTCTCAGTCGCGTTCGCAGATAGCCAATGCGCAAACATGCGGCAAAAACTTTAAAAAATCTAAAAAAAATTATAAAAGGCCCTTTTGTGCCTTTAAGAATACAAAAACCATAGCTGGGGTAAAAATCTATCACATGAAGGGATTTCGTATCATCGGGAAGTATTATTTTCAGTTTATTACAATAAAATGATAAAATAAGTTTGAATTTTCTTCCGCCAAACATAGCACAAAAATGACAATCTAAAGTTATCCCTCTTCTTATAGAAATAGAGTTGATTTTCTTTTATTGGCAATCAATTGTTCTAGAATGTTTGCTTACCTAACCAAATTGATGCCGCTATTCAATTAGTGCATGCAATATCGATAAAATGTTATCGACTATTTTTAATTTTTAAAATTACCTATATTACTTTCCAGTATACTAAGAAAAATTTAGCTTGTGATGCAAATTTTTAATCCCGTAAACATGATATTAGGGATTTTGTTACTGTAAAAAAAGAATATAAAGCGATAGAATCTGTAAAGTGCGTTATTATAATATGTCTAATATTCACGTAACCGTTTCAGAAGTCAGTATGAATTACGGAGCTAAAACTATTTTAGAATCCAAAATACTAATATAATTAGATGTGCTAACTAGAGATAGAATTTTGACATAAGCTCCATACAGCTACTGTCAAAATCCTATCTCTAGTAAGCAAATCTACTGACAGATAGGATAAAGAAATCGGCCGTAAGTCATCACTCTTCCTTTTTTGATAGTCGAGTAAAAATACTATCACAAATGAATGTTAGGTTACTCTACTACTTCATGTACTTTCCAATTAAAATACCTAGGTATCATTATGAAAAATATAATTATTTGTGTAATTATTCACATTATATCATAATTTATTTACCGCCTCATACACAAGCGCGACGACTGCTACGCTAGAGGTCCTGGGTTCGATCCCCAGGTCGAGCAGGGTTATTGGATTTTTCTATGAAATTCTCAGTAACAGCACAGAGTCTGGATTTGTTACCGGTTAATGGCAATAGGCTCGCCCCCCTGTTACATGGGACCTAAACATACCGGCGAACTGTGGGTGAACTAATGTTCACCCACAGTTCGGCGGTATTTTCAACTCAACTCTTCGAGGAATGCAGGCGTGATGGAATGTGTATTGAAAACCGGTAATCAGTTATTTCAGTTGATATATTTTTTTAAGTAAAATAATTTATAGATATATAAATAATTATGTTGATATTGTTCAAGTCGAATGCTATTTAACGGTATGTTTAGGTCGTATAATAATAATAGGGGGGTGAGCTTATCATCTTTGACTGGGCACAGATCAAATCGATCCGAGCTGATACTGAGAATTTCACACCAACACCCAATAACACTGCTCGGCCTGGGAATCAAACCCAGCATCTAGCTTAGAAGTCGCACTTGAAACCACTTGACTAATGAGGCAGTTTAATTTGCTTGCTATGTAGCTGATATCTCATAAAATTTTACAACGCACTATTTAACAACGTTAGTAATACATAATAATAATATAATAACAATACGTACTAAACTATATTATATCAGAAACGATGTTTGGTATTTAGGTACTTTAACATTATATCTTCACTTTATTCACTTATTTCGTAGTATCTTTATCGATAAGTTCACAAGAATGTATTATATGGACACATCACTATTGTCGGTATGCGTGACACACTATTTGCCATTCAAAATCTTCTCTTATAACAAGCACCATAGAGTTTTATTCGAAAAAAATTGTTATAAATGCCATCTAGCGTGGAGTAGCGGTACTTCATTGTATTGAAATCGATTTTAACTCCAAAAGAAAATAGTCGTAAAAGGTTATAAACCTATTTGATAATGTGAATTATGTGCAATTGTTATAAGGTTGAATTCAATGCAAATAGTTTAGTGTGTTAAATCTGATCGTGATTGTTATTTTTGACCAGTCATAATCCAGTTACAATAGTGTGTGTAAGACGTAAATGTGTGAGTTTGGCAACACTGGTTTTCATACAAAATAGGCATTATGCTAATTCCACCTATTTAATGTTCCGTGGTGCAACCTATACACAAGCCAGGCAAAGATCCCACCCTTCCCGCTAGCTGCAGACCTATTAGCCTACTCTGCACGATGAGTAAAATATTAGAATCATTAATTAACAATAGAATTAACTCTCAATTAGAATCTCGCCTACCGAATGAACAATTCGGCTTTAGACAGTCCCACGCAACCTCGCACCAACTGGCACGGGTCACTGAATACATCACACACAACTTTAATCTTAAACATCAGACTGGTATGGTACTACTCGACCTCGAGAAAGCTTTCGATACAGTCTGGCACAATGGACTGGTCCATAAGCTACTTCAAGCAGATATCCCTCATGAATACTGCAAAATAATACAATCATTCCTCACAGATAGATTTCTAAAAGTCCGAGTCAAAAATGACCTATCTCCTGCCCACCCCATAACCGCGTACCGCAAGGATCATCGCCCGCAGGATGTTTTCTTTATATATCAATGACATACCCAAGCCCCCCAACACCACACTCGCACTATACGCCGACGACACTGCCTACCTCGCAAGTGGCAAAAGTCACAAGCCTGTTATCTTACATCTAAATAAAGCCCTTGTGTTATCTTCTCAATATTTCCAAAAATGGAAATTAAAAATCAACGATTCAAAAACTGAAGCCATCGCCTTCTCTTGGAAAAGACCCAAGAAAACTATCCCAAAACTCAGCATAAATGGCCACTCAATAGAGTGGAGCTCACAAGTTAAATACCTAGGGCTCGTCCTTGACAAACGTCTAACATGGAACCAACACGTCATGCACGCGCGTTCCAAAGCACTTCTTGGCCTCAAATTACTAAGGCCCCTCCTTAACAAAAACTCAAAAGTAAGCATCAAAAACAAACGCACACTATACCGGACGCACCCGCGAACCAACTTAACTAGACTGCAAAATAAAAACAAACTCCCTCTCTTAACTCAATACATACACGAATCCAGCGAACATTTCTACCGTAGGCTACGCCGTCTCAAGGACGGAATAAACCCCGCCCTCCTGGCGACGTGCCGGCGGAGAAATCTCTCTGAGTATTCAATTAGTCAAACACGGTACATTCACCCGCTCCCCCATCACCGGTACATATCACTAGACTCATAAACACAATGAGTTTTTTCAACCTATAATAGGATATATAGTATGTAACTTAATATTATGTAAAACCAATGGTTAGTTGGTTTAGATAAGGAAGATTAAGAAACAATTTTGTAAACACAAAACTGACAAATCGGTCAGTCCCCCCCCTACCCCTCCCCCTCCACCCCCGGCCCACACCCCTCCCAGCCAACCCCTAGGGCCCATACCGACCAATATCCTAGGCAACAGCTGATCTGTAAATATGTATATTCTACTATATAAAACCATATATATGTATATATCCCTATTTATCTATGGATATATTTACCCACCCTAGTCACTACTCTGTAAGCTAGTTTTAAGTATTTTCATTGTTACAAACCAGGTTTTCCCAGCTTTCCTGGTCACAGTTTTAAGACAACATTGTAAAAATTAAAAATATAAAAAAGCATTTTACTGTTAATACGTAGATAGGGTTGTAGGCAGCTCATGTCTGAGACCTACATAGTATAAGTTTATTTTACTCTAGTTAAGGTTAGCGCGTAGTACCCGTCCCTTAATGCAAATATTCCTTATAAATTAATAAAAGAAATTTGAAATTGAAAATTTTTTTTTTTTCGGCCGCGCGTCATTTCCTATCCGAGCGTCGGAGCGTGCACATAGATGTGCCTATCTTTTCTTATTACATGCTAAATTACTATTTCTATCTTCGTAATATAGTATTTTTCATTTATATTTTAAACTAGCTTTTGCCAGCGACTTCGTCCGCGTGGAATAGTTACTTTGTTCCCTAGTTCTTCGCCCGCGGTTTCACCTGCGTTGCCCCGTTCCTAAGGGTTGTAGCGTTATTTTCCCAACATTTCCCTTCACTGCTCTGCTCCTATTGATCGTAGCGTGATGAAAAGTATACTATAACCTGTGATTTGGGCTGTGCGTTGATAGATCACTATGTCAGTCAGTCAGTCACCTAACGTAAGAGTAGACAAATATAATCAGAAAGCTCCGAACTGCTAAGCTATCGGGAGTTACACGTGTTATTGTGAGTCAACCATAAAAGATAGACATTTGCTGTCGTGGAATATTTTTTATATAATTTTAAGGAGAACATTTCCGTCATACATCATTTCTGTGTAGCTTTAACCATTAAGGCTGCACACGCGACGGAAGCTTAAAAAATGGAGTAAGTTCTCCGGTTTTCCAAACATTTCCCTTCACTGCTCTGCTCCTATTGATCGTAGCGTGATGAAAAGTATACTATAACCTGCCCAGGAGTATGAAGAACAATTGTACCAAGTTTCGTTGAAATCCGTCGAGTGGTTTTTGTTTCTATAAAGAACATACAGACAGACAGACAGACAGACAGACAGACAAAAATTTTACTGATTGCATTTTTGGCGTCAGTATCGATCACTAATCACCCGTTGATAGTTATTTTGGAAATATATTTCATGTACAGAATTGACCTCTCTACAGATTTATTATAAGTATAGATAAAACACAAACAAAACAGCTTTATTTTTCCGCCTTAAAAGTGTACATTTTTCTTTTATTCTTATGAAAATAACAAAACATAATCATACTTATTTTCTACCTACGTCTATTTATATTTCAATTAGAATAACAAGGAACATAATAAATTAAAAACGTATTGTGCAAGATGTACATAGGTTGAGGTGAGCACTACCTGCACCCATGTCGCCGCATGTGGTTTCTTAGCATTCTGTCGTGCACACTTACCTTTCAGCTTGTATTTGTCAAGGATAGTGGTGTAGTTAAGAAAGAAAAGTACCACGTTGGTTGTTTAGATATTTATTAGTTCAAAATGTTGTTGCCATATGTAAAAATAAGAAACTGTCCAAAAAAATAGAATCATCTTTTTTGTCTCTGTAAACACTCAATACTCAATTACACTGTTCGTGAAGCAATTCGTCACCTCGTTTTAATACTTGCCTTTATCGAAACATTGGTTCGATTAAAACTCGTTGCTCGCGCGATACTTGCAGAAGATCGTAGCCAAATAACATAGCTCCGTACTATGTTGTGTTCCTAACGGTGAGCAAGGTCGCCAGAGCTCCGTGTTGGTAGATAGGATAAGTATCACGCTATTGTCTCCTATCCTGTCAGACCAACATTTCTTCCATAATTTACAGGGCCGGCAACGCGCCAGTGATAGGTACCCTTGGTATTGCAAGCGTCCATAGGTTACAGTAACCGCCTACGATCAGGCGGGCCGTATGCTTGTTTGCAACCTTAGTGATATAAAAAAAAATCTTTTGGGAAGCGAGTAAAACCGCGGGTAGCAAATATGCATAACGCATGAAGATATTAGGTACATACCTAATTCATATTTAATACTTTTAGGTAGCCAGAAATAGTATTAGATACGCAAAGCCATTATTTACCGTGTAATGTAATTAGCACATTACAAATGCATTTTTATTTTTAATTATGGGTTGTATATAAAGGTCCTGTTCCCCATTATCTTGAGTACACTTGGTCAAGATGGTCGCCATAGCAAGTTGTCTGGTCCTGTTATATGCTGTGGCAGTAAGTGCTCTGGGTTCCCATCAAGGGGCTTGCACTACTACCCACATTGGTAAGAGTAGATATTTTTATTTATTTTATGATAATTGCTAATATTCATTGTAAGTTTGAACCCCCCAAAAACAGTCTATTATGCATATAATAAGTCTTTAGAAAAGTCATGATTGCAAAATTAGAAAAAAATAATAGAAGGAGACATATTGAGCGATATTAAAGCCGAAAATCTTTTTTAGAATTGTTGTGTCTGTAAATATATCCGCTTAATATTAATAGGGTGTTATTTAAACGGTATTCGTATCTTGGTGAGCAAACAAAATTTATTCGGTTAGCTAAAATAGCTAGTTGGGCAGCAACTTTTCGTCGGTGAGAGTGCAATACCGCGTATCTAACACAGTGCTGTAAGGCTTAATTTTCAATGTTATTTTTAGACTTTACAGGAAAGTGTCATTTACGTGGTATTGCACTCTCGACCGACGTTAAGGTTATTTTTTTACTTATCGTTAGTTTCTGGCACTCGCCGGCCGCTGCCGCGTGCCATGTGTAGTCACAGTTCTTTTTTTTTTTGGAAATCCTCATGGACTTCCGCCGCCCGGGGAAGGCGACGGGGCGTATCGGACTCCACCCAGGTGGGGTGACCTATCGACTAAAACCACACGGGTGTTTTTCACCTCACTACTTTTTGCTGGGGTTACGGGAGCGACAGAATCATTCCTCCGCGACCCCAGCAGTGGCAGACCGCCATTGCGGTCTCCGGCGCGATTGAGGGGGACTGTTGTGGTCCCCCACCTGCCAATCCACTTGAGTGGGGCGCGGTAATACCTATCGCGCTGCCATCTCGGGCCTTGTGTGATGCGGCGGACGGACTTCCCCAAGTCCGCCGCCCGTGGCCGTCTTAAGGTGGTTGGAACAGGGCGTTATCTGCCCTGTTCCTGCGCCCTGTTCGGCGGACGCGGATTGGCAGGTTGGAGGCAGCGCTGTAGGTATTGATTGTATGACTCCCTCTCTACGACCTCCTTCGTGGCGATGATCTCCTCGCAGAAGGAGGCCATCGCTCGCCACGCGCTCTCGCTCCCGACCATGCACGAGACGACGACCGGGAGCGAGAGGTGGTCACAGTTCTAACCTAACCTTTTTTTTTAACGAGGGGAAATCCTCATGGACTATCTCCGCCTGGGGAAAGGCGGAGGGAGTGCCGGACTCTTACCGGCTAAAACCGCCCCGGTGTCTCCTCACACGTGCGCGCGGGGCCGCGGGAATCCAAATTCTTCCGCAGCCCCACACTAGTGCTGGCTGGGTATGTCCCGGCCTCGTCTCCT
Organism: Acronicta aceris; assembly: GCA_910591435.1. Classification (NCBI taxonomy): domain Eukaryota; kingdom Metazoa; phylum Arthropoda; class Insecta; order Lepidoptera; family Noctuidae; genus Acronicta; species Acronicta aceris. Next base: position 3,571,790 of record OU342786.1, on the reverse strand, counting down.
GCACGGGGTAGTCAGGTGTTGAACTACCCCGTGCATCGCATCAGAGGCGCGCGCCGACACCCGCGCGCGCCTGCGACTCGGGTTCATCGAATAAGGGGCGGGGACTTCCCCTAGACCCATTCATGGGGGCCGGAAAAGGGCGTTGTCCGCCCTTCTGCTCTCGGTGCGCCTTCTGCGACTGGGGAAGGGAGTCGAGATCTTCCTCTCCCATTCCGCAGTTTCCTTCTGCGATTTCACGTCCTCGAAGAAGGACACCACCGCGTCCCACGACTCTGCGCTACCGACCATCCTCCGCACTACGGCCGGCAGCGACAGATCGCCTCCTACTTCATTTGTGAGGACACGGCGCTGCTCCTCCCAAGCTACACACTCGGCGAGCGTGTGTTACGCCGTGTCCTCCCCGCAATGGACGCAGTGGTGGTTTTTAAATAACTCATGTAATACCTACAGACATAGTTCAGATAATAAACATACCAACAATGCAGTAACTAAAAGGATGATAATGAATTCGAACAACGATTATTTAGGAAAGGTGATGCATGCTAATAAATTGAAAGACTAGAATATGTACCTAAATGTATGTGTTTATACAGGAAATCCAACGCAGGGTAAATACCCCTTACAACCTGTGCTCCTACAACCGAATATCGCCGATTGGGAAGTTCAGGTCCCGGTAAGTTCAAATACACACTGTTTTTTTTCATTCGATCAAATCAAAGGCACAGACTTCCGAAACTGTTTCGTGCAAATCTATGGCACCGACTTCCGAAACTGTTTCGCACATAACATTATTTTTTAATGATTTTGAAGGCGGTTTTAGGTTTTCTTAAAACTCTCTCTTATTTCAATATTTTTAGTAGCGAGGTAACATTTTACGTACCTATAACTACCTACACGATGTTATCATTTCATCATTTACTCGGCCGTTACTTGTTATTGTCATTTTGTTCTAAATTTTTAGATCAGATCTTGACCAAATTTTTATGGAATCACCTCAAAAAAAGAATCATCAAAATCGGTTCATAATTGACGAAATAATCGCGTAACAAATATACAAAATAAAGACAGTCGAATTGAGGACCTCCTTCTTTTTGAAGTCGGTTAAAAAATATAGAATTTTTCTCGGTGGTAGGACTTCTCAAAGCCTCGTTTTATGTGGCTCCGGCAATCTGTCTCTTAGGGCTCGGCAACGCATCATCAACTCCTCTGATGTTGTAGGTGTCCAAGGGCGGCGATGACTACCTACCATCATCTCGTTAAAGACAGATCTTGATGGCTTTTTTAAAAGCGGGTTCGAATCCCGCCCACGATTAAATCTTATTTTCATAAAACATTAATTACATCAAGAGGTTATTTTAGTGAAGGAAAAATTCGACTGCGGGCAGGATTCGAACCTGCGTCTCTGGTTTAATACACCAGACGCTATAACCAACTAAGCCACCGCGGGTCCCACCCGCCAGATCGTTTGCCTTCACATTCTGAATGATAGACAATACGCCCTCGTAATAGCAATATACATACAGCATGTATTTGCAAAATGGCGGTTTTAAGAAAAAAAAAATAGGAACAAACAATATCACATCATTTCACAAGAAATGCTGCATTTTTCTTTATTATTTAAACATGTTCTAGCCATGCAAAACATCCTACGTGTGTCCATACGTCCATTCCATATTATGTCATTTTTGACAAAAATGGAAAATCGTAAAAATGACGATTACTGCATTAGCTATAAGGGCAGAATAGATGTTATTGACGTCTCCATAATGACATAAATTCAAATAAAAAGCATGAACTATACACACTGATCTCTATGAATTGTGTTCTTAACTTCTGGCGAACTCGCCGTACCTGGACATAAATAAAAGCGAGAATCAAAACTTGGAAATAAAAAGTACCTTTTATGTAAAAAAATCAACGTTTATTATAGAATGTAACAAAAGAATCAGTTTATAATTAAATTCAGAGATCAAACCCTTATTTTCTACAAAATTGATTGAAATTTTCATTCTTTAGTGTCCACCGAAAAGACGAAAACCTCAACAGAAAAGATAAAACTGGGCTTTCAATCAATAACGGTGCTTTCAAATCTCTGTAAACTTATACAAAATAATAATTACACTGTACTTAAGTGCTTAATATAAAAAACAAAATAAGTTATAACTTCTGTTAACTTTAAAAAATTAAATTAAATTGTCCTGTGAAAAAGGAAGTGATTTCACTTCTGTTGACATTAGAAACATCAAGAAAAAATATTTAAAAAAAAATATGGGCAATAATCTTTTAATCGAAATATAGAATCTTCATCTTCACTGTCTGTAAAAATGATTGCTTTCTTTTTAGCTATCGATAAAGGAAAAATTACATCAGACTCATCGGATTCGGAAATTACTCTCAATCTTTTCTTAGGAGGAACAGGCAAACTTTGTGTAATTTCTTCTTCTGGCGTTATTAAATTAGATTCGTTCTGTGTCAGTGAGACACAGAACTTGGAGCAGAATTCGATAAAGATCTTTCTTGTTGCACTGAAATCTGTCCAATTTCAAAAGGCGGACAAATTGTTTGTGCTGGGCAGGACAACTTAATCATCTAGCGTGTAAAATGTTTGGCTCGTTTCGGTTCCAAGAGATAATTCTCTTATTAGTGTATCTTTAAAAATATAATGTCCAAATGAGAAAAAAATCCAAGAAATCCATGATTTCTTGAATATTGGGATCACCAATTCCATAAATCTCTATACCTCTACAATTTTCCTTTAAACACGTCAAAATACAATCGTAATTGGACACATCTTTATCCATTGCAATTGGAACTGAATTATACACAGTCTCTTTATACAGCCACCTACGCCATCAGGGGCTTCTTTGCCATGACCATTTTCGCTGTAATGCCATATAATATTCAAATTCAAATTCTTTATTGCTTAATTATTTATTTTATATTATTTATATTATTCAATTCTTTACCCATATAATTTGCAATCAAGTAAAACAGACTTGTTTCTATATTGGGTGGTTGGGCCGTCACTCAGTATATGCAAATCGGTTAAGTTGGGAGTTATTTCTCTGATTCTACGAAGAACAGGTCTAAGATATACATATAATTACTGGATACACACGGACACATATCATGTCGCAAACAGAAATCTTTGACATAAATTACAAACAATCACATATTTAAACAAAAGTTTGTTTTATTTTCACATAGAGCAAATGCACCACTTTCAACTATAACTTTCAACTGACAGCTAAACAGTGGTGCCAACAAAAATAAATAAGTAATGTTGCGTTTCGTTTAATACAGTATCGAATCTATAATTTAGTTATACCACGGAATGGATCGCAAGAACTGATAACATGTTTATGTATTACAATTCGCATAATTAAGATGGTATTTTTTCTCAATATTATTTATTAATAACTATAGGATATTAGTAACAAAGTAATTATTAATAAATTGAAACTTTTCGTTTAGAGTTTTTTAATATAATATATAACTTATGTGCATCGACTGGAAACGGTCCACGGAAGGGGATGTAATTGTCAATTTTTTGTCTCTTTTCTTTTAGACAAATAACAAAAATAAAGCTATTTTAAAGTAAATTTATAAAATGTCCGTTTAATTATGTTTTTTCCCAAAAATAATAACGTTTTAAGCATTAGTTCACATACTTTTGTAAAGAGCACAGTTTTTTTGGTTATTCTGTTTATGACCCTATATTTAGTTCCCATGCCATTATCCGGGGACGAATTCAAACTTCGAGCTGCTATTGAGTATTTCAAAGAAATATCCACATAACACAGCTCGGCCTGGTGATGACCTGACCCCCAGACCCCTAGCGTAGCAGTCGCGCTTCAGGGTCCGACGGACTTTGAATTGCCCACAAAAACGTAATAAGTACCAATATAAATCGTAATCCAGACAATATTCTATCAAATTATGTATTATTCGGATTTGGATACCATCAATCTAGGTTCCTAACGTACTATTTTGTCTACTACTACTTTACTGGAAATAAAAAGATTGGAAAATCGTCCCAAACTTGGTAATTTTATCAAAAATTGCAATCGCATACATTTAACATTAACGGTATTGCAATCCGAATAATAACACAATTTAATTAAATTGTATTGGAATAGAATTACGATTTATTTCGGTTTGTAAGAAAAATTCGGGCCGCCGGACTCTTAAGATCACTACACTAATAAGGCGGCATGACTGCTTGTGTGACAAATTAATTTGAATTACAGGTCCTGGGTTCGATTCCCAGTTCGAGCAAAGTCTTAATGGGGTTTTCTATGAAATTATCAGTAGCTGCTCAGAGTTTGGAATTTGCCCGGTTACTGGCAATAGGCTCGCCCCATATTACATGGAACCTAAACCTATAGGCAAACTGTGGGTTGGTATAAATTAGTACCTACGCCTTTGCCTAACAACACAGGCTTGATGGTATGTTACATTAATTAAAATTAATTTCTTTTCGTTTCAGACGATCACAAATTGTCAGGTTGCAGGCGTTAAGGCTGTGACTTGTGACAGCGACGTGGACCCAACAGCCACTTTCGTAACCCCGAATATACTTGTCGTCCACCGCAATGGCAATTTGCAGGGTTACGCTAAAGTCGAAGTTACACTGTACTGCGTCTCGTTCGATTCATCGGCTGGGACTGTCTCCCCGCAATCCCTGCTTGACCAGGCGCCCCAAAATTTGATTCTCCGTCCCTATTAGATGTAAACTAGTACGTACAGAAAGCCAGACGCCCCGGTAGTCAATAGTCATTGGGTGGTGAAGTCAAGACATACATTTGCTATACAAAAATCACCACTATTACTGCGGAACACAAGCTGTCCAAAAGACAAACTGTATAGCTACGTGTGTACAATCGTCAGAGTGCTTCAAATATCTTCTGCATCCCTAGCTACAAGGCTGGATCTAGGGTGAGCAGAACAACTCTATGTAGCCATACATAAATAGCAAGATGTTCCAGTGTATCTTGATATTTAATTAAACGGAAAGTCTGTACAATTCGAGGTCAGCCTAAACTGGCTACTAGTTGTGTGTACTACCAACAAAACAGACACTTTCCTCCCCATCATACCTTTAGATACCTCGCCGCATTTCATAGTACATTGTCAGAAAAACAAGGCCACAAAGCGCAGCGAGTAATGAACAACAGGAGTAAGCCTGTAATGATAAGTGTGAAGTTGGCAAATAAATAAATAAATATTTATAAAATTTAAAATATAAAATATAAGTCTCGCGCGGGACAGGGTCAGTACCTTATAGGTTATTCGACGGTGCGGTGCGTCTGCGATGCGGGCGCGTGTGACACGGGCAACTGTAGACTAGCCAGCCGCCATTTTTATAATGTATCACGCTTTCGACAAAAGAATCCTGCTTTTTTCATTCAAAAAGATTGCTTTACCCGAATAAAATCGGGCAACGCTGGCACACAATCACGTACTCGTCTGGACTCAGAGGCAACCCTGCCGGTTTACGCACACATGTATGCGTGTAAAACTGTCACCTAAGCCGTCCTAAGCAGTTATTGACATCGATTTCGGAAAGTTTCTCTTCTTAAGGAATACTAGGGGTGTGACAATACGACAATTATACATATAACAACTTGTTTGGTTGCTCTGTGCTGTATTTATTCATATGCATCTGGTTTATCAAACTGTACGTCTTTAATAAACATCTTTCGCAGAATTTTTGTTATTCTCATTTCTTATGCCTACTCTGCCATTAATGCCCTTAATTTTCGCGGGCTTAGATGAAAGATCCGCCATCTTTCATCTAAGCCCGCGAAAATCAAATTTCAAGTGGTTTTTCGCAGTTTGTAGGTCTATAATAAGTTCTACATTCATGGCAATAGTAATTGCGACATTAACTATACAAAATTCACAACGTTTAACTAATATCATTGCTTAAAAATCATGAATGTAGCTAAAAGTAGTGTAGAGTGTCAATTTTGACCATTGATACAGTTTTTGGAAAAATTTTAGGTTGATTAGGATTTTTAAGTAAAGGTTTTAGTTCTCAGTTGTGAATGTTGTATAGTTAATGTCGCGATTACTACTTTCCTGAATCTTGAACTTGCTATAGACCTACAAACTGCGAAAAATCACTTGAAATTTGAATTTCGCGGGCTCAGCTGAACGATCCGCCTTAATATTATCTGTGCGCGATAGATTGACGATCCAATGTTGGCAATACCGATTTAATTAAACTCAAATTATTCCTAAAAACTACCCACATCATTATTGAGTCCAGTGGTCGTAAATGCGACTGCTACGCTAGAGGTCCTGGGTTCGATTCCGAGGTCAAGTAAAGCGTTTTTGGGTTTTGTATGAAATTATCAATAGCAACTCAGAGTTTGGATTTGTCCGGTTAATGGCAATAAGGTCGCCTCCTACTACTTGGGACTTAAACTTACCGGCGAACTGTGGCTGTGTTGTGTGTGGACACCTCTGCCTAACCCTTTGGGGAATAGATACAGGCGTGATGGTGTTAATGTTATTTCTAAAAAGAAGCTAAATGAAAGCCAAAAAAGGTTAATAAGAAACTTAATAATTTTTTCATACCTGCTTTGTAATTGTCACAGCAATGGCAAGAGATGACGTCATCTTAAACATATTATAAAATAATGACAAAAACATTTAAATAGGTTTCCTTATCACGAGCGACAGATGGCGCTTGTAGTTGAACTATTCATTAATAAACGCCCTTTTTAATTACAAATTAGCCAAACGTAAGTAGGTGTTGTCGATTCGATAAGAAGAAGAAGAATTAAGTGACTAGAAATAAGTATCAACAATGACTCTCTCATTGTTGATAATTACGTAGTGATGGATGAATAAATACTTATAATACTCAGCCTGAAGTGTTTGATTTCTTTATTTATTTATTTATTTATTTATTTACCATTATACCTATCTTTACAGGTCTTAAACCTAATGCGATAGTGTGGCAACTTACCTATAATACTTAACAGTTTAGACATCTTATATACAAAAAATACACTTACTACTAATAATAATATACTATAAATACTAATAACATTAATTTATCTTATTAAATACTTTTTAATACATTTAGTCTGTGTAACTAACTACATTTAAGAGAACCCTTGCGAATTCACTCAAATTGCACGAAAATATATCTATCCGGTCATGAAGTTCGTTCACTATGCGGATTGTCCGGGTCAGAGGGGCTTTCGCTAGTAGATTGGTCCTGGCCACTGGCACGACTAGCAGTTGCGGGCGCCGCCTCCTCCACACATAACGGTCCGGCACACTGAGTCTCAGTTGAGACAGCACTCCCGGGTTATGTGCTACACCACGCAGTAGTTTTACTACATACGTGGCGAGCGTAAAGTTTCGTCGCACCCTAAGCTCATTGTACCCTACCATACCCAGTACAAATAATGTAGGATACATCAACGGGTAGAACGGATATACCCCATACAGTTTCAAATACAAATATCTTGTAAATTTATTTTGAACTCGCTCTAACATGACATTGTATTTTGCTTCATGTGGAGCCCATATTACTGCACTATGTTCAAGATGACTTCTGACTAGTGCATCATACATCACCTTAAGCGTAGTAATATTTGTGAAACCCTGTGACTGCCTTAATACAAAGCCTAGATTTCTGTAAGCTTTCTTGCATACCTTAATTATATGTTCGCGAAAAGTTAGGTCGGGACTAAGATATACTCCTAGGTCACGTACCTGTGATACCCGTTGTATTGGTGTTGCTTCTACTTTGTACTCGTAGCGAATAGGGGTCCGCGCGCGAGTGAAAGTTATCACCGAGCATTTCGAGACATTGAAATATAATTTATTTTCATGACTCCACATAACCACCCTGTTTACATCGTCTTGCAGGCAGGCAGTTCACAATCTGATTCATCCTTAACTTCGATTAGCAATTTAAGGTCATCTGCGAACAATAAACATGAACCATGTCTGACGACCTCCGGTAAGTTATTTATAATGATGATAAATTCAAGTGGCCCCAAATTGCTACCCTGGCTTACCCCAGACCTGGTGTAGTATGGTTCGGACTCATACCCATTGTAGTCAACATATTGCTGTCGGTCTTTCATGTAGCTGACGAAGAATTGTAACATGTGTGGCGTACATCCGATTTCCGCAAGCTTCCGTAATAAAATGTCATTATCGACTGTGTCGACTGTGTTTATAATATTAACTGTCTCGTCAATCGTCGTAGTTCGCTGCAACTGCATGGCTGATACTATGGCAAGGTCTAATAAGTACTACTTGTGTCCTTTTCATTACATACATCGCACCTTTAAAGACAAACCGTTACTAAACGAAACTTTTCACGAATCGAGTTAATAATGCCATCTTTCGTACAATTACGTAAACTATACGATGAATTTGACACTTTCATCAAAATACCATTTTTAGAGATAGATGGCGCTAATTTTGACTTAAATTCTACTGCGAAAAAGCCGTGCATTAGTTTTATTTAAGCTCTATGCAAATTTTTATAATTTTGTTTAGTAACGGTTTTTCTTTAAAGGTGCGACATGTTGTCTCTCAAAAATAAACTTTATTCGTTGTTTCGGTCGACATTTGATGTGATGACCTAACATTGTAACTCGTAGCCTATTCTATTCGATTCGTTGGCTCATTCTTTACTGAGCATGGTACATTTGGCACCAGTAGATATATTTCTCTTGCTTTTGTCCGCAGTTTGCTTCAGTGAATATCAATGATAGCTGCAAAACGTCCAATCATAGATGTTGGACCAGAGAGCCCTCTTGTGCCAATTCGAAGCATACAGATTCGAAGCGCCATCTTCATTTTTTAACAGTAACTAATACTCTATAGGTAGATCGATAGATAAGAAAACTGTCCAGACCTGTCAGACCCCGCCACCACCATCGGAGATAAAGTGTGCATTGAAGAGAAGACAAGCGCTAGTTAGTGAAGCTATAGCTGATTATATCCTGAAATAATGTATTTATTAGTCGTTATCATCACGTACAGATACACTGAAACTATCAATTTTCAAGCTAAATCTTGCATTTCCTTATTATCTAAATCTCATCAACATCACCAGCCTATCCTAGTGGTGTAGTATATTGGGGGAAGCTTTCTTCCTGCAGTCCACTGCAATGTGCGACATTTCACCCTGTCGTCGGCTTGTCGCATCAAGTTACGGCAGCAACCTTTCGCAAATCATCACTCCATCTTGTCGGAGGGCGTCCTACGCTACGTTTGCCGAGTCACGGTCTCCACTCAAGAATACGGTTAGCGGTTTGTCAGCTCTTCTACAAATATAGTCAGCCCCACTGCTACTTCAGCTTGGCAACTTTATATATCAAAGGTAAATTACTGACTGATAAATGGTAATCAAGTGAAAAATAAAGTCCAATGCAGAAAAATCAGTCGGACTCATACATAGTTTTAAAAGAGAATCATATCAGCAAATCGGCATACGGATCGCCTGATGGTAAGCGATTACCGCCGCCCATGGACACCCGCAACACCAGAGGAGAGACAAGTGTGTTGCCGGCCTTTTAAAAAGGAGTACGCTCTTTTCTTGAAGGTTTGAAGGTCGTATTGGTCCGATATAATTGATTGATACTGAAGAATGGGAATGATAATTATCAATTAATTCTGAACTAGATCATATTTCCTCTGAATCAAGCTGGTATAACTATACCATAAATAGACAACCAATTATCTTTTTGTGATTTTTTTGCATTTTCCATGCTAAGATTATTATGCTAAGATTATTAAAAGGTAAGGTGGCACCGTACGACACTGAACTAACTGTAAAGTAAGTCGTGTCGGTTGAGAGGTAAGGTAACTTGCCTCTCATAGATGTCACCAAACGTCACCTTATGACGTAAATTCAGAATGTGAAGGCAAAATTTCAATCATGCGGGTAGGGTTCGCGGTGGCTTAGAGGTCAGAGCGTCTGGTATATCAAACCAGAAGACGCAGGTTCGAATCCTGCCCGCGATTGAATTTTTTCCTTTACTATTAAATAACTAGACAACCAATTTCAAAATCAGTGGTGAATGTATAATAAGAAAAAAATCTGACACGTTCCTTCCTACGACGGTCATGGTTTGACACGATGTAATGGACAGACTTCTTTACCTTTGAGCGAATCCGACATTGCGATACACTCCGTAACAGAACACTAACTAAGAGCTTTTACACACCACGTCTTTTTCAGGCGACGTCGACGCGCGTACCAACCAATACCAATTTACCTATTCACACGTTCACAAAAATTGTAGTACGCAGCGACGTCTTTTTCGCGTGCTGTCGACGCACTACTAACGCGGAGTTACATCGATACAGACGCTCTGGTACAATGAGTCTCGATCGCAACAATCGAGGCAACATTTCTTACGCTGGCCTTAGTAGGTACTTTTGTTAAAAAGTATCATCCATCCATTTACAAGCGAAAGGAAATTGTATGGTAATTTATTATTACTTTCACAAACGCTAGATTAGTTAGCACGCTAGTGGCTTGCTCGCGCGCGTTTTACTTTACACGGAGAGTAGCGCACGCGCGTCTGTAGCGCGTTTCTCGTGAGTTTGCAGCGATGCAATCGCAAGTAATCTGCCTTTTTCAAGTTTAGCAGCGCCGTCGACGCGCGATAGCGAACCAAGCGTCAACGGCGCCGGAAAAAAACATGGTAAGTAAGTAAAGTTTATTTGTGTAACATAGGTTTACAATAGGTCATAAATATAAAATAGTACGCTATGTTTTGTCTTAAGACATACAAATATTGTAACATACAAAGTAAATATAAGTTTTTTTATATATAAATTACAGATGTCAAACTTTTATATGCTGCTTTAATAATTATAACTTTTTATCATTTAAAAAATCTTGAGAGGTGTCAAGGGACACCCGGATGGAACGAAGTTCCTTTCGATCTTTAGGCTCGAATCTTATTGAGCAGCGACTTGTATATATAAATATATATATATACTCTCTCGACTTCGTAAACACAACAGCGTATAGGTTAGAATAGCTTACTATAGCAAAAAGTGTCGTGACAACTTTTCGTAAGATTTTTTTCCGTCTAGCCCCCTTTCACAACGCGCGATAAGGAACTTCGTTCCAAAACTTGTCTATTGTATAGTAGGATTTGTCAAGAAGCAGTTTCTGTAGTGCTGTTTTAAATTTTGACAATGGCATTATTTTTATGGAATTAGGAATTTTACTGTAAATTCTAGGAGCAATTCCGAAAAAGCTTTTGTGCATCAAAGCAGTCTTACATTTTAAGTTACATAATTGATTTTTGTACTGAGCACGCAATTGAGTTTTCTTGACTGCTGACAGCTTAATAAATAAATGCGGGTTTCTTTTTACAAAAAGTGCCGTTTCTAATATATATAGTGCCGGAAATGTTAACAGTTTTAATGATTTGAAGTAAGGTATACAGCTGTCTGTGGTTTGTAGACCGCACATAGATCTTATGCAACGCTTTTGCATCCTGAATACGGTCTCTCTATCAGTTGATTGTCCCCAAAAAATAACACTATAACGGAGAATTGAACCTACTAAACCATGATATGCTGTCAGTAATGTTTCAATACTTACTTTTTTTGATAATTGGAATAGTGCGTGCATGGTGTGTAAGAGCTCTAATGGAGATGACCGTAACATATTTGTTAAACGCTACATTTTAAAACATAACCCTCTGGCGCAGTCGAGTAAAAAATACAAGCACGTATCCTTGCGGGACATCTCGGTGTACCTACGAGATTCGCCTAAGTCTTGGGTGGGATTAATAAAACTAGAATATTAGGAATAAATACTGTATTATATAAAGATAAAATAGAATATGAATATATTCAAAACAAACTAATTATACGTCAGGAAAGACAAGTTATTTTTAATTTATATATATATATATATATATATATATGTAATTTAAACCAATTTACAGCAATAAGGATTTTTCATCTGAGCTCTTTTTCGATTCAGCCGAAATCAAAGATATTGTATTGATAAAAATTACTGCGGTCGGGCGATCAAACGGTCGGGCTTTTGGTCCCACAATTTCAGTGGCGTCTTGTCCCAAATCTTGTGAGAGTCAGTCTGCCCATTTTTCTGTTTGAGCCATTGGGGCTGGCTGATCAAGCCCAGTGAGTTTAATGGCCACCGCTGGTTCAACTGCCACGGGTAGTTAGAAGACAGCCATGGATCCTCGCAGTATACCGTAGGCGTGACGCTGCCGTACTCTTGCAGGCTGCCGATGCGGTGGACCAGAATCCGAGACTTGTCAAGGAACTGCCCGGTCGGAAGGACGTCGGAGTCGCACACAATGGCACTCACGCCGGTTGGCCCATTTGGGCATTGGGTGAGATTCTGCAAAAAATCACAGACGATCCAATTAATATAACTACGTGGGAGAGCCATGCTTCGGCACGAATGGGCCGGCTCGACCGGAGTGATACCACGGCCTCACAGAAAACCGGCGTCAAACAACGCTTACGTTGTGTTTCGCCGAGTGAGTGCGGTTACCGGAGGCCCAATCCCCTTTTAAGCCAGGTCGGCAACGCACTTGTGACTCCTTTGGTGTTGCGGGTGTCCATGGGCGGCGGTAATCGCTTACCATCAGGCGGTCCGTCTGCTCGTTTGCCCTCCTAGGCCATAAAAAAAAAGATTACGATTTATTTCTGTGTTACGTTTTTGTGGGCAGTTCAAGCCCCGCCGGACCCTCAAGCTTTAATTTTTGTGCTAAGCTAACACTGTCGCTTGTTTGAATATAAACAATAACATGTTTAAGTACACTTACTGGAATGTCCACTTCCCAGTCAGCTGTTCCTGGCTGCAGTAAAGTTTTAGCTAGCGGGATTCCGTTACCGGAAATATTCCCTGTAGACAAAACATAATTAACTACATGAACTAAGGCCAAGATCGTCGAAACTAATAGAAGACTGCATGGCTCGATTGAACTCTCTAGGGATGAAGAATTTGGTAGTTTTAAGATGGGTACCGGGTCATGCGGGCATCATTGGCCATGAACGTGCCGATGAACTCAGAAGAATGGAGTCTGGATCCCCTTCTGTGGAATACCAAAAGCGCTAGCTCAAAGTACCCCGACGGATGTAAGCTTTGAGAGTGCCATCAAGCTCTGGACGGAATCGCCAGGCATGGACCACTCCAAAGCTCTGATTAAAGCCTATAATAAAAGGCACACATGCCATTTATTAGCGCTAAGTAGGAACAGTCTGCGCATTGTGACGAGAGTCTTAACAGGACATTGTTGTTTAAACAAGTACATGTTCAACCTAAGGTTGAGCGATACGCAAACCTGTCGACGCTGTGAGGAGGCTGATGAAACGTCACTTCACCTTCTTGGGGAATGTGGATCGCTAATACACAAGCGTAGTGTTCATCTAGGGAAACATACCTTAAGCCCGGATGAAATAAAGGAGCTCACCCTTAAGAAAATCCTGCAGTTCATAATAGCTGCAGGATTCAGCGATGAACTCTAACTCAACGAGTGGCGATCACAATAGACCGACAGCGGTCGCAGTGATATTAAAAAAAAGACTAATAGGACCATTTATGAGAAATCATTAATCTAATGGTCCCAAACGCGATAGAGGTCCTGGTTTCGATTTCCAGGTCGAGCAGTGTTATTGGATTTTTCTATGGAATTCTCAGTGGCAGCTCGGAGTTTGGTATTTATGCCCGGTTAATGGCAATAGCCTCGGCTCCTATTACATGGGACCCAAACATACCGGCAAACTGTGGGTGTACGTTAGTACACCTCTGCCTAACCCTTCGGGGAATACAGGCGTGATGGTATGTTATTTAAGTTATGATAAATCACAACATGACTACATAACTGTTCATAATTTTCCAGCTGACCTCGCATATGGGCTCTTCCACATCCCTTAGAAGGAGTCCTCTGAAAGCCTCGAAGCGAATATCATGAATAAAATGGCCAGCGTAAAGACCACTTAACCCACACACCACCTCGACGACGACCATCCATGAGGACTGTCTGTACCGCCCCAAAAACCCAATATTTATTTTAAATATATGTGCACAACATTACACTATGGAAACAAAGCGTTGTACAGTTCAAATAAAGATACAAATGAAATTAGGAAAGAGTAAACAATAAAAATATATAAAACAACAATAATTTATTTGTTTATCGAACAATAATAATTCTCACTTTTCATTCATCCACAGAATGTCAAAGATTCACGGTACACATTCATTCATCTATCCAGATGATCTAGAATCTAGATGCAAACAGATCACACACTCTGTCAATATGGAATATTGGCCACACTCTGCCAATATGGAATATTGGCATCTGCCTATCGGGCAACCCCGAGTCTATGCACAAACCGGCCCTGGGCGGCAGATTGAGGGGGCGCCATAATAATAAAATATTAAATTTAAAATTAAAATGGAATCACAATATTATTCACTTGATTTTAAAACGCTCAATTATTTTTTTAATAAAAGTTATTAGCTAATAGGTAAGTAAGAAAGAGGGCCAGTAAAGGGGTATTTTTTCCGAGTCTCAAAAAAAGTTCTGGTCCGTTTCGAAAAAATTGTAGATCCGGTACTGAATGCTAAATAAAAATGATACTATCTTTTTGATTTTTATTTCATTTTCCATGCTAAGACTATAAAGTTATTTTAGTGAAGGAAAAATTTGACTGCCGCAGGATCGAACCTGCGTCTTCTCGTTCAGTACACCAGAGACGTCACCTTAAAGACGTAAATTCAGAATGTGAAGGCAAATTTCGACCTGGCGAAGTTGGTCATAGCATCTCTGGTGTATTGCTCGCATCCAAAAAACACCCTAGTTTTAAAGAAGTTTCTAGTGGAATCCTTATGTGCGTTTTCCATATAAAAAAATATATGTTTCAGTTAAGGTCATCACAAACAAATTGTATTGTTTAAAAAATTTATAAATTTGCCCCAATTTTGGATAATAATTGAAGTAAATAGTTCCTTAATGAATTCCTTCCGTCATGAATTTACCACCAAAAAAATTGTAATAACGTACATAGGTAACTAACGATTTGTATTGTTTTTATTTTCCTATTTCTTTGAATATTTTGAAATAATAAAGAAATACCCGAAACCTCACTAGCACCCCGCGTGAAGCACCCCCGCAATGCCTGTGATTAACAATACTAGCACAAAGACTAAATCCTCAAGGTCAAGGTCCATAACTAAAATAAAAATTATACTCACCAATTTGAAGGGAACCGCATTTATCAGAACGCACTGCGTTAACAGCGACTATTGCAAGTACCAGAAAACTTGTAACGGCGGCCATGTTGACTCGGGAGAGTGTGAGCCAAGATGGCGACCACGACGGTTATTTATACGCTACAAGATTTGAAATTGTAACGAATATTATTTTAATTGCAATTCTGTAATTGAATTTTAAATCTTAATAGCTGTGCGACGCGAATTGTAACTAATCCGACATGCCTCAAATGTGATGTATGTAAAATTAGATATGGAATTCTGCCTAATTAACAGACTATCACACCTATATTCCCCTAAGGGTAAAGCAGAAATGTACTGTTGTACATACAATTCGCTATTGACACCGTCAATTGTAGACCGATTTCTAAAATTCTTTTTTATTTGAAAGAGTATACTCCTGAGTTGATCCCATTTAAATTTTATCAAAATCTGTTCACAAAGTTTATAACTAAACAACAATAACACGTACGGTTGGCTTGGCATAAACGATGACATGGTTAACATAGTTATTTTTTCGAACCTGCGTCTTCTGGTATATCAAACCAGAAGACGCAGGTTCGAATCCTACCCGCGATTGGAATTTTTTCCTTTATTAAAAAATAACTTAATAATCTTAGCATGAAAATGCAAAAAAAACACAAAAAGATGGTTAATATAACTGAAAATTTACAAATAAAAATCTTTTAACAATAACTAAGTAAACAGCTTTCAAAAACCTAAAAAATAATGTTACTTATGTGCAAAACAGTTTCGGAAGTCGGTGGCGAAAAAGAAAGATCCGAGTAAATCGAAGGCACATACATAATGCCTTATGCACATAAGTAGCGTTATTATGTTTTTTTTATGGAATAGGAGGCAAACGAGCAGATGCATCGCCTGATGGTAAGCGATTACCGCCGCCCATGGAAACCCGCAACACCAGAGGAGTCACAAGTGCGTTGCCAGCCTTTTAAAAAGGAGTACGCTCTTTTCTTGAAGGTTTGAAGGTCGTATTGGTCCGGAAATACTGCAGGCGAAAGTTCATTCCACAGTTTTGTTGTGCGAGCAGAAAGTTGAAAGTTTTTTTGTTACATAAAACAACGCACCATCACGCCTTTATTTCCCGAAGATTGTTATAGGGATGGTATACATTGGATAATATGGCCCATATGCTATCATGTCCAGCGTGCCTCGTGGTCTCTACAGAAAATGCCGTGCGCGTAGCGGAGTACAGGGCCAGTATCCTTACTAATATTATAAACGTGAAAGTTTGTGAGTATACATGTATGGATGTTTGTTACTCTTTCACGCCAGAAAGGCTGAACGGATCTAGATAAAATATAGCACACAGATAGATTATAAGCCTGGAATAACACATAGGCTACTTACTGGTTTCTGACACTTACGCGAATATTAGACATTGAAATAAAACTACTTTTTACGGATTTTATTGCTGAACTGCTGAAATGTCAATACAACGCGATAAAATCCGTAAAAAGTAGTTTTATTTCAACATAAGCTACTTTTTATCCGGATCGGACCCAATCCTGAAGTCCACGCAGACAGTCTCGGGCAAAAGCTAGTAGTTAAATAAATGATTGCAATTCTTTTTTTTTCTTTTCGTTTGCCGTCGAATCGATAAGAAAAAGATGTTACCCATATAGCTAAGAGTATCTATGGACTGTTTTCAATATCGGCTGTCGAACAGCAGGCTTTTTGATCTTAGAGGGTTGTGATGCGTAATGAGGATTTATGACTGATACACCGTTGTACTGTACTGAATACTATAATGACATAACGTGAATAAAATTAAAATTACAATAAACAATGCAACGATAATGTGTGACGAGACGCGCGTCAGTGCGCGGCCGTGGATCCTGGGCGAGTGTCTCGGTCGACGGGCCGAAGGCGCGGAGGGCAAAGATGCCACGCGCGCGAGCCGTCGCTGCTTCGTCGTGTACGTCTTAACATCGGCTCTTCTCCATAACTACTGTGGAATATAGCCTCTAATCCCTCTCATTCTGAGAGGAGACCCGTGCCCAGTGGGACAATGTATGGTGTTGATTATGTATGTAGGTATGTTATGTGCAACTAATTATGTAGATTACACTCGGCAAATTATTTGCCAACAAGTCCATCGGCTAATATATTCGCTATCTTATATTCTTTTAGTCATCCGCGATGTGTGAAAATAATTGCTGGCGGAAGCTGGATCAGCTGAGCACAGGGTGGAATGGCGCACATTAGGGTAGGCCTACGTTCAGCAGTGATATAGGCTGATGGTGATGTTTAAAAATAATTCGTATTGTCTATGTCTCATACAGGGCCGGATTTAGGGGATCCGGGGCTACAGCCGCTGGGCCCACAATAGAGACTTCGAAATAAAAACTTTCAAATTCCCTCGAGTAAACACTAGTAAATAAAATAATAATTAATAACTTACGATAGGATGAAAATCTATCCTTTATCAAAGCTAAGGATAGCTTCAAGGATAGCTAGATTCAACTGAAAAAATATCATTTTATTTAGAAAATAATTAGGGTTCAGGGGTGGAGCCCCCTTCCTTTGTTGCTTCAGGGCCTCCAAACCTATAAATCCGGCCCTGGTCTCATATATCTGTAGTAGGTACAAAACTGGCAAATCAATCAGACGCGAGACGAAATCTGTAATTAGAATATGATAGATCATTATGTATGGATACAAGGCGGAATTCACAATAATACCCACGAAACATGGTCTTTGAAGGAAGTAAGTACCTACCAGGTAACACACGCGTGGTAGTCACCACGGTGTGGCTTCGGGTGTACTATGCACTCTTGGGTAGGGCTATCTTTAACCTATGGAGGCTCTGGGCACTAAAATAATGGGCCCCTATGACTATGATATGACGGCGGACGGCAAAAGGATTAGAAACTGGGGCCTTCATAGATTGTGGGGCCCTGAGTACATGCCCAGAGTCGCCAATGCTAAAGACGGTTTGGGAAAAGTTATTTTCTTGACTGTTAATAAGTACCTAGATACATCACAGGTCCCCCGTGTGGGGATAAATTAGAATACAGTTCCTCATTGCTATTCAGATAGGCATCTTGTAAGAGCCGTTTTCTCGGCTCTTATTCGGCTATCGGCTTTCTTATCTGACTTGTTCGGTGGTAGGACCTCTTGGAGTCTACTGGCTGGCGACCAACCTCACGTCGGAGACTATCTTAAAGCACCTTGGTGTGTGTTTCGACTTTAGCGCATGAGAGACAGTTTCCATCGGTTACTGCGGCTTTCACAGTCTACAGTCCGTAGGGGCTCACGGATCAGGACCTTCTCCGGTGTTGCAGGCGTCCACGGACGGCGATGACTACTTACCATCAGGTGGCACGTCAGCTCTATTGCCGACAATATTAATTAAAAAAAATGGTAGAAAAGGATTGGTACGGTTTCATCGTTGTCTCCATCCTACATACTGTGACCGTAGCCTTAGATACTTCCTATTACATGGTAAGAAATCATTAGATATGAAGTATCAAGCAAAACTGTGTTGGATTTTTACTTGTAAGTATTTAAGTAAAATGTTTTTTTTTCCATAATTCAAGATTTATCACAAGAATATCTGCGGATCCTCCCTAAAATTGAGTAAACTATTTGTCATTTTGCAATATTCTCGACCCTCGCGGAACGAATGTAAGCCGTATGCAGAAGTTATTAGAGTTTGAATTGTTATCACCGCTCTACAGTCTGCCTCATGAGACTGCTACTCCAGAGATAATGGGTTCGCTTCTTTCGATTCCCAAGTCTAGCAGTGTTATTGAGCTTTTCCTATATTTTTATTATATGTGATAGGCTTACGCTTGATTGCCAGTTCGCCTGATGTTAAGCGATACTACGATCTACGATGGAGCGCCCTTGCTTAGAAGAAACATATTCACTAGTGATTTAAAGACACCCAGATTATTCGGATTTTCGGAATGTCCACCATGAATCGATGTCGTCCGATAGTAGAAAGGGCTAGGGGAGAATAAGGTCGTGGATGCACACTCTCAGAATGTATCCGATAAAATTGACAACATTTAATTTTTTTAACACCCATAAATTACAATTTTACTAAAAATAGCATCCTCGTATTTTTTATTTACCTGATATTCAATAATTTTCATATTAATTTTCGACTTTGAAATTCTTCGTATTCCAAACAGACGTAAGTGTCAAATGACGTCATTTGTACGGTTAAAAGGGGTAAACGGTGACATGACGTAATTTTTCTGACCCTTAAAAAACTTGTCTTTGTCAGTTTGACATCTATCATAATTATTCATAACCTTACATTACCTATTTCATTGTTGATTTCGTATAAGTGACGTCATCACACTTTTTTTTTCTCCGAAAGAAGACATAAAAATAAATAAAAATGTTTTGGAACTCACGATAGGAAAACAAAGGAACAGTATTTTTGATTTTGTGGCTTAATAATTTTGAAATGTTGTCAGTTGTCGGTAGCAACTCGGGAGTTTGGAATTGTACCTGGTTGATGGCAATAGACTCGCCCCCTACTACATGGGACCTTTTTTTTGTACGGATAATCCTCTTGGATCGTCTGCCACCCAGGGAGGCGGCGGGGTATGCCGGACTCGTAAAGACTAAAAACTGTACATGCCTTGCTTTGCCCTATAGTCATGGCCATGCATAAAGCAGTGATAGCCTAGTGGTATGACCGTCGGACTACCAAGTCAAAGGTCTCGAGTTCGAACCGAAGGCACGCACCTCTGACTTTTCGAAGTCATGTACGTATTAGTTAGTTAATTATCACGCGCTTAAACGGTGAAGGAAAACATCGTGAGGAAACCTGTATGGCTGAGAGTCTTTCTCGATGGCGTGTGAAGTCTGCCAACCCGCACTAGGCCAGCGTGGTGGACTATAGCCTAATCCCTCTCATTCTGAGAGGAGACCCGTGCCCAGCAGTGGGACATAATGGGTTGATTATGAGCATGGCCATGGGATTAATGACATTCGCCACGATCATGACAGGCTGTGATCCAGTATTCTCTGGACCTCTTCAAAAGCCAAGGCTTCATCTCGCATCCCACTTAGAGCACTCGAACACGCGCGTCACCTACAGGGGCCATTGTCTGGTCGGGCGACGGACTCCCCAAGTCTATCGCCCGCAGGCCTACTACATGGGACCTAAACATACCGGCGAACTGTGGGTGTACCTACATTAGTATGCCTATGCCTAACCCTTCCGAGAATACAGGCGTGATGGTATGTATGGTACAATCTGCATTTCAATGCAACCCTTAATCTACGTGGACAACAAAATCTGTTTCACAGTGCTTCTCTTCGTGAGCGGCGCTTCATTCATGGTGCTTCAGACGCCCGTCAGCAGGAGATACTTGAAGATTTCAAGGAATCAGATGCACACCCTCAATCCTCAGATGGGCATCGGCCGCAAGGGACGACTGGTCAACTTTAAAAACTTTCATACTCTGTTAAATGATTAAAAGTATTGCTTTATATCTCTCTTTTAATATACAGGAACATACATAACATAATCAAGCCTCTCGGCTATACGGATTAGGCTATAGTTCACCACGCTAGCCTAACCTTTTGAGCGCCACAGTTATCTATAGACGACAAACCAAAATATGCCCAGCACGCCACGGTCACGGTCACACGGTCACAGCATGGCGCTGGGGGCACGCTTTTTCTGTTTTGATGCGGGTTGGCAGACTTCACACGCTGTCGAGAAAGTCTCTTAGGCATGCAGATTTCCTCTCAATGTTTTCCTCCACCGTTTAAGCGAGTAATAAAATTAATACACATGATTACGAAAAGTCAAAAGCCTTTGCATTGGGATTTGAGTCCTTTGACCTAGAAGTGGTCATATCATTAAGAGTCCGGCGGACCGAATTTCTCTTACAAACGTAAGACCGAGATAAATCGTAATTCAA
Source organism: Acronicta aceris (assembly GCA_910591435.1). Taxonomy (NCBI): domain Eukaryota; kingdom Metazoa; phylum Arthropoda; class Insecta; order Lepidoptera; family Noctuidae; genus Acronicta; species Acronicta aceris. The sequence goes on along the minus strand of OU342786.1, from coordinate 3,550,613 downwards.
ACACAATTTAATCAAATTCTGTTATTATTCGGATTCAGATACCGTTAATCTAGGTTTCTACGTTATCATTTCGTCCAAAATACTTCACTGGAAATAAATGTAAGCGAATGCAATTTTTGATAACTTTACCAAGTTTGGAACGATTTTTCGGTCCTTTATTGCCAGTGAAGTAGTAGAAGACGAAATAGTACCCTAGGAACTTAGATTACAGGTATCCAAATCCGAATAATAACATAATTTGATAGAATAATTTCTGGATTACGATTTATTTCGGTATTATGTTTTTGTAGGCAATTCAAGCTCCACCGGACCCTTGAGCTATCACAGCTTATACTAGAATCATAATTATTATGATCCATTCATCAGAAATGGCCATTTTAGTTCCCGGTATCAGAAAAAACAATGTACAATGACCATTAAAAATAACAAGCACCAATTATTTCAATCAATTTAGTTTATTATACAAGCGATTTACTAACGGGTACAGTCGAGGAGACGCCATCAAGACGTCTGTGTTTTTACGTCCCCCATGGATAACAACAATCGCATTTTAAAATTATGTTCTGTAAGTATACACTAGTTAAGTTGGAAAAAAAACCTGTCTGATAAATACCTATATGGACAGGTTTCGCAATCACGTCAATTAAATAAGAAAAATTAAATATTCATGCCTGACTGCCTCATTAGTCTAGTGGTCCCAAGCGCGACTGCTACGCTAGAGGTCCTGGGTTCGATCCCCGGGTCGAGCAGTGTTATTGAGTTTTTCTATGAAATTCTCAGTAGCAGCTCGGAGTCTGGATTTGTGTCCGGTTAATGGCAATAGGCTGGCCCCCTATTACATGGGACCTAAACATACCAGGCGAACTGTGGGTGTACAGTAGTACGCTTCTGTCTAACCCTTCGGGGAGTACAGGCGTGATGTTATGTATGTATGTAAATAATCATGCAATTAAACATAATAATGAAGTTATAAAGGCCGATCCCATCCCGTCGTACCCAAATTACCGAAATTTCAAGTAGGTACCTAAATATATATGTTTGAAATGCTGTTCACCACTATTCACTTTGTTAAATTTTTTTTTTAATACAAGACTGCCCCGTTAGTCTATTGCTCCTAAGCGCGACTGCTACGCTCGAGGTCCTGGGTTCGATCCCCATGTCGTGCAAAATGTTAGTGTTTTTCTATGAAATTCTTAGTGGCAGATCGGAGTCTGGATTTGTGCCTGGCTCGCCCCTATTACATGGGACCTAAACATACCGGCGAACTTTGGGTGTACATTGGTACACCTCTGCTTAACCCTTCGGGGAATAAAGAGCGACTGACAACCCTGAGACCACCGCCCAAGGCCCTCTATGCTGGGGGACAGATATGCAGCCCCACCGCCGTCCACATCTCGGCCGCAGAAGGCAGGGAGAGCGGCGCGTCGTAATAAAAATTCTGCCGCTAATCAGTAAATGCAGGTGCAGGTGTCTTACCATCAGGCGGCCCCGATGCTTGTATGTCATCTAATAAGAATATTAAATAATGTTATTTTTTAAGTGGGAGAGCCATGCTTCGGTATGAATGGGCCGGCTCGACCGGAGTAATACCACGGCCTCTCAGTAAACCGGCGTGAAACAACGCTTAGATACGTTGTGTGCCGGCATCGCACTTGTGACTCCTCTGGCGTTGCGGGCGTCTATCGGCGGCGGTAATCGCCTACTATCAGGCGATCCGTCTGCTAGTTTGCCCCCCCCCTATCCCATAAAAAAATATACAGAACAGATATATTTATGTTGTCTTATTTCCAGGTATTTTTAACGCTGCAATTTTCAAGAGCCAGCAACGATGTATCATCATTTCAACTAGTGTGTATATTAACTTAAATTTGGACATTTTATAAGGAGTCTAAATTTTTAACTTTGACTGCGTCATTAGTCTAGTGGTCCTAAGCGCGACTGCTACGCTAGAGGTCCTGGGTTCGATCCCTAGTTCAAGCAGTGTTATTGGGGTTTTCTATGAAATTCTCAGTAGCAGCTCGGAGTCTGGATTTGTGCCCGGTTAATGGCAATAGCCTCGCCCCCTATTACTTGGGACCTAAACATACCGGCGAACTGTGGATGTACATTAGTACACCTCTGCCTAAATCTCCGGGGAATACAGGCGTGATGGTATGTATGTATGTATTTAAATTTTAAACATTTACCGATATTTAAATTTAAAAGTGAAATATAACATCAAGTAAATAAAATACAAACGAGAAAAATTCAGAAAAAATCACCAGAATTCAAGAAAAAATCGTGGTATTAAATTTTAATTGTTATTATTAACCTTTTTTTCCAGCTCGCTCGACTGTCTTTCCCCACGGTGGAAACGGTAAGTTTTTTTTTTATACCACTAATGTGGCAAACAAGCATACGGCCTGCCTGATGGTAAGCGGTTACCGTAGCCTATGGACGCTTGCAACACCACTATCACTCGCGTATCTATCATTATTATACTATCACTATTATATTATAGTAGATTCTACCCGCGACTTTGTCTGCTTGATTTTCAGAATTAACTGGATTGAAAGTAGCCTATGTGTTATTCCAGACTATCTCTGTGCGAAATTTCATCCAGATCCGTTCAGCCGTTCTGGCGTCAAAAAGTAACAAACATCCATATATCCATTCACAAACTTCCACGTTTTTTTTTTTTAAACATTGCCCCACATTAGGATTTTCTCCTGTATCGTGGGTGCATTTACAAACACAAATTCTCACATACACAAACGCCCAGACCCGGAACAACTATCTGTAGAACATACAAATATTTGCTCCGTGTGGGGATCGAACCCACAACACGTGACGCAGAAGCCGATCGCTCAGCCGCTACGCCAAACGTGTCGTCAAACGTTTATAATATTAATAAGGATTATCATTCTAAGTTATTCTGTATACACCGTGCAATTTAAATGGTTGTTTTCCCGCAGCAAAACGAACGTAATAAGGAACAGGAACAACTTTTACTATGGGAACGTCCCTGAAATATAAAAAAGAAATCAGATGTTCCGTACATTTTGATTGTGTAGGTATTACACTTTAGTATGGTACAGTATTTTTTTTTTCATATTTCAGGGTCGAACCCGTAGTAAAAGTTGCTCGTATTCATAACGTAACAACCATTTAAATTTTACGGTATATATCCATAACTGAATATATATAAAGATATACTTACTATAACAGATATTTTCGTTCGTCAATACCGTTGAGATAGTCATCTTGTAAAAGGCGAGAAAATATCTGACTTGCTCGGTGATGGTTACCTCTTAGGTTCTGACTGGCTGGCGACCACCGTCGGAGACTATTATAAAGCATCTTGATGTGTGTTTCGACTTTTGCGCTTGAGAGCCAGTTCCCCTTCGGTTGCCACGGCTGTCTACAGGGCGTAGGGAGCTCTAACCAATTAAAAAAAAATTTACAACATCGTGAGGAAACCTGCATCTCTGAGAGATTTTCTCGACGGGCGGCGGCAGCTAATGAAGACTGCCACCAGGGTCGCGTTTTTTTTTGAGATAGGAGGGCAAACGATCAGATGTATCGCCTATTACCGCCGCCCATGGACACCCGCAACACCATAGGAATCACAAGTGCGTTGCCGACCTTTTAAAAGGGGACTGGGCCTCCGGTAACCTCATTCACTCGGCGAAACACAACGTAAGCGTTGTTTAACGCCGGTTTTCTGTGAGGCCGTGGTATCACTCCGGTCAAGCCGGCCCATTCGTGCCGAAGCATGGCTCTCCCACGCACAAAAACGCTCCCCGCGTGGTGGGTGGCCTTAACTTCTCTCATTTTGAGAGGAGACCCGTACCCAGCATTAGGACAGTAAATATGTAGGTTCATTATACGTTTGTGTGTATTATCGACTGCCTCCATAATTTGTTCCCAGAAACCGTATAACATGCCCAGTTCGAAGGAGATCGACCCGCGTCACAGCTACGCGGACGAGAAGTTTGAGAAGCTGCAGGATTATTACAACTACATGAATGGACGTATGAAGGAACCACACAACCCTGTAAATATTGTTACACTAGCTTTTGCCAGCGACTTCGTCCGCGTGGAATAGTTACTTTGTTCCCTAGTTCTTCGCCCGCGGTTTCACATGCGTTGCCCCGTTCCCAAGGGTTGTAGCGTGATGTTTTATAGCTTGAAACCTTTGTCATGAATCACTCATTTTCCCAACATTTCCCTTCACTGCTCTGCTCCTATTGTTCGTAGCGTGATGAAAAGTATACTATAACCTGCCCAGGAGTATGAAGAACAATTGTACCAAGTTTCGTTGAAATCCGTCGAGTGGTTTTTGTTTCTATAACGAACATACAGACAGACAGACAGTCAAAAATTTTACTGATTGCATTTTTGGCGTCAGTATTGATCACTAATCATCCGCTGATAGTTATTTTGGAAATATATTTCATGTACAGAATTGACCTCTCTACAGATTTATTATAAGTATAGATGTAACTTTGTCTAAGCGCCGTCGAAATAAGTGTGCGTATCGAAACGTCGAAATAAGACCGCAAATTGTTGGTTAGATTGGGCAATGTGTTTTTGAATTTTTCTATTAAATTCTCAGTAGCAGCTCGGAGATTGGATATGTGTGTGTATTACATTCTAATAAATAGAAAAACCCAGTAACAGTTTGCTTATCTGGAATCGAATCTAGTACCTCTAGCGTACAATAGCAATACCTCTAGGTAGGGACATGTAAAGGGAAGGCTTTCTGTAGCCAAATTCTACAATCTATATTTTTCTGCTTGATGGATTAACAAAATTCCCTCTCTCCAGTCGGAACGTCGAGAGATAATGGACATCGGCTCGAAAAAACTGTACTCGTTCATAGACTCTCACATGAAGGATATGAAGCGGCTACTGTTTGCGACCGACATGGCTCTTATGTCCATGGTGCTGCTGAAGCTTAACAAAAAGATGGACACCTCCGAGGCGAAGATCAAGTCGACACAGGCAAAGATACCCTTCGGATTATACACCAGTCCAGGTAATAGTCTCGCCACACTTCATCATTAACCTAATGGGTACGGGTCTCCTCTCAGAATGAGAGGAATAATGGCCACCACGCTGGCCTACTGCGGGTTGTTGTTTCTCGAAGGCGTGTGAAGTCTTCACACGCTTTCGAGAAAATCTCTCGGGCTTGTTTCCTCACGATGTTTTCCATCACCGTTTATGCGCGTGACTATTAACTATTAATACTTCCAAAAGTAATAGGTGCGTGTCTTGGATTTAAACGCGAGTCCAACTTGCAGGTGACTGGTCCATGATAGTTATTGTGACTTGTGCCACTATTGTGACGAGTTCACGTGTGACGTGTGACGTGTACCCGAGTAAGGATGGGTTAGTAAGAATAGAATATAATTCCTCGCTGCCATTCAAATCGGCATCTCATAAAGGCGAGAAAATATCTGACATACCTGGTGGTAAGACGTCTTGGGTTTAACTGGTTGGCTCGGACCGAGTCTGTCGCAAAGCACCTTGGTCTGTGTTTCGACTTTTAGACGTGAAAGCCCTTTTTCTCTCAACTTAGCAACCGAGAACTACACGCGAGAACTACACGTTTAACGCCATCGTTTTTAGGTTGTGAGAAAGAGATGCCGCGCTACATATTAAATAGCCGCATCTCTTTGTTACCACCTAGAAATGATCGCGTTAACACGTTATTATAATACGGCCCCAGATGGCTCGTTTACCGACTTATTCAATAATAAAAAGGAATTGATAGATTGAGGAACAGTGTGATAAGACAACGTTGCGGGCTGAAAGATGATGTAGTGACGCGTGTTGAAAAGAATATGCTGAGATGGTTTGGACATGTTGAAAGAATGAATGAGACGATTAACGAAAGAAATTTATAAGGCGAATGTCAGCGGCAGCGTCGGTAGAGGTCGCCCTAGAAGGACATACGCCGATCTTATTGGTGAAATCCTACAAAAAGGTCAGGTGCGTAGCACTCGCAACCGGCGTGTATGAGAAGATGTATGAATGTGGAAGAAGCAAAAGAAGTATGCAAGAATCGTAGCAAGTGGCAGTCTATAGTTTCTGCCTACCCCTGTGGGAGAAAGGCGTGAGTGTATGTATGTATGTAAAAAGGAATTCACTCAACTGCTTAAATGTGTCCCTTCTTACCTACTTATATTTATATTTATACAGAATTCAAATGCCTGGACACGTCGTACTACATCGTGTCTGCTCACAACCAGGAGGACGCTCAGATGATCCTCGCTAGCGAGAGGAAGCCACACTGTTACACGTTCAGAGGTGACAATGGCCTTATCTATATCTTGTAGCGACATCTATCGCGCTACATAGGAACCACGACAAACAAATCCTGAATCGCACAAGCAACATTTACTGGCTGACTGGGCCGTCGCACATCAGGCAAAATACTCGCCAGGTCGGAGAATATTCCCTTGGGTTAAAACAACACACCACGTCCCTCCAAAACTTCTAGACAATTTCAATTTGTATTGTTAGAAGATATAAATAAGAAATTTGTATTGATAAGGACATTTTTTAACAAGTTACAGTACGCGCGACATAAGTTGGCCGGACTGAAGTTAGCTGTTTGGTTGCGCAGTACACAATTTTTAACGTAAACAATCCACTGCGCATTAAAACGGCGAACTTCACTCCGGCCAACTTATGCCGCGCGTACTGTATTTTATAAAAACTGACTGCCTCATTAGTCTAGTGGTCCCTATCGTGACTGCCATGCTAGAGGTCCTGGGTTCGATCCCCAGGTCGAGCAGTGTTATTGAGTATTTCTGTTTTAAGAAATTCTCAGTAGCAGCTCTAAGAGTCTAGATTTGTGCCCGGTTAATGGCAATAGGCTCGCCCCCCATTACATGGGACCTAAACATACCGGCGAACTGTGGGTGTACAGTAGTACAGCTCTGCCTAACCCTTCGGGGAATACAGGTGTGATGGTATGTTATTTTATTATGTAGGTATTATAAATATTAACTAAAAATTTAGGTTTAGGTTTGCCCTGGTTGGCAGAAATACACGCTACTCCACTGTGAAGGTGGCATAATTACCCAGTGTTGGGCATTAACCAATTACCTACAATTTCAATCAATTTTTTTTTAATCAATTGCAATTAAATTAATTAATTAAACTTTAACTACTTATTCAATTGGTTAATTGATTGAAGTTTTATTTGTTTTGCTCATCACTGGTTATACTCGGTCCTTGTGGAAACCTATGGAAAAGGCCTTTGTTCAAAACTAATAGTGATGCCCTGTTGACATTGCAACTCTCGGATTGTTTTTATGCAGTTTAGATTGATATAGAAAGAATGAAAGAAAGAAAAAACTTTTATTTTGTACCTCTCACAAGATATAACACAAAGAAATTACATAAAAAACAGAATAGAGTACACCCTATCGGTGTGAGGCCAAAATACCACAATCTCAGCTGATGCTACAGTCGCATAGTTGCTGCAGCGCTGATTTTCAGAAAGGCCCAAAGTAGTGTGGTCACGGTTTGCTGAGCACAGTTCATATTGATTGTTAATCGCAGGTGCGTTTGCCTTCATCGGCTTCTACCACCGCCACTCGGAGACAACGTACGTGGGCCCACACGCGGAGCAGTTCCAGGCCAAAGACCCAAGCCAAGGCCTCTACTGCCACTCCGACGACAACTGGAGCGACGCACAATGTATCTACAAGTAAGGACTTGTGTCTTATAAGCTATTATTTAGGTAGCTTTTTAGTCGTGGAACAAAATGATAAATTATATTTTATTTCTGTAAATAGATCCTTTAAGAATACTTTTACAAGTATATAAAAAGGTAAAAGTTAATTTTTATAACTAGATGGCTTCGGCATTTCCTAACTGACGACCTCTGAGAAGAAATGCCGAAACAAACTCAGACAATCATGGTCTCTTTTAAAGTCCAGTTTTTTTATGTGATAGGAGGGCAAACGAGCAGACGGATCGCCTGATGGTAAGCGATTACCGCCGCCCATGGACACCCGTAACACCAGAGGAGACACGAGCGCGTTGCCGACCTTTTAAAAGGGATTTGGGCCTCCGGTAACCTCACTCACTCAGCGAAACACAACGTAAGCGTTGTTTACACCGGTTTTCTGTGAGGCCGTGGTATCACTCCGGTCGAGCCGGCCCATTCGTGCCGAAGCATGGCTCTCCCACGTAAAAAAACGTAGTCGTACAGTAGTCGTAGTATTATCAGATCTGATGTGAGTGTTACGATGTAGGGCAATATCTGAACAGGCCTTTTGAAGAAAAAGCCATAACAGCCTTGAGTTGACCTGTCCTAACTGACGGCACGCATACATCAGTCATCGTGTAGCTCAACCATTATTTAGAGAGCTCAACGATGTTGTTTATGATGTTAGTAATAAAATAAAGTCTTTCGAGGTTAATGTACCTAATTATTAAATCAATTATTCTGAATTGATTCTGTTTTGTAGGTGTTTTTACCGTATCTCCTACAACTCAATGTGCCTGTTAAATGATATTTATTTCTTTAAATAGATCTTTAAAGGTCACTTTTACAAGTCATTTTTTTACTAGATGACACCGGTATTTCCTAACTGACCACCTCTGAGAAGTAACACCGAAACAAACTCAGAGAATCACGGTCTTTTTTAAAGTCCAGACATAATACTTAGTAGCAAATATGTGAGTTCCAATGTAAGACAATGTCTGAAATGGGCTTTAGAAGAAAGAGCCATTGCGGCTTTAAGTAGACCAGTCCCATCTGACGGCACGCATGCGTCAGTCATTGGATAGCTGGACCTTTATGGTGATAGAATTCAGTGGAAATAGCTAGAGGACTCTTGCCAACAAATGTTCCTGATTTGGCATCGTCGTGCGACGGGTTGTTTAGCTGCCTAGATTATCTACGTCGTACGATCACGATCAGTGATCAGTAGAACATTTGTTGGCAAGAGACCTCTTGCTGTTTCCACTGAATTCTATCATGAGCCATTCTCCTCCAGTTAGGGCCCGCTGTACAGTTTAACTGGTCCTCCCATCTTCTTTTTTTTTATAAATGCTTACTAGCAATGTGAGTCGCACATTACTAGTAATCTTGTTAACCCCGCGTGCCAACTAAATGTTTGTGTTACAAGTGGGTTCACGTTGGTAGTGCAATGGGTGGGTTTCGAACCGGCAACCACATGATCGCAAGTCCGACGCCCTAGCAGTTTACAGCCTTACGCCTCTGCTCTGTTTACTGTTATTATTCATTGAAAGGTTATTATTATTTTACAAATAGCACTGTATTGACCTCTTTTCAGAATCAACCCCCGCGAGGAGTTCCCCGAGTCTGTGGAGTACGAGCCGAAGATATCGTACTTCTGCGGGCCGTACCGCTACTTCATACCGGCCACCACTGAAGTACGCTGCATATTCTCCATCTTCGCCATGAACTTTGTCTTCAGGTTCGGCTACGATGGAGTCACTTATAAGAGCTCCGATTTGTCATTTGTGAGTATTTTGAATTTTGCTCTAAGTATAGCCACATTATGGTATCCAAAACTGTCAAATTTCTTCAATAAATTTCCAATTTAATCACCGAACAATAGAGTTTATTATCCATTGGGAAATTTGACAGTTTGTGGTAATTTTTTGGGCTGGTGTGCGTACTCCATTTACTATATGTTATACACACAGACATACACAGACAGCTTCCAGAAATAAAGGCGTGATGAAACCTATATTATTTGTTGCAGATGTACCAGAACGGGCAGGTGTTCTACACGGACGAACCGTGGGCGGGGATGTCCTGCTGGAACTGGGCTTGCAAGTGGCGCCATAACCAGAACCAGCGCTCAAACGAGTTCTTCATCAACTAACATTATTATTATCTATGTATACATATAATAAAATAGTAAAAAAAAAGTGTGTACATTGAATACCTATTTTATATATACAACTAGCGACCCACTCGCGGTTTCACCCGCGCTGCTCCGTTCCTAAAGGCGTAGCGTGATGTTATATAGCCTATGTTACTCAGTGATAATGTAACTTTCTAACGGCAAATATTTTTGAAATCGGTCCATTACTTTTTAAGCCAATTCATTACAAACATACATAAAAATCTTTCCTCTTTATAATATTAGTATAGAAAAAAAGATTGAGCGATGGAGACAGTAATAGAGTAAGAATTAAAAAAAAATCTGTCTGTACACTTATCTCCGGAAATACTGGACGGATTCGAATGAAACTTTTTTGTTTTAAAGCTATTAAGCCTGGGCAACATATATGGTATAATAAAATTGATTTTGGAAACTGGAACACCTAGTGTAGGACCATAATGGTCCAGCTAAACTATTAGAAATATAGAAATGACGCTTTAACAAAAGTTGTTCAGCCTGATGAGCATTTTCTGTTGAAGTAGGTGTTCCAGATCGATTAAATTTTTATTTAATCGATCTGGAACACCTGATTCAGAGCCATAATGGTCAATCTGAACTATTAGAAATATAAAATGACGCCTTAGCCGAAGTTGTTCAGTCTGATGAGCATTTTCTGTTCATAAAAATAAAAGAATATTATTTGATTATTTTGACATGGGTCGTTGATAAAGAATTTAAGTGACAGCGACCTCTACGCGGGCGAAGCCGCGGGCTGAATATCCTAATAAATAGATACGGAATTAATGGAGCGATTTTATTTTAATAAATTTTCGCAGATACGCTCAGAGGGTAAGTAATAACTGCGCGTACCGCGGTCAGTCCGTAGTTGGGTGAGCATTCATAACACATCGAGGCGCTAGAAAACGGCTGTATTCCCCGAAGGGTTAGGCAAAAGTGTACTATTGACACTCACAATTCCCAATTCCCAATTCCCAATTGTATGATTAGGTCCCATGTAATAGGATGCAAGCCTTTTGCCCTTAAACTAATATTAAAACGGCTTCATCTAGGAATCGAACCCAGGATCTATAAGTTCAGTAAACGCGTTTGTGACTAGACCTGCTGGTCTAGTCACAAGCAGCACAAGAGGCTTACTCTCGTTTTCAAGAGTAAGCCTGCTGGCGTACTCTTAAAAACAATACAATACCACTCCAAACGTGATCCGATTCCAATGTCAATTTGGCTGTCGGGCGATTTCGTTTCGAGCACAAATCTGTTAACCTTGTATCGGCATCCCTGATTGGCCAATGGTTGGGTCGTGTCCCAATCCTATTTAGTTCACTCAATCACCGCGCATTATTGAAACAATTTGGCGCTAGTCTCGGATTCAAGAGTACGAAACTTGACGAAACGGCACAATTCCAATGTCGATGTATCGGAATTGAGTTCGAGAGTAAGCCCCCTGTATTTTCCAAACTATGGAATATTGGATGAGCCCTGAAAAAAATGTTTAGTGGACCTGCCTTTTTAGAGTTATATCCCATTTTCTTCATGACAGCATTGAGTCCCCAATCTATACTTATAATAAATGTAGAGAGGTCAATTCTGTACATGAAATATATTTCCAAAATAACTATCAGCGGGTGATTAGTGATCGATACTGACGCCAAAAATGCAATTAGTAAAATTTTTGTCTGTCTGTCTGTATGTTCGTTATAGAAACAAAAACCACTCGACGGATTTCAACGAAACTTGGTACAATTGAAATGAAAAGTATACTATAACCTGCCCAGGAGTATGAAGGATCATACTCCTGGGCAGGTTATAGTATAATTTTCATCACGCTACGATCAATAGGAGCAGAGCAGTGAAGGGAAATGTTGGGAAAATGAGTGATTCATGAGAAAGGTTTCAAGCTATAAAACATCACGCTACAACCCTTAGGAATGGGGCAACGCAGGTGAAACCGCGGGCGAAGAACTAGGAAACAAAGTAACTATTCCACGCGGACGAAGTCGCTGGCAAAAGCTAGTTTGGAATATTTTATGAGATGGATCGCAGTCATAGTTTCTTAGGGAATAGACTGGGCGTTCCCAACCCAGCTGAAAAGTAAATACAGGCAGAAAAGTGTGTGACGATGCGAGCGTACGGCCAAGTGTTGGGCATAATAAATTAAACATAATATACCATCACGCCTGTATTCCCCGAAGACGTAAGGCAAAGGCCTACTTAATGTACACCCTCAGTTCGCCGGTATCTTAAGGTCCTATGTTACAGGGGGCGAGCTTATAGCCATTAAGCGGGCACAAATCCAGACTCCGAGCTGCTACTGAGAATTTCATAGAAAAACTCAATAACACTGGCCGACCAGGTGATCGAACCCAGGACTACTGTAGCAGTCGCGCTTGGGACCACTAGACTAATGATAATACATTAAAATTTCGATCAATTAATCAATTGATAAAAAAATTCATTGATTGAAATAATTGATTAATTCCCCACAATGGCGGCCAGTTGTTATCTTTTTCTAGAATGTTGATTGGTCCACGTCACAGCCTTGCAGGACTATAGAACTACAAGACAGAGATAGGTATTGGCCACACGATCGCTTTCTCTCTTTCTAGAGAGTGGTAAATTTCATACGGATATTGGTCAATCCATTCTCTGTGTCTACGTGGCGGTCATTTGAAAACCATTGACTATTAGGAAAGGTTAGGTAAAATAAAAAACTAAAATTTTCAAAAATTATTTACTAACAATGTAACAGATTAAATCCATAAAGGTAACAGCATATACACACAACTATATACATAAAAATAATGCATTACTGTTTGCATCGCACCAAAAGGTTAAAAAATGTTACAAAAACAATTAAATATTATAAAAATTTAATTAACTCTTAGGACTGGATTACACGAGTTTGTTTTCTCTGGCTTTCTCTGCACTTCCGATACATTTCACCCTAAGAACAGATTACGTTACGTTTAATGAAACTTGTATGTATGTTAGTGTTGGCAATGGCCGTGTTAACGCGATCATCTTTGGTTTGTGAGAAAAGGATCGAAACCCTCTCTCAATCACAATAACACGTTGTAGTAGGACAGCGCTTCAGTAAAATTGACAGTTTATGGAACTATATATCTTAGGCTGGGTTCACACGGCATTGTCCTGCACGTCTTTGTAGTATTCGATTTTAAACACAATTAGTCGGGTTTTCATACGGTAGATTTTCATTGATGTAAAAACGAATAGCTGTGAAAGAAATAGACCTAAACTATTCGCCACTGCGAACTTCGAAGTAAGACCAAAGTTAGAGACATTATGGCCGTAATAGCGCAAAGAAAGTGGACGTGGGCGGGGCACATTGCAAGAATGGACAAGAGCCGCTGGACAAGACGAGTCCTAGAATGGAGACCCAGAGCGGACACCCGAGGGCGCGGAAGACCACCACAGCGCTGGGTGGATGACATCCGACGACACGCAGGTCGAGACTGGATGAATCGGGCACAAGATCGTCAGGAGTGGAAGAAGAGGGAAGAGGCCTACATCCAAGATTGGATAACAAAAAGGCCACCATGATGATTCGCCACTGCAAATCGGAACGTTAAGGTTTATTCGATTTGCTTGACAAGTCCGGTGAGTATTAGTATAATCGTACAAACCATGTACGTTTTTTTGCTGTATAAATTTGCGGACGTGTTACCGGTTCTATGTATAATGTACGAGTATGTGCCACTATTTATTCGTTCAGACGTATACTGTAAAAAGCGTGCAGGACAATGCCGTGTGATCCCAATCTTACGGTACAGTCAACAGCACATGAAGTTAGCACATAATGTATTGATATCCCCAATGAATAATAAATTCTATTATTTGGAAATTAAATTGAAAATCGATTGAAGAAATTTAACAAATTTGGATACCGTTATGTGCTGTTGATCATACAGTTTGAATAGTTTTTTATTGTGTGTGTGTGTGTGTGTGAGCGAGTGTGCGTGCGCGCGCGCGTGTGTGTGTGTGTGTGTGTCTATGTGTGCGCGCGCGCGCGCGTGTGTGTGTGTGTGTGTGTGTATGTGTGCGCGCGCGCGCGCGTGTGTGTGTGTGCGTGCGCGCGCGTGCGAGTGTGTGTGTGCAAGCGAGTGTGTGTGTGTGTGTGCAAGCGAGTGTGTGTGTGTGCGTGTGTCAATGCTTTTATTATCTGTAAAGTAAAGCTAAAGTTAACTACATTGACGGGTGAGTAAAAGCTACAAACAGTAGGTAGTGTAGGTACCCCCTAGGGTAAGTTATCCACAAGTGGTTTTGCCGTGGTATTTTTTTACTTTAAAAGCTTTGTGTAAACACAGTTCGAGTCGTAATTGTTTCGCATTGGTGAATATTGATTTCGATATTTTCACATAAGAACACATACAGTACGCCCGGCATAAGTTGGCCGGAGTGAAGTTAGCTGTTTGTCAGTTTTTGGTTGCGCAGTACACAATTTTTAACGTAAACAATCCACTGCGCATTAAAACGGCGAACTTCACTCCGGCCAACTTATGCCGCGCGTACTGTAATTAAGTTATTTGACCTGCGCGGCTGAACGTCAGACGCAGTTATTTTGGGGTACTATATGTGCAGTTAAATTAACTGTGCGTGTCTGCAATTAGCCGTGTTGTCACTAAACCCCTTCAAGGAGAGCGGTAGGCGGCCTCGCTCCTTGCAGTCCACAGTAGGGATAGACCGGTAAACCCCTTCAAGAGGAAGGCGGCCTCGCTCATTGTTGGCCACTACTGTAGACAACAAGGAGCGAGGTAGGGATAGCCAAAAAATATCGATATTTTTAATTCATGATATATCGATATTTATTTTGGCAGTATCAAATTCGATATTTTTTTGACCTTTTGAACTTTAGATGACCTATTTTAGTTCTCACGCACGTTTTGCAAAAATGGCGATATAACGAAATATCGATATTTTTAGCAATACACGTAATAATTTATATTTGTGAATTTTGTGATGAGAACCCGTGTGATAATATTCATTGTAAAGCATTAAACCAACATTGGAAGTATTTTTCACGTTTATATTTATATTTAAATGGCACATCTGAGTAATTGACTATATAGAAAAAAATGTGTGAAATGACAATAATCTGAACAAAAATGTGCAATTATTTTGTAAAAAAAAAACCAAAACTGTATAAATGTAACGCTATAATACCTTCCAGGCTTATGTTCTTTTGTAACTCGTATAGAAACAGTAAGTAAAATTATTATATAAAATTAACTAAATTTTTAAATAAAATTTCTAACTTATATATAAATCTACATCAGTGCGGTTTCATATGGATTTGATTTTCTACTTAGTAACTAATAAAATATATAATTATAAATAATAATATAAACTATCACTACATAGTATAAAACAAAGTCGCCGTCGCTCTGTCCGTCCCTCTGTATGCTTAAATCTTTAAAACTACGCAACGGATTTTGAAGCGGTTTTTTTTAATAGATAGAGTGATTCAAGAGGAAGGTTTTAAGCTATTTAACATTATGCTACGGCTCTTAGGAATGGGGCAACGCGAGTGAAACCGCGGGCGGGTCGCTAGTTATGGATAACATACATAAAAGTCCTGTTTCTCATTCACTGGACAAAAACTTTGTGTATTACCTTCTTGAATCTATACACATAATTGAATACCTTTTATTTACTAGCTATTATCCGCGGTTTATTGAGATTAAACTATATCCTTCTGCTAGGTCCTAACTATTTCCATACTAAATTTCATCTAAATCGGTTCAGCGGATTAAGCGTGAAAAGGTAGCAAACAGACCGATAGTTAATTTCGCATTTATAATATTCATATGGATGTGTTTAATACTTTTACACAGTTGATACAAACACGGTCTTAAGGGTCCGGCGGAGCTTGAATTGCCCACAAAAACGTAATACCATAATAAATCGTAATCCAAACACAATTATAACAATTTGTGTCATAATTCTGATTTGGATACTGTTAATCTTAGTTCCTACCGTACCAATTCGTCTAGTACTACTTCACTGGAAATAAACGACCGGAAATTCGTTCCAAACTCGGTAAAGTTATCAAGAATTAAATTCGCTTACATTTATTTCCAGTGAAGTATTTTGGATGAAATGGTAGAGTAGGAACCTTGATTAACAATATCTGAATCCGAATAATAACACAGTTTGATTAAATTGAATTTGAATTACGGTTAATTTTGGTATTACGTTTGTATGAAAAATTCGGTCCGCCGGATTCTTAATGCCATTTGGCATTTTCAAAGTCAAAGTCAAAATCTTTTATTTCAATTAGACCATTAAAAAGGTACTTTTGAAAAGTCAAACTAGTTGCACGGTTCCAAAAAGTGGGTCTTATGGAGTAGAGCCGGCAAGAAACTCCAATAGATACTCTTCTGTCAGACAACCTTATTTTATTTATTTTTAATGAAATTGAAATTAATTTATTCATCCATCAAAATACTGTCTTGTACAGGGTGACTTTGAAAACACGCGACAAATGGAAATGGGAGGATCAGTAACCGTTTCTTATTAATTTTAAAATGTAATTTCAATAATCTAACTAAATTACATACATACATATGCCTTTCTCCCACAGGGGTAGGCAGAAACTATAGACGGCTACTTGCTACGATTCTTGCATACTTCTTTGGCTTCTTCCACATTCATACATCTTCTCATACATAGGTACGCGCCGATAGATAATCTAATTTGTACTAAAATAATCCTACTTGTCATCTTAAGAGTCCGGCGGACCGAATTTCTCTTACAAATGTAATACCGAAATAAATAGTAATTCAAACACAATTTAATCAAATTCTGTTATTTTTCGGATTACGATACCGTTAATTTAGGTTCCTACGTTACCATTTCATCCAAAATATTATTTCCAGTGAAGTAGTAGTAGACGAAATAGTACTGTAGGAACCGAGATTAATAAGTATCCAAATGGAATAATAACATAATTTGATAGAATATTGTCTAGATTACGATTTACTTCGGTATTAAGTTTTTGTACGCGTTACACAATCCGCCGGACCCTAAAATGGTGCAAACTAAGCTATTGTCTTCGCCCGAACAATTAATGTAGATGTTACGTGAAGTAAAGTCATGGCAACGGTTTGTACTAACAATCTTTTACCTATATTTTACTATTCATGAGAAAAGTAGCAGTAGATTAAGCCGCATGAGACGTTAAGTATTTTCAAAATAACCATATTAATCCAGCTGAACTGACTGCGAAATGAATACTGTTTTATATTTTCTAATCTATGAATGTATAAATAATAAGAAACAGGAGTTTATGGTAATAATAATACAATATATATATATATATATATATGTGCACATAAGTAATGGTTTTAAGAAGTTAAATTCTCGTGCCATCTCGCTCCCACAGTACGGAGGAGCAAACTGGGGGCTTACTCTTGAACTCAATTCCGATACATCGACATTGGAATTGTGCCGTTTCGTCAAGTTTCGTACTCTTGAATCCGAGCCTAGCCCCAAATTGTTTCAATATTGCGCGGTGATTGAGTGAACTAAATAGGATTGGGAAACGACCCAACCATTGGCCAATCAGGGATGCCGATACAAGGTTAACGGATTTGTGCTCAAGAGTACGAAATCGCCCGACAGCCAAATTGACATTGGAATCCGATCACGTTTGGATTGGTATTGTATTGTTTTCAAGAGTAAGCCCGCTGTGCTAGAGATACCACTCGAGATCGGCAATAATAACATAATAATATTATTTATTTGCACGTAGCCTAGCATAGAAAATATACATGTAAATAATAATATATAAATAAACAATAAATAAAAGTATATACAGGGTTACTGGAGGCAAATGCTACAATTTTGAACCCTTTAATTGAATTTTAAAGGGATTTCTTTGACAACCCAGAATTTGATTTACATTTATTAATTTTTTTTTAAATCTGTCTTGAATATCTTTACTTTTAATTTATATTCATAGTTAAAAAACTATTGACTTTCAATAATACATATGGGGGTTCAAAATTGTAGGTTTTAGACTCCTCTATCACGTCTTTCCAGGAATACGTCGAGTGTAACCCTGTATATTTATTTATTTTATACAATAATAAAAATATTAAAACCACATTCGGAAGACAATTTATTATAATATAAAGTATAGTGCGATTGTATTTGTAAACATGATGCAAATTGCGGACTTCTAATATTGCACGAACAACCTCCCATTATAAATTAATTCAAAATAGGAGAAACGTTAAATAAAACCTAATGTACACAAATATTTCGAAGATATGTTTAGACCCGTCGTGTTAGGGCGAGGCCACAAAACTAAACTCCTAGCTGGTAATCAGAATTTAATAAAAAACACAAAACCACTGCTTGACCTGAAATCGGACTCAGGATCTCTAACGCAGCAGTCGCGCTTGGGACCACTAGATTAACGAGGCAGTATTTGAAACTACTTTTCAATAATGACGTTACTTTGAAATATTATTTTGCAATTTTCTCAATCTCATAGATCGAAGTTTTTAATATTTATTATAGAAATGAACACCTAGAATATGTGTGATCTTCAAACAGTAGGTCTGTAATACCATATATAAAATGGACTATGTTTCTTTGGTAAATTTGTGCTAACCTATTAATTCACCAGCCTTCAAAATGTTGAAGCAATCTACTAAATACCATAATCGCGATGACCGTATTAAAGTTCGTTAAACATAACTTGATACGCGCGACGGCTGTCATCAAGATCACGCGAAAGTTCCATATTTTTTTTTATTTAAATGCCAAGACATGTCCATGTCATACATTATTAACAAAAAGGGATGTTCTTTGCGTCATCTATCGTCTGACCTGTAGATCTGTAGCTAATCGATCATGAAAGTACAATTCCTGACGCCTTATAGCAAAAGATGTTATGTATATTCTTCTCGTTTTATTTAATGTTTTAAATCAAGATGAAACATTTTATTTAATATATGAATTAATCGATATCGATTTATTTTCAAAATCGTACGATAAACTTATTTTCTTTTTAAAACTGCCTATCCTAGAAATGTCACTTTGACAACTGTCGCGCGTTTCCAGCTATGTTTAACAAACTAGGCACAAGATATTTACCGCGGTTTCATTTGCATGCCAAAAGACTTTTTGAGACAAAACGTTGCCAATGTCCTTCTCTAAGAACCAATCTTTCTTTATACCAAAATTCATCAAAATTGGTACAGCGTGTGAGGTGGTAGCGGTCATGACATGCGACAGCGGATAACGGATACAAGAACTACGTAAATAATACCTTTTATGTAAGAATAGATGTATATTTTACATTTATTCTGTTTTAGCAGACACTAATCTTAAAGGGAAACAATTCAATTATCATAGAACCGAAAACCTCAGCCGAAGATTTTTTGTTCAAAGAATAATTTTTTTCAGATATAATATAACCGATTCTTACACTCGTGCTCGATTTTAAACAAAATTTAATAATTTAGTAGCTTAAACAATATTTAAATAAATCCTACTAACTATACCAACTGTTTTTCCCCATATTTTGTTAATTTCTATAATTTTGTACTCTTATTTTCCTTCCACTTTCGTAAGGGGCCGTCCATACGTCACTTTTTACAGGGGGGGGGGGAGAGAATTGTGACATTATGTGACAAGTGGTATGGAGGATCATCAGCTTTGTGATTTTTTTGCATTTACCATGCTAAGATTATAAAGTTATTTTAGTGAAAGAAAAATTCAACCGACCATGGGCAGTATTTGAACCTGCGTCTTCTACTATACGGGGCGGCGAAGAGGGACCTGAAGAGAGGATCGACGAGTGGTTTCTAAGTATGGACCGAGACCACCCCCCGGTCGCCGATCATCTACGGAGGGACAGACCCCCCAGCACCGCTGCAGAAGAGGTACCTGCGCCCACAGCGCACGTCAAGGCCACTATACCCGCCGCTCACAGGCCTGACCAACGATGCCCGCGATCACCCTGATGCTCGCCAACCAGAGAAGGCCGGTAATGGGGTAAGGGCATCGAACGATTGGCGGAATTATTAGAGAAGATTATTCGTATCCGACCACCGCCACGCCAAGTCACCGAATTACCGACATTCACCGGCGCAGCTACTGAATGGCTTCCCTTTAAGGCGGCCTAAGAAGATTCATCATCAGTATACAATTTCTCGGCAGTTGAGAACTTAGCAAGACTTCGGAACTGCATCAAAGGGGAAGCAAGGATGACAGTGTCAGCCCTCCTATACATCGCACCAGATCTTGAAAACACTATGACAACACTAGAACAATATTACGGAAGACCAGAAATACTCAAAGACCGCGTGATGGACGATTTAAAAAAACTTCAACGGCTTACAGGCGCAGCCAGCGCAGAGAATTTAATACTTTCGTCGTGAAACTCCAGAATATCGTCTGCGTCCTCTCCAACATGGATAAGCGCGGCTATCTATGGAATCCACTACTTGTTCGGGAAATCTTCGAGAAATTAAGTTGGCACATAAAAGCAAGATGGTGCGACAACGCCTATGAGAAAAGCCAGCTTTCCTCATAGGCGTTCTCCATAGGGGTCGGCTGACGCTAATTATCCGCAAAAGCCTCCCACCGGCGTAGCCCGCGAGCCTCTGATCGCGTAAACCGGGCCAGTATCACGTAAATTGTTATCGGGTAAGCGCACTGAACCCACT
Organism: Acronicta aceris; assembly: GCA_910591435.1. Taxonomy (NCBI): domain Eukaryota; kingdom Metazoa; phylum Arthropoda; class Insecta; order Lepidoptera; family Noctuidae; genus Acronicta; species Acronicta aceris. Next base: position 3,530,032 of record OU342786.1, on the reverse strand, counting down.
GCCTCGCTGACACAATTGAGCTGGGTGATACACGGGACAGTGTCGTGGCGTGCGGCGCAAGCGCTGGCCGACCAATTCTGGGCCAGATGGCTAAAAGAATATCTTCCGACGTTAACACCGCGCGGTGATACTAGAGACACGGGCACCGACCAAATAACCACCGGAGACGTCGTAGTAATCGCGGACGAGCAACTACCACGTAATGTTTGGCGAAGTGTCGAAGTAAAGACACGCGGGGGTGTATTTCGAAGACCAGTGAGGCGCCTTATTATCCTGACTAGAAAATAAGAAGACGCTCGCGGGCTACGCCGGGGGGAGGCTGTTGCGGATAATTAGCGTCAGTCGACCCTACTAAGAGTAAGAGGCGTAATAATATCAAGAAAAAGCCTGCTAATAAGATTAGCCAATGAGATAGACACGGCGGCGAGGAGACGTGCGTCGCACGGGACCCCGCTACCGCCGTAGGCGCGCGCATTCTCACTAGCGCGCGCCGGCACTACCTCAGCCCCGCAAAAATCACACAAGCGGGGACAGACACGACCAAAATTGTCTGCTCTCTTCATTCTCTCGCGAAGCTGCAAGAAGATAAGAACACTGCCCTGGAGTATAGCTGAAGCTATCTGCGTGTTAGATGCATCAAGAGAAAATAGAATTCGAATGAAGATACAGAACAAAGAAAAACGGAAGGAATTTTACAGAGATCAGATTACCAAGTGATAAGTTGTTTAAACAGAATATAAGGCAGATCGCCATTTTTTCACGTAATTTGGGTTTCATTGATCGCCAAAATATACCACATCCTTTACACAAATATAAAGAAGAAGCCAAGCCGAGAGGTCGACTACGCGACCACAGAGGAAAAGAAGCAAGAGTGTTTGTGTTGCAGTGATGACCACGGAGTCTCCAAGTGCCCGAAGTTTTTGAAGATGAATATGAACGAGATAGAGCGTTACTTGGCAGTAGCGTGAGGAAAGTAGCCAGGCAGTGAAGCTACAGATCCGCGGCGAAGACGGTTGCTATCAAGATCTACCATGAGGAACCTACGGCTACATGGCCAAACGGTGGATAAGTCTGCTCTTATCGGCTATCCTCACCTGCGAGATCTAGAGAAAGACGCGTTCTTCAATGAAGCTACCCCGAAGATTCTGATAGGTGCTGACAACTGGCATATTATCGTCACACGTAAACTACGCATGGGAAAAAATAATGAGCCAGCCGCCTCATACAGAGCTGGAAATGGGTGGTTCACGGGGTCGCACCACGCACTACATTGTAGAAAGAAGAAGGGCCACGTGGTGCTTCACATATACGAGAGGCCCAAGAAATCAAACGTGAATCAGTTGGGGAGGTGTTGAGGGGTTGGTAAAATGTCACTTCAAGATAGATGCCTCTCTTTTAAAGAAAATAAAGCCTATCGTTGATCGTACGATGAAAAGAATTAACGGTCACTTCGCAGTCGGGCTTCCATGGCGCAATGAAGAAGAAACGATGCCCAACAATGATAACAGTACCCTCAGAAGACTGAATACGTTGGAAAGGAAGATGGACTCTTCACCGAACTTCGCTGAACAATACAGTACCCAAGTCGACAACCTATTGAAGAAAGAGTACGCCAAGGAATGCGACGGCACTGAAGATCACAGTAAGGTGTGGTACCTACCGCATTTTCCGGTAGCGAACTCAAATAAACCAGAAAAGGTGCGAATGGTGTTCATCGCTGCCCATCGCTATAATGGAGTATGTTTGAACGACTTCCCACTAGAGGGCCCTGATCTCCTAAGATCGCTGCCTGGGATCTTATTTCAATTTCGGGAACGCCCCGTGGCGGTCACCGCGGCCATTCAAGAAATGTTTCTTCAACTCAAGATTAGAGAGCAAGATCAGCCCGCGCAGATGTTTCTTTGGCGAGGGAAAGAGCGCGTTAAGGCACCTGTGAGGTAGAAGATGACGTCCATGATCTTCGGAGCTTCTTGTTCACCCTTCATCGTGCACACTGTTCGAGACGTCAATGCAAAGTTGTACTCGCATGAATTCCCTGAAGCAGTGCGAGCAATCACGTCAAACCACTATATGGACGACTACGTAGACAGCTTCGCTACAAAAGATGAGGCGATCAAGACGGCGCGCGAATTAGTGAAGATCCACTATACAATGCGCACTTCAATCTGAGAGGATGGTGCTCTAACAGACAGGCGGTAGTGAGGAGCACAACAGTGGGTATGCCAGCATTCCACGCCGAGGTGAAGTTGGGCTCAAGAAAATAACATACAGATAAGACATTGCGTTTATTATGGCAAACTAACTCGGACGAGTTAGGTGATGTCAGTCTACGACCTTCACCATCGCCGGGAAGATCCTGCTTCAAAACTTATGGAGGAATAACTTGGGGCGAACGTTCGTCGGTCCCTCATTTCTATATCAGGACGAGAACGCATGGCCGATGGAGAAGCGCGAAGGAGGAGAAAGTGACATACGCGATGGCCATATTGAAGAAAGAGGCCCCGACGCATCTACCAGATGCAAACAGAATCACCTCCTATGAAAAGCTATTGCGAACGACGATAATGCCCTTGCTCTTCCGAGAGAAATGCAAAGACAGTTTTAAGCAGATGACCGTCGCATTAATTTAAAAGGCCGAGGACATCTGGATAAGACAGGCTCAGCTCTATGACTGCGCCACGGAAATAGGACTGCTGCAGAAAAATTAACCAATACCGAAATCCAGCCATATATACAAGCTGGATCCGACGCTCCACGAGGAAATTCTGAGAGTCAGTGGACGAATTGAACGGGCAGCAGTAACCGAGAGTCAAAAAATGCCCGTGATCCTGAACGGTCGACATCCGTTTGCCAAGCTGCTAGTGGGACACGCGCATCGCAAGGCAGGGCATGCGAACAATGAACCAGTAATGAAAGACTCGAGTTCTAAGTCTCGAATAAATAGGACTTGAGTCTTTTTTTAAAGTAGTAATAAGTTAGTTTCTGCCCCAAAAACTAATTAATGTTACAAAATACTTGACACTTCTAATAGTTTAGGACTTCAGACTTATCTACTCACATTAAAAGACTCGTATGCGAGTGCTTTTGATTTGACTCGAGTCTCCTGCTATTAGAGCTCGTGACTTAGAGCAAACATTGTATGAGTCCTGACTCAATTTTAACAGATAAGTCTAAAGACTGCGACTTTTTAGTCTTGAGTTCGGAGAAATGGTACTCAGTTTCAAAATTAGGACTAAAAGACTTGAGTCTTTTACAACACTAGCCCTTCTTCACTGTTTACGGCGCACCAGGGCACCGCGGCGCATACTTGGGTACCCCTGTCATAGACTTATTTAAAAATTGACTTAAAATATTGTTTATACGCGTATTTTAAACAAACTATAATTCTAACCTAACTATAATACCGTCACGCCATCAATAGGCGATTTATCTATATTTTTAAGTCGACTAACAAATTCGAACATGGGAGAGGACTGAAATCAATTATATACCTAGTAATTACAAACCTAAATGTTTACGATGACGTCATGAGAGCGTCACAAGGCATACCTTGTCGTAAGTTCCGTTTCACTTTTTCTACTTTTAAATAGGTAAAATCTTGCCTCTTGGATATCATTCTTTAGCAATAAAGATTACAAAAAAAAATATTTTAGTCAAATTTGAATCTTATGGATATGAATTCCATATTATTTCTAGTTAATTTAATTATTTTATAATTGAAACTGGCTATAATTTGCGTACTCTGTGGTACCTACTTAATGTTAAACTAACTTCAAGTCGTCTTTTCTTATTATAACACATTTCTTATCTAATTTTCTACAGACATTCCACGGCTTTAAGCCAGGTTCATTCAATAGAATAAGCTTTATATATTATTATTTTTTTGTCACAAACGATTATAGCCCTTCTAAGTCCACAAATTCGCAAATCTTTCAACAGGCAAGGTGACTATTTGGGAATTGATTTGGGTTCTAAAATATAATTATTGTTTTTTTTAATCGAGTTCAAAACTTCATAATATAGATATTGATTCTATATTTTTACTATTCCTCGTTGTAAGAAAGCAGAATTCAAGGAGGTTCAAATTCGTAATCAACATTAGTTGCTTTAGGTTCAAGGGTATACCAAGTCAAAATTCAGTTTAATTTATACCCACCTTTCGATACCTTTGGGTTCAAAGTGGGAATGAATAATTCTGGGTTAAACTTGAGTCAGTATAAGAAGCATGTGAAATTAATCGATTATTTACTTAACTATTACCCCACTGTTGTGGGAAAAAGTTAGATTTAATGTAAAGTCAACTTGAAAGTTAGAAAAGTTACTGATCTACATTTTAAACCTGGTACATACAACATTATTATACGTTCACAGAAAGAAAGAAAAAAAAAGAAAAGAAAAGAAAAAGAAAGAAAAGTAGATAACGCTACTTTTGTACTCTATGGTAAAAAACCCTGTCCGATCCGTAAGGGGCAGATAAGTTTGTATCTCAATCAAATAAAACAAGAAATATTATTAAATATTCATAAAAGTAGACATATTAATGACGTTCAAAATTCAAGGTCGTCATGCCCAAATTACCACAATAAACCCAAAATCCAGCGATTTTTTAAAATGCCATACCATCATATGCCTTATTATGTTTAGCACTGTAAGTTTTATATAATTGATTTAATTTTTTGTAAATAAAAAATTGTATAGAACCTGATCTTGTTGAAGATATTATATAAATAAACCTAATATCATCTGTAGTATTCATAATCGATTGTAATGTAAACGTCACACATGACATGACAGTGACAGATAAAACGTCAAAAATTGAAATTATCTGTCTCTTTCACTTAGTCTCTCTCTCTAGATGTACTCTATGTTTTTCTGTTTGCATCATAAATAAATCCCTATTTATCTACGTAAATTTTGCTCGTTTTATGCTCAAAAGCCATCACATCTCGATACCTAACAATACCTTCACGGGTCGGATGGGGTTTTCTAAACACATTGTAAAATTTTGATAAATTCATTTTCAATATTAAAATAAAGAGGTTCTCTCTATGACGTTCGTTGCCCATGCTTTCAGTTATGTATACATACCTATATGGCGAGAAACCTTCGCCGAGTGAAACTCGCTCTTGGCTGGTTTTATAAGTTTTTTTTTAAATTAAAAGTTATTCATCATAGATAATTATAACTGCCATCTTGATTCGGTAAACAATAAAATAATTATATTTATTTCTGTATGTAAATTGAAGACAGTTTTACATGTGTTTATTTTTATTATGATTGCTGAAACTGAAAAATCTCAGAGAACCATGGCGCCTTTTAAAGTCCAGACATAGTAGAACAAATATGTAGGACAATGGCCTTTTGAAAACACTTTTTTCCTTTGTGCAGTCCGGAATTCCGAATGCACATAAAGCCGTGCGTTATCTACGTTTCTCTACAAGATGCTGACGTCACAGCTCACACGAAGTAATATAAAGGGTACAAGTAACGCCACCACCCACCATTTTTAGGTTCCTCTTCATCCGCCTTTTCGGTTTCCACACCTGTGGACACGGAGTCCTGGAAAGAGGACCAACATTAGTTGATTGAGGTTATTTTTTATTCTTGGTAGCTTACGCTTGACAGTCAGTTCGCCTGATATTAAGCGACACTGCGATCTACGATAGAGCGCGCTTGCCTAGAAGAAACCGATTCACTCATGATTTAAAGACACCCAGAACATATCTATCGGGGAAGATCCACTCGGGAAGCAAATTCGAGATTTCAGCGGTACGCATGATAAAAGTGGATTTAAAGAGATTCGTTCGGGTTTTTGGAATGTTCACCATGACTCGATGTTGCTTTTTCGTAGTTCAAAATGAATTATGCTAAAGAATCAGATCACTACAACGTTCGTTTATCAGGTAAATTCACAAAATTCAAAAAGTCCCATCAAAATTACCAGTCTTCATACATTTACAAATTACCGAAAAATCTTTCTAAAAGTAAATAAACATACTATCACACCTGTATTCCCCAAAGTTAGGCAGAGGCTTACTAATGTACAACCACAGTTCGCCTATATGTTTAGGTCCCACATAATAGGGGACAAACCTATTGTCGGGCAATAGGCTCAGGCAGCGGGCACAAATTCCAAACTCCGAGCTACTACTGAGAATTTCATAGAAAAACCGAATAACACTGCTCGACCTGGGAATCAAACCCAGAACCTCGTAAATAAATGTTAATAAAAAATTTCAGTATTACATTTTTAACTTCCTTGTGTTCAGTCTCCACGGCTTTGTCCTCTGTGACACTCCCGGTGATCTGCGTAACCTTGATGTCCGGATGCGTGAAGCTCACCAGGACCTCTGTCTGAGTGCCCTGGTCACGGGTGCTGCTCTCCGGGTCCAACTCTGGCCCGCTCTGTGATGACTGCGAACGAAATCACAGAAAAATACAGGATGACTTTGAAAACATGCGACAAATCAAAATGGGAGAAATCATTACTTGTTCGTATTGGTATCTGACACTTACGCGAATATTAGACACTGAAATAAAACTACTTTTTACGGATTATATCGCGTTGTATTGATATTATTTGATTCCCGATGTTTTGGATCCTTTACAGCATCCATGGTCACGGGCCAAACTAAAAGAAGCATAGGGACCCGCGTATGTGTTTTATACATCGCCGATGTCAAACACCGCCGTTCCAGAAAGTCAGCAGTATGTGAAAACACTCTTGACAAGGCCCAGCACTACAAAAGAAAACCGATTCCTGCCCAGGATGATTCATGAGGCTATTGATATTAAAAAACAACCAAATTTCAATAGACATGATGGCTGGGTCTTACCACCTGCTAGGAACCCCATTATAGATTCTATTAAATCTAAATCCAAGCCCAAAACTACAAGACCAAAGGACACGGTGAGCTCGTTCTGCGTGAATCGGATCGCCAATAATTAACAAAAAATGTAAGGCAGCTCTTAGTAATTTTAACATTAAGACTTCCAACACCTCAGTTTACCCGTGACCATGGATGCTGTAAAGGATCCGAAACTTCGGGAATCAAATAATATCAATACAACGTGTTCGCGACAACCTCAAACTATATAACTATATTTATATAACATAAATAATGATAGATTTACTATTAATGATAGAAGTACTTACTTAAAATAAAATAAAATAAAAACAGATTTGATAGTAGGGAAATAGGGACCAATGTATACCTATGCATAAAATTATAGTAGGGGCGTTTTCTTACCGTATCAAACCGCTACCATAAAAGCTAGCGAACACTGCATCACGACACAAAACGTTACCATATAAGGCCACAAAAATGTTATTTAACAGTCATTGGTCAAAGAGTGACGGAGAGAAATAAAAATGAGATAGCTTAAGAATATGTTAATAGAAATAGAGTTCTTTTTGGAATAAAAAGTTAGCACCACGCACGGCCGCACGTGCCGCGGACCGGCAGTCTCATAAAATCAGTTCAATCGGGTGGTGCGCGGCGCTATGTTAATGTGATCAGATTCGGACTTTCTATTCTATCTTCACCCCACCCCCTAACCAACACTGAATAATAGGCACTATTTTAAGTAACCGGTGATAGCAGATATAGTAAATGTGCACACCACACAACGCGATAAAATACGTAAAAAGTAGTTTTATTTCAATTACTTATTCTTTTTATATGTTAATTCAATTATCTAAATCGTCCAATCTTAATCATATTTTTTATCCATCTTAGATGGTGCAAACTAAGCTATTGTCTTCAGGTAGGCATGAATTATTGGTATTTAACTAACGAAAACACAAATATTTTCAAGCAAGTATCTATCTTCCTGTAAAGGTAGCTGTACAATTAAACAGCATGCCAAATTTGAATTGAATTAAAAAAGTAATTAATTCTTGTAATATTTAATTTATACCATACATACATACCATCACGCCTGTATTCCCCGAAGGGTTAGGCAGAGGTGTATTTAATGTACACCCACAGTTCGCCTGGTATGTTTAGGTCCCATGTTATAGGGGGCGAGCCTATAGCCATTAACCGGGCACAAATCCAGACTTCGAGCTGCTACTGAGAATTTCATAGAAAACTCAATAACACTTTGCTCGACCTGGGGATCGAACCCAGGACCTCCAGCATAGCAGTCGCGCTTGGGACCAATAGACTAATGATTATTTAATTATATATTTAATTTAATTTAGTTTAACTTACTTTTTATTATAACTAACTTAATTTTAATGGAATTTCAAATGACAAAATGTTTTGTTTTAGGATTGCACCGTCAGATTGATTAGAGGTCATTATCAGCTTATTATCAGCTTAGAATTTATTGTATCAATGGTTAGAGAAGTGCGCTGATTTCTGAGATACAGATATTTTATCTAGTTCAGACACAGATGCCGTGTACTTAATATGTTTAAGAAGTGTCAATTCAAATGTTTCGTACCTACTTACCGTGCCGTGCCATGTACTTACTTACTTACTTATAAGTCATTGTTTGTTTGTTCGAATAAAATATTTATTTACGTTATTTAATTCATGATTATCTTTCTAACAAATTGCAATACTTTTTAAATAAAATAACGTGTGCTGTTCTGTTACATTATCTGTCTTCACTCAAAGGCTGAACCTATCCTTACTTTCAGGTCAAGTAGGGATTTCTTCTGATAAAATGTATCTAGTACAGTTGAAACTACAGGCATCCGTGCGGGCCGGCCGCTTCGCATCGCGTGTGAACCGAATGTCAAATTTTGCGACAATTTTGATATTACTGGTGATCCTCAGATCCAGACGAATTTGGTATCAGAACAAAAGGACCACGGGCATACTTGTATGAATTCGGGGCCTATTTTCATAATAATTATGCAACAGCTATGAAAGCTATGTCATATGAAAGCTCTTGAGGTGTGCTTTATTTCATATCAAGCGCGAAAATGGAAATGAATTGGAAAATGGTTTATCGGTACGTAAAAAAATTAAATGAAAAATGTGTACGCCATTGTATTATGCACTTTTTTCATTTAATCAAAGGGTAAAAATAAATAAAATAATCTAAAAAACGTATATTATTAATTTAAAATATTAAAATATCTATCGGCTTAATCTATACTTATAATAAATCTGTAGAGAGGTCAATTCTGTACATGAAATATATTTCCAAAATAACTATCAGCGGGATACACACCACAAGAGCATAAATGTCATATGTTTTATCACTGTTGGACAATGTTGATAAGCTAAATTTCCATGAATTGATTAAAAAATAATTGCAATTAAACTAAATTCAATTGCAATTGATTCGAAAAATTAATTGATTAATAGTCCAATTAATGCCCAGAATTGGACCAAATTGCGGCATGGTCCTTTGTCATAGATTTTCGAAGTTTATAGAAGCGGCCCGGCCGCTCCGGGCGCTAAGTATACCTGGGACTCGGTCCTGAGCAACTTGACCTGTACCGTCGCGTCGACGGGGGCGAAGCGCTCGGGACGCCGGCCGACCGTCGGCAGCTGCAGCGCTTTGTATACATCGAGCAAAGCGGTCGCCGCTTCCAAGTTCGCTTCACGCGCTTCACTCCGCTAAATAGAGCGGTAAGATTTTTCGTTCACATTGAAGTCAACTTATACTGGACACTAGCTTTTTGCCCGCGACTTCGTCCGCGTGGAATAGTTACTTTGTTCCATATGAACTTTCATCCCCCATTTTATCCCCTTGGGGGTAGAATTTATCAAAATCCTTTCTTAGCGGATGCCTACGTCATAACATCTACCTGCATGTCAAATTTCAGTCCGATCCCTCCAGTGGTTTGGGCTGTGCGTTGATAGATCACTATGTCAGTCAGTCAGTCACCTTTGAGTTTTATATATATTGAGATATATGGCACGTGGTGAATTATATTGTCCAAAAGTAGCTATTTAAAACACCCTATTAGAACATAAAAGCAACTACCTCTGTGTATATAAACGATGTGATGAAACACAGGTTTGTATAAATCTAGATCAGGAGCCGTATTATGACGTGTTAACGCCATAATTTTTACGTTGTGAGAAAGAGATGCCGCTCTACATATTAAATAGTCTCATCTCTTTCTTACAACCTAAAAATGATGGCGTGTACACGTCATAATACGGCCCCAGGCAGGTCGCTACATATCTCTTCGAATATTTTTATCTGCACCTATTATGATTATGTACTTTAAATTTATTTATTCTTAAGACACTAATTATAAATAATAAATAATAATATACATTTATTTTCAGATTAAAATCCATACAATTAACAATAATCATAATTATAATTATAATATTCAGATGTGTGTTAGTAATTATAGTACAATTATAATAATAATAATAATAATTTATGTTAGTACTGTTAGTAATTTATTCTATGTTATACCTATCGCTGTCCTTATCCAGTGGTTCTGGAAAGGACAGTCTAATCTTATAGCAATGGCGTTCAGGATGCTGTTGCTGCTACTTCTGAGCCGATGTAGCAAAGAATACGCTTTCTTGCGCATGATAGCGTGAAAGCCATCGGTACGTGCCTCCGCAAACATGCCAGATGCGCTGCAGCGCCATGGCAAGCGCGACAACATCCTGAACGCATTGTTATACTGAGTGCGCAAGGATCTGTATGCTCGTTGCGTGTATCCTAACCACAGACCGCTCGAGTAGAAGGACTGGCAATATGCTTTAAAAAGCGTAACCTTAACATCTTTGGTGCATCGAGCGAACCTGCGGGCGAGCATATTCGCCCTCACTGCCAGAGCCCTGCGCTCCCTCTCAATATCCTTGTCGTCCTTGTTATATACCATACGTGTTAAATTGTAACATTGAAGAATTTTACACCTTTTGTAACATAATTTAAATAAAGATTTGATTGAAATGAAATGAAATAAAATGAAATTATTTATTCTGCAAGTAGATCTTTAGGGATACTTTTACATGTTAATGGTTTGGGTTTTTTTTTAGCAAATGCTTCGGCATTTCCTAACTGACGACCTCTGAGAAGAAACACCGAAACAAACTCAGAGAATCATGGTCTCTTTTAAAGTCCAGACATGGATTGATTGATTGATCTTGGAAAGCGTCCGTTCGCCCGCTGACCCTAGTTTTGACAACGAAGTTCGATAAATAGTGGGGTTACCACACTATCAGTTACCGCATCATGAATTTGTGTTACTATAAAGGAATATTCTAGAAAGACTCATCTCACAGTGAATATATACAGGATGGAGACGACAATTCGACAACATAAATGAGTGAATCGGTTTCTTCTAGGCAAGCGCGCTCCGTCGTAGATCGCAGTGTGAAATTTTGCCTTGGCAAAATTTCAATCATGCTTTCATTTCATCATGGGTAGGGTTCGCGGTGGCTTAGAGGTCAGAGCGTCTGGTGTATCCAACCAGGAGACGCAGGTTCGAATCCTTTTCCTTTACTAAAAAATAACTTTACAAGTGCTTCTTTACACGAGCGTGTGATATATTTATTGTAGAATTATCGTCTCTAACCTGTATACGATAAGGATGTCTATCTCACCTCCATATCTTGCTCGTTGATGACTGCGCGGTCATCACTCGTTTCAGGATCGCTCACAAATGGAATGAACTCGGGCAAATCCTGTAAACAAACATAATAAAATCCCTACTAATATTATAAACGTGAAAGTTTGTGAGTATGGATGTGTGGATGTTTGTTACTCTTTCACCCCAGAATGGCTGAATGAATCTGGATAAAATTTGGCACACAGATAGAATATAGCCTGGAATAACACATAGGCTACTTTTTATCCAGTTCAATCCTAAGTCGCGGGCAGAAGCTAGTAATACATAATAATAATAATCAACCCATTATACTGTCCCACTGCGGAGCAGTATTGGACATTTATTTTTCATGAACGTCACCTCATGACGTGAATTCAGAATTTGAAGGCAAATTTCGATCTAGCGGGTGGGACTCGCGGTGGCTTAGAGATCAGAGCGTCTGGTGTATCTAACCAGATGACGCCGGTTCGAATCCTGCCGGCGATTTAATTTTTCCTAAAATAACTATTTGTATGATGTCATTCTTTGGCAGTATGACGTCATTACTTGGCTGTATGATGTCACCTGTTGATTTCTCTCTTGCCTCCAGGCGCGGTAGTCGCAGGCGGCACGGCGCATGCGCTGTAAGTAGGCGGGAGCAGCCCTGCCAGTTGCCCACGCGGCCACAGTGCTGGGCATCCCGCCCACTGCTGGCTCGTCATAGTATGTCAGCACGAACTCCATTCCCAACTGGGGAAAAGTAAAAAGACTTCTGGAATTCGTTGAAATTGAAAGTACGTAGAAAGATTGTACACGACACGGCTTCACGTCAAGTTATAACACACCATCACGCCTGTATTCCTCGAAGGGTTAAGCAGAACCGTACTAATGTACAGACAACAAAAGATTTAGGTATGAATATAATATAATAAAATGTTGTTGTTACAAGATTTCAATAGTTTAAGTGGTATGTTATGTTATGTTATGTTATTATAACATAACATAACATACCATCACGCCTGTATTCCCCGAAAGGTTAGGCAGAGGCGTACTAATGTACACCCACAGTTCGCCGGTATGTTTAGGTCCCATGTAATAGGGGGCGAGCCTCCTAAACCGGGCACAAATCCAGACTCCGAGCTGCTACTGAGAATTTCATAGAATAACCCAATAACACTTTGCTCGACCTGGGGATTGAACCCAGGACCTCTAGCGTAGCAGTCGCGCTTGGGACCACTACACTAATGAGGCAGTAGTTTAAGTAATGTTTAATAATATCTATATTTTATGTTTTAGTATTGTTACCATCATTTTTGCATTTTTAATAAGTTATTTTAAAATGTAGGTACTTATATATATATAATCTTTAGATTTTTAAATTGCATGATGTGATCTCCTTTAACTGAGAGTACACAAGGCTTAGAAAATATCATAATATGTATAATTAGTATGTAAGGTGTATCTTTTTTTGGAGATCCAAATAAAATAAAAATATATTGATATAAATAGATGAATATAATAAAATATATCGCGTAATATGTGTCAAAGCGCAGGGTTTGTCAGCTGCCTTCATTTCAAACCCATTAGCGCATAATTATTTATAACGTAATTTATGTTAAGAAATAAATATCTTTAGCTGACTGCATACTTAACTCTTTTGTTGACTGTACACCCACAGTTCTGCGGTATGTTTAGGTACCATGTAATAGGAGGCAAGCGTAGTGCCATTGACCAGGCACAAATTCAAACTGAGCTGCTACTGAGAATTTCATAGAAAAACCCAAAAACACTTTGACCTGGCAATCGAACCCAAAACCTTTAACGTAGCAGTCGTGCTCAGGACAACTGGGCAAATGAGGCAGACCTAGATTAATGGTATCCAAATCCGAATAATAATACTATTTGATAAAATTCTCTTTGAATAACGTTTTATATTGGTTTTACGTTTGAAACAGCGTGATAAGACAACGCTGCGAGCTGAAAGATGATGTAGTGCCACGTACTGAAAGGAATATGCTGAGATGGTTTGGACATGTTGAAAGAATGAATGAGAGACGATTAACGAAAGGAATTTATAAGGCGAATTTCAGCGGCAGCGTCGGTAGAGGTCGCCCTAGAAGGACATACGCCGATTTCATCAGCGAAATACTTCAAAAAGGTCAGATGCGTAGTACTCGAAACTGGCGCGTATGTATGAGAAGATGTATGAATGTGGAAGAAGCACGAGAAATATGCAAGAACTAGCTTTTGCCAGCGACTTCGTCCGCGTGGAATAGTTACTTTGTTCCCTAGTTCTTCGCCCGCGGTTTCACCTGCGTTGCCCCGTTCCTAAGGTATGTAGCGTGATGTTTTATAGCTTGAAACCTTTCTCATGAATCACTCATATTCCCAACATTTCCCTTCACTGCTCTGCTCCTATTTATCGTAGCGTGATGAAAAGTATATTATAACCTGTGGTTTGGGCTGTGCGTTGATAGATCACTATGTCAGTCAGTCAGTCACCTAACGTAAGAGTAGACAAATATAATCAGAAAGTTCCGAACTGCTAAGCTATCGGGAGTTACACGTGTTATTGTGAGTCAACCACAAAAGATAGACATTTGCTGTCGTGGAATATTTTTTATATAATTTTAAGGAGAACATTTCCGTCATACATGATTTCTGTGTAGCTTTAACCATTAAGGCTGCACACGCGACGGAAGCTTAAAAAATGGAGTAAGTTCTCCTGTTTTCCCAACATTTCCCTTCACTGCTCTGCTCCTATTGACCGTAGCGTGATGAAAAGTATACTATAACCTGCCCAGGAGTATGAAGAACAATTGTACCAAGTTTCGTTGAAATCCGTCGAGTGGTTTTTGTTTCTATAACGAACATACAGACAGACAGACAGACAGACAGACAGACAGACAGACAGACAAACAGACAGACAGACAGACAGACAAAAATTTTACTGATTGCATTTTTGGCGTCAGTATCGATCACTAATCACCCGCTGATAGTTATTTTGGAAATATATTTCATGTACAGAATTGACCTCTCTACAGATTTATTATAAGTATAGAATAGATTGTAACAAATGGCGGTCCTATAGTTTCTGCTTAACCCTGTGGGAGAAAGGCGTGAGTGTATGTATGTGCGATTGTTTGTGGTAATGAGCGTCTGCCGGGCCCTTAAGGGTATTACATTGCTCAATGACCTTAGTAGTGGTAGCTAGTATTTGTTAGTCACAGGTATTGCGGAGGTGCTGCACGCGGGGTGCTAGTGAGGTTTCGGGTATTTCTTTATTATTTCAAAATATTCAAAGAAATAAGAAAATAAATACAATACAAATTGTTAATTACGTCAATATTTTTTTTTTTGGTATAAAATTCATGACTAACTATTAAGCCATTAAAGAGAAAAAATACAAATTAGGTTAAAAAAGGCCTATTTACTTCAATTATTATTCAAAATTGTGGCAATTTTATAAAAAAAATTAAACAAAATTTGTTTGTGATGACCTTAAGTATAACATATATTTTTTATATGGCAAACGCACATAAGGATTCCACTAGAAACTTCTTTAAAGCTAGGGATTTTTTGGATTTGAGCGATATAATACCCTTAAAATTTCTCACCTTATCAGGTCCATTAAGGGTCTTCACAACCATATGACTCCAGTATTCCGACACTCGGATGGCATGCTTCGTTTCAGGTACCTGTGGATGTTCGCACGACCGCGACATGATAACGTACACTTTGTTATCTGTCGTCGTGCCGTCCTTCTCTCTCTCGTACAACTCCATAGCTTTCCGTTTCGCTTTCGAGTGGACGCTCGGTCGTTCGTTATAGATCGGCTCTGTTCGGGTTTCGCTCGGAGCAATGGGACGGAAGAGACCATCTTTGTGCGGTAAACTCTTGGTGGCGATATCGAATTCTTTATGTCGTCTTATGTATACGTAGTCTCTGTTCGCGAATAGTCTCTGTGGAAATAACATTCAAATAAAGTTGAAAATTAGAGAAATATACCACGGGGATAACATAATCAACTCATTACATTGTCCCACTGCTGGGCACGGGTCTCCTCTCATAATGAGAGGGATTAGGCTATAGTCCACCACGCTAGCCTAGTGCGGGTTGACAGACTTCACACACCGTCGAGTCGAAATTTCTCAAGCATACAGGTTTCCTCACGATGTTTTCCTTCACCGTTTAAGCGCGTGATAATTAACTATTAATACGCACATAACTTCTAAAAGTCAGAGGTCATATCATTATGCTATCACTGCACAACCACGGGGATGTTATGTGGTAAATTCGGTCGATCCAAACCTTACCTAATCTCATGTGGCGGAGAGAGGGCGGCCCGATTAGATTTTAAGATTAATGCATTACCCTAAAAATAGAATTTTGAAGTGTAAGATTAGGGGGACGGGGTCGAGCCGAATCTCACCAACGGGGGACTGTCCAGCAAAGTCAGATGAGATTTTTTTTATTCGTCCCTTTGTTCTGCTTGCGAATACTGGTGCTGTGATGATTTGGTTCTTGACTGGTGTTTCATCATCATATCAGGCAATAGAAGTCCACTGCTGAACAATGGCCTCCCCCAAAGATCTATTAGATGCTATTACGTGGGAGAGTCATGCTTCAGCACGAATGGGCCGGCACGACCGGAGTGATACCACGGCCTCACAGAAAACCGGCTTCAAACAACGCTTACGTTGTGTTTCGCCGAGTGAGTGAGGTTACCGGAGGCCCAATCCCCTTTTAAAAGGGCGGCAACGCACGTGTAACTCCTATAGTGTTGCGGGTGTCTATGGGCGGCAGTAATCGCTTACCATCAGGCGATCCGTCTGCTCGTTTGCCCTCCTATCCCATAAAAAAAAGACTACCACAAGAACCGGTTACATAGGCTGGTGTTTGATTTATAAAAAAATAAAATATTTAGTGAAAAAATTAATTTATTTTATTTTTTCTTTAAAAAACGTTGCCCCACACTAGAATTTTCTCCTGTATCGTGGGTGCGCTTACAAACACAAATTCTCACATACACAAACGCCCAGACCCGGAACAACTACCTGTAGGTCATACAAATAATTGCTCCGTGTGGGGATCGAACCCACAACACGTTGCACAGAAGCCGATCGCTCAGCCGCTACGCCAAACGTGTCGTCAAAAATAAATAAATACAATTCGTATTCTAAGAAAATAATTTAAATCGCCCACGGTCACGACTGGGTGACAGATTTCTAAAGGAAATTCGGAGCTTTGCGCGGAGGACACGCTTTATCTGTTTTGACGTGGCAGTTGACTATCTCCTGGTGCTTAGAGTACTCACCGGCCACAGAACTTCCCAGTGCAGCACGGCCTGGTCGGCCAGCCCGTTGGCTCGCCGCTCTACGACCGCTAGAGCTGCGACCGCGGCGTCCCACACCTGTCTGTACGCCGCGTCAACCTGAACCGCCGCGAAGTCCGACGCCCGCACGTCCGGATACCTTCCGTATACTGTGCGAGCAAAACGAATAGATTCTAATAAAATTCTAGTAATGTGGGTCGCACATTACTAGTATTCTTGTAAACCTCTCGTGCTAAGCTAAATGCTTGTGTTACAAGTGGGTTCACGGCAGTAGTGCAATGGGTGGGTTTCGAACCGGCAACCACATGATCGCAAGTCCGAAGCCCTAGCCATTAGGCTACCGCCGCTTAAATTAGACTTAATTCGACTGCGGGCAGCATTCGAACCTGCATCTTCTGGTTAGAAACACGAGACGCTATGACCACTAACCCACCGCGAGTCCAACCCGCCAGATCGAAATTTGCCTTCATATTCTTGCGGACTCGTGCCGCAGAAGACGCAGTTACAAATCCTGCCCGCAGTAAAATTTTTCCTTCGCTGTAATGCAAAAAATTACAAAAAAAAAAGATAAGTCATGTCGGTTGAGAAGCAAGGTAACTTGCTTTTCAATAGATGTCGCCAACGTCACCTTTTGACGTCAATTCAGAATGTGAAGGCAAATTTCGATCAAGCGGGTGGGACTCGCGGTGGCTTAGCGGTCACAGCGTCTGGTGTATCTAACCAGAAGACGCAGGTTCGAATCCTACCCGCGATTGAATTTTTCCATCACTCAAATAACTTTATAATCTTAGCATGGAAAATGCAAAAAAATCACAAAAAGATAGTTAAAAGGTAAGGTGGCATCGTAGGACATCAAACTAACTGTAAAGTAAGTCATGTCGGTTGAGAAGCAAAGTAACTTGCTTTTCAATAGATGTCACTGGCGGTTGGGATTCGCATTGGCTTCGGGGTCATAGCGTGTGGTTTATCTTATCACTACATAGTATAAAACAAAGTCGCTGTCGCTGTCTGTCTGTCCCTATGTATGCTTAAATCTTTAAAACTACGCAACGGATTTTGAAGCGGTTTTTTTTAATAGATAGAGTGATTCAAGAGGAAGGTTTTAAGTTATTTAACATTACGCTACGGCTCTTAGGAATGGGCAACGCGGGGGAAACCGCGGGCGGGTCGCTAGTTTTATTATATAGCTAGGTATACATGACTGTATTGCCACACTGCGTCAATGCCTCATTAGCCTAGTGGTCCTGAGCGCAACTGCTATGCTGCTGCGAGAGAGGTCCTGAGTTCGAATTGGGTTTTTCTATGAAATTCTCAGTTCAAACAGTTCGGAGTTTGGGATTTGTGCCCGGTTAATGGCAATAGGCTCGCCCACTATTACATGAGATCTAATTCCCAGCCTGTAAAGTCAATGATAATCACTAGATATATTTTATGCCCAGATAAAGTGAAAGATCACTAAAGTGCATTAACCAAACGTGTAGTGTTTACATATTCCCACAGTGACATAACAGTGATAAAGTTCGAATTGATGATAAGGTGGTAATTGTGGATGACGCACCGCGGCTTAGGCTTGGAAAATAACGCGACCTTGTCTCGTATCGCGCTTGGTTAATATTCAAGACGGTTATCATTACATCTATTGGATGCGGTATATATTTTTTTATTGAACAAGTAATATTAGCTGTTTCCTGCAGTTTCACTCACGTACAGAAATATTAACATACTATAAGTCCGATTCTAGGCGGGGTATCAAGATGAAACATGCACCAGATTTCAAGTTACACCTTTAGCAACACATCGGTGAAAACTGCATTCAATTCCATGCAGTAGTTTTTGCGTAATGCGCGTACAAACATACAGACAGACAAAAATTCTAAATAAAAATATTTTTACTTCTTTTGCCGTAATAAACACTCCCCATATTAGTTTTTCTTTAATATCTATAATGTACAGACATCGACCTGTTACAATTTTATTATAGGTATAGATAAGACGAAAAACTGCCTCACAGTGGCCGGTCTAAGCACGTCGGGGCCCGGGGCGAAAATACTAAATGGGGTCCTCCAACATGGGCCATGGCCAACTTTGATATAATAGAGGATTTAAAAAATCCAAGAAATGGTAAAAACAATAGGAACAAGAAGGCCTCGTCAAGAGTGACCAATAATACCTATGAAGACGCTTGTGCCTGTTACACAAAAGAATTTATGTAAACTCGGGCCAAAATGTAAGGAATAGTCTTTTTTTTTTGGTTTCTGAGCGACGGTACCAACCCATAATGAAAGTCCGTACAAACTAAAATGCGTTTGACATACACACACATATTTATTAAACAACGACATCGTCAAGATTATCTACAGATGTCATTCGCTGATGACATTTTGACAATTGTTTTCTTCCTAAATTAGACTTAACACATTTTATGATATGAAACCTCCATAGTGTAGGTAAAATGTTGTACCTTTTTTTAATATTAACGTTGTCCCACACTAGGATTTTCTCCTGTATCGTGGGTGCGTTTACAAACACAAATTCTCACATACACAAACGCCCAGACCCGGAACAACTACCTGTAGATCATATAAATATGTGCTCCGTGTGGGGATCGAATCCACAACACGTGACGCAGAAGCCGATCGAAAGTGTCGTCATCAAAAATAACTTAGTCCCACTATGTTATTTAATATATATTTTTAATAAGGCTGCATACATACTTTATTTCACTGACCTACGTAAAGTCTTACATAACAATTAGTGTATCAATATATGCTAGCAAGGTCGAGATAATGATACGTTAGTTAGATAATCTGTTATTTTTTAAAACAGATATTTTTAAACCGCGGAAGACTATGTATAGAAAATTGCGGAAACGTAGTTTTCTTTGAAAAATATTATTATTTTTGCCTCGTTGTGGAGCATGAGATCTTAGGTAAAATTCCTAGGTAGAACAAAATGTTATACTGAAAAACATTTTTTTAAATGTGTCCCTTATTTAACATAGGTACCATCACGCTTATATTCCCCGAAGGGTAAGTCAGAGACGTAAACGTACACCGTTCACAGTTCGGTTGGTGGAGGGTGAGCCTATTGCCAATAACCGGTCACAAATCAAAACTCCGAATTGTTAACAGAGATTTTCCTAAAAAAACTTAATAACTTTTCTCGACTTGGGAATTAGACCCACGACTCCTAGCATAGCAGTCGTTTTTAAGACCACTAGACCAGGGGTTCCCAATCTATTTCAGTCCGCGACGCATAAACATGTTTACTATTTTGTCTCGGCGCCCTTTCCTATCTAGCTTTTTTTTTGTAGGATAGGGTGACAAACAGTATCCTCACTCACTCGGCGAAACACAACGTAAGCGTTGTTTGACACCGGTTTTCTGTGAGGCCGTGGTATCACTCCGGTCGAGCCGGCCCATACGTGCCAAAGCATGGCTCTCCCACGTCAAGCTGGTCGAAAAAAAAAGGTTCAATGATACTAGTTAGGTAGTAATAGATAGATAGTTACAATAATTATTGGTAAAAAGAATCGCTTCACTTTCTACGGCGCACACTTTGGGAACCTCTGATCTAGACTAAGGAGGCAGCTATTTCTATATTTCTAAAGTCCTCGGTACAAAGCTTATTTTTTATTGATTACTAGCTTCTACCCGCGACTTTGTCTGTGTGGACTTCAGTCCAGCCTGGATAAAAAGTAGCCTATGTGTTACTCCAGGCTATAATCTATCTGTGTGCCAAATTTTATCCAGTTCCGTTCAGCCGTTCTGACGTGAAAAAGTAACAAACATCCATACATCCACACATCTATACTCACAAACTTTCACGATTATAATATTATATTAGTAAGGACGTCGGCAATCGAGCAGAGGAGCCACTTGATGGTAAGTAGTCATCGCCGCCCATGGACACCGGCGACACCAGAGGAGTTGCTGATGCGTTGCCGAACCTTAAGAGAACCCCTACTGACTGCAGACTGCCAGAGCCGCAGCAACCGACGGGGAACTGGCTCTCACGTGCAAAAGTCGAAAAACAACTTGTTCTCGGACGTTGTCTTTTTAAGCTATTGCATAGTCTTGAGCGTGGGGACCGAATCCAGAAATTCCGTAACGAAAAAAACCTAACACGCTTGTCTCTTTAGTTCAGCAACCCGCCTTTAGGTGGCATTGGTTGTATTACATAAATTGATAAAAACCAATGCCACCTAAAGGCGGGTTGCTGAACTAAAGAGAAACACGCTTGTCTCTTTAGTTCAGCAACCCGCCTTTAGGTGGCATTGGTTGTATTACATAGTTGATAAAAAACGCTATGCAATAGCTTTACCGCGGCAGTCCCCGAGTGCCACACGTCTTTTTTTTTTTAAATAGATCATAGATAAAAAAACCGGGCAAGTGCGAGTTGGACTCGCCAACCGAGGGTTCCGTACAAATCTCTTATTTACAAATGTATAGGTATTACTTGCCAAATTTCATAGTTCTAGGTCAACGAAAATACCTTATAAATTTTGATTCCCTTGAGAGTGTGGAAATATAGGATTTTTGCGGTAAAACGGCCGTAGCTTTTTTTTACATCAACTTAGAAGTTTGATTTTTTCACAGCTTCAAGGGACTGTAGACCTAATTATATGGTTTTAATTTCTAATAACTCGATACCTCCACGCGTTCCCGAGATAAAGGACACGGACGAACGGACATCGTAGTGATCCTATAAGGGTTCCGTTTTTCCTATTGAGGTACGGAACCCTACATAAAACTGATTGTTACCTTTGTACGCATACAATCCCAGCCCTGGTTTGTATTCCTTGCGCCATATGATAACGTCCTCTGCCTCCATGTAGGGGATCCAGCCGTCGGGGGACGCCGGCGGCATACCCGCCACTTTGCATCTAAACATTTTTTTTTTTATTCGTGAGCGGCTTACACTTGACCGCCAGTTCGCCTGACTGCGATCTACGATGGAGCGCGCTTGCCTAGACGAAACCGATTCACTCGTGATTTAAAGACACCCTGATTATATCAATCGGGGAAGATCCACTCGGGAAACGCATTCCACATTTCAGCGCTAGCGCCCATTTCGTTCGGTTTTTTGGAATGTCCACCATAAATCAATATCCATCGCTTTTTTCGAGCTTGGGTCGTCTGATAATAGAAAGGGCTAGGGGGAATAAGATCGTGGAGATCTGATACACATTCTCATGTATCCGAAAATAAAACCCAATAAGCTAGCAATGTTCCAGACTCCAAAGTCTGAAACATTGGAAGCTTTAATATAACATAATATAATCAACCCATTACATTGTCCCGCTGGGCACGGGTCTCCTCCCAGAATAAGAGGGATTAGGGTATAGTCCACCACGCTAGCCTAATGCGGGTTGGCAGACTTCACACGCCGTCGAGAAAATCTCTCAGGCATGCAGGTTTCCTCACGATGTTTTCCTTCACCGTTTAAGCGCGTGATAATTAACTATTAATACGCACAGGACTTCGAAAAGTCAGAGGTGTGTGCCTTGAATTCGTACTCGAGACCTTTGACTTGGCAGTCCTATGGTCATATCACTAGGCTATCACTGGGAAGCTTTAATATCAGGGAAAAATACAAGACAAAAATTCTAATAATTTGATATTTTGGGTTCTGTTTCTCTAATATAACTCGCCATATTCGTTTTTATGTAATATCTATAATGTACAGACATCGGGCTGTTACAACTTGTTTTTTATATAAAAGATATAGATTATCATGAAACGGGCCGATTAGATAACAACGCAAACATACTAACGAGCAGTAGGGAACGCCCGGCTGCTTCTTCTCGATGACCAGCCGCTTGCCGCAGTCGCTGCAGAACAGCGTGCTCCGGGACAATATTTCCACGCCGTCCAGCTCCGACACGAGAGCCTGCAGACAGAGCACCAAGAATGATTTACGTCATTTTTTATTGGGAACTAGCTTTTCCCGCGTTGCCCCGTTCTTAAGTGTCGTAGCGTGATATTTGTGTCTATTGGTGAAAACCGCTTGAAAAACCGTTCAGTAGTTTTGGAGTTTATCGCGAACAGACAGACGCGGCGGGGGACTTTGTTTAATAATATGTTAAGATGTCGGCAAGCGCGCAGATGACCCACCTGATGGTAAGTAGTCGTCACCGCTCATGGACACCTTCAACATAATGAAGGTTAAAACCTAATCACAAAAGCAAAAATACCAAACAAAACAATGGACCTCTATTTACCTGACTGCGCCAGAAGGTGGGTTATGTTTTTCAAGTGTATTTATGTATATTTCTTTGGAACACTTTCCAACTAAACAGCTTGATGGATTTTAGCTTGAGAGGCGTTGCTAGATTCGTATTAATTGTGCGAGTGATACTGGGTACCTGGTACCTATATCAATAACAAAAAGTGCAAAATGAAAAAGTTAATTTAAATAATCAAAAACCTCCGATTACCAAAAAAGATGGATGCATCAGATTGTTCATCTTATTTCCAGCTTATGTTGCAGTTGGAATTTTCAGTGGGTATATTTTTAAATTAAGTAGCTTTTCAAAATTATAGTCAAAATGTTTTAAGTATTTTCTTTGTGATTTTTTTTTCATTTTCCATGCTAAGATTATAAAGTTAGGTATTATAATGAAGGGAAATTTCAATCGCGCGCAGGGCAGGGCAACATAGACTTAAATTTAGAATGTGAAGGCAAATTTCGATGGCGGGTGGGACTCGCGGTGGCTTAGAGGTCAGAGCGTCTGGTGTATCTAACCAGAAGACGCAGGTTCGAATCCTGCCCGCGATTGAATTTTTCCTTCACTATAATAACTTCAAAATGTTTTATTTCATTAAATCATTAAAAATTGTACTTTGGAAAAGTCAAAACTAGTTGCACGGTTCCATAAAGTGGGTATTATGGAGAAGAGCCGGCAAGAAACTCCATTTAAACTTTTAAAAAAACATGATTACATTATTAATCTTTACAACTTTGTTTTAAATAGTTGCTAAGAATTATGCAGTTTGATGTATAAGATTTATTCAGTACTGGCGGCCCGCCCGCGGTTTCACCCGCGTTGCCCCATTCCTAAGAGCCGTAGCGTAATGTTAAATAGCTTAAAAACCTTCCTCTTGAATCACTCTATCTATTAAAAAAAAACAGCTTCATAATCCGTTGCGTAGTTTTAAAGATTTAAGCATACATAGGGACGGACAGACTGCGACGGCGACTTTGTTTTATACTATGTAGTGATAGGTGTTATATTAAAAAAAAGGGATTGCCACAGCAAGATTTGTGAAGTTGGCAGTAAGAAGGTAGGTATTATTGTATATTTAATACTTCTTGCTACTAGCCATGTTTTTCTTATTTATCAGAACCCTCTTGGAACAGAAGATAACCGTTATGTCATGGGTCATGGTTTAATGGCAATGATGGCATACTTGAAAATCTGTTGCCACCGAGAAGAATGTATAGCTACTATTGAATTATATATATTTTTTTATAATTTCAAGGGGCTTGTATATAGTTTCTAGACCTGAAAATAGAAAAGCCGGACACAGATTCGCTTTTTGCTGGACATTTTGACCTGGAAGTGTGACACACTGGTTTTTAAAAGAAAAAACAATTACTTATTTTGACTGCCTCATTAGTCTAGTGGTCCCAAGCGCGACTGCTAGGCTAGAGGTCCTGGGTTCGATCCCCAGGTCGAACAAAGTGTTATTGAGTTTTCTATGTAATTCTCAGTAGCAGCTCGGAGTCTGGATTTGTGTCCGGTTAATGGCTATAGGCTCGCCCCCTATAACATGGGACCTAAACATACCAGGCGAACTGTGGGTGTACATTAGGTACGCCTCTGCCTAACCCTTCGGGGAATACAGGCGTGATGGTATGAATATGAATATGATGAACAATTACTTATACTTTTTTGATTATATACTTGTGTATTTAATCCTGTTATTCATTTGAAAAAAGTTAGTCAATCACATGCTTTTGTTCTCCTTCTTTTGGCAGGGCGGGGTTGACCAAAATCATAACAAAAGCTCGATAGGCTAGACTTGGTATATTTGGCTGGACATGACTGTAACAAGCCAGACAACTGGCAACTCTACTTGTACAGTGGCGACCAAAAGTCCATAGGCAATCTTACAACGCAATAGCTTGACATTTAGTTTGACTTACGACCTTCTATTAATTGTCGGTAACAAGTGACACACACTGGCTGGATCGAGTTCACTCATACTGTTCAATATAATCCTTAGTATGTGAAGAAGATGAATCATATAAAATAAAGTGAAATAAACGTCTTCTTGGTGCTGAGAAATTATAATTATAAAAGCAAGGTTTTACAAAGAAAATAAAAAGGGTGTTCCGTCCTCCATCTTTTTCGAATATATTTTTTACCATAGAGGGAGAGACCTCTCTATGTCCACGCCGCTCTGGCGACCCGCGCCGACCAACGAGCTTCCTTCGCTGGAGCTGCCATATACAAGAGTATTTAAAATATGAACACCGTATACAGCATGCTTATGGACTTTTAAGCATTTACTGTACAGTTTTCTGGCAACTTTATGAGGCAATTGTGATTTGTGCTGCTGACAATTTTGCAATGTAACATGGTGATGGTGCATAATATTATGTTTAACTGTCTTCAAAAAAGGAGGAGAATCGCAATTCATTCAATTTTTAGCATGATGTTGATGTTACATGATATCTTCACAACTTGTAAACCAATTTCAATGTTCCTTGTTTTATCCGACAGATATTATACTTCCTAGTTGATCCCATTTGTTAGATGTTTCAACATAAATTAAAAAGACATACCAAATAATGCTTGAAGTTGGTTTTCTTTCCTTAAAAACTTAATCTACCTATAACCAGTTTAAAAAAACCTTTAGTCAATGACAAACTTTGTATTGCTATCAAAATAACATGTTTACAGAAGATATTGTTTGGTAAACATTTCCATTATAAAAACAAAAACAAGTATTAAAAACAAAAATAATGACAGTGATCACAGATTACACAAAAACAGTAGGCTATTGAACTTTCTTTGTTTGCAGCTGCTATTTACATTTTGTCATTTATCTTTTTGTGATTTTTTTGCATTTTCCATGCCAAGATTATAAAGTTATTTTAGTGAAGGCAAAATTCAATCGTGGGCAGGATTCGAACCTGCGTCTTCTGGTTAGATACACCAGACGCTCTGACCACTAAGCCACCGCAAGTCCCTTCCGCTTGATCGAAATTTGCCTTCACATTCTGAATTTACGTCATAAGGTGATGTTGGTGACATCTATTGAAAAGTGGTGTATCTAACCAGAAGTCGCAGGTTCGAATCCTGCCCGCGATTGAATTTTTCCTTCACTAAAATTTTGTCATTTATTTTTTTATTAACTTAACCTTGGTGTACCATTTCAGTTTCACAGTAAACATTTCTGTATACTATGTATGTATGCCTCTGCCTCATTAGTCTAGTGGTCCCAAGAGCGACTGCTACGCTAGAGGTCTTGGGTTCAATCCCCAGGTTGAGCAGTGTTATTGAGTTTTTCTATGAAATTCTCAGTAGCAGCTCGGAGTCTGGATTTGTGCCCGGTTAATGGCAATAGGCTCACCCCCTATTACATGGACCTAAACATACTGGAAAACTTGGGTGTACATTAGTACACCTCTGCCTAACCCGTCGGGGAATACAGGCATGCTGGTATGTATGTTTTCATTCCAATCAGGAAGGGTTAGATATTATAGGCCTATCACGAAAAAAACAAAAAAAGCATGCTCACAAAAATTCTAATTAAAATTTCATTGCAATCAGATGAATGGTTTAAGTACACATCGAGGACAAACATAAGAAGAATAACTCATTTTTATTTATTACTAACTGTCCCCCGGCATGTGTTGTGATGCCTTTTATGTTTGTCATAAACCTTCCCAGGACGGACACGACAGCTCACCAAAGTTTTAACACAATATAGATGAATGGTTTAGCAATGCTTAGAGGATAAACAAACAAAACATTCATCCTTAATAATATTATAAACGTGAAAGTATAAGAGTATGGATGTATGAGTGTATGGATGTTTGTTACTCTTTCACACCAGAATGACTGAATGGATCTGGATAAAATTTGGCACACAGATAGATTATAGCCTAGAATAACAGATAGATTACTTTTTATACAGATCGGACCTAATCCTGAAGTCCACGCAGACAAATCGCGGGCAGGAGCTAGTATTTATGTATATAGAAGATAGTTATAGAATAATTGATAATTAATGTGATAAAATTCATATACTTAATAGTAAAGAAAAGTACCTTTAACTCTTCATCAGTGATGTTTTTCTGACAGCTGATCGGCCTGTCATCGTCGTCTTCTCCCCGAGCCTTATAGGCAGCAGTTGCCGAAAGCAGTAACGTCCGCCTTGGCCGGAAAAATGTCTGCCTGAAGCATTGTATCACTTCTCTTACACTGCGGTCCCGTCTACACCTCTTCACTACAGTACTCACAAAGTTAATGCGCGTCCAAGCACTCCACACGCGGAAATCTTTTAAGATAAATCTTAGGGCAGACATACTCCCAATTTCGTTTTTACCTACACTCGCCAAAAACCCATCGAGCCAAATCCATTTTTTGAATACGTATCGAGACGTTATCAAACAGCGAAACTGTACGTTGTTGTTTAGGATCGATTGCGTTAATACAATTTGTTTAAATTTACTACATAACATCTCGGAGAGTGATTGCGAAATTTATAACCTAACTCACTCCATCAGATTGTCATTGCCTGAATGACACTGAATAGTGATGTGATGTGATTAGCAGTGAGAGTTGCAAAGACGAACCGTTTCTAATGACTGTTTTCTGTTCTGCGACGATAGAATAAAACAGTTTTTAGTTCCTTGTTTATTTTATGTGAGAACGTTGATCAATTTACACTCGTCTCGAGTTTTCGCTCCGTTCGTTCACAAAACAGTTGCAACAACCAAAATTTTACTTTATTTAAACGTAATAAAGTCCACAATAATATTTGGTTATCCGTAACCAGTCTTTATCATTTTAGTCATTATTTAGCTTTCGTTAATAGTTGCAAAAAACCGCAACCATTTCAAGCGAAGAAATCACGATACGTTTTGTCCTATACGTCGTTTTCAAACTAGTTGTAACGACGACAGTTTCTGCGACTAGTTTTCGTCCTCAGAAAAATAGTTGCGTTCCATCTTTACAAAAATAGACAACGACCCACCGATATATGTGATCAATTGTTAAACTGTCAAACCTACATAAGAACTTCAATGATGACATTATTGTAAAAACATGTAGGCATATATTTACCGGAGCCTATTCCGGAAAAATCTAGTTGATTTAGTGTAAATTCGAGTTATTCATGTAAAAGAGAGAGACAAGAGTAGAATTAAAGTAATTTATAACAGTACGATAGCTTAATGACTAACGGCGGTTCCCAATAACAAATCAGTCAGTAGATTTGCTTACTAGAGATAGGATTTTGACAAATAAGGACCATACAAGTAATTTCAAAATCTTATTTCGAGTAAGCAACCTATGCCTAGAATTTGACAATAAAAATATGACTATAAATACAGAGGTATGCAAGAATCGTAGCAAGTGGCTGTCTGTAGTTTTTGTGGGAGAAAGACTTGAATGAATCTAAATATCACCGAAATGTATTATATAATATTTTTATAAATTTTTCATATTCTTATTCTACATAAAATAATTAATTAGGTACATTACACATTACATTACAAAAATTGGTAATAAAAATAAATAACCTTACGCATCACTATGTTACTAATGTTACTATTGCAATAAAAGTTTATTTACTTGCCAAATCACCTAATATGATTTTATTTAATTAAAATGCAAATAAAAGGATATAAAGTTGCAGTTATATTCACCCCAATTTTAATAATGAAACAAATTACACAATAACTCATAATAACGTGCATTGTTGCATGAAAAATCGTTTACTATTTATAAATGGTGGCAACATTAAGCCGCATTTTTCTTTCACTTCATCGACGGACGACGAAGCGTTCGCTCGATCGTTTGTTCATTGTGATCTTTTATCCCTGTAATGTCTGATTTCTGCGTCCCACATGCTTAGGGGTAACCGAATAAAGAAAAAATCCAAGATTCCCCGCACAAGAAGAAAAGTTCGAGCGACGGCAGACGTACATGTGAACTAGAAAGTGTGTGAGCAAAGCCGCGAGGTTCTCGTCCGTCCGGTTCGATCTGGATTAGAGCAGTTTGGACCGCAAGTCGGGCTCTCTTCCCCTCTTAACCCTTTATTTAGAAGTTTAGTGGTGTGTTTATTTGGACTTTATTTAGTTATTTTTGTCTATTAGAACGTTTTTTTGTGGTGTATTAGTTGAATAAAACCGATCCGAAAATGTCTGAAGAATCGTCTGCGGATCGCAATGTTGAAATATGGAAGATCAAGAAGCTTATCAAGAGCTTGGAAATGGCAAGAGGGTGAGTCTTTCAAAGTTTTTAAGTGTTGAATTAAGTTTTGTTTGGTATACGAAGTTGTTGGTGCCGTTCGTGGCATGTTGGGCACATGATTGGACCGAAATGCCAACGAGGCTGCGTCACTCGACACATGCGCTATGCTGCATGCGCGAATCGATGTCTGACTTGACACGCCAGCAAGTCGTCTACGTAGAGAAAGAACAATTTCCAACCTTCTACATACATTGTTTAATGACGCAGGGGGTTACATAGCTAATAACACGGTTAGGTCTAGTTTGCAACGTGCACTAACATCGATCTTACGTCAGAATCCGATGAACAAGCGACTTTCCAAATGAATATTTTCGACCATGGTTGTTGCACTGAGTTTTGCAATTCCAATTTTAAAATATATTAGTCATTGCAATTTCATTACTTTTTAAATTAGCCAGTAGTATTTGTACTCTACACGTATTTTTCATTGGATTCAGGCGATTTTATACCTTATGCTTGGAGGTTAGAGCTCTATATTGCGTTTTTTTATATTAATATTATATTACTTTCAAAATTATTCCCGTATTCATTGTCTATGTACTTATTTATATACATTAACAAGACTATAGTTATTACCATAGTTATAACAGCTTATGGGAACCCCATAAAGTTCTTGAATGTATTTGAAATCTTTGAACCTACCTACTAGGCTGGTTTAGTGGGCTGATTCCTGACTGAGGAAGTTCAGGCCCAATAGGAAATTTTCAAACTGAAGTGTACCTGGCAATGATGTCCATTGTCCAGTTGAGAATTTTATTTATAGGTATTAATTAATGTATAGCCACCTTATTAGAAATCATATTATTTTTTAGATAAAATAGGTTTTTGGTATGTATCAATAATAAACTAACTGTTGCTGACTGCTATGCTTGAGGTCCTAGGTTCAGTTGCCAGGGATTTTCTATGATATTCTTATCTGATCGAAGTTTGGCTAGTGGCAATAGGCTTGCACCCTATTATATGGCATTTAAACAAATACAACATATACTAATGTACAGTTACAGGTTGTTGGTACATCAAAAAGGTGTACATTAGTACACCTCTGCCTATACCTTTGTGGAATACTGGCATAATGATACTTCTTTTGAATCTTTTTTGGATAAAATCTACATCTAGTTGAAAAAAAAACTATAATAAATATTATGAAGCATGTACTATCGGCCAACTCTATATCTAGCCACCATAAGGGCTATACTTGTTTGCAGCGCTCGGACTCTATACTAGCAATTGGTTAAAGTAAATATTTTTTCTTTTTTTTAAATCTTCCTAACAATGTGGGTTGCCCATTAATAGTATTCTTGTTAACCCCTCATGCTAAGCTAAATGCTTGTGTTACGAGTGGGTTCACGTCGGTAGTGTAATGGGTGAGGTTTAAACCAGCAACCACATGATTGCAAGTCTGACGCCCTAACCATTAAGCTACCGCCGCTTCAAAAATTACTACTTATTTCTTTGAAGGTATTACAAAAATTATATCATAGAATGAGTTATTATTAGAAAAAAGCCTATCCATAAACATTACTGTTGTGTAGGTATTATGAAAAATAATTTTGATTAATAATTATTTTATATAATTTTGCTATAATGTGCCTAGACAGCGATTTTCCATTTAGTAGAGAAATAGCCAGATACAAACTTGAAGTTTGTGCAAACGAAACACTGGGCAAGCTTATTTTGATGTTGTGTGTACCGGCCCTTATACATGTTGCAAATTTTTATACATCCCATTCAGGGAGTTCAGCATAGGAAAAAAAATATGACTAACAAAACAATTAGCATTGTCATGGTTTTTAATTGACACCTAAAGAATGGTCTGAGAATAGATTTCCTATCTAGTTGTTTGCCTATGTCATCATAGATTGCCCATTTCAAGACTTCAGGAAGTTTGGTAGTGCATGGAGTATTGTTCCCACCTTTGTGATGGATCAGCTAAGTACTGCTGGTACTTTATTCAATTAGACCTATAGAATTTCAATTAGACCATTAATAAAACCCAAAATTGAAAAATGTTGTAAACAATCACGAAGATTGTAATGGTAAAAGGATAGAATAACATTTTAAAACCCCCCGACTAAATGACTACCGACACATACACTTACCTACACGAAAATCCGTCGGGGCTGCCATTCCCATTTTTTGAATTTCAATTTCAATCAAAATGTAACGTAATCTAAAATTAACAGTATCCAAATTCGAATAATAACATATTTTGATAGGATATTGTCTGGATTATCCGTGATGATCCGTGAGGCTATTGAAATTAAAAAACATCCAAATTTCAATACAGAAGATGGCTGTGTCTTACCACCTGCTTGGAACCCCATTATAGATTCCATAAAATCAAAATCCAAGCCCAAAACTGCAAGACCGAAGGATGCGGTGAGCTCGTTCTGCGTGAATCGGATCGCCAATAATTAACAAAAATGTAAGGTAGCTGTTAGTAATTGTAACATTAAGACGTCCAACAACTTAGTCTACCCGTGACCATGGATGCTGTAAAGGATCCGAAACGTCGGGAATCAAATAATATCAATACAACGCGATAAAATCCGTAAAAAGTAGTTTTATTTCAATGTCTAATATTCGCGTAAGTGTCAGAAATCAGTATGGACTACGATTTATTTTGGTATTACGTTTTTGTGGGCAATTCAAGCTCCGCCGAACCCTTAAGCATTCTTTTTTTTATTCGTGATAGGGTTACGCTTGACCGCCACTTACGCTTTTTTGCACCCAGCGCGTGCGCATGCTGGCTATAATTCCCTTTGTTGATAGGCAGAATGCGAAGACCTTCGCTGGCTCTCGTTATCATACGTATCAGGCATCGGTGCTTCATAATAACGAATAATTCAGAACGGCGACCCTATGAGAGGAAGAGAGGGGTCATGTTTTTAATCTGCGGGAAATCCTCATTCATCGTCACCGACGATGTCAGATAAGATGTCGCACTGTACTGTACTGATTAAAAACCTCTGTTATGAAGTCTTAACGCCCATCCAGACAATGGCCCCAATAGGTGACAGCCTTCGAGAAGGATGCGAGATAGGATTCCTATAAGGGGTCCAGCAATTACGCAGGACCACAGCCTGTCGGGGTCCTGGTGAATGTTTATTACGCGTTGTCTTCATTATGGGCAGCCAGACTCCGAGCTGCTACTGCGTATGTTGTGTTATGAAAAATCTAATAACACTGCTCGACCTGGGAATCGAACTCAGGAACTGGTGTAGCAATCGCGCTCGGGACCACTAGAGTAATGAGGCAATCAAATATCATCGTAGTAGTATCTTAATCTGTAAGTTTCTGAAATGTCCGTGGTGTGATAGTTTCATGAGTCGTCAGCTGTAGTGCATTGCTGCAATGCAGTGTGGCCTTGTCGCTAACGAGTGGGCCGCGGGTTCGATGCCAGGCGGGCACGCGCCGATGGCTCTGATTTATGAACTTTTGACTCGCTAACAACAGTTTTGCAACGATGCGAAAAGACGTTTCATGGGGCCTACTATGGGAATACAAAAACGATGTCACGTCTTACCTGAAACATCTCATATTTTCCTGCCAAGAGACCATTGTAATTGTATTTATTTTTTTATTAAAAATGCGCTTGCTCTTGACTTTAATTTTGCTTCCGGGGCAAAGACGACACGTTTGGCTTTGCAGCTGAACGGTCGGCTTCTGCGTCACGTGTTGTGGGTTTGATCCACACGGAGCAAATATTTGTATGATCTACTGGTAGCTGTTCCGGGTCTGGGCGTTTGTGTATGTGAGAATTTATATTTGTAAATGCACCCACGATACAGGAGAAAATCATCGTGTGGGGCAAAGTTTTTTTTAAAAAAAAACATGAAATCGACGTTGGAGCGAGGACACTGTGAAGTTCACCCCCTTTGAAAAGATTCGGATTGTACGTACTCGGAAATACAGACGCAAGCAAGGAGTTCCCCTCCATGGGATGTCTTTGACGCTTAGTACTTCTATATGTATATAAATAGGTACTTCGGAGCTTATCGTACGTAAGGCCAATTCCACCTCGGTTGCTCCGGCAGTCAGCAGTCCGTCGGTAGGGCCTCTTAAGGCTCGGCACCGCAGCAGCAACTCCTCTGGTGTTGCCTGTGTCTATGGGCGGCGACGACTACTTACCGTCAGGTGGTTCGTGTGCTTCTTTGCCGACTTACATACATACACTTACGCCTTTCCCCCACAGGGGTAGGCAGAAAGTATAGACTGCCACTTGCTACGATTCCTGCATACTTCTTTTGCTTCTTTCACATTCATACCGTATTATGATTAAATTGTGTTTGTAAGAGAAATTTGCTCCGCCGGACTCTTAACCAATAAAAAAAGATGTTATTTTTTTTAATTAGGAGTCTGAAACGCACAAATGTGTCGCTTCATACGTAGTCATAATTGTTTACGACTGCATCGATATTAATGCGTTGTTACAAAAAGATAATACTCTATTTTTAATCCCCGATGTAAACGAGGGGGATGTATGGCGTATAGGTGTAATAAGCGTGTGTCATAGCGTCTGCCTCATTAACCTAGAGGTCCCAATTACGACTGCTACGCTACAGGTCCGTCCTGGGTTCGTTCGTTTTCTATGAAATTCCCAGTAGCAGCTCTAAGTTTGGAATTTGTGCCCGATTAATGGCAATAGGCTCGCCCCTATAGCACCTAGAACGTACAGGCGAACTGTGGGTGTTAATTCTGTCTAACCCTTCGGGGAATACAAGCGTGATGGTATGTATGTTATATCTGTAGCATCGTAGCTCCCAAATGGATGAACCGATGTTGATATAGTTTTTATTATTTGAAAAGCGACTTGATCATCCAGTGTTCTTAGCTACAAGAAGGTAGGCAGAAACTATAGACCGCCACATCTTGCATACTTCTTTTGCTTCTTCCACATTCATGCATCTTGTCGTACGCTTGCGAGTACTACGCATCCGACCTTTTTGAAGGTCCTCGCCAATAAGATCGGCGTGTGTCTGTCTTCCGACGCTGCCGCGGCCATTCGCCTTATAACTTCTTTCAACATGCCTAAACCATCTCAGCATATTCATTCTTAGCTATTCATGAAAATAAATCAGTTTCAAAGGATTTTTTGAGACAAAGGCCTGTATTCAGATCTCCTTTACTAATAAATATAATGTTCTATTTCTTTCTATCTTTCTTTCTATATGATATAGAAAGAAAGAGTTGGTAGATAACTGTATAAGAAGGTTTTAAGATCCAAAGATACAATAAGGCCCTAAATACAAGATGCACCTCCAATGTCATTGACCTCAGATGAACTAGAGACTCAAGTGCAGGCAGGGTCGAAGCTTTCGCGCATGCGTGTGACGCTTCACGCCTGTCAAAATAAAGCAAAGGTATATAGCAGTGACAGCCTAGTCGAGTGAGGATTTATCTCTCGAAGAGAAGAATGGAGCAAATTTTGGTTGACAGACACCATTTTTATGTGCCATTAGCCTCTGCCCGCAAATTTGTCTACGTGGACTGCAGAATTGGGTCCGACCTGAATAAAAAGGTAGCTTATATGTTATTACAAACATCTCTGTGCCAATTTTATCCAGATCCGTTCAGCCGTTCTGGCGGGAAAAAGTAACGAACTATTTAGATCCCACGTAATACGGGCTGAGCCTTTTGCCATTAACAAGGCACATATCCAAACTGAGAATTTGGATATGTGTTTGTGTCACTTTGCTTGATCTGGGAATCGAATCCAGGACCGCAGTGACCACTAGACTAATGTTAGAAGTATGTAACGAATCTAGTTTACAAAACTTTGTTGCCAAATAGCCTTGCTGTGTCCCCGGTGTGGAGGTTATGAACTTGAGACATTTGAACTTCGTCCCGGGCTGGCGGCACTGGCTTTGCAATGACACGTGTAGGACATTCATTCAGGGGCTCGTGGCTAAGCTGATCAACTGATCTCCAAGGCTAAGCTACCCTCGCCGCGGTCACTGTGTGGATATGTGGCTCGGAGATAGGGTTGCCAGGACCAAAAATAAAAAAGCCGGCCCCTTTCCCCCGAAAAGTTTAAATCCCCCCGATCCCGACCCCAGGGGGAATGGCTAGTACCATTACGCTTGTATTCCTCGAAGAGTTAGGCAGAGGTGTACCAACGTACACCTACAGTCCGCCGGTGTGTTTACGTCCCATGTAATGCACGAGACTTGCCATTAGCCGGCACAAATCCCAAACCCCGAGCTTCTTTTGAGAATTTCATAGAGAAACCCTATAAAAGTGCTCGACTTGGAAGTCGAATCCAAGACCTCTAGCATAGCAGTCGCGCTTGGGACCACAAGACGACTGAGGCAGAAACGGCTAGTCTATACTAATACTCGTATTGTAAAGAGGATAGATTTGTAATTAAGTATGTTTGTAACGAATTGGCTCAAAAACTACTGGACCGATTTCATAAATTCTTTTGCCGTTACAAAGCTACATTATCACTGAGTAACAGAGGCTATATAATATCACGCTACGCCTCTTAGGAACGGAGCAGCGCGGGTGAAACCGCGAGCGGGTCGCTAGTTTCAAATAAAATTGTTACGAATACCCACTCCCCCCAAAATGTTTCCTGTGTGGTCCAGAGCTCGAACTCAAAGTCATAGATTTATTGCATACTTAATTTAAAAGTCTCAAAGTCATAGATTTATTGCATACTTAAGTTTGACAACCCGCACTAGGCCAGCGTGGTGGACTATAGCCTAATCCTTCTCATTTTGAGAGGAGACCCGTGCCCAGCAGTGGGACAATATAATGGGTTGATTATATTATGTAGTATTATCTAGTAAATTAAGTTATGTATAAATAATAGGTAGGTATTATGAATTATATAATAATATGAATTAATCTTTCAGCATTATAAATAAATAAGTAATAAAAGTTAGTAACATCACATTTAAATTGATTGCTGTTCAGACTTTTTGCCTTTTTCAGGCGTGGCAAAGTTACCTGATTATAAGTTATAGCTAGGTATATAAAAACTTATTAGAATTGACTTCCTGATTAGCCAGGCAGATCCATTCGTAGGTCTTGTTGACTTTATCAACAACAGGCGTTACTTCCCAGCGTGCTAAAAGGAAGTTATGTATTCTTAGTCTTACCCGCCTTCCCATTGGCGGAAGTTATTCAGTGATAATATTTCTTTAGTGATTTCAACATTATTCGATACTACCTGTAGCTTACGGTTGCACTCGTATTTCAAAGTTCTTTTTGAGATTATAGATAATCTATGTCCTTCTCAAAGATCTAATTGATTTCTATAATTGAATTAATCAATATTGGTTTATCCGTTTAGGTGTGAAAACATAACAAACAGAGTTACTTTCTTTCGCATTTATTATATACTAGCGAACCCCGTGGTTTCACCCGCGTTGCCCCATTCGTAAGAGTCGTAGCGTAATGCTAAACCACTTAAAACCTTCCTCTTGAATCATTCTATCTATTAAAAAAAAACCGCATCAAAATCTGTTGCGTAGTAAAGATCTAAGCATACATAAGGACGGACAGACAGCGGGAAGCGACTTTGTTTTATACTATGTAATGATACTAGCTTTTGCTCGTGAGTTCGTCTGCGTGGACTAGAATTGGGTACGACCTGGATAAAAAGCTTGTGTGCTATTTTAGGCTATAATCTATCTCTGTACCAAATTTCATCGAAATATTAAATAATTTATTTTTTAATAAAATAATATTTATAATTAAAGAGACCCTTTTGACACTTTTTTGACATTTGTCAAAAAAGGTCTCTTTAAAAACTTAAGTTTTCTAACAAAAAACAAAATGGCAGAGCACGCCAAATAATTCATATAGGTAAATTTTTGATACCTTGGGTAACATTATTGTAATTTTCGTAGGGATCTCTAATTAAAACAAAAATAATACAGCCTCTGTATCTTGCTGATAATGTAGGTTTCTATTGGTTTGGTAAAGGATTTTAAAATCTGTTTAGTGGTTTAGGCGTGAAAGCGTAACAAATAAACAAACAAACTCACTTTCGCATTTTTAATAGTTATATGGATTTGGCTGACTATTCACAAGCACTTCTGAAGATACACCACGCATTGCCAGGAGTGTAAAAGTGAATTATTCATAATAATTATATTCGCGGCGCCGCGTCGCTAACATTCCGCATACAAAGAGTCTGCAAGTCAAAAGCAATTGAAACAATAACGACTTTGTTGGCCATAAAATGTAAACTACTGTCGTGTGACGTCATTTCAAGTACAGCCTTGACATATCCAAGTTTTCCATTCTTTGACTGAAGATTTTTATAGTGGAAATATAAACATAGAACCTTTAAAAGTGCGGAAAACGATATTATTATTACTTTTACTGCCTTATTAGCCTAGTGGTCCTGAGCGCGACTGCTATGCTAGAGGTCCTGGGTGCCAGGACCCCAGGTCGAGCAGTGTTATTGGGTTATTCTATGAAATTTTCAGTAGCATTCGGAGTCTGGATTTGCGCCCGGTTAATGGCAATAGGCTCGCCCCCTATTACATGGAACTGAAATATACCGGCGAGATGCGGTTGTACATTAGTACGTCTCTGCCTAAACCTTCGGGGAATACAGGCGTGACGGTATGAATGGTAATTTTTGTTCTGATTTTTACTATGATTGATTTTGGCGCCGCTGTGAACTGATTTCTGCATACGAGCCGGTTCATGGTAAGCGGTAACCGCAGCCTATATACGACAGCAGGGTGAATATTTGAAAAACATTCGAACGTCATTAACTCCATCTCAAAGTTAAGAATGCAGATGTTTAAAAGTACAATTATGATAATGAAAACTTAAAACTACACCACTGCCGTCAAACAATAAGACAAAAATATAAACAATCTAAACTATAAAAGAGAGAACTACTATAATGTTCGAATATTCCCCCAGCAACACCAGTAACGCGTTGTCATCTTGAGACCGGGGTTAAGTCTCAATTGTCCACTAATATCACTGGCTACATTACCCTTCAATCATTATTGCTTAGCGGGAAAATATTTCTCAATGCGGTCGTACCAAACAAGACGAAGCCATTATCAAGTTCGTTTGTGTTTAGCCGACGAAATAGAATTTTGCGATCTGAATAAAACCAATTCTTGACGCAATAAACATTGGATTACAATTGGAGCTGCCCGACTGCGGAAGATTTTCTACCTTGCAGAAAATCGTAGTCAAATAACATATGCTATGTTGCTGTGCTATGTTGTTTTCCTAATGTTGAGCAAGGTCGTCAGAGTTCCGCGAGGAAGCGATGTGTTGGCATATAGGATAAGCATCACGCTATTGTCTCCTATGCTGCGAGCCCAACTATTCCTCCTTAAGTTGACAGGGTCGGCAACGCGCGAGTGATACCCCTGGTGTTCTAAGTGTCCATAGGCTACGGTAACCGCTTGCTATCAGGCGCGCTATGCGCTCTATTGGTATAAAAAAAATACGGGAAAATGAGCCTTAAGCACTGACGTCCCAAGGTGACAACCCATGACGTAGCTACAGCTCTGTGAAAATAACTGCATGTTTGAAGTCGATGTTCCAAACGGCCGCGCCTGGAAAATCACATAAGTACGTTTAAGTATAAGTGTATTTTTTATTAAAAATATATCGAAATTAGTAAGGACTAATCACGAATGCAACATAAGTATTTACGACACGAATTGTCTTTACATCGAGTTTTTCTAAAACTAGTGACAGTGTAAATTTTCCCATCTTAGTTTCCGGCGAATTTTTAACTTTTGTTTTTTTTTTTATTCGTGATAGGCTTACGCTTGACCGCCAGTTCGCCTGATGTTAAGCAACACCGCGATCTACGATGGAGCGCGCTTGCCTAGAAGAAACCGATTCACTCGTGATTTAAAGGCACCCAGATTATATCTATCAGGAAAGACCCACTCGGGAAGTGCGTTCCATATTTCAGCGGTACGCATGATAAAAGTGGACTTAAAAAGATTTGTTCGGGTTTTTTGAATGTCCACCATGAATCGATGACGCTTTTTCGTGCTTCTGGTCGTCCGATAGTGGAAAGGGCTAGGGGGGAGAAGAATAACTTTTTCGTTCATTGAATACAAACCTTATTCTAACAATTATGAAAAACAAAAAAAAAACAGCCAAATCGATCGGGCTGTTCGCAAATCGACACGGGTCCTACTCCTACGTATAACTAGTACAAGCTCAAAAATGCAACTTAAAAACAGAAATCTTAATTTAATTTTGAAATGTTTAGACCTCAACAATTCAACATTTAAAAGATTTCTGATGAACTATGTCAAACTTAAAAGTGTTAGAATCTTTTAATCGCTCGTCGTCGCTAGGACCCGTCGAAATTATGATTTTACATACTTAGGCGGATAGTTCACCTGAGCCCGCGAAATTCAAATTTCAAGTGATTTTTCGCAGTTTGTAGGTCTATAACAAGTTCTAGATTCATGGCAGTTGTAATTGCGACATTAACTATACAACATTCACTACTGACACCTTTACTTATAAATCCGTATCAAGCCAGAAACTTGGGGAAAACTGTGTAATTGGTCAAAATTGACATTTTACACTACTTTTAGCTACAATAATGATTTTTAAGCAATGGTTTTAGTTATACATTGTGAATTTTGTATGGTTAATGTCTCAATTACCATTGCCATGAATGTAGAACTTATTACGATAAGACAACCTACAAACTGCGAAAAACCACTCGAAATTTGAATTTGGCGGGCTCAGGTGAACGATCCGCCTTAAGGTGATTGATTTTTATTCATATAGATTTGACCCCTGCAAAACTTCTTGTAGAGAACTAAAGACCTTGCCCTGTTATCTCCGTCTGCAGGCTACGGTTACCGCTTACTATCAGGAGGCCTGTATGTTTGTTTGTTATCACACAAAGAAAAAGAAGAACCCATATAACAAATTGACAATCTTTACTCTGCATAGCTGAATAAACATAACACAAGCCTCTAGACTAGTCTGTAATGCGATTAGGTGTTTCTTTGTTACACGATTTCAGTAGTCTGGGGTGGGGCTACCTCCCCTTTCGCGTACGAGTATGTAGACACAGGCAGTACTGCAAAACAGTAATATTTACCTAATACATGTTTGTAGTTGTAATCTTTTTGATGTACAATAAAGAGGATTCTATCTATCTATTTGATAACTTCAACCGATATGGCCAGCTTTTAAAAAAAGAAAGAAAGAAAATGAATTTATTTGACACTATACAGTTCACACCATAACACAACTACCTACTTCACTAAATAGTATAAAACAAAGTCGCTGTCTGTCCGTCCCTATGTATGCTTAGATCTTTAAAACTACGCAACGGATTTTGATGTGGTTTTTTTTAATAGATAGAATTATTCAAGAGGAAGGTTTTAAGCGGTTTAGCGTTACGCTACGACTCTTAGGAATGAGGCAACGCGGGTGAAACCGCGGGCAGGTCACTAGTACTTAATATTATAAAGAGGAAAGATTTGTTACGAATTGGCTCAAAAAGTACTGGACCGATTTCAAAAATTATTTTGCCGTTAGAATGTTACATTATCACTGAGAAACATAGGCTATATAACATCACGTCTACGCCTCTTAGGAACGAAGCAGCGCGGGTGAAACCGCGAGCGAGACGCTAGTAATTAATATAAGAGTTTATGCATAGGTAATTTGTGTCTCGCAGCTGTGCCATATAGGTCCAGTCCAAAAACGGTCCAAAAAAGGTCTAAAAACTTTTTCGTTTTATGTGTTTTTTTATTGTTTTTATATACTTATACGAGTATTCAGACGCATCTGTTGAGAAAAGGCTGCGAGGAAGATTTAATTTTTTTTTAAGCAGGATCTCTCGCTGATTTCTCTGCAATAATTACTCTGAGCGATGAGTACCGAGCGTTTTAATAGGGGTGCCATTATTGATGGTGTAATTTTATAATACATACATACACATGTGGGGTGGTGGCGTGGTACACGCGGCGTCTCGATCGATACCCGGCCCCCGCACTAGCCACATAGATACCAAAGCTGTGTTTGAAACTGCTTTGCAAATTAGTTTTACGATTAGAATAGTGCTGTAGTTGTTCGTCTGGGTACCACACTGTATATTTTATATCGGTTTCTTATTCAGAAAAATACGTCACAAAGATTTTCTCCTATATCGTAGGTATGTTTAGATAACACAATAAAGCGCTGATAACAAAAATAAAAGATATACAAACTATTATTAAACCATCGTTAAGTTGAATATCCAAAAAACCTTTCTTAGTGTTCGTCTAGGGATGAGGAATAGGGTAGTTCTAAGATGGGTACCGGGTCATGCGGGCATCATTGGCAATGAACGTGCTGATGAACTCGCAAGGGCCGGGGCTAGTAGCACGCAGCAGGGACCAGAGCCCTTCTGTGGAATACCAAAAGCCCTAGCACAAAAAACCCTGACTGATCTTAGCTTTGAGAATGCCATCAAGCTATGGTCGGAATCGCCAGGCATGAACCACTCCAAAGCTTTAATTAAAGCCTATAATAAAAGGCACTCAGGCCATTTATTAGCGCTAAGTAGGAACAGTCTGCGCATTGTGAGGAGAGCCTTAACAGGACATTGTTGTTTAAACAAGCACATGTTCAAACTGAGGTTGAGCGATACGCAAACCTGTCGACGCTGTGAGGAGGCTGTTGAAACGCCACTCCATCTGCTTGGGGAATGCGGATCGCTAATACACAAGCGTAGTGTTCATCTAGGGAAACACATCTTAAGCCCGGATGAAATAAAGGATTTCTCCCCTAAGAAAATCCTGCAGTTCATAATAGCTGCAGGATTCAGCGGTGAACGCTAAATCAACCAGTGGCGATCACAATAGACCGATAGCGGTCGCAGTGATACTATAGCCGCAATTTAATAATAATAAAAAAAAGTTC
This sequence comes from Acronicta aceris, assembly GCA_910591435.1. Taxonomy (NCBI): domain Eukaryota; kingdom Metazoa; phylum Arthropoda; class Insecta; order Lepidoptera; family Noctuidae; genus Acronicta; species Acronicta aceris. The sequence continues at coordinate 3,487,798 of OU342786.1, read as the reverse complement.
TCGTCTACAGTCCAAAAGGAACCAGCATGCAAACTTTCAGGGAACGCACAGCCGAAACTACAGGACTAGCTCCTGTAGTTTCGGCTGTGCGTTGATACGTCAGTCAGTAAAGTTCTTCTTTTATATATTTAAATAGATTAATTAAGCCCTCACATATCACACCGTGATTGTATTGAGCTCGTTACGTTTTAAAAGATCTATCACTCGCTGTCTGCAACGCGTGACCTAAAATATGCATACCTATAACAGATAAGAGCGTACTTCCTGGCTATTCACCTTGGCGGCGCGGGCGCAGCGGTTGATCATGACATTGAACGATGCGGCGATCATCTAATTAAGAACAAATTGTTTTATGTAACCATGGTTACGTCACGCAAAGGGTTGCCAGGCCCGATCATAGAAAAGCCGGACACAGATACATATTTTGCCTCAAAAGTCTGACACTGGATTAAAAAAAAAACATATTTTTATTTGTGTATTTATTAATATAAATCATTTGTCATGCGAATCCGTGTGATCCGCTCGCGTGCTTGCTTTCGGCATCATTTGACGGAAAAAGGTTGACCAAAAGCCGGACATGTCCGGCCTAATCCGGAAATCTGGCAACCGTACACACGTAGCTATTTGAGTGTCTCATAATATTATGAAAGCTGTCTGTATCGACATGGTTTGCTTTTCAACTTAGTTGCGATTTTATGATTTAAGCAAGACTGGCCCAGTAACCACGCTGGATGTCACCATGACCTCCCATCTTAAAATTAATATTATCATACCATCACGCCTGTATTAAGCGTTAGGTAGAGGTGTATTTATGTACCACCCACTGTTAGCCGGTATGTTTAGGTCCCATATAATAGGGGGCGAGCCTATTGCCATTAATCTGGCATTCAAACTCCGAGCTGCTACTGAGATTTTCATAGAAAAACCAAGAATAACACTGACTCGAATCGACCTGGGATTCGAACCAGCTACGTATATCTTAATAAAAATGGCCTGCTTTAACTTCTACTTTACTCAAATACTATTTCTTACTTTCCAGGAATGGAACCTCGATGATTTCTCTGATCATTCCACCCAAGGATCAGATCTCGCGGGTGTCCAAGATGTTGGCCGATGAATTCGGGACGGCGTCCAACATCAAGTCGCGAGTAAACCGTCTATCTGTGCTGGGCGCTATAACATCAGTACAGCATCGTCTCAAGCTATATACTAAAGGTAATGTGTACATCATATATCATCCTAACATAGGGTTACCAGACGTCATCGCGTCAGAAGTTTTCTGACATGTCAGGAATTTTACCCATTTGTCAGGAATGCGGCCGGAATTTGACGAAATGAAAATGAAATGAAATGATATTTATTTCTGTAAATAGATCTCTCAAGGATACTTTTACATGTCTTTTTTTAAGTACTAGATGGTGTCGGCATTTCCTAGCTGACGACCTCTGAGAAGAAACACCGAAACAAACTCAGAGAATCATGGTCTCTTTTGAAGTCCAGACATAATAGTATAAGAATATGTGAGTGATACAATGCAGGGCAGTGTCTGAAATGGCCTTTTGAAGAAAGATCCATAGCGGCTTTGAGTAGACCAGTCCCATCCGACGGCACGCATGCATCAGACATTGCGTAGCTCGACCATATTATAGGGAGCTCTACAATCCGTCACACACCGATACCAGATCGGCGGAACATTTGCGTAGGCCACATAAAAAAATCTCGAAGCCACCAGACAGTTAAAAGTTAAAAGACGTTGCCTACAGACGACGATCCCCATACGGAGCAAATATTTATATGAGCTACGGGTAGTTGTTCCAGGTCTGGGCATTTGTGTATGTGAGAACTTGTGTTTGTAAACGCACCCACGATACAGGAGAAAATCCTAGTGCGGGGCAAAGTTTAATAGAAACAAAAAGAAAAATGTCAGGATTTTTTTAATTTGACAGGTATTTTTAAAATTTGTATCTGGTAACCCTATCCTATCATTTTTCTATCTATACTTCATTTACTATTCGGAATCATTTCCGTATTAATATTTAAATATGAATCGCTTAAACGGCGAAGGAAAACATCGTGGGGAAAACTGCAGGTTGAGTGCAGTGCTGAAGCGTGTGAACTCTGCCAACCTGTTCTGTTGTTTTTATTATCTTTGTGTAATAAAAAATAATGCCTCATTAGTCTATTGGTCCCAAACGCGACTTCTACGCTAAAGGTCCTGGGTTCGATCCCCAGGTTGGGCAGTGTTATTGGGTTTTTCTATGAAATTCTCAGCTTAGCAGCTTGGAATTTGGCATTTGTGCCTGGTTAATGGCAATACGCTCGCCCCCTATTACATGGGATCTAAACATACTGGCAACCTATGGGTGTACATGTGTACGCCTCTGCCAAACCTTTCGGGAAATACAGGCGTGATGATATGTTTGTTATAAGGCACTGTACGATTCTTCTCTGTGTTTATTTTGTTTTAATATTATATTCAATTAGCTGCACTCCGCGGTTTCACCCGCTAAAAAATGACGGGCTTCCATACAAACTTCCACCCCTTTTTAGGGTTCCGCACCCAAAGGGTAAAATGTGACTCTATTACTAAGATTCCGCTGTCCGTCCGTCTGTATGTCTGACAGTCTGTCATCAGACTGTATGATGTATCTCATGAACCGTGATAGTTAGACAGTTGAAATTTTCATAGATGATGTATTTCTGTTACCGCTATATTAACAAATCAGAATCAAATAAATATTTAAGGGGGCTCCCATACAACAGACATGATTTTTTTGCCGTTTTTATAGATACAAGAGTACAGAACCCTTCATGCGCGAGTCCGACTCGCACTTGGCCGGTTTTTCACCACCATAGGGGTTAAATTTCCAGAAATCTTATCATAGTGCTCGTCTACAGTGCAAAAAGAACCAGCATGCAAGCTTTCAGAGGTCTATAGCTCCTGGAGTTTCGGCTGTACGTTGATACATCAGTCAGTCAGGTTCTTCTTTTATACATATACATATACAACGTAACTGAATAAGTGCAAGACCTCGAACAGGTCGATTAGAATATCGAGTCATAATTATAATAACGAAACCCGAAAGTCAATTTGAGACATGTAAGCATAATTTTTTCAAGAAATTTGTTATATCAGCTAAACATAAAACTTGTGGCCGTACCACAATCGTACTCGCAACGACTACCGATATCGATGCGCACGCGCACACAATAACAATTTGTGCAAATAAGTTTCAGTTTTCCATACCTCGACTCACTAATGGACCAGGGGCCCATTTCTCAGTTATTATAATTATCTTTACGGGAAAAATTAACACATATTAAAAACATCAATTCAGTAGTCGATTCTGAACAACTACTTTCAGGTGTTGCGCTTATTCTGTTACAGGTTGTATACTCAATGAACTTATAACTTAGGTATATGTCTCACTTGTGCAGCTGAATAAATATTTCTATCTTTAAGTTAATTCTCTACTTATTTCCACATCTCCTTTCCAGTGCCCCCAAACGGCTTAGTCATCTACTGCGGCACGATCGTCACAGAGGAAGGCAAGGAAAAAAAAGTTAATATCGACTTTGAACCATTCAAACCTATCAACACTTCGCTGTACCTATGTGATAACAAATTTCACACGGAAGCCCTGACTGCGCTCCTAGCTGACGACAACAAATTCGGGTTCATTGTCATGGATGGTAATGGTGCCCTGTTCGGTACGCTGCAGGGTAATACTCGGGAGGTCAGTTCCATTTTAATTTTAGTACGGTCAAAATAACTATATACGTTTAGGGTTGCCAGGCCCAACAATTAAAAGCCGGACACATATTCATATTTAGCCGGACACTGCCGTGAAAGCCTGACACATTTTATTGAGCTTAAATATAAATAAATACAATCATAAATTAGTTACACAGGGCGGCGGTAGCCTAATGGCTAGGGCGTCGGATTTGCGATCATGTGGTTGCCGGCTTAAAACCCACCCATTACACTACCGACGTGAACCCACTCGTAACACAAGCATTTAACTTAGCACAAGGGGCTAAAAAGAATGAAGAACGACCCACATTGCTAGTAATCTTAAAAAAAATACACAGACTAAGAGGCTTATACTAGGTATAATACCAATGTTTCAAGCCAATATTTCTTACGGATCTAAAACAAATGCTATAAAATAAATTTAATAATTTTCGATTGTAAATGTACCGCGCGCGCGCGCGCGTGTGTGTCTGTGTGTGTGTGTGTGTGTGTGTGTGTGTGTGTGTGTGTGTGTGTGTGTGTGTGTGTGCGTGCGTGCGTGCGTAGGCGCATGTGTGCGACATGAATAATAATTTTATTTTAAGTGGTATTAAAAGAAATAAATGGTACTGTTATTAAGTATGAGTCGCTCGCGCGCTTTAGTTTGACTTCTTTTGATGGGGCCAAAAACTTAACAAAAGCCTGACAGGCTGGACTTGTATATATTTGGCCGGATACGGCTGTAAAAGCCGGACATCTAGCAAACCTATGCACGTCTGAAGTTACCCGCAAGTGAAGAATTTTTTTTATTTAGTTCCTTACAAATATCCTTACAATGCGATATTGTAGCATATAATATAGATATAAAGTGTAATATGTATACAAATGTTTCGCATTCTTGAGTATTGTCATTGGTAATTTCGATATAATGCTCAAAAACACTAGTGATTTTCTGCGCGGTCGTTCGAAACGGTATGCAATAAATATACGATTATGATTAAGATCCTCATCCATTTACCTCAGGTTCTCCACAAATTCACCGTCGACCTGCCGAAGAAGCACGGACGAGGTGGTCAGTCAGCGCTGCGTTTCGCTCGTCTGCGTATGGAGAAGCGTCACAACTACGTGCGTAAGGTGGCCGAGGTGGCCACTCAGCTGTTCATCAGCGCTGACCGGCCCAATGTGGCTGGTTTGATCCTCGCTGGTTCGGCGGACTTCAAGACTGAACTGTCGCAGTCCGATATGTTTGACCCGGTGAGTAATTTTTGCTATACACTACACTCTTTGCGCTGTAGCATGGTGTGGGTGACAGTTTCAGTAACATTTCGTTTCACTCTTGAAGGTTGCCGCGATTTACAAAGTATGGCTTAGTAATTTAGCTGTACAACATTCGTAATATATTAAATCATTAATAATTGAAATAAAACTACTTTTTACGGATTTTATCTTGTTGTATTGATATTATTTGATTCCCGACGTTCCGGATCCTTTACAGCATCCATGGTCACGGGTAGACTAAGTTGTTAGACATCTTAATGTTACAGTTCCTAACAGCTACCTTACATTCATTAATAATTGTAGTAAATTAAATTAAACTCAACCAGAATGCCATAAGAACGTCATACAGGCAACTGTCACCCGCACCATGGTACAGCGTAAAGAGTATAGACTGATTATATAATGTCGGCCGATCGAGATTTGTCTGGGCAAATCATGATGAGCCGACATTTCGCGATATGGTCGATTACTTCAGGATGTGAACCTAATCTTCTTCGGTGTAAGTACGTACAATAGCTACAATTGAGTGCTGGTGTTCATTGTGTGGTCACAGACTCCAAGTTCTAACCTAACCTAATAAATATTTATATTTCGTGTGGCGATGTGCTCAGGCAGATCTCGATAAGCAAACTCGTGTTAATTACACTATTTATAACACATATTAAAAACCACTGTAATCGATTCGATAGTATTCTGTTACAGGTTGTATAAGAGTTCTATCGATGATTTTTTTTTCTTACACACCATCACGCCTGGTCTCCCCGACTGGCTCAGCAACCATGGTGAATTTCATTATTATTATCATAACATACCATCACGTATTAAAGGTTAGGCGTATTTATGTACCACCCACAGTTCGGCTGGTATGTTTAGGTCCCATGTAATCGGGGGCGAGCCTATTGACATTAACCGGGCACAAATCCAGACTCCGAGCTGCTACTGAGAATTTCATAGAAAAATTCAATAACACTGCTCGACCTGGGGATCTAACCCAGGACCTCTAGCGTAACAATCGCGCTTGCGACCACTAGACTAATGAGGCAACAAATAATTATTTTTTTCTTATCCTTTTCAACAGCGTCTGCAAGCCAAGATAATCAAGTTAGTGGACGTGTCGTATGGTGGTGAGAATGGGTTCAACCAAGCCATCGAGTTGGCCGCCGAGTCGCTACAGAACGTGAAGTTCATCCAGGAGAAGAAGCTTATTGGCAGATACTTCGATGAGATCTCTCAGGTGAGAGCAATCCTTTGATTTAATATTCAGATGGCACGTTTTGCGTAGCGGCTGAGCGATCGGCTTCTGCGCCACGAGTTGCGAGTTCGATCAAATATTTGTAAGACCTATGGGTAGTTGTTCCGGGTTTGGGTGTTTGTGTGAGAATTTGTGTTTGTAAAAGCACCCACGGTAAAGGAAAATATCCTTGACTAGTGTGGGGTAACGTTTTTTAAAAAAAGACACGGTCACACATGTATTCCCAAAGGCCTTGGGTCTCATCATGAAGAAATAATATCATATAAATAAAATACCTAAAATAATAATTAAAAAACACACTTATTAAAATTGATTTAAAATAGAATAATATCGTTAATAAAGGAAAACATTAAATTATCATCAAATTAAAAATACAATATAATATAATATTAATCTTATTAATCCTAATATAGTTTCTAAAATTCAACTATTTTATTAAATAATACGAAATAACTATAATAATATAAATAGCAAAAATAATACAAACTTATAATATTACAAAGTTTATATTATATAGTCATAAACACAAGTTCCTCCTCTCTTCTACATTTGCCGTGCCTGACAAGGCCCACACATGTTTCTTCTTATATTATTGTTATCATCTATTTAACTTGTGGAGTGCAATAAATGTATTGAGTATTGAAATAAAAACTAATCTCAATATATGAAGCTACGGGTATTGATTTTGGTATTGAAGTTAGTGTTAAATTTGGAAAATATAAAAATTTGATCTTAAAAAATATAACTACGGACTTTAAAGATCCCCAAAGAAAATGGATTATTATGGCTCTTAAATGGCTATGGCTATTATAAAGCTGAAGAGTTTGTGAACGCGCTAATCTCAGGAACTACTAGTTAGAATTGAAAAAATCTTTGTGCTGGATAGTCCATTTATCGAGGAAGGTTATAGGCTACATAACATCACGCTACGACCAATAGGAGCGGAGCAGCGCGGCTGAAACCGCGGGTGTGTCGCTAGTAATCCATAATTTTACATTCTTGGTAAATATTTTTTTGCTGTCAGAGTTAATAGATGTCTTGTTGTTTTTTGTGAAGGACAGCCTCATTAGTCTAGTGGTCTCAAGCACGACTGCTACGCTAGAGGTCCTGGGTTCGATCCCCAGGTCAAGCAGTGTTATTGGGTTTTTCTATGAAATTCTCAGTAGCAGCTCGGAGTCTGGATTTGTGCCCGGTTTATGGCAATAGGCTCGCCCCCTATTACGTGGGACCTAAACACCGGCGAACTGTGGGTGTACCTTAGTACGCCTCTGCCTAAACCCTTTGGGGAATACAGGCGTGATAGTAGGTTGTTATTTTTTCTGAGATTTATAATTTGTAGTGTAAAACTATAGTTAGGGTTATAATAAAAACAGTAACTCAGTTTTAATTATTTTTTTTCAGGACACCGGCAAGTACTGTTTCGGTGTGGACGATACACTTCGCGCCCTCGAGCTCGGTGCTGTGGAGACCCTCATCTGTTGGGAGAACCTTGACATCCAGAGGTGAGTCCTGAATTAGCTGTACCTAAAGAGTACCTGTTGAGAGGTATTACCTTGCGAAATCGCATGGATCATCTGCCTCAAGGTATGTATGTATCAATGTGGACGTAGCAAAAGATGTGTACTTCACGTAGCGAAACTGGTCTGTATGTCAAGTTCTCCAGCCTAAACCGCTTAAAATAAATTTTTGTATTTTTTTTTTATTCTTGATAGTCGAACTGGCGGTCAAGTTACACTTGACCAGTTCGCCTAATGTTAACCGACATTGCGATCTACGATGGAACACGCTTGCCTAGAAGAACTCGTGACTCACTCCGATTCACTCGTGATTTCAAAACAATCGCCACGAGTTGCGAGTTCGATCAAATATTTGTATGACCTATGGGTAGTTGTTCCGGGTCTGGGCGTTTGTATATGTGAGAAATTGTGTTTGTAAACGCACCTACGATACAGGAGAAAATACTAGTGTGGGGCAACGATTAAAAAAAAAAAAAAAATAGATTATATCCATCGAGGAAGACCCAATCGGGAAGCGCGTTCCACATTTCAGCGGTACCCATGATAAAAGTGGATTTAAAGCGTTTCGTTCGGGTTTTTGGAATATCCACCATGAAACGATGTCGGTATAGATTTACATTGGAACTGGGTGAAGAAATTTGGGTCAAAAACGTTGTTGAAATCCATGTGAAACAGCAGGAAACAGCTAGTATTTTATATTTGCAATGTGTTTTCAGATACGTGCTGAAGTTACACGCCACCAACCAGGAGACCATCCTGCATCTCACTCCTGAACAAGAGAAGGACAAGTCACATTTCACCGACAAAGAGGTATAGACATAATATATATGTATTATAAACATAACATACCATCACGCCTGTATTCCCCGAAGGGTTAGGCAGAGGCGTACTAATGTACAGCCACAGTTCGCCGGTATGTTTAGGCCCCATGTAATAGTGGGCGAACCTATAGCCATTAACCGGGCACAAATCCGGACTCCGAGCTGCTACTGAGAATTTCATAGAAAAACCCAATAACACTTTGCTCGACCTGGGGATCGAACCCAGGACCTCTAGCGTAGCAGTCGCATTTGGGACCACAATACTAATGAGGCAGTCTTTTTTATATTAGGTATATTAGTTTTAATCCATCTTCTCTCCTGTTCCAGAGTGGCGTGGAGTTGGAGCTGGTGGAGTGTCAGCCGCTGCTGGAGTGGCTCGCGAACAACTACAAATCCTTCGGCGCCACGCTGGAGATCATCACCGACAAGAGTCAAGAGGGAAGCCAGTTCGTGCGCGGCTTCGGTGGCATCGGAGGTGGGTACATTTTGCTACGTTAGGCCCGACGCCCTCTGGCGGCACGGCAAGGGATTTTCTGATGACGAATTATATATAATACGTATGTTTATGGAGGCTGCAAATCGATCGATTACGAAAAACGTAGCTGTTTTTGACAAAGTAAATAAACAAAACTTCATAAATATATAATTCCGATGTGCGTATGTTCTCGAAAACAGCTGTGGCATTTTCCATAAAATTTATAATTGAGAGTTTACAAAGACGAAAATTCGATCCAGGTGATCTTAGGTCTCTTCTGGGAAAAAAGTACAACACAATATATTATGTATTTATTATAGTACCGTTCGTTACCTGAAAATCCTTTGCCCAATTAATAATTAGTCTTCTTAATTATGTTAGTAACAACTAAATCCCCCACGGAGCAAATATTTGTATGATCTACAGGTAGTTGTTCCGGGTCTGGGTGTTTGTGTATGTGAGAATTTGTGTTTGTAAACGCACCCACGACACAGGAGAAAATCCTAGTGTGGGGCAAAGTTTAAAAAAAAAATATATACCAAAACTATTATGTATGTATGCACTACTGTATACGTTACTGCCGCACTCACAGACATTCATGTATGTTAATGGAGCATTAACTAATCTATGATCTGAAGTTGATTGGTATAAATTGTCATGGTGGTTTAAAATACGATATAGTCCTGCATAACAGGGCCCAAAGTTTACTATTTTATTGTGTCAAACAAAATCTTCATTTAGTCACTTCAGTTGTTGATTTTAGATATATTTGGCTTCAAAATCTGTCAGTCCTTATGTGACAGTCATTCAATGCCATTAAACGACAATTAAAGGCATAATGTTTTATTTCAATTAGACCACTAAAATAAAATAGGTACCTACTGAAAAGTCAAATCTAGTTGATAGAATTATATTCTGGTAATAGCAGCATTGGGTCCCAGAATATCTACTTGTTTGTAGAGTAGTAATTAACGATAATTGACGTGTCTGAGTGCTGTTGTTACACCTTATATTACTAACTAAATTGTATATTTCTTTTTTTACTTGCTGCTCGGAACACCTAACGCCGATGGATTTTAATACACGTAAATATAAAAATGAAACAGGAATTCTTCGCTACAAAGTGGATTTTCAATCTCTACAGCTGGACGAGCCGATGGACGATGTAGACCTGGACGACTATTAAAAAATAGACGATTCACTTATTTGAAAAAAAGACACAAAAAAAACCATTACAATACTCGATAGGATTACCATGCTTGCGTAAATTATGTGAACTTTAGCGCGCACTGGGCGATAAAGACATACTTTTTGAAAATTTTTGTTGATACGGTAGTCTGAATCATGCGTCTCGGCATTTTTATTTGATATACTAACTACCAAAATACAGATAAAAAAAGATATAGGCCTAAAAATTATCAATGTTTTGGTGGTGATACCATTTTCCTCTCCAGAAATGAAGTAAATGGACAGTAAAAAGCTAATTTTAATAGATCATCGATCAGCACTAGAATACTTTAACCATTTTATGTACAGTCGCCAAAGAGGGAGATGGAGAGATTTACGTGGGAGAGCCAGGCTTCGGCACGAATGGGCCGGCTCGACCGGAGTGATACCACGGCCTCACAGAAAACTGGCGTTAAACAACGCTTACGTTGTGTTTCGCCGAGTGAGTGAAGTTACCGGAGGCCCAATCCCCTTTTAAAAGGTCGGCAACCCACTTGTGACTCCTCTGGTGTTGCGGGTGTCCATGGGCGGCGATAATCGCTTACCATCAGGCGATCCGTCTGCTCATTTGCCCTTCTATCCCATAAAAAAGAGGTATACAGGTTAACAACATTTGTATTTTGACAAAAATAATGTAATAACTCGATCGGTTACTTCTAGGCAAGCGCGCTCCATCGTAGATCGCAGTGTCGCTTAACATCAGGTGAACTAGCGGTCAAGCGTAAGCCTATCATGAATAAAAAAATAAACTTTTGTCCACTGCATTTACCCAAAATAGATCATTATGAGAAAAACTTGGGTATTTTTTTTTATAATGTGTAAACATCTACGCTGACACAATAGAATAAACTAGACATCTTCGCAATTAATAATAATATAAAATATATTTCATTAATTTGTCCATATATTCTATTCGTTGTAAAGGTCTTAAAAACTATGCCGGGACGCATTATTTCTAATGGCACTACTGTAATTAACGTAATGTTTTTCGGGGCCCGACTTAACGCTATCTGGGAGCACGGTAGTGCCCCCGCCAAGACGAACCTAAGTAAGCAGCGGTTAAATCACAATTTCTTATAGATTTACAGTTGTGACAATTATTAATTTTAACGTTAAAAACTTACGGCGCATGCGCTGCCGGTCAGCGTAAACTGTACCAACCTAAAAACTTTAAAGGCCCCGAATGCGTTACCTAATTGAAAAAAAAAATGATTTGTGCCTTAACTATTTTATTTACAAATACTTGATTTGAAAGGACTAATCTCGAATTTATAATTGCGTTTTGTTTCAAAAAGAAACGGTGTGGATTCTTAGATGGTCGGATCTAAAAACCAAAGTGTCTCAGATGTAAAGCAATATAAACTTTATTCTTAGAATCATAGGGCTATTTGTCGTTGGATAAGTCTTAATTTTGAAACTAATATTTTTAAACATCGTGTAACATAATGAATCGGCTACTGAATCAATTTCGGTCATTTTTAATTACTATGATACATTTTTAATAATTACAGTCGTCCTTTACCTAAACAGTCGAAACAAACGATAATGAAACCTAAGTCAAGGCAATAAGACTTTTTAGATGCAGTTATAAAGAAATTCCGTCATTCAATATAAAATAAACAAAAATGTGTCTTATTTTAATCAATTTAAAGTCTTTACGAATACATTTATAAAACTAAACTATCAACACAAATGCACAAAAATGACCGAAATCGATTCAGTAGTCGATTCGGACCAAATTACTTTCAGGGTGTGCGTTAATTATGTTGCATGATGTATATGTCACCGTGTAATTCTACTAGTGTTGTAAAAATGAGCGCAGAGCGTTGAGCGCCGAGCGATCAGCGCTGACTCGACATTCGTGAGGCTTAAAAACTCGAGCGTTCATAGCTCAAGCGCTCAAGTCTCACGAGCTTTGAAAGCGTGGACTAAGCTTATCTTATATCTTATGCGGGGCCGAAGCAGCAAGATCTCAGTGCACTTCGACCCAATGGGACTTTTTGCGCTTCCCCTAGATACCTATTCCTCATCCTCACCCAGTTCTTCAAATAGCTCTTCCTGGACTAAGCTTAGACTCCAAGCTCGTGAGTCTAGAGCGTTTGTTCGGTTAACGCCCGAGTCTTCAAGCCTCACGAGCGCTCAACGCCCGGCACTCAACGCTCAGCGCTCATTATTACAACACTTAATTGTATTGCGCCGTGTGTTTGTAAATAATCGATCGAAATTGTTAACTGACGATCACGAAATTACAATATGACGCGACGCGTACAGGTTCGATAGTTTATGAGCCAATCAATGCTCAGTATTATAACTTGGCTCCAACTCTGCTATTTTATTATGTGTCAGAATCGATATTCAGTGGCTCCAGAATAGGCTAGCTGATTGATATTTTTAATAGGCTTATAAAAATATTGACTATACAAACAGAGCCGAATATCTAACCAAGAAAAAAACAAAGAAAGTTTTAATTTTTATGCTAGACAGAGAGCTTACTATTGTACGTTGTCACGTCTATCCGTGCATGCGCCATATAAATTCTATACTGACATTGGTTTTGCGGGAAAGAGATAGAGCGTCTTCACTCAATCCCCACCAAAAACATTAAAAGCTTATATCTTATAACTTTACGACCTGATTTAAATTATTTTTTCAGTCTACTAATTATTTCTAATAACATTTTTCAATAGGACCATTATTTAAAAAAATCAAAGACCACTAAACTACCCTATTGTCGATTTTTAATAATTTTGTCTATTGAATCTGTCAGTTCTTATGTGAATTGGCGGCTATTCTGGTATAATTGGGTACTTAACTATTGTTTGATTTATTAAAAACTAGCGGCATGCCCACAGTTTCACCCGCGTTGCCCCATTCCTAAGAGCCGTAGCGTAATGTTATATAGCTTAAAACCTTCCTCTTGAATCACTCTATCTATTAAAAAAACCGCTTCAAAATCCGTTGCGTAGTTTTAAAGATTTAAGCATAGGGACGGACAGACAGCGACTTTGTTTTATACTATGTAGTGATGACAGATTTAGTGAAAAATTTAATGAAATACAATTCGTGTTCTGAAAAAATAAAGTTTCTTTCCCGCAGAATGAGTGTTAGAATGGGATCTGTATTACGCAGCGAATTATTACGTCACGATTCTCTACAGTAAGTTCTCAAATTAAAATGCTTGTAACTTTTTCACCGTATGTTTGTACCGATTTTATTTATTTATTTTTTATTTTTTTATCAACAAAAATTAATATCAGCTAATAACAGTCAAGTAGCAAATTTAAATAGCAGTCATCTGATATTTTGAGTTTGTATCGACGGTTAAATCGTGAACATTTCTCTGATTGGTCGGTGCTTGTTGGTAACACGTGTTTGCGGGTATACAATCACGTGACCAAATTCAACCAATTAGAGCGCTTCGTTCTTCGCCTACTAACAATTTGACGGCCGGCCGCCGTTAGATTGTAAACTTAATGCGTCATATTGTAACTTCAATGTCTCTTGCGTATTTCGTCAATTTATAATTTCGCTGGATTAATTATAAATATACGATATTTAAAATTTCGTGGCGTTGTAGCTACATAAAATTATTTGATGTAATTTATTTAGCTTTGTTGAGTTCATTAAGTGTGCAAATTAACTTTTCGCTCGTAGGGGGAACGGCTAAGAATACAAAAAAAGCTTCACAAGAAACGCGTGTTGCCAAATTAAACACAGCACACTTTGGTGGTTGAGTCTAGTAATACTCCTAGCTACCTACCAAATATTTACACCAAATAGTTTGCGGTTTTATTAATATTATAAAACGTCTTATAAACCTATAGCTATAATATGTTTGGTCTTGTTTTCACACGTGAGATTTTGTGAAAGGTAATAGAAGACAAAACATGTTATAGCTGTGGTAAGTTCAGTAGACGTTTTATACGGTAATGTGTATGTAAAAGCCAGAGCTCCAGCAAATACCCAATGCGCGATAAGTTGAGACTCGCGTGGAATGCGTCTATCCCGCTACCCCTTTCACTTCCCCTCAGGCGCCCGTGTCGTACTGTAGGCAACGCAATTTTATTACTAGCGTAATAATACGCTGTGAAATGCAATTATAATACCGTCCGATTGCAATTCAAATTGTGAAATTTTCGCATTGCATTTTACATTGCAGTGTATAAAGATAAACATTCGCTGTCCCCGTCGTCATAGGCAAAATTAAAAAATAGCTCAGATGAAATCACGGGCGGAGATTTGTTGTGATATATTTTGTGCACTGTACAAGCACGCGTTTGTGACGTCACTGCGCTCAGGTCTCAACTTATAGCGCACGGGCAGTGAATGACACGTGCTATATCTTAGAGGCTATTTCTGCTTACCAGCACGCAAAACTACGGTCATTGAACACAGCATTAACAAAAAATCTTGCAAACGATTTTGACCGATAAAGAAATTTTGTTTGCTAGCTTGCATTATGAAAGGCCTATTGATCCGGGACGCCATGGCGTTGCAACCAAATCATGTTATGGCCAACTACTCAACCGGCCAAATACTCAACCGCTACTCAATTTTGAGTCTCGTGCTGTCTCTATCTCTTTAAGTCAAAATGACTTGCTGACAGCACGAGATTTAACGGCATCTTAAAATTAAGTAGCGTTTATTCTTCATAAAAATATTAAACGTGTTCCTTATGGCTGAAATGTGTTTTTTCTTGACCCTATCACGTGCATAACAAGAGAAAATACATTTTAGTTTAGGTTTATTACACGTTTTGTTTTAATGAATAAGGCCGCTTGTATATGCCTACATACGGCGGAGGCCGTCCATCTCGTTGGAGGTCGTCCCACATTGCGTTTTCAGGTGTATCTTAATGTTGCCTTTGATAAAAAATATTGATTTCTGTGCTGCCAACACTGCCACAGTTTCGTAACTGGTGCCTGGAAGCGCAATCATGGCGTTTCGCTAAAGTAGGCCCCTCCAACTCCAACGACTCGACTGTTTCTAGTACGATGCTCTTATAGCCCAATGGAAGTTTCTTATGGGAAGATATGATGGTTTAGAGAATGATATCTGTGACTTGAATACATAACTATTTTTTTAAACTTAGTATCTGTTCATGGTAGTGCTCACTTTAGGCAGAATAAAAAATATTATTTAACAAAAACAAACTTCATAACCACCAATTATAACTTTGGCGTTCGACAACTTTCCGCCTTATTATTAAAGTGATTAAAGTCGAAGATTGATTAACCGCCATTATCATATTGTCGTACCTATGTTTATCATATGAACTTAATTTAAATTTATTTTATTGGCACGTATTACATACAGATACTTAGTTAAAAAAGTGCTTATGTATTCATGTAGGTACAGTCAGCAGCAGAAATATCTGAACGCATAACCTGTTCAAAATTATCTGAACAACTAAGAAAATTGATGCGTATCTCAATGACGGAAGGTATATTTCAGAATGAACATGATCATATCTTAATGGTATAAAATTCGTGTCAGGATGATTGTTGAGGTGTACTATTTTCATTCTGAAACATACCTTGTATGATTGACGAATAGTTCCATTTCGCCTAGTTTTATTAGATCGTTTTAAACAGTTAATACATCCAGATATTTCTGATGCTGACTGTACTAGGTACAGTCAACAAAAGATTTAGGTATGCAGGCAGCTATACGGTACATTGTGTCAAAACGCAGGTGGTGTCAGCTACCTCAATCAAACCCTTTGGCGGATAATTATTTAAAACGTAATGTATGTCAAGAAACGTATCGCAACTTATCATAATACTAGCGGCCCGGTACGTGCTTCGCTACGTATAAAGCGAAATACAGCGGACAGCGGACAAAACCATTCACACACACAAAAAATTTCATCAAAATCGGTCCAGTCGTTTGATCTAAACCATTCCCAGATCCCCTTGAACACACACAAAAAATTTCATCAAAATCGGTCCAGTCGTTTGAGAGAAGTTCAGTGACATACACACTCACAGAAGAATTATATATATAAAGATACTGGCTTAACTAATAAGAGTACAGTTTTGGTAGGATCGCGACAAAGTAATCTATAAATTATAACACTGGACTAGTTATTGGCAAATATACACCGTGACATTTAAGTTGTTTTAGAGCCGAAAGGACGGTATTATACTCATCATTAGGAATACCTTTTACTATGGAACTAACCCTGAAGTCATGAAAAAAAATACAGCTGTTCCATACATTTGTATACACTGTACTCGACAAAATGTATGGAGCAGCTGTTTTTTTCGTGATTTCAGGGTTGGTTCCATAGTAAAAGGTATTCCTAATGATGGGTATAATACCGTCCTTTCCGCTCCAAAACGACTTAAATGTCACGGTGTATAAAGTTTACTATTACATTGTCGATGAAACTAAAAAAATATATATATCTATAATTCCAAGATAAAACAATAAATGGATTTAATAAAAGGGTATGCATAAGTGTAACTTGATTCTTACCCAAGTATCTCTTAATCAATATCATCAACCCACTATATTGTCTCACTGCTGAGCACACGTCTCCTGTCGAGAGTGAGAGGGATTAGGCTATAGTCCACCACGCTGGTCTACTACGGGTTGACATAATGCACATCAAGAAAATTTCTTAGCCATGCAGGTTACCTCAAATTGTTTTCTTAAACTAGTAGGGTTTAAAATTAACCTAAGTACCGACCTAATTTGTAGATTTACTTTTTCACGGTTTCCAAAAAAACAAACCTTTTGCCCGTCACAGTCATGTATAGACAGCAAAACAAAATGTACCCAGCACGCCACGGTCACGACTGGGCGACAGATTTCTAAAGGAAATTTGGAGCTTGTCGCCGAGGACACGCTTTTGACGTGACAAAGGGTTAAGCGTGCGATTTATCCTCAGTTGCCTGCATTCCGTACTCTTTCATTGACTGTACATACCACGACCCGTTCCAACGCACCGTGGACGCCCAGTGTGCACTATACAATTATATTCTAGTTTAATTATATTTCCCTAGCCGTAGGAGGTGCCTATTTTCACTCTGCTTATGTAGTTTAGTTCACCACATAGCCTTTCATTTTTTATGAGAAACATCGGGATTATTATGTGGTTTAACGAATGTCTGAAGGTTCATCGTCCACTGTAGTCTGCCATTTGCAAATTGTATGTCTATAACTTATTCTAGGTTCATTGCAGTAGTAATTGCGACGTTAACAATACAATATTTACAACTGAGTATACCATTTTCTTAAAAATCGTTATTGTAGCTTAAAGTAAGGCTTGACAAGGTTTTTTAAGCAAAGGTTTTAGTTCTCAGTTGTGAATGTTGTTTAGTAAATTTCGCGATTACTATTGCCATGGCAGTACAGACCTACAAATCAATTGAAATTTGAATTTGGCACAGGTGGACAATCGGCCTAAAAAATCTCATCCTCCTAACCATTTCACAACTGTTGGGGTCGGTTTCCAATCTAAAAAGATGCAATATCAACATTTTACACGAAGCAACTGCCATCGGACCTCCCCAACTCAATCCTCACACCTTAAAATCAATATCATCGCGTACTATACGGTTCCAGAAGAATTTTCTCCCAAGTACAATCAAGCTGTGGAATGAGCTACCTGCCGAGGTTGTCCCAAAAGTCTACAGCATGGGGTTCTTAAAAAAAAACAGTGAAAATGTATTTACGGGGTCGGTATCGCGCGAGCGACACCTCTGGTGTTGCAGACGTCTATAGGTAAGGTTTGCCACCAATGATTTAAAAAACAAATGGGCAATACTGATATCAATAACATTGTCATGCTCTTGAGGCACACAATAACTGTCGTTATTTTCTGGTTATTTGTCAAATGCTATAGTAATTTTATTGGAGTATAGTCCCTAAAACCTCAAATTCCTGAAACAGCGTAATAATCCCGATTGTAGAGATCATAACAATAATCTCCGCGAAGTTTACTAACATTCGCCTACTCAGCAATAAAACGTAACTCCAAAGAATTTTTAAATAAAACGTACTGTACACATTTTGCGATTCAGTGACGCGTCTCGTCATCATCAGCCTATTTGTCGACCGCTGGACGTAGGCCACAGAACTAGTG
The DNA here is from genome assembly GCA_910591435.1 of Acronicta aceris. Lineage (NCBI taxonomy): Eukaryota > Metazoa > Arthropoda > Insecta > Lepidoptera > Noctuidae > Acronicta > Acronicta aceris. Next base: position 3,469,403 of record OU342786.1, on the reverse strand, counting down.
AACGCCACAGACCCCGACGCGTCTATCGGCTTTTTATATCGCTTGGAAATCCGCAATTATCCAATAATCGGACTTCAAGCGACTTTGGCCAAATACTCAATTTTAAGACGCGTATAAGGCCACTAGCACATGGCGTATTGTAAACGCGCAGACGACGCGCGTTTCAGGAACGCGTGTTTTCTGCGCAGTACATGCCGATTTTTGCGTTTTTATAGATTCGAACGCGCGTGTGAAGCGCGTACGAAAATCGTTTGATGCTCGTCAGAACCGAAGCCATTGTAAAACTGACGAGGAGTCTCTGACCTACCTGGAAGCTACGAGCGACGTTTCATGAACTTAGGTTACAAGATTGCGATCAAATCTCGTTTGAAGCGTCGTTAAAATACGCCGTGTAATAGGGCCCTTACTTAGTCTCGTGGTGTCTTTGACTATCCGACTAAAGCGCCTCATTATATGACCCGCGGTATCACTCTCACTAACTACTATCAAAGAACTATGAGAAATCTACCTATATGCAGGATATAAAAAAAAACGATCGCAAAATGTGTACTCGACCATGCAATATAATATATTATTATATATACATACATACATATTTACATTATTTACAATCTATTGTCCAGAAATATTCGCGGGCCGAAGTATTTATCTAATGGAACGATTTTTATACATCATATTCATATACATACATCGGTATTTAGAAGGGGTTTACCTATCCTATATACGGGGGTAAGAAGCCATTTTATCGAACCACTTTTCATGTACCGGAAGAATTGCCACAATAAAATATCTTCCCATACAAACTCGATAAATTAATCATCAATGTTGTATAGGAAAATGTTTTGTTTTTGTCAATTTCGAATATGTTGCTCCTTACCATGGGTAATAAAAGGCCCTTCGGATGGTATATATATACCCCTTCAGAATTACCGTGTACAATGTTAGTCGAAAATTGGGTAACAAGCAACAACTATACAAAAGTAAGTCTTATAAAAGTTCCCTGATCAGGTACACGATTTCTCGAAAAGAAAAATATCTTAATAAAATAATATTAATGTTATTTAGTGCATTGTTGAACACACATATGAGAAAATAATCTAAGAACACATTTTTAGAAAATATTTTTAACCCTTCAAGTAATGTGCCCCGGGGTCGCTTTGTTGAATTTATCTAACAATATTATATCTGTCTCTTTCAAATATCATATCACAAAAAGGGATAATATTAATCTATTTTAAAACCTGGCGTTTTTTTAGTCAACCCCGTGTGGATAGAACTTGTTCATTGTTTTTTTTTACCCTATTCTACAAATTACCCTCTTCTTCACAATACCCTTGCTTTTGACTAACATTGTATGTATTGATGGTATTTGTATGTATTTTGTTCTGGAAAACATTTCACATTAATTTGTGGTAATTGTAGATACGAAACTAGTCATTATATTATGTTGTGAAGATTTTTGCTATAATTATGTAAATTTCAAATGTAATAACATCGTTTTAACCTAAGTACTTCTACTTACTTGTGGCTAATTACTTGGCAATAAATGACATTTGGAATAGCTAAATAGGACACTATGTAAGGGGTGAATTATAAAAGGAACTTAAAAAATACATAAAAAAATTAAAGGAATAAAAAACAAGAAAAAAAAAGAAAAAAATACGTTGTCATTTAATGTTTATTTTAGAATAAAATACCCCAGACATGGTGTTTTTTAACTATTTAAATGTTCTTAACCAAATCTCCTTAAATCAGACCAGTACAAAATGACACCAATTAATTTAGTATTTAGTGTAGATGTTACATTGCTATACATAACTGCGGAACACGTCACTATGCGGGCGGGGTTTGTCTATGATACTCAATTTGCTATCAATTTTCATTTGTTAGGATTTAAAAAAGGCTAATTCTTCTCTAATTAATTCACATTTAGAGCCCTTACCACGATTATTATCATATTTAAAGTAATATTTATCAATGGTATTTTTAGCGCCAGAAGAAGCTCTTCAGTACACTTAGATAACGACTCACGAACTAAAACTTTCATAATTTCGATCTAAATTATTCCTTAACTCCAAGATATCGAACGCAGTTTTGTTTGTGTCAAAGTTCACTTAAGTTTCTACGAAATAAATAATACGGAACGATAAAGGTCAAATTCTGACACCATCTATCAAGTTTGCATGAGCTACACGAGATAATTTTATGACGTAATAAAAATAGGCAATTAAAAATGAAAAAAAAAAACTGACCCTATCGTGGAATATTCTACTGTATCGTCGGTACAATTACAAACAAATCTTCATTCAATCAAATCAAGTCATTTTCATGTAAACGAAAGGAGACACCAGAATTAATTCTCATTTTACTCGTATCCATCGCTGCCCCGCCCGCCCGACGCCCGCATACGATCCTACTGAATACGCTTAGCGTGTCCGACGCAATTTAAATGTACGAATATTCATATACAAACTAGATACATAAGTTTTGATGTATTCAGTTACGGTACGCTGCCGCGAGCACCGATTATTTTGTTAGGCGATGGCGCTAAAAATTACGGATTCCTAAAATAGCTTGCCGCGCGTGGACAACTAAGATGGACAGTGATCGATTTGCAGCGTGGCATACAAGATTGCCGCGAGAGTCAGTTTTCAACTGTTTGCCACGTTCCCATTAAAGTGTAGCTAGAGCTTTTTTCTAGGAGGGGTGAACCGTCCTTACCAAGCATATCAATATGATCAGAGATGACATGTAATTCTTCAACACTGATGATTTTTCAAGGGAGGGCAAAGTGATTTCAAGAATGGACATTGCCCAGCCCTGCCACGCCCTAGTTATGCCCTTGCGCGTTCATATAGTCGAAACGTGGCAAACAGCCTCTGATAGTACTGAACGCTAAAAGGAGAAAGCACGACTGTTATTAGTGCCATCGCTAAATTTGATGTACGGTTATTTTAATTTGGCTAAGGGCTAACGCTAGATATTAATTTGTGTATTTATAAATGCGTACCTGTGCGAACGTTTACGAGTAAAGTACTATTAAGGCCAAATGTACACTGTCAGGAAGTCCGATCAGATAAATCCTGTGCACGGTACGTCTAATCAAAAATTTATTAGATCAAAATCATGCCGAAGGTAGCTTCCCATGCACGCCATTACATGGCTGAATATTTCCGAATTCGTGGCAAATTGGCTAGACTTTGTCTCGTAAACGCATTTGAAGTGTTAAACTTTAAATACTTCTTAATAGCCGACCTAAAAAGGGTTAGCATGAATAATTTTTATTGGGAACTCTGGATAAATAATGACTTTTTATATTTCTTTCATATCAAGGTCCAATTAGCGGACGCAATAGAGAGGTAATTGTAACGAGCCTCTGGAGGGTCACGGTTCCTTAGTGAATGTATCATGTTACCCTGCTGACAGAAGTGAGATTATAGAATTTCATCTTGTAAATCCAGACAAAAAATATTCATGCTAGGCCATTTAGTGATCAAATCTAGGACCACTCGTTCGACTGTCGCACGAACGATAACAGTGACTAAAAGAAATGCTACTTATAGAATTACTCATTACAACATCAGTGCCTCTTGAAGAGATTTAAAAAAAAAAAAGTTGCTGACGAATTTTTCTGGACAAGTTTTTACGACGCTCATAATAATTATATATCATAATTATTGGGTATATATAGAAGAGCATATAGAGAGAAAAAAATGTAATCATTTGTGTGATTTATGTTAAAATTAGACCCGACTACATTTTCAATAGGATCCAGAAAGGGTTTACCCATCCGAAAGGGATTATATTACCTAGATTTGTTTTACAGCTAACATAATAAATTACAAAAAAAAATCCTATACAAACTCGTTGAGTATGAGTGATATTTTTTACAACCTACCTATTCTGAATGCCCATAAATATTTTCCTTAACGAATATTACACAAATTCTCCCAACACAATTTTCCGGTGAGAAAAGCTTGTGTTAATTTTTTTGGGTAAATACAATGATATATATACCCTATTACCCTATCTCTTCGGGTAATTTTTAGTAGTCGGGTTAAAAAGTTAAAGAAATTGCCTTATTTAAATAATTTGATATTTTATAAAATTATTCTTAGCTTATGGTTCAGGGTTTGCCTTTAATTATTTTACGAAAATAGGTTCGATTAAATTAAGTGGAAAGAAATATGTTTCAATTCTAGAACAGTAAGAGAAAAGTCGATTGAATTATTTTAAGGGTATGTTTTTCTAAAATTTAAGGTGTGTTGAAGGTTGGAATGTATGCTTTTCTTATATATAAAAGAGTTTGTAATGGTATTACTTTGTTCTTCATTAATAACCCTACCCTAGTTCGTGATAGTATAAATTAGTAGTTTCTAGAACTCTCAATAAATATATTTTACATTATAGAATCTAACGCGATACTTTATAAAAGATACTGCAATTCAAAATACTTGAAGATCCCTTCAAATCAATATATTTATTCAACTCGGAACGATTTTTGTTTTTAAAATAAACTCTTGAAATTAAAAAATGAAGCAGAACGTAAGTTGTTTTGAAATGGTTGAATTTTAATATCATTCATAAATGATGTATGTAATCACATGTACATTGGAATGAATTAATTCATACATAAATTCATATTCAATACTAGCTTTTGCCAGCGACTTCGTCCGCGTGGAATAGTTACTTTGTTTCCTAGTTCTTCGCCCGCGGTTTCACCTGCGTTGCCCCGTTCCTAAGGGTTGTAGCGTGATGTTTTATAGCTTGAAACCTTTCTTATGAATCACTCATTTTCCCAACATTTCCCTTCACTGCTCTGCTCCTATTGATCGTAGCGTGATGAAAAGTATACTATAACCTGCCCAGGAGTATGGAGAACAATTGTACCAAGTTTCGTTGAAATCCGTCGAGTGGTTTTTGTTTCTATAACGAACATACAGACAGACAGACAGACAGACAAAAATGTTACTGATTGCATTTTTGGCGTCGGTATCGATCACTAATTACCCGCTGATAGTTATTTTGGAAATATATTTCATGTACAGAATTGACCTCTCTACAGATTTATTATAAGTATAGATTATTTGAATTGCCTTCTCAATACTTTAGGGTTCTTACATTCTAAGGAGCCTCATAAACTTTTAGAATATATTTTTTCTAAAGTCCCCGGTTTTTTTTAACTTCATAAATATGTTGCTCATCTTAGCAACAAATATATTATGCTTGACGAGCATTATTATTTTGATAAGGATATAATTAAATAATCAAATCAAATCATTTATTATCAGACATCTATGGCTCATAGATATATACCTTACACACTAACATATAAAATAAATAACAATTAATGCCTCTAGCGACCGCAAGGAGGTTCATCAACCATGAGAAAGAGCCTTATAATTTCTGAGATTTAGTAATTATTCTCTGCACAATATAGTATAAACTTCGTAGAATATACTTTCTGATAACTAACTGTCCATACACGCCGTGACATGGAAGTCGTTTTGGAGCCGAAAGGTCGGTATTATACTTTTACTATGGAACCAACCCTGAAATCACGAAAAAAAAACAGCTGTTCCATACATTTTGTCGAGTTTTTTGGTGATTTCAGGGTTGGGTCCATAATAAATTCCTAATTATGAGTATAAATAATACCGTCCTTTCGGCTCCGAAACGACTAATGTCACGATGTGTATTTCTTTTTACGTGTCACATATATTTACTTAGAAACATATTAATATACATGAATGGTTTTCTGTGGTTTCTACATTAATTAATGAATTCATTTTTTTTCTATTATATCAAATAATACATAACTTCTTGTTCATGCTAACACTGGATTTGAGGTAATTTTAACTTGTCAAATTAATAGTGTGATGTGTTATTTTAATGATTTTATTGATATTAATGACTGCATATTTTTGTCCCCTATTACATAGTACCTAAACAATGACCTGAGTACGTTATTACATCTCTACCTAACCCGTATAGGCGTATAGGCGTAGTGAGAGACCGGCGGACCGAATTTCTCTTAAAAACATAATACCGAAATAAATCGTAATTCAAACACAATTTAATTTTGAATTTGACTTTGACGACACGATTGGCGTAGCGGTTGAGCGATCGACTTCTGCGCCACGTGTTGTGGGTTCGATCCCCACACGGAGCAAATATTTGTATGATCTACAGGTAGTTGTTCCGGGTCTGGGCGTTTGTGTATGTGAGAATTTGTGTTTTTAAACGCACCCACGATACAGGAGAAAATCCTAGTGTGGGGCAACGTTTTTTTAAAAAAAAAAAAAAATCAAATTCTTATTATTCGGATTCCGATACCGTTAATCTAGGTTCCTACTCTACCATTTCGTCCAAAATACTTCACTGGATATATGTTCCGGTCTTTTATTTCCAGAGAAGTTGTAGTTGAAATAGTACCGTAGGAACCTAGATAAACGGTATCCAAATCCGAATAATAACACAATTTGATAGAATATTGCCTGGATTACTATTTATTTCGGTATTACGTTTTTGCGGGCAATTCAAGCTTCGCCGGACCCTTAAGTAGACATTTTTGTCTAATTTATGCATGTATTAAAATTCAGGCAGATTTAACACACAGTTATTTTTTATAAAAGAAAATATATTACCCAATTTATACTCTATTTTCTATAGCATTTTATGTTATTTTAACATTAGTTAAATAACGGCAAAATAACAAGAGTTATCGTGCTATATTGTCAAAATGACTGCATTTAAGAATTTAAATTTAATTATAAATCGTAAATAGATTACATTATTTTTTAATTTTTGATAAAATAACGGAGCTTAACAAAAGCTTACATGGAAATAACAATGGAGTTATAACATTATAAATTATAACTTTGTATAATGTTGTAATAAATGGAGTACGAAAAAAGTAACCATAAAAATCTTTCATATTTTTAATATAATTCTTATTGTTCCCAGGTCTCCTCCGTTACAAGGTCGACTTCCAATCAATGCAGCTTGACGACGAAGAAATCGACAATCTGTATGACATCGACGACTATTAATCGCGCGGTCGCACGGACGTTTCTGTCGCAACTGTGTGCCGTGTCGCACGACTGTTTGACGTGCGCGTTAACTTATAATATTATACTGTCGTATTTATTTTTAAATGGGTCTTTTTGAGAATATATGAAATGAATGGATTTATATGAAATGTATGCTTCTTTCTTGCTTTATTAATATTTTCGAGCTGCTATGGTATAAGGGTAAGCCAGACAGCTTTATAGTGAAACTCACTGCGATAATTGGCACCAGTTATGCCAAATTTGCAACCACCAGTCTTTTTATGACGGATCTAAGTTGTTGGTTCGAGGGAATCTTTACTGCGAAACCGGGATGAACCGAATGCTCCAGACTGGGACGATTTACAAAGGAAGTAACAGCAGCTGCAGCGTTAAAGGGATCCGACCTCGGCTTAGGGCTTTGCTGGGGAAACAGCTAGGGATGAATTTGGGTTTGATTATTTATGGGCGAATTTAAAGTTACTGGCTCTGTACGGGTCTGCTCGAGCGATGGCTCTGTTGATGTGCTTGCGTTAGGTGGTGGAAGTAGTGTGCCTTCTAATGCAAGCATCTATGCACTCGTACGTATCAGCATGTAATAATTGTCCGCAATAAACAAAATATAGTTATTCTGTTTATTTCAGCAACGCCCGTAGTATCCCCGGATGTCAAGGCCATAGATTTTGCATTGTAATTATGCTTGCTTATGGTTTATTTTGGTGTCATTAATTAATTATTTGTTAATTTCTGGCTTCGTATATTTTGGCATAATTGGTTCCAATTTAGCAATATTATTTAGAGCAATTTTTCATATATATAATGGACAGTGTAACATTTAAGTAACTCAAAGACTGACAGTTTGCAATATATACGTCACCGATGTCTGTTTGTATGACAAATGTTGGTCCACCAGTCTAAATCAGTGGTTTTTTAAGATAATCTTGGTTTTACCACATTATAATTATGGTGTTTAAAAATATGCTGTGGTAAAGGTCATAATTCGCCTCTTAAGTAAATGTGGACAATTTGGGAACTAGTGGCGCCACTTACGCTTGACCCATTGTAATCTCATTGGCCGAAACCTTTTTGACATAACTATTAATGTCAATTTAGAACGTTTTTGTTGACGTCTGTTTTAACCCACGATACTGCTAGAAATTGCTGAAAGAGAGGCAGATTGCCATAAAAAAAATACAAAGCGGTGACCCCTGATTTTGGCTTACCCATCCAAGAAGAAACACAGGTACAATACCGCTACCTACTTAATGAATTACAGTTTAGAAATTGTGGATACCCGTATAGAAAAGGCAAGGCAGAGGGTTATATCAGACACTTTAATATTCTTGTGTTGTTCCATATGGGTACATGGGACCCATACTTACCTATGGGTCAAAACTGGCCTCTATATATATTTTTGTGAGGCCACCATAGAAACTATATTTTTGAAGCATTTAATCCAACCAAGACTGATTAATTACTATAAAACCACTGGTTTGGACATTTAAGTCACGGCACACACGCACGACAAATCAGCCCGCATTCAGAACTCTGTCGTGTCTTAGTCAAATATTAACTGAACTGAAAATCGTACGCAATTGCGTTTACCGAAATCGATCGCTAAACATTGTCCATTGCAATAAATTTAAATTGAAAGTATTTTTGTTGACGATCGAGTACGATTAAGTCGCATAACACCTGCGACTAATCGTGGAATAATCGCAAGTGCGTGCGATTCATAACGCCGCGAGGTCTGGATGCGATTTTTAAAAAAGCCAACCAAGACTCGTATTTTTTGTTCTCAAAAAAAAAACTTATTTAATATTATTAAAAGATATTTGAACTATGTATGTATTAGCCAATAACGCCTTGCACAGGTTTTTAAAACTATATTATTTGTTATATTGTATGATAATAAAGTGGCGGTTGGTGGTGACGTCATTTGTATATTTTTTGTTTCCTTTCCTTTATCATTTTCTTCCTCAATTAAATCCAAAGACTCCGACTGCATGAGATTGGTCATTGCACAACTGCATCAGTCTCTTGTGGCAGTCGGGTATTTTGATTTTTTAAACTAACTTATTTTATTTTACACAAAAAATGTTAGGTGCGTAGTACTCCTAACCGTATGTATGAGATGTATGAATGTGGAAGAAGCAAAAGAAGTATGCAGGAATCGCAGCAAGTGGCGGTCTATAGTTTCTGCCTACCCCTGTGAAAGGATGTATGAAGTATAAACATCAAGATGAGTAAGAAAACATTACGGCCCCACACAGTTTTCGTATTAAAATTGTGGGACTAAATCTCTTGCGGATAACTTCAGATGCGCATTTATTTTGATTTTTTCGTAAAATGCAGCTGCATTGAAAAATCACCCCTATAACGACGGAATAAGAGTCCATATTGAAGAGCTAAATGGTCGTTTATATTGCAATTACGGTTTAGCAGTCACAAGCTCGGTTGCTGACCGTGCAGTCCCAGATAGTAAATAAAAATTCTATTCTGCTCGATATATTCGAATTTTTATTTACTATGAAATTCTTAGTTTGGATTTGCGCCCGGATAATGGCAATAGGTTCGTTCTATTAGGAATATTTCAGAGTAAATAATAGGACTTCAAATACCGACAAACGGTGGGTGTACAGTTGGTACATATATTATTTCTTTCGGAAATATTTTTCCATATCATTTGTTATTAAAACAACTTACGTTACAATAACCCAGATACTGTTCCATTGCTGGGCACGGGAGGGGTGAGGCTATAGTGCAACACACTGGCCTACTGCGGGTTGGTAGACTTATCACACCGTCGAAAAAATCTCTCAGGCATGCAGGTTTCCTCTCAATGTTTTGAGTGATAATTAATAAAACATGATTCCGAAAAGTCCGAGGTGGGTACATTGGATTCGAACTCGAGACCATTTTACTTGGCAGTCCAATGGTCATCACTACGCTATAGGCATGGAAATGATTGCTACTTTTCGTTCATTTTCATTTTATGAGATAAAATGTTCGTAAAATTTGTTCCCTAGTTCTTCGCCCGCGGTTTCACCTGCGTTGCTCCGTTCCTAAGGGTTGTAGCGTGATGTTTTATAGCTTGAAACCTTTCTCATGAATCACTCATTTTTCCAACATTTCCCTTCACTGCTCTGCTCCTATTGATCGTAGCGTGATGAAAAGTATACTATAACCTGCCCAGGAGTATGAAGAACAATTGTACCAAGTTTCGTTGAAATCCGTCGAGTGGTTTTTGTTTCTATAACGAACATACAGACAGACAGACAGACAAAAATTTTACTGATTGCATTTTTGGCATCAGTATCGATCACTAATCACCCGCTGATAGTTATTTTGGAAATATATTTCATGTACAGAATTGACCTCTCTACAGATTTATTATAAGTATAGATATAGATTAATTAAGAGTGCTTCAGTTTCTTCGTAAGTCAGTTGATTTATCTAGTTAATTAAAGATTTTTTACATTCATACTGTTGATTTTTGTATATGCTTAACTCCCTATTTATTTTGTTATATAATTGAGCAGAGCGTTTATTGAATTGAATAAAGGCAAAATGAGTTCTTGTTTGAGGAATTTTTGCAACATTTTCCTTTCTTCTTTTGGATACTTTAGAGGTACAATAGGGTAAAGTTTTGTGTGTTTTCAAAATGGTTTGAACAATATATAATTGCCATGCCTATTATGCTATCATTGCGCACTGTAGGTACAGCTCTGCCGAACCCTTCGGGGAATACAGACGTGATGCTACGTAATAATACAATTCTGTTAATAAGTACTAGTTTCCTCATCAAGTTTACATCAGCAAAAAAGTATTCGTCATGAACGTTAGGTAAGTAGGTACCTATAAATAACCAAAAACGGAATACTACCAATCTATGATCTCAGTATCTAACAATAAACCTTTTTACGGAGCTTTGGGTCCAAAGTCCGATTTAAAATGGCAAGTAAATGAACTCTAAATAAAAATGCTTCATCATCGGCCTAGCGTTTCTCAAGTCTTATCGAAAACTAAATTGCTACGTCATCGCGGCATTTGGAAGTGGTGGCTGCCGAGTTCGTCTGGGTACCATTGCATTGCTAAATATTTTAAGCAATATTGTGTTTCTGTTTGAAGGGTTATGTAGCCAGTGACATTACTGGACCTTTAAAACTTATCAACTGAGGTATCAAGATGACGTCTATAGGCTATGGTTGACTCTTACCACCAGGCAGCCCGTACGCTTATCTATCATCGAATGACATTTTTTCGGGAAGAATCATTTATTATGGAAGAGATTTATAAGTGCGGTTGCGACTTGTTTTATAAATGTAAGTACTTACCTACCTAATAACAAAAAAATGCTTAGTACAAACTTATGGACACGCTAGTTCCGAATCAAAATGTTCCATTGGCCTCCAATGGAAGGAAAAAAAACTCAAAAGGCCGCGCAAAAAGTGTTGACGCAATACTAAGTTTTGTACTTGGTTAGTTTCGAAAGTTAATCTCATGCTTTTTTAGAGGTACCAATAAAGTAGTAAACAAGACTGACGCACGGTAGCCTTTATTTTGGACGCTAGCAACACCAGGATATTTTATCTTAAGGCGGATCGTTCAGCTGAGCCCGCCAAATTCAAATTTCGAGTGGTTTTTCGCAGTTTGTAGGTCTATAATAAGTACTGCATTCATGGTAATGGTAACTGCGACATTAACTATACAAAATTCACAATTTTTGTCTAAAACCATTGCTTAAAAATCATTATTGTAGCTAAAAGTAGTGTAAAATGACAATTTTGACCAATTACACAGATTGCGCCAAGTTTTTGGCTTGATAAGGATTTATAAGTAAAGGTTTTAGTTCTCAGTTGTGAATGTTGTATAGTTAATGTCGCAATTACAACTGCCATGAATCTAGAACTTGTTATAGACCTACAAACTGCGAAAAATAACTTGAAATTTGAATTTCGCGGGCTCAGCTAAACGATCCGCCTTAATTAATAAACCAGGTTTAGGCACAGAAAATAAGGACTTACAAGCCCAAAAATGTAAAAAACATAGATAAAAATTTGCACTATATTTCGCTCGATAGTATAACATAATCCAAAGACCAAAATTAATTATCGAGATAAAATCCGTAAAAAGTTATTTCAATGTCTAATATTCGAGTACCAAATGCATTTTAATACTGACGCTGTATAATTTCGAAAATAAGACATAGGTACCTAGCATTTTATTTGTCGGTTTTGAATGGCCCCAAGCTACCACAATTGTTTTCCTGCGATACGCAGAGTGCTATAACGTTGATGTCAAAAATCAATATTCGGCGTGCTTTTTAGATTTTTTATTGTGTTATTAATTTCCATCGACGCCCTAACTGGACAGAAATCTGAGTCCGATATAATCAGTAGAATTTCAAGAGAGAAAGGGGCTGTCCAAATAGAATAAGGTGATTTTATTCTCTTTGGAGCTCGCGAATTTGAGTAGAAAATAATACGCAGAAACTTTTTTGGCGGGGATTGCCATTGTACGACGTAGCAAAAGCTTGTAAAAAGCCGCTATCTTCTACTGCCAGCAAATTATGCAAGCAAAAGAGGCGGCGAACTTTTCTGGATGATCGGTTCAGTAGTAGACGCACTGCCGGAGGGCAGATCTACTGGTGCCAGACTGATCTTCGAACTTCATGTGACCTGCTGACGACCGACTCCCCAATTTACCTGCCCGTAACCAAACCAGACAACGGCCCCAGTTTCGAGCGCCTTTTTTCTTCCCCTTTGATGATAACGGAACCCAGCTCTTCATGGTTACAGCAAATGTCATGAATCCTATGGCCATGACAAGGAAGGCAAATGCGGTTTAAGTTGGTACGCCTTCTCAAATGGCAGCCAATCCATGAGGTATTTTCTGCACACCAAAATAAGTTCAAGAGTGTCTAAGTATCTATGCTGTTTTTTTTTGGGTATTTTTTATGTCCTGGTAACTTAGACCTTTATGTCAAATGCAGCTTGATAGACTGCATTAGCGTAGTGCGGGGAGGGGATTGCACCTTTATCGATCTATTCACTTTCCATCGATTTACTAGAAAAACATAACTGCTATCACTTTTGCGGTCCAATTTTTCCTTCACTAAAATAACTTGCTATCATTTAGTTGCGTTTGAGAGATAATTTTGTTTCTATTTTTCTAAGTAGAATCGAAAATGGAATTTTAAATATTTTGGTGCGCGCCCCATACCTACTTTAGCTCTAGAAGAAATAACAAATTACGACGAAAACCACTGAGATTGACCAACGTGAGTTAAATTAAATCAATGCAAACAAAAAAGCCAACCCTGAACTACTGAGAATACACAAAATCAATAATCCTAAGTACTTGGTTAAATGGTAATATCGCTTTAACATATTTTTTTTGGAACGACCGACCTTTAAAATATTTTAGCTGAATAATTTTTATGATTATTAATATCTACTTAAGTAAGCACTTACCTATAAAAAAAATGTTGTCTGACTTTCTAAATTGTCTGATGGGTCTAGTAGAGCAATTTTATGAAGCCAGCGTTAGGTTTTAGTCCTATATATAACTTGGGGTACCTGCCTTATCATCGAGTTACTTGGCTAATTTCGTCCTTAAAAACGAATGCACATAAACAGGACTTTGTTATATGTGCCCATTTATGGTATAATTTTTTTTATTTATTGATTATGTAGGTAAATGAGCGGACGAGCCCCCTGATGATAAGTATTCATCGGCGCCCTGGACACCTGCAACACCAGAGGAGTTGCTGATACGTTGCCGAAATTTAACGGACTGCAGACTGCCACAGCGGCAGCACCGAGAGGAGGAACTGAGTCTCACGCGAAATTAGAAACACACACGAAGATGCTTTACGACAGACTCCAACGTAAGGGTCGTCAAACCCCAAGAGGTCCTACCACCGAGCAATATTTTATCAGATATTTTTTCGCCTCTTACGAGATGCCTCCTCACTACCCAATGTGTGGGAAGTGAGGACTTGTATTCTAACCCGTCCCCACACGGAGGATGATACTTTTTATTATGAATTAAGTCGGCAAACGAGCTGACGAGCCACCTGGTGGTAAGTAGTCATCGTCTGCCTGCAACACCAGAGGGGTTGCTGATGCGTTGACGACCTTTAAAGGTTCTACGGTGCAACCGAGGAGGACCGGCTCTTACGTGTACTTAATAAATATGAAATAGGAATAACACAGCCGAAAAAATCCCATGGTATCTAGAGCCTATTGCGCTAGAGGTTCGATCCTCAGGTCAAGCAATTGGATTATGTGGTCGATTAACGGCAATAGGCTCGCTCAATATTACTTAAGAGTGCGTAGCATGAGTACATCTCTGCCTTACCCTTCGGGGAATACAGGCGTGATGGTATGTAATTGTATCTGATCGTTGTCTTTATTTCTGCCCAAGCTATTAACCCGAAATATGGAACAAACAGCGACAAAATTTTACTACAAAGTACAGGCAAGGTTTTCAAAAATATTTTTATACACATACAAAATATCTAAAGAAGGATAGGTTTGAACAATTCATTAGAATTGTTTAAACCTTTACTATTAAATAAGTTAATAATCTTAGCATGGAAAATGCAAAAAAATCACAAAAAGATAGTTAAAAGGTAAGGTGGCATCGTACGACACTGAACTAACTGTAAAGTAAGTCGTATCGGTTGATAGGTAAGGTAACTTGCCTCTCATAGATGTCACCGAACGTCACCTTATGACGTAAATTCAGAATGTGAAGGCAAAATTTCAATCATGCGGGTAGGGTTCGCGGTGGCTTAGAGGTCAGAGCGTCTGGTATATCAAACCAGAAGACGCAGGTTCGAATCCTGCCCGCGATTGATTTTTTTCCTTTACTATTAAATAACTTAATTCATGAGAAGTTAATCATGATAAATAATATCTATTTATTTCTGAAAATAGACATTTTACAAGTCAATATTTTTAGATTTTTTAACAGTATGTGAAGCCGAGATCTCGTTACTGACTTCTGAGAAGAAACACCTTCATGCTTCGGCACGGATGGGCCGGCTCGACCGGAGTGATACCACGGCCTCACAGAAAACCGGCGTTAAACAACGCTTACGTTGTGTTTCGCCGAATTAGTGAGGTTACCGGAGGCCCAATTCCCTTTTAAAAAAGGTCGGTAACGCGCTCGTGACTCCTCTGGTATTGCGGGTGTCCATGGGCGGCGGTAATTGCTTACCATCAAGCGATCTCGGCTCGTTTGCCCTCCTATCACATAAAAAATATATATATTGCCATTACATAACATAACATAATCAATCCATACCGTCCCACTGCTGGGTACGGGTCTCCTCTCGGAATGAGAGGGATCAGGCTAAAGTCTATTGCCATTATTAGGCACAAATTCAAACTCCAAGCTGCTACTGAGAATTTTACAGAGAAAAACCCAATAACACTGCTCGACCTGGAAGTCGAACCCAGAACCTCTAGCGTAGCAGTCGCACTTAAGACCACTAAACTAATGAGGGAGATAAATAATTAGATAAATTTGACAATACCCGAAAGTCCTAGGTAGCCTTTAAAAAGGTTAATTAGTAACTTCGGAACTATTTCTCAATACTACATTAAAATAACTGTTAAAAGTGTTAACTTTTATCTTTTTTAATTTAATTTATTTTAATTTTAACTTTGTTATGTGGTTTAAGTGTAACTTACCGTCGAGTGCAACTTAATTTTTAGAAACTTAACGCGATTACGAACCATGTCCGGTACCGCTGCCGAGATTTCTGCATTTAATTTCGGCGCTTGCAGCAGCCTACAATTGTCTGGTACAAGGTACTCTTTTAGTAGCTTATCTTTATTTTCTTTAGGCATTCCTTTCCTTAACAAAGGAAGCCTTAATTGGTCACATTGTTAATGTCATGTTAGCAATGTCACCAAGTTAAGATTTCCTCTTCTATCGTAAATATAGTACTGTATGTTTCTTTTACCGCAATAAATAAATAACATAACATAATCAACCCATTATACTGTCCCACTGGTGGGCACGGGTCTCCTCTCAGAATGAGAGGGATTAGGCTATAGTCCACCACGCTGGCCTAATGCGGGTTGGCAAACTTCACACGCCATCGAGAAAATCTCTCAGGCATGCAGGTTTCCTCACGATGTTTTCCTTCACCGTTTAAGCGCGTGATAATTAACTATTTAATACGCACATGACTTCGAAAAGTCAGAGGTGCGTGCCTTTGGTTCTCTCGAGACCTTTGACTTGGCAGTCCAACGGTCATACCGCTAGGCTATCACTGCTTCGATTTATTTCAATCGAAATATATATAAAACTCAAAGGTGACTGACTGACTGACGCACAGCCCAAACCACTGGAGGGATCGGACTGAAATTTGGAATGCAGGTAGATGTTACGACGTAGGCATCCGCTAAGAAAGGATTTTGATAAATTCTACCCCACAAGGGGATAAAATAGGGGATGAAAGTTTGTATGAAACTTTGTCCATTTTAAACCGATCGGGCTGAGACTTTGCATGCATATAGCTACTATGACGTAGGCATCCCCTAAGAAAGGATTTTGATAAATTCCACTTAGGGGAAATAGGGGATGAAAGTTCATATGGAACAAAGTAACTATTCCACGCGGACGAAGTCGCGGGCGAAAAGCTAGTAAATAAATAAAATAAGAAACTTAACCTTCTGCAATTAACCTTCTTATTGTTCATGACGAGTAACCAACAAAAAATAACAGGTTTTTTATCAATAAATGTTTTTATTCGTGTTTTTGGAGCTCGGTAGGTATTTTATACCGTTGTGTGATGTAAGCGGGCCAAAATTAGAAAGCCACCATTTTTTGATGCTATTTTTAGCTCGGCGTTCATTTATAAGCAATTTTTGTAAACTCGCCGAGACTTGAGAGCAAACCGGTTCATTATTTTGAGCCTCATTCTTATATAATTTCTTGAGCTGTTATGGTGCGTGGAGCATCAATTAAGTAGTGTTTAAAAGTAGATTTTGCTACATGTATTTAAAATAAAACGAGTAAATATTTTCGCGTTTAATTTAGAAGATTTTGACAGACAATTTTATTAGCTGGCTACCTCATTAGTCCAGTGGACCTAAGCGCCACTGCTAAGCTAGAGGTCCTGGGTTCTACTATGAAATTCTCAGAAGCAGCTCGAGTCCTTCCGAGACCTTAACCTACCGGCGAACTGTGGGTGTACATTAGTACGCCTCAGCCTAACCCTTCGGGAATACATGCGTGATGGTATGTTAAATTAATATTAGTTAGAACGGCTTCCAGTCATGTGACGATACTTTTGGCGTAGCGGTTGAGCGATCGGCTTCTGCGCCACGTGTTGGAGGTTCAATCCTCACACGGAGAAAATATTTATAATTATGAGCTACAGGTAGTTGTTCCGGGTCTGGGCGTTTGTGTATGTGAGAATGAGTGTTTGTAAACTCACCTACACATACAGGAGAAAATGCTAGTGCAAAGTTTTCAATAAATAAACATAAATGATTGTGTGGGCAGGGTTCCGTTTAGTCGGTCTCTTTAGTTCCATTTTTGTCTTTACGGCCGAGTCCGGACAAATATTGACGTGTCCAGCCTATCTGGCTTTTGTTAAAATCAAAGTCAAACCGATGACACCGAGCACGGAGGTTTTATTATTATAAAAGTGAAGTCCGGCTTTAAAAAAAGAACCTTGTTTTTCTGAGCTATTTTATCTTATCTGTGGTTTTAATTTAAAAATAAGTTTATTTTTTTTCATTCGTTGTTAGATTGACTTAAAAGGCATAGAGACGTTCCCATACGATTAGACAACAATAATTCCTCTACATATACATTCTTACGATGATCTCAACATGGCAAGGGCCTTTAGAGTGGTTAAAAAAGTAAAAAAAGAGCGGGAAAACCGAAAACATTGACTTGCAATACCTACCTACTCTCCCGCTCGCTTTTCTTATACGAGGAGTCGTGTTACGTTTTATCAGTAAAAACTTGGTAAAATGTTACATCAGACAGCATTTCGTTATGATACTGGGACTCCTACTCGTGCCAGCTGTGACCTTACATATTTGGATCACAAAGAATGTTCATTGTCCCAATCTCTTTTTAAAAAGATAACTAATTAAGTACCTACCTAATTAATTTTTGTCAATGACGCAAATGATGTTGTTGACGACAACATTTAAATTTCGAATGAGTTTATTTGAATTAGTCTTGTGTCTTGTGCCTACTTGGTCAGTAAAGAGATCGCTCCGAACTAATACAATTCGGTCAGTGAACTAGTTCACCTTATTAGTTCTATTGGTTCTTTTAGGACATCTAACCAAATTGCTTATTAGTTCATCGTTCGGTCCCGTTACAACAGTGCAACAGTCATGAGAATAGTTATTAGGGTTAATGTCAGGTAATATTAAGACATATAATTAAATAGCGCAAGTTCATTCATATGATCTCAGTCGTTCAGAAACATTAAAAGTACGGTACAGTAACGTACGATTAGTACGAAGAACTATTAGGACCGAAGGATCGATTAGCGTTCTTGGTTAGGAAACGTGTCTTCTAGTTCACTGGTTGGAACCGTGCCTTTTAGGTCGTTCGTTCAGGCCCTACACAAGATTAGTTTGAATGGTTGGCTCTTAATTTCGTTTATTAAAGTATTTTTCAGATTAAAAAAAAATAGATTACATTAAAATATAAAAGGGAATACGTAATTGTAAGTTTTTTTTTGCATCTAAATGAATTTATTTTTGCGCATTAAGGTAGGTATATTCCTAAGATGTATATTTCTCTGGAGGAGTTGGTGGTAAGAAAAAGGTTGAGGGAAACTCCATTTTCTCCACATTATCTTATCCCGATAACCGGAAGTATGGCTTCGAAATTCTTCTCGAAGAAATCCTTATCACATAAAAAAGTGGGACGCTTTCTTTTAAATAAAGTACATAATATTTTTAAGCTTTTATTCGTTTATTTTATACGGGCCGGTCAGAGGTCTAGAGACATGACACGGGCATTTTGAAAACACGCATTTATTTATCAAACGTGGCTTTCAATGCGGCCACAGACAGACACGTGTAACTCTAATCTAACTAACAAAATTTACACAATTAATGTAACGTCCCCGCCAAGTCGAGCGCGAAGCAAGTTCTGCCTTTGCGTATACTTATGAAGATCTTAGAATTTAAGACTTAAGTACTACTGCTCTTACAATATGTTTAACGACCAAGTTAATGGTTTTCTTTTATTTATTCAGAAATTAGCGGTTAAATAATAATAGAATTAAATAAAGAATCTTACTGCTTTTAATGGCCATAAGTAACCTTAACCCTGATTACAAATTAATGAATTTATTTTTGCTTACTAAGTAGGTATATATATGTATATTCCTAAGATGCCGTGCCCGACAGGGTGCACGATTGATACTTTTATATTTATTTTTTAACACCTTTTAACATTGTGGAGTGCAATAAACGAATTGAGTATTGAGTATTAATAGCCAAATACAAATGTTCAAGTGATTTTTCGCAGTTTATAGGTCTCTAACAAGTTCTACATTAATGGCAGTAGTAAACGCGACATCCTTACTAATATTATAAACGTGAAAGTTTGTGAGTATGGATGTATGGATGTTTGTTACTCTTTCACGCCAGAACGGCTGAACGGATCTGGATGAAATTTGGCACACAGATAGATTATTAGCCTGGAATAACACATAGGCTACTTTTTATCCACGTTGAACCCAATCACGAAGTCCACGCAGACAAGGTCACGGGCAGAAGCTAACTAACTATA
Source organism: Acronicta aceris (assembly GCA_910591435.1). Lineage (NCBI taxonomy): Eukaryota > Metazoa > Arthropoda > Insecta > Lepidoptera > Noctuidae > Acronicta > Acronicta aceris. Next base: position 3,449,559 of record OU342786.1, on the reverse strand, counting down.
GAACATTCACAACTGAGAACAAAAACCTTTGCTTAAAAATCCTTATCAAGCCAAAAACTTGCCAAAAACTGTGTCAATGGCCAAGTTGACACATTACACTATTTTTAGCTACAACAACTATTTTTAAGCAATGGTTTTCGATATATCTTATAAATGTTGTACTTATAGTTATCGTCGCAATTACTACTGCCATGAATCTAGAACTTATTATCTATACATATAAAATGCTTTGTCCTAAATGACTGACTGACGGATCAATCTTACGTGGGAGAGCCCTGCTTCGGCACGAATGGGCCGGCTCGACCGGAGTGATACCACGGCCTCACAGAAAACCGGCGTTAAACAACCCTTACGTTGTGTTTCGCCGAGTGAGTGAGGTTACTGGAGGCCCAATCACCTTTTAAAAGGTCGGCAACGCGCTCGTGACTCCTCTGGTGTTGCGGGTGTCCATGGGCGGCGGTAATCGCTTACCATCAGGCGATCCGTCTGCTAGTTTGCCCTCCTATCACATAAAAAAAATTATCAACGCACAGCCTAAACCGCTGATCGTAGAGACCTGAAACTTGGAGGGTGTGTTCTTTGTATGACGTAGGCATCCCATAAGAAAGGATTAATGGAAATTCAACTCTTAAGGTGGTGAAAAGGGGTGTGAAAATTTGTATGTCCGTAATTTTTTAGCGGGTGAAACCGCGAGGTACAGCTTGTAGACTTATAAACTGCGAAAAACCACTTAAAATTTTAATTTGGGGCTCAGGTGAAGGGTGAACCTAATCGAGACTTTAATATTAATAATTAATAATATAAATAATTTAATATTTTTACCCGACTACGAAAAAAGGAAGGGTAATGAGTTTAACAGTCTATGTATGTATCGTATGGATGTTCGCTCAAAAACTACTCATCAGATTTTAACAAATGAGGTGTCGATTGATTCGTCTTTGCAGTAAAATACTTATTACAGAATGTTTTTGTTATATTTAATATTTTAGACAAAGCGACAAGCGACCATCAAACCTCTGCAACCCAATTTTTGGGCAATAATGATAACCTGAGACGGATGATAAAACAGGTTGTCAATCATTTCAGAATTCCGACCACTACTACTAACGATTGTCAGTTGTTTGTATGACAACTGGGTAAGACAGCAGAGGTAGGTACTTTCTTAATTTTTTCTTTCGTAAATAAAACGTTGGCCCACACTAGGATTTTCTCCTGTATCGCGGGTGCGTTTACAAACACAAATTCTCACATACACAAACGCCCAGACCCGAAACAACTACCTGTAGATCATACAAATATTTGCTCCGTGTGGGGATCGAACCCACAACACGTGGCGTAGAAACCGATCACTCAGCCGCTACGCCAAACGTGTCATCAAGTACTGTTTTTAGATCCCACTTAATGGAGGCGAGCATACTGTCTGTCACTGTTGAATCTGGGAATCTTCACAGCGTAACCGAACTTGGTGGCGAGACACCGATTGCCTCCTGACAGGAGCAAATTATAAACTAAGCAACGGCAGCTAAGGACGTCCCCTAACGGGACTCGGACCTCGGCGTAGGGCGTTGCTGGGATAGACAGCCAGGGACGGCTGGATCTGGGTAAAATTATTTACTGCTGCTATAACATAACATAAATTATTATTATTATTATAATTATTGTACTATAATTACTAACACACATCAGAATATTATAATTATGATTATTGTTAATTGTATGGATTTTAATCTGAAAATAAATGTATATTATTATTATTATTTTGAAGTATATATTTATTTAATATCTCGGCTCAATAATTTGCCGGGTTTTAGATTAGCACGGGCCGAAGCCAAGTACTAACCTAGACTATTTGTTGATGTGAAATAATGATATAGGGTGTTAAAAATTTATGTCTGCGTGTGATTGCGTGACTGTGTGCGTGTGTTGATTGTGGTGGTTACTTGTGGGTGTGATGTAGGTATTAGTGTCTCATTATCATTCTGTAAGAATTTCCTAACAATTCTGCAAGTATTTAGGATTGCAGCTTTCTGTAGACTTTGATAAGTATACGGTGCTAGGTCTAGAGATTTTAAAGATTGATGTAGTTGCTTAGGAATTACCCCTGTGGTTGATAGAACTATGGGAATAATACTGACGTGACTTAATCGCCACATTCTGCTAATTTCAATTTTCAGATCTGTGTATTTTGTGAGTTTCTCTGCTATGGTACTTTGTAGATTGTGTGTGTTAGGTATGGCTATGTCTATGATTTGTGCAGTTTTGTTAATTTTATCTAACAAAGTAATGTCTGGTCTATTGTAGTGTGTTGTTCTGTCGGTGAGGATTGCTCGGTCATAATACAACTTGTGATTGTTATTTTCAAGGATTATTTCAGGGTTATATTTGTAGTAAGGTACTGGTGATGTGGAAATTAAATTGTATTTTAATGCTAATTTTTGGTGAATTATCTTTGCTATTTGATCGTGTCTGTGTTTATAGTCAGTCTGTACTATTGATTTACATGCACCAGTTATGTGTTGTATGGTTTCGGGAGAACTATTACATCGCCTGCAAATATCGTGGATTTGAGGAATTCGCATGATGTGCTTTTGGTAATTACGCGTCTCTATAACTTGATCTTGGATAGCTGTCATGAACCCTTCTGTCTCCGGGAATAAATCTCCGCGACGTAACCATTCGTTCGACGCTAACTTATCGACGTTAGGTTGGCATAGGTCTTGGCGATGTCTTCCATGCAATGACTTTTGGGTCCACTGTAATATTTTTGTCGGTCCGTCAGTCTGTGTTTCGTTACTCTGTTTGTTTTTATCACTCATGTTTAAAGGGGTTAATTTCCGGTCGTTAAAAACTATTGCTTTGTGCAGATTAGAGGTTGTGCTTTTATAATTAAAGTATGTTCTTAAGGTACTGATCTGTTTATTGTGTAGGTTTGTAATGTCTATTATACCCCGTCCTCCCTCTTTTCTTGGCAATGTTAACCTCTGCACACAGGACCTGGGGTGATGTTTCCTATGTTTAGTTAGGGTAGTGTTAATGATGCGCTGCAACTTCCTAAGTTCCGTCTTGGTCCAGTTAATTATACCGAAGGAATATGTAAGGACGGGGATCGCGAAAGTATTAATTGCTTTAATAGTATTCCTAGCATATAGTTGGGTATTAAAGATTGATTTAAGCCTGTGTTTGAATTGTTGTGTAAGTTGATTTTTTATCTGTTTGTGTTTGATCTGTTTTGCTTGAATGTATCCTAGGTACTTATATGTTCCGTGTTCATCTAAGGACTCTATAGTTTCACCTGTCTGAATTGTGTGTGTGTGTTCGAACGTTTGGCCTCCTTTAACCGAGTTAATTTTACACTTATCGATGCCAAATTCCATCCCTATATCATTTGAAAATTGCTCTGTAATATTAGCGAGTTGATACAAGTCATCTGGTGAGGATGCATATAATTTAATGTCGTCCATATAAAGTAAATGGTTGATTTTACAGTCCTGTTTGTCAGATAGTCTATCCGATGACATATCATTATATTGAAGTAAATATCCTGGTGCTACAGATTTTAATTTGTGAGATAAAGGGTTTAATGCAAGACAGAACCATAGTGGGCTGAGCGAGTCACCTTGAAATATACCTCTTTGGATCTTAATTGGTTCTGTCTCAGCTTCCCCGGTAGGTGTTGGCAGATATAGGCGTGTTGTCCATTGTTTAATCACGTTATTTAGAAAGGCAATGATTTGAGGATGTATCTTATAAATATTTAAGACTTCTATCAACCATGTATGTGGCACTGAATCGTAAGCTTTTTTATAATCAATATACATAGTATATAAATCTTTTTTCTTTTGTTGGACCTGTTTAAGTATTACGGCATCTATGGTTAATTGTTCTTTACAGCCCTGGCTATACTTCCTACATCCTTTTTGTTCTTCGGTTAATATAGAATTTGTATCAAGGTGTTTATATATAATATGAGTAATGCAAGATGTTATTATCTTATATATAGTTTGAAGGCAAGTTATTGGTCTATACTTAGCTGGATTATTCGTGTCGTTGAAGTCTTTTGGTAACATGTATGTAATTCCTTCTGTTAAGTATGCAGGCATAGTATTTGGGTTCTTGATGAATTCATTAATATAATTGAAAAGGTAGGGATGAATATGTGTAAATTTTTTAAACCAAAAGTTGTGTATATAGTCTGAACCTGGTGCTTTCCAGTTGTGTAATTTCTTAAGGACGTCATGAAATGTATCTATAGATATATGTTCAAAATCCATTTGTTCAGTATTGACTAGATTTTCTGTTTCTGTTCTAATCCACTCAGCCTCTGTGTTATGCAACATAGGCCTCTCCCAAATGTTTGACCAAAATTTATGTATTTCGCTCGTAGGTGGTAAAGTATCAGTCGTATTATTTTCACTATTAGAAGCCATTGTTCTATTTGTGGTAGATTTTTTTATTGACCGGTAGAATTGCTTTTCATTCTTATTAAATTGATTATTTTGAGATTTGCGGAGGGTGCATTTTGTGTACCTGTTCAATCTACTGCTTAAAAGCGTGAGTTTCTGTTTAAGTGTGTCTAGAAAGTGTGTAAGTTGTGTGTTAGGTTCTTCATGGGTTGAATGTATTTTATAGTGTTCTAATATTTTGTGGACCTCTCTATCAAGTTTCCTACTTCTATTTCCGTGGATATAATGTGTAAGTCTACCTATTTTAGCTCTTAAATCTTTAATCTTATACTCTAATCTTCTTTGCCATTTTGGTTTATTTATTCTCTGATGAATATTTGCTAGATTTTCAGGAGTTTTGTATGAAAGTTTACTTCCATTGGCTTTAGCAGCCGTCCAAGCTGCACTATATATTATCGTTTGAAGGGTTTTAAAATCTGTCTCATTACTAACATATTTTGGTAGGATACAATTATCGATATATGTAACTATTTTTGCCAACTTTTTTGACGATTTTTGTTTAGGTATATAATTTCTTTTAGTGGGATTGGTATCTGTAAAGTGTAGTAGGGTATTTGCAAATATTTCTTCTAGCTCCGGATTTGCTTGGTCTCTTATCTCTATATTTGTGTCAGTGTGGTATGTGTTTGCTGTGGAGTTTGTCAGGGCTTCTATGTCAATGCTATTTAAATAATTGGGGTCGTTTTCTAATTCTGTTTCATGGGTGTGTGATTGTTCAATGTTTGTGAGCTGAGTGTTGTTATTTGTAAGTAATATTTCTTGTACGTCTTCTGTAGTTGATTGTGAGATATGACCAATTGATTCCATGTAAGAATCTGTTTGATTTAATACACCTTCTGCATATAATTTTAGTTCTGTTAGCCTTGCTTCTGATATCATTCTATTATTAATAATCACTCGTTTTTGATCTGATATGCGTTGCTCTGAGAGATGTAATAATTGGGGATAGAACTCTACAAATTTTTCTTTTAACTTTTTTCTCCATACTGTCATATCTGTTTCCATCTTTGTAATGATGAAGTAGCACTTGATTAGAGTTTCGTTATGTTCCTTTGACCATTTCATTCTAGTTTTAAGTTGTGATTGTTGTGTTGGGCCAGTATGAGAAGCAATAAACTGTTGTGAAGTGTTATTGTGTGGGTGTAAATCACTGTTATATATTTGTAAACTGTTGCTTACTTCTAACCTAATTGTTTCGAGTGTAGTGCGAGGTAGTAACTTTTTTTGCACTATTGCTCTACGTTGATCTCCAACTCTTTGTTTGGAGACATTCATTTGCGGGAATTTGTCGATAAACTGTTGATGTAGGGATGTTAAATAGGAATTTGTATCAGTTTCTAAATTTGTAATGATAAGATATGTACGCCAAATGAACCTGTTCATTTCTTCGCTCCATTTTTTGCGCGTAATTGTGGAGACAGTAGCGGGTAATGGGTTTCTGGCTGAAGTAGCCTCCATCACAACGTCTACTGTCCTTGGTGATAATGACGAAGATCTTGATGAGGATAATAAGTATGAAGGTGGAGATGATGCTATTGATGAAAAAATTGACCTTGGAGAAGATGACCTGGAAGATTGTGAAGGTTCAACATCCATTGTTGCTGCGTTTGCCTGAATAGCTTTTCTTGTTTTTGATCTAGTTATCATATTCGTCCCACGAGTAGCTAGGGACATAATTGGTCGACCACGGCAGAGCCCTGCATTCACCGTGGCAGGGGTATATTGAAACTGGATGTCCCCTATTATCCAGAGTCCGCATACTAACGACTAAGCCCTCCCCTAGCCATGGAGCCCTCGGCGTACGCTGTTCCACCTTGGCTTGGATTGTATCTCTCTTTGTCTGGCTCCTCAACTTAGACCTACCCGGCATAAGAAGCTTTACCGGTATAGCCCCAAGAATCATTGAAGCGCGCAAGCCCCACCACGACAGCAACGTGGAGATACGACGGTGGGGTTATTATTATTATTATTATAAAGTCCAATTTCATAAAAAATATCGTAGATCGCAGTATCGCTTAACATCAGTTGAACTGGCGGTCAAGCGTAAGCCTATCACGAATAAAAAAAAACAATAATATTTTGCTGGACCTGGAAATTGGACATATTAAAAAAAGTAATTATTTTTACAAAATGCGCATATACTACCTACTTATTGCATAAAAATAAACCATGGTAAAACCAAATCGCAAAAGTGCTTAAAGCGTAACTTTTTATTGTATTACCTTTGTAGTCTGTAGACGCTGCTTTTGACTTTTATTACACCTGCAAGGTGTGAAAAATGTATCCGGCTAGCACAAGCCCGAATAGAGTAGAATTCTATGTAATAATTATTATCATTTAGGTATAGTAACATTAGCTCTCGCCAATAAACGTTCGTAATAGGTTGGCGGGAAAAAGATGTGTTTATAATTAATTAATGAGAGATGCCACGGATATTCGGCAACTATTCGGTATTCGGCTATGGCTATTTGTCATTAGTTAATCGGCCGAATAAGCCCATCAGTAAATCAGGAAAAAATACGATATTACTCACAAAGATTTTTATTTTACCAATTACTTTGCATATTAATACTTAAAATCAAAAAAGTAATTTATGATGAATAAAAATAATTTTCGTGTGTCATCATCATCACGCGTACTTTAGATAAGCAAGTTTAAATCTGTCACCCGCGAAAGTCCGAATATTCGGCGCATCAGCCAAGAGCTTCGCCGAATATTCGTTATTCGGTCAAATCACTATTAGTGGCATCTCTATAAAGAATTATGTTTATTTAACTGCGAAATTATAACGTGAGTGCCAACTGACATGTACCCTACACAAAAATTAGAATTTTGTTTTATTGTAACTTTTAACGCCTTAGTAAAAAATTACGTTCGTAATTTGTTTATCTTGAATTGTTTTTTTTTTGTTTTTTTATGACGTTTAATCGTTCTAATTATACCTTCTTTATTATCTAGTTATTGACTAAGGTCTAGGGTCATTGCCTTCCTTATCAGTCTCTAGTGGTTCTAAGCGCGACTGCTACGCTAGGGGGCCTAAGTTTGATTTCCGGCTTCTAGCCGAGTAAGTAATTGTGGTTATTAATGAAATCCTCAGTAGTTCGGATATGCAGCCGAATAATGGCAATAGGAATAGACTCGCCCCTATAACATGGGGACCTAAACATATCGACTAACTCTGGGTTTACATTAGTACCTAAAAGTCTGCCTAACCCTTCGAGGAATACAGGCGTGATCATATGTTAAACATACGGGTCAAATTGATAACCTCCTTTGTTTAGAAGACGATTAAAAAAACAATACGTCACATTAATCTAAAACCAACATTAGAAAACAAATTAAAATGGCAACTCGCCGCCCGCAATGTGTCAAGGCAAAAGAAAAAAAAGTCTTGATGTATCGAGGACAGAGGGCTGGTTGTGTAAAATAACTTTTACGACGTTAAGATAAAGGTTATATTTGCTGGGCAAAGGGCGCAGTCTGTAAATAGTTTCGCTATTACGCGTTGGGCTTGTGGCTTTGAAATGAGCGGGAAAAAAGGGCGGTTTTTAATTTTATTCAAAGAGAATGAATTAGTTAATATAAATATAACGCTATAAAATACGTAAAGTGGTTTTATTTCAATACATAACAGAAATGTATTTAATTTCGGGATAAGTAGGTATTAATTAAATTAATTAAATTACAAACTAATACGAAACTGTAGTGTGTCAATGTCATTGGATGACCATACACACACATAGGTACTTTTGAAATAGATGACTTAGGCCGGAGAAATACCCAATATTTGTTAATACCTACTTGTAAGGTGTTCGAAAAAAATTACAATTTAAAAAGTCTCACCTGGTTCACGTAGCCCGGAATGAGGGCTGTCTTCTTGTAGCTGAACACCCAGTAATAATTTTTCTACGTGTTACACAAAGGATGTGCGAATAATGCACCTGATGTGATTCCAACTAATTTGTTAATTTTCACAAGAGATTTTCACAACAATATGTATATCTTGACTCGCATGGCGCAGACATCAACTACTGTAGCCTTAGCACGAACATCTTGCGAAAAAGTATTCGTATCGTCACGATAAAAGCGCTGGTCCATATCTCATACAAATTGGTCTCCATGACGATACGAATACTATTTCGCAAGTTGTTCGTGCTAAGGCTACTGTTCCTAACTACCCCAAGGAAAAATATGATTATTAATGGAATTATTGGAGGTAGGCACTCACAACCGGCGTATATGTATGAGAAGGTATATGAATGTGGAAGAAGCAAAAGAAATAAGCAAGAATCGTAGCAGGTGGCAGTCTATAGTTTCTACCTACCCCTGTGGGAGAAAGGCGTGAGTGTATGTATGTATGTATTGGAGGTAGCATGGAAACGAAATTTGTCTAGAAATAAAAAATAAAAAAACATTTTCAAAGACCCTATCATAATTGATACTTTTAACCAAAATGTTGCGTAAACGGAGCTAATTGCTTGTGGGTGATCTCAATCTCTTCTGTGGCGAGCACACCCCAGCCGCCGAGCACCAGAAGCCGAACAGTTGGTAGTAACAATGATTGGTAGTAGGTAATTTATTGATGTACAGTACCCCCGAACGAATCGAAGTCGAAGTCGAATAACTTAATTAAATGTTCTTTTGCAAAAGTATCGAAAAAGCTGCTATGGTTCTTTCTTCAAAAGGCCTGTTCAGATATTGCCCTACATCGTAACACTCACATCGGATCTGATAATACTACGACTACTGTCTGGACTTTAAAAGAAACCATGATTCTCTGAGTTTGTTTCGGCATTTCTTCTCAGACGTCGTCAGTTAGGAAATGCCGGCGCCATCTAGTTAACATAACATAAACATAATCAACCCATTATACTGTCCCACTGCTGGGCACGGGTCTCCTCTCAGAATGAGAGGTATTAGGCTATAGTCCACCACGCTGGCCTAGTGCGGGTTGGAAGACTTCACACGTCATCGAGAAAATCTCTCAGGCATGCAGGTTTCCTCAGTAGGCGGGACTACGCGTGCCCCACTTCATCTGCTTCACCCCCTCAAATACCTAAAAGTTGACTATGCACAGCGCCTTAACCGTTTAAGCGCGTGATAATTAACTATTTAATACGCACTGTATGACTTCGAAAAGTCAGCGGTGCGTGCCTTGGGTTCGAACTCGAGACCTTTGAGTTGGCAGTCCAACGGACTTGTAAAAGTATTCATAAAGGATCTATTTACAGAAATAAAATATCATTTATCAATAAGGAAAAGTCACGAAAGTGAAACAATGACGACCCCAACTGCCTTTACACAGGGTTTTTATATAAAATTTTACCATTACCACGGCAAAACCACTTGCAGATAACTGCAGATGCGCGTGGTTATTTCGGGGTACTGTAAAATTGCTATAATTTCACTTTAAAATAATGTTTTTTTTTATATCACTAAAGTGGCAAACAAGCATACGGCCCGCCTAATGGTAAGCGGTCACCGTAGGCTATGGACGCTTACACGCTTACAACACCAGAGGTATCACTCGCGCGTTACCGACCCTGTAAATTAAGGAGGAATAGTTGAGCTGGCTATAGGAGATATGCTACCATGCATGACAGCGGCGGTAACAAAACACCATCGGACCCCCCACTGCCAACACAACGCTTCCTCGCGGAGCTCTGGTGACCTTGCTCACCGTTAGGAACACAATATACCACGGTGCTACGTTATTTGGCCACGATTTTCTGCAGGGTGGAGGGACTTATCCAGTCGAGCAGCTCCAATTGTGAATGGAATTATTTTACTATGCCCGACCTCTCTTAAAATTATAAAAGTGGTGATCATTTCTATTTTTGACAGTGTTGTTTTGACATTACTTACATATTTTCTGACGTCTGCTAATAAGTTAAACACCCAGAACAATAATTAAAGCATTAAGCAGGTAGACCTCAGTTAAACTACGTATCTAAGCTTCTTGGTTAAACTTAACCTTTTGATATTGATGTCAGTCAAATTCAAAATCTTTGCTATTTTGTTTCTATCATTCCAATGAAATTTTGAATTTGACACAAACGAGACAAAAACTTACTTAAACAAAGTACTAACAGCGAATCTGAGTTTCCAAATTCAAATCAATCGGACAAAAATTAGAATGTTTTGGTAATCTACTCCGGAAAACAAAAGTCGCTTCCCTCCTGGCCCTTCATTTACGGAAATTGACGAACGTGCTCGAACATAGCCGATCGATGTTTACAGCGCTAATCTTTACAAAGTGCTTCATACATGGAAAAAACTATTTTTAATGTTGTAAGCCGTTCTTGTACAAATAATTTTGTCTTTGAATATTTAAAATACTTGTTTTATTTTTTGCATGGATATAATATGTATAGCAAATTAGGAACTAGATAAGATATCATGTTTTTTTAACGGCAAAGGTCACTCATTTATTCAGCCATAATGACAGCTTTTTGTTGGTGTGCAAACCTTTTTATAATTTTTTTATGATTAAAAGGTCTGGCCTGTCTCACAGTAGACGGGAAAAGTTCCATTATGGCATTTGTTGGTAAGATAAACCTTTTGGTTAAGTACTTATTAAATAAATAGGTAAACACATATAAAAGTACTATACACCTGTAATCCCCGAAACACCAATTCAAACTCTAAACTGTTTGTAAACATTTCATTTGCCTCGACCTGGGAATCAACCAAGGACATCATGTTCAGCAGCCTCGACCACCAGACCTATGAGATTTCGATTGCAATTAAATTCAATGCAAACAGGACGTTACTTTGGGGTTATAACGATAATAAGAACTAGTAGGTACCCAAGTATGTTAATACGTCACACGTGACACGACGTTTAAAACATCATAAAACGCGATAAAATCTAAAAATACATCAACACATGGTTGTTATGAGGATATTGAAAAATGACGTAGAGTGCGTTCACCGGGGCGTGAGTCACTAAAAAACAGTGGAGGGTCAAAAATATTGAAATTATTAAGAACAATAATCACGAACGCGAATCATTTATGACCCCAACTGAATAAATGAATAAATGATATTTATTTCTGTAAATAGATCTTTTATGGACACTTTTACAAGTATTTTTTTTTTAAACTAGATGACACCGGCGGCATTTCCTAACTGACGACCTCTGAGAAGAAACACCGAAACAAACTCAGAGAATCATGGTCTCTTTTAATTAAAGTCCAGACATAATACTTAGTAGCAAATATGTGAGTTCCATTGTAAGACAATGTCTGATATGGCCTTTAGAAGAAAAAGCCATTGCAGCTTTAAGTAGACTAGTCCCATCTGACGGCACGCATGCATCAGTCATTGGATAGCTCGCCCATAATCTAGGGAGCTAAACACTGAAAAACTGTCTTTATGTACACCGAGTTTTTATTTAAAATTGGGGATAAATATAATGACCACCAAATTTAGTAAATTGATCAACAAAAAGCTTACCAAAATGGACAATGGTCACCAAAAATTTGGTTTAGGTTATGTTAGAACTTATTTTGGTGATCATTTACTATTTTTGGCAATATAAAGTAATTTTTTGCCATTACATTTTTTTCAGAATCAGAATCAGAATATTTATTTGTCAAAATACTGTGACAAGTGGTGTTACAAAAAAGTAGGTTCCAAGTATTTTTACGTATAGCGGCATGCAAAAACATCAGGTAGAAACAATACAATTAATAGTTTATACACATGCAAATAAAAATACAATTGATAGATTAAACACATACAAATAATTAATTTCGAGGTCATCAACCTTGAAAAAAAAAAAAAACAAATCATTACATAATTTAATTTAAAAAACGAGTATGTCAAATCATAATAAAAATAAGAAAAAAAAAATACTAGATTTGACGGTTAGTTAAACATAAGCCTTTAAAGTTTGCCACTGCAAAACCACCTGCGGATAACTTCAGACGCTCACAGTTATTTTAACCCTGTGTAGCTCTATCATTATTTATGGAGTCCTTATGGCTGATCGTTCACCTGAGCTCGTCAAATTCATATTTCAAGTGATGTTTCGCAGTTTGTAGGTCTATAACAAGTTCTAGATTCATGGCAGTAGTAATCGCGACATACTGTCTCAGATCAATTTATCTATTGGGGAAATCTGACAGTTCGTAGTGACGTCATGTGCTGGTGACTGTAGGTACCTTATCCCACAATGTTAAACTTAATGTTTTATCGATATTTAAAACCGAAATTCAAAGTTTAAAATATCGAATCGCCACGTACGAAACTTTGAATTAACTGTCATACTGATTCGAAGTTCAAGAATGACAGTCAAGTTCCGTACATCGCCATTATGGCGGATCGTTTCACTGTGCCCGCGAAATTCAAATTTCGAGTGGTTTTTCGCAGTTTGTAGGACTATAACAAGTTCTAGATTCATGGTAGTTATAATTGCGACATCAAATATACAACATTCACAATTGAGAACTAAAACCATTGCTTAAAAATCATTATTGGAGCTAAAAGTAGTGTAAAATGACAATTTTGACCAATTACACAGATTGCGCTAAGTTTCTGGCTAGATAAGGATTTATAAGTAAAGGTTTTAGTTCTCAGTTGTGAATGTTGTATAGTTAATGTCGCAATTACAATTACCATGAATCTAGAACTTGTTATAGACCTACAAACTGCAAAAAAGCACTTGAAATTTGAATTTCGCGGGCAAAGCGAAACGATCCGCCTTAAGTAAATTCTCAAATAAATAGGTATACCTACATAAATATTTTCAGATCAGTGTGAAAGACATCTTATTTCATTTTGCTACTGTGATTTGGATCATGTCCCTTTCGGATCGGACAACGTTTTTAAAATAGTGTATAACCCTTTTAAATCTTTTTGTTACTTGGGTCCGGCGGAAAAACGTAATACCAAAACAAATCGTAACTCAAACAATATTACTCGTTTATCAAATTGTGTTATTATTCGCATTTGGATAGATACCGTTAATCTAGGTTCCTAGGTTCCATTTCGTCTATTACTACTTCAGTGGAAATAAACGACAGAAATATCGTTCCAAACTTTCTAAAGTTATCAAGAATTGCATTCGCTTGCATTTATTTCCAGTGAAGTATTTTGGACGAAATGCTAGAGTAGGAGCCTAGAGTAACGGTATCGGAATAATAACACAATTTAATTAAATTGTGTTTGAATTACGATTTATTTTGGTATTACGTTTGTGTGGAAAATTCGGTCCACCGGACTCTTAACTTTGACAAATTCTACGGAACCAAATATCTGACTATTATATAATTTAAACAACAAATATCATTTTACGGTACCCCAGCACGATTCGTACAACAAACGCACGTTGAACTTTTTCTGAAATTCTCATTTGATACACTGCTAAAGTAAACTTACATAGTCACCGTGATGGTACGGTTTCAAGATTTCATATTTAAGTACATTTATTTTGGTCGTTTAAAAAAATCATTATTTTCGTCGAACATTTTCCTTATTGGACTTCCTCGTTGGTTTTGATCGCAAGTTAGGCTGTGGGTTCTATTCCCAAGTCGAGCAGTGTTTTTCTTTTTTTATGGGATAGGGGGACAAATGAGCAGACGGATCGCCTGCTGGAAAGCGATTACCGCCGCCCATGGACACCCGCAGCACCAGAGGAGTCACAAGTGCGTTGCCGGCCTTTTAAAAGGTGATTGGGCCTCCGGTAACCTCACTCACTCGGCGAAACACAACGTAAGCGTTGTTTGACGCCGGTTTTCTGTGAGGCCGTGGTATCACTCGTCTATGAATTTCTCAATAGAATCTTGGAGCTATTTGTGAGCACGCTCCTATTACACCGGACCTAAATAATAACTGTGGTTGTAACATCAGTACAATTCTGCTTAACCCTTCGGGGAATACAGGCGTGATGGCTTATGAGGTTTTATGCAATGATTTTCCTTATTTGCGAACGTAGAAAAAATTGGAATGCTTTAATGTGTACCTTTACATTTTAGTGAGAAGATGCTAAATAAAAAAATGTCATCGCACTTTATCTAGTAAATTTGTTATTTACTAGATAATATACTAGATACTTTTATATACATACAAACCTACATACCATCACGCCTGTATTCCCCGAAGTTAGGCAGAGGTGTACTATTGTACACCCACAGTTCGCCGGTATGTTGAGTTCCCATGTAATATGCACATGTATAATGCACGCCTATTGCATTAATAATTTAAATAACAATTCTAAACTTATAAAATATTAATTTTTTTTTCAGATATGCCTCGTTAGTCTACTGGTTCTAAGCGCGACTTTACTTGTGTAACTTAATAAACTTAATTGTAACTTAATGCCTATCGGGTTTTCCTGTAAAATTCACCGTACCATCTCAGAGTTTGGATTTTTGCCCGGTTAATGGCAATAGACTTCCCCCTATTACATGGGAGCTAAAATATACGAGTGAACTCATACTTGACAGTGAAATACAGGCGTCTAAAAAAATCATAGACCAAGATTTTCTTCCTATTACTAATAATTATTTAAATTATATGGTTGTGGTTTTTAAGTATAATTTTTTTTTATTCGTGATAGGCTATCGCTTGACCGCCAGATTCCAGCGATCTACGATGGAGCGCGCTTGCCTAGAAGAAACCGATTCACTCGTGATTTGAAGAGACCCAGATTATATCTATCAGAGAAGACCCACTCGGGAAGTGCATTCCAGATTTCAGCGTCACGCATTATAAAAGTGGACTTAAAGCGTTTCGTTCGGGTTTTTGGAATGTCCACCGTGAATCGATCGACTGTCAGTTTTAAGTATACTATATCTTCTCCATGTAGGAGTTCAAAAAATATTTAATTAATACTAGGTACCTATAAAATTGTACGTCATTCCGTCGGCTATCGATTCGATTTTTTTTCTTTACTTGATCCACGCAGTCGCAAAGATATAAAATTTTTTACAGCCTCCTCGCCCCCTCTTTTTGCCTCCCTATCTCAAAATCCGCTGGCAAGGAATAGGATATTAAATGTCTAGGGCGGGTTTCGCATAACATGTCCATAATATAACGTCTGAGATAGATAAGGAGAGATAGTATATTTTTTTAACTTGAATTCCGTTTTTGAAGTAAGTAATAAGTACTTTTTGATGTCAACCTGCGATGACAGTTTTTTTTTTTAATGGCTCGACAATTATATCGGAGGAAATAGTACCTATGCCTCATAAAGTACATAATGGCCAGCATTTAATTTTGTCCTTTGCGGGTATCGTTGTCGCGACCCGTACAACCCAAGCAGATCGCGTAACATACTCGTATGTAGTGCACCGCGGACTGAAAAATATTGGGAACCCCAAGTGTAGTTAGTAACCGTTTGTGTGGACATGTGGTGCGTATAGAGGTAGAAAATGTTAACAAAAAGGTTTTAAGCATACCTACAACCTACGTGTGATGTCAAAAAAGATGGGGACCACAAATGAATGGATTGTGTGAAAGATGCTATGGTACGGAAGGAACAGGGATGAGATGACGGCTGACGGAGATGGTATATGAAAAAAAAGATATACTGCGCCAACCCCAATAAAATTGCGTTAAAACATAACATACAATCACGCCTGTATTCCCCGAAGGGTTAGGTAGAAGTGTACTAATGTACCTACATCAACATTTCCCCAGCACGTTTAGGTCCTATGTAATAACGGGGAGAGCACAAATCCAAACTACGGGTTACTGAGAATCTCACAGAATAACGTAATAATATGGCCTGGGAATCGAATGCAGGCCCTCTAGCGTAGCAGTCGCGCTTAGGACCACAAAACTATTGAGGCTAAAATAAAATTCGTAAAAATTACAATGTCTAATATTCGAGTTCGTTAGCCTAATGGCTAGGGCGTCGGACTTGCGATCATGTGGTAGCCGGTTCGAAACCCACACACACACATTGCACTACCGACGTGAACCCACTCGTAAAGTCGTAACACAAGCATTTAGCTTAGGACGACGGGTTAACAAGAATACTAGTAATGTGCGACCCATATTGCTACAAAACTTAAAAAACAAGATAGTGTCAGGTCAGAAACCATTGCTAACTTATGCATCTTAGGTACTGTATAATCTCTGAAAATAGTTATATTATACTTATCATTATTTCCTTTTTCAATAAGTACTTACCTTTAGCTCACAATTCCCAGCATCTCGTTCCACGATTTGTATTCATGACCTTTCGATCGCCTCTCACCTTTGGACTTTCCTCCATCCTGGTTAGAAAAGATAATTTGAAACCTACGTACTGTTTCTACATCTTCTGAACATCATCATCTTTCTGAACGCTCAGCATCTTAAATTACCATAATATAAAATGCCATCATCGAAGCGAAATAGCTATAGGCTATAAAATAAAAAAAATATATAAAAAGTTGGGTCAGGCTGTAAAACGGAGCCTGAGATCCAAGGAGGGAATAAAAAAAGGAAAAATAAAAATGCCGTAAAAAAGCATTGGCGGGGTAATAGAAGCTCGTGGGGGTGAGGGGCGAGGGGAGGCTGTTCCTCGAAGTTCCGCCGCCATTTCGAAAAATCGATCACGCGGCGCGTGTGTGGATCGTTTTGAATTTCGAATACAAAATTCTATAACTCCTTGTCACTGCAACATTCGACCCTAAATCAACGGAGATAAACTTTATTTTTGATTGTTGTATTTTATGTTGCCTGTGTGTGTGTGCCACACATGGACGGGCAAGATACCAAAATATTAATGGCGGCCGTCCTGCCAAAATAGATTTTTTTAGTGTGTGAATATTTGTACAAAAGTACGCGAGGGCCAAAATGCCTGTAATATATTTTTTGAAATTTGAACGTCTGTTTGCTAAGGACGAAGTTCGGTCGGGCGACGTTTACCTAACTTTTTTTACAAATTATTATCTATAGCGGAACTTTGCTTATCTGTGGTCTTATCTCGTTTCTCGTTACCATGCTTATTTCGGGAATAGAATGAAAAAACGTGTTATTTTCCTTTTGAAATAACTATTGAATTGTATCAATTGTATGATATCTGTGTCCAGAATGAAATGATTTTAAGACATTGTGTAATGTCTAAAATATAGACTTCTATCTTAGGCCACCTAACATAACATACCTACCATCACGCCTGCATTCCCCGAAGTGTTAGGCAGAGATGTGCTAATGTACACCTACAGGTTACCGGTATTTTTAGGTCCCGTGTAATACGGGGTGACCATATTGCCATTATTCCCCTCCTTTCTTAAAAGTATAAAAGGAGGGCTTGCTTCTTTCTAGGACAGCGCATAAGCATTGCCATTCAGCGTGGCAATGCTGCCAGTCTTCTGGGCACCTTCCCGGACGACAGCGATGCCGAGGATACTTTGACGCTTAGTCACGCCTCTGTCTTTTAAATTTATATATATATAGTTTTTTTACGTTCATGTTTTATGTAAATAGTGTATATTAATAGGTTTCTTTTCAAAATAAATAAATAAATATTATTAAGTGTCATATTTATACATAATTTAGTTTCTAAAAAAAAAAGTAAAATATTTATCGAGTACAAAGCACAAAAACTCCGAGCTGCTTTCATAGAAAAACCCAATAATACTTTGCTCGACCTGGAAATCGAACCCAGGACGTCTAGCGTAGCAATCACGCTCAAGGACCACTCACTAGACTAATGATACAATATTTATTTAATAAGTAAGGTATGTATTCATATTTCAATTTCAATATTTTTTCCTGCCCACAAAAAGCCCTAGCAAGTAGCAACGTAAAATTACAATGGACACAATATAAATCTAAGTATTAATGATTTCGAATGCTTTCACCGAAGGTTATCTGGTTAACGCATTCACTCCGGTACGCTATGGTTAATCACAAATAACCAAAAAGTTAGTTACAATTAAAACCAGAGCAAGGCGTTCAATGAACCGTGGTTAGGGTTGCCACACGTACGGACCCGCAGTTACAAAAATAAAATCTTTTTTATCTTAAATTAAACTTTAATAGAATGAAATTCAACAAAAGAATTTGTGAAATACAAATATAACATATATCTTGAAATAAAACTACTTTTTACAGATTTTACCGCGTTGTATTGATATTATTTGATTCCCGACGTTTCGGATCCTTTACAGCATCCTAAGTTGTTGGACGTCTTAATGTTATAATACTAACAGTTACCTCACATTTTTGTTAATTATTGGCGATCCGATTCATGCAGAACGAGCTCACCGTATCCTTCGGTCTTGCAGTTTTGGGCTTGGATTTTGATTTTATGGAATCTATAATGGAGTTCCAAGCAGGTGGTAAGACCCAGCCATCTTCTCTATTGAAATTTGGATGTTTTTTAATCTCAATAGCCTCGCGGATCATCCTGTGAAGGAATCGGTTTTCTTTTGACTTGTGGTTTATCAAATCTGATGTAGTGCTGGGCCTTGTCTAGAGTATGTTCACAAACCGCTGACTTCTTGAAACGGAGGTGTTTGACTAATTTGTATTTTTTCTCTTTAACGGCTTAATAGTTAGTCATGAATTTTACCTAAAATATTGTAATGACGTAAGAATACGGTGAGCTCGTTCTGCGTGAATCGGATCGCCAATAAATAACAAAAATGTTGGGTAGCTGTTAGTAATCATTGCATTAACTTAGTCTACCTATGACCATGGAT
This sequence comes from Acronicta aceris, assembly GCA_910591435.1. Taxonomy (NCBI): domain Eukaryota; kingdom Metazoa; phylum Arthropoda; class Insecta; order Lepidoptera; family Noctuidae; genus Acronicta; species Acronicta aceris. The sequence goes on along the minus strand of OU342786.1, from coordinate 3,430,451 downwards.
GCTGTAAAGGATCCGAAACGTCGGGAATTAAATAATATCAATACAACGCGATAAAATCCGTAAAAAGTAGTTTTATTTCAGGTACTTTTTATCGATGTCAGAAACTAGGCTAAGATACAGCCCTGTCCCTTTCAAAAACATCTGTGACTTACATCGTTAACCCTTTTGCGCTGGGCTAATGACCTTACTAAAAACTGGGTAGTTTACTTTTAAAAGTAAAACTGAATGTTTTAGGGTTTCATGCAATGTAACGTACATACGAGTATTATAATATTGTTTTTCTTGTGACTTCTCTCTTATTTTTTTACATTATTATGTACATATTTGTTATCTTAAATTTACCTCTCTATTATAATTTCTGAACCCGAAAGTCATTTTGAGACATGTAAGCATAATTTTTTCAAAAAATTTGTTATATCAGCTAAACATAAAACTTGTGACCGTACCACAATCGTACTCGCAATGACTTCGATATAAATGCCCACGCGCACACAATAACAATTTCTGCAAATAGGTTTCAGTTTTCCATACCTCGAACCACTGATGGATGACGGGGCCATATTTCAGAAATTTAAATTATTATTATTTTGAAAAATTAACACATATTAAGAGTCCGGCGGACCGAAATTCTCTTACAAACGTAATACCGAAATAAATCGTAATTAAAACACAATTTAATCAAATTCTGTTATTATTTGGATTCCGATACCGTTAATCTAGGTTCCTACGGTACCATTTCGTCCAAAATACTTCACTGGAAATAAATGCAAGCGAATGCAATTTTTGATACGTTTACCAAGTTTGGAACAATTTTTCGGTCGTTTATGTCCCGGAAAGTAGTAGTAGATGAAATAGTACCGTAGAAACCTAGATTAACGGTATCCAAATCCGAATAATAACATAATTTGATAGAATGTTGTCCGGAGAGAGATTTATTTCAGTACTAGCTTTTGCCAGCGACTTCGTCCGCGTGGAATAGTTACTTTGTTCCATATGAACTTTCATCCTCTATTTCACCCCTACATTGTAGGTCGAAATTTATCAAAATCCTTTCTTAAGGGATGCCTACATCATAGTAGCTATATGCATGCCAAATTTCAGCCCGATCCCTCCAGTGGTTTGGGCTGTGCGTTGATAGATCACTATGTCAGTCAGTCAGTCACCTAACGTAAGAGTAGACAAATATAATCAGAAAGCTCCGAACTGCTAAGCTATCGGGAGTTACACGTGTTATTGTGATTCAACCATAAAAGATAGACATTTGCTGTCGTGGAATATTTTTTATATAATTTTAACCATTAAGGCTGCACACGCGACGGAAGCTTAAAAAATGGAGTAAGTTCTCCTGTTTTCTCAAGATTTCCCTTCACTGCTCTGCTCCTATTGACCGTAGCGTGATGAAAAGTATACTATAACCTGCCCAGGAGTATGAAGAACAATTGTACCAAGTTTCGTTGAAATCCGTCGAGTGGTTTTTGTTTCTATAACGAACATACAGACAGACAGACAGACAGACAGATAAAAATGTTACTGATTGCATTTTTGGCGTCAGTATCGATCACTAATCACCCGCTGATAGTTATTTTGGAAATATATTTCATGTACAGAATTGACCTCTCTACAGATTTATTATAAGTATAGATTACGTTTTTGTGGGCAATTCAAGCTCCGCCGGAGAACCACTGTAATCGATTCTGAACAAACTGCTTTCAGGTCTTGCGCTTATTCTGTTACAGGTTGTATATAGGGATAGATTGGATCATGGAGAAGGACATAGGCTACCTTTTTTCTGAAGAAGTGGTAACCACGAGCTACAACTATGTAGTTCAAAATATATAAAAGAAGCTAAATGAAGTAATCGTTGAATTTTTAAATTATTACGACTTCGATAGTCAGTTACCAAGTATCAGGAAATGTGGAAACAATAAGGCTTTGATCCAATTTGGTGAAGGGCAATGACGTCAGTGAAAGTAGGCACTGAATCAAATAAAAGATATATTTTTATTGTTAAAATAGAAAAAAACAAATATACGGGCTGCCTGATGGTAAGCGGCAGCATCTACACCTCTGGTATGCCTCATTTGCCCAGAATTGTTTTCAGATTTTTTTTTAACGTGGGAGATGCCGTGCTTCGGCTCGAATGGGCCGACTCGACCGGAATGATACCATGGCTTCACAGAAAACCGGCGTCAAACAACTTTTACGTTGTGTTTCCGGAGTTGAGTGAGGTTACCGGAGGCCCAATCCCCTTTTAAAAGGTCGGCAACGCACTTGTGACTCCTCTGGTGTTGCGGGTGTCCATGGGCGGCGGTAATCGCTTACCATCAGGCGATTCGTCTGCTCATTTGTCTCCATATGGCATAAAAAAAATTTGTTACTGGCTAAATTACTTTTCAAACCGGGACAGTATAATGATAGCACGTTATTGCTGAAAGGCAAAATATTTGGCAATGCGGTACCAACCAGAAGGAATTGAGCAGTAGAGTTTTATTTTACTAGCTTTTTAAAGACACTTACAACAAGTTAGCAGTAGCCTTACATCCTGGGAGTCTTCCAGTTAAGATTGATTAGGTTTATACTTTAAGGCAAGCGTGTTTGTCAATTAACATCAGGGTTTTTAGATTAGATAGTACCATGTGCTGACAGTTCCTCCATGATCGCCATAAATATTAAAAATATATATTATGGAGAGTTTGAAGTATCGATGGTCTGGCCACGTCAGCCGCATGCATCCGGACAGATGGGCGAGGGTAGCTACCGAGTGGGTACCTCACAACGCTATTCATAGGGGAGGTCGGCCTAGGAGACGTTGGCGAGATGATTTCGATCGCTTTTGGCCAACGATAAAGAAGTCCAGGATAGCAAATTCTGGACTGAGTTAGGGGAGGCTTTTGCCCAGCAAACACCAAAAAAGGCTACAGAAAAAAAACTATGGAACTACGAAACAGAAGACTAGATTCTATGCTATTTATCAATCAAAATAAGTATATCTTTTTTTATGGGATATGGGGCAAATAAGCAGACGGATCCCCTGATGGTAAGCGATTACCGCCGCCCATGGACACCCAACACTAGAGGAGTCACAAGTGCGTTGTTAATCTTACTAATAGTAAGTAAAAAAGCAAAAGTAACTCCGTCTACCTATAAAATTTTTGATACTTACCAATTTGTATGAATTTTAATTTCAAAATAATTTGGACTTTGAAGACCGACATAACATACGGCGCCGCGGCGCCCTGGTGCGCCGTAGAAAGTGAAGCGATTCTCCTCATTCATTTTTGTGCCTGTCTACCTAACGAGTATCATTATAGTTATCTATTTCGACCAGCTAGATAGGTTAGGACGCCGCGCCACGACAAAATAGTAATCTAAATATATATAAAACTCAAAGGTGACTGACTGACTGACACAGTGATCTATCAACGCACAGCCCAAACCACTGGAGGGATTGGGCTGAAATTTGGCATGCATATAGCTACTATGATGTAGGCATCCCCTAAGAAAGGATTTTGATAAATTTCGACCTACAATGTAGGGGTGAAATAGAGGATGAAAGTTCATATGGAACAAAGTAACTATTCCACGCGGACGAAGTCGCGGGCAAAAAGCTAGTTATGTATATGCGCCGCGGACTGAAAAAGATTGGGAACCCCTGACATAGGCTACATTTTCTCTCAAAAAGTTTGGGATGCGAATGCAACTGATGCCAGCGAAACCATGGGCAAAAGTACCTCAAAAAATACAATTAAGTTTCGGAACACTGTAAGATAATTTGCATAAGTCGATATTTAAAAATAAAATATACTCGTCAAGTCATTAATTAAGCGGATATTTTTAAATTAATATTGCTTATAAATAACAACTTTTTAAAATGTTGTTCTAAAATAAAAAAACATGTTTTTTGATTTTGCCACTTACTAGTCGGGTATCAGAATGTTCACTTTTTGAAAAATTCGAAAATTTACATGACTGTCAAACTGATTCAGTGGTCACAAACGTTTAAAAAAAAAGGCGTTAGAACATTCGCTTCCCAGGTCGAGTAGTGTTGTTATTCTATGAAATTTGTATGGTCAGTGTGAGCTGACCTCGCATTGTAGCAGCTTTTTTTTATTCGTGATTGGCTCGCGCTTGACCGCCAATTCGCCTGATGTTAAGCGATATACTGTGGACTGATCTACGATGGAGCGCACTTGCCTAGAAGAAACTGATTCATTCGATTTAAAGACACCTAGATTATATCTATGCACATTGTGGAAGCACATTCCACATTTCAGCGGTATGCATGATAAAAGTCGACTTAAAGCGTTTCGTTCGGGTATTTGGAATGTCCACCATGAAGTGATGTCGCTTTTTCGTGCTTCTGGTCGTCCGATAGTAAAAAGGACCAGGGGGAATAAGATCGTGGATCGCTTTCCATACAAAGACAGCTCTGCTTATACTGAAATTGTTTACGGTCCAAACGCTCACGCGTGATTGTTGATAATATAAAATCAAAATAAAAATTCGTCAAACATGCGTTTACACGCAGATTACGTTAGCATAATGCCAAAGTTGCTGAGTGCTCTTAATATTAATTGATTTAGAGCAAAGGTTCTCAAACTTATTTCTTACCAGTCTCTTTAAGAATAATTATTAATTATTTTTAGGCGTCCCTCAAACTTTTTAAGTTACCACATCTTAAACCGCTTCAACACCCCCAATTTTCACTGGGCCCAACAATATCGTATACTTTGAGAAAAACTGATTTAGAGGAATTGCAGAAAGAACTGGATTTGGCTTTGGCTTGAAAAAGGCCACACGAACACATTTTGAGTTTTTACTAAACATCACGTTGCTAATATTGTAAGCATCAGTATCGGAAAGTCCGAAACGAGTGAGCCTTCTGAATCTCTATAATTAGTTACTTTCAAATAACTATATTGTGAAACATTTTTGACGCTATAATAAATAATTCCATAAATTATAAACATAACAGCAATTACTTAAGCCGTTTACCTTCATTTAAATGACAGAATTTAATAAAATGGTCATGCAAAATGATGTGTTTAATTGAGAAGTTCCTTCTATTTCTGAGTTGGTCAAATATGAATCGTACCTACTTACTTATATGGGACCGAATTGGCGCGAACAGGCGACGCGAAAGTTTTCGAGCGGCTAAAGATTTGATGACGGCCAATGATACTGCACTGTCGGACCAGTACCTGACAGAGTTGGGGAAGATATTGAAGCTGGTTGCGAATCGCATTACCAATATTAACAGGTAAAGTTGTTTGAAAGTTTTGACCTAATGACCAGCAAGAAAATTAAATTATATGAGAGAAAATACAAATAATCTCCTAAAAGCAAATTGTCTCCCTCCGCCGCCAAAACCCCGAACTGAAATGCAAAAATCTTCTGTCTTAATATACCTCTTCAATATTTTAAAGCCCGAGAAAATTTTATCAGGCTACTATTACTAGTCCACTGCTGGACATAGGCCTCCCCCAAAGTGCGCCATTTCACCCTATCCTCGGCTTGTCGCATCCAGCTTCCGCCAACAACCTTTCGCAAATCATCACTCCATCTTACCGGAGGGCGTCCTACACCACGTTTGCCGGGTCGCAGTCTCCACTCGAGAACACCTCTTCCCTAGCGATCATCGGTTCTTCGACACATATATTATGGCCACTTCAGCATGCTAATTCGATGCGCTATGTCGGTAACTATGGTTCTCGGTCGAATAACCTCGTTGCGGATTTTATCCTTCAGAGAGACTTCGAGCATAACACGCTCCATAGCACGCTGATCGACATTAAAATGGTAGACTCCCATTACTGTGAGTGTCCACGTCTTAGCACCGTAGGTCATTACGGTCAATCTCCTGATTAATGAATGCAACTTAATTAAGCCTACAATAAAACAACCTAAGTAGTTCTTTCATTGAATACTTTACTTCCTTCCATAAAGAAAATAACACTTTCACCTCAAGTTCCGCCTTCAAACTAGGTCTTCATACAATTATTTCTCAAAATTCCTTAAATACCTGTCGGATGAAACGCCTAGCTTGTTAGTAATTTAGTATAATGTATACATTCTATTACAGTACACATGAAAAATCTCAAACGATACCTGCACAACAAAACTGACCGCTATAGTGACGAAATACGGGAGATCTAAACAGCAACTTGGATAGCTCCATGTATCATCGTGCGTACTGCGTAGAAAACGCCGTTTGAATTTATTTAGTGGTTTTACGTGATATGGTAACTAAATTGCGAATGAAAATGTATTGTCTAGTGCTCCCCAAAGTGGTCTATATGGACCCCCAGGGGTCCGGCGGACCAGCGAAAAAAATAGCGATCGGGGTCAACCCTGGGGGGGTCTACCCAAAACCGAAAAACATGCGAAGTGGTCGACAAAATAATAAAGATTGAGGACCTCTGATCTAGTGGATTGAAAAGACACATTCAGATTTTTGTAAATAAGATCACATGGGGTCTACTATTTATTACGAAATTCGAGTTTCGAAGGTTAAGGGTCCGGCGGACCGAATTTCTCTTACAAACGTAATACCGAAATAATTCGCAATTCAAACACAATTTAATCAAATTATGTTATTATTCGGATTTCGATACCGTTAATCTAGGTTCCTTCGTTACCATTTTGTCCAAAATACTTCACTGGAAATAAATGTAAGCAAATGCAATTTTTGATAAAATTACCAAGTTTGGAACGATTTTACAATTTTTTATTTCCAGTGAAGTAGTAATAGACGAAATAGTACCGCAGGAACCTAGATTAACGGTATCCAAATCCGAATAATGACACAATTTGATAGAATATTGTCTTGATTACGATTTATTTCGGTATTACGTTTTTGTGGGCAATTCAAGCTCCGCCGGATGCTTAAGATCGAAACGAATGAACGACGCACAATGCAATATTCTTACGAATAATACATTGACAAATAACAATATCATCACGCTGTATTCCCCGAAGATTCGGCAGATGTGTATTAATGTAAAACTACACCCACAGAGGTATGTAGGTCCCATGTAATAGGCGGCGAGGGCCGAGGAGCACAAATCAAAACTTACTCTAGTTGCTACTGAGAAAAATATTTTAATGTGTAAAAAAATAATGATTAGTATAATTGCTGCATATTTACTAATGATTCATTAACGTTATTTGACGTCTCTTGGTATGGCAGTAAACCATAAATCACTATTTATTTATTTTTTAATATGTTCTTATTACTGCATCTTACTTACATCTTATTAAAAAAAACTAACTATAATTTTGTGAAGATAATTTTGAGAAAAACAAAAGCAAGGTAAGTAGGTACCTATTTGCCTTAAAATATCTGCGTCATTGAAGTTGTGCGAAAGAGATGTATGATTGATCTCAATTTGGTGCGAATCTGTGATAATTTTTGACCATTGGAATTATATTACACCCATCTTTTTATGAATGAAAAGCCAAATGAAGCAATAAGTAATTATAATTATATTTAATTAGTGTAATTGGTCTATGACCGTTCTAGATAAATCGTGTTTAATAAATAAATAAATTCAATAAATAAATAATAAATAAAGCCATACCTATACCTACTCTTTTTAGATTTTTTAAATTGTTGTAGGTACTTCGTAAGTATAGGTACATGCTTATGACGTAGATCATATTGTAAGTATTATTTTTATTTACTACATATGGACTATAAGAAGTCGGTACTAGGTCACACGACGTCGTTGCTACAGAGTTGATGCCTTTCTTGGAAATTGCTATTTTCTGCTTAGTATATTAAAATACGACAATTTAATCAGGAAGCAGAGGTATACAAATTTAGAGCAGATTTTTACTTAGTAGGTTCATTTCGCATAATAAGTACCTACCTACTTACATAGATAAAAATGTTTATTTATCTTTACCATCACGCCTATGGGTAGGTACATGCCCTTACGCTCACTTTAAAGTAACTACATCATAGGTATACATAACGTAACGTATCGGCCAACGCCATAGGCATCTAACCACCGTAAGGGCTATAGGTATTTGCTTTCAACCTCGGCTGCTAGGTATACCAGTGCTTACCTACGCTCATCAACCAATATCATCGTCCTTTTTATGAAGTCGAAATCGTATCTCTAATTGAGAAAACGAAAAAATTATGAAATAAAACTATCTACTTTTTATGGATTTTATCACGATAAATTTATATTATTTTATTCCTAAAAACCAACTTCACCGTGTGCACGGGATTTTGTTTTCAAAATGGCTAGTTATGGAGTTGGCTGATAGTACTTAAACTTAATACCTACTAAATACTTACTTTACATAACATTTTTTAGTCATTGCAAAATAATTATGTATGAAATGCATACGAAATTCGATATTCAAAAATTCAAATCCATAGAGTTAATAATTATTTTACGTAAGTAACTATAGGTACCATAATGAATAGAACGCAGTCAAAACCTAGTAGGTAAGTAGTTTTTTTTTAATTACATCACTTGCGGCCGCCTCCGTCACGTCTGCATTCTGCATGGCAAACGGAAATGACGTAATGTCTCTCTGTTTCCTGATTGTCTTTTTATTTGTATTCTTTCATTATCTTTCACTTTCGTAGTTTTGCAATTATTTTAATACATTCTTAAGAAAAAAGATGTAATTTTCATTTTTATTAGGAGAAAATTGGTTAGAATATGAATAAATAGTAAAGAAACTATTCGTAGCAGGAAATCCGTTTGAACTGAACGTAATTTGAAATTGGATTTGGAAGCAATTCAACGACCATTGATGCATTAAAATTTTGATGAGATTTACATCACTCAATGAAATAATTTAACTCTTATTTTAAGTAATTCTAACGAGATAAATACCTATTGCTTGCCTGTAGGTGCTATTTTTATAAAACTTGATCCGAGAAAAAAAAACAGCATGATCTAGATTTTGATGAAAATTGCATAATTAGTTTTTTGAACTAAGTAGGTAAGAAAGTATGCTTATCTATACTAATATTATAAAAGTAAAGCTGAATAGTTTGTTTGTTTGTTTGAACGCGCTAATCCCAGGAACTACTGGATCGAATTGAAAAAATATTCTTGTGTTGGATAGTCCATTCGTCGAGGAAGGACAGAAATAAATGAAAGAACAGTGTCAGCCAGAAAAATATAAAAACAACTTGTAAAAAACGACGTCCTTTTTGGATGATATTTCTTTTTCTTTTTTCTGCACTACCAAAAAGAAATATTTGCCAAGTTGTTTGGATTTTTTTTTATTTTCAAAATATTTAAGTAATATTTAAGTAATATTTAAGTAATATAACACGACCTACTTAAGTACATAATAAAATTACCAGGCAATACGACGCCAGAAAAATAGGTACAAGACGCCAATATCTTATTTTTTAATCTATCATTGTCTCAGATTAAAAAATAGATTTAAAAACTAATCAGACAGAATAGTTCAAACAGCTTTGTATCGAGGTTAGTTTTAAGTTGTCAGCGAAAGGAGGGAAAATTCCAGCGCGAATCGACTGGATTGTGTTACACACACACACACAAAAACACAGCATAACTGATTCTGTGTGCGTGAACAACTAGTGCAATGTAAAAACCGTTTCTTGTTACCTATGTACTTCTTCGTAACATTTTTATGTTAGAAATGATGATATAGGCACTTGTAATGGGGAGAAACGGCGATATATTTTGCTTGTTTAATTCATTAAAACAGGTATTATGTTTAGACATTTAGACGACTTTTGTAGAATTTCGTGTAAGTATTTAAAATAGTAAGTTCTAGGCAGAAAATTTGATAAGAAGTTTCATGGGACCTCCATGGCAGTACCTACGCAGGCAGACGGATCATACTCCCAGAAACCGAAACAGTCTTACCGTAAAAATATCTTATGTCAAATATGTCTATTATAGGTCCCGTTACAGAATTATAATGATACAGCTCATGGGACGGGACGACACCACGAGCTCAGCGGTCCACACCTTCTTAAAAAGCAAACACAACAAGGATTTTTGAGTAAGTACGTACAAGATCTTAAAGGGCACGAGCAACTTGCCCCATTAACATATGTGATAATCCTACTATATACATAGTTAATTTCTCTATCAATTTACAGAAAAAAAACATCTACCATTTTATTACCAATTTCTTGACAACATACTGGCTGCACTCCTACGCAGAAACTGTCATTTTAAACAGCCAAGCAATTCTATCATCATGGAGGCCAAAAAGACCTCGCCGTCTCTTAATCTTGGCGCAGCTAAAGCTTCATAGTTTCTTCGTTCATCTTTGTCGCTTATCGTTATTGTAGCTCTTGAATTACACGAGGATCAGTCATGGTTATTGTAACAGGTTTTTTTTGTTGATTAAGTCGGCAAACGACTGAACCACCTGGTGGTAAGTACCTGTAACCTGGTGGTCATCATCGCCCATGGGCACCTGAAACACCAGAGCACTTGCTTTAAGAGCCTCAACGGACCGAGAAGTGATCGGGGAAGTGGCTCTTACGCGCGTAACTCGAAACACACAAGGTGCTTTATGACAAAATCCGACGTAAGAGTGGTCGCCAGCCAGTCAGACCCCAAGAGGTTCACCGAGCCAACTCAGATATTTTCTCGCCTCTTACGAGATGCCTATCTGAATGGCACTGTGGAAGAGTATTCCAATTCGTCACCATACAGGGTAAGAGGCTTTTATTTTGGTTTGATAAGAACCACGATTGTCTTTGTAGCATGAGTTTTTTTTGTGCGAAACGCTTAAATTCTCTGAATCCTCATTAAATATGTCTCCCTAGATGAGAAATGGACTTGTGTATTCGCGATCCACAGTCCCGAAGAAGCTGAAGATGTGTATGATCATAGCATCAACAGGCGTGTCGCTCAGCCTTAGGATGAACAAACGCTTGTTTATGCAATAGAATTGCCACAGAGCTGTTTGATTGAACCAATGGAGAAGTTTTCGTTAAAAGTTTAAAAAATCACATTTTAAAAAAGGTCAAATACAAAACAAGTTTCTATCTTTGTATATTTGATTATTTTAGTATATTATTTAAAATCAATTTGTTTCAAGTTCAACCGAAACAATGTGGACATACCTATTGTTGTTATCATACGTAGGTACCTACATAATATATTTTCGGCGCATTTAGTTACAAATTACAATACTTGTGAAATAGGTCAACTTTATTGAGTATGGTTGGTGGAAGAGCTACTATTAAAAGAATTTGTAGGGAAATCTTCTACCACAGGAAAATTTGTAAGGAAAATAACTTTTTTAATAAGATCTCTTTTTGTCTAAGACCAAGAAGAATTTACATAGACTCATTGAAGGAACAATACAATGCAAAAACATAGACATACAACACAACTTAACTGAAGAAATTAACATGGTTACAGGGTGCCATGGAAAGCGCTACACTGAGAAAGTACGTAATATCTCTAAGTAGTCAATGCTGAGAAGTACTCGGTAGCCTAAAAAACAAGCATCGGCATTGTAAAAACCTTTTTGTCCTAGAGAAAACAGTGTTGCTAAAATTACTATGATCTCTCAACATGAGTATATAAGTTAGAAATTAAGGCGCCGATGGGCGGCCTCGGCTGTGCATAAGGATATTTTGGACGCCGAAAAGCGGCCTCGGCAATCGAATAAAGATATTTCGGACGCCGATGGGCAGCCTCAGCATTGAATGTAACCCATTCAATGCTGAGGCCGCCCATCGGTGGAACAAGTTCTAGATTCATGATAGTTGTAATTGCGACATCAACTATACAACATTCACAACTGAGAACTAAAACCTTTACTAATAAATCCTTATCAAGCCAAAAACTTGGCGCAATCTGTGTAATTGGTCAAAATTGTCATTTTACACTACTTTTAGCTCCAACAATGATTTTTTAGCAATGGTTTTAGATAAAAATTGTGAATTTTGTATAGTTAATGTCGCAATTACCATTACCATGAATGCAGATCTTAGTATAGACCTACAAACTGCGAAAAACCACTCGAAATTTGAATTTCGCGGGCAAAGCGAAACGATCCGCCTTAAATGACAGTGGTCAATTCAGCTGGACGACTGTCCTCCAAGTCTCTAGGTTAGCCTAACTAGGACATTATTTAGCGATTCAGTCTCATCGTTTACGATTTATTATTTTCGTTTGCGATGGACGCGATTTTGGATTTATATTTTTTTAATATTTAAATTGAAATCAAATTAAACTTGTATAATACGCGACAAAAAATGTCGCGTATTCTAGTAGATCAGTAAGACATTATATGGGTTCATGACCAGTAATTGCGAGTATTATAATTTCTTCTTAGAATTTTAGTTTTTTTAGTTCAAAGATTACTCTTTTGACAGTTATTCAGCTGATGCAGCAGGCTGATGTCGACCCTAATGTAAAAAAAATCCAGAAAGTCCCCTTTTCATTTTGATTTATTCGAGTATTTCACCCTGAGAGATTTTTTTATTGGTAGGTAGGTTAGATGATGTTTTTTAAAAAAGGTAAAGTATGGTAACTATACCAAATATAGTTATTGGCGCAATTAAAATTGCCTTGAACCTACTTATACTGTGCATGAACAAGAACCTACGTTTTAAATTAACAGATAAATAAAAAAAAATTAGAATTTTGGCCATGCATGGGCGACAGCCAGATGCCATAAGTAGGTACGTACCACCTAATACGGACGCTCATAACAATTTATAACTTCGTATTTTTTACTAAGTACCTATTACATACCTATTTACTTACTTAATTTATTTTACTTAGACAAGTAGGTACTTACCAATGTACTTAAATTATGGGTAATGGGTACCTACCTACTTAACACCGTTCTTATGAAAACGTTCTAAATATTTAAAAATTAATCGCCCGACACCGTCGCTATCCGGAAATTGAAAGTTAAAACTGGCATTTAAAATATCGAAATCTAAAAAAAATTTTGTCATGTAAGTAGGTACCTAGGTACTTACTTCTTGTAGGTACAACAACAAAATATTTACATTTTAATTAATTTATTGTTTGTATACAGACACTTATCAAGATTATTTAATAGGTAGGTACTTAGGTACATTAACTAGGTAAGTAAATGAAATACCTAGTTACCTAACGACATTGTTATCTAAGTTTTGAAACTAACTACAGCGAACGTACCGACCTATTCAATCACACAACGATGCCTATATAAACGACCCAAAGTAGATACAAAGTCCCTGTAGGGACTACCCATCCCAACATGACTGGTTCAAAAATATAAAAATGAATTTTTAGATTATTGATTCTTTGAGCCGAGTCACCGACTATACAATTTTTATATACTTACACGTCGTAATACAAAAACGCACACTAATACAATTTCCATCCATACGACAACTACACATACGGGAAGTAACGCACACTAGCACAGGTATACATAGAAAAACAGCCGTTCTCCTCTAGCCTATCTATATCTACGTATTATAGAAAAAAACTTCAAAATAGTACGGCTTCACTCACTTTCACATTATATTACACCAATTTCAAACTATAATGTATGAGCATCGGTAACAATAAAGATTAGTTTTGTTTGTATCAATATATATTCCGTCTCTTTTACTCAACCGAACGCTTTCGAGTTTTCCCGTTCATGATCCAACTCAAAATACGCCAAAAATGACGTCGAGCCAATGTTGTTTCGAAAACAGTGTCTCGCGTTTCTTTCTACGGATACCGCGCGCCCGCTCGCCGTTTATTATTTGGAATTTTCCAATCCACTGATTACTACTCGTCGTAAGTTTTACAAACAAATTCGAATCCGTTTCATATTTTTCGCGATTAGCGGCAATGTAGGAAAGTCGTAAGTGGCAATGACGATAAGGTCGATTTTCGCGCGCATTCTACGCCGACCCGACCGAATTGAAACGACTCGCAGGGAGCCCTTCGGCGTTGGAGCCGAGTACGCCACTGAAATAGACCGTATTGTACATAGAAAATTCTGACAGCTCGGAACCGTCACAAGAAAATAATGTCGTTTTTATTACATTTTTTGATAAATTATTATTCTAGTTTCGGTTCGGCGGCGTTCCAACGGCCTTATCGATTTTCCTATTTAGCGCGCTATCGTATTTTATACATTTTCGAAAGGTCCGCGGCGCGTCTATGCGCTTTCGAAAAATATTTTACAAGTATTTTCTCAGCGGCGAACGGACGTCGAGTGCGGTGCCGTAAATTGGTAATAATTCCGTTGATTACACAGTAATATAGTGGCCGAATATGGGTTAGTGGTGAGGAACACGGACACTGCGAGCGTTGACTTCTGTGATACGATCCTATGAAAAATGTTTGTGTTTAGTGCAAGTTTTTAGTGCATAGTTGGTTGATAGTTGTGTCTGGTGCATTCCGATTGTGAAAGTGCACGGCTAGTGTTATCGTGCGACGGATGCTGCAGCTGTGGCCACGGAGCTGGTCGCGCCTTTCTCACCTGAAAACTCACTCGTGTAAGTACAGGGAACCTTTCTAGAATGACCTCGTAGGGCTAGAGACACCACATAAACCACTTTTCCGAATGGTAAGACGCTGGTTCAATAAATTCCTCTACACTCGAACATAAATTCCTGTGTATATCTTTAACATAACCTTAATAGAACTCTTGACACCATATAGCAATAAACATACATTGAAATGCCTTAAAACAATTTCGATTTGAAAACGGAATAAAAGCTAAAGCTAACCAGCCAGTCCAATATAAAATTCTGACCAAAAAGTTCAAACCATAAGAAGATTTGAATAGGCAATTTAAAATAGGAATTTAGGTTACTGAAAAAATTAAAATGTCATGATGTTGGACACTTTGATTTGTGATATTTATTAATCATTAACTAGGTACAAGACTAAAGAGTAAAAAAATATATTCAGCCTCAGTTCAGGTTTGTTAAAATTCAAATTTAAATCCACATTCTATTTTTGAAAGTAAACTTGCTTACATATATCATTGTAAACAGTGAAATAAAAGATGTGGGTTTAAATTTATCTTGATTTTTTACCTTGTACCTAATAAAAAAAATAGTGACCATAAATAGAATGAATAATTCGTTTTTAAAAGAAAGATAACTCAAGCTATCATAAATTACAAAAATGTTCATTAGTGCTTGCTTTACACCACTGAATCTAAATACCTGTTTACTTAATTAGCAAAGTTTTGTAGCTATTTTAAGCATACTTACTTAATTAATTTTGAATTACATGTATACTTAGTTACATAATCATTCTTTATTTAAATTTAATTCAAAGAAGT
This sequence comes from Acronicta aceris, assembly GCA_910591435.1. Classification (NCBI taxonomy): domain Eukaryota; kingdom Metazoa; phylum Arthropoda; class Insecta; order Lepidoptera; family Noctuidae; genus Acronicta; species Acronicta aceris. The sequence continues at coordinate 3,415,184 of OU342786.1, read as the reverse complement.
TTGACATTGTAATAAAACTGAATGGAGATACATGTGCCACTGTGCCAGTAAACATTGGTAAAAAGTAATATTTTTGTTTTAAAATACAGATGGAGTAAGCATAGGATTTGGACCATAAGTTGATCCAAAACTAAATTATTAACACTTTTTATCTACAAACTTTATTCTGATTACTTCAAAAATAATGTAAACATTTTTCGTCTTACAAAATTGTTATGTCATTGTTGCCCAGTTTGAGTAAATAAGAAGATGGCTAATAAATATTTGTTTAAGTACACTACTTACTTAAATAATATTTTTTTGTTAGTAAGAATGTAATAACAAGAACTTATTATTTATTTATTACATAATAATCATAATAGTAAGAAAATATTAACACATTTAATTCAATGATACCTACTTACTTACTTATTGAAACCTTTTCATAGGAAAACATTGTATTTTGAAAAAATATAAAATAAAGTCACTAATTTCCTTTAATAAAAAATTCAACTTAACATGTCATTGTCAAATAATTGTTAGGAAGATTATGAAGGATTTTTTCTACTTATGTACCTACTAATGATACATACATACACTCACACCACAGGAGTAGGTAAGTATCATACTAATGATATTCTGGACCAGTTTCCGGGAGCATCTCAAGGAGATATTTTACAATATTCATTAGCATTATTTTATTTAAATGAAGAACAAAAATTAGATGAATGGAATGTGACACTTTAAATAAGGATGTACCAACTTTTTAAACATGGATCATCAACAACAACAACAACTTGCAATTTTCAAATAAGGAATAGGATGTATTTTGAAATAAGATTCACTTTTTTTTAATCTAACACACAACTAGGTACTTGGAATCTACAATAATGAATGATGTGTAAAAAGTTTTAAATATCTATTGCAATTTTACCTTGCTGACACAATAATATAACAAGAATTTTCCAGTGGATTAATTTTCAATTGCAACCTTATTCAGTGAAGGAATACGGAGGAGTTCCTTTGTTTCTCAGGGAACACTATCATTTGCATAAAATCTATAATGCCAGTCATACATAATGATTTGGTGTAATGATGTTAAGGTTTTAATTCCAAATATAAGTACTTATATTTGAAATTAGGTCAATATACAGGAAAGAGGTCAAAATTAAGTACTCCCTTTTCCTTAACAAGACCATTTAAATAATTAGGTATCTACTTACCTACTTTTGGATTATAACATCAAATGTGGAAGACTGATACATTTTTAAATTAGCCAGTTTTTTTAGTTAGGCCATACTTAAATCAACTTTTGTTAGGAGCGTCATGTAGTCCAGAGGCCGTATTATGACGTGTTAACTGTTAACGCCATCATTTTTACGTTGTGAGAAAGAGATGCCGCTCTACTTATTAAATAGCCTCATCTCTTTCTTACAACCTAAAAATCATGGCGTTAACACGTCATAATACGGCCCCAGGTGTGGAACAGGCATGGGGTGTCAGTCCAGTATTCTCAATGTTGGGCAAAGGTCTATACCACAGCTATTAGCCTGAAACACTATCAGTCTTTGCAGAGCAAAGGCTAGATACCTCCTTCCACTCCTATCATTAAAGTGACTGGGATTTGATTATTAGGAATGATAGGTAGGTGGTATCTTTATCTTCACTTTTCGTGGGAGAGCCATGCTTCGGCATGAATGGGCCAGCTTGACCGGAGTGATACCACGGCCTCACAGAAAACCGGCGTTAAACAACGCTTACGTTGTGTTTCGCCGAGTGAGTGAGGTTACCGGAGGTCTAATCCCCTTTTAAAAGGTCGGCAACGCACTTGTGTCGTCCTATGGTGTTGCGGGTGTCCATGGGCGGCGGTAATCGCTTACCATCAGGCGATCCGTCTACTCGTTTGCCTTCCTATCCCATATTAAAAAAAAACATTTATTCTTTGGTTGGGATTGAGACAACGTATCCCTACTTTGTCCCTTTCCCGCAAAACGAGTGTTAGCTAGTATATAATTAGTATCGGCATCTCAGGCCTGTTTATTTGGGGATTTTGTTTCCGATTGTCGGATAGAATTCATACGATACACGATTTTCTGTCCAACACAACTGTTTGTTATGGCCAAAAAGATTTACAATATGATTCCCAATAACATAAAAGAATGTAGCAGTATTCACGTCTTTAAAAATAAACTATTCCAACTTCTTGTAGAAAATTGTTATTACTCAATTGATGATTTTCTATCGCCTAGACTCTTTTAATGTCTCATGTTTGCTTGACGATAATTTATTTGATGTTGATTGTCTTGTATACGTCCTGCATGACTAACAGTAATAATAAAATTCATATTTAATCTTCAATGGAATTAAAATTTTACAATCATTTTTGCAATATAATAATTAATAATTTGTGTGCCCTAGTGGCTGATCATGGTATGAACATAATTAAATATATAATTATATTATAATGAACACCTTTATGTAACCCATGTATCACAAATAAACGATTTGATTTGATTTGACACATACCATCACGCCTGTATTCCCCAAAAGGTTAGGCGGAGGTGTACTAATGTACACCCACAGTTCGCCGGTATGTTTTAGGTCCCATGTAACAGGGGGGCGAGCTTATTGCCATTAACCGGGCACATATCCAGACTCCGAGCTGCTACTGAGAATTTCATAGAAAAACTCAATAACACTGCTCGACCTGGGGATCCAACCCAGGACCTCTAGCGTAAGGTATAATACGAGGACGAGTATAAGAAGCTACAAATTTCAGATCTCCGATGTTGTAGGTAGCCGTGACGTCACTTAGGCCAAAAATATGTTTTTGAACACTCCATACACGTCAGATCGGATAGTCGGATTCTTACACCCGAATATTGTCTGAAAGTACGCTCTGCATAGTAATTTATTTCATCATCAAATATTGTTACTGTTTTTGATAGGCTTACGCTTGACCGCCAGTTCGCCTGATGTTAAGCGAGTCTGCGATCTATGACGAAGCGCGCTCGCCTAGAAGAAACCAATTCAGTCGTGATTTCAGAGACATTCAGTATCTATCGAGGAAGACTCACTCGGGAAGCGCATTCCACATTTGTCGGTACGCATGATAAAAGTGGATTTAAAGCGTTTCGTTCTGTTATGGGTCTCAACTGAATTAGCTTTTTAAAAAAAAGATATTATTTAGGCAAGGTTATTTATTATAAGAAATTACACAGATTTAGGCTGAGACCCTTAGGCAGACCGTCAGGTTTGAAGATTGAAAGCGAACTGGCGCAGAGGCCCTCTATCTGAATTAGCTGAAGGGACCATCATACAATATTGCTGACGAAGAATAGGGGTAAGCACTATTGTATATATTGGATATAACAGTTCGGGTTTTTGGAATGTCCACCATGACTGTCTTATGTCTTCGCACACCGCCGACAAAATCTCTTAGACATGCAGGTTTCCTCGCGATGTTTTCCTTCAACGTTTAAGCGCGTGATACACATGAAGATAAAGTTCAATTTGTTCAGTATTTCAATACTAACTATTGACATTATTATAAATTCGGACATCTGTCATGCTTGGTTAAATACGCAATTTAGCTAAACATGAGATTATTTAAAACCTCCACTTCTCACACGCCTTAGAAGGAGATTTCTTTTTTTCATTAGCGTTGGTTATGTCAGCTTTGTGCTGTGCAAAGTTAATCAGCGGTGGGAAGCAGAGACAAGAGGAATGAACGTGACGTCGGTGAATAAATTCCCGCAACGAGCGTCCTTCTAAAATTCTCTAAGATTGAAATCCGCTAACAAACATGGTATATTTTGAAGGTGACACTTCAAAAAAATACAAGCTTAGAAAATCCATTTTAATTAAAGAATATCTGTGTATGTATGTTCATGATTTCTTCAAAAGCTACTGATCCTATTTGGATGAGGTTTCCGTTATTCGACTGCATATTTTTCTGGGACAGATTTGACGTAAGTATTCAAACACTATAGTTAACAGAAGAAGAAAGAAACAGACCATAGACTAAAACATAGGAACTAAATGATTTTTGTTTATTTTTTAGAAACTTTAAATATAAAAAAAACTATTGCAAGCTATTTTTTTAGATTGTATTAAATAAACAACTTTATAAGGGGTCACAGCATGCATTTATTTGTTTACGCGCACCTCTAAAATGTGGGATAATCTTCGTAATGATCTTCAAACGGCGCGTATACAGATGCATCAGCAACGTCTCCGATGTTGCAGGTATCCATGGGTATCCAGGTGGCTCGTCTGCTGTCGTCTAATAATAAAAAAAAGTGTAACAATCGTTATTATTACTTATTTAGGTGATAACTACGAATTTGTGACACCTATATCTACATAATTAAATACACAATGAAATACTTAAATCATTCCACGTCAAATGGAAGTCCAAAATCAGGGTTGTGTAAGTAACATGACCTTTAAACTATGTCTTATTAAAACAACTACATTCTGAGAATCCGGACTGTTAGACAGAGAGAGATTATATCTGGTTTATTCGTGCGTTAGACAAGGATGGTGATATTAGAAATATGAACGCTGTAGGTACTTGTCCTTTGCGGTACTTATTGGATGCTATAAGAACTTTATGTTTCATTTATGTTCATAGTTTTAAACTCATACTATCTACTATCGATGCGCCTGAATTCCTCGAAATTAAAGGAAGGAAGGTACACAGTTTATTGGTATCTCTCTATTTCCCGTTTTATAGGCCCTATGTAATGCTAGATTGAAGAATAGTGTGATGACTGATGAGACAACATTGCGGGTTAAACTATGTTGAAGTGACACGTATTGAAAATAATATGCTGAGATGGTTTGTACACGTTGTAAGAATGAATGAAAGATGGCGAATGTCAGCGGCAGCGTCGATAGAGTTCGCCACAGAAAGACCTACGCCGATCTTATTGGCGAAATCCTTCTTAAAGGTAAGGCGTGGGTTGACAACCCTAGAGTATAGTAACCTACTGTATTAAGTAGAGGACCGACACTATATTTCTGAAAAAAATATAATATAGTAGGCGAAACTCCCTACTTACCTATTATATTTTAAACGCATCAAACTCAAAGCAATACTTAATATTCATTTTAAATTTCAATTATATTGTAATAATAGCTATGAGGCATTCCTTAACAAAAAATTTGAATAAAGGCTAAAAGTAGCAAAAAATATTTTAAGAAATAAAGCCTACATATTTTGGAATCTACTTTTTTTTCATATTTTCGTTATCTACTATATTTTTATGGGTAATATTAGAACTACTATTTTTGACCGACAATGAGTTGGCAACCCAAGGCGTGTAGTATTCGCAACCCGCGCGTATGTATAAGAAGATGTATGAATGTGGAAGAAGCAAAAGAAGTACGCAGAATCGTAGTAAGTGGCGGTCTATAGTTTCTGCCTACTCCTAAAGGCGTGAGTGTATGTGTGTAGGCCCTATTGCCATTAACCGGCCACATAGCCAAACTCTGGACTGCTGCTGAGAAAGATCTAAACATTTGCCCTTTGCTAAAAAATCGTCATCATAGGTGATCAATGCCAAAAACTGTGCCAACTGTGTTTGGAAGTGCCTACTTAGCTATTTATTTATCTAAAGGTGTTATTTAGTACTTAGTTGTGTAGTATATGTGACGATTACTACTGCCATGAATCCAGACTTACAATTTTTTTATGGGATAGGGGGACAAACGAGCAGACGGATCGCCTGATGTTAAGCGATTACCGCCGCCCATGAACACCCGCAACACCAGAGAAGTGCGTTGCCCACCTTTTAAAAGGGAATTGGGCCTGCAGTAACCTCACTCACTCGATGAAACACAACGTAAGCGTTGTTTGACGCCGGTTTTCTGTGAGGCCGTGGTGTCACTCCGGTCGAGCCGACCCATTCGTGCCAGCATGGCTCTCCCACGATAAAATTCAATATTATTTCATTTTTTTTTTATTTATTTATGGTGTTCCCACAGCTCGTGCATACAATATATTATAAATTAACATATATAAAGGATATATATATACAATTTGCGGAAAACCAAAAAATGCCAAACCAAACCAAATTTTGGCGGGCTAGGAACGATCAGCCTTACCCTTAAGTTGTCCCTACATTTAGTAGAGTTGCCAACATTTTTTTCAGGCGATAAGTGTTTTTTGAAAATAGGCATTTTAAAAACTATAATACATAATTAAAATGTAGTATTTTATAGAATGGATGAGGGTTTTTTTTTTCGGTGTTGCAAGAAAATTCATCTAACTGAAATATATTACATAGGCAACCCTACTCTCCAGCGACTAACTTATCCCGTAAACGGTAGCAATACTGAACTTTGTATTATTTAGTAATCGTGTTGGTGTATTCGTAGTACTTACCTACACACATAATCGTATTTGAAACACACACACACATAGATGTTTGTCAGTAAGATAGATGACGTCACCAAGTTACTTTGATTAAATGCGCAATGGAATATGTGCTGCTTGCTAGCAATATCTACTGTTGTGTAGATATTGAAAATGAACCTTTTGAACGCGCGCTATGAACGTAGTAGGTACTTCCCACGAGACACCGCGGGACCAATTAGTTTTGGCTTTTATAAAAGAAAAAGGAGGTGTAATAAAGACTTCTCATATTATTTTTTCTTAAAAATCAAAATCTCCTACGTACAGACATGGGCCATATAGAATTTCATTACTTACATAAAGATTATGATTACAATGCAAATGTAATATATATGTATAATTTAAAGAAGTATTTATGTATACGTATAGAATCGTTTCTGAATATGATTTTTATACCACAGAGGTGGCAAATAAGCTTACGGCCTGTACTTATATAATTACCCTTAGTTGTCATAATAGAAATAAAGATGGTGTCCTTTTTATGGACGTAGGCTGTTGATTCAGTGAATCTTTACAGCGTAAACAAACTTGGTGGCGACGCACCGAATGCTTCCCGCCAGGAGCAATTTATAAACTAAGCAACAGCAGCTAAGGGCTTCCCCTAACGGTACTCGGACCTCGGCTTAGAGCCGTTGCTGGGGGGAAGGCTAGGGACGGCTGGATCTGGGTTAAATTATTTAGGAGCGGATTTAACTACTGGCTCGGCACAGGCCCGCTCGAGTAAGTGCCGGGGGGGGGGGGAGGTATCAGCCTGGTATGCGGTCTTTATAGGTCTTCTTTCCTCAAGATATTTGCCGGGCTCCATGTAACCACGAACACGGTGGTAGGACCTCTTGAGGTCTGACTGGCTGGCGACCACTTTACGACGGAGAAAGTCGTAAATCACCTTGGTGTGTGTTTCTAGTGCTGCGCATGAGAGCCAGTTCCCCCTCGGTTGCTGCGACTCAGGCAGTGTGCAGTCCGTAGGGACTCTTAAGGCTCGGCAACGCAACAGCAACACCTCTGGTGTTGCAGGTGTAATTTAATAATGTTAGCACATTATTGTTTAGCGACACAATATTTGGCAATGCGATGGTACCCTAAAACTTTAGATCCAAGTTTAAATATGAATAACTTATTGTGAGCGGCGCGGACGAACTGAGATTTGTTTCAAGGCGACTGCATCTAAATAAGCTAAGACTTTCTAGATATAAAACAGATTTATTCTCGATAGCAATAATGATATTACAAAATATTACCTATTATTATTTTACTTACTTTCAGAACGGCTATAGTTTAGGTAATAATTATGTTTACCAGGCAGATATTTTCTCGCCTCTTACGAGACGCCTATCTACTAACCCGTCCCCACAAAGAAGACCCTGTCAGAAAATCAGCACTGCGGCTACCTCGTACTTGCTGCGACCTAGTGCTAGATAGGGCTTTTCTGACGTCACACATGTTTTTGACACTAATAATATTTTCCCTATACATCATCATCACTACATAGTATAAAACAAATTCGCTGTCGCTGTCTGTCCCTCCCTATGCATGCTTAAATCTTTAAAACTACGCAACGGATTTTGAAGCGGTTTTAATAGATAGAGTGATTCAAGAGGAAGGTTTTAAGTTATTTAACATTACGCTACGGCTCTTAGGAATGGGGCAACGCGGGTGAAACCGCGGGCGGGCCGCCAGTAGTTTATAAAACAAAGTCGCTTTTAGCGTCTGTCTGTCTGCAACTCCTTCTAAACCATGCAACGGATTTTGATTCGGGTTTTCACCATGAGTTAGAGATAATTTTTCAAGGGAGATTTATATAAAAGCCGAATTAAGTTTTTATTTAAGTAGAAAAAAAACAATAAATAAAACAGTTTAATAACTTCACATTTCTGCCTTTTTTTCTAAATAACACCCGAGCACCTACTACCTACTTATAATAATTTTTTTTATTAGTGTTGTCTTGTGTGTTGTGTGTCACTCAGAATAAATTTCTTTTTTCTTTCACTTGAGGTAATAAATAGTCCTCACCAACTCCTCTGGTGTTGCAGGTGTCCATGGACGACGACGACTACTTACCACCAGGTGGATTGTTTGCTCGTTTGCCGACATATAATAATAATAATAAACTCTTTATTTCAGACCAAAGATCCATACAAATGTGTTAGTAATTCCTTATCCTAATGTTAGTAGAAAACAGTTACTTATTAATATTTATCAATTATTGACATGGACATCAGGACGCACATGTCTACTTGCCCAGTGTCTGATAAACGGACCATCAATTTTGTCTGCCAGTGTAGCTAGTATACTGTTAGGACTGTCCCTGAATCGCCGCATCATGGATGCACATCGTTTGCGTATGATGGCATAGAAGTCATCTACTCTCGCCTCCGCAAACATGCTAGACGCACTGCAACATCGAGGTAGTCCCAACAGCATCCTCAGCGCATTATTATATTGAACGCGCAGAGCGTTGTAAGTCTTCTGCGTATATAAATATATTAAAAAAATTGTTGCTTCACTAGCGGTATCGATACATAAATATGTCAGTCGGTCAGATGGTCCTATATTTTGCCGTTTTCATTGCAGCGCCAGTATTCATGCGTTTCGTATTCCAATAAAACATCCGTCGACATTGTTTGAAGCAGTCGCACCGAAATATTTAAACTCGAAATAGGTACTTTGTTGTCATGCGAACTATTTAATAATCACACGTATACACAATACGCCAAGCTGTACAGTTAAAAACCACCTTCAAAACGTAAAAAATAACGTTATGTGCGAAACAGTTTCGGAAGTCGGTGCCTTTGATTTGATCGGATCGTTTGATTTCGCCATCGACTTCCGAAACTGTTTCGAACATTATTTTACATAACACAATTTTTTATGTTTTTGAAGGTTTTGTTGTTTTTATGTGATTTACTTTTTCTTAAAAGTAATTTATATTATTTCATTTTTTTTTTCTTTTTTTTATGGGATAGAAGGGCAAACGAGCAGACGGATCGCCTGATGGTAAGCGATTACCGCCGCCCATGGACACCCGCAACACCATAGGAGTCACAAGTGCGTTGCCGATCTTTTAAAATGGGATTGGGCCTCCGGTAACTTCACTCACTCGGCGAAACACAACGTAAGCGTTGTTTAACACCGGTTTTCTGTGAGGCTGTGGTATCACTCCGATCGAGCCGGTCCATTCGTGCCGAAGCATGGCTCTCCCACGTAAAATGAGATTTTTAGTAGCAAGTAAAATTTTACGTATACCCAGTCGACGTTTTCATTTTAGCATTTACTAGGTCGTTACGTGTTATACGAACTACATTGCTAGTAAGCTTTTAAAAAAAAAATACCAACGTTAACCATTCGGGGAATAAAGGCGTATTTGTTATGTTCATACAGCAATGTAAACTTCCATTAAAAACAGTTACATCTCGAATTAACTTTAGAAAAAAAACCACTGCTCTGACATAAATGCATATACTTACTTAATTAGGGATTTTTCCCTTTTCTCTCACAGTATAAATATTCATAAGCAATAATCTAATTTATGTAAACTAATTATGTCTTCATAAAAGTTTAAAATACGGCTTTTGTAAGCTCATTAAACTATACTACTTACTACTAAATGCAGAGCAGTGATAGCTTGGTGATTTGACCATTGGACTTCCCAGTCAAAAGTCTCGAGTTTGAATCTAAGCGGCGGTAGTCCAATGGCCAGGGCCCTCGGACTTGCAATCGTGTGGTTACCGGTTAGAAACCCTTTTGCACTACCGATGTGAACCCACTCGAACTCGTGCGCCGAGGGTTCCGTACCTACGAATTATACCGCCATATTAAAATTGGCTGTAAGACCTTGGTTTTTGCCAAATTTCGTGATTCTAGGTCAACGGGAACTACCAATATAGGTTTTCGACCCAAATCTAACCCAACTATCTGACCAAAACCTATAGGGTACTTCCGGTTGACCTAGAATTGTCAATTTTGGTTAAAAGTAAGGTTAAAGCACAGTTAAAGGGAAAATTCCAAAAAAAGATGAAAATTTTGGTAAATTTGGGTACTTACAAGTTTTCGCGAAAATCTTAATTTACCCAGGACCTTAATTTTTATACACTTAATAGGGACTGTAGACATCAGTATCTGCTATAAATTTCAACTTGCTAGGTCCATCCGTTCCTGAGAAAATCGGTGGTGATACACGACAGACAGACAAGAGAGACGGACAGACAAGACAGACGGCAAGAGAGTGATCTTATAAGGGTTCTTTTTCTTTACTATTGAGGTACAGAACCTTAAAAAAAAAATTTACCGACTTTTCGAAGTCATTTGTGTATAATAAATTAGTTAATTTTATCACTCGCTTATACAGCGAAGGAAAATATCGTGAGGCAACCTGCATGCTTGAGAGATTTTTCGATGGCGTGTGAAGTCTGCCAACCCCCACTAGGCCAGCGTGGTAAATTTCGAACATGCTTTGAAAGTCTCGGAACTACGTAAGTATAGGGATGATCGATTTTTTTTTTGGCCAACACTGTATCAACGGAACTTTTTATTCCCTATCAGTGTTGTTATCGTAAAAATCTGAACTGCCGTATGTCTGGGTTGCCGTATTTTAATGAAAAACTCACTGAATTGCCATATTTAATTTAAAAAAAAAACTTTATTCCTCATTTATTTCCTTTATTTCTTCTTCGTTACGGCAATGACAGGCCTACCGTATGCCGTAATTTTTTTAAAAGACGTGGATTGCCATATATTATGGCAGTTGCCGTATCAATAACAACACTGTTCCCAATCTTCAACAGTGTTAATGGCAGGGGTATGATCGGGAATAATCGAAAATAAGGAAAATAACTCCCGTTCGTCAAATAAAATATTTAAATATTTTCTATGAAATTCTCAGTAGCAGCGCGGAGTCTGGATTTGTGCCCTGTATATTCGTAACTTGAGTATACCGTAAGTGCATGCCTCATTAGTCTAGTGGACCCAAGCGCGACTGCTACGCTAAAGGTCCTGAGTTCAATCACCAGTTCAATCGCAGCAAAGTATTATTTGGTTTTTCTATGAAATTCTCAGTTGCTCGGGGCCTGGATTTGTGCCCGGTTAATGGCAATACTCGCCCCCTATTACATTGGATCCAAACATACCGGCGAACTATGAGTGTACATTAGTACGCCTCTGCCTAACCCTTCGGGGAATACAAGCGTGATGGTATGTCGTGTAGATCCATGAGATCTGTATATACGCATCTTATTATTTAATCTTAATATAGGTTTTACATCTACAGGAGCGAAACCGCGGACAAAAAGTGTTGTAAATAAGCCACAAAGAGACCATTTTCTTTTTCCATCGCTTTTCACGCGAATCGATTACAATTTTATCCGAATCGAATGATGTTATCTATAAGAAAGTGATCATTATGAACTTAAATTTAGTGTAAGTACATACAAATTGTCGCCAAATTCTTAGAAATCCCCCTGCTGAGAGAAATCGAAAAGATTTTTCGCTTCATCAGAACGAATGCTTGTAATTTGTGAGAATAGTTATCTATACTTATGACAATGGTAAAGTTAGAGGAAGTAGCGCCAGTGACAGAAAAGTTAGAAGGGGATCAGTTGCAGGGGCATGTGACTAATGGCTGGTCCCAATATCAAATACATCGATAGATTTGCTTACTAGAGACAGGATTTTGACATAAGGCCCATACATTTGTCAAAATTCTATCTCTAATAAGCAAATCTATTGACGGATTTGATCTATAGGTATCTTCTAGGCAAGCGCGCTCCTCTGTAGATCACAGCGTCCCTTAACATCAGGCAATCTGGCGGTCCAGCGTAAGCCTATCAAGGATTTAAAAAAAAACATTGAGCATCACAAAATATGAGTATTTTTTTTTTAATGGGAAGGTGGTAAACGAGCACCCGGATCGCCTGATGGTAAGCGATTACCGCCGCCCAAGGGCACCCGCAACACCAGAGGAGTGACAAGTGCGTTGCCGTCATTTTAAAAGGGGATTGGGCTTCCGGTATCCTCACTCACTCGGTGGAACATAACGTAAGCGTTGTCTCACGCCGGTTTTCTATGAGGCCGTGGTATCACTCCGGTCGAGCTAGCCCATTTGCTGCATGGCTCTCCCACGATATATAAAATATATAGAAGTTAGATGGAGACCAAAGAAAAGATGAATGTATTATGTTATCTCTATATAATATATAAAACTCAAAGGTGACTGACATAGTGATCTATCAACGCAAAGCCCAAACCACTGGAGGGATCGGGCTGAAATTTGGCATGCAGGTAGATGTTATGACGTAGGCATCCGCTGAGAAAGGATTTTGATAAATTCTACCCCCAAGGAGATAAAATAGGGGATGAAAGTTTGTATGAAACTTTGTCCATTTTAAACCGATCGGGCTGAGACTTTGCCTGCATATAGCTACTATGACGTAGGCATCCCCTAAGAAAGGGGATTAGAAATTTTGATAAATTTCGACCTATGTAGGGGTGAAATAGGGGATGAAAGTTCATATGGAATAAAGTAACTATTCCACGCGGACGAAGTCGCGGGCAAAAAGCTAGTAGTCGATATTATGGAAAAGGGAGTAAATAATGAGGTGACGACTGACAGGGATGAATGGAAGAAAAGGAGATGTTGAGCAGACCAAAAATAAATTGGGACAAGGGCAGGAAGATAATGTCTAAAAATATTATGTTTAAAGAGTTATATTTTATGTTTAATTTACATGATAATCTGGGTTTGTGGCTTAGTCCCACAGTGGTCGACGCACCTGTGGTCAACGCCCCCGATCTGTTTAATTTGATTTAAAGCGATTTTTAATCAAATTTACTGGCAGGCAGAAAAATGTTTTACTAAACGGGTAAATATTATCTAATTCGTCCTAGCTCTAGGCTTAAGCCACGAACCCGACAATCCCAGTATCCCGGGATTGAATTCTCTAGTACAACATATTACACTTACTTTCCGATAGTCGGATATAAAGGGCTTATTTCGCAACACTGCCAACCAAACGCCAGCATTTACGGCGGATTGTTCACCTGAGCGAAATTTAAATTTCAAGTGGTTTTTCGCAGTTTATAGGTCTAATAATAAGTTCTACATTCATGGCAATAGTAATTGCTATATTAACTATACAAAATTCACAACTTTTAACGAAAACCATTGCTTAAAAATCATTATCGTAGCAAAAAGTAGCATTGACACAGTTTTTGACAAGTTTTAAACTTGTTATGGATTTTTACGTAAAGGTTTTAGTTCTCAGTTGTGAATGTTGTATAGTTAATGTCGCGATGACTACTGCCATCAATCTAGAACTTGTTATAGACCTACAAACTGAGAAAAATCACTTGAAATTTGAATTTCGCGGGCTCAGGTGAACGATCCGCCTTAAAGGTTATGTTATTTATATATATATATGTAGTTATTAGTTTTAACGGAACCAAATCCCCGTATCGTATCGGCTATATTTAGCCGCGCGTGCCTCAAAACGTGATCATTTGGACTTGGTTGGTTTTTTACCTAGAGTTGTTAGATCAAGGCTGTGCACCCAGCCCACGAGTTTATGTCAACTGTTTTGTAACATATAAGACGAAACTGTACAGTTGCAGTACAAAAATCGCCCTAATTGCGACGGAATAGGGACTGTCCAAATGGGAAACTGTATACCAATTTCGTCCAGTATAAGCGGGACTCTCATTCTGTAGGCTTTCCCTATAATAAGAGGTCAGCTTTTACTGGTACCATATAACTGTATCGACACACATGGTTGTTTGCATGTGTGTATTGTTCCTATATGACATTTTTAGATTAATTATTTGTGTTGAATAATTAATATCACTATTATGTCTGTAGTTTTTTATTTCTATATAATAACGTGTACGTGTTCACGTTTAGCATGTACATACATACAAATTTTCACGCCTGTCTCCCATTGGGGTAGGCAGAGACTATAGATTTCCACTTGCTAGATATGATCCTGGTATGCTACTTTCGCTTCATCTACGTTCATGCATGATCGTTGGTTTATGTATCTATGTTTATGTGTCCCACAGGGTAACATACTTGGGCCTACACTCTTCACTATCACTACATAGTATAAAACAAAGTCGCTGTCGCTGTCTGTCCGTCCCTATGTATGCTTAAATTTTTAAAACTACGCAACGGATTTTGAAGCGGTTTTTTTAATAGATAGAGTGATTCAAGAGGAAGGTTTTAAGCTATTATACATTATGCTACGACTCTTAGGTATGGAGCAACGCAGGTGAAACCGCGGGCGAGTCGCTAGTCCTTCGATATATCAATGATTTGTGTCAGGCCAAGATTCCAAACTGTGACATATGTACATATTAGGTTGGGGAATAAGTCTTTTCGCATTTAGTATGTAAATACTTTGAATAAAAAATCTTTGGCTGTACTATTTTTATCTGGCTGATTTTGATAACATTAAAAAAGTTACATTTTAAAAAAGAAACAAATTAGTAAAAATTTGTTTCCCGCCATTTTTCATTGACAACAAAACAGTTTTGATCCATTTGAAAAAAGCTGGGTTTACAAAAAAACTCGATATTTGGGTGCCACACGAGCTCACTGAAAGAAACCTAATGAACCGTGTACTCATTTGCGATTCTTTCTCTCTCTCTCAAGGGCAAGACAAACGCCAAAAGACGCGCTTCGATCAGTAATGGATTCGCTAAGAAAATCTTTTGACGCTTAATACAGTTAAAACAAAGTTTATCCGCTTCTCCTTACCAAATACCGTCTCTCCACTTCAAGAGTCAGGCCTAGTCAAAGCACATACTTACCTGGGAAGAAATAGTGACTGCAACTGTCAACTGCATTATCTCTGGTCCCTAACACAGAATACCTTGGGGTAGTCTTTGACTCTAAACTAAGCTGGCAACCTCATATTCAAGCCCTTTGCACTAGGATCAGGAAGCTCATGTGCATTTTAAAGAGCTGCGGCATTCTGCTGATCCAGACCCAGCTTGCTGGTTTATCAGTGTCTTTGTCAATATTTAATCACGTACTGCATTTGTACTTGGGGTGGAACTTATAAAACCTCCTTACTTACAGTAGAAAGAGTTCAAAGGGCTATCCTAAAAGTCATGCACTTTAAGCGTAGGGACTTTTCCACAGCCCAACTCTATTTTGAGACCCAATTCCTGACAGTCAGACAGCTGTTTATACTACGTGCTGTAACCTAACCTAACCAAGCGCAAAGGTTTCCCTGTCTGTGATCCTGTCAGGTGCCGTTCCGCGTGCGCTGGTCACCAGTTCCCCGCTTTAAGCTCTCGACTTTACAATAAAATTAATAAAGAATTATCAATCTATATACGCACAAAATATGAAGCAAGTAATATACTTACAAGGTGGTTGCAAGGGTTGACATATGATGAAACTAAAAATCTTGTTAAAATAAATTCTTGATTCTGGTAAATACTGTATGCCGATGTTTTGTTATTTATATTTACTTTAAATAATAATAATAATAATAAGCAGTATTCGCACGAATGTAATCTATATAGTGTTGACTGCCTCATTAGTCTAGTGGTTCCAAGTGAGACTGCTACACTAGAGGTCCTGGGTTCGATCCCCAGGTCGAGCAAAGTGTTATTGGGTTTTTCTATGAAATTCTCATTAGCAGCTCGGAGTCTGGATTTGTGCCCGGTTAATGGCTATAGGCTCGCCCCCTATAACATGGGACCTAAACATACCGGCGAACTGTGGGTGTACATTAAGTACACCTCTGCCTAACCCTTCGGGGAATACAGGCGTGATGGTATGTTATGTTATGTTATGTTATATTAGTTGTTCATTGCAATTTCGGGGAACATTGACTTCTAAGACACAGGCTTCGTTCCTAGTTTAGGAGTCAGACGTTCGACTTTGAACTATATCACTGCTGTACACCTTGAACAGAGTTATTATTTCTCTTTATACCTACTAACTGTTATCCGCGGTTTCACGCGCGTTCCAATGAACAAAATGTAGCCATTATCCCTCTCTAAGGTCCAATCTATCTCTATACCGAAATTCATCAAAATCGGTTCAACGGTCTAGGCGTGAAAACGTAACAAAAAGACAGAGAATTCGTCATAATTATAAGTATGGATTAACTTAGTTGTATACACACAATACCTATACTGTCTACATTAATTTGAAACAGTTCCATGTATCCAATCCCGTTCAAAAATGGCTCGAAATTGGGACGAATTTAAATGTGACACCTCATTGATTAAAATCCATCAAGCCGGTCGGATGACGTAATGCTATAAAGAGTACATACACACAGTCTACAGACACAGTATAAATATGAAACAGTACGGAAACTACCTACAAACGCTCGAAACTGCATACTCACACAAACATGCGCATCGACAAGACCCCTAAGCGGTTTTCGCAGTGCTGTCAGTACTGAGTGCACCGTCGAGACGAGTGGTCACGTATAAATTTATGTCCGTGATCTTTTTAAAAATGTCACGAGCCTATTGCGTTGTAACTGCAAAGTAGTTGAACTAATTTAGAAATAAATCAAACAAAACGATTTCATAGTACCCTGTCCTTGTTTCCCATCAGTTTATTTATAAAAACTGTTCATGAGAATGAGAATTTTTTACTGTACAATAAAATTCAATTAAGCTAGTTATTTCAATTCGATTGATTAATCACTACAGAACAAAAATGTTTTATAACAATATCAAAAACATTAAAAGTTACAACCCTATTGCTTCAATGGAGAGTAGGTAATTAAATCATCAAATAGGCTTAGTTTCCGTACTGTTCCATATTTATACTGTGCTATAGAGGAACTTTCAAGTTAGTAGGTACAGTAAATTGTTGAAATACCACACATCTATGTTCAATTTATATACTAGCGGCCTGCCCGCCGTTTCACTCGCGTTGCCCCGTGCCTAAGAGTTGTAGCGTAATGTTAAATCGCTTAAAACCTTCCTCTTGAATCATTCTATCTAATAAAAAAAAACCGCTTCAAAATCCGTTGCGTAGTTTTAAAGATTTAAGCATACATAGGGACGGACAGATGGCGACAGCGACCTTGTTTTATACTATGTAGTGATATTATCTATACCTATAATAAAATTGTAACGTGCCGATGTCTGTACATTATACATATATATTAAAGAAAACTAATATGGGGGGTCTTTATAAGAGCAACAGACACCAAAATATCAATTTTTACAATGTTCGTCTGTATGTATGTATGTTTGTACGCGCATCACGCAGAAACTACTGCACGGAATTGAATACAGTTTTCACTGATGTATTGCTAGAGGTCTAACTTAATATCTGGTGCATGTTTCATCTTGATACGCCTCCTAGGATCGGACTTGTAGTACCTATGTTAATATTTTTGGGAGTTAATAATGAATGTCCGCTTTTCATTTTCTGCATCTGTTTTAATAGTATTGTAGGCCTGACTTGGTTTGTATTTTTAAACTAGAACATTAGTACTAAGTATTTAATATGTTGCTTCAGAGCCGAGCGTTAATAACTGTGACATAGTGCTACACTTTTGCGGTTATTATCGTTCAGTTGTTATATGTATCCTAATGTTCTTATTGCTCCAAATAAAAAAAAACAGTAGTCAGCCGTACCGAACGGCTGCGCAGATAAAATCACTTAATTATGTGTCTGTGTGAAAATATCTAAGTAAATCAGTAAGGACAATAATCATGAAAGCGAAACATTTTCGAACCCCGTCTTTACTTTACGGCAAGATTTTATATTAAAATTGATTACTGCAAAACCACTTGCAGACAACTTCAGACAGGCACAGTTATTTCAACTTTAGTCTTGTCTTTTTAGGGTTCCGTACCTCGAAAGGAAAAACCGGAACCCGTATAGGCGCACTATGTTGTCCGTCCGTCTGTCTATCAGACCCTTTATATCAGGAACGCATGGATTTATCGAGTTGAAATTAAAACCATATACTCAGGTCTACAGTCCCTTGAAGCTGTGAAAAAATCAAACTTCTAAGTTAACGTAAAAAAAGATACGGCCGTTTCTGCCGCAAAACACGTATATTTCGAAACTCTCAAGGGAATCAAAATTTAAAGGGTATTTTCCGTTGACCTAGAACTATGAAATTTGGAAATGTAATACCGTCTTAAACTACAAGTATACATCAAGGAAAAAATCTGAAAACTATACAATTGTAGGTAATTAATTCTATTATTTGTACAGAACCCTCGGTGGGCGAGTCTAATTCTTAAGACATAATGGCAATGCTAATTCTTAAGACTTAGACCCGAGAATAAACCAGCTCTCTGATCACGCGAAGAGTCGACAAGTCTCTTAGAAATTTATTTAAAAAGATGGCGCGAACTCGGACCCAATGGCCCGAATCGGAACACAATAATGTCAGCACATTATTGCTTAGCGAGAGAAAAATTGACAATGTATCCAATACAATAATTGTGTTTAATATGCTGCTGTTACCACTTTTATCAGGCGACTCGTTTGGTAGTTAACCATCTTACAATAATAATAAAACCGGACACGTGCGAGTCGGACTTGCCTACCGAGTTCCGTATAAATTTGATTACGTACTTTAAATAAAGACTAAGTATATTTTTTTATGATTTAATTACAAAGTTTCCAGATATTTCCCTGATGCAAGATTTATTTTTATTTATTTATTTATTCATTTGATCTTACAAGCTAACAGATGTCACATCTACTTGTAGTATAAGACGGTATTACTTGCCAAATTTCATAGTTCTAGGTCAACGGAAAATACCCTATAAATTTTGATTCCCTTGAGAGTGTCGAAATATACGTTTTTTGCGGCATAAACGGCCGTATTTTTTTTACGTAAAATTAGAGTGATTTTTTCACAGCTTCAAGAAACTGTACAGCTGAGTATATGGTTTTAATTTCAACTCGACAGCTCCACGCGTTCCTGATATAAAGGGTTCAGACAGACAGACGGACAACAAAGTGATCCTATATCTATGAGCGTTCCGTTTTTCCTTTCGAGGTACGGATCCCTAAAAAGTCTTTCTTACCTTCTAACATTCTCTTGGCAAACCAATTATATTTCAGACGCGTACAGAACTGAGACAGAAATAAATTGGTGAAAGTAATCCAAAAAAAGTAGACATTTTGCTTCGGACACTGACTGCAAAGCTAAAAGGCAAGTCTACCACGTTTTGGTATTACTTAGTCGATCACTAAAGATTGGTATCGGCTTTCCGAAATTTTAAATGTTGCCGTTTTTTTACTTTATTTGAAATATTGTGGGTAATCGGCTGATTTTTTAAGGTTCCGTACCTCGAAAGGTAAAAAAGGAACCCTCATAAGATCGCTCTCTTGTCCCAGACGGACAAAAGAGCGATCTTATCTGTCCGTGTGTCGGGACGGGTGGACCTAGCAAGTTTAGATTTACGCGAAAACTTGTAAGTACCAAAATTTACCTTATTTTTCACCTTTTTTCATTATTCGGAATTTTCCCGTTAAGTGCCTTTTTTTTTAACCAAAATTGACAAAAATAGGTCAACCAGAGGTACCCTAAGGGTTTTGGGTCGAAAACCTATATGGTAGTTCCCGTTGACATGGAATCACGAAATTTGGCAAAAAGCAAGGTCTTACAGCCAATTTTATTATGGCGGTATAATGGGTAGGTATGGAACCCTCAGCGCACGAGTTCGACTTGCACTTGACCGGTTTTTCTTGAATTTATTATATTTTTTACCTTTTGTGGAACGGGTTCCTTACTGCCATTCAGATAGGATAGGTATCTCCTAAGAGGCGAGAAAATGTCTGACATGTTAGGTAGTAGGACCTTTTGGGGTCCGACTGGCTGGTGACCACCCTCACGTCGGAGGGTGTCGTATAGCACTTTGGTGTGTTTTTCGACTTTAGCGCGTGAGAGCCAGTTCCGCCTCGGTTGCTCCGGCTCCGGCAGTCTGCAGTCTTTTGAGGCTTGACCACGCATCAGTGAAGCGAATGGCGCGGTCATGTTTACGTACGCCCAGTCAGCGGCCTAGCTCATCTTTGGTGGAAACGCTCACGCCGTTTCACAGCCTCGCTACGCATCCTCGCACCGCTCAGCGATGCACATCTCTGGTGGAAACGCAGCCTTAGACCTACAAATTGCGAAAAACAATTGAAATTTGAGTTTGCCGGGCAAGCGAAAGCCTCCATCTAATAATGATGACAAGTAAAATATTCTTCACAGATCACAAGTGAAAACGATGAGATTGCAAAAGTTTTTACAATGTTAATATTTCACACACAATCTCTTTTATCCCTGACTAGCGACCCGCCCGCGGTTTCACCCGCGCTGCCTATTCCCATTCCTAAGAGTCATAGCGTAATGTTAAATAGCTTAAAACCTTCCTCTTGAATCACTCTATCTATAAAAAAAACCGCTTCAAAATCCGTTGCGTAGTTTTAAGCATACATAGGGACGGATAGACAGCGACAGCGACTATGTTTTATACTATGTAGATATACTATATAGAGATAGTGATTTAGAATCTCTCCCGAACGATGAGACGAAACCCCCCCCCCCCCCACGGTGGCCATCTTCAATATCCATATTGGGAGGATCCGGGAACTAAGTTTATTCTTCACACACGGTGACACGTGACCACTGCATGTCACCGTCATCCCTGAGGTCGCTTAGTGAACGCCCAGAGCCCCCACTCTGTGTGTCCGCGGCCCCAGAGGCCCCCCGCAAGTCTTTTCAGTAACATCAGGCAGGGGGTTTCCGCATATAGCTCTAGATGGGCTAGACATTGGGGTGATTTCCACTTCGGCATCTTCTCCTCCGAGCAGGATCGGCCCTTTCACGATCCCGAGACGAGACACCTAGGCCTATGTACAAATTTGTAATTCGAGGGATACTTGAGAATATTCAGTTTTTTTTCTACAAAAATCCCATTAAAAATTCACAGCCAAAGGCTAGTCCCACTCATATTATAAACGTGAAAGCTTGTGAGGATGTCCTTTGTCTTAATCTTTCACGCCAGAACGGCTGAACGAATCTGGATAAAATTTAGCACAGATTTAAATAGACTGTAGTCTGGAATAACACATAGGCTACTAGGCACTTTTTATTCAGTTCGGACCTAATTCTGAGGGCAGAAGCTATTCCATCATAATAAATCAATGATTTTTCTTTGCATCTTTGACAATTCGACATAGTAAAATTATTTCCCTATTGAATTTTCTCAATTCGCGTCAACCTTTCTTGCTTATATTTTCTAAATCAGCAAGTAAAAAGTAAACTGCAATCAAAGGCAAAAACTAAGCGTACTTTTTTACCCGACTGCGCAAGGGATGGTTATGTTTGCCGAGTGAATGTATATTTCCTTTGCACGCTCTGTAGCCTAAAACAGCTTGATGGATATGTCTATGAAATTCTTAGTAGCATCTTGGAAGTTTGAATTTTTACGGTAACTGTCGAATAGCAATGGTCTCCCTATTACATGGGACTGAAACATACCTGCGAATTGTTGGTGTGCTTACACAGTTCATGTCTGCCTAACCCTTTGGAGAATACAGGCGTGGTGGTATGTTTATTTACAAGCTAGCTAGCTGCCCGCGGTTTCAATCACGTCCCAAATAGATTAACATACTATAAGTTCGGTTCTGGGCGGCGTATCAAGATGAAACATGCACCAGATTTTAAGTTAGACCTCTAGCAATACACCGGTGAAAACTGTTTCCAATTCCATGCAGTAGTTTTTGCGTGACGCGCGTACAAACATACAGACAGATAAACATTCTAAAACTTGTTATTGTTACGAGCTGGGGTTCGGGATAAATTTAATTAACACCAATTTCACCGAAACAACAAATATTTTAATTAACTTGACAAACACACAACAGAAATTACTGAGAGAGTCACTACAGTATCACTTATCGCACTATAATGTCGCACTTGTAATCACTTAACTTCACTTCGATATTCACTTCACCGTGTTCAGAACTAAACTCCCCTGGCTGACCCTCACGACCTGTATTTATATGAGCCACGAAGATTCTAGAATCGAACATTCTCGATAGGTCCACAAAATACGAGTAGGTAAGTTCCTAAGTACCTACTTATAAACAATAGACGATAAAGTGATCGTCTATTGTTTACAGTCATTCACCTTGAACCCGGCTTTTCTTCGAATGTTCTACGTGCTTCTACGACTTATCTAGAATCTTCGTGACCCATCTCCGTACTAATAGTTACTGGGCGTAACATTATTTTGGCCTCTGTTGCTCCAATAAAGACCTCCCATATTTATTTATCTTTAATATCTATAATGTACAGACATCGGCCTGTTACAATTTTATTATAGGTATAGATATTCCTGAAATTGCGGACAATAAACAAATGCAGTAACAACGTCTCTTTTCCCACAATAGCGTAAAAAAAACACAAAAAACCTTTACTACCAATTTGTAAAGATTAAAAACTGTCTCGCAACAATCGGAGACCTTGATTAGCTATGGAGTTAGTTTTCTAAATGGTACAATGGTTAACCACTCCCTCGCCATGCCTCATTGGTTTTCAGCTCGAGGCCAGTGATGTCATTTCGTGACCTTATTTTGATTAAAAGAATTCAAAAAGGTTGTATGCCTATATAAACAAAGATTTCATTTACTATGGCCACTGAAGGGGATCCCTACAGTGGACCCTACTGAAACCACATTAATCATTGAAAGGCGCTTCCCGTATTTATTCAGTTCAAATAATAACACTCGCGAATTCATTCCGGTATGTTCTTCAGGTTTCAATCTTCACCGTTGGTTCAGTTCTTCAGGGTACCTTCTTGCTTCCCTTTATCATCAAGTAGTGCCTCCGGAATGAATCGCTGGCACCAGCGAAATGGCTTTGTTTTTGTGTTCACGTTGAGGGGCGCAAGTACCTTTTTTTTATTTACGGGGGGAAACCTTCCTAAAGGCGTCCGGTCTTTGGAGATTAGACCGGGGAGTGTGGGATTTTTACCCACTAAAACCACCCCGTTGGCCACCATCACCACATGAAGGGGGCACTGTGCCCTCTTAATAGACCACCCCAGAACCCCCCTGTGCGACGCCTCCTTGCAACCTCTGTAACAATTCTAAGTAAACATGATGTACCTACTCATTGTCCGCTAAAGCCATTGATGGGCACGGGTTTCCGCTCAGGGGTTGATAGACTTCACTATCACATGCTGTCCAGAAGATATCTGCATGGAGGTCTTGAAAAAAATGCATAAGAGCACGAACGTAAAAAAGATATATTATAAAAGAATCTCCTCTTGTTAACCGACTTCAAAAAGGAGGAGGTTCTTAATTGCACTGTATTTTTTGTGTAAGTACGATTTCGACATTTCATTTTATCAGGCAGAATTATAATCAAGCCTGTATTTCCCGAAGGGTTAGGCATAGGTGTGCTAATGTAAACCTACAGTTCTCCGGTATGTTTAACTCACGTTTATGAGGCGAGCCTATTGCCAGGCCCAAATGCAAACTCCGGAACTGCTACTGAGAATATCTGGTAGGCAGTAGGCAGAGGTGTGCTAATTACACCCCCAGTTCGCATGTTTAGGTTCCAAATAATAGGGGGCGAGCCTATTGCCATTAACCGGGCACAAATTTTTAAGAGGGGTAGGGCGGGCATATTGGAATTGATTAATTCCACTCACAATTGGAGCTGCCCGACTGGAGAAGTAGTTCCACCTTGCAGAAAATTGTAGGCAAATACTTAACATAACGAAACGTGTCTCCTATGCTGCTTGCCCGACTATTAATTTACAGGGTCGGCAACGCGCGAGTAATAAGCGCCCCTGGTGTTGCAAGCGCTCATAGACTGCGGTAACCGCTTACCATCAGCTGGTCGGTATGCTTATATCGTGGGTGCGTTTACAAACACAAACACCCAGACTCGGAACAACTACCTGCAGATCATACAAATATTTGCTCCGTGTGGGGATCGAACCCACAACACGTTGCGCAAAAGCCGATCGCTCAACCGCTACGCCAAACGTGTCGTCGTTTGCCACCTTAGTGGTATAAAAAAAACGGACAAGTGCGAGTCGGACTCGCCCACCGAGGGTTCCGTAACAATTTATAATTAACTAGCTTTTGCCAGCGACTTCGTCCGCGTGGAATAGTTACTTTGTTCCCTAGTTCTTCGCCCGCGGTTTCACCTACGTTGCCCCGTTCCTAAGGGTTGTAGCGTGATGTTTTATAGCTTGAAACCTTTCTCATGAATCACTCATTTTCCCAACATTTCCCTTCACTGCTCTGCTCCTTTTGATCGTAGCGTGATGAAAAGTATACTATAACCTGCCCAGGAGTATGAAGAACAATTGTACCAAGTTTCGTTGAAATCCGTCGAGTGGTTTTTGTTTCTATAACGAACATACAGACAGACAGACAGACAGACAGACAGACAGACAGACAAAAATTTTACTGATTGCATTTTTGGCGTCAGTATCGATCACTAATCACCCGCTGATAGTTATTTTGGAAATATATTTCATGTACAGAATTTACCTCTCTACAGATTTATTATAAGTATAGATTATTAAAAAAGTAACAGGTACATATTATAATTAATTGCAAATTTTCCTTTAAACATGTAGTATAAGACTGAGAGGAGAGGATAGAGGTATTACTTGCCAAATTTCATAGTTCTAGGTCAGCGAAAAATAACCGATAAATTTTGATTCCCTTGAGAGTGTCTAAATATACGTTTTTTGCGTCATAAACGAACGTATCTTTTTTTTACGTTAACTTAGAAGTTTGATGTTTATACGATTTCATGGAACTGTAGACCTAAGTATATGGTTCTAATTTTAACTTAATACCTCCACGCGTTCCTGAAATAAAGGGTCTTGACAGACAGACAGACAGTGATCCTATAAGGGTGCCGGTTTTTCCTGTTGAGGTACGGAACCCTAAAAAATAACCAGGCCCAAACGCAAACTCCGAACTGCTACTGACAATTTCTGGCTAAGTAGAGGTGTGCTAATTTCGCCGGCAAGTTTAGGTTCCATGTATTAGAGGGCGAGCCTATTGCCATTAACCGGGCACAAATGCTAACTATGAACTGCCATTGAGACATTCATAGAAAACCCCATGAATCTTAGTTTACAAATCACTACTTTCCACTATCACTAGTTGATCGTATTTGCGTATAAAGAGGGTCAATGTACTAACCGGCCTTCGATCGACATCAAGCTGTACCCTGTATAAACTGACCCCGCTTTGTAGAGGCTTTTCGTTCAATGAGAGGTCAGCTAATACTGGTATATAGCTTGATATATAGTGGAGCACACCTATTAATCACTACATAGTATAAAACAAAGTCGCTGTCGCTGTCTGTCCGTCCCTATGTATGCTTAAATCTTTAAAACTACGCAACGGATTTTGAAGCGGTTTTTTTAATAGATAGAGTGATTCAAGAGGAAGGTTTTAAGCTATTTAACATTACGCTACGACTTTTAGGAATGAGGTAACGCGGGTGAAACCGCGGGCGGGTCGCTAGTATTTCATATGGCTGGGCGGGCCTACCGCACTGTACCAAGGCCCCTATTAAATACCGGTAATGGTCATTATTTGTACTATAAACTAGATAAAAAGTTAATTATCTTCCTTTATACAGTTCCCATTGCTAAGAAAAACGTCTTCTAACATCATAACAAACCATCACGCCTGTATTCCCCGAAGGGTTAGGCAGAGGCGTACTTAATGTACACCCACAATTCGCCGGTATGTTTAGGTGCCATGTTATAGGGGGCGAGCCTATAGCCACTGATGCCAGCTCGGAGTGGGATTTGTGCACGATTCATGGCAATAAACTCACCCCTAAACATACCGGTTAACTGTGGGTGTACATTAGTAAACCTTTGCCTAGCCCTTCGAGGAATACAGGCGTGATGGTATGATTTTTTTTTTATGGTATAGGAGGGCAAACGATCAGACGGATCGCCTGATGGTAAACGATTACTGCCGCCCATGGACACCCGCAACACCAGAGGAGTCACAAGTGCGTTGCCGACCTTTTAAAAGGGGATTGGGCCTCCGGTAACCTCACTCGCTCGATGGAACACAACATAAGCGTTGTTTAACGCCGGTTTTCTGTGAGGCCGTGGTATCACACCGGTCGAGCCGGCCCATTCGTGCCGAAGCATGGCTCTCCCACGTTAAAATGATGGTACAAACTTACATATTTTGCAGTTGGAGAGTGTGAGAGAATGTATCTTTCAATTGCAAAGTTGTTTTTGAGAGGATGGGAGGAACGCTGCGGAATCGTCGGTGTTACGAGTCCGACTCGCACTTGTCCGGTTTTTAATAAGATGCCAAAAAAAGTTACCTACCCACCTTTGGACCGTGACTCGACAGTTTTACATCTCAAAATCTCACGTCAATCTGAACTACTTGGAAATACCAACAAATCGTTTTTTTTTTCCGATGCTATTAACCTAGGTAGGAAATGTACCACGATCGAATTTACCGTGCTTCTTAGAATCAAGTTTGTTTGTCGCGAAAACTGATACAAATTCCAGGAACGTTATTAAGCAGACTTGCGCTTACGTAATCCCAAAAAAAATTACAATCGTTTTTACATTCCTTTTAGTACTTAGTACCTACTTATATAAATAGGCCTTATTAGCTTAGTGTTCCTAAGCGCGACTGCTACGCTAGAGCTCCTGGGTTCGATTCCCAGGTCTAGCAAAATGCGGGGATTTTCTATAAAGTTCTCAGTAGCAGCTCGGTGTTTGGGATTTTTGTCCGGTTAATTACGAGTAAATAGGCTCACTCCATGTGACCTAAAACATACTGGCGAACTGTGGGTGTACATTAGTACACCTCTGCCTAACCCTTCAGGAAATAAGCGTGATGCATGCTAGTAGGGTTGTCAGATGTCCGGCTTTTTACAGTCGTGTCAGGCCAAATTATCGGCCTGTCCGGCTTTTGGTCAACGCTGCCCCACCAAAAGATGCTAAACGAAAGCGCGCGAGCGACTCACGCGGACACCTACATGAACTTTGTTTTTTTTTAAACCCGGAGTCCGGTGTCAAATATGAATCTGTGTTCGACTTTTCTATTTTTAGCCCTGGCAACCCTGGCACTGAATTTTAAATGTTTTTTTTTTCTTCTTACTTACTTTCTATGGCTTACGCTTGACCGCCACGTCGCCTGATGTTAAGCGATACTGCGTTCTACGATGAAGCGCGCTTGCCTAGAAGAAACCAATTCACTCGTGATTTAAAGACACCCAGATTATATCTATCGGGGATGACCCACTCGGGAAGCGCATGTTATTTACCTTGAGGCGCTGCTGTACGATTTTAAATGATTTTAAATTAATGCTTAATGACTAGAAGAAAATTAAATAATGTTACAATAGAGTATTTAATATTTATTACACAAATGATAAAACACCTTATCAAATATGTTTTTTCGCAATTTGTACGCCTTTATCACATTCTAGAATAATCTAGATTAATGGAGTGGCATGGAATGTATGCAATCTCTGGAATAAAATGTTTTTTTTTCTTTCTTTCTTTCAATAGAAAAAAAGCTTTACTTAAAAATCATTTTATTATCTACGTATATGTAATGTAACTGTCAAAAACATTGACAACTGTCAACATTGATAATTAAACTAACCATAATTAATAATTAAACTAGTTATAATTCAGAATGTGAAGGCAAAATTTCAATCAGGCGGGTGGGGTTCGCGGTGGCTTAGAGGTCAAAACATCTGGTGTATCCAACCAGGAGACGCAGGTTTGAATTCTGCCCGCGATTGAATTTTTCCTTTACTAAAATAACTTTATAATCTAGGCATGGAAAATGCAAAAAAAAAAATACAAAAAGATAGCTATAATTATCAATTTTGACAGCTGGCAAAGTTTTTAGCAGTTACATATTATGTAGCTATTATGATTCTTATGTTAGTGATTATAAGCAGTGTTTTGTTCTCAGTCAAATTTCGATAAAAGACAAAGAGATAGCACCCCGAGGAAGATTTAAGATGTAATCAACAGGATAACATTTGTCTAAAAAAAAATCAAATAGCAAACAGTCCTTTGGGGATAGAACCGAAGACATGCTTTGCGTTGAGAAGTACGCGAACTACCCTTTAAGTAGTTAAGGTGTTACTTCAAGTATCAGCTAAAAGAAATTTTCCGTAAAAACTACAGATGCTTTCATTGCATCTGGCGATCTAATAACTAAAAAAAAACTATATAAACCGTTTCGAAATTCGAACGTCAGCTTAATGAACGCGGATATTTAAAATGGCTGCGTCATCCTCACTTTCGTATATTTTGTCTATGGCTTTGCGCAAACAGTGGGCAACGGCACCAACGTATATTGCCAAGTCACTACTTTTTTGTTGTATGACCTCAATGTACTGAGAAGCTCTTATAAGCGTCCTAGAAAGCCGTTACGCGTGTGATCTATAAAGTATCGACCTTAGGGTCGCTTATGCTTACTAAGGCTTTTAAGGGTTTTAAGGGTTGACTTCTAGAACATGCCATATGGCAGCCTTATGTGCTAGTATTGTCCTTAAATTAATATATTACAAAAAATGTCAGCGGCAGCGTCGACATACGCCGATCTTATTGGCGATATCCTTCAAAAAGGTCAGGTGCGTAGCACTCGCAACCGGCGTGTATATATGAGAAGATGTATGAATGTGGAAGAAGCAAAAAAAGTTTGCAAGAATCGTAGCTAGTGGCAGTCTATAGTTTCTGTCTACCCCTGTGGGAGAAAGGCATGAGTGTATTCAACGAAGTTGTCACCGCTCTTAGACCATTTATTTATTTAGGACAACTTACAAAAGATACACTTAAGGGCATTACATCGCTCAAATCCAAAAAACACCCTAGCTTTAAAGAAGTTTCTAGTGGAATCCTATATAATATTTTTAAAAATATATGTTCTACTTAAGGGCATCACAAACAAATTGTATTGTTTAAAATTTTTATAAATTTGCCCCAATTTTGGATAATAATGAAGTAAAAGGGTCCTTTTTAACCTTTTTCAAGTCATTCTTCTTGTCCTGGTTGCAGATTTTAGAGATGGCTGACCTACCGGGGAGCAACTGGAAGTTTGTATTTGTAGATATTTTCCGGAGATTACTAACCTAAAAAATTGTTACCATCAGTTAGTACAGTAATTTAAAACAAAGTTGTCAAGGTTAATTTTGTAATCCTGGGTTTTTTTAAAAGAGTATCTATGGAGTTTCTTGCCGGCTCTTCTCCATAAGACCCACTTTTTGGAACCGTGCAATTAGTTTGACTTTTCAAAAGTACTTACTTTTTTAATGGTCGAATTGAAATAAATAATTTTGACTTTGACTTGGACTTTAAACTGGTAGGGAACTTAGAGATAATCATCATGGTACCAGCTCCAAAGACCCACAAGGACCGGTTATTCAGTCATCCAGCGACTTCCAGTGTGATGATATGGTACTTATATTAAACGTAATACAATGACGTAATATTCCAAACTAATGTTTTTTTAAATCAAATAATGACATAGACGAGCGTTACATTCACATCACATCCAATTTACTGAATGAAATCAACGTACGAATTCAAAAATGTCGCTGTGAATCATTTTATGACTATACTAGCGGCCCGCCCGCGGTTTCACCCGCGTTACCCCATTCCTAAGAGCAGTAGCGTAACGTTAAATAGCTTAAAACCTTCGTCTTGAATCACTCTATCTATTAAATAAAACCGCTTCAAAATCCGTTGCGTAGTTTTGAAGATTTAAGCATACATAGGGACGGACAGACAGCGACAGCGACTTTAGTTACTTTTATACTATGTAGTGATATGTGTTGTAATATATACCTAGCTTAGATGAGAGGTGTATTGTGACCTTACTATCTATAGCATTGGAAAGGACTTGTAAAAGTGTCTGTAAAAGAAATAAATATAATTAGCAACAAGCTTACCTTTATTCTACCTTATCAATACATACCATCATGCCTGTATTCCCCGATGGGTTAGACAGAGGCGTACTTAATTTACACCCACAGTTCGCCGGTATGTTTAGGTCCCATGTTATAGGGGGCGAGCCTATAGCCATTAACCGGGCACAAACCCAGACTCCGAGCTGCTACTGAGAATTTCATAGAAAAACCCAATAACACTGCTCGACCTGGGGATCGAATCCAGGACCTCTAGTGTAGTAGTCGCGCTTGGGACCACTAGACTAATGAGGCAGTCAGACCTTATCAATACATCGCGATAAAGTTCGTAAAAAGTAGTTTTATTTCAATGTCTAATATTCGCACAACTGTTAGAAACCAGTATATTACCCAAAGTTCATAATCTTTGAAAGCACCGAACACAGATCTAACGAAAAGATAAGTCGATTTGAAGGATAAACTTATCTTTATAGTTGAAAAATCTTCTTCCATACATACCTATTTAAATACGTTACGGTCATTTAACATACGTAAGTTCATTGTTACCAGAAAAATACATTATGTGTATTTTTTGCTGTAAGAATTTGTTTCTTGCCAAATTTCATTATTCTAGGTCAGCAGGACCTATCAGGACCTACAGGTTTTTGGAACGAAGTTCCTTATCGCGCGTTGTGAAAGGGGGCTAGACGGAAAAAATTCTTACGAAAAGTTGTCACGACACGAAAAAGCGACACGAAAGTGTCGTGACACTTTTTGCTATAGTAAGCTATTGTATAATAAGATAATAAGATAGTAGTTCCTTTCGATTAATTTGCCATATGCTAGCATACGTTTATATTATGATTATGATTATATGTATAAATACTCGCTCCGTGCTGATTTTGGACTTGCATCCTATGGCACTGCGCTAATCGAGCCTTCAACTATTTATAAATATAAACTTCGTTCCATCCGGGTGTCCCTTGACACCTCTCAAGTATTTTTTTTGATATATTTACAAGTATCGCAGTTTATGAGGCATAATAAGAATGACGATGCATGACGTTAAAGAACGTAGATGAAGCGAAAGTGGTGTACCAGGAGAGGTAGGGCATAGTGGAATTGAATAATTCCACTCACGATTGGAGCTGCTCGACTGGGGAAGTACCTCGCAGAAAATCGTAGCCAAATAACATAGCTCCGTGCTATGTTGTGTTCCTAACGGTGAGCAAGGTCGCCAGAGCTCCGCGAGGAAGCGTTGTGTTGGCAGTAGGGTTGCCAACTCTTTGTCGGTCAAAAATTGTAGGTCTGAAATTATTACCGTTGAAAATATAGTAGAAAGATGAAAATGAATATAGTAGTTTCCAAAATATGTACCTACCGTATTTCTTAAAAAGAATATTTTTTGCTACTTTTAAACTTTATTAATATATTTTCATTTTGAAGGAATGCCTCATAGCTATTATTACAATTTAACTGAAATTTCAAATGAATATTATTGCTTTGAACAATAATATTCATTTGAAATGTTGTGAAGCCTTTAAAATATAGTAATTTCGCCTACTATAATTTTTTTTCAGAAATATTGTAATATTGCCCTCGAATATAGAAAGAAAGAAAGAAAGAAACTAAATTTATTTGTAAAGGACACCCAAGTACACAAAAGAAATCAAATAAATAACTTACATCTATGGTACCCAGGTGTATTTCACAAATCGGCTCTGTCTCAGCATAATGTCGATTGCGACGAATCGTACCGACGCTGGTCTTCCGACAGGACCAGTTTGGTGTCGCCACGGTCGGTACTACTAACTATAATTAATCTAATAAAACTAAACTGCTAAACAGATAACTGAAATAATCTATCAATACATAAATAAACGATATAAATAATATACATAATATTACGAAGTATGTTATTTCTATGGATAAACTACCTACTAAAAATTAAAAAACAAACAGTACAGATTGCCATAAAAAAAAAGAAGAAAAGTAATTTGACAATGACACATTTGACATTGACAATTTGACATTCGTCAAAACTGCGCAAACAATCTTCAATAATTAATACAAATAAATTATAAAATTTTAAAAAGACTTTATTAGAAAAAAAGGTTAAAAGGCACTGGTATCATGTCTTTGGGTTTCCTCACTATTCTGATGATCACATAAAAATCTTTTTAGGTTCGCCCTAAAACCATGACAACTATGTAAGTTCCGTATAGGTGGAGGAATATTATTCCAACATTTGGAAGCATATAGTAGGATACTATATTATATAGTAGGGTTGGCAACCCTAGTTGGCAGTGTGGCCGGTGGTGTTTTGTTACCGCCGCTGTCATGCATGGCAGCATATCTCCTATGCTGCCAGCCCAACTATTCCTCCTTATAGGGTCGGCAACGCGCGAGTGCTACCCCTGGTGTTGCAAGCGTTCATAGGCTACGGAAACCGCTCACCATCAGGCGGGCCGTATGCTTGTTTGTCACCTTAGTGGTATAAAACAAAAGGATCGTAGCAAGTAAAAATATGTTTGTATGATAAAAATGGTGAATCGATTTCTTCTAGACAAGCGCACTTCATCGAAGATCGCAATGTCGCTTAACATCAGGCGAACTAGCGATCCAGCGTAAACCAAGAATAAAAAAAACGTATTTTTTTATTGCATTGACATAGAAACTTATTTTTACAGGTCCAAAGAAATATAGACATTTTTTTTTTTATTGCGGCTATAGTATCACTGCGACCGCTGTCGGTCTATTGTGATCGCCACTGGATATTAACTATAGACCTAAGTATTTTTTATTAATATCAGCTTCATATCCCCACGCGTTTTTTTTATTGTAATAATAAACAAGCATACGGGCAACCGCAGCCTATAGACGCTAACAACACCAGTGGTATCACTCGCGCGTTGTCATCTCGACACCTCAGCTGTTAAGTCTCATATGCGCAGTAATGTCACTGGCTACTTTATCCTTCAAACCGGAACATATACAATAATAAACTTTAAAATCTTTTCATACTAAGCACTAATATCCTACTTTTAATTCTTGTCGAAATTTATGTTTAGTTCTTCACACGTTTCTCCATCCCACTTGTTATTAGCTGAATTGTCGTCATCGGCAAACATGCCATTACAAAAAAAAAATGTTGTTAGCACATTTTTGCGTAGCGGAATAGTACTTGGGAATGCGATGGTACCACTCCAGACAAACTCCAACTCCAGCAATCCGTTCATAATGTAAAATTAAGCCATATAATAATTCGTCATTTCCTTCGATTCTTGCCTGTCCTGACGGCGCATACGCAACCTTTGTGCATTGATATCTCGAAACGAATGAGTCAATGATCCAATTCAGTTACCAAATTGATAATGGAGCAGGGCATCGTGACATTTTGACTTTAATTTTTAAAAGTTAAACTGATAAGAGTTTTTTTAACCTGACACTTCGATATTGTTCTGTGGCCGTTTTGTACGTTGTAAGGCACTTGTCCCACTGCTGACGATGAACGAGAAGCGAGTAGAGCTAGAAACTAGAAACGAGTTGGCGAGCAGCGGGAAGCGAGTGTGTAGTTCGGATAGTTTTATTGCTGAGCTATAAGCGATTGTGCGATGGGCGATTAATCGCGCCACTCGCTCACCCGGCAGTCCTGCACAAACCTGCACGCGCGATACAACGTGTTCCCAACGAGAAAAGAGCGATGTGAAAGTGTCTGACAATATCCCTGTCTTTGGGGCACAAAACTGAATTCATATAAATTAATTATAACTGTCGGCGTGAGTTCTGTAGCGAGCATCGCTGAGCGAGTATTATCTTTGTTGGCTCTTGTCGCTCAGCAACAAACTAGTGGAGCGAGTCCTCGCCGCCAGTGTAAACAGTCAGCGATCAACTATTAATATATATGCATCTCTTTTCTTTAGACGGAATGTATATCTATTGTACGTTTCTTGAGCGAGAAAATAGCCGATAGTTAGTAATTTCCTCGCCGGCGGTGGGACAACTGTCTAAACGTTGTTTTAACCAGGCGAGGTGTCTATGAGATGGGCGTGAACTGAAATCTCCCTGACCCTTTTACATCGAAAGATGTCTCGCGCTCGATATGTCTGACAGCTAATGGGGAGAGACCGGGCGAGATTTGTATATCCGTTGTTCAAAGTAATAAATACTCTATTCTTGCAGCATTTATATTTTTCCCCGTGTGGGGACGGGTTAGAATATACTTCCTCACTGCCATTCGGATCTATAGGCATCTCGTAAGACACGAGAAAATATCTGACTCTCGGTGGTAGGACCTCTCGGGGTCTGACTGGCTGGCGACCACCTTTACGTCGGAGTCTGTCGTAAAGCACCTTGGTGTGTGTTTTTGCGCGTCAGAGCCAGTTCCCTCTCGGATGCGGCGGCTCTGTCAATCTGCAGTCCGTAGGGGTTCTTAAAGCTCGGCAACGCATCACCAACTCCTCTGGTGTTGCAGGTGTCCATGGACGGCGATGACTACTTACCATCAGGTGGCTCGTGTGCTAGTTTGCCGATATAATCAATAAAAAAAAATTCAATTCTAGCCTTGCACATCCTCGGGCATCTACACCTTTTACACCAAAGATGGGCGAGACGTGGACAGATATTTTGTCATACATAAATAAATTCTCGCCCGTCCAATCCACGCCTCGCCTCATTGGTTTAAAAACACCTTTATTCTGTGTCTACAATGTCTAAATAGGCCTTAAGACCTCGGGCACATGGCCAACCAACTGCAACCGCTTTTTGTTTAACCATTGAATTGTAAAAGCAACGTGGAGTGGCTGATACAAAAACAAGCGATGTACAGAGAGCCATATGATGCAGTATTTCAAATTGGCACCGTTTTTCATATTTTATTTTATTTATTTATTCAAGAACAATTTACATTGTGCTTGATATCTAGGTAACATGCATAAAATATACACTTTATGATTATTATACAATTAACATTAAAATGAAAGAAATTTACATAGAATAACATTTAATGAAATAATTGATACCGACAATTTATTTATTAGATTATAGATTATAATATTTAAAACCGTTATTATACACCTATTATTATTAAAATTATTTAAGATAAAATAAGATTACAATTATATATGATTTATTAAGATACGTCTATATTTATTTTTGGTTTTTGTTGATCGGCTCTATTTATAATGAAATTTTTAATGAGGCCATAAAAATAATCGGTGACCTAGCCTTATTGTATTACTGTATACTGCTCTACTGTGGTACACGCTTAACGGTTTCTAAACCAGCTTAGGGAACTCGTAAGGAAAGCCACGGGACATGACTAGTAACTAATACTTGTTACACGGAAAATATTAATTTAACTAGAAATATCATCACGCCTTTCCTCGAAGTGTGTGGATGCATACATTTTGCTTGCCAGTGATGGGAAGTGATAGACTAGTGTTATACGTCCATTGGACTGCCAAGTCTTAGGTTCTCTCCGACTTTTCGAAGTCATGTGAGTATTAATAGTTAATTATCATGCGCTTACACGGTGAAGGAAAATATCGTGAGGAAACCTACATGCTTGTGAGATTTTTTTGACGACAGCGTGTGTTGTCTGCCAAGGCCTGCGTGGAAGACTAGCCGAATACCTCTCATTCTAAGAGGAGGCCTGTGCCCAGCAATTTGACAGTATCATTTTGAACTGTCTTCAAAACCATTCAACGATAACCTTAAAATTTAAGATAACATCCAGTGTTGACCTACCCTAATGTAAAACAAAAATGTATTTCATGGTTAAACGACGTTGAAATCAAAATGGTTATTTAGTAAAAATTGATATGTACTGTCGACGAAAGAGTTCCGGTGGCAGGTAACGATACCGGAGTTTTGACAAAGATTGTGTAATGATATTTCTCCCCATCAGAAAATCAGCGCTTAGGGGCCTTGTCTGACGTCATACATAAGGATGTGCTGACACATCGTGTATAATAAGGGAATATGCATAAGATTCAAATTTGAGTAAGATATTTTTATTAACATACCATTACGCCTGTATTCCCCGAAGGTTTAGGCAGAGGTGTACTAATGTACACCCACAGTTTGCCGGTATGTTTCAGTCCCATGTAATAGCTGGCGCGCCTATTGCCATTAACCGGGCACAAATCCAGACTCCGAGCTGCTACTGAGAATTTCATAAAAAAACCCAATAACACTGCTCGACCTGGGGATCGAATCCAGAACCTCTAGCGTAGCAGTCGCGCTCAGGACCACTAGGCCAATGAGGCAGTCTAGTATAGTAGTAGTAGTATTTTTATTTGTAATCTTTATTGCTGAAACATGATGTCCATGCCATAGTTGGAACGAAAGTTCCTTATCGCGCGTTGTGACAGGGGGCTAGACGGAAAAAATTCTTACGAAAAGTTGTCACGACACTTTTTTTAGTACGCATTTTGTCTAATAGATGGCACTGTACTGTTGACGTCATAATCTGAACGGCGGTGTTAAGATTCACCGCCGTTCAATGACCCCCGCAGTACAAAATTTATATATTGAGTTAAAATGAACTAAAACTGTAATAGAAGGTCAAGTTCCAATAAACCATTAGTTCAACGGTCGATTTGGTTTTACTTCTTGCGATTTGAGTTCATCCCCAAACAAAGCTGACTTAATGAGATCTGAGGAACTTCGTTCCATCCGGGTGTCCCTTGACACCTCTCAAGTTTTTTTTTTACATAACCGTTTTTCCAGCAAGATTTTAATTATTTAAAAGTAGAAAAAGTCCGTGAGAAATTTAACAGATCAAAACGGAACTTACGACAAAGTCTATTATCTCATGTATTGCTGTGTGTGCCAATAAATACATTTTCTTTTTTTCTTTCTACGTTGTGACGCTCTCATGACGTCACCGTAAACATTTAGGTTTGTAATTACTAGGTATAAAATGTATTTCAATCCTCTCCCATGTTCGAATTAGTTAGTAAACGTAAAAATATACATATATAATTGATTGGATAAAACGATCAATAAATTTTAAAAACGATAAAACAGTGACTGTTTTTGACAGTGACTGCGGAAACTGACGTCACAGTACACGCGGCCAATATGGCGGCGTTTAAATCTCCCGTATCTGATTGCAGTTTTGAATATTTATTTTTATGATGAAATATTGATATTTTTTTCAAAGAATTTTTTTTTAAGGTACTTTAACAATGTAAACTATTGATTAATTATATAAATAAAGACAGGCATATTCTCTATTGTGATTCAGAATGAATTTTCTTTCTTTCAAAATGTGTTAAAATGCAGGTATTGTTAGTTGTCATGTAGGCATAAACTTTTATGTTGTAGTATTCCATAAGTCAATACTCAGATGTCGGTTAAAATTCCTACTAGCTGTTGCCTGCAGTATCACTCGCATTTGAAAGTACTTTTTGAGACAAAAGGTACCCTGTCCTTCTCAAAGGCCTCTAAGGTATCTCTTAGGTGTGAAAACGTCACAAATAGACAGAGTTCCATTCGCATTTATAATATTACTTACTTAGTTTGAATTACGTATTAACCTAACTCTTTTGTCAACTGTACCGACTTGTTTTATGATAGCATATTTAAATATTTTTTTTATTATAAACGCTAGTGTCAGATATTTTTGTTTAGGCTATCGCTAACGTTGGGGGAGGGGGGGGGGGGGTAATGTTAATGTTTTCGATTGAAATATAGGTCAAGATTTTTTGTTTGTAATCTTAATTGCCGTAACGAGCTACTTATAATATCATTTTTTTTTAAATTTCACTAATTAGCTTCTGGTGTTGGCCTACCCCAACTCCTTCGTTTCTTAAATATATACACTTCATGATGTTTGTCATTTGATAGGTCGATGCGTAGGTACTAGTTAATTATAACGTGCTTAAATTGTAAAGGAAAACATCTGGAGGAATCCTGCATGCCTGAAAGATTTTCTCGACGGCGTGTGAAGTACTATGGCCTAATCGCTCTCATTCTAATAGAATACCCGTACCCAACAGTGGGACAATATAATGGGTTAATGATGGTCACCCATCCATACACTGACCGCGGACGCGCTACTTAACCTTGTAGATTGAATGATCAGCTTAGTTATAATTAGACACAAGTTCCTTTATTAGTTAATTTTAAATTGAAATTACTTATTAAAAATGCAAGGAGGAATAAATGGCTAAGCTTAATTACCGAATCATGATTCGTGACGTCATCGTACACGTTAGATTTTTAAGTCAATGTCGAAATTATTTAATTCAAGATATATTATTAGGTATTACTTACTTTTTGAGAGCCATTTTTGCATTATAGATAGCCCTCAAAATGCCCGCCCTTCACCGCCTCCTAGTTTTTGGTAATGCCTAGCTATTGAGCACTAAGCACACACCCTTAGTTTTTAGGACTAATTGGGCAATTACGTTATCTATCTGCCACATTAGCCTGCGCGACTGCTACGTTAGAGGTCTTGTGTTTGATTCCCAGGTCGAACAGTGTTACTGAGTTTTTTTATGAAGTGTGCGTGAGAGTTCCTCCTCGGTTGCTATGGCTCAGTCTGTAGTCCGTAGAGGCTCGGCAACGCATCAGCAACTCCTCTGGTGTTGCAGGTGTCTATGGGCCGCGATGACTACTTACCATCCGATGGCTCGTCGGATCGTTTGCCGACTTAAGAGTCTGGCGGAAATTTGTCTTATAAACGTAATACCAAAATAAATCAAACTCAAACTCAAATTTTTTATTTCAATTAGACCATATACAGGTACTTTTGAAATGTCAAAACTACATGCACGGTTCCAAATAGTAGGTCTTATGGAGAAGAGCCGGCAAGAAACTCCATAGATCGTAATCGTAATCGTAATTCAAACACAATTTAATCAAATTCTGTTATTATTTGGATTCCTATACCGTTAATCTAGGTTCCTACTTTACCATTTCATCCAAAATATTTCACTGGAAATAAATAAAAGCGAATGCAATTTTTGATAACTTTGGAATGATTTTCCGGTCTTTTATTTCCAGTGAAGTAGTAGCACGAAATAGTATCGTAGGAACCTAGATTAACGGTATCCAAATTCGAACAATAATATAATTTAATAGGATATTATCTGGATTACGATTTATTTTGGTATTACGTTTTTGTGGGCAATTCAAGCTCCGCCGGACCCTTAATCAATAAAAAAATTCTCCTTCATTACACCAACACCATCTTTGATTTTATCTCTATATCTATGTAAAAATATTATTTAATAAGTATTTAAGTATTTGATATTGGTTGGTTAAGTTATTTTCATCAACACACTTGACCCGTTTATCTGACATTTAAATTTAACAAAAAAATCGATAAGAAGTACCTATGTAATTATTTGGCCAATTAATATTATTTCTCAGCACTAAAGTACGTCACTCATTACACTGTAAAGTCATGTAACTTACACTCGATATTTTTTTTATTGGATAAAAGGGCAAACGAGCGGACGGATCGCCTGATGGTAAGCGATTACCGCCGCCCATGGACACCCGCAACACCAGAGGAGTCACAAGTGCGTTGCCCACCTTTTAAAAGGGGATTGTGCCTCCGGTAACTTCACTCACTCGCCGAAACACAACGTAAGCGTCGTTTAACGTCGTTATTCTGTGAGGCCGTGGTATCACTCCGGTCGAGCCGATAAGTATTAAAAAAAAAGTTAAATTAAAAAACAAAAAACCCGACAGTCAAAAAAAAGATGGAGACAAGATGACCAATCTCATGCAGTGGGAGGCAATAAGTATATATTTGGATTGACATTTAAGATGACGCCTCCGACTGCATCCGACTGCAAACTAGCGGTCAAGCGTAAGCCTATCACGAATAAAAAAAAAATGAGAGATATGTCATCTTGATTTGATTGGATATTTTTTTATTAACTTTTTTATTTTACACTTTTTTTGTTACGAATAAATTCCTATTGTACTCCGTTTTATAGACGGTAAATTTTGCAATCCTGTCTTTTGATTACCTTCAGGTCTAGCGGTCTCTTATTTTATACAATACTAGCGACCCGCTCGCGGTTTCAGCCGCGCTGCTCCATTCCTAAGAGGCGTAGCGTGATGTTATGTAGCC
Source organism: Acronicta aceris (assembly GCA_910591435.1). Classification (NCBI taxonomy): domain Eukaryota; kingdom Metazoa; phylum Arthropoda; class Insecta; order Lepidoptera; family Noctuidae; genus Acronicta; species Acronicta aceris. The sequence continues at coordinate 3,374,812 of OU342786.1, read as the reverse complement.
TATGTTACTCAGTGATAATGTAGCTTTCTAACGGCAAAAGAATTTTTGAAATCGGTCCAGTACTTTTTGAGCCAATTCGTTACAAACATACTTACATACAAATCTTTCCTCTTTAATATTAGTATAGAGTATAGATATTAATATTATTTATCTATACATATAATAACATTGTAACAGGCCGATGTCTGTACATTATAGATATTGAAGAAAAACTAAAAATCTTTATTAGAGTAACAGAAAGCCAAAACAACAATTTTTAAATTTTTGTCCGTCTGTATGTTTAGACTAGTATTTTGCAAAAACTACTGCATGAAATTGGATGCGGTTTTCACAGACGTATTGCTGGGGGTCTAACTTAAAATCTGGTGTATATTTCATCTTGACACACCGCCGTCTAGAAGCCTAGAACGCTTTTGGGAAGGAAGTGAAACCGCGGTAAGCATAGCTTATCCTTGCAGGTCGATTCATCCAGCGTCTTTTAAGTCATAAGAAGCAAATAATTTTTATTATAAAAATCATATTTAACGTGCGGTTTTCTCCTTACTAAAACAGACGTATCAACTATCGCTTTGCTTATACATAACATACAACGTTTTTACGTCGTTTCCAAGAAATATGAAAGTGCAGTCAGTAGCAAGTTGGAAAACGTACTAGATATGCTCGTATATCTACGCTTGCGACACTTCGTAAAAATAAAATGAATGCGGAGAAAAAAACACGGTTCAGTCATTGAGGTATTAAGGATCGTCTGTCAGGAGGAGAGTGAAAGAAATGCGGGGACAAATCCCGGAATTAAAAAATGTAAATATTTAACTTACTTAATTAAAGACGCTCTTAGGTTACTAGTCAATGTTCTAAAACTTTTTAACAAGATGGCGCCGGCGTTCCTATCTGACGACCTCTGAGAAGAAACGCCGAAACAAACTCAGAGATAGCAATATCTGAACATTCCTTTTGAAGGAACAGCCATTGCAGCTTCGAGTTAATCTGTCCTAATTGACGGTACGCATACATCAGTCATTGTGTAGCTCAGCCATTATTTAGGGAGCTCAACGACACGTCGCACGGTGATACCAGATCAGCAAGACAATTTAAGATTGGATTGGATTTAATAAATCTTGTATTTATCCACTAGTGGACATAGGACTCTTCCAGTGGACGCTTCAGAGACCGATTTTCAGCTCTAGAAGAAAGACAGACTCCGATAAACTAGTGATTTTGAATGATTGATGATTATATCGAGAAATAAAGCTTCGGAAAACTGTGTGTCTGGTGATAGGATCCAATGATCCGTCTAACTACCCCACTAACGCCCGATGTCAATAATCAATCCTGATCCAAATTTTGCTATCTAAGATAGATATTTCAATCCATTTTTAGAGAAATGCGTGTCAATATTCAATCCACGGATAGAGTTTGCAATCCTTAAAATCAATCTATCTTTGAGAGGACGGATTACAGATTAAAGATTGCCCTCTGTTCGAAATAACCATAGATTGACAGTTTGCACGTGTCAATATCCTATCCGTGCATCTTGGCATTTGGTTCGATTGGTGTAAACGATCGCAGATTGCAATCCGAGGAATTCGTAGGATTACACTGTATTATTTTATAACTTTGTCGTAAAATGCTTTCGTCAAGTGATAGTGATCAAAGTGAATTGGAAGCCCTAACTTTTATCCTTTGGTTTTTTCCTTTGGGACCAATTCCTTTACTAAAAAAATAACTTTATAATCTTAGCATGGAAAATGCAAAAAAAAAATCACAAACAGATACTTTGGGATCAATGTTAATTACTTTGAGATTTAAGACTTTGTTGCGGTATTAATGCCGATGGCAAACAATTTTACCATTTACTGTAATTTTAAAATAAGTATATTAATAACATAATTATTAACATAATTTTTTTTTGTATTATTTGTTTTGATACATTCACCATTTTCAGAAACAAAAATACTATTGTAATTTGCTGAGGGCACGGGCAACTTTTTCTTCGACTTCTCTACCTGCCCTAATGTTATTCAACAATGAACATGTTTCTATCTCTCTCTTTAACGTATAATCTCACTCTGTCTATCTCGAAGTTATTTTATTGACTGCACATGTGTCTTAAGAATTTGCAACAAGAAACCTGTTTTAGGTACCTACATAGTAAAAGTGATTACTATCAACAGAGTATTGTACCATTTTGGAATCTTGTTTAGTTGCATCAATTTTTAAAAAAACTTGCCATATTAGTGTCCGTACTTTTATTTTTCACTACGATGAGTGAAAGTGGACTGAAAGTAAAAATCTTTAATAAAATTCCAGAAAAAAAATGTTATTTGATTTTTGCGTAAAAACTACAGGTATTCTGGGATTTTTAAGGGTTGTGGTATATAACAGTTCTACTTACGTTGCCAATATTGAAAAAAAACTGAAATATTGGTAAAATTGTAGCCATGGTACTTAAAACTATGGGATGAAAATTTTCCAAGAGATACACATTTTTTCGTAATTAAAAAAAATTAAATCATAATTATATTTTTTCTTTTAATTTTTCCTACTACCTGGTAATAATAAGCAGGTTTACCTTTTGGTGCCTTATCATTGAATTTTGGGACATGTATAACAAAACAACAAAATGATATCTATAAATCGCATACGGACGCAAATTGTAACATCAAGAACGCTTGACGCCACTGACCAGACAGAATTTCAAACGAAACGTCATCAGAAGAAACGTTCCATTTTACATAACCAATATTCTCGCTTGCGGCTTTTAGAAAATAAAAAATATATGTCTTCTGCATACTTTATAAACATAATATGGCTTGAGTTTTCAATAAAACATTATTCTGATCGATTTGTTTAATACTTTTATTAATGTTTCGGTTCAAAAACAATCAAAGTTCATATTTGTATATCAGTAATTCTACATAAAACGGATCGGTACGGAGGGAAAGATTACAGAAAAGATCGTTGGCAATCCACGTCGAAAAAAAATTTCGGATAGCAGAGATGCGTTATTGGCAAGCGGATAGGAGATCGATCGAACGATAGGCAGCAATCCGAGATTGATATTAATCTGGGATTGGAGATACATTATTAATTTTGGGCGTAAATAACCGCCATCAGATAAGATCGTCTCCAAACAGTTTCACTGGGTTTAGACTTGTGTATGTTGCAAGATTCAGAGCCCGGGAGGTTCTATCGGGCTCAGTTTGTGCTTTCTATTTGGCAACAGTAGGGTCAAACGCATTAAAGTTTAAAAAATCTGACATTACATACATGAGCCGTAATGTTATTTTTTAAGTGAAGGAAAAATTCAATCGCGGGCAGGATTCGATCCTGCGTCTTCTGGTTAGATACACCAGAAGCTCTGACCTCTAAACCACCGCGAGTCCCACCCGCCAGATCGAAATTTGCCTTCACATTCTGAATTTACGTCATAAGATGATGGTGACGTGAATTTTTCCTTCACTAAAAAAATTACTTTATAATCTTAGTATGGAAAATGCAAAAAAAAAATCCCAATAAGATGAGCAGTAACGTAAAACAAAATGCATCCTCCATGGGAAAGTAAGTTGTAGCGCGCACTCCACAACTTATGTAGCAACATCTAGTTTTCCAGCACCGATAATACCTACATAACGTAATCAATGAATTCAATGCGGAAAGTAAACCGTTGTCGCCAGCCTAATTTACATTCTGAGAATTGTAGGTTTATTAGAAAAAAAAACTAGGTGGGCTAGATTTTGACCTGCTTTACAGAAGAATATTGACAAGAAACCTCAAATCAATTTAATGGAGTTTAGTTCATTATTAAGTACACGCAATTTCTGAGAAAGGCGTGTCTTAGGCGAATCGGTCGACGTGAAGATTTTCAGGTCATCATTTTACTGGATTTTTGCAAATTTTAATATAATACGAGTATAATATAACACAATCCGTACTTATACTGAGGGTACATGAAAATAGTAATATTAACAACTGTAAAATTTGCATAAAAATCTTTATCCTGCAATAATTGTGCCAACAGTCAACATTGATACTTGTGAAAAACCAAAAAACAAATTGTATTTGGCGGGGTGAATCGAACCATCCACTTGAAGTATTATGAAAAAAAAATGTCTAATTGCGTCATTATTTACGATAGAGTGCGCGCAATGAATGATGGCGAAAGACGGTCGATTCTACTTTCAAATTCAAATGCTGTTTTTTTACTAGTGGCAGTGGTACAACAAGCATTCAGCCTATTTGTGGGTAAATGACAACCCTATCCTATAGGCGGACTGACGGACAAATCTGCCTGTATTTTCCGATGGGGTTAGGCAGAGGCGAAGCCAAACTGTTATATTAGTGGTATTCTGTAAGAACATTTTAGTATTTCGAAAGCTGAGGAATTATTCGTATTCATTAATAGTACACACAGTTACACATCAAGCTATGTATTTATAGTATAGTCTGACGTCGTATTGTATAGGGTTTCGGTTCAATTTATTATAGAGGTCGACTTATTTTGGATATGAAATGAACGCGGAATATTAGATACTAGCGACCCGCTCGCGGTTTCACCAGCGCTGCTCCGTTCCTAAGAGGCATAGCGTGATGTTATATACATATATATAGCCTATAACTTGCCTAGATAAATGGACTATCCAACACTGAAAAAATTTTCAAAATCGGTTCAATAAGTCCAGAGATTACCCCCTACAACCTTACAAACTTTACCTCTTTATAATATTACCTAGTCTAGATTTCTCTGTCTCGATTTTTTCGTCACAATCCCGCTTTTTTCATCTCAATCCCGAAATTTTTAAAATCAGAGGGGTTGTAGGCGGGTAATCGCTGGATCTACTAAACCGATTTTGAAAATTCTTTTCGTGTTGGATAGTCCATTTATCGAGGAAGCCTATTAGAAACGGAGCAGCGCCGGAGAAACCGCAAGTAGGTCGCTAGTAATGTATAAATTAACTTAGCGCGCATCGCTATGTTTAGCCCCGTTCGCCCCTTACCTTCTCAACCCATGCAAAAGCGGCTTTTTTTGGACGTCTCACCAAAATCGGGACATCTGGCAACACTAGCTCTGTCATATAAAAGTTAAGCAGGCATTCTGAACAGTTTCTAAAGTAAATTCACATGATATAAAAGTGTACAAAAATATCAAAAGTTTTAAAAAAAATAGTACATTCTGATAAAATAAATCCGTTGTCCAACCAAAATATTTGTCGAAATAGTTAAAACTAGTTGGTGTTATCTATCGTAGTTACCCCTTATCACTCATTAGGTACCTACTTACTTATGTTATCGGAATATTTTTTAAAATGTTTTCCAAAACCAGTTGATAAGAATGTCATTTTAAAGATAATTATTTAAAATGGCTGCCCTTTTTGTTTGTGGTTTACGTTTACGTCATATTTCAGTTTTAGTTAGGTACTTACTTATCTCTGTGGAACATGGACTCCAATACTTAATTTAATAATAAGTTCGAGGACTGATTAATTTTATATAAAAATTGATCATAAATAGCATCAAAAATAATATTAAAATCGATAAAAAAATAGGGAAGTTAAGCATTTAAATTTTATGCTAGACAGAGAGAGATATAGAAATCATATATTAACAGCCCTTTTGCGGGAAAGGGACAGAGCATCTTATCTTAATATCTACCAACTTTAAACGCTTTAGAACTTTAAGAAATTCCGTGTGCGTGATAGTTCTCTTTGTGAATGTAGCCTTGATGAAGGCACATTAGATCATGTCTTCTTGCCCTTCAAACTCAAATTCCTTAGAATTGTATTCGATACTCCCAAAAATTAAAATTCCCCTTCCAACTAGTTTTTTATTCTGTCATATGTCATTTCTCTCCTCCCGTCATTATGTTTATCTAAATTCCTGCATGATAATAATATCAAAATGTAATATAATTTATAATTAATATTGATAAGTAATTTTGTTGTAACACCATGAATTATCATTCAGAGGTGCTAACTTTGTAGATTTCATTTCAATGTTACTAACACCGTTGTCTTTCGTTCGCTTTTGTACAAAATCCTTACTAATATTATAAACGTGAAAGTTTGTGAGTATGGATGTATGGATGTTTGTTACTCTTTCACGCCAGAATGGCTGAACGGATCTGGATGAAATTTGGTACAAAGATAGATTATAGTCTGGAAAAACACAGGATACGTTTTATCCAGGTCGGACCCAATTCTAAAGTTACTGTACGCTAAGCAAAGTATATTTTTGGTAAATATAATCCTATCAAAACATAAAATGTACAAAATGCCAAATCTCGCAACGCAATTTTTCTACCATAAAAAGATGTGAAATCCCACGTAGTGCCAACTGTGCCAAGCCTCTAACTTTATAACCTCTCTATACACAACATTATTAACCGAAACTTGGTCAAAATATATGACTTGCGGCCTTTGTAGACAGTTTCTCAGACTTCATCATTACCATCATCATTTGGCCTTGTCCCAATTTATTTACTTAGCTTTAGTGCCGTATGTTCAGCCATTTATCTTTTCATAAACTTAGAAAGGAATTATGACAATGGTTTTTACCCGACTGCGCCAGAAGGAGGGTAATGTTTTTCGAGTGTAGGTATGTATGTATCTTATTTACACTAATATTATAAAGATGAAAGATTTGTATTTTTGTATGTAACGAATAAACTTAAAAACTACTGGACCGATTTCAAAAATTGTTTTGCCGTTAGAAAGCTACATTATCACTGAGTAACATAGGCTATATAACATCACGCTACGCCTCTTAGGAACGGAGCAGCGCGGGTGCAACCGCAGGCGGGTCGCTAGAGTATGTATATTTCTTTGTCGCGCTCTGTAACCTAAACGACTTGATTTACTTGATAGGCGTTGTTAGATACGTCTCATTTATGAGAGTGACACTGGGAGGTAGGTATATCAAAATTCTGAAAATTAAAATGACCCATTTTTGGCGCCTTTCAACGAGGGGTTAATTAGGTATTTGAAGTTAAATTTAAGGTGATGCCTCCGACCGCATGAGATTGGTCATCTTCATTCCATCTATTCTGGTAGTCGGGATTTTTTATTTTTTTATTTACCAACTTTTTTATGATGTTGTATCCTGCTAGGTTTATACAACGGCCAAGTCTTATTAGTGTAATTGTAATAAAACATTTTGACTTTGATTTTCCGAGGCGCAAAAATAGAAAAGCCGGACACAGATTAATATTTAGCCGGACATCTTGCCCTGGAGCCTGACACACTGGTTTTTTGACATGCGTGAGTCCCTCGCGCGTAACATTTGGCGGAGCGCGGGCGGGGTCGATCAAAAGTCTAACACAAGCCGGACCGGCCAAACTTGTATATATTTAGCCGGACACCTAGCAGCCTTCCCTCTCCCATTCCCGGAAAACATTACATAAAACTATGTTCCACAATAGTAGGGTTCAAAATTGATAAAACCATGGTATGTGGTAACGAGTTATTGACCCGTACCTTATCTATTAGTAGGTACATAACTATTCCGTTTGCCTGTTATCTAATATAATATACGGTGATATTTTAGACATTTGACAGAGAGTAACAATTTATCAAATGGGTTTGACAATTTTTTTATTTTTATTTATTTAGGTTTACAACTATTGTTACAGTAATACTTAATTATCAATTTACAGGAGTAATTATTAAATGCGAACTGCACAAACGCCACTTGCTATTAGGACATGTTACAATTTACATTTTGAACAATTTGGAACGAATTTACCAAATCAACAAGGAACAACATGATAATGAACGGAATAATACAACCTGAATAGCCAAAAACGTTACCTTTTTTTACGTTAACTTAGAAGTTTGATGTTTTCACAGCTTCATGGAACTGTAGACCTGAGTATATGGTTTTAATTTCAACTCGATACCACCACGTGTTCCCGAGAGAAAGGGTCTTGACAGACAGTCCGACAGTTAGTCTTCACGTGGGAGAGTCATGCTTCGGCACGAATGGGCCGGCTCGACCGGAGTGATACCACGGCCTCACAGAAAACCGACGTTAAACAACGCTTACGTTGTGTTTCGCCGAGTGAGTGAGGTTACCGGAGGCCCAATCCTCTTTTTAAGGTCGGCAACGCACTTGCGACTCCTCTTTTGGTGTTGCGGGTGTCCATGGGCGGCGGTAATCGCTTACCATCAGGTGATCCGTCTGCTCGTTTGCCCTCCTATCCCATAAAAAAAAAAGTTATTATATTATTTTGAACATCATTTGAGTACACGTACCAGAATTACCCGTCCTAAGACTCCACAAATTTCTTGGTTTTACTTTCCTTGAAAGTTTTTTTTTTAATTTATTTAATGGGCTTTGTCTTCTAGCGGCAACCATATTGCGATTTCGAAATAATTGTCGGAACTTTTTTAAAACGGTCGAATTTTTTTTTATTTTATGACTATGGAAATATACTGGTGCTGTTGATAACAGAGCCGTCAGTGTAACCGGTTATCTGACTTCATTCATAAAATTGTGAGAACTAGAGGATTCATTTTAATACTGACGTGTTGAACCATTTCGAAATTTAACAAAAGTTCGATTTCTGGTCATATTATTATTAACTGCCTCATTAGTCTAGTGGTCCTGACAGGTGGTTCGTGACTGTTACGCTAGATGTCTTGGGTTCGATTCCCAAGTAGAGCAGCGTTATTGGGTTTTTCTATATAATTTAATTCAGTAGCAACTCGGAGTTTGGATTTTGTGCTCAGTTAAGTAAGCTCGATGATATGTATTTCTGTAAATAGATCGTTTTAAAAACACTTTTACAAGTTAAGTAATGTTTTACTTAAATTTTTTTATGTAGATCGCACCGGCAATCTCTAAGTGACGACCTCTGAGAAGAAACAAGAAGAAATCATAGTCTCTTTTACAGTCCAGATACTAATAGTATTATCACATATATGGGTTTTACAATGTAGAGCCTTAGCAGCTAATATCTGAACAGGCCCTTTGAAGAAAGAGCCATAGAAGCCTTGAGTTGACTTGTCCTAACTGACGGCACGCATACATCAGTCATCGTATAGCTTAACCATTATTTAGAGAGCTAACTGACGGCACGCATACATCAGTCATCGTGTAGCTCAACCATTATTTAGAGAGCTAACTGACGGCACGCATACATCAGTCATCGTGTAGCTCAACCATTATTTAGAGAGCTAACTGACGGCACGCATACATCAGTCATCGTGTAGCTCAACCATTATTTAGAGAGCTAACTGATGGCACGCATACATCAGTCATCGTGTAGCTCAACCATTATTTAGAGAGCTAACTGACGGCACGCATACATCAGTCATCGTGTAGCTCAACCATTATTTAGAGAGCTAACTGACGGCACGCATACATCAGTCATCGTGTAGCTCAACCATTATTTAGAGAGCTAACTGACGGCACGCATACATCAGTCATCGTGTAGCTCAACCATTATTTAGAGAGCTAACTGACGGCACGCATACATCAGTCATCGTATAGCTTAACCATTATTTAGAGAGCTAACTGACGGCACGCATACATCAGTCATCGTGTAGCTCAACCATTATTTAGAGAGCTAACTGATGGCACGCATACATCAGTCATCGTGTAGCTCAACCATTATTTAGAGAGCTAACTGACGGCACGCATACATCAGTCATCGTGTAGCTCAACCATTATTTAGAGAGCTAACTGACGGCACGCATACATCAGTCATCGTATAGCTTAACCATTATTTAGAGAGCTAACTGACGGCACGCATACATCAGTCATCGTGTAGCTCAACCATTATTTAGAGAGCTAACTGACGGCACGCATACATCAGTCATCGTGTAGCTCAACCATTATTTAGAGAGCTAACTGACGGCACGCATACATCAGTCATCGTATAGCTTAACCATTATTTAGAGAGCTAACTGACGGCACGCATACATCAGTCATCGTGTAGCTCAACCATTATTTAGAGAGCTAACTGATGGCACGCATACATCAGTCATCGTGTAGCTCAACCATTATTTAGAGAGCTAACTGACGGCACGCATACATCAGTCATCGTGTAGCTCAACCATTATTTAGAGAGCTAACTGACGGCACGCATACATCAGTCATCGTGTAGCTCAACCATTATTTAGAGAGCTAACTGATGGCACGCATACATCAGTCATCGTGTAGCTCAACCATTATTTAGAGAGCTAACTGACGGCACGCATACATCAGTCATCGTGTAGCTCAACCATTATTTAGAGAGCTAACTGACGGCACGCATACATCAGTCATCGTGTAGCTCAACCATTATTTAGAGAGCTAACTGACGGCACGCATACATCAGTCATCGTGTAGCTCAACCATTATTTAGAGAGCTAACTGACGGCACGCATACATCAGTCATCGTGTAGCTCAACCATTATTTAGAGAGCTAACTGATGGCACGCATACATCAGTCATCGTGTAGCTCAACCATTATTTAGAGAGCTAACTGACGGCACGCATACATCAGTCATCGTGTAGCTCAACCATTATTTAGAGAGCTAACTGACGGCACGCATACATCAGTCATCGTGTAGCTCAACCATTATTTAGAGAGCTAACTGACGGCACGCATACATCAGTCATCGTATAGCTTAACCATTATTTAGAGAGCTAACTGACGGCACGCATACATCAGTCATCGTGTAGCTCAACCATTATTTAGAGAGCTAACTGATGGCACGCATACATCAGTCATCGTGTAGCTCAACCATTATTTAGAGAGCTAACTGACGGCACGCATACATCAGTCATCGTGTAGCTCAACCATTATTTAGAGAGCTAACTGACGGCACGCATACATCAGTCATCGTGTAGCTCAACCATTATTTAGAGAGCTAACTGACGGCACGCATACATCAGTCATCGTGTAGCTCAACCATTATTTAGAGAGCTAACTGACGGCACGCATACATCAGTCATCGTATAGCTTAACCATTATTTAGAGAGCTAACTGACGGCACGCATACATCAGTCATCGTGTAGCTCAACCATTATTTAGAGAGCTAACTGATGGCACGCATACATCAGTCATCGTGTAGCTCAACCATTATTTAGAGAGCTAACTGACGGCACGCATACATCAGTCATCGTGTAGCTCAACCATTATTTAGAGAGCTAACTGACGGCACGCATACATCAGTCATCGTGTAGCTCAACCATTATTTAGAGAGCTAACTGACGGCACGCATACATCAGTCATCGTATAGCTCAACCATTTTTAGAGCGCTCAAATATGACCCGTCGCATGACATCAGATATCATTATGTATCTCTTTACCATAAATGTATCTCTTTCCCTACCCTTTATGTTATGTTTAATGATAAGTAAATTTATATATTTTATCTTGTTACAGGTAAAACCCACCACCGAAGGACTACATTCCAAACGAATTAAACTCAAAAGTACCTAATTCTGAAATTATTAGGGTTAAGCATAGATTTTTAATTAGAAAAACAAAAACGACCAAAATTTTCTACCAAACTCAAAATTCTCACTTATGACCTGCCTTTCTATACCAAAGCCTTAAAGTTATTTATTTTGGACGTTTAGTAGTATTATATATATGAAGATGATGCCGCAACAGTACTGCTTGAGATGGAAACATCATCACACGAACGTGCAGAATATGTTTGCGCAACTATTGGAAAAAGGTTAGTAAGTACCCATAATCTAGAACGTATAACAGAATAAGGGCAAGAACTAAGTTACTTTAGAGCGCGGCTTCTCATGGACGTAGGGTTGCCAGGTCGCCAAACCTAATAGCCGGACAGACCAGTCAGTTTGGCCGGACATTTGGGTAGAAAGGCCGGCCACCCTTCATTACAGAGGATTTTGTAAAAAGCTTAACAAAAGCTGGACAAGCCGGACACCGTTTATTTTGGCCGGACACGCAATCAAAAAGCCTACCTATGTCCGGCTTTATCCGGACGCCTGGCAACACTACATGGACGGATAAACCCGTACTGGGATTGAGATCCATGTGTATTGTGTATTTGTATCATTATTCTCGTTAAAAAAACTCAAACATGTCGATTAGAATATCGAGTCATAATTATAATAACGAAACCCTTAAGGGCATTACATCGCTCAAATCCAAAAAACACCAGCTTTAATGAAGTTTCTAGTAGAATCCTTATGTGCGTTTGCCATATAAAAAATATATTTTATACTTAAGGTCATCACAAACAAATTGTATTGTTTAAAATTTTTATAAATTTACCCTAATTTTGGATAATAATTGAAGTAAATAGGCGTTTTTTAACCTAATTAGTATTTTTTCTCTTTAACGGCTTAATAGTCGTAGTAGTTAGTCATTAATTTTATACCAAAAAAAATATGATGACGTAATTAACAATTTGTATTGTTTTTATTTTCTTTGAATATTTTGAAATACTGAAGAAATACCCGAAACCTCACTAGCACCCCGCCTGAAGCACCCCCGCAATGCCTGTGACTAACAAATACTAGCACAAATACTAAATCCTCAAGGTCATTGGGCAATGTAATACCCTTAAGATATTTAAGCATATTTTTATTATATCAGCTAAACGCAAAACGCTGTACTTTAGTCGTACTCACAACACTACAATATCGATGCGAGCACGCACACAATAACAATTTGTGCAAAGAGGTTTCAGTTTTCCATACCTCGACCCACTGACGGATCAGGGGGCCATATTCAGGTATTGTTATTATCTTTTCACGAAAAATTACAATAATTAAAAATATTAAAGACCACTGTAATCGATTCAGTAGTCGATTCTGAATCAAACTACTTTCAGGGTCTTGCGCTTATTCTGTTACAGGTTGTTTAAATTATGTATAATATTTGATTGCTGTCTTTAAATACAAAGCCACAGCGAAGCGTAGCCTGTCTTAGCTATTAAAGCCATAAGAATCATTAGAAATTATCATAAAAATCATTATTTGAAGCGGCGGTAGCCTAATGGCTAGGGCGTCGGACTAGCGATCATGTGGTTGCCGGTTTGAACCCAACCTATTGCATTACCGACGTGAACCCACTCGTAGCATTTAGCTTAGCACGAGGGGTTAACAAGAATACTAGTAATGTGCGACCCACAATACTAGTAAGATTTTTTTTTTTTTAATATATATATTTTTAGCTGTTTTTTTATTTAAAGTGGTACCAGTTCAAAATACCCTCCCCTTGCTAAACAAAAAAAGAGAGTACGACAGGGAGATTCACCCCTTCAACGTATACAGGTGATTAAAGCGTCATCCCTGTATATTTTTTAATGTTGCTGTAATTCAGCCTAGTGGTCCTGAGCGCGACTGCTACGCTTGAGGTCCCGGTTTCGAGCAAAGTAACAGCTCGGAGTTTGGAATTTGTGCCCGGTTAATGGCAATACTCGCTCCCCTATTACATGAGACCTAAACATAGCGGCGAACTGTGGGTGTACAACTGTACATTAGTACGCCTCTGCCTAACCCTTTGGGGAATACAGGTGTGAAGGTATGTTATATTAGTGTAATTAACGCTGACCTAACACCTTTAAAATAAAACTTCAAAGAGATTGCATAATATCCACAGAAGTTATAACTTACAATAATTACTGATTTCAAAAAAAGAACGCCCACCTACCAACCATCGCTATGCGGACACGTTTTTTCCAAAAATACCTACAAGACACAAAAAATACGATAAAAAAAAAACAAAAACCCAATGGTATGGTAATTTTATACAATTCCGTTTTCAAAAATGTATATTAAAATAACAAAACCGGTTTCTTTTTAAATGTTATTGGCCACGTGAGTTCTTACTATTATAGCTCGATTCAAATTAGGGTTACCTTCGAATTTTGAATTTGTAATAAGAAGCTTAATAAAATGCAACGAATAATAGTCGTTGATTATTTTCGTTGTATTTTTTATTCGGAATGTCGTGTTCCGCGAATGTTAGTTATGTATTCTTTATTTGATATTCTAAAATTAGAATTCGTTACAATAATTTTTTTTTCGCTATAAGAGTCATGTTTAGCTCATTTGTTTAATTAATTCTGATCGCGATTTTGACAATACATATTTTTATGTGAAATGAAATTAAAATTCCGATTAATAGCAACCACATTTCTGACGAAACCATGGGAAGGCCTTAGTCTTGTTTTTAGGCAACATTAATGAATTATGCGGAATTTTCATTTCCAAAGTGTAACAAAGACTAAGTACCCATTTTGAATCAGAGCAAAAAAATCTAATACCTGCATAACCAAAATTACGTAATAAATTCATCACAAAAACCAGTAAATTTCCACACTAGCAGCCCTATTTATGCGCGTTTTTATGCGTGGCAACATTAGCATATTCCGTTTAAATTTAGAATTGTTATAATTTATGTGTGGAAAACAATTTAGTGACGTTGTGAGGTGTAGCGAAGTATATACCTAATGGATAGTGTATAGGGTTAGGTCGTGTATCGTAATGCGCAGGCGCATGCGTGTTATCGGGCATATTCCGGGGTCAAAACCAAGTCGCGACTGAGGTTGATTGACTGAAGGAATACGGTTTCCTTACATTTGCTTAGTGATTGCTAAAACAATAAAAAAAAATATTCCCTGAAAAGTTAGAGTTCACCGGTATGTTTATGTCCCAAGTAAGTCGAATTGTTTGAAGATCGCTAGCGATCGAAGCTATTGCTCAACTGCGGAAGGGCTTAGCTTCCAATTCAATTTCTAGCTGAAATTTAAATTTTATCAGAATTGTCGTCCAATGGCACTAAATGACATAAGATATAACTTGTAAGAAAAAGTTTATTCACCTTTAGAGACATAAAAAATTGTGTTACTTATGGCTAGGGCTTCGGACTTGCGATCATGTGGTTGCCGGTTCGAAACCCACCCAGTGCACTACCGACGTGAACCCACTCGTAACACAAGCATTTAGCTTAGCACGAGAGGTTAACAAGAATACTAGTAATGTGCGGCCCACATTACTACTAAGCTTTAAAACAAATGTTACCGTGCGCTACAGTTTCGGAAGTCGGTGGTGAAATCAAATGATCCGATAATTCCGAAGTCTGGTAAAACTATGCAGTGATAGCTTTTTTTTGTATAGCACGGAAAATCTTCATTGATCGTCTGCCATCTGGGGAGGCAGCTGGGTACCGACCGAGCGTGTCGACTAAAACGCCGTACTTGAGTTCAAATCCAAGGCACGCAATGCTGACTTTTTCCAATCATGTGCATATTTTTTTTATTTATTTAAAAAACGTTGCCCCACGCTAGGATTTTCTCATGTATCGTCGGTGCGTTTACAAACACACTTTCAATTCTCACATACACAAACGCCCAGACCCGGGACAACTACCTGTAGATCATACATATATTTGCTCCGTGTGGGGATCGAACCCACAACACGTGGCGCAGAAGCCGATCGCTCAACCGCTACGCCAATCGTGTCGTCAAATTATATTCATAATTATCACTCGCTTAAACGGTGAAGGGTAACATCGTGAGGGATTTTCAACGGCGTGTGAAGTCTGCCAACCCGCACTAGGCCAGCGTGACTCGCCAACCGAGGGTTCTAATAATAAGGAATATATTTTTTTATGATTAAATTACAAATGATACGACGGTATTTATTACTTGACAAATTTCATAGTTCTAGGTCAACGGAAAATACCGTAATTACGATTCTCTTGAGAGTGTCGAAATATACCAACGTTTTATGTTGATTTTTTCACAGCTGGGGACTGTAGACCTGATTATATGGTTTTAATTTCAACTCGATACCTCCACGCGTTCCCGATATAAAGGGTCTTGAAAGACAGACTGACGGACGGGCGGACATCAAAGTGATCCTATAAGGGTTCCGTTTTTTCGTATTGAGGTACGGAACCCTAAAAATGACAAAAAAAACAAGATTCTCGTTAGAATTAACATACTTAGCAAAAATTTTAAAAACAGTGAAAAAAGCAGTACGTACAAAGTTGATAAAATATTAATCTGTAAAAAATCCAAATTTAAACGCCAGTCAAACCAGCACCGAAAATAAACGTCCGCGCCAAAACCAGTTCCTTATTCAAAAATAGAATCACAACTAAAATTAAAATGATGTTGCCATGTCAGAATTCGTATTCCGTCTCACCTTCAAAACGAGGTTGGTATCATAATTTGAAAGGTAGGATTTCGGAAGCGTTGATTGGTCGGTTTTCGTTAAACTAACCTAGCCTAGATCCACCCACTTAATTAATTGAATAAATGTAGCTTAAAATTTACGTCAGTAGATTTGTGAATTTTATTTGCATATGCATAAGATCTGACCTTCAATATCATTATTAAGAATTTAAATAATACGTAGTTATTACGCGGAAATTATTTAAGTTTTTTACTGATATTTTAAGAGACAATTGCAGCACACAATTGCAGCCGCCCGACTGGGGAAGTACCTCCACATTGCAGAAAATCGTAGCCAAATAACATAGCACCTCCGTGCTATGTTGTGTTCCTAACGGTGAGCAAGGTCGCCAGAGCTCCGCGAGGAAGCGTTGTGTTGGCAGTGGGGGGGGGGGGAGCGGTGGTAACAAAACACCAACATGTCTCCTATGCTGCCAGCCCAACTTTTCCTCTTTAATTTACAGGGTCGACGACGCGCGAGTGATACCCCAGGTGTTGGAACCGCTTACCATCAGGCGGGCCGTATGCTTGTTTGCCACATTAGTGGTATAAAAAAAAATTACACTTGTAATAAATGTCGGGTATTGAGCTCTATTCTTAGTCAAGGCACACCCATGACACAGTAGTCAGAAACTCAAATAAGCCTGACAACCAGACTATTCTTAAGATGTCGCAATTGCCCATAGATTGGGTTGCACATGTATGATAGCATTCTCTTTGAGTTAAATCTTGATTATTAAAAAAAGACGTGTGGCACTCAGGGACTGCCGCGGTAAAGCTATTGCATAGCGTTTTTTATCAACTTATGTAATACAACCAATGCCACCTAAAGGCGGGTTGCTGAACTAAAGAGACAAGCGTGTTAGGTTTTTTTCGTTACGGAATTTCTGGATTCGGTCCCCACGCTCAAGGCCCGCGATAGAAGCTATGCAATAGCTTAAAAACTGTTGAGAAAAGGTTGGAAGGAACTACTATACAGTTGACCCCTTCAGTAAAAAAAAAAACACCAAATCGATCTTTTTGTGATTTTGAAAACAAAGGCCTTTCATACAATTGCTTACACCCATTTGTACCCCATCTTGAGGTTGAATTAAAAAATATCCTTTATGGGAAATACATCATCCAGATTCAGATCAAGTCTCTACCACCAACGGACCAAGGCTGTGCGCTGCTTCTCAATAATTCAGGCCTTTGAATCTTATAGACATACGCAACTGTTCCGCTGATCTATTGTCGTACGACCGGTTGCTGAGCTCCCTAGATTGTGGTCGAGCTTCACAATTACTGATGCACGCGTGTTGTCAGTTAGCTCCCTAAATAATGATTGAGCTACACGATGACTGATGTATGCATGCCGTCAGATAGCCCTCCCTAATCGTTGAGCTACACGATGACTGATGCATGCGTGCCGTCAGTTAGCTCCTTAAATAATGGTTGAGCTACACGAAGACTGATGCATGCGTGCCGTCAGTTAGCTCCCTAAATAATAGTTGAGCTACACGATGACTGATGTATGCGTGCCGTCAGATAGCTTCATAAATAATGTTTTAAGTACACGATGATTGATGCATGCGTGCCGGCAGCTGGGACTGGAGTCCTCAAAGTCGCTATGGCTTTTTCTTCGATAGGTTATTTTAGGCAATGCCCTTATATATTCACTACTACTTCCTATGTCTGGACTTTATGATGGTCAACCTTAGTATATGGTGGTCCTACTATGGATGGTCGGCTTTAGTATATTTGCGAGCCAGCCATATAATCTTAAATTTTATCGTTTTGTAAAACCATCACGTCAGACGGGATTTTCTTAAAATATTGTATATTATATACATAGATTAACCCTACGACTTCCGATCACTGCTAAAAAAATGTTTATCTTCTATTGCAGAACGATTTTGCGATGTAACCTTATACTGCTCGCCCAGCTTCGCCACCCAGGTCGCCGGGAAGGAGACCGTGGAAGCACAGAACATCCGAGGAGTTTCCCTAAGAGCACATCGGTAAGACAACTGGTTATAACGAATAATTATTTACATCCTTCTTCTTTTAAAAAGATACCAAGCACAACGGAACAAGCCCGTCGCGTGTCGCACAGGACTTCTACCTATACATACAATTATTGGACATGAAGTATACAAAAGAAACACAAATATTTGTCACGTGGTGCAACGGTAGAGGTAACACGTGACAATAACCGCTACGCTAAAAGTGCAGTCAAAGATTGGGCAAGGGTATACACTTTTTCGGGTAAAATCTAATGTCACTTTTATTATTACTGACTTATTTTTTTTTTTATTATACCTACATATGTATAGACTAAGGCAAGATGTATAAGTCCATTATAAGACCTGTCGCGTTGTATGGATCAGAGTGCTGGGCCGTTAAAAAGGTAGATGAAAGAAGAGTGTATGTAGCGGAGATGAGAATGGTTAGGTAGATTAGTGGAGTGACTAGAATGGACAAAAGAAGGGACGAGTATATTAGAGAAAGTCTGAAAGTGGCTCCGTGACTTAAAAGTTGAAATGGAATCGTTTTTTTTTGGTATGGGCATTTGATGAGGAGGGATGAAACGCATTTGACTAAAAGAGTAGTAAATATGAATGTGGAGGAACGGAGGGGTAGAGGGAGACCAAAGAAAAGATGGAATGGATTGTATTAAGGCCGATATTATGGGAAAGGGAGTGAATGATTAGGTGACGGCTGTTAGGGCCGACCCCAAATAAATTGGGACAAGTGCAGGAAGATGATGTTATATGTATAGACTAGTTTTTTCGAAGGCCCTGCCGACGGCCTTGCTGTTTAACCCTTCAGTGAAAACAGGCGTGATGGTTTGATTATAATAAGCCCGCAACTAGGTCATGTCGACAAACTTAACGAAAATCAATAATCAAGCGAAAACACCCGCCAAGTTGTGTTATGTGTGTGTTTTATAACTTTTTTACTTACCTACTAGAGAAGTGACAAATTTTCTTTTTTTTTTTTAAAAAAAAAACGTTGCCCCACACTAGGATTTTCTCCTGTGTCGTGGGTGCGTTTACAAACTCAAATTGGCACATACACAAACGCCCAGACCCGGAACAACTACCTGTAGATCATACAAATATTTGTTCCGTGTGGGGATCGAATCCACAACACGTTGCGTAGAAGCCGACCTCTCAGCCGCTACGCCAAACGTGTCGTCAATTACTATTGTACTGTATTGTAATTACTACTGTAATACCTAGAAAGTAGCTTTTTACAGTCCTAGGGTCGTAAAGTTGTATGAAAATCCATTCAAATCCGATTTTTTTTTATTTTAGTTGGAAGAGGGCTGCTAAATTTGAATTTCGAAATAGCAAACTGTAGTATAATAAAGCTTGTCAAGAATAATAATAATAAACCCTTAGCCGCTCACACCGCTGTTGCCGCTTTCTGTCTGTACTGGCAACTGTTCGGGAGGACCCGCTAGTGAGGTGGCAAGTCACCGACTGCCATCCCTAAGGATGTTTATTCGAGGCTTAAGGCAGACACCGTTTTCTTCCGGCAATACAAGTTATCAGTCCACCTAACACCATCTATAATTCCATTTTTAATTTCTATATTTTACAATAGTCCTGCACCCGCTCGGAATACTTCATGGCTGTACTGCCATAGTGCAGTTGTGGAGTGTCCCGGGTGTATGGCCCATCCCATAATAGATCAAAGTTCTCCAAGGAGCCTCGGCGCGTTGAACCTGTCCCCCCCCCCCCCCGCAAGCCTTCCAAAGGATCGGATGTCTTCCTTTTATTTTTTTAAATGTTTTCTTAAGTTTTTAAAAATAATTAAAAATGTATATACAAATAAGTAAAATTAATAAATGACACATACCATCACGCCTGTATTCCCCGAAGAGTTAGGCAGACGCGTACTAATGAACGCCCACAGTTCGCCGGTATGTTTTGGTCCCATGTAATAGGGGCCGAGCCTATTGCCATTAAACGGGCACAAACCCAGACTCCCGAGCTGCTACTGAGAATTTCATAGAAAAACCCAATAACACTTTGCTCGACTGGGGATCGGACCCAGGACTTCTAGCGTAGCAGTCGCGCTTGGGACCACTAGACTAATAAGGCAGATTAATAAATGAATGGAATAATAATAAAAAAATATTGTCTTGTTCTCCCTAGGGTGGTGTTAGCAGCATGCTCGGAGCTGCTGGGCGCGTTGCTGGGAGCGCACGAGGCTCAGGGCGAGCCGGTGCTGGTGATCGATGGCGCGGAGCCACGGCATCTGAAGGCGCTGCTCGACTACATGTACACCGGCGAGATGAACGTGCATCATGTAAGTATACTGCGGGAAATGTGGTGATTTGACAATCTTCTATTTAAATTCAGGTGTAGACGAGGATGCTACGATGTCTACCAACGCACGAAACCAACAAATTTTGTCAAATTTGGAGGAAAGTATTCAATTCTAATAGTTTTAAGTTTCTTAGTCACAAATACACAAACCATTTCTTCTTTCATTGCGGGCAGACAGTTCGCCTGATGGTAAACGATTGCCGCCGTCCATGGACAGTTGGACACCCGCAACAACATAGGAGTCACAAGTGCGTTGCCGGCTTTTTAACCCTTTGACCGAATACCAAGCTTCCGAATTTCCTATAGAAATCTGTCACCCAGTCGTGACCGTGGCGTGCTGGGCACATTTTGGTTTGTCGTCTTTACATGACTGTGGCGCTTAAAAGGTTAAAAGGGAGTACGATCTTTAGAGCGTAATGTGCTTCCCGAGTCTTCCCTGATAGTTATAATATGGTTGTCTTTCAATCACGAGTGAATCGGTTTCTTCTAGGCAAGCGCGCTCCATCGTAGATCGCAGTATCGTTTAACATCAGGCAAACTGGCGGTCAAGCTTAAGCCTGTCACGGATAAAAAAGAATACCCCGGAAAGTATAGGATTTTTACCCACTAAAACCGCCCCAATGGCCACCAACACATAAAAGGGGCACTGTACCCTCTTAAAAGAACTTTCCAGAACCCTGTTTGGACACTTCCCTGGGAGACTGTGAAGGGGTCTCTCCTGAACCTCATTGTGCACGGCAACCACTGTGCTACCGTGTTCTCTGGAGTCACACGATTGGCGAACAGAGTCCTCTCTGCGCGACCGCTACCCCAAAGCTCCTCCTGACTTAGGTGACGCAGGCGGGATGTTGTCGTATTAGCCGCTGAGGCGGTAACACTTATATACATGTTACATAGTATTTTGATACCTCCTATTACAAAATACTAAAGAGTATTAGTTAAACTAATTTTAATGAATTTTGTGAAACTCATTGCATACATGATAGCTTTAAAAACATTATTTCAGTCCCAGCTGGCTAGTCTGCTGAAGACGGCCGAGGAGCTTCGCATCAAGGGTCTCACAGATATACGGTGGAACAATAAGGATGAACCGCCCGATTCTGAAGCAGGTATGGTGACTAATCCACTATTTCATATGAGCTTCCTAAATTATGATTGAGCTACACGATGACTGATGCATGCGTGCCGTCAGTTAGCTCCCTAAATAATGGTTGAGCTACACGATGACTGATGTATGCGTGCCGTCAGTTAGCTCCCTAAATAATGGTTGAGCTACACGATAACTGATGTTTGATGGATTAAAGCTGCTATGATTTTTTCTTCAAATGGCCTATTCAGATGTTGCCATAAATCGTAACACTCACTCGTGCCATAAATCGTAACAATCTGATATACTCTGTCTGGACTTGACCATGATTCTCTGAATTTATTTAGGTGTTCCTTCTCAGAGGTCGTTAGATAGAGAACGCCAGCACCACCTAATATTAAAAAAATACATATTTACTGTAAAAGTGTATTTAAAAGATCTTTTTACAGAAATAAATATATTGACAGAAATAATATAATTTATTGTCGACTTAAAATAATGCGTGAAAACTTTTTCGTTCACTAAAAATTGAACATGTTTCTTTAGGAATAGTAACTACAGCAACTCCGTCCGACCCGAAGCCTGTAGAGAAGCATACAGAAGCGAAGCAGCCGCCAAAGCAGTCGCCGAAGCACACGCCCGAGCCAGATTCACGACCTGTGAAAAAAGAAGACAGCGATGGAGAAGTGAAGCATGGAGAAAAGTTTAATGTTAATGGTAGGTTAACATATAAAACATAACATGCCATCACGCCTGTATTCCCCGAAGGGTTAGGCAGAGGTGTACTAATGTACACCCACAGTCCGCCGGTATGTTTAGTTCACTCGTTCACAATTTAATAGTGAACGAGCCTATTGTCAATAACCAGGCACAAATAGACGGCCATTGCCAATATCAAATCGGTCAGTAGATTTGCTTACTAGAGATAGAATTTTGACATAAGGTCCATACAAGTCCTGTCAAAATCTTATCTCTAGTAAGCAAATCTATCGACTGATTTGTTATTTTTAATGTCCGTTAGGCAGTTTAATCAGGATCATTCTAATGTTAAGCATTTTTTATCTTTTCTTCAATTAAATATTGTTACGAGCTGGGGTTCGGGATAAATTAAAAAAACACTAATTTCACCGAAATAAATAGTCACTTTAATCTACTACACAAACACAGAAATCACACGAACAGTCACTATACTAGCACTTGTCACACTTAACGTCGCACTGATAATCACTTGGTACTTCACTTCGATCTTCATTTCGCGATGTCCAAAACTGAACTGAACTTCCGACGCTGTCGACCATGAGTTGATGAGGGCCACGAAGATTCTGGATTCGAAAAATCCCGATAAGTCTCAAGAATGCGAGCGGGTACTTGCGAACAATAGATGGCTATTGTTTACATTGGCCATTGTTAATTGTTGACCTTGACCTCGGCCTCAAACTATTGTTTTGTTTGTTTTTTTTGTTGCGGGTGCCGCATTCTAGCCTATTCCTTTTATTTGTTTTCTACCTGCTTCTTCGACTAATCCAGAATCTCCGTAACCCAACTCCGTCGTCCTAATAGTTACAGTACGCGCGGCATAAGTTGGCCGGAGTGAAGTTCGCCGTTTTAATGCGCAGTGGATTGTTTACGTTAAAAATTGTGTACTGCGCAACCAAAAACTGACAAACAGCTAACTTCAGTCCGGCCAATTTATGTCGCGCGTACTGTACTCGACGTAACAATATTGAACTTATGTCTTTGCAGGCGGCCCTCCGCCCTTAATAAAGCTACCCATCAAAGAAAAAAACAGCCCAGTCAAGAGAGAAAACACAGAGTCGTAAGTATAATTATTTCTTATAATCATACCTCATAAAAATATAAAAAAAACCGGACAAGTGCGAGTCGGATTCGCCCACTGAATTATGAAATTATGTCAAGTAATACCGTCTTATACTACAAGTATAGGGAAAAATCCAAAAACTATACATTTGTAATTTTTTTTATATACCTACACTGTCCCACACCTGGATTTTCTCCTGTATCGTGGGTGCGTTTACAAACACAAATTCTTAAATACACAAACGCCCAGACTCGGGACAACTACCTGTAGATCGTGCAAATATTTGCTCCGTGTGGGGATCGAACCCACAACACGTGGCGCAGAAGCCGATCGCTCAGCCGCTACACCAAACGTGTCGTCACTAATTAATTAATTATAATATGTGCCTACAAATTTGTACGGAGCCCTCAGTTGGCGAGCCAGGGTTCTTTTCTATTGTCATTAAATAATATCAATAAAACGCGATAAAATCCGTAAAAAGTAGTTTTATTTCAAATGCATAGTATTTTTTTTTTACTTTTTTTTTTTTAAAAAAAAGCTTACTAGCAATGTGGGTCACACATTACTAGTATTCTTGTTAACCCCTCGTGCTAAGCTAAATGCTTGTGTTACGAGTGGGTTCACGTCGGTAGTGCAATGGCTGGGGTTCGAACCGGCAACCACATGATCGCAAGTCCGACACCCTAGCCATTAGGCTACCGCCGCATTATTATTGGGACATAAAACAGTTACACATTGTAATTGAGGTATGACATTTCATTTCTAAAAACTAAGGTAAATGTGTAACCCACACCAATGTCCGCGAAATATACAATAAATAAAACGAAGCTGGAAAAATCATGCGTTAATTTATCAGTTGGGAGCTAAGTTAAGTAAGTAGAGCCAAGTTTTAAAAAAAATTCAATGACAAAATTGTTTTTTTTTTTTTAGGGACAGTCCAAGTCCGAAACGACAGCGATTAGCAAGCGGAACGGAACACACGGACGATGAAACCAGCCTTCCTAAATTGTAAGTATTATTCTTTTGTTATGAACTCTGGTATCACCGCATTGTTAAATACATACCATCCACGCCTGTATTCCCCGAAGGGTTAGGCAGAGGCGTACACAGTTCCCCAGTATATTTAGGTATCATGTAATAGGGGGCGAGCCTATGGCCATTAACTGGGCTCAGATTCCAAACTCTCTGCTGCTACTGAGAATTGTATAGAAAAACTGAATAACCTTTGGTCAGCCTGGGAATCGAACCTAGGACCTTTAGCGTAGCATTCGCGCTCACTATCTAAAGACAATAAAAAAAAAACACAATTTTTTTACAGAGAACGGGATCAAGAATGGCAACATGGAAACATGGTAAGTATTATTTACTAGCTTCTGCCCGCGACTTTGTCTGTATGGACATCAGAATTGGGTCCGACCTGGATATAAAGTACAGTAGGTACGCGCGACATAAGTTGGCCGGAGTGAAGTTTGCCGTTTTAATGCGCAGTGGATTGTTTACGTTAAAAATTGTGTACTGCGCAACCAAAAACTGACAAACAGCTAACTTCAGTCCGGCCAAGTTATGTCGCGCGTAGCCTATGTGTTATTTCATCCATCCATCTCTGTGCCAAATTTCAAAGAGTAACAAACATCAATACATACAAACTTTCACGTTTATAATATTAGTAAGGATATTATAACTAGTTTCTGCCCGCTACTTTATCTGCGTGGACATCAGAATTGGGTCCGACCTGGATAAAAATAGCCTATTATTATATTCCAGGACCTCTAGGGTAACAGTCGTGCCGCATTAGTGGTCCCAAACCACTAGACTAATGCAGCAGTCATTTATTTAGAGATATTTAGCCGCATCTAATTAGACTGGAACACGACGATATTGATTATTATTTATCAAATTTATCAAAAAAACAGCAATAGCCCAGTTGTCTCGAATAAAGACGGCGTATCAAGATGATACATGCACCACATTTTAGGTTAGACCTCATGCAATACATCACATTCAATTCCACGCAGTAGTTTTTAAGTGATGCGCGTACAAACATACTGACAGACAAACATAAATTATAAAAAATAATATTTTGGCTTCTGTTGCTCTAATAAAGACCCCCCATACTAGTTTTTCTGATCTTTATCTATAATGTACAGACATCGGCCTGTTACAATTTTATTATAGGTATAGATATAAGTACCTTGATGCGCGCGACAGCTTTCATCGTGATCATGCGCATGATGTTCCGTATTTTTTTACAATCCAAATGTACGAAAGACAATGTCATACTTTATTGACAAAAAAGGTATGTTCATTGCGTCATCTATCGTCTGAGTAGTAAATCGATCGTGAAAATGTAATGAATCGAATAATTTGCGCTTTGTATACCAAAAACTACAATAGTATATTTACCATTGTATATTCTTACTAGCTTTTTGCCCGCGACTTCGTCCGCGTGGAATAGTTACTTTATTCCATATGAACTTTCATCCCCTATTTTATCCCCTTGGGGGTAGAATTGATCAAAATCCTTTCTTAGCAGATGCCTACGTCATAACATCTACCTGCATGCCAAATTTCAGCCCGATCCCTCCAGTGGTTTGGGCTGTGCGTTGATAGATCACTATGTCAGTCAGTCAGTCACGTTTGAGTTTTATATATATAGAGATAGTCGTCTCGTTTTATTTAATTTTTTAAGTTATTTTTTTTATTTTATTTGGGGAGCTTACAGCTAAATACAATATATGCCATATGACGGTAATTTGAACAGCTTCAATTATTAGTTATGAAAATTATTATCTACTAAACAGATAGTTTCACAAGATTGATTAAATGGAAGTATCTTACATTTATACATTATCAACAAAGTATTTAGTTATACAGGATCTGGCAGAATGTTTACTAGGTGTGAAAAGATCAAAACGACTGTCAACATTTTGATTTGTTTAAATTCTAAGCAGAAAGCTATTCATTTTAATATTGGTGGGCACAGAGGTCTGTATAATAAAGGATACAAAGGAACATACATAATTTTTTTTAAAAAGCTTACTAGCTATGTGTGTCGCACATTGCTAGTATTCTTGATAAACCCTCGTGCTAAGCTAAATACTTGTGTTACGAGTGGGTTCACGTCGGTAGTGCAATGGGTGGAGTTCGAACCGGCAACCACATGATCGCAAGTCCGACGCCCTAGCCATTAGACTACCGCCGCTTTTAAAAAAACCTTTCTCCGATAGCGGTAGGCAGAAACTATAGACCGCCACTTACTTGCTATGATTCTTGCATACTTCTTTTGCTTCTTCCACATTCATACATCTGCTCATACATACACGCCGGAAAGGAAAGGAACAATAAGACCAATTTTATTTAGAACAAGCTTTTGCCAGCGACTTCGTCCGCGTGGAATAGTTACTTCGTTCCCTAGTTCTTCGCCCGCGGTTTCACCTGCGTTGCCCCGTTCCTAAGGGTTGTAGCGTGATGTTTTATAGCTTGAAACCTTTCTCATGAATCACTCATTTTCCCAACATTTCCCTTCACTGCTCTGCTCCTATTGATCGTAGCGTGATGAAAAGTATACTATAACCTGCCCAGGAATATGAAGAAGAATTGTACCAAGTTTCGTTGAAATCCGTCGAGTGGTTTTTGTTTCTATAACGAACATACAGACAGACAGACAGACAAAAATTTTACTGATTGCATTTTTGGCGTCAGTATCGATCACTAATCACCCGCTGATAGTTATTTTGGAAATATATTTCATGTACAGAATTGACCTCTCTACAGATTTATTATAAGTATAGATATGATTTAAACGATTTCGCCGGTATGCTTAGGTCCCATGTAATAGGGGGTGAGCCTATCGCGATTAATCCCTATTTTAATTACAATATTAAACTTGTCTATAGCGAGTGTATGAACCTCAGGACATCAGTGCTGAGAGGGTGGTCGGCTGGGGAATGAGGGCCGGGTCGCGGGGGTCCACGTCCAGGGACGCGTCCGACGACGACTGGGCGGATGCGCCCACCGACATCGGCTCCTTCCTCCATACACGACTGAGGGTAGACGGGGATAATAGTGCCGGTGAGTACAGAATTTCTGATATAAATACTTTCTATTTTCTGATATAAGCATTTTTTGTATCGTTTTAAGTAACCAAGCTAAGATCCCCAAACTCAAACTCAATTGTTTTATTTCAATTAGACCATTATACAGGTACTTTTGAAATGTCAAAACTACATGCACGGTTCCAAATAGTGGGTCTTATGGAGAAGAGCCGGCAATAAACTCCATAGATAGTCTTATAAATAGATAATTGATGTTTACATTTTTTTATTCTATCAATGTGAGTATTGTGGAGTTTGATGTGAGTGATAAAAGTATGTTACCCTCCAAAAGATAACATGACAGAATCCAGATTGACATGGCATGTAAGAGTTGATCAGTCCCGACAGACAGCAACCGTTCACGAGCATGACGTGTGTATCGGCGTTGTTCGACTCAACCAAGTTGTAGGGAATAAAACTTTAACGTGGGAGAGCCATGCTTCGGCACGAATGGGCCGGCTCGACCGGAGTGATACCACGGCCTCACAGAAGACCGGCGTTAAGCATCGCTTGCGTTGTGTTTCGCCGAGTGAGTGAGGTTACTGGAGGCCCAATCCCCTTTTAAAAGGTCGGCGACGCACTTGTGACTCCTCTGGTGTTGCGGGTGTCCATGGGCGGCGGTGATCGCTTACCATCAGGCGATCCGTCTACTCGTTTGCCCTCCTATCCCATAAAAAAAAACAACCCCATACATAACGCAACCATCACCCATTTTTAAATATGGCTACACAATGTGCCATATATGTCCTCATTGCTGACCTCGCATTGTATAGAGTTTTAATACACGCTGATCCCAATAACAAATATCAGTCAGTAGATGTGATTTTTTTATGGGATAGGAGGGCAAACGAGCAGACGGATCGCCCGATGGTAAGCGATTACCGCCGCCGATGGACACCCGCAACACCAGAGGAGTCAAAAGTGCGTTCCCGACCTTTTAAAAGGGGATTGGGCCTCCGGTAACCTCACTCACTCGGCGAAACACACCGTAAGCGTTGTTTGACGTTTACCAGAGATAGGATTTTGACATTACTTGTATAGACCTTATGTCAAAATCCTATCTCTAATAAGCAAATCTCGCTTATTAAAAAAAGGTTTTCTTTAAAGTTTTAAACTCACCGGAAAATCCGGTGGATGAGAAAATGTACGCAGGTGTTTATTTTTTATTAAATAAACCTAGACTCTATAATTACACGACTTTAAATCCAATATCGATATCTTTAAAGCCCCTTTTCAAGTAACATTTTGTGGTGTACAGACGAGGAATCGAACGAGAGTGTTCCGCGGCAGTCGGCAGCTCCGTCTTCATCCTCCTCGGCCGCCGCTTCATCAGTGTCGGCTGCAGAACTTCGAGTGGAACTCGCTAAAGCTCAGCTCTCACAAATAAACAGGCGTAAGTCTTATAATAACATACCATCACGCCTGTATTCCCCGAAGGGTTAGGCAGAGGTGTACTAATGTACACCCACAGTTCGCCGGTATGTTTAGGTCCCTGAGCTGCTACTTGAATATGCTGAAAATTTCATAGAAAAACCCAATAACATAATAACTAATAATAATAACTATTTTCAATAGATGTCGCTAACGTCACGTGGGAGTTGCGATGGCTTAGAAGTCATAGCGTCTGGTGTATCTAACCAGAAGACCCAGGTTCGAATCCTGCACGCGGTCGATTTTTTCCTTTATTAAAATAACAGTGTATAAGTAGCAAGTTTATTTAAATTTTTTTTTTACAATTTGTAGCAGCAACGGTAGGTCCCAAGTCCGGTCCCACGGACCCACGGTTCACGGACGTGGTAAAGCTGAGCGACTACCTTCAGCACGGCAGACGACCGCAGTTCTGGGAGGAGAACTACGTCAAGAGGGTAAGAAGAAATATAGTCAGAACTGTAAAGTAAGTCGCGTCAGTTGAGAAGCAAAGTAACTTGCTTTTCAATAGATGTCACTGACGTCACCTTAAGGCCAAATCTCAGATCAAAGGTGAATAAAATTCGTCGATGTCTTTTTTTTATGTGATAGTAGGGCAAACGATCAGACGGATCACCTGATGGTAAGCGATTACCGCCGCCCATGGACACCCGCAACACCAGAGGCGTCACAAGTGCGTTGCCGACCTTTTAAAAGAGGATTGGGCCTCCGGTAACCTCACTCACTCGGCGAAACACAACGTAAGCGTTGTTCAACGCCGGTTTTCTGTGAGGCCGTGGTATCACTCCGGTCGAGCCGGCCCATTCGTGCCGAAACATGGCTCTCCCACGTGAAGACTCTTCTGATGTCTTTTTTTTAACTAGATGACACCGGCATTTCCTAACTGACGACCTCTGAGAAGAAACACCAAAACAAACTCAGAGAATCATGGTCGCTTTTCAAGTCCAGACATAATATTTAGTAGCAAATATGTGAGTTCCAATGTAAGACAATGTCTGAAAAGGCCTTTAGAAGAAAGAGCCATTGCGGCTTTAAGTAGACCAGTCCCATCTGACGGCACGCATGCATCAGTCATTGGATAGCTCGACCATAATCTAGGGAGCTAAACAACCCGTCGCACGACTATACCGGATCAGTGGAACATTTTCAAAGCTGCGAGACCGCTTAAATCTGTGTATATCTAATTATCTAGCTTACAATCTTGTTAAACCCTCGTGCTAAGCTAAATGCTTGTGTTACGAGTGGGTTCACGTCGGTAGTGTAATGGGTGGGTTTCGAACCGGCAACCACATGAACGCAATTCCGACGCCATTAGGCTACCGCCGCTTTTGAATTCACCATTCACAATTTGATTGACATTCACCAGGTGATGGAGGCAGTTCGTCTCAAGGAGTTGGAGATGAAACAAGCTGCGGAGATCCTGGGCGTCAGCTACGGGACGTTATACGGACGATATAGAGATGTCTACGGCTGCATCAACCGACCTTACAGGTGAGAAGATTTACTCAGCAATTAGGTACTCGTCTGGTGTATTTGATTTATTAATAATTAGCTTTTGCCCGGGACTTTGTGTGCGTGGACTTCAGGATTGGGTCCGACCTGCAGGCTTACTCTTGAAAACAATACAATACCAATCCAAACGTAATCCGATTCCAATGTCAATTTGGCTGTCGGGCGATTTCGTACTCTTGAGCACAAATCCGTTAACCTTGTATCGGCATCCCTGATTGGCCAATGGTTGGATCGTTTCCCAATCCTATTTAGTTCACTCAATCACCGCGCAATATTGAAACAATTTGGCGTTAGTCTCGGATTCAAGAGTACGAAACTTGACGAAACGACACAATTCCAATGTCGATATATCGGAATTGAGTTCAAGAGTAAGCCTACAGGCCTAAAAAGTCAATGTGTTATTCCAGACTATAATCTATCTCTGTGCCAAATTTCATCCAGATCCGTTCAGCCGTTCTGGCGATAAAGAGTAACAAACACCCATAAATCCACAATGCCATACCTCCATACTCACAAATTTTCACGTTTATAATATTAGTAAGGAAATAGCTGTGCCCCGCGGTTTTACCTGCTTGATCTGCTTTTAAGAGTCAAACCGTAATGTTAAACTGCTTATAATCTTCCTAATAAATGTAGCTATCATATACAAAAAGATTTTTCAAATCCGACTGATAGTTCCAGAGATTAGCGCGTTCAAGCAAACAACAAAAAAACAAACTCTAGCTTTATTATATCTGAATATTATGAAGAAGTTTGGATGTTCGGGGTAATCTCCGGTACTGCTGATCCGATTTTAAAAATTCTCTCACTCTTAGAAAGGTGTATTATCCCTGATTGCTATAGACTACTTTTTATTTTGGGAAATACATATTTTCAATGTCATGGTACGATTCTTAGGAACGGAGCAATGCGGGTGAAACCGCGGGCGAGTCGCTAGTTAGTAATATAGATCTAATATTCGCGTAATTATCAGAAATCAAATGTATGATTTCAGAACTGTAAATGACTCACCAATCTCTGGTCTTGTGACTCCCAGGGCCGTGAGAGACTTCTGGCAAGCCAAGGGACCCTCGGAGGTCCTGGACAGGCTCCAACGAGGCGAGATGTCGCTGGATTCGGCTGCGCAGGCGCTGGGCGTCAGCATCGCCAACTTAGCCGCGCACGTCGCAGATTTTGGAGTGCCGGAGAAAGGTATGGACCACACCTCGAACATTCGAAACTCCCGTGTGGGATACGGGATAACGGGTTAGAATACAGTTCCTCACTGCCATTCAGATAGGCATCTCATAAGAGCCGAGTCAGTTCCCCTCGGTTGCTGCGGCTCTGGCAGTTTGCAGTCCGTAGGGGTTCTTAAGGCTCGGCAAAGCATCAGCAACTCCTCTGGTGGTGCAGATGTGTGTGTATGTGTGACTGCTACGCTAGGGATCCTAGGTTCGAATCACAGATCTAACAGCAAAGTGTTATTAGGTATGAAATTCTCATTAGCAGTTTGGATTTGTGCCAAGTTAATGCCAAATTTCATGGGATTGGCGAACTGTTGTACATTAAATCTCTGCCTAACCCTTAGGGGAATACAGGTGTGATGGTATGTTATTATTATACGGTTTAAAATTGCTCAGGCGCCTCTTTTTTGTTTCAGATTTTGAGCCAATCCCGATTGAGATGGATCCGTCGTTAAAAGTGCGCGCGCGCACGTATAGCTCGGGCACCGCTAAGACTGCGCGGAAAACTGTGCCGCCAGCCGCTAACACTGCCGACAAGGTACGTCACCCCCACTGTTGAGTATAAGGTGAACAGCGGCCATTATGGCTTACGTTTTAGGGCCCGTTTGGGGCCATTTATAAATGACGTTAAAAAAGTACTACCTAGTAATCTTATCCTGTACTTATAATAAGCTAGCAGAAAAGTCCTATCTGTAATTGCAAAATAATGAAGATACCGATCAATAATGAAGCCGAATTAATGATTTTTAGAATTGTTGTCTGTTCGTCCGTTATGTTGATCTTGAGTAAGCGTTTGCTTATAACCGGCGTTCGGAAAAAGGTAAGCTAATTTACCTAAATTTCGAGGAACAGAAACGAAAAGTGGAGACTGCCTTACGACAACATGTTTTTGGGACGAAAATTGCCCCGAGATTCTGGACATCATTTTTATTATTTTTTTTTAAGAAAACGTTGCCCCACACTAGGATTTTCTCCTGTATCGTGGGTGCGTTTACAAACACAAATTCTCACATACACAAACGCCCAGACCCAGATCATACAAATAATTGCTCCGTGTGGGGATCGAACCCACAACACGTGGCGCAGAAGCCGATCGCTCAACCGCTACGCCAATCGTGTCGTCATTCAAGATAATGTTATTAACAGTCAAGTAATTGAATTAAATTCCGGTTTTTGTTTTCCAGATTTGAAAAAATACAACAGAATAGATACATCTTTATTATTTTTAAATATAAAATACTATGCTAAGATGTCTAAGATTGAACTTTTCTTTTTTATTTTAGGGCGTAGGGAAGCTTTAATATAACTTATTCAATACAAATTTTATTTTTGAAAACGATAAAAATGTATCTCCTGTTTTTTTTTTAATTCTGGGAAACCAAAACCGGATTATAAGTCACCGGTTGAAACTCAAGAAATCCGTCATGAAATCAACATTTGGGGTACCTACTACTTATCGGTTTATACTTTTTGACTTTGAAAGATAGGTCCTTTTTTGGTCTGCACCCATAGTATAGTTGGTCTTTAATAACAGAAGTTTTTTTTTGTCTGCAGCCCGTCAAGAAGATCCTAATAGGCACTGTGACGGACGAGGAACCAATACCGGCGACGGTGATCACCACACACGATACCACTAAGCCTCCCACCACCACAGCACCTACCACAGCCAGTAAGTATAAGTTTTTTTTTAAACTAATATTCTCAATTTTACTGTGTTTTTTGTGAATATATATTTTGACAGCCTCGTTAGTCTAGTGGTCTTAAGCGCTACTGCTATGCTAAGAAGTCTTGGGTTCGATTAAAATAGTTAGAGAACAGTGTTATATAGATTTTTTATGAAATTCTCAGTAGCAGCTCGGAGTTTGAATTTGTGCTCGACATCTGGCGAATTGTGAACGTACATTAGTACAACTCTGCCTAACTCTTCGGAGAATACAGGCGTGATGGTATGTTGCTGTAATTCAACACCGTGATTCCAGGTGGAAAATGGCCGACAATTCGCGTGGCCAGTCTGGATTCTCTCCGAGGCGCCGAGATAGCGACGGCGGGGGCGACGGGGGCGGCCAGTGTGGGGGCGGCCCCCGCAGCTTCACCGTCCGCCCTCATGCGCACGCGCCCCGACCTCACAATCGTGGCAGCGCGCCGCCCACAGGATCCCAAACCCGACGAAGACATCACCACGTGATATAAAACCCACAATGGATAGGACAGTGTACCTATGAAGTGTGCTAGAAATCTTTTTATACTGTGGCCCACATACCTGTGACTATCGAGACTTTTTTATACTGTGGCAATATAGTGAAACATTGTCGTGAAAATTTTCTATGCTGTGGTGTTCCAATTTTTTTATGCTGTGGTCTTAATTTTTTTAGACTGTGTTCTTGAAGAGATGAGGAAGATTAGTGTTTTTGTTTTTTTAGAAATTGTGGATGTTTTTTCGCTTCGAATCAAGGTAAATATTATCATTTTGTATAAACCTTTTTGAACTATAAAAATATTATTTTTAGGCTGTATATGCAAATAATCTAAAATATATTTAAAGTTTGCTGTAAAAAAATATTTTAAAGTCACACAGGCCCACAGGTTTAAATCCTACTTTACTATGAAAGATAAGCTATGACCAAACAAAACATAATTCTTAGAAAAAAAATCATTTTTCATACCCTGATCATTGTTATAGATTTTATAGACGTAAATATAAAGGTGGAACTATAAATCTCAATTTCTTTACAAAATAAATTAATTTAGTGTATTCTTATTGAATTTTCCAAAATTGTAACAGAGAAAAGCAATCAATTTCACATTTAAAACTGTATTTTAAAGTAAACAAATACAATATAAGTTAGAAAATATTTATATAATTAATTTTTTTTTAGAGATTTTATCGTGATATTATAGGGCCGATTTTTCCATCGTCAAATAAATTTTAACTGAGGAATAAAATTGACGTTTATAGAAAAACTCAAAATTCTAATTTATTCCTCCGATAAAGTTATCTGGCGATAGAAAAATAGGCCCTCAGTATATTAATTCACGACGTTTCGGATCCTGTACAGTCTACCCATGACTATGGATGCTATACAGAATCCAAAATGCAGAGATTTTAATAATATTAATTTAATGTCGCGATAATTTCAATATCTAATATTTGTTTGTGTCAGAAAATCACTTTTGGAAAATTTAATCAAAATAGACTAAGTATATTTTATTTAAATATATATTAATGTATGATGTTGACTGACTATAGTTCTTCTATCTACAGGGTGATTTTTATATAATGTAAATGGTGAAATTTTTATCACATGTACTTGATGCATGAAATTACTCACTTAAATATTGAAGGAAAATATTGTGGAGAAATCTTGAGAGATTTTTTCTGTCAAGTCTGCCAACCCGCAGTAGGCCAGCGTGGTGGCTGGACTACAGCTTAACCTCTCACATTCTGAAAAAATAGCTTCACTGTCCCACAGCTGGGCATAAGTTTTCTCTGGGGTTGACATTTAAATTAAAAGTAACTGTAGTCAGTCACTACAGATGTTAGTTAAATATTGTTTTGTTTATTTAGTTTAATATAGTTGACTGATTTAGATAGCGGGTTGTTGTTTTAAAGTCGGTTGCACGGCAGTGCGTTGCCAAGTTTCTACAGCAGATCATGATTAACTGTTTTCTGGTAGGTTTTAAAGTAAAATAAGTATTATGTTTAGCCTGAAACAAGTCTATTAGGCTATTTATAAGATTTAGCGTTATTTGTGTGAAAGAGAAGTGAATATAATTATTATTTGGACCCTCAGGAGGGTCACAGTTTCTTTTATAAAATACACTATAATATTAGTAATTATATATAAACTCTCAAACATTCGAAAATTAAAACAACAACCTGTAAACCGGAAGACAGATAAAACAAAACAGGATACACATTTCCATAGATTAAAAAAAATCAATCGAGTATTATTAAAACAATTACTCATCATGTAATTTAGAGTATATTATATAGTTATAATATATAATCATTTTTTTTATAAATGTAATATTATTATTTTAGTCTTAGAGTAAATATATAGTAGAGAAATATATTAGAAATATATGTGAATATATATTTTTTAACACTGGCAATGTAAAATAGAGAGTAAGCAAGCCTTTTGAGAGCCACATTTAAAGAAATATTATACTCTAGTGCATTATTATAGAAGAAATAAATTATATATATACATTAGACTTAAACAAGTTTGAACACATTTATACTGTAATTGTTGCACACATACAAATGAATACCTTGTTTAGTATGGAAATACTAGCTTTCTTTCCCGCAGTTTGACTCGTATCCCAAAAGAAATTGAGTTTAACGGTACCCCATATCCTGTTACAAGGTCCAATATATCTCTTTTACAAAATTCATCAAATTTTCCGTGCGCCAAACAAATTCTAATTAATAATATTTTTAAATCAGCCTGTAACTATGATTATTATTAAGTACCCATGAACACACACATAACACAGAATTTGTATGGCACAGAATCTTTAATAAATAAAATTGTAACTTATTGTCTCTGGTCCACAGACAGTTAGAACCCCTCTAAAAATCGGGCATTAATCAATTACTAGTTTCAATCAATTATTATTAATTGAATAATTAATTATTTCAATTAATTGGAATATTTTTTAATCAATTGATTAAAATTTTACTGCTAAAAATGGATTCCTGTCTGTGTTCCACAGCTTGAACCAAGATACCCTATTCCCCCCCCCCCCCCTTGAAGTGGAATCCTGGCTACGGCCTATGTCCTACTACCAAAGAAGTCAGATATTTTCTCTCCTCTTACGAGATACCTATCTGAATGGCACTGAAGAACTTTATTCTGATTCTGACACTGGTAAGTACCTCTCGACATTTTTTTTAAATTGGGCTTTATTACTTAGTTCAAACTTGTTTAAGTTCATTGTATAGCAATACATATGGGAACCATTAATATTAATTCCTCAATAAATATCAATTGGCTAATATATATAGTTATATCAACTATAACCGCAAAAATATTGGCGGCAATTCACACTAGCGCCTTTACGGATTTATATGGAACTACAATATAAATTTTAAGTGCTTTGATTTATAATCCGTGAAAGTGACTGAATTAGAAAAAAACATTAAATTTCTTATTATAATTTGAATGATTTTCGAATAATAGTTTAAAAAATGATATTTCAATATATATATATTTAACTTTTCAAAGCGACTGTACTTGCGCACTCAATAGTTCTAAAACCCTCCGATAGAGGCGCCAGTGTCAATCTTATTGTTGCGACAATATAACAATTTTATAAGTATTTCACGAATCGATCGGCAATAGTTATATCTATGGGAAAATTAAATAAGATATATATATATATATATATATTTGTATTTGAATATCTGTCAAATCTATGAAAAACCGTCGGTTAGATTAATATAAGTATATTTGCTTAAGGTTTAGCTATATAAATTGTAACGACTATAAAAAATGAATATATTTATAATCTCATTGTTCCTCTGTCAAGTAGATGTTGCTATTAATCTGTTTTGGATGTTAGCAGATAATATGTATAAGCCATCAGTGATACCTTGGACTGCCACATAGGTCTGCAGTTCGAATCTAAGAGCTCTGACTTTTCGTGATTAAATGCGTATTCATAATTAAGTATTCACGCGCTTAAACGGTAAAAATAAAAAATCCTGAGGAAACCTCAAAACGTACATACTTAAAAGATTTTCTCAAAGGCGTGTGAAGTCTGCCAACTTACACTAGGCTAGCGTGGTGGACTACAGCCTATGGGACAGTTAGTGGGATGATTATAATATTAAGGTGAAAGGAAAAAAATATATATTTAGTCGTTGGTGTTTTGAGAATTTAGATTTGTGAAAGCATTCCCTATACGGGCCAAGAATTCACTTAGACTGGGAGAACAGATACAAAGATTTAATATAATCACATATCCAAAAAGAGTAAGAACGGTTAAAAGAACCCTTAGCTGGCGGAGAGCCACCCAAATCCTCGTCCTTGCCTACGGCAATGTAAAATTGCTTCTGCCTCGTTACGTGAGATGCTTTAGTCAACTAAGCCACCGAGATCTTACAGAAATCTGCCCCGAGACCTCACCGAAATATCTCCCGAGATCTTACCGAAATATCTCCCGAGATGTCAGCGAAATCTCACCCGAGATCTCACCGAAAAATCTTGGAGATTTCTCCACCACATTGTTAATCCCAAGGTGAAGTTAGCAACATCCCTTTCGACTCCTACACCTATTCTTACGTTTCTTTCACAAAGCGTTGCGTGCCATCTTAACACCGCGGTCGCACTTTTTGTTTTTTCCCTTGATGCTGCCGCCCGGGGCAGGTGATGACTGATGCCCCCTCACCCTAGATCCGGGACTGGGTGATACCATCCCACACAAACTTAGACAGTTGAGTTTTAGTTTATTAAACTGTATATTATCTGCTAACATTCTATAAATATGTTAATATATATAAGAATATGTTATGTTATTTCTTAAGTTTATAATCGTTTCATATAGTGTACAGAGATCAATTCATTTGTTACATTTAATTTGTTTATACGACCCAAAATATGCTATAGTTTTGTTTTATTTTTAAGATTTTTGATCGGAATTGCTTCGTTAGAGGTGAGGTTTGCTGAGTGTGAGGTCCTGGATTCGGTCGAGCAGAGTTACTGGATTTTTCCAGAGATTTGATTTATTTTCGGTTAATAGCATAAAGTATCCGTGTGTAGGTACAGTCAACAAAATAGGTGTGCCAACAACTGACGGTATCTGTTTCTTGACATTGATTGCGTTCAGGCACCTCTTTTTCATTGGGCACAATGGGCAAGTGCCCAGGGCCCCCCAAACCAAGGAGGCCCCCTTGGAGGCTTTTTTGCATTCGTTATTTAAAAAAGTCTCCTAACTAATCCCCCAGTATCCTAGTGCCCAAGGCCTCGGATATGTTAAAGACGGCCCTGATTGCGTTATAAATAATTCAGGGCACGCTTGATGTAGTTGCTGAGCGATTGGCTTTTACGGTACGTGTTGTGCGTTCGATCCCCGCACCAAACATATGTTTGTATTATCTATTAGGTAGATATAAAAAGATATTTCTGGGAAATATTCAAGGCGTTCGGGACATAATTAATAATTTATATTTTGGATCGTATAAACAAACCTACTCTCATACCCCATACCCTAAGATATATTATTTACTAATGAATACATTGTGTACAGTGGCAAATGTTAAAAGTTCTATTTCGTGCCTCAGAGAGCACGTTTATATTCAATTTGTGTTAAAACGCTCCGGATTGCGGAGGTCTAATGGCCCGTCGCTTCGTGTAAAATATTGAGATTAAGCCGACCCCAACATAGTTGAGGAAAGGCTAGAAGCATGAGAGAGAGATATATCTCAATGTCACTGTATACCACACAAAGTATGGCTTGAGTATATAATGATCAATATAGTCGCATTATTTATTAGACTAGCAACCTTAACTTAAAGTCACATTAAGTTCAATTTCCATTGTTCTTAAACGTTAAGAAATTGCAATAGTTGTCGCCATTCTGAAATCAACTTTGATTTCATATCGTAAAAGCTGATATTTATTAGCACAATTTCCTATATATCAAAATATATATTTCAATTTGCATTGTGCCTAAAATCATTAAGATTTATCTCCCATTCTATCCACCTCCACATCCACATCTATCATGATGTAAAAGTTGATATTTGTATGCACGACAGTGTTGGGCATTAAATTTCAATCAATTAATCCATTGATTAAAAAAAAATATTGATTGATTTAATTGATTAATGGCCAACATTGAGAATGTCCTCGACAGAGATCAGTGGAAGGAGATTGGGGAGACCTTTGCCCAGCAGTGGGATCTTATAAATTAAAAATATGCCCAACACTGATGCACCAGTATCAAGCTATAGTTTCAGGATAAGCAGACCTTTGATGGAAAACCTATACAATGCGAATTTAATTTATATATTTGGAAGTGGATAGCGTTATCGTGTGTAAGTTCTCTTAAATAATTTTTATGCGACACAATTTCGTTATTATCCAGTTGATCCGATATCTCGGTTAAATTGATCATTATCTACACGAGACTCAAACCTAAACCCTGACCCACCCCAATGAAATTGTATTATAATATGACAAAAAAAAACATTATTTTTTATATTTTATCCATATCAATTGGATGTTTTGTACCAAATTATCATTTTATTATTTATGTTAAATTAGTTATTATTATACTAAGTTTTTGTTACGACTCATAGGCTAAAAAAAATAGTATTTATTAAGAAAGATTTTTTATTATATTATTATTATTAAAGTGAGTTTTTTTTAATTGTTAGTAGAGTTCCAATGAAATAACTGTGTTTCTCTGAATTTTAACGTAAATCGTATTGTATAATCGTATCGGTTTTACGATAAAAAATCAACACATTTAATAAAAATTAATTGGAAAAAACTTTCACATTGCTCTTTTCTCGTTGGGAACACGTGTATCCCGCGTGCAGGTATGCGCAGGACTGACGCGCGAGCGAGTGGCGCGAGTAATCGCCCGTCGCACTTGCACACTGGCTTAGCTCAGCGACAAAACTATCGGAACTACACACTCGCTTCCCGCTGCTCGCCAACTCGTTTCTAGTTCTACTCGCTTCTCGTTCATCGTCGGCGGTGGGACAAGTGCCTAAGGCCGCGTACACCGAACTCAGCGGCAAACGGCGCTGGTCTCGAAGCCAGCGGGCAGATCGGGCAGCGCTAGAACGGCGTAGTGTTATGAAAAAAAAATTTTTTTTTATGGTATAGGGATACAAACGAGCAGACGGATCGCGTGATGGTAAGCGATTACCGCCGCACATGTACACCCCGCAACACCAGAGGTCCTTACAAATTCGATATTTTTCCTCAACATCACTTTTATAAGTGACGTGCGGAATGGCTAACTCCAGACTCTCACAGGTTATTTCATGGAAACTATATTTTCTATCGATTTAGTAGATAAACTCATTACTTTTAGATATTATTGTTATTTTTAAGTTATTACAAGTCTTCCTAGATTTATGTGTTTTATCATCGATTTGGGATATTTACTTGCAATATTCTAGATTAAAAAACATTACTTTGTTTTTTCTCGTTTTATTTTTTAAATAAAACCGTTTCTATACAATATATCACTTTTCTAATTCCCCAAGAAATTTCACCGTAAAGAGCGAGCGCCCTATGGAATCCACCAGGACCTGCGAACTTCGTAGTGGCAAACGTCAGAATCCCATGGCTGTGACTATAATAGCAAGGGGAGGCAAAGCAAGTGTCCTCCCTAGGTGGCAGATGATCCAAGATTTTATTTCGTAGTATAAAAGAAAAGACTGCTTACCTATCGTCATGGTCGCGATAAGCTTATCTAAATATATTGCAATGTCTCTTTATTGGCATAAAACAGCAGTACGCAGAACAAAGCATTAAACTTACATCAAATTCGGTCGAGCCATATTCGAGTTTTTGCGAAACGAACGCACGGAAGTTTATTTTTATTATAGACTAGCTTTGTTCCAGGTTTTCTGAAGAATTGAGCTATCAAATGCAAAAATATTTTTTCAAATCCGTCCGGTAGTTCCATAGATTAGCGCGTTCAAACAAACCTCAGGTTTATTATGTATATGTTACGGTAAGAGTGAATAATTGAAGATTATTAATAATTATCTATTATTATTAATAATCGGTTAGGTTAGGTTATTATTAATAATTTTGTAAAAATATTAATAATTTTCAATTAATCAGATTTACCGTAACATATACACCGCTACTAGTGCCGCTCTTATTATCCTACGGTGCGGCTTACACGCTGCGCGTGTATGACAACACACTCGTAACGCATTTTGTTAACCAAACAACGGTCGCACACGCGACGCGTGTGAGCGCCGAGCGCTACAGCAGTGCGGATTACACGCTACGCGAAGCATGGCTTTCCCACGTGGGAGAGCCATGCTTCGCCACGGATGTGCCGGCTCCACCGGAGTGATACCACGGCCTCACAGAAAACCCGCTGTCTAACCGGAACCGGTGTTTCATGTCAAAATATTTATAAAATTGTGTTTCCTCTCATTATGTATAGTGAAATAATAAACATCAATATATTATTATTCAGTTATATAGTAATTTTTTGACGACATTAGCCAGAAAATGATCTTGAATGATTGAATGATTATCCAAATATTTGTTTTCTTCAGACACATAATTAAAAAACATGTCTGAGATCTTTAAGATGTTCGCCAAATCTAAACTAATAAAGAGGTAAAGTTTGTGAGCTTGTAGGAATCTCTGGATGTACAGAAGCGATTTTGAAAATTATTTTTGTGTTGGATTCCATTTATCCAATGGATTATAGGCTATATAACATCACACTACGTCTCTCTCTCGGGTCGCTAGTTCTGTATAAATTGTAATTTTCTACTAAAAATTGTCATCGTAGTCCAAATAATATGTTAGGTACTTACTTTTAAAATAGTTAATAAATCAAATCCCAAAAATACAGTCAATAAAACATATAATAACAAATAAGTTGACAAAATTTCAAATATTTACATAGGTATCTATTAAACAAACCATTTTCACAATTACACCCATAAATTAGACATATTATTACGAATAACTTACACACGGGAAAAAAGTCCCTTTAATCAACATATCAAAAACAAAATATAGACGTCCGCAACTTTGTACCTATTTTGCAATTATTTCTGGAATGTAAAATTCTGTTATTATTCGGATTTCGATACCTACCGTTAATCTGGATTCCTACGTTAGCATTTCGTCCAAAATACTTCACTGGAAATAAATGTAAGCGAATGCAATTTTTGATAACTCCACCAATTTGGAACGATTTTTCGGTCATTTATTTCCAGTGAAGTAGTATCAGACGAAATAGTATCGTAGAAACCTAGATTAACGGTATCCAAATCCGAATAATACCATAATTTGATAGAATATTGTCTGGATTACTATTTATTGCGGATTTACGTTTTTGTGGGCAATTCCAGCTCCGCTGGACCCATAAAAAGCTGCGTACTTACTTGCAACTGGTGCGTATGAACTTGGAAGTATGCGAGAAACGTAGCTAATGGCGTTCTGTACTTTTGCCCATCCGTAAGTCCCCTGTACGTAAGATTTTGAAGCTTAACAAGAATTTTGTAAAATAGTTACGCATGTGATAATTACTAAGCTTTTCAACTACATATTTCTTACAAGATGACAAGCGACATCAAAATCCAACCCAATAACACTGCTCGACTTGGGGATCGAACCCAGAACCTCACGCTAGCAGTTGTGCTTGCGACCTCTACACCAACAGATATTGAAGGCTGAAATTGGCAAAACTAATCAAAAATATTACCTTTAGATAGCCATAGTCTGAATGCATTAGCCTTTTGAATTGTTCGATGATTGTACTAACATAACTATCTTGTTAGAACTTTTATTTATAAGTATTATAACTGTATCGTTAGTCTAGTGGTCCCAAGCGCGATTGCTACGCTAGAGGTCCTGGGTTCAATTCCCAGGTCGAGTAGTGTTATTGGGTTTTTCTATGAAATTCTCAGTAACAGCTCGGAGTTTGGTATTTGTGTCCGGTTAATGGCAATATCCTCCTATTACATATGACCTAAACATATCGAGGAACTGTGGGTGTACAATAGTACACCTCTGCCTAACCCTTCGGTGAATACAGGCGTGATGGTATGTTATTATGTTAACACATATTAAACACACAACTAGGTAACAAATTATTTTACTATACCTACCTATAGTTCTGTGCATAGTCTAAGACATGATATCTGTTATGTAATATTTATTTAATTAAGGGTATTACATTGCCCAATGTCCTTGAGGATTCAGTCTTTGTGCCAGTATTTGTTAGTCACAG
Source organism: Acronicta aceris (assembly GCA_910591435.1). NCBI lineage: Eukaryota > Metazoa > Arthropoda > Insecta > Lepidoptera > Noctuidae > Acronicta > Acronicta aceris. The sequence goes on along the minus strand of OU342786.1, from coordinate 3,331,227 downwards.
GCATTGCGGGGGTGCTTCACGCGGGGTGCTAGTGAGGTTTCGGGTATTTCTTTATTATTTCAAAATATTCAAAGAAATAAGAAAGTAAAAACAATACAAATTGTTAATTACGTCATTACAATTTTTTTTGGTATAAAATGCATGACTAACTATTAAGCCGTTAAAGAGAAGAAATACAAATTAGGTTAAAAAGGCCTAACTACTTCTATTATTCAAAATTTGGGCAAATTTCTGAAACTTCTTTAAAGCTAGGGTGTTTTTTTGGATTTGAGCGATGTAATGCCCTTAAATAGGTATACGAATCTTTGTTTCATTTCATACGAAATTTGAGTGCAAAAACCGGGATGCCTTACCTAGTGAGGTATACAATAACGAAGGGATTATTTTGGTAAAAGTGACGCCGCAACCAAAGAAAGAGTCTCTTAAGAAAGCTCAAGGTCACATAGCGAGCTATGCTTAGTATTTCTTTACACGATCGAATCAGAAATGAAGAGATTCGTAGAAGAACTAAACTTGCCGACATAGCTAACAGGATTAGCAAGCTTAAGTGGACGGGGCACATAGCTCGTAGAATTGATGGCCGCTGGGGCAAAGTATCTCGAGTAGCACGCACTGGAAAAGGCAGTGTGGGACGACCTCCTCCAAGGTCGCTGGGCGGCATTTAAGCTACTGTCCTATAGAGGCCTGTCCAAAGAGAAAGAAATCTGCCCAAAGATTTCCTGCAGATTTCTTTTGGCTGATATGACGATGTTAAAAGGAAAGCCGATAGCTAGGAATCGAGTAAAATGGAGTTAGCGCCACCGAGTACATTCAAAGACATTTCCGTAAATTGAAAATAAAATGTATGGCGCTCTTAAGAGTTGAGTCTTGACGAGTACCTACCTAATTTCTTGATAGGTACTAGCTCTCTCCCATTATAAAATTAAAAAATGCTTATACGAGTAACTTCTTTATTTTGGAATCAATAGAAATTTTGATTTTATTAATCAAAATCGGATCTAATGGTAAAAGTTTCATGCAAAGCTTCGTTCCAGATTAGGATTGCCATGCCCAAAAATGGAAGAATCGGACACAGATTCATATTTTGCCCAATATTTTGCAATGTAAGCCTGGTACATTAGGTATCAAACAAAAAATAAAGAAATTCGTGAACGGGCGTTCGTTTGGCATCTTTTGGCGGGCAGGGTTAACCAAAAGCCTGAAAAAACTGGAGGCCGGACACGGCTGTAAAAAGCCGGACAGTCGGACAGTCCGGCAGCCCTATACACGATGAAGGACAACAAGGTGAGGTATCATCGCAATGTTTTCCATCACTGTTTCCTCAAGTCAATTTTAAATAAATATTACACAGTGGACCATCAAAAGTGCAAAAATATTTTTGTTCGATATATTTTTAATCCTTTTTCTTAAAAATTCAACACTTATATGTACTAAACAACCGCCTTTACTATTTATAATAAATATATAATTACACATACGAGATTTTTATATAAAAATATTTTATGATATAAGCACATTAGCTGACGAACAGACAAAAAAAGCGGATTTAAATGTACTTAGGTACTGTTTGAACATACATTGAATTGGTGTTGACAGATATTCAAAAAAAGAACCTGTCAAAACTTAGCCAATGATTGATAAGCAAACTTACTGCCACACCCAGAGACGTTAATTAACGTTTATGAATCATTAACCACCGAAATTATATATTTTTTAGTTTAGGTACGGCCTATTTATAATACCAAAATATTATATGGTTAATTGTTCATTAACTTTAATGAATACCTATGAGTGAGGCTGTAAGGGTAATAAGATACAATCGATATTTTAGTAGCTCTATTTTATATTAAACTTAATTCAGGAAAATAAAAGCAAATATGAACGGAGGATTACGTTGGACGCTGAGCAATTTTAGATCTTATTACGTTATCGTTAAGGTTGAAAATGAGAAGTAGCCTAGAAGAGTATGAAGGTCAAAAATATAGAAAAAAAAATAAGATTTGACTGTTTTATGTTTTAAGAGAAAGAAAGAAATCCTCCCACAAATATCTGTCTTTTATTTACCTGAATTGAATCTAGAAATGCAATTTTAATTTTTTCACTTGTTCCATTTAGTTACGCATCCTTGCTTGCTATACAAAATAAATTATAGAAATTTTATTTAAGTTATAAATAAGTCATTCGCAGCGTGGTTTGTCTCACTCACACATGTCACAGTAGGGTGGAATGCACAATTATCGTCCGAGCAATGCTTAATAATTTTTTTGTCATTTTAAGAATCGATAATCACTAATGCCACCCTAATCTAATTTATTAATATTTAATCATAGCACTTTTTACCTACTATGCAGTTGATATATATATGTGGAACATAAACAACATTTAGGGCACGTCTGCCATAGTGCTGGGGCACACTTAGCTTCAATGGATATTTTTTGTTTTTAAAATTAAGCGCGTTATACACTTAATCGGGTAAAATAAAAAAAACAGATCCAAAGCACAAAGGAGTAATCTCCGGTACTGATGATCCGATTTTGAAAATTCTTTGACTGTTATAAAGATCCATGACTGCTATGGACTACTTTTTATTTTGGATAATATATATTTTCTGATAAGATCACAGTCTGTAGCGTTCATTAGGCAAATCCTAAATCCAGCAGTGGATGAATATAGGCTAATAAATGTATATTTGCCGATTATAGCCAACCGAAATGTGTATAACACGCCTTACGCAAAAAAAACATTATTTCAAATGCAATAGTGATCAAAACAGTTTGTAGTTACAAAGTGCATCATTCGTCAAACGTTATTGTATTGTAAAACCTTTGTATCTCAGCTTAAACAGATCTAAACATACTTAATTTATAAATTTGAGTACTTGAGAAATTTTAAAACCGATCTAGAATAAAATGTTTGCAGTAAAAATGCAAAATGTCACTGTAAGAACGTTTCAAATCCCGCATTATTTTTGTTAAATTTTCTTAACTTAGAAAAGTAAAATTCCTGAATAGATTCAATAAACCCAAGTACTCATAAACCCTGGAAATTAAAATAAATAAATGAAATATGCATCGGTGTTGCCAGAATAGCGGATTATTATGACTTCGAAGGCCCATATAGGCTTAATTATGATCTTAAATTAATAATATGTATGCCTTATATATTTTCTAATTACTTTTCTTTATTGAATCTTATTGAAAGTAGATATCAAGTTGTGAATTTCGGTGTAAATCTTTTTTTTTCTCATATTGCGATTAAATAAAAATTATATTCCGTGCGTGCGGAAACAGGCTCTTTTGTTTTTAAATTGTTTTTTTTTTCCTCATTCTGACTACACCCATGAATGGAATGAAGGCGTCGGCTTTGTAACAACATTTTTACTTATAAACCCGCTAAATTAATTATTTATAATATTTATATTTTTAAAAGGCCGTGGGCTGGTGGCAAAAGAAAAAATCAATATTTTATCATTCTATTATATTTAGTTATTAATAATCATTTCAATAAATAATATGTTTATTTGTGATTGTATTGTAATTACATTTAAAAAACACTTTTTTGTTGACCTTACTTCCCATGAAAGGTTTTTATGGGTACAGTCAGCATAAAAAGCAAATAATCATTTTTAAATTTACAATTAAAAAATGATCATCTATTTTAGATGCTGGCTGTACTTTGAGCCCACAAACATTCCCACTGTTGGGTAAAATCGAACCTTTAAATAAATTATGCTAACATTATATCCTAAGCCCACTAGCAAACCTACAGTTGGACAAAAATGTACATAAAAACCTTTCATATTAGACAAATTTCTTTGCAGTCCATTATAATAATTTCGGCCTATTCCCACCCCACGCCCACGGCCGTGGTATCAAGTATGCTATTTAACTGCGTCAAAATCGTCATTCAATGACAACAACATTCTTGACTAAAACAGTCCTAAGAGGACTAAAATGACCACTTTTGATGTGCCATATACGTCCTGTATAAAATGATTATGTGTCAAAAGGCTATACAATGCGAGGCCCGCGTAAACGATACATATATTCCTTCCCGTACTCAGATAATTTGCGTTTCTAAATAAACTGAGCCCACTGTACCTACACCATGGAGGTTTGATATCATAAAATGTGTTAAATCTAATTTATAAGGAAGAAAACAATTGTCAAAATGTCAACAGAGAATGACAGCTGTACATATCTTGACGATGTGTGTGTCAAACTCATGGTAGTGTGTGCGGACTTTTATACAAACTTTCACCCCCCTTTTCACCACCTTAGGGGTTAAATTTCCAAAAATCCTTTCTTAGTGCTCGTCTACAGTGCAAAAGGAACCAGCATGCAAATTTTCAGGTCTCTAGCTCCTGTAGTTTCGGCTGTGCGTTGATACGTCAGTCAGTAGGTCAGTCAGTCAGCTTTTTCTTTTATATATATATAGAAAATATGTATATGGTATAGTATATGGTGGCCTCTAAGTGTTCGAAAAAATTTATACATTGCGAGGTCAAATTATACAGGCCATATATGGGACAGCCATATTTGGGACGGCCATATATGGGACGATCGTGCGTCGGTAAATCATAGTGGCCATTTTAGTCCCACCTTGCATCATTGGACGAGTATAATGATACAATTGTGATAGCAAACTTTGGTCGTTATTCGCCTCTTAGTTTAACGGTGACATGTATGTGATGTCGTCCCAAGGGTGACGGTAGAGGGGTTGTTTCATGCGCTTCTGGTCTAGGTAATGTCCCACTAGTCCGATAGTACGGCCTAAGACGAAGAGAGCGTTGATTGAACCCATTGAGATGTAGTTGTTACCTTCTTCCCTGAAAAAAAAAAAATACGGTTAATTTCTTATAAAACGTATAACGCCTGCATTCTCCGAAGGTTTAGGCAGAGATGTACACCCATAGTCACCGGTATGTTTAAGTCGGGAGCGAGCCTATTGCCATTAACCGGGCACAAATCCAAACTCCGAGTAGCTGCTAAGAATTTCATAAAAAAATCCAATAACACTGTTCGACCTGGGACTCGAACTCAGGATCTCTAGCGTAGCAGTCGCGATCAGGAACACTAGGCTAATGGGGTAGTTATTCATATTTGCCATGATTAATCTTAAAAATGTTCTCTAAATTATTCTAATCCTTAATAATATTATAAACGTGAAAGTTTGTGTTTGTGAACGGATCTGGATGAAATTTGGCACAGAGATAGATTATAATTTGGAATAACACATAGGGTATACTTTTTTCCATGTCAGATCTAATTCTGAAGTCCACTCAGACAAAGTCGCGGGCAGAATTCACAAACAGTGTAATTTGACATTTCGGGGACCTCACGCTACACTAGCTCCTCTAGCGGCGAATTTACACGCAGTAGCCCTCATTACAACTGTCATTACATTGAGTTTTTATATTAAAATTTACTAAGGTCAAACTAATTGACAACATTTCAAAATTATTAAGCCACTTATAAAACAAAAATACTGTTTCTTTGTTTTCCTATCCTGTGTCCAAATATATATTTTTTTTCACTTTTATTTATCAAAAAAAGAACGTGTGATGACGTCACTTATACGGCGGAAACTGAGAAAATTGTAATTTTATCGAAATAATAATATATCAACAAGGAAATAGGTAATAATTATGATAGATGCCAAACTTTCATAAGAAAAATTTTTGAAGGGTTAGAAAAATTACATCATTTCACCGTTTAACCCGTTTAGATTTCAAATGACGTCGTTTGGTACTTACGTCTGTTTACAATAGAAAGAACTTACTAAACAAAGTCGAAAATAAATATGAAAATGTGTATCCTATTTTTCGATGTAGTTTAAAATAAATTATAATATATGGGTGTTAAAAAAATTAAATATTGTCAATTGCGGATAACTTCAGATGCGCACTGTTATTTTGGAGGTACTGTACGTTCTTTACTTACTGTGTAAAAAGCTGACAGTGTCGGAACATGTCGACCATGGCAGCGGCGACGATGCCGTCCACGTTCAGGATGAGGTTGGGCTTCTTGCGCGTGGTGATGGCCTCCACGTCCAGCGCGTAGCGGGTCACGGGCCATGCTGGCCATCGTGACGTCACGTACGCCTTCAGCTCCCGCACTCGCGAGTCCGGGTTGTTTATCGACTTCACTCTGGGGAAAAAACAAGATCATTTAGAAAGAAAGAAGAAGAAAATCACATTTATTGAGACAAGGTCCGTACAACACACAGATAAAAAAAAGAAATGTACAAATAAATCAAGGTCACCAGGATGTGCTGTCGGAATGCTTGCCCCAAATGGGCTACCAGCTCAGCATTTAGTGTCTTCGTAGTGATTTTGCCGAGAAGAAACGAAGCAACAAATTCAGAAAAAAACTGTCTTTCTGGCGTTAAAAATTATAAACAGAATTCAAATTTTTAAAATTTATAAAATCCATTGATGCTAACATCGTGAGGAAACCTGCATGCCTGGGAGATTTTTTTGATGGCGTGTGAATTCTGCCAACCTGCATTAGTCTAGCGTTGTGGACTAGAGCTTATTATACATTATCCATAATAAGCCCAGCAGAGTAACCGTAATTGGGTTGATGATTATGATACGTAATAATAATCATGATCATCAACCCATCATTATGATTAACCCATGATCATCATCAACCCCTCACTATCATCATCCCATCATCATCATCAACTTATCACCATCATTATATCATCAACCCTTCATTATAATCAACGAATCATCATAATCACCAACCCGGCATCATTAGCACATCATTATCATCATCAAAGCATCATTATTATTACCCATCATCATAATAAGTCATCCAGGTTCGAACCGGTGCCTCTGACCTTTTCGTCACCGCACCACCCGTCTCAAGAGTCCTCACATTCTGGAGACCTGGATCTACAAGAACGTTAGAGCGTCGCGAGGTTTTCTCCCGCGCACCTCTTAAAATTTGGAATTGTCTTTCTCCTGAGGTGTTCCCACAGCGCTATAACATGGCGATCTTCAAACGGCGCGTATACAGGGCTCTTAACGGTCGGTAACGCAGGTAACGCAGGTGTCCTTGGGCGACGATGACTACTTACCATCAGGTGGCTCGTCAGCTCGTTTGCCGACGTCTAAAAATATATATATATGAAAAAGATTATTGTTACCTGTGTCCAATGCCCATGATGAGCTCGCCCTTCGCCCTCTTCTCGTTGACGAACTCCTGCGGGTGCTGGCCGCGGTCGTACGCCGCACAGAAGTCCGCCGCCGCCCTGTCTAGGGCTCCGCCAAAACGATCACCCTGGAGACAACCGTACAATTAATACATACTAGATACCACTCGTGCGCGATAAGTTGAGACTGCGAATGGGGAAAGCGACTCTTCGCTCGCTTCCCCTCGGGCGCCCGTATCATACTGTAGTCAATGCTACTTTATTACTAGCGTAATAGTACGTAGAGAAACATAATTATAGTATCGTCCTTATTCAAACAGTGAAAAAGATTTTTTTTATGGGATAGGAGGGCAAACGAGCAGACGGATCGCCTGATGGTAAGCGATCACCGCCGCCCATGGACACCCGCAACACCAGAGGAGTCACAAGTGCGTTGCCGACCTTTTAAAAGGGGATTGTGCCTCCGGTAACCTCACTCACTCGGCGAAACACAACGTAAGCGTTGTTTGACGCCGGTTTTCTGTGAGGCCGTAGTATCACTCCGGTCGAGCCGGCCCATAGAACATATATAACTTACTTACATACTTATAATAAAGTTTGTGAGCGTTTGAGAAAGATATAAATGCGGAGTATTGAATGTAGGTAATATTTTAATTAATTAATCTCGATTTAACAACATGTATAATAATAACGATCTGTATATAAATACATTTCATAATGTATATATTTAGATTGCAATTGAATATTATTATTGGAAATAATGTTAGATTCGCGGAATGACAACCCTTGTTCACAGTCCAACAAACGCACCGGCAAAATGCGGGGGGGCCTGCGGTATCTGACGTTAGGGAGGGGAGGAGGGACGCAATTCTGTATATTATTTATTCTGTGCCGCTGGGCTGTGTGTGTACTTACGATGGTCAGCAGTCCGCTGACGACGGAGGAGATGAGGTCCTTGCCGGCGCGGGCGGTGACCATGGTGTTGTGCGCGCCGGACACGGCGGGGCCGTGGTCCGCCGTCACGATCAGCACCAGCTCGAAGAACCGGCACGCCCACTCCGGCAGCTCCCGTTGGAACCTGAACATTACATTTTCTTTGTGATCTCACAGCAATGAAATCCTGGTTAGAAGCGTAGGAGCTTCTTGCTAGCTCTTCTCCATAAAACTTATTTTTTGGAACCGTGCAACTGGTTATTGACTTTTCTAAAGTATCTTTTGTAATGGTGACTTTGACTTAGGGGTGGGGGAGGGGGGGGGGGGGGTAGGTTCCAGCGTCAGGTCAGGTCAGTCATCAGATCAGAAAACTGTATTGTGTATTATATTGTGAACTAGCTTCTTCCTGCGACTTTCTCTGCGTGGACTTCAGAATTGGATCCGACCTTTTTTATAGGATAGGAGGGCAAACGAGCAGACGGGTCGCCTTATGGTAAGCGATTACCGCCGCCCATGGACACCCGCAACACCGGAGGAGTCACAATTGCGTTGCCGACCTTTTAAAAGGGGATTGGGCCTCCGGTAACCTCACTCACTCGGCGAAACACAACGTAAGCGTTGTTTAACGCCGGTTTTCTGTGAGGCTGTGGTATCACTGCGGTCGAGCCGGCCTATTCGAGATTTTTGTTGTTTTCAATTTTCAGCTTTTAAACGTTATCATATAGTAGCCGCCATGTTATTACGTCATACGGCTGTGTAAACTAAAAACTATCATCTGATCGGCGTATTTTTAGGCTTTGTATTTCTATTGTTAACACACCCAACTGACGTCATAACCATAGAGCAATATGGCGTCCACTCCGTCCAGCGTTTTCATTTGAAAATGTAAATTTGAAATGCATCTTTATAACATTTATCGATGGAATAAAAATGTTGTGTTTTTGGTGGTTTATTAGAACTATAGAATCTAATTGAGGCAATTTTTAAAAAAGGGGGGTAAAACCTATTAAGTTATTTAACCTGTGTGGATGATTGCAACGTCTAACTTCCAACGCGCGTTATTTCAGAGGTCCTGTAAGATTTTCCTTCACAGACTCAATTTGCATATGAAAAAGTGTCGCTGAAATCGTAGTATTAAAAAAAAAAACAGTTCATATACTGACTCACCATAGCAAGCTGATAGTTCCACCTACTCCTAGCTGCCTCTCCAGCACCTGGCTGATGGGCACTCCACAGTATGACAGCTCGTTGCCTCGCTCGTCACAGATCGTACTGATGAAGGCAGCTGGTTTCCTGATGATGCCGAGTTTCTGTAAAAGTGTGTACAATTAGCTTTCAAATTTTTTGAAATGTCAAAAACTTCATGCATGGTTCTAAATAGGTCTTAATATGGAGAAGAGCCGGCAAGAAACTCCATAAATATTACTTTATACGAAGGCAAGAGAACATTGCAATTTAAGAGGAAATCAATTCTTGAAATCGAAGATATAACTAGAATCTGGCTTTTAGGTACTCAAAGTTGCCATTTAAGGATTTCACGGAAAAACTCAATAAAAGTGGTCGTAAGCGCGAAGGCTACGCTAGAGGTCCTGGGTTCGGTTCCCAGGTCTAGCAATGTATTATTAAGGTTTTCTTTGAAATTCGCAATAACAGCTCGGAGGTTAGTGTGCAGGACGACGTCAGTGATGATAAACAGTGACTGTATAAACAGTGAATAATAGTTAAGTTGTGTACATAAAAATAATAGGTGTCACAAGATAGGTTAGTTTTAGTTATAATTATTTACTGTTGTCACTATGTTTACATTTCTTATATAGATCTTGTTAGTTAATAGTTAATAAGTTAGTTATTAAGATAAGATAGTTAGTTTTAAGGAAATAAATCATCATTTGTTTGTTATTTATTTCCCCCAGATTTTATAGTATATCAGAAAAAATAATGTATAGAAACTCATTTTTAGACCTATCCTAATAAGATAAAATAGTTCTTATTTGAATATTGTAAGAATTTGATAGGGTCAAAATTAGTTTGTAATTACGTAACACCGTATTTTAAGATGAAAATAATTGTAAAATGCAGAACGGCTCTCGATAAGGTAAAGTTTAGCCGTACGATAGAGAAGTGCACGCCCGCCCACCCGCGCTCTGATTGGCTAATAAAACGGCCTCTGATTGGTCGACCAATCAGAGGGCCTACATTATTGTGGCGAAAATCATATAAAAGACGCGCGGTTTTTTGGTCAGCATGCACTTCCCTACAAGCACTTGAAGAAGAAACAACAAGAAGAAAATACTGGAAGAAAATACTGGAAGAAAATACTGGAAGAAAATACTGGAAGAAAATACTGCAAAAATATAGTGCTGTAGTACATTGTACACGTCACTGCCCTGTATCGTAAATAAACAGCAAGAGCGTGTATCCACGTTGTACGACTGACATCCTGTCTCTCATTCCGTACCCCTCTACAGCATCGTGTACCCCCCAACCCAGCAACAGCAAATGTGCGGAGTGCACATTTAATGGTCCTTCGAGCCGGATATTGGGGGTATATTTTGGGTACGGAATAAACGTCAAAAACGTTAGCCGTCAAAAACGTACAACATGCCGGTCACACGCTCCGAGGGAAAAGGACGCAAGCCGGCCGCCGAAGATCGGACGCCATCGACGTCAGAGGGCACCACCGCCACGTCAGCAGAGGGCACCACCGCCACGTCAGCAAGTGGCACCACCGCCACGTCAGCAAGTGGCACCAGCGGGGAGACGGGAACGGCCTCTACAGCAACAGGTACCTGCGCCACGGAAGGAACAGAAGAAACCACCACCACCTCCGCGACGACAGCGCCATCTGCCGCCCCCTCCGCCGCAACAGCTACGCAAACCGCTACATTGACGCCGCCTGCCGACGCACAGATGAAGCCCCCCGCGGGGAGGGGGGCACCGCCCCCCCCACCTAAGGGACGTCATCAAGATACGGAAACGTCTACAGTGAAGAGGAAGGGAAGTGCACCCGGTCTGCCAGTGCCGAGCGGACCGCAGATCCTCCACCACCCTAGCAAGAAGGGGGGAGGGGGGGGGTCAACCTACAGCAGAAGCAAGGCCCACAAGATGGCGAAAGCTAAGGAAGAATTGCTACGCCTTCAAGTGGAACTAGCAGCAGCTCGCCTCGCCGCGTTGGAAACAGAAGACTCAGAAGAAGAACAAGAAGAAGATGTCTCCGTGTACTCGAAGGCAGAAGTAAACGAACGAGTCGACACCTGGTTGGAGAGTCAAGAGGCGCGACCCATGCTAGCCATCACCGATGCACCTCATCATACAACAGCAGCACCGGTGACTCAGGATAGAGAAGAAAACAGAAGACATACAGAAGAACGTCAAGACCCTCCAGTACCACTTCATCCACCGGCGGGAGCACAGCCCGACCTGACTGCGCTAGCAGAAGCAATCACCCGCGCCGTCAAAGCAGCACAACGACCGAAGTTCATCGAGCTTCCTGTCTTCAGTGGGTCACACCAAGAGTGGCTCCCCTTCCGCGCCGCCTATTATGAGACAGAAGCCACGTTCTCCGCCGTGGAAAACACCAACAGACTAAGAAGAAACCTGAAGGGAAGAGCCAAGGAAGCCGTGGAGGGACTTCTCATCACCAGCGCCCATCCTACAGAAGTAATGAAGACCCTGGAATCAAGATTTGGGAGACCAGAGTCAATAGCGATGATGGAAATGGAAGCCCTCAGAAGCCTACCGCGTCTCACCGAGTCGCCGCGGGACATCTGCATATTTTCAACGAAAGTCTCCAACATCGTGGCCACCCTGAAGACCCTGAGCTGCACGAACTATATGTACAATCCTGAAGTAACGAAGACGGTCGTGGACAAACTGACACCAACGCTGCGCTACAGGTTTTATGACTTCGCGACGATGCAACCAAGAGAAGACCCGGACCTCCTGAAGATAGAAAAATTCCTGAAGAGGGAAGCGGAACTGTGTGGGCCATACGCACAGCCAGAACAGATAACCCCACACACTCCGGCTACAACAAATAACAGCAATCAGAGACGTCCACAAAGGGTTCATACAGCAACAGAAGACAGAAAGACATCGTCGCCGAAGTGCCCCGTGTGCGAAGACGCGGGACATACAGCAAGTGACTGCAACCAATTCAAGAAGGCTGAAGAAAATGGAAGATGGGACCTGGCCAAAGCAAGACACCTCTGCTTCCGCTGCCTGCGGTACAGGGGAAAGACTCACACCTGTCGTCCTAAGGCGTGTGGCATCGATGGATGCAAGTTCTTTCACCATGAGATGCTGCACCACAAGAAGACGAAACAGAAGGTCGACAGTGAGGGAACAGAAGAAACAACAGCGAACATCAACTCAGCCTGGACAGCAACGAAGCAGCAGTCATATTTAAAGATCATGCCGGTGCAGATAGTGGGACCAGCTGGAACAGAAGACACCTTCGCACTCCTCGACGACGGATCAACAGTGACGCTGATCGACGATGACATCGCGAACAGCATTGGAGCGCAAGGACCTATTGACCCACTGCACATCGAAGCAATCAACGACATGAAGACTACAGAAGCGAGTTCAAGAAAAGTGACCATCACGCTGAAGGGACCCAACAAGCGTGAAGAAAGGATCCAAGCTAGAACAGTAAAGAGCCTGATGGTGTCACCACAGAAGATCTCAAGGGAACAGCTACTGGAGTGCAATCATCTACGAGACATGAGCAACATCCTATCATATGAAGACGCAAAACCAGGAATCCTGATAGGACAAGATAACTGGCACCTGCTGCTTGCAACGAAAACCAAGAAGGGCAATAGAGACCAGCCGGTCGCATCCCTCACTCGCCTGGGATGGGTCCTGCATGGCAGTTACACAAGGACACTGGGGAGAAGCGTGCAGCGAGTCAACCACATGGCGGAGCCGACAGCAGAAGACCTGCAAGAGATGATGAAGCAGTACTTCGCCATGGACGCGCTGTGCCTGAACCCGAAGAGACCCAAGACAGACCCTGAACAGCAAGCCCTGCAGATCCTGGAGAAAGCAACAGTAAAAACAGAAGAAGGAAGATATGAAACCGCTCTGCTCTGGAAGAAAGAAGATGTTACACTGCCAGACAATTACGACAACTCCCTGAGAAGACTCTACAGCATCGAGAAGAAGCTGGACCGTGACCCTCAGCTGAAGAAGAAATACACACAAGAGATGGAAGCCCTGGTCACTAAAGGATACGCTGAACCCGCACCTACAGAGAAGACAGAGAACAGAACATGGTACCTCCCTCACTTCGCCGTGATAAATCCAATGAAGCCAGACAAGTTAAGGGTGGTGCACGACGCGGCTGCAAAGACGAGAGGAGTAGCGCTCAACGACCTACTACTCAAGGGACCAGACCTGTTGCAGTCGCTACCAGGCGTCATTATGCGATTCCGTGAACATTCAATAGCGATAACAGGAGATATAAAGGAAATGTTCATGCAAGTGAAGCTGAGGAATCAAGACAGGGACGCACTCAGATATCTCTGGCGAGGGGATCGCCGAGATGACCAACCGCCGCAAGAATACAGAATGACTTCACTGATCTTCGGAGCGTCAAGTTCACCTTCATCAGCAATCTACGTAAAGAACCTCAACGCCAAGAAGCACGAAGACACACATCCAGAAGCCGCCGCCGCCATAGTGAGGAAGCACTACGTGGACGATTATCTAGACAGCTTCGAGACCCACGAAGACGCGGTGCGCATCGTAACAGGAGTGCGAGAGGTTCATCAAGCAGCTGGGTTTGAACTAAAGCAGTGGAAGTCCAACTCCTCAACCCTCTTGAAGGCCATCGGCGAAGAGGAACAAACAGAAGAAATGGAGTTGTACAGAACAGAAGATACAGCGGAAAGGGTCCTGGGGTTGATGTGGAAGCCGAAGACAGATGAACTCGCATTCAACTTGAACCTGGTGCGAGTACCCGAAGAATTAGTAAACGGCAAGACACCCACCAAGAGAGAAGCCCTTAGGATCGTCATGTCTCTCTTCGACCCACTTGGCTTCGCTTCTCCGGTCACCATCAGAGCGAAGCAGATATTACAGGAAGTTTGGAGAAGAGGGACAGGCTGGGACGACGAAATAGAAACCGACCTTGCACAACAGTGGCAAGTTTGGATGACACACCTGAGGAGTCTACACAACGTGACCATACCAAGAAGATACCTGCATTACAGCGACGCTACGAATCTTCAACTCCACATATTCACCGACGCCAGCGAATCCAGCTACGCAGCAGTCCTGTACTGGAGGACGGTTGCACCGAACGGAGAAGTCAACGTCTCACTCGTGCTCGCCAAAGCCAAGGTCACCCCCCTGAAGCTCATCTCGATACCAAGGCTGGAGCTTCAAGCCGCAGTCATGGGGACACGACTGGCCGAAACAGTGATCGAAGAGCACGAGAGGAAGCCCGACTCCAAGACCTTCTGGACCGACAGCAAGACAGCGCTCACGTGGATCAGAACAGGAGCGAGATCATACAAGCCTTACGTCGCGCATCGTCTAGCCGCAATAGAAGAAGCGTCATCAGTCAACGAATGGCGCTGGATACCGACCAAGCTCAACGTGGCTGACGACGCAACGCGAGACGTGCCGACAGACTTCACAGCAGAACACCGATGGTATAAAGGTCCAGACTTCCTCTACGAAGACCAAACCTCGTGGCCAGTGGAACAACTCTCGTCAGCAACCACTGAACCTACGGGGGAAGAAAGGGTGAACGTCATCAACAACAGTGACAGACAGAAGATCAACGAAGCAGTCCCAGACGTCAGAAGATTTTCAAATTGGAACAGAATGCGGTACACAATGGCCAGGGCTCTCCTCTTCATACAGCTGTGCAGAACAGCGAAACACAGCGTCAACTATAAGAAGACGAAGAAAAACAGAGAAGTCGACGCAGATTGGAAACGTGTAAATAAACCTGTACAAAAGAAACCCAATCAGAAGAAGAAAGAAGTTGAAGAGAAGAAATACATCCCGGTGTCCGCAGAACTCCTCAGAAGAGCTGAAGAAATCCTCATGCGCTCTACTCAGGAAGACAGCTTCGCCCAAGAAATAGAAGACATCAGGAGAAAGAAGCCGATCGCCAAGGACAGCAGACTACGACAGCTGAGCTTCGACTACAGAGAAGGGATTCTGCGACTAAGAAGCCGCATCGAAGCTGCAGAAGATATAGAAGAAAAGGTCAGAAGTCCCATGATCTTAGACGGCGATCACCCAACAGTAAGGCTGTGGATACAACACGTCCACACCCTGATGCATCACTCAGGCATCGAAGCTACAGTCAACGAGTGTCTACAGCAATACTGGGTCCTACGCATACGCCCAGTAACCAGGACAATAGTGAAGAAATGTCTACACTGCAGAATGAAGACTCGAGCGCCCCCGCATCCAAGAACAGGCGACTTACCCTTGTGTCGACTCGCACACCACAAACGAGCTTTCACATACACAGGGGTCGACTACTTCGGGCCGCTCACAGTAACAGTCGGCCGCACCAATCAGAAGAGATACGTGGCCATCTTCACCTGCCTGACAGTACGGGCAATTCATCTGGAGGTCGTCGCATCGCTCACTACAGACTCCGCAATCATGGCCCTTAGACGCATGATTGCACGACGCGGGTGCCCCACACAGATCTGGTCAGACAACGGCACCAACCTTCGAGGAGCAGACAAGGAGCTGAGACAGGCGATCGACGAGGCAACAGCAGCAGAGGCAGCGAAGAAAACGATATCCTGGCGCTTCATACCACCCGGTGCGCCATTCATGGGAGGCGCCTGGGAGAGGATGGTGCGATCAGTCAAGACAGCCCTGGAAGCAACCCTCCACGAGCGACGCCCAACAGAAGAAGTACTCGCCACCCTACTTGCAGAGGCCGAGTATACAGTAAACAACCGACCGCTCACTCACGTGTCGGTCAACGCCGAGGATCCAGAGGCCCTCACCCCAAACCACTTTCTGCTTGGGGGACCAGGGCGAGTGCCGACGCCGGGAACCTTCGACGAGAAAGACACCATCACAAGGACCAGCTGGCGCGCATCTCAGCGCCTGGCTGACATCTTCTGGGAGAGGTGGCTACATGAGTACCTCCCCGGACTCCAACACCGGCGGGAGCCCAACGGCAGAGGACCTGAAGTGAAAATTGGTGACCTGGTGCAGCTCACAGACAACAACCTGCCCCGCAACGTGTGGATCCGCGGCCTGGTAATTGCTACGTACCCAGGCCCCGACGGCGTCGTGCGCACAGTCGACGTGAAGACGAGAACAGGAATACTGCGGCGGCCGGTGAGGAAGATGGTGATCCTGCCAATGGAATACGTCGCTCCAGCACCGGGACAAGCTACGATGGCATCGTACGGCGGGAGTAATGTGCAGGACGACGTCAGTGATGATAAACAGTGACTGTATAAACAGTGAATAATAGTTAAGTTGTGTACATAAAAATAATAGGTGTCACAAGATAGGTTAGTTTTAGTTATAATTATTTACTGTTGTCACTATGTTTACATTTCTTATATAGATCTTGTTAGTTAATAGTTAATAAGTTAGTTATTAAGATAAGATAGTTAGTTTTAAGGAAATAAATCATCATTTGTTTGTTATTTATTTCCCCCAGATTTTATAGTATATCAGAAAAAATAATGTATAGAAACTCATTTTTAGACCTATCCTAATAAGATAAAATAGTTCTTATTTGAATATTGTAAGAATTTGATAGGGTCAAAATTAGTTTGTAATTACGTAACACCGTATTTTAAGATGAAAATAATTGTAAAATGCAGAACGGCTCTCGATAAGGTAAAGTTTAGCCGTACGATAGAGAAGTGCACGCCCGCCCACCCGCGCTCTGATTGGCTAATAAAACGGCCTCTGATTGGTCGACCAATCAGAGGGCCTACATTATTGTGGCGAAAATCATATAAAAGACGCGCGGTTTTTTGGTCAGCATGCACTTCCCTACAAGCACTTGAAGAAGAAACAACAAGAAGAAAATACTGGAAGAAAATACTGGAAGAAAATACTGGAAGAAAATACTGGAAGAAAATACTGCAAAAATATAGTGCTGTAGTACATTGTACACGTCACTGCCCTGTATCGTAAATAAACAGCAAGAGCGTGTATCCACGTTGTACGACTGACATCCTGTCTCTCATTCCGTACCCCTCTACAGCATCGTGTACCCCCCAACCCAGCAACAGCAAATGTGCGGAGTGCACAGTTAGATTTGTGTCATGTAAATGGAAATAATTTCGCTTTCTATAACATGGGACCTAAACATATCGGCGAACTGTGGATGTACATTACATACGCATCTGCCTAACACTTCGGCGAATACAGGCGTGATTTTCACGTTTTCATCTGGACAAATAAATAAAATCAAAGTGCTCTTTGTAATGTCAAAATAACAATTTTCACTGAAAGTATATTGTCTATCTGTTTCAGGTAATCTCTGAAACGGCTGGATCGATTTTGATAGGACTTTCACTGACAGATATCTGATGTTAGAAGGAGTAACTTCGGCTACTTATATAGTATGTAAATACTTTTGCTACGCGAGTGATACCACGAGTAATAGTATTTTCAATAAGCATAAAGAGTTATTGGTATACTCACTCTTGCCCAGTCGTAGTCCATGGGCACTTTGGGGGGCTCCACCTCCTCCTTCACGATGATCTTGCCTTCCTTCACCAGCTTCTGGTATACCTGAGAAGTAATTTATATTAATATTAAAAACCAGCATATTCCAAGGCGTGTGAAGTCTGCCAACCCGCTATCCTAGCGTGGTAGACTATAGCCTAATCCCTCTCATTCTGAGAGGAGACCCGTGCCCAGCAGTGGACCAGTATATTTTTTAACATAACATACCATCACGCCTGTATTCCCCGAAGGATTAGGCAGAGGTGTATTTAATGTACACCCACAGTTCGCCGGTACGTTTAAGTCCCATGTTACAGGGGGCGAGCCTATAGCCATTAACCGGGCACAAATCCAGACTCCGAACTGCTACTGAGAATTTCATAGAAAAACCCAATAACACTTTGCTCGACCTGGGGATCGAACCCAGGACCTCTAGTGTAGCAGTCGCACTTGGGACCACTAGACTAATGAGGCAGTCAGTATTTTTTAATTTTTTAAAAACATGACCCACATTCTGATTTTCTCCTATGTCGTGGGTGTGTTTACAAATTCTTACATACACAAACGCATACCCGGAGCAACGATCTGTAGATCATACAAAAATTAGCTCCATGTGAGGATCGAACCCACAACACGTGGCGCAGAAGCCGATCGCTCAACCGCTACGTCAAACATGTCTTCAAAGTATACGGGTTGATGTTAATAAGTATATATTATATACTAATAATAATAATAAGTATATATAAGTATCTTACCTTATTAACAGCGACTCCCAGCGTATCGAATGAATCCGGGACAGCAGCGCCGTACGCCTTGAGGGCGGCGTTCTTAGCAACTGCTTTTTCCATAGCGGAGCCAGCAAGCGAACCCGCATGGCCGAACTGTACTTCCGATGTGAACATGTCTGTCAAATATATTAGTTATTATCGATGGCAACACTGAAATGATTTTTTTGGTGTAGCAATACAAGAATAATTTTTTAATACAATACACACCTACCAATAGCAAAAATACGACAGTTTTGTCTGTCTGTCTGTTGCATCGTAGCGACAAAATAAAAGGACTGATTTTGATTCCGGTTAATCTCCGAAACGGCTGGACCGATTTTAACGGGGCATTCACTAGCAGATAGCTAATATTATTAGGAGTAATTTAGGTTACTTCTATAGTAGGTACTTTTATCACGCGCGTAAAACCGCTAATTTATTATAAATGATATTCATTTCTGTAAATAAATTTAAGACTGTTTTACAAGCAAAATTTTTTTTTACTACTAAGGTGTCAAACAAGCATACGGTCCGCCTGATGGTAAGCGGTTACCGTAGCCTATAGACGCTTGCAACACCAGGGGTGTCACTCACGCGTTGCCGACCCTGTAAATTAAGGAGGAATAGTTGGGCTGGCAGCATAGGAGACATGCTGCCATGCATGACAGCGGCGGTAACAAAACACCACCGGTCCCCCCACTGCCAACACAACGCTTCCTCGCGGAGCTCTGGCGACCTTACTCACCGTTAAGAACACAACATTTTATTCATAATTCAAACCGGTGTTAAACAACGCTTACTTTGTGTTTCGCCAAGTGAGTGAGCTTACCGGAGGCACAATCCCCTTTTAAAAGGCCGGCAACGCACTTGTGACTCCTCTGGTGTTGCGGGTGTCCATGGGCGGCGGTAATCGCTTACCATCAGGCGATCCGTCTGCTCGTTTGCACTCATATTCCATAAAAAAAAATTGCCCAATAATTACCAGAGCAGGTTCCTATGCACCAGGCGACGATAGGCTTCTTGATAACACCGTCGCGGACAGCTTTGCACACGTGGTACTCTTCCACTCCACCCACTTCACCGAGGAGGACCAGCATCTTGACATTGGGGTCCGCTTCGAATCTAGAGAAAAAAAAAACAATATAATATACTATTACGCCTCTATTTGCCAAAGGGTTAGGCAGAAGCGTACTTAATGTGGTATACACAGTTCGCCGGTATGTTTACGTCCCATATAATAGCGGGCGAAGGTATTGCCATTAACAGGGCACATATCTAGACTCCGAGCTGTTACTGAGAATTTCGAAACCATGGGGCTTACTCTTGAACCCAATTCCGATACATCGACATTGGAATGGTGCCGTTTCGTCAAGTTTCGTACTCTTGAATACGAGACTAGCGCCAAATTGTTTCAATTTTGCGCGGTGATTGAGTGAACTAAATAGGATTCGGAAACGACCCAACCATTGGCCAATCAGGGATGCCGATACAAGGTTAACGGATTTGTGCTTAAGAGTACGAAATCGCCCGACAGCCAAATTGACATTGGAATCGGATCACGTTTGGATTGGTATTGTATTGTTTTCAAGAGTAAGGCTGCAGGACCTCTAGCGTAGCAGTCGCGCTTGGCACCGCTAGACTAATGAGGTAGTCAAATCATCCTTATGACACAAATATGGAGATCCTTACCTCAGCAGATGGTCGATGAAAGTGGTGCCTGGATACCTGTCGCCGCCGATGGCCACTCCTTCACAGACGCCGTCCGCTTCCTTAGATATTATGTTGTTGAGCTCGTTACTCATACCACCAGACCGGGACACATACGCCACACTGGAGACAAAAAAGAAAGGATTATAAACAATGTGTTAAGAAAACCCTGTCCGACCCGTGAAGGTCGTTTTTACGTGGGGCCATGCTTCGGCACGAATGGGCCGGCTCGACCGCAGTGATACCACGGCCTCACAGAAGACCGGCGTCAAACAACGCTTACGTTGTGTTTCGAGTGAGTGACGTTACCGGAGACCCAATCCCCTTTTAAAAGGTCGGCAACGCACTTGTGACTCCTCTGGTGTTGCGGGCGTCAATGGGCGGCGGTAATCGCTTACCATCAGGCGATCCGTCTGCTCGTTTGCCCTCCTATCCCATAAAAAAAGTCAAGCTAAAGTGGGAGTGGCTAGGCAATGATGCCAGAATGCACGCAGACCGATGGGCAAAAGATGTCACCAACTGGACGGCTAATAGTGGACAGCGCCATCGAGGTCGGCCGCGACGCAGATGGCGCGACGATCTAGATATGTTTGCGGGTCAAGCTTGGCCGGATATCCCACAAAATAGAGAAGTTTGGAAGGAGAAAGGGGAGGCCTTTGCCTAAGAGTGGGCAAAAAATTACGTTATTAAAAAAAAAATGTATTTTACGCTACTGTAGTGTGACATACCTGCCAGGCCTGTACAATTTACTGTCAATAATATTGTCAATCATGCCGGCAGTGTTCCCGATCTTGAAGCAGCCTGGCTTAATACCACCCACTGTGGCTGGACCGATGACATTCACCTGAAAATTAAAAAAAGTAAATGTTATTGTAAGTGTCTATCTGTTCGCGATAAACTCAAAAACTACTGAGCCGATCTTCATGTGGTTTTCACTAATAGACTGAGTAATTCATGAGGAACGTTTCAAGCTATTAAACATCACGCTACGACCCTTAGGAACGGGGCAACGCGGGCGAAAAGCTAATTGAAAGTTGATCTTTATTTAGTTAGTGAATTTCACTGATTTCTGTTTTAGTTGCAACTAGTATCATATCATTATTTAGCCTGAATTGTGCCCAAAATAGAGCAATGACCTTTTAATTCTAAGGCATCAAATATCAGATAATTGAGAATATCTACTCACCCCCCGTGTGTCAGCAACCTTGATAATCTTCCTGGTCATGTTCTCCGGGATACCCTCGGCGATGATGACGACCGTGTTGATCTGGGGATGCTGCATCGCCTGTAAAATAAGATGAGATTTAAGTCACTGCAAATTGAAATTACTTTCTGAACATGTGTTATGTACTGAACTCTATAATATAGAAGATCGCCGCAAAATTGCTAACCTATCGGTTTTTTATCGGATACATTTCGGAGAGTGTGCATCAGATCTCCACGATCTTATCCCCCCTAGCCCTTTCCACTATCGGACGACCAGAAGCATGAAAAAGCGTCATCGATTCACGGTGGACTTTCCAAAAACCCGAACGAAACGCTTTAAGTCCACTTTTATAATGCGTACCGCTGAATTATGGAATGCACTTCCCGAGTGGGTTTTCTCTGATAGATATAATCTGGGTGTCTTTAAATCACGAGTGAATCGGTTTCTTCTAGGCAAGCGCGCTCCATCGTAGAACGCAGTATTGCTTAACATCAGGCAAACTGGCGGTCAAGCGTTAGCCTATCACGAGTAAAAAAATAATAATATTTGAGGGATTTTTAAGAAATACAAAACAACTTTAGAATTTTTGTTGGTTCGTCTGTCTGTCTCAGTGATGGATCCAGGATTTTGGTTTGGGAGATGCTTATACTAAGTCGGAGAATATCAAGTTTAAGTTGAACTAAAATAATAATAATTATTATTATTTATTTTAAAATTGATTACATGGTTTTTCTTAGGCTTAGCCTGTATCGTGGAAATCTTAATTACATAAATTAAGACTTCCACGTCCAGTCTAGATATGGCGGTACCCACAACGACATTGACATTTTGAATGAATGAATATACTAATAACAATATTATAAAGAGAAAAGATTGGTATTTTTGTTTGTAATGAATAAACTCAAAAACTACTGGACCGATTTTAAAAATTCCTTCACTAATAGAATGCTACATTATCATAGAGTAACTTGATTTTTATATTGTTAATCGAGTTAAACATAACGTCACTTTAGGACGCGAGTGAAACCACCAGAAACAGCTGGTTAGTTATAAATACCTGCATGGTGCTGTCGTATGCTGAACGGAGAGACGCGAAATTCACAAGCACCGTCGCCTCCTGGTGTTTACGCATTGCTACATCCATATCGGAGAACACTGGAATACAATATTATATTGTTATTTTATTAAAGGAAAAATTCAATCGCGGGCAGGATACGAACCTGCGTCTCCTGGTTGGATACACCAGACGCTCTGACCTCTAAGCCACCGCGAACCCTACCCGCCTGATTGAAATTGAAGGCAAAATTTGGCGATTGAATTTTTCCTTTACTAAAATAACTTTATAATCTTAGCATGGAAAATGCAAAGTCACAAAAAGACAACATTACATTGTTACTAATTGGACATGTTGACAAAATTAATGACAAGACGATTAAGGCGGATCGTTCACCTGAGCCCGCCAAATTCAAATTTCAAGTGGTTTTTCGCAGTTTGTAGGTCCATAATAAGTTCTACATTCATGACAATAGTAATTGCGACATTAACTATACAAAACTCACAACGTTTAACTAAAACCATTGCTTAAAAATCATTATTGGTGGTCCCAAGCGCGACTGCTACACTAGAGGTCCTCAGGTCTCGATCCTCGATCCCCAGGTCGAGCAAAGTGTTATTGGATTTTTCTATGAAATTCTCAGTAGCAGCTCGAAGTCTGGATTTGTGCCCGGTTAATGGCTATAGGCTCGCCCCCTAAACTATGGGACCTAAACATACCGGCGAACTGTGGGTGTACATTAAGTACGCTTCTAACCCTTCGGGGAATACAGGCGTGATGGTATGTTTTGATTCGTAATACATACAACAAGATAAACACAACTTACCAGGTATGAAAACTTCTTGGTTGCCGAAGTAGTACTTTTGTTTATGGTCAGCAGTGAACGGATACACGATGGCGACCACGGACGGTTCCGATCTTCTGCAGATGTAGTCAAAATCCAACATGCCCTGGAAAACACAGGATTTTTTATTGTAATAATCAGAAATCGGAATAGGGACAGTATATTTACCTAAAGTTCGAGGTATTAAGTAGCATAGATCTGATAATACCTGCTTTAAAATCCGTAATACCGGATATCTGACTATTCGGCTTATAGGCTAGCCGGATATTCAGTATACGGCCGAACAGTTATCAGTTTCATCGCTATTCTTTTCTTTATTTACCTGTATCGCTCTGTTCTGCATGCCCCATATGATGGCCTTGGTGCGGTCAGTGAAGAGTGACATGATGGTGGCGCTACCTTGACCCAGGTCTTGCCTCGTGGGCGCCTGGGAGCACACCAGGTCCAGAAGCTTGTGAGTCAGCTCTGGAATGTCCAGTTTTGGCTTCGGCTGTGGGGGAAAGGTCACGGTTAGACATTATGGCTTTATTTATTATATTTTACCATGGACACTCCACAGAAAGTTGTCAAAATGTTGTATTTCAATTAGATGACTAAAATCTGTACTTTTGAAAAGTCAAAACTAGTTGCACGGTTACAATAAGTCGATCTTACGGAGAAGAGCCGGCAAGAAAATCCATAGAATTTAAAAGACATGATTACAATATTAATCATTACAATATGGTTTTAAATAGTTGCTGTGAATTATGCAGTTTAATGTGAAAGATTTATACAATAACATTGTCAAAAAAAGAACCCTCTCAAATATGTAAGGGAATAGATATCCCAATCACATTACCAAATAAGATAAGAAACATTCAATATTCATGAAAGTTAACATATTCATACTAAATTACTTTAAGTTATCTCCCAAAAATCTAGCAATTTTTTTAAGTGTGATATACCCATTGAAGGAGACATATTCAAACTCCTTCTATTTAGTGTTAACATTTATTAACTAGTTTTTACGTGGGAGAGCCCTGCTTCGGCACGAATGGGCTGGCTCGACCGGAGTGATACCACGGCCTCACAGAAAACCGGCGTTAAACAACGCTTACGTTGTGTTTCGCCGAATGAGTGAGGTTAGCGGAGGCCCTATCCCCTTTTATAAGGTCGGCAACGCACTCGTGACTCCTCTAGTGTTGCCCATGGACACCCTCCATGGGCGGCGGTGATCGCTTACCATCAGGCGATCCGTCCGCTCGTTTGCCCTTCTATCCCATAAAAAAATATTTTGCGTAAACATTTATTAACTAGTCACATTTATGAGAAAGAGAATGATATTTACTATAGGACGACTTGCACGAGTCGTCATGTTGAGGGAGCCACGTCCGAAAGACACCCATCGGCCTTAGTATCTTTGGCATACAATGACAATGTCTTATCTTACATGGGGCCGAGGAAGCAAAACCTCAGTGTATTTCGACCCAATGGGATCTTTTGTGCTTCCCCTAGATACATAACACATCCTCACCCAGTTCTTCAAACAGCTCTTCCATAAGCTTTATAATGAGGCCTGGGGGTATGAGTCTGTAGTCCTCTGGTCTTGGATAACCCTGCCCCAAGAGGCGCATTCGCTTTCTAGCCATTGCATCGCATGTAGGACACAGAAGGTGTTTCATGCTCTCAATTTCCCTTTTGCAGGCCCTGCAGGCTGTTGTCTCTGTCAGACCCGTCTTTTGCAGTCAATGACAATGTCATGGTCATCGTAAGTATTTCCATTTAAGTTTCCTCGTTCTATATAATGTTATTCGGGTATTTTTTTGCTGTGAAGTGATACAGATTATATAAATAGAACCGGATCTCAATACAATCACAGATCGGACAGGGTTTTCTTAACACATTTTAAAATGAGAGTTCTTCAACTTCTAGATAATAGGGTAATTGACTAATGTTTGAAGAATAATTAAAAATACCAAGCCGAGTGAACAATGAAATTAAATACAAATCGTATTCTGAAAAAAAAAAATTTTTTTTATGGCATAGCGGGACAAACGAGCAGACGGATCGCCTGATGGTAAGCGATTACCGCCGCCCATGGATACCCGCAACACCAGAGGAGTCACGAGTGAGTTGCCGGCCTTTTAAAAGGGGATTGGGCCTCCGGTAACCTCACTCACTCGACGAAACACAACGTAAGCGTTGTTTGACGCCGGTTTTCTGTGAGGCCGTGGTATCACTCCGGTCGAGCCGGCCCATTCGTGCCGAAGCATGTAAATCGGATAATAAAGTTCAAATATATAAGCATTAGGCCTATGTCCAACAGTGGACTGCTATAGGCTGATGATGATGATGATGATGATGACATAAGCATTATTAAGTTTGGTGGGGATTGAGAGGGGATGCTTTGTCTCTTTCCCCCAAATTACTGTTAGTATAGGATTTGTATAGCGTATTGGTTTGTGACGTCATAAACAAGTATAGTGCGTTCTCTGTCGGGCATAAAATTAAAATGCTTGTAACTTCCTTATTTTTGAGCCGATTTTAATTTTGTTTTCGTTGATGGGTTCTATTTATGGTAAATATTTGCAAAAGACCTTAAAAAATAATCAGTCACATAACCTATTAAGTGGTACTCACAGCGGCCTGTGGCTTCGGCAGCTGTTTGGGCGCGTAGTCCAGCTGGTGCTCCTTGGGGATTGCCGACTGGCCCAGCGCCAGCCCCACGATGGCAGTCATATTACTCTCAGGCCCAAACACGTACAGAGGAATTCGGAGACGGTGGCCTACTTCCCTCATTTGTCTAGAAAGAAGATATAGTCATATTATCACGCCTGTATTCCCCGAAGGGTTAGGCAGAGGTGTACTAATGTATACATAGTTCGCCAGTATAGGTCCCATGTAGTAGACGGTGAGCATAATGTCATTAACCGGGCACGAATCCTAAAAACTAAGCTGCTACTGAGAATATCATAAAAAACAACAATAACAGTGCACGGCCTGGGTGAAGAACCAATGACCTCTAGCGTAGCAGTCGCGCTCAAGACAACTAGGCTATTGAGACAGTTTATAGATTACAAATAATTGCATTTTCCATGCTAAGATTATAAAGTTATTTTAGTGAGGGAAAAATTCAATCGCGGGCGTTTTATTTCATACGCATTTTCCCTGTTCTAGCTTTCTTTAGACCAACCTGAGTCCCTCCTGGTAGTTGGGACCTCCTCTCCTCACAAAGATGGTGATGTTGTACTGGATGAGGGCATCCTTGTAAGTCTCAATAGCTGTGATGATGCCTCTGAAGGTGTCTGCCACGTTGGTGAAGTTGGCAATACCTCCACCAATGATTAGTACCTGGAGAAGAAATGGCGATTAAGATGGCGAGATTTTACCATTTTTAGAGTTCCATGCCTCAAAAGGTAAAAAAGGAACCCTTATGTCTGTCTGTCCGTATGTCACCACCGATTTTCGAAAACTTGTAAGTAAATATTTACCTTAATTTTCAACATTTATTATTTTTCGGAATTTTCCCTTTACTTAAGCTGTAAGACCTTGCTTTTCACCAAAATTGACAATTCTAGGTCAACCGGAATTATCCTATTGGTTTTGGGTCGAAAACCTATATGGCAGTTCCCGTTGACCTACAATTACGAAATTTGGCAAAAACCAATTTTATTATGGCGGTATAATGGGTAGGTACGGAACCCTCGGCGCTCGAGTTCGACTCGCGCTTGACCGGTTTTTTATTTTACACGTAACATTCCCAGTATAAGTTGATCTGCAGGCTTACTCTTGAAAGAAATACAATACCAATCCAAACGTGATCCGATTCTAAAGTCAATTTGGTTATCGGGCGATTACGTACTCTTGAGCACAAATCCGTTAACCTTGTATCGGCATCCTGATTGGCCAATGGTTGGGTCGTTTCCCAATCCTATGTAGTAGTAATCACCGCGCAATATTGAAACAATTTGGCGCTGGTCTCGGATTCAAGAGTACGAAACTTGACGAAACGGCACAATGTCGATGTATCGGAATTGAGTTCAAAAGTAAGCCCCCTGACCCTTTGAACTTTGTAGCTCACCTTCCCGTTGGGATGTTTCTCTCTGCACATTAAGCTGAAGATGGTCTTGGCGTAGTCAGCGGTCTGGTTCTCGGTGGGTGCGCCGGAGTACTCGCCGTAGTTGGCGAGCTCGGCTGCACCGCCCAGCTCGCAGATCGTGTCTGTGTACACCACGGAGGCGCCACCACCAGCCACCATCGTCCAGATACGACCCGACTTGTTCAGCACTGTTAGCTGTACACATGTACACCAAATTATAGTAATGAAGATTGAGATAAGTATGTTAAGGCGGATCGTTCAGCTGAGCCCGCGAAATTCAAATTTCAAGTGATTTTTCGCAGTTTGTAGGTCTATAACAAGTTCTAGATTCATGGCAGTTGTAATCGCGACATCAACTATACAACATTGACAACTGAGAACTAAAACCTTTACTAATAAATCCTTATCAAGCCAAAAACTTGCCGAAAGCTATGTAATTGATCAAAATTGACATTTTACACTACTTTTAGCTACAATAATGATTTTTAAACAATGGTTTTAGTTAAACATTGTCCGTCTTATTACAAAAAAATGCGTAAGTCTTGGCTTAAACCCGGACTTACTGATCTTGGATTGTTACGGTACTAATGTTAATACCAGGACCAATATGAGTGCTTATTACAAAACCCAGACTATCCGAGGATCAGTTAAACCGTAGTTCGTCTTAAGGACTAAATAAAATCCACAGATAATATGTAAAAAATTACAATCTTTCATTCGTTCATTCAGGCTTCATTCCAAGCAACGTTCCGTTTTTCTAAATATTGATAGTATAATAACATTTGAAATACTTTAATAATTATTTATTAATACAAATATATATCATAAATAGTTTTTTGTTTATATTGCAATTTACTGAGCAAGCACAGTTTATATTGTTGATGACCTTTTTATAATCAAGTTGTTATATTTTGCAACAACTCTGAGTGAAACGGAACGAAATTAAAATTTCATTCGCGCGCATTATTTGAAACGTCATTATTGTTGTTGCGTCCTTTAACAATAACTAAGTTCTTGATAATTATTCACCATTGTATATTGTCAGTAATTCAGTATTAATAATAGTGACAAATAAAATGAAACAACAAAAGAAAAAAAGGGGTGAAAATCCGAATCGCTTTGTAAATCTGTATTTATACCGAAAATCTTCGTCACTCAAATCAAAAGGATTTATACGATTACGACGTCTTACAGATCGCCGACACGTCGCTAACATATCTAAATCTTCTAAATCCATCATATCTATAATGTTAATATCCATTTACAAAAATTTTTACTTAGAAATACACAAGATACTAAATAAGCTAACCTCAAAAATAAAGTAATGTCAAAGTTAGTCCATACTTAAACTAGGGGTCTCAGAGGTTTAACTTTGGTACCAGAGATAGTCCATGCTTTGGTGTTAAACTGTGTTTTATAATAGAGTTTTATTTAGTCCAGTTTTAATCCTAGAACTAAAGCCAGTACTAAAGATAGTCTGTGTTTTGGAATAAGGCCGTGTGAATTTTGTATAGTTAATGTCGCCATTACCATGAATGTAGAACTTATTATAGACCTACAAACTGCGAAAAACCACTCGAAATTTGAATTTGGCGGGCACAGGTGAACGATCCCCCTGGTGGTTTGGCACTAAATATAGATATTTGAAGTATTTAATTATTTCTTTTTGCATTTTCCATGTATTCAATAGATGTCGCTAACGTCACCTTACGACGTAAATGTGGGAAATGGAACGCAAGTGTGAAGGAGAAGGACAAATCTATGTGAGTGAAAGGGACAGAGCATAAGAGTGTGAGAGAAGGATAGTTATATAAGTGTGAAAGACAGGGATGACGGGAGTCACCAGTCATACAAACTGGAGTCTCAGAGCAAAACGGAATGTACGGTACGTTTATTTCACTACGAGTTTTTCTTTCCGCCAGATTTAGATTTAACGACAAAAACAGTGTTTTTTTTTTTAAAAAAAAAAAGCTTAATAACAATGTGGGTCGCACATTATTAGTATTCTTGTTAACCCCTCGTGCTATGCTAATATATGCACTGATATATATTAGCATAGCACGAGCACGATATTTCTTATATTTTTTTATGATAGCTTATATCGTTTTATTACTGTTAAATAATATTCAGCACCAAAAATGTAAAATGTAGTATATATATATATATATTTTTTTAATTTTAAACTTTTTCAGGCGTTTTAAACGCCCGCCATTATGGCGCGCTTGGCGCGTGACGTCAAAGTCTATGACACATAACCTTCACATAACCGCTGTCAGTCATTTTGTCACAAAGTTTTATCTCACAGAATAAGTGTAACAATTTGATATTGAACAATGATAATTAATACAATTTCAGAACTTCACAGTCGTTACGAACAGAACAAGCGCTTTTGACAGTGACATACACATAGGCTTTGACGTCACACTCGACTGACGCCTTTGGTCAAATCGTCTGACCAATAACGCTCCGTTTCAACCACTCTGAATTTCCCACATTTTTTTTGCACTTTTCAATAATTATTTTCACATCGAAAAAGAAATAAAATCTGGAAATATTGATAGAGACGTAATGAGGATTCAAAATAGTACCCCAAAAAAAAAATATTACCCTCATCTGTTTCAAATGCATATTGCCTATTATATAATATGATAATTTAATGCCAAAAAATCTATCAGAAATATATATAATCGACAAGAAATGATGTGTCTCACTCAAGGGTAAAAAAATATATAAAATTTTGTTGACTCGTATAATTAATTATTCGATTAAGGGTCCGCGCGGAGTTTGAATTGCCCACAAAAACGTAATACCGAAATAAATCGTAATCCAGACAATATTCTATCGAATTATGTTATTAATCCGGATTTTGATACCGTTAATCTAGGTTCCTATATACGGTACTATTTCGTCTACGAAAGTATCTAGTTTGTAAAGTTATCAAAAATTGCATTCGCTTACATTTATTTCCAGTGAAGTATTTTAGACCAAAAGGCACAGTAGGAACCTAGATTAACGGTATCGGAATCCGAAAAATAACAGAATTTGATTAAATAATGTTTGAAATACGATTTATTTCGGTATTACGTTTGTAAGAGAAATTCAGTCCGCCTCCGACTCTTAAACGGTGAAGAACGATCTGAGAAGTTTCCTCACGATGTTTTCATGGTCATCTTGTTTCCTTGGAGTTAAATGAAAGTCTCACCTTAAGACTAGCCCCACTTTTAGCATCCAAGTCCGCGATGTGAGCCTCCTCTGGGTAAGCATCCCTTCCAAACGGAGGGGGGAACGTAACCTCCCCCCAGTTCTTGGCGCATATGAAGTCAGCGGTCTGGTCGAGCTTGGCAGCCAAATCCAGGAGGTAGATCTTCTCGTTTGTGACAACTATAGGATTGATTTCCATGTACGTGAAGTATAGATCTACGTAAACACGGTAAAGAGAGAGAATGAAGGTCGTCAGGATCCTGGAGGAGAAGAAAAAAGGTTTTAATCCAAATCCTACTAATATTATAAGGTTTGTGAGGATTTACGGATGTTTGTTACTCTTTCATGCCAGAACGGCTGAACGGATTTGGATAAAATAGTAAATGATCACCAAAATAAATTTCCAATTTAGTGTGAAATTAGAACCAAAAATTTTACTTAACTATAAAGTAAAACTAAACAAATAAAGAAATGGTAACGACCAAATATGTAGATACTATATTATACACGACAAAACATAAGCCTTCCTCCTCTCTCCCACATAGCCGTGCCCGACAGGGTCCATGATTGATACTTTTATATTTATTTTTTAACACCTGTTAACATATAGAGTATATAACTTGCGATCCTACAACTCCAAATTATGATTATCTTCTAAACAAAAAAATAAATAAATAAAATCACCAACCAATAGGTAGAGTTCGGCTCTAGTTAGTCACAATTCTAACGTAATATTTGATGACCATTTATCCATTTTGACTAGCATTTTGGTGATCAATTTACTAAATTTGTTGGTCATTATATTTTTCCTTATAAAAAATACCTTTGTTATATTAAAAACACACCTTTTTATTGAAGAAGATTTAATGTTTTTCAGTAGTATTCTGTCTACTTCCTCGCCAGACGGGAAGGAATCGACTGGCACCTGTTCCAACATAAATGATCCCGTGAAATATCAACAGCATAAAAATTTAAATTTACATAATTTTAATCAATCAGTGTAGCTCAAATCTAATAGGAGATCTTCAACGTTTTTTTGACAGATTCTACTTTTGAAATATTCTGTGTTTGACAGATTCTATTTTTGACAGATGGTATTTTTGACAGATTCTAAATTTTGACAGACGGTATTTTTAACAAATTCTACATTTGACACATTAAAAAATCCTAACATAGTTCTTAACTCAATCTACCATCACGCCAGCATTCCTCAAAGGGGTAAGCCGATTTGTAATAATACACACCTACAATTTGGCGGTATGTTTAGGTCCCGTTTAATACTCGTAGGAGGCATAATGCCCATTGACCGGGCATAATTCCAAATTGCCATTGAGTATTTCATAGAAAAAAATAGGAATCTAACCCCGGACCTCTAGCATAACAGACGAGTGAGGCAGTTAAATCCATTTAAAAAACGAGATTCTGTGAAATTCATAAAAAAAAGTCAAGTATCCCTCCCTGTGGCTTAGAAAATGATGGGTGTCTCACCTCGAGGCGCAAGGCCAGAGCGTCTACATCACCGACGTCCACGCCACCCTGGTGGTGGAACAGGATCGTGTCGGATCTTCTGCCCGACATTATATTTAGGTACATCTCCTCTGTCTACGGAAAGAAAGAAAATCATAACATAAAATACCATCATGCATGTATTTCCCGAAGAGTTAGGCAGAGGTGTACTAATACATGAATAGTTGGCCGATATGTTTAGGTCCAATGGGACGAACCTATTACCATTAACCGGTCACAAATCCAAACTCTGAGCTAGTACTGAGAATTTCATAACCTAATAACACTTATAAAAACTTGACCTGGGAATCGAACCCAGGACCTCCATCCATCCGCATCCACAAATGCCAAACATCTACATCCGCATTCGCACCCGCAACAATCGAGCCAAGATTTAACGGATGCAGATTTACAAGTGAGAAGGCTGCGATATTATCTATTTATTTAATATAATTCACCAATTTTAAAATTTAATTATTAAACATAGATTTTCATAATAAAACTCTAGACTCAAAAGTAGTAAGTGAGACTAAAAACTATTAGTTGTGGTCTCAAAATATGGTTAAATAAACATTAAAAATTATTCGATTTTCATTTATTTATTTACTTATTTAAAATTTTGAAATCCGCATCCGTAGAAGTTAACTTCTTATAATCCGCATTCGCATCCGCAACAATCGAGCCGGATCTTTAACGGATGTTAAAATTATTACATCCGCAATAACCCTGAGAGTGCAAATAAATAAATAATGAATTAATTCAACAGTACAAGATTGTTCCAGCTATACTTACAGAATCATGTTTCACAAAAGGTTCGACGATAAAATGCCTTAGTTTGCCCACGGCTGCCCCCACTTGCTGCTCCTTGCCCATATGCTCGCTGAGCCACCGGCGGACGTCGGCGGCCGACTTGTTCACGCCCACCAGCCCTAGCTTGCCGCGACGTTTGATCAGCTGATCGGGTTTCACTACCAATTGCTGTGGATCGAAATAAAAAAATATGTTAAACTAGCTTCTGCCTGCGACTTTGTCCGCGTGGACTTCAGGATTGGGTCCGATCTGGCTATTAGTAAGGATATACATACGCTTGTACTTCCCGAAGGATTAGGCAGAGGTGTGCTAATGTACACGTACAGTTCGCCGGCATGCTTAGGTCCTATGTAAGGCGAGCTTATTGCCGTTAACCGGGCACAAATCCAAACACCAAGCAAATTATGAGAATTTCATACAGAAACTCAATAACACTTTGCTCGACCTGGGAAACGGAACCACGTCCTCTAGCGTAGCAGTGGCGCTCAGGATTGGCTAATAAATTAAATCACCATCGATAAATTAAATCACCTCACACGGTAGGGAAGTAGAGAAGTGTGACATTATGTGACAGACAAGGGGTATTCGGGGTCATTGGCTTTGTGATGTCATATGTAAAAATCTAAATAATAAACATCACATGTTAATAAAATTTTTATTATTAATTATTATTATTATTGGGCTTCCGGTAACCTCACTCACTCGGCGAAACACAACGTAAGCGTTGTTTGACGCCGGTTTTTTGTGAGGCCGTGGTATCACTCAGGTCGAGCTGGCCCATTCGTGCCGAAGCATGGCCTTCCCACGGTGGAAAAACGTGATTTATGGATGGAGGCAATTAGTGTATGCCTGAGTGCATGTTGTTGTTGTATATTAAAAAGTTGTTACCTCTTTGGCGAGCCATGGATTCTTTCCGAGCTCGTCCTCCCACACGGTGCCCTGCTCGAAGGTGGCGAAGCGACACGGCACTAATGCTGTGCCTGACGCTATGTGCCTGAAATTTTTTTAATTCATTACATAAATGTGGAATGGAGTGTGTATCCGAACGTTATTATTGTTATTTCCTTTATATCAATATAACTCCATAATATACGTAAGAAGTAGTTTTATTTCAATATGCAGAGGCGCAGCAGCCGCTTGGGGAACTTTGATCTGTAGCCTTAGCACGAACAACTTGCGAAAAAGTATTCGTATCGTCACGATAGAGGCGCTGGTCCATATCTCATACAAATTGGTCTCCATGACGATACGAATACTTTTTCGCAAGTTGTTCGTGCTAAGGCTACTGAACAGTAGCCTTAGCATCGTCATGGAGACCAATTTGTATGAGATTTGGACCAGCGCTTCTATCGTGACGATACGAATACTTTTTCGCAAGTTGTTCGTGCTAAGGCTACTGATATGGTACCCAGCGGCGGATTTAGACATATGCCGCCCGGAGGCTATTGTCATGTCCACCCCCCCACCCCCCGACTGTAAAATAAAGGTATTTATGTAAGATACCATCACGTCTGTATTCTCCGAAGGGTTAGACAGAGGCGTACTTAATCCTACACCCAGATTTCCCATAGAAAAACCCAATAACACTTTGCTGGGGATTTGTTCGATCCCCAGTAGCAGTATTTATGTAAATATGAATCTTTTAATTTTATGTAAGACGTAAAAATAGTTCGGCCCCAAATTTACCGCCCCTAAAATCTGCCGTCCTAGGCTCCAGCCTACTCAGCCTGCTGGTAAATCCATCACTGATGGTACCTATGGGGCACCAACCCAGGACACTCCGAAACTGCACTATGAGAGTACAACCAAGGACTATCCCATATCCCAGTAAATTTACTGGGATTTGTGTGATAGGTGGACCGATAACTTCTATTGCCGGAAGAAAACGGCGTCTGCCTTGAACCTTGAACAAACATCCTTAAGGATGGCAGACGGTGACTCGCCCCCTCACTAGCTGGGTCCCCAGAAAACCTGCCTGTACATATTATTATAAGTTTACCTGTTTATAAGGTCCTTGCCGACCGCTTCGTATATGGCTTTCGACGACATGTTTGTATGTTTGTGTAAACTGCTAGTGTTTCGGTGCGGCCCACGTCATAGGGATGAGGGTGATAGAGGGCTGGAAAGAAAAGATAAAACTGCCATTAGTAAGTCATCGTCGAAGCTCAGAACTCGTAGAACAGTGCATGGGTCGATTAGACACTCTAGGGAAGGTACTTTCGAGAAGTCAAAACTAGTTGCATGGGTCCAAAAAGTGGGTCTTATGGAGACGATCAACTTTTTTGGAACCGTGCAACATACCATCATGCCTGTATACCGCGAAGGGGTAGGCAGAGGCGTACCAATGGACACCCACAGTTCACCGGTATGTTTAAGTCCCATGTAATAGGGGGCGAGCCTATTGCCATTAACCGGGTACAAATCCAGACTCCGAGCTGCTACTGAGAATTTCATAGAAAAACTCAATAACACTTTGCTCGACCTGGGGATCGAACCCAGGACCTCTGGCGTAGCAGTTGCGCTTGGGACCGTTAGACTAATGAGGCAGTGCAGGGGAAACGTGAAACTAGACTCATTAACATTTCATAAACGCTTGTAAAAGCTTACTCAATACTCAATTCGTTTATTGCACTCCACAATGTTAAGAGGTGTTAAAAAATAAATATAAAAGTATCAATCATGGACCCTGTCGGGCACGGCAATGTAGGAGAGAGGAGGAAGGCTTATGTTTTGTCGTGTATAATATAGTATCTACGTATATTATTTGGTAATTACCATTTCTTTATTTGTTTAGTTTCTCTTTATTTATATGTATATATTATTTATTTATTATAATAGATAATTTCCTTTTCATTATTTATTTTATATTACTTTATTTATATTTATAGATTCGGTTATTTGTAATAAAAACATTTGAACTTGAAGAGCTGGCCAGTTATTCCATAGATACATGTATACTCTTTAAAAAAAAACATGATTACATTACAACTTTGTTTTAAATAGTTGCTGAGAATTATGCAGTTTGATGTGTAAGATTTATTCAGTATAGGTGTTATATTAAATAGAAAGGGATTGCCACAGCAAGTAAGAGCGGAACAGTCCCGACGGCGTGGTTCAACTCAATCATGTTGTATGGAATAAAACGATTATAAGCGATACTAAGATGGGTACTGGTTCCATTGGCAATGAACGTGCCGATGAACTCGCAAAAATGGTGCTAACAGCACGCAACAGGGCCCAGAGCCCTTCTGAAGAATACCAAAGGCTCTAGCTCAAAGAACTCTGACTGATTTCAACTCTCAGAACGCCATCAAGCTCTGGACGGAATCGCCAGGCATAGACAACTGACTCCAAAGCTTTGATTAAAGCCTATAACAAAAGGTATACAGGTCTTTTACCGATTCGCACTTATTAAAGTACAGTTGAAAACCAGCGCCAGGCAACTCACCGGCGGTCTGACATTTAGCTGAACTGGACCTATTTGACACATCCGTAGGGCACAAAATATTGTATACTAGCTTCTGACTTCAGGATTGGGTCCGACTAGGATAAAAGGTAGCCTATGTGTTATTCCAGGCTGCAATCTATCTGTGTACCAAATTTCATTCAGATTCATTCAGCACTTCTGTCGTGAAAGAGTAACAAACATCCATACAAACTTACTTTCGCGTTTATAAGTAAGGATTTGGTTTTATTTTATAAGTTGATTCGTTTTTTTTTCTGATATTATCGTTCTTTGACTGTGTCAATGAACTTTTTTCTTTTTTTCTTAGCCTTTTCTTAAATTGGAGTCGGCTTCCAATCTTGAACTGTGGGTGTACACAGCAATACATCTCTGCTTAACCCGTCGTTGATACAGGCGTGATAGTGTTTACGTTTAAGCAAGTTATTCTTTTGAAACTGCCTCGTTAGCCTAGTGGTCTTTAGCGCGACTGCTACGCTAGAGGTCCTGGGTTCGATTCTCAGAAGGAGCAGTGTCATTGGGATTTTCTATGAAATTCTTCCATAGCTCTGAGTTTGGAATTTGTGCTCGCCCCTATTACAGGGGATCTAAACATAGGTACCGGCGAACTGTGGGTGTACATTAGTACGCCTCTGCCTAACCTTTTGGGGAATACAGGCATGATTGTAAGGTGTAATAATGTTCACCAACAGTTCGCGGTCCTTAGGTCCCATATGACAGAGGCCAAGCAGGGCACAAATTCGAACTCTCAGGTGCTACTGAGAATTCCGTATAAAAACCCAATACCACTTCTTGATCTGGGAATCAAACGTAGGACCCTTAGCGTAGCAATCCAGCTTAAGACCACAGGACTGATGAGGTCTGCGTTGTATAGATTTTACATATATTACAGTAAAAGGGACTTTTGCGATTAGAATTGCTTTTCCAACTGTACAATTGAAACCTATTTCAGTCCACGAACCGAATATCTAAATAAAATAAATATCCTACATAAACAGGTAAAATTTCAATACTAAAACAGTAATAAAAAAACTAACTGTACGCTAGTATGCATCAAAAAGGTGGAATATTAATTAATTTGTCTACAATTCGTAAAAGAAACTTCATAAAAGAAAAACAATACGAAATTCTCGAATTTGGAACATGGTGCCACCATCCGCGCTAAAGTAACTGGTTGTCGGGTTTGAAGGCCCGTTTTGATTGGTCGGTTCGTGTGGTGCGATGGCGTGATCCGATCTTACCGGCGCGGGCGCCTACGTCATCGGTTAGAATCAGCTGAGAATGCTAGATATCGTAAAATTGCCGGTACCTCACGGTCTGTTGCTTCGCTAGTGGCATAGTGGTAGGGTTCCCCTGCCTGTTTGTGTTTGGCGCGTAGAGTACATTGATCTTTAACGGTTTACGTATACATATCATTATTTAATAACAAATAAGATATGAAGGAATTGATAGCTATCAATAATTTTAGTTGAAAAAGTACTTCTTGTAAAAAATTGCATGATAGTATATAAGGCTTTTTTATTAAATATATACGTATCACTATATAGTATAAAATAAAGTCACTTCCCGCTGTCTGTCTTTTTTTTTTTTTTTTTTCTCTTTATTTGGGAAAACCAACAATTGTACAATGAGTATTACATCTAGTTACATTTACAAGTCACATAGATTATTGTACAATCCACGACGTTTCCACAGATTACTCTATAAAATTATTATAGGATACAGTGAAGTATAGTTATGTCCAAAATTATACTATACTCATACAGAACATAATTTCAACGTGATTGCTATTTTAAGTTTTCAATAATTGCATTTCTAAATTTTTCTTTTGTTAAAACAAAAATATCTATTTTATTGCAATGTTGGTTAAACAACTTGACTATTCTGCGTAGGGGCGCCCGCTCACCCGCATTTGTACGACATGTTGTCGTGGCAAAGAGCGGGTAAGCGCGCGACTCTCTTCTTAATATAGTTCTAGGCACTAAGTAGAATATATTATTAATTAGTTCGGGGCAATCAATTTTATTATGCACCAGTCCATGAAGCATCATGGCATGAAGTAAGAGACGTCTTGATTGCAAAGTTAGCAAATTAAATTTTTTCAACGAGTCCTCATAACTCAAACGGCTTATATTACATCGGTACTGCACAGCTCTTAAATATTTGCGTTGTATTTTTTCAATTTCATCATTATATTTAGAATAGAAAGGGTTCCATATCGTACACGCGTATTCTACTTGGGGCCTAACAATGGAGTTATATAGATAGAAGAATGTCTTTAGATTTTTAAAATCACTTGTTGCTCGCATTACAAGATTATACATTTGAAAAGCTTTAGTCGTAATTTTTTCTATGTGTAAATTTAAATGTAGCTTGCTATCTAATATGACTCCAAGGTCGGTGATTTGCAATTCCTTCGCTATTACTTCGGTGCATAGGGTGTAATTAAAGTGTATTATATTTTTATTTTTAGTAAAGTTCATATATTTACATTTTGGAATACTTAGGGCGAGTTTATTTTTATTGCAATAACTTGTTAATCTGTTTAAGTCGTCTTGAAGAAGCAAGCAGTCAGTAAGGGTCTTAATAGTTTTAAAGATTTTGAGATCGTCTGCATATAATAAATACTTACTATTATGAAAACAGCTACCTATATCATTAATGTATATAATGAACAACAACGGACCGAGTATAGATCCCTGTGGAACGCCAGAGGTAGCGAGAAATGCGCCTGACTGATATCCATTAATTGCAACAACTTGATTACGGTTTGTAACGTAAGAGCAGAACCAGCGAAGTAAATTACCCCTTATACCATTAAAAGCTATTTTATCTAACAGTGTTTCGTGATCGACTCTATCAAATGCTTTTTTGAAGTCGGTATATATAGCATCTGTTTGATTTCCTTTATCCATATTGTCGAACAAAGTAGTGGTAAAAATCATTAAATTTGTTATAGTAGATTTATTTTTGACGAAACCATGTTGTTCTGGTATTAAATTTTGCCGTATGTAAGGATAGACCTCACGATGCACCAGCCTCTCAAACACTTTAGCTAGGATGCAAAGTAACGAAATAGGTCGGTAATTTTCAATATTCTGCCTCGATCCGTTCTTGTACACAGGGATTAGATATGCCTTTTTCCAGATTTCGGGGAAACTGCCTTCCTTTATACATTTACTGTATAATATTAGTATAGGTTCACATATTGTTTCGGCTGTGTGTTTAATAAAATAAGAAGGCAGGTTGTCCGGTCCAGGTCCTTTCGATGTATCTAATGATTTTAATTGTTTGCGGACGTCTGAGATACTAAAGTTCAATGTGTTAAGGGATGTATCATTGGCATTACA
The DNA here is from genome assembly GCA_910591435.1 of Acronicta aceris. Classification (NCBI taxonomy): domain Eukaryota; kingdom Metazoa; phylum Arthropoda; class Insecta; order Lepidoptera; family Noctuidae; genus Acronicta; species Acronicta aceris. Next base: position 3,291,462 of record OU342786.1, on the reverse strand, counting down.
TTGGTCATGGTGAGGGTTCCAGGTATGTCGAAGTGAGGATGGTTCATACACCGATTGAAAGAAAGATGAAAAAAGGTTACATATTTTTAGGGGATCGTTAGATGTCTCATCTTTGTAACTCATTCGAGCCGGTATACCAGATTTACCTTGCCTGTTCGCTAGATACGCCCAGAAGTATTTTACGTTTTTTGGAATACTTACCTCCACATTATCTATGTAGCGTCTATAGCATTTCTTACATTCTTCTGAAAAGCGGGCTCTATATAGAGAAAATACCTCATAATCGGACACGTTTTTATATGTTTTCCATTTAGACCAAGCTTTTTTTTTGTATTTAAATATGCGAATTAATGCTGATGAGAACCAAACAGGGAATTGCGCATTTTTACTTTTACGTTGCGGTACACGATTTTTAATTATGCCATACACATGGTTGTAGAAAATATCTACTGAGTTTTCAGCTGATTTATTACCTAGAACATTGTGCCAGTCTATTTCCTCAATATCTTGATTGATTAAAGTGTAATCGCCCTTACAGAAAATATATTTTGGTAAACACAAAGACCGCAAGTGAGAGAGAGTGATATTTAACGATAATAATGTGTAAAATGGGGGGTGGTGGCTATCAACTGGAAGCAATTCTTGATTAGGTTTGCATACTTGACATGTAGTACTAGATAACAGAAGATCCAGTACTCGTCCGTTGTGATTGAGGACGTGGTTATATTGCTTTAAATCGTGCACTGTCAAGAAGTCTCTTACACGACGAGTGGTAGGCGAGGTACCACTACACGTAAGATAATTATGATCCGGATTGAGTTTTATCCAGTTAGCCATGGGTATGTTATAATCGCCTATAACCAGTAAGTTGTCAACATTACACGTGTTGATAGCATGATCTAGGGTATCAAAATGAGTGTTATATACAAATGGTGGCGCATTATTGGCTATGTATGTAGCACTTATGAGTGTTTGTGTTGTGCCGTTATTAGACGGAATTGCAACGATGATTTGCTCGTAGTATTTATCCATTGTTGTTTGCACCGGTAAAGAAAAACAGGTAGCTTTATATTTCCGTAAAATAGCTATTAGCACACACTGTCTGTCCCTATGTATGCTTAGATAGATCTTTAAAACTACGTAACGGAGTTTGATGCGGTTTTTTTTAATAGATAGAATGATTAAGATTAAGGTTTATATGTATAATACATGCAGAGAAACACTGATAATTTTAGAGGTTTCTAATGTGATAGTAAATCGTCGTCGTAAATAAACACATTTTTTTGAGCTTACATTGCAAACGCTGGCTGAACCCTACGAGATCGATCAAAATAATGTACTAAAGTATTGTACACCTTTAAAAGGTCAACAAAAAAGTCCGCGATGGTATATGTCTATCTCTTAGGGATAACCCACAATAAAAAAAAAATATCCTTTACTTACGTACCTAGTATATTTTGTGTCAGCATTGCGCCCGTGCGTAGCCGGTCGGGTGGCTAGTTCTTAATATATTATTATGTAAAACAATCTACATAATTATATGTACGGCATTTGGTATACTTCGATAATTTTGCGAAAGGTTGAGCAAACACTTAATTTTTAGAGAGTCATTGGTGCTCAAACATGAATAGATATTTATTTATGTTCTTTTGTATCAAGATGATTATATTATTGGACATTTTCGACGCGGACAAAAGGACCACAGAGTTGGTCCTTTTGTCCGCACCGAATTGGTCCTGTTGAAAATATGGGATATTTATTGCTACGTATTTTTAGTTCCATATTATAAGATTGTTGTCAAAATAGGTTGTTATTCTTAAACGCTTCTGAAAGTGATGTGTTCTCCTGCCACCATTCCCACTTGTTAGAAAGTCCTTATTATGAAAGGTATCAAAGACGTGTTCTTCTTCTTCGCAAATCCGTCTTGTATGACAACAGCACCGTCTAAGATCATCCAGGGGCTCTTGGGAATAAGACAGTGTGGGGCCCTTATAAAAAGAGTGAATACCTTTATGATTCTTTTTGTAAGCTCTACTTGGTTAGGTACCATCGGCCAACTCCATATCTAGCCACCGTAAAGGCTATACTTGCTTGCAGCGCTCGGCTGCTATCTAGCGTTTACCTACTCTCATCAACCAATAACATCGCTACATTGGGGTATTTGCAGAGCCCCTTGTTTTTTTAATTGAAAAAAAAAATGAAATACAAATAAACTGCTCATGTATACTGACTAAATGTATAGTCAAAAAAAAGGGCAGTGGACAACTGTGGTCATCGTGTGCAAGATTTTGTTTTCAAAATGGCTAGATATGGAGTTGGCTGATAGTACCTTTCAAGCTTGAGCCAGTGCCCAGTGCTGTTATGGAAAAGACGGAACTGCATGACGAACAAGAAACTCATAATGGGAAGCCTGTTATTAGCCATACCCTACCGATATAATATTATTTAAGTTATTGTAATGTATCGCTCTTGGTTTTATTAACAATAAATAAATAAATAATCTTATTTTTTATCAAACGTATCACGGTTATGCATCTCTATAATGCCTATTTTAAATCCGCTGAATGGCGGTAAATAATGTAATTTAACATAACAATCGTTACGATCACAGTCCATTGTTTACAACGACTATGCAATTAAGTTTACACGGTGGAGTGACCGAATCCAATAAGATATTGATGTTCCATTTCACAGAATTTATGTTGACACAGATTTTTTAATTGTATTTCGCGTTTACACAGGCTGTAAACATTTCTAAAAGTTAAAATTTTCCAAGTGCAACTGTTACACCAGAGTTATTTCGTCCAAAATACTTCACTGGAAATAATTGTAAGCGAATGCAATTTTTGATAACTTTACCAAGTTTGGAACGATTTTCGGGTCTCTTAATTTCAGTGAAGTAGTAGTAGACGAAATAGGATCGTAGGAACCTAGATTAACAGTATCTAAATCCGAATGATAACATAATTTGATAGAATATTGTCTGGATTACGATTTATTTCGGTATTACGTTTTTGTGGGCAATTCACGCTCCGCTGGACCCTTAACAACTGATACTTATCGTAATAAGATGACAAACAAGCATACAAACCTGGTAAGCGACAACCGCAGCCTATAGACAATAGCAACACCAGTGACTCCCGCGGGGAGACCTCATTCGCCCAGTGAATTATTTTGTGTTTAGAGTGACACATATTTTCTTTGTATTATTTACACTAAGCTGATTTACTATATCTATTTGATTACGCTGATTATTACACTACTGAAAAACGAGTGCTTTTCAGTCTAATCAGACGAAACTTAAAAATAATTTTAATAGTGTCTAGTTACTTGAAATTTCACGTGTGACACAGAACCGACCCCGAGGCGGACCGCACATGGCAGGGTTGCCTTATAATGTTGGGCATTCGGGATGCTTAAAGAAACACTGCTCTTCATGAGTAAACATTTATTACTGCCTAATTATTTAAAGATATGCTTCACGTCTTTAAATCACAAGTGAATCGCTTTCTTCTAGGCAAACGCGCTCCATCGTAGATCGCAGAGTCGCTTATCATCAGGCGAACTGTCGGTCAAGGGAAGGCCTATCACGAATAAAAAAAACATATTGGTATAGATACACTGCATACAAGTGATAGCTTAGTGGTATGACCGCTGGACTGCCAAGTCAAAAGTCCCGAGTTCGAACACAAGGCACGCACCTCTGACTTTTCGAAGTCATTGTGCGTATTAAATAGTTAATTATCATGCGTTTAAACGGTGAAGGAAAACATCGTGAGGAAACCTGCATGCCTGAGAGATTTTCTCGATGGCGTGTGAAGTCTGCCAACCCGCACTAGGCCAGCGTGGTGGACTATAGCCTAATCCCTCTCATTCTGAGAGGAGACCCGTGCCCAGCAGTGGGACAGTATAATGGGTTGATTATGTATGTTATACATATACTCCACCACATTACCCATCAAACCGGAACACAATAAAGTTAGCACATTCTTGCTTAGCGCCACAATATTTGGTCCAGATCCAGACGAAATAGTGATTTATGCTGACATCTTACTCAACACCGCGCATAATTACGTCACACGTCATTGAACTTGAACGCGATTGTTCTACATCCGATAAATGACTCAATTCACGATAAAAGACAAGGACTTTGCTAGGTGTTATCATTTTTATTAATTATTAACTGTTACCTGTAGTTTTACTACCTACTGAGAATTTCATAGAAAATCCCAATGACATTGCTAGACCTGGGAATCGAACCCAGAACCTCTAGGTTATTGCTTCATTAACCACCATATTACCAATTTACAATATGGTAAAAATAAGTTTTATTTTGGACATATGGATCCTTACTGTGAGTGAGACGACACACACTTGATCTGTTTTCATTTTTTTTATTTAACCTACTAGCTGACCCGGCAGACTTCGTACTGCCTCAATCGATAAATAAAATTTCCGAGCATTTTCATATTTATTCACCTTTTAAACCTTCTCTGGACTTCCACAAATAATTCAAGACCAAAATTAGCCAAATCGGTCCAGTCGTTCTCGAGTTTTAGCGAGACTAACGAACAGCAATTAATTTTTATAGATTAGATCCCACTGCTGGGCAAAGGTATTCATTCATAAGATGTTTTTTATTTGTAAATTTGTTTTTGAATTGACCTGGACTCTTTTTCAAAAAGACTGGTCCTTAAGAGCAATAGACAGAGAGAAGTGGAAGGGGAGTGGGGAGGCCTTTGCCCTGCAGTGGGACACTACGGGCTTTTAATAAAAAACAATAATATATTTTTTTTGTCAACATATTCGTCGTCGTCAAAGTCGAGCTCTTAACCAGCGATAAACTAGCTGTTTGGGGGGAATCATCAAATAATCAACCCTCCCCCCATTCCTACCGCCACTAGAGATCCACCGGCGAATAGCAGTCAGTTTGTAGATAATAATCAACCAATTCTAGTTTACATATAATTTCTTATAGAATTTTCTACTTGTATTCGTACTCGTAGCGAAGCAAACGAAAATGGATTTAAAAGTTAATAAGTAATAAAGTATGCTTTAGTTAAAAACTTCTGTAAAATTCAATCGCGGGCGGGTTTCGAACCTGCGTCTTCTGGTTAGATACAACAGACGCTCTAACCACTAAGCCACTGCGACTCCCACCCGCCAGATTTGTATCTAACCAAAAGACGCAGGTTGGAATCCTACCCGCGATCGAATTTTGCCTTCACTAATCTTAGCACAGAAAATGCAAAAAAAATAGTACATGTTTTTAGCACTTTGAGATTGGTACCTATATCTCCAAATTCTGACGGCAATTCTATTGTCGGATTTCAATTTAATGTCAAAAAATTTACAAGAAATATACCTCTGTCTCAATTAGGCATCAAAATTTTGTAAACTAGGTACCTAGTGTTATTTATAAAGCCAGAAATCCCTCCAATTTCAGACTAAACTAAAATTAAGTGCTCACTAAACTTTTAGGCAATTGTCAGAGGCCGCAAATAAATATTAAAAAAAAAACGACCAAAAATGATGAAAAACATCGTCATTGTTACGTCGTACTTCTTAAAAACATCATTTTTATGTAAATAAATGCAAAGAATGTGGGTCGCGTTACACAGTTACGACTTGTCGCAGGTTGAGGGCAGCTGCGACAAACGCAACGCCTTTAGTTCAATGCCCGATATTATGCATCGTGCGTGAGATGTTTGCCGTAACAATAACACCGGCACCACACGTTGGTCCCAACGTGGCGTTAAGTGATTCAAATGCATCAGCCAGCTACATAGGTTGTAATGACAATGCTATTTTACTATCGTGCTATTTTACTAATTTTATACGTGGGAGAGCCATGCTTCCGCCCGAATGGGCCGGCTCGACCGGAGTGATACCACGGCCTCACAGAAAACCGGCGTTAAACAACGCTTAAGTTGTGTTTCGCTGAGTGAGTGAGGTTACCTGAGGCCCAATCCCCTTTTAAAAGGTCGGCAACACACTCGTGACTCCTCTGGTGTTGCGGGTGTCCATGGGCCGCAGTGAGCAGGCAATCCGTCTGCTCGTTTGCCCTCCTATCCCATAAAAAAAGACGTGTGGCACTCGGGGACTGCCGCGGTAAAGCTATTGCATAGCGTTTTTTATCAACTTATGTAATACAACAAATGCCACCTAAAGGCGGGTTGCTGAACTAAAGAGACAAGCGTGTTAGGTTTTTTTCGTTACGGAATTTCTGGATTCGGTCCCCACGCTCAAGGCCCGCGATAGAAGCTATGCAATAGCTTAAAAAAACCACACGTTGGACGTATAGCATGATGCTGAGTTCGGGCCAATGTGTGGAGCCGGCCTAACAACTACATTAACTGCTTTAACTAATATCCTACTTAACACCACACATGATAACGTCACACGATATTGAACTTGAACGCGTCTGAATTGAATACAAAAGCTTTGCAAGACGCACCAAATTTTTTTTTAATGGTCAGCGTACATCATACAATCTCTAATAATAAAATTGGTTAAGCTTCTATTGCTCTTAAATCCACCTCGAATGATTTTTTCTTTAAGATCTGTTATTTACAGATATCTGCCAAATATTTGTACATAGAGTCTACAAAAGGTTAGTTGTTGGCTAGTTGATAGATTTTATTTTTCATGGAGCCGAACAACAAGATCGGTTCAAAAATAAGGAAGATTTAAGTTATGCTAGACTATTCATCTATGCTAATTATATGCTAGTCAGAGAGCGTACTACTTATCCCTCGTTGTGACGTCAAGCCGTGTGTGTGCCATATATTCTACATATCTATCAGTGGCATAGCTTGCCCAAGACGGGCCCTATATCAATATTTGTCGGGGGCCGTTGATAATCGACCGATCATTTATGTGAATCCATTTACCTATAGTAAGTATGATCTTTTATGATCAGTTTAGGGTCCGACATAAAAGTTAGAGTGAGATAGGATTTTTTTTTTTAAACGTTGCCCCACACTAGGATTTTCTCCTGTATCGTGGGTGCGTTTACAAACATAAATTCTCACATACACAAACGCCCAGACCCGGAACAACTACCTGTAGATCATACAAATATTTGCTCCGTGTGGGGATCGAACCCACAACACGTGGCGCAGAAGCCACGTTTGCGTTAGGGCTAATTAGTTTTTATTTTGCGTTAGGGCTAACATACGTCGGGGCCCCTGTAGCCCTGGGGCCCCGTATCGGCTGATACAGCGGTAGCTACGCTGCTGATATCTATAGTAACACGCGTTTTGTGGGAAAGGGACAGAGATGGTGAAAAGCTTATGCCGGCTGTACACGCTTGTCTCATCGCTTTGCGTGCCTGTCGTCGCGTAGAACTCTCAACACGAGCAGACCATAGTACATACTCGTACTTGGCCTGTCTCGTAGTGTTTCGACGAGCGTGTATAACCGCCATTACATCTTATAACATGTATCAGTCGATTTAAATATTTTTTGAATTTTCAATAATACTTTTCAATAGGTCCGTCATTTTTCTACTTCCACCAACGATACAGGAGAAAATTCGGGGTTATTTATTTTTAATAAAAAAAAATCGGGAGCGTGTAACCCACCTATTGTTGTCTAATGTATTCAATTAGTCGACGTGGTGTACCGTGGTAAGGCGACGTCAATCGCAGGTCAAAAGGTCAATAAACAGTGTTCGCTATTTCACTCCACACTTATTCCTTACTAAACTACTCGTACGCAGCTTCGCCTGCGTACTTAGATATTTTTCGTTTCTCAATAAACTCAACCCACTGTACCTACACCATGGTGGTTTCACTTCATAAAATGTGTTAAATCTAATTTATTTTTTACGTGGGAGAGCCATGCTTCGGCACGAATGGGCCGGCTCGACCGGAGTGATACCACGGCCTCACAGAAAACCGGCGTTAAACAACGCTTACGTTGTGATTCGCCGAGTGAGTGAGGTTACCGGAGGCCCAATCCCCTTTTAAAAGGTCGGTAACGCACTTGTGACTCCTCTGGTGTTCCATGGGCGGCGGTAATCGCTTGCCATCAGGCAATCCGTCTGCTTGTTTGCCCTACTATCCCACAAAAAAAAGTTGAAGAAAACAATTGTCAAAATGTCAACAGCGAATGACAGCTGCACATAATATCTTGACGATGTCATTGTTTATTAAATATATTTAAGTGTGTGTGTGTGCGTATGTCAAACGCATGGTATTGTGTGCGGACTTTCATACAAACTTTGCCCCCGTTTTTCACCCCTTTAGGGTTAGAATTTCGGAAAATCCTCTCTTATTGGATGCCTACGTCATACAAAGGACACACCCTCCAAGTTCCGGGTCTCTACGATCAGCGGTTTAGGCTGTGCGTTGATCCGTCAGTCAGTCATTCAGGACAATGCATTTAATATGTATAGACAAGCTGTAGCCTGCAGTTTCAAAGGATTAAGGGAGTTTACCCACTACCACGACCGTACTAGGAACGTATAAGGCATAGAATCGATCACGACACGAATAACTACGCCCACTAGAACGTATCAACAGCGTTTCATACCTGTACAAAACGATGTTAGAGATCGTAGCATCTGCGTATCATCCGCCTGTCCATATGGATCCCGTTAAAAAATATATTTGTATTGAGAAGTATAAGACGGCCATACACAAAGCGTCAATAATTGTCGGCGAGAATATTTTGCCGGTACCGATACGCACCGTGCATGGCACGCGACTCACCGTCGCGTGCCATGCACGGTGCGGAGCGGTCTAGTGGGTATTAGACATATGCGCAAAACTGTGCACTGCTCTACAGTGCTGTTGCACAGTGTCTACTGTGTATAGTTTCATACTTCTCAATACAAACAATATTTTGTTGTTTGACACGTTCCTAATAAGGTCATGATATGAGACGCTGTAGTGGGCAGACTCCTTTACTCGGCATCTATGCGGAACTGAATCAGCTGTGAAAGGATAACGCACACAACGCCATCTATTGTCATTATCAGAACCAGCATACAACGCCATCTTAATTTTTGCCGCGTTTTGCTGAAACTGAGAATTTCATAGAAACACCCAATAACACTTGTTGTCATGGAAATCGCACTTAGGACCACTAGACTTTTGAGACAGATTCAAACATTTTTAAAAGTAAATGATTCTTTTGGGACGCGAGAAACAGCAAGTTCATTATAAAATAACTAGGTACATTGTAATTATTATTTATAATTATTTGCACGCGATGATGAAGAAGGTACTTGAATTAATTAAGAGTTAAGAAATAGCATTTTAATGTTTAATTTTCATTGTAGATAATTAAATTATGCTAGAAATTAATGTGAAGGTTTTTTTATTGATTATCTCGGCAAAAGAGCAGACGAGCCAAATGATGATAACTAATCATCGCTGTTCATGGACACTGATGCGTTTCCGAGCCTTAAGAGCCCCTACGGCCACAGCAACAGATGCGAGCACTGGCTCTCACGCGCAAAAGTCTCAGTCTCCGACGTAAGGGTGATGGCCAACCAGTCAAACCCCAAGAGGTCCTACCATCGAGCAAGTGAGGTATTTTCTCGCCTCTTACGAGATGCTTATCAGAATGGCAGTGAGGAATTGCATTCTAAAAACACGGCGAAATGTAAAATCAATAAAATATGTTTGATAAAATAATCAGATCAATCGATCAATCTCAATGTCGCAAACGCGACATTGCTTTCGATTTATTTTCGATCATATTACGATTACAGTTTGTTCACGTTTGGACGTGATACGAGTATTATATACATTTAATGTTTAGAATCTACGACACTGGATGACAACATAAAATTTAATTGAACAGCTGTTAATATCACATCAAATATTTTACAACAAAATTTGCCTGCAAAACGTCCTAAAAGCGGTCATTGGATATTGCTGGGATTTGAATCTGCGTAATATCTGGAGTTTAGATTTTTTTTTTAAACGTTGCCCCACTCTAGCAGTTTCTCACGTGTCGTGGGTGCTTTTACAAACACAAATTCTCAAATACAGAAACGCCTAGACCCAGAGTAACTAGGTACCTGCAAATCATAAAAATATTTTCTCCGTGTGGGGATCGAATCCACAACACGTGGCGCAGAAGCCGATCGCTCAGGACCTACGCCAAACGTGTCGTCAAAGTTAGATCCGGTAAATGGTTCTAAAAAAGCAGTGATAGTCTAGTGATGTGACCTTTAGACTGCCAAGTCAAAGAGGGGTCAAGTGCCTAGCAGTGGGAATAGTGGGACAGTATAAGGGTTGATGATGATGAAATGGACCACTTTTTATTATTAGTATTCCACTAAATAGGACCATAAACTAGCAAAATTATGTTGTTTTATATAGTCGGATGATTATGATCACTAAATAAGGTGTGTTTATTACGTCATTTGGATGATTGTAGATAAGATAAGCGATGATCTGATAGCAGCAGCATCATCATACTGTCCTTATCCCAATTTACTTGGGCTCAGCGCAACATCCCTTTGGGGAATACAGGCGTGATGGTATGTTATAAATATAATGTATCTAGTATGTACTACGAAAAGCCGTAAAGGCAGTTACCAACAGAAGCGGACGGTTGACCTAGGCTTGATTTCCTCCTACGCTAACAACGGTCGCTGACGTCACAGAAAATCGGCGGCGGACGTCAGCGTCGCTTTGCGGTGCGTCATAGAACATTGTGTTATCGTATCGTCGACCGACGTCAGCGACCGATGTCAGCGTAGGAGGAAATCAAGCCTTAGGGCAAAGGCCCTGATAGGTGGTATCATACACGCCTTTGGTGAGGATGCCAGGCGAGGCCTTGCTGCTTGAAGGGACCACAGCTAGTCATCATCATCATATCAGCCTATTGCCGTCCACTGCTGAACGTAGGCCTCGCCCAGCTTGTCATGTTCAGAGCGAATGTCACAAATATCCTGATCCCCGCATCATGAACTTTTGCTAAAAAAACCCGCATATAACGGTATTCGTGGGAACCGCTCGAAAGAGTTCCCCTCGGTTGCTGCGGCTCTGGGAGTCTGCACTCCGCAGTCCGTAGGGGCTCTTAATGCAACGCATCAGAAACTCCTCTGGTGTTGCAGGTGTCCTAAAGGTGGCGATGACTACTTACCACCAGGTGACGCGTCAGCTCGCCTGCCGACTTAATTCCATAAAAAAAATCCGCATCACAAAAAATGGATAGTAAAGGATCTATGGATTTTCTGGGGTCATTGCTAAGAGGCAAATTATTTGGCAATGCGGCAGTACCAAAATAAGACTCATTGGCGGTTTTTTCTTAATCATGTTTGCATAATATTTATTTGCAATCACCTTGGCCAACTTTATTATTTAATAACATATGTAGTGATATGACTTCCTGTCGACATTGTCACTTTAGTAGTGCACTTCCGTTCCAGTACCAATCGGTAGCCAAATAATACCTACAGTATCAACTTGCTCAAGATTTATCTCGGTTCCGTTCTCCCAATTAGAGGTTACACAATTTATTTATTTATTAATGTCGTGCTTGTGCTAATCCATGCAAGATTAAGCTGTACTTGGCGCGGCTAGATGATGTTTTATTTAATAAATAGCTACGTTAACAACTGGGACGGACGACTATCTCGAGAGCCATCGATATGTTAACAATGGTCATCAATCCAGTAGCTGAGCGATCGGCTTCAGCGCCACGGGTTGTGGGTTCGATCCCCACACGGACCAAATATTTGCATGCCTTGTAAGGCATGCAAATATTTGGTAATTGTTTCGGGTCTGGGCGTTTGTATATGTGAGAATTGCTTGTAAACCACCCATGACACAGGAGAAAATGCTAGTGGGGCAATGTTTTCTTAAATAAATAAATATACAAATTCTGGCTTTCACAATGAATCGCAAATCATGAATCAACACGCGATAATAAAGAAACATTTTAATCCATTTATCGGTAATAACTAAAACAAGACATATGATCTATTTTTAAAGGAAATGAGATGTCACTCGATAATCGATAGCGTATCAGTAAGTTAGGTTTTAAAATCTTTATTTGTAGTTATTTAAGTACGGATAATGAATTTCAAATCTACATTGTAAGATAATATTATCTACGATATTAAGCTGTACCCCGCGCTTTCACCCGCTAAAAATGACGGATTTTCAACTCCATTATCACCACCATAGGATTTGAATTTCCAAAAATCCTGTCTTAGTGCTCGTCTCTACACTGCAAAAGGAACCAGCATGCAAACTTTCAGGGATCTAGCTCCTGTGGTTTCGGCTGTGCGTTGATAGGTACCTACGTCAGTAAGACAGTCAGTCAGGTTCTTCTTTTATATATGTATATACTAGCTGTACGCCGCGGTTTCATCCGCAAAAAAAATTACAGACTCATACAAACTTTCACCTTATTTCCAAAAATCCTTTCATATCGGATGCCTACGTCATACAAAGAACACACCCTCCAAGTTTCAGGTTTCTATAATCAGTGGTTTAGGCTGTGCGTTGATCCGTCAGTCAGTCATTCAGGAGAAAGCATTTTACATGTATAGATATAGATAGATTATGATTCAATCAATATGAATCATTTATTTGTTTCATATAAATGAAGATAAATTATAGATAGGTATTACATAGACAGGTATTACATATATTAAAAAATAAACATAGATCCCGCCTGCATTAAGAGTTGTTTTATAGTAGATATTTATAAATATACATATGTTATGTGTTTTGATTTTTAGGTTATTTTATTAATTAACTAGCTTTTGCCAGCGACTTCGTCCGCGTGGAATAGTTACTTTGTTCCCTAGTTCTTCGCCCGCGGTTTCACCTGCGTTGCCCCGTTCCTAAGGGTTGTAGCGTGATGTTTTATAGCTTGAAACCTTTCTCATGAATCACTCATTTTCCCAACATTTCCCTTCACTGCTCTGCTCCTATTGATCGTAGCGTGATGAAAAGTATACTATAACCTGCCCAGGAGTATGAAGAACAATTGTACCAAGTTTCGTTGAAATCCGTCAAGTGGTTTTTGTTTCTATAACGAACATACAGACAGACAGACAGACAAAAATTTTACTGATTGCATTTTTGGCGTCAGTATCGATCACTAATCACCCGCTGATAGTTATTTTGGAAATATATTTCATGTACAGAATTGACCTCTCTACAGATGTATTATAAGTATAGATAGATTATTTCAGAGGTGTAGCGAGAGAGCATGAAAAATGGCATGCAGGCACTAAATATCTGTCCACACTGCGCCAGTGAGTTCGAGTAAGTATTCAATAAATTATCATTTTTTTTATGAGATCTGACGTTCTCTGGGAAGAATTACATACGGCGACAACTTCTCTTGTTTGTTGCCGTAGACATAGACACACTTTCTGACTGTTTTGGGTATTTTACATGACCTACGCAAGTGTCTTGCTGATCTGGTATCGACGTGCGACGGGTCGTTGAGCTCCCTAAATAATAATTGAACTACACGATGACTGATATATGCGTGCCGTCAGTTAGGACAGGTCAACTCAAGGCTGTTATGGCTGTTTCGACTTGGGGATAAAACCCAGGACCAGTGTAGCAGTCGCGCTTGGGACCACTAGACGTATGAGGCAATCGAATGAAGTCGATGATAATGAAGCAATATTGTTCTACCATGCGAATATTTAGGCAATTTTTGTTCCTAGCTTCGCCTTTGATAGCTCCATTGAGAATCTAGAAAAAGGAAGTGCGGACAAATGCGTAAATCACATTCAAACGATTCCGCAAATAGTACACAATGAGGGGATTTAACATGACAATTGTTGATATGGATGTAGGTACAAGTGACCTTGTTTATAAAATATTAGTGTTGTCTTTACTAGTCAGTTGTAGACTGCCGCATTAGCCTAGTAGTCCTGAGCCCGACTGCTACGCTAGAGGTCCTGGGTCCGATCCCCAGGTCGAGCAACGTGTTATAGGGTTTTTCTATGAAATTCTCAGTAGCAGCTCGAAGTTTGACATTTGTGCCCTATTTATGGCAATAGACTTGCCTTTTTTACATCGGACTTAAACATACTTACATAGGATATGTTATATGCAAAAGAATCGGAGAGAAAAATCGGACGTGTATTGTATTAATAGGATCCAAATGAATATAATTCCGATTGTCTAACAATCGGAAACAAAATCGGATTTATATTCCCGGGCATGGTATCCAAAACAGTCAAACCCCTTCAATCGATTTTAAATTTATTCTCCAAATAATACAGTTTATTATCCATCGGGGAAATTTGCTAGTTTGTATTAACTTGATGTGCTGTCGACTGTACAAAATATACTAATCTGATCACACATTTAAATAAACAAATAAAAATATAGATTGCATCAGAATTGGTTATTCAAATGATAAGGCGAACTAGTACTGAATGACAACACTTTACTATTTTTATTACACTCGGAATTCGGTGATTACAACGATAAGCTACTTTAGTGAAGGAAAAAATCAATCGCGGGCAGGATTCGAACCTGCGTCTTCTGGTTAGATACACCAGAAGACTCCGGTGTATCCAACCAGAAGTTCTGGTTCTGCGTCTTCTGGTTGGATACACCAGAAGACTCCGGTGTATCCAACCAGAAGACGCAGGTTCTGACCTCTAAGCCACCACAATTGAATTTTTCCTTCACTAAAATAACTTTATAATCTTAGCGTGGAAAATGCAAAAAAAAAACAAAAAGATAGATAAGCTACTTGTTATACGTCACCTCCCTTTTTGAGGACATGATGTAATCAATGGTGAGGAGACAGGCAAAGTCAGAGGACAAGGAAGCGATGATTTTGGAGGCAGTACAAAATCTTGATATCTTCAATACAAATTAAGAAATTTTTATTAAATAAATTGCTTGTTAATCAAGGTATTTTGTCTCGTATTCTTCCTCTGTTAGTTAAAAAGTAAACTGTATAAGATTACTAATTCAAAATTTCATCAATCAAGAAGCTGATACAAACGGATAAGCATATTTGGGCCCCAGAAAACAACGAAACTGATATACGAACACAAATAAATATGGTCCAAATGGGTAGGTAGGTACACCTCTGCCAGACCCTTCGGGGAATACAGGCATGATGGTATGTTTAAAAACAAAATTATTTCAATGCAGTAAAGGTTTTGTAACTTTATAACATTATCAGTGTGCATATTCGCAAGCGAAACCGAAAAGTGGCAAACATTATTCGCAATGAACTTAAATAAATTCAAATTTAAAACTTGAAAAACCCAAAAATGTACATAAATTATGATGGCAATTATAAAGCAACGGTAAATAGGAAACCCAGGTGCTACAGTTTCTGCATTTGTGACCACGAGATAGTGACTTAAGTCTTATGATCATCCAACTGAGCCCACCAAATTTTTACATGGGAGAGCCATGCTTCGGCACGCATGGGCCGGCTCGACCGGAGTGATACCACGGCCTCACAGAAAACCGGCGTCAAACAACGCTTAAGTTGTGTTTCGCCGAATGAGTGAGGTTACCGGAGGCCCAATCCCCTTTTAAAAGGGGACAACGCACTTATGACTCCTATGGTGTTGCGGGTGTCCATGGGCGGCGGTAATCGCTTACCATCAGGCGACCCGTCTGCTCGTTTGCCCTCCTATCCCATAAAAAAAACTTTTTTATTGGTTCCGTTTTATTGGTGGTGGACATTAGATAGACAATATTAACAAATGAGAACTAATACAAAACCATTGCTTAAAAATCCTTATAAAATAAAAAAACCGGACAAGTGCGAGTCGGACTCGCCTACCGAGGCCGCGAGGGTTCCGTACAAATTTGATTACGTACTTTAAATAACGACAATTTTTTTTTTCAACCAAATCAACAAAAAGGAGGAAGTTCTCAATTCGACTGGCTTTTTTTATGTTTGTTACCTCATAACTTTCGGGTGAACCGATTTTGATTATTCTTTTTTTATTTGAAAGCTGGTGCTTCCCGTGTGGTCCCATTGCGAAGGCACCGACATCCGAAACTGTTATTTTATTTTTGCATTATTTTTATGTTCTTGAAGGTCTAGTTCTAGGTCAACGGAAAATACCCTATCCGTCTTATTACAAAAAAATGCGTAAGTGTTGGCTTAAACCCGGACTTACTGATCTTGGATTGTTACGGTACTAATGTTAATACCAGGACCAATATGAGTGCTCATTACAAAACCCAGACTATCCGAGGATCAGTTAAACCATAGTTCGTCTTAAGGACTAAATAAAATCCACAGATAATATGTAAAAAATTACAATCTTTCATTCGTTCATTCAGGCTTCATTCCAAGCAAAGTTCCGTTTTTCTAAATATTGATAGTATAATAACATTTGAAATACTTTAATAATTATTTATTAATACAAATATATATCATAAATAGTTTTTTGTTTATATTGCAATTTACTGAGCAAGCACAGTTTATATTGTTGATGACCTTTTTATAATCAAGTTGTTATATTTTGCAACAACTCTGAGTGAAACGGAACGAAATTAAAATTTCATTCGCGCGCATTATTTGAAACGTCAATATTGTTGTTGCGTCCTATATCAATAACTAAGTTCTTGATAATTATTCACCATTGTAAATTGTCAGTAATTCAGTATTAATAATAGTGACAAATAAAATGGAACAACAAAAGAAAAAAAGGGGTGAAAATCCGAATCGCTTTGTAAATCTGTATTTATACCGAAAATCTTCGTCACTCAAATCAAAAGGATTTCTACGATTACGACGTCTTACAGATCGCCGACACGTCTCTAACATATCTAAATCTTCTAAATCCATCATATCTATAATGTTAATATCCATTTACAAAAATTTTTACTTAGAAATACACAAGATAATAAATAAGCTAACCTCAAAAATAAAGTAATGTCAAAGTTAGTCCATACTTAAACTAGGGGTCTCAGAGGTTTAACTTTGGTACCAGAGATAGTCCATGCTTTGGTGTTAAACTGTGTTTTATAATAGAGTTTTATTTAGTCCAGTTTTAATCCTAGAACTAAAGCCAGTACTAAAGATAGTCTGTGTTTTGGAATAAGGCCGTATAAGTTTTGATTCTTTTGAGTGTCGAAATACACGTTTTTTTGAGGTATAAACGGCCGTATCTTTTTTTACGTTAAGTTTGAATTTTCACAACTTCAAGGAACTATAGACTTGAGTATGTGGTTTTAATTTGATCTCGAGACCACGCGTTCCCGAGATAAAGGGTCTTGACAGACTGACAGACAAACGGACGGACGGACGGACAACAAAGTGATATTATAAGGATTCCGTTTTTTCCTTTTGAGGCACGGAACCCCGGAATTTCCAGAAACGGTGCGAACGGGTGATAATAGAATAAACATATTTTTTTTTAATTTATAAAACTAGCTACGATTTCTGCAGAACGTTTCGTTCTCAGTTGTAAATATTGCATAGTTAATGTCGCCTGTGTCTAGTGTCCTACAATTTGCTAAAAACCAAAAATACAATGTCGCCGGCTAAGGTCAACGGTCAGCCTTAACCAATTTGTAAGACCTCCAAAAATGGCGATGAACTCATATATTAGTATTAGTGCCAGGCATTACATTAAATTATTGTCCAAATATTCTCAACAAGGGTCTGAAACAGTCACGATTCGAAACGAGAATACTATGGAACGATATAACTGTAATCTCTCTTAAAGAAATCACCAATTCATTAAAGTGTCTTTCTTAAAGTCCATTTTGAACGAACAAATTCTACGTAAATATTGACAGATCCCCATTGGTCAAAAACAACACCAAAACACACAGGTAATGGTTAAAAATTATATTAAAATACGTGCACCTGACAACATTATACGGAGGGACAACTATTTGACGTGCGAAGTGAACTTTGAACGAGCTTGTTTCAATATTTGATTGGAACCAGCACATTCGCAATACCAGCCGTAGAACCGGTTCCCAAGCCACTTGCTAAACGTCATGAGTATTGCTGAAGCACTTTCTTAATTATATGTCCAATTGTACTCTAAAGAAAAGGGCATATTCCCTCTTAAAATTGCTTTTTTTACACACCAACATACATTTCGAAACTCAAGCATGACTTGACTAAGTTTATTTAGGAATTATTCATTTGTTTAGCAATTTATGTGGTAAATGGTACAAAAATAGAAAGAATTCAGAAGTTCACAGTTACAAGGCACTGTTTTTTGTTATAATATGTTAGCATGACATTATAATCTGATTTGCTTGAAGCTACGCGTACCGCTCTACGAGTTTCTTCCGCGCATACTTTCGCTCAACGTCACTTTAAAATCAATTTACATGTTCAAAGTAAACTAGAACTAATACATTAGAAATTAATACATCAAATGAAATAAGCACTCACTTCCAAGTATCGCTTCTGCGTGTGGTAACAAATCCAGATAATATTCAACAAAAATAATTTTAATGAACCACGCGCGGTTATCACTCGCGATATATTTTCGAGTTTGCAACGATGCGTCCGCTTCATGCGGCTTCGGGCGCGCGACTGATACGAGGAAAGGCTATAGGTAAGTGGCGTGCGCTTGCGCATACATAATTAAGTTCGGTGCGTTCCATTCCCTCGTGCGGCGACTATGAAGGGTGCATGAACCATTATCAAGAAGTTTCGTACACTATAAAGGTGATATCCAGACACGACTGATACCATGTTTTTAGCAAAACAAACATAACTTTAGATCCCGTCTAAAGAATAAATCACCATTTGTAAATGAAAAAGGAACAGATATATTTAGCTGTATAAAGTTCTGAATTGAGGTGGAAGTAACTATAGGTAATATTCGCACAGTATTTGGATCACGATAGTATTTATTATCATGATTATGTAACTGGACGGTCGGACCCTAGTGTTACATCAGAAGCGAATAAAGCCAATGTCGCGACACTGACATTGCAACTCGCACTTCGTTTGACATTTTAAAAGTTCAAGAATAACATTTTCTATAACAATAACAAGATATTTTTCCATCATAGAGGTTTTTTTCACCGATGCTAATGATGAATTTTTTTTATTTAACCATTAATTTTTGAAGCGGCAGTAGCCTAATGGCTAGAGTGTCGGACTTGCGATCATGTGGTTGTCGGTTCGAACCCCACTCGTAACACATGCATTTAGCTTAGCACGAGGGGTTAATAAGAATACTAGTAATGTATGACCCACATAGCTAGTGAACTTAATTCAGGCATATATGGCCAATAGATATAAGTATATTATATCTATTGGCCATATATGCCTGAATTAAGTTACAAGGTAACATTTAATGCATTTTTTGTATATTAGAGCAAGTCTGGAAGTGGCTCCAGTGACAGAGAAGCTAAAAGGTAATCGTCTATCTTGATATGGACACGTGAGGAGAGATGAATTGCATGTGATTCAAAGAATGATGGATATAAACGCGGAAGTAATGAGTGATAGAGAGAGAGAGCAAGGAATAGGTAGATGGATTGCGTTAAGGCCGATATGATTGGAAAGGAAGTGAAATAAATGAGGTTTTTATGCGTTGCCGAGCCTTAACGAACTCGCTCGATCTCTCTCTACGAACAAGCTCTCACGCGCAAAAGTCGAAACACACAAGGTGCTTTATGACAGACTCTGACAGTCAGCCAATCAATCCCCAAGTGGTCTTCCACCACTTCACTTCCACCACCAATAAAGTCAGATATTGTCCAGCCTCTTTCTTTTTTTTAAATTCTTCATAGGCTTACGCTGGACGACCCTACGATGGAGAGCGCTTTCCTAGAAGAAACCGTTGGCCTCTTATGAGATGTCTATCTGAGTGGCAGTGAGGAATCGTGAGGTGGCGGCTGACAGGATATAACCTTTCTTGAGTAACTGAAGCGAATACGACATAAGTAGAATAAGGTGAGTGACAATCTTATTTCAATATGCAAAGATATCTATCTACAGCGCAAAGATCCCATTGCGGAACTGCAAATAATATATTAATGCATTCGTAAATTCATAAGCATACGGTTTAGTTTATGGATGCAAGCAACGTAGAACCTTGAATATAGATTCAACAGTACAATTTGATTGAATGACATACAAAAATAGTAAACAAGAAAAAACATTTGTTTTGTGACGCAAAATCTACAGAAAAAAGATGTCATTAATGTTAAGTACGCATTTTTTTTTATTCAAATCTCGACAGGCTCGTTGGTTTTGACGTGGCATTTATAGGCATGCATTTCATTGGATATAAGTAAAGATGGAGACCAAAGAAAACCTGGAGGGATTGCGTAAAAGACTATATGGTACGAAAGGAAATCATTGATGAGATGACGGCTAACTCAGATGAATTTTTATGAATAAAAAGACCCCTAAGTAAATTGGAATGAGGACAGAAGATGATGATGATATAGACGCGGCATTAGGTGGTAACCTCTCATTTCTAGTCGTAATTCAATCTATGGCGAAAGCGTAGAAAACTGCTGCCTTCTATTGCAAGTTTTGCCGTTTTGCGTGCGAAAAAAATGGCCGAACGGGAGAGAGAAGCATCCAACTCTCTCCCGATCTGTAGTTAGACGCACCAGGGTTGGAAGGCGCTGATATATCTTCAACCACCTTCACCGCCCGACCAGACAATGTCCCTAGAAGGCGGGTAGCAGCAACATGCGTGTCTTTGAGTTTCCAGCAATTTTTCTGAAGCTCAGTTTATCGAGCTCGCGGTGAATGAGTTCACAAAGGTTCTGTTTGGGAAAGCAAGGGAAGATGTCTATACATTAAATCAGTAATACTTGGCAAATTAACGCAGACATTAATTTTGAAAGTAGCAGTTAATAGTAGTGATATTGTAATATCCTGTAATTAAGGACTTAATTATTGCTTTGTAGGCCCTAATTGCAAACATTAATGATTTCACTAGTGTTGCAATGCCGGACAATTGTGTAGTGTGTTACCTTTAAATTGATTTGTTGAGTCTATAGGTTGCGGTTGCCGCTTACCACCAGATGGTCCTTAAGCTTGTTTGTCACCATCCTTACTAATATTATAAACGCGAGTTTGTATGTATGAATGTATTTTTTTTATGGGATAGGAGGGCAAACGAGCAGACGGATCACCTGATGGTAAGCGATTTCCGCGGCCCATGGACACCCGCAATACCAGAAGAGGAGTCAGAAGTGCGTTGCCGACCTTATAAAAGGGGATTTGGCCTCCGGTAACCTCACTCACTCGGCGAAACACAACGTAAGCGTTGTTTGATGCCGGTTTTCTATGAGGCCGTGGTATCACTCTGGTCGAGCCGGCCCATTCGTGCCGAAGCATGGCTCTCCCACGTAAAAAAAATATTGTAAAACCAATTTTGATATAGAGATAGATTGGGACTTTGAAGAAGAGTATAAGCTACCTTTTGTCTCAGAAATTACGTTGAAACGCGAGTGAAACTAGAGGCAACAGCCAGTTTAAAAATAAGTCTGCCATTTTGGTCTTACTAAAATAGAGATAGATTGGGACTTTGAAGAAGAGTATAAGCTACCTTTTGTCTCAGAAATTACGTTGAAACGCGAGTGAAACTAGAGGCAACAGCCAGTTTAAAAATAAGTCTGCCATTTTGGTCTTACTAAAGCTCTAGTATTTGACTGTGGACACACCCTTGAAAGGACTGTGTCTCAAACGCCTTCGGATTTCTACCTCTCGCTTCGTGACGTAATAAAGGTCACTGTGTCAGTATTGAGTTTACAGATTACTCGAGACGGATTTAATATGTTATTATATTATTTAATTTTCATGTGTTTGTGTCACCTCTGCCTATCCCAAAGGATAGGCAGAGGTGTACTATGTCCGGGTACTGTTTGACAGTATGTTTTAGATACCATGTAATAGGGGACGAGCCTGCCAGTTAGACCCTAAGAGATCTTACCATACTGACATGCTCGTCAGAAATTTTCTCGTTTCTTACGAGATGCCTATTGGGATTGAAAATATTAAAATATCTACAATAAAATAAAACCATAATCGCCTGGTGATTTACAAGAGCACATGATCGTAGACAAAATGTAATTAAAATAAATATTATTATCTTTAATCACAATCGAATAAAACTGATTTTCGCTAAACGTTTCTACATAAAAATTGAGATTTTAAAGTAATTTGACGTTTTTTGTATAGAGTCAAGTCGAATCAATCGTGTTTTGGCACCGATCTTTAACTAATCTATCTATATATATAAAACTCAAAGGTGACAGAACGCACAGCCCAAACCACTGGAGGGATCGGGCTGAAATTTGGCATGCAGGTAGATGTTATGACGTAGGCATCCGCTAAGAAAGAATTTTGATAAATTCTACCCCCAAGGGGATAAAATAGGGGATGAAAGTTTGTATGAAACTTTGTCAATTTTAAACCGATTGGGCTGAGACTTTGCATGCATATAGCTACTATGACGTAGGCATCCCCTAAGAAAGGATTTTGATAAATTCCACCCCTAAGGGGATAATAATTAATATATTTCGACCTGTGTAGGGGTGAAATAGGGGATGAAAGTTCATATGGAACAAAGTAACTATTCCACGCGGACGAAGTCGCGGGCAAAAAGCCAGTTATTATCATAAATTTTTAATTGACATCAAAATAAAAGAAACAATCTAAGTTTAATTTCGTATGGAAAACACCGACGTTGAGGCTCATGCGTCCTTAACACCTAGATCATAGGTCATTGTCTTTTAATTTCCAGGCATTTGGATACCAACACGTTGTAAAGTAAAATAGCTTTAATATACATTACTTTAGGTATAAAGATCGCTTTGACACCGGGGCACCGGCATAGATTATATGTTCCATACATTATATATACCGCGTATTCACGTAAAATGTTTGTGAATGTAGAAACACGTGTTTTTGGCATGCCTATTGAGGAAATATATCTTTAAGACTGTATCTGTTGAGCTCTCTAAATCATGGTCCACCTGCACAATGACTGATGCATATGTGCCGTTAGTTGGGACTGGTCTTCTTAAAGCCGCTATATTTTTTTTTTCTAAAAGCCACTTCAGACATTGGCATATATACACTTATTAATTCTACGTGTCTGGACTTTAAGAGACGATGATTATCTGAGTTTGTTCCGGTGTTTCTTTTAGAGGTCGACTGCTAGGAACCGCCAATGCCGTCTAGTATAAAAATTATAAAAAACATATTTTTTTAAATTGTAATCCAAATGATGACAAATAAGCATACAGGCAGGCTGATGATATACAGTAACCGCAGGCTACAAACGACAACAACGCCAGTAGTATTATTGACGACACGTTTGGCGTAGCGGCTGAGCGATCGGCTTCTGCGTAACGTGTTGTGGGTTCGATCCCACACACGGAGCAAACATTTGTATGATCTGTAGGTAGTTGTTCCGGGTCTGGGTGTTTGTGTTTTTGAGAATTTGTGTTTGTAAACGCACCCACGATACAGGAGAAAATCCTAGTGTGGGGCAAAGTTTTTAGTTCTTCAGACCTCAGTTGTTAAGGAGTATTCCTCTATCGGCACCAATTTTTTGAGCACCTAGCTTCCATATTGAGCACCGAGCTAATATACCTAATGGTTCTGTAAATGAAATAGCTTAGGTGCTCAGGTACTCCGTTGTTAAGTCCCAGTAATTTATCTGGCTACATTATCCTTTAAACCGAAAGAAAATACCGTTTAGCTTAGCTGCAGAATACTTTGCAATGCCGTGGCCCCACTAAAGACTAACTTAGCACAGAGTTCCACCATCTCTGAATTACAGAAATAAATATCATAGTAGATTCTAAAACTTGGATCACAATATGAGATGCGGAAAAGAAGTTGAGATTTATAAAACTGTATGCAAAATACGATGTGTGTGCAATTAAATAAATAAAGGTTTATTGCAGAAACTTGTACAACTTTTACAGAAAATATTACATATGAACCTCCTTTTAAGTAAAAGAACAGGTTTTCAGTCATACCTGTGCTGGGAGGCCCCACCCTTCAATGACAAATATAAAATTGTAAGCAGTGTACAAAAAAAAAATAAGTAAAATCTTAAATTAAACAAAACTTCCAACTGGCAACTGCCTCATTAGTCTGCGAACGACCGCCGAGCATGAAGTTCGATTTCCGTATCGAGTACTAGAGACCGCTGCAAGCCCAGCTTTCAAGTTACAGATCGATTTCAAATCGTAGTTATATTTTACGTTTAAGATAATGAGGGCTCTCTTTATCTTAAACATGGAAAAATAAAGGCCGGTATTGCAAATCATTATTAAAATTTAGAGTAGCAATTATTCCACATCCGCGCATCACCTATCCTGCCACAACCGATCACGGGCCACGGCTCAGATAACCCCCGACCCGACTGCCCCGGGGTTAGCTCGCAAAGTCGTGTGAAAGACATCGCGTCCTCTACGACACAAGGAAATGCGTGGACGATAACGAATCCGATACCGGGACCTTGGAAGGTCGTCTGATTGAGCAAATGAAGATCGAGTAAATGAAAGTTTACTCAGTATTATGCTACTTTTTCTGTGTTTGAACTGTTTAATCTGAGCTTATAAATGATTGCGGATCGGAACTGGCGTACAATGTTAAGCCAATTTTATGTATTACGAGTCCGGTGGAGCTGGAATTGCCCACAAAAACGTTATACCGAAATAAATCTAATTCAGACAATATTCTATCAAATTATGTTATTATTCGGATTTCAGTATTCAGTATTCATTCATTTATTGCGTTCCACAAAGTTTTTTGGATGGTAAGTATACATTATTAATAGTACATTGTGGACCCTGTCGGGCACAGCAATATAGGAGAGAGGAAGTACTAATTTATTTATGCCATTTAAAAGATATTATTACTAAGTTTGTTTTGTTTTGTTTGTTTTAAATTATGGTACTTGGTATTTTAAATATTTAATTTTAAAATACAACTTATTTTATTTATTGTATTTATGTAATGTAATTTAGTAATTAAATAACTTTATTATTTTAGTTTTAGAATTATATTATATTATTTATTTATTTAGTCTTTATTCTAATAATTTAAGTACATATTTTAGAAGTTTAATTATTATTATTATAGTATTGCATGTATGTATAATTTGGGTACTATTTTTTCTATTCAGTTGTATTGTGAATTTAGACGGGTAGTTATTTATTATGTTAATGTAGGGATTATTAAATTTGGATACCGTTAATCTAGGTTTCTACGATACTATTTCGTCTACTACTACTTCACTAGAAATAAATGACCGAAAAATCGTTCCAAACTTGGTAAAGTTAAGAAAAACTGCATTCGCTTACATTTAATTCCAGTGAAGTATTTTGTATAAAATGGTAACGTAGGAACTTAGATTAACGGCATCGGAATCCGAATAATAACAGAAGAGAAGAAAGAAGTTGATTAAATTGTGTTTGAATTACGATTTATTTAGGTATTACGTTTGTAAGAGAAATTCGGTCCGTCGGGTTCTTAATAGTAATGATCGTTCAGGGGTTCCACAGGGATTATATCTTGGTCCTAATATTTTCCCAACTATTATAAACAAGCATCACAATTGTACTCCCTGAAGGATTAGAAAGACGCTTACTAATATAATCCCACAGATTGCCGGTGTGTTTAGGTATCATGTAGGAGGCGAGCCTATTGCCATTAACCGGGCACAAACTACTATTTTACTATAACATAACATACCATCACGCCTGTATTCCCCGAAGGCACAAATCCAGAATCCGAGCTGAGAATTTCATAGGAAAACCCAATAACACTTTGCTTGATCCGGGGATCTAACCCAGGACCTCTAGTGTAGCAGTACTATTTAATTTTTAAAGAAATCATCTGTTGAATCATGATTTTTTTTAAATCAAAGAGCTCAAAGTGGCAAATGTTCTTCCTGTTAACGTAAATAAGAATTATCATGCAGGAAACAGGATAGATATATGGGAGATACTAATAACAGAAAGGGAGAGCGAATCATTGTGCTATTTCATCTACATTTTTTTTTATAAAATGTTCAGTACTATGTAAAGATAATTAGGTAAAATAGTGTTAATTATTTCAAGGCCACCGAGTAGAGTAAATTCCATGTTAATTTCATTTCGATATAAAGTTTAGGCTTTAACTATGTTTTGCAACGTTATTTAATTACATCAAAGGTACAGTACACAGTAACAGAATTGTTTTTTTTAAGGTTGTATTTAGATTTTTTATCAAAGTAATTACATATTATGTCTGTTCTCATAATAATTATAATGTTTAACATTATGACAATTAAGTTAAAACTTGTTTTGGCTCAAGACTATATGACGTGTAGATGAAGCTAATATTCTGGGATTTTTTAAATTGTATAGCATTTATGTGTAATTTCATGGAACTATGCGGAAGTACTTAAAACCTTGTGTGAATGCTAAGATGTATGAATGTGGATAAGGTCATAACATACATACAAGAATATACCACCACACATTGTTCTATGCGGCAGCAGTTCCATCCCCATCATCTTAATGGTTGGCAGTCCACAACAGTGCGTTTCTCTAGAAACTTTCTGCCTCACACAACAAAACTGTGGAATGAACTTTCGCCTGCAGTATTTCCAGACCAATACGACCTTCAAACCTTCAAGAAAAGAGCGTACTCCTTTTTAAAAGGCCGGCAACGCACTTGTCCTCTGGTGTTGCGGGTGTCCATGGGCGTTTGCCCCCTATTCCATAAAAAAAAACCCCTATATTCCCCGAAAGATTAGCCAGAGGCATACTAATGTACACCCACACTTCACCGGTATGTTTAGGTCCCATGTAATAGGGGGCGAGCTTACTGCCATAAACCGGGCACAAATCCAAACTCCGAGTCGCTACTGAACACTTTGCTCAACCTGGGGATTAAACCCAGGAGCATAGCAGTCGCGCTTGGGACCACTAGACTAATGAGGCCGTCATGGATAAAGTAATAATAGTAAAATATTGTATACTGCTAATACCTGTAGTTTTACTTGCGTCCCAGAATAATTTATTTAGTACTAGCTGTTTCCATGCATGCAGGCATGTGTTGCAATGCCTATTTTAGCCTTTGTTTTTTTTGTCTTCAACCTTCCCAGCCACACACACACAACGACTTACCGAAGTTTTATCGCAATAGGAAGAAAGGTTTAGCAATGCATGTGTAGGTGTACATTAGTACACCTCTAATTCTTTGATGTATATACAGATGTGGTGGTGTGTTATGAAATTTAAAATTATGCTAACTGGGTTATTCTTCTTACTTGGTATAACTTTAAAATCTTAGCACGGAAAATGCAAAATAATCACAAAAAGATTGTTTACCTTATGCTGACACTATTATAAGTACTTGAATAAACCAGGCGCGGTCCCAGCTAATGAATTTGGGGAGTCATAGTCAGAGGGTAGGTACTCCTGACTAAGTAATATGAGCGCGCTCCATCATAGATTGCAGTGTCACTTAACATTAGGTGAATTGGCAGTCAAGTGTAAGCCTATCTTGAATGAAAAATAAAGAGGTTATTCAATTAAATGTGTATGATATTGGGGGGTTATGAGCCGCATGACCCCCACCCTTGGGCCACTTAATATAAATATGTCTATTATGTCATGAAAATCCCCTAACATACATTATATAGGTGGGCAATGGTGGGTTATATCAGACTTCCTCTGGCTGAGCTGAATCTACATTGTAGCTACAGCACATAAGAACACACACAAATATCGATTAAATTTGGAGTATTGCAACCCACTTTCTT
Source organism: Acronicta aceris (assembly GCA_910591435.1). Lineage (NCBI taxonomy): Eukaryota > Metazoa > Arthropoda > Insecta > Lepidoptera > Noctuidae > Acronicta > Acronicta aceris. Next base: position 3,263,759 of record OU342786.1, on the reverse strand, counting down.
ATGTAAATTGCAGTTATCGAAACAATACCAGCATATAAATATGGAATTACGAGAGGAAATATATAAAGCAGTATATCAGTAACGATAACTTGATGACAAAATAGATGAAATAATAAATTTTGATGTAAACCAGGCAACGTAGATAGCTAAAGCGTAACGGAAGTTTACGGAAGTTATACATCAATTTAAACGAAATTTAAATGACCTATTGAGTATTATCATCACGCCGCAATCACTGGTCAGTAGGATCATCGTCTTGTAATCGGATTATACGATCAATTCGTATAAAACAGCATTAAAATATAGATAAAGTGATAGCGGGCACTTCGTGCAACTTACGCATTCAAACAAACAAAATCAATGAAGTAATAATACTCACCGATAAAAGTCGGCGCGGGGCACAAAGGTAGACACACGATTAATCACTGATAAGTAATCAAAAGATTAATAATTCAACGCTATTCAATGAAAAAACGACCGACCAACTAGCCGATGTCACCACGATTGACGTTCATTGCGCGGCCATTTCCAGATAAAGTTTAGAAATTTGATAAGGATATGTGTTTGTTTGTTTGCATAGTTTATTTTGACCAACAGAAGACGCATACAAAGATATTAATTATTAGAAATGAGTAAATTAGTCTTTTCAAGAGCAATTTTATTGCGTATTTTAAAAAAATCTATAAAAATCTACTGTCCTAAAAACGTAGACTTTCTGAACGAATCAAAATTACGTTTAGTATCTTTAAAATATGATAGGAAAATACTTTTAAAATAAAATCTAATCAGAAAAAATACCGCAAAAACTTGAAGTCGAAAATATCCAATCGACCGTTTCTCTAAATCTTAAGTATTAAAACTGACATTGGTTTTGGGTAATTTAGAATATTTAAATTATCCCCATCGAATACGTCATGACATTTAATAACAATGATGGCATCAGTGGAAAATCGAAACGTGATTATTGGATCGTTCATCGTTTTCGTCGTGCGTGCCATTTCATCAACCAAATAATTACATATTCGAAGCATGAATGCATAAAAAAGATAGAGAACTTCAATGCACATTTTATTTAGTGTGAGTGAGATAGTGGAACTAACATCAATGTGATGAATGTGAAAGAAAACTAACGGGGAAATGGAACACTCGACGTCAATCAAATAAATAGGAAAACGTCAATTCTTTTCTTTTCTTTTGTTTGCTCCGCGTCGAAGATTTTTGTAAATAAATAAAAAATAATAATTTATTATCTACAGCTAAACCTTGACGAATATTTCGTCAATAATTTTAATGTGTCTTTAGATTGCGATTACAATAACATTTTATCAATGGAAGAAACAAAAGTAAAAACAGTGGAAGCAGACGCAACAAGTGAACATTTGATGATAGATTTAGTAAATTTAATGGATTCCTGTCGAGTTTGTATGACACAGAGCTTAAATATGAGCTGTATTTTCGACACGGATAAAGAAAATATCCTAGAGGATATCTATTTCTGTACCGGAGTTAGAGTAAGTAAACACTGCTGTGATTGTTTTAAAAAAAATCATGATACCTCATTACTCTAATCCTGAGCGCGACTGCTACACCACGCGACTGCTACTAGAGTCGATTCGATTCGTAGGTCGAGCAGTGTTATTGGGTTTTCTTATGAAATTCTCAGTAATAACTCAGATTTTGGGATTTGTGCCTGGGTAATCCTATAAGGAATACAAGTATAATGCCATGTATGTATGTATGTAAATGTTAATAATAATAAAAAAATAAATGTTTATTCCTAAAAAAGTGTTTAATGTTATGAGGGTGTTTCAGTGTTGCATTTGTAGCCAAATTAAGCAGAGCCTATAATTCGGCTATCAGCGCCATTTCTCATTTTCTTTTAAGCATAAGCTATTATAGATGCAATTTTTATTGTGGATACAATTTCGGTTTACATTCAATTTAAATTGAAAAAGGTTTATACAACACAACTTAAAAAAATTATAAAGTAAAATCTGGTAATTAGAGTATGTGTTGTGTGTGTGTGTGTGTGTGCGTTTGTGTATGTTTAGGTGAATAGAGAATGTATGGATGTGCGAAAATTGATCAAGCATAGTTATAATTTTGCCACAAGCCCATCAATATCTTAGACATACCTAATTACTTAAAAATTTTCCAGCTAAAACAAGAAACAGGGCTGCCAACCCATATATGTGATATGTGTGTCAAAAACCTATCTGTCGCATATAAGTTCAAAACTTCCTGTCTCGATGCTGACAGGACATTACATAAACTCATGTTAAGTGGCAATATTAAGATTGAAACATTGGAACTTGGTGATGTGGACTATGAAAATGTTACTGAGTGTACGGAGGACTTGGCAGAAGATGCAGTTCACGATGTCAAAGACGAGGTTCCAGAGACTGTACTAGAAGAAAATGGGTCCAGTAAGAGCTCCATTAAGCTGAAAACGGAAAGGTAATTTATTGTGTATATATATATATATATATATTTTATGGGATAGGAGGGCAAACTAGCAGACGGATCACCTGATGGTAAGCGATTACCGCCGCCCATGGACACCCGCAACACCAAAAGAGGAGTGACAAGTGCGTTGCCAACCTTTAAAAGAGGATTGGGCCTCCGGTAACCTCACTCACTCGGCGAAACACAACATAAGCGTTGTTTAACAAAAAGGGCTAGAAAAAAAAACTCTTATACTGCATTGGACAAATAACTATTTATTGTCGTTATTATATTGTCAACATAATTGCATTATAGATTTTTTTTTGTTAATACAGACATCTATAAAATCTTTTCTCCTGTATTGTAGGTGTGTTTACAAATACAAATTCTCACATACATAAACACCCAAACCAGGAATAACCCGTAGACCATAGAAATGGCCTACCCACCAAGTCCCAGGCTGAGTACACAAATAAATTAAATAATGGAGACAGTATTGTTAGACAAATTCATAATTTTTCCAGCCTGTCGCGCAGTAGAGGTCGTCCAAAGAAGACTACTGGCCGGCCCAAAGCACCCCGTAGAATGAAGAAGTTCAAATTTAAGCGTCTGTGGTGTGAACAATGTAATATAAAATTTGATAGTAAGGAACAGAATGATGAACATAAAAGAACAGTACATAAGGAGAGTGAGACTTGGATCTGTGAGGTGCGTTAATATTCCATATTTGATATTCATAATGAGGGCTATCTATGTGAATTTGCTGCTAGAGGCGCTAGTGTAGCGGGAGGTCTCCGAAATGTCAAATTCCACTGTTTGTGAGTGGGCTACGCAGGTTTACAATTTTATTTCATTATAGGTGTATATTTATGCAACGCATAAACTGCGTAGTACTCGGCGTAACAACGCTTACGTTGTGTTTCGCCGAGTGAGTGAGGTTACCGGAGGCCCAATCCCCTTTTAAAAGGCGGGCAACGCACTTGTGACTCCTCTGGTGTTACGGGTGTCCATGGGCGGCGGTAATCGCTTACCATCAGGCGATCCGTCTGCTCGTTTGTCCGCCTATCCCATAAAAAAAACGATTTTGCGTGATGCGCGTACAAACATAGAGACAGATAGACAAAAATTCCAAAACTTGTTATTTTGGCTACTGTTGCTCTTATAATTTTTCTTTAATATCTATAATGTACAGACATCAACCTGTTACAATTTTAGTATAGGTATAGATTAGAATAATTTAGTGAATATTTTGCAATACAAACACATACACTCACGCCTTTCTCCCACAGGGCTAGGCAGAAACTATAGACCGCCACTTGCTACGATTCCTGCATACTTCTTTTGCTTCTTCCACATTCATACATCTTCTCATACATACACGCCGGTTGCCAGTGCTACGCACCTGACCTTTTTGAATAATTTCGCCAATAAGATCTGCGTATGTCCTTCTAGGGCGACCTCTACCGACGCTGCCGCTGACATTCGCCTTACAAATTCCTTTCGTTATCGTATTTCATTCATTCTTTTAACATGTCCAATCCATCTCAGCATATTCCTTTCAATACGTGTCACACTGTTCCTCAGTCTATCATTCCGAGTTACACCACACATACTTCGCAAGGAACGCATTTCCACTGCATTAATTCTACTTTCATGTCTCTTCTGCCACACCCAACATTCGATTCCATACATAAGTGTAGGTACCCGCACACATTCGCATATAGTCTGGAGGCTTTGGGAACTTCATTAGACCTACACGAATGTCCTGCTGATCTGGTATGGTCGTGCGACAGGTCTTTGAGCTCCCTAAATTATGGTTGAGCTACACGATGACTGATGCATGCGTGCCGCTAAAGCTGCTATGGTTCTTTCCTCAAAAGGCCATTTCAGACATTACCCTACATCGTACCACTCACATATAAGTGTTCTTCCATGTCTGGACTTTAAAAGAGACCATGATTCTCTGAGTTTGTTTCGGTGTTTCTTCTCAGAGGTCGTCAGTTAGGAAATGCCGAAGCCATCTAGTTAAAAAAAAATCCCAAACCATTGACATGTAAAAGTATCTCTAAAGATCTACTTGCTGAATAAATAATTTCATTTCATTTCATTTCCATTGTGAATAGCCAATTTTGCAATATCTGAGATTAACTATGGCAAAAATATCAGTTACGGGTCAATGATTGTTAGTGTTTAGTGACAGTTTTATCTTTCGGAAACTTATCTCCTCTCCTTTTTCAAACTTTGACGACACGTTTGGCGTAGCGGCTGAGTGATCGGCTTCTGCGTCACGTGTTGTGGGTTCGATCCCCACACGGAGCAATTATTTGTATGATCTACAGGTAGTTGTTCCGGGTCTGGGCGTTTGTGTATGTGAGAATTTGTGTTTGTAAGCGCACCCACGATACAGGAGAAAATCAATAGTGTGGGGCAACGTTTATTAAAAAAAAAGGGACTACGTATTTCTACAACATGCTAGTGGTGCCAGCTTAACGCGACACCGTGGTGTCATATGGTGAGCTTAAAAACGGTGGCCCTCATTGTCAACCCATAACCACAGCATAAATATAATACTGTGCCATAACTACAACAGTTTTCTCTTAGAGTGAGAAGGGTTTGGCTACAGTCCACTACCCTAGCCTATTGAGGGTTGGCAGACATTACACGCCGCCGAGAAAATCTCTCGGACTTTCAGGTTTCCTCATGGTGGTTTCCTTGCTAGTGATAAATAACTACAGTATTTTTTTTTTAATCGTTGCCCCTCACTAGAATTTTCTCCTGCATCGTGAATTCTTTTACAAACAAATTCTCACATACACAAACGCCCACACCCGGAACAACTACCTGTAGGCCATACAAATAGTTTCTCCGAGTAGGGATCAAACCAACAACTGTGGCGCAGAAGCCGATCGCTCAGCCGCTACGCCAAACGTGTTACCATTTCATAATATTAATATGCACATGATTGCGAAAAATCAGAGGTGCCTGCCTTGGATTCGAACTCGAGACATATCTTTTTTTATATTTTTACAGATTTGTGGTAAGGTTTTCCTTCACCGTGCATCTCATTACACTCACGTGAAATCCCACCAGCCCCCGAAGTATAATTGCGACCAATGCGACTACAGGACTTGGCACAAACACGACCTCGTCAAACACGTACGGATACATACTGGTGAGCCAAACTTACATATACAGTAAACGGTCAAAAGTCCATAAGCACGCTAAGGATTACATTGCTATGAACAGTACGAGCGAGCTCGATACAGCCAGTACGTGTCACTTGTTAACGACAATGAATAGAAGGTCGTAAGCAGGGGCGTATTTTGAAATTTGGCGCCCCGGGCCATTAAGTTTCGTCGCGCCAGAAGTCAAGGAACTGAGATTTGGAAGTCGGTAGCGAAATCAAAAGATCCGATCAAATGAAAGGCACTTCGTTCACTAAACTGTTTCGCACATACATAATTTTTTCACGATTTGAAAGCGGTTTTACTTTTTCTTAGAAGCAAAAGCTTCCTTTTGTAAATCTTCCGCAAGCTCTTTCGGGTACAATTGCTGAAGCGGATTGCGCGGATGAAAAAATATATTGATAGAAAGATAAAAGAGAATTTTTTTATGGGATAGGGTCCAATAGGTCTCTTTCTCCTGAGGTGTTCCCACTGCGCCATGACATGGGGATCTTCAAACGGCGCGTATACAGGGCTCTTAAGGGCCGGCAACGCATCTGCAACTCCTCTAGTGTTGCAGGTGTCTTTGGGCGACGATGACTACTTAGGTTCGTCTGCTCGTTTGCCGACGAGCTAAAGCGGGGCAAGACTTCTTATGCCGCATTAAACGAACATTTCGCATTTTTGTCTGGAACGCATGTTCGAATTAACGCCAAAAGGGGCGGCCGGGCCGCCCCTGGCGAATTGGCGCCCCGGGGCCATGGCCCGGATGGCCCTAGGGTAAATACGCCCCTGGTCGTAAGTCATATTAAACGTTAAGCTATTGCGTTGTGAGATTGCCTATGGACTTTTGGCCATAGTCACTGTATAGTGGCGACCAAAATATCCATAGGCATACGTCTTAAGGTGACGTTGGCGATATCTATTGATAGATAGTTAAAAAGTAAGGTGGCATCGTACGACATCGAACTAACTGTAAAGTAAGTCGTGCCGGTTGAGAAGCAAAGTAACTTGCTTTTCAATAGATGTCGCCAACGTCACCTTATGACGTAAATTCAGAATGTGAAGGCAATTTTCGATCTAGCGGGTGGAACTCGCGGTGGCTTAGAGGTCGGAGCGTCTGGTGTGTCTGGCCAGGGGACGCGGGTTCGAGTCCTGCCCGCGATTGAATTTTTCCTTCACTGGAGTGACTTTATAGTGTACTAGTGGACCCAGCAGACGTTGTCCTGCCCTGAAAATAACCCAAAACTCGATTGCAGCGCCACCTACCGGGTCCAATTGTGAATCTAAACCATTCCCAGATCCCCTTGAACACACACAAAAAATTTCATCAAAATCGGTCCAGTCGTTTGAGAGAAGTTCAGTCACATACACACTCACAGAAGAATTATAACATTATTAAGAATATTTTTTCCAAAACATAGGTTTAAAACTGTATCAATGCGAGTACTGCACGTCGTCTTACTACACGTCTTCGAACCTGACGAGCCACATTCGCCGGTTACACATGAACGAGCGTCCCCACGACTGCAACATATGTCGCCGAACATTCTTCGACAGGACCAAGCTTAATAGACACCTGGATTCACATCTTGAGATAAAGAGGTGAGACACAATAGTATTTTAACGTGATAATAACGTGTAATAATCTTTTTACTTGGGAGAGCCAAGCTCCGGCTCGACCGGAGTGATACCACGGCCTCACAGAAAACCGGCGACATACAACGCTTACGTTGTGTTGCAGCTCGGAGTTTGGGATTTTTGCCCGGTTAATGTAATACCAAAATAAATTGTAATCCAAACACAATTTTATAAAATTATGTCATTATTCGGATTTTGATACCGTTAATCTAGGTTCCCATCGTACCAATTCGTCTACTAACTACTACTTCACTCGAAATAAACGACCAGAAATTCGTTCCAAACTTGGTAAAGTTATCAATAATTAAATTCGCTTACAATTTCCAGTGAAGTATTTTGGACGAAATGGTAGAGCAGGAACCTAGATTAACGGTATCTGAATCCGAATAATAACACAGTTTGATTAAATTGTATTTGAATCACGATTAATTTTGGTGTTACGTTTGTATGGAAAATTCGGTCCGACGGACTTTTATTAACCATTATTTAATCACCAGATTCGAGTGTGACGTATGCCACGCCTGCTTTACGCGGCGTTGCTACTGGAAGAAGCATCTCCTGCGCCAGCATGACATCGTAACCCCCCCACAAAGGCCTGGCCGACAGAAAATGAACCTGGTTATAGGGGAGTGCCTAATTAACAGCAAGCAAGAACCTATAGGCGAGTATTACGCTAAGGAAGGTGTTGGGAGTAAGCGGATATAGCGTTATCTACGATGTGTTAAGAATACCCTGTCCGACTCGTGAAGGTCTTGTTAGGTATCGAGATCCGATTCTATTTATATAATCGTTTTCATACAAAAAATATATATACATACATACCATAACGCATGTATTCCCCGAAGGGTTAGGCAGAGGCGTACTAGTTCACCGGTATGTTTAGGTTCATAATTCTAGACTCCGAGCTGCGACTGAGAATTTCATAGAAAAACCCAATAATATTTTGCTCGACCTGAGGATCAAAACCAGGACCTCTAGCGTAGCAGTCATGCTTGGCACCACTAGACTAATGAGGCAGCAGGTCTTTGGAGTTCAATTTAAAGCGATGACTTTTTTTATTTAGACGTCGGCAAACAAGCAGACGAGCCTCCTGATGATAAGTAGTCATCGTCGCCCATGGACACCTGCAGCACTAGAGGAGTTACTGATCCGTTTCCGGACGTTAAGAGCCCTGTATATGCGCCATTTGAAGATCCCCATGTCATAGCGCAGTGGGAACATCTCAGGAGAAAGACCATTCCAAGTCTTGGAGGTGCGCGGGAGAAAGCTTCGCAACACTCTTTCTTTGAGACTCAGGTCTCCAGAATGTGATGATGGGCCCTACTCCTGAGCCGGGTGGTGCGATGATGATGTAGTTACTCGGCGTAACAATACTAAGGAGTTGATGGTTTACACATTTAAAAAAAATTGCTTGATTTTGGGGAAAATGCATTTAAGCGCGACAATCGTGAATTTTAAACGTCAACAATATACTATAATGCATATTTAATGTTTCTTATTTTATTTGGTGATGTGATTGGGATACCTATATGCCCCTTTAAGATCAGACAGGGTTTTTTTAAACACCATGTGGCGGTCTGTACATTCTGCCTACCCCCGTGGGAAAGAGGCGTAAGCGTTTGTAAAATATTGCCTAGCGGTGGTATCTTGTCCTGATTTCCAACATTAAAACATTGCCCAATGTTGGAAAAATTGCCCCTGACGGCCACCGCTGAACTGTTTGTCCGACTGTTTATTAAGTATTGGTAGCTTAGCGTCCGGTGTATTAATCTGGAAGTATACAGTTTCAAACATGGCCCGAGATCGAATTTTTCTTTGGCTAAAAATACCATCACGCCTTTATTTCCCGAAGGGTTAGGCAGAGATGTACTAATGTACATCCACAGTATGCCATTATGTAAAAAAATATTTTTCTTTTGACTGTATAGTAAATATAAGACTCATATAAATATAATATTATATTAAATGTTAATGTAAATATGAATGTGTTTATGTTATTCTTCCTTCTCTGCATAATTGGTCAAATGGTCGTTGTTGGGGACCAGTGCCTGCATATAACATGAAAAATGCCATTAGTCCAGTAAATAAAATATATTGAATACTAACGCTCCGCCCGCGACTTCGTCCGGCTATAATTAACATAATATCTTTATAAATTCTAGCCTGTGTTATTCTGATGTATGAGCTATATTATTGTAAAGTTTAATTAATATCCATACAGTAGTTTATGCGTGAAAGAGTAACAAACATCCATACATATTCATAAACTTTCACATCGTGAGGAAACCTGCATGCTTTCGAGATTTTCTCGATGGCGTGTGAAGTCTGCCAACCCGTACTATGCCAACGTGGTGGACTATAGCCTAATCACTCTCATTCTGAGAGGAGACCCGTGCCCAGCAGTGGGACAGTATATGAGGTTGATTATAAGAGGTAACAAAGTGTGATCGCTAGTCGATGTCGCTTCGTGACTAAGTACGAGTCAGCTAACTGTCGATATCGGCAATCTCAGGCATGCTGGTTTCCTCACGCTGTTCCTTCACCGTTTTAGCGCGTGATAAAAACTACTAACTCGAGAGATGCTACATAGACCTTTGACTTGGCAGTCCATATTCATATTAAGGCATGTTCATATTAAGTTATGACCCCTCTCGTACGCACAAGAAAATTACTGCATGAAATTGGATGCGATTTTTATAGTTGTATTTTTATTAGATACTAGCGTTTGCCCACGACTTTATCTGCGTGGGCTTCAGGATTGAGTCCGACCTGGATAAAAAGTAGCCTATGTGTTATTCCAGGCTATAATTTGTGTGTGCGCCAAATTTTATCCAGATCCGTTCAGCCGTTCTGGCGTGAAAGAGTAACAAACATACAAACTTTCGCGTTTATAATATTAGCAAGGATAGATTGTCATCTAGAAACCTAAGTAGTTACCTACCAAGAGCGGACCGAATTTCTCTTACAAACGTAATATCGAAGTAAATCGTAATTCAAACACAATTTAATCAAATTCTGTTATTATTCTGATTCCGATACCGTTAAACTAGGTTCCTACGTTAACATTTCGTCCAAAATACTTTACTGGAAATAATAGTAAGCGAATGCAATTTTTTATAACTTTACCAACTTTGGTATGATTTTCCGGTCTTTTATTTCCAGTGAAGTACGAGTAGACGAAATAGTATCGTAGGAACCTAGATTAACGGTATCCAAATGCGAATAATAACATAATTTGATATAATATTGTGTGGATTACGATTTATTTCGGTATTACGTTTTGTGGGCAATTCAAGCTCCGTTGGACCCTTAAGTTAAATCACTTTGGTATGCAAGTAAATCCATGGAATAATGATAAAATAAAACTCCTTTACAATGACAAATTTATTACTCTGACATCTCTGGGTTGCTAGACCCATTATCTTGTAAGTTACTTCTTGTCAGAGCGCAGACATCGGTCTGAGCATCTCTTGAGGCAGTCAGGATCGTTGCGGCAATGAGCGCGGCATGATGCTTGACATCGCGTCAAAGTGCGCACATTGGTACGCGCTAAACGTTCGTCGAACATCACACTGTAAAAAGAACATCGTAGTAAGTTTAACAGCCAGTTCCTATAACAAATCCGCCGATAGATTTGCTTACTAGAGATAGGATTTTGACTTTACATGTATGGACTTTATGTCAAAATCCTAGTAAGCAAATCTATCGACGGATTTATTATAGGGACTGGCCGTAAGTCAATTATCGTTTTGTATTTTTTTTGCATTTTCAAGGCGTCAGCATCGGTTTTATAGGCGTTCATTTTACAGGCGTCAGTTTTATATGCGTCGGTTGTATGGGCGTCGATTTTACCGGCGTCGGTTTTATAGGCGTAGGTTTTACAAGCGTCAGTTTTTTATGCGTCAATTTTATAGACATCGATTTTATAGGTGTCGGTTTTACAGGCGTTAGTTTTATAAGCGTCTGTTTTATAAGCGTAGGTTTTACAAGCGTCAGTTTTATAGGTGTCTGTCTTATAATCGTCGGTTTTATAGGCGTAGGTTTTACAAGCGTCAGTTTTTTTGGTGTCGGTTTTATAGGCTTAGGTTTTACGAGCGTCAGTTTTTTATGCGTCAATTTTGTAGGCATCGGTTTTATAGGTGTCAGTTTTACAAGTGTGTCAGTTTTATAGGCGTCAGTTGTATAGGTGTCGGTTTTATAAGCGTAATTTTTATAGGCGTCAGTTTTATAGGTGTCGGTTTTATAATCGTCGATTTTATAGGCTTAGGTTTTACGAGCGTCAGTTTTTTATGCGTCAATTTTGTAGGCATCGGTTTTATAGGTGTCAGTTTTACAAGTGTGTCAGTTTTATAGGTGTCTGTCTTATAATCTATTTATTTATTTATATACTCTTTATTGTACACCAAAAACATATATATAGATGGGATACAAATCACAATTTAAAACATACAATGGGCGGCCTTATCGCGACCTGCGATCTCTTCCAGGCAACCATAATCGTCGGTTTTATAGCTGTAGGTTTTACAAACGTCGGTTTTATAGGCGTCATATAGGCATCGGTTTTATAGGTTCCGGTTTTACAATCGTCAGTTTTATAGGCACCGTTGTAATAGGTGTCGGTTTTATAGGCGTTGGTTTTACAGTCATCAGTTTTATATGCGTGGGCTTTATAGGCGTCGGTTTTACAAGCGTCGGTTTTATAGGCATCGGTTTTATAGGTGTCGGTTTTACAAGCGTCAGTTTTATAGGCATCGGTGTTATAGGTTTTGGTTTTACAGGCTTCAGTTTTATATGCGTAGGCTTTATAGGCGTCAGTTTTAGAGGCGTCAGTTCTATAGGCGTTGGTTTTATAGGCGTCAGTTCTAGAGGCGTAAGTTCTATAGGCATTAGTTTTTTAAGTGTTATATTTATAGACATCAGTTGCATAGGCGCCGGTTTTACAGACGTCAGATTTTTATACGTCGGTTTCAGAAGCGTCGGTTCTACAGGCGTCCGTTTTATAGGTGTCCGTTTTATATGCGTGGGTGTTATCACGGTTTTATAAGGACCGGTGTTATAGGCGTTGGTTTTATAAAGACTTACAGCAGACCTACAATATGAGAAAATGTTAGCTCCTATAGGTACCTACCTGTCTATGAAAGGCACGGACGTGCAAGTGGCTGCGTCACAGTGCAAAACTGGGGGGGCGACGGCTGCCATCAAGGAGCTGTCCTCGCCCACCACGTAGGGAATATGATCTATATACACGCTATCGAATAGACACAGACGCTTCATATACTCTTCTGAGTGGGTAAACATCGTTGGAGGGGTGCCTGAAAAACGTCAACATTATGGAGTTTTGTGAGTTACCTAACACATTGAATGCTGGGCCATTATTTCCAAGGCTGTTGTTAGTCTTTTGTTTAGGACAATGACAACATTAAAACTATATAGATGCTCTCAAAAATCACCCTTATAGTGACATAATACGGGTCGTTCAAAGCGTAAACTTGCCGTGGCGCAGTCCCGAATCTACCTACGTTTTTCTCGAACCGGAGCAAAAACTTGGTAGTATCCCAAAGTGAGAGATTGTGGCAACTTATGTAACATACATACATATACCCTTACGTTTCAGCAATTTTCAAATTCCTATCTTTAAAAAAAACCGGCTATCCCATACAAACCATACCCCCCTCTCGTTACCCCCTGGTGTTAAAAATCCGTCAGGACAAACCATTCTTCTGTGGTTTATTCAAATGTCTGTTTCTTCTAGGCAAGCGATATCCATCGTAGATCGCAGTGTCGCTTGACATCAGGTGAACTGGCGGTCAAGCGTAGACTCACGCTTGACCGCCATCAGAAATAAAAAAATATTACCTACTCACCGACTGCATAATATCTGGTGTTGCACATATGTTCCTGTATCAGATCCGATCGGTTATGGAACCACCCGATCAGCCACTGCAGGTCCTCAAACTTGGTGATCTCGTCGTTGATTACCTTCCGCGTCAGCCGGAGGTATTCCACGTCAGCTTCTATCACAGATTCATCTTTATCTTCACCGTAACTGCAGAAAAAACAATACAGACTGAAAACATGCGACAAAATCGAAATGTGATTATTACCTACTTATGCATTTTAAAATGAATTTCCTTTGATCTAAATTCTACAAAAAAACCGGATAAGTGCGAGTCGGACTCGGCCACCGTAGTTTTTTTTTATGGGATGGGAGGGCAAACGGCCAGATGGATCGCCTGATGGTAAGCGATTACCGCCGCCCACGGACACCCGTGACACCAGAGGTGTCACAAGTGCGTTGCTGACCTTTTAAAAGGGCAGCAACGCACTTGGACCTCCGGTAACCTCACTCACTCTGCAAAACACAACGTAAGCGTTGTTTAACGCCGGTTTTCTGTGAGGCCGTGGTATCACTCCGGTCGAGCCGGCCCATTCGTGCCGAAGCATGGCTCTCCCACGTTAAAACACGTTAGCCATTTGGATTATGATAGATTCATAAATAATTTGAGTTTTTAAATCATATTGACTTAATCAAAATCTTATCGTTATCGCTGGCAGCGATCTTGGTGTAGCTTACTTTCGGTATTGCATCTTGAGGATAGCTTCTGACATATGGATCCTGAAGATTACCCCAGGCCTCAAGTGTGCCTGGTACAAGTCTTTTGGCATCTCCACATAGCCTGACTCCCAGTCCTGAAAATATAACATCATTAATTGTAGCCAAATGGCTTGTGTATTTAATTTATTAGACACCGTGACATTTTTTTATTTTGCCTATGTTGTACACGGGAACAGCGCAGCTTTATATTAATATTTTATACACTGCAATGTAATAGCGAATCTATTTCACTGTTTGAAACAGAAAAGGACGAGATTATAATCATGTATCACTACGTACTATTACGCTAGTAAATCGAATATCTTATATCGTGCCCAGGACTGTCATAAGACGAGAGGCGCGCGCTTATCCGCTTTTTGCTACAACTGCTAGTCGGACAAATGCGGGTGAACGGGCGCCCCTTCATAGATTAGTTAACAATCTATCTATACTTATAATAAATCTGTAGAGAGGTCAATTCTGTACATGAAATATATTTCCAAAATAACTATCAGCGGGTGATTAGTGATCGATACTGACGCCAAAAATGCAATCAGTAAAATTTTTGTCTGTCTGTCTGTTTGTCTGTATGTTCGTTATAGAAACAAAAACCACTCGACGGATTTCAACGAAACTTGGTACAATTGTTCTTCATACTCCTAGGCAGGTTATAGTATACTTTTCATCACGCTACGATTAATAGGAGCAGAGCAGTGAAGGGAAATCTTGGGAAAACTGGAGAACTTACTCCATTTTTTAAGCTTCCGTCGCGTGTGCAGCCTTAATGGTTAAAGCTACGCAGAAATCATGGAAATGTTGGGAAAATGAGTGATTCATGAGAAAGGTTTCAAGCTATAAAACATCACGCTACAACCCTTAGGAACTGGGCAACGCAGGTGAAACCGCGGGCGAAGAACTAGGGAACAAAGTAACTATTCCACGCAGACGAAGTCGCTGACAAAAGCTAGTATATAATAAGCACTTTGTTAAAACTGACATATTTACCTTGTCACATAATGTATTTCAAAAGGAACTTATAATTACGCTTAAACCATGTACTTAAACTAAGCCAATATTTCGCCTTTACTGTATTTAAAATAGTAATCTGTGGAAACGTTGTGGGTTGTACATTAATCTACTCTATCATAAGACAAAATGTACCAATGTTTGTTTTCCCAAATAAAATAAAAATAGTAATAAGATTGCGTTGCCTACAGTACGACACGGGTGTCCGAGGGGAAGTGAGAGGGGAAGCGGAAGGAAACTAGCATTCCACGTGAGTCTCAACTTATCGCGCACGAGGTGTATTTGTGTATTTTTTACCTTCGTAGGAGGTTCGTAGATGTCATAGCTAGGTTTAGTGTCCCTAGAGGAAGACCTGGACTTCTTGTGTTTGTCACCACTACGAGCGATCGGGACCTCCGTACTAGTTGCGTTCTTCGCCTGAAAAGTAAAATATTATAAATGAGAAGGGAAACAGGCATTGTCCTTGAATTTGCTAAAAATAAAAGCAATATATGTAGTTATTTAGTTTGGCATACGGGACGCCTGATGGTAAGTAACCGCAGCCTATAGACGTCAGCAACATTAGTGGTACCACTCGCGCGTTGTCATCTTGACACCTCAGTTGTTAAGTCTCATTTGCCCAGTAATGTCACTGGGTACATTACCCTTCAAACCACACAATACTGTTCACACTTTTTTCTTAGCGGCAGAATACCTATTTGGCAATGTGGTTACCACCACATTAACTCCAGTTACAGTCTTGACTTTGACTGGACATTTGGGCAACCTTGAAAATAGGGAAAAGACACCCCGTGTAGGGACGGGTTAGAATACTGTTCCTCATTGCGTTCCAGATAGGTATCCCGTAAGAGGCGTGAAAATGAAGACTTAATCGGTGGTAGGACCTCTTGGGGTCTGACTGGCTGAAGACCACGTCTTACGTCGGAGTCTGTCGTAAAGCACCTGGGTATGTGTTTCGACTTTTACACGTAAGAGCCAGTTCCCCTCGGTTGCTACGGCTCCAGCAGTCTGCAGTCCGTAGGAGCTCTTAAAGATTGGCATCGCAGTAATTTCTCTGGTGTTTCAGGTGTCCATGGGCGAAGACGACTACCTACCACCAGGTGGCTCGTCAGCTCGTTTGCTGACTTAATCCATAAAAAAATGTCCGCTTTGAAGGGCAAGAACAAACCCTTTCGAAGTGGAAGTTTTTATCAAGGAAGACTGCAAATCGGAAATGCGCCTAATAGATCTAGCCCTTAAGTCGTCAATGTCCACACATCCTGTTATGGCAATATGGTACCAGTGAAAAATCCGTAAGAGAAGAAGAAGTGATAAATGTAACACCACTTATTTCAAAAGAGTGTCCATGGAGTTTATGGCCGGATGCTTCTCCATAGGATTAAGTTTTTGGAACCGTGCAATTAGACTCAGAACGTTGCATAAAAGGTTATTTGAAATAAAAATATTAGATTTTGAAAAGCATTCTAATATTCTTTCAATCATGTTTTCTATGTCAGTGTGTCACTGCTAGGGTGCCAACTGAAAACCAGCGCTGCGCATTAAATACGATCAACAAAATGTTGAGCTGGCAACCCATTCGGGGTAAGTAGCACATCCTAGAGACCTTTGTTTTATTTGTTAATTTTTCATTTTATCTCTGTGTTGTACGAACCTTGTCTCAATAAATGTGTGTTTCTTACTTCTTTCATTCTAACATCAAACATCCAGTCTTTACATCATCATCACATCACATCACATCTATAACTTACATCATCATCGGGTTGGCTGGTGGTAGCACGCTGGCGACCTCGGCGTCTGCCACCGCGGCCCCTTCGTCTCTGCAACAAACTTAGGTTATTAACTTAGCATTCCCGTGACAGCTAGATCACGTGATTGGCCGGTCAACGTCATTGTTTGAAATGCTACCACTATGTGTAAATAAATTAGCCGAGCAAGATGCATTCTTCCACGTTTTTGCGTCTTTATTATTTGAAGTTTCAATTAGTAATTTTATACAGTTTACTTTTTTAACTAAATAGACGAAGAACACAAGACCAATTGTTGTGCTAGTAAGCAATTTTTTTTATTCCTTATAGGCTTACGCTTGACCGCCCGTTCGCCTGATGTTAAGCAACACTGCGATCTACGATGGAGCGCGCTTGCCTAGAAGAAACCGATTCACTCGTCTCGTCGTCTCGTCGTCGATTCTAGTTGCTGTTGCCTGCCGCAGTTTCACTCACGTCCCAAAAAGATTAACATACTATGAGTCCGATTCTAGGCGGCGTATCAAAATGAAACTTGCACCAGATTTTATGTTAGACCTCTAGCAATACATCGTAGAAAACTGCATTCAATACCATGCAGTAGTTTTTTGCGGTCCTGCGTAATAGGGGGCTGGCCTATTGCTAACCCAAACTCCGAGCTGTTACTGAGAATTTCATAGAAAAACCCTATAACACTGCTCGACCTGAGAATCGTATTTCGAACCTGTAACGTAGGGAGCAGTTTGTCAATTCGTATCTACTATTATATTCGTATCTTGTCAATAGCTCGAACCCCATTCCGAAATCCTCCTACGGCCCTGCCAAGCCAGAAACTAGAACGAATACTGATTTACAAACATTGTCTGAGATTTTTAAAGCTTACTAATTTGCAATGTGGGCCGCACATTACTAGTATTCTTGTTAACCCCTTGTGCTAAGCTCAATGCTTGTGTTACGAGTGGCTCCACTCCGTTGTAAGATTAATCATAATTGTTTAAGAGTCCGGCGGACCGAATTTCTCTTACAAACATATTACCGAAATAAATCGTAATTCAAATACAATTTAATCGAAATTCTGTTATTTATTATTCGGATTCTGCTACCGTTTATCTAGGTTCCTACGTTGTCATTTTGTCCAAAATACTCACTGGAAATAAATGTAAGCGAATGCATTTTTGATAAAATTATCAAGTTTGGAACGATTTCCCAATTTTTTATTTCCAGTGAAGTAGTAGTAAACGAAATGGTAGTGTAGGAACCTAGATTAACGGTATCCAAATCCGAATAATAACACAATTTGATAGAATATTGGATTGGCTTACGATTTATTCCGGTATTACGTTTTTGTGGGCAAATCAAGCTCCGCCGGACCCTTAATATCAGGATACGAAGATAAAACTAAATTTCTTGTATTTTTCCAATAACTCTGTTTATGTGAGTGTGAGTATTTTTTTTTATTGGGATAGGAGGGCAAACGAGCAGACGGATCCCCTGATGGTAAGCGATTACCGCCGGTTTTCTGTGAGGCCGTGATATCACTCCGGTCGAGCCAGCCCATTCGTGCCGAAGCATGGCTCTCCCACGTCGAGAATATGAGAGTATGAGATAATATGAAAATAAAATAAAACAAAACAATTAAATACACCACAAAACTTTATTGAAAGAGAACATTACTCTTCTACATCTTTAGGCTCAGTAATGGAGTCAACAAACACAATAGAATTGCACTCCGCTGCATCACACTGCAGCATAGGAGGTACCTCTACAGGAGTCACGGAATATTCATCCCCAATGACGTAAGGGTTCCCATCTATCCATAGAGCATCAAACAGACAATATATATGAACCTTTATAGTCATATAACTTATAAATTTATAGATCCGACCTCCACATTCACCCAAATGCTCCTTAATACTTTTATCCGTTTTATACATAAGGAGAAGATTGTGGAATTTCGTAATTTCATCCATTACAACCTTTTTAATTAGGTTTGTATAAATTATATCAGCTTCAATATGCCTTTCTGGATCTTCGTACATACGTTGTTTTATTCTTAAAATGGCGTCCGACATTCTGACCCTAAAAATGACGCCGGGATTCATCTGATCGGGCATAATTCCGGGCTTTTTCGTTGACGTTGAGAATTCTAAGATCCTGTCCTTCACTGGTTCGGGGTAGACGTAGTGATGTGGTCTCTCTCGAAGTTGCGGCCCGAGCAACGTGTTAAATTTTCTCACATTCTGCAGCAAAAAATGGTCTTGTCAATGTGGCTGGTATGGGCAAATTTGTGGCTGTTTCTTTTGTAATTTAGACACGGATACACTTTACTGGGTCTAATGTCACTTCTCACTTCAAAGTTTATCAAATTATGAATAGTTTTTGGATAAATATTGAAAAAATTTTTAGTTTCGAGTCTTTTATGAATACACCCGCGGATTGCGATGTAATTTTTTTTTTAAACAATATTGCTTGCGACTTCTTTTGTGGCTAAAACAAGATAACATTGGTAATTTTTTTTTGTAAAGTAAATGTAATGGGGATCTTGTGGCTTTATAATAGTTACGCTAATCTATTAAAACCTAAGGTCAGTATAAAATAAGGCAAAACGTCGATCGCGGTTGTAATATAAACACCTAACAATCGTTAGTGGTCGTCGGAAGACTTAGAAGCTAGAAAAGATGGCTTTAATAATGTGACTCTTGTGACAGGCTTTATGACGACATGACTGTTGCTTTGTGTTTAAAAAAAACAAATGTCAAAACTAACCCTCGCTCGCCGCTTGATGCGGTTGTGTTCTGGCGCGGAGTCCTGCTTGTAGTTATTCAGGTATTGGTCGTACTTGCTGAAGTCGAATGGAGACCAGGGATCTATACCCGAGTCACCCTGAATATCTGATGGTTCATCCTGAAAATTATAATAGTATTTTATTTCTTCGCGTCGCAAAAGGACAAGGAGGTATTTTTTGCGCGGAACCCTCATTCTTTTTATAAAATAAAGCCTAGCCTAAGATACTCGTACTCGTTGGACGGGGCACATAGCTCGTAGAACAGTAGCCTTAGCACGAACAACTTGCGAAAAAGTATTCGTATCGTCATGGAGACCAATTTGTATGAGATATGGACCAGCGCCTCTATCGTGACGATACGAATACTTTTTCGCAAGTTGTTCGTGCTAAGGCTACTGATGGCCACTGGGGCAGAAAGGTTCTAGATTGGAGACCACGCACCGGAAAACACAATTAGCGTTCATTACAGTTATCTGATCTTATGACCATGTCTTGACTCTGCTGCCCTTTTCCCCTCTCCCCACACATATGTAACTCTCACCTTTGCGTGCGGTGTCTTCTTAGGACTCATCAGATTGACCGGTTGCTCGTAAAGTTCATCTTTAATCTGCAGATAAAATTTGATAAAGATTAGGTTGACACGCAAACGACACCTTATCCCTCCAGTACGTAGCAACATTTATCGCGTGCTACAATAGAATGAAAAAAATCTGGATACAAAAAGAAAGGCCACTTTATCTTGGAAACGAACAAAATAAAGGATGCCTTGCCATCTCAGGCTATGCAAGAGCATTTTAATATTATGTTAGATCGAGAGGATTATAGTAAGTTGTGACATCACAAACTAATTTGCGATACAAATTTTATAGATACCAATTCTCGTTGAGCGGAAAGGGACCACCAAACACATCTTATGCCGGCTGTACATGCTCGCCACGTGCCTGTCGTCGCCGCGTAGAGGTTCGACACAAGGACACACCATGTACACATTCGTACTCTGCTAACTCGGCCTGTCTCGTAGTGCCTCGACGAGCGTGTAGAGCCGGCATTATATTATCTAAGAACTTTATTAGCCGATTTAAATTATTTCTACAGAATAGATTGATTTTACTTTATATTTTTCAGTTTTCAATAAGTCTCCGTATGTATGAACTTCTGCTTACGGCCACGAGTCTATAGGCCACCGAGCTTTATAATTATACTCTCCCCCATGCCGAGCCAGTAGCTTTAAATTCGCCTCTAAATAATTTAACCCAGATACAGCCGTCTCTAGCTGTTCCCCCAACAACCGCGAGGCCGAGGTCGGAGTCCCTTTAGGGGACGCCCTTAGCTGCTGTTGCGTAGTTGATAAGTTGCTCCTGGTTCGAAGCATTCGGTGGCTCGCCACCAACTCCGGTTGCTCGCTGTGGAGATTCCCTGAATCAACAGCCTACGTCCTTACATAAAAAAATATGCTCTTTGAGGCCCCCTTTTAGCACGGATAATATTATTAAAATAGTTAGTTAGTCCTTACGTTCGGATAATCGAAGGCCAAACTTGCATAAGGATCTGAAGTGACCGACGTCACGAAGAAATATATCTGTAAACGTTTATTTTATCGATTATGTTGGTAAATGAGCAAACGAGCCACCTGATGGTAAGTAAATAAGTTATCGCCGCCCATGGACACCTACAACACCAAATTTGCTGATGCGTTACCTGCTGCAGACTACCAGAACCGCAGCAACCGAGAGGGAACTAATTCGTGGTAAATAATTAGGCTTAACAACTGAACTGCTGGGTTAAGTCGCGCTTGCCGCGATTAATCTGAGGATAGGTGACATCCTTATAATATCGAGACCTCCCCATGCCTGGAAGAACATGTAAAGCCGTTGCTCCCGGCTGTTATACTCATACATAAATGACTATCGTTATTGGTAGTTAGGAGCCTAAAAGGCCTAACAACCAGTCTATTTATTGGATATCGGTATTGTTCAGAATTTTAGTTGCGGAGGTCTGGGGGATTACTCTTGAACTCAATTCCGATACATCGACATTGGAGTTGTGCCAAGTTTCGTACTCTTAAATCCGAGACTAGCGCCAAATTGTTTCAATATTACGCGGTGATTGAGTGAAGTGATAGGATTGGGAAACGACCCAACCATTGGCCAATCAGGGATGCCGATACAAGGATAACGGATTTGTGCTCAAGAGTACGAAATTGCCCGACAGCCAAATTGACATTGGAATCGGATCACTTTTGGATTGGTATTGTATTGTTTTCAAGAGTAAGCCTACTGTAGTGTTTGCCTACCAATGGGAAAAAGGCGTGCGTCTTCCAGTAATAATGCAATCTTACCAGTAAAAGCTGGAAGTGGCCCAGCATTATCCACCACTATTTCCTCCAACTCACCCGCTAAAGAGCTACTGAAACCTCAGTATACCAAAATAATAACACCTGGGTATAAACAATATGGCCCAATTATTTTATTTTATACTTCGGTAATTGGCAATTAAGGTTCTATAACCTATTAGAGCAGTGATAGCTTAGTGATATGGCTGTCGGACTGCCAAGTCAAATGTCTCGAGTTCCAATCTAAGGCACGCACCTCTGGCTTTTCCGATTCATTTGCGTACATATCTATTAAATTAGAAATATCACTCGCTTAAAAAAAAAATGTTACAGTTATATAGATGAAGGTCTAACATATTCTAACTAACTTAAAATCTGGTGAATACATAAATACTTTTTGGACCGTAAAAAGGGAGAAAAGTAAATTAAAATAAAAGACAAGTAAATAAGACGGTCAAAATTTCTAAAATTTTTAATAAAATATGAGTATTAACAAGATTTATATTAAAATTATGTGTTAGCTCATCAGAAATATTGTTCCGATTATACGAATAGTTAACTACAAAGGAAAAACGTGTGGCACTCGGGGACTGCCGCGGTAAAGCTATTGCATAGCGTTTTTTATCAACTTATGTAATACAACCAATGCCACCTAAAAGCGGGTTGCTGAACTAAAGAGACAAGCGTGTTTCTCTTTAGTTCAGCAACCCGCCTTTAGGTGGCATTGGTTTTTATCAACTTATGTAATACAACCAATGCCACCTAAAGGCGGGTTGCTGAACTAAAGAGACAAGCGTGTTAGGTTTTTTTTGTTACGGAATTTCTGGATTCGGTCCCCACGCTCAAGGCCCGCGATAGAAGCTAGGCAATAGCTTAAAAAATTATTAACAATATGAAGGTTTTTCAACTGTAATAATTTGCAGGTGGCATATTAACCGGGCGTATTATTGTGGAAGTCTTTGGAGGTAGTGGACCTCTTGGCTGATATAATGATGATGACGATGATGTTAAATGAAATTGGTACTCAAAAATACTTATGTAGGCTAGTTGCTGCATTTTTTTAAATTCGTGATAGGCTTACGCTTGATCGCCAGTTCGCCTGATGTTAAGCGACACTGCGATCTACGATGGAGGATGCTTGCTTAGAAAAAACCAATTCACTCATGATTTAAGGACACTCAGATTATATCTATCGGGAAAGACCCACTCGGGAAGCGCATTCCACATTTCAGCGTTACGCATAATAAAAGTGAACTTAAATAATTTCGTTCGGGTTTTTGGAATGTCCACCATGAATCGATGTCGCTATTTCGTGATTCTGGTCGTCCGATATTAGAAAGGGCTAGGGGGGATAAGATTGTGAAGATCTGATGCACAGTCTCCGAAATGTAATCACCAAGAATCATTTCTATAATTTCTTGAGGGTTAGGTAAAAAGGGTTAGTAGATCTATGTATGCACGGAGCAAGATTCATCTTAAGTTCAACCCATTTAAAACAAAACGTAAACTTGGTAGTCTTGGAAAATGCAAGAATTCTTTATAATAAAAGAAAAAATACCATAATCTCAGTAACATCTGCGCACGGCGTGTCCCTACAAAGGTTTTATGGGGACTCATTGAGGAATTTTAAATTAGGTTCTTTGATGGTGTTCAATCAATCTTTATTTGATTGCTTTCAGGACGCGTTTCTATCAAATGATAACGTCATAACTGTGCCAATGTGTAGATCTATTGAGCACCATTAAAGAATATCTCTTTTACCAAGCCAACGTGATGACTGGGCACGGATTGGTCATTAAAAAAGTTTTATGACAATCGGCGCTCATGTCAAATCACGCAAGAAATTTGGCCAGTATGATGCAGAAAATATGATTAAGAGTCTACGAGTAGATAAATACTAACATCTAGTACTTAACTTAGTTTTTTGTGCTTAGATCTTCAAGATTTGGAAGGAGATAGGTACAAATGACGTAAATATCCTCATCAGTGATTTCCGCCATTTTATTTTAAAATGTAATCGAATATTTGGCGGGAAATTTTATGCAATGACAATTCATTTTATTCTACCTGTAGGGTGGCCTTAGTTCAGCAGAGGAATTCTTTTCGCCGATATAATGGTGATGAATACTAATTTATGATGACATTCCAAACTGATTGCGGTTTGAGAAAGAAATGTCTAATTTAACCTCAACCGTCAGCACCAGAATCAGTGGCGAACTAATGGTAGGGCGAAAGGGGCGGTCCGCCCCGAGTCGCGGTCCTAGAGGACCCCAAAACTCCAGAAATCCTTTTTGGTCAAACTCCTAGCAGATTCATGATTGCATTTGATTTTTTTAAACCTTCTATAGGTTCAAGCAAAGCGTATCAATAACGAATACTTTAAAGTTTAAAGTACTTCTTGTACGGGAATCAATTTTACTACGGGATTAACTCGGAAATCGCAACAAAAGATTCGTCTAATTCCTCTATTTATCTCCGCACGCGTTATGACTTACATTAGGGCTCTATGTATTATGACTCCATTTAGTGTTTCCGCCCCGGGCCCTCGAGGGGCTTAGTCCGCCACTAACCAGCCTTGAACAATTTTATGAACCTCAACTTTAGGTGTTGCTAGCGAAAAAATATATTGTTTTGTAGTAAGTACTTAATTTTATCTTTAGTAATAGGATTTTTGCTAAAATATATAATCTTGAATCTTGTTTTCACCTGACTTTGAAAAAATGAGGGGTAATGAGTTTACAGTCTATAAGTATCTTTAAACCAGTAATTTCGAAGAGGCCCATTATCCAGCAGTGGAGCGAAACCTAGGCAAAGATTATGGGCTGGTGCATAACACTGTGCTTATAGTTGGGAGGTGTTGTGTCTCCAATCTTTTTGTCGATCTTCTCCAGTGGGTTAGCGAGTTGGATTCTCATCGTCAGCGGATCACGCCAACTATCAAGAAAGTTTGGTATTTGTGAATCGGACTCTGCGAAAACAAAACAATATTGTCGTATTCTGTTGGATATTAAACCTACTTAGGGCCAAATTTTCCAACGTTTAAACTGAGGAATAAAATTGACGTTTGACAGATTTTGTATAGAAAAACTGTCAAATATTCGAATTTATTCCTCCGATAAAGATAACTGGCGATGGAAAAATCGACCGTTAGTTATGCAAACAGATTTGCTGGCGATAATACTTGATATTACGCTGACAACTATAGGTGGAAAAGGCAGATAAAATAAGATGGTGCTATATGATGTTTTCGAAACAATCGAAGTGTTTTGGAACTTGAGATTCGCTCTGAAATCCCCATGATAAACGCATATTTCTATTCAATTTCGCGATATTCAGATATATACTTGAGTATATTATATAACATCGTTCAAATTCAAATGTTTTTATTTCAAATAAGCTTTTACAAGCGTTTATGAAACGTTATGATTCTAGTTGCACGGTTCCAAAAGGTTGATCCTATGGAGAAGAATCCGGCAAGAAACTCCATGGACACTCTTTTGAAGTGTGTGTGTGAGGTGGAAAATAAATGGTGTTACAATCTTCACTGATACAATGTTGCGACATGAGGATGTGTGAACATTGAATGTCAAAGTTGGACCAAAGTCGATAATTACTAGAAGGTTCTCAGTGTTTGAGAACATATTATGAATACCCACAATTCTTCGGTATGTTTAGGTCAAGGGCGAGCCTATTGCTACTAATGGGGCACAAAATCCAGACTCCGAGCAGCAAGGAACTGAGAATTTCATAGATACTCAATACTCAATTCGTTTATTGCACTCCACAATGTTAACAGGTGTTAAAAAATAAATATAAAAGTATCAATCATGGACCCTGTCGGGCACGGCAATCTAGGAGAGAGGAGGAAGGCTTATGTTTTGTCGTGTATAATATAGTATCTACGTATATTATTTGGTAATTACCATTTCTTTGCTGGCTCATCCAGGTTATTGTGTTATCAAGTAGATTATTGAGTTCTTTATTTATATTTATATTATTTTTACATGAGATTAATAGAGAGATATCGTCGGCAAACAAAACACAAGGAGCCTGTATATTTTTAGGTAAGTCATTGATATAGATGAGAAACAAGAGGCATCCAATAACACTACCCTGCGGAATTGAGGCATTGATAACTTCTGTATCTGATCGAATGTTTTTTATTTCCCTAGTTTTTTGATTGAAGAATTCAATTTCTACTTGATGCTCTCTGTTTTTTAAGTATGATGCAAACCATTCGTGTGCTTTGCCACGGATTCCTATTCCATGTAATTTATTTAATAGGATTTTAAACTGAACTTTATCGTACGCTTTAGACATATCTAATAAGACGCCTATGGCATATTGTTTATTATTTATAATGTTTAGAGCCTCCTGTATATATTTGTAGACAGCCAGGGTCGTTGATCGGCTTTTTCTAAACCCGTTTTGGGATTCGTCAAAGATATTATATTTTTCACAAAAGGAATAAACACGATTACTCATGGCTTTTTCAAAAATTTTCGAGGCTGTAGGTAGCAGGGCTATAGGGCGGTAGTTGTTGGGATCTGTTCTTGCACTTTTTTTGTGAATAGGTTTGATTATTGCTTTTTTAAGTAGGTCAGGGAAAATTCCTTCTTCAAAAGATTGATTAATTAGAAGATAAAATGGCAGTGTTAGTTCTTCTGCACAACGTTTGATTAAGAGAGGTGGAATCTCATCGACACCATGACTTTTTTTGCTTTTTAAGCTTTTGAGTAATTTATTTACTTCCCAAGCATCGACAGGACTTAGGAACATGGTATTTTCCGTAGGTGAAAATGCGGGAGTTAAGTTCGGTATATTTGCACTTTGTGATGAATTAATTTGTCCGATAGACGCAAAAAACTTGTTAAATAATTATGTTGGCTACTAACTAGTTTAGGCTCGGATGATGTTGCATCGTTTATTTTTAGTTCTATATTATGTTTTTCACTTTTTATTTTTTTGTTTGTTTGTTCATTTATAATACTCCACATTGTTTTTACTTTATTGTTGGACTTTTTTATTTTATTTATATTCTGTAGTTTTTTTGAAGCATTTACGGTTTTTTTTAATATTTTTTCGTATTTTTTGTAGTATTCTGTAAGAGTAGGATTTGTGGTTTTTAGTGTAAGTATTTTTAAGAGTCTTTTATTTTTGCAAGAAAGTTTTATTCCCTTTGTAAGCCAGAGTTTTTTATACCTATTTTTTAATTTAATATTTTGAATTGGTATGCATTGGTTAAGAGTTTCTATTAATATTTTATTAAAGATTATATAGTTTTCATTAATATTTTTGTCTTTGGTTATTATTTCTGACCATTTTAGTTTATTTAATTTATGTTTAAATTGTAATATGTTCTTATTGTTATACAATCTTTTCTTTACGAACCATACGGTTTGATTTATTTGATGATGTATTTTAGTATGTATGATAGTCCCGTTATGATCAGAAAATCCAAGCTCTTTTACAGTGGTATATATAGTGTTATCATTAAAATTTGTAAATATTAGATCTAAACAAGTAGACGTTGTTTGAGAAATTCGCGTAGGTTCTTTAATATGCTGTGAAAATTTATATTCTAACATGAGATCCAGAAATTGGTTCGTTTTGAAGTTATTCTCTAAAATATTTATATTAAAATCTCCTCCTATAACTATGTTATATTTATAATATTTATTATTTATATATTTAAGTATTTTTATCATTTGGCTAGAAAAACCCAATAACTGCTCAACCTGGGAATCGGTAGCAGTCACACTTATGACCACCAGAAACGCAAATGAATTCTTACCTACGTAGATAAACAAAATCTAAGAAGCAACTGCGTTTGGAAATGAAGGATCTATGTAATGTGATGTGGTAAGATGGATGATATATTTGAATGATTGTCTTACTTTTAGAGGCACCCGTCTTTTCGTTATCTTTCACTTTTTTCTTTCCCTGGACAGGAGCTTGGGCTTCTCGAAGACGATTTCTGCAATGCTCGCAAATTGGATCGTCCTTGTCTATAAAAAAAATAAAGGAGTCGAAGTCAAGATCTATGCCTCGTATAAATTATTGTGTCAAAATCGTCATTCAAAGATTTGAAAATTCTTGATTTTTGACAGTATTTCCTTCCAAAGCCGTGTCATGTCAGTAAACCAATAGGATTGCCAGGCCCTAAAATAAAAAATCTGGACACAGATTTGTATTTAGCCGGACATTCTGCCATAAAAACTGCTTTTTAAAAGAAAAAAGATTGTATACTTTTATTTAAGTACGTATAAGTCGCACGCGCGCTTTCGTTCGGCGAGGCGGGGTTGACCAAAAGTCTAACAAATGCCAGGACAAGGCCGGACAGGCCGGTCTTGTTTCTATTTGGCGGGACACGATTGTAAAAAGTTAGACAATTGGCTCAAGCTGAAAAATCTGGCAACCCTAATTGGACGACCATGAAAAAAATATCGAGCGTGTCACAGAGTTACGTAGTCCCGTTTTATTCGGAAAAAAGGATGTATATGTTTTCGAACGATAAAACTGTCACAAAACACTGACAATAATTCACCCGTAACTCATATTTGCTATAATTAATCTCAGTTATTGCAATATATTCATAAAATTATTCTAATTAGTAATAAACCCGCGTAGCCCACCCGAAAAACAATTTTTTTTATATTTCGGAGACCTCGCTCTTCGCAAATAGCGGCAAATTCACACGAGATAGCCCTCATTCATGCGTTGTCATCTTGAATTGAAACCTCATGTCAGCTGTACAGGAAACACTACGAGACAGGCCGAGTTCGGGTGTGTACATGGTGTGCTCTCATGTCGAGCCTCTATGCGACAAGAGGCATGCGAGGCGATGAGACGAGACGAGCGTGCACAGCCAGCATAAGTTGCTAAGGTGATGGCGTTCGAAATTCAAATTTTATACACAACTAGCGGCCCAAACGCGGTTTCACCCGCGTTGCCCCATTCCTAAGAGCCGTAGCGTAATGTTAAATAGCTTAAAACCTTCCTCTTGAATCACTCTATCTATTAAAAAAACCGCTTCAAAATCCGTTGAGTAGTTTTAAAGATTTAAGCATACATAGGGACGGACAGACAGCGACAGCGACTTTGTTTTATACTATGTAGTGATGATGATATTGGTATCGTCCCACCATAGAGCTGATCTGCCCTGCGATCGTTTGACATCCCTCGGCCAACATTCGGATAGCTTTGATCCTCCTAAGATCGTCTCGTCTTGCCAAGTGCCCTGCCCATCTCCACTAAACCGTTCGACCGCTACGTCAATAGTTCAAAACAGAAAAAGCGTGCCCTAAGCGCCAAGTTCCGAATTTCCTTCACTGAGCAACAATTGTTTATAAACTCTGTTCCAGAAACAAAATCTACATGTTTCTGAAGCAAATCATTTTGTTTCTGTAAACACTACGTGTTTATTGGTATGTTACGGTGCACTTGCATCAGGGAACACAGAAATAAATCAATTGCGCAACAGGTGCATGCGAGTGCGGACGTGTCTAAACATTTTGTTTCTAAACATGGCTGTAGTGTGTGACGATGAAACTGTTTTTAAATTAATAGAACTGTTTGAGAAAAATGTTTTACGTGGGAGTGCCATGCTTCGGAACGAATGGGCCGGCTCGACCGGAATGATACCACGGCCTCACAGAAGACCGGCGTTAAACATCGCTTGCGTTGTGTTTCGCCGAGTGAGTGAGGATAGCGGAGGCCCAATCCCCTTTTAAAAGGTCGGCAACGCACTCGTGACTCCTCTGGTGCTGCGGGTGTCCATGGGCGGCGGTGATCGCTTACCATACCAAAACTGACTGTGTGGCCGGAAGAGTTTCCGAATCATTGTTCCTGGAAACATCTACGTGATGTTTCAGGTAAACTGTGAATCGGAAACATTGTTTCTCAGTGAATACATGGCTTTAGAAATCTGTCACCCAGTCGTGACCGTGGCGAGCTGGACACATATTGGTTTGTCATTTATACAATGTCTGTAGCGATGAAAAGGTTAAATCTCGTATGAAAAACGATGTGAGCTTTACCAGTTCTTCTCAGTAGGTTCATCTCGAATTTCGGCCAGTCGACGTCACTCATACGTCTAACCTGCGTCTTCCTCGTCATCAGCATGGACTGATTGTAAAACTGGTTAACCATTCTTATTGGCTTTGAAGACACATTCTATAAAGATACGACGTTCACTGTTAAGGCGGATCGTTCACCTGAGCCCGCCAGATTCAAATTTCAAGTGATTTTTCGCAGTTTGTAGGTTTATAACAAGTTCTAGATTCATGTCATTAGTAATCGCGACATTATACAACATTCACAACTGAGAACTAAAACCTTTACAAATCCTTATCAAGCCAAAAACTTGCCAAAAACTGTGTAATTGGTCAAAATTCACATTTTACACTACTTTTAGCTACAATAATGATTTTTAAACAATGGTTTTAGTTCAACATTGTGAATGTTGTATAGTTAATGTCGCGATTATTACTGCCATGAATGTAGAACTTATTAAAGACCTAAAAACTGCGAAAAACCACTTGAAATTTGAATTTGGCGGGCTCAGGTGAACGATCCGCCTTAAGTTCTTTATTGCATTCATTTGTTACATTAGTACCCCATTAGTCTAGTGGCCCCACTGCTACGTTAGATGTGATCCCGATAGGTCTTCCCCGATAGATACGAGTATAATCTGGGTGTCACTCGTGTTTAAAACACGAGTGAATCGTTTTTATCTAGGTAAGCGTGCTCCATCGTAGATCGCAGTGTTACTTAAAATCAGGCAAACAGGCGGTGAAGCGTAAGCTTATCACGAATTAAAAAAAAGATGTCCTGTGTTCGATCCCCAGGTCAAGCACTGTATTGGGTTTATCTATGAAATTCTCGTAGTAGCAGCCGGAGTCTGGATTTGTTCCCGTTTGGCAACAGACTCGCCCCCTATTATATGGGACCTAAAACATACCGACGAACTGTGAATGTACATTAGTAGATACCTCTGCCTAACCCTTCGGGAAATGCAGGCGTGATGGTATGTATGTTATGATAATACATTATATATCATCATCATCAATCATATTATCAGCCAAAAGACGTCCATTGCTAATCAAAGGCCTGCCAGATATATGCCCCCTTCATCCAAAGACCCGTATATCTCGTTGGAGGTCTCCACTCGAGAACCTTTCTAGATCACAGCATTTTTTTTTCTTAGGAATTTTATGACCTGGTAACTTAGACCTCAAAAGTCATGTTTTTTTTTGTAGTTTAAAACACATTACTTTATCCACAGTAAAACAGTGGAAACTTCACTAAGGCTTCGATGGAGTTTAGGAGGGAACACAAAAGTCACGAATTCCAATTTTATATCATTTGCCTACACTCGCACACGTTCACAAACACTTAATGGTTAACTATCCACTATCACATAAAAACTTCGGGGAAACACAAGTTTTGGAAAATAATATACTCCTAAAACCGACATAGTGCACATTTTCCCGCCTAAACTCTCACAACATTTCAAAATTATGTCACAGTAGGGTCGACTCGACTGTAAGCGTCTGAAGTTAGCCGCTCAAAACGGCTGCACTGGTGCCTAAACACTTATGTATTTCAGTGTGTTTGTACAGAAATATTAAATCATTAATGACAATAATTAGGAATACGATACTTCACGATTCAAGTTGTATTTACACCGAATTTATATAATTAAATTTACCAATGCAAAACCACTTGCGAATAACTTCAGACGCGCACAGTTAATTTCACCGTAGGCACTCTAGTTTTAAAATATTTGACAGTTTACCTGTCTAATTTGACACAATGAAATAGCAATATCATGTTCTTATCAGCTTACCTGAATTCGAAACATTTTGCTGAATCTCGTAAGAACAGAAATCACTAACCCACTAGTATTTAACTATGGAAACTATTGATTTTATATGAATTTATTATCGAGGGCCTCTTTTATTCGGTTCAAAAAGGATTAAAATAAAACTGATGTTTATCGTGGAAGTCACATTGCGTAAATCCGTACTGAGAAAAAATGTCAAATTTCAAATGTCGTTCTAGAATAGAATTTAGAAAAATAAATGTCGTAGTTGCCAGTAGCTTCTGGTCATGTCGCCATGGAGTCAACCAATAGAACTGCATGGTTTATATTTCATATTCCGATTTAATTCGGTATCTCTAACTAGGGTGGTTGTTGGGATTTCGATTTTGATTCGGTGTTTTTTCCATGGGTCGACAGTTAGTAAAAACGGTTCCATCTAGTTAAAAAAGTTTAAGATCTATTTACACAATTAAAATAAATAGTACCTACCATTGATAAAATATTAGTAGATAGGTAAAGCCACAAAAACTTTTTAAAAACTACTAAAAACTTTCTTTATTACAAGGAAAATCATTCAAAATATATATTATGTAGGTATGCGTATGTATTTAATAAAATATTAATAATTATTAATGCCGAATAACATAAGTTCAAATTAAATGGAAACTTTGAAAAAAGAACGGGTTTTGTGTCGAGAATTTTAGAGATGAAAGCATTCTTTTTCTTATTTGAGCCAAGGTATTGACTTCACAGCCACGTAGCCAACGTATACATAATCGATTCACGAGGTCAAGCAACTTTACTCAAATATTTTGTATTGGTCACTTCATTCGCGCAATTTTGGTGGCTTTTTTCTAAGAATTATAAGGAATTAAGTTGTTACCATAATCGAATTTATTGTCTTATATGTGTTGGTGTGCTCTCCGAGGCACGGAAGGGTCTCGACGTGCTTACAGTGACTTGATCCATAGACTGACCTCAGGAAGAGCAGCTTATACTTACATGCAGATTGATAAATTTGATCATCATGCTACTTAGGAAATTATACTTTAGCCACGAGCTCCTTTTTATAGTTTCGTCTCGGGTACAATCGGTACATACATTATGATGGCAAATAAATAGATACCATGGGCTCACCTATTGGACCTAAATGCATGGGAAATTACATGGGACCTAAACATACCGGCGAACTGTAAGTGACTGGGTGGACATCGTGTACATTAGTGCACTTAGAAAGAAAGAAAAAAAGCGTTTATTTTGTAAACCACATCATGAGACCAATGCCAGATTACATTATTTGGAGTCCTTAAAGGCACTTCTGCCTAACTCTTCGGGAAATACAGGCGTGATAGTAGGTACCTATAATGTTTTAGTACCTACTTAGGTTAAATAAGGTCATTGAACTAAGTAGGTAGGTACCTATAATTTAATCGGTTTGGTATTTAACGGCCATTTTCTATATCCAATCTGTCGATACATTTGCTTACTAGAGATAGAATTTTGACATAAGCTCCATATAGCTACTGTCAAAATTCTATCTCTAGTAAGTAAATCTACTGACAGACAGGATAAAGAAATCGGCCGCAAATCTCACACTAGGTACTACTATTAGGAAGATAGGTTAACCTACCTACCATACCATAAATGCAAAAGTTTAGATTAGAAGACACGAGAACGGCTGAACGGATCTTTATGAAATTTGGCAGAGAGATAGATTATAATCTATATTGTGTAATAGCACACACCTTTACTTACCTACCTTTTATCCAGGTCGGACCCAATCCTGAAGTCCACGCGAACAAAGTCACGGGCAGAACCTAATTTAGGATAATCAAACCCGTTGCCCGGCGATGCGTGATTTAGAAAGATTTTTGCGCAGTCTGCGAAAAATAAACCAGCAGATCAACTAAACGTCATTTCATTTTGTAACAAGAGGGTAACAATGGTTAATCCTCGATTCCTTGGTCAGTCATTAACTTTGACATATCAAAACATGGCCGCCGCATAAAATAAACAGCATCAGTGAAGTGCGGCCAGTTCGCGCCTTCGCGTTGTCCGTCGCGCGAATTGACCCTGACAAACGAGGAAAATAAGCTAAGAAATACATAAACCGGCTTCCAAGAAGTTTGTGTACTTGATAAATTATGTTCTAATAGTGTAAAGTTAAGTTTTTTACATAATCTTCGCACACACAGGACAAAAAGGTGGGTGACGTTTTGTTTTTTTAACGAATTTAGTTCTGAGGAAGGTCACTTTAAATAAAACAGGGATGTGATTTTTGTTTTGGTTTTTCTGTAGACTTGCATTACTCTTTAAAATCTTTTCAAAATATTTACTATACCTACCTATGATTGACTCGAAGCATTGAGATAATCCACAGAAGATTTAATCCCTAAACCTGGATTCAGGATGAATACCAAATTCCTGTACCTACCTACATAATAAAAAAGATACCTATATCATTAAAATTATGTAGATACACATGTAGTTACCTACTTTATTAAGAATTATAGTACCTGCCTACCATATCACTTGTAATTTTATGATGTAAAAAAATATAATAATAATAATATTAGGTAAAGTATGTAAACGCTTCAACGATTAACTATAATCGTGATTCCACGGATCGAAAGGTTATCGTACGTAATAAAATAAATAAGTAGGTGCTTCGTTAC
This sequence comes from Acronicta aceris, assembly GCA_910591435.1. Lineage (NCBI taxonomy): Eukaryota > Metazoa > Arthropoda > Insecta > Lepidoptera > Noctuidae > Acronicta > Acronicta aceris. The sequence goes on along the minus strand of OU342786.1, from coordinate 3,229,528 downwards.
CTATTTTGTTAAGCTGATCAATTACATATTTGTTCTTACTTACCTTCAATCAAAAAAAGATACATCGCGAGTTTTTCATTTTATTGAACAGAAATTCAATTAATTAAGTTACGTTTAAGTCTAATATTCAGATTCAGAGACAAAAGTGAATCTAACTTGCTAAACCTTGCTTGCTTGGAATTTGACTGGTTGGCGACTACCCTTACTTCGGGTACTAGTAGGTATTATTATTATCTGTGCTTCGGGTATATGTATTGACTTTTACGAGTAAGAGGCCAGTTCCCTATCGGATGTTGCATCTCTGGCAACGTATCAGCAACACTTCTGGTGTGGCATTTGCCGACATAAATAAAACATGTTTATAAAATCATAATTCAATATCCTAAAGCTTTATTTAGAATACTTTCATTTGGTCTGGTCTGTCTGGGTCAGTGTGAACGAACCCTTAGAGCGGAGGTTTTTGCTTGGCTCGTCATCATAATTAAACAAGTCCAAAATTGACTATTTTGACAGTTAGGCTTACTTTTATACTGTGTAAATAACTCAGAGGAAAGACAGACTTGACCGGGCAAAAATATAAACCTGTCTTTTGTCTCGTTCTATCTTATGACATGAAAAGGATTTAAGAATGATACAAATTATCTGAGGTAATTATGTACAGGGTATTGTTGGTTTTTGACAGATTGGTATAACACAAATCTGTCAATGCTTAAGTCATTGAACGATCATGAATAAACAGATTTGGGGGAGTTTAGGCGGGAAAATGTAAAACTAAGTGCACTTTGTCGGTTTCATAGTATTTTCCAAAACTTGTGTTTCCCCGAAGTTTAATGTGTAATTATAGTGGATAGATAACCATTAAGTGTTCGTGAACGTTTACGAGTGTAGGCAAATGATATAAAATTGAAAATCGAGACTTTTGTGTTCAATCCAAAACTCCATCGAAGCCTTTAGTGTAATTTCCACTGCTTTACTGGGGATTATTCTGTATACTAATAAATATTAGTACTTGTTTACTCCGTATACTTGACACTGGCAAATACACAAAAAGTGTGGCGCCATATCCCATGACAGGATTAAAAAAACAGACTAGGGGGCCAATGGCCACTTTTAGGGCAGTATGTTCAGCATTGAACAAACAACGAGGGTAGCTATGTACCATGTAAGTTGCTCGTAGATTTTGTCTTTGTGAGGTGAGCCACATTAATAACTTAAAAAAAGTGAAAATCTATTTCTGATCTGCACTTTTTTTCTGATACTATTCTCGCTGATCTCGTGCTATTCGTGCAAGACTGGTTCGTGCTGTAAATACGCACCTGTGACTGCTTTGTTTTTTAAATCAACTTAATTCTTCTCTCGTGTTTATGCTAACGAAGTTTTTTAATAAAATTTTTGTTAATTTTTACAAAACCACTGACCTTAAGCCAGTTTTTTTAATTAAGTAGATACCTATTAAGGAAAGAGATGAAGGCTTTTTCATTGTGTGAATAATTCAAATATTGAAGTAGGTTTCTCCGCGATGTTTACCTTCGTGTGTTAGTCAGAGCTGTATTACCCGACTACGAAAAAAGGAAGGGTAATGAGTTTAACAGTATATTTATGTATATATGTATCGTATGGATGTTCGATCCTAGCCCAAAAACTACCATGAGATTTTAGCAAATGAGGTGTCGATTGATTCCTCTTTGCAGTAAGATCATTGTAGGCTATGAATTTTTGAAAAAACATGACAGTATAGCCGGCAAAACACAAAAAAGGTGACAGAAAAAAATATATTTTAACAAATGAGATGTCGTAAGATTTGTCTTCATCCCCAAATAATGTTGAGTTCAAATTTATAACTCATAGAATAGAATGGTACAATGGACAGTCTTATCGTTAAAAGCGATAAGACCGTTTATATAAGGGTATATAAGGGTTATGCCAGGGCATTTATTTTTTGCCCAAAATGGCTGGGTAGAAACCCATCTGTACAGACAATTTTTGAATGGACTCGAGAGAAAGGAAAGGCGACGAATAGGTAGTCTGGCGAGGCACGCCAGTACGCCAGTACGCCAGTACGCCAGTACGCCAGTACGCCAGTACGCCAGTACGCCTATTTGGTGCACCCAAAAAAACTACTTAAAACACATAAATCATACACAAATTGTGATATTGTAAATACAGAATATACATACATAATTATACATAGGTACAGTATAAATATATTACATACTGTATACTTAATTATAAATAACATAACATAACATACCATCACGCCTATATTCCCCGAAAGGGTAGGCAGAGGCTTACTTAATGTAAGAAGCAGTGATAGCCTAGTGGTATGACCGTTGGACTGCCAAGTCAAAGGTCTCGAGTTCGAACCCAAGGCACACACCTCTAACTTTTCGAAGTCACGTCCGTATTAAATAGTTAATTATCACGCTCTTAGGGCTTGTACACAAAACTGCGATGCGACGTCGCATCGTAAAAATCTACGAGATTAATCATTAAATTTCGAGGTAGATTTTTGTGATGTGACGACGGGCTTGTACACAAAAGAGCGATACGACCGACGTCGCATAGTAAAAATCTACCTCGCAATTTAATGATTAATCTCGTAGATTTTTAATATTCTTTGTTCTGTGGATTTTTACGATGCGACGTCGCATCGCAGTTTTGTGTACAAGCCCTTAAACGGTGAAGGAAAACATCGTGAGGAAACCTGCATGCCTGAGAGATTTTCACGATGGTGTGTGAAATCTGCCAACCCGCACTAGGCCAGCGTGGTGGACTATAGCATAATCCGTCTCATTCTGAGAGGAGACCCGTGCCCAGCAGTGGAACAGTACCTATAATGGGTTAATTATGTATGTATGTACTTAATGTACACCCACAGTTCGCCGGTATGTTTAGGTCCCATGTTATGCGAGGCGAGCTTATAGCCATTATCCGGGCACAAATCCAGACTCCGAGCTGCTACTGAGAATTTCATAGAAAAACCCAATAACACTTTGCTCGACCTGGGGATCGAATCAAGGACCTCTAGTGTAGCAGTCGCGCTTGGGACCACTAGACTAATGAGGCAGTCTTAAATGTGTCACCGTAAGGGCGATAATTTCATGGTACAAGTATAGTAATGCATATAAAGGTGTGAGGTATGTGAGGATCGTGCAGATATTGATGTAACAATTTGTGTAAGTATAGATAGATAGATAGAGTATTCTTGTAGAGTTGTATAATATGAATATATCCATGAAAATATTGTGCGACTGCTACACTAGAGGTCCTGGGTACGATCCCCAGGTCGAGCAGTGTTATTGGGTTTTTCTATGAAATTTTCTGTAGCAGCTCGGAGTCTGCATTTGTGCCCGGTGAATGGCTATAGTCTCGCCCCCTATAACATGGGACCTAAACATACCGGCGAACTGTGGGTGTACATTAAGTACGCCTCTGCCTAACCCTTCGGGGAATACAAGCGTGATGGTATGTTGAAAAAATATTGTGCCCGTGGTCTGAGCTTGTCATGCTCACTTAAATATCCTGCTGATGGTGGCGTTGTGTGTCGGGTCGTTTTATTCCCTACAATATGGTTGAGTCGAACCATGCCGATACACACGTCATGCTCGTGAACGGGTGCTGTCTGTCGGGACTGGTCGGCTCTTACATACTGTGGCAATCCCTTTCTTTCTAAATATAACACCTACTTATATACTGAATAAATCTTACACATCAAACTGCATAATTGTCAAACTATTTAAAACAAAGTTGTAAAGATTAATATTGTAATCATGTTTCTTTTAAAAGAGTATCTATTGGAGTTTCTTGCCGGCTCTTCTCCATAAGACCCACTTTTTGGAACCGTTTTTGACTTTTCAAAAGTACCTTTTTAATGGTCTAATTGAAATAAAACATTTTGACTTTGAATTTGACTTAAGCCGAGGAGTAAAAATAAAAAATAAATAAATATTTTTAACTTGTGATTTTATCTACGCAGTAAGTAGTTCGTAACGCCTAACTTGCAGATGCATACAATTATTTTGATCAAATAGTACATCCTACTAGCTGTTTCTTTTTTAATTAAAAAAGTTACATCTTTTTAATATCCAACCGGATCTTCGGAACATGAAAAATACATGTTTATATATATAATTCTTCTGTGAGTGTGTATGTCACTGAACTTCTCTCAAACGACTGGACCGATTTTGATGAAATTTTTTGTGTGTGTTCAAGGGGATCTGGGAATGGTTTAGATCAAACGACTGGACCGATTTTGATGAAATTGGGGATCTGGGAATGGTTTTGTCCGCTGTCCGCTGTATTTCGCTTTATACGTAGCGAAGCACGTACCGGGCTGCTAGTTTAGGTATAATATTGTTGTTGGCAAATAAACAAAAATAAAACAATCAATGCAAAAGCAGACGAAACTTTTTGCTGCTTGTAAAAAAATATGCACACACTTCACAGACATTAAAAAGGTCAAAAAAATATACTTCATGGTCATAGGATACTGGCTTCATTGGGTTTTTTTAATTTAACATAACATACCATCACACCTGTACTCCCCGAAGGGTTAGGCAGAGGTATACAAATGAACACCCACAATCCGCCGGTATGGTTACGCTCCACGTAATAGGGAGCGATTGCCATTTAACCGGGCACAATTCTAAACTCCGAGCTGCTACTGAAGTTTCATAAATATAATTCAACCCAATAACAGTTTGCTCGACCTTAGAATCGAACCTTCGTCTAAGTAATGATAATAAGTAATGATATCCACTTCTCTTTACTTCTCTCCACGCGATGTTTCTCAAATTCTCTGTTAGCATTTTATGATCCATACCGTTTTAATAACGGAACAGTAACGTATTAAAAACGGGTCTAAATTATGCGCATATCTTTCGAATGCCGCCGTAGTAGAAGCTTGTATAACGTGGAAAAGAAATTCGATAGTGCTGGCACACACGTCTTTCCTAATTTGCCAATGAGATTGTTGTGAGGAGTCACAGAGTCCTGGTTTTTTTTTTTTTTCAAAAATATTATACTTATCTATAGTATTGACTAGCTGTTGCCCGCGGTTTCACCCTTGTCCCAAAAGGATTAACTTGCTATATATTTTCCATTCCACGATAACTTTATCGGAGGAATAAATTCGAATTTTTGACAGTTTTTCTATATGTACAGTCAGTTGTCAGTTAAAATTTATCTGGCGATGGAAAAATCGGCCCTTACTAAAATAAATTTACAAGAGCATTAAATTTACTAGAAAAAAAATCAGACAAGTGCGAGTCGGACTCTTCCACCGACGGTTCCGTACAAATTTGATTACTTAAATAAAGACTAGGTATATTTTTTTTATTCGCGATAGGCTTACACTTTTTTTAATGATTTAATTACAGACGTATAGGTTTAAGATCTGTCCCTATACTATAGACAGTATAAGACAGTATTACTTGCCCAATTTCATAGTTCTAAGTCAACGGAACATACCCTGTAAATTTTGATTCCTGGAAGAGTGTCGAAATATACATTCTTTGCGGCATAAACGGCCGTATCTTTTTTTTTAGTTAACTTAGAAGTTTGATTTTTTCACAGCTTCAAGGGACCTGAGTATATGGCTTTAATTTTAACTCGATACCTCCACGCGTTCCCGAGATAAAGGGTCTTGACAGACGGATAGACGGACAACAAAGTGATATAAAGGTTCAATTTTTTTCTTTTGAGGTACGGAACCCTAAAAACTAATTTACAACATAATTATTTTAAAATCAGAACGCAACATTTTGTTCAAGAATTCACAGTTTCACACGAAACACGAAGTTTGCATAATCACTTTTGTACTGTTTAAATGAAACTTGTAAAATGCAATAAAACAAAAACAATTATTGTAGAATTCAAGCAATTATTGTTAACATTAGTCGTTATTATGTGTCTAATTGATTAACTGTAAATATAGTTGTTACGTGGAACCTTTTTATGGAACTATGTTGGTCTTGTTTGGTGGGATTAGCTGGGCCGATCGGTAGGATATAGGCGACACGAGACGCATCGAGTAACGGGCCTCTTAAGTGTGTGTGATGTAAGTGCCTTTTATACAGTTATAATGAAGTAGGATTGATTGAATCAACCGAACTTTATTTTTCGAACTCTGCAATAATTTAAAAATTACAAACATGGGTTTTATTTTATAGCTTTTGGTGAGCTCATAATTGATATTTTAAATATTTAAATGTACAAAACCTAACTACAATAGTTTTTTTTTTCATAATAATGAATTTAATTTCGGGACTCAAGATATTTTAAATAATAAATCTTAACAAAAAGTACATTTATTTATAATTTTATTATGTACCTATTTCAAAAAGAAAGAGGTTCTAATTAACCGTTTTACGATTTTTTGTGTTGGTAATAAAAATAATTATAAAAAAATGCGTAAATATAAAAATGACGGAAGGGGGGAATCCCATTTGATTATTCATGATTGTAATTGTGCATAAGAATACATCTGTCGTCACTGACATCATGACTCTAGGTGACCTTTTGATGCTAGCTATAATAACGTAAACATTTTCTATTAGTCGCGTTGAGGATGTTTTTTTAACTTACGTGCCATTAAAATAAATTAAAAAATTACATTTGTTATCAGTTCCTCTATTCCTAATATTTCTAAAGTTGTAATTTTTAATGATAGTTGTAAATACTGCCACTAAGACAAGTAAAATAGAACAAACTGTGTAAATCCAAATAGGTATTATTAATTTGGCGATGTGAATGTGTTTTGATTTTTTTTGTGTATAACCTATGTACTAATCCCGAGATGGTCCCATTAATTTATAAATCGTTGGTTGTGAGGCAAGTTTTTTTTAAATATTGCAAAGTTGCAACAAAAAGTTGTAATGACATTAGTAGTTTTTGGCGCGAAAACGAATTGTCATAATTATGGCCCAGTTTACACTACTCGATGTCAAACATATTAATCGATGCTTTCTCGAAGGCATTCTGTGTGATGATTTGAATTTTGTAGTAAACAGCATTCTATCAGATTTTTCCGGATTCACCGTCTTTAAATTTCGCCTATTCAGGGAAAACCTCGTCCGGGGATTTTAATGGAAATTATCTGATAGGCTTTGGTCTACAATTAAAAAAATGTGGAAACCCTAATGTAATTTTAATTAGACGGATAGCGGGACAGCCCCAACCTTTATTATGATGTTAATTTTAAATTACTCATTAATAAAGCAATTAAAAATATGTAGGTACCTACAATAATTATTACAAATGCCAGCAGGAAAATCATTTATGTATGTAATTACTAGATTTTGCCCGCGACTTTATTTGCTAGGACTTCAGAATTGGTCTCCATGCATCCAAAATTTCGCATTTTTATTATGATTTTATTTTTGTATAGTATTTTATTTTTATATTATTTTATTGAATTTGTGATTTTGTAATTATTATGAGTCTTTTGTAACTCGAGAATTAAGAATAAAAAAAAAATTGTAGTAAGATAATGAACAGAGTCTGCTGATATGGTTTTAGATCCTAAGTAAAATGAAGCGACGCTATTGCCGCTAACCGCAAACGAATCCAAACTCCGGGCTGCGGCTGCTAAGACTTTCATAGAAAAACACAATTTTGCTGGGCCTGGGAATCGAACCCAGGACTTCTTGTTCAGCAGCCCTAGCGACTAGACCAATGACACGGGTCACATATTAAAAAAAAACTAACTGTAGGGCCCCGCGGTTTCACACGCTAAAAAATATCGGACTTTCACCCCCGTAAGGGTTGAATTTTCAAAAAACCTTTCTTACTGTTCGTCTACAGTGCAAAAGAACATGGAAACTTTGGCAGTGATAGCCTAGTGGTATGACCGTTGGACTGCCAAGTCAAAGGTCTCGAGTTCGAACCCAAGGCACGCACCTCTGACTTTTCGAAGTCATGTGCGTATTAAATAGTTAATTATCACGCGCTTAAACGGTGAAGGCAAACACCGTGAGGAAACCTGCATGCCTGAGAAATTTTCTCGATGGCGTGTGAAGTCTGCCAACCCGCACTAGGCTAGCGTAGTGGACTATAGCCTAATCCCTCTCATTCTGAGAGGAGACCCGTGCCCGGCAGTGGGATAGTATAATGGGTTGATTATGTATGCAAACTCTCAGGGATCTACCTCTTGTAGTTTCGGCTGTGCGTTGATAAGTCAGTCAGTCAGGTTCTTCTTCTATATATATAAAAGTGTACGCCTCTGCCTAACCCTTATATTATATTATATATTATATTATGTTAAATAAATATTACTTATTTCGATTTTAGCTAACAATAGTTTCCACGTATCCTGACCGGAAATAATCAATATTTTTTAAGCCGATACAAATTACAGAACAATTGTATAATAACCACATAAGGTAAATCACATCCTGCGTAACCAGGAAAACTTGTTAGCAAAATAAAAATGATCTTACTAATAGTTAAATTCACACTTCGGTATAACTTGTAATTGAAAAAAAAACACTCCCGGATGTCATAACGAGGCCGATTCTGTTTTTTTTCAGCGTCAAACGATCTATTCCGTTTAAGTAACGGTTCCATTCTAGCTGATTTCAGCCATGTGGCTGATGATCTATAAATTGCAATCAATACTAATACTAATCGACTTTAATCAATTTTTTAGTACTAATATAACTCATCGCGTTTTTTTTATTTTAATCTGTGCTAAACCACAATTCACAGAGTTGTGTTGCACAGATCTCTTCACTGCTGAATGTCACAACACAAATAACTTGACATTGGCAAAATAGTCGCCACCGACACGTTCCTCCATCCTACTTATTATTGGCTGAATTGTTGTCATCGGCAAACATGCCATTATATAAAAAAAAAATGCCACAAGGAAAATAGAAGAAGTAATGGTTCGATTCACATTCGTTGTGCATATAATATGATCTTAGACCGCTGCTATTTCTAAAACATAAATTACCTTCATATATATATCTTATAATATATCAATAAAACGGATCAACAGGAGCAAATTTATACTCTGATTTCATGTGTTTATAAGACCAAAATATTCACATTGCTAATAAGACTTATAAAATGTGTTTATTCAATTCATATATTACAGACCATAGTCCATAGTGTTAGTAACAATTTTCCTTAAAAACTAATGTTAGTGAATTAAATGTTTATAATAGATAAATACATTCATATTGAGATGAATGCAGCATGGAGATGCATCCATCTTTATATTATAGGTGTATCCCACCGATTTGCAAACACACTCAGGATATGGTTGGTATTGCCTCGGAGGCGAGTCATCAGAGATGCGCAACTTTTACGGATTATTTTATAGAGAAGCCGTCGATACGAGTCTCTGCAAACATCCCCGATGCACTGCACCTCCGTGGCAGCGCCAACAACACCCTGAATGTTGTTGTTATACTGGTTTATAAATATTTTTTTTGTTATAAGTTAATCGTTTTTTAACCCCATTTGTGGGATAAATCGCTTGTTAAAAGAGTTGTTAGTTGTGTTAGTCGATAAACTTTAGCACAATTAGTAATCGGTTAAAAACTGCAATTTTGTTGAGATGTTGGTACTTGAATCTAACACTTCTATTTTTTTAGTTATTTTTTAGTAAAGGAACAAATTCAATCTGCGTCTTCTGGTTTGATATACCAGACGCTCTGACCTCTAAGCCACCGCGAACCCTACCCGCATGATTGAAATTTTGCCTTCACATTCTGAATTTACGTCATAAGGTGACGTTCGTCTTGTATTTTTGGTGGACTTCTATTTTTTTTTTATTCTAAACGTCAGACGGACAGTATGCATGTTTGGCAACTTTTAACAATAAAAAACCTTTCCCAAGAATAATGTGCATAAATATTCTAACTTTTATGTCCATTTGGGTCGTCGACCGTGTTGCTCCAAAGATAAACAAAATCATATAATAAAATACATTTATGAGATTTTTATCAACAACGTCTGTAATAATAAAAGCGTTTTAATAATGTCTGAAGATATTTCAAGTATATTATGTGACCTCATCGCCACCGATATTAATATTATCTAACTGTGTTTATAATGTAGTAATATACTTAAATATATTATAACATCGGAGATATCTCTAAGAATTCTTCTCTTATTTTCAAGTGGGGATGTCTCTTGCCTTTAGATGAGTTTATGCCGGACATTTTTTATGCCTAAAATTTATGTTGAAATTGAAATTGAAATTATTTATTCTGCAAGTAGATCTTTAGAGATACTTTTACATGTCAATGGTTTGGTTTTTTTTTTTAGCTAGATGGTTTAGGCATTTCCTAACTGACTGACTATGTGTTATGGTGGCACTTCACATGGCTATTTGTATTGGCACATTTGGCATATTTGGCAAACAATTACCATGTGTGGATAGTATATTTGACAAAGTATTTGCCATAATTGCCTATTTGACAAATAAGGCTAATAACAAATACGCGTTACCGTGCGCTTGTCGGTTTCTCGACGCACATCAAAGGGGTCAAATAGGCACAAGCAAATACTCAGATAAACCGTCCACACAATGTGATGATGTTTGTGATGGTCGTATTTGCCTGTATTTGCATGTTGGCCTGTACATCATATATTTTGCCAAATACAACAAGGACCCAATAGCGAACACAAATAGCCATGTGAAGTGCCACCATTACTGTAAAAGCCCGAACTACGGCAAATTCTAAGATTTACCAACTCTCACTGGTATAAGTAGTAGCAGTAGTTTTTAAAAAAAAATACCTAACCATGGTGAAACATTTCAGACTTTAACTATTTAAAGTTGGTAAACCTTAGGATTCACCGTAGTTCGGGTTTTGACAGTAATGGATACATTTATTTCGAAGATATCTCCAAGAATTCTTTTCTTATTTTCAAGTGTGCATTTCTCTTACCTAGAGATGAGTTTATGCGACATTTATTTTTATTTATGCCCTAAATGCCTCGGCACAAACCAACCCTGTACTCTTCCCTCTTATTCTGGTTTTCATCAGTTACTATTACTCTATTCAATGGTCTTCTTTCAGATCAAATATCATACCATAATAAACTAACCTATGCACATTTGCTACATAGGGGTTGGTATTTTGTAATTAACAGAGAAATATATTTAAAATATACAATGTTTTGTTGGACTTTTATGTATTAAATTTATTTATGTAGATGACGTGGTGAATGTATAAATCAAGGGATGGCAAGTGCGGTTTTTAATCGGCGACTTTCTCTTCCAGATGTTCAAAATATTACACATCCTCCTGCTGGTGGCAGCAGCCCACTGCCAGAACAATGGGGACCTGGATACGGTCCTGAATCAGATCTTCGGACCTCCCCCCGCTGGCGGAACCAATCAGAACATCCTGTCTACCGCAGCGCCAGCCTTGGACAAGACTCAAGCTTCAACCATTGTGCCACCGGTCAATACTAATGATGAAGGTAAATAAAATATGCGTACAAGTGTTTTAGAATTTGATTGGGAATCGATATTGGATCATAATAAAAAAGTATTTGGAAAAAGAGCCACAAAGTAGGCATGGAAATGATTGCTATTTTTCATTCACTTACCTCATTTGATGAAATTATGATTATTTTTCACAGCGATTTTACATGCGAAATTTCGCAGCCTGTTACTATTCGTCCACAAAGAATTTTCAATCCAAATCATTCATCGCCACTCTTGCTATTTTGCTAATTCCAATGAAATCGTGAACAAAATTCGATTTTATTAAAATCTGATTTTATTGACATTCAATTTTGAGCAGGCTGTGTGAAAAAAAACGCAGTTGTGACGTATGAAAATGTAATTTATGTGTTTTTCACATGCTATCTACGAAATATTCCATGCCTACCACAGAGCCATACAGACCAGTGGACTGACGTCATACACCAGTATTTGTGTAGCTCGAACATAATTTCGGGAATTTAACAATGCGTTGCACATCCCAGCTGTCATGTTATGCGTTAGGTAACAAAAAAAAATTGACATATTTTTTTTATTAGATATACGCCGCTATAATTGTGAACACAGCAAAAATTATTCTTGCTAGGATCATGGTTATATCTCGCTAGAATGCTGTGTATACCCATAAGCTACTGGCACATGCCAGTAGCGTTAACGGTAATCCCAAGGATCGCTGACGTTGCCAAACGGTGGCCAGATGTTACTACTTCTACTAGCTTCACTACGCTGGCCTCAGAGGTTGCCACTGTCAACCATAAGTTAACTCCCCTTAGTATTTTATAATCGACCACAATACAGCAGTTTCTAAAGCTGATTAGTTCAAATTTTGTAGCAAAGGTTAGTTTGCTTACTCACTTAGCTATAGATAGTAGCTAACGCGACGGCGAAACGTAATGATTGCGGCTTAAACGGCTAACAGATAATCTAACCGAACTATTTATAAATTAATACTGTTTACTTGAGAATTGGTAGCACTTTGAAACATGAACATTTCCAAATTACAAAAAGGCATCGTTGTCTCAACGGTATTATGTAGTTTCATGAACCAAAATGAAGAATTTTATATTTGTAATCTGTGAACAGCTTTAACTCTCAATTTGACGATAACCTGTCACAACTACAACACCCGGTTATTATCACTCCAGATCCAGTGATGACCAGTCTGGACCCAACCATCTTTTTCAGGTGATCCGACCATCCAAGATGGTTCTAAAAGCTGTTTCTTCTTCAAGCGACTGCCTGTCCTTCGGCAGACGTGCCTCCTACTATTTCAGCCTGTTAATTTTGTGTCCAATTCGGCCCCCTTTATTTTTCTTCCGGATCTCCTGATTCTATTCTTCAGTCTCTAAGTGCTGTGTATGCCTTTAACACCCCACTGAGCGACTTTAAACTCTAACTGTTAAGGTTTTCGTTTCAGTTTCCTCTGCTTCGTTTACCTTCCAATCTTAAACATGATAGTGTTGTTTGGCTTATTGGCCAGTCCTTACTCTATTCAGAACCTTTCTTGGCTCTAATGCCTTCTTCTTCGAACCCTGGCCCATTGTAACTACGGGTATGTGTTACAGGCCTACAATGCTCGCTGATCCCACAAGAACCGACACTTTTTATAAATCAAAGTAAGTACCCTGTCAAGGAATTAGCAGACACAATAGAAAAACACTTATTACGATCATCTGGATGGTCATGGTTCTTTATATAATAGACCATTGCGATAGCCAGATATTCTGCTGCCTAGCAGTAGTATGCAGAAATGTTTTGTTTCGATTAGAAGGGTGACGTAGCCGTTATGAGATTACTGGGCGAAATGACACTAAATTGACGTCTAAGAATGATGGGCACAGTGTCAAACGGCACTTTATAACGCGCTGTGCATTTGGTAATGCCAATCTTCAACTAATTTTACTGGATTTTTAACACTGGTGACATTATAGCAGGATCAATCTACATAATATGAATTTTAAGAACAATTTTTAGACTTTACGACACTTTTAGTGACTTTACGACAACACGTACGCAGTTAGTTGATTCTGACCCAATTTTTTTTTTATCATTTTCGATCTATGTTTATTATCAGTAGTTGTTTAAATTCAGGACAGAAATAAAGAATAATAATCAACCCATTATACTGTCCCGCTGCTGGACACGGATCTCCTCTCAAAATAAGAGGCTATGGTCCATCTAGTGCCGGTTAGCAAACTTCTCACGCCCGCCATCGATAAAATCTCTCAAGATTGCAGTTTTCTGCACGATGTTTTCTCTTCACCGTTTTTCCGTCAGAAGTAACACACTAAAAGTTTAACGATGTTAAAAAAATACCCTGTATAAACAAGATTTCTTGTTTTGTCTGCAGCCGTAGAACAGGACCTGTCATGTACGATGCCGGATGGCCAGCCGGGAGAGTGCGTCAGTTACTATCTCTGCAACGTCAACAATAATACAGTCATCACTGACGGAGTCGGTGTTATCGACATACGGTATGCATTACTCTCATTTATTCGCATTTCTCTCTTTCATGGATCTGAAACATGGTCTATCACAAAGCAGCACATACAGACGCAAAAACATGATTCTTTGTCAAATTGTCCTAAAGAAATTTTGCTAGGAACTCATCCCCCGAAATAACAATACGTGTCTGAAGTTAGCTGTTGCGAGCAGCCACACAGGTCAAATAACTTAATTAAGCGTAAAAATATCGAAATCAGTAAGGACAATATTGACGAATGCAACACTATTACGACCACAGCTGTCTTTACACAGAGATTTTATATTAAAATTTACCACGGCAAAAGCACTTGCACATAACTTCAGAAGCGCGTTGTTTTTCTTTAGGTACTGTAGATTGAATTGAATAAATTTAAACTTTGTATCTCAATATAGTGGTTTCTGACACTTACGCAAATATTAGACATTGAAATAAAACTATTTTTACGGATTTTATCGCGTTATGTTAATATTATTTAATTCCCGACGTTTCGGATCCTTTACAGCATCACCTTCCACCACCATCCTTTACATCATCATTACAGGAAAATGAAAATAGTTTTATTTCAATTTATATCTCAATGTCGTAGATGGAAGACCAATCGTCGAGATTTAGGCGTTTGACAGTTGCAATAACCAAAAAAAAAAAATATAAGTTGCCTCTTTTCCTCTTTTATACAGTTGTTTTTTGTAAGAATATACGGAATTATGATACCGAAGAAGCCATTTATTCTGAAAATCTAAGCTACCAGCTTGGTAGGGTCACGAGTTAGATTCCCGCTCGGACCTTAAAGATAATAAAATTGTTCCGGGTCTTCGGCATCCAGCGAAAGATAATATCCTAGCCTGGGGCAAAGTTTTATTATAAATCTAGCTTGTATTGTCTCACTACAGGGCCTTTCTCTCCCTTTTCCACACATTTTCTGTTCTCAGCTAATAAGGGCCAATACATAGGTATATAATAAACCTAAGTATTTTTTTTATTATAAAAGAAAATCAATACATAAATTATTTTTCTTAGAATCTCATATTTATTAAAGCATGGTTTGGTGGTTGGGTTTTTGAAAATTTGTGTTTTTAAACGCTCCCGATACAGGAGAACGACATAAGCAATGTTTTATATTTTTAAAATAATCTTGAGGACACAAGCGCAATCACATGCTGCCTATCTGACAAGAGACCTACCGACCAGCCTGCTGAACCTGTACCTAAACCAGTCCAGCCCCAGGTATCTATGATTAATACGATAATTATTATCTAAAGACTCTTAAGTCTAAACTGACAGGAGTGGAAGGAGGGATAATGTGGCCTTTATCCTGTAATGGGAGAAAAAAAAAACAAACTTGATGACATCTGTGACGTCATCCAACCACAATAAGTCCGCGTAGTGGATTATGCTTGACCTTTGGTATTAAGGGTCCGGCGCACTTCTATAATAGATCATGTGTACTATTTTCTCACTAGTTCTTCCATTCCCAGTGTCCGCGACGGTCCCTGTGAGTCATACATCGACACATGCTGCCTGGTACCTGACAAGAGACCTCCCGATCAACCTGCCAAACCTCTGCCCAAACCTGATGAACCACAGGTATGAATCATATTCAACAATCGCCTTTATAATAATTGATAGCTGTATAAAGAAAAAGAAATTGTAAAAATTTATGTGATTTAAGTGTAGGTACATATAAAAATGTTATACTTACATGCATGTTAAGTTTAACATTTTTTATCCGTAGCGTGGAAACTATCAGAAACACAACATACCTAACAAGCGCGCTCCATCGTAGATCGCAGTATCGCTTAACAACAGGCAAACTAGCGGTCAAGCGTAAGCCAATCTAGAATAAAAAAAAAAACAAAGTTGTGTGAGAGATTCGTAGAGAAAACTGTCAAAATTCAGCAGTTCTAACAATATTGACACAATAAAGTCACAAGTTTTGGGGCCCCAGTGGCATACTAAACGTACATTTGAAAACAATATCAATTTATATGCATTATAAAAGAATTGGCGACACGTTACTTACTACGTGATCAGGTCAGTCAGCATACATATTGGAAACATTCAATATGAGGAAAGTAGCGGCAAATTTCACTGTAACTAGCCATACAAATTCAATATTTAAGTACAAATAGAATTATAAAAGATGTAAATTTTAGTACTTAAAAGAAAAAGTCATCCATCCTTTCCTTTTCTACAAAATATATTATAAGTCTATAAATATAGACCTTATAAATGTGAAGCAAATATTTTAAATTTGGCGATATAAGCAAATCAAATAAGAAAATAACTTAAAAAAATCCCATTAAATTTTGCACCTTTTACAAGATGATTTTTTGGTGGTGCGCTATCAATAGCAAGGTTTGACAGCTGACGTTTTCTCTACGAAATCTGTCAGTCAGTTCATAATTATGGCAACTGTAACTGCCAATTTATTTGAATCAACAGACTTGGGCCCCTGGTTGAGTATCAACTTTGACCATTGACTGTCAAGGTGCTAATTATATTTTGTTTTAAAATCAGATATTCAATCCCAGCACAGAAGCTTGGGAACCTGCCAATGTATGTAATAGATATTTTATTTGTGTTTCGAGTGATTGCTCTCTGTGTGAACTTTTACTTTTTTCTACTCTTACACCCGCTCCACACGTTAGCTCCAACGTTGACGCAACGCATTCCGCCAGGCGCCATTTAATTTTTTTTATTCGGTGATAGATGGTTGCTCCACGCGGTTTGTACCATTAACTGCCGGCTCCACACGTTGGCATAAGCCAGCGGTTTGTGCCATTAAAAACGCGTCAACCATGTTGGTAATGGCGCCGAAACTATTTTACTGATCCACCGTTGGTCGAATACCGTTGGTGCTAACAATATGGGCATACGTGTGCAGATGGTGTTATGCTACTTCCTGTGTCGTGTTAGCTGGGAAAGGACGTACACACGATTATACATCAAGCTATAATTTACCAGTATAAGCTGAACTGACATTGTATAACCTGTTCGAATAATGAGAGATCCGCATAGACTGGAAAATTTAAAATGTATGTATAGCCGTGCGTAAAATCGCAATAACAACTAACTTGGCCATCTCTAGTACCTACCTATATTTTGCTTTTTAATATAATAATTATTGTCCCAAAAAGATACATACTTTGCCATTTGAATTGTCAAAAATAGGTGAGTTCAATATAGTGCAGTTTTTGATTGGACTTTATAATTTTCTAAGAGTAGGTAAGTATTCTTTTGGGATAACAAAAGATGTTTTTAAAATTAATCGGATCAAGACGAAAATAGGCAAGTTTGGAAAATTGAATTAGGTACTAGGTAGGTACTGCAAAACAGTTCTTAAATATCTAGGTAGTTATTTAGTTATTACGTCGTTAATATCATTGTGTAAGACCTATAAGTTATTTACGATTACATTTTTTATATTACTGTTTCGTTAGTTCAAAAAGAAACTATTACTCAAATAAATAAAAAATAATGCAACACTGAACGTGTTATTTAAATAAGTTATTTCTGTAGCCAAATAACCATGACAATTGTTTATTTCATTTATATGTGGACATTATTCAGCCCAATGATCCGAAACCTTGATGCTGATAAACTTAAATCTGTAATGATCACCTAAGTAACATATGTCTCGATTATATTCCCTACTCGAAATCGAAATTTGATATATAAGAAGCTCCTTGTCAAATTTTGATCTGCAGCCGAGAAAAAGTCAGTAACTCACATTGGGGTCCTCTTTTTTCGATAAAATAGATTGTTCTATTTAATATGCTATTTCCCGCTCAGTGCGTCCAGAGCTATGAAGAGGCTTTTTGTAACGAGGATAGTCGTCAGAACATTTTTTTTTTAAAAAAGCTTACTAGCAATGTGGATCGCACATTACTTGTGTTCTTGTTAACCCCTCGTGCTAAGCTAAATGCCTGTGTTACGAGTGGGTCCACGTCGGTAGTGCAATGGGTGGGTTTCGAACCGGCAACCACATGATCGCAAGTCCGATACCCTAGTCATTAAGCTACCGCCGCTTCAAACATTAGGTAAAGGAGTAGGGATCTACTAGTAGATGGTAGTAAAAACTTTCACATAACTCAAAGTAATAGGAAGCTGAAATGGGCTGGCATAAACGCCACATTTATCACACTAATATTTGTCTCGAGTGAGAATCGAACCCGCGACACTTGAACACCATACAGTCAAATAATATATGATCTCACAAGTTTTTATAATGAGTGTTGATATTTTGGAAGTTAGTCGACTGTGAACTGACCACAAATGCTATTTAAATGACTTACAATACTTTTCAACCGCAGAATTCAATATTAAACTATTAAACTTAGTTTTTATTACGGTTTTACATTAAGCATCAACAATAAATAATGTAGGTACTTATTGTGTTTGCTGTGTGAAGGACATTATGTTTACGTAAAACATAGTAGGTAGGTATGCCATTCAGTCATCATGGCACAAAACATATTTAAATGCAGAAGTTCCACAGGGAAACACATGTCATTAATAAAAAATTAAAATACGTGTGGATTTTTCTCAATGTATTTTCTTTGTGTCGGCAGTCGACTTTGCTATAAACACACATATATTACCATTTATTTTTACTTAAAAACTTGCTAAATTCTGTAAAAGATACTCATTTTTGCTATCTCCCCTAACAGGTCGGCTGCCGAGTGGAAAGCTGTACAGAGGTTTAGATTTTTTTAACATAACTTAGTTTTTTTCTGCCTTGTTGCCGAGAATTTTTATGTGCATTTTGGGCCTAAAATTTCCAATGTTTGTTGACTGTACTCTCATAAGACTCTCTTTAATGTTTGCGAAATGTCTCGGGGCTGGTTTCTCCATTCTATACTAGATTAAAGTTCTCTTAAGGTACTTCTGTGCGTTAGGTCAGGAGGCCGATTCAGTTCAGCAAATTGTAGTTACTGTAATTGTAATTTTACTTACTCAAACTGCAACGCTGTCAAATGACAGTGTCGCTGCTTTCATAGACTCCCTGCTCACACATTAGCGTTCACCGATTCGTTACTGACACGAGAATAAAGCCTCTTGTCACCGGCCTTGCAAACATATAAAATAAACTCGTTCCGCCTGCAAATTCGTTTGTGAAAGTGCAACCTACTTAAAGATAGTTTAAATCATACGACGTAAAATTATATCTCTTTGGGCCGATTTTTCCATCGCCAGATAATTTTTAACTGAGGAATAAAATTGACGTTTGACAGATTTTGCATAGAAAGACTGTCAAAAATTCGAATTTATTCGAATTCGAAGAAAAAACAGACTTCTGTGTCATCAATGATGACTCAGAAGTCTGTTTTTTCTGAGTCATCAATATTATAATAATAATAATAAACATTTATTTCAGAATAAATTCCATATTTTGTTAGTAACAGTATGAACTTATAAACTAGTGTTAGTAACATTATTTATTATACAAGCGTGAGGCTCACCGACCCTGGGAATGTCTACTTGACTGCATGCAGTCGTATCCACCGCCCCAAGATCGGAGAGTCCCACCTTTCAGCCAACGCTCCGAGAAACCGGCGAAGCATAGATGCACACCTCTTACGCATGATGGTAGAGAAACTATCAACATCGGCTTCGGTAAACATGCCGGCCGCGCTACAAAAACGCGGCAGCCCCATCAACACCCGGAACGTGTTGTTATATTGGGTGCGCAGGCCACTATATGCCCTCTGCGTAAAGCTCACCCACAGACTGCACGTGTAAAAGGATTGGCAGTAGGCTTTGAAAAGCGTCACCTTTACCTGAGCCGTACAGCGTGCAAACCTGTGGGCCAACATCCCACATCGGACAGCCAGCGACCTGCGCTCCCGTTCAATATCAGCGTTGTCCTTTAAGTCGTCTGAGACCCAATGACCCAGATACTTAAAATTAGCAACTCTATTTAGAGGTTTACCGCAGGGCATAACTGGTGGGATTGTGTTATAAGACTTACTACCTGCTTTGAACACCATAAGTTCGCTCTTTGTTGCATTATATTTGAGCCTGTGAGTCCCAGCGTAAGATTCACACACGTCAATCAATTTTCTTAATGCCCTGACCGATGGGCTCAGCAGAACCATATCGTCGGCATAGCTTATATTATTAATGCATTATAATATGTTTTTTTTTTATTTATTAGTTATTTCTATTACCAAGTTTATTTTGTATTCTTACACCTATCATCTTTGGAAGTTCTCTTTTCGGCCTTTTTCGGAACGCCTACAATATTGAATGAAATCCGTTACAACTCCGTAACCCAATTCAGAGCCGGCTTAAAAGTAAAGTAGGCAAAGCTTTAGGAATAGGCCCCGTATCGCTTAGGGAGCCTAAAATTTAGTAACACAAGTTTTATGGTAAAATAGGCTTTAAAATATTCATTGCCCTTGGCACTCACATTCGGGCCTAGAAAAACAATACAACCAATTCTGGGAACATCTTTTTAAATATTTCAATTATTATTATTTTAATGACCTTGCCATACTGGTTTATGCATAGTCGTGGCACGACTGGTTGCGTTGGATAACTGGTTGTCCGTAGCAACTAAACTCGATTTATTATAACATTAGACAATTATCATCATGATGCCATCGTTACTTCGATGTAAGCGTTTAATAAGCTCCGTTATTATAAATACAAAGGAATGTAATCTATTTACGATTTACGAACAAATCTAATCTCTATATAATGCAGTAATTTTGACAATACATATAACATAATGATTGTATCTTTTTTGTGATTTTTTTGCATTTTCCATGTTAAGATTATAAAGTTATTTTGGTGAAGGAAAAATTTAATCGCGGGCAGGATTCGAATCTGCGTCTTCTGGTTAGATACACCAGACGCTCTGACCGCTAAGCCACCGCGAATCCCACCTGCTTGATCGAAATTTGCCTTCACATTCTGAATTTACGTCATAAGGTGACGTAAGGTTTAGGCTTCATTTATTTATTTATTTATGGACACTTATAATACAAAATAATAGAATATAACTTAAGACTACTACGTACAAAGTTACTGCTTGTTTCTAAAGAAATCTCTTCCAGCAGACCTGCGAGAGGAGAGTATAAACAAGAAATGTTGACAGAAGTGTGAAAAATAATAGTAATAATAAGATAAATTCATTGTTATTTAATGCATTCGAAAATTATAATATTAGAAAATGGGGTCTCCTTACTAATACGAGGATCCAACATTTTGATTAGTTTTTAGAAATATGTTTAATTTCTATTGTCGCTAGAATTATTATTTTTGCTTCTTTGTATTTACGTACTAGCTTTTCTGTTTAAAATCTATACAGTCTAATTTGGATGCATGTTAAGTTTGTTTATGCAAGGCGACCAGACTATTATTTAGTATTTTGCGTAAATTTTATGCTGAGCGTTAGGAATTTCAACATCGGAGGCTGTCATAAATTTTAACATACAAGAAGTGTATTTTCGTTTTAAAAAAAATGCCACAATTTATATTTATATATTTATATTAATATCCTGTTGCTTGTCCCAATGTGGGGACTAGACTTTGGTAAACTTTTCTGGCCATCTGTGTGAACTGTGAAATAGATAATCTTTTAGAGTTACAATTAAAGAGTATAGTATTAAATAGGAAAGTTACAAATTATGATGATACGATGTTTTCCTTCGCCATAAAAACAACAAATCGTATGCTCAAAGCAATTCGAAGTCCGAGATGATGACATGTGCCTTAGGCTAACATTTAGAGACGAGTCTAAGCGTAAACTGAGGCGAAAACTTTACTTTTTTTAATGTCAAAAATGTGTTGACTTTGCCACAAAAATCTATGATTTACTTAATTGCTGTAAGGACTAGTAAGTTATCAACAATATACCATAATAGCTTTTTACTTTTACTATGTTGGGGTCGGCATCCAGTCTACCAGATTAGACTGAATTTTACACGAAACGACTGAAGAGAGACTTCCATAAAACATACCATTCCCCTCCCTGTATTCCCCGAAAGGTTAGGCAGGGGTGCACTAATGTACACGTAATCTTCTTGCTAACTGGATTGTTACGTAACTATTTTTTATTTTTTAGCGTGAAGGATGCGGCTGGGCCAACCCTGACGGCGCAGATTTGAGAACCACTGGAGAAGTCAACGGAGAAACTAAATTTGGAGAGTTCCCATGGATGGTCGCTATTCTCAAGTAACTATCTTATTTTAATTTTTACTCATAAAATATAACATTGCTGCATACAATCATACCATCACGCCTGTATTCCTCGAAAGGTTTGGCAGAGGCGTACTTAATATACACCCACAGTTCGCCGGTATGTTTAGGTCCCATGTTATAGGGGGCGAGCCTATAGCCAATCACCGGGCACAAATCCAGACTCCGAGCTGCTACTGAGAATTTCATAGAAAAACCCAATAACACTGCTCGACCTGGGGATCGAACCCAGGACCTCTAGTGTAGCAGTCACGCTTGGGACCACTGGACTAATGAAGCTGCATATTAGGCAATTTTCAATATATCAAAATTTGTTGACTCTTATACTATACAAGGTCTTGATTTAGATGCGTAAACTTACATAATTCAATAAAATTATCTCTTTGCTATAAACATTGGAAACGGACAATAATATTTTGGGCCGTCAAATTATTTTATACATGCTTAATTATATGAAAACATAAATGTCCGCTTCTCGCGGCGTAGAACATAATCGTAAAGGGATCGTAAATGTTTCACCTTCGTAATTATTATTTTAGCACCAGCTATACATGTTGGCTTTTTATTTATTCTATAGCGTTATAAAGTTTAAGCCAATCAATAAAAAAAAAATCAAAGCAACCGGCAGTTTGCGCAAGTTTCACTCATCCACACGTTGGCCGAATAGCGTTTGTGCTAACTTTTTAGCCAATGTGTAGACCCGTTGTCATGATATTCGATAAATAAATACCTGCGTCGGTACCTGCGCGGGAACGGCACATTTTTTATCACTTAAATTACCTGAACTATTAAGGTGAAATACTGAAACCCATTTCTCGACATTTACCTCCAGATTTATCGTCCTGTCCTTCTCCCAATTTACTCGAAGTTAGCGTAGTACGTCTATTCGTCCATTATTTTCCATCACCTTAGCCAGATAAAATAATAATTTAAAAAAACATAATTGTACAATTGTCTGTTTTCCCGCCAATTTCTTACAGCATTCCTTTAGACGGATCGGAAATTATATTGTAAGTACTTTTCTCCCATAGATTGGACGGTAAGTTCTTCCTTTTTCTAGTATCTACCTACACAGCTGTTATAAAATATTGTTTTCTCACTCTGTTTGCTAAATAAGCTATTTTGGTTAGATCTTGTTAGGAACCTACTTATGGCCAGTCCTTAAATTAAATCCGTTGATAGATTTGCTTACTAGAGATAGGATGTTGACATTACTTGTATGAACCTTACGTCAAAATCGTATCTCTAGTAAGCAAATCTATCGACGGATTTGTTAAAGGGACTAGCCATTACTTTTTTTATTTACGTTAGTTTTGAGTTGTGTGGCTGCTTATTCTTCCTTCTTCGACAAAAAAAATAAGGGTATCTACATACAGTTTCTGATAGCATCAATTTTATTTAAAAAAATTTATCTATCTGGTACCTACCTATTGTCGGTTGGACTTATTTCCATTGCCAAATATTCAAAGCGGCCGAATATTTAAATTATTAAATAAATCACTTCATTATTCGGCCGCTTATCAGAACTAATGGGTACTTACTGGTTTCTGACAGTTACGCGAATATTAGACATTAAGTATTTTTATTTCCAAGAACTTTTTCTTGTCTGTATAATGCAACTCATATTGGGTAATAGCTATATATTCTATCACCTTTGTATCGTATGCAGTGAACTAAGTTCTTTTGAGAAATAAAGTATCTTTGAACCTAACTAATACTTGATAATACTTTAATTTATACATAACTAGCTTCTGCCCACGACTTTGTCTGCGTGGACTTGAGAACTGGGTCGGACCTGGATAAAAAGTAGCCTGTGTGTTATTCCAGACTATAATTTATCTCTGTGCCAAATTTCATCCAGATCCGTTCAGCCGTTCTGGCGTGAAAGAGTAACAAACATCCAGACATCCATACTCACAAACTTTCACGTTTGTAATATTAGTACGGATTAGTAAGGATATGTCACAAAAAATAACACTTTCCTGCTAAATCTCAATTATACAGAAAGGGAGAACCTATTACCTACTTACCTTTACCATCATAACCACATATACCGCAATTTCTAGATTTATAAGTAATATTTTCTATAAAAATGTATAATTTTAATTAAGTAGGTGTACCTATGTGATTATGTATAAGTAGGTACTTCCCTATCCATATTAATCAACGCGAAAGCAACTGTCTGTCTAAGATTTCACATCTAAATTGCTGAACAGATGTTGATATTTGGCAAGGAGATAGATTACATAGCAGGCAAGGACAGGGTATATTTTGCCTCAAAAAGTCCTTTGAAATATGAGTAAAACCGCGGGTAACAGCTAGTAAATCTATAATTGTATGGGTACGTCACGACACACCAAATGAAAATTGGAATTTGGCGAGGTAAGCGAGTAATTTTTCGTTTGCCCAAGTAATCTAAGATGTGTATGATGTCTGACAGGAATATTCAAAGCTCTGTACACCCTGCTCTGTGTAGCTGGACCATAATTATTATGGTCGAGCTACACAATGACTGATGCATGCTTGCCGTCAGTTGGGACTGATCTACTCAAAGCCGCTATGACTATTTCTTCAATAGGCCATTTCAGACATTGCCCTGCATTGTGACATGCACGTAAATATTGTTGGATTTTAAGAGACCATGACTCTCCGAGTTTCTTTCGGCGTTTCTTTTCAGAGGTCATCCTTTCCATCTAAAATAAAAGTATCATCGAACTGGCGGTCAAGCGTAAGCGTATTATTAATAAAAAAAAACCGGACAAGGGCGAGTCGGACCCGTCCAAGGGATTTGTATAAATAAATAGTACTTATTATAATTAATTACAAATGTATAGTTTTCAGATTTTTCCCTATACTTGTTGTATAAGACGGTATTACTTGCCAAATTTCATAGTTCTAGGTCAACGGAAAATAGCCTATAAATTTTGATTCCCTTGAGAGTGTCGAAATATACGTTTTTTCCGGCATAAACTTTTTGGGTTAGAAATTTGATTTTTTCACAGCTTCAAGGGACTATAGACCTCATTAAATGGTCTTAATTTCAACACGATACCTCCACGCTTTCTGGAGATAAATGGTCTTGACAGACAGACGGTTGGACGGACTACAAGTGATCCTTGGTTTTCGATTTTTCCTTGAGTTACGGAGCCCTAAAAACGTACCTGTTTACAGAAATCAATATATCATTTATCACTGACAATTCCTCGTCACCTTTAGGATTGAGCCTGTCAATGAGGACGACCCCGACGGCCAGAAACTAAATGTGTACGTCGGAGGAGGGTCCCTCATTCACCCCAGCGTGGTGTTGACGGCCGCTCACTACGTGGCCAACGCCAACGCTCTGAGGATCAGGGCCGGAGAGTGGGATACTCAGAGCACCAAGGAGATCTACCCATTCCAGGATAGAGATGTGGCCTCCATTGAGATTCACAAGGACTTCAATAAAGGTAAGTTAGTAACATCAAGTCTTTCTTGAAGTTTCAGGAATTCACGTCTTTGTATTTCCAGAAGGGTTAGGCAAAGAAAATTCCGAGATCCAGTTCTATTTATACACAATGTTCAAAAAACCCTGTCCAATCTGAAAGGGGCATACAGGTATCCCAATCACATCACCAAATAAAATAACAAACATTAAAATATGACAGGGTTTTCTTAAGGCTGATCGTTTACCTGAACCCGCTAAATTCAAATTTCAACAGATTTTTAGCATTTTGTAGGTTTTTATCAAGTTCAATATTCATGGCAGTATAACTAACGACTTTTATAAGAAGAAGACGAAGTTTATAAGACTTTTTATATTTTTATAAATATGGGTTCATCTTTAATATAATCTTTATTCCTCTCTCCAGGCAATCTGTTCTACGATGTCGCAGTGCTGTTCCTAGTTAAGCCAGTGGACCTGGCTCCAAACGTGGGGGTGGCCTGCCTCCCTCCCCCTAGGATCCGCCAGGAAGACGGCAAAAGGTGCTTTGCCACCGGCTGGGGTAAAGACAAGTTCGGGAAGGAGGGACGGTACCAAGTCATTCTGAAGAAGGTAAGCATTTCTGATCTATCTTTTGGTGTTTTTTTGTTAACCCCTCGTGCTAAGCTAAATGCTTGTGTTACGAGTGGATTCACGTCGATAGTGCAATGGGCGGGTTTCGAACCGGCAACCACATGATCGTCAGTCCGACGCCCTAGCCAATAGGCTACCGCCGCTTATAAAATATTTCTTTGCAAACGTGGGTATAAAATATATAGCTTTTGTATTTTCTGCATTTTCCATGCTAAGATTATAAAGTTATTTTAGTGAAGGAAAATTTCGACCGCGGGCAGGACTCGAACCGCGACTTCCGGTTAGATACACAAGACGCTATGACCTCTAAGCCACCGCGAGTCCCACCCACTAGATCGAAATTTGCCTTCACATTCTGAATTTACGTCTTAAGGTGACGTTAGCGACATCTATTGAAAAGCAAGTTACTTTGCTTCTCAACTGACATGACTTACTTTACAGTAAGTTCGATGTTGTATGCTGCCATCTTACCTTATAACTATCTTTTTGTTATGGCGACCAAAAGTCCATAGGCAATCTCGCAACGCAATAGCTCGACGTTAGTTCTACTTTCGACCTTTTTCATTGTCGTTAACAAGTGACATGCACTGGCTGTATCGAGTTCGCTCGTACTGTTCATAGCAATGTAATCCTTAGCGTGCTTATGGACTTTTGAGCGTTTACTGTACCACGGCATTCTCAAATATTTTGCCGCTAAGCAATAATGTGATAACATTATTGTGTTCCGGTTTGAAGGGTAATGTAGCCAGTGACATTACTGGGCAAATGAGACTTAACAACTGAGGTGTCAAGATGACAACGCGCGAGTGCTACCACTGGTGTTGCTGACGTCTATAGGCTGCGGTTTCCTCTTACCATCAGATTTCAAGTTCAAATGTTTTTGGAACGAAGTTCCTTATCGCGCGTTGTGAAAGGGGGCTAGACGGAAAAAATTCTTACGAAAAGTTGTCACGACACGAAAAACGACACGAAAGTGTCGTGACACTTTTTGCTATAGTAAGCTATTGTATAATAAGATAATAAGATAGTAGTTCCTTTCGATTAATTTGCCATATGCTAGCATACGTTTATATTATGATTATGATTATATGTATAAATACTCGCTCCGTGCTGATTTTGAACTTGCATCCTATGGCACTGCGCTAATCGAGCCTTCAACTATTTATAAATTTAAACTTCGTTCCATCCGGGTGTCCCTTGACACCTCTCAAGTATTTTTTTATTTATTTATTTATTTTCATGGAAAATCTACAGCTAAGAATACAGTTATAGCGATAGCAAGGAAACAGAGAGCCAATTACAGATTTTCACATATAGGTAATTGCATAAATTTCTAATGGTGTTTACACTCTACTCAGCTAGATGTTTTTTTGGAACGAAGTTCCTTATCGCGCGTTATGAAAGGGGGCGAGACGGAAAAAATTCTTACGAAAAGTTGTCACGACACTTTTTGCTATAGTAAGCTATTGTAAGCTGTGCGGCGTGCGCATGTTTCTCTGTCTGTCTCTCTCTATCTAATAAAATAGTAGTTCCTTTCGATTAATTAGTGAAGGAATTGTAATAGAATTTTATTAAAAAAAAAAATATATTACAATTCCTTCACTAATTAATCGAAAGGAACTTCGTTCCATCCGGGTGTCCCTTGACACCTCTAAAGTATTTTTTTTTCTTTTTTTAATTTTAATTTCATCAATCCCGAAAGAAATCGATGCTCAAGCATCGCTTTGCTGCTGTTGCACTAGTATTTAATGGATCTAGGTTATAGATTTTGTATATTTTATTGAAGGTTTTACTCGCTCGCACTATGTACGTATTTAGTACGTACGGTTAATTAATAGTTAGTTGATGCTTTAGGTATATTAACATAACATACCATCACGCCTGTACTCCCCGAAGGGTTAGGCAGAGGCGTACTAATGTACACCCGCAGTTCGCCTGGTATGTTTAGGTCCCATGTAATAGGGGGCGAGCCTATTGCCATTAACCGGGCACCAATCCAGACTCCGAGCTGCTACTGAGAATTTCACAGAAAAACTCAATAACACTGCTCGACCTGAGGATCGAACCCAGGACCTCTAGTGTATCAGTCGCGCTTGGGACCACTAGACTAATGAGGCAGTAGGTAGGTATTTAGGTATATTAATAGGGGGGTTAAACCTTATAAATCTACTTGGGAGTTGGGACATTAAATTTAATTAAGGTTAATAGTTCAGTCAATTTCACCAGATAGTATTTTTAGTAAATATAGGCCAGTCTGCAATTTCACGGCGTTTCACAAGAGGTAGAAGATGAAATTACTTACAGAGTTCTAGATGGTTATCCAATTGATAGGGCCTTTTGTCGAAAACATAAATCTTTACTTATAATAAATCTGTAGAGAGGTCAATTCTGTACATGAAATATATTTCCAAAATAACTATCAGCGGGTGATTAGTGATCGATACTGACGCCAAAAATGCAATCAGTAAAATTTTTGTGTCTGTCTGTCTGTCTGTATGTTCGTTATAGAAACAAAAACCACTCGACGGATTTCAACGAAACTTGGTACAATTGTTCTTTATACTCCTGGGCAGGTTATAGTATACTTTTCATCACGCTACGATCAATAGGAGCAGAGCAGTGAAGGGAAATGTTGGGAAAATGAGTGATTCATGAGAAAGGTTTCAAGCTATAAAACATCACGCTACAACCCTTAGGAACGGGGCAACGCAGGTGAAACCGCGGGCGAAGAACTAGGGAACAAAGTAACTTTTCCACGCGGACGAAGTCGCTGGCAAAAGCTAGTACCTAATAAAACGTCTTTGTAAGCCTTCAATACGATTAGATTAGATCAGATTAGTACCTACACTTCTGCGTACCCCTTCGGGGAATACAGCCGTAATAGTATGTGACGAACGATAAAGATAAAAAGTTTAATACCGTCGAATTGACAATCTCCTTTTTTCATGTCTGTTAAAAAATGTTTTTGAATTCTTCCAGATCGAATTGCCCGTGGTAAACCATGACAGCTGTCAGGTGGCGTTGCGTAAGACACGACTGGGCAGATTCTTCCAGCTGCACTCTTCCTTCATGTGTGCTGGTGGAGAGCCTGGAAAAGATACCTGCAAAGGGGACGGTGGCTCCCCTCTCTCCTGTCCTATTGAGGTGAGATAAAGTTTAAAGACGTGGGTAGGATTTTCAAGCTGCACTCCTCCTTCATAGTGTTGGCGAAGAACCTGGGAAGGACACCTGCAAAGGAGACGGTGGCTCTCCTCTCTCCTGCTCTAGAAATGATACCCACAAGAGAAGACGTTTGACGGAGGCTCTCTCTTTTGTTTTGTTATATGTAATATCTCATTTTGGCAAAAAAAAATACCGTGGCTATGCTTTTCGGCACGAATGGGTCGGCTGGACCGGAGTGATACCACGGCCTCACAAAAAACCAGCGTCAAATAACGCTTACGTTGTGTTTCGCCGAGTGGGTGAGGATACCGGAGGCCCAATCCCCTTTTAAAAAGCCGGCAATGTACATGTGACTCCTCTGGTGTTGCCGGTGTCCATGGGCGGCGGTAATCGCTTACCATCAGGCGATTCGTGTGCTCGTTTGCCCCCTATCCCATAAAAAAAGAATTATAAGTATTCGCCCCTGCCTACAGCCATGTTTATCCGTGAACTTGAAATGAGCTGACAATTTGTGATTTTATTTCAGAACGAGAAAGATCGTTACGTTCAAAGCGGCATCGTAGCGTGGGGCATTGGTTGTGGTGAGGATGGTACCCCTGGGGTCTACGTCGACGTGGCTTTACTGAGGGACTGGATCGACGACAAGATCGCTGGCAAGGGTTACGACCCCAAAACTTACACTTATTAATAAAAAGAAATATTAAAGCAGCTCCATGTCGCATTCAGAGACGTTAATTAACTTTTAATGAATTATTAACTGAGTATTGCTTCATTGTGTATACTTTTACCGTGTATCTTTTCTTGATGGATCTTTGATGCTAAATGTCAATATTTTTTTATTAAATGTGTCGTACGTTCACCAATGACCCTTATTTTAGTTTATGTCTAGATTAGACATACCTAGTGGAAATACTATGATAATTCATTGTAGTTAATCGTCTCTGAGTACGGCGTAATGACTACGAAGATCTTTCCGATTGATGGACAGTCACTACACTAGCGCCACAGTGGTTATTTATAATATTGAGTGTCAATTTACTGAACTAAAATGCATTGATGTAAATCCTTATTTTAACTCATTTTTTTTGGCGATAATTTGACTGCTTTTTAAAATATTTTTTAAATTGTAGGCCAGACTATTAGATACTTCAAAAATGATTGTTTATAGTGTGGCCCAGCGAAATTAATTACTTAAAACAATTATTTTTACACCACTGTGAGATAATATTAAATGCTCATTTTAGAGACTTGAGAATGTATTCAATTCAATTTTTAATTATGGCAAGTTGTGCCAATGTCAGTGTCAAATGTAAACAAAAATTGTGATTTTGTATTTTAAAAATTTGTTGCCTGTATAAAAATTTAAAATATTTGTCATAAGTTTTTTTTTATAAGAAATATTTCAATATTGTGAGTTTATTTAGCAGTAATTGAGTTTATAAGTTTCTGCATTTTATCAAACAAATTATGATGATTACCTAATGAGATTCTATTTTTTGTCTATTTGCCTACTCAATGTTTTTAAGAATAAATATATTTTAAGGAATGAGACGTCCTTGTTTTATTACTTTGTGTACGCTGGTCAGTCTATCTGCGAAGTCCATCTGGGGGCCTACTTTGGAACTCAATTCCGATACATCGACATTGGAATTGTGCCGTTTCGTCAAGATTCGTACTCTTGAATCCGAGACTAGCGCCAAATTGTTTCAATATTGCGCGATGATTGAGTGAACTAAATAGGATTGGGAAACTACCCAACCATTGGCCAATCAGGGACGCCGATACAAGGTTAACGGATTTGTGCTCAACAATAGTACGAAATCGCCCGACAGCCAAATTGACATTGGAATCGGATCACGTTTGGATTGGTATTGTATTGTTTTCAAAAGTAAGCCTGCTGAACCCTACTTCAGATAGTTGTTCCGGGAGTGTTAAGAATTCATGTTTTTACAGTCTCTTTATAAGCAGTGTTGAGCATAAATATATTAAAATTTCAATCATAAATAATAATAACCCATTACACTGTCCCACTGCTGGGCACGGATCTCCTCGCAGAATGAGAGGGATTAGGCTATAAGTCCACCACGCTGGCCTAGTGCGCGTTGGCAGACTTCACACGCTGTCGAGAAAATCTCTAAGTCATGCAGGTTTCCTCACGATGTTTTCCTACACTGTTTATGCGCGTGATAATTAACTATTACGCAAATGACTTCGAAAAGTACGTCCGTGCGTGCTTTGGATTCGAACTCGAGACCTTTGACTTGGCAGTCCTATGGTCATATAAATTTCAATGAATTGATTAAAAGAATATATCGACAAATAATTCAGACTTTAAAAACACAAAAATTTGATATTAAAATGTTATAAGCGATAAACGGGACATCACGAAAAACTTTTGTTTCTCTTATGAAACAAGTCATGTCGTCGTCAGGCTGACAACGAAAGAAATTAAATGCAATCGGGATCAAGGTTTTTGTATTAAAATGTTCCCAATATCTGCTCCAAATCTCTGAGCCCCCTTTTTTATATAGGGGGTAAATCTGGGCCCCAAATCCAATCCAATTGTATTGTTAAAATGGTCACTAAATGGCTACAGAAATGTTGATATTTGACAGTTTTGGTACAGTTAGTTACATACGAATTATGAATTTAAATATGAAAAATAAAAAAATAAAAATATGAATTTATAAATGGGGAAGAATCTACAGAGTAAGGATGTAACAGTTACAATCGGATTTGACGTTAAGTTACACAGTAACTTGTATTGAGGTCAGCCAACATTTTCTTCCCACAAAAGGGTAAAATTATAAAGAGGAGATTGCTTTGTCAAGGAAATCTGTGACTTCCGTCATTTAGGCGTAGATTAGACCATTTTAAAAGCCCCTGGTACAATAAAAAAAACTACTGAACTCAAGATAAAAAGGGTTACAATTATTGAAAAATAAAGCTCATCACAATATTATAAGCTTTATTAACTAATTCATTAACCAACATGTCAACTATATTATTACAACATTACATTAGGAACGCACTCTCAAAAATAAAAATAAAATCAAACAAAAAAAAATATTTTGGTCTCACGATTTAATACTTTGAAAACAACAATAAAATAATTCCGAAAACAAATCTATGTACAAAGGAAAATCAAGAAAAATGTGAAATTATTCTTATAGCTAGGATACATATTAAAAAACTCAGAAAATGTTTGAAGTACTATTTAGCAAATACCTTTCCATACAAGATCAACTAATGTTTGGTTCAAACGTTGATTGGGCCAAACATTAGACTTCAGTGTTGCCATATAAAAAAAGCATCCCAAAATGTTACCACAAATTCGAAATCACTTAAAATGAAGTTGTAACTCTTATAAATACTTTTTGTTATAATTTCTTTATTTTATAATATTATTAATCAAAATTATGGAATGGACACACAATTGGCACTAGCATGGAGGGATCCTTTTTTCTTCATTACTTTTTTACAATCACTTGGTAGAAATTATTATTTTGGTCTTATTATATATTTATTAAAATTCGACAATGGATTGTAAAGACGTAATGCTGGAATTCATCTCATTTTGAAGAGTAATTTAAGCTATTTGGCAGTTTTTCTAAAAATAAAATGATACGGCCGGGCGATATACGGCGTAACTCTCAAGTGCTTTAATAATCTTTAGTACGTAACATTTGACATAAGTACCTAAGGTGTAATTATAAATAAATATAAGAAGCTAATATTACTCGTCAAAACAGGTTTGTATATATTAATACTATGTGTTTAATACAAGCTCGGAACATTATTATCGTTGTATTTCACAATTGGAAGATAGATATTGCTTCTTTGAAATTAAGGCCATGGTGTTTAGGTCGGCTAAGACTGAGAATGCACATTGAGTTCAAATTGTATTATTATTCGAATCTTTAGGAATGATTTCAAATGCGGCCATCCGAGATCGCTCGTTCGTCGTTTATGCGGCCAGAGGATATACATCTAAAAATGATCGTTTTTGAACCCAATATGAACTCTCCAAGTTAGATATATCTCTAAATAAATACACATCACCTACATATTTTAAGTATTTTTTGTATCGTAGGCACATTATCGGTTCTCGAACATTCTTATCAATATTATCTACATTTAATATACATAAGCATTTTTATATAAGCAAATACGCGGTAAGAGTATATAGTTGCGTTTTGAACATCGAATAAAAACTAGTCGAGTTTAAATTTAGTGTCGAATTGATTAGTCGATTGTTAAAAATCGACTAAATTTAAAATTGAACGTGTAAGTCTTTAACTATTGTCTATGCGTAGAGGCACCGTTGTTCTAATCGTATTAAATACATCGAAAACATTTCTTAGTTTAATCGACTATTATTAATAACAATAAATAGTTTTGGAATCGATTTGAGCTCAGAAGACGAACTATTTTGTTTTCACTACGGCACCAAAGGAGTGACGTTTTGAAACGTCACTAGGAAATCGCGATGCTTAACATCTTTACTGTCCAGTGAGGGAATTGACAACACTAAAAAAAAGTCCTTTAAAAAATAAACCACAAAAAAAGAATTTAAAAACGTTATTCTTAATTTAAATGATTCTAATTACAAATTGAACAGATAAAACAAGAACCGGTCTGACGTTCGGCTTATAAAAATTAACCAAAAAGGTATCAAGCTGCCCTCACTAAAAAGTAAAACATCGCAATATAACCTCAATTTACTCGCCAGCGTTGATCGTGATGGTTTTGCCTTTAGGATCGTCAAAGCGGTCCATGGTTCTGATGTCCAACATCATCATGATCCCGTAGAAAGTGATGAGAAGGAGTATGAAAACCACGAACAGACCCGCCCAGATGGGAGCACTAAAGAACCCGACGCAGTTGAAGGAGTCTCCAAACTCTTGGGTTGTGTTTGATGTCTCAAAGAACGGTTGAATCTGAAGATATAATAATAATAATCAACATAAGTACCTTGCTATTCAGATTTTTTTATACCACTAAGGTGGCAAACAAGCATACGGCCCGCCTGATGGTAAGTGGTTACCGTAGCATAAGAACGCTTGCAACACCAGGGGTGACACTCGCGCGTTGCCGACCTTGTAAATTAAGGAGGAATAGTTGGGCTGGCAGCATAGGAGACAATAGCGTAATGGTTATCCTATCTGCCAATACAACGCTTCCTCAGGGAGCTCTGGCGACCTTGCTCACCGTTAGGAACACAACATAGCACGGAGCTATGTTATTTGGCTACGATTTTCTGTAAGGTTCAGGTACTTCCCCAGTCAGGCAGGTCCAATTGTGAGTGAAATTATTCGATTCCACTATGCCCTACCTCTCTTAGCTTATTAGAAACACACTATAACCTAAACATACCATCACGCCTGTATTTCCCGAAGCGTTAGGCAGGGGTGTACCACCCACAATTCGCCGGTATGTTTAGGTCCCACTTAATAGCGAGCCTATTGCCATTAACTGGTTACAAATCCAAACTCCGAGCTGCCACTGAGAATTTCATAGAAAAACCCAATAACACTGAATGAACTCAGGACCTCTAGCGTAGCAGTCGCGCTTGGAACCAC
This sequence comes from Acronicta aceris, assembly GCA_910591435.1. Taxonomy (NCBI): domain Eukaryota; kingdom Metazoa; phylum Arthropoda; class Insecta; order Lepidoptera; family Noctuidae; genus Acronicta; species Acronicta aceris. Next base: position 3,194,576 of record OU342786.1, on the reverse strand, counting down.
TAGACTAATGAGGCCTATATACGCAAATGATAAATGATATTTATTTCTGTACATATGTGATGGCACTGGCATATCCCAACTGACGACCTCTGAGAAGAAATACCAAAATAAACTCAGAGAATCATGTTCTCTTAAAGTCCAAACATAGTAGTAGCAAGTATGTAAGTTACAATGCAGGTCAATGTCTGAAATGGACTTTTGATGAAAGTGCCATGAGCGGCACCAGTGGTATCATTCGCGCGTTGTCATTTGCTCAGTAACGTCACTGGCTACATTACCCTTCAAATCGGAACACAAGAATGTTAGCACATTATTACTTAGCAACAAAGTATTTAACAATATATGTTGTCATACGAACATCTATGACAATTATCAGTGATGGTCAGAAGCTCCAAAAAAAGCCTGACAACCAGTCTTCCCTCCGGATATCGGCATTGCCCAGAGGTCTGATGGCAGTCACTTCTTGAAAAATACTGATATTCAGCATTTCAGCTGCATTTAACCAAATGCAACTGAAAGCCGACCCCAAGATAGTTGGGAAAAGGCTCGGAGGATGATGAATACAATATTTAGCAATGCATTACCAACCCAGACAATCTCTGAAACAATGCAATCTCGGCAATGAACGTTCCGATGAACTCGCAACAGCGGGGGCTAGTAGCACGCAGCAGGGCTCAGAGCCCTTCTGTGGAATACCAAAAGCCCTAGCTCAAAGAACCCTAACGGATCGAAGCTTTGAGAATGCCATCAAGCTCTAGACGGAATCGCCAGGCATGGATCACTCCAAAGGCACACAGGCCTTTTATTAGCGCTAAGTAGGAACAATCTGCGCATTGTGACGAGAGCCTTAACAGGACATTGTTGTTTAAACAAGCACATGTTCAACCTAAGCAAACGATACCCAAAGCTGTCGACGCTTTGAGGAGGCTGATGAAACGCCACTTCACCTTATTGGGTAATACGGATCGCTAATACACAAGCGTAGTGTTCATCTAGGGAAACACCTTAAGCCCGGATGAAATAAAGGAGCTCACCCCTAAGAAAATCCTGCAGTTCACGGTAGCTGCACGATTCAGCGGTGAACTCTAACTCAACCAGTGGCGATCACAAAACAACTCTGAAACAGTTTATAATGATTATGTTCTTAGGAACCTCCATACCTTCAGATCTTCAAAGTTGACGGTGTAAGGCCGAGTTTCGTTGACGCTGGAGAAGCTCACGTACTGGGCGCAGCGGTAGGAGAAGCCCATGATAGCGAACACCTCCTGATTGGCCAGTAAATCCTCGGAGAGGGTGCCAACGGTCACCGACACAGTGTCTGTAGGAAAAAATATACATACAATATTATACATACATACATACACTCACGCCTTTCTCCCACAGGGGTAGGCAGAAACTATAGACTTGCTATGATTCTTGCATACTTCTTTTGCTTCTTCCACATTCATTCATCTTCTCATACATACACGCCGGTTGCGAGTGCTGATCTGACTTTTTTGAAGGATTTCGCCAATAAGATCGGCGTATGTCCTTCTAGGGCGACCTCTACCGGCGCTGCCGCTGACATTCGCCTTATAAATTCCTTTCGTTAATCGTCTTTCATTCATTCTTTCAACATGTCCAAACCAATACAAAACAATATTATAATCCTACTAATATTATAAAGAGAGGATGTACAGATGTTTCCTTACTCAATCACGTCAGGACGGCTGAAAGGTTCTAGATGAAAATTTGTACAGTCATAGATTATAGGTTCTCTGGAATAGCACATAGGCTCCCAATTCTGAAGTGCACGCAGACATAGTAGCGAGCGGAAACTAATCAAATGCTAATTATTACTATTAGCACCTGCCTCATTGGTCTAATTGTCAAAAGCGAGCATGGTTTCGATTACCAGCTCGGAGTTTGGGATTTGTGCATGGTTAGTGGCAATAGGCTCGCCCACTGTTACATGGGACCTAACCATACCAGCGAACTGTGGGTGTATTTGAATGTTTTTATTCTTTTCATTTCCTACCTGACGTCTTCTGGGAAGAAACGCTAAACTAAACCCAAAGAGTAGAGTAATAATGTCTGGATTATCTTTCTTTCTTGGTTATACATTACAAACGTGCGAACCGAGTCATAATGGCTGAGAAATAATGGCACAAAAATAAAGTACAATATGGCATGTTTATGCGTGTGTGCGTGCGTGCGTGTTAGCGTGCGTGCGTGCGAGCGTGCGTGCTTGCGTATGTGTGTGTGTGTCATTATAGTAATAATGACCATTCTGTGGCAATAGTATTCTAAACATTGCCATATATTACAAGTTTATACGAAAACTTTTACGCATACTGAATGCTACGTGGCTCCAGGAAGTCTACGCTGAGACTCATCTAGAAACGGCGCCAATTCAGATTACTGGGTACTATCGATCTGTTGGTCTAGACTTGGCTTCTTGCCATCTCTGTTATTGTTAAACATACCAAATTTCTGCTTTCTAAGACTTCAAGGAATACCCTGAAGAATTTTGATGATCATCAGTGAGTCAGTGACGAAATCGTGGTTTTTTAGATATCAATAAAATTTAAATTATGAAAGCTATGCAATTGTAACTTTATAATTATGTTTAACTAGCTTCTGCTCGCTACTTTGTCTGCGTGAAGTCCACGCAGATTCGGATCCGGATTGTGTCCGACCTGGATAAAAAGTAGCCCATGTGTTATTCCGGGCTATAATCTATCTGTGTGCCAAATTTTATCCAAATCCGTTCAACCGTTCTGGCGTGAAAGAGTAACAAACATCCATACATCGATACTCACAAACTTTCACGTGTATAATATTAGTAAGGATATGTCTACTATTGACATCATATCCCGAGAATTTTTGTTTATCTGGCATAATCCAAACTCAAGTTATGAGCGTTCAAAAAACGACGAAGCGCTTCATGAAAAGGTAGGTACGTAGGTAGGCCCTTGCGCTTCGCTTGGCTCGTCATGGCGAGATTATAATGAGTACATACAGTACGCGCGGCATAAGTTGGCCGGAGTGAAGTTCGCCGTTTTAATGCGCAGTGGATTGTTTACGTTAAAAATTGTGTACTGCGCAACCAAAAACTGACAAACAGCTAACTTCAGTCCGGCCAAGTTATGTCGCGCGTACTGTACAAAGGTAATTTAATCGAAATTCAAACACAATTTAAATTGTGTTTGAATTCGTATTTGGATGCCGTTAATCTATGTTGTTCTTACGCTACTATTTCGTCTAGTACTACTTCACTGGCAATAAACGACCAAAAATCTAATCTTTTTTTTTCTGTTCTTGTTAACCCTTCGTGCTAAGCAAAATGCTTGTGTTACATGGGTTTACGTCGGTAGCGCTAGGGGTGGGTTTCGAACCGGCAACAATATGGTCGGTTACCGCCGGTTATAAAATATTTCTTTGCAAACATGGGTATAAAATAGATAGCTTTCGTATTTTTTTTGCATTTTCCATGCTAAGATTATAAAGTTATTTTAGCGATGCAAAAATTCGCCTGTGGACAGGATTCTAACCTGTGTCTTCTGGTTAGATACACCAGACGCTATGACCAAGTCCCACCCGGCAGTCGAAAGCCTTCACATTCTGAATTTACGTCTGTACTGTGACGTCTGTGACCTATTGAAAAGCAAGTTACTTAGCTTCTCAATAAATATTAGTTCTCCATATTTCGTCAACACAAGAGCTTGCAAATACAGTAAAAAAAAAATAGGTCCCTATCTTGTATGAGGTATAATTCTGAATTATATAAAATTATAATTATATTATCAGTTTCAATACAGTAGCTACGTCGTAGTTTAATTATTATAAAATTAATATGTTTAATTAAAATATTGTATTATTAACTCAACGTCAAGGAATTTCAGGAAAACTAATATACCTATATAAATTACTGGTCGTAAGGATTTCCTTATCAGTATTCCTTCATACTGTAGTATGTCTTTTCTGTGAAGAATTCGCTTAAGAGTCCGGCGGACCGAATTTCTCTTAAAAAACGAACACCGAAATAAATCGTAATTCAAACACAATTTAATCGAATTCTGTTATTATTCGGATTCCGATACCGTTAATCTAGGTTCCTACGTTACCATTTTATCCAAAATACTTCACTGGAAATAAATGTAAGCGAATGCAATTTTTGTTAACTTTACCAAGTTTGGAACGATTTTTCGGTCTTTTATTTCCAGTGAAGTAGTATTAGGCGAAATAGTATCGTAGAAACCAAGATTAACGGTATCCAAATCCGAATAATAACATAATTTGATAGAATATTGTCTGAATTAGATTTATTTCGATATAACGTTTTTGTGGGCAATTCAAGCTCCACCGGACCCTTAAGCTTAGGTTTAAACACATGCACGACATAGCGCACCGAATTAGCAAACTGAAATGGCAGTGGACAGGCTACATCTGTGGAAAAACAACCGCTGGGGTGACGAGTTCTTAAGTGGAGACTGTGACTCAGTATCTAAAAGTAGTATAGGACAAGGCAAGATGAGTTGCTGGCGTAAGTTGGAACCTAAATCAATGGTATCCAAATCCGAATAATAGCACAATTTGACTATCATCATCATCATCACCATCAGCCTATGTTCGTCCACTGCTGGACGTAGGCCTCTCCTAGTGAACGCCACAGAGCCCGATCTTCGGCTTTTCTCATCCAGTCACTGCCAGCTGCCTTCCGCAAGTCGTCAATTTGACTATATTGTTTTTGAATTACGATTTATTTTCTTATTGTCTCAAAAGGTCTTTAAGGTTGCGATTGAAGCCAGTTGAAGTGTCAAGGTAGCTGAACAAATGTAAAGTGCTGAACAGATTTCGATGAACTTTGGCAAGAAGATAGACTGTATCCTATAATCCTGAAGAAGAATACAGGCTACCTTGTCGTAATTTTTTTAGTAAACCTTTGGGATCGCAAGTGAAATCGCGGGCAACAGCTAGTTATAAATAAATATTTATTTTATTTGGTATTGGAAATACAATAGCAATTATTGTAATTGGTATCGAGTTTCTGGAAATAACGAAGCAGTTATTGTAAAATTTTATTCTTTTTTATTGCTGTGTCTTGGTTTACCTTATCAAACCTAACAAACCATCAAACCAGTATCCTCTGAAGGGTTCAGCAGAGCTGTACACCCACAATTCACCTATTGTCATTCAACTGGGCACAAATCCAAAAATCTAAGCTGCTACAGAGAATTTCATAGAAAAACCCAATAAAAATACTGAACTAGAAAATCAAACCCAGTACCTCTAGCATAGCAGCTGCGCTTAGCACAACTAGATTAAAGAGATATATCAATAATTTTACACATTATACTCTAGATCAAGGGTTCTCAAACTTTTTTAGTGATGGACCATTTTCAGTACTTCTAAAATCCAAATTGCTCTTTTACCTTTTCACTTTTGACTGCCTCATTAGTCTAGTGGTCCTAAGCGCGACTGCTACGCTAGAGGTCCTGGGTTCGATCCCCAGGTCGAGCAGTGTTATTGGGTTTTTCTATGAAATTCTCAATAGCAGCTCGGAGTCTGGATTTGTGCCCGCTTAATGGCAATAGACTCGCCCCCTATTACATGGGACCTAAACATACCGGCGAACTGTGGATGTACATTAGTACGCCTCTGCCTAACCCTTCGGGGAATACAGGTGTGATGCTATGTACTTCTGTTGGGCCGTGAATTAAGCCCATGACGGTTTAATTCCCACTCAAGGCAATATCTGAACATTCCTCAGATATTTATTTCCAATCTGGGTGTATACATATAAAAATAATAATAAATGTGGGAGAGTCATGCTTCGGCACTAATGGGCCAGCTTGACCAGAGTGATACCACGGCCTCACAGAAAACCGGCGTCAAACAACGCTTACGTTGTGTTTTGTTGAGTGGCCCAATCCCCTTTTAAAGGGTGGGTGACTCCTCTGGTGATGCGGGTGTCCATGGACGGCGGTAATTGGTTACCATCAGGCGATCCAACTTCTCGTTTGTCCCCCTATCCCATAATAAAAATGTATGCCTCTAGTGAAGAAGACATCCGGTCCTTTGGAAGGCTTGCAGGATGACACAGGATCAACGCAGGGGAACACAGGACCAACGCAGGGGGAGACAGGTCCAATGCACAGGGGCCCCATTGGAGGACTTTAATCTAATTTATTTTGATTGTTTTGTCACTTTATCTAATGTGACAGGGAAAAATATATTATAGCTGAAAGAGGGTTTTAAGATGTTTGATATTATTATGATTAAGGCTTTTGCAATAAAGTAATTTAACTCACCAAAGAACCAGTATCCACCCTTCTGGAAGAAGTTCAGAGTAAGGCTTGTGTTGTCGAAGGTCATCGTTGTGCTCATGACTGTTCCATTAAACTCAGATTTGGATGATGTCAGCTCAGACAGCACTCTTGTGTCGTTACCGCTGATGAGTCGGATGCTGTTCGAGTACAAACCAAGACCATCTAAATTGTATGAAACCGCCCTGTTTTGTACTGCACGGCGCACCCTCGAGCTAGACTCTGTGATGGTCCAAGATGGGTAATAAGCTGTGTAAATAGCAACAATCCTTGAATATTTTTCTTGCATTTTCGTGAAAAAGTCTTCCATGAAATCGTTATGACGGTGCAGCAAAGCAGCCCTCGACTCTCCGTCTTTTGCGTCATTCAGATTTATGAATAATACACGAACATCGTTGGTTAGTTCCGCGGATAGGCCATCTTCAGTGAGCTTCACGTGGTCAACTTTTTCGGGATCGGCTAACTCGTTTAGGGCGGTCACAGGATCTTCTACGGCGGGCAAATACACCGAATCTCCGATATTGGCGTGCAAATAGGGATAATTTGTCTCACCATCTTCATTTTTCCTCGAAAAATCTTCGACGGAAAGATTTTCCTCCGTAAAGATAACAGTCAGCAAGTCATCAGAAGTCTCCTGCTTGACGATCCCCTCAAATTCTGTTTTCAAAACCTTCGAGAGAGGGTTCGCTCGGTGAGAACTTTGAGCGACATCTCCCCACATAAACACTGGAACTGTGGACGCATAACAGCTTACTACACTTAGAACTAATAATGGGAACACCACACGGCAAAACGCCATTTTTAAGGCTAAATCTATTGGACGTAAAACGGACTAAAAGCTGTATTTTAGCCCAAATTTGTCATAAAAAGACAGAGTAGGGCGATGACGACTGACCATGGGTCATGTGAAAAGTGATCATATGATAACTTTGACGCCTTGTCTATGATTTGCTATTGTTGCCAGCTTTGTCTGTTAAAATTACTCAAATACAGAAATAAACAACGATTCAATAAATATGAAAATAATCATGCAATCTTAATTATCTAATTATACAGCAGATTGTATTCTTCAAAATATTTTTAGGAACGTTTATCTATGTTAGGAATAAAACAAGACAGAAATGGAAATGAAGAGTAATAAAATTGAATTATCCTAATTGTATTTTCTTCCAAGTTTTAAGGGAGACATTTTCGATAGCTTATCATAGACAAGTTAATAATTTTTTCTTCTGAGTTTTAAATAATATTTAGTACAAGGTATTTTACAATGTTCGTAACTCGTTCTGCCCTGAAGATTTATTGATTTGTCACAAAAAGAGGGTAGGTAGGTACATAGGTAGTTAGATAATCAGCAAGTAAACGGGTACGGTCAAGTCGGTAGCGTCTCTGAAGTTATCCGCAAGTAGTTTTGGCGACAAATCACAAAACTAATGAGGGCTTTATGGCGGGGAAGTTTGAAATAAAAAATGGTTCTTATTTTTCTAGCCCAGGTTTTTAAACACTTTCCGAGTGTTTTACTCCGTCGAGATGATTGAATATAAAAATCTCTCAGATGTCATTTCATTCTTACATCTCCAGAGGATTACATCCCTAAAAAAATAGAAGAACGGAAATTGCAGTTGTCATTTTACTGTGTAGGTAAAAAGAGGTGAAAGTAGAAGTGAAAATAAAATCTTAGAAATTACGTAATAATGACTTTAATCTACTGCATTTCATTTATTATTCTATTAAAAACAAGTTTTGCTGATAAGAATACAGTCCCAGTATTTATGATGGACCACGATAAAGTCATGATGCACGTGGATGTCGATCCAGATCCCTTTGCTCGCCTGAGTTCTTCAAGTTTTGCCGAAATCTTACACGACTCAGTGAAACGCAGTGCGGGAATAATTCTATTTATAGAAAACACACTAAGCTCCGAAGATATAAGCATGAAGGATAGATTTGGTACTCCGTTTCCAAATTTACGGGCCCGACTTAAGGATAACAAAGTTAAATACTTTCCTGCGGTTGTGGAACCCTACAAATTGATAAGCCAGATATTGCAACCGCTACAATTCAATGTATTTTATTTAAGAACTCGCACAAAGTTGCAATTAATAGACAATTTTAAGTACATTTATATTTTTTTCCAAGATGGCTTTAATGAGACTAGGTCGGAGATATTGCGAAGACACGATTCGATAATGAGAGAAGTTGTGTTTGTAATTCGCCAGTTGAAACCTGGGCCTGTTATAGCCTTTTATACTGGGAAGCAAAACCCAGTAGTCTTGCCAAAGATTCAGTTTGTCCCGATGAAGCCGGGCGCAGCGTCAAGAGATTTAGGCGTATTCGTTGTGTCGTCTGGAGCGCTATTTCGGTTCTCTGGTTAGTTTCTTTTTATAAAATTTTGGCCGATGGTATGAGAAAATTCTATGGAAACTAATTTGATTTTTTTCTCATTCTTGTTAATACATATTTCAGTGTAGGTACCTAGGTACAAACTTACCTATCAGTGAAAATTAAAGCATTACATACCTACCCTTCTTTTGAGTTTCGCCACAGTAGGGTAAAAGCACGAGCAGAATGCTAGCTAGTCAGAGAGCATACCATGGTGAGTTGTGACGTCACAACTCACTGACACAAATTCAACTCCCACCAAAAACGCTACGTTTTATTAGCCGATTACATATTTTTTTCAGAATACGAATGATATATATGTAGCTGGGTAAGTAATTATATAAGATTCTTTATCGCCGCCATTTTTAAAAATTCGCTAATCAAACACCAGCCGAGTACCTACCCTAGCAGTGCTCAACAAATACTACCGAATGGAATATTAGCAACTCTAACACAAGGTAAAAGTAACAGTGATATTTCAGGAGTCTTCGCGGTAACTACCACTAGACGCTCCATATTTAACCAACTCCCAATGATCGCTGAAGAGACGTTCACACGCCGAAGCATGTCCACAAAAATGGCGTACACGGATTTTGAGCTAGAGTTTAATTTCAGCTTCAAAGATGACGGCTGGCTTATAGGTTCGTTTTTATCTTTCCTTACACACTTTACATTCCTCGAAGGGTTGCAGATGTGTATTAATGTACAGTGGCGGCCAAGAGTCCATAGGCAATCTTACAACGCAATAGCTTGACGTTTAGTTTGACTTACGACCTTCTATTTATTGTCGTTAACAAGTGACACGCACTGGCTGTATCGAGCTCGCTCGTACTGTTCATGGCAATGTAATCCTTAGCGTGCTTATGGACGTTTGAGCGTTGACTGTACCTACAGTCTACATCCACAGTTCGCCGGTATGTTTAGGTCCCATGTAATGGGGGGTGAGCCTATTGCCATAAACAATTATATTTACACAGCCAACTGACGTCATAACCACAGAGCAATATGGCGTCCACTGCGTACAGCGTTTTTGTCAAATCGTAGCTGGGCGTGGGACAAATATTAATATAATATGGCGTGGTCGAAGTAGGCCCTCGCCCACGGCCTCGCACCTTAAATCTCTGCGATCCTCTGCGATGTCCCCAGACTTTACTACTAATTAATTTGATCACTTTTACGGGGAATGAAAAAAAGCGACGTCTTTATTAGTCCACGCTGTATAATTTTCCCAGCAATTTCATTCTATAAAGAAAAGCCAAAAAGAAACAAAGAGGTTGGGCTAGGAACTACCTACTACTTATGGAATGCGGGGGCCTGGACCCAGAGCACCAAATGGAAAATACTGAACACAATGATGTTAACTCATTATTGCTTAGCTGCAGAATATTTCGTCGGTCTAGATTCTCTATCTAGATGAACAGGGTATTGAATAATTAAAAAAAGTATTTTTTCAGTAAAGCGATTCGAAATCAATATAATTATATCCATTTCTAAATAGGTACATAAATATTTGACTGATTATTATTAACAGATACTACCCTGCCCCCCGTTAATTGGACGTCATATCGTTATGCAAACCCGTTCATTAGAAAGATCGCATGGTTTTTAGTAGAGCTGTATTTTTAAATTTCGTATTCATAAATTTTGAGTTACCTAATACTTACCCTGTTCATTCAAGGAACGATTTGGTATCAACCCAGACGACATACTGACCTACATTTTTTTACTACACCAGATAATGTGGTCCTAATTGAGGCTGGCGAGGAAGTAGGTCGTACTGAGATGGGCGTGGGTGCCCCATGGAACTGGTCATATGTCTGCGGGGAGCCGCTGGTCATCGTCAATACGAGGGACGGGAGCTCCGTCACCATTTCTCAGTATCAAGTAAGTTAAACGCCAACAATACAACAGCAGCAGTGGCAGATTTACCAATAGGCTGGAGCCTAGGGCGACAGATTTTATGGGCGGTAAATTTGGGGCCAATGTATTTTTGTCTCGCACAGAAATTAAAACATTAATATTTACATGAATACTTACCTAAATGTTAACAAGTGAGGACCGTTCGCAATATTTACTCTATATCTCTGGTTTTGACTATTGTTTGTCTTTAAAATGAAAATAGCCTACAGGCGGCGATTATGTAAATCCGCCACTGAACAGCAGTACAGTCGAAATAAAGCGTCTGAGGTTGTGGTTTTGCTGTTGTACATTAACTCGCGGTGTAAAGACACCTTTCTCGTTTGAATGAACAGGGTAGGCACCTATTAACTAAAAAAAGCCAAAATCAATCAATCAATATATTTCCATTGCTATATATAATTGTTAAAAAATATCTACCTATATTACCCCACTAATTTGGGGTCATAATATCGTTATGCGACCTCTTTCATTAAAAAGATCGCATGGTTTTTAGTAGAACTGTATTTTTAAACATCGTATTCATAAATTTCGAGTTAATATTCATTGAGAAAATTGTGCTCGTAAATTTTTCGGATTTGTGACCGTTTGTTTTTTGTGTTAGGAGGGCAAACGAGCAGACGGATCGCCTGATGGTAAGCGATTACCGCCGCCCATGGACACCCGCAATACCATAGCAGTCATAAGTGCGTTGCCTACCTTTTAAAAGGGATTGGGCCTCCGGTAACCTCACTCGGCGAAACACAACGTAAGCGTTGTTTAACGCTGGTTTTCTGTGTTCGTATTCCTATTGTCCTTACTAATTCCGATATATTTGCAGAAAAACACTTATTGATTTTACTTCAACGGTTAAATTCAGACGCGAAACTATTTATTTATACAAATCGACCGATGCTATGCTTTTTTTTATGAGATAGGAGGGCAAACGTGCCGACGGATCACCTGATGGTAAGCGATTACCGCCGCCCATGGACACCCGCAACACCAGAGGAGTCACAAATGCGTTGCCGACCTTTTAAAAGAGGATTGGGCCTCCGGTAACGTCACTCACTCGGCGAAACACAACGTAAGCGTTGTTTAACGCCGGTTTTCTGTGAGGCCCCACGTAAAACGGGGGACTTTCGCACGGAAATCTCTAAATTCGCTACAAATTTTTTCTTCGTTTTTTTTTAAGATTCAACCCCGCGTATTGGAGTATCGACGTGACGGATTGTATCAGCTTGCGAACACAGGAGAATTATCAAATGGGCCCGTGTGCTTTGGAAAGAGCATTAATTGCGGCCCTTACTTTAGTTGTCATATACTATCTGGATTATTTGTTACCGTTTGTTGCCTGAGTATCTTGATGTATGGAATAATGACGATGTTTGACTGTGTGTCCAATGATAGATATGAGGATCCACAGGGTAAGGCTCTATCGCATGAGCTTACACATTAATGGCTTATGATAAAGCGCTAGCTACACGCGCCAAATTCAAATGTTATTTTCGTTAGATTGGTCAATAGCCAATTTTATTGCGAGTTCATAATAATCGCCACTATATGTGGGTAAGTACTTAATTCGTAAGTATATTATATTAAGGGTCTGGTAGAGCTTGAATTGCCCACAAAAACGTAATACCGAAATAAATCATAATCTATACAATATTCTATCAAATTGTGTTATTATTCGGATTTGGATACCGTTATTCTAGGTTCCTACCGTACTATTTCGTCTATTACTACTTCACTGTAAATAAAAGAATGGAAAATCGATCCAAACTGTAAAGTTATCAAAAATTGCATCGCGTAGGTACATTTATTACCAGTGAAGTATTTTGGACGAAATGGTAGAGTAGGAACTTAGATTAACGGTATCGGAATCCGAATAATAACATAATTTGATTAAATTGTGTTTGAATTACAAACGAAATTACCATTTATTTCGGTTTTACGTTTGTAAGGGAAATTCGGCCCACCGGCCTTTTTTAAGTCAAAAATTTAATTGACAGATCAAAAATAGGGTATTTTTCTCAAATAAGAAAAATCTAAAAATAAATTATTGAATATATGATAGCTTAGGCAAAAAGCAGTCGGAAAATATTAGTTTATAAAATAACAAAATAAATTGTAAAATTCAATTAAGTTTTCAGTTTTTTATTTTTTTTAACACTAAAATAGTACGCCATGTTATTACGTCATACGGCTGTGTAAACTAAACTAATAAGTGTCAACTGTTTTTTCTCTTTTTAAAATAGCTTACTAGCAATGTGGGTCGCACATTCATTCAATCAATCAATCATTTATTTTGTCAAACATAGGTGTATACAGATCATAGAACATTGTTATAGTTATAAATATGGCTCACTATGTTTTGCCAATAGGTGGCGCACAAAATTTAGGGAAATAATAAATACATAATACAAGTCAGAGGTATAACATGTCAATGTAAATTAGGTATTATTAATAAAAATTATATAATAAAATTAATATTAGTAGGTGGCGTTGAGTTAATCTTCATACTTTTTTTATCATCAATAAACTCTGTGATGGAGTGGTAACACCTATCCAATAAAAACTTAAATAAACTCCTCTAAAACGATTCCAGACACTCCCTATTCCTAATGTTCATGGGTATGTTATATATATTTTTGACGCCATTCCAAGTACACTCTTACTAAATAATGCTGTATTATGGGGTGGGGCACGGATAGTATTTAGATGACGGCGAGAAAGTAAGGTGTCAAACAAATGACAGTTACATCGAACAAACACTCCCATTTCATAGATATACAGAGACGGTAAAGTAAGCAAATTTAGGTCTCTAAAAACTGGCATGCAACTATCGGTCGAATGTAGCCTACAGAATGAACGTAAACACTTTTTCTGAGCTTTGAAGGCAAACTGGCGGTCAAGCGTAAGCCTATCACGAATAAAAAAAAAATATCTCTGTCAGTCGATTTACCCCAGTAGATTATGCCGTACCTTAAGTTGGAGGCTACGTAAGCATTGTAGGCTATTAACACAGTGAAACGGTTTACTGTTTTTGAGAGCTTGTACAGGGCATACGCGAATTGATCGAGTTTCTTAGAAAGGTAGTCAATATGATGCTTCCATGTCAGATGACTATCTAAGTAGAGACCTAGGAATTTAGTGGTATCACTTTCAGAGATAGTTGTATGTTCATAATATATATTTAGTGTTGGCTGATTTGTCCGCTGATTAAATGTCATTATTTTTGTCTTACTGAGATTAATTTTTAGATTATTATTAACTAACCAATTAATTATATTTTTAAGATCATTATTTATGTCATTTTCAAGACTATTAATCTCATTTCCTGAGAAGAGGATAGTGCTGTCATCAGCAAACAAGATCATCTGGTTTTTACTAAATTTGGGCATATCATTTATATACATGTTAAACAATAGGGGGCCAAGTATGCTGCCTTGGGGGACTCCATAAGTAGTTTTCCTTCCTTGAGACATGTATGTTTTTTCTATTTTAGAGCTCATACATAGTCTACCAATACACGTGGTTTGAGTGCGATTCGACAGGTAAGATTTTATAAGTTCTAAAGCGTTCCCTCTGATACCATAGCGCTCCAACTTGTTCACAATGTATACAATGATCTACATGGTCAAATGCTTTTGACATATCCATGAAAAGAGCCACCACAGGAGTTTTTGTGTCGACATTGCTAACTATTTTATTCATGACTTCATATATTGCCATATTTATGGATCTACGTTTCCTGAAACCGTATTGTTCCTTAGCTATGAGATCATGTTTTTCAAAAAAGGAATATAGGTTTATTATCTTTTCTATTATTTTAGAAAAAAATGGAATTAGTGCTATTGGTCTATAATTACCTAAATTATTTTTACTGTCTTTTTTGTCAATTGGTTTGATAATTGTAACTTTCAGTTTCTCAGGAAAATGATCATGTTCAATGCAAAGGTTTATGATATAACTCATAACAGGCGTTATTACAAGTGCTACATGCTTAACTACATGTAATAATCCCATCATGTCCATGGCTAGTGGTGTTATTTAAGGAGTGTATTATAGTTACGATGTCAGGGGGTGTTGTGGGAGCGATGACTACTAGTATTCTTGTTGAACCCTCGTGTTAAGCTAAATGCTTGTGTTACGAGTGGGTTCACGTCGGTAGTGCAATGGGTGGGTTTCGAACCGGTAACGACATGATCGCAAGTCCGACGCCCTAGCCATTAGGCTACCGCCGCTTGTCAACTGATCAAGGTAACTTGCCAAGGGGATTACAGGCTTTGTACTTAAACTCATTAATATATTATTTTATGCATTCAGGAACAGCACACCAACGCTAAGTAGAATTCAAGAGCTCATTTTTAGGGTGCCGTACTTCAAAAGGAAAAACGGAATCCCTAAAGGATTACTTTGTTGTCCGTCCGTCTGTGAAGACCCTTTATCTCGGGAACGCCTGGAGGTATTGAGTTGAAAACAAAACCATGTAGGTACTTCTAAGTTAACGTAAAAAAATATATTGCCGTTTATGCTGCAAAAGACGTATATGTCGACACTCAAGGCTATCAAAATTTATAGGGTATTTTCCGTTGACCTAGAACTATGAAATTTGGCAAGTAATACCGTCATAATTATATTACAAGTATAGGGAAAAATCGGAAAACTATACATTAGTAATTGTTATATGTACCTTTAAATTTGCACGGAACCCTCGGTGGGCGAGTCCGACTCTTGTCACTTTTGTCCGTTTTTTTTAAAATTATAAACAAAGTTTAGGTACACAGCCAACTGACTTCACGACCACTGAGCAATTTGCCGTCCACTGCGCCCAGCGTTTTCGTCAAATTAAGCGCGAAATTTTAAATTCATTTTTTTTAAATGTCAATATTAAAAATCTAATTGAGGCACTTTTCAAAATGGGTGTAATACCCTATTGTAAGGTACCTAAACTACTCTACTGACTTGCGATTTAAACAAATAAGTATGAATAAAGAATAAGATTTCATTTTATTATTAAACTAGCGGCCCGCCCGCGGTTTCACCCGAGTTGCCCCGTTCCTAAGAGCCGTAGCGTAATGTTAAATAGCTTAAAACCTTCCTCTTGAATTACTGTATCTATTAAAAAAAACCGCTTCAAAATCCGTTGCGTAATTTTAAAGATTTCAGCATACATAGGGACGGACAGACAGCGGCAGCGACTTTGTTTTATTAGATTAGATTATGTACCTAGTGATGATTTATTAAATACGTAAAAGTTGTATTATTTATTTATTGCTTTTGATAAAAAGTAAGGTTGTAATTCTTGTAATTCATTCAAAGTAATTAATTACAAGGATTTTTAATTGGAAAATCATAATAACAGGAAAGAACCAGGGAAAATGGGACTTCGGTTCGGGTGTTATTTTATTTTTATTTTCTAGTTGTTTAGCTTGCAAGTTTGTTTTTTTTAAAGGAATTTTATGACCTGGTAACTTAGACCTTTAGGTCAAGTCTTTTTTGTAGTTTATAACACATCACTATAATCCCAGTAAAAAAGTGGAAACTTCACTAAGGCTTCGATGGAGTTTAGACGTGAACACAAAAGTCACGATTTTCAATTTTATATCATTTGCCTACATTCGCACACGTTCACGAACACTTAATGGATAACAATCCACTATAATTACACATACATTTCGGGGGAACACAAGTTTTGGAAAATAATATAAAACCGACAAAGTGCACTTTACATTTTCCCGCCTAAAACTCCCTTTCGCAAGTTTGTATTTATGGCAATAAGCCATAACCTTGAATAAAATAAGTCCTGTTTCTTTTTTCGAAATAATATTTTTATTCATATAAATTGTCTATGTCTAATAAAAAAAAAATATTATAATTGGCGGATTTGAATTGCCCGCTAAATTAACATATTTCTCGAAACCGAGTATTTAATTAATCGAATCAATAGATACAAACGGCGTGACTATCACATTTCATTTATATATAGCTCGGTAACTGATTGTCCCACTGCTGGGCTCAGTTACCGACGTTACAGCCCACTTACGCAGTGACGCAGGCCTAGAGCCCTCGTTTCAATTTAATTTCCTAACAATTTTCTGTACATACTATAATTATATAATTGCAAAAAACATGATTTATAAAGAGAGCCACACACGTAACTGTATACTTCAAAAGTATATCGATCGTTACGTGTGTAGCTGACTTTTTAATATTTTGTGACCATCAGAATAATTTTACAAATGATTCTAGCACAGTATTGTCTAGAAGCACATGATTTAATTGTAATTGTTGATATTATAATTATATATAGTTCCTTTAGGGGTTGATATAGCAGCTATATTTTAACTTACCGCCGCACTCAAACACGTTCAGACACATAAAATAACCATCAACCCAACACAAGAATTTTCTTTATATTATATCATGGATCAATGGCGTGCAATGGAAGAAGCTTACTCAGCATTGGGTGAATAAAGGCTGAGAAAGAAGAAGTGTCAATAAATTTGCAAACGATAGAACATAAAGTATTCATCCCGCAGAAGTCCCTAGTTCTTTGAGTTACAAAAGTACTATTTGAATTTATCATACGTGCCTTGGAACCAGGATGTTAACAGTTATTTAAAATTAATACTTCGTACCCTCAGTTAAAATAAAAATAATAAAACACTTGTTCCCAGTGTTTTTGTCGGAGAGTTGAATTTTGCAATGCAAATACAAAATAATAAGACATGGTACAAAAAAAATGAAAGAACTCATAATTCTTAGCAGTGTATTTGGTAAAGCTGAACTACCTACATATCAGTAAATTATGTAGAAATAAAAAATATTAATCAACAAGAACAAAAAACTTGCCCAATGTAAGAGCTTCGCGAAAAGTGACCGTCGAGTTCCGCAGTTCGAGACATTCGAATATATTCAATCAATATTATACGGAACTCTGACGTCAATTTTCGTAATTTTCAAAGTAATGCCGGGCACACATTTCTTAAGTAATACTAAACTTAAATGCATTTTGTTTTAGACCGGTTTCAGCGAAATGTGTACTGGACATTGAGATTAATTTCAGCGTTTAAATACAGAAATATATTAGCACTTACTACATGAGAATCGTAAATACAATAGTTTATTTCGACAAAAATGCAAGGAGTATGTATAAAGGACCACATTAAAGCTAGAATAGCTTTGGGCCCATTATCGGATCAAACTGTGAAGCTTGTGCTCAAGTATTTTTTGACTAAATTCTGTTCAGACGGCAGCACTGGTGATTAAACTGTTTAGCATAGTGGACCAGTTATTGATACGAAAAGACAGCCTCTCTACTAGCTCTCGTTTAAAGATATAAATGTCAAAATGACACTTAAAAAAAGTCCCTGTAGCCGTTGGGAAAGTTAATGGTTCATTAACTCTACTGAACGTTTCTGAGTACGGCGGTAACTGGTGGCTTAACTATAAATATTAAAAGTATCGTGTAGCCCATGCTATATACATTTATGTAAGTCCCTACATGTTATGTAGTAATGAAATAATAACAGCCTAACTCAGAGAGACTTGCAGTCTATATTATTTATGATCATTTTTTAATTAAAATATTATAGCATCGAAATATTACCCAGTTTTATTAACAGACTAGTTGCTGTTGCCCGCAGTTTCACTCACGTCCCAAAAAGATCAACATACTATAAGTCCGATTCTAGGCGGCATATCAAGATGGAAACATTCACCAGATTTTAAGACCTCTAGCAATACATCAGTGAAAACTGCATTCAATTCCATGCAGTATTTTTTGCGTGATGCGCTTACAAACATACAGACAGACGAAAATTCGAAAAATTGTTAAGTATTTTGGGTTCTGTTGCTCCAATAAAGATCCCCATATTAGTTTTTCTTTAATATCTTTGATGTACAAACATCGGCCTGTTACAAATTTATTATTGGTATAGATTATCAAGAATCGATAAAAAATGTTTCGACCCTATGGAAGAGAGGAGCATATCGTCATATCGTGAATAGAATTTAAAGAAAATCATTAATTTTTACATGAACATTATTAAGTTTGTAGGAGATAATGTCTATAATTACTGATCCTATTCTGAAAATACTTTCACTGACAGAAAGCTGCACAAACCCCGAGAGAGTTACAGAGTTGCAGGCGGAAACTAGTCGTAAATACGACTACCCTAAAACTAGGGAAAATCAGGATAAGAAAATGATAATTAAAAAATAAACATGAATCTTATAATTTAATAATAAAAATGTAGGCTGCAGGTCTCGTCTTATATCTACTAGGAAAGATCCAGCCCATTTACACTAAATAACAATTTTAACATTAAAATCTAAATTCTAATCTAAGATGGCGTCTAAATGTGATGGGAGAAAAATGCGAGAATAACACAGACCACTGGAATTTTGTGGATACACTTCGAGTTTTAATTGTATTCAGTAACTTGACAGTTGAAGGGTTACCAGTTTCTAAAAAAGATAGTGAGGTGGTGAAAGAATGAATGAAAGTGAATTTGCAAATTTTTATTTTACATTTAATAATTTGTCTTATCTATATTAAACACGTTAAACACTATTAACGATTGTAGAAGTTTGTCAGAGGAAATAAAATGACAAACGTAAAAAAAAAATATTTTCATTCTTAGTTTATTTCAATTAGAAGAAAATAATAAAGGAAATTACTTTTATTAATAATTGTAAAATATTATTACGTTCCACATCATAAATAAGAATTATTAATATCATTCGTTCTTTACGCAAAATCGTTCACTACCCCATCACTATTAGTTGTAGTATGGTAACATTATTTTTCGTTGAACTGTCACGTTACTGAATACAATTAAGTCGAAGTCGAATAGTTAAGTTTTGGTGAAACGAGCGTGTTAATAATTGGTATTGCAAAATAATATATTCTATAATACCGATGTATTTTATTATAGTCTTTTGGCCCAAACTGTTCTTACTTTTAACCGGTCAAAGATACAATTCCGTGACGTAATAGTGGAAAAAATATTGAGTGCTGGTGGGTCACTAACCCCATGTTAACTCTTCAAGTAACTAATTTCAGACAAGTCCTTGTACCTTGGGGTTTTTACGTCCTTTGCTGATACAAATCGAAGAAATAGTAATATAATTGTCTTTCTCCCTTTTACCAAAGATAATTGTAGTAGTTTTGAGTTTTTAGTTCCTGACATGTGCTGCAGTGCCTCCTTTTTATCTTATTCACAAATCTTGCACACAACAAACTCACCAGTTTCATCGCAATCGGATAAATAGTTTAGGATCGCATAGAGCACAAATATACAAAAAATCATTTCTAGTTCTGATTGAGACTGGTGCCCAAAAGTGGGAGAATAATGGGCTTAATTACCCTTCAGGTTCTTAATTGCAGACAAAAATTCTATTGTCTTGTATTCCTAGGTTTTTGTTGAAAATTGCTATAGATATATATTTTTAGCAATATTAATACATGAGAATTATGTTCAGTTTGGACCACTTTGTGAAAGTTTGATGGAATACTTCGTGATAACCGTAGCGAGGGCTTCATGCAACTTGATTCCTACCGACTTTTCTATTCAATTGCCAAATAGGAAGATACAGAAAGTATTTTTTTTTGCTTCACTTTACCTCTTACCACAATCAAACCTTCGTCACAGATAGGTATATGGAAATTTCTGCCTACCCTCCAAAATAATGAAAGGATGAATTCGTTCATATCTTAAAGTGATAACCACATATATTTTATAAGTATTATTATACATTATTATCCAGGTAGGGTTGTTAAATTGAATTCGTAGAATTTGAATAAATTTATTAGAAATCGAATTGGAGAGCGTAGTTACCAGTAATCATCAGTTATTAAAATGTTACAAGCGATTCGAGATAAGATTTCTTATAAAAATCCCGTTAAAATATACTCGAGTAAAATGCGATTTCATAATGAAAGTTTTCAAATCTACAATTTGACAATCCTGTATAGAATTAATACGAAAAATTTTCATTGCATCAGAAATGTCAGAGGCAATTAAAAATGAAATGATAATCTTTGAGACCCAATTTCTCCTTCTGGTACTGCCATTTCTAAACTTTGAAAGCTTTGGGATATTCAATTATCTTTTATATTATGGAATCCCATTTTATTGTAATAATAAAATTAAGGGTCGACTTTTCAATCCCCAGATAATTTATCGGAGGAATAAATTTGAATATTTGACAGTTTTTGTATAAAAATCTATCAAACGTCAATTTTATTTCTCAGTTTATAAGGAAAAATCGGCCCTAATTAATTTAAAAGCGCATCCTTTGACTTGCGGTTGGACAGGCAATATTTTATTATTAATCGTTTTTAAGATAAGAAAAACTGCAGGATATGTCCAGAGAATTCAGGAAATATTGATAGCATTTTTTTCTATGGGATTTTGTCATTTGTATAGTTCAACTTGTTAGTTCAGATAAATATACTTACTAATATTATAAACGTGAAAGTTTGTGAGGATGTATGGATGTTTAATACTCAATCACGTCAGAACGGCTGAACCCATCTGGACGAAATATGGTACAGAGATAGATTATAGTTTGGAATAGCACATAGGCTATTTATCTAGGTCGGAAGTCCACGCAGACGAAGTCGCGGGCTGAAGCTAGTATTTAAAAAAATTAACCCATCTAGACACAATGCAAAATCTTTTGGTTCCGTTTCCGGGTATTGCTGAATCAAAAAAGGAACAGTAAAAAAGTCCTAAGTATTTCCAATGTCTTTACGGAACATACTTTAGGCAAAAAAACTGTATAATATTTATGGAATTCGGTTAAAAAAATATTAATAAAATTATCACTTCATTTCGGATATACCTCGTGAGATATAACTATATTGAAACGAATAGGTAAGACATGTCTGTACACAGTTCAGCGGTCGGGAACGCAACCCGCACTGGTCGAGTCCTTGAGCTATAAGCACTTAATTCTTCTCTTCTTTCTTCTCTTGGGTTTGCTCCGACTGCTGCGACTGCTGTTGGCCTTCGCGTTCGGCTGCCATCTGGTGGAGAAAAGAAAAATTCCATTATTAACTGCTAACTCAAAAATATTTTGAGTATTTTTTTTTAATCCCGTCATGGGATATAGCCACACACTTTTTGTGTATTTGCCAGTGTCAAGTATGAGGAGTAAACAAGTAATATTGATTTATTCCCGTCATGGAATTATATTATATGGCGCCACAATTTTTGTGTTTGCCAATGTCAAGTATACAGAATAATTACCAGTAAAACAGTGGAAACTTCACTAAGGCTTCGATTGGAGTTTAGGAATGAACACAAAAGTCATATGACATAGGCCAGATGACAAAAGTAACTTTAATGATCCATCAGTTAGATTATAAAAAAAAATAATGTACCCAAATTGTTTCCTTTTTAACAAACACAAACAGACGGTGATACAGTGCATTTAAGCTTCGGGTGACGTCACGGTTTCGTACAATTTTTACGAAAAAGTGACGTCACGACCACCCACTCCGGAACTTTGATGCTTTTTATGTTTGTCAATTCATATTATTCTGATAAAGCAAAAATACGTGTCCGATATTTTTGGATAATCTAACTGACGGACCCAATATAATGATATCATCCCTATTTTGATAAAAAATATATAACTTATTTATCAGTGTAGCAGTCAACAAACAGCCGGTTAGCTACAGAGCTGAACCAACCGCTTTTTAACTACGTTTATTTAGCACACATGCTTGACCAGCACGCTTTTAAAACGGCGAGATGGCTCAAATGTGTGCATTTTTTTATAAAGCTTACTAGCAATGTGGCTCGCACATTACTAGTATTCTTGTTAACCCATCGTGCTAAGCTCATTGCTCGTGTTACGAGTGGGCTCTCGTCGGTAGTGCAATGGGTGGGGTTCGAACCGGGAATCATATGATCGCAAGTCCGATACCCTAGCCATTAAACTACCGCCGCTTCAATTGTCTTCGTTAATGAAGAGAGAAAAGGTTTATAATGTTGTTACCTTCTTGTAGGCTTGTTCGAAGAGCTTGAGGCTGGCCTGCTGCAGCGTGGCGGTGGCTGTGCGGATCTCTTCAGGGTCAGCTGTGTCCTTCTTGGCTAGGAGCTCACGCAGTTTCGCGATCTCTCCGCGAAGCTTGTCGCACTAAATATTAAATTATATTTATTATTGTAAATACATATTTTTTTTTAGGTTTTTTTGACTAGATGGCACCGCCAGTTCCTAACAGACAACTCAGAGAATCATGGTTTCTTTTAGACCCATTACGCACTGCCGACTGGTCGCTGTGGCGACACGGTCGGCGGTGCGTGACACCTAATTTAAACTAAAGAACAACACAGTCGCCGACGGCGAATCGCTGGCGACCAGTCGACAGTGCGCAATGGCTCGTATAGACCAGACATAGTACTAACTCACTGGGGAATATAGTTGTCAATACCGTATGCATTAGCCCTTGATCAAGAGTAGGGTGGGTTTTGAAATGATACACAACATACTCAGAACGTAAGACAAATAATAAATAAAATTCCAAAGTATTATAACATTTGCGGTAACGAAACTATAGCCCGATTCAGGAATCATGCACTTTTGATCAACGCCATCTAGAGATAGAGAGCAAAAAGGAAACTTTTGTTCTATGAAAACATCTAATCTTAACATAGTTCAAATGTTTTTTTTTTAAACAAGCGATCAGTGCTGCGTTTTTTAGCCTGGGTAAATTATCATATCCCCGACTTTACTGGTACATTTTAAAAAGATAAAAACCTTGTCATTTACGAACTTAATAAAAAACAACTAAATTGTTGTAAGTGTTAAGAGTTTATCAAGATGGTTTCTCTAAGTAGTTTTTAACATTCAAAATGAATATATTGTCTCGAAATTAAAATAATCTATTGTAATAAAAAAGGTTTGACACCACGGTATTTAATAATACGAGTATAAAATCCGTAGCGGATTTTTTATGAAATCAAAATATTTTGAGTGTCAAAAAACAGTATAAAAAAATCTAATTTAGCTAAATTATTTTAGACATAGCGGCGTTTGATTTTAGAAGGCTTGTGGCCATCAACTAGCAAGGATTAGTTTTGTATAAAATATATAATAATTATTATTATGTGCCGCGGTTTCTAGGAAAGCGGCGTGCATGTGGCACGTCACTAGCTGGTACCGCGACTGCTCTCGCACCGCTGCAAACGTGTACCGCGCACTGGCACGGACACCGATCTACGGTGCTTAAGAGTCCGGCGGACCGATTTTCACTCACAAACGTAATACCGAAATAAATCGTAATCCAGACAATATTCTATGAAATTATGTTATCATTCGGATTTAGATACTGTTAATCTAGGTTCCTACGATCCTATTTCGTCCAAAATACTTCACTGGAAATAATTGTAAGCGAATGCAATTTTTGATAAATTTACCAAGTTTGGAACGATTTTCCGGTCTTTTAATTTCAATGAAGTAGTAGCAGACGAAATAGGATCGTAGGAACCTAGATTAACAGGATCTAAATCCAAATGATAACAACATTTGATAGAATATTGTCTGGATTACGATTTATTTCGGTATTACGTTTTTTGGGCAATTCACGCTCCGCCGGACCCTTAAAACTAATATTAAGGGCCGTCAGTAATTTAAACTAATATGAAGAAGTTGACTGGAAATAAACTCCCGGAAATTATTAAGAATTATGTAAATACACTTACATTTATTTCCAGTAAAGTATTTTGGACAAAATTATAGGCTTTAGAAAAGCATCGTCGTGTGAGAGCCATGCTTCGGCAGGAATGGACCGGCTCGACCGGAGTGACACCACGGCGTCACAGAAAACCGGCGTTAAACAATGTACGTTGTGTTTCGCAGAGTGAGTGAGGTTACCGGAGGCCCAATCCTCTTTTAAAAGGTCGGCAACGCACTCGTGACTCCTCTGGTGTTGCGGGTGTCCATGAGCGACGGTAATCGCTTACCATCAGGCGATCCGTCTGCTCGTTTGCCCTCCTATCCCATAAAAAAAAGCATAATTTCGTCCAAGTTTACCATTTTGTCCAAATAATTAGATTAACGGCATCCGGCAACACAGTCATCTATCTCTCTTTACTCTCTCCAGCCTCTCAGTCTCCCTCTCCCAGTGTTACGTACCTCGTCTTGCGGCAGCTGGCTCTTGTACTCGTCCATCTTGGTCTCGGTATCGTGCAGCACTCCCTCGGCCTGGTTGGACACCTCCACTCGCTCGCGTCTCTGTTTGTCTGTTGCAGCGAACTGTTCGGCGGCCTTCACCATGTTCTCGATCTCATCCTTGGATAAACCGCCTGAAGACTGGATCACAACTGTTGGGAGAAACAGTACATTCAAAATTTACTCAAATAAAACATAACATACCATCACGCCTGTATTCCTCGAAGGATTAGGCAGAGGTGTACTAATGTACACTGACAGTTCGAGGGTATGTTTTAGGTCCCATGTAATAGGGGCCGCGCCTCTTACCATTAATCGGGCACAAATCTGGACTCCGAGCTGCTATTGAGAATTTCATAGAAAAACCCAATAACAGTTTGCTCGACCTGGGAATCGAACCCAGGACCTCTACCGTAGCAGTCGCGCTTGGGACCACTAGACTAACGAGGCAGTCTTCAATTTTCAAAATTGGTTAAGTAGACAGAGATTACCCCCTAACACCTCACAAACATTACCTCTTTATAAATTTAGTATTGTCCAGATAATAACAAGTTATGTTGACATTTGGCACTCGCTTACTGGCTCTCCGGCTCCCATCACTTGTCAATAGCGATCATAGATAAGAACTGATCAATTTTGATCGATACTCTAGAGACAGATCACGATCGATGACTACGATGACAACGGACAATTGTTGTGGAGGCGGTGACACCGTGTGGCTGATCCCCCCATTTTTTTTTTTAGTATATAGTGTATGTACGCTAATTATGTATATTTATCAACTAACTAACTGAAAAACGGTGGCATATTGTTTAATAATAACATAACATACCATCACGCCTGTATTCCCCGAAGGGTTAGGCAGAGCCGCACTAATGTACACCCACAGTTCGCCGGTATGTTTAGGTCCCATGTTATAGGGGGCGAGCCTATAGCCATTAACCGGGCACAAATCCAGACTTCGAGCTGCTACTGAGAATTTCATAGAAAAACCCAATAACACTTTGCTCGACCTGGGGATCGAACCCAGGCCCTCTAGTGTAACAGTCGCGCTTGGGACCACTAATGAGGCAGTCAGGCTGCAATCAGCTTAATGCTGCGACATTATTGTTTAATAATTAAGCTGAGTTAGGGTCCTTTTTCGGCCTCGTGCAGAATTTCCTTAACTCGTTAATTAATCACCATCTACCAAATATGCTTTGTCTGTGCGAGTGTGAAGTAAAATGTTTTTCTTTCTTTCTAATACTCACTCTGTTGTTCCTTGCCGGTGCCCTTGTCCCTCGCAGAGACGTGAACGATGCCGTTAGCGTCGATGTCGAAGGTCACCTCGATCTGTGGCACTCCGCGGGGCGCGGGCGGGATGCCCACCAGCGAGAACTGTCCCAGCAGTTTGTTGTCGGCTGCCATCTCACGCTCGCCTTGGTGCACTTTAATTTCCACTTGGGTCTGGCCGTCGGCAGCTATGAAATAAAGGATTTTTCTTTTATACCAATTAGGTGGCAAACAAGCATACGGCCCGCCTGATGGTAAGCGGTTACTGAAGCCCATAGACGCTTGCAACACCAGGGGTGTCACTCGAGTGTTGCCGACCCTGTAATTTAAGGAGGAATAGTTGGGCTGGCAGTATAGGAGACATGGTGCCATGCATGACTGCGACACACTGCCACACTGCCAACCCAACACTTCCTCGCGGAGCTCTGGCGACCTTGCTCACCGTTAGGAACACAACATAGCATGGAGCTATGTTATTTGGCTAAGATTTTCTGCAAGGTGCAGGTACTTCCCCAGTCGAGCAGCTCCAATTGCGAGTGGAATTATTAGATTCCACTATGCCCTACCTCTCTTTGATGATTAATTGAAATGAAATTTACTGCAAATATCAGGCATGTATTTAAACTACCGGATATTGATATACTATCCGGTGGCTATGTTAAACCGGATATTCGGTATTCGGCCAAAGAACTACTTATTTTTATTTCAGCTGCCTTATTATTCTCATCACGCCTATATACACACAAAGGTTACGCAGAGTTCGCCGGTCTGTTCAGCTCCCATGTAATAGGGGGCGAGCCTATTGAGATTGACAATATTTCAAAATGATTAAGCCACAAAAACAAAAATACTGGGTCTTTGTTTTCCTACCCTGAGCTTCAAAACATTATTTATTTTTTATATTTCTTCATTTAGGAGAAAAATTAAAAAAAAAGCGTGATGACGCCACTTATTCGGCGGAAACTGAGAAAATTGCAATTTTGTCGAAATAATAGTAAATCAACAACGAAATAGATAATATGTAAGGTTATGAATGATTATGATAATGCCAAACCAAACCAAATTGCCATAAGACAATTTTTTAAAGGGTCGGAAAAATGAATACGTCACCGTATAACCCGTTTCACCATACAAATGACGTCATTTTGCACTTACGACTGTTTAGGATAGGATAGAATAGCACTTCAAAGTCAGAAATGAATATGAAAATGATTGAATATCGGGAATATCAAAAGTAGGATAAGGATCTTATTTTCGATTTAGTTTCAAATAAAATTATAATACCTACTCGTATATGGGTGTTAAAAAAAAAAAAGAAATATTGTCACAACATATGGGCACAACTCAGAGCTGTACTGAGAATTTCCACAAAAACCGAATAACGCTTTGCTCGACCTGGAAATCGAACTAGTACCGCTAATGTAGCAGTCACGCTCAAGACCACTAGACTTAAACAGCAATTCTATTCATGCAAAATCCACTCATCTCAACACTCACCGGTAGAAAATACTTGGCTCTTCTTGGTCGGTATGGTGGTGTTCCTGGTGATCAGCTTGGTGAAGACTCCTCCGAGGGTCTCGATACCCAGCGACAGCGGCGTGACGTCCAGAAGGAGGATGTCGGTGACGTCACCGGCAAGGACTCCGCCCTGCACGGCGGCGCCCACCGCCACCGCCTCGTCGGGGTTTACCGCGCGGGAGGGAGCTCGCCCGAAGATGTCTTGGACTGTGGTTTGGACCTGTACAGGGAATTTAGTTCGTATAGATTACACTGGTCAACAAAATGTGTATTTTTTTTCTCATCTGGGTAACACATCATTTCTTGTATATTTTTTTGACGCTAAATCTAAATCCGGCAACAGAATTTGGAGATATATTAATCTCAAAGTGCTAGACTTTTTTTGGCGATATAACATACCATACCATCACGCCTGTATTCCCCGAAGGATTAGGCAGAGGTGTACTAATGTACACCCACAGTTTGTCGTAATAGGGGGCGAGCCTATTGCCATTAACAAGCATTAATCCAAACTTCGAGACATATATGTCGTAGAGAAATGATTACGGATGGTCTGTTGACTAATTGCGACGCTAGCGCTACCTGGTGGCACGAAATGGTATCAAAGGCGTGACAATTGGAAGGGGCAAACCCTGCGATGGCGAAGGCGAGCGGCCGGGTCACACTACACAGCTGGTGGTCGACTTGTGCGCACGTCGTGGAACCGTCACACGTTCCTTTATAATTCTACCCACAAAGTTATTGTTAACGTTGTAGTAACAGACAAATGTGCTTGGGAGTTTCTTGTGGCTTTTTCTCCCAGTAGGAAATAGCACTAGTGAAGCCACGTGGGCGTTGTCTGTGTTGTAATATTGACAGGGTAATAGCTTGCCTGAGAAGTCTGATTAAATGAGATATTTAACGACTTCTAAATGTGTTTTAATGTTCGAACCAGCATAACCCACTCTTGCGCCCACTGAGGTACCTAATGAGTTGCTATCACTTCCGATTAGGAGACGGTAGTAGTAACCAGCTGCACCGCTTCTCCGATATATATTTGAGAATTTACAAATATATATCTCGAATTACACAATAACACGTTGCTTGACTTAGGAATCGAACCCCAGTCATATTTATGGTTACGAAACTAATGTATTTACATACATTTGTACTGTGGAGTCGATAAAAATGGTTATGCATATATACTTTTATTAAAGACTAGCTTTTGCCAGCGACTTCGTCCGCGTGGAATAGTTACTTTGTTCCCTAGTTCTTCGCCCGCGGTTTCACCTGCGTGCCCCGTTCCTAAGGGTTGTAGCGTGATGTTTTATAGCTTGAAACCTTTCTCATGAATCACTCATTTTCCCAACATTTCCCTTCACTGCTCTGCTCCTATTGATCGTAGCGTGATGAAAAGTATACTATAACCTGCCCAGGAGTATGAAGAACAATTGTACCAAGTTTCGTTGAAATCCGTCGAGTGGTTTTTGTTTCTATAACGAACATACAGACAGACAGACAGACAGACAGACAAAAATGTTACTGATTGCATTTTTGGCGTCAGTATCGATCACTAATCACCCGCTGATAGTTATTTTGGAAATATATTTCATGTACAGAATCGACCTCTCTACAGATTTATTATAAGTATAGATAGATTTACATACTCGTTTCTGACACTGACTTGAATATTTAGACATTAAAATGAAACTACTTGACTGCCTCATTAGTCTAGTGGTCCCAAGTGCGACTGCTACACTAGAGATCCTGGGTTTCGATCCCCAGGTCGAGCAAAGTGTTATTGGGTTTTTCTATGAAATTCTCATTAGCAGCTCGGAGTCTGGATTTGTGCCCGGTTAATGGCTATAGGCTCGCCCCCTATAACATGGGACCTAAACATACCGGCGAACTGTGGGTGTACATTAAGTACACCTCTGCCTAACCCTTCGGGGAATACAGGCGTGATGGTATGTTAAAATGAAACTACTTTTTAACCGTTAACGTGTAACTAAAACCTCTGTTTTAAATTAATTATTGTAGCTAAAAGTAGTGTAAAGTGTCAATTTTGACCATTGACACAGTTTTTGGCTTGATAAGGATTTTTAAGTAAAGGTTTTAGTTCTCAGTTGTGAATGTTGTATAGTTAATGTCGCGATTACTACTGCCGTGAATGTAGAACTTGTTATAGACCTACTGCGAAAAATCACTTGAAATTTGAATTTCGCTCAGGTGAACGATCCGCCTTAAGAGTCCGGCGGATCGAATTTACCGCACAAACGTAATTCGAAAATAAATCGTAATTCAAACAAAATTTAATCAAATTGTGTTATTATTTGGATTTAGATACTGTTAATCTAGGTTCCTACGATGGCACGGTAGGAACCTAAATTAAAGGTATCCGAATCCGAATAATAACACAATTTGATAAAATATTGTTTGTTATCTTTTTGTGATCTCTTTTGCATTTTCCATGCTACGATTATAAAGCCATTTCAGTAAAGGAAAAATTCAATCGCGGGCAGGATTAGAACCTGCGTAATTTCGAAATTTGCCCTCACATTCCGAATTTACGTCATAAGGTGACGTTCGATCGGGCGGGTGGGACTCGCGGTGGCTTAGCGGTCGGAGCGTCTGGTGTATCTAACCAGGAGACGCAGGTTCGAATCCTGCCTGCGATTGAATTTTTCCTTTACTAAAATGGCAAAATATTGTTTGGTTTACGTTATTTATTTCGGTATTACGTTTTTGTGGACAATTCAAGCTCCGCCGGACCCTTAAATAATATCAAAACAACGCGATAAAATCCGGATTTTAAAAACAATAATTCCATGAGTAGTTGCCATGGAGATTTCGATATAAAAATGTCTGTGAGCGTATAACCCGGTCGCATACAGACGCGGCCGGGGAATATAACCCCAGTTCTATCTGGCACCTGTCTGTAAGACTGCCTAGACAGCTATGGAAACTGCCATCGGCTTGTGCTGTAAGGTGCATGGATAATACGTGTTAAAAAAACCGGCCAAGTGCGAGTCGAATTTGCGCACGAAGGGTTCCGTACCATTATCTATAGAAACGGCAAGAAAAACATTTCTGTTGTATGAGAGCCCCCTTAAATATTTATTTTATTGTTTTTTAGTATTTTTTTAATTTTTCTAGCCATTTCGGTTTCCTAGTTTTTTTTCGGCGATTATTGTTTTCTTAATTTAAAATGATTGAAAAACCATGTCCGATGCGAAAGGGGCATTAGGTATCCCAATCACATCACCAAATAAAATAACAAACATTAAATATTCATGAAAGTAAACATAAATAATTAAAGTTTAAAATTCAAGGTCGTCGTGTCCAAATTGCCACAACTTGCTATATTAAAGCATAAGGGCTGCTATATCCTTACCTTGGGCATCCTGGTCATGCCTCCAACGAGCAGTACTTCTCCGATGTCGGAGCGCTGCACCTCGGCGTCCTGGAGCGCCCTCTGGCAAGGAGCCACTGTGCGCTTGATCAGGTCACCTACTAGAGACTCCAGTTTTGATCGGCTCATCTGTTGAAACAATTTATTATTTATAATCTCTACGCGGTATCTCTGGGGAACAAGGGCTGTCTCGTGAGGGATTTCACAAAACATACAGTACCCTAGCTTCTGCATCAGGCATGCGTCCGATCTGGATAAAAAGTAGCCTATGTGTTATTTCCAGGCTATAATCTATCTGTCTGCCAAATTTTATCCAGATCCGTTCAGCCGTTTTGGTGTGAAAGAATAAAAAACATCCATACACTCACAAACTTTCACGTTTATAATATTAGTAAGGATAGGATACCTACACCCAGGTTCGATACAATTTATTTATTAAGGGGTCCCGCGGAGCATGAATTGCCCACAAAAACGTAATACCGAAATAAATCGTAATCCAGACAATAGTCTCTTAAATTATGTTATTATTCGGATTATGGATACTGTTAACCTAGGTTTCTATAGTTCTATTTCGTCTACTTTCACTGAAAATAAAAGTTAATAAAAAATTGCCTTCGCTTTCATTTATTTCCAATGTAGTATTTTGGACGGATTGGTAACGTAAGAAACTAGATTAGACAAATTCGGTCCGCCGGACTCTTAATATCTATGATGTATGTACAGACATCCTGCAGCCTGTTACAATATTATTATAGATATAGATAAATATATGTATGTATTTAAACAGATTGCTATAGCAATACAATATGTACTATACCCACACTACAGTTTTCTACCCTATCATCTTACCTTAAGGTTCATGTGCTTAGGTCCTGACGCGTCCATGGTGAGGTATGGCAGGTTGATGTCGGTTTGCAGAGAGCCTGACAGCTCGATCTTGGCCTTCTCAGCCGCTTCCTTCAGCCTCTGCATCGCCATCGCGTCTTTACGGATG
The DNA here is from genome assembly GCA_910591435.1 of Acronicta aceris. Lineage (NCBI taxonomy): Eukaryota > Metazoa > Arthropoda > Insecta > Lepidoptera > Noctuidae > Acronicta > Acronicta aceris. The sequence continues at coordinate 3,162,625 of OU342786.1, read as the reverse complement.
TCGATTCCTTGCTGAATGAAAAGGAAAAAATAGTAAAATTATTTCATCAAACCTCTCGGCTCGTTGCTAAATAATACAACTGCAAATTGTTAAGTTTTCTGTGGCGTCATTTATAGTGTGTCAAGAACATTACGAGTCAAAAGTTGAAAGCTAAAATGTACGTCCCGATTTGAAATTTACGGCCCAATGTGAAAGTTACGGCCCAATGTGAAAGTTACGGACCAATGTGAAAGTTACGGCCCAATGTGAAATTTACGGCCTCAACTGAAAAGTACAGCCGAATATGGTCGAAGTTTTGGATTCATCCCAAGATACACTGACTCTCTCTACCCCTTCGAATACAATTTGAATTATTGAAAATAATGTGCCACGGTTTCTAGGAAAGCGGCGTGCATGTGGCACGTCACTAGCTGGTACCGCGACTGCTCTCGCACCGCTGCAAACGTGTACCGCGCACTGGCGCGGACACCGATCTACGGTGCTTAAAATAAAATTGTGTTAAAATAGAAAGAAAGTAAGAAAAAAGACGTGTGGCACTCGGGGACTGCCGCGGTAAAGCTATTGCATAGCGTTTTTTATCAACTTATGTAATACAACCAATGCCACCTAAAGGCGGGTTGCTGAATTAAAGAGACAAGCGTGTTAGGTTTTTTTCGTTACGGAATTTCTGGATTCGGTCCCCACGCTCAAGGCCCGCGATAGAAGCTATGCAATAGCTTAAAACCGTTTATTTGGCCAACATCGAGAGACAGGTAGGTAACATAAGAAAGACAAAACAACAAAAAGGATCAAAACTAAGAATCTACAAGGTATGCAATACAGTAGTTAAAGAGTAGAATAGAGTATTCTTTATTGCACACCAAAAAAACTCATGTAAAGTACAATTTTGTCAGTCATAGAAAGGTACAATGGGCGGTCTTATCGCTAATAGCGATCTCTTACAGACAACCTTTGGATGGACTTGTGAGAAAAGGAAAGGCGAATACTAAGGTAGTCTGGCGTACTTAGAAAGAAACAGGATTCTTAATTTTTAAACACATATTATCAATATATTACAAGAAAAAATTAAATAAATAAAATATATACCTAAATAATATTTAGGTATATATTTTATTTATTTATATATTATATAAATACTACTAAACATATACATAATTATAATATATATAAATATATTAATTCAATCAAATTAAAGCATGTGTCTCAGAGCTGAACCAAATAGCCTATCGGTTTTTTATCGGATACATTTCGGAAAGTGTGCATCAGATCTCCACGATCTTATCCCCCCTAGCCCTTTCCACTATCGGACGACCAGAAGCACGAAAAAGCGTCATCAATACATAGTGGACATTCAAAAAACCCGAACGAAATGCTTTAAGCCCACTTTTATCATGCGTACGGCTGAAATATGGGATGCACTTCCCGAGTGGGTCTTCCCTGATAGATATAATCTGGGTGTCTTTAAATCACGAGTGAATCGGTTTCTTATAAGCAAGCATCTAGGTTTTTTGTGAGGCCCTGGTATCACTCCGGTCGAACCGGCCCATTCGTGCCGAAGCATGGCTCTCCCATGTATTATGTTTGTAGTGAATGTGTATTCACTTGAGTAACAAATGTTTACTCATGAAGTGCAGTGTTTCACTTTAGCATCATGAACGCCCGACCTCATGTTTGTTCTGATATAAACATAACACATAACATAACATACCATCACGCCTATATTTCCCGAAGGGTTAGGCAGAGGTGTACTTAATGTTATAGGGGCCGAGCCTATAGCCATTAACCGGGCACAAATCCAGACTCCGAGCTGCTAATGAGAAAAAAACGCAATAACACTTTGCTCGACCTGGGGATCGAACCCAGGACCTCTAGTGTAGCAGTCGCACTTGGGACCACTAGACTAATGAAGCAGTCTGATATAAAAGTCGGTAAGTATGTTAATGAATAGTTCACAAGATACTTTCTTTCTATTTTCTTCCAAATTTACGTAAAAGAATCGTGAATAAATGATTTATGGAGACAGTCTCACGAAATAATGAATTAAATATTAGCTGTACTTACGTCACGTTTAAACTCGTCGACCAAGAAGTTAACGATTACATTATCGAAGTCTTCTCCTCCGAGGAGTGTATCTCCGTTGGTACTCTTGACTTCGAATACTCCCTTCTGGATCTCAAGGACTGAGATATCGAAGGTACCGCCTCCCAAATCGTATACAGCGATACTGTTTTATAAATATTATAATTAAATATTGGATTAGGTAAACGATGATACTTGATAGCCTTATTATTAATTACCAACGTCTGCCCGCGACTTTTGTCTCCGTGGACTTCAGGATTGGGTCTTACCTGGATAAAAAGACGCCAGAACGGCTGAACGTATCTGGATAAAATTTGGCACAGAGATAGATTATAGCCTGAAATAACACATGGGCCCCAGGTCGGACCCAATCCTGAAGTCAGCAGACAAAGTCGCGAGCAGAAGCTAGTCTGTAATACTTACATCTTATCATCAGTCTTGTCCATGCCGTATGCGAGGGCAGCCGCCGTCGGCTCATTAATCACCCGAAGCACGTTCAATCCAGAGATCTGACCTGTACGCAACAAACATTATTACAATTTAACGAATATAGAATTCTCTGCTAAATTCGTCTGGATTGGTACCATTGGGTTGCCAAAAATTCTGCTGGTAAGCAATAATGTTGAAAATTAATAATAATTAAATATTCCAAATTACAATCAATTTATCTCTTCTTCTTCTTACGAGAAGGGACTTCGGTAGGGTCAAATTTTTTCGTGATTAATATTGTTTACCTCTACTACGTATCTTTAGCAGGACTTGTAAATGTGAGTACATTGTAGTATGTCTAACTGGACATCAAATTTTATATACATACTTTGATTATGTGTATTTTTCCACTTAGTTTATTAATTTTTTTATACATATTGACATTCAGTTTTCGAATGCTGAGAACTTTCTTTTTCTATTATCCAGGTCAACTTGGACATTAAATCAATGTCAGCACATCCTGTTATTGCATTAGTGTACCTACTTGAAGATTGTAATACAAATTATTTTAAAAAGAGTGTCCATGGAGTTTCTTGCCGGATTCCTCTCCATAGGATCAACTTTTTTGGGATGTGCACCTAGACTCATTAACATTTCATAAACACTTGTAAAAGCTTATTTGAAATAAAAACATTAGAATTTGAAATTTTTGAAAAACACCTCAATTAGATTCTATGGTGCTAAAAAATTGCTAAAACCCACAACATTTTTATTCATTCGATAAGTGCCATAAAAATGCATTTAAAATTTCCTTTTTCAAATTTCGCGCTTCATTTAACGAAAACGCTGGACGCAGTGGATGCCATATTGCTGTGGTTATGACGTCAGTTGGCTGTGTAAACAATAAAAGTAAGGCTGATCAGTTGACACTTTTTAGTTTAGTTTACACAGCCGTATGACGTAATAACATGGCGGCTACTATTTCATGGTATTTAAAAACATATAAAAAAAACTGAAAACTTTGAATCGAAGCTTCGAGGTCGAAGCGAACTTCTAGGCAACGCGCTCCATCGTAGATCACAGTATAGCTTAACATCAGGCGAACTGGCGGATGGTCTGTGTTGGCAATGTGCCGCGGTTTCTAGGAAAGCGGCGTGCATGTGGCACGTCACTAGCTGGTACCGCGACTGCTCTCGCACCGCTGCAAACGTGTACCGCGCACTGGCGCGGACACCGATCTACGGTGCTTAAAATTAGTATAATATTCTTTATCTATATATTCTTTATCTAATAAAGAAAAAAAAATCCATGATCAGTCATTTTTGTATCAGCTTGTAGCTTGACGATAAGAATAATAATTCTGATACATGTAACTGATCAAAATCTAATACCAATCTAACCTGTGTGTTAAGAAAACCTTGTCTGACCCGTGACCGACCCGTTCTATTTATATAATCATTTTCAATTTACAGGAATAAAAAAAAACCATTATAAAACGAGGAAACTGAAATGGAGGAAACTGAACCTACTTGTGGTGGCAGTGACACCGTCCTTGGGTGCCAAAAATAATAAGGCCCATGATTGTTTTATAACAATTATTTAAAAATTTATAAGATTTAAAGGAAAATTCGACCACTTTGCTTTTAAATTTTGAATCTACTTCTTAAAGGTGACGTCATGAAAAATGCAAAAAGAAAATACAAAATAAATTTTTCAACGTTTAAAAACGATATTTTAAAAATTTGCTCGCTTTTTGATGTAATTGTCACAATTTGGGCACGACGACCTTGAACTTTAAACCTCAATTATGATTACTTTCATAAATATTTTTTTTTATTATGCACATTACTAGTATTTTTGTTAACCCTTCCTGCTAAGGTAAATGCTTGTGTTACGAGTGAGGGTTCACGTCGGTAGTGTAATGGGTGGGTTTTGAACCGGCAATCACATGATCAATCTGACACCCTAGCCTAATGGCTAGGCTAGGGTGTCGGATTGCCTAAAAGATGATTTGATGATGTAATTGGGATAACTATATGCTCTCCTTGGATCGGACAAAGTTTTTTTTAACATAGTTTATGTATAGATTAACATACCTGCATCCTTAGTGGCCTGCCTCTGTGAGTCATTGAAGTATGCTGGGACGGTGATAACGGCGTTCTTCACCGAGGTGTTGAGATAAGCCTCCGCTGTCTCCTTCATCTTCATCAGGACAAACGCGCCGATTTGGGACGGGGAGTATACTTTGCCGTCACTTCCTGTTTAAGTTCAAAAATACAGTCACAAAATGTTTTACATTCAAAAAAACTGAACCCTTCACTTTGTTGTCCGTCCGTCATCATCATACTACTTGCTGTAAAATAGAGACGAAAAGGATATCCGGTAACTATACGGTATTCGGCCTATCCGGCCTTGTTTTCCCTATCCGGCCGGATACCGGATAGTAATTCAGTATCCAATCGGATTCCGGATAGTAAAATTCAAAAAATTCTCATTATTTTACACAAGGTAAAAATGTTTGCGCCGAATATCCACTAGTCGGATACCCGGCGCTCAGGCCTCGTAGCTTGCCAAATATCCGGTATCCGGTCAAATCACTATCCGTTTAATCTCTACTGTAGAGTTACTAAAGATTATATTATTATGTATCATATCTTTATTTTCTTCTCCTTTTGAAAGAGTATAATATTTGCGGGCCAGAGCCAACCGTATGAGGGGAAGTTTATATAGAATAGGTTGATGATAGTGTAGAGGATTATTATTATACTTTCTACCCTAGTATTAGAACTACTCTACTAGGTCACTTTGAAGGTAGGTGAAGTATAAAATATATTTTACATAAGGTACTAATAATAAACTTCATAGCTGAATGTGCGCGAACTCAGTCTCTTTTAATTACATCAAAATATTCGATTATCTAGTAACTTAAGAATAATAATGTGCCACGGTTTCTAGGAAAGCGGCGTGCATGTGGCACGTCACTAGCTGGTACCGCGATTGCTCTCGCACCGCTGCAAACGTATACCGCGCACTGGCGCGGATACCGATCTACGGTGCTTACAATAAGGAATAGCAAATAATTATATAAAACAACCAAAACAACAAAATAATTTTTTAACAACTTTAAACATATTTTTAACATAATATTTAAATTTTATTTGAAACTAGTTTAAAAAATAGGATACCCGTATTTTTTATTTTCCCGATATTCGATCTTTTTCAAATTTATTTTTATTGAAGTTCTTTCCAAATTGACGTCAATTGACATTATGTAATTTTACTGACCCTCCAAACAATGACAGTTTGCATCTATCATACATAATGTAAGGCTATGAATAACCTTACATTACCTATTTCGTTGTAGATTCACTATTATTTCAACAAAATTTCAAATTTTGTTTCCGCCGTATAAGTGACGCTTTATTATTTATTTTTTCTCACAAATGAAGAAATATAAAAAATTAATAAAAATGATTTGGGATTGTTTAGTGGCTTAATAATTTTGAAATGTTATCAATTATTATATTAATCGTTAATAAGAAATTACTTATAAAAATAAATCTTGAACGTGTCATAAAGCTAAAAATTGCAAAAAAAAAACAATTGAAATTTGAATTTGGTAAGCGAACTTCAACCTTAAGCTGACCCAAACATAAGTTCTATTTTACGTTTTATTTAAAGTTCGGAACTCACCCTGCACCCAAGCATCGCCATTGGATGCCCTCACGACTTTGTAAGACAAGTTCTTCATATCCTTCTGGACTTCTGGGTCGTCAAACCGTCTTCCGATGAGACGCTTGGTCGCGTAGAAGGTGTTGCCGCTGTTGGTGACCGCTTGGCGCTTGGCTGGCATGCCCACCAGACGCTCGCCATCCTTGCTGAAGGCCACATGAGATGGGGTGGTGCGGGAACCTTCGCTGTTCTCCACGACCTAAATGTAATATAGAAAAGGTCATGTAATTTTTTTTATACCTCAGGTTGTAAACCAGCTTACGGCCCGCCTGATGGTAAGCGGTTACCGTAGAATATGGACGTCTGCAACACCAGAGGTGTAGCTCGCGCGTTGCCGACCCTAATGATATTTATGTCTGTAAATTTCTACCCCATTAGCTTTAAGGGTATTACCCAATGACCTTAAGGATTCAGTCTTTGTGCTAGTATTTGTTAGTCACAGGCATTGCGGGGGTGCTTCACGCGGGGTGCTAGTGAGGTTTCGGGTATTTCTTTATTATTTTATTATTTCTTTATTATTTCTCAACCGACACGACTTACTTTACAGTTAGTTCAGTGTCGTACGATACCACCCTACCTTTTAACTATCTTTTTGTGATTTTTTTGCATTTTCCATGCTAAGAATATTAAGTTATTTTTTAGTAAAGGAAAAAATTCAAACGCGGGCAGGATTCGAACCTGCATGGAAAATGCAAAAAAATCACAAAAAGATAATTTCAATTAATTTAACTGCAAATAAAATTAATTCAAATACAATTGATCAAAAATTTAATTGATTGAAATTTTAATGTTAACAATAGGCAATATAGCAATTAGCCTTCTATAACATGGGACCTAAACATACCGGCGAACTGTGTGTGTACAGTGGAGACCAAAAGTCCATAGGCAATCTCACAACAATAGCTTGACGTTTAGTTTGACTTACGACCTTCTATTCATTGTCGTTAACAAGTGACACGCACTGGCTGTATCGAGCTCGCTCGTACTGTTCATAGCAATGTAATCCTTAGCGTGCTTATGGACTTTTGAGCGTTTACTGTACATTAGTACAACTCTGCCTAACCCTTCGGGGAATACAGGCGTGATGGTATGTAGTATAGATATATTATCGTAGCGTGTACCACATAACGCACTGATAGCGTAACATTATCAAAGTAGTACTTAGATAAACGTTACGCAATGCCGTATCACAAATTCCTGTCCCATCTCTCTATAGGCTACACATATGAAGCTATATATATAGTGTTAAAAAACCGGTTAACTGCGAGTCCGACTCGCCCACTGAGGGTTCCGTACAAATTTGATTACGTACTTTAAGTGATCATATAAGAGTTCCGACTCGCACATATCCGGTTTTTCCGTCCTTTTGAGGTACGGAACCCTAAAAATTAATTCTAAAACTTAATTTATTGAGTCGTTTAAAATATTATTAAAAAAAAATATTTTACTTAATACATTTTTTGATGAAAAATTATGATCGCTCAAAAAAAATTGTTTTGATTTGGATTCTACAATAACTCATTCATATAGGCGGGTTGTGTCGGCTGGCTGTGTCGGCGGGTGGGACTTTGGTGTGTATTGCGCTTTAGGACAGTCTCCGACGTCAGAGTATTGCCAGCCAGTCAGACACCAAGAGGTCCTACCACCGAGCAAGTCAGATATTTTCTCGGCTCTTACGAGATGCCTATCAGAATGGCAGTGAGGAACTGTATTTTAAGCCGTCTCCACACGGGGAGTTTATTTCTACCTTGTTAAAAGAATATTCCATCACGCCTAAGTATTAGACCGAAACCCAAACATCGAACTTATAATAATAAAAATTTCTTAATGACTAAACCTATAACACTGGACAACCTAGAAATCGACCCTAGAAACTGACGCTCAGACCTGAGTGATAAGATTATCTAGTAAGTTAAGAGTCCGGCGGACCGAATTTCTCTTACAAACGTAATACCGAAATAAATCGTAATTCAACACACAATTTAATCAAATTCTGTTATTTATGTAATCAAGGTTCCTACGTTACTATTTCGTCCAAAATACTTCACTAAATGTAAGCGAATGCAATTTTTGATAACTTTACCCAGTTTAGAACGATTTTTCGGTCTTTTATCTCCAGTGAAGTAGTAGTAGACGAAATAGTATCATAGAAACTTAAATTAACGGTATCGAAATCCTAATAATAGCACAATAGAATATAAATATAAATAGAATATTGTTTGGATTACGATTTATTTCGGTATTCATATTTTTAGACATGGCTGCGTTTGACTTTATAGGGCTAACGCCGTTTGTGGCTATCAAATAGCAAGGTTGAGTGTTGTATAAAATATATAATATTATGTACCACGGTTTCTAGGAAAGCGGCGTGCATGTGGCACGTCACTAGCTGGTACCGCGACTGCTCTCGCACCGCTGCAAACGTGTACCGCGCACTGGCGCGGACATCGATCTACGGTGCTTAGGTACTTACCCTATTTCCAAATCCCTGAGATTGCTACCTCATTGTATAAGGAAGCTACTTTCTAAAGAAGAATAGGTCAAAATGGTCTATAAAACTTAACAATAAGGCATAAGACATAACTTATAACCCTGGTATCCTCTAAATATTTTTCACAGCGATTTGAAACAAGCCGCCAGAAATATAAACTAGCTGCTTTTATCTTTTTTTTTTCGTCAATAACCTTCCCAGGCACGCACACAACAACTCACCAAAGTTTCATTGCAATGGACTGAATGGTAAACCATTCAGTCCATTGCAATGAAACTTTGGTGAGTGAGCAACGCAAAGAGGATAGACATACAAACATTCATTTTTAGGGTTTCGTACCTTAAAAAGCAAAAACGGAAACCTTATAAGATCACTTGGTCGTCCATCCGTCCGTCCGTCCGTTCATCTATTTGTCAAGACGCATCTCGGGAACGCGTGGAGGTATCGAATTGAAATGAAAACCATATACATATATCTACAGTCCCTTGAAGCTGTGAAAAAATCAAACTTCTAAGGTAACGTCAAAAAAAGATACGACCATTATGCCACAAAAACGTATATTTCGACACTCTCAAGGGAATCAAAATTTATAGAGTATTTTCCGTTGACCTAGAACTATGAATTTGGCAAGTAATACCGTCTTATACAACAAGTATAGGAAAAAATCTAAAAACTATACATTTATAAAAACGTTAAATGCAAATTTGTACGGAACCATCGGTGGACGAGTTCGGCTGGCACTTGTCCGGTTTTTTTCTTGTTATTTATATAGAAGATTGTAGTGCATTTAAATAGCTTTCTAATGCTATATTATATGTACTATCGGCCAATGCCATATCTAGCCACCGTGAGGGCTATATTTGCTTGCAGCCTCGGCTGCTTTTCCAGTGCTCACCTACGCTCATCAACCAATAACATCGTCCTTTTTATGAAGTCGAAATCGTATCTCTAATCGTATAAACAAAAAAGATATTGAAATAAAACTACTTTTTATGCATTTTATCCCGTCATATTTATATTATTTAATTCCTAAAAGCCAACACCACCGTGTGCACGGGATTTTATTTTCAAAATGGCTAGATATGGAGTTGACTGATAGTACGTGTCTTCCTTATTGGACTCTCATACATTTTCGCCGTCCTTTCTGATTTATAGATGAACAGTGCACACGTAAATATTTAAATCAGATTTTAATATATTAAATTATTCTCATGAATAGTCTACTAACGACCTTCATCATTGTAAAGGTAAAAAATATATATTATTTACTCTTAATTAGCATCTAAATAGTACTACATATACTTTTATAGATACAGACGGAAATAAATACATAACAGTAAATAAGATTACATACAAGAAATTTAAAATATTGATGTAGGTACTGTATTTATAAATATAAATAATGTTCATAATCGCGATGTACGGAACTTAAAATTGACTGTCATACTTAAACTTCGGTATTAGGTACAGAAAAATACATTTGCTTTTATTTTTTTAATTACCTAACTGCGCCAGGAGTATAAGAATAATTATTTACATACCATCACGCCTGTATTCCCCGAAGGGTTAGGCAGAGGCGTACTTAATGTACACCCACAGTTCGCCGGTATGTTTAAGTCCAATGTTATAGGGGGCGAGCCTATTGCCATTAAACGGGCACAAATCCAGACTCCCGAACTGCTACTGAGAATTTCATAGAAAAACCCAATAACACTTTGCTCGACCTGGGGATCGAACCCAGGACCTCTAGTGTAGCAGTCGCACTTGGGACCACTAGACTAATGAGGCAGTTAATAATTATTATTTAAAATTTGTAATTATAGCTAGCTTTAATAAATTACAATTATTTCTGATGATTTTTTAAAGACTTGTTACAAATAAATATTTTTCATTTTTCTAACTAGATGGCGTCGACATTTCCTATCAAACGACTTCTGAGAAGAAACACCGAAACTAGGAGAATTTTAAAGTCTAGATCTAGACACCAGTAGTACCTACATACATACTCACGCCTTTCTCCCACAGGGGTAGGCAGAAAGTTTAAACCGCAACTTGTTACGATTCTTGCATACATCTTTTGCTTCTACCTCATTCATACATCTTCTCATACATACACTAGTAGTATTATCAAATATGTGAGTTTTCCAATTAAGAGCTATATTTGGACTGGTCTCTTAAAGAAAGAACCTTAATAGCTTGAGTTAAATACAGGAATGGTCAAAAGAAATGTGTGATAGGAGCAGCGCAAGAAGAGCTTTTGTTAAAAAAAAAATAGCGACAATATCCACGAATGGCAAACATTTTAAATCCTCAATGATTTTACGGTTATTTTGCTGTCCTTTCCTTACCTTGGGTGTCTTGCCTTCCATGACAGCGACGCAAGAGTTGGTGGTTCCCAAGTCGATACCGATGACCGCGCCGCGAACGCCCTCCGACCTGTGTGCAGAACGACATTCATTTATAATTATCAATTTTAGCATGTTTTCGAACTCCAGCAGGATTCAATTTGGTATACTGGATGCTTTCGCCGACTAAGTGAAGGAGATCACTGTGTATGATGATATTTGAGTACAGAAAAATTTCAATTGCAGGCAGCATTCGAACCTGCATCTGGTTGGATACACCAGACGCTCTGACCTCTAAGCCACTGCGAACCCTACCCGCCTGATTGAAATTTTGCCTTCACATTCTGAATTTACATCATAAGGTGACGTTGGCGACATCTATGAAAATCAAGTTAGCTTGCTTCTCAACCAACACAACTTACTTTACAGTTAGTTAGTTCCTTTACTAAAATAACTTTATAATCTTAGCATGGAAAATGCAAAAAAAAAATCTCAAAAAAACTGTATGATGTCAAATTTCACCATCAGCAACATATATCAAAATATTAACCTTCATTAACATTTGCTAACATTCAACCTTCGGTAAAATTTACATCTTTGATAATGCATGTGTTATGACAATAAGGATAAAAAAGAATGTGAAACATTTGTCAAAAAGACAGGGTTAGAACTAAACTACAGTTAAGGTAAGTATAACGAGTTGCTGATCAATATTTTTCATAGACACTGGTTGACAGACCATTCAGGCTTCCCAATAACCTTAACCCTTTGCCCGCTAGGTCAAAAAGCGTGCCCGCAGCATTAAGCTTCTGAATTTCCTATAGAAATCTGTCACAATAGATTCTCTTTGGTTACAAGTTGTTACTTGACAGGTAAATAAATTCAAAAATTCAAACAAACCTAGACCGCTAAAAATCTGCATTATTAATTATTAACATTACATCAGCCAAAAAACCCTGTACATTTCAACATTTCACAATAGGTACTAAATTTTATGACTTCTGCAAGAGTTCAGACAGCTGATTAACTGTTACACTTGACAGTTAATCAGCTGTCTGAACTGGCCAATTATGTTGTCTTTTGTAACACAATATAGGAACAAATTTTGAAGTTTATTGTTAAGTTCTAACCATGAGACTTCTTGCAAGGACTTGCAAGAAGGTCATTGAGCCGAACTTATAACATAAATTCAGAGATAATATACACTTAGACAGCATAAAGGTCAGGTCCTACTGTTCAAAACCCATGATTTATTACAAATTCAAAGGTCATCCGAGATATGTAATAAGTTAGGTTATGATGAAACAAAAATTATGAGGAATAGTTAGATTCAACACTTACTTGTTCCTGTATTGCACAGCATGCTGCTGGTAAATGGGAACTGTGGGGGCTGCGGTCTGAAAATAACGATATAATGACGAAATGCTTGCCTAAAAAGAATTTATTCGCGGAGTCCATGTGTCTTCAAAACCGGCACAAATAATTAGAGAAAACACAATTAAATATAACTTATTGAATCAGGGAAGCAGAAATAAATAAGTCTTTGACATTTTCATACAATGTGACACACGATTTTCATTCGTTTTCAGAAATAAAATGGTCACTCACGTTTTTGAGAATTGATGAGAAATTCCTCTGTGTGTATATGTCTGAACTGAAGCCGGAACACTCCAAAGCCTTGCGGCCGATCACCCGCGTAGCGGTCAACATTTTTGCGACAATATTATCAACTATTTAATTTATTTGCTAGCTTTATTTCACTTCAAACAGAACATGTGGGTGACGCAACTTCATGAAAGAACGATTTTTACTTTTTTTTCTAGCACACCTCGAAGAATAAACTTGCCATCGCAAAAATAAAGTGCCGTGCGCCCTAGAATGTTCTCCTTTTTACGTTGCGACTGGAAAGTTTTCATAGGCATAAATTGTTTGTTCTCCATTCTATTGGTCAATATTGTTGACGTTATAATTCTACACCAATGGAACTGAAGCGAATGTTTGCTTACAGTAGTTGTTCTCAATGAAAACCAACTCATTCATTACGTAACAAATACGATTAATTGGCAGAAAACTGAGAGAGATATTTTTCAAATATTATTTTGGAGACTATGAAAATATATCGCTTTAGTGTACAAGTTTTTTCTAATTAATTTGATCAATGATCTTTAACAGCTGTTGAATGTTACCACTCACATAAGCGTCATCTAGTGGTTATGGTTAGGAATAAAATAAGAGAAATATTTTACTTATACTATTTCAAAGAGATGGCGCTACGATCCTCATTTATATCCTATAACTCAGATCATAGATGAATTTGGCTTTTCAAGAATATTAAAACGATTGCAAATTTCAATGGTTTATTTTTTAATCCTTCTTTATCGTCAAAAGCTGTAAGAAGGTAGGAATAGGAAGGTACTACTTACTAGGAAGGTATTTTAGTAAAAACACATAAAAAGTAACACAGCGGAGTCTGCAGTAGGTACTTATAATAATAGTAGGAAGTACGAAGTTCAATAGGTGACTACCTACTGTTGGATATAAGAAAAGAAAAGCAACAATTCGAAAAATAACGATATAATTATTCACAATTCTATTTTCTATTACAACATTAAAACAATAATTACTTAGGACTAATAAATTCAAAACAGACATACTTAGTTCAATGCGCATGAAAATATTATGGTCAACAGCACACGCTAAACAAAACTGCCAAATTTCTTCAATTGATTTATAATTTGATCTCCAATTAATAGAGTTTATTATCTATTGGGGTTTGACAGTTTGTGGTAACTGGATGTGCTGTTTACTGTACCTAAATCAAGACACGTAGGTAGGAGCTTTGATTTGTATCTAATTACACTAAAATTAGACAATAATTGCACTTCTGAGATCGTTATAAAATAATATCATATCCCTAGACGTTATACTTAAAGTAAAGTCCCTTCATCTGTCTGTCTGAACTTCATAAACTTCATTTTCATAGTTACGGTTTTCACTAATGGACGGAGCAATTAATAAGGAAGCTTATATCAGCATTTCCAGACGTCCCGATTTTTAGCAAAAATTTGTATGTCCCTCGCGGGATAGGCTCAGTCCCGCTTTTCGGGAATTAAAAGTTATGTTAGACTTGATTTCCTCTTACGGTACCTACGCTGACGTCGATCGAGCGTACCGTCAGTGGCGTATGTTAATTGTTGTGTATGTTGTTAATCTGCGGTGGACATCACCGTCGCTTCGCGGTGTCTCATAGAACATTCAGTAATCGACGTCACCGACGACGACCGACGTTAGCGACCGATATCAGCGTAGGAGGAAATCAAGTCTGAAGCAAGGCTTAATTGGTAAGCCATTATTTCCTCTATTCTTTCTAGTCAGGAGTTGTTGAGGAAGGAGCTGGAGCTGCTATGGGTGTCTCATCTCTAGCAGCGAGGAGGGAGCGGAGGGCGAGGGCCTCCTGCCGAAGGGCGGCCACGTGCGCTCGGAGGGATGCGTTCTCTTGTTCCAGTAGACAGGCCCGCCATGCTATCTAGAAAAGATGGCACAATCATTGATTAAGTATGCTTCTTTATTTATTTTTTAACTAGCAACCCGTGTGTAGCCGAAGCTAAATATGGATCTCTAGTTAAAAAGAAAAATGCGCGGCAGTCTTTGGGGACTGCCGATAGAAGTGAAAACTGAGTAACTTGTGAATTGTATCGTCGATAAATGGTAAGCGTACGGTGACGACGACGCGAGTTTCACGCTTTTTGTTCAATCAAAAAGTGTTCAACGCGCCTAAAGAAGGTTTCACTTCAATTAAACGGCGGTCGAAAAGGCTCGGAGGATGACTGAGTGTCTACACTAGAGGTTCAGTGTCCGATTCCCAGGACGAGCTGAGGTATTGGGTTTTTACCCATTGGGTATTTGGTTTAGCAGCTCGGTTAATGGCAATAGGCTCGCCCCTTAGTTAACCTAAAAGTACTGGCTAACTGTAAACATGTAATAAGTTTACAGAACATTTTGTTTTAATAAAATCAGAATGGACAATAAATATTTGTGGTGGTTATTCACCTGATCTTCTCTGATCCTTCTAGCGTCTCTGGACTTCTTGGCGGCCTGGTTGTTGCGTCTCCGTCTCTCGAAGTATTTCTCATCCTTCAGCTCAGGAGGTATCGGTCGCTTTTCTCCACGGCGACGGTAATCTAGCTCGCTCGTTGGAGATGGAAGCACTGGAGAAGATTTGTCTTATTGAAATTTCATCGTAAGGTATATGAAAATGTCCGTAGACGTAGGGGGGTTTCAGAGTGTTGAACAAAAGGGCTCTGAGACCGAGGCCGAGCCTTGATCGCCGAGTCGACGCTCATGAGCTTTAAGACTCGGGCGTTCAGCGCTCAAGTATCACGAACTTCGATTATACAGTAACGCTCGAGACGCATGCTCAAGCGTTACCTATAGTCCAAGCAGTGGTCCAACCATTAATGACTTCACGCCGTACATTTTAGGTAGTTAGTTCGCAATAATCCAAAACAGTTGGAAACAGTTCAAGAAGTTCAAGAGTTCAGTGCAACAGTCAAGTACATTAGGTCAGAACCTAAAAAGTGAAGTTCAGGTGACCTAGGCCTATGAAGTCATTAACGCTGAGTTAAACGCTCAAGAGCTTTTAACTGTGTGTTCAGGGTTTCATCTCTAAATAAATAACATGTCATGATCGTAGCGAATGTCACAAATCCCTTAATACTTACGGGTAGTATTCCTCGGTGGTACGTGATGGCAGTAAGGTGGGATGCAGTGCAGCTGCGGCGGCAGTGCTGCTAACAATGGGTTCACCACGTTGTGCACATCTGGAAAGCATACACTAGTCGTCAGTAGGGTTGCTATCTCTAAAATCTGTGGTAACTAGGACAAGAAGCGTGAAAACCCAGAATTTTGGAGCTTCGAACCCGGACATGGACGGGGCGCCTGGCGACCCGTTACTTGAAAGAGGTGACTTAAAAACCTTTAAACTTGGACTAAAAATGAAACCCCACCCGGACGCTCCCTGACACCCTCTAAACTAGAACAAATCCAGGGATACCAGGGCGGATAGCAGCCCTAGTCGTCAGGAGATTTGCGTTTGCTTACAACTCGTGTACCTATAGATCGGAAGACCTCCCTCAGTAAAAAGTGATTTCCAATCTATACGCGATTAGTTTCACACCCTTGCATTTTGGCCTTGTACAGAATGTGAAGACGCTACGTTACCAAATATTTGCTATTTGCTGTTTCACCCGCTTTGCCCCGTTCATAAAGTACATCCTTTATGAACGGGGCAAACGGAAACGGGGCGTGGTTTTAAATAGCTTGAAACCTTTCCCATAAATAACATCGTGTACCTAATGGTAAAAACCATTTATGAAAATCTGTTCGGTAGTTTTTGAGCGGCGGGGTAGCTTTGTTTTTTAATATTATTTAGTTGTAGTGATAATATAGATAGGTAAGTAGCTATACCTACTTAGTAGCTATGAGCCTATGACTTTCAAATGACAGATGTATGTACTTAAGTATGACGTAATTGTTTATTTATTGGTCTGTAGACCAACTCTGACGTACCATGACAAATTTTTAAAACATATTAGTTTTTTTTTATTCGTGATATGCTTACGCTTGACCGCCAGTTCGCCGGATGTTAAGCGATACTGCGATCTACGATGAAGCGCGCTTGCCTAGAAGAAACCGATTCACTCGTGATTTAAAGACACCCAGATTATATCCATCTATCAGGGAAGACCCACTCGGGAAGTGCATTTCATATTTCAGCGGTACGCATGTTATAAGTGGACTTAAAGCGTTTCGTTCGGGTTTTTTGAATGTCCACCATGAATCGATGACGCTTTTTCGTGCTTAAGGTAGACCGTTCGTTCGGCGTTCGACAGTTTTCAGAAATCGCGTTCAGCAATCTTTATAATGTTAGAAATACAGCGTTTATTCCCTTTGGTTTTCTTAGTGTTTTTAAGACTTAATAACAAAAATTAAGTGCAGTCCAATGAAAATGTTTGCGGAAAATGATTTATTGTGTTAGCATGGCAGACCTGGAGCCGTATTATAACGTGTTAAGGCGCTGACAACAGCTAACGAAATTCGATGTTTCGGTATTTTAGCCACGCCCACTATTGCTCCAATTACCTAGCGCTCTTTTTTAAAAGGGTGGTGATACAGCGAACTACCAAATAAGAAACAAAGTGCGCGTCACTTTGTTTCTTATTTGGTAGTTCGCTAATGACTCAATGTTCAATAATGAACATTGAGTCAATAGATGGCGCTGTTTTATTTATTGCTCTGTACGAAGAACTAGTAACAAATTAGACAGGACGATTAAAAAATCAAGTACCCATGTATAGGTAATTATTTTATGAAACTTTATTTACAATTAATTAAAAACAATATACCTAAGCGTAAGGAAAATAAAAACCCAAACTACCTACTTATATTAGCCAAATTTTCATTAGTTTTACATGGACTTTTTATTTGCTTTTTTATATAAAAATATATTGGTCTAGCTCAGGTGGTCCCCAGCATGTGGAATGTGGAGTCGAAAATATTTATACATTTTTTTTTTTAAAGTAATACACTACTCACGTTTGTGTTTTATGTACCACTAACGATAAGCTATATATAATAACTATATAAATTATGAAAAGAAACGTATTATTATAGAATATTTACATAAAATACATGAAAGTAAGAAAAAAATGATATATACATATAAATCTAAAAGACAGAGGCGTGACTAAGCTTCAAAGCGTCTCGCGCTTTGAAGCTGATTCCCATTCACCCACAGCCATCAGACGAGCACGCTCGTATTAAGTAGTTCTTTCCGCGTCAAACTGCAAAGCGGCTCATCCCAAAGCCTTTGGGAAGATGGGACCAGGAGTAAATCAGTACTGGGACAAGCCATTCTCCAAACGGTCATAGCGTCAGTCAGAAACGGTACTTCCAAATCAACCAGAAGGTCCTAAGATATCTCTGGCTAACTGTTCGGTACTGTGGACTGAGGATATGAACGCGGGTAAACTGATACTAGAAATTTTGCGGAATTCTTTCATTCTTCTTGTTAATTTTAATTATTCTTCCCTTTATTCATTGTGTACATATTTAAATACATTTTCAAATATTTAAATTTAAAAATAAAAATAAAAACATTTAAAAATATAAAAAAAATAGTAGTCCACTGGTATCGGGAGCAGGGTCCAAGCTACCGGCGGTCAGGGCCCCACAGAAAGGAACCTCCTAACAATACGCGCCGTATCCAAGAGTACCGCTTTCTGTATCAGGCCCTTAACCCAGCTGTCTAACGAGAGCCTCCATAGGTGTGAGTCGAGGCTGTTGGCTATTAGACCATTGGCGGTCACAACTATCGGTACAATGATTGCCGAGTCAACATCCCACATGTCGACAATCTCATGCGCCAAGTCTAGATATTTAATTTGCTTATCTTTTTCAGCTTTCACGAGATTCTCGTCATGCGGAACACTGACATCAACAATAATTGCACGGCGCTCTGATCGATCTATCACCACTATATCAGGCTTATTGGCAATAACAGTCCTGTCAGTGATGATAGATCGATCCCAATACAGAGTTACACAACCATCATCAAAAACTGGGTCGGGCACATACCTATAGTATGGTCCGTATACCTCTGAGTCTACAAGTTTATATTTTAGAGCAAGTTGCTGATGGATAATCCTAGCTACTAGGTTATGTCTGTGCAGGTACTCGCTGTTAGCAAGACGAGAACACCCAGAAATAATATGCCGGATCGATTCTCCTGGGCGTTGACACGCCCGAAAAATGTCAATCGTGCCATCCTTTATAATATATTTCCGGTATATTACATTCCGCCATATTACACAACCGAATTCCAATATACTCCTAACAAAACTAAAATATAAGGCCTTAATACATTCTGGATCATTAAGCTGCTGTGTATTACGTATAATAAACCCAAGGAATTTATAGGCCCTGCTGGTGATGTGATCTATATGGGCCTCAAAAGTGCACTTCTCGTCTAAGATCACACCCAAATCTCTTACGTCTGATACTCGAGGAATTAAATCGGAACTAATCTGATGATTATAAGTTATGTTCTTCTTTTTCCTCGAGAAGGTGATCGTTTGGCACTTTTGCGTATTAACTGTAATTTTATTATTATTATAATATGCAGTAAGTCTATTCCAATCCTCTTGAAGCAATAGACAGTCGCTCAAATTAACTATTTTCATGTATATTTTTTTGTCATCCGCATACATAAGGTGATTTGCATTACGGAAACACTGAGTAATATCAAATAGATATATTAAAGTAATGGTGAAATTAGTGAACTTTGAGGCACCCCAGACGTTACAACAACATAGTCAGACCTGTAACTACCGATAACTACCGCTTGACGCCGGTTCCTCATATACGAATCAATCCATCTTAACAGATTTCCTTTTATTCCTACGGCTTTTAGTTTCTCAATTAAAATGCAATAATCTACCCGGTCAAACGCTTTTTCGAAATCAGTGTAAATAACGTCTACCTGGGCCCCCGCATTCATACATGTAGTCAAATAATCGGTTAGGTGTAGAAGGTTTGTATTTACCGTTCGCCCTCTCACAAATCCGTGCTGGGATGTGGGTATACAGTGTACAGATGCAGTAAAGATATATTCATAGACAATTCTTTCTAGCATTTTACCGAAGTTATTTAATATTGATACGCCCCTGTAGTTTGTTATATTTAGTTTAATATGGTATGGTAATGATTGCTTCATGTCAGCCTCTTTGATTCCTAACGCCTCCGACATACCCAAATATTTGTAGGTTTCAGTTGAAGAGAGGGATTTAAGATATTTAAGATGTATGGAGTCCGAAAGATGAGTTTCCTCGGACTCCATAATCGCGCGTAATTATTTTGTCCCGAGAATATTTTTATTTTGCGATATCTTCTAAGATATTTGTTTAAACTATATAAAGTTAAGAGCACAAATATTCTATATTTAATTTCCGTTTTAATAAACACATTTATTTAGATACAGATTAATAGATACATATGGGTTAAATAAGCTTCGCTTCGCTAAAATGTATTCCTTTTTAATCTAAAATTTTAATAGTAAAAGCAGTTATTGTGAGTTATCCGTCGGAGATAGGCGTATGCTATCGACTTTTTTATATTAATTTATAATATTAGGGCAATTTGTACACATTTGGTTAGGTACTTAACTAAAGGTAAACAATAAAAATGGCGGCATTCAGGGCTGTTCAACCTTTTATTACTGTCGGCGCATCATGCGACGGACGACACCGGGGCAGGCGCAGGGTGCGGGGGACCGAAGCTGGCTGCGCGTGCGCCGCGCCTCCGCTCACTACTCAGCTGATCGACGCGTGAGACTACGGGCATTTCCTTGTGCATATCCGCGTGAATTGTTACAGCAAAATATTATACCTAATTTATACAGTCCACTGCTGCTTTTATTAAGTCCCGTTAAGGCCTAAACAATTACAATAATATGAATTGGGAGTGAAATGAATATAGGTACCTTTAATTGACTTTATAAGTTTTAATCTGAATCAGATGAAAACAATCACCAACATTTATAATAAAACGATCACAGGTGTCACCTAGTACACGACTCAGGATCATTTTTTTAACAATTAAAATTAATAACAACACAACTAACAATCAATAAAAACAACGAACAAACAAAACAATAACTAATTAACACAATTTATGGCAAAAGAAACACAAAAACGAACGAAAGTAAAGTAAACAAACTATCACAAATGGTGTCTGGTTACCCGACTAAGTGTAATATGGGTTAAATATTTTGCTGCGGTTCCTCGCAGTACAACTTCTCAATTTTTTCGAGTTATCAAAAGTCTAATACGTAGAATAATGTTTGAATACCTGTCTTTTTAGGTTCTTTTTAGTAGACACATTGCAATACGTTATGACATAATTATATTTTTTAATTTAATTAATTGTTCACAAGCTTAAGAATTAATAATAATCAATTAATATTAAACAAAGTAGTTAAATATGCTAGTATATAAAAGTAAAATGTGGTTTTATATTATTAAAAAATATTTTGGTTACGTTTTATTTCGAAAGGAAAATTGGCCCTATAAAAGAACCTTTTTTATGATTTGTTTACCTTTAGTTAAGTACCTAACCAAATGGAGTATAGTTAAATTTTTAGGGGTCACTATACTATCACTTTCTGATGTAACTGCAACTGGAACGTTTTGTAATCTGCAAAAAAATACATTCAGATTTGGAAGATCTTTTTTCAGCACTAAATGTACCTCTCAGGTCTAATAAAAAATAGCAAAGCCTGCACGGTGATTTATATATAAGGTCAACTAAAATAGGTAGGTAGCAAAACTCCGCAGACATGATGGGTATCGATATCTAAATACACCAAAATAATAATTTTGATTTTTTGGGGGTCCGTTACCGCTGGTGGTGTTGTTACTTGAATATTTGTTGAGAAAATTGTGTTATATTTTTTGTTTTATCGTGTTTAGTTATCGATATTCATTACGTCTGTGAAGTTTACACAAAGAAAACAGAATTTCAAAAAGACACGCTCATGGTTATCTTTTTGATCATGTTTAGACCCATCACGACTGCAGAGTTTCGCTAGCTAATTTATTTTGACCCTGTACAATGGGCAAGAAACAATAGACAAAGTTACGAGTATTTTCCTATAGGTCCAGTTCTAAGAGAGTCATAGGTCTATGTAAATTTGATAGTTTATCACTGGATTTATTTGTGACTTTTTTTCTAAAAGTAAAGGGGATCCTTTTTGTCGCTATCCCCGCTAAATAATAAATTATTATACGTATAATAATATGATTGTAACATCACAATCTTACTGGTGAATTACTATTATTACTGTTAATAGTATTTATACTTACTATATTATTATTAGTAAGTGTATTTATTGTATATAAGATGTCTAAACTGTTAAAGTATTATAGGTAAGTTGCCACACTATCGCATTAGGTTTAAGACCTGTAAAGATAGGTATAATGGTAAATAATAAATAAATAAAAAATCCGAGGCTACACCTGTTTCTAAACTGTTCGCCAAACGTCTCTTTTTACTGTAGAGAAAATTAAATAATTCAAGGAAATTATTAAAATTAATAATTATTATTCTAAAAACTTAAAATAAAATAATAAAAGATCAAAAACCTAAATTACACTAGTCGCCAGCAGATTACGAACTCGAAACTTCTTATTCCGAATCCTTTGCATTTACCACTATACCAATCGAACACTGCCAATGAAGCCGAATTTGCGCTATCAGTTGTAGAAAATAACGTAAGTTTCATTTTAGTTATTTAGTTACAATTTCATTTCTGTTCGTGTATCTGTTTTGTCACATTCTATATCCATGAGATGTTTTTGTTTGTTAGTATAAAAGCGCTTTTTGTCTGGCCTCCGGCATTTTTGTTTGTTTCTCATTTTTCACGGCAACTATTTTCACTACTTAGAACTTTATTTATATTTACAACTTAGAACTCTAAATGATTATAATTACAGCTTAGAACTATATTTATCGTACAAATATATCCTTTTAATTAAATTGGGAAGAGAATAAAATATGTAGGTATGTTTATGTTTGAAATTGTCATACAGCAAAATACGTAATTGCGGATAGCGCGTGGAGTAAAGCGACATACGTCCGTCTAGCAGGGCGCCTATGCGCTCACTGTCGGATTGCATAGAAAAGAAAGAGAAGTGGAATATGCAAGGCTCGCAACTTATTACAAAACCATAAAACAATTAATTACTTTAAATTTTTTTAAGTATTCCAAAATATAAAACAACTAAGTTCTGTATTTAAATGTGATATGTTATTGTACTTAATTTTACCAATGCGCATCGATTAGTAATACAGATTTTTTTGTTGGAAGGTCGTTTTAAGAGGCTAGTTTACCATTTTTTTGTATCGAGAAAACTTTTCAGAAACATGTTTTGAATACAACTATGTTTTCCGGAATATGTTCAAGATTAACATATATTTTTTTCGCTATCACAAACTGTATGGGTTTGGCTAAAAAATTGTTTGAGATATGCCTATTTGGGTGTTGTCAGCGCCTTAACGCGATCATTTTTACGTTGTGAGAAAGAGATGCCACTCTACAAATTAAATAGTGTCATCTCTTTCTCACAACGTAAAAATGATGGCGTTAACATGTTATAATACGGCCCCTGTCCTTTAAGTTATCAAATATTTGCTATAAATTTAACTCACAACCCATCCCTGTCCACTGTCCCCTCTGCTAGCTAAATTGTTGAGCCTCATATTATCATGTACTTCCTCCCTGTTGCACCTGCATTTTATAATTACACAATGACGTGCCACACTTGATCGCCGCCACGCGACCTCTAAACGTTCGACAATTATGGTAGCCTCGGATCAACATTTTTAAAAGGGGTATGCAAAGTATCAATTTGGCGCTCGTATAGAAATCGAGTCCAGCATAGTAGAGACCGGCCTTTGGGCCTTACTCTTGAACTCAATTCCGATACATCGACATTGGAATTGTGCCGTTTCGTCATGTTTCGTACTCTTGAATCCGAGACTAGCGCCAAATCGTTTCAATATTGCGCGGTGATTGAGTGAAATAAATAGGATTGGGAAACGACCCAACCATTGGCCAATCAGGATGCCGATACAAGGTTAACGGATTTGTGCTCAAGAGTACGAAATCGCCCGACAGCCAAATTGTCATTGGAATCGGATCACGTTTGGATTGGTATTGTATTGTTTTCAAGAGTAAGCCTGCTGACCGGCCTTTGGTCCTTACTCTTGAACTCAATTCCGATACATCGACATTGGAATTGTGTCGTTTCGTCAAGTTTCGTATTCTTGAATCCGAGTCTAGCGCCAAATTGTTTCAATATTGCGCGGTGATTGAGTGAAATAAATAGGATTGGGAAACGACCCAACCATTGGCCAATCAGGATGCCGATACAAGGTTAACGGATTTGTGCTCAAGAGTACGAAATCGCCCGACAGCCAAATTGTCATTGGAATCGGATCACGTTTGGATTGGTATTGTATTGTTTTCAAGAGTAAGCCTGCTTGTGATTCTTTGGGGGAGGCCGTTGTTCAGCAGTGGACGTCTTTTGGCTGGTATTATTATAATGATTGATGATGATGTTATGTTACTAGTCAGAGGCGTACCGTGGGCTAATGTAAGTAGACGTGGGCGATGTCGCATCAGCGAGGCTCCTTTTCTTTCGTTCCCCCTTTAAGTGATCAAATTAATTAGTAATTTGTGGTAAAGTCTGGGGACATCGCAGTAAAGGGGATACGCGAGGCCTCCTTAAGTGCGAAGGCGCCCAGACCTGCCTATGGCACTGATAGTAGTACCTATGTACATACGGCGAGACTGTCCACGCGATCTTATTCTTCCTAGCCCTTTTTACTATCGGACGACCAGAGGCACGAAAAAGCGATATCGCTACATGGTGGACATTCCAAAATCCCGAACGAAACGCTTTAAATGTATATGAAAGTAAACATATTACTGAAGTTTAAAATGCATGAAAGTTCCAAAATGTAGCGTATTGTTTAAATGTAAAAATACCGTCATTGGCCTTAGTAGGTATATGTTTGGCACCATAGCTTGATACGCGCGACAGCTGTCATCGAGATTACGCGCATGAAGTACCTACCTATTTTTTATTTGTATTGTCATTATGTTCCTTCACTTAATATTATAATTAAACTAGCGACCCGCCCGCGGTTTCACCCGCGTTGCCCCATTCCTAACAGTCGTAGCGTAATGTTAAATAGCTTAAAACTTTCCTCTTGAATCAGTCTATCTATTAAAAAAACCGCTTCAAAATCAGTTGCGTAGTTTTAAAGATTTAAGCATACATAGGGACGAACAGACAGCGACAGCGACAGCGACGAGTAGTGATTTCTATACCTTATGACCTTCAAGGATCTGACAAGGTTTCCCTATTACATTACAACGCTTTTACAAACCCAAAAATCTTTCTTACAAATTTACCGCACCGTAACCCCTCGGTAATTAGCAGGGTGTCATTACGACCCGTCACAGATCACAGGTGTGGCTGTACTCACGGCAGCAGGTGCAATGTTAACACCACGTCATGACCTGTGCTGTCATTATTTACACGGGGTCAGTGAAAACGTGGGAGGTACTGCGTTATAGAACGTTCCGTGACAAAATGTAAAAATCTGGAACATAACACTTTGAGCGGCCTCAAGAGAAGTCGACTCGCACCTCTAACAGTAGGTACCTATCTGAGCGAATGAGCTGGCTAGATCTGTTTTTTGATTTATAGAACAATGGAATAAAAACATTCGCAGTCGGCAACCTTTAACAGATTTTACGTGTATGCAAAGGAAGCACTATCTAAACGATGAAAAAGAAGAATTTTCAGTTCGTTATGTACTAATAACTACATTTAAGAGTCCGGCGGACCGATTTCTCTTGCAAACGTAATACCGAAATAAATCGTAATTCAAACACAATTTGTTCAAATTGTGTTATTATTCAGATTTTGATACCGTTAATCCAGGTTAATATTGATAGAATATTGCCCGGATTACGATTTATTATGGTATTACGTTTTTGTGGGCAAATCGAGCTCCATCGGACCCTTAATCCTAGTGTGAGACAAAGTTTTTTTGTAGAAAAATAAAGTATCTAGTTTAAAAAATGAATATGTATGTGAAAATGAGGTACCTATACCTACTTATACTTATAAAAATCTTTATGTGTGATACACATCCCACGACTAGGTAGGTACTTATTAGAGATTGGGGACGGGGTCCGTAAACTATATATTTTTTAAAGACGATGCTACACTCTTGGATTTTCTCCTGTATCGTTGGTGCGTTTACAAACACAAATTTATACATACATAGATAATACTTACAAATATTTTCTCCATTTTCGCCACAACACGTGGCGCAGAGGCAGATCGCTCAGCCGCTAAGCCAAACGTGCCGTCAAATTGAAATTGAAATTGGCTGGGAGGAGACTGATACAGCGTCACCAAGCGAAAATTAAAATGGAACAATCAAAAGACCCCAAGCCGAAGGAGATTGCGAAGGAGCAACCAAAGCAATATCCGGAGGAGGCTGCTAGATGCTTAAAAAAATTACAGAATAACATCCAGGCGATGGTCTCCAACCCGCAAATGGCGCAGGCCTTTGCCGGGATGAACCCCATCTGGGAGACTGGCCAGCCACAGGTCGTCGCCGGCGAAAAAGAGGACTATATAATAGTCCCTTTGTAAATTCGAATAATGAAGCTCAATCAAAAACTTCTTTTAAAACTTATAATAAATACAATGCGATGCGATAAATGTTAAAAAACAAAATACAAAATGCGGATCAAGCTAGTTTTATTTATTTATGACAATCTTATTTAATGACCTGCTAACCGCAACCGATATTAACCCCAAAATGAATATCGGGGTTGAATTCGTGCAATGCGCAAGAGCAGGGGTGTGTTCAACTAATTAAGTGCCATTATAAACGTTATAGGGCTGTCGCATTTCGTCGGGGTACAAAGAAATGTCGAAAAGAAAAAAAGATTTATTTGGTACAGCATAAAATAATATTGTTAAAAAAAGAGACAAATTTACAAAATAAAGAAAAAAACAGAAATAATAACAAAATAAGTATCTCACGGCTGTACCAAATGGGTCTCCAGATCAGCATGATGTCAAACACAACAGAGTGCTTGACGCTGGTTTTCATCTGGAGCCCGTTCCCGGTGCTTCCACGGATATCAATCAGTACAGCAATGTCGTTCAAAATTGTGTCAGTGTATGTAATGTGTTGTGTGAATGTGTGTAATTGAGTAAAGTTTTCAAATAAATTATAGTTTGCATTGCTAGTAAGCTTTAAAAAAATTAAAATAAATAATAATGTGCACGTAGGTATCCCTTGACCACGGCGCAGCGGTAGTTGATTTAAAATCTAATCCATATATTCTATCTATCTATTCTAGTCTGGTGTATCTAACCAGAAGACGCAGGATTGAATCCTGCCTGCGGTCGAATTTCTTCTTCACTAAAATAACTTCAAAGATAATCTCAGCATGGAGAAAAATTACAAAAAAAATATATTCTTGATAAGCACTATGCTTGACCGTCAGTTCGGCTGATGTTAAGTGACACTGCGAGTGAGTCTACGATGGAGCTTGCCTAGAAGGAACCGATTCACTCGTGATTTAAGGACACCCAGATTATAATCTATCGGGGAAGACCCACTCGGGGTTCCTATTAACAGGCATCCCTATCGTACCCCTGCTGGTACCATCCCGTAATAATACCGCTTATTACATGATCGTGTGACGGCGCCCGCTAAATATTTGCGTTCCTAATTATAATGGCGTACGAATTGAACACACAAAATTATACAGTTGTAAATGGTTGACGAAATACACATTATTTTGAAATAAAAGAACACATTTATCAGCGTGATAAGGGAGTGGTGTTGTGTCAAAGAAGATGTAGTAACAAAGATTGAGAAAGGTATGTTATGATGATTTGGGCATGTAGAGAGGATGGATGAACGAAGATTGACGAAACGAGTATACATGGCCAGAACGGATGGAAGAGTTGGAAGGGGCTGACCTCGGCGAACGTACCATTTTTTAGTAGGATCGTTCCTGAGCCTGCCAAATTCAAATTTCAAGTGATTTTTCACAGTTTGTAGGTCTCCAGTCAGCCACAAAATTCACAACGTTTAACTAAAACCATTGCTTAAGAATCATTATTGTAGCTAAAAGTAGTGTAAAGTGTCAATTTGGACCATTGACACAGTTTTTGGCAAGTTTTTGGCTTGATAATGTAAAGGTTTTAGTTCTCAGTTGTGAATGTTGTATAGTTAATGTTGCGATTTCTACTGCCTAACTTGTTATAGACCTACAAACTGCGAAAAATCACTTGAAATTTGAATTTCGCCGGCTCAGGTGAACGATCCGCCTTAACACACTTTTGCGTACTATCAAACCAAACACACCTACTAAATATTTCTTCCCATTTATCACAAGACAAGACCGATTCCAGCACTTAATAACTCTTCTTCAGTTTTGAATTTTTGCCCTTATATATAACTGACTCTTCATAACAGGGATGAGCCCAAAATCATAAAGCGGAAGGTCCGGGCTGCAGAGAGGCTGTCCCAATAGTGTGGGTCCCGACTGGCTCAAAAACTCAATACTCAATACATTTATTGCACTCCACAAGTTAAATAGATGTTACAATGGTATAATATAAGAAACATGTGTGGGCCTTGTCGGCACGGCAAGATGTAGGAGAGAGGAGGAAGTTTTATATTTATTTTATTATTTTCATATTTTACTTAAATTGATATTCATTGACTATTAGGTAAATTATATAGGTTATTATTAAGCTGCGATTTCTATATATATATATATATATATATTATATTACTACAACTATTTTTATTATATGATACTCTATTATGTAGTTATAACTATATTGTTTTATTTATATGTAATTATATTTTTATTAACTATATATTATTGTAGTTATGTCAATATTATCAGAGTTTGTAAAAAGAAAAGAAATTAAATGTCCCAGATATTGTTATTATAAATGTATGTCATGTTTGTTTATATAATATGTATGTATTTGTGTTTATGTTATTATTAGGTATATTATTATTAGTATTCATTTAAATCTCCATTTATTATATTTCATATACTTTTATCATTTAGGTATTCATTTATATGGTAGTAACATTTAGTTAATGGGATATGTTTTAATTTTTTTATAAATATGCTGTCTTTAATTTCATTTTTTATTCGTGGGGGTAGTTTATTATATATTTTTATCGACATGACATGTGGACTAGAAGAGTGCATTTTAAGACGGGAGCTTGGTAGGTTTAATCTATTTTTATGTCTTAGACTCTGGTTTTTGTCTTCTCGTGTTGTATAGAAATTTTGGTGGCTTCTAACAAACTTACATATTTCCAAAATGTATAGACTAGGTAGCGTTAGTATTTTGTGTTCTTTAAAATGCGGCTTACAGCTATCAGTATCCTCTATATGTACAAGTATTCGTATAAGTTTCTTTTGACAAGTAAAAAGTGATGGTGCTTCTGTGCTGTTTCCCCACAGGATAATGCCATAGCTGAGCCAAGCGTAAGCATAGGCGTAATAGGTGACGAGTGCAGTTTGGATATCTGTGGATTTTTTTACTTCGCGGAGAGCATATGAAAACTTAGCTAATTTTGATTTAATTTTATTTATATGAGATTTCCAATTTATATGGGTGTCTATGTTTAAACCTAATAGGGTAAAGCTGCTAACTACTTCTAACCTTTGATCCTGGAACGCAAAATTTAGATTTAATGGTGCTTTTTGAGGCGGATGGAAAGTTATCAATTTGGTTTTGGAATAATTTATTTCTAAGTTATGTAGGTTCATCCAGGATTTTATATTGTTTAGGAGGGTTGCGAGTTGGTTATTTAAATTTATACTATTCCGGCATGACACTAGTAGGGAGATATCGTCCGCGAATAAAACGCAGGGACCATGTGTATTTTTTGGTAAGTCATTAATATACAGCAGGAATAGTAGACATCCGATGACACTGCCCTGTGGGATGGAGGCGTTGATAACTTCCTTGTCAGAACGTATACTTTGGATTTCTTTGGTGTTTTTATTAAAGAATTCAATTTCTACTGTGTGCTCTCGGTTTAATAAGTAAGATGCGAACCATTCATGCGCTTTTCCTCTGACACCTATTCCATGTAGTTTATTTAATAAGATGTTATATTTAACTTTGTCGTAGGCTTTAGTCATATCTAGCAGTATACCTATTGCGTATTCCCTGTTGTTTAAAATATTAAGCGCTTCCTGTATGTATTTGTATACTGCTAGAGTAGTTGACCGACTTTTCCGAAAACCATTTTGAGCTTCATCAAATATTTTATACTTTTCACAGAAAGAGTAAACCCGTACGCACATGGCTTTTTCAAATATTTTTGAAGCTGTCGGCAAGAGCGCTATAGGGCGGTAGTTATTAGGGTCTGTCTTTGAATTTTTTTTATGGATAGGTTTGATAATAGCTTGTTTCAAAATGTCGGGGAACGTTCCTTCTTCAAAGGATTTGTTTATCAAAAGGTAGAATGGAAGAGTCAGTACATCTGCACACTGTTTGATTAGAAATGGTGGTAACTAGTTCGTCAAAACTCTTGAGTTAAAATTGCTAATGGCCGGACACGACTGTAAACTAAAAAGCTGGACATGTTCGGCTAAAATGAGACATCCGGGAACCCTAAGCGAGCAGCTAAAATAATTTCTAAAGGTTACAAAAAACGTTTTCTTAGAAAGGTTTTTGACACTTACGCGAATATTAGACATTGAAATAAAACTATTTTTTACGGATTTTATCGCGTTGTATTAATATTATTTAATTCCCGTTTCGGATCCTTTACAGCATCCTTGGTCACGGGCAGACTAAGTTGTTGGACGTCACGTCGGGAATTAAATAATACAACGCGATAAAATCCGTAAAAAAATAGTTTTATTTCAATTGAATCATATTTTTTTGATCAGAGCGTGAACGTGTTGGAGTAAATATTGATTTAAAAAAGCAATTAGCCTATGACCTTACGACCCTTTGCACCTGGTTGGTCACATAACTAAATTACTAATACAACTCGCACTTTCATATTATACCTTATTACAGGAAAAATAAAGCAGATAATGGAGTGTTAGTTGCGTTGATGACACTGCGGAATTGTGAGTGAAAAATCTATCTATTATTTAACAATCTGAGTGGTGTGAACACTTGTGTAATGTTAGGGGAAAATGATCATTTTTGTTTGCTTAGAAAATAACTTGATGTACCATCGTTTACATGGATAGTACGACTTCAGTGGAAAAGAAAATTTCCTACGTGGGAGAGCCATGCTTCGGCACGAATGGGCCGGCTCAACCGAAGTGATACCACGGCCTCACAGAAAACCGGCGTTAAACAACGCTTACGTTGTATTTCGCAGAGTGAGTGAGGTTACCGGAGTCCCAATCCCCTTTTAAAAGGTCGGCAACGCACTTGTGACTCCTCTGGTGTTGTGGGTGTCCATGGGCGGCGGTAATCGTTTACCATCGGGCGATCCGTCTGCTCGGTTGCCCTCCTGTCCCATAAAAAAAAATGCTCACTGGTTATCGTTTTTTATCATCTACACAATGGCTACAATTCGGTTCTGGTGGTCACTAACCAATTTTTCAATTTAACATACTATTACGCCTGTATTCCCCGAAGGGCTAAGCAGAGGTACACCAATGTACCTACACCCAACGTTCGCCGGTATATTTAGGTCCCCTGTAGTAGAGGGCGAGCCTTTGATGCCATTAACCGGGCACAAATCCAGACATCGAGCTGCTACTGAGAATTTCATAGAAAACCCAATAACACTTTGCTCGACCTTGGAATCGAATTCAGGATCTCTAGCGTAGCAGCCGCGCTCAGGTCTACTAGGCTATTTCATTGAAATCTATACTTATAATAAATCTGTAGAGAGGTCAATTCTGTACATGAAATATATTTCCAAAATAACTATCAGCGGGTGATTAGTGATCGATACAGACGCCAAAAATGCAATCGGTAAAATTTTTGTCTGTCTGTCTGTCTGTCTGTCTGTCTGTATGTTCGTTATAGAAACAAAAACCACTCGACGGATTTCAACGAAACTTGGTACAATTGTTCTTCATACTCCTGGGCAGGTTATAGTATACTTTTCATCACGCTACGATCAATAGGAGCAGAGCAGTGAAGGGAAATGTTGGGAAAACAGGAGAACTTACTCCATATTTTAAGCTTCCGTCGCGTGTGCAGCCTTAATGGTTAAAGCTACACAGAAATCATGTATGACGGAAATGTTCTCCTTAACATTATATAAAAAATATTCCACGACAGCAAATGTCTATCTTTTATGGTTGACTCACAATAACACGTGTAACTCCCGATAGCTTAGCAGTTCGGAGCTTTCTGATTATATTTGTCTACTCTTACGTTATGTGACTGACTGACTGACATAGTGATCTATCAACGCACAGCCCAAACCACAGGTTATAGTATACTTTTCATCACGCTACGACCAATAGGAGCAGAGCAGTGAAGGGAAGTTGGGAAAATGAGTGATTCATGAGAAAGGTTTCAAGCTATAAAACATCACGCTACAACCCTTAGGAACGGGGCAACGCAGGTGAAACCGCGGGCGAAGAACTAGGGAACAAAGTAACTATTCCACGTGGACGAAGTCGCTGGCAAAAGCTAGTTCTAAATAAATACTTATGTGGCCTACCTACCTACATGCTATCTATCTCTCTATCTCTCCGATAAAAATTACAGAGTAAGGCTGCCTGTCCATTGAAGCGGAGCGAGGCTGCGGAGCGGAGATACGAAGAAATATTAATTAATAGGGTTGCATAAAATCTCCGCTCTGCTCCAGTGGACAGATTCTATTGGTTAATATATATTATCTCCGTTTCTCTGTTCCGCAGCCTCGCTCTGCTTTAATGGACAGGCAGCTTAAGGGTGCTGTTCCACCAGAGATGTGCTATGCAGCTATGCTGCGGGGCTGTGAAAGTTAAGCTACGAAATTTTGTGACCGATTCCACTTATGGTAAGCTATGTAGCGGGGCAAGTAAGTGCTATAAAGATGCGCCGCCGCGAGATGGCTGTGCGAGGAAGGTAACCAGCTCGAGCTATACGATGTATCAAGAGTACCTACTATTGTAGGTACTCTGCTCTGCATATAGCTAGACCTAGGGTTGCCAACTCTTCGTCGGTCAAAAATAGTAATTCTAAAATTATAAGTAGTAATTAAAAAAAAGATGAAACAAAATAGTAAGTTCCAAAATATGTACTTTATTTCTTATAAGAATATTTCTTGCTACTTTTAGGCTTTGTTATAGCTAAAGTAGCAAAAAATAATATAGACCGAAGCAGTGATAGCCTAGTGGTATGATTGTTGGACTGCCAAGTCAAAGGTCTCGAGTTCGAACGCAAGGCACGCACCTCTGACTTTTCGAAGTCATGTGCGTATTAAATAGTTAATTATCACACGCTTAAACGGTGAAGGAAAACATCGTGAGGAATCCTGCATGCCTGAGAGATTTTCTTGATGACGTGTAAAGTCTGCCAACCCGCACTAGGCCAGCGTGGTGGACTATAGCCTAATCCCTTTCATTCTGAGAGGAGACCCGTACCCAGCAGTGGGACAGTATAATGGGTTGATTATGTTTTGTTAGGCTTTATTAATATTTTTTATTTTTAAGGAATGCCTCATAGACAATTTTGAAATGATATTGCTTTGAGTTGGATGCCTTTAAAATATAGTAGTTACGCCTACTATATATTATTTTCGAAAATATAGTAGTCTGGCGTGTAATACAGTAGGACATATTATATATTAGGGTTGGCAACCATAGCTACACCACTCACGACCATCCATAGCACACATCCTAACCACGCATCCAGAACACGCATCCATCCATAATATTATTTATAGTACGTTGATCTTATTGGCGAGATCCTTCAGAAAATAAAAAGGCCTGAGTACTCGCAACCGGCGCGTATGTATGAGAAGATGTATGAATGTGGATTTGGAAAAAGTAATAGAAGTACTTATACAAGAATATGCAAGTGGTGGTCTATCGTTTCTGCTTACCCCTGCGGGAGGAAGGCGTGAGTGTATGTATATCTTAAACAGAATGGAATAAACTTAATTATTGATACTTATTGACTTTACCTGGTGGAGGTGCGCTAGAAGTAGGTGTTAGCAAATGGTTGTAACTCCGGAGTAAGCAAGCCACTGACTCCAGTGAGTAAAGAGGCACTCCCGACTCCATTGTCATAAGTATAGAATAACTTTTTTCTAAAAATGTCTCAAAAGAGGTCACTTAACTTTTATATTCTAAGTTTAATCACTTGTTCACACACATCTTAGTACATAATATTCACATTTTCTTTTGGTTTTTTTAATTCACTTTTTTTTTTAATTGGAGAAGGTTTTGACCACCAAGAATGGACAACCCTAAAACTTGCTGTAAGTATAGTAACTACAATATGCAGTGTAAGTTTAATAAAAATAGTTCATGATGACTCTTTTAGGGTTTGAAAGTAATCAGGTAATCCTGACAAGGAATGAGAGAGGGAAGTATCCATCTCTTCTCCGATCCGTAGTAGAGGCACCGGGCGCCGGAGGACACAGTCAGACCTCCTACCTCTATGAGTTGTGGCCTGCGGGCGACTGACTTGGGGAGTCACAAGATGTCCTGACAAACGAGTCTGATAAACCTTGCCACTTCACCTGACGGCACAATAAAAACGAGTATTATGCTCATAATATCATCTATCGTGAATAAAAAAAATAGTTAATCTTGATAAAAGAGTATGTATTTGATTTGTTTTTTTTTTTTAAACCAGGAATTTCTCCTATCATCCTTGATCCTTTATATTACAGATTGAAAGACTTCGGAAGGTATTACCCTTGCAGCTGGTCTAAAAAAGTTCCGATTTTGATGAAATATCAAATGACAGCAAGTTATGGAGAGAGCTTGCAATTTCTAGCGACGGAATCAGAAAAGAGATCTGTAGAAGAATCCATGTTACCGACATAGCTGAAAAGATTAGCAAGCTATAGTGGCAGTGGATGGGCTCATAACTCCTAGAACCGATGACAGCTGAGGGCACAAAGGTTTTCAAAACTATACCTCTGTAAACGCAGCGTAAAATGAACTTTAAGGAGATGGACAGACGACCTGGTGAAGGCCGCTGGGAGTCGTTGAAATGAAATAACTTTATTGAAGGAATAAATTCGTAGTTTTGACAGTTTTTCCATACAAAATCTGTCAAACGTCAATTTTATTCGTCAGATAAGAGTTTTTTTTTAAAGTGAGTCACACATTACTAGTATTCTTGCTAACCCCTCATGCTAATCTAAACGCTTGTGTTACGAGCGGGTTTACGTCGGTAGTGCAATGGGTGGGTTTCGAACCGGCAACCATATGATCGCAAGTCCGAAGCCCTAGACATTGGGCTACCGCCGCCTTATTATGTAGTTATCTGGCATTGGAAAAATAAAAAATGAGCTGAGCCATCTGATCGTAGGTAGCCATTGTCGCCCATGGACATCTGCAACGCACTTGGAATCGCCGAGTAAGAGCCCCTACGGACTGCAGACAGTCAGAACCAGTGGGAACTGGCTCGCGCTTTACGACAGACTCCGACGTAAGGGTGGTCGCCAGCCAGTCAGACACCATTACACCAAGAGGTCCTACCACCAAGCAATACTTTTCTATTCTTGCAACTTCTGTGATTCGGGACGTATCTATTAGAAGGAATATTATTAGGTTTCAGAACCTTTCAGGAGGTAAAAACAGACTAAGGAAATTTAGACCAAAACAATAATGTAAAGATCCTAGACCACGTTGGGTTCTCAGCTAAATTTAATCAGTCATCACTCAGAAAATTTATTTCTACAAAAATCTCACCTAAATCACTTAAATAATCTATTTACATTATAAACAAAATTAAAAATATCTTTATTATTATAATAAGACCGTTAGATTTTTTTTAATTCAATAAAAAAAACTTTTCCTTATTTCAAACACTTCACCGTTATTCCAAAATCAAACAACTCGCTCGACTAACTAAACATAACATTACACCACTATTGGAAAATGCCACATCACTTTATGTAATTTCGCGCGCTTACTCCGATTGGGCCATAGACTAATTGTCTAGCAATATCCTTGGCTTTTATTGGTCGGTTAGGTAATTATCGCGTGACTTGCTGGCTTCTAATTGGTGGAGGGGAAGGCCACGCCCACTGTTTTCCCGCGGTAACCCGGCCTAGCTTATGACACCGCGTGTAACGATCTAGCTAGACAATGAATAGTTGATGAAGTGGCATTAAGTTTTCAGGTGGTTTGAAAGGTTCTTTTTGAGGTCGCATTTGTGTATTTGTTTGCCTTTTTTATTAAGAAAGTTAAAAGAGCAAAGACAATGGGAAGAAATGTGTCCTTGTCCTTCAACGTTATTCGAATTATTTAATATTTCAATTTCAAAGTTATTCGAAAAGTATGGTCATGTCACAAGAGTGGCAATAAGGTGCGAGTGAAGTAGGTACTCTCGAGACATGGTTGTTCTCGCATACGCCGGGGGCCAACGCCCAGTTGACACCATTGTAAGAAGTACCTAAAAGAGCCGGCGGAAAGAGAGAGAGCATCATCCACCTCTCTCCCAATCCGTAGTAAACGCAACAGGCGCCAGAAGGCGCAGAGAGACCTCCGGCCTCCATGAACAATGGGTTGGCGGTTGCGCGGCTGACATGGGAAATCTGCAGGCCCGATCAGACAATAGCCCCAGTAGCCCGACCGGCTGATATTCGATTCACTACTACTGTTTACTATGTCTTTTCTAAATATGTAACGAATCATTTACAATGATAAAATAATTACAAATATAGTTTCTGGAATCTGTGAAGAATCTGGAAGGTTGAACTCATCCAATCTAGGCCAGGACTAAATAACCTTTCGTCCAGAGAAAGTGGAACAAGATTGAGCAGATAAAAAAAACCCTTTGTGCATAGGTTCCCAAAGTGTGCGCCGTAGAAAGTGAAGAAGGGCGCCGTGAAGCGATTCTCACCATTCTCCGAAACCTCAACTATTATCACTGTAGTTTAGATTATAGTAAATATCAAATAAACAAATAAACTAAGTTGCCTCTATAAAATACCTTTTGAAAGCAACATGGCGTCGCGTGGCGTTATAATTAGCGCTTACGGCGTCGCGACCGTACGCGTTATGAGCGACCGATTAACTTGGACAGAGGTGGCAGTGGAGTCGAAACAATTCATTTAATTTTCTTGTTGTGATTTTTTTTTTGCATTTTCTATGCTAATATTATAAAGTTATTTTAGTGAAGGACACGACGAAGGTCGAGCAAGGTAACTTGCTTTTCAATAGATGTCGCCAACGTCACCTTATGACGTAAATTCAGACCAAGAAGGCAAATTTCGATCAAGCGGGTGGGACTTGCGGTGGCTTAGCGGTCAGAGCGTCTGGTGTATCTAACCAGAAGACGCAGGTTCGAATCCTGCCAACGATTGAATTTTTCATTTAATTTTGTTGAAAAATCTATAAAAGTTAACATTGGTAATATGACGATCTCTCTCTGCTTATGCCAATAATTAAAATCAGTAGTGTCAATGTATAGATGAGTGACCATTCTTAACACATGGAGACCCCTTTGTGCCAAGTTAAGATACGGTTGACATACGAGCACCTATTATTACGATCGTTAGTGGAAAGTCAAAAGGAAGACAGAAGCATACTAGAAGAACAACAGCATATCGCATTCCGGTGACAGCTACGTCAAGTGGCTGGCCCGCAGCGACGTCATTGTTTGAAATTATACCACTATGTATAAATAATTTAGCCGAGCAAGATGCATTTTTTCATTTTCTTGCTTCTTTGTTAGTGGAATTTTCAATTAGTAGTTTTATACAGTTTACTGTTTTAACCGAATACGCTAATAGAATAAACGGGATTTAATCGTCATGTTTAGGATTCCGTGATTTTAGAGGAGGTATTATCAACTCTGTTACTTACTTCCTCGAACTTTAGGTAAATAAACTCTACCTATCTAATTTTATATATATAATTTTATAACTATCTCTGCAATGAGGTAGTTATAAAATTTAGTAACTCAAACCTAACAAATTACAAACACATTACAAAATATATTGTTCAAATGCTCCGGGAAGCTAACGCAATTTAATTAATTAATTTGTGGAGGGCCGAGGTTGCCCCTCCCACCAAAGGGAGGATTCTCCAACCAGGCGGGTGTTTGGCCTGGCGGGCCACGACCCAACGGTTGATGTCGGGCAGTTGTATATATCCAAGTTGCGTTGCAAACTTCACTTGTGCGATTCAGGACTTGTCCGTTTAGTTTCTATGTAGCACGGTCGATGTCGCTACAAATTCTAATATATATTTATTTGAATGTGTTTAGTATATTATCTTCTAAATAATATATAACGCTATAATTCGTTTTTATTCAATGTTAAATGATGACGTATTCTTCTAGAAAGTTTTCTCGCTCGCCATCTCCACAGTTGCCTCTGTCCGTCGAAGGTTCAACTTCAAATAACCGACTAATAACTATTGAACCGAAGGTGATGTTACTCTACGACTTTATGTGGAGCGTTAGAAGTCTGTTTTTTTTTAATTCATGATAGGCTTACGCTTGACCGCCAGTTTGCCTGATGTTAAGCGATACTGCGATCTACGATGGAGCGCGCTTGCCTAGAAGAAACCGATTGACTCGTGATTTAAAGACACCCAGATTATATCTATCAGGGAAGACCCACTTGGAATGAGATATTTTTTTAATTACATCTCGACAGGATAGATTATGCAAAAGCATTTACAATTTCACCTGTGATGGTAACTTTTTAGGTCTACATAGGAACTAAAAAGTTATTTACAAATAGGTGGCGAGTCTGTTTCTGAACTATTAGCTGAATACAAGTCGTATCTCCAGGCAAAAAGAACTTAATAAAAAAAACACGTTTAAAATCGTGATTTCTATAAGAACGCAAGTCAATTTCAAAGTCAAAATCACTCATTCAAGTCTAGCTGTTGACCACGGGTTTACTGGCAGCCCAAAGGACTTTTTGACACAAAAGGTATGGCATGTTCTTCTCCAAGGACCAATCTATCTCTATTCCAAATTTCACCAAAATTGGTTCAGCCGGTTAGGAGTTAAAACGTAACAAACATTCAGACAGAGATACTTTCGCATGAATACACTAACTACTAAGTAGTCTTTTTGAACATCATTTTGTTTTTATAAATAAATATTTCAAGTCATAATAAAACAAACAAGCTAACTTTAAAACTACCTCGCTTGTCTGTAGAGTAACAGTGGAAATGCCTAATGATCGGTGTGGGAAAGCGCGGGCTGCGCCGACAATTAACCCTTTCACCCTACCCTTTACATAAACGCGTTGTCAGCGAACATACTGGGTAATATATTATCATTCTTACAGAGGTAGGTTATAGGACTCCGCTGTTAAAATCCGTCTGAAGTAGATACTACCGCATTGCCAAATAATCTGCTAAGCAATAATGTCCCAATATTAATGTGTTCTGGTTTCAAGGACAATTACATAATGTAGTCAGTGAAATTGAGACAACAGCTGAGGTCTTGTGTTAAAGTTATATCAGTGAGAGATAAATTCGACCGCGGACAGGTTTTGAACCTGCGTCTTCTAGTTAGTTACACCAGACGCTATGACCTCTAATTCACCGCGAATCCCACCCGCCAGATCGAAATTTGCCTTCCGATTCTGAATTTACGTCTTAAGGTGACGTTAGCGACATCTATTGGCAAGCAAGTTACCTTGCTTCTCATTCATTCAGAATTTGACATTGACGCGCTAGTGATGAGGCTGTATGCTTGTTTATCATCTTGTTATAAGAAATGGGTGTCAGGCGGAGACTCTTCAATCTGGTAAAACTCTAGGTAATGTATAAGCTTCAACGACAGATGTTTTGTCGGTACAGTACCTAATATTTATTGACTACAGATAGAGTTTTGACACACCTACCTATAAGTAATGTCAAAATCCTATCTCCAATAGCAAATTACTGACAGATTTGCTAAAGAAACCAGCAGTAAATCGATTCTCTTACAGATTCGGCATAGGTAGTGTTTTAGCTGCAATTTCTTGCAGTTCAGTTGCTGCAACCGTTTCTTGTCTAATCGAATAAAACCTCTTTTGAACAAACCGTGGAGACAAAACTCTTTTACGCATCGAAACTTTTTCCGAAAATATAAAAATAGTTACCATAAAAAAAATTGAATAATTTGAAATTGGAATTCCGCTTCGTTCTATTCTTGTCAACATAAACATCACAGGTAATTTTAGTGGATCACAAATTAAATCTTAAATGGAACCATTTTGAATCTTGTCTTATAGTTAGGCATACAAACATGAATAGGTTCACTAGATTGCCGGCCGAATTACATCGTTTAAATGGCTCCTGTGAGTATAATCGTTAATTCCATGCTAATAGAACAAAACATACCATCACGCCAGTATTCCCCAATTCAGAGGTGTAATAATGTAAACCCACAGCTCACCGGTATG
Source organism: Acronicta aceris (assembly GCA_910591435.1). Lineage (NCBI taxonomy): Eukaryota > Metazoa > Arthropoda > Insecta > Lepidoptera > Noctuidae > Acronicta > Acronicta aceris. The sequence goes on along the minus strand of OU342786.1, from coordinate 3,122,341 downwards.
ATTAGATCCCATGTAGGCAATAGGGGGCGAGCCTATTGCTATTAACCGGGCGCAAATCCAAACTTCAAGCTGCTACTGAGAATTTCATAAAATAACCTAATAACACTTTACTATCGAATCCAAGGCCTTTACCGAAACGATATTATAAGCGGCTTTTTATTCATGCATGCTTGAAATTGTAATAGACGATTAATCGCAGACTTTTTGAAAGTCGACAAATCTGACCAAAAAATTGAAAGGGTTCTCTGGGGACACAGCAATGCCCACGCCAAGTTGAGAAAACTAACGTTTACCAGAATGGTATGCTTAGCCCTAAAAAATAAATGCTTTTAATTGCAGGCAATGCCAAGAAAATGCGTGCATCAACAATGCCCACACGAGTAGTTGTGCAAAATTTGGATATAGTCGATAAAGACTATATTGATAAGGAAGCGCGACACCAACAGAAATCCATATTGGGGACCGCCATGGCCTCCGTGCCACCCGAGTACAGGATTCCCCAATTAATAGGCCCACGGCTCAACATGATCCCAGAGACGGATAAAGACCCCCAAATGGGCAAGGCCCCACTCAAGGATGCGGCCCCACAGGGTTATAAAATTCCACGGATAATTGCGGCCACACAAAAAGACTCAGAAACGGATTCGCTAAAGGAACCAGCCCCACTAATGATCGCGGCATCACACATGGATGTGGCTCCCCAGGTGTACACGCCCCCACGAAACAGCGTAGCCCCCACTATGGACGTGAGTCCACTGAAAGACACGCTACAATTAGCGACCCCAGTTAAACCTTTTGAACCTAGACGTCCTAGGGGCAAGATTGTACCCTTAAAACGACCCCCCTTTGATTTCCGGTCACGAAATCGAAATGAAAAGGAGAGTGGAAACCCCAGTAGTGAAGGTGAACAAAATCGTCAGTCGCTGTTCAAACTAGGTGCCTGGATCTCATTTAAATCGACCTCTAGAAAAGTAAGTTGTATAAACCGATTTTTTTGCTAATAAGACTTTCGGGATGGGCGGGCCATTTTGGGGGCTGTCGTACGTACTACCTAGCCGTCTATCTTGGTTATTTTGATTTTGACTTTAACAGGATATCTCGTCGAAAGTCCTGGAGAATCCAATCACGGATTCTGGGTTCCGAGTCATCGATGATAGTTAAACGGCCTATGAAAACCTTGACTTGATAAATAATAACTTCGTAGGTTTCCTTATTAAAAACAAGGTAAATATTTTTTACGTGGGAGAGCCATGCTTCGGCACGAATGGGCCGGGTCCACCGAAGTGATACCACGGCCTCACAGAAAACCAGCGTTAAACAACGCTGACGTTGTGTTTCGCCGAGTGAGTGGGGTTACCGGAGGCCCAATGCCCTTTAAAAAGCCGACAATGCACTTGTGACTCCTTTGGTGTTGAGGGTGTTCGACGGTAATTGCTTACCATCCGGTGATCTGTCTGCTCGTTTGCCCTACTATCCCATAAAAAAAATATATTTATATGATTTTATCAGGTTTTAAAATCGACAGTCCTTATTGATAATTGGCTTAATTGCATTTAATTTAGTTATTTTCTTATCATAAGTAATAGACATTTTTGACATAAGATGCAATTCTATTAGCAAAAAATCGGGTTATACATGTTGACATCTGCATGTTTTCCCTATCTGGCCATAAGAGCTTACTCTACTCTTTCAATATGTCAAAATCGTCACGTAATGAGTTTCGAATGGTTGTTTTTGACAATTTTATCTGCCAAATCTGTTACCCTTTGTTTCTTTTCTTTAAATTAATCGGATTTTTTTTAAAAAAAAAAAACGTTGCCCCACACTAGGATTTTCTCCTGTGTCGTGGGTGCGTTTACAAACACAAATTCTCACATACACAAACACCCAGACCCGGAACAACTACCTGTAGATCATACAAATATTTGCTCCGTGTGGGGATCGAACCCACAACACGTGGCGCAGAAGCCGATCGCTCAGCCGCTACGCCAAACGTGTCGTCGATGAGTTGATTCATACAAATTGCGTTCGGGAAGTAGTGGCTATTACTACTAGGTGAAATGCGGCTTCAATGTCATTGGGAGACCATTCTGATACAATTGAAATAAGAATTGGGGCCCCTGGATGGCCGGCGATGCTCATTTGTCGATATATTGCGATCACATCGGCTTGTTTAAGCCCGGTCACAAATCTACCGTTCCTTTTCTTTTCTACCTAGAACAGATCAGAATAGAATGAAACCGGAAGGCAAGAATGCAATCCAAAATGTATATACCGCACCGGTAAGAACGCCCGGTAAGCAAGCCACCGGCCGACATCGCTGATCAGATCGTTCTGACCGGTAAGAAAGAGGCGTGGCTTACGTACTAGTTCTATGTATCGTCACACACACACTGCCCGTTTTCAACCCGGCGCCGGGAATTTTGCCTCAGTTTCTTTTAGCCTGTATAAGTTTAAGAACTCAATACTTTCTCTCTCTCTTTTTTGCTCTTCATGCTAAAGCAGTAAGGCAATGCATGTCAGTTCATCATCGTCTATTACGATTACGATTTATTACGTAATAATGTAAATGTTTACTAGTATACGTCACTCGGCAAGCGCTAGATCACGACTGAGCGCCAATCAAGAAAGCCTAGTGACCGGTGTGTGTGTGACGATCACCCGGTTTCAATTCTGTTCTAGGTAGAAATGAAAAGAAACAGTAGGTGTGTGATCGCGCTAAGCCACCAAAAACGTTGTCTGTCCAACCGTACCTATTATGACTACTGTTTACGGATTTATAATAGTCTACCCGTGACCATGGAAACTGTAAAGGATCCGAAATGTGGGGAATTAAATGGTATAAATACCTTTAATAACGCGATAAAATCCGTAAAAAATAATGTATCTATATCTAATGTAATAATGTACCTTTTGTCCGCAGTTTTCTACATCTTCAGTCCTAATCGCCGATGCAAAAGATAAGAAGGGACCTCCCAAGGCAGCTACGAAAGCCCCCGAAACCTCAAAAGCGGCTAAGACTGGCAAGCCTCCAGGGACGACGGCTGGGGCCGCCAAGGGCCGGATCATTGCCGGTCAGTTCAATAACTAACCCTTCATGATAATACTCTCGGAGCTGATAAAACAATGTAATCTAAGCAATATAAACGTTTCATCAGATACCTTTGTTTTTTATTTTTTTTGTAGGACTGAAAACTTGCTCTGGCCATTTAAAAATTCCCCCGTAACATTTTGCTTTATTTAGAAGCAGGTGGAAAGCCATTACGTAAAATTGGAATATCACTTTTATCAGTAGATACAAACCAGGAACCATTTGTAGCAACGAGAAGGTAATACAGTTGCTGAAACATGGCCGTCCTTATTTATACATTTCTGTTGTTACTAGTTAAAGAAGGCAATGTGACTACTAAATACTGTCTCCTTGGCGACATTCCAGTAAGATACTACGTCAAATTACTTCCATGTTCCATACTTGTCTTGGGAAAGTGTTTCGATTTGCTTCAATCATAGTTGATAGCACGGCACAATTTTGTTTAAAAAGGTAACGAAACATCGAAAAACACTTTTAAAAAATGTTGCGCCATTATGTTGGGTGGGAGTTTTTAAGTTCCATTATGTCCTCTTGAGTTCATAAATATAGCTCGCACTCATGATTATTTTCCTAACTGCTTTCAATATACTGGTTTCTGACACTTACGCGAATATTAGACATTGAAATAAAACTACTTTTCACGGATTTTATCGCGTTGTATTGATATTATTTGATTCCCGACGTTTCGGATCCTTTTCAGCATCCAGCATTAATTAACAAAAATGTAAGGTAGCTGTTAGTAATTGTAACATTAAGACGTCCAACAACTTAGTCTACCCGTGACCATGGATGTAAAGGCTCCGAAACGTCGGGAATCAAATAATATCAATACAACGCGATAAAATCCGTAATAAGTAGTTTTATTTCAATACTTTCAATATTTTTGTAGGAATATATTGAATGTATCTAAATACCTATAAATATTAAAATACCTTTCATAGAAATTAGACGGCGCGTGTGTTGTCTGCCAACTCGGTAGTTATTGCTTGGTGGATTTAACGTAGGTAATACAGTACAGTCGAAAACTCAAAATAGCTGTGTTGTATGTTCTAAAGTTAATAATTTACTATACTTAGAGGAGAATCGTGCTTATCTAAGGGTTGATGATGATTGTAGGTAGGTACAATAGGGAATGAGGTACTGATGCTGATAGCGATGTTCTGACGTCATAGTGATCGGAGCCGTGGTGGACGTGCAGTTTGACGCGCATCTACCGCCAATCCTGAACGCGCTCGAGGTGCCTGGACGAAGTAAGTAAATTATTAGAAAAAAGTTAAGAAGTCATTTTTTGACCATGATTATCTTAGAAAAGAATAAATAACTAGTTACGAATTAACGCTACTCAATTTGAAGAAGCCGTTAACTCTCGTGCGTCTCTATCACTTTGAAGATAAACTAACTGTGACAGCACGAGAATAAGTCTTGTAAAACTGTAATATCATGAGAAATGTCTCGTCAAACTGTAACAGCAGGAGAAATAAGTTTCGCCAAACTGACTGTAACAGTATGAGAAATAATTCTCGTCAAATTGACTGTAATAGTACTAGAAATAAGTCTCCTCAAACTGACTATAATAGCACGAGAAAATAAGTCTTGTAAAACTGTAATATCATGAGAAATAAGTTTCGTGCTATCACGGTCAGTTTGAATTCAAAGTTAAAGAGGCAGTACGAGAGTTACCGGCGTTATTTTGCGTGTGCGTCACCTCATTATTGCTTCAACTTATTGCATTCAGAATCTGAACAAAATATAAGGACATGATATGAATACTCGAATTGTCGGACACTTTTTTATTGTACGTACTCGTATAGATAAGAAATAAACATAATGCCTGATAGTAAGCGGAAACCGCAGGCTTTAGACGCCAGAGATAATATTTGTCAATGCAATGGTACCCCAGGACAACTCCATCTGCAGTTCTATCACCTCAAACCTTACAGAACCCCGCCTCATCCTAGAAGTTGCACAGCATCTGGGTGAGAGCGCCTGTCGCACTATAGCCATGGATGGCACAGAGGGTCTGGTGAGAGGCCAGCCTATTGTCGACACAGGGGCGCCGATAACAATACCTGTAGGCGAGCGAACCCTGGGCAGGATCATCAACGTCATTGGAGAACCTATAGGTACGTATTCTTTGATGGAGCTGGCAAGATGCCTAGATGTCCTAATATGGTCCTGTTAATGGGCCAGTAAAAAAAAATTATTTTGGCCAAATACTCGTTACTCAATTTTAAGATGCTATTAAGTCTCGGAGACACAAATTTTACATCGTCTTAAAATTCAGTATAGTTGGAGTATTTGGCCAAAAGTTTACCTTTTTTCGACTGCCCCATTAGCAGGGCCGTATTAGGGCCATCCAGGGGCCCTTGGGCTTAATAAAGTTTAAGTTTGGAGCCATTTTAGAAAGTAAGAAAAAGTGAGAACGGTTTTATTATTCTTTTTTACAAGTCGGTTCTGGGCTTGGGCGATAACATATTATCACGCCTGAATTGCCTAAGGATTAAGCAAAGGTGTAGGTAATAATGTACACCCACAGATCGCCGAGCATACTGTCCGAGTACAAATCCAAACATCGAGAAATACAGGCGATGGTTGGGAGTTATATTAAAATGATTTATGTTTCTCGCCCCCTATTACATGGGACCTAAACATTACATTAGTGTACATTAGTACGACTCTGCGTAGCTTTTCGGGGAATATAGGCGTGATAATTATAAGATATTCTTTTTTTATGTTAGGTAGTAGTCGTTATGTAGGTATATGTAATCAATTTATGTGATCAGGTATACTTACAATGTGTTAAGAAAACCCTCTCCGACCCGTGAAGGTATTGTTAGGTATCGAGATTCGGTTCTATTTATCGACTTCCCAAAAAAAAAACTAAGAAACTGAAATGGCAATACTTACGGTGGCAAGGACACCGTAAGTGTAAGTGATTAACACTGTAATCGATTCAGTAGTCGATTCTGAACAAACTACTTTCAGGTGTGGTTAATTATTCTGCTACAGGTAGTATACATCGTGAAATTTAAAAAAAAACAGTTATTTTATACATTTATTGTTTATGTGGGAGAGCCATGCTTCAATGCACGAATGGGCCGGCTCGACCGGAGTGATACCACGGCCTCACAAAAAACCGGCGTTAAACAACGCTTACGTTGTGTTTCGCCGAGTGAGTGAGGTTACCGGAGGCCCAATTCCCTTTTAAAAGGTCGGCAACGCGCTCGTGACTCCTCTGATGTTGCGCGTGTCTATGGGCGGCGGTAATCGCTTACCATCAGGCGATCCGTCTGCTCGTTTGCCCTCCTATCACAAAATAAAAAACATTTTGATCGTGTAGGTACGATACAGCAAATTTTTTAAAAGTAAATTTAGTTAAATTGTAAACTGGAAGAGCGGGCTCTCCTACTACAAGCAAATTACTTGCTTAAAAGGAGAATCCAACACACGCTATGTTTTTCTAAATATTAAGTTGACGAAATAAAGATTTTTATTTATTATTATTTATTTTTATTTGTTTTAACAAATAAAATTATCTTTATCTTTATGACAGATGAGCGTGGCCCTATTGAGACTGATGAATACTCTCCCATACACGCGGACGCTCCCCCCTTCGTGGAGATGTCGGTGGATCAGGAGATCCTGGTCACGGGCATCAAGGTAGTGGACCTTCTCGCGCCGTATGTCAAAGGTGAGTGATAGTACGGCTTTTACAAATACTATGTAGGTAAAAGCGCCAGGTACAGCTAGTACACAGGCGCCCCACGTTGGGCGCCAGTGTAAAGGAGCCCAGTAGTGTGGGTGCCGGATTAAGGGCACCAGAAACATAAATGCAGTTAGTCCTCTGAACATTTATTAAGGCACTTTACCAAATCACATGAGACACACGTCATGAACGCGGGATCCCGGAGGATATTACGTCTCGTCCGCTCTCGTCGGCACGTCTCTATCGAACTCTGTGCGTCCAGCGGGCCTAAGATGTGGTAAGTCCCCGCGCTAAGTAACATGATCGCGGTCATAGCAACGACCTTTCCTGGTCTATTCAAAACCAAAAATAAAATATTGCGTCCCCACGGCTGTGCCCAATAGGTCCAGTTCAGCTCAATGCCAGACCAACGGATCTGTTTGGGTCTAAAACCTAAAAATAATCGCAGTACTGCCTCTGGTTCTATATGTACTGAAATGGGAAAAATCACGAAGACTTACATAATGAAAGAGCCAGGATGATGGATGGATGTCTGAGATCAGGATGACAGGAGCAATTTTTTGCAAAGTTACTAGCTCTTCGGTTTTTTATCGGATACCTACATTTCGGAGAGTGTGCACTCCACGATCTTATTCCCCCTAGCTCTTTCTACTATCGGACGACCAGAAGCACAGAAAAGAGACATCGATTCATGGTGGACATTTCGAAAAGCCGAACAAAACGCTCTTTTATCATGCGTACAGCTGAAATGTGGAATGCGCTTCCCGAGTGGGTGTTCCCCGATAGTTATAATCTGGGTATCTTTAAATCACGAGTAAATCGGTTTCTTCTCGGCAAGTGCGCTCGTAGTTCGCGGAATCTCTATACAAAAAAAAAATTAACGTACATAAAAAAAATTGGCAGTTTTTAATTTTTTGTAGGAAATAAATATGGCGTGCTGCTGCAATCTACCAATCAAAATGCTCCAATTTGAAAACGCGTTTACATGTGCATTGCATTGCATTGTACATGCATTGCAATGCATATTCTTTACTGAACAGGCACTTACTCTACATTTGTATTGGTCATCAGGTGGAAAAATCGGTCTGTTTGGCGGAGCGGGAGTTGGGAAAACCGTGTTGATCATGGAACTGATCAACAATGTTGCCAAGGCGCACGGAGGATTCTCTGTAAATTAAATTTGTTTCATTCTTAGATCATTAGTCTAGTGACTGCTACGCTAGAGGTCCTGGGTTCGATTCGCAGGTCAAGCAGATTGTTAATGGGCATTTCTATCAAATTCTCAGTAGCAGTTCCACTTAATCAGCCGACAAATCTATTACCTATTTATATGTAGGTACATATACTACTTTCTGCCCGCGACTTTGTTTGCGTGGACTTCAGAATTGGGTTCGACCTGGATCAAAAGTAGCCTATGTGTCATTCCAGACTATAATCTATCTCTGTGCCGATACATCCATATAATATTAGTATGGATGTACCTCTTTTGCCACTAATTTGTAAATTTTTGTAACCTTTTTAATGGCGAGAAATAAACTATTTTATTTATTTATTTATATATATTTATTTATTTATACATATTTTTTTATTTATTTATATCAAATCATATGATGATCATTATGATTTATAGGTATTTGCCGGCGTGGGAGAGCGCACACGCGAGGGTAACGATTTGTATCACGAGATGAAAGTCGGCGGGGTCATCACCGATGATTACAAGACTTCCAAGGTATCATGATTTTCGAAAGATCTAATTTAGCTGGTTTTCAAGCTGAAATCCGGTATACCTACTTGAAGAACGGTTGAGTATATGCCATGGATGGTCCAGTTCCTATTAGACATTGAAGTAAAACTACTTTACGGATTTTACCGCGTTGTATTGATATTATTTGATTCAATACAAACGCAAAACGCAAATAATATCAATACAACGCAATAAAAACCGTTAAAAGTAGAAACGTTTGTATTTTATTTAAAAAATCCTTATGGATCATCCGTCGTCTGGCGAGGCAGCAGATTATGTTGGGTTCGTGCAATTTTTGCTAATTTATTAATCATGCATCATAACATTTAAATCAATGATTTAATTAATACTATTAGATACGCATGTTCATAGTAACTAAATGTCATTTAAAATTGAGTCGCGCTACATGTCCATACCTAAGATGAAAAGCCGGCCTAAGATGAAAAGAAATAACAGGCTGTTGTCTTAAATGACAGATTTGATTTAGAAGCTAAGAATTTATTAACTTACTTGTGATAAGATACTCCATGCTCTTTTCTTACGTTAGTTTATTAATTTATGTAGCACAAGGCGGCACACTTAATTATAATTAAAATTTATTGCTGTCAATAGCGCTGTCAAACACACTTCTGCACCATAAATTCGGTCAACCGCAGTAACACTACAAATTACACATTGCCCACGAAACAATATTCGCTTATTAATAACTAATATCTAATGTCATTGATTTATAAAAAAGATGCATTGAAGTGCCTGTTTAATAGATAGTTGTTATAACGGCTCTTTGCTTCAATAACGTCATCTTGAAAACACACAATTTTACAGTAAGCTATTTGTTAGCCTTCAAAAAACGATTTTACCTAAAAGAATTGATTTTTTTAAACTTATTTTTTAAGTGCATAGATAAATAACTAAGCTTTCTGAAATTATAATAAAGTTTCGATAATATTATTATTATTATAAAAACTTTCACAATAGCCTACTGTAAAATTGTGTTTTTCAAGATACCACGTTATTGAAGCAAAGAGGCGATACATATCGCCTCTTTGACAAACATATAAAAACTCAGTACAACATAACATTTTGAAGTTCTACTATCTACGAATTTTAGAAAGAATAATTAGTAAGATATGAGTGAGACCTTTGCCCGGAAATGGAACATTACAGGTTAAAAATCATAGAAATAAAAAGAAGATAATAAGCTGTTCGTTTTGTCAGTAATTATGATACGGACTTTTTATTCATGTAAACATACGTTTTTATGTCCACAGGTGGCGTTAGTGTACGGTCAAATGAACGAACCCCCTGGGGCCCGAGCTCGTGTGGCTCTTACCGGCCTCACAGTGGCTGAACACTTCAGAGACAAGGAGGGGCAGGACGTCCTGCTGTTTATCGATAACATCTTCAGATTCACACAGGCTGGCTCTGAGGTGAGTGTGTAATTATGCTGAGTAGCTTAGCTAAGCAGGACATGTAGCAGGATATCCTGCTGCTTATCGATAACATAATCAGATTCACACAGGCTGAGGTGAGTGTAATTTTGCTGAGCAGCTTAGCTCAGTAAAACGTGTAAAAGGATGTCCTGCAAGTTGGTAATGAATTTCGATATAAAGATAGATTGGACATAGGAAGACATAAGCCACCTTTTCACCCACGACGGAACGGAGGTGTATATATTTAGGGTAAGTGGCTGTTTGTTTGTTCGAAAATATATTTGACAAGCGAGTGAAACCGCAAGCTCCATTATCAAAATTAGTTTAAAGCTGTAGGCGTGAAAAAGTAAAAAACAGCAGACAAACAGAATTCCTTTCACATTTATGATTACTAAATATTGATTCTTTGTACCTAGTGGTTTCTGACACTTACGCGAATATTAGACATTGAAATAAAACTACTTTTATGGATTTTATCGCGTTGTATTGCTGTTCTTTATTAATACTTATTTTCTATCAACTTCATAATACCTTTTCCTTAATTACCCATTTCCTTCGATTTTTTACATATTTTTCACTACATTTTCCCTAGGTGTCGGCGTTGCTAGGTCGTATCCCATCGGCTGTGGGTTACCAGCCCACACTGGCTACGGACATGGGGACCATGCAGGAGCGTATCACCACCACCAAGACAGGATCCATCACCAGTGTGCAGGTCAGTTCTAGAATTATTGATTAAGGCGAAATTATTTTTCTTTCGACTTGCCGATGCATTGCTGAGATTTAAGAGCCTCTACGCTCAAAAGCTGGTATGGCTCTTTCTCCAAAAGACCTGTTCAGATATTGCCCTACATTGTAAAACTTATATTTACTAATATTACTACTGTCAATACTCAAGACTTCTAAAAGAAACCATGATTCTCTGAGCTTTTTTCGGTGTTTCTTATCTATGTTCATGTATTATCGTTACGTATATGTTTCTATGTCAATTATTGTAATTTTTTGTAACCAACCATTTTAATTAACTACAAATAATTCAATGGGGTTAGAATTTGCAATCCCTCGTAATTTTTATTCGATCCAGGCAGTGTACGTCCCAGCGGATGACCTGACCGACCCTGCGCCAGCTACCACATTTGCCCACTTAGACGCGACGACGGTGCTTTCCCGAGCCATTGCGGAACTCGGAGTCTATCCGGCTGTGGACCCCTTGGATTCTACCTCTAGGGTCATGGACCCTAACATCATTGGACCTGAACACTACGGGGTCGCTAGAGGCGTGCAGAAGATTTTACAGGTGACTGTTGATACAATTCAGTACTAAAATAGACTTACTATAAAGACAGCAATGCCAGGAATATTTATTTGTTTTAAGCTTTCAATTTTTGTAGACTTTTTCGTAGTCTGCTTTTAGTTTTTATCATTCATTTTATTTATTGTAGCTGTTAATAATATGTCAAATAAATAACTATATGGTCCACATGATCACCCGTAGCATCATTATGTAGCTATATGTCTCACCTGTGCAGCTTAATAAATTTTTCTTTTTTCACTCGCACGTTGTCATCTTGAGACCTCAATTGTTAAGTCTCATATGCCCAGTAATGTCATTGGCTATATTACCCTTCAAACCGGAGAAAACCTTTCAATACAATAAATCCTGTGTGTGTGTATGGGTTGTCTGGTAAATAACTCCTTTCCGTCCAGGACTACAAATCTCTACAGGACATCATTGCCATCCTGGGCATGGATGAGTTGTCTGAAGACGACAAGCTAACGGTGGCACGCGCCCGCAAGATACAACGATTCTTGTCGCAGCCTTTCCAAGTATTATATGGGCTCGGAATTTAGATTTGTGCCCAGTTAATGGCAATAGGCGTACCGTATGTGTACTAATGTTGTCCCACAGTTGACCGGTATGTTTAGTTCCCATGTAAAGAGGCGAGCTTATTGCCATTAACCGGGCACAAATCCAGACTCCGAGCAGCTACTGAAAATTTCATAGAAAAACTCGTCGTTAAGCTGTATGTAGTATTATTAAGGTAGTCTTTCGAAGAAAGCGTCAGTGGTACCGCATTTGTGATGTCGGCTGAATAATGACGCTGCTGACGATTGCTTCGAAAATGTCGAAGCAAGCGTCAGTTCCGTCAGTGTCGATGTCAGGCACTCGAATGCTAGCATATTAATCCGCAGTCCCGACGTCACTTACGTGGTGCTACTGACGCTTTTTTCGAAAGTTTATCTTAATTATTGTGTGTGTAAAATTAATAGACAGATGGAGAGTGAATTTTGAGAGTTCTATTTATAGATATATTTTATATATTTTTTTTAATTCAGCCAATAACAATTGGGATGGAAAAAAGTGTGAAGGTTTAGACATCAATTTAGACAAGGATTAAAAGCAGGATATATGAATAGTGAAAATTCAGACTTGATAGATATTCGTGCTTAGTATGAATAGATTTTAAATGTTATTGCCATCAATAAAGATCATCAAGGCCTCCAGTATTTTGGGGGAGGTATAGGTGAGAACTCATAATGGGAGAGGAGTCTTTAATCTCGGGAGGTGACTGTATAGATATATTTTTTTTAATGAAGGAATAATTCGACCGCCGGCAGGATTCGCACCTGCGCCTCTTCTGGTTAGATTTACCAGACACTATGACGTCTCGCCAGATCGAAATTTGCCTTCACATTCTGAATGCGACATCTCTTAAAGAAGCAGGTTCGATTTTGTCCGCGGTCGAATTATTATTTCACTAAAATAACTTTATAATCTTAGCATGGAAGATGCAAAAAAAAACTGAAAAAAGATATGTGGAATATTGTTTGGACAGTAAAAAAAAATGATCCAAAGAGCATCGGATCTGCATAGTACCTACTGTTAGTTACTTTTAAATGTTATTGTGTTATTGTTATTTATTTCAGGTAGCTGAAGTGTTCACTGGCCACATCGGCAAGTTGGTCACACTGGATCAGACCATCAAAGGTTTCAAGCGGGTTAGCCTTTTCCCAGTATCTATTATTTTTGTAACCTTTTCTAAACTGGGCCAGGCTATAATCTGTGTGCCAAATTTTATCTAGATCTGTTCAATCGTTATGGCGTGAAAGAGTAACAAACACCCATACATACAAACTTTCGCGTTTATAATATTAGTAAGAATTTTCATACCATCACGCCTGTATTCCCCGAAAGGTTAGGCAGAGGCGTACTAATGTACACCCACAGTTCGCCGGTATGTTTAGGTCCCATGTTATAGCGAGCCTATTGCCATTAACCGGGCACAAATCCAGACTCCGAGCTGTTACTGAGAATTTCATAGAAAAACCCAATAACACTTTGCTCGACCTGGGGATCGAACCCAGGACCTCTAGCATAGCAGTCGCGCTTGGGACCACTAGACTAATGAGGCAGTCCGTGTAGTCAGTGAGTAAGGATTTTCGTCTCCTTTAATACAGATCCTTCTCGGTGAGATGGACCACATTCCTGAAGCCGCCTTCTACATGGTGGGCACGATCGAAGACGTGATCACTAAATCGCAAGAACTCGCTAAAAATATCTAGACGCGACGATACGCAATTTTATATTATATTTTATATTGGTAAGGGTCAGTAAATGAGCCAAAATATCAAATTTCTTCAATTGATTTTCAATTTAATCTCCAAACAATAGAGTTTATTATCCATTGGGGAAATTTGACAGTTTGTAGTAACTTGGATGTGCCGTTGTCCGTACCTTTAAGCTTAGACTAATGACACCTAGAATAGAAATTATCCCACGAAATTTCGTTTTGAGAGTTAATGGCCTACAGTATCGCATTTATCGATGGGCTTTTGACAGCCAGAGTGATACCACGGCCTCACAGAAAACCGGCGTGAAACGGCGAAACGCAACGCATACGTTCTGTTTCGCCGAGGAGTGAGGATACCGGAGGACCAATCCCCTTATAAAAGACCGGCAACGCACTTGTGACCCCTCTGGTGTTGCTACAGTACCTACAGTAGTATAAGTATAATGCGAAGCTAGCATTACATAGTGAATTTATACAGCTTGATGTGAAGCCGTGTGTACTGCTTGTCATAAAGTTTAAGTCCATCCATCACACGAAGTATTTGTTATAACCTTTTGACCGCCAGTCATGTAGATATAGACGACAAACCAAAATGTGCCCAGTACGCTACGGTCACAACTGGGTGACTGATTTCTGTTTTGACGTTTCTGTTGCTGATTTGACGTGCAGTCAAAGGGTTAATAGTATAAAGTAATTCTAATAGATGGCGTTAGTGTTTCATATTTAGCAAACGCGCAAGGCAAATTGTTCGGACGGCCGTTTATCTTGGTTGGAGTCTTTAGGACCCTGTGGATATGTCTCCACGATAAAAGTTACTTAGTGAGGTTTAGTTTTGTTGTTTCTTATCTTATTTATAATTTTTTTAATATAAAATAATGACTTATATTCTGGACTTTTATTTAGCTCTTTTACACATACATCTGGAGGTTGCCATGCGTGCTGCAACATAATTTGTCGTTGCAAATCGCCTATTCTTTTTTGTAAATCAATAGATTTGTTTACACTAGAGAGGATTTTTCGACGTTACTTTTATGGACCATTTATTTGATTATGTAGCAAATCTATTGAATGATTAGTTATTGAAAATTTCTGTAGATCGACACTTTACTATATTTTTTTTCGGTAAGTACTAAATAGGACTCGAATAAAACAGTGTAATACCATAGCTTTAAGATTTTACCGACGTCCAGTTAGTCAAATTCTAGTTTCGAGTTATGAAGTTAACGGCCGCGCAGTCGCATTAAGTTACTGGGCACATCATCATGAATGTATTTTACTACTATCTTCTGTACCAGAGAAGCACATCCCTTAAGGTGGTGGACTTTCGAAGCAAGCGTCAGTACGGCCGCGACAGATTAATGTACTATGTAAATGTAGAGAACGACATTTGAGCGCAGTGACACTGACGCGACGCTTGCTTCGAAAGTTTACTCTTAAAATGGTTGACGGGTAACATATAATATAAATAAAACATGTGTATATCTTTGTACAAATCACAATTTATTGTATTTACAAGCGCGTCGCGTACAAACTTAGTTCTTGTCACTATATAAATATATTTCACTTCACTACTACATAATAAAGACCAAGTGTGGCCGACAAGCGTACCGTATGCTATGTGGAGATATATACCATAATAATTTATATATATATAACCACTAAAACAAATTATTTTGATATAGAACTGTTTATATCATGTTAAATTTTAAAAAATTATTCATTTTATCTTTCTTTTATTTTTGGAAAGACAAATTCAACCATAGTCTGAGCTTGCTAGAATTATTTCGAGAGTAGTGAGGTCATTTCACATGAAACAGTGCTTGACAGAAGAATGGAAGACAAGGACACCCTGTGTCGACCTTAATAAATTGAGATGAGGGCAGGAACTCCCCTGCTGCAGATGGAAAGAAGTTTTGAAATTTGTTACTAAATGGTGCCTGAACAAATTTAGTAACCTCATCAAGTAACAATAGATAAATCTGAAGTTAACAGCTAGAACCAATAACCTATCTCTAGATATAAATTTCTGACATAAAGGTAGATTTTATAGCGAACGCCAATTTCGACTCGAAAAAAGTAAGGAATTCCCTACGTTCACATAGTATAATACATTATACTATGTAAACGTAGTAGTAGATACATTAACCTGCCGTTCTGTCGAGCAACTGAAGTTACTGACGCTTGCTTCGAAAGTCCACTTTTTAAGTTTCAGTCATATTGTACTGTCAGAAAACAACCGAGATATATATTAATCCTAGCGGTTAATAAATTAGCAAACGAGCGAAGGCGTGTCCTAAAACTACAATTATTAAAAATAAATATGTACAACATCTCCACAAAAGCAATACATAATTCTTGCCGACACAACAGCTTTGAAATTCAAATTGATCAGCAACATTTTAACCTAAGATTCTGTATAAGTAGTATACTGATTAAAAAGAACATTAATTTGATAAATACATACGATACCACCAAATAAATTGGACAGGATGATTCGATAGTGGCAGTTCATCAACTTTGAACTGTAATATCTGATATTAAGGTTGAATTCCAATGCCTGCATTGTCAATATTTAGTTTCATGCCAGTTTCCCATGCTTTTCACAAGTACAGTCAACAGCACAGAAATTACCACAAACTGTTAAATTTTTCCAATGGATAACAAACTCTTTTTAAGATTAAATTGAAGATCGATTGAAAAAATTTGAAAGTTTTGGATACTATGATGTTAACTGTACCTATTTTAGTTGACTGATTCATGAAGATTTTATACCATTTCATAGGATGGAATATTGCATAGATTTTACTGAGCCGACAAATTTATCGTTAGTTAGAAAAGTGTATCGTACACTCGATTTTTCACGTCGATCGTTTTAATCGTTATAAAGGGATTGACGGGGATTATGGTCGTTAATTTTGAGTTATTATTTGACAAATCAAACGTTTCTAGTACGGTCATGGTACGATACGTTGTAGTGGGCAGATTCCTTTAACAGGTGCAGGAGCATCCTGTATCTAGGCTTTATCAAAAGATTCTTATATAAGTAAATCCATTAAAATAATTTACATAGTTTATTGATTAGTCAAATCATTTTTCAAACCTGTTAAAAGATTTTAAACATTTATGGGAAAAATATACATGTTTTTAAACGTTAATAGTTCGAAAGATCATTTTGCACAAAAAGAAAATCATTTTGCACAAAAACAAAATCAGTTTGCACCAAAGCGACAGATAATAATAACGCGACCAGTTTAAGAATTACCCTCGTGGACTTCTCACTGAATCCATGGAATGTCATCTCCTAGTCATAGACAACCAAAAAATTACGAGGGATATTATATGGTTAAAAAAGGTAAGAACATATTATATATTAAGTTTACCGGCTCAAAAAGTACGTCCAAATAATTGTATCCGGTCGTATTTACATAATCAACCCATTATACTGTCCCACTGCTGGGCACGGGTCTCCACTCAGAATGAGAGGGATTAGGCTATAGTCCACCACGCTGGCCTAGTGCGGGTTGGCAGACTTCACACGCCATCGAGAAAATCTCTCAGGCATGCAAGTTTCCTCACAATGTTTTCCTTCACCGTTCAAGCGCGTGATAATTAACTATTAATACGCACATGACTTCGGAAAGTCAGAGATGCGTGCCTTGGGTTCGAACTCGAGACCTTTGACTTGGCAGTCCAACGATCATACCACCAGGCTATCACTGCTGTCGTCGGTCTGCGGTCTTACTGCGGTCATATTTAGTTTGTTTTTTTTTGGCAGAATAATTCATCCAGCTGCAAAAAGTTCCTTACATGTCAACAGTAATTGAGGTAAGTTGTAAAACAAAATTACAGTCATGTAACATGGAAAAGTGTACAAATATCGCCTGAAGGAAAAACATCGTGAGGAAACCTGCACACTCGAGAGATTTTTTTTTATAAGCTTACTAGCAATGTGCGTCGCTCATTACTAGTATTCTTGTTAACCCCTCGTGCTAAGCTAAATGCTTGTGTTACGAGTGGGTTCACGTCAGTAGTGCAATGGGTGGGGTTCGATCGCAAGTTCGACGCCCTAGGCATTAGGCTACTGTCGCTTCACATTTCTCGGCAGCGTGTGAAATCTGCCAACCCGTACCAGGCCGGCGTGGTGGAGTATAGCCTAATCACTCTCATTCTGAGAGAAGACCTGTGGCCAGAAGGACAGTATAAAGGTTGTTGAACCAGCGAGGCGTGGTTGGGATAAGCATGACTGGAAATCTCGCTGACGCATTCGCACTGCGCTCGTAGCAGAGACAGGCCTCGGGCGAGATTTGTGTACCCGTTGTACAGTCAGCGTCAGATAATTCGTGACAACCAAAATATCCAAATAGTTTGCAACACGTCTTTGTTCCAGTCGGAATAAGGTCGTGTTGCAATCTTTTTGGCCACTTTTGTTGTCACAAACTATCTGACGCTGACTGTACAAAGTAATAAATACTCTATTCTTGCAACATTAAGGTTCAATGTTGTAATAACAAATATTTCAAGTCTCACACATCTATACAGTTTACACCAAAGATTTTCCATACAAATATAGTCTCGTCGGTTATGTGTGGTATGTTCTTACCTTGAGGTTAATTTGCACTCACTCAGACCACAATACAATACATCGCTGCGATCATACAAATAAAGTCTATATATTTGCTTGATTTCGTCAGAGAATACGGTCCTCTATAAAGTTATTTCCTATTTATAGTCAATTTTATTCTCATTTTTAATGTAAAACTTTTCAATCTATATTTGTATTATTGCTAAAAAATAGCTATTGGCTTAGATCTCAACCGATTGTATTGTTGGTGTGCTTATCTATACTTATAATAAATCTGTAGAGAGGTCAATTCTGTACATGAAATATATTTCCAAAATAACTATCAGCGGGTGATTAGTGATCGATACTGACGCCAAAAATGCAATCAGTAAAATTTTTGTCTGTCTGTCTGTCTGTATGTTCGTTATAGAAACAAAAACCACTCGACTCGGATTTCAACGAAACTTGGTACAATTGTTCTTCATACTCCTGGGCAGGTTATAGTATACTTTTCATCACGCCACGATCAATAGGAGCGGAGCACAATTAAAAAATGTTGCAAAAACGGGAAAATTATTTGATTATTTTGTTCTGGGAAGTGACATGGGTCGTTGATAAAGCGGGCGTAGCCGCTGGCGGAAGCTAGTGATAAATAATATGAATTGCAAGAGAATTAAAAACTATTCTTGAATCTATCTCTGAAATATGAATATTATAAATGCGGAAGTACCTGTCTGTTACCTTTGCAAACCACTGAAACAGATTACGTTAAAAGCAAAGAAAAAACAGTCTTAAGAATAAGATATAATAAAACGACTTATAATCCTCATATAGCTATGTTTTGTCTTGTTTTGCCACGTGATATTATGTGGCAGGGAAACGAAGACATAACTTGTTATAGCTATGGGTTTATTATACTTTTATAATATTATGAATAAGACCGATTGATAGATTATCCCGACGTAGCAGCTTTAGTGCGAACCAGTGGGTCCTTGCCCACTGGCCCACTGGCTCGCACGTAAAAGTCCGGCGGACCGAATTACCCTTACAAACGTACAATGTGATAACATCCATAAAAAGTACTTTTATTTCAACAAGGTATTATATAAAACTAGCTGTGTCCCCCGGCATGCGTTGCAACGCCTCTTCTATTGTTTTTTGGTTTTATTTTTTTTCTGGATCACTTTAATCACCTAGCGGTATGAAATATGCTTTACGACCTATTATCATAGCTACCAAACATATATAAATAATTTCATAAAAATCGGTCGTTTCAGAGGAGTGCGACCACAAACACCGTGATACAAGATTTTGATATATATATATATAGACTTATCATTGCAAAACCATGTATTGTAGTTGTTTTGTTCAAGAAATTCAAGCAAATGTATAGGAGACATGCATTCAAAAAAACGCCGCATTAAAAGGAACTTGGTATACGCTATACAACCTATTTAACAGTAGATACGCATACACGATGACGTCACACGGCATACGTCACTATTGTACAGTCAGCGTCAAATATATGGACGTGTAGTCACGAGCACAGAACGGACTGAGCAATACCCGTATGAAATTGATCAATCTCTAGAAAGAGAGAAAGCGATCGTGCGGCCGATACCTATCTCTGTCTTGTAGGTCTGTAGTCCTGTCTATCTCACACTTTTCTGGCCATAATTACTTTACAGATGTATAGGGAACTCAGTCCATTCTCTAAGTTTATAATTACGAAAAATATATGCATACACTTACTGAAATTGGAAATTCGAAAGATATTTTTCGTAAAATTACGATTGCAACTTTGACATAACAATAATATCATATTAGTTAGAAAATATTTATGTCCGTAAAATTATATAATTTCAATCAATACTTTAAGAGACAAAATTTAAGAGATAAAAAACAAAATATTCAACTCCAATGTAATCTCAATGTTGGTATATTTTCCCTGGTTTTAACTTTAAGATTTCATTACAATATAATTGTTCACAATAGAAGTTATATTAGTCTCCAAAATTACTTTGGAGACTATTATTCGACATTTATAAATACATTGAGACTAGATTGGCTTTCTGTCCTGAACAGACACTTAAATATTACTGTATTTTCTGTCGGAAAAATACGAAAAATAATATTTCTCTGTCTCGTAATAGTTGTACGCCGTGTAACATTAGAATAAACTTAAACATAATAAACAACGATCTCTCACAAATAAGGAAGAAATAACACAGTATTTAAGACTAAAAAAACAATAAAAAATACTTTGAATATTATGATTTTCGACACTCTTACGCGAATATTAGATATTGAAATAAAACTATTTTCCGATAAGGTTTATAGTTGTAAAACCTATTTTTAACTGACTTCGAAGAGGATGTGTTTTCCATCGTCTACTGGATCAAGGTAATAGTGTCCAGTTTCTTAGATAATGATGGCACCGTAAAATAGAAAAGATTTTAATCTATCTAAATGTATCTCGCGACATTGTAAACTGTCGTAAGATTGTGAACCGTAACATACTTCTTACAAAGCTTTATTTTTCGGAAGATTGTAATGTATCGAAGTTAAATATTGATTAAGTTAGAACTGTGACCACATCATTCCAGAACTGAAGTAATGCGTTAAATTGTAAGCATCAGTGATGGATACAAAACACTTCAATCAATATCAATTAAAATAATTTAGTTTCAATTAAAATTAATTCAATTGCAATTGATTAAAAATTGAATTGATTCAATTTTTATATGAATGCTCGGTTATTTTCCTGAAGGAAAAATTCAACTGCGGGCAGGATTCGAAACTCCGTCCTCTGCTTTAATACAGCAGTTGCTACCAACGAAGCCACCGTAAAGACGTAAATTCAAAATTTGAAGGTTACCTTAAAAAAATAACTTCATAATCATGGCATGGAAAATGCAAAAAAAAAAAAATTATGCTCAACATTGGTAAGCAGTATGGTTTACAATCATTCGACAGTTTACAATCTCACGAGATAAAATATAATCTAACGGTTTACG
The DNA here is from genome assembly GCA_910591435.1 of Acronicta aceris. Taxonomy (NCBI): domain Eukaryota; kingdom Metazoa; phylum Arthropoda; class Insecta; order Lepidoptera; family Noctuidae; genus Acronicta; species Acronicta aceris. The sequence continues at coordinate 3,101,217 of OU342786.1, read as the reverse complement.
ATTCTACGGTGACAGATATAAATAGTTTTATTTCAATAATCTGAAGTTCAAATTGTGATATATAATTAGACACGACTACTTACTAACCGAACTATTTTTAATTATTATAATTATAATAATTATATAATTATTCTCTAATTATATAAGGCTACTATGTGTACTATAAATTGTATCCAAAGTAATTTATTTTACTTTTTATTTATGCTAGTTACGACACGAAAAGTAATAACAAACCTGATCAACTGATCTGAGGGTTAAGCTGTGCTCGCCGTGGTCATTAAGTGGGTGGGTAGTCATTCTTATCACATCGAGAACCCTACATCTGGATTTTACATCCTGGCACATGCTGAGTTGACGCCCTTTAGGTGCAGTTCGGTATACACATATTTAAAATGTAATAATGACATTTCCTAATCTATCTTCTTCTTCTATCTATATACTTATAATAAATATGTAGAGAGGTCAATTCTGTACATGAAATATATTTCCAAAATAACTATCAGCGGGTGATTAGTGATCGATACTGACGCCAAAAATGCAATCAGTAAAATTTTTGTCTGTATGTCTGTCTGTCTGTATGTTCGTTATAGAAACAAAAACCACTCGACGGATTTCAACGAAACTTGGTACAATTGTTCTTCATACTCCTGGGCAGGTTATAGTATACTTTTCATCACGCTACGATCAATAGGAGCAGAGCAGTGAAGGGAAATGTTGGAAAAATGAGTGATTCATGAGAAAGGTTTCAAGCTATAAAACATCACGCTACAACCCTTAAGAACGGGGCAACGCAGGTGAAACCGCGGGCGAAGAACTAGGGAACAAAGTAACTATTCCACGCGGACGAAGTATCGATAATTCTGCCGCTAAGTAGTAATGTGCTAACATTCTTGTGTGCCGGTTTAAAGGTAATGTAGCCAGTGACATTACTGTGCAAATGAGACTTGACAACTGAGGTGTCAAGATGACAACGCGCGAGTGGTACCACTGGTGTTGCTGACGTCTATAGGCTGCGGTTGCCGCTTACCACTGTTGGGTATTAATCAATTGTCAAAATTTCAATCAATTTAATTGCAATTGAAGCGGCGATAGCCTAATGGCTAGGGCGTAGGACTTGCGTTCATGTGGTTGCCGGTTCCATCCCCACCCATTGCACTACCGACGTGAACCCACTCGTAACACAAGCATTTAGCTTAGTACGAGGGGTTAACAAGAATACTAGTAATGTGCGACCCACATTGCTAGTAAACTTAAATCAATTGCTTAAATGTTGATAAATGCCCAACACCGCCGCTTACCACAGGGCCTGTATGTTTGTTTGTCATTTTATTACAATAATAAAAAGTCTAGTGATTAGTAAACTGCCTCTTTAGTCTAGTGGTCCCAAGCGCGACTGCTACACTAGAGGTCCTGGGTTCGATCCCCAAATCGAGCAGTGTTATTGGGTTTTTCTATGAAATTCTCAGTAGCAGCTCGGAGTCTGGATTTGTGCCCGGTGTATGGCTATAGCCTCCCTGTCCCCTATAACATGGGACCTAAACATACCGGCGAACTGTGGGTGTACATTAAGTACGCCTCTGCCTAACCCTTCAGGGAATACAGGCGTGATGGTATGTTATGTTGTGATTAGTAAACCACTAGTTTATCATATCAAATAATTGACAGTACACATAGTAACCGTAACGTCATACATACAAATGGACAGCGATCGAGTTGAGAGTGAACAATTTTAAATATATTACCAACACACAAACACAGGATACTTTACAAAAGTCAACGGAAATTTGAAACTATCATCAATTTACCATAAATCCGAGAGCAATATTGTAAACTGACGAAATATTGTGAACAGACAATTATTTTATACTAATATTATGAAGAGGTAAAGTTTGTGAGGTTTGTAGGGGGTAATCTCTGGATCTACTGAACCGATTTTGAAAATTCTTCTTGTGTTGTATAGCCTATTTATCGAGGAAGGTTATAGGCTATATAATATCACGCTACGCCTCTTAGGAACGGAGCAGCGCGGGTGAAACCGCGAGCGGGTCGCTAGTTTACAATATGTCGCAAGTTTTAGATAGTTTACAATCTGACGGTTATCGGCCGTCATATTGTGAAAAACCCTATGGACCAATCAGAGCTTAGTAATACAATTTTATTGATATTCTGAGGTTTTATTGACAGTTAGAGTTTAATTGACAACACGTTTGGCGTAGCGGCTGAGCGATCGGCTTCTGCGTCACGTGTTGTGGGTTCGATCCCCACACGGAGCAAATATTTGTATGATCTACAGGTAGTTGCTCCGGGTCTGGGCGTTTGTGTATGTGAGAATTTGTGTTTGTAAACGCACCCACGATACAGGAGAAAATCCTAGTGTGGGGCAACGTTTTTTAAATAGAAAAAAAAAAAAAAATATGTCGCAGTTGGATTGTATAATTAGCTGTTTTACATAACGGCTGATTTACAAAACAGCTCCGTTATGTAGAACAGCTGAATGATGTGTCTCATAATGGCGGAATTGTTAGCAATAACGACAGTTAGCGATTTAAGTGGTCTTGTAAAACAGCGTGAAATTAAACGTCTGATTGTAAATTAGTTCCAAAATTTGGCGCTAGTGGCTCTGTATGGCATAACATCAGTAAAAGCAGAAAGTATTTTGACAAAATAAATCTTTTTTTTTTTCTGTGCAAAGTGGGTACAATTCGGTTCTGCCACTCGTCTCGATAAACTATCAAAAATGTTGTCATAATTGTAGATTTTTCGTCAGTTTACAATCTCTCTAGATTATTTACGGTACTTATACAATATGTTAATAACTCTACCCGATCCGAAAGGAACATATCGTCGCCGTGCAGTGAAAACCTCGTAAAACACAAATTTATAGTTTTTTAATTAATTATTTTTTTGGAAAGAATACCTTCGTCCAGCGCTATTAGAACGAACATATATTGTTGTTCTAATTTGTGTTTTACGAGGTTTTCACTGCACGGTGACGATATAGGTATCCCAATCACATCACCAAATAAAATAAGAAATATTAAATCTTCATGAAAGTAAACATATAATTGCAGTTTAAAATTCAAGGTCATAATGCCCAAATTGACACAATTAACCTCAAAATTAAGCAAATTTTTTAAATGTTAAGAATCCATCATGATCCTTATTATGTTTTGGCACTTCAGTTTCATGGCCATTTCAGTTTCCTCGTTTTATAATATATTTTTTTCTTGATTGATAATGATTATATAAATAGAACCGGATCTCGATACCTAACAATACCTTCACTGGTCGGACAGGGTTTTCTTGACATATTGTATACGCTGACAGATATAGTACAGTCGACAAAAGAGATATACAGACAGCATACTTCTGTCTTGACATAGATAGCGTTATAAATAATTAACCGCTAAAGTTATTGGGTATGTAGGCAGCTAGCAATGCCTGCGTTTGACACATTTTTTTTTATATAATATGGAGCAAGCGTAATCGGATGGTAAATGGATCACCGTCTCGCATTGACACCTTTTTTTTATATAATATATAACTTTTTTATGGGCAAACGAGCGGACGGATTGCCTGATGGTAAGCGATTACCTCCGCCCATGGACACCCGCAACACCAGAGGAGTCACAAGTGCGTTGCCGGCCTTTTAAAAAGGAGTACGCTCTTTTCTTGAAGGTTTGAAGGTCGGACCTAACAACAGAGGGGTTTCAAGTGCGTTGCCGGCCTTTAAGAAAAGAATAGGCTCGCTTCTTGAAGGTTGCCATGTCGTGCCAGATCGGAAATACATCCGCTGGTAATTGATTCCACATAGTCGTGCGCGGTAAAAAGTTTCTGGAGAACCGCACGGTGGTGTACACCCATCAATGCGGAAAGGAAGAAGTTTCCATTTCTGGCGAGTGGATCTATGGCGGAACGTAGCTGGACGTACAAGTTCGAACAATATCGCAAGATATATAATTATAGAATCGGTGTCAAATCACAGATGAATTTCGCTGTATTTATACCCTCTTTAGTCGACTGTACTGAACTTTGTTGTAGTTTTTATTGGCTATAGAAAAAACACAAAACATCATCCAACAAAAACGAAGATATTATCGATATTCTGTACTACACTTTTCGATAGTACAAAATAAATAAAAAATAGGTTTTAATCCAAAACCCGATAGGATTGCCGTCTCCCTAACGTAGCTGGGTTGATCAACTTTTCGTTGTCCGAGTCTGGTGGAGCCTGAATTGCCCACCAAAAGGTAATACCAAAATAAATCTTAATGCAAAAAATATTACATCAAATTGTGTCATTATTTGGATTCGGATACCGTTAATCTAGGTTCCTACCTAGATTAGATCCTACTAGTACTTCACTGGAAATAAACGAAGGAAAAAAAAACATACATATGGATAACCTTTTTGAAGTCGGTTGAAAAATATTTTCAAGTTTGGTAAGATTATCAAGAATTACATGCACTTCACTTATTTCCAGTGAAGTATTTTGGACGAAATGGTAGAGCAGGAACCTAGATTAACGGTATCTGAATCCGAATAATAACACAATTTGAATTACGATTTATTTTGATATTACTTTTGTATGGGAAATTCGGTCCGTCAGACTCGATCTTTTTCCAAATCACGAGTTACTCTGGTTCCCGTGAAAAGGCATTTATATTTCAACCCTTTGACCCCCACGGAAAAAGAAAAAGCGTGACGTCAGTGCCAAGCTCCGAATTTCCTTTAAAAATCTCGTGACCGAGGCGTCTTTTGAGAAATAGGTGACATGAAAAAGTTTGATGGACCCAAAATCCAGTATAGTATGTTATAATCCCCCCCCCCCTCGACCGCGTCCCCCACTACACTATGTTGCTATTATATCCTATATAACTATTAAATAACATACACAATTATGACGTCATCATATCGCTGACGTTGCCGCCGCTGACGCCGGCCGCGCCTTTGAGGAGATCGTTGATATCGCGCCGGAACATTGATAGGTTTTGTGTGAATCTGTCGGTGAAAACAAATAGATAATCGTGAAAATGTAAAAAAATAATACAAAAAAATATAATATAGTTTTGTGGAGGGGCGAGGTGTGTTGCTACTCCAACCAAAGGGAGGATCCTCCGACCAGGGGCCGTATTATTGTAGACCTACAAACTGCGAAAAACCACTCGAAATTTGAATTTGGCGGGCACAGGTGAACGATCCGCCTTAATGCCATTTAATATGCCTTAATGGCATATTAAACAGCCTCATCTCTTTCTTACAACCTAAAAATCATGGCGTTAACACGTCATAATACGGCGCTTGTTTCATGGCGCTTGTTTTGCCTGGCGGGCCCCGGCCCGACGATTGATGTCGGGCGGTTGTATATATGCAAGTTGCGTTGCAAACTTCAATTGCGCGATTTAGGACTTGTCTGTCTAGTTCCTATGTAGCGCGGTAGATGTCGCTAAAGTTTAAAAGTAAGGTGGCAAGGTTCGACATGGAACTAACTCTAAAGTCATGTCGGTTGAGAAGCAAAGTAACTTGATTTTTAATCACTAACGTCACCATAAAGACGTAAATTCAGAATGTGAAAGCAATTTTCGATCTCGCGGGTGGGACTCGCGGTGGCTTAGTTGGTCATAAAGTCTGGTGTATCTAACCAGAAGACGCAGGTTCGAATCCTGCCCGCAGTCTAATTTTTCCTTCACTAAAAGAACTTAAACATATACAATCACGCCTTTATTATGCGAAGGGTTAGGCAAGGTGTACTGATCCTGTCCGATCGTAGCGAATGTCACGAATACCATAGACATGACTAGTGATGAGCAGTTCTTGAGAACATTCTCACATAGAGCACTTTTGTCATTTTATAGTGGCCAGTATTGCCCCTTTTTTATGTGATAGGAGGGCAAACGAGCAGACGGATCGCCTGATGGTAAGCGATTACCGCCGCCCATGGACACCCGCAACACCAGAGGAGTCACGAGTGCGTTGCCCACCTTTTAAAGGGGGATTGAGCCTCCGGGCCTGTTGCTTAGAGGTCAGAGCGTCTGGTGTATCTAACCAGAAAACGCAGGTTTGAATCCTGTCTGCGATGGAATTGTTCCTTCACTAAATTAAATATAATTTAATATATATGGAGCGCAGTATAACTGGAGTCCGAGACCGCATCAACAATAGCGTACTGCGCTCCAAAACCCAGATCACTACATAGGCCAAAACGCTGCCAGTTAAAAATGAAACTGGGCTGGTCACGTCTGCCGTATGTCAAACGAGTTGTGGGCTATACAAACTACCGAGCGGGTCTCACATAACGGTAGACGACAGCGCGGCAGACCTAGACGGAGATGGCGGGATGTGCTTGACTTCTTCAGGAAGGATTGGCCCAAAATAGCCTTGAGTCGTGAGGAGTGGAAAGGGGGGTAGGTAGGCCTTTGCCCTGCAGTGGGATGACAAAGGCTGAATAATAATAATAATAATATATATTGAGCGTTACCTATCCCTATTCTTGGTGAGCAGGTTGGGCTCGATGCCGGCCATGAGTCCGTTGAACCAGTGCGCAAGCTGCTGCTGCTTGTCGCGCGGCTGCTGCGCGATCATGTCCTGCCGGATGCGCCCGAACTGATCCTCGTTGAGCAGGATCAGCCCCAGCAGCGGCCGCGACATCGACCACTGGTTGCAGCAGTCCTCGAACATTATCACGTTCAGTACCTGCACGGAAAACAAAACATAACATACCATCACGCCTGTATTCCCCGAAGGGTTAGGCAGAGTAATTTGTACACGAATCCTCTGTTTTCCTGAAAATCTTTATACATCGAAAAAATTCACAAAAAAGAACATTATGAAGAAAATTGATTTTCTCATACATTGATTGACAGATTTGATAGAAATATAACACGGACACAAATGAATATGACGTTGTTTTCTGTTTCAGTAAGGCCAGTAGACAGATGGCGTTCTGTGCATTGTCCGAACTCCCCATAAGCTGCTGGTGTGATTAAATGGGTCCCTAGATGGTTTACATTCAGAATTCCAAAAAAAGAAATGACAAATCACTTCAACATATTTTTTGCATAAAATAGTTTAAAAATATAAGAGATACCAATAAAAAAATTTAGTCAAAAACATTAAATAATAACACTTCTATACTAAATCAAATCATGTGGCGCAACTACTTGCTAGCTGCAAGTTGTTGTTTTTTCAGCACTATCGGCCAACGCCATATCTAGCCACCGTAAGGGCTATACTTGCTCGCAGCGCTCGGCTGCTATATTAGCGCATACCTACGCTCATCGTTGCATTGGCTTATTTGATGAGCACCCCACAACACGTGACGCAGAAGCCGATCGCTCAGCCGCTACGCCAACGTGTTGTCAAAAGATTGAATAAGAAAGAAAATTATTTAATAGTAAAGGAAAAAATTCAATCGCGGGCAGGATTCGAACCTGCGTCTTCTGGTTTGATATACCAGACGCTCTGACCTCTAAGCCTTCCTTTACTATTAAATAACTTAATAATCTTAGCATGGAAAATGCAAAAAAATCACAAAAAAAAGATAAGAAAGAAAATGCTTATAAAAATAATAATTATTATTTCTTTATTACAAGTATCAAGACTCAGGCACAAACAAATAGTTAAAATATAGTCACATTACATATTAAAATCAATTATACATAGGAAAAAATAAAATAAAATGACATATTCCTACATTAAATTCCATTATCCAATACAATTCAATTTTTGAAGGGGGTCACACACCGCACAGCCAGTATGTATTGTTACTTTACTGCCTGTGCCCAATGTGCAACCTACAACAGCCAGTAAGTAATATAGGCACAATCAAACCTTTTTTTAGATATGGAGTTGGCTGATAGTACATTGAGTCGTAAAATTTAATTTAATAAAAAATATAATTCAAATGCAATTGCTTAAAAAAGTAATTGATCGAAATGAGTTTGAAGGTTTTGGCCTTGGTGTCTGCTATTATTATTTTTAAGTTTTTATCGCTACCCAGCGCTTTTTTAAAATGGCGCCTGATAGTAAGGCCACGCTCCGTAGTAAAATATTCAAACCCCTTTAATTTCAAACACCGCCGTTCCAAAAAGTCAGTAGTTTGTGAACATACTCTTGACAAGGCCCAGCACTACATCAGATTTGATAAACCACAAGTCCTCGCAAAAGAAAACCGATTCCTTCCAAGGACGATTCGCGAGGCTATTGAAATTAAAAACATCCAAATTTCAATAGAGAAGATGACTGGGGCTTACCGCCTGCTTGAAACCCGTTATAGATTCCATTAAATCAAAATCCAAGTTCATCAACTGCAAGACCGAAGGATACGGTGAGCTCGTTCTGCGTCAATCGGATCGCCAATAAATAACATAAATGTAAGGTAGCTGTTAGTAATTGTAACATTAAGACGTCCAACAACTTAGTCTACCCGTGACCATGCACAATGTAAAGGATTCGAAACGTCGGGAATTAAATAATATCAATACAACGCGATAAAATCCGTCACACCAGGTCTGGGCGTTCGTGTATGTGAGAATTTGTGTTTGTAAACGCACCCATGATACAGGAGAAAGTCCTAGTGGGTCAGCGTTTTTTTTTTAATAGAAAAATATATAATGTTACACGTACGGTTGCTAGTAACTGTTGCATGATCTCTGGCCGTCGCTGCAACACTTCTATGAACATGTTACTCGTCTCCGGCGGCGGCTGTCGCGGGTTCGACACTTTGTTGCTAGCTGAGGACAAAACAATACCATTACTACAAAATAAATATTTATAATAACATACCATCACGCTTGTATTCCCCGAAGGGTTAGGCAGAGGCGTACTTAATGTACACCCACAGTTCGCCACAGTAGGTCCTATGTTATAGGGGGCGAGCCTATAGCCATTAACCGGGCACAAATCCAGACTCCGAGCTGCTACTGAGAATTTCACAGAAAAACCTCATAACACTGCTCGACCTGGGGATCGAACCCAGGACCTCTAGTGTAGCAGTCGTGTTTGGGACCACTAGACTAATGAGGCAGTCATAAATATTTATGTGGTTAAAATTTTCTAGATTAGGAGAAAAATTGTAAATTTTGAAGTTGGAGTAAATCCTTGCTTCCTTACTAATATTATAAACGTGAGTATGGATGTTTGTTACTCTTTCACGCCAGAACGGCTGAACGGATCTGGATAAAATTTGGCACACAGATAGATTATAGTCTGGAATAACGAAAATCCATGACCTGGATAACAATTTGTTATCCAGGTCATGGATTTCATGGATTCATGGATTCATTTTCATGGATTTCATGGATGGTCATTTCTGAAGTCCACGCACGCAAAGTCGCGGGTAGAAGCTAGTAACTCAAACTAAAAAAAAAACACAAAAAGATAACATAGGGAAAAATTAGAAATCGTCTTTCTTTCAACCATTCTCTGAACGACGACACATTTGGCGTAGCGGCTGAGCGATCGGCTTCTGCGTCACGTGTTGTGGGTTCGATCTAAATATTTGTATGATCTACAGGCAGTTGTTCCGGGTCTGGGCGTTTGTGTATGTGAGAATTTGTGTTTGTAAACGCACCCACGATACAGGAGAAAATCCTAGTGTGGGGCAACGTTAAAAAAAAGTGTACTAAATAATAATACTTACATTTTTGCACTAACTGCTTAAATAGATATGTGACTATATGATCAAGGGTCGCACAGCATCCCGTGCAGACACTCGTATCTGTAACAATATAATATAACATCACGCCTGCATTCACCGAAGGGTTACGCAGAGGTGTACTAATTTATATCCACAGTTAGCCGGTATGATTCGATCCAAGTACTAACTCCGAGTTGCTGTAACTGAGAATTTCGTAAAAAACCGAAGCAACCAAAAACCGGAGCAGTCGCGCTAGGGACCCCTTGACTAATGTCAAAGTCAAAGTCAAAGTCAAAATGTTTTATTTCAATTAGACCACTAAATAGGTACTTTTGAAAAGTCAAAACTATTTGCACGGTTCCAAAAAGTGGGTCGTATGGAGAAGAGCCGGCAAGAAACTCCATAGACACTCTTTTTAAAAAAATAGAAAGACTTGATTACTATATTATGTTTTACAACTTTGTTCCAACTAGTTGCTGAGAATTCTGCAGTTTGATTTATAAGATTTATTCAATATACAAAAACAATTAGGGATTGCCACAGCATGTAAGAGCTGACCAGCCCCGACAGACAGCACCCGTTCACGAGCATGACGTGTGTATCGGCGCGGTTCGACTCGACTATATTGTAGGGAATAAAACAACCCGACACACAACGCCACCATCAGCAGGACATTTAAGTGAGCATGACAAGCTCAGACCGCGGGCACAATAACTTTACAGATAAATATATGTATGTACTTATACAGATTGCTACATCAATATCTGCACACAATGAGGCAGTTAGGTAGCAATACATTTTTTTTTATGTGATAGGAGGGCAAACGAGTAGACGGATCGCCTGATGATAAGCGATTACCGCCGCCCATAGACACCCGCAACACCAGAGGAGTCACAACTGCGTTGCCGACCTTTTAAAACGGGATTGGGCCTCCGGTAACCTCACTCACTCGGCTAAACACAACGTAAGCGTTGTTTGACGCCGGTTTCCTGTGACGCCATGGTATCACTCCGGTCGAGCCGGCCCATTCGTGCCGAAGCATGGCTCTCCCACGTAAAAAGAGGGGGATCAGACTACTCTGGTATTGCAGGTGTCCATGGGCGGCGGTTATTGCTTACCATCAGGCGATCCGCCTGCTCGTCTCCTATCCCATAAAAAAAAATATCTGAGAGGAGACCCGTACCCAGTAGTGGGACAGTATAATGGGTTGATTATGTATGATTATAATTAGTCTTACCGAGCGCTGTGAGTCCTTCGGATATGGAGCACAGTATATACAGCGTGGCGTCTGGCTGCAGAGACGCTAGGAACGGCATATGGTCCTGCGCCAACCGCTCCAGCAGCACGTAGTACGTTTGCGACAACTTAGGATAGTCCTGTCACAAAATAAAGCCATTGACTTCGATTATATTGTTGTATTAGCTTATGCCCGCGACTTCGCGACCTCGCTTAGTACTTTTAAAAAGAAATTATGTACATATATAATTAATATTATATTTTGACGACACGTTTGGCGTAGCGGCTGAGCGATCTGCTCCTGCGCCACGTGTTGTGGGTTCGATCCCCAAACGGAGCAAATATTTGTATGATCTACAGGTAGTTGTTTCGGGTCTGGGCGTTCGTGTATGTGAGAATTTGTGTTTGTAAACGCACCCACGATACAGGAGAAAATCCTAGTGTGGGGAAACATTAAAAAAAAATGCTTTTTTCTCTGTTGACAGTTTATAACTTGAACCATCCGTCATAATGCGAAGCGATGTCGTACGGTTACTAAGATTTGGAATGACTTAATAACTAGATATTTATAACTACCCTCACCGGGTATTGATAAAATTATAAACTATTGTTCTCATATAAGTGACAATTTGTCTGATTGAGAAATAAAGATCTTTAAACCGAACTTCAGAAATCGGACTCATTTCTGAAGTCCACGTCACCAAGTCACCTGGATACAAAGTATCCTATGTGCTATTCCATAGGTACTATAATCTATCTCTGTGCCAAATATTATCCAGATCTGTTCAGCCGTTCTGGCGTGAAAGAGTACCAAACATACTCATAAACTTTCACGTTTGCAATTTTAGTATTAGTAGGATTTAGTGCTAATTTTGCCGGAGGGTTATTAATGTACACCCACAGTTCGCCGATATGTTTAGGTCCCGTGTAAGAGGGGGCATTTAACTGGACACAAATTCCAAACTCTGAGCTGCTACTGAGAATTTCATAAAAAACCCAATAAAACTGCTCGTCCTGGGAATCGAATCCAGGACCTCTAGCGTAGCAGGTGCGCTCAGGACCACTAGGTTAATGAGGCAGTTATTTATCATTATATTGTTAGATATCTTTTGACTATCTTTTTGTGATGTTTTTGCATTTTTCATGCTAAGATTATAGTTATTTTTTAGTAAAGTGAAATTTTGCCTTCACTTTCTGAATTTACGTAAATTCAGAATGTGAAGGCAAAATTTCTATCATGCGGGTAGGGTTCGCGGTTGCTTAGAGGTCAGAGCGTCTGGTGTATTCAACCAGGAGACGTAGATTCGAATCCTGCCCGCGATTTTATTTTTTCCTTTACTAAAAGATAACTTTAGATATCTTTTGACTGAGGAATAAAATTGACGTTTCACAGATTTTGTATAGAAAAACTGTCAAAAATTCTAATTTAATCCTCCGACAAAGTTATCTGACGATGGAAAAATCGGGCCTTAGTGATAGGTAACGTATCATCACGCCTGTATTCTCGCAAGAGTAAGGCAGAGGTGTACTAAACTTATAACACCCCTCTTTTAGCGTCGGGGTTAATTAAAATTTGTGTACTCACAAGTAAATCGCTTTGAGGTATACTAAGTAATAACTTGACAAACATATTCAGTGCGTTATCCAATGCCTCGTCACCATATAACCTGGAACAAAAAAAAAACTTAAATACGAGATGTTGGTAGGTACTACTAGTGTTGCTGCCGTCTATAGGCTGTGGAAGCCTATAGACGTCAGCTACACCAGCTATATATATAATTTGTAAATGTGAGTACCATGTAGGCTATTGATACATTATAATTAAACAAGCTTATTATAGTCTGGAGGCTTTGGGAACTTCATTAGACCTACACGAATGTCCTGCTGATCTGGTATGGTCGTGCGACACGTCGTTGAGCTCCCTAAATTATGATTGAGCTACACGATGACTGATGCATGCGTGCCGTCAGTTGGGACTGATCTACTCAAAGCTGCTATGGTTCTTTCCTCAAAAGGCCATTCCAGACATTACCCTACATCATACCACTCACATATAAGTGTTCTTCCATGTCTGGACTTTAAAAGAGACCATGATTCTCTGAGTTTGTTTCGGTTTTTCTTTTTAGAGGTCGTCCGTTAGGAAATGCCGATGTCATCTAGCTAAAAAAAAATCCAAACCATTGACATGTAAAAGTATCTCTAAAGATCTACTTGCAGAATAAATAATTTCATTTCATATGTGATAGGAGGGCAAACGAGCAGACAGATCGCCTGATGGTAAGCGATTACCGCCGCCCATAGACACCCGCAACACCAGAGGAGTCACGAGTGCGTTGCCGACCTTATAAAAGGGGATTGGGCCTTCGGTAACCTCACTCACTCGGCGAAACACAACGTAAGCGTTGTTTAACGCCGGTTTTCTGTGAGGCCGTGGTATCACTCCGGTCGAGCATGCAGCATGCAAGCATGGCTCTCCCACGTATAAACGTGGTATACGCGCGTTGTCATCTTGACACCTCAGTTGTTAAGTCTTATTTGTCCATTAATGTAGAACAAGATTTTATCTGATATTGATATTTAACTATCTTAATGTTAAAAATAAAAGGTTTACCTGAACACTCCGAAGTTAGCGTAGTTTCCACAAAGCGCCGCTTTTAATATAGAGAAGCACAGCGATATGCCTTTCAGTTTCATTGCGTACATCTGTTTCTTATTCACGTCCACCGTTAGTATTCTGCTGCCTGTGAAAACAATTTTATATAACTATGTATCTTTTAGTAAAGGAAAAAAATCAGTCGCGGGCAGGATTCGAACCTGCGTCCCCTGGTTGGATACACCAGACGCTCTGACCTCTAAGCCACCACGAACCCTACCCGCATGATTGAAATTTTGCCTTCATCTGAACTACAGTACGCGCGGCATAAGTTGGCCGGAGTGAAGTTCGCCGTTTAAATGCGCAGTGGATTGTTTACGTTAAAAATTGTGTACTGCGCAACCAAAAACTAACAAACAGCTAACTTCAGTCCGGCCAAGTTATGTCGCGCGTACTGTAACTGTAAAGTAAGTCGTGGCGGTTGAGAAGTAAGGTAACTTGCCTCTCACAGATGTCACCAACGTCACCTTATGACGTAAATTCAGAATGTGAAGGCAAAATTTCAGTCAGGCGGGTGGCACTCGCGCTGGCTTAGCGGTCAGAGCGTCTGGTGTGTCTAACCAGAAGACGCAGGTTCCAATATTCCCCGCGATTTAATTTTTTCTTTACTAAAACTAACTTATTTTTTATTTAAAGAAGTATGGTGTACATTACTACGCCTCTGCCTAACCCTACGGGAAATACGGGCGTGGCAGTACGTAATGTTATTTTCTTTTGTATTCGTAAATTGACAGACAAGGTTTGTACAAAAAAATTAGGCGTACCAATGAAGTACGCCTCTGCCTGACCCCTCAGGGCGTGATGGTATATACCAGATAACTATTAATATAAAGTTTTTTTTCTGTAAATAGATCTTTTAAAGACACTTTTACAAGTTAAAGTTTAAATTTTTAGGATTCCATGGAACTCTTATAGAATCACTTTGTTGGCCGTCCGTCTGTCTGTCAAGACCCATTATCTCAGGAACGCGTGGTGGTATCGAGTTGAAATTGAAACCATGTATTCAGTTCTACAGTGCCTTGAAGCTGTGATAAAATCAAACTTCTAAGTTAATGTAAAAAAAGATAGGACAGTTTATGGCGCAAAAAAACGCATATTTCGACACTCTCCAGGGAATCAAAATTTATAGGGTATTCCCGTTGACCTATAACTATGAAATGTAGCATTATGTGAGTGTACCGTGGGAGTGCCATGCTTCGGCACGAATGGGCCGGCTTAAACGGAGTGATACCACAGCCTCATAGAAAACCGGCGTTAAACAACGCTTACATTGTGTTTCGCAGAGTGAGTGAGGTTACCGGAGCAGGTCGGCAACGCACTTGTGACTCCTCTGGCGTTGCGGGTGTTTATGGGCGGCGGTAATCGCTTACCATCAGGCGATCCGTCAGCTCGTTTGCCCCCATGCAGAGTATTGTCTAAGATGGTCTTTTGATATATACTGACCGTAAGCGCATATGATGTTGGAGAGTTCCCGGAACAGAAGGATCCCGTTGGGTGAGGAGACGTCAAAGTGTAGCCGCTGGTTCCTGTTCTGTGCCAGCTCAGCAGTCAGCTTCAGCACCGGCGTGGTGAGCGCTGGTTCAGAGAACCACACCTCGATGCCACGAAGCAAAACTTTCATGTATACTGGATAGCTGAAAACAAAAGTTGTCTGTTTGTTTCGACTAATCTCTGCAACGACTGGACCGATTTTGACGGGACTTTCACTGGCAGATAGCCGATGTTATATGGAGTATTGCAGGCTTTTATAGCAAATATTTGTACTACTAGATTTTAATTAAAACTCGAGTATCCTATTACATTAATTATAGTAGGTACCTATTGATTTTTATTAAATTTTTCTTATTAATTATTTATGTAATAACTAGCTGTACCCCCCATTTTTCATCACCTTAGGGGGTGAATTTCCAAAAATCCTTTCTGATTACTTGTCTGCAGTGCAAAAGGAACCAGCATGCGATCTTTCAGGTATCTAGCTCCTGTAGTTTCGGCTGTGCGTTGATACGCCAGTCAGTCCGTCACGTTCTTCTTTTTTGAAATATCGAATATAGATTACTTATCCTTCGGTAAAGTTATAATT
This sequence comes from Acronicta aceris, assembly GCA_910591435.1. Taxonomy (NCBI): domain Eukaryota; kingdom Metazoa; phylum Arthropoda; class Insecta; order Lepidoptera; family Noctuidae; genus Acronicta; species Acronicta aceris. Next base: position 3,085,611 of record OU342786.1, on the reverse strand, counting down.
CATTATTTGTTAGTGTGTATTTTGATTGTGATTATTTTAGAATCTATTACCTCTTTACGCCTGTAACACAGGATTACCCAGTTCAGGCACATGTTTTATTGTAAATTCACTTTTATTACGTAGTTTATACTTATGTTAATTATTTTTTAACTTACATCCAATCAAACAGCATCATGTAGGTGGTCTTTGTGTTGAACGCGAAGGCTAAGCCGCGGAGATCCCTCGCCAGACCTATGAGGGTCTTCTTAGCGTCTTCTGAGCTGAACATCGGCGATTCGGGACCACTTAGGAGCCCTATTATGCTTTCAAACGCCGCTGTAAAGAAAAAAGGTACGTAATTATTTGTATCAAAGATATCCCTATAAAACCACGACATGGTATTTAGTTTTTTTCAAAGACAAACAAGCAGAAAAAAAGGTTATCGTATATCCTAGTAGAGAGTTATATTAAAACGGAACTTTTGTAAATGCCTGCGTGAATTACTACGTAGTATAAAACAAAGTTGCTGTCGCTGTCTGTCCGTCCCTATGTATGCTTAAATCTTTAAAACTGCGCTACAGATTTTGATGCGATTTTCATTAATTGATGGAGTAATTGATGCAGAAAGTTTGCGGCTCTTAGGAACGGGGCACCGCGGGTGAAACCGCGGGCGGGTCACTAGATTTATATAAATGGTTTAGTTATGTGATGACGGTGTGCTGTAGCAACTCTATCCAGAACCCTGGACTCCTGAAGTTTCCCCGTCATCGGCGTGCCCGCTCATCTCCGAAGCCGCGGCAAAGGCGAGTACATTTGTTTGGGTTGGCCTCCGACTGCACTATTTTAGCAGTAAGGTTATTTGATTTTTTAATTTAACATAACATAACATACCATCACGCCTGTATTCCCAGAAGGGTTAGGCAGAGGCGTATTAATGTACACCCACAGTTCGCCGGTATGTTTAGGTCCCATGTACTAGGGGGCGAGCCTATTGCCATTAACCGGTTACAAATACAGATTCCGAGCTGCTACTGAGAATTTCATAGAAAAACCCAATAACACTGCTCGACCTGGGGATCGAACCCAGACCTCTAGCATAGCAGTCGCGCTCAGGACCACTAGACTAACGAGGCAGTTTTAAATTTAACTTTTTTTATTTTTAGTATTGTGATGTGGTGAAATAATGAATGGTTCGAATATGATGTTACCGGTGAGAGGCATCATGAAGGCCAGGAATCTATCCTCGTCCTCCCCGAGGTCGACCATGAGCAGGCGGCCAAGCGCCGTGTACAGCATGCTGCGGCACCTCATCTCCGCCGCACCCACGCCCGCTATACCCAGGAACGGAAAGTGCTCTGCCTGAAATATAATGCTCAGTTCAGTTGGCAACATTTTGTTTAGTTATAAATTGTAACTGGACCTGTAGAAGAGCGGGATATTGTAACACAAGCAAAAACTTAACTTAAAAGAATATTTACCATACCATACCATACCATCACGCCTGTGTTCCCTGAAGGGTTAGGCAGAGGCGTACTAATGTACACACAGTTCGCCGGTATGTTTAGAATATTTAAATTTTTTTAAACATACCGGCGAAATGTGCGTGTACATTAGTACATCTCTGCTTAACCCTTCGGGGAATACAGGCTTCATTATTTTTTGTGGGATAGGAGGGCAAACGAACAGACGGATCGCCTGATAGTAAGCGATTACCGCCGCCCATGGACACACGTAACACCAGACGAGTCACAAGTGCGTTGCCGGCCTTTTAAAAGGGGATTGGGCCACCGGTAACCTCACTCACTCGGCGAAACACAACGTAAGCGTTGTTTCACGCCGGTTTTCTGTGAGGTCCGGTTGAGCCGGCCCATTCGTGCTGAAGCATAGCTCACCCACGGAAAAAATGTAAATTGTATGTTACTTTTTTCATTTACAAAACCCCTGTTCTGTACGTACTTATGTTTAACACTTACAAACTTCTGTGAGTTATATTAAACTACTAAGCTAATCAAACACAAAAATCAGGAAGTTTGTCAGGTATTTCAAAATTTGTATCTGGTAACCCGACGACACGATTGGCGTAGCGGTTGAGCGATCGGCTTCTACGCCATGTGTTGTGGGTTCGATCCCCACACGGAACAAATATTTGTATGATCTACAGGTAGTTGTTCCGGGTCTGGGCGTTTGTGTATGTGAGAATTTGTGTTTGTAAACGCACCCACGATACAGGAGAAAATCCTAGTGTGGGGCAATGTTTTTTTTTAAAAAAAAAAAAAAAAAAAAAAAAAACCAACTTCCAGGATGATGATGATGTTTGACGTACTGTTTTGGCCTGGGTCACCTGAACTGTACTCTTGAACTCCACTGTTTAGGCTCCGACCTAATGTACTTGGTTCCCTTTAACTGTCGAACTGAACTTTTGAACTTCTTGAACTGTTATTTAATAGTAAAGGAAAAAATTCAATCGCGGGCAGGATTCGAACCTGCGTCTTCTGGTTTGATATACCAGACGCTCTGACCTCTAAGCCACCGCGAACCCTACCCGCATGATTGAAATTTTGCCTTCACATTCTGAATTTACGTCATAAGGTGACGTTTGGTGACATCTATGAGAAGCAAGTTACCTTACCTCTCAACCGACACGACTTACTTTACAGTTAGTTCAGTGTCGTACGATGCCACCTTACCTTTTAACTATCTTTTTGTGATTTTTCACCAACATCACCTTATGACGTAAATTCAGAATGTGAAGGCAAAATTTCAATCATGCGGGTAGGGTTCGCGGTGGCTTAGGTAAGAGCGTCTGGTATATCAAACCAGAAGACGCAGGTTCGAATCCTGCCCGCGATTGAATTTTTTCCTTTACTAAAAAATAACTTAATAATCTTAGCATGGAAAATGCAAAAAAATCACAAAAAGATACTTCTTGAACTGTTTAAGAACTATAAAGACCTATTATTTATTTCGACGACACGTTTGGCGTAGCGGCTGAGCGATCGGCTTCTGCGCAACGTGTTGTGGGTTCGATCCCCACACAGAGCAAATATTTGTATGATCTGCAGGTAGTTGCTCCGGGTCTGGGTGTTTGTGTTTGTGAGAATTTGTGTTTGTAAATGCACCCACGATACAGGAGAAAATCCTAGTGTGGGGCAACGTTTTTAAAAAAAAAAAAATTAGAACTGTCTTGAACCTACTACCTAAAATGCATGGCGTGAAGTCATTAAGTCACAGAGACTCTTAAGGCGGATCGTTCACCTGAGCCCGCGAAATTCAAATTTCGAGTGGTTTTTCGCAGTTTGTAGGTCTATAATAAGTTCTGCATTCATGGCAGTTGTAATTGCGACATTAACTATACAACATTCACAACTGAGAACTAAAACCTTTACTTATAAATCCTTATCAAGCGAAAAGCTTGGCGAAAACTGTGTAGTTGGTCAAAATTGTCTTTTTACACTACTTTTAGCTACAATAATGATTTTTAAGCAATGGTTTTAGTTAAACATTGTAAATTTTGTATAGTTAATGTCGTAATTACCATTGCCATGAATGTAGAACTTATTAGAGACCTACAAACTGCGAAAAATCACTTGAAATTTGAATTTTGCGGGCTCAGGTGAACGATCCGCCTTAACACCGCCATTCAGAAATACACGTCATATGCACAGTGACATCTCTTGGTCAAAACATGAACTAAAACCATCAAAATGACATGAGCACGTACCGTGTGGTGTGTGAGCATGAACTGCACCTCATCCAGCTTGACAAGTTTCCTCACGCAGGAGTAGCCTCCGCTCAGGTCGCTCAGCAATCCGAGGGTCTTGGCTATTATCTGCTCGGAACCCCCCCAGTATTTCAGATTTGTTATTCTGCAAAAAAATTAAGATATAAATTAATTTACTGGTTTCTGACACTTACGCGAATATTAGACATTGAAATAAAACTAATTTTTAGGGATTTTATCGCGTTGTATTGATATTATTTGATTCTCGACGTTTCGGATCCTTTACAGCATCCATAAAAATAAAACATAACATAACATACCATCACGCCTGTATTCCCCGAAGGGTTAGGCAGAGGTGTACTTAATGTACACCCACAGTTCGCCGGTATGTTTAGGTCCCATGTTATAGGGGGCGAGCCTATAGCCATTAACCGGGCACAAATCCAGACTCCGAGCTGCTAATGAGAATTTCATAGAAAAACCCAATAACACTTTGCTCGACCTGGGGATCGAACCCAGGACCTCTAGTGTAGCAGTCGCACTTGGGACCACTAGACTAATGAGGCAGTCAAAAAAAATAAAATAAATAAATAACAAAAATGTAAGGTAGCTGTTAGTAATTGCAACATTAAGACGTCCAACAACTTAGTCTACCCGTGACCATGGATGCTGTAAAGGATCCGAAACGTCGGGAATTAAATAATATTAATACAACGCGATAAAAATAGTTTTATTTCAATATAAATTAATTTCTCTTCAGCCTACATCAGTAGTCATTACTATAGTTTGTTATACATAGCTTGATACGCGTGACAAATGTCAGAGTGACATTTCTAGAATTGGGGTTTTGTTGGAAATAAACGATTATCGTACGATATTGAAAATAAATCGATAATCGTTTGACCATATTGGTTTTATCATGACTTAAAACATGAAATAAAATTAGAAGAATATTAGAACATACAATGGTAGGTATACTATTGTAGTTTTTGGTTTGTAAAGCGTCAGGAATCGTACTGACTATAACAAATTATTCGATCCATGATATTTTCAGGATCGATATACCACAATCGGACGATAGATCACGCTATGGACATCCTTTTTTGTCAATAAAGTATGACATTTGGATACATTTTGACTGTCAAAAATATGGAACTTCATATGCGTGATCTCGATGACAGCTGTCGCGCGTATCAAGCTATGTTTAACAAACTATAGAGGCAAGCAATTGGGCAAGCGCCCAAAAGCGACTGCAAAGCTAGAAGTATTGAGTTCGATTCCCAGAGGTCGAGCAGTGTTATTGGAGTTTAAAAAAAAAATCTCAGTAGCAACTCGGAGTTTAGATTGATTGACAATAGGCTCACTCCTTATTAGATGGGACCATAACATATCGGCGAACTGTGGGTGTACATTAGTACACCTCTGCCTAACTCTTCAGGGAATACAGGCGTGACGGTACGGTTTTTTTATGGATTAAGTCGGCAAACGAGCTGACGGGCCACCTGGAGGTAAGTAGTCATCGCCGCCCATGGACACCTGTAACAGTTGCTGGTTCGTTGCCGGCTCTTATGTGCAAAAGTCGAAACACACACCAAAGTGCTTTACGACAGACTCCGACGTAAGGGTAGTCGCCAGCCAGTCAGACCCCGAGAGGTCCTACCACCGAGCGAAGCAATGATGATGACGCTGAAGTTTTGTACAGCAGGCTTACTCTTGAAAACAATACAATACCAATCCAAACGTGATCCGATTCCAATGTAAATTTGGCTGTCGGGCGATTTCGTATTCTTGAGCACAAATCCGTTAACCTTGTATCGGCATCCCTGATTGGCCAATGGTTGGGTCGTTTCCCAATCCTATTTAGTTCACTCAATCACCGCGCAATATTGAAACGATTTGGCGCTAGTCTCGGATTCAAGAGTACGAAACTTGACGAAACGGCACAATTCCAATGTCGATGTATCGGAATTGAGTTCAAGAGTAAGCCCCCAGGTCTTAACAATCTCTTTCTATGCCCAGCAGTGGGCTCGCTACTCACATCTTCCTCATGAGCACGCTGAGCAGCTGGCTCTCGTCAGCCAGCCCCAGCACGTCGCTCAGGCGCCTGTAGACCTTGCTATTCTTCTGGACTTGTTCTCCAACGTAGATCTTACGAAATTGCTCGAAAAACGACATCATTGCTAACTCCAATTTCTCGCAGCCTCCCTGCAATATAAGCGGTCAAAAGGTTAATGAATAAATTTAATATAAGCGGCGGTAGCCTAATGGCTAGGGCGTCGGACTTGCGATCATGTGGTTGCCGGTTCGAAACCCACCCATTGCACTACCGACGTGAACCCACTCATAACACAAGCATTTAGCTTAGCACGAGGGGTTAACAAGAATACTAGTAATGTGCAACTCACATTGCTAGTAAGCTTGAAACAAAAATTCGCGATTACTACGCTAGAGGTCCTGGGTTCGATCCCTAGATCGAGTGAAGTGTTATTGGGTTTTTTCTATGAAATTCTCAGTAGCAGCTCGTACTCTAGATTTATACCTGGTTAATGGCAATAAACTCTCCCCGTATTAGAGGGGACCTAAATATACCGGAGAACTGTGAGTGTACAGTGGCGACCAAAAGTCCATAGGCATTCTCACAACACAATAGCTTGACGTTTAGTTTGACTTACGACCTTCTATTCATTGTCGTTAACAAGTGACACGTACTGGCTGTATCGAGCTCGCTCGTACTGTTCATAGCAATGTAATCCTTAGCGTGCTTATGGACTTTTGAACGTTTAGTGTACATTAGTACAGTAAACACCCTTCGGGGAATACAGGCGTGATGGTATGATATGTTAATTTAATTGCAATTCATAAAAAAAATTATTGATTGATTTTTTTTAGTTCAGTAACCAAGACTGCTTCTGAACTATTAGCGACAGTGGCTCCATCTCTATTCAAGATATGACGAACCTGTGCTAGTCTGGAGTCTGTAAGGTCCATCAGCTGCAGTACCCTGCAGACCAGCTCTCCGTCCATGGCATCGTTCTCGTCGCAAGTATTGACTGAAGCTCGACCGCCTATGGCCGCCCCGATAATGTAGACCAACCAGGTAAGCTGACCTTTGAGTGGAAAGAAAGGAGAAGACTATAAAGATATAGTTATATGTTGTCAATAGATGTCGCTGACGTTACTTAAGAACGGCTGAACTGTATTGTATGAAAATCCATTATTGACCTGTTTTGTTTTTTTTAATACAGACAAAATATTGAAATTTATTGGGCAAATGCATTTTTGTTTTCTTAAAAACCTTCATGGTGACACACCTGAGATAGTAGGGAATTAAATAATTCAAAAATAGAATTTGGCAGACTTTGTTATAGATTTTTATTTTTCGTGACTTGCAGAATAAATAAGTAAATAAATAATCTGTTTATTTCAGTAAAAAAAAAACACTTTTTAAATACACAAAAAAACTTAACTTATAATCTTACATTTAATTGAATTGAGTTAAGTAGTTGCTGCCTTGCTATGAAGTATTTCTTGAGTATATATTTTATTTAAGGCGGATCGTTTCGCGGAGCCCGCGAAATTCAAAATTTCGAGTGGTTTTTCGCAGTTTGTAGGTCTTTAATAAGTACTGCATTCATGGTAATGGTAATTGCGACATTAACTATACAAAATTCACAATTTTTATCCAAAACCATTGCTTAAAAATCATTATTGTAGCTAAAAGTAGTGTAAAATGTCAATTTTGACCAATTGCACAGATTGCGCCAAGTTTTTGGCTTGATAAGGATTTATAAGTAAAGGTTTTAGTTGTCAGTAGTGAACGTTGTATAGTTAATGTCGCAAATACAACTGCCATGAATCTAGAACTTGTTATAGAGCTACAAACTGCGAAAAACCACTCGAAATTTGAATTTCGCGGGCACAGCGAAACGATCCGCCTTAAGAAAGGGATTGGTGATGATGAAGGAGATCGCATAACATCTTTACAAATACCTCCAACAACACTAATATTATAAAGATTTGTATTTTTGTATTAACGAATAAACTTAAAAACTACTGGACCGATTTCAAAAATTCATAGGGTGTTGCAGGTGTCCGTGGGCGCCGATGACAACTTACCACCAGGTGGCTCGTCAGCTCGTTTGCCAACTTAACCCATAAAAAAATGGACCTTATGTCAAAATCCTGTCTCTAGTAAGCATATCTATCGAGGGATTCGATAATGGGACCGGCCATAAGCCACGACGAGTCCCACCAGATCGAAATTTGCCTTCATATTCGAATTTCTCCTTCACTAAATTACCTTCATTTAATTAATTATTTTTCAGCATTGATAGCCTAGTGTTATGACCATTGAACTGCCAAGTCAAAAGTCTCGAGTTACAACCAAAGTCAAGCACCTCTGACTTTTCGAAGTCATGTGCGTATTAAATAGTTAATTATCACGCGCTTGAACGGTGAAGGAAAACATCGTGAGAAAACCTGCATGCCTGAGAGATTTTCTCGACGGCGTGTGAAGTCTGCCAACCCGCACTAGGTCAGCGTGGTGGACTATAGCTTAATCCCTCTCATTCTGAGAGGAGACCCGTGCCCAGCAGTGGGACAGCATAATGGGTTGTTTGAATGTCAAGCTCCAGGTGTGTTGCTGGGGATCTCGACTGGTAATAAAACTGCTTAATTTCTTGATGAACTATATATCAATAGGCGCTAAGTACAATGAAAGAGAAGACGACCGATGCGTGCGCGCGGTTCCGTAACGTCGAGTGAGTGCCGCTGGGGTAGTCTCAAAGGTGGGGCCCGCAGTTGACTGATAGAACCGGTTCCCAATCGACTCGTCGGCACGGCTCGATGTGACGTCAGGAACATGGGTTGATTATGTAAATTACCTTTATAATGTTATTTTTATACTAGCTTTTGCCAGCGACTTCGTCCGCGTGGAATAGTTACTTTGTTCCCTAGTTCTTCGCCCGCGGTTTCACCTGCGTTGTCCCGTTCCTAAGGGTTGTAGCGTGATGTTTTATAGCTTGAAACCTTTCTCATGAATCACTCATTTTCCCAACATTTCCCTTCACTGCTCTGCTCCTATTGCTCGTAGCGTGATGAAAAGTATACTATAACCTGCCCAGGAGTATGAAGAACAATTGTACCAAGTTTCGTTGAAATCCGTCAAGTGGTTTTTGTTTCTATAACGAACATACAGACAGACAGACAGACAAAAATTTTACTGATTGCATTTTTGGCGTCAGTATCGATCACTAATCACCCGCTGATAGTTATTTTGGAAATATATTTCATGTACAGAATTGACCTCTCTACAGATTTATTATAAGTATAGAAGATTTACCTTGTAACACAAGTATTTGCTGCGGCTGCGTCTCGACGCTGTAGGCGGCGGCGGCGCGGTCGAAGTGCGCCACTAACAGCTGGCACGTCTTGCCGTACTCGCACCGACCGATCACCGACAGCTGTTCCAGCTGTTGCTGCACCGTGCCGACGTCATCCAGGGGATCTTCTAAGCCGTCCCTGATAAACAGTGATCGGAATATGTAGAGCTATTTTGGTTCATTCACCGCAAACATACATGTTAATTTTGACGACCCGTTTGGCGTAGCGGCTGAGCGATCGGCTTCTGCGTCACGTGTTGTGGGTTCGATACCCACACGGAGCAAATATTTGTATCATCTACAGGTAGTTGTTCCGGGTCTGGGCGTTTGTGTATGTGAGAATTGTGTGTTTGTAAACGCACCCACGATACAGGAGAAAATCCTAGTGTGGGGCAACGGTTAAAAAAAAAATATGGACATACCCCGGGATTTCGACTATAATCGAAAAATGTAATACTTAGTTTGTTTCAAGTAAACCATTGCACACGCGACGTTGCCAAACTTACATCAACAATGGATGTCCGAAGTTGCGAAAGTTCAATGCGCACACGCGCGTTGTTGCCGTCCTTGCAGGATGCAAAACACAGATTGTGGAAACCAAAAAGAACAATAGCGGGAATACGGGACTCTTTGCCTAACGACAAGTTTAGACGTTTTACAATTTTCTATTAGCAATTAATTCCGGGACGTAGGGCAGGTTCATATTTATTTATTTATTTTATTTATTTATTTCTACCTAACTTACAACATCATTACAGGCAAACCCAATGCGATATTGTAGCCAACTAATACTAAATCTTTAAAAAGAAAGAAAGAAAGAAGAAAACACAGTAAAGTAAAAAGAAAAACTTTATTTTATAATAACAAATAATAAAAAGTGCTTTAATTGTGAATTCTCTCAAAACACAACAAAATAGGTCCAACTGCTCTGTTATATGTATTATAACATCGTACCACAAGTACCAAAAATAGCTCTACCTATTCCGATCTCTGCTGATAACAAATATATATTAGCCCCATACTAGTATTTTCTCCTGCATCGTGAGTGCGTTTAGAAACACACATTCTAAAATACACAATCGCCCAGACCGCTGTAGTGATCCCAAGCGCGCCTGCTATGCTAGATGGTTCGATTCCCAGGTCGAGCAGTGTTAATAAGTTTTTGTATGAAATGAAATTCTCAATAGCACCTCGGAGTTTGGATTTGTGGCCATTGAATGACACCCACTATAACATGGCTCGCTGTACCTAGCTCTATGTACAGTACAGTACACAAGTACACACATACCTGACCACACAACACACACAGTCCAGCCGGGAGCCGATGTAGGCGGCGGTGACCCCCGGCGCGTACGTCTCCAGCAGGTGAGGCTCGCTGGCCTTCACGTACGGCACCGATGCTACCATACGCTGCCACAGCGATAGCAGGTAATGCACCGAATTTGGCGCGAATTGCCACATCTGCATGAGAAACAGTATTTATCTACAAATAGCTCCTCAAATAAGATGTAGAGTTAAATACCTACTCAATCAACTGCTCTCAGTACCCGATACATTTCGGAGAGTGTGCATCAGATCTCCACGATCTTATTCCCCCTGGCTCTTTCTACTATCGGACGACCAGAAGCACGAAAAAGCAACATGGATTCATGGTGGACATTCCAGAACGAAACGCTTTAAGGGTCCGACGGAGCTTGAATGGTCCACAAAAACGTACATAACATAATCAACCCATTATATTGTCCCACTGCTGGGCACGGGTCTCCTCTCAGAATGAGAGGGATTAGGCTGTAGTCCACCACGCTGGCCTAGTGCGGGTTGGCAGACTTCACACGCCATCGAGAAAATCTCTCAGGCATGCAGGTTTCCTCACGGTGTTTTCCTTCACCGTTTAAGCACTTGATAATTAACTATTAATACGTACATGACTTCGAAAAGTCAGAGGTGCGTGCCTTGGGTTCGAACTCGAGACCTTTGACTTGACAGTCCAACGGTCATACCACTAGGCTATCACTGCACAAAAACGTAATACCAAATAAAAAATAAATCGTAATCCAGACAATATTCTATCAAATTCTGTTATTATTCGGATTCCGATACCGTTAATCTAGGTTCCTACGGTACTATTTCGTCTACTACTACTTCACTGGAAATAAAAGATTGGAAAATCGTTCCAAACTTGGTAAAGTTATCAAAAATTGCATTTGCTTACATTTATTTCCAATAAAATATTTCGTACGAAATGGTAGATATTAGATATATAGAGTAGGAACCTAAATTAACGGTATCGGAATCCGAATAATAACAGAATTTGATTAAATTGTGTTTAAATTACGATTTATATCGGCATTACGTTTGTAAGAGAAATTCGGTCCGCCAGACTCTTAAAGCCCACTTTTATCATGCGTACCGCTGAAATGTAGAATGCGCTTCCCGAGTGAGTCTTCCCCTATAGATATAATCTGGGTGTTTTTAAATCACGAGTGAATCGGTTACTTCTAGGCAAGCGCGCTCCATCGTAGATCGCAGTGTCGCTTAACATCAGGCGAACTTGTGGTCAAACGTAAACCTAACAAGATAAAAAAAAACTTTACCATATAAAATAGGTTACGATATAGGTTCCTATCGGAGGCACTTTTGCTATCAAAATACGGCTACACCCTTTGAACAGTTTGGTTGTAAAACCTGTATGACAGTTGATGGACTGACGGACGCATAGCAATAGGTTCCGTTTGGACTCTTCGGACACAGATCCTTAAAAACAGCGATGCCAGACACCCCGGTTTTAGTGAGACATCGCGATTTTTAGTAAAACAAAGGACAAGGTGCAGCAGGCTTACTCTTGAAAACAATACAATACCAATCCAAACGTGATCCGATTCCAATGACAATTTGGCTGTCGGGCGATTTCGAGCACAAATCCGTTAACCTTGTATCGGCATCCTGATTGGCCAATGGTTGGGTTGTTTCCCAATCCTATTTAGTTCACTCAATCACCGCGCAATATTGAAACGATTTGGCGCTAGTCTCGGATTCAAGAGTACGAAACTTGACGAAACGGCACAATTCCAATGTCGATGTATCGGAATTGAGTTCAAGAGTAAGCCCCAAGCCCGTCAGTCCCCCTTTTCGGGGAATACAGTGCGGAGCGCGGGTGACACAAGCAAGTGTAGTTTGTTGACATGGAACATTTCGCAGATGGCATGTGAAAAATCACATGAAATCACTTTTCACACATCAAACCTGCGCCTTTTTTTTACACAGCTCAAAATAGCATTTCAATAAAATCACATTTCAGTGATTTCATTGTAAGTGGCAAAATAGCAAGTGATTTTGAATGAAAATTCATTGCAGACGAAAAGTACCTGCTACTTTTCGTCTGCGATATTTTGCATGTGAAATCGCTGTGAAAAAAACTTAATTTCAGCATGAATGAAAAGTAGCAATCATCTCCATGATAGGACGGCCGACATTAAAAAAAATTGACAACGCTGATATAAAAACAGTAATTACCTGTAAACTCTGCACAGTGAACTTGGCAATGAGCTCGATGAGTCGCGGGTAGCTATCCACCATGACCAGCTCGCCCAGCTGGTAGTTGGACTTCAGACGAGCTAGGAGCCGGCAGAACTCGTGGTAGTTCGTAGGGTCTGATAGTCCCTGGAACAAATACACACGCTGTCACATTTGTGAGGCATTTGTCTGATTGTTTTATTTCCCGCCCATTACACAAACCCATCTAGGAAAACATTCGCCGCTTGCTAGGATGTCACACCAGTACAATGCCGTATCATGTTCCTTGGAAGACATTGATATTTTCTCAAATAAACTGGGAAAATATAAATCCTTAATCCGCACACAGCTCAGTGGTGTATAAGTGAAATACCTAACTAAGTACTCAATCTTGTAATTTTTTTTTTCTAGATAACATAACATAACATAGTGCCTCATTAGTCTAGTGGTCCCAAGCGCGACTGCTACACTAGAGGTCCTGGGTTCGATCCCCAGGTCGAGCAAAGTGTTATTGGGTTTTTCTATGAAATTCTCAGTAGCAGCTCGGAGTCTGGATTTGTGCCCGGTGAATGGCTATAGGCTCGCCCCCTATAACATGGGACCTAAACATACCGGCGAACTGTGGGTGTACATTAAGTTTGCCTCTGCCTAACCATTCGGGGAATACAGGCGTGATGGTATGTTTTATGGTAAAAATTTCTTGTTAAATTTCTAGCTATTTATATGTCTTTTTTATTAAGCTTATAGACATTGAAATAAAACTACTTTTTACGGATTTTATCGCGTTGTATTGATATTATTTGATTCCCGACGTCTCGGATCCTTTACAGCATCCATGGTCACGGGCAGACTAAGTTGTTGGACGTCTTAAATGTTACAATTACTAACAGCTACCTTACATTTTTGTTAATTATTGGCGATCCGATTCACGCAGAACGAGCTCACCGTATCCTTCGGTCTTGCAGTTTTGGGCTTGGATTTTGATTTTATGGAATCTATAATGGGGTTTCAAGCAGGTGGTAAGTGCGTAAGTAAGTAGTTAGTAAGTAAGTAAGTTAGCGTAAGTGTCAGAAACCAGTAAGCTTATTATAGATTCAATTCAATTTAAATTTTACATCCTAAGTGCATTTAATTCAACTTTCTGTCTGTTTGTTTTATATTACTGCATGACGCGGTCTCCTGTAATTGAGGAAACACTAGGAATACCTATTATTGTAAACACTACTATAGCACGTAAGTTATATTCTTTGTTGGTTTAAATTAAATTAAATTTCCCTAAAATAAAAAAAGAAAGGAAACTTTCAATTTTGGACTCGCATTACATTATCAAATATTTACATTAAATTAACAAATATAAATACAGCGGCAAAAAAGGTCCCTATCTCAGCATAATGCAGTGCTGATTTTTAGATGAGGCTATCGATGATTGTGTTTACACGGGGAGATTCGATTACGACTGGAGATGGGTTTATGCCAGGGCATTTATTGTTTTCGCCCAAAATGCCTGGGCAGAAACCCATCTATAATTACGACACGTAACAAAAAGGAAAAATATATTTAAATATACTTATTATGGGGGTCACTTCTTAGTGGGGCACTTACCTGCGTGTTATCCAATATTCTTAGCACTCCAGCGGTGAGGCGGTTAAGGAACTTGGCTCTCTCGTTGGAGCTGAACAGCGAGCGTCGTACTGAAGCCAGCTGGACTAAGCAAGCCAGTGCTAAGCTGGCCAGCGCTCCACCCAGGAGGTGGTACAGCTCGAAGAACAGGTCCAGTGTACCGGATTCTAGGAAGGTCGGACGCCATGATGTTGGGATCTGATGGACAATAGGACAATTAAATTTTTTGGCATAGCGGCTGAGCGATCAGCTTCTGCACCATGTGTTTTGGGTTTGATCCTCACACGGAGTACAGATTAATATGATCTACAGGTAGTTGTTCCGGTTCTGGGCGTTTGTGTATGTGAGAATTTGTGTTTGTAAACGCACCCACGATACAGGAGAAAATCCTAGTGTGGGGCAATATAAAAATAAAAATAATTAAAAAAGTAACCAACTCCAAATTATGATTGTCTAATCCAAAAAAAAAATTCACCAAGTATAATAGGTAGAATTCGGCACTGATCACAGTTCTAACCTAACCTAAACCTACTGGTTTCTGGCAACATCTGGCTGCAGAGCTTCAACATGTCAAACAAGTACTACATGACAACAAGCTCCGAATACCGCGCCCTCGTCACAGAAACCGCGTGAAACGTGCCACAGTCGAACGCCTACCTGCTATATTACCATATGTTAGAGGAGTCACAGACAAGATTGGCTATATCTTGAAGCGAGCTTCAATCAAAACATACTTCAAGCCGCTGAAGAAGATTAGTCAGTTCCTACCACCTGTCAAGTGCCACATACCTCTGCAAGATGCAGGTGTATACAAGCTAGATTGTGATTGCGGTCTCTCTTACATAGGCCAAACTAAAAGAAGTATAGGGACCCGCGTAAAAGAACACATCGCTGATGTCAAACACCGCCGTTTCAAGAAGTCAGCAGTTTGTGAACATACTCTAGACAAGGCCCAGCACTACATCAGATTTGATAAACCACAAGTCCTCGCAAAAGAAAACCGATTCCTTCCCAGGATGATCCGTGAGGCTATTGAAATTAAAAAACATCCAAATTTCAATAGAGAAGATGGCTGGGTCTTACCACCTGCTTGGAACCCCATTATAGATTCCATAAAATCAAAATCCAAGTCCAAAACTGCAAGACCGAAGGATACGGTGAGCTCGTTCTGCGTGAATCGGATCGCCAATAATTAACAAAAATGTAAGGTAGCTGTTAGTAATTGTAACATTAAGACGTCCAACAACTTAGTCTACCCGTGACCATGGATGCTGTAAAGGGTCCGAAACGTCGGGAATCAAATAATATCAATACAACGCGATAAAATCCGTAAAAAGTAGTTTTATTTCAATAACCTAAACCTAATATTTGGTGACCATTTATCCATTTTGGTGACGATTTATCCATTTTGGTAAGAATTTTGGTGATGGATTTACTAAACTTGGTTTCAATCTACGATATAATCTATAAAATATCACTAAATAGTATAGAAAAAGACGCTGTTGCTGCCTGTCCGTCCCTATGTATGCTTAAATCTTTAAAACTACGAAACGGATTTTGATTTTGAAGCGGTTTTTTTTAATAGATAGAGTGATTCGAGAGGAAGGTTTTAAGTTATTTAACATTACGCTACGACTCTTAGTAATGGGGCAACGCGGGTGAAACCGCGGGCGCGCCGCTAGTATATAATAAAATTGTATCAGGCCGATGTCTGTACATTATAGATATTGAAGAAAATCTAATATGGGGATAGGGGAAGTGAAGATCGAAGTGAAATTCCAAGTGATTATCAGTGCGACTTTAAGTGTGACAAGTGCTAGTGTAGTGACTGTTCTTGTGATTTCTGTGTGTTTGTATAGTTAATTAAAGTGAGTATTCACATACATACATACACTCACGCCTTTCTCCCACGGGTAGGCAGAAACTATAGACAGCCACTGGCTACGATTCTTGTCTATACTGTCCCACTACTGGGCACGGGTCTCCTCTCAGAATGAGAGGGATTAGGCTATAGTCCACCACGCTGGCCTAGTGCGGGTTGGCAGACTTCACACGTTATCGAGAAAATCTCTCAGGCACGCAGGTTTAACCTAACCTTTTTGAAGGATTTCGCTAATAAGATCAGCGTATGTATGTATCTTTGTTACATATAGAATTACTAGCTTCTGCCCGCGTCTTTGTCTGCGCGGACTTCAGGATTGAGTCCGACCTGGATAAAAAGTAGCCTGTGTTATTCCAGGCTATAATATATCTGTGTGCCAAATTTTATCCAAATTCGTTCAGCCGTTCTGGCGTGAAAGAGTAACAAACATCCATACAAACTTTCCTTTTTTTGATACCACTAAGGTGGCAAACAAGCATGAGCCCGATGGTAAGCGGTTACCGTAGCCTATGGACGCTTGCAAAACTAAGGGTATCCCCCCCAACGCGTTGTCGACCCTGTAAATTAAGGAGGAATAGTTGGGCTGACAGTATAGGAGACATGCTGCCATACATGATAGCGACGGTAACAAAACACCACCGGTCCCCCGCACTGCCAACACAACGCTTCCTCGCGGAGCTCTGGCGAGCTTGCTCTCCGTTACGAACACAACATAGCTCGGAGCAATGTTATTTGGCTACGATTTTCTGCAAGGTGGAGGTACTTCCCCAGTCGAGCAACTCCAATTATGCGTGGAATTATTCAATTCCACTATTTCTCACGTTTATAATATTAGTAAAGATATATTTCAATTTGTCGCGTCTATTAAATATCCTGTTAAATAATTAGGTACCTGCACAGTGCAGAGGTCATCGCTGGACTCGTCGCTGGTGGTGCCTATAAAGTCGAAGGTGAGGCAGTTGTGTGCGAGGCGCAGCAGCGAGGC
This sequence comes from Acronicta aceris, assembly GCA_910591435.1. Classification (NCBI taxonomy): domain Eukaryota; kingdom Metazoa; phylum Arthropoda; class Insecta; order Lepidoptera; family Noctuidae; genus Acronicta; species Acronicta aceris. The sequence goes on along the minus strand of OU342786.1, from coordinate 3,068,530 downwards.
GACCAGCGAGTGCTGCCTCTCATCGTTGAGCTCCACCGGCTTGCTGCGCATCGTGCCCAGCAGGGAACACGACAGCCGGAACATTTCGAACAGTTGCGTGTCCCTGGGGAAAAAAAAACATAATATGTAATTTTAATAGATTACATAAATACTTCTTAATAACATTAAATTTCAAATTTAAAACACCCCGCAGCATCAAGACATGGTTATCATGTTCATGCAATATCATTGAAGTAACAGGATACCAAATTTCAAATCGATCAAGGTAAGGTAAGAGACATTTATTTGCACAAACATGTGTAGATAATAGTAAATAGTTATAATGCATATCAAGGATGTAATGAGTTTAGAGATAGGATCAACATGTTTTACCGTGACAGGTGTACAAATACGGAAGCAGATCTGTAAAATCCCATCATGAACCAGAAAAGAGCTGATAATCCTCAAATGGCTGGCCAGATTTTCTTAAATCATAGCTAAGAACACTCTCGATCAAGACACCTTTCAGACAAAAAAAAACTGTAACAAAATATGTCCATTCGTTTGGGTGCTACGATGCAACAGACAGACACAAATAAACAGAAACTAAACCCCTCTTTTTCGTCGGAGATTAAAAATGGAACCCTATTTCCCTTAGTCACTCCATAACTTGAGAACGACTTTACCGATTTCATTCATCTTTTTTGACACATCATCACGCTACGACTCTTAGGAATGGGGCAACGCGGGTAAAACTACGGGCAGGTCGCTAGTATTAAGAGTCTTGCGCCGAATTGACCATATAAACATAATACCACAAAAAACGTAATCCAAACAGAATTTAATCAAATTGTGTTACTTATGTTATTTTTTAGTAAAGGAAAAATTCAATCGCGGGCAGGATTCGAACCTGCGTCTCCTGGTTAGATACACCTCTCTCTCGCTCTGACCGCTAAGCCACCGCGAACCCCACCCGCCTGATTGAAATTTGCCTTCACATTCTGAGTTTACGTCATAAGGTGACGTTACGAATTGAATTTTTCCTTTACTAAAAAATAACTTTATAATCTTAGCATGGAAAATGCAAAAAAATCACTAAAAGATAAATTGTGTTACTGTTCGGATTCGGATACCATTAATCTAAAACATTCTGTCTACTACTACTTCACTGCGAATAAACAACTGGAAAACCGATCGCAACTTCGTAAAATTATCAAGAATTATATTCACTTTATACGAAATGGTAGGATAGGGACCTAGATTAATGGTAGCCGAATCCGAATAATAACACAATTAGATTAAATTCTGTTTGAATTACGATAATACATATGTTACTCGCTAACAATGTAGCTTTATAATGGTATCCACGACACAGGCTTGCCTAGTGTGGATACCTCGATAAATCCTAATTTTTCAATTACCCACCATTGTGTAGAACGCTATGTAACGCCATTTTATTATGTAGCTTGTTTTTGGTGAAATAAATCATTTGTATTGGCAATAGGCTCGCCCCCTATTACATGGGACCTAAACATACCGGCGAACTGTGGGTGTACATTAGTACGCCTCTGCCTAACCCTTCGGGGAATAAAGGCGTGATGGTATGTAAATGATTTGTATTTGATTTTTAACATCGGTTTTTTTATGGGATAGGAGGGCAAACGAGCAGACGGATCACTGATTACCGCCGCCCATGGACACCCGCAACACCAGAGGAGTCACGAGTGCGTTGCCGACCTTTTAAAAGGGGATTGGGCCTCCGGTAACCTCACTCACTCGGCGAAACACAACGTAAGCGTTGTTTGACGCCGGTTTTCTGTGACAAACCAAACTCACTTTCGCATTAATCATAGTTAGGATTACTTTTGTAGGGACAATTCAGTGCGCCAGACTCTTAATATGAAATATGGTATACCTGAACGAAGACGCGATCTTCCTGTGCTTGGCGAGGGAGCGGTTAGCGTCGGCTTCCGACACCTGGTTCATTTCCACCACCAGCTGCGACAGGAGCTGAACGCCTATCGTGCATAACTCTTGACTCTGTCAACAATTGACAACATTTCAAAATTATTAAGCAATCAAATCAAAGATACTGTTTCATTCTTTTCCTATCCTGAGTTCCAAAAATTTTTTTTTCATATTTCGCTTTTCCCAACCCGAAAAAAACATTAAAAAATAATCTAACAATTGTTCAGGAAATAAAATTTACTGTTTTAAATAGGGGGATAATACGAAAGATAAGGCCAAATTCTACATGAAAAAATAAAAAAATACTGTGATACAGGAAAAGGGGATTCGAGCAGATGATTAAGGGCCTTAGGATTTAGGATTGATAGAATAAAAAATATGTAAACATCAATTATTTATTTAAAAGAGTATCTATGGAGTTTCTTGCCGGCTCTTCTCCTAGACCTACTATTTGGAACCGTGCATGTAGTTTTGACATTTCAAAAGTACCTGTATATGGTCTAATTGAAATAAAAAAAATTGAGTTTGAGTTTGAGGATGTATTTTTTTCAATGCCACAATAACACTAAGGAAAAATAAATCTTATCTAAAACGAACGTGTAGTGGGAAGACTCCTTTTATATTATGACTAGCTTCTGCCAGCGACTTAGTCTGCGTAGACTTCAGAATTGGGTCAGACCTGGATAAAAAGTAAGCCTATGTGTTATTCCAGGCTATAATCTATCTCTGTACCAAATTTCATCCAGATCCGTTCAGCCGTTCTGGCGTGAAAAAGGAACAAACATCCAAACATTCATACTCACAAACTTTCACGTTTTTAATATTAGTGAGGATAAGGATTGTATTCCCACAAACACGTGTTAAAAGTTCAGAGAAAAGGTCCCATTATTATTAACTGTATTATTTTATGCCAAGGATGGCAGAAAGAAATAGCTTCAATATTCAAAGTTGTACAATTCTTACCCTAAGAAAGTTGGTGATGTCATTAATAACGTTATGGAAGACGTATTCTTCCTTGATCATGTCGAACCAGCTCAGCTTGGTGATGCGCGCGAACAACGACACCAGCGACTGCGAAAAATAAATACAATGTTAGAAAATAACATACCATCACGCCTGTATTGAAGTGTTAAGGGTCCGGCGGAACTTGAATTGCCCACAAAAACGTAATACTGAAATAAATCGTAATCCATACAATATTCTATCAAATTATGTTGTTATACCGATTTAGATACCGTTAATCTAGGTTCCTACGATACTATTTCGTCTACTACTACTTCACTGGAAATAAAAGATTGGAAAATCGTTCCAAACTTGGTAATTTAAAAAAAAAATGCATTCGATTAGATTTATTTCTAGTGAAGTATTTAGGACAAAATAGTGGCGTAGCGTAGGAACCTAGATTAACGGTATCGGAATCCGAATAATAACACAATTTCATTAAATTGTGTTTGTATTACGATTTATTTCGGTATTACGTTAGTAAGAGAAATTCGGTCCGCCGGACTTTTAAGCAGAGATATAAAAATGAAAAATCTTTTATGTGACCAGCGCAGAAATGCAATTTTTGATAACTTTGACAAGTTTGGAACGATTTTCGGGTCTTTTATTTTCAGTGAAGTAGTAGCAGATGAAATAGGACCGTAGGAACCTAGATTAACAGTATCTAAATCTGAATAATAACATAATTTGATAGAATATTGTCTAGATTACGATTTATTTCGGTATTACGTTTTTGTGGGCAATTCAAGCTCCGCCGGACCCTTAAGCACATTTGTCTGTTACGATTATTAAAGTAACATTTAAGCTATACCATTAGCAAATAGGTACAAAATAGCAAAGCAAAGGGACAGGGTGACGTTCTAGGCGTGTGCACAAGTCGACCCCAGGGCACGAAGTAGGGATGAGACCTATTTACTTTACTAGGTTTTAAAACCGGAGCTTCGCGTCGATGTAGCGCGCCGTAGTACCAACGAGAAATACTTGCAAGTATGAAGTATTTTTAGTTCCGCGAGGGAACAGCACCAGAATTAAACTTGCATGGAAAACGGGTTTAGATCATTATGTATAATATCGTATTTGCAAAAAAAATACTGAACTTCTGAGTATATTTTTCGCAAACACAATTTTCCTCCTTATTCACAAGACAATACGGATTAATTTCCTATGGAAGTATTTTCAGGTCACTGGGCTCGCCGCACTGGCTGCGGTGCCGCGCCGGCCGTACGCAGAATTAAAAAGACTTGCATAGAAAATCGATCCTTATCACCATTGAATACAAGGCGCATAATCGTATATTTGCAAAACAATAATAGTTTGAACTTCCCAGTATTTTTTACACAAATACAATTATGCTTCTTATTTATAAGACTACACGGATCGATTTCCTATGGAAGTATTTTCAACTGTCGAGGGTTCGCCTCGTTACGGAGCCGCGCCTTACGCCGCGGGGCGGGCCTTGGCCATATACTTTCAAGTATTTTGATACTTGGTTTTCGATCCTGGTCGATCTAATTATGCAAGTATATCTCATTGAATGCGAAGTGTGTCTGCTCAGCTCTCAGCTTCACCGCCGCTGTTCGTGCCCCCTCTAACTGACGTCACTAATTTTGATACTATTTAGTGCCACCAGGCGACGCTGCCCTCGATTAGTCAGCAGACCTATCTAATCATGACTGGCGCCGACACTTTGCTTCTCTTAAAAAATAATATAACGCTATAAAATCTTCGTCATCTTAGTAATCGCCATAAAATAAATGCGGCGCGTCTGTATGGGAGGATGTACGAATTACGCAAAAATTGCAGCAAATGTCTGCCTACCCCTGTGGTAGAAAGGCGTGAGTGTATGTATGTATATAAAATAAATATTAGTTACCTGCACGACGAAATTGGCCAGCTTTGGCCGGCTAGCCAGATAATTGAGGACATAGTTCCTGATGTCCAGACGTTGCTGAATAGACAGGCTGGCCGTAGACCTAGTAAAAACGATCATCATCATTATTATATCAGCCAAAAGACGTCCAATGCTGAACAAAGGCCTCCCCCAAAGACTTCCACAGTAACCGGTTATATGCCGCCTGCATCCAACGACTCCCAGCGACCTTTACCAGGTCGTCCGACCATTTCAACGTGGATTAGGATTACTAGGATTTTCTCGTGGATTAGGAGCACTAGGATTTTCTCCTGTAGCGTAGGTGAGTTTACAAACACGTTCTCACATACATCATTAATAATTGATACGCGCATGAAATCTAGATGGTGAAAAAATAAGCCGGACAAGTGCGAGTCGGACTCGCCGAACGGAGGGTTCCGTACAAATTTGTAGGTACTATCAGCCAACTCCATATCTAGCCAATTTGAAAACAAAATCCCGTGCACACAGTGATGTTGGCTTTTAGGAATTAAATAATATAAATATGACGGGATAAAATCCATAAAAAGTAGTTTAATTTCAATATTTTTCTTTTTATAACGATTTGATAAGATATCGACTTCATAAAAAGGACGATGCTATTGGTTAATATGCGTAGGTAAGGACTGGTATAGTAGCCGAGGCTGCAAGCAAATATAGCCCTTACGGTGGCTAGATATGGTGTTGGCCGATAGTACATAATATTATAATTAATTACAAATGTATAGTTTTCAGATTTTTCCCTATACTTGTTGTATAAGACGGTATTACTTGCCAAATTTCATAGTTCTAGGTCAACGGAACGTTCCTTTTGAGTGTCGAAACAAACTGCCGTTTTCACATTAAGTTAGAAGTTTGATTCTTTACAGCTTCAGAGAACTGTAGACCTGAATATATGATTTTAATTTCAAATTGATACATCTACGCTTTCCCGAGATAAAGGGTCTTGACAGACGGACGGACAACAAAGTGATACTACTTCGCACGCCAACTCTCCACTAGTTCGGGCTCTTTCTTTACTTAATGATCTTCTGACATCATCACCGGAGTGTGACTTGTTTGCAATGGGATGGATGGATGTGTGTTGAGAATGCTTAAAATTTTGTAAGATGGATAAGAGGTAAAATGTATTGTATTTTTTTTTATATATATAATTATAGTCTTGTTTTGTGTATACCTACTTATTTTATTATTGTGATTTTAAACGCTGCAACGTTTTGGTGTAACTGTAAAGTTGTATGTGTATAATCTATACTTATAATAAATCTGTAGAGGTCAATTCTGTACATGAAATATATTTCCAAAATAACTATCAGCGGGTGATTAGTGATCGATACTGACGCCAAAAATGAAATCACTAAAATTTTTGTCCGTCTGTCTGTCTGTATGTTCGTTATAGAAACAAAAACCACTCGACGGATTTCAACGAAACTTGGTACAATTGTTCTTCATACTCCTGGGCAGGTTATAGTATACTTTTTCACGCTACGATCAATAGGAGCAGAGCAGTGAAGGGAAATGTTGGGAAAATGAGTGATTCATAAGAAAGGTTTCAAGCTATAAAACATCACGCTACAACCCTTAGGAACGGGGCAACGCAGGTGAAACCGCGGGCGAAAAACTAGGGAACAAAGTAACTATTCCACCCGGACGAAATCGCTGGCAAAAGCTAGTTGTAAATAAATAAAGAAAAATAAGGGTTACGTTTTTTTTCCTTCTCGATGCCGAGCCTCAGCCCCTTTGTCAGTTACCTGCTAATCAGCTTAGCGAGTGTCGTTGCGGCGAGCAGCTGAGAATAGCTGGAGTCTGCGCGCTCCAGCAACGCCTGGCATTTGCTCAATGTGTCTGGAGACTCCTGTAACATAAATATAAACATATAATCCTAGGATGCCTCATTAGTCCAGTGGTCCCAAGCGCGACTGCTACGCTAGAGGTCCTGGGTTCGATCCCCAAGTCGAGCAAAGTGTTATTGAGTTTTTCTATGAAATTCTCAGTAGCAGCTCGGAGTCTGGATTTGTGCCCGGTTAATGGCAATAGGCTCGCCCCCTATTACATGGGACCTTAACATACCAGGCGAACTGTGGGTGTACATTAATACGCCTAACCCTTCGGGGAGTACAGGCGTGATGGTATGTTATGTATACCAGGATAGGGCATTTCAATAAACCTCTCTTTGTTATAGGTGTCACAGACAGCCCCCTGTGCAGAGCCTGCCTGGGGGACGAAGAGACAGCGGCCTATGTGCTCCTACATTGTCCTGGGGTCGCCGGATACAAGACAAAGTACCTCGGTAAACCGAGTACTCTTGGTCAGTTCTTACTTGCTGTGGCAATCCCTTTCTTTCTATATAACTACTAAATATAACACCTACTTATACTGAATAAATCATCTTACACATCAAATTGCATAATTGTCAAACTATTTAAAACAAAGTTGTAAAGATTAGTATTGTAATCATGTTTTTTTTTAAAAGAGTATCTATGGAGTTTCTTGCCGGCTCTTCTCCACAAGACCCACTTTTTGGAACCGTGCAATTAGTTTGACTTTTCAAAAGTACCTACCTTTTTAATGGTCTAATTGAAATAAATAATTTTGACTTTGACTTTGACTTTGACTCTTCGAGAGATCGCCAGCGACATTAATCGCTTGCTGGCCTTTCTTGAGGAGTTGTGGTTGCTCGAGTAACATATCTTCTTCCACCCGCACGCAAAATACGGGCTTTATCGTGGAGTCGCGGAAAACAGCCCGCTATACCTATACCTATATAGTAGGCTAGTATTTTTTTTTTATGTGATAGGAGGGCAAACGAGCAGACGGATCACCTGAGGGTAAACGATTACCGCCGCCCATGGCCACCCGCAACACCAAAAGAGGAGTCACAAGTGCGTTGCCGACCTTTAAAAGAGGATTGGGCCTCCGGTAACCTCACTCACTCGGCGAAACACAACGTAAGCGTTGTTTTACGCCGGTTTTCTGTGAGGCCGTGGTATCACTCCGGTCGAGCCGGCCCATTCGTGCCGAAGCATGGCTCTCCCACGATAAAAATATTTTATCGTGATATTTTATTAGGATATGATCCTGTAGTGATAGTTGTGATTGTTTATTTATTATTTATTTATTCATTGATTACTAACAGCAAGTACGTACAAGGTACATAACATACCAACATCAAGGTTTAGGTAGAGGTGTACTAATGTACACACACTGTTCGCCGGTATGTTTTAGGTCCCATGTAATAGAGGGCGAGCCTATTGCCATTAACCGGGCACAAATCCAGACTCCCGAGCTGCTACTGAGAATTTCATAGAAAAACCCAATAATACTTTGCTCGACGTCGGGATCGAACTCAGGATCTTTAGCGTAGCAGTCGAGCTTAGGACCACTAGACTAACGAGGCAGTCAAAAACTTAACAAGGTACTTAATGTCTATATAGACATACATACATACACTCACGCCTTTCTCCCACAGGGGTAGGCAGAAACTATAGACCGCCACTTGCTACGATTCTTGCATACTTCTTTTGCTTCTTCCACATTCATACATCTTCTCATACCTACATACACGCCGGTTGCGAGTGCTACGCACCTGACCTTTTTGAAGGATTTCGCCAATAAGATCGCCGTATGTCCTTCTACGGCGACCTCTACCGGCGCTGCCGCTGACATTCATCTTAAATTCCTTTCGTTAATCGTCTTTCATTCATTCTTTCAACATGTCCAAACCATCTCAGCATATTATGTTGAATATGTCACTACACCATCTTTCTAGAATAATCAACCCATTATACTGTCCCACTGCTGGGCATGGGCCTCCTCGAATGAGATTGATAGGCTATAGTCCACCACGCTAGCCTAGTGCGGGTTGGCAGACTTCACACGCCATCGAGAAAATCTCTCAGGCATACAGGTTTCCTCTCGATGTTTTCCTTCACCGTTTAAGCGCGTGATAATTAACTATTTAATATGCACATGACTTCGAAAAGTCAGAGGTTGTTGCCTTGGGTTCAAACTCGAGACCTATGACTTGGCAGTTGAATGGTCATACCACTAGGCTATCACTGCTTTTACATTATAATCATCTAATTGGATACATACCTGAAAGCCAACAACTGCCTTCTCAGCCTGGTCCCTGAGGAGCGGATCCTGGGACTCATACAGCTGTTTGCATAACAACTCTATTTGTATCACCTCCTGGAATAAAAATAATTATTCAGTGTCTTTCTCTATCTCTTTAAAAAAAAACATTGCCCCATAACTAGAGCTTTCTCATTGATGTGTTGACAAACACAAATCTTCACATTTACAAATGCCAAAACCTGAAATGATTATGTATATGCAACTGAACAAATTTTTCCAGGAAGTGACTATGTGCTCAGTGGCAATTTAAAATGCATGTTATTTTTGTAAGATCTTTTTTTTAAACATTGCCAAACACTAGGATTGTCTTCTGTATTGTGGTTGCAGTTGCAGTGATCCAGTTTTTGAGATCAGTAAGTTAAGAAAAGAGTTATTGGGTCAACCTATTTACTCTCCCACTGCTGCTGGCACAGTTTAGTTACACAGGGTTAGGCTATAGTCCACTACACTGGCCTAGTGTGGGTTGGCAGACTTTTTTTATACACCACTAAAGTGGCAAGGATACGGCCTGCCTGATGGTAAGTGGTTACCATAACCTATGGATGCTTGCAACACCAGGGGGGTCACTCGGGGCATTGCCGACACTTTAAAAATCTTTTCACACCCTTTGTGATGAACCCCATGCTGTAGTCCTTTGGGAAAACCTCGGCGGGGAGCTGATTCCTCAGCCTGAGTGTTTGTGGGAGGAAATTCCTCTGGAATCGCACAGTATAAGACCAGAGTTTACACACTGTCAACAAAATATTTCACAAATCTAGATATGTTGATGAAAGGAAACATTTCATGTTGTGCTACATGCATTGACTTTTAAGGTGAAATGATCTGTAACCAAGTTTTTAAAAGAAGCTAGTGAGTGTGCTTGTCGCACTGATACAAGCAAAACATTCCACAGAAGAATAGCTTGAACCGTATAGGATTTGTGGAAAAATACAGTGGAATGCGGAAGCATGGACAGTCTCAAATTCTCTACTGACCTTAAACATCTTGAATGTGTATCATTAAGGAACTGGAAACGTTCTTTGAGATAGGATAGGGTTGCAGGATTAAACAGAATAAACAACAACAACATGAACATATAGCAAAATGTAGGTTAAAGTGGTACACCTCTGCCTAAGCCTTCTTGATCTACAGATGAGATGGCATATTTATGTTTGCAGTGTGAAAGCTATTTTGCTTTTTTATATTAAATATAGCATAAATGTATTTAGGTCCAGAAAGTCACCTTATGGGTGGGGGGCGGTTCAATAAGGCTTTGCTTTAATATTGGAAACTATACATAAATACAATTTTGCAACATTTCAAAATTACAAAGAACTGGTATCTTGTCCTTCTAAATAAAAAAAAACACTGAATATAATGCAATAAAACCTCAAAATTATGCATAGCTACTGTTAGAGAATCTAACTGTAGTAACATTAAAGTTTTTAAAAGTGGAACACTGAAAAATTGCAAAACGCACTAGGGGGGCAGAACAAAAATTACCATCTAATTTTGATTACATTTCAAGGATATGTATGTAAACATCGCAGTATAACCAAAGCGCCGGTAAAACCATAGAATTATCTACTGCCAAACGTTCAACAGACATAATTTTATTTAATGAATTGCTGAAATAACTTTTATTAAGAGAAATTATCACTGAGATTAGGACTTCGCGGCCTAAACACCAGAGAAATGGGTCCAAAACACTGACATTTGCGGCGGCATTTAAAAAACTGATCACTATATTTATTTGTTGAATTCTAGAGACCTGTTAAATATATTATTCAAAGTCAATTCATTTAAAATCGTATAAAAATCATAATATTTTGGTTCTCACCTGTTCTTCAGCCATCTTTGTTATTTTCTTGCATTTGAAATGACGTTTCGTTACAAGACAGTGAATCAAAGTTGAAGTTAGAACAGAACACACCTTCTATTGAGGTACACTGTATTGCACGCTGTATTGCATATTATTGATAATATTATAGAATTGCACGGGTGATATTTAAAAAAAAATACTGTAATTACAATACTCCAATTACTCTCGAATAGAAATGACTTTATGATCTTTGAATATTTTGAGTTTTGAAAACTTCAATATTGTGAATGTACTAATTATATAGCTTGCAATGAAACGTTGCCGAGATAGTGAAACTCTGAAACTAGTGTGAAATAAAATAATGTCACGTTCTTATTTCGTTTTTAATGCGTTCAGTTCTTCCTTGATAATTTTTTTTAAATTTTAAAATGGGCTTATTACATGAAATATAATGTTAATAAATACCTAACCTAACCTAGCCTAATACTAGCTACTCAGGCAATGTAATTGATTATTATTTTGGTCTTGTGATATAGTTTTGACCTAAATCCAACTTTAATGGATATACCTACCTACATATTCTCACAAAATAATATTTGCTGAAATATGAAATATAAATATTAAATATGAAATATATAAATATTAAACTTGTCAAAGTAAAATATTGCCCCTGTAAAATTTTCTCTGGTAGGTACCTACCTACCATCGTAGGTGCGTTTACACAAACACCCAGCCCCGCAAGTGACAAATTAGGTATCCTCTATAGGTAGATCATAGAAATAGTTCAGTGCGAAGATCGAACCCACAATTCAACAATTGAAATAAGAGTAGGGATCCTATTAAAACTTCAATTATGTCCACCCGTGCGAAGCCGGGGCGGACCGCTAGTTACTAATATTCTTGTTAACCCCTCGTCCTAAGCTAAATGCGGGTTCGGGGTAATTGTGGGTTCACGTCGTTAGTGCAATAAAATCGCCACAAGTCCGATGCCCTAGCCATTAGGCTATCGCCGCTTCACACTTACTGATTGACATTCACGTAGGGGCAAGAAAAACACAAATTAGGCGCCCTCCCCCCTTCAATCTCCCCATTAGTACTTATAAACTCAAATCTTTACAAACTTTTTCGTGAAACTCCATTTTTGGCAGATATTGCTGGCAGCGTAAACTCAGAAGACAAAAAAGGAATACGTCGACCGAGCGTCGAACAATCATTAAAACACAATCAGAACAAAAGCAAATCCCTACTGTCAAATTTTGATCAGAATTCAGAAAAATGTAATAAATTTACTGCACCCTTTCAAAATTTACGTATTTCTACGCGATGATGTTATTAACTACAGTATCAAAAATAAAGAAGGTGTGGACTGGCGCCTTCGTACCTCGTCTCCTGAGGGGAGATCAACGGTGTACACCAGGCAAGTTTAAAATATGTATGTTTTAATTTAACATCTACATAAATCGTTTGACCCGCCTTCCGAGATGACAAACTCGATTCTTTAGCTAAAAGTGGCATAGCTCAAACTTTGAGTATGCTCGAGCCTTTTTCCGCCTGACCCTAAGCTTAACCTAATAACTGTTCAAAATTTTAATTGTCCCTACAACCGTGCATAAGCCTCCTCTCAGAATGATAAGACTTCGGTGGTCCCTACAACTTTTTTTGCAACTGGTAGAACTGGGATGGGCCGAATATAGGTTTTACCGAATATTCGGTACCTACGAATATTTGGCCAAATACTGCGCCAAGTTGGGTGCTAAAATGGGGCAACTTGTACGTGTGCTGTAGGTATACTTTTGACATAAAATATACCTACAAATACTTACAAATAACACCTAGGTACTATTTTTCTCCGCTAGGCTGACACTAAATTTATTTTAACGTTCCACCTCTAAGGCGACTCTCTGACCAAACTAGCTACACTATCCATTTTAATCAAATTTCGACCTTTTTACAGTGTCCAGGGGCGGCACTAAGGTTAAATCCGGCATTGACACAACCCTAGCCCCAACATGTCGCACAAGTTTTTATAAATCTAACATTACGTAAAACAATAACGGATGATTTTAATTCAGTAAGGCAATTGACCTAACCGCATACATTAAAAGCGTCTCGTGTACGCTATAAAATACTGGGAATAAAAAACTAGCAGATGAACCAGGAAAAATGGCGGAAAAAGCCTCCGAGGAAGATGAGAAATTTAACCCAAACATTTTATTAATTTATACATGTTTAAAATCAAACTCATGGCTTTTTTCGCTATTTTTTCAGTTTCCAATGCTGTGCTAAGGAAAGCACACAAAAGTACAAATACTTCAGACGACAGTGAAGACGACAAGAAAAAGAAAAAACATGGGACTAACTATGAATATATATTTATGGCAAGAAAAGAGCCCCAGTTAGAGAGAGAAATCAATACAAATGGTGGAGACAATGTACTAACTAATAAGACCAAAAATATAATAGAAGACACCATCTCACCAGTTGTTTCGCCGCCAGTACTGACAAAGGAGACTCAAGTCGAAAAATGCCAGAGACTTATAGAGCAAGCCTTTGGCAAGCCCAAACATAAGAAGCAAGTCATAGATGTCGACGAGGAAGACGAAGTGAAATTGAAATTCGAAGAAGAAACTAAACCAAGAGAGACTCAAGTCGAAAAATGTCAGAGAATAATAGAAAAAGCATTTGGTAGACAAAAACCGAAGAAGCAAGTCGTTGAAGAGCCATATTATTGCACGGACGTCGACATTGATCAAACAAGACGTGAAATTAGAGAAGCTCAAGAAGCAAAATTAGATGATGATAGTTCGGTAGATAAACCAGTTATCGACGATAGGGTACAATTTGGCGTATATAGAAAGAGTCGTGTCGAGTCGTCTAAAAAAGATATCTTAATACTCCCCTTAGAAGCTCAAAATGTCACAAATGATGAGGCAACATTACAATCGACAGCTAAAAAAGGTGGCACGAAGGAACCAGCAACAATTACAGATCATTTTGATGATTTAAATCTAATGCAACGGACGTTGAATATTTATCTGGCTGCTGGCAAAGAGAATGATGATAACATGACAGAAAATACTCTGCAACATGAAAAACAGAATTTAATCCGGACTGATGGAAAAATTGAAGAAGCAGAAGATGCACTAAACCCCACTACCAGCAAAGAGAACCAACATTTTATGTATTATGATAGTGTGGATGACACATTACCCCTTAAACAATGTGTACTTGAAGGAGATATAGATAAATATGTTCAAAAACAAGAAAAAATGGAAGACAAGTTATTTTGTGATATGGAACATATGTACGAAAATCCCGGAAGCCTAACTGAAGATAACGAAATTTTTAAAAAGTCTGAAACCATTCGTGTTAAAGGACAAACTGTTAAATTCAACTCAGACGTATTTAATGAATTGAAGCCATTTTCATTTATACAATATCCACCATATCCATGTCCACCGTTGATCTCTAGAAATGTTTATAGCAGAAATTATTGGCTCCAAGAACTTGAAGAACGTAAATCTGAAATTACTTCTAAAGAAAATGTCGAAACGTATGATCAAAATGAAGAACAAATTGAAAAGAATTTGGATAATGAATGGATTTTAATAAAAGATAAGAAAACTCCTCAAGTGCGACTTCAATCTGCGACCACTGCAAAAGATACTGAGGAACAATTAACTCAAAAAATTGAACATATAGACGAAACCCCGTTGGTTGAAGCTCATAAACCTAAAATTGAAGGGTTCAACGTTATCCCGAGGGTTTTAGGAGAAATGGATCCTTCGTTCGATAGCTACACTGATAAAAAAACGGACAAACAACAAACTGGTACAATTTCTAGAGTATATCCGACCAGCTATGACGAAGTAGCAAAGCGTTGTCTGGATACACCGACTGGAAAGATTGATGAAATATTGCTAAAAGAAATAGAAAGACTTGAAATTCCCAGCCGAAGAGACAGTAGCTCTCTCTCACCAGTCGTAGAGGACGATCTAGTCCAAATAGCCGTACAAAAGAAACAACCAAAGCACGCTACTGAAAAAAAAGGTTTGGAATTAGAGAGTCAGGTATATGAAAGAGCCATAGATAAGCTATTTGTACCGAGAAATATATACTCGGAACGTCAAACCGTCAAATGTAATAAAGAACCACAACTAGAAACTAATTATGAAGTTATAAGCCCAAAACCAAAATTTGTTATACATCCACATCAAGTTCTCATAGACCCATTCGATAAAAAGACGATAGGTCAAGACACGGAAGAGTATGATGGCGAAAATTTCTATGATCCCACTCTCGCATACGTCTACGAACCTGAAAAGAAAAAAGGAACATCCTTACTAGGCAAAGCAAATTCTCCAATAAACAAATCAAATTCTGTTGTAAATAAACCAAAAGTAAATAAAACTTCAGACCAATATGATGACATCGATATGCAAGAAACGCATAAAGTTTACAGTAAAAGGATTGACAAGACTCCTTCCTCTGAAGCAAGAAAAATGATGACAAATAATAACAAACGGGGCGAAGAGCAGTCAAACCCAAGAGATAGTAAATATGAGCATGACTTTACTTCTTCAGCCGTTGACAAAACACCACCATTTAGTCCAAATAAAACATGTGGGACACATAACATGTGGTATGGACAACAGTTCAGCCCTCATTTACCAAACTATATTCAAGAAAGAATGGCTACAATGCCAGGCGGGACACATAACAGTAAAGCAACGCAAGGTACACCGGAGAAATTATATTTAAACTACAACAGAGCACATGAAGGTAGTACATATGCGCAAGATTTTACTTCTTCAGCCGTAGACAAAACACCACCATTTAATCCAAATAAAACATGGAGGACACATAACATGTGGTATGGAAAACAGTTCAGCCCTCAATCACAAAACTATATTCATGAAAGAATGGCTACAATGCCAGGCGGGGCACCTAACAAGGCACATGAAGGTTACCCAAATACCATGGGCTCAACTTCACGTTTCTACATGTCTGATGGCACTTTGGATAAATTTACGCACTTGCGCCACAACGTGGAACATATTAAACGGACTAATATGAAAATATCAGACGGTTTATGGGATGAACAATCATTAGAAGAACACTTTGTTGCACCAGAGCTAAAAACTTCAAAAGTAAATAGAAAATGGAACCAAGAGCACGTACAGTGTGATGGTTCTTTGACGTGTAACGCAACCCATTTCTATCCACCTCCAAGATCTCAATGGAACCAAGGTCACATGCAACCTGAACATTCTTGTAACAGCAACGCAGCCAATCAATCGCCAAGACCTCAAGTGGAGGCTGGTGAAAGTTGTCGTATAGTAGAATCCGAATCTAAATATGAACAGGAACAGGAAGTATTTCCTAAATGCCAATTGGACATGCCACACGAGGAAACAGGTTACGAAGAGAAAATGAAGAAAGTAGCCAGCTTCTTACAGGCAGACGCCATTAGGGAATCTACGAAGATGGATACCATAGCCATGAATTCGGCGAACTTACATGCAGCGGGCATACCAGTTGCGAGCATACCTGAAACTCTTAATAATCTACCTAAATTAAACGAGGCTGTATCTCTGACCGAACTTTTACGTCGGGTCCGAGAAAGGAGTAGAATTATCGATTGCAAGAATGATCTCAAAGCGTTAGGAATTGAAGTTGATCCGATTGAAGGGAAGTGCGGTGGAAAGGCCCCCCGTTGTTCACCACTGCCACCCCGAGCTCAGCCAATGAACCCCCTCCCACATCCGAGCTTCGGCTTACCTCAGCTAAAGCCACGCCCGCCCGCCTGCAAACCAAAGAGAAAGCCCCGATCGAACAAATGTTCCAGCTGCGAAATGGATATGTCCCTCGGGTTACGGCTCGGACCCCAGGTCGCGCAAGTCCCCATTGTCTGTTCTGAAATGGTGTGTGAAATGAACGTAGCTGGTGCGATGGAGGTTAGTCTGTCCAGATCAAGCGCAGATTTGACTGATGATATTATAGATCGCTTGCAAGCTTTGGGCAAGATTCTAGGTGGGGCTTTACGTCAGGGAAAAACTGACGTATTAGAGAGTGCAGTGGTGAAACACCGACGAGGTTCTAAGGTTATGTTAGCAAAAGACTATAAGCCGTGGGCCCCGATACCTTCGTGGCCTACACCGAAAAAACAGAAGCCTAAAGATCCGGTTTGTTCTCCGGGGTGCAAGGTCTTCCCGCCGACTCGCGCGACATTAGATCCCCCTTGTGATCCACAACCATGTCAAGGTTTCCCCAAAAAATCGTTTGCTGTATTGGACTGCTTCGCTGTTTCTCTTGGTGAAAATAAAGTATACGATCTTGGAGAGTTTTGATGTATTTTTTTGGTAAACGGCCAAATTAAATTGCTCTGTTTAAATGTTGTTTTAATTTAGCAATTCGTGCATAAATCACTATACTTCAGTCTGTCTATAAGTACCCCTAGGTACGAGGCGCTACTGCACTCTAGAAGGTTCCGTTCTCTCTATAGGTATCCACACCATTCCAAGCATTCTAATATCTGGGAAAATGAGACGACTTCCACAATCACAACGTGCACAAACCTTTCCAGTGCCTTTAAGGTGTGTGCGTAAGCATTGAGGGTCCTAATCGTGAATCGAAAAACTACTGTTATATAGATTTAGTAGAAGTTGTAAAACAATTGTAGAACCGATTTAAAAATTTGTAGAATATAATAAAATTTACAAAAATATAGCCCCATAAATGGGGTCCCTCAATCCTTACTCAAGGGTACCTATTTTTTGGTGAACCACTGCAAGTAGAAGCTAAATGTAATAAATACTCATATTTTAGTAGAAATGCAGATAAACATTTACCAAAACATTCATCAAGAATAATAAACATTCCAAACTTTTACAAATGTTTTAAATGGGTCCCTCAATCCTTACTGTATGGATTGAGGGTCATGGTGTTTTGTGAGAAAGTGGCTGTGTGTACGAAATTTATTTTTGCATCTAGATTTAGTAGAAGTCGTCTAATAATTTGTAAAAAACAAATGTCTGGAATACATCACGGTTTAAAAATTATAGAGCAGCTCTAGAAAGTAAGTCCCTCAATCCTTATGCCTACAAAAAATCACTTGATCGTAGCTCACTAGGTACTGTAAATATATAATTAACTACGAATATAAATTTTAGTAGTAATTTTCTACTAAAAGTTTATACAGTTATTTGACTAGAAAGTTCGATATTCATCAAAATATTAACATCAATATTATTCCTAGAACTAAATATGTGTAGGGTGACCAAAATTAAACAATGATGTAGGATTGATTTCTTTATTTGGATGGGTTTTTATTATGAAAGAAAAATTAAAAAAGTTAAGAAAACTTAACGGCCATATTAACTTTTCTACCCGTACTATAACCTTGTTTTAACCTTTTCTCCTTTTATAACCTTATGGCGTTTGACCTATCTGCTAGTTGTGTGACAGTTAGCGCAATTGACAGTATGCGCGCTGCAAATATCGTTTATATAGATGCGTCGGTCCGAATTATATTGATAAAATGATTAAAATGGCTTCACACTTTTTCTGTTTGCCCGTGAACTAGTGGAAACTTGACTGAGGCTTCGATGAAGTTTAGGAGTGAACGCAAAAGTCGCGATTTTCAATTTTATATCATTTGCCTACACTCGCACACGTTTACGAACACTTAATGGTTAACTATTGACTATAATCACATATTAACCTTCGGAAAAACACAAGTTTTTGAAAATAATATAAAACTGCATTTTATTTGCAATGCATTTTATTTGCGTTTTATTTGCAATGCATATAAACAAAGTAGCTTAGCGTACAAAGCACGACAATGAGTTTAATGCCTGGCGTTCAAAAGGTTAATAAAAACCCATCCAAATAAAGAAATCAATCCTACATAATTGTTTAATTTTGGTCACCCTACACATATTTAGTTCTAGCAATAATTGATAAGTTAATATTTTGATGAATATCGAACTTTCTAGTCAAATAACTGTATAAACTTTTAGTAGAAAATTACTACTAAAATTTATATTCGTAGTTAATTATATATTTACAGTACCTAGTGAGCTACGATCAAGTGTTTTTTTGTAGGCATAAGGATTGAGGGACTTACTTTCTAGAGCTATAATTCTTAAACCGTGATGTATTCCAGACATTTTTGTTTTTTACAAATTATTAGACGACTTCTACTAAATCTAACTACTAATAAAGCGATGCGCGGTTATAGATGGGTTTCTGCCCAGGCATTTTGGGCGAAAAAAATAAATGCCCTTGCATAAACCCATCTATATAGATGGTTTTCCGCCCAGGCATTTTGGGCGAAAAAAATAAATGCCCTGGTATAAACCCATCTCTATGCGCGATCGCGACCCGCGTTTACAAGACCCCCTCCAGCCAAATTCGTTACGTAATACTTGAACGCTCCCTTGGTTCTGCCTTCTGCGCCTATTATAACAAGATTATTATTATATTTTATTATAAATCTGGGCCAAAAAAATAATCTTATTGCAACCCCCGAATTGGCTTGTTCCGGACTCATACCGAAAATTAATCCCAAATTGAAATTGCTGTCAAAAAATTATTAATTCACACCGCTTTAAAATAATGTCTTATCTCATACCACTTTTGTAAGTGTCAAAAAGTATGGTTAGAATAATAAGAACATTCTTCTATTAACCGACTTTAAAAAAGGAGGTAAACAATTCGACTCGTATGTTGCACAATATTCGTACAAAATTATGTTAGTCTATGTGGGCTTTTAAACAAGTGTAGGTATGTATATGTACTTATGTACCTTTATTCATGTATTTCTCAGTAACAAGAAATTGAATTGCAATAATTCTTTTTACCCGACTACGAAAAAAGTAAGGGTAATGAGTTTAACAGTCTAACGTATGTATGTATGTATCGTATGGATGTTCGATCCTAGCTCAAAAATATCAGATTTTAGCAAATGAGGTGTCGATTGATTCGTCTTTGCAGTAAGATCATTATAGGCTATGAATTTTTGAAAAAACATGACAATATAGCCGGAAAAACACAAAAAAGGGGACAGAAAAAAAATATATGTGGTTTTAACAAATGAGGTGTCGTAAGATTTGTCATTATCCCCAGAATGTCGTGCGATATATTGTATTACAGGAAATCTAATATTTTACAACACTGGACGAATAAAAAGTGTACCTGTTGGGACTTTCTTACTACTAGCGTCATCTCTTAAAAACTTAGAGAAATTGGAAAGGAATGCATTGGCAGTATCATGAGACAGCAATTAAGCATAATTTTATTGAAATCGGTCTACTTTAAAGTTAATACATATAATATTTAACGATTGAAAAAGAACTTGAAAAACAATCATTATAGTAAATTTCATATTTAAGTATGTACTAGACTTGCAAAGGTTAAAATATAACGAAATAAAGCATATTCAAAAAAATACACTAACATGATATACCAATTAAGATAAAGTAAATGGCTAACGTACCGATTTAACTAATTTTAGAGTAAAGTAAAGAAGTAAACAAAGGGTGTACATTTTTTCTCTAACAACTAATACGGTGGCATGATTACTTCATTGAATATGAATATTTAACATTGCAACTGTCATTTACTAATCTGAAGTTGACATGACGTATAGTTCTCTTCCTTAAAAGAAACGTAGACAAACTTATTTTATTACGAAATACTCAGAAAGTGGTACTCCTGGACACAGCCCGCATCGTTAGGTACCTAGTTTCTGTCTCTGGAGTTCTGACCGCCGGTAGCTTATACCCTGCTCCCGGTACCGGTGGGCTATGTATTTGCTATATTTTAAATGTTTTCACTAATGCGAATATATAAGAAAATGAAATAAAACTACTTTTTCGGATTTTATCGCGTTGTATTGATATTATCTAATTCAAAAGGAAGAAGAAAAGGATGCGAAACGACTGGTTTATATATAGGTAAAGTTATTACCTGTATAAGGTGTAAATATTGTACCATAAATCAGTCATCTTGTCTAATCTGACTTTGACTCATTACCCTTCACCAACCGTGCTAAGACACCTTTAGCCGTAATCGTTCTCGTGAGTCTGCTTGTGCAGCAGTGATAAAAACCCATTCCAAATGCTTCCCGCCCAATTTCCACCTGTTGCCTTAGGTCTCCAGGTAACAGACTTCTTGCACCTATTTATATATGTATTTTTACGTAGGAGAGCCATGCTTCGGCACGAATGAGCTGGTTCGACCGGAGTGATACCACGGCCTCACAGAAAACCGGCGTCAAACAACGCTTATGTTGTGTTTCGCCGAGTGAGTGAGGTTACCGGAGTCCCAACCCCCTTTTTAAAGGCCGGCAACGTACTTGTGACTCCTCTGGTGTTGCGGGTGTCCATGGGCGGCGGTGATCGCTTACCATCAGGCGATCCGTATGCTCGTTTGCCCCCCTATCCCATAAAAATAAAATGTATATATACCTATCTACCTATACCTACATACAGAGCGTTAGTTACTGTTAATAAAGGCAGATGACGCTTCCAATTGGGATGCATCGATTTGGCTCAAACGGGCGCTCTTGTACAATTATTATTATACTCTTTGGTTAGTGCCGTGGGTACTTAAACCAGATCACGCACACATCTGTCCGTGTGCAAACGTGATTTAAGTACCTTACCTACCATACCTTGCTTGTAGTAAGGCATCGGAATCACAGCGTTTCTATGGCGTTGCGAGGTGTGCTAACATGTGCACTACGATCAATGTGTGACTGACGAGGATAACATGAATTGAAGTAAGAGTTTACTGACAGCGCAATGAAATGTCTTTGGCTTACCATGAAGTACCAAAGTAGGTATTCACGAAGATATACTTAGCTACAAATTAAATGTTTGCAGCCAGGCACTAGGTATCATCACTAGGATCACCAATTATATTGTTGTCCTTTGCTGTAGGTACAACTAAATTGTTTCATAGAAATTATAAAAATAATAAAAAAAACTATGTCTCCTAAGTTGCTGTCTGTACAAAATTTGTATAGAAAATAGATTTAGTGTGAATCAGGTATATAATTTTTCGATCAAAATAATCTCTTCCCATTTTATAATGAAAGTGGTCAGAGTCAAGCATATGAAACGGTATGAGTGCGGAAATTTAAAAATGGTATTAATTTTTCGGTATTAGTCAGGAACAAGCCCCCGAATTCCACTCGGCTAGCGTGACGGCAGCAACACACACCTCCTACATTTGTAATCAATTATAGTATGCCTACTTTGTACGGAACCCTCGGTGGGCGAGTCCGGCTCGCGCTTGTCCGTTTTTTTTTGTATAGACGTATTTTTATAGTTACTGTTGCCCGCAGTTTCACTCACGTCCTAAAAAGATTAACATACTATAAATGCGGCGTATCAAGATGAAACATGCATCAGATTTTAGACCTCTAGCAATACATCTGTGAAAACTGCATCCAATGCGCGTACAAACATACAGACAGACAACAATTTTAATAATTGTTATTTTGACTTCGGTTGCTCTAATAAAAACCGCCCATATTCGTTTTCCTTTAATACCTTTATTGTACAGACATCGGCCTGTTACAATTTTATTATAGGTATAGATACCTACTCAGAGAACTATTTCCATAATTTCTGTAAGCAGCCAGTCCTATACCAACGGCCAAACATCCGCCCAGAAACGTGTGCATCTGGATTGATTGGGGGTTCGAATATAGTTAAAAATAGTAAAAACTTAAAGGAAAGGGTCATGAATTTCTTATACGTGTATTAAAGCTGTTATGATTAACCTCAACATTAAAAACTGTCGCATCTCTGCTTACGCAGATGACACCGCGTTAACCTTTTTTGCACATACTACTGATGAACTTTTTCATATTGCTCAAAATGGATTTAATACAGTATGTCACTGGCTGTCTTTTAATCTCCTAACCTTAAATGAAACTAAAACAAATTACCTACTTTTTTCAATCCAGAATCGACTGCAAGCAATAAATTCCTCACGCGCTATTTTTGCTCATAGATGTAATTTTCCCCCTATGCCCAACTGTAAGTGCCCCAATATTAGTCCCACTAAATGTATCAAATACCTAGGAATCGAAATCGATGCTAATTTGACCTTTGAAAACCATATAAAATCGCTATCCCAAAGAATACGCAAACTTACATACATTTTTAAGGACCTTCGTGATGTAGCAGAGAAACAGACATTGAAGATGGTTTATGAGGCCTTGGTACAATCTATCTTATCCTATTGCATCACCACATGGGGTGGAGCTTGTAAATCAAAATTGATAACCCTCGAAAGAGCTCAGAGGATGATACTAAAAGTGAGTCATTCGAAATCTCGATTATACCCCACTTCAAAACTTTATGAAGAAACCCGAGTGTTAACTGTACGCCAACTTTACATAATGCTAACCGTACTCCTCAAACATAATAATATTCCTGAAGCAAGAAAAAATCGCATAGCCCATACCAGAAGGAATTTCGCAGTCTGTGAGCCTACTATCGTTAACACTGCTTTCGCTCAAAGATTCTTTCTATACCGAGGAGACATGCTCTATAATAAGATAAATAAAATACTCACCATGGCGAATTCCCTAAAAATTGAGTGTAAAAAGAAACTTAAGGAATGGCTACTAGACTTGGACTATACTGATACTGAAAAAATCATAGAAGTCGTAACTTAGCAGGAAACATAATATACAAACTGTCACGCGCACCCACACGCACGCACACACACACACATACACACACACACACACACACGCACACGCACACGCAAACACACACATACACATACAAACACAAAACACACAACGCACACACATACAAATCAGACACGCAATGATTAATTACCTGACAATTTTTGACATTAGAGTTTTGGGGGGCCTGGAGTGCTAAAATACAGGCCTAGGCTTAGTTTAGACTCCAGATCTCCCACAAATTACAGATCAAACTTGTCATGTTTTCTTAATGTTCAAAATAAGTACCTACTAGACCTACCAATTGTAAAATTTTCTCAATTTTGTATCCCTAATATTGTAATTTGTGGAGATGAAATAAACGCATTTTTATTATTATTTTTTTTTTTATGATTAAATAACTCGGGCCCTCAATAAATCAAAGTGGCCTGGCCTAAATCTCAGAATCAGTGAATAGGTTTCTTCTAGGCAAGCGCGCTCCATTGTATCGCAGTATCGGATCGGGAGAACGGGCGGTGAAGCGTAAGCCTATCACGATTTAAAAAGAAGTATGAGTTAATAATTTTTATTAAAGAATTTAGTTAGGATTTTCTCTGAGTTAGTACTTTGACGTGTTGTCGTATGTCGCATTTAAAACGAGGTAATTCACCTGCAAGATAATAAATTGCACGGAATTCTTGGAAAATGAGAACACTAATTAATGCTAGTTTTCCTGTTGCTATCATCCAGTATTAGATTTTATGTTTATTTTGAAAACAAGCACAAACTTACACACACACACACACACACACACGCACGCACGCACGCACGCTCGCACGCACGCACGCGCACACACACACACACACACACACACACACACACACACACACACACACGCGCGCGCGCGCGCGCGCGCGCACACACGCACGCGCGCTTACACACACACACATATTTATGCAGGGTGGGAATTTTATGGGAAACGGGATAAAATATTCTTGCTGTTGCACTCAAAAGAGATTTAAGATAAAAAAATAGGTATCATCACGCCCGTTCCTAAGTGGATAGGCATTAGACTATCTAAGTAAATGGTCTAAGGGATACCTAGGTACCTACACTCACAGTAGGTACTATTATGTAGGTACTAATGGTCTAATGAGACGCGGCTGATTACTCTGTCTTTGAGAAGAGTCCCTTGCCCCGGAATGGGACAGCTGTTGAATAATAAATTTGCATGAAATACCTACCTCAACTTTTTTCTTCCAGTAAAAAACGAAGATTCGCCGGTGCTCAGCCGAAGTTTCTTCAAAACTGAATGGACAAAGCCCAAGTTTGACGTCACTAAGCCTTACTCGGTTAACAGAGACGACACTGACGATCTCAAGAATGAAAATGAAGAAAAAAATGTATTGGCCCACAAAACAAGCAAGAAAGCCGTCGTTAAACAAGGAGCTGTAAAATTTAGTTCCATTTGCCCGATAACTCCTATGTGTTGCCATGTCGAAAAACTGGCACCTTTGAATTTAGAACAATTACTTGTCCCACCAATGGCCTCGGTCTCTTACATGATCTTTAGACGCTTTGCAACAGAAAGTGAAGATAACGCAGAGAATGACGTCTTTTGGAGGCCTAAAGCGAGGATTCCTGCGGACCAAGCTGAATGGAGGGAGAGAATGCAGAACCCTAAACTGAGGAAGGAAATGGAGAATGAAGCTCGATATTTACTATTGTCTTTTGACGATAAAGTCCAGCCAAAAAAAAGCCCCCGATTGAAACCCCAAAAAATGAAAAAAAACCCAAAATTAAGAACTTCCTCGTAGGACTAATCAGGATTTATTAATACGTTTCATGTTGAACTTTGAAAAATGTTAATAATTGGTTGTTGTAATTAGTGTCTTTATTTTTAAATTGAATCAATGATAAGTAAAATTAAATAATTCTATAAAACAACAACGGTTTTGTTTTTCTATTAAATAAAAGTCGTTTCATTTGGTAGGTACTTCACGGTTTTAAATGGCTTATTAGTGTCTCTAAAAATCTATTTAGGTAATTAATACATTATCCAGTGAACTGGTGTAGTTATTCTGGAAATTGAAACTGGTTCTCCGGATCGTCGATAGATCTATTGGTTAAGGTTCCGGCGGAGCGTGAATTGCGAACAAAAACGTAATACCGAAATAAATCGTAATCCAGACAATATTCTATCAAATTATGTTATTATTTTGATGTGGATACTTTTAATCTAGGTTCCTACGGTACTATTTCGTCTACTACTACTTCACTGGTAATAAAAGACCGGAAAGTCGTTCCAAACTTGGTAAAGTTATCCAAAAATGCATTCTCTTACATTTATTTTCAGTGAAGTATTTTGGATAATATGGTATCGTAGGAACCTAGATTAACGGTATCGTAATCTGAAAAATAACAGAAATTGATTAAATTGCATTTGAATTACGATTTATTTCGGTACTACGTTTGTAAGAGAAATTCGGTCCGCCGGACTCTCATACTGGTTTCTGACAGTTAAGCGAATATTAGACATTGAAATAAAATTATTTTCTTTTCTCGAGTAGTTTTATTTCAATCTATTGGTTAGTAAGCCAACGAGTAAATGGACTACCTGATGGTAAGTAGTTATCGCCGCCCATGGACACTTGCAACACCAGAGGAGTTGCTGATGCGTTGCAGAGCCTTCGAGTCCCAGGTTTACGAAAGTGTTTGTTTCAATGGTAGGCCCTTGCTCGATGTTAGGACCTCTGGGGGTCGTGGCAGGCGACCACCATTACGACGGAGTTTGTCGGTAAACCTGGGACTCGAAGACTCGGTAACGCATCAATAATTCCTCTTGGTGCTGCAGGTGTCCATCAGGGGATTTGATCCCGCCATCTTGATGTTCACTTATTTTTATTATTCTTTATCGGTAACATTCCTGATGTTAAACTTGATATTTTCCTGCAATATCTTAACAAAAGGAAAATATTATTATATAGAACAGTTTCCTCAATGGTTGGAGCCGGTGAATCCCAGTACCTATGTGACAATCAACTACCCGCACGTCAGTTTTGAGGTCACAGCAAACAGCAAAGATAACGATTCGCACTGAGTATTATTAGACTGATACCTGTTAAGCTAATAGAGGATGAGCGTCTAAAAATGCACAGCCACCGAAAAGTATTCGGTGGATTGACTTGAAATTTTGACACGACGTTGCATTTCAAATTTTTTTATCTGCTAAAATCTGGCCCACGTCGCCCACACCCACGCCTCTGCACTTAGAAAATGAAAATGGCCACTTTTATTGGGTTTTTCTATGAAATTCTCGGTATCAGCTCGACTTCGTTTCTTCTTTTTATTGTTTTCTCTAACCGTTTTTTTTTTTAAAAAAAACGTTGCCCCACACTAGGATTTTTTACGTTTACAAACACAAATTCTTACATACAAAAACGCCCAGACCCGGAACAACTATCTGTAGATCATACAATATTTGCTCCGTGTGCGGATCGAACCCACAACACGTGGCACAGAAGCCGATCGCTCAACCGCTACGCCAATCGTGTCGTTTAAAAATATAACTCGTCATCCGCTCAGGGAGTTGGATTTTCCCAGTTAATGACAATAGGATGGCCTCCTATTACATGGGATTAACTAAACATACCGGCCAACAATGAGTGTAACGTAGTAACCTCTAACCCTTCGGGTAATACAGGCAAGAAACCCTTATTTTGGGCCCAGTGTATGTAGGTATACTGTTGGAGAAATATATAGGAAACAATTGTACATACTATAAGCAGACAAGAAGGTAACAATAACATAACATAACATAATCGACCCATTATACTGTCCCACTACTGGGCATGGGTCTCCTCTCAGAATGAGAGGGATTAGGCTATAGTCCACCACGCTGGCCTAGTGCGGGTTGGCAAACTTCACACGCCATCGAGAAAATCTCTAAGGCATGCAGGTTTCCTCACGATGTTTTCCTTCACCGTTTCGTTTAAGCGCGTGATAATTAACTATTTAATACGCACATGACTTCGAAAAGTCAGAGGTGCGTGCCTGGGCTAGGCAGTCCAATGGTCATACCATAAACTAATAAATATGGCCCTTGGATTAAATAGGTAGGTGTAACTACTGTGTGTGCGTTACCCCAGCACCTCTCACACACCCTCATTTGTTTACATGCCTCATAACGAGACAATAAAAAGTAAGTAAAAAAATGTTCTCGCTGCAAAAACTGAAATAACTTCGGAATCTTATGGAGCACAAATTTGGTTTTTCTAGGCACATTTAGCACAAATTTTAAAACTACCTTTGTGGTTACTTTAATTTCAATAAATTAATTATTTTGTGTTGGGATGATGTTTTAAAATCTTCCCAGCAAAATTATATTTTTCGTGAATATCTTTAAAACTACCTATGGGAGACACAAATTTAAAAATTGGGCACAAATATGTACCTACACTAGTTGGAGCACTAATTATTGATAGGTATAAACAAAATCTCGATAGCATGCATATATACAAAAGATTTTGCTGGGATGACGCACACAAGTACTGTTTCATTCTTGCCATCCGAAATGAAAATCTCTAACAATTTCTCTTGAAATTGTTTGGCAAACCTAGGGTACGTTTCCACTGACGCGGAGCTGCGCGGAGTGGAGCGGATAAGAACAGTGAAAAGTGGCAAGTGTTTCCATTGAAGCGGAGCGGGGCGGAGTGGAGCTAAGCTAAGCTGAGCAGACCAGGGCTGCATTGAGCCGTATTCCGATCAGTCAAATTCAATTTCTTTGAGTGCTGTTGACATGTTGTCGGTAAAGAAAAGACAAGACAAAGAAAGTTTGTGTGTGTGAAGTTTATGACGTAATATCGCTAAGTAAACTAAAATTTATTTATTTATTTAAATATCAACGTCATCCTAACAGGTTTACACCCAATGCGATAATGTTGTCATACGTTAAAATATAAAGAAATATTAAAAACCAAAGAACTTAAATACGATTAAACATTTAAACAAAATAAGGTTAGTTTTAACAATATTTATAACAACTTTAGAAATAATAATAATAAAAAAATTATAATTACCTATGCTGTCTCTTTATTATAAGTCAGACAGAACTAACAATGTCAATAGTCACCCTTACAAATTCCGCCAATGAACAATTAAAAACATTTATTCTCCCTCCAACCCTATTAATTATCAAAAATGCAGCGCACTAGTCCTGTCCGACAAGTATAGGTCTACCCGCCGCGCCATCCAGCTACCATCCGCTCGGCACCACAGCCTGCTCGATTCCGTTCTGTCCGGCTCGGGGCCGGGTGTCCATATATTTTATTTGAATGTCCGCTCAGCTCCACTCCGGTCCACTTACACAGTTTCCACTTATACGGAGTCGAGATTTCGAGCACTGTGATTGGCCAATTCACGGTCAGCTCCTCTCCAATCCACCCAGCTCCGCGTCAGTGGAAACGCGCCCTTATTCCGGTTGTCGCTCGACGTAATGCCATTTATGGCTGAGTCAATGCATCAATCGAGCCTTGAACTCGGGACTTCACGCAGGTCAAGCTAATTCGCCTACGTATTGGCCCTACCCTTGAACCTACATTTAACTTCCTTTGTTTAACAGCTCAAGGCCCTACTCATAAATTTCTTGCAGCTTATAACTTTTATTACTTACCTATAAAGTAAGTTGTTAAGTAATTTGGCTTTCACCAATAACACAGATAATATAATAGGTAGGTACTTATAAATAATGTGCATCGCATCTCCACGATCTTATTCCCCTTTCTACTATCGGACGACCAGAAGCACGAAAAACATTCCAAAAACCAGAACGAAACTTTTATCATGCGTATCGCTAAAATGTAGAATGCGCTTCCCGAGTGGATCTTCCCCGATAGATATATTACGAGTGAATCGGTTTCTTCTAGGCAAGTGCTCCATCGTAGATCGCAACTAAAGACGCCGCGCCGTCGAGAATATGAGAGATATTCTCAACGGCGCGGCGTTTTTAGGCATGCAGGTTTCCTCACGAATTTACGATGATTTTCTTCGCCATTTAAGCGCGAGATAATTAAGTTTATAATACGCATATGACTTTGAAAAGTTAGAGAGCGCGCCTTGGATTTGATCTGACCTTTAGTTTGGCAGTCCAATGGCCATATGCTTAAGCTATCACTGCTTTTTTAACGTGGGAGTTTTTTTTTATTTTTTTTACTCGTGATAGGTTTACGCTTGATCGCCAGTTTGCCTGATGTTAAGCGATACTGCGATCTACGATGGAGCGCGCTAACCTAGAAGAAACCGATTCACTCGTGATTTAAGACACCCAGATTATATCCATCAGGGAAGACCCACTCGGAAAGCGCATTCCATATTTCAGCAGTACGCATTATAAAAGTGGACTTAAAGCGTTTCGTTCGGGTTTTTGGAATGTCCACCGTGAATCGATGACGAGTCATGCATGAATGACACAAATGGGCCGGCTCGACCGGAGTGATACCACGGCCTCGCAGAAAACAGGCGTGAAACAACGCTTACGTTGAGTTTTGCCGAGTGAGTAAGGATACCGGAGGACCAATCCCCTTTTAAAAGGACAGCAAAACTTGTGACTCCTCTGGTGTTCGGCAGTGATCATTGGTGGCAGTGATTCATCAGGCGATCCGTCTGCGTCTGCTCGTTTGCCCGCTATCCCATGTAAAAATAGCACCTAACTATGGTCATCAGCATTTGTTTTTCTTTCAAAAGCTGGATCAGTTTTTACCTCGTGTAGGTAGGTACTAATTTAATTAAAACTCATAAAATGACGTCAACAAAGTCTATTGATGACACACATCAATAAGGAAGACCAATCATTGACTCAATTGCCACAAGCTAGAGAAAAACATGTAAGAGAACATAACATAACATAAGATACCATCACGCCTTTATTCCCCGAAGGGTAAGGCAGAGGCGTACTAATGTACACCCACAGTTCGCCGGTATGTTTAGGTCCCATGTAATAGGGGGCGAGCCTATTGCCATTAATCGGGCACAAATCCAGACTCCGATCTGCTACTGAGAATTTTATAGACAAACTCAATAACACTTTGCTCGACCTGGGGATCGAACCCAGGACCTCTAGGGTAGCAGTCGCGCTTGGGACCACTAGACTAATGAGGCAGTGTAAGAGAAATCCTTACTAGTTAATAATAAAAACGTGAAAGTTTGTTATTATCTATGTGACCTAGCAATTTATACCAGATACTGAGGTCTAATAGTCTTATTAGGTGTATAAAAATCAAAGTCTTGAATCAACACGATAGAATGATATGGGCAAATTTCGATTTTTGCGAAAACTTGTAAGTATCTTTACCTTATTTTACGGAATTTTTCCTTTACTTGTGCTGTAAGACCTTGCTTTTAACCAAAACTGACAATTCTCGGTCAACCGGAAGTAGGTACCCTATAGGTATTATTTTCTTTTGATTTCTTTTATATATTTTACCGTGTTTTTAGATTAAGTAACAAAATATGATGTTGCAACTTTGAGTGCTGTGTATACCTATAATTGGCATATGCATTAGATCCTGTACCTATGTTCATTATTATGTTAAATGTGTGATGTATATGCGGTTGGTGTACCTAATATAAATAAATAAATAAATAGGTTTTGGGTCGAAAACATTTATGGTAGTTCCCGTTGACCTAGAATCACGAAATTTGGCAAGGTATTCAAGCCAATTTTACTATGGTGATATAATGGGAACCCTCGGCGCACGAGTTCGACTCACACTTGACCGGTTTTTTTATATTCTTGATAAACTTACGTTTGATCGCCAGTTCGATTGATGTTAAGCGACAATATGATCTACGGTGGAGCGCGCTTGCCTAGAAGAAACCGATTCTCTCGTGATTTAAAGACACCCGGATTATAATTATGTATCGGGGAAGACCCACTTGGGAAGCGCAGTCCACATTTCGGGGGTATGCATGATAAAAGCTTTCGGAATGTCCACAATGAATCGATAACGCTTTTTTGTGCTTCTGCTCGTCCGATAGTAGAAAGGTCTAGGGGGAATAAGATTGAAAGAAGGTTTTGGGGTTCGGTCTCAAATTACAATACTGGTACTGTTTAAAATCTATAATAACTCTCTAATCCCCAACAACTATATTCTCCAGACACTCATAACAAAAAACCATAGCAACCGTATTAAGAATAACTCTTTTCGGTCAACGCCATCTAGTTACATTTTCGGGAGTTGCCTTATGCTTAGCTATATTGGACAAAGATCGTGGAGATCTGATGCACATGATTTATGCAGGTGTCTCTACGAGAACACGCCAAGCCATTCATTACTCGAAAATTGTTTGACCTAACACAATAAGAAGATGAAGCAAGACGTCCCGTTTTCATGAACATTCTGTTAATTGAGGATGATGTTGAGTCGATGTATCATGTACTCGGAAAACTGCGCTGGTAAGTAAATTCCCTTCACGTTCGTAGGTACTTATGACACAGGTTATCAGCAAGTCACTTACCTATAAGGTACGTAAAGGTAAACGATTCGCCACACAACATCAAACCACATTAACAAGAATGATCAGAAAATCAACATCACAATTAAAGTCTGTCAACCCATACTACTTAGCTATTGAAATAAAACTACTTTTACAGAATTATTTTAGTAAAGGAAAAATTCAATCGCTTGCAGGATCCAAACCTTTAGACCCAAAGTCTGGACCTTAAAAGAGACTATGATTCTCAAAGGCGGGTTGCTGAACTAAAGAGACAAGCGTGTTAGGTTTTTTTCGTTACGGAATTTCTGGATTCGGTCCCCATGCTCAAGGCCCGCGATAGAAGCTATGCAATAGCTTAAAAGAATCATTAAAATCTGTTCATATTTGACGGAATAATCGCGTAAAAAACATACTGTCGAATTGAGAATCTCCTCCTTTTTGAAGTTGGTTGAAAATACCAGTCCTGTCTAGTTAAAAAAAATTGCCTTGGTGTCAATGTGTCTTTAAAATTATAAGATCTATAACAGTGGATTTTCTGCGCGTGTTTCTTCTTGTGACATAACTGAATCATTCTCATGGATATATAAGCGCTTGCATCGTCTTCAATCACAGTAGTGCAGCTTTCGTCAACGCTCTCTGAAAAAAGGTGTGTGCATAATTTTTTAAAATAAATTCTTTTTATTTTTCTTGTGAAAATTGAATTATATTTCACGCTTAGCGGGTCTAAGACAAATTTATAATCTACAAGCTCACTTTCGCAATTATAATATTAGTTAGGATCCTAATATTATAAAGCTGAAGAGTTTGTTTGTTTGTTTGAACGAGCTAATCTCAGTAACTACTGGTTGAAATTGAAAAATTCTTTTTGTGTTGGATAGTCAATTTATCGAGGGAGGTTATACGCTATATAATATCACGCTGCGACCAATAGGAGCAGAGCAATGCGGGTAAAATCGCAGACGGGTCGCTAGTATTATGTTAATATCTATAAAATATATTATTTTGAATTCCTTGGAAATACCTACTTTAGATTGAATAAACTATCTAATATTTTGGAATTATAGTTAAGTATACAGTACTTATTAAGTAATAATCTACTAGCTGATACCCGCTGTTACACGCATCCCAAGTGATTTTGGACACAAAGGTACGTAGATTCAATCTTCCTTCCTCAAGAAGTCTGGGAGCAATCTGTCTCCTTGGCAAATTTTATCGAAATTGTTCAGCAGTTTAGGTGAGAATAGGTAACAGATACACAGCCAGTGCCAGAGTTACTTTCGCATTTATAATATTAGTTCTATAGAATTATGGATCAAACATACTACAGCTGATTCCGAGATGAACTCCCTTTATCATCAGTTAAACATTCATTGATACATTTGTTTCAGGATACAATGGTCAACGTTGTGAAGAGGGTTTTTATTGTGGCTGCGTGCATTGTTCTATGTAAGTAAATCTAAAGAGTTACCTAAATCCTAGAATATTTAATAGCACCACTTACAGAAAATCGTAAAAATATATAAGTACGAGCTTTTGCCCGCGACTTTGTATGCATGGACTTCAGAATTAGGTCCGACCTCTATCTCTGTGCCAAATTTCATCCAGATCTCTCCTGCCCGCAGTCGAATTTTTGCTTCACTAAAATAACCTAATCTTAGTATGGAAAATGCAAAAAAATATAGTTTTTATATATGTTTTTCTTGCTGGCGCCCATGGATATACCTACCATTCGAACCGGAACACAATAATGTTCGCACTGTTATTTTTTAGCGACAGAATTGTTTGCATGGCGCCAATTTCATTATCGCATCAGAAATCACGTCATAAACGAATTATTTATTATCCTTCTAACAGGCACAGCCCAGCCGGTAGAGAAGAAGGAAGCTCCTCAGATGCCAGTCCTAAAAGACCAACCAGCTGAGGTGCTGTTCAAAGCCGACAACTATTCCACTGTTCTCCTGGAGTGTGCCACTGAAGGTCGCGAGAAGAATCTCAAGTAAGTACCTTTTAATTTGGTAATTGACTTAAAAAGGAAAGAACTTTCTCAAAAAGGGTCAGGTGCGTAGTACTCGCAACCGGCGCGTATGTATGAGAAGATGTATGAATGTGGTAGAAGCAACAGAAGTATGCAGATAGACGTGAGTGTATGTATGTAAAATTTGTGTCATCGACATGTGGTCCCTACTAATTTTGATATTTTTGTACAAAATCCTCTTTTTTAATGGCAAGTTTGTCGATGACAATCAGCATTGAGTTTCGATCTCTTTCCTCTGAGACGATCAGCCATTGTTATTTTATATTATGGGCCCGGCGGAGCTTCAATCGCTCACAATAACGTAGGTAATACCGAAATAAACCGTAATCCAGACAATATTCTCTAAAATTATGTTATTATTCGGATTTGGATACCGTTAATTTAGGTTCCTACGGTAC
Source organism: Acronicta aceris (assembly GCA_910591435.1). Classification (NCBI taxonomy): domain Eukaryota; kingdom Metazoa; phylum Arthropoda; class Insecta; order Lepidoptera; family Noctuidae; genus Acronicta; species Acronicta aceris. Next base: position 3,034,117 of record OU342786.1, on the reverse strand, counting down.
TATTTCGTCTACTACTAGGTACTTCACTGTCAAAAAAAAGACCGGAAAATCGTTCCAGTCTTGGTAAAGTTACCGAATTAGTTAAGCGAATCCAAAAATTGTATTCGCTTACATTTATTTCCAGTGAAGTATTTTAAACGAAATGGTAACGTAGGAACCTAAATTAACGGTATCGGAATCCGAATATTAACAGAATTAGATGAAATTATGTTTGAATTAGGATTTATTTCGATATTACGTTTGTAAGAGAAATTCGGTCCGCCGGACTCGGATTTAATAACTAATTACTGTAACTTTGACACTTTGACCTTTGGTCCAAGTGTCGTGCGTCATCTATATTAGTGCGTGATGAATGCTTTTTCTTTCTTTCTTTCTTCTTTCAATAACGAAGTGAAATGGTAATAAAAACGTGTGTAGGCTCAGAGGAAAGACAGACATGTAGACATCAATTTAGCAAAGAATTAAAAGCATTTTAGTAGTGAAATCTTAGTGTAAATAGATTCTAAAGTTTAATGTCTTAAGGAACTTCATCCCACGTACAATCAGGCTGTGGAATTAACTACCTGCCGAGGTTTTCCCTAAAGACTACAGCATGGGGTCCTTCAAAAAAGGAGTGAAAAGGTTTTACAGGGTCGGTAACGCGCGAGCGACACCTCTGGTGTTGCAAACGTTCGGCCGTAAGCTTGTTTGCCACCTCAGCGGTATAAAAATAAATATTGTTGCGGCTAATGAAAATCTTTAGGTTCTCAAGTATTTTGAGGGAAGGATAGATCAGAAGGCATCTTTAATTCCATGAACTAAATGATTGCATTACTTGCGTGGCCGTTCGAGAAAGCTTAGGTGCCTACTTCAGATCTCCTTCTCAGCCATTCGCTCTTGGCAGAGCCGTCGTAGCCGTCATTTAGTGGTGTCAGTTGGGGGCAGGTGTTATTCGCCTCACGATGTCCCCATCTCTCTCTGTTGGCCGTGCAGTGCGTTCTTGATTTGAATAGTACATCGCATTGGTGACCGACCGCGAGGTACAAGACCATAACTTCAGATACCTACACGCAGTTATTTGGACCGTGTAGGGTCTAAACAACGAAAGAATCTATAGAAGTAAATATGTATTAAACTTTGCACAAGCAGGATGGTATTAAATTCCTTCTTATTAGCTAGTAAATAAATATAAATAAAATAAAACTGACTAAGAAACATAAAGTACCTACCTACACATTACTAACTCTCATGGTTTCCTGTAAATCTCCTGTGTTGTCATTAATGAAGCGAAAACAGAAAAATGGCATTTCGTAATTTAAAATGATTATTTTACCTGTTTTCTGCAAACTTTGATTTTCCTTGTAGAAAAACTTACAACTAATATTCAAACCCTCAACATTTACTTTTAATTAAAACTAGCTTTTGCCAGCGACTTCGTCCGCGTGGAATAGTTACTTTGTTCCCTAGTTCTTCGCCCGCGGTTTCACCTGCGTTGCCCCGTTCCTAAGGGTTGTAGCGTGATGTTTTATAGCTTGAAACCTTTCTCTTGAATCACTCATTTTCCCAACATTTCCCTTCACTGCTCTGCTCCTATTGATCGTAGCGTGATGAAAAGTATACTATAACCTGCCCAGGAGTATGAAGAACAATTGTACCATGTTTCGTTGAAATCCGTCAAGTGGTTTTTGTTTCTATAACGAACATACAGACAGACAGACAGACAGACAAAAATTTTACTGATTGCATTTTTGGCGTCAGTATCAATCACTAATCACCCGCTGATAGTTATTTTGGAAATATATTTCATGTACAGAATTGACCTCTCTACAGATTTATTATAAGTATAGATAGAAGAAGATAACAGAGGCATTCATATCAGATCAAAGACTTATTTACCACTAGCTTTTGCCAGCGACTTCGTCCGCGTGGAATAGTTACTTTGTTCCCTAGTTCTTCGCCCGTGGTTTCACCTGCGTTGCCCCGTTCCTAAGGGTTATAGCGTGATGATATTATACATTGATAGCTTGAAACCTTTCCCATGAATCACTCATTTTCCCAACATTTCCCTTCACTGCTCTGCTCCTAGTGATCGTAGCGTGATGAAAAGTATACTATAACCTGTGGTTTGGGCTGTGCGTTGATAAATCACTATGTCAGTCAGTCAGTCACCTAACGTAAGAGTAGACAAATATAATCAGAAAGCTCCGAACTGCTAAGCTATCAGGAGTTACACGTGTTATTGTGAGTCAACCATAAAAGATAGACATTTGCTGTCGTGGAATATTTTTTATATAATTTTAAGGAGAACATTTCCGTCATACATGATTTCTGTGTAGCTTTAACCATTAAGGCTGCACACGCGACGGAAGCTTAAAAAATGGAGTAAGTTCTCCTGTTTTCCCAACATTTCCCTTCACTGCTCTGCTCCTATTGATCGTAGCGTGATGAAAAGTATACTATAACCTGACCAGGAGTATGAAGAACAATTGTACCAAGTTTCGTTGAAATCCGTCGAGTGGTTTTTGTTTCTATAACGAACATACAGACAGACAGACAGACAGACAGACAGACAGACAGACAGACAGACAAAAATTTTACTGATTGCATTTTTGGCATCAGTATCGATCACTAATCACCCGCTGATAGTTATTTTGGAAATATATTTCATGTACAGAATTGACCTCTCTACAGATTTATTATAAGTATAGATCAGCAGGCTGAGTAGGCTTTAGCTTAGGGCGGCAGATTTTATGGACGTCAATTTGTGACCTTAATGAATATTTATATCTTATAGAAATTAAAAGATATAAAACTACTTACTACTGCTTACTGACTGCCTCATTAGTCTAGTGGTCCCAAGCGCGACTGCTACCTTAGAGGTCCTGGGTTCGATCCCCAGGTCGAGCAAAGTGTTATTGAGTTGAAAGTGAAATTCTCAGTAGCAGCTCGGAGTCTGGATTTGTGCCCGATTAATGGCAATAGGCTCGCCCCCTATTACATGGGACCTAAACATACCGGCGAACTGTGGGTGTACATTAGTACGCCTCTGCCTAACCCTTCGGGGAATAAAGGCGTGATGGTATGTTATGTTAAAACTACTTACTTACCTATATCAATTTTATTATTGTATGATTATGTAACGGCTAAATATCATGAATTAAATCATAATAATCACGAGAGTATTTAGGACGGTGCACAAATGATACAATTATTGATTGTAAACTACAGTATCGAATTGTAGAAGTCGTAGGGGCGGCAAATGTGTAAATCCACACATGGGATCACAGAATAACATCACTAATAAATTGGGTTGCCATCCGTTCGGTTTTCCCGGGATTTGTGTTAGATGGCGTCTGACTGGGGTTCCATTTATATAGTCCGGGTTTACGAACCCGGATTACGAAACGAAACAGTTGCAAAACCGCGGGGCACACGCATCGTGTCGCCATCCACCACCACGCGCCCCATCCATATTTGAGTTCAAAACTCCTAAATCCGGGGTTTCCACGCTTCTTGTCCTAGTTACCAGATTTTAGAGCTGGCAACCCTACTAAGAAATAGTACCTACTTACTTACCCACGTAATTATACAGCGTCAGATCATCAGACGTCATATCATTAAACATACCGGCGAAATGTGGGTGTACATTAGTGCACCTCTGCCTAACCTTTCGAGGAATACAGGCGTGATGGTCTATGGTATGTTTTTATTAAAGATCGGAGATTCCCTTAGGTCCCTGGGTCGTATTACAGTGTTCTTATTTAAAATCTTTTTTTCAGATACACCTGGCACAAAAATGGAGCGCCTTTCGACTGGGAGAAAGCTGGCCACATAGGCCAACGTCCTGGAGAAGGGAGCATCATGTTCTTCAACCCTCAACCGCAAGACGAGGGCAAATACCAGTGCTTCGTGGAGACCCCAGCGGGCACAGCCAGCACACGCGTCATCAGCTTGAAGAGAGCTTTCATCAACACCCCGAAAGTCAAAACTCAAGAGCACACCCCCGTAGAAGGAAAACCTTTTAAACTGGAGTGCCCCATCCCAGAATCTTACCCAAAACCCAAAATAGTCTGGAAGACTCAACTCCGTTCGGATCCTAGTATAGTTGAGGAGTTCCTAAGCCAAAGAATTACATTGTCTCCAGATGGCACCTTGTATTTCACCAATGTCACTGAATCTGACGTCAGTCCTAGTTTCAAATACGTCTGTTTTGCTCAAACTCCTGCTTCCAGCGAAGATGTGGTGCTGGCCGAGCATTTCCTGATGTCTTTAGTTCAACATAAGGACCCCAACAATGGGGAGCTGGTACCTCAATACGTCAGTAACGATATGATGGCTAAAGCTGGTGACGTGACCATGATTTATTGCATCTACGGCGGCACGTGAGTGTTTTTTAATGTTTTTTTTATTGAAGTGAGAAATAAGCATATGGCCTGCATCACCGTAAAAAAGAGTCAGCAAACAGTTTATATTTCCTATCTCTATCTATATTTTCTGTCTTTATTATTTAACTGCATTATTAGCCTAGCGGTTGTAAGGGCGACTGCTACGATAGAGGTCCTGGGTTCGATTCCCAGATCGAGCAATGTTTAATGGGGTTTCCATACAATTCTCAGGAGCAGCTTAGAGTTTGGATTTGGGCAGGATTATTCCCAACAAGCTCGCCCTCTGCTACATCTATTTAAATAAAAATGAAATTCCCTAGATCAGGGCATCACGCGTGAACGGCTGGACCAATTTCGCTAATCCTTTTTTTGTTTTTGTTATTGTAAGGAGAACATTCTTTTATAGAAAAATCTAAGAAAGTTGTGCGGAACATTAGAAACTCTAAAAGTCTCCTTTTGGCGTTTGACATAACTGCTAGTTGTGTGACAGTTGGCGTAATTGACAGAATGCGCGCGGTTTATAGATGCGTCGGTCGGAATTTTATTGTTAAAATAATAAATTTATCATTTCTTAGTGCAAATTTCGGTCGATTCAATTGTACAATGAATTTTCATTCGAATTCAATATTCATAGTTAAGACAGGACAACGTCTGTCGGGTCAGCTAGTAAGATATAAAAATAACGCGGAACTGTGGGGGTACATTAGTAAAACTCTGCCTAACCCTTCATACAGGGGAATACAGGCGTGATGATATGTTATTTATGTATTGAGTATTATCGCTCAGAAATGTTTGCTGAGATCTAATGGCACTTCTTTCATGTAAAATAGTCACCCGCATCTAGTTGGATCCCATTACAGTTATGAAAAGTCCAGGGAATCAATAATAAAAAATGTTTTATTAAGTATTATATAAATTATATAAATTACATGTTTCTTCATCATCGATAGTACCATCATCATTTAAATACCGTACAACTATGTATAAAACAACAATAAGCAATAATAACCAAGTCAAAATAGCTGCCAAATGTAACACAAGCGATATTAACTTTAATAAATAATAAGAAAGTATGCCCATGGTCTACAATACTCCGAAAATATTACCAAAATCACCGTCAAGTATATGGCAACACTGATCTGATAACCTGGATTTATGAAGCCGACATCGAGGAAACTTATTATCAAAAGAAACATTACATAATACACTTGTTAGTACAGTTAAATATAAGTCGTAACAATGTTAACGATAATAAATACTTTAACAATTTATTTATGTGCTAGTTATAGGTACATATACGTTGTAATTGATAAAAGCAATGATAATTTTATACCTTTTCAAGTACATCGCAATAAAGTGACCAGTGTTATGCCATTAAAGTCAGTTTTATATTCAATTTTATTGAACCTGTAGCAATTATAATCTGCATTCAACATTTATCTTTATTACTTCGGTTTTACATGGGTTAAATCGCGATGACCATTCCTAAACGTTTGCTTTGTGTTTTGAAAGCTGTCAATTTTGAATGCTGTCAAACTGTCAAACTTATAGGATTTTTTTTTTAATTGACGGCCATGAGTACATGTTTATAGAGCCATCATGTACATGATGATCTTGTAACACCTGAAATGTTATTTCCAGTCCCTTAGCCCATCCCGACTGGTTCAAAGATGGTAAGGATGTCAATGGCAAGCCTGGAGACAGGGTCACCCGTCACAATCGTACGGCTGGCAAAAGGCTGCTCATCAAGGAGACACTCCTGGAAGACCAGGGCACTTACACCTGTGAAGTCGACAACGGAGTCGGAAAGAAACAGACGCACAGCATGAAGCTGACTGTTGTCAGTGAGTATCTATAATAAATATCATAAAGCTGATGAGTTTGTTGGTTTGGTTGAACGCGCTTATCTCTGGAAGTATCAAACTGATTTTAAAAAATCTTTTTGTATTTGATAGCTCAATTCTTGAGGAAGGTTATAGGATATTAAATTTAACATGACGCTACGACCTACGGGGGCGAAGCAGAAACGTTTCGCGCTGATTAAATCGCATGAATAATTGGGTAAAGAATGAACAATTCGATCTCAGACAAGATTTGATGTTCCTCCTGTGAATAGTAATAATTGATTGCTTTTAATATCCGAGTGACTCTAATATCTAGTGGTCCTAAGCGCGACGGCTACGCTAGAGGTCCTACGTTCGATTCCCAGGTGAAGCAGTTTTCTATGAATTTCTCAGTAGCAGGTCGGAGTTGTGTCTGGTTAAATGGCATGGGCCTAAACATACCGGTGAACTGTGGGTATACGGTCACAGCACATAATGGTACTTATCCAAAAATCGATTAAATTAAATTTAATTTAATCTCCAAATCATAGAGTTTATATTACACCAGAAAGCGCAGTGTGAGACTACCTCCAACAAGATAGCCACCTGGTGAAGGTGGCTGGGAGTCGTTGGATGCAGGTGGCATATAACTGGTCCCTGTGGAAGTCTTTGGCTTTTGTTCAGCAGAGGACTTCTATTGGCTGATATGATGAATAGGGTTTATTATCCATTGGGGAAATTTGACAGTTTGTGGTTACTTCACGTGCTATGCACCATACATTGTACACTTCTGTCTAATCCTTCGGGGGATACAGTCATGATGTATTCAATCATCACGACTGTATTCCCCGAAGGAGGAGATGAAGAAGGAGATTGGGGGTATACAAATTACAAAATACCTTTTTTTTTTGATAGGCTTACGGTTGACCAGTTCGCCTTAATATACCTGTTACCTAATTATCTTTTTAATCCAACAGGTGCGCCGAAACTCTCCAAGAAGGCTGAACAGATAATCAGCGTAAAGGAAGGCCAAGATATTTCCATTCCCTGTCAGGTTACTGGCTTGCCTGAACCTAAAGTGTCTTTCACGTACAACGCCAAGCCTCTCGATAACGCGAGCTACAAAGATGGCGTCTTGACTATTAAAAATGCGAAGAAGACTGCTACAGGGTATTATGGGTGCAAAGCTGAGAATGAACACGGTGATTTATACGCCGAGACATTGGTCCATGTTGCTTAAATTTATAAAAGAACATTTTTAACTAATTTAAACTAGATAATAAGATAATTAAAAAAAAAATTATTTATGTATTCTTGTTTCATTCTAATAAAAAAAATCAAATGATAAATAAGGTTGTTTTTTTTTCTCGACAAGTCGTCAAATCTGTAGTCCTACTAATACTGGCTCCGTCATTAGACTAGACTAGTATTCCCATGTGCGACTGCTTTCAAGAGGTCCTGGGTACGATTCCTCACTCGAGCAATGTGTTATTAGGTTTTTCTATGAAATTCTTAGTAGAAAGAAGACAGATAGTTAGTAGCAGCAGCTTGTGTTTGGATTTGTTCCCAGTTAATAGCGATAGGCTTGCCCCCTCTTACTGCTGCTGAGCACGCGGTCCCGCGTTCGATTCCATTCATTAGGACCCCGTGTTAATCATGAAGTTGTGTATAATGTTCTCAGTAACAGCACGAAAAAGGAATATTAAACATAAACTCCGCCAACCTTTAAAGGCGTGAATATATTATTTTCTAAATAATGCACTTTTAAATTCAATTGAGATAGTACAATATTATTTTAAAGCAGTAATGATCATTCTTTTAGGCTGTTAGTACACGAATTATTTTACACGCGCAGATGACTCGCTTAAACGTGCTTCAAACGAGATTCGAACCCGTTTGTATCTTCAATACACACACAACATATACGGCGTCGTCTGTTTACGGCCGTATGGCAGCCCTATTTTGTTTAACAGTGACAATGGCATATATTATTTGACATTGAATACATTGACATTGTAATGACAACGCGTCTAACCTAAAATTTTGCCTGAAAATTCAAAACAAAGGTGAATTAAAATTAAAAACATGTTGTTTTTCTATTTATTAAGTATTTTATCCTTAGTAGTTCAGGCTACATTCGTTACATTGGCGATTGGTAAGTAAAACACAGCGATTTACGTTTAATTCTTAATTTAATTAGCGCTTTAAAAAATGTGTAATTTGTTAGATAAAATGTATGGTAAAAAATATGATGTAGTGATTTTTATTTTAGCCATTAAGTTAATGAAACAGCCAATAAACTCAATATGTGTCAAAATTTAGCTAATTTCGAAAAAAATACACAAAGCCGCTTTTTTCTTATAAGAAAAAAAAACAATTATTTATTAAGTAAGGTAATCTTATCATTCCTCAAAGGGAATGAAGGAAATCCTATGCTACGGGTCGGAAGCGAGAAGACAGTCGCTGTAAAAAAATGTTTATAAAGTATTACATTATTTTATACTGTCATTAAAATTATAACAGTAAAAAATAAAAATGCAAGTGGTTTTTATTAGACATATTTATCTAAAAAAATATTGCGTGGGTTTCCTCGCATTCGCTGGCCACTCCTGTAGTACCTAAAATTGGGTTGCTGCAGCCTAATGGCAGTATCATTGTCCTAAAAAAATCCTGAAATTCCTGATATTCAGCCACATCTGTTTAGACTGGAAGTTCATCGCAACAGAGTCATAAAATAACACACCGTCATACCTGTATTCCTGAAGTGTTAACACCTACAATTCACCATTATGTTTAGGTCCTTAGGGGATAAGCCTAATGCCAATAAATGTACACAAATCCAAACTCCAAGCTGCTACTCAGAAAAACCCAATAAAACTGCTTAACTGGGGAATGAAACCTAGGACCGTTAACATACCAGTTGTGTCTGAGTCTAATGATTAATTAGTACGAAGACTATTCTTTTTTTTAAAAAGCTTACTAGCAATGTGGGTGGCATATTACTAGTATTCTTGTTAACTCCTTGTGCTAAGCTAAATGCTTGTGTTACGAGTGGGTTCGGTAGTGCAACGGATGGGCATCGAACTGGCAACCCCATGATTGTAAGTCCGATGCTCAAGTCATTAGGCTACCACCAATTAGTATAATCTTAAATTGTTCTTATTCCCATTTTCAGCTGCTGGATTGTACTATTTAGCTGAACTAGTGGAAGAATATACTGTGATGGCCAAATATGTTATAACATGCACAGTTATCGTGAGTATTTAAAACTATGCCTGTCAACCTAAGCAGCGGTAGCCTAATGGCTAGGGCATCGGACTTGCGATCTTGGTTTGAAACCCACCCATTGAACTACCAATGTGAACCCACGTGTACCACAAGCATTTAGCTTAGCATGAGGGGTTAACAAGAATACTGGTAATGTGCAACCCACATTGCTAGTAAAAAAAGCCTGACCTGTTTTAGCTTTAGCATATTATATCCATGACCAAGCATTTCAAAAAGAATAGAGATAAATATAATGACCACCAAATTTTGCAAATTGATCACTAAAATGCCTACGAAAATGGATATATGGTCACTAAATATTAGGTTTAGTTTAGGTTAGAACTGTGAGACACAAAGAGAGCCAAATTCTACTGACCTACCTATAAGTACTTTTTGGTTGGTGAATTTATTCGGATTTCTTTTTTGGATTAGACAATTATAATTTGGAGTTGAAATTGAAGTTGCAAAATTTTTGGATATTTGAATAAGAACCAAAAATAAATGCAAAAAATTACATTTTACTAGATTTGTAAGCCAAAAAGAACTGTCCATTGTATCAGAATGGTTTTAAAATCACACTAAACACAAAATGACTGTAATAATTGATAGACAAAACTGCCATAAAACAACAATACTAAAGTCCTTTAATAATGATTTTGGCTTATTAACCTTTTGACTGCCACAGTCATGTATAGATGATGAAACACATTTAACTAAACAAGTAGTAAATATGAATGTGAAGCTATACAGGGGTAGGCAGTAGAGGGAGACCAAAGAAAAAATGGATGGATTGTGTTAAGACCTATATGATGGGAAAGGGAGTGAATGATAAGGTGACGGCTGATAGGGATGAATGGAAGAAAGGACATGCTGCGCCGATCACAAATAAATTGGGACAAGGTCAGGAAGAAGCAGAGTCATGTATAGACGACAAACCAAAGTGTGCCCAACACGCCACGGTCACGACTGGGTGACAGATTTATAAAGGAAATTCGGAGCTTGGCACTGAGGGTACGCTTTTTCTGTTTTGATGTTGCTTCAAAATTCTGAGAGGAACTTACACTATCCTATATTCCCCTTTTTCAGACAACAGCAGGCATCCACATAGGTCTTCTCATCTTCGAGGACTTGCCCCTTTACCTGAACGCCCTGGGTCTACTTCAACAGCTGCTCCACAGCCTACTCCTCAAAGACTTCCCAGTGGTCAGGGTCACCAGCATCACTTTTTTGACCGCCGTGCTGACATTGGTACTGCACCATTATTTGGCATTCAAGTTTTTTGGGACCGTGTATTTTACTTTTTCAGAGGTAAGATTTTTCTCTACATCAAATTTTCTATGCATTTTGACGCATCCTCGTAATATATAAATAATTACATATTTTCACGCCTGTCTCCTATTGGGGTAAGCACTATACATTTCCAATTGCTAATGTTCATGCATTTGAAGATTTGTAATAAATAATACATGTTTCTATTGATTTTATTTAAGAGTGACGGACCAAATTTCTCTTACAAACGTAATACCGAATTAAATCGTAATTCATACACAATTTAATCAAATCCTGATATTATTCGGATTCCGATACCGATAATCTAGGTTTCTACTCAACCAAGTGAATGCAATTTTTTATAATTTTACCAAGTTTGGAACGATTTTCCGGTCTTTTATTTCCAGTGAAGTAGTAGTAGACGAAATAGTACCGTAGGAACCTAGATTAACGGTATCCAAATCCGAATAATAACATAATTTGATAGAATATTGTCTGGAATACGATTTATTTCGGTATTACGTTTTTGTGGGCAATTCCAGCTCCGCCGGACCATCAATATTGTATCGTTTCTTCGCAAAGGACATCATCTAGGCCCCAATATGTATGGGACAAAATTCGTCAAGAAAAACTATAGGTTTGGTTTCGATTTTCAGGTCGAGCAAAGTGTTAATGGGTATTTCTATAAAATTTTCAGTAGCAGCTCGGAGTTTGTGCCTGGTTAACGGTAATAGGCTTCCCTATTACATGGGACCTAAACATACCGGCGAATTGTGATGTACATTTAGTACAATTCTGCCATTTGGGGAATAAAGGCTTGATGATATGATGAGGTGTTAAAATTGCAGGTGCTGGCATATTTCACACTATGCTTATGGGTAGTGCCTTTTGCGTTGTTCGTCTCTCTATCGGCAAACGACTACGTATTACCCACTACTGGGGAAAAACAACCGCTGTTAGGTAAGAATTATATACTAACTATTGCACGGTTCGCAAAAGATTTTTCTTAAACGTAGGTAATCTATTTCCTTCTTCAGGATGTAATCTGTCTTCTTGCAAAATTGTATCGAAATCTGTTTAGTAGTTTAGCCACAAAAGTTAGCAGAGAAATAGAGTTACTTTCACATATTTTATACTATTTGGTGATAGTACCAGTGGTTTCTGACACATCTATTATTAGAAATTGAATATTGCCTTATTACTCTTATAGTCCTCAGCACTAGTGCTACGCTAGCGGTCCTGAGTTCAATTCTCAGGTCGAGCAGAGTTATTGGGTTTTTCGGAGTTTGGATTTGTGGCCGGTTAATGGCAATATAAGCTCGCCAGCTATTACATGGAAGCTAAACATACCGGCGATCTGACGGTACACATTTGGACATCTCTGCATAACTCTTCAGGGGATATAGGCGTCATGGCTTATGATTTTTATCTGTTTTCAGGTGACAACAACGTTCTAACAGATTACTTGTCCCGAAAATCAAAGAGGTATAGCCTCTTGTCATTCTTCAGCTTCGCGAAGGAGTCCATCTTACCACAGCGAAGCAAAAAAGCCTTCTGAACACACCAAGTACTTACCTTAATATTAATTAGCAAGTTACGAATAGGCATGGAACTGTTCACATATGAAATCATATGATTTTTCATACGTAACTGCTGCTACTTTTTCTGCGGAATCTGCTTCAAATTACACCTTTTTTATTCGTGATAGGCTCACGCTTGACCGCCAGTTCGCCTGATGTTAAGCGACACTGCGATCTACGATGGAGCGCGCTTGCCTAGAAGAAACCGATTCATTCGTGATTTAAAGACACCCAAATTATATCTATCTGGAAAGACCCATTCGGGAACACTTCAATGAAAACACATTTTATTCGCGGATATTAATATTTAATTGATTGAAAGAAAAATGCTTATAAATACACATAATCAACCCATTATACTGTCCCACTGCTGGGCACGGGTCTCCTCTCAGAATGAGAGGGATTAGGCTATAGTCCACCACGCTGGCCTAGTGCGGGTTGGCAGACTTCACACGCCGTCGAGAAAATCTCTCAGGCATGCAGGTTTCTTTACACGATGTTTTCCTTCCCCATTTAAGCGCATGATAATTAACTATTTAATACGCACATGACTTCGAACAGTCAGAGGTGCGTGCCTTGGGTTCGAACTCGAGACCTTTGTCTTGACAGTACAACGGTCATACCACTAGGCTATCACTGCTGAAATAAATAATAAATACACAGCAAATGCGATATCTGCTCCATTCCACAAACTAGCACCATTGATTATTATTTCCTATTTTATTGTAAGTAGCATTTGTGACCGTAAGACCTTAATTCAGACGATTCTAAGTATAACCTTCGTCCTTCCTTCCATGTCAAAATTCAGTACAAAATTGACATAAGCTGAAATTCACTGCGAAAAAAAGTGGCAGGCTGTGAAATTTCACCTGTAAAATCACTGTGAAAAAATATAAAATAGATAATAAAAAATATATATAAATAAAAATATATAATATTTATAATAATAATATAAATTTATTTTCAGATTAAAATCCATACAATTAACAATAATCATAATTATAATTATAATATTCAGATGTGTGTTAGTAATTATTATAATTATATTTCCATGCCTAGTTATCAATAGCAGAGGTCAGATGCTAATCTCCAAGATAGTGATTTTTCTGAACAAAAATATCTGCTACTTTATCTTTTTTGTGTAAAAGACGAATAGAAGGTTAAGTGCAGCTGCACATTATAAGATATTTTCTGGCTTAGACATAGATAAGCGTTTTGTCTGGAGTTTAAGACTTATCTTGTTTATCCTGCATAATTTCTTTCTGTCTTTCGATACAAGACATATCCTGCGTTGAATGTGTATCTACGACAATATTTCTTTTTAAAAGCCCTATAAGAAATTTTCTTTATAAGTCGCGAGAAAAAGTCTTATAACGTGCAGCCAGTCTAAGAATAATTTGTAATGTCTTGAATGTTTGCGAATTTAATACAAAATGACATTGTTGGGCCTAATTCCTCAATACTAGACAAATACATAATCATCAATCAGCCAAGAGATGTTCACTGCTGAACAAAGGCCTTCACAAAAACGTCCTCTGGACCGGTTATAATTATGCCACCTGCATTCAACGACTCCCAGCTACTTTCACCAAGCCCGTCCATCTCGTTGGAGGACACTGCGTTTTCCGGTGCGTGGTCTCCACTCGAGAATAAATATTGGATAAATAAAAATATTACATAATCCACAATTTATTTTACAATAGGGTATTACACCCATTATTTAAAAGTGCCTCAATTAGATTCTATAGTGCTAATAAACCCCTTAAAAAAACCATTTTTATTCCATCGATAAGTGCCATAAAAATGCATTTATAATTTACATTTCCAAATTTCGCGCTTAATTTGACGAAAACACTGGATGCAGTGGACGCCATATTGCTCTGTGGTTATGACGTCAGTTGGCTGTGTAAACAATAAAAGTACAAAGGCTGATCAGTTGACAGTTGACACTTTTTAGTTTAGTTTACACATCCGTATGACGTAATAACATGGCGGCTACTATTACATGGTAGTAAAATACCCTATTTACAATAGGGTATTATAGGGTGTTTTTTTAGGGTACCATGAAATCTAAGAAACAATTTAAAAATATAGATATTATTGAGATAGCTTAGGCAAAAAGCAGTTAGAAAATGTTAGATTTAGTTGATAAAATAACAAAATAAATTTTAAAATTCAACTCAGTTTTCAGTTTTTTAATCTGTTTTAATCACCATGAAATAGTAGCTGCCATGTTACTGATCAGCTTTTATACTTTTATTGTTTACACAGCCTACTGACGTCATAACCACAGAGTAATATGGCGTCCAGTGTTTTCGTCAAATTAAGCGCGAAATTTGAAAATTTACATTTTAAATGCATTTTTATGGCACTTATCGATGGAATAAAAATTTTGTTTTTTTGTGGTTAATTAGCACTACTTAAAGATACTAATTGAGGCACTTTTCAAAAATGGGTGAATTACCCTATTATAAAAATAGACTAAGTTGATTTACACTAACATTGGTAGGAGTGGTAAACTTTGTTTGCTGTGGAGTTCGTCTGCTCTGGGGTGGTACCTATCCCCAAATATTCTGTCGCTAAGCAATAATGTAATGACATTATTGTGTTCCGGTTTGCAGGGTAATGTAGCCAGTGACATTACTGTGCAAATGATACTTAACAACTGAGGTGTCAAGATGTCAACGCGTGAGTGATACCACTGGTGTTGTTGACGTCTTTATGCTGCGGTTGCCGCATACCATCAGGCGGCTCTGCTCGTTTGTCCTCTGTCAGCTTCCGTCATTTTGTATTAAAACCCAACACGTAACATCTAGTCAACGAAAGACAATACGTGTAAATATTATGTAATACTTATTTATTTTTAACATTAATACGATTAATGTACTCTTTAGTTTTAAGGAATAAAGGTTTTCTATGAATTCGCTTACCTTTTTCAGTTCGCTCTTGGGTTTTTTTCTTATTTTTTGTAAGGCTGAAGTTCCCTAAGCCAGCTAAATTCAAATGACTTAATTCTTCGAAAATTCTAAATGAAATAACACATTGTAGATAGAGAAACGAGCGCATGAGTCTTATCTATACTTATAATAAATCTGTAGAGAGGTCAATTCTGTACATGAAATATATTTCCAAAATAATTATCAGCGGGTGATTAGTGATCGATACTGACGCCAAAAATGCAATCAGTAAAATTTTTGTCTGTCTGTATGTTCGTAATAGAAACAAAAACCACTCGACGGATTTCAACGAAACTTGGTACAATTGTTCTTCATACTCCTGGGCAGGTTATAGTATACTTTTCATCACGCTACAATCAATAGGAGCGGAGCACAATTAAAAAATGTTGCAGAAACGGGAAAATTATTTGATTATTTTGTTCTGGGAAGTGACATGGGTCGTTGATAAAGCGGGCGTAGCCGCTGGCGGAAGCTAGTCCTCACTAATGTTATAAACGTGAAAGTTTGTGAGTATGGATGGATGTATAGATGTATGCATGTTTGTTACTTTCACGCCAGAACGGCTGGACGGATCTGGAAAAAAATTGGCACAGAGATGGATTGACTGATGATTGATGGACATAGGCTACTTTTTATCTAGGTCGGAGCCAATTCTGACGAGACAAAGTCCAGGCAGGAGCTAGTAATATAATAATTTAATGTAAATAGTTATTGTATAAACTGTTTTTACGTACTATATTATGTGCTAGAATTAATTGCGTCCGTGAATCACTGCGCAGAATAGGTACTATTATATAATGTAGGTGTCCGTCAGGCTGGCCCGGCCCCGTCTACAGTACGCGCGGCATAAGTTGGCCGGAGTGAAGTTAGCTGTTTGGTTGCGCAGTACACAATTTTTAACGTAAACAATCCACTGCGCATTAAAACGGCGAACTTCACTCCGGCCAACTTATGCCGCGCGTACTGTAATTTGATAACGAGATATGTATCAATTGAATGTGCTCCTTATTAGAAGCATAATATATGTACCGCCTTCATTTTCAATGTACCTCTTGCTAGAGTCGGCCCGCGCCGCCGCCGAGGCAGTAATTTTAAATTCGCCCCCAATTAGCTAGCTAGCTAATTAGCTAGCAATAAGCTGGATCTGGGTTAAACAATTTAACCCAGATCCAGCTTAGGGGCAGCAGGGATGCACTTAGCCGCTGTTGCTTAGTTTATAAGTTGCTCCTGGCTGGAGGCACGCCGGTTACGCTGTAAAGATTCTCTGAATCAACAGCCCACGTGAATTCCATAAAAAAAGACTTCCTCCGTTAAGGGATGATTCTGACAATCATATTGACCGACTTTCCCTATGAAATTATAAAATATTCATGTAAAATAATTAGGAACATCTTCCTATACAAAAGTAGACACATTTAAATATTGTATGGAAATGTCGAAATTTTTTTATCGTTATCAGTTACGGATTTCATAGGGTAAGTTATTGAGTACGACGTGGAGAAACATCCCTTTAACGGATACATTTGATATAATTGGTACCCTGTATTTATTAATCCCCCACGCGAAAAGAGGGGTGTTATAAGTTTACGTGGGTAGTGTGTTGTCTGTTGCATCTTAGCGCCCAAACGAATCAACCTGATTTTGATTCCGTATTTTTTTAGTGTGAAAGGTGACTTACATAATCGAGTGTGTTCTTAGCTATGATTTAAGAAAATCTGACCAGCCGTTTGAAGATTATCAGCTCTTTTCTGGTTTATGAAGGGATGTGAACAACTTTCACAAGTCTGGGGGCTTACTTTTGAACTCTATTCCGATACATCGACATTGGAATTGTGCCGTTTCGTCAAGTTTCGTACTCTTGATTCCGAGACTCGCGCCAAATTGTTTCAATATTGCGCGGTGATTGAGTGAATTAAATAGGATTGGGAAACGACCCAACCATTGGCCAATAAGGATGCCGTTACAAGGTTAACGGATTTGTGCTCAAGAGTACGAAATCGCCTGACAGCCAAATTGACATTGGAATCGGATCACGTTCGGATTGGTATTGTATTGTTTTCAAGAGTAAGCCTGCTGATCAATTTGAATTAATTTTATTTTACTTCAATGATATTGCAAGAACATGGTGACCATGCCTTGATGCTGCATGGGATTTTTAAATTTGAAAATTAATGTTATTCCAGAAATTATCTCTCAAAACTCTGAAACTCACGTAGCGAATTTCGCTGGAGACGCTATTAAGTTTTGCACAAACTGTACTTTGGGTGGTGATATAATTAAATATTTAAATGAAGATAGAAGTTAGTTTTCACTATATCCCATTTGCAAAGGGTAATTCGTAGTTGGATCCGAATCCCGGTCCCGAAAATCCGCATTCCGGGATTGTGTTCGGGACCAATTACGAATGACCGTTTGCGTGACAGTTTGAGTCCCATTTGAAGTAAATCTGCATCATCTCTCACATCTTATGGGTCCGGTGGAGCTTGAATTGCCCACAAAAACGTAATACCTAAATAAATCGTAATCCAATTACAATTTTATCAAATTGTGTCATTATTCGGATTAGGATACCGTTAATCTATGTAGGTTCCTACCGTACCAATTCGTCTATTACTACTTCACTGGAAATAAAGGGCTGGAAATTCGTTCCAAACTTGGTAAATATATCAAGAATTAAAATCGCTTACATTTATTCCCAGTGAACTATTTTGGTCGAAATGGTAGAGTAGGAACCTAGATTAACGGTATCTGAATCCGAATAATAACACAGTTTGATTAAATTATATTTGAATTACAATTAATTTTGGTAATACGTTTGTATGATAAATTCGGTCCGTCGGACTCTTATAAAAAATTCTAGTAAAGCCCATTAATTAAAAAAAATACATGTATAAGTGAGTATAACTATACGTGTCTGTGCTGGGAAACGAAGCCAGGACCACTCACTACTGCAGCACTTTACTGCTTGACAGAATTTTAAAAAGATAAATTATAATACGGATACTAGATATCTATAATCATCGGAAAATTTGAGGCTTGGGATGCCAGTGCATTCCACAAATTTCCTCGACAATTTTTTTACAGTGCAGGCACGGCTGTGGAATGCTTGCCTGCACAGACTACTAAGAGACACTAGTATCTTGCCTCTCAGTTTGGCGTGCACAAACATTACCTATATTTAAAAAATGGATCTAACGCTGTAGTCGACTTTATATGTATGTATGTCTTTGTTTGTTTATTTTTTTTGGAAATTACTGTTATTTTGTGTAAGTCATAATTTCAGAACCCTGTTTCTTTTTAAGTACGCCAGACTACCTAAGTATCACCATTCCTTTTTCTCACGAGTCCATCCTAAGGTTGTCTTTAAGAGATCGTTTTAAGCGATAATACCGCCCATTGTACCATTATATCACTATATTATAGTTTAAAACAAAGTCGCTGTCGCTGTCTGTCCGTCCCTATGTATGCTTAAATCTTTAAAACTACGCAACGGATTTTTTTTAATAGATAGAGTGTTTCAAGAGGAAGGTTTTAAGCTATTTAACATTACGCTACGACTCTTAGGAATGGGGCAACGCGGGTGAAACCGCGGGCGGGTCGCTAGTAACTTATAAACCTGTACTTTACATTAGTTTTTGGTGAGCAATAAAGGATACTCTATTCTATTTCATTTTTAATTTCATTTCATTTCAATTTCATTTCATTTCATTATTATAATACGCACTTAAAAATAAAGGCAAAGGTTGTGAAAAAAAAACAACAAATATATAATTAACATGTATTTTTCAATTTACAACATTTACTGTACTTATTAATTGTTATAAATATTGTGTTGTTGTGTATATTCATAAATTATTGCAAGAACTTATTAAAATTTGATTTTTAGGTAAACTATAATTATAAAAAAAAATTTTTTTTTAGGCTCCCTCATTAGTCTATTGGTTCCAAGCGCGACTGTTACGCTAGAGGTCCTGGGTTCGATCCCCAGGTCGAGCAGTGTTATTGAGTTTTTCTATGAAATTCTCAGTAGCAGCTCGGAGTCTGGATTTATGCCCGGTTAATGGCAATAAGCTCGCCTCCTATAACATGGGACCTGAACATACCGGCGAACTGTGGGTGTACATTAGTACGCTTCTGCCTAACCCTTTGGGGATTGCAGGCGTGATGGTATGTTATGCTATTATTATAAACAATAATTAGGCTGCATTTCACCAACTTAAAAAAAATCGTTGCCCCGCACTAGGATTTTCACCTATATTGTTATAAACTCAATTTTTTTTTAATTTATTTAAATGCACAAAACACATTACAATCTTAAAAATAACCATACATATCGCAAATACAATGTTTTGAACTGGATAGTAACGTAACAAATATGTGCACACAACAAAACAATAACTAGACAGATAACAGCTCTATATTATCTATACTTATAATAAATCTGTAGAGAGGTCAATTCTGTACATGAAATATATTTCCAAAATAACTATCAGCGGGTGATTAGTGATCGATACTGACGCCAAAAATGCAATCAGTAAAATTTTTGTCTGTCTGTATGTTCGTTATAGAAACAAAAACCACTCGACGGATTTCAACAAAACTTGGTACAATTGTTCTTCATACTCCTGGGCAGGTTATAGTATACTTTTCATCACGCTACGATCAATAGGAGCAGAGCAGTGAAGGGAAATGTTGGGAAAATGAGAGATTCACGGGAAAGGTTTCAAGCTATCAATGTATAATATCATCACGCTATAACCCTTAGGAACGGGGCAACGCAGGTGAAACCACGGGCGAAGAACTAGGGAACAAAGTAACTATTCCACGCGGACGAAGTCGCTGGCAAAAGCTAGTAAGTAATATAACAGGGACAACATTAGAGTTAGACGCTACTTAAGTCACTCCGGACCCTCTAAGGCCCAGCTGCTATGGAGGATGTCTTTTAAAATTTTAATATATGAGATAAAGTTATGATCAAAAATATCCAATAGTACATTATCTTTCGCCATATCATTATATTGACGGGCCATCCGCGTTAATGGGTAGAAGAACTACCTATAGGTATTTTTTGTTTGTTTGTCGTAGCGGCTGAGCGATCGGCTTCTACGCAACGTATTGGGCAAATATTTGTATTTTTTTATTGATAAGCTTATGCTTCACCGCCTGATGTTAAACGACACTGCGATCTACGATGGAGCGCGCTTGCCTATAAGAAACCGATTCACACGTGATTTAAAGACACCCAGTATGATCTAAAGGTAGTTGTTCCAGGTCTGGACGTTTGTGTATGTGAGAATTTGGGTTTGTAAACGCACCCACGATACAGGAGAAAATCCTATTGAGAGGCACCGTTTTTTTTTAAAGAATATGCAAAGTACATACATTCCAAACCATATATACTTGATGTGTTTCGTCTTTCAAAATAATATCGACAGTAAATAAGAAATATAATATAAATTATCACAGTAATAAACTTAATTTAAAAGAATATCAAATATATAATTATAATTAATATAAAATATGGACAGTCACAGGCACATGATGGTAACCAAAACTCAAATTTCTTCAAACAATTTCCAATCTAATCTCTAAATAATAGTGTTTTTTTTTTTGCATTTTCCATGCTATGATTATAAGTTATTTTAGTGAAGTAATCATTCGACCGCGGGCAGGAACCTGCGTCTTCTGGTTAGATACACGAGATGCTAGGACCGTCACCCGCCAGGTAAAAATTTGCAATTTATGTCTTAAGGGTCCGGCGGAGCTTGAATTGCCCACAAAAACGTAATACAAAAATAAATCGTAATCTAAACAATATTTTATCAAATTGTGTTATTATTCGGATTCGGATATCGTTAATCTAGGTGTCTACGGGACCATTTCATCTAATAGTACTTCACTGGAAATAAACGACCGTAAAATCGTTCCAAACTTGGCAAAGTTATCAAGAATTGCATTTGCTTACATTTATTTCCAGTGAAGTATTTTGGACGAAATGGTAGATTAGGAACCTAGATTAACGGTATCTGAATCCGAATAATAACAAAATTTGATTTAATTGTGTTTGAATTACAATTATTTTTTGTAGTACGTTTGTAAGATATAGATAAGTGACGTTAATGACATCTATGGAAAAGAAAGTTACTTTGCTTCTCAACCTACATGACTTACTTTACAGTTAGTTCAGATCAGAAGACGCAGGTTCGAATCCCACCCGCAGTCGAATTTTTCCTTCACTAAAATAATAGTTTGTTAAAAATTGGGGGAATTGTGCGCCACGTGTTGTGGGTTCGATCCCCACACGGAGCAAATATTTGTATGATCTACAGGTAGTTGTTCCGAATCTGGGCGTTTGTGTATGTGAGAATTTGTGTTTTTAAACGCACTCATGATACAAGAGATAATCCTAGTGTGAGCCAAAGCGTTATTTTTGGAAATCAAAATTGACATTTTGTTGTTATGATGTGCTGATGTCAATAGCAAGATTTAGTGTGAGAATTCCAGTTTAAATTGATCTTTTATAAGAAGAGATTACCGTATACTGAATTTTTCATATTATGTTCGGAGATACATTTTTACAGTATAATTGACAAGTCTGTGCTTTCTTGCATAGCATTAATTTAATTCACATTCATTTGAATTTCTGTAACTTTTTAGTATGAAAAATTCACTACAACTTAGTACTAAGTGTGTTGGTAAAATTATTTAAAAACATTACCCTCCTTTTGGGCTTTTCCGCAGTCGGCTATATGAAGGTTACAATTTTGGATTATTGCTTGTCAATTTCATTGGCGGTTGATCAATTTTCGACGTTATATCTGTTAGTAATAATGCTGTAAATTAGTCAACCGCCATTACAATCCTTTTGTATCATCTTTTGGCGATCTGAGATAGATTAATCGATATCTTCAGCCATAAAATCGAATTAAATCGATGTTTTTATTAATCGATCATGATAAAATCGATGTTTTCATTAATCGATTCCTAATAAAATCGAATTAAATCGATGTTTTTATTAATCGATCATGATAAAATCGATGTTTTCATTAATCGATTCCTAATAAAATCGAATTAAATCGATGTTTTTATTAATCGATTCATCGGCTTTCAATTCGAATCGATTTAAAAATCTATTTTTTTCGGAAAGAATCGCCATCGCGTCCTTTGCACATTGAATTGACGTTACTATATTATTTTTTCTGCGTAATTTCACAAGCTGCCATACTGATCCCATGATTCGACAACAAATGACTTTTCAAACTACATTTTTGTACAAAAGTCATGCTACATACCTTACATTCGAATCTCCTATCATTATTATGAATTGTCATATGTTCTCTTAGCGTATACTTCCTAGCATAGGACTTATTGCAAACCTCACAAGCGTATATCCGTTCACCGGTATGCTTCACCATATGAGCTTTCAAAGCCTTTTTGCTGAAGAAACGGAATCCACACTCCGTACACTGATAATTCCGCTCCATCAAATGACTTTTCTTAATGTGATACATCAATAAACTTTTTAAAATATACGATTTGCTGCAAACATTACACTTATATTGGGCCTCATTGTTATGAACTTTCACTAAATGTTGATTCCGTTGATAGTAACTCCGGAACGATATGTTGCAATATGGACAGTTTGATATATTCCTTGCACCTAAGTGTTTCATTTTCTCATGGTATTGTTTCTTCGTTCGACTTGGGAATACTTTGTCACAATGATCGCATTTGAAGCTGCCTTCTTCATGGATTGTTCGGTGAGCGTTCAGAGAACGTTTGGTAGCAAACGTTGAATCACAGACGGGACAGTTATAGTTGCTGTAATGCTTATTCATATGTTGTTTCAGCATTTTAAATGTCTCGTATGTAGATGGGCACATAGCGCAGTCATAAGACTCCCCTTTCTTTAACTTAAACTGCATGATATGGTCTTTAATGTCATTATAAATGGTTTTTCCATGTTTTTTGACTATATGCTCTTTGAAAATCCCTAAATTATCCATCTTTTCTTCACATAAGGTACAGCAGAGGTCAGCAACATCAACTTTTACATTGTATTCTGACATATCAAAGTTAGTTTTGAATTTCAAGCGGTCTTTCTGGTGGTTGGTTTCTGTATGGTGTCTCAAGTCAGCTGGGTCTGGGAAGGATAGATCACAATAACCACAGGCATACCCAAGCAGGGTTTTATTCGTGAATGGTGTAGCGTTGGAGAATTTGAGTACAGTTTGCAAATTCTCTCTATGTTTCATCTTTTCGTACCCCGGTTGTCCAGACCACAGTAAATTGATTTGGGCCTCAGTTGGCACAGTAAGCTTTAATCTTGTTTTTTTCTTGGGTTTAACTTTATCGGTTTTTTTAACCGGTTTTATATCTGGTTTCATTTCGTGAGTGTCTGTAATAATGATATGTGGGTTAGATAATTGATTGTACAGTTGTAAATTGCTGCAATGATAAAATATTAGGTTGTTCACACCAAAAGTATGGTAAAATGCAGCGCGATATTTTGAGACCGGATTCATGTTAGGACGTGTTATAGTACAAGTGTGTGTCAAACAATTACTACCGAAGTATACATACATACAAAGAGATTTAAAAGAGAACTATAGTTTGATAAACATAGTTAATACGCGCGACAGATGTCAGAGTGATTTTTTTAAGGTATTTTATGACCTGGTAACTTATGTCATGTCTTTTTTGTAGTTTAAAACACATTACTTCAACAACACAAACTTCGGGGAAACACAAGTTTTGGAAAATAATATAAAATTTACGTGGGAGACCCATGCTTTGGCACGAATGGGCCGGCAAGACCGGAGTGATACCACGGCCTCACAGAAATCCGGCCTTAAACAACGCTTACATTGTGGTTCGCCTAGTGAGTGAGGTTACCGGAGGCCCAATCTCCTTTTAACAGGTCGGCAACGCACTCGTGACTCCTCTGGTGTTGCGGGTGTCCACGGGCGGCGGCAATCTCTTACCATCAGGCGATCCGTTTGCTGATTTGCCCTCCTATCCCATAAAAAAAACCGACGAAGTGCACTTTACATTTTCCCGCCTAAAACTCCGCACGACAATGCCATAGTTTATTGACAAAAAGAGATGTTCATAGTATCATCTAACGTCCGACTGTGTTAACCTACTGGGCCAATCTTGTTTAACCTAACGATTTTTTTTTTATTTGATAAAAACGTTGCCCCACACTAGGATTTTCTCCTGTATCGTGGGTGTGTTTACAAACACAAATTCTCACATACACAAACGCCCAGACCCGGAACAACTACCTGTAGATCATACAAATATTTGCTCCGTGTGGGGATCGAACCCACAACACGTGGCGCAGAAGCCGATCGCTCAACCGCTAAAATCGTGTCGTCATTAAACAAGATTAGCCCAGTATTCCACTACGCGTACAGCATTGTTTGTAACGGGCATTTGGACTTGATTTGTGCAGGTATAGGGGGCATACTGGGCTTGATAGCATATGGGTCATATCGTCCCCTGAAGGTGGAAGTGTTGATGTAAGACTCACTTATAGATGTAGTAATTCTGGATACAATTTTTTTGATCTTGGCACTTTTCCATTCTTCTTTAGGCGTGGTCGTTTTTTTGGCAGCGGGCTTCGGTCTGCTTCGCTTCGGTTCTGCTTTTTTCTTCACCGGAGCTACCTCTTCAGTCTTAACTTTATCCATGGAGGTTTCACTGTCTGGAAAGAAGAGTTATGATAATATGAGAACCATATGGTAACCTGATGGTAAGCGGTTACCGTAGCCTATGGACGCTTGCAACACCAGGGGTATCACTCGCGCGTGGCCGTCCTGTAAATGAAAGAGGAATAGTTGGGCTGGCAGCATAGGAGCCATGACATAACAGCGGCAGAACCAAAACACCACCGGTCTCCCACACTCGCAACACAACGCTTCCTGGCGGAGCTCTGGCGAGCTTGCTCACCGTTAGGAACACAACATAGCACGGAGCTATGTAAATTGGCTACGATTTTCTGCAAAGTACTTCCCGAGTCGAGCAGCTCCAATTGTGAGTGGTATTATTCGATTCCACTATGCCCTACCTCTCTCAAAGAGTTTGATATTTATCATCTCAATTAGCCTTATAGAGGTAAGGTAAAGTAAAAGTGGTAAATAAATGAGTGGCTAACTTACTTGTGTCTATCACCAGAGTATAGTCGTCAGAATCATATTCACTGTCAGCTGGTTTTGGCTCCAATTTAACATCAGGAGGCTTCTCATCTGAAAGAACATGCAACATTATGGAACTAACAAAATAAAATAACGTGAGAGGTTAAGAAATTTTAACGTGGGAGAGCCATGCTTCGGCACGAATGGGCCGGCTCGACCGGAGTGATACCACGGCCTCACAGAAAACCGGCGTCAAACAACGCTTACGTTGTGTTTCGCCGAGTAAGTGAGGTTACCGGAGGTCTAATCCCCTTTAAAAGGCTGGCAACGCACTTGTAACTCCTCTGGTGTTGCGGGTGTCCATGGGCGGCGGTAATCGCTTACCATCAGGCGATCCGTCGGCTCGTTTGAAATTAAACAGTAGAAATTATTAGGAAAGACTTTGTAAAATTAAGTTGGCTTTGCTCTGGTTGTTATCCCCCTAAATGTGAAAGTCGAAAAATCGTGAAACACATCATCTATACTAATATTATAAAGAGGAAAGATTTGTACGTAAGTATGTTTGTAACGAATTGTCTCAAAAAGTACTGGACCAATTTCAAAAATTCTTTTGCCGTTAGAAAGCTACATTATCACTGAGTAACATAGGCTATATAACATCACGCTACGCCTCTTAGGAACGGAGCAGCGCGGTTGAAACCGCGAGCGGGTCGCTAGTTATTTATAAAATCTTAGGAACTGAAATTGAAATTTTCGTGCAAACAACAATCCACATCTCTCTTTTTTAATAATTTCCAAAAATCCTCTCTTAGCAGGAACTTACGTAAAATAAACATATGTTTCAAATGTCAGTTTTCTAGACTGTAGTTTTGGTTGTGCATTGATAGATCAGTCAGTCAGTCTGTCTGGACAAACGATATGAAACAAACATTTAACGAATGATTTTGTAAATATAGAAGATGAGCATTAGGCAGTAATTGCTAAAGAAAGACTAGTAAGTAGTACTACAAAGTATATTAAATGAATTTAATCAACAGCTATTTTAGTAAAGGAAAAATTCAATAATGGGCAGGATTCAAACCCGCATCTCCTGGTTGGATACACCAGAGGCTCTGACTTCTAAGCCACCGCGAACCCTACCCGCCTGATTGAAATTTTGCCTTCACATTCTGAATTTACGTCGTAAGGTGGCGTTAACCAGGAGATGCAAGTTCGAATCCTGCCCGCGATTGAATTTTTCCTTTACTAAAATAACTTTATAATCTTAGCTAATTAAAAAGATAATTAATCAATCGATTTAACCAACAATGGTGGTGGGCGAAAATGTGCCCAAATTTGTCAACTATAGCAGACTTAAGCTATTAAAAAGTTAAAAACAGACACATTAAAAAACAAATTGTTTAAACTGTCTGGAGGGTCATAATTTCTTTAATGAATATGGCAAAGTTTAAAGTTCACACCTTTTTCGATATTTTCTTTAATCTTCTTCCAGAAGTCCTCATCCGCATTCAGCACTTGTTGCTTGAAGCTCATGGAGCTACGGAGGTTCTGGATGCATTTATCACAGATACCTGATGATTTGTTGTCTCCAGGTGTAAGCTGATACAAAGGAAAAAAAAAAGTCACCATCATCATCCGTAGCCAGATTTCACTTTAGTAGAAACTCTCTCTCTTAGTAGAGACTCTCTTTAGTAGTTTGAATCTCCAACATATATGCATAATACAACATTTCTAGCAACAACTTTACTGTTGATGGAGAATTTAAGACACCTACTAAAACATAATCATACTATTCATCCTGGGAATCAAACATAGGACTTCACACCCATCAACCCCACTTTTCACCATTAGACGTAATGTATTATCTATATATACATATATATAATTCTTCTGTGCAGGTGTTTGTCGTCTAACCCCTCCTAAACGGCTGCACCAACTTGGATGAAATTTTGTATGCATATTTGAGTGGATCCCTAGATGATTTGAAAATACAATTGGATCCGATAGGTGGCACTGCAATCGGGTTTTAGGATTTTTTTTCAGGGCATCAAATAAATTGACAAGGACAGGAAGATGATGATGATATAAAATTCTAAATATGTTCATTATATTTCCCATCCTAAATGACTTGACTGATTTTGATTTTGAGGTCATGTGCATGGTTCTTAGCTATAGTTGGACCCGATAGGTGGTGCACTTGTCAAAAAAAATTCTTTGAATACAAGTGAAACCACAGACAATATTGAAAATTTAAAAACCACAGCATCAAGACATGGTTACTCTGTTCTTGCAATATAATTGAAGTAACAGAATACCAAGTAACAAACAAACCGGCGGTCAGGCGAACTGACGGTTAAACATAAGGCTATCATGAAAAAAAAAAACTGTGGAAGTTGCTCACATCCCTTAATGAACCAGAACAGAGCTCATAATCTTCAAATGGCTGGCCAGATTATCTTAAATCATAGCTAAGAACATTCTATATCTAGTCACCTTTCAAACTAAGAAAAACTGAATCAAAATCGGTCTATTTGTTTGGGTGCTACGATGCAACAGACAAACACACAGATACACACTTTAAACTTATAACACCCCTCTTTTTGCGTCGGGTTCTAATATGAATCAAACAAGAATACTACTTTTGGAACGAAGTTCCTTATCGCGCGTTGTGAAAGGGGGCTAGATGGAAAAAAATCTTACTAAAAGTTGTCACAACACTTTTTGCTATAGTAAGCTATTGTAAGCTGTGCGGCGTGCGCATGTTTCTCTGTCTGTCTCTCTCTCTCTAATAAGATAGTAGTTCCTTTCGATTAATTAGTGAAGGAACTGTAATATTTTTTTTTTTTTTAAATTCGTTCCATCTGGGTGTCCCTTGACACCTCTCAAGTATTTTTTTTTATTACTAGACAGTGGTATAGTAATAGTAGTGAGTAGACATTCTTTATTTCATTATTTATAGAACTTGCAAGTGCAGAAAATTCACACGACCAGCAGAGACCAACTATAATATTAGCATTTATAAAATTTAATTTTCGCATGCAACAAGAATACGCAGTTATTTCATTAAATACGTTGTTGTTATATGATGTAGTGTCTCAAATCTATTCTGTGTTTATTGTTCGATAGAAAAAAATGAACTTACAGTGATATTGAAGCATTCTTTCAGCATATCAGAATAAATTTCTTTTTTATCGAGCCAAAAGTAACTAGAATGTAAGTCTTTATTCAGGCCCCGGGCTAGGCAGCAGCGGCAAAGACCGACCGCTTCCATTTCTTCTTATGTGGTTTACATCAAGTAGAAATTTATTGTTTATGTAATAAAATTTATTTTAATACAAAGACGACAAGATAAATAAATTAGTGCAGACGCAGAAAAACAACGACAAGAAATCGGATAAATTGACATTTGACAAACAGTCTGACACTGACAAAGGCAGCTCAGCGACCTTTTTTTTTTTCGTTCCTTACGGAACAGGCTAAGGTCAAAGACCATGCTGCCTAATCAGCGCAGCGACCATAAAAAAGGAATTAAGCAGCCAGCATTGCCAGATGTACGATTTAAGTCGTATGCCGACGACTTTTACAAGTTTCATGCATGTACGTACGACCAAAAGATAAAAATCGTACGTAATTCATTCTACTATTTATTATTTTCTAAAAAGCGGAAGCCAGACGAATTTTGGGCAGAAATAGGTACTTTTGACGACTTTAATAATGGGTATTGTTAAATTCGCTCTCAATTACTATGCCTTCCTGTGAACGATGCTCCAGTTCAGTAACTCTTATTAAATCGAAAATCTGAATTAAAGTTAAGAAAAGTTTTTCTTATACGTACTATTTTTATGACCTGCATAAGCTTGTCCCACTGCCGACGATGAACGAGAAGCGATTAAAGCTAGAAATTAGGAACGAGTTGGCGAGCAGCGGGAAGCAAGTGTGTAGTTCTGATAGTTTTGTCGCTGAGGTATAAGCGAGTGCGACGGGCGATTACTCGCTCACGCGGCAGTCTTGCACAAACCTGCACGCGCAATGCAACGAGAAAAGAGCGACGTGAAAGTCTCCGACATTATCCCTGTCTTTGGGACACAAAACCGAATTCATATAAACAATATAACTCTCGGTGTGAGTTCTGACTGCCTAGCGAGCAACGCTGAGCTAGTATCGCTGAGCGAATATTAGTTTCGATAACTCTTGTCGCTCAGCGACAACCTAGTGGAGCGAGTCCTCGTCGGCAGTGTAGACAGTCGGCGATTAATCCATGTAAACAAAAGAAATGCATATATATTTCTTGAACGAGAATAGCCGATAGTTACTCCTTTCCTCACCTGGTCGGTGGGGCAACTGCCTTAAGGAATACGACTTTTTATTTACCTTGTGTAATAATAATATGTGTAAATAAGCTAGTAATGTAATGGTCATCATATGGAAGAGCGCTGATGTCTGAGATACAGATATGTTTATCTAGTTCAGACACAGATGCCTTCAATTTACAACTAAGAAAATTTAGAAATGGTCCTGTATATCTGTGTAAATGTAACAAAATGTTCTGTGTCAATTACATTATTTATTAATATCGTACGATTTCTCGTTCAAAACTTCTGGCAACTGTTAATGCCTGCGGTTAATGCAGCTACCAAAGAGTAAATTGTTGATTCGTTATTGCAGAATAGATATGTATGTACATGTACATTATAATACTGTTAATAATACATTAGATATCTAACACTGTACATCGCATCTACATGCAAGGAAATTTCTAAAAATAAAAAAACAACATTTTGTTTTTAATTTTAATAAGAAAAATTGGAACAACAAAACGTGTTTTCCTCAAAAAAGAAAAAAAAGACAAAACAAATCAAAACAAAATGGCCGCTGGATCGCTATTGATTGATTTTTGTTAGCTAGCGGTGCCGACGCCATAAAGATTTTCACAATTTCAATGAAAAGAGTGAATAAACTGTACGTTTTTTAGTGTATATGCTAGTGTAGTGGTATGATGATGGAATTTGACGATATTATTGTGAAAGAGAGCCCGGGCCTTTGCCGGTGCTGTCTCTCCGAAGGATGTTATAAGGATTTGGGGTCGGAGTACACATGGATGAATGAGACTGAGGTCTACGCCGACATGCTATTAGAATGCTTCGATATTAGCGTGAGTTTATTTAGTTATTTTCTTTTTTATACAAATCCCATTATAAAAATACAAGCTTCGACACTATGACACTGCATCCTGGAGAAGGCCATAGGCTACCTTTCGTCTTCAAAAAGGAAATAGTGTTTTGGGTCGCGAGGGAAACCATGGGCCATAACTGGTTTATTATAATAAGTACCTACTTACATTTGTCGCTCAGTCGCATCAGATTTAAGAGAAGATAAAAAAATATAATGTTATTACTATATAGCTGTCCCCCGGCATATGTTGCAATGCCTCTTTTTTTCGTCATAACCTTCCGAGGCAGGCGACTCTCTGACCCAAGCATGCACACAACAACCCATCAACTTTTATTACAATAAGATGAACAGCCTAGGTACGTATAGAGGACAAACAAACAAATATAATAAGAGATAGGTTTGCATTTGCTCACTATATCACCTGATGTTAAGTGATGATGTGGTTAATGATGGAAAAGGCCTGCCTAGGAATAACCTATTCACTTGAAATTTTAACTCCTCTGCTCCTCAAGATGGCCATTCCCAATAACATCCATCTACAGATTTGCTTACCAGTGGTAGGCTTTTAACATTATTTTCTTTATTGTACACAGAAAGTATAATAGCATAATATTTACAAAACAATGTACAAAGGCGAGCTTAACTAAAAATTTCTCAAGTTTTCTACCAGCACACCCTTGAGTGATTGTTGCTAAGTAGTATTGGAAGTGGCCGTTAGACATAAGTTGTACATAACTTTCACTCAAGTTACATACATACATAATATGGTTAATAAATAATAAAGTATAATGAAGTGGCTCATCAGCTTATTCGCCGACTTAATCCAAAAAGAAAAATACATACACACAAACCATTCTCCCACAGGGGTACATAGAAAATATAGGCCGCAACTTGCTACCATTCTTTCACCCAAGTTATGGGGTATAACATGCTTAGGGCAGTGGTTACCAACCTTTTTTGATCAGGGACCACTTTGATTTTATTGTTGTCATGGACCACAAAGTTACTGTGTCAATCTGAAATTAAACTTTAGTCAAAACTTTACAACATAAGTAAAAGATTTAAGTCTTTTCTGGTCCACCTTCTAGCTCTTGTGCGCTCCATGGAGTACTGGTTGGGAACCACTGGCTTACAGGGTATACATGCAGTAAAAAAATCCATATAAATATGGATGGTTTTCTTTCACCAGATAACCCAGCACAATGAAGGCCCAAATGGTCCAAACCGGCTCATTTGTGAGGTCTGCATCACTCGTCTCCGGGATGCCTGCAACTTTAAGAAGCAAGTGCTGGACTCTGAGAAAAAGTTCATTGATATGATAGGCAGAGGAGAATTTAGGCCTAAAAGTAAGTGATACTTAAGGCTCAGTTATTCCAAACCAAAAATTTTTTTGTTCAACGGTAAAAAATAAAATATTATTTGTTTTGATGGGATAAAAATATATGTTGTAGGTTAATAAACATTCTTGATTATCCTATGGTTCAAAACATGATAATTATATTATAAAACATAGTCTCTCTATCGCGTCTGTCTGAATGTGATAAACTACCGAACAGATTATTATATGTTACAATGGAAAGAGTGATTTGTGAAGGCCTTAGGGCCTAGGCTTAAGAATGGGTCAAACTCGGTGAAATCATGATGGATATAAAAGACTTGAGGCACAGTTATGTTGAGGTCCTGAATTGATTTGTTTCTATCGCAGTGGTAATTTACCAAACTCAGATGAAGTCTGAGAATATGCGTGAGGAGCTGCCCATTGAAGAAGCTGACGTGGAGTATCTTGAAGACGACATAGACTTTGGTGATGGTAATGTATCTATACTTTTTTTATTAAATTATTGTACAGTACTGCAAATAGTCTTGGTGTCTTGACGCACACGCACACACACCACACACACACACGCACGCACGCACGCACGCACGCACGCACGCGCACACACTCACACACACACACACACACACACACACACACACACACACACACACGTCCACGCACGCACGTATAGAGTGTATAACCTGTTCTGAGGGTGGAGACCTGGTGACCTGTAACACAAGGTTCCCACCTTATTTCGGGCACCAGTCTCCACAATATTTTTGTAATGTACTGTGTTTATAATGTAATGTGTAAACAATTATTCTGGAGAAATAAATAAACCCTTTATTATTGGTGTGGTGAATCAGTAAAGACAATAATTATGAACACAAAACATTTATGACCATGTGCAAAGTCAATTAATTATGGTCACAAATGTTTTGCGTTCGTTATTGTTGGTTAAGGTATTTCCCTAGATGTGATCTGCATTCCCCAAGAAGGTGAAGTGGCATTTCAACAGCCTCCTCACAATGTTGACAGGTTTCCGTATTGCTCAACCTCAGGTTGACCATGTGCTTATTTAAGCAACAGTGTCCTGTTAAGGCTCTCACCACAATACGCAGATTGTTACTCGGGATTTTTTTAGGATGGCAAACGAGCAGACGGATCGCCTGATGGTAAGCGATTACCGCCGCCCATAGACACCCGCAACACCAGAGGAGTCACGAGTGCGTTGCCGACCTTATAAAAGGGGATTAGGCCTCCAGTAACCTCACTCACTTGGCGAAACACAACGTAAGCATTGTTTAACGCCGGTTTTCTGTGAGGCCCTGGTTTCACTCCGGTCAAGCCGGCCCATTCGTGCCGAAGCATGGCTCTCCCATTACATATTGTCCTTACGGTTTCAATCATTTTTTTTAAGCTTACTAGCAATGTGGGTCGCACATTGTCAGTATTCTTGTTAATCCCTCATGCTAAGCTAAAATGCTTGCGTTACGAGTTGGGTTCACGTCGGTAGTGCAATGGGTGGGTTTCGAATCGGCAACCACATGATCGCAAGTCCGACGCCCTAGTCATTAGGCTACCACCACTACAATATATTTTTAATAAAAAATATTCAAGTGATTTTATCTGTCTGGGCGTTTAATACCGCTAACTTCAGACAGGTACAGTGTGTATGTGTGAATCAGTTCACTATTGCTTTTCGTAAATTATTTACAATTAAACTTACATTTTCAGATGGATTATTAAAAGATGACTCGGTGGAACCTTCTGTATCAGACATCACAGTGTCTACGCTCCCTGTAAAAGGCAAACGCGGTCGCCCCCGCAAGCAGGCATTGGTTGAGAAAACGGAGAAGAAGATAAAAACAACTAATGAAGAAAAACCGAAGAATTCCAAACCGACTGTTAAAGGTAAGTCTATACTTGTTATGTTAATGAAGTGCAGTGTGTGTTTTGATTTTATGAAGTTGTTTTTGATAATGCAGCAACTAGGGAATGCAATCTCGACCCGTGATCGCAAATTGGAGAGATTAGAAATTAAAATCTTGTGAGATCTCGGATAGTTTTCAAAAAAATATTGTTAAATTTGGATGACTAAAAAGTGATGAAATCTTCTTGATTGTGATACTGAGGCTAATTAAGATACAATATTAATTGAAAAAAAAACAACTTCATTCTATAACTGATTCATTTGTATTTTTTGGAAATCTACAAAAATAATAAAAGAACACTGTCAGTCAAATGCGAAAAAAGTCTAGTTCTAAGGGTGATTTTTGAATTAGCTTCTTAGAAAACAGAGTATTGAGGGTGCTGCCTGATAAACGGCATCTTATGTCAGTCGCTATGTACCTAGCAGTTGCAAAAAATGCCCTGTCTGCCACTCCCAGCCGTCAATCAGCGCATCGCTCGCGCACCGAGTGGACATGTGTAGCGTCGCTGAATACTACCGCTCAATCTCGTCAATCTCGAGCGAGATCTCGTTATATTATGCTACAGGATTGATCTCGAAAAATGACACGAGATGTCGGGATTGCATTTCTTAGCAGCGCCGTATTATTATGTTCGTCTTTCTTAAGGGGCTAGGTAGTAGTGTACTGCTGAATACTCATAGTGTGCCGTTACAAAGGTTGGGCAAAGTTTCCCAATAGTTCCCACAGTTTGCTAGTATGTTTTAGAAGCAATCTAAAGGCGAGCCTATTGCCGTTAACAACAAATCTAAATTCCGGAGATGCTACTGAGAATTTCGTAGAAAAAAAAATCATGATATTGTATTTTACTATCTTCTATGTAGTGTTCCAAAATAATCTAGTTTTTTAGACCGAGATTGAAAGCTCACGTATCCTTTTTAGGTTCGAACCTTGTAGGCTATAGGGAAAACTATAGCCCGGGCTTTTTAGGCTTTCTTAAAATAAATAATAATTATAATAATTTATTGACATAAATATGTTACATTTATGTTATGTTAACCTTCTAGGCGTCAAGAAATAAGGTAAAAAAAACTTAAAAGACTCGAGACTGTTAGAAAATCAATGTACAGAGATCGGCTATTTATACTTTTTTATTAATAATATACCATCGCGCCTGTATTCCCTGAAGGGTTTGGCAGAGGAGTACTAATGTACATCCATAGTTCGCCGGTATGTTTAGGTCTCATGTAATAGTGTAAGCATATTGTCATTAACCATGCACAAATCCAAACTCGGAGCACTTACTGAAAATTTCATAGAAAAAACCTAATAACACTGCTCGACCTGAGAATCGAACCTAGGACCTCTAGTATAGCCATCGTGCTCACGATCACAACAGTGAGGCATAATTTAAAGATTATTTATTTTATAAAAATGTTCCTTGAAATCACAACACACACCACTCGATAACTTTGTTGGCAAATTTTTTGTTACAAAAATCTGACAATATCATTATCTTAAATAGTTCTTGAATTAATTGAATTTGATATTATCTTTTTTTGGTGATTTTTTTGCATTTTATTATTTTTTTAGTAAAGGAAAAAATTCAATCGCGGGCAGGATTCGAACCTGCGTCTTCTGGTTTGATATACCAGACGCTCTGACCTCTAAGCCACCGCGAACCCTACCCGCATGATTGAAATTTTGCCTTCACATTCTGAATTTACGGCATAAGAAGACGCAGGTTCGAATCCTGCCCGCGATTGAATTTTTTCCTTTACTAAAAAAAAATGAATTTGATATTTTTCAATTTAATATTTGTAACAAAAATTCAGTCAACATAATGTGTTTTTATTATTATTTATATTTATAATTCCTGAATGGCATATTAATCTTAAAATGCTGTATGAAACATTTTTAAACAATTTTGAATACTAATTGTTCGAAATTTCGCGTTTCTGTCGCATACATTTTCATCGCGTCGGCGTGAAAGCTTTGAGCATCACATGTTTCCGAACATAGGCAAAAATACAGCCTTTATTAATAACATACCAACACCCCTGTATTGTCTGAAGGGTTTGACAGAGTCTGCCGGTATGTTGAGGTCCCATGTTATATGGGGCGAGCCTATTGCCATTAACCAGGCAAAAGCTCAAACGCCAAGCTACCACTGAGAATTTTGTAGAAAAACCAAATAACTCTGCTCGATCTGGGAATCGAACCCTCTACGCAGCGTTGCAATAGCGCTTAGGACCACTAGGTCAATCTTTATAACATACCATCACGCCTGTATTCCCCAAAAGGTAAGGCAGAGCTGCACTATAGTACCTACACCCACATTTCGCCGATGTTTAGGTCGCATGTTATATGGGACGAGCCTATTGCCATTAACCAGGCAAAAACTTAAACTCCGAGTTTATTACTGAGAATTTCGTAGAAAAACCCAATGACACTGCTTGATCTGGGAATCGAACCTCGGAACTCTAGCGTAGCATTAGCGCTTAGGACCACTACGCTAAGTTATTAGAAATTCTGTTATTAATTTAATTATCACGCGCTTTAACGGTGAAGGAAAACATCGTGAGGTTGCCTGCATGCCTGAGAGAGTTTCTCGATGGCATGTGAAGTCTGCCAACCCGCATTAGACTAGCGTGGTAGACTATTGCCTTACCGCTCTCATTCTGAGAGGAGACCCATGCCCAGCAGTGGTATAGTGAATCGGTTCATGAAGAGTAGGTCTATAGAGACATTTTTACGAATCGATTTTTAGATTTTTCTCGATTAATCTTTGAGAAGAAACGCCACAGTAAACTTAAAGAAAAGTCTCTTAACGTCTAGAAATCTTGGTGGAAATTAAATGTTATAGGTAGGTATAATGTCTGGCATTCGTATGGTCTGTAGATACTCGGTAAGAGTCCGACATTAACCCACGCTGTCCTCTGTGGATAGTATTTATAAGCAAACACACAGGTACAGCCGGTACTTTATCGTTAAAAAACCATTTTTATTACATACCATCATACCATCACGCCTGTATTCCCCGAAGGGTTAGGCAGAGGTGTACTTAATGTACCCCACAGTTCGCCGGTATATTTAGGTCCCATGTTATAGGGGGCGAGCCTATAGCCATTAAACGGGC
The DNA here is from genome assembly GCA_910591435.1 of Acronicta aceris. Classification (NCBI taxonomy): domain Eukaryota; kingdom Metazoa; phylum Arthropoda; class Insecta; order Lepidoptera; family Noctuidae; genus Acronicta; species Acronicta aceris. The sequence goes on along the minus strand of OU342786.1, from coordinate 2,997,179 downwards.
ACAAATCCAGCTGCTAATGAGAATTTCATAGAATATCCCAATAACACTTTGCTCGACCTGGGGATCGAACCCAGGACCTCTAGTGTAGCAGTCGCACTTGGAACCACTAGACTAATGAGGCGGTCACCATTTTTATTTTATTTATAAATATTTTATATTATAAATAAATTATATTAAATATTTATTACTTAGTTTTATATATTTTTACTGGAATTTAATTCCGTATTAATTGCATTATATATATAGTATTTTTCTACATAACATTAATTATAATATATTTCGTAAGGATTATCATATTATTTTATTTAAACCAGCACTGTGGATTATCGTGAAACCTTTTCGGATTTTTTAATTGGCAACATTGCACAATATGGTCTCTGCAACTTGCGTTAACGTATGTTTATATTTCATGTCCATTTTGTGATTAATTGTTTTTTTAGTGTTTTGTCTACATCAGACGTCGAAGTCGAGATCTCTCCTCCGTCCTGATATTAGATTACTACCTGGAAATCAACATTATTAAACTTATAAACTATAAATAATTGGAAGTATACATAACATAATCAACCCATGATACTGTCCCACTGCTGGGCACGGGTCTCCTCTCAGAATGAGATTAGGCTATAGTCCACCACGCTGGCCTAGTGCGGGTTGGCAGACTTCACACGCCATCGAGAAAATCTCTCAGGCATGCAGGTTTCCTCACGATGTTTCCCTTCACCGTTTAAGCGAGTGATAATTAACTATTTAATACGCACATGACTTCGAAAAGTCAGAGGTTCCCAAGAGGAGCCTTGGGTTCGAACTCGTGACCTTTGATTTGGCAGCCCAACGGTCATACTACTAGGCTATCACTGCTTATGGGAGTATACCTGCATATATATACCTATCTAGTTATAGCTACATACAGAGCGTTAGTTACAGTTAAGAAATGCAGATGGCGCTTCAAATAGATATGCATCGATTTGGATCAAGAGGGCTCTCTTGTTCAACTATATTATTATACTCTTTGGGCCACGTCTGCTTCACTTTCACAAAACACTTAACTCAGATGTAGCTAATATTATTAGCTGACGACGCCATGTCTCATTTGCCCAGTAATTTCATAAGGTAAACAAAGTTAACATTTGACAAATAAATTTATACGTGGGAGAGCCATGCTTCGGCACGAATGGGCCGGCTCGATCGGAGTGATACCACGGCCTCACAGAAAACGGGCGTCAAACAACGCTTACGTTGTCTTTCGCCGAGTGAGTGAGGTTACCGGAGGCTCAATCCCCTTTTAAAAGGCCGGCAACGGTACTTGTAACTCCTCTGGTGTTGCGGGTGTCCATGGGCGGCGGTAATCGCTTACCATCAGGCGATCCGTCTGCCCGTTTGCCCCCAATCCCATAAAAAAAAAACAATAAAAATGACGTTACTGTTCGTTGGTAAGCGCATCACTTGAGAACGGCTAAAGCGATTTGGATGTTTTTTTTTGGTTGTATTTCTAATAGGCTACCATTATTACTATGCTCCTATAGCATTAATATAGTACAGTTGTCCCACCACTCTTTGGATAAAACAGATTTATTATTTACTAGTTCTTCGCCCGCGGTTTCACCTGCGTTGCCCCGTTCCTAAGGGTTGTAGCGTGATGTTTTATAGCTTGAAACCTTTCTCATGGATCACTCATTTTCCCAACATTTCCCTTCACTGCTCTGCTCCTATTGATCGTAGCGTGATGAAAAGTATACTATAACCTGCCCAGGAGTATGAAAAACAATTGTACCAAGTTTCGTTGAAATCCGTCGAGTGGTTTTTGTTTCTATAACGAACATACAGACAGACAGACAAAAATTTTACTGATTGCATTTTTGGCGTCAGTATCGATCACTAATCACCCGCTGATAGTTATTATTTTGGAAATATATTTCATGTACAGAATTGACCTCTCTACAGATTTATTATAAGTATAGATTACTATTATTATTTTTTTATGCACCCTTAAAAGACCGCAAATAAAGCCGATGAACAAATACAAAACCAAAATCGGTTCAGAAATAAGGAAGTTATAAGAATTTTAATTTTATGCTAGACAGAGAACGTACTAAAAGTTGAAGGTTACGCGTTCATATCACGTCGGGGTCACCAATTTTGGGGGTGACCGTGTGCAGGTGATAATTTTTTTTTTTTTTTTAATAAAAACGTTGCCCCACACTAGGATTTTCACCGGTATCGTGGGTGCGTTTACAAACACAAATTCTCACATACACAAACGTCCAGACCCGGAACAACTACCTGTAGATCGTACAAATATTTGCTCCGTGTGGGGATCGAACCCACAACACGTTGCGCAGAAGCCGATCGCTCAGCCGCTATGCCAAACGTGTCGTCAATTGAAAGTCCAAAGGTCGTGTAATGTTGAAATATTTAATTGACGCCAAATTGCGCATTCCTAACCAATACAAATTATTACAATGCGTGTCGTTGGTAGTGCGGGTCTCGGAAGAAGTGAATTTACAGCACTATAAGTTCTAGCCAAAACATATGCGTCAGCATTGACACTACAGTACTATAGTGGATTGTGACGTCACGACTCATTGCGCCATAATACTAACACTCGTTTTGCGGGACAGGGACAAAGCGTCCCGTCTCAATCGCCAACAATAACTTTAAACGCTTATTTTAATTAATTTTTCAAGATATTAATTATGTTTCATTACATTTTTCTCTAAGTTCGTTATTTTTAATAAATCAAACACCAGTCAATTATCCTATTGTGAGGACAAGGTTTGTTATTTTTTTTTTAAATGAACGCAAGCGAAGCTACACATTGATCACTAGTTAAAACTTAAATGATAATTCACATATTGCTTACTACTTTGAGTGAAAGCAAACATTAGCTACAACAGAGTACAAAAATTACATAACATACCGTCACGCCTGTATTCCCCGAAGGGTTAGGCAGAGGCGTAATGTAAACCGACAGTTCACCGTGTTTATGCCCATGTAATAGGGGGCGAGCCTATTACCACAAATTCGACCTGGGACTCGAACTCAGGACCTCTGGCGTAGCAGTCGCGCTGAGGACTATTAGGCTGTGGAGGGCAAGATATGTTGCCCCTCACACCAAAGGGAGGATCCTCCAACTAGGCGAGTGTTTTGCCTGGCGTGCCACGGCCCTACGGTTGTAATATATCCAAGATGCATTGCAAACTTCACTTGCGCGATTCAGGACTTGTCCGTCTAGTTTCTATGTAGCGCGATAGATGTCGCTATAATGCTAATGAGTAGGCATGGGACATTTCACAGATAGCATGTGAAAAATCACATGAAATCATTTTTCATTGCGAACAAAAATTAGCAGGCGAAATTTCGCATATGAAATCGCTGTGAAAAATAATCAAATATTATTTTTTTAAATAGCTTGTAAAGCTTTGTGGGTCGCACATTACTAGAATTCTTGTTAACCCCTCTAAGCTAAATGCTTGTGTTACGAGTGGGTTCACGTCGGTAGTGCAAATGGGGTTCAATCTGACAACCACATGATCGCAAATCCGACGCCCTAGAGATTAGACTACATTTTTCATTTCATCAAATGAAAATTAATGAAAAGTAGCAATCATTTCCATGGTTACTAATGAGGCATTTACTAACAGAATATATTTTTTTATGTTGAGAGAATGAATGAAAGACGATTAACAGAAGTAATTTATATGGTTAAGGTCAGCGGCAGCATCAGATGCCGTCGTCCTAGAAGTACATACGCTGATCTTATTGGCGAAATCCTTCAATAAGGTCACCACGGCCTCACAGTAAACCGGCGTTAAACAACGCTTACGTTGTGTTTCGCGGAGTGAGGTGAGGTTACCGGATACCCAATCCCCTTTTAAAAGGTCGGCAACGCACTTGTGACTCTTATGGTGTTGCGGGTGTCCATGGGCGGCGGTAATCGCTTACCATCAGGCGAGCCGTCTGCTCGTTTGCCGCCCTATCCCATTAAAAAAATCTCCCAACCAGCGCGTATGTATGATAAGATATATTAACAAAAGAAGTATGCAAGAATCTTAGCAGAAAGGCGTGCATGTATGTACAGTGGCGCCCAAAAGTCCTTAGGCAATATCACAACGCAATAGGTTGACGTTTAGTTTGACTTACGACCTGTGTAACGACCATTGTCGTTAACAAGTGACACGTACTGATTGTATCGAGCTCACTCGTACTGTTCATAGCAATGTAATACTTGGCGTGCTGGACTTTTGAGCGTTTACTGTATGTATCATTATAAAAGTTTTCCGTGTCTGTCTTGTATCTACATGTTGACGTTGATACATTCTGTACAAACGTTTCAGCAAAACCAAGAAAAAGTCGGAAGGCCAGGCTGTGGCCGTCTGCACCTAGAAAGCGCAATAAGAAAAAAAAACGCGAATATCTTAATTTAAGGTAGGTATTCTTTATTAGGTAGGCTTTTCCATAATGGCTCAAAGGCCGTTGGTTTAATGCTCCCGGCTTTTTAGGGGCCCTATAAAAAATAGGGATCAATGGATGATAAGACCAGCCATTTGCAATCGTCCAACTACTTCTTACTTAAGGGTCCGGCGGAGGTTGAATTGCTCTTACAAACGTAATACCGAAGTGAATCCACTTTTATCATGCGTAATTTACGTACCGCTGAAATGTGGAATGTGCATCCCGGGTGCGTCCCCGATGGATATAATCTGGGTGTCTAAATCATGTGTGAATTGAAATGGCGGTCAAGCGAAGGTTTAGCAAGAATAAAAAAAACGTAATTCAAACACAATTTAATCAAAATGTGTTATTATATATTCGGATTCAGATACCCTTAATCTAGGTGCCTACCCTACCATTTCTTTTACTCATACCTACGCCATACTACTTCACTGGAAATAAACGGCAAGAAAACCGGCCGCAACTAAGTAAAAATGATCAAGAATTACATTCATTTACATTTATTTCCAATTGTGACGAATCATACACTTCAGACTGAGTATTACAAGTATTTATTCATCCAACAGTATGTAATTATCAACAATCACTTATCACTTAATCGCTCAATAATTATTAACGATTATACAACAACAGCACTGGCTTATAAGATATTATGTCTACTGCTCAACGCCTCGGAATAGAATGTCTCAGTACAGATTGATCTATTACCAGCCGAATGTTCCCCACTCTTAGACGTAGGCAAACACTCAGCTGGGTTAGACCAATCAGAGCGAAGTACACAGTACGCATGATCAATTGATTAATTTAAATACATTAGATTAACTTTAAATTTAGCAATAGTTATAAATTGATTACACAGACAAATTGATAATATAACACCTACTTATATTTGACTAATTTGTAATAAAAAGGGCGTTTAATAACGAATAGTTCAACTACAAGCGCCATCTGTCGCTCGTGATAAGGAAACCTATATAAATGTCTTGTCATTATTTTATAAAATCATTACACAATGAAGTATTTTGCACGAAATGGTAGGGTAGGAACCTAGATTAAGGGCATCCGAATCCGAATAAGAACACAATTTGATTAAATTCTGTTTGAATTACGATTTACTTTGGTATTATGATGGTATTATGAAGACGTTAGAGGAAGCCTATGCCAAGAGACACACGGAACTGAGAGACTCTGTAAAAACACTATTATACTCTAGACAACAACCTTAAAAGTTCAGGATAAAAAGGCTCATTGATTGATTGATTGATATGTTTGTACGGGCAATTTGGTCCGCTGGAATCTTAGTAATGGTATAAATAATTGAAATAAAACATAGACGGTAAATAATTAAATATATAATTCTGGTAAAATATTCAATCACAAAGTAAAAAAAGACAAAATATCGTTTAGTACAGAAAAAATCATTTTTCAGGAAATTGAACAATTCTGAAGAGGGAAACAATTTGATGGAGAAGACAGAAGTTAAAATTGACAATCAACAATATAGTATTAAGATTGAGCAATGTGACGCAATTGTTGATCCTCTAGCTGATTGCCTACCAGGCAATTCTCAGTGTCCCGATGGACAGACATTTGAAGTTCTTATTGAAAACGATTCTGTTGTAGTACAGCAGATTACGCCTAAAGGGTCCGGCGAAGCTTGAATTGCCTACAGAAATGTAATACCAAAATTAATCGTAATCCAGACACAATTTTATCAAATTGTGTTATTATTCGGATTCGGATACCATTAATTTAGGTTCGAGTACCAATTAGTTTACTACTAGTTCACTGGAAATAAACGGCCGGCTATTCGTTCCAAATAATTAAATTCGCTTAAGTACATTTATTTTCAGTGAAGTATGTTGCACGAAATGGTAGAGCAGGAACCTAGACTAAATGTATCTGAATCCGAATAATAACACAGTTTGATAAAATTGTATTTTAATTACGATTAATTTTGGTATTACTTTTGTATGGAATATTCGGTCCGCCGGACCGTTAATGAAACTGATCAAGTATATACGCACGGCTATACATGTATTATGCCTTTCCCGTATAATCTTTCTCGGGGCTAAAATGCCTACTTTCGAAGTGCGGTCTCTGAAATTATTTCTTCATTTAAGTATAGAATATTTTAATAAAATATACTGTGTTAAGAAAACCCTGTCCGACCCGTGAAGGTATTGTTAGGTATCGAGATCCGGTTCTTATTATATAATCGTTATCACTGTAAAAAATACCCTGAAAAAATAATTTAAAACGAGGACACTGGAACGGTAATACATACGGTGGCAGCGACACTGTCCCTGGGCGCCGAAAATACTAAGGTCGTATAGTTATATCACATTTAAAAAAATGCTAGTTTGGTGTAATTGCGACAATTTGTGCACTACAATCGTGAATTTTAAACTCCCTTGTAGTTTTTATCATGAATAATTAATGTTTCTTATTTTATTTGGTGATGTCATAGGATACCTATCGAATCGGACAAGGTTTTATCATAGTGTTTATAGAAATGTATGTTATCAATTAAATAATGTTCTACTTATTATCATAAGTGCAATGTTTACCATGGTTAACTAAGTTTGAGCCTGGCTCTGAGTAGGTTTCCATTCCTACTGGAGATGCCACGAATATTCGGTATTCGGCTTATTCGGCCCCTATATGTATACACGAAAAAAGTCACACATATTACTCAAAAATGAATATATTATACTCTCTTTGCTTCCCTATTACGTGAGATCTTGTTATTACATAGCAAACACAAACAATATTCGGCAGAATATTCAATATTGGAGGACGAATATTCGGCGCTTCGGCCAAGAACCTGGTTGGATATTCAGTATTCGGCAAAATTATAATTCCTAACACATACGACTTTATCGAGAAAACGGTGGTTTGACTACCCAGACCATCTGATTTTTGTACTATAATAAAAATATTAATTTAAGAAATTAAAAATCCAAGCTGTCAAAAAAGTTAGAGTACCAATATCGTGCATTGCGTGTCTTAAAAACTCCAAAGGCCTATTTCCTCCGACTGGTGAAATGAGAATGGTTGCTAAGCAACTTTAAATCGTTATAGATCCTAAATGGTCATTCAAAATGAAAAATGATTAAAGAAATCTACAAGTGATTTTCAAATACCTATTCAATGATACCCCACTTGACATAGTTCCTTGAGTTTCATTTTTTCTTTTTCACTATATGGTGTTTGGTAGTTGCCATATTGAATTTTGATTACTGTCATATCTTTAGTCCCTAAAGATATGACAGTGGAATGTGGAGTGGCGAGGTGTGTTGCCCCTCACAGCAAAGGGAGGATCCTCCGACCAGGCGGGTGTTTTGCATGGTGGGCCACGGCCCGACGGTTGATGTTGGGCGGTTGTATATATACAAAATGCGTTGTAAACTTCACTTGCGCGATTCAGGACTTGTCCGTCTAGTTTCTATGTAGTGCGGTAGATGTCGCCCCAGTGACAATTGCCAGATTAATACAAATTGATTGTCGTAAGAATCGTCAAAACAGGCCCACGCGTTGGTTTTCTAGAGCGCCACAAATGAACAAACACATATCTACATTATATCGGCCGATAAACACATTACCCTACTTTGCGTCCCGCAGTCGGGTAAAAAAAGAGGTGAGCTCTCTTATTTCATCTGGGCTTAAAAGGTGTCTCCGTCTCCCTAAATGAGAATTGAACTTGTGTTTTAGTGATCCAAGCGTTTTATCAGCGTTCTGAAAATGTTGGCCAGATTCACGGTACGATTAATTATATATCTGTCAAGCGTAGCAAAAAACGGGTATATTAAGCTTATATACATACTTACATAATGTTGCTGTAATCTTACGGGGTTTAATGTTGAACATTATTTTAATATATTAATCCACAACACATGGTTGATATAAAGAAGGTAAACTATTCGGATCGAGCGCAGGTCCAGAGATATTATGCTCATAGACGCTAATTACCTTAAACGAATCTGACGAGTGACTTCCCTAAAGCCATTATATCCTAATAATAACCAGTAGGTATAATCTTGGAAGAAAATTCTGGAAATTATTGTAAAGTTGGAAGTGTAATCAGACTCTTTCATTATTACTGCAGTAGTGGTATAGTTTTATTCTAGAGATTGAAATGTTTCTACAAGACCACAGCTTGATGACTTTTCATCGTAAGGAAAGAAAGAATAACGCGCCAAGATATCTCATACAAAATTTCACTTTTTAGGTAAGAAACGGCGCTCCCCAGAGGCACCGAATAAGTCCTCAATGACGTCAACAAAGCGCAACAGACTCATGAAGAGAAACGCTATTATCGTTATAGAAATGTCCACAGTTATTCCTTTCAAGTGGTACAGGCAAAACTATCTCTGTTTCTACTGCCATCTCGCTTTCAAGGACACAAACCTTCTGAAAGAACATACTAGGAAAGAACATCAAAAATCCAGCACTAAATCTGCTATTTTATATTTGAGGAGAGACGAAAAAGTCAAAATAGATGTATCAATACTCGAATGTCGTTCTTGCAATGAGAAATTACAAAATCTTAACGCATTAATTGAACATATAAAAGTGAATCATGATATTAAGTTCACTGAAGAATGTGGTTACGGTATCGTCCCGTACTTTCTCCAAAATGACCTGTTTCGTTGCGGGGTTTGTGAACAAGAGTTCCAATATTTCGTGAAACTGAACCAGCATATGAATGTTCATTATGGGGAATACGTCTGCGAGGTTTGTGGGAAGTCGTTTTTAAGTCAGGATCGTTTGCGGTGTCATTCCCAAGCGCACGGTTCGGGATTCCGGTGTAATACATGCCCGGAGACTTTTGACAAGTTAATAGATAAGAATAACCACGAGGCAAAAGTTCACAGTAAAGATCAGCTTGTCAAATGCTATTTTTGCACAGAAACTTTTCCAAATTATTCTCAGAGGAAAGGTCACCATAGGTTAATTCACGACGTCGAAATCCCAGAGTTTAAATGTCCAGTTTGTAATAAAAGCTTCCAAATTCTCAGCAAGATGAAGGTTCACTTAAGGGAAGTCCATTTGAGGGAGAAGAATTTCTCTTGCACAATGTGCGAACAAAAGTTTTTTTCGAAAACTAAGGTCCGGAAACACATGATCAAACATGTTGGGGACAGGGTACATCAGTGCGAAGTCTGCAAAAAGTCGTATGCTAGGAAACAGACTTTACAGGAGCATATGAGAATACATTGCTATGAGAAGAAGTTCATTTGTGAAGTCTGCAGTGAGGGTTTTGTACACACGAAGAGCTTGAAGCTGCACATGAATCTTCATCATGCAGAATCCGTAAATACTAATCGTTTATTGCCAGAAAAGTAACAAACGGAGAACACGTGTTATGGTGAGCCTCAAACTAAGCGTAGCTTGTATCTTGGGACTCTGAAGTGCGATTATACAGAGATAACTTGTTACTATGCTTATATATATGCTTGGGATACATTTAAGTTGAGAAAATCTGTGTGGTGACTGTTGTGTGTTTTGTGTACGTGTGTGTTTGCGTGTGTTTTTATTGGTCCTATAACAATTAACAAGGCTACGGTAGCATCGTATGATACTAATTATAATTGAGTACTACCATCACGCTTAGATTCCCCGAAGGGTTACGCAGAGGTGTACTAATATAGACCCACAGTTCGACTGTATATTTCGGTCCCATGAACAAAAAACTCCAAACTCCGACTTGCTGCTGAAAATTCTATAGAAAAACCTAATAACACTTTACTCAACTTGGGAATCGAAGCCAGGACCCCTAGCGTAGCAGTTGCGTTATAGACCATTAAACTAATGAGGCAGTACCTAACTAATTCAGTATTTTCAAGTATTTACTATTGTCATACCCGCTTCGATTCCCAGCTCGAAGTGTTAATGGCATTTTCTATGAAATACTCATTAGCAGCTGTTTGCATGTATATTTGCGTATCACGCAAAAACTACTGAGGGCCAAGTGTGAGTTTCATTTCACCGACTCGATTTTACGCATCGACCGCGTTTGGCGTGCTGATTGGCGAATTACGTGACCTTCACCATTCTCCACCAATCAGAGAGCCAAACGCAGTCGATGCGTAAAATCGAGTCGGTGAAATGAAACTCGCACTAGGCCCTCAGTACGAAATTAGATGCTGTTTTCACACTTGTATTGGTGGAGGTCTAACGTAAAATTTGGTCCATGTTTCGTCTTGTTGCGCCGCCTAGATGCCAAGTTATAGTGAGGAAATTTCAGAACAAAACGATACAGATAAATAAAATTGAAGTATCCGTTTGTAATTTCAAAATAACAGCTTTAGCTACTAGGTATATGCATATGAAAGTATATACGGAACTTAGTTATAACAAAATATGTATATAAAAGTATATATGGCACTTAGATACGTATAACAACAAAATCAATTTAAAAAATTTTTGTCTTGTCTGTTAGTTCATCTCCGAAACCGCTCGACCGATTTTGACGGAACTTTTACTGGCAGATAGGTGATGTTAGAAGGAGTAACTTTGACTTATAGTAAGTAAATACTTTTGGACGCGAGTGAAACCCAGTTTCTTATAATTTCCTTTAGGAATGATTAGGTAGTGTATTTTAATAGTAAGTCTTTTTTGGTAAATAAGGCAGTCGGCAGCAGTACTTATACCTACAGCAATTTTCTGATTTTCATTTTAAAATTTCTATCTACGATAGTGTTACGCCGAGTAACTATTAAAAGGACGGTGATGGGTCACGAAGATTCGTCGTAGAAGCACGTAGAACATTCGACGATCCTACTCGTATTTTGTGGACCTATCCAGATTGTTCGATTCTAGAATCTTCGTGACTCATATAAATATCGGTCGTGGGGGTCGGATAGTGCAGTTTAGTTTTAGTCGCGCGAAGGGAATATCGAAACGAAGTTAAGCGATTACAAGTGTTATATTATAGTGCGACAATTGATAGTGTAGTGATTTTCTCTGTAATTTCTGTTTTGTGTTTGTCAAGTTAATTAAAGTATTTGTTGTTTCCGTGAAATTGGTGTTAATTAAATTCATCCCGAACCCCAGCTCGTAACGATATCTACTTATGGGTTATGAGATAGATACAAGTGGTGTTTCTTCTCAATTAGATCCACTTTTTGAAACCGAGAATCTAGATATTGAATTTTTAAATCGGCCTTTTTTACTGGAATCAAACATTTACAATAAGTACACCGAATGGCAAATTTTGTATTTGCCAGTCATGTTTCGTACACACGTCTGCATATTCTATATATTTCCAGTTTATTATGAACTCTCATTACTTTTTTTAACGATTAGCAACAGACTTAAATTTTTTCTCTTAGGAGCAATAAATTCGACCAAACAAGGGTGGAATCACTTATTTTGCTTAGGTAGGTAGAAGGAAATGAATTCAGTAATTTCACAGGCGCATAGTTCAATCCATACATGGAAAATTATGTATTTATGTATGTAGGTACAAGATACTGATTTCTGACATATTGAAATAAAAACTCTTTGCGGATTTGGTCGCGTCATATTTTTTTTTAAACCCCGACGTTTCGGACTCTTTACAGTGTCCATGGTCACGAGCAGACTGTATGCAGAAGAAGTTATCTTGCTTTGCGTGATGACCTTTGTTTTAAGGACAATGAAATGTGGTAACTTAAGTGTGGAGTGACCATTCTGTACGCAGTAATATTAATTTTTCTGTGCCAAAAGTCACCTCGTTTTTCAGTTCTGTGTTATGATATAGTTCTAAGTTGATGCAGGATATTATAAACCACTTTAAATGTACCCTAACCTTAAAAACATGTTCTTATCTGTATTGAATGAAGTAGAATTATGTAGAATTCACATGCCATGGGTACATTTACAGTAGAATCATTTCTTTTCAGGTAGTAAAGTGAAGAAATACAAAGGATCAGAATCTTCTTCGATGAGGAGGCGGAGAAACCTCCAAATATTATTCAACAACACTTCTATTATCCCTTTTAAATGGCGCGGAAAGTATCTCTGTTTTTATTGCAGTAAAGATATTTCTGAGTATTCAGAGTTGAGGAAACACACGAAATCCCATGGCGACTGCTCCATAAAAGACCATTCTTTGAAGGTCCTGAAAGGGGGACAGAATATGGAAATAAAAATCGATATATCTGATATCTCTTGCGAGATTTGTTCGGAACCATTTCCGTCCTTCGATGAGGTATTAACACATTTGTTTGTGAAACACAAATTGGAGTATGATAGGGCAGTAGAAATGGCTATCGAAGAATATAAGCTGGTCGATCTCAGCTGTATAACCTGCGAAGAAAAATTCACGTATTTCGGTTACCTAGTCTCCCATGTTAATAACAATCACCCCAAAAATTGTCTCATCTGTGACAAATGCAATCAAAAATTCAACAAGAAACGAGATCTTTTCTCCCACATGAAAAATTATCACCGGGAAGGAGGTTATCAATGCGAGATGTGTCCCCAAATATTTAATTCTCTGAATATCCTAAGAAAACATCGAAATAACAGGCATTTGACTCGATGTAATATTTGTCATTTAAAACTACCTTCAGCTGCGTTGAAACAGAAACATATAGATTTGGAACATCCAGATGACGGCTCTCTACAATGCGATACTTGTTTCAAGGAGTTTCACACAAAACAAGGTCTCAGAATGCACAACAGAAAATGTAAAGGCGAAGACATCTTTGAAATTGCCGTCAAGAAAGAAGAATATGTCGCTATGGATTTAGATCAAAATTATGACGACCAAATCAAACGACCGAGTGTCAAACAAATAAGAGAAAATATAGTTATAGTAATCAATATGTCGACTGCGATACCTTTTAATTTTTACAAGAATAAGTTTAATTGTTTTTATTGCTCTCAAGATTTTCCCGATTCCGATTTGATGAAGGAGCACACACTTATCGAGCATCCGATTTGCGATATCAAACAAAAATGTATTAGAAAATGTAGGGAATCAGTTGCTTGCGTCAAAATAGATATTTCTTCTCTCGCTTGTAAGATCTGCTTCGAGTCTATGAGCGATTTAGACCATCTACTCGATCATTTAATCGCTAAACACGACGCGAACTACGACAAATCTATCACAACGTGTTTACAGCCTTACCGGTTAATCAAAGACCATATGGCCTGTCCTAATTGTCCCGGCGAAGTATTCCGGTTCTTTGGAACGTTGCTCAAGCATATGAATAATAAACATACTAATAATAATATCATTTGCGTTTATTGTGGCCAGACGTTTCGGAGGGATCAGAATTTGCGTGTTCATATTTGGAGACACCACAGGGATGGGAGGTTTAAGTGTAATATTTGTGGGGCTGAGTGCAATATACCGTCTCGTCTGTACATGCACATGGCTCGAGCTCACGGTGTAAAAGCGGCCAAATGCCCAAAATGCTCCGAAACCTTTGCTACGCAATATCTAAGACAGAAACACTTGATAGAAGCCCACGATTCTGGCCACAAATGCAGTTATTGTGGCAAATTATTCACAAGAAACTCTTTCATGAGGGACCATGTAAGAAGGACCCATTTGAAAGAGAAGAATGTTGAATGCTCTATCTGCAATATGAAGTTCTTTAACAATATTCTTTTAAGGAGACATATGGTGAAGCATAGTGGGGAGAAGAATTTTCACTGCGATGTGTGTGGAGAGCGGTTCTTTTGGAGAAAAAGTCTTAGGACTCATATGGCTAGGCATAATAAGCATCTTAGTTCTGTACAAATATGATTCGAATTAGTGCAACAAGCAATTAGTTTTAAAACTCCTTGGATTATATAATTATTTTGGATGCGCTGACGGTTGGAGTCAAGTGTTGATGGTCGAAGGAGTGTTTTTAGATTACCTTCATGAATATAAATATTTGTTCCGTGCAGGAGTCGAATTCGGTTGCCATAATAGTTTTTGGCCAGGCATGAAATTGCTTGAAGTATATGTCATATTTTTATAAGTATTCTCACCCAACTAGGGCATTTTTATCCCAAATATTGCACTGTCTATTTCAAAAGTACAGAGAAGTAATTTCTTTTCAGATTCGGATACAGAGCCGAAGCACAGTGCTTGCTCTCTCAGGCGAAGGAACCTGCAAATCTTGTTCAACAATACAACCTTAATACCTTTCAAATGGAGAGGCAAATATATGTGCTTTTACTGCGGAGATGATTCGTACAGTTACGAACTCCTCCGAAAGCACACGAAAGGCCACGGAACATGTACAGACAGAGATAGGGCTATAAGATTAGTCAAGGCCGCCGATAGCGAAATCAAAATAGATGTATCCGAAATCTCTTGCGAAATTTGTCTAGAATCTTTTTCTTCCATGGATGAAATCATCGACCATCTGATCTCTAAACATAAACTGCCGTATAGTAAAGATGTAGACCACATGATGACAGCATATAGGTTGATAGATCTCCAGTGTTTGCTTTGCGATAAAAGCTTCGACTATTTACGTAAATTAATCAGCCATGTCAATAATGATCATCCGAATAACTGCTTTCTCTGCCCGCAATGTAACCAAAAGTTCAATAAAAAGAGGGATCTGGATTCCCATACAAGGGTTTATCATAAATCTGAATATACTTGCATTAAATGCGACCAGAATTTTCCCTCAAATTCGGCTCTACAAGGCCATAAATCTAACGCTCATTCTTCATCGTGCAATATTTGCTTCCAAACCTTTTCGTCGGATAACAAGAGATTGTTGCATATGAAAACAGACCATGACAACGATGAGAATAAGTGTGGGTTTTGCAACAGAATCTTGACCACAAAACAGGCCTTTTTAAGACATGCAGCTAAATGCTCTGCGAAACATGGTACTAAAGAAGAAACTATCATAGTTGATGACGATGATAAAAAGCAGTCGGTCAAACAGATAAGGGACAGATTGGCTTGCATCTTCAACATGTCAACAGCACTCCCGTTCAAATTCTTCATGAACCGATTCCGTTGCTTCTACTGCTCAAAAGACTTCACAGATTGCCAGGAATTAAAAGATCATACAATATTCACACACCCTCATTGCGATATCACATTTAAATCTATGAAATTGAAAAACAGATACGACGGAGTTCAAATCAAAGTTGATACTTCGGCCCTTGCTTGCAAATTGTGTTGTGTTCCATTAGAAAACATAGACCATTTGATCGATCATTTGGCTAAAGAGCATAAGGCTAAATGTTCAATTGCAGTTGAGAGTAATTTGCAATCCTTTAAACTAATCAAAGACAACTTTCCTTGCCCAATTTGCGGTGAAGTCTACCGATATTTTGGGCTGTTACTCAAACACGTTAGCACAAGACACTCTGATAATAAACATATTTGCATGTACTGCGGTAAATCGTTCAGGGGCGATCCTAATCTTCGAGCTCACGTGTCAAGGCGGCATAAAAACGCAGGAAACTACAAATGTAGCAACTGCGACTTAGCTTTTCCAACCAATAATGCGTTAAAATCTCATCTTGGAGCTGTACATGGCGACAAAATCGTGCAATGTTCAGAATGCTCGGAGAAATTCATTTCGCAGTACTGGATGCAACGGCATATGATCACCTCTCACGCCACAGGCCATAAGTGCAGTTACTGCGAAAAATTGTTTATAAAAAATTCATTCATGGTGAACCATATAAGGAGGTGTCATTTGAAAGAGAAGAACGTAGAATGTTCCGTATGTTTCGAGAAGTTTTTCGATGGACAGCGTCTTAAAATGCATATGGTCAAACATGTCGGGGAAAGGAACTTCCATTGTGATATATGTGGTAAAAAGTTTTTGTGGAAGAGGAATTTAAGAGGTCATATGGCGTCTCATATTCGCAATGCCCATGCACAAAGTGTTACCTAGCAGTTTTTGTTACTTTGTTTATACATTTTTTTACTGATGGCAGCAAATTTTTCCGTCGGTTTTGATTTTACCACGCTATGGTTTTTTAAATCGTTAATCAATATTACTCCTATTAACTTCCTGCCTGTTGTATCGTTAGGAAACTACCAATATGCTTTCGAGAAGATGAATCAAACTATATCGTTAACTGTCCAATGAAATATAGCGATAATAATGTAAGATTTTACTAGTCACGTCAATACGAATGTGTGTGCATAAAATATTGTATTTATGTAAAATTGAAGGTTGAACGTTTATTATATCACGTCGGGGTCACCAATTTTGGGGGTGTCCGTGTGCAGGGTGATAAATTGAAAGTCCGAAGGTTGTGTAATGATGAAACACATTTAAATTACTCCAAATTACTTTTGCGAATGCCTAACCAATACAATTTCTTACAATGCGTGTCGTCGGTAGTGCGGGTCACGGAACAACTGAAGTTACAGCGCCATACGAGTTCTCACTAGTCAAAACATATGCGTCAGCATTGACACTACAAGAATAAACTTTATTTGCATAAAAAATAGTAAACATTTATGCATTTAACACTTACACATTACGTTTAAACTACAATCTTGAGTGAGTTGTAACCAGCAAGCGCCCTTGCAAATTATCGGAATAACTTGTATTAAGGATGCCAGTGCAACTATCACCGACATTTTTTTCCGCTTACTAGCAATATGGGTCGCATATTACTAGTATTCTTGTTAACCCCTCGTACTAAGCTAACTAAATACTTGTATTACGAGTGGGTTCACGTCGGTAGTGCAATGGGTGGGTTTCGAACCGGCAACCACATGATCGCAAGTCCGTCGCCCTAGCCATTAGGCTACCGCCGCTTCAAAATATTATAAGATTACAGTAGGATATGGTAATATGAAGCGTTCTAACTGATTAGAATTCTTGTTAAAACGAAGGCATTAATTACGACACAAAACAGGAGCTGAAAATTTTAAGAAGTGTGAAGTTACAGCTATTGAACCAGTAAATCGTACAACTAACCAAATAACCAATAATAACGCCGAAGTAAGAGTTAAAAATAACAGCAAATTTAAAAAGAAGAACCCATTTCTTTTCAGATGGTCTGCAAGGGCCGTACGAGAGCTGTACCTCTGAGCGGAGACGGAAAAATTTACAATTATTGTTCAACTATACCACAATAATACCATTCAAATGGCGAGGTAAATACCTCTGCTTCCACTGCGGCAAAAACTATACAGAGTATAACGAATTCAGAAAACACACAAAATCACACGGCCTTTGCACCACCAAAGACTACTCCTTAAAATGCATCAAAGGAAATCACGTGGAAATCAAAATCGATGTCTCCGAAATCTGCTGCGATATTTGCAGTGAACCCTTCAATAGATTCGAGGAAATTATCGATCACTTGATCGGTAAACACAATTTGGAATACAACAAAGACATCGATATACCGTTCCAAGAGTATCGCTTGGTTGATCTTCGGTGCTTGCATTGCGAAGAACAGTTCTCTTACTTTGGTTATTTGGTTAAACACGTGAATAATGTCCATCCCCAGAATTGTTTTATTTGTGATGATTGTGGCGTCACTTTCAACAAAAAGAGAGATTTAGCTATACATCTGAGAAATTATCACAGGCAGGGAGGATATCCTTGCAATTTGTGCTTAAAACATTTTGATACTAATAACACTTTACGTAGACATCAGAATAATATGCATTTTAGACAGTGCAAAAGCTGTGGTCTGCGATTCGCGTCTCTCTCTTTGTTACAAAAGCATTTGCAAGTTGATCATCCGCATAATGAGGGTAATATGAAGTGTAGTTACTGTTCTAAAGAGTTCCACACAATCTTAGGCGTGCGGCAACATTTGAGCAAGTGTAAAGTCAAAACTATTTCCAAAGTAGAGCTTAATACTTCTTTCCTAGACGAAGCTATGGAGCCTAAAAAGAAACAAAACATTTTGCAGATACGACAAAACATACAGTGTGTATTAAATATGTCTACAGCTGTACCTTTCAAATTCTTTTCGAAATATTCCTGTTTTTATTGTTCAAAAAAGTTTGTAGAATTTGACGAATTGCGGCAGCATACCAGATCTGAACATCCTATATGTGATCTTAAGTCTAAATGTATGAAGAAATGTAAAGGAGAGAGAATAGCTGTAAAGATAGACATATCTGCTTTAGCGTGTAAAATATGCTGTCTTCCGATGTCCAATCTAGAAGATTTAATAAAGCATTTGGTAACCGAACACAAAGCTAACTACGACACTTCGATAACTGGTTGTCTGACACCGTTTCGGGTTATTAAGGATAATATGCCTTGTCCTATATGCCCAGATACAGTTTTCCGGTATTTCGGCATTTTATTAAGACACATGAATTCGGAACACAGCAATAATAACAGAATCTGCGATTTTTGCGGACGAAGTTTCCGAAATGCGGCGAATTTGAATGTCCACATCACTTACGCTCATACGGGATCGTGTGAATGTGATGTGTGTGGCGTCAAATATAAAAATCAATGGTGTTTGGCTAGACATAGGGCGAAGACACACAACGCGAAAGACTACAAATGCCCTAAGTGCCCCGAACAGTTCCAATCTCAATACCACAAACAGAAACACTTGATAAATACCCACAATATCGGCCATAAATGCAATTACTGCGGGAAAATGTTTACTCGAAACTCGTTTATGAAAGATCATGTTAGGAGGACGCATTTGAAGGAGAAAAACATTCCTTGCTCAATTTGCCACGAGAAATTCTTCGATAATTACCTTCTTAAATTGCACATGGTTAAACACGAAGGTGACAGGAAGTTTAGCTGTAGTGTTTGTGGTAAGACTTTTTTGAGACGGAGTAATTTGAGCGCCCATATGGAGATGCATAAGAAATATGGGCATGTATCGATGTAAATTTTATATAGATAGGGTATACAGAGCATGCAGAACGCCACTTGCTACGATTCTTGCATACATATAGTGCTTCTTCCTCATACATAAATATCTTGTCATTAACACGCGCTGGTGTAGTACGTAGAGTTAATGGTAGGCCTTTTACGAACATTTTTGTAGGTATCTGATTAGCGCATTATAGCCGAAAACCTGCTTCTTTTTGGATTTTGCGAGAAAATTTAGGTGATTCTTGACATTTGATCGCTAATCATTCGGCAGTTAGAAGTAACCTTTAACCGAAGCAAACCTTTTTATATTATATTATATTAACCGGGCACAAAACCAACTCCGAGATGACACTGAGAAAATCATAGACAATAAATAACACTGCCCGACAGAAATCGAAACCAGAATCTAGCTTAGCAGTGGCTTAGAACCACTAGACTAATGAGGCAGGCTGTAATCTTAAACTTTAATTTATTAACTAAGTAATTAACGAGCCCGGCAAACGTCACTTTGCCCTGTAAATAAAAAAACGCAGAACCCGATTGCGGTGCCACCTGCCAGCTCAAATTCTGGATCTACTTAAACACACACGCAAAAAATTAATCAACATTGCACGAGCATCTTGGGAGAAGTTCGGACAATGCACGCAACGCCATCTACTGGCCTTACCGAAACAGCATACAACACCATGTTCATTCATGTCCGTGTTTTATTTCTGTCAAATCTGTCAATCCGTTCCCGATACAAAATGTATGAGAAAAAAAATTTTCAAAGATAAACTACGGATATTGATACTCGACTCTCAACAAAGTTGATTGGTAGATTTCCTTGCATTTTAACAAAATATTATGTGTAGCATTAAGAAATGTAGATAAGAATATTGATCTCAAGTAATTTTTGTATTTTTAGGGCAGGACCTAATTCAATTATGAATCTTACTCCTAATTATATTATAATGATAAGTATTGTACTTATTTATGTTAGCAATTTAACAATTTTATTCCAATTTTTGCTGTCAAAGTTTTTTATCCGGTAAATTGTAAGCAGTTAAAACGAGTCCGGACCGAATTTCTCTTACAAACCTAATACCGAAATAAATCGTAATTCAAACACAATTTAATTAAATTCTGTTATTATTCGGATTCGGATACCGTTAATCTAGGTTCCTACTCTGCCATTCCGTCCAAAATGGTTCACTGGAAATAAATGTAAGTAAATGCAATTTATGATAACTTTACCAAGTTTGGAACGATTTTCCGGTCTTTTATTTCCAGTGAAGTAGTAGTAGACGAAATAGTGCCGTAGAAACCTAGATTAAGGCGGATCGTGCACCTGAGCCCGCCAAATTCAAATTTCGAGTGGTTTTTCGCAGTTTGTAGGTCTTTATTATGTTCTGCATTCATGGTAATAGTAATTGCGACATTAACTATACAAAATTCTCAATTTTTATCTAAAACTATTGCTTAAAAATCATTATTGTAGCTAAAAGTAGTGTAAAATGACAATTTTGACCAATTACACAGATTGCACCAAGTTTTTGGCTTGATAAGGATTTAAAAGTAAAGGTTTTAGTTCTCAGTTGTCAGTGTTGTATAGTTAATGTCGCAATTACTACTGCCATGAATCAAGAACTTGTTATAGACCTACAAACTGCGAAAAATCACTTGAAATTTGAATTTCGCGGGCTCAGGTGAACGATCCGCCTTAACGGTATCAGAACCTTTACGAAAATGTATTGTCTACAAAATATAATAGTCCTCCGTAATATTACTATCTGATTCGATTTTGTATGAAATAAATCTTTCGAAATATTACTGTGTGACTAATTAGGTGCTTGCAATCTTCTCTTGAAGTTATTTAATTTCTTTTTTAGCTTGGGTCTTGTATTGCGAAACTCCTAGTAAAATAAGTTTTGAAGTCGGTTTTTTTTAAAGACGTTTTTTTTTATGGATACAACCGCTTTCGGCTACATATATTTTAGTTTATAGAACACTGAGAAATTCTCGGATAAGTTAATAAATATATATTATAAGTACTTTTACAACGATAGAAAATAAATACTCATTTTTAATATATGTAGATCTATAGACTAGTTTGTACAGTCAGCTAAGAAATTAAATTACCACCATCGTTCGTGAAGTATTGACTTGTAAGAGAATCTTTAAGAAGTCTATTCTATTCAGACCTTTTCTATGTATGTACTGTCCATATCTAGCCCTTTTGAAAAGAAAATCCCGTGCATACGGTGGTGTTGGCTCTTAGGAATTAAATAATATAAATATGACGGGATAAAATCCATAAAATGTAGTTTTATTTCAATATCTTTTTTGTTTATACGATTAGAGATACGATTTCGACTTCATAAAAAGGACGATGCTATTGGTTGACAAGCGTGGGTAAGCACTGGAATAGCAGCTGAGGCTGCAAGCAAATATAGCCCTTACGGTGGCTAGAAATGGAGTTGGCCGATAGTACCTTTTCTATTGATTGTAAAATATGTATGCTGTTGGTGTAGCTAATTAAATAAAAATGAATCCCAGAATTTGTTGCTTAGTGCAAAACTGGAAGACGGTTAGACCACCGGTTGTTTTTTTTATTTATTCCTTGAACTCTGGTGGGTTTTTATAGAGAGAAAAAGTAGTAAATAAATAAAATAAAATCTATTTACATAAATAATTAGTTTACGTGGGAGAGCCATGCTTCGGCACGAATGGGCCGGGTGGACCGGAGTGATACCACGGCCTCACAGAAAACCGGCGTCAAACAACGCTTACGTTGTGTTTCGCCGAGCGAGTGAGGTTACCGGAGGCCCAATCCCTCCTGTGACTCCTCTGGTGTTGCGGGTGTCCATGGGCGGCGGTAATCGCTTACCATCAGGCGATGCGTCTGCTCGTTTCCCCCCTATCCCATAAAAAGAAAAATAAAAAAAAAACTTAATTATTTTCTTGGCCGACTGTACTTGATAAGACATGTGAAAATAATAATATTATGATATCTCCTTATATTGTAATTATTGTAAATTGAAATATACTCGTATTAATTTTATTTGGCGTTTCTTTTCTTTCTACTTTGCTTTCTATAAATTGTCTATCCTCCAACCATGAAACCGTACCACTGCCAGGTAATAAAGTCCGACCGAGACCAAGAATAAAAATATATCTCGGCTGAGATCGAGATATTTGCGAGAATACAAAAATTAAAGAGTTACTTTTTTCTTTCAATGTGATACGTTAAAGACTGAAAGTATCTTAGGTTATCATATTAATTTATTTGACACAAACAGGTATATTTTTAGAGGTGTTAAAATAATTTTTATAAATTAAACTATACAAACTGACACTGACAAACTGACACTGACACTGACTTGCATTGCATTCAAGCCTTACTTCCCCACAGGTGTAGGCAAAAACTATAGACCGCCACTTGCCACGATTCTCGCATACTACTTTTGCTTTTCTTCCATATTCATACATCTTATCATACATACGCGCCGGTTGTGAGTGCTACGTTGGCGGTTTTGAAGGACCGTCCAATAAGATCGGCGTATATCCTGCTAGGGCGACCTCTTCAATTTGACATCAAATTTAAATTCAAATTTTTATTCGCATAAATGTGGTTACATAGATCAAATAAATATGGTTCGTCATATACTCTCTTTTATGACATACAAATTTTTTAATACATGGGTCTCCATGTATTTAAAAAGCTGTGAAATTGTGTATTGTGATTAGACCTGACGGCAATAATCACAATACACAATTTCACAGCTCAATATTTATATTGTATAATTTAAATATTCCTCAGTGGAGTAAAAACAGCGTTCACATAGCCACCTGAAAAGTCGTTTGTAAAATTTATTTATAGGCAGATTTCTATCGCCCTGAGGTAGATGATTGTATATAACTACGGACAGACATGGCATAGCTGTTACTACTACACAATTCGGTTCTTATAGGTGGTAAATCAAGGCATCGTAGGATTAAAAGAAATACTTTTACAATACCATTAACGTTTTCGCCAGTCATACTGCGTAGGTCGCAGTTATCGCCTAACATCAGGCGAACTGGCGGTCAAGCGTAAGCCTATCACATATAAAAAAAATAAAGACGACAAACCAAAATGTGCCCAGCACGCCACGGTCACGACTGGGTGACAGATTTCTATAGGAAACTCGGAAGCTTGGCGCTAAGGGGAAGGTTTCTGTTTTGATGTGCCGGTCAAACGGTTGTAAGGGTATGTAAATAGGTACTTTAATTAGCGATCCGTACCGGCTTCGCACGATTGAAATTCTCGGCCTTTCTTTACTACTTAGAATATACCTATACATTTATTTCCTTCCGGAAAAAAGTTAGCGGAGAAACGAACGAAAACGGCGACTTTGCTTTTTGCTTTAGAGATAACCTATACGGTTTATAGAGACCTTACAGCTACATACCTACGGTTCAATCTAGCATATATTATTATTATTTATTAGAAAATAAAGCAATTTGCGGCTGTATCTAATAACATTTGAAACAAATTATTTTAAAAATAATATACCTACCCATACTAACACCGCCTATGACGATTTTAACGATTTGGAAATGCATAAAACACATGTGACAAGAAGAAAAAACCCTATAAAGAGCCCATGAAAGAATACAGAAACCTCGAAAAGTAAAAGCTGAATTTCTTTTCAGGATCAAAATTGAACACAGTGGAGGACAAAAATAAGAAAATGGAGATCGCCCGTAAGCTATTAGTCAAACGACGCAATGTCGAATACGTTTTACAATATAGCAACGTGACTCCCTTCATGTGGCACAAGGGAAAATACAAATGCTTTTACTGCAATGAAACTACAAAAGACCCTGTAATACTCCGCGAGCACACGGCGAATGCCCACCAATTCGCGAATCTGGAGCTCATTGTCTTTGATAGAACGAAGAATAACAGAAACAAGGATGCTGCCGTCAAAATCGACGTCACGGGCTTGTCCTGCAAGCTTTGTACCCAAACTGTGCCGAATTTAGAAGACCTAATCCACCATTTAATCATCGCACATGACGCGGAATATGACGTCAGCGTTCCAAATTGCCTCCTACCCTTCAAACTCGACAAGGACCAACCTACATGCCCAACTTGTAATATGAAATTTGCTTTCTTCGAATACCTGCTCAGACACGCGAATAAACATCATTTATCACATCATTATATTTGTGATGTTTGCGGCACGAGTTTCCAAGGGGAAAATCATTTGAAAATGCATTACAGATACTACCATCGAGAAGGGGGCTATACTTGCGAATATTGCGGCATCAGTCTCGCTACTTTATCCAAAAAGATATTACACGAGAAAAACGTTCATTTAGTCAATCTCTCGACATGTCCTCATTGCCCAGAGACTTTTAAAAGCCCTTACTTGAAGAAGCTCCATTTGGCTAATGTTCACGGGGTGGAAGAGCTCAAAATAAAGTGCCCATATTGCCCTAAAGTCTTCCCTCAAGAGTCGATAATGTCGCGTCACATGAGAAGGGTACATTTGAGGGAAAAGAACGTCGAATGTGAAGTTTGTGGTGACAAATTCTTTGGGGCTTACGATGTCAAGCTTCACATGGTCAAACATAATGGTGAAAAGAAATTCGTGTGCTCTGTTTGTGGCAAAAAATTCTCCAAAAGGAGCAATTTAAATTCCCATTCCGTTCGCCATACTAGAGACAAGGAATACGTTTGTTTTATGTGCAATAAGGCCTTTGGGCATCAGTCAAATTTGAGGATGCATATACGGAATAGACACCCTCAATTGGAAGAAACTCCACTTCAAGCGGAGGATATTGATGAGAGTGAGATGGTTCAAATGGAGATTATCCAGGAAGAGTTGGAAGGAGAAGTTCCTGAACAGTTTATTTCATAATTAGCGACCCGCCCGCGGTTTTACCCGCGCTGCTCCGCTCCTATTGGTCTATAACCTTCCGCGATAAATGGACTATCCAATACAAAAATAATTTATCAATTCGCCACTTATATCACATATGCGCACATAAGAAAATTTTTATAAGTAATTCAGGAACTATATTATATTAAGATGGAAGCCGACGAGACTTGATAGTCGGCAAAAGGGTAGATGATTGATGTTGAATTTATTAAAAATAACAAAATATCTAATTAAATATATTATATTTCGTTTACTAAAAAAAAGTTAAAATTGAATAACAACAAAGTTCTAAAATATAAGCGTTGAAGAGTCCTTGGTGGGAATTAAGATGTTCTCTCCTTTTCCCGCAAAACGATTGTTAGTATAGAGATCTTATTTCGCACCTTAGATTTGACGTCGTCTCTATGTATAGTTCTTTCTCTGTCTAGCATAAAATGAAAATGAAAACTCCATTTATGGTCAACTTTTTCATGAGACCATATAAACATTCACAATCAACTAGTCTATTTTACTATTGTTACGAGCTGGGGTTCGGGATAAATTTAATTAACACCAATTTCACCGAAACAACAAATATTTTAATTAACTTGACAAACACATTACAGAAATTACTGAGAGAGTCACTACAGTATCACTTATCGCACTATAATGTCGCACTTGTAATCACTTAACTTCACTTCGATATTCACTTCACCGTGTTCAGAACTAAACTGCCCTGGCCGACTCTCACGACCAGTATTTATATGAGTCACGAAGATTCTAGAATCGAACAATCTAGATAGGTCCACAAAATACGAGTAGGTAAGTACCTACTTATAAACAATAGACGATAAAGTGATCGTCTATTGTTTACGGTCATTCACCTTGAACCCGGCTTTTCTTCGAATGTTCTACGTGCTTCTACGACTTATCTAGAATCTTCGTGACCCATCTCCGTACTAATAGTTATTCGGCGTAACAATATTTATAATACTTATCTAAATATTATGTAGTCTGTCGGTTTATATATGCGTGGGCCGATCGTTTAAATGGGCGGATCACGATTTGCCGGCATTTCGTGATATGACCGAAGAAATATAAAGATCGGTAAGATTAGAATTGTGATCACACAATGAACGAGCCGAGCGAGCGAAGTGGGCGGGGCCGCGGCCAGTGCCAGAAACGAATTGTAGCCATTGTTCATTATACTTACACAGAAGAAATTAGCTTAGGCACATCATGAAATAATGGGTGATCATATTACAAAATGTCAGCACATCGTGATCTGCCCAGGCAAATCTCGATCGTCCCGTTTTGAACGATCGAATCGGATATGTTAAAAATACCCTGTCCGACCCGAAAGGATATCCCAGTCACATTGCCAAATAAAATAAGAAACATTCCTAAAGTTTTGAGTACATTGTTGACCTACCTAAAACGATTTCCCCGAATTCTAGCAATTTTAAAAGTGTGACAACACCATCATCAGCCTTAGTATGACGTCTGGCACCCAGTGACGATGACCACTGTCTTCAAGATTGCGAATTTGCCTCCCTTTTAAAATTTTTATACCAGATATTTTCTCTACTTGTGATCTGAAACGGATTATAAATACAATTAGATCTCGATAAAGTCAAAGTCAACCATTAAGAAAGTACTTTTGAAAAGTCAAACTAATTAATCGCACGGTTCCAAAAAGTGGGTCTTATGGAAAAGAGCCGGCAAGGAACTCGTAACACAAGCATTTAGCTTAGCACGAGGGGTTAATAAGAATACCAGTAATATGCGACCCAAATTGTAAATAAGCTTTTTTTAAAAAAAATATATACCTTCATGGATCGGACAGTGATTGTATTTTGTTCGTAAATATCCATTACTTTATGTAATCTATCTATACAACGTGTAATAAAGATTATTCAAACTATAAATAAAATATGCGACCCGCCACTGTATATTTGCTTTTTTTATATATAAAAACTGACAACGGCTGAATAATAATAATATATAAAAACTAGCTGTTGGCCGCGGTTTCACTCTCGTCCCAAAAACAATTAGGTAGTATAATTAGACTTCTAAGCGGCCTATCAAGATGAAACATCCCCCAGATTTTAAGTGAGAGCTCTAGACGATTTGGTCTAGATGATTTTTCACAGCGATTTCACATGCAAATTTCGCAGCCTGCTACTTTTCGTCCGCATTTGAATTTTCATTCAAAATCATCTATCGCCACACTTTTACTAGCTACTAGCAATGAAATCGTGACAAAATGCATTAAATTGTGATTTCATTGAAATGCGATTTTGAGCGGGCTGTGTGAAAAAAAGTCGCAGGTGTCACATCTGCGACTTTTTTATGTATAAAAAATGATTTCATGTGATTTTTCACATGTTATCTGCAAAATCTTCCATACCTAATTTGTACATTATAAAGTTATTTTAGTAAAGGAAAAATTCAATCGCGGGCAGGTTTCGAACCTGCGTCTCCTGGTTGGACACACCAGACGCTCTGACCTCTAAGTCACCGCGAACCCCGACCACCTGATTGAAATTTTGCCTTCACATTCTGAGTTTACGTCATAAGGTGACGTTGGCGATATCATTGAAAAGCAAGATACCTCGCTTCTCAACCGACACGACTTACTTTACAGTTAGTTCAATGTCGTAAGTTTATTAAAATAACTTTATTATCTTAGCATGGAATGCAAAAAAAATTACAAAGCGATAATTTGTACATGTCGAGAGAATGAATGAAAGACGATTACCGAAAGAAATTTATAAGGCGAATGTCTGTAGTAGCGTCGGGAGAGGTCGCCCTAGAAGGACATACGCCGATCTTATTGGCGAGGTCCTTCAAAAAGTCAGGTGCGAAGTACTCGCATCCGGCGCGTGTGTATGATAAGATGTATGAATGTGGAAGAATCAAAAGAAGTATGCAAGAATCATAGCAAGTTGCGGTCTGTAGATTCCGCCTAACCCGGTGCTCCCAGAGGCGTGAGTGTATCTATGTACCTTTAGCAATCCTACGTGAAAACAGCAGTTTTAATTGTAATAGGTATTCCCACTGTGGCTGTACTTCAATTCACGTCTGCCCTTTTGTAAATGTACAGCAGAGGGCGTGCAATTTTGGATTAGAAAAACTGCAAGACCGAATGATACGGTGAGCTCTTTTTGTGTAAATCGGATGACTAATGACTAAAGTGGGAGGGTAAGTGGAGGGGAGCTCTCAATAAATACGACATCAAGACGCACAACACCTCAGTCTGCCCGTGACCATGGACGCTGTATAGGGTCCGAAACGTCGGGATTATTAATGTTAGTCTGACGCGATAGAATCCGTAAGCTGTTTTGTTTTCAATATGTCGAATATTCGTGTAAGTCTCAGAAATCAATATGTTAGATAATCTATTTATAATCTTTACTTACTTATGCCGCTGTAATTAGTACTTATATATTTTAGCATATTATGTAAATAAACTTATTTAAACCACATCTTTGTTGTCTATATTTACATTTCAATAACGGCTTCGTCTTAACAGTAATAAAATGAACGCATTTAAATATTTTGTTGGCGAGTACTACGCGCCTGACCTTTTTGAACTTCTCCAATAATGCCTATCATCAAAATTTAAACAGTAATATAATTTACAAAAACAAAAGGGAAGCGTAAACGTTGGCTCTCTTTTCAGGATGTTCTACACAAGATACATACATCGAACGCCTGTCTAAAAAACGAAGGAATATTCTCCATGTTCTCCGATATGGCAACGTGATCCCTTTTAACTGGCACACCAAAGGATTCCGATGCTTCTACTGCTCAAAACCCATGAGGGACTGCGAGACACTGAAAGAACACACTTTGAAGCATTCTGTGGACCTCGACAACTTCATACCAAAGCATATTATAACGAAAGATATTCCAATCAAAATTGACATCGCAAATCTGGCCTGCAAAATGTGCCCGGAACACCCTCTCAACGATTTAGAAGACCTTATTTCTCATATAATGATAGCACACGATCTGGAGTATGATACTACAGTTGGCGTTTGCATATTCCCGTTTATATTGACAAAGGATATCATGAAATGTGTCCTCTGTGAGAATCGGTATGACAACTTTACCAGCATGATCGGGCATATGCATAAAGATCATATCACTCACTGCTGTGTTTGCCAGATCTGTGGTTTAAGCTTCATAAGTCAAATTCGCCTAAAAAGACATATAAGCAACAGCCATAGAGGATATAGGTGTACCATTTGTGGAAAAATGTTTAATGCATCACATCGGATGGAAAAACACAAGCAAAGAATGCACGGGAAGGCCAAAACTCACGAATGCACTCTCTGCAGTGCTACCTTTCAAAGCCAATACCAAATGAAAGTGCATTTAGGGAAAATGCACAATGTGGAAAAGTTTAGGATCCAGTGCAAACATTGCCCAAAAATTTGCACGACGAAAGGAGCTATGGTGCTTCATATGCAATCTCAGCATTCGGACTTAAAGTACGAGTGTGATTTGTGCAAATATAGGACGGGGATCAAATGGCTCATGACTTTGCACATGAGGAAACATTATGGAGAAAGGGAGTACATGTGCAGTATTTGCCAAAGAAAGTTCCGTAGGTCTAGTAACTTGAGAGCTCATATGAAGGTCCATTCTGGGGTCTCTGGTCGCGTCTGTAGAGTCTGCCGACAAGGGTTCACTGACTTGGAGCTTTTAAAGAGACATGAGACGGATGTCCATTATTTAGAAGATTCTTAACCGTCAGGATTCCTTTTGCAATTTTGTAAGTAATCGAAGTTAGAAGAAAATAATCGCGGAAAAATCCTGAAAAAACGCTAGGGACGTATAGAAAGTAGTACCTAATTGGACAATTCTATGTTTTGCAGCTGTATTTGTTACCAAACATAGTAGTTATTTATTCCCGCAAACAGGTCATATTTATGTACTTTAGAAATTAGAAATTACATAATCTCTTAAAGACATATGTACACCTACGTATGTAATGTCAATTTTTCAATTATCTCCCTTGTTTCTCTGCTAATCAAACGTGAAAGTTTGTGAGGATAAGGATAGGAGAGATAGATTATAGTCTGAAATAGCACATAGGCTACTTTCTATCCAGGTCAGATCCAATCCCACGTTCCGAAGTCCACGCAGAAATCGCGGGCAGAAGCTACATAGTACCTATTGACTATTTTGACAAGAGGGACTCCCCTGTTGCCACCACTTTAAGCACTTTTAACACACGCCTATCTCCTACAGAGGTAGGCAGAAACTATTGACCGCCACTTGCTACGATTCTTGCATACTGTTGTTTCTTCCACATTCATACCAGACCTTTTTAAGGCTTTCGCCAAGATTAGCGTATGTCCTTCTAGGGCGACCTCTACCGACGCTGCCGCTGACAGTCGCCTTATAAATTCTTTTCGTTAATTGTCTTTCAGTCATTCTCTCAACATGTCCAAACCATCTCAGCATATTATTTTTAATACGTGTCACTACATCATCTTTCAGCACGTAACGTTGTCTTATCACACTGTTCCTCAATCTATCATTCTGATTTATAATGTCATCCAATAAAATAATTACCTATTTATGGCTTCGTTTTATTTATATATTTAATGAAACTCTTGAAATTCCTGTAGATACATTATTTATAGTCAGGTGTAGACTTTGCCTTCAAGACAGTTTTTAAGACTTCGGATTTCGCACTTTGATTTAAAAAAAATATTGCATTTGGAGTTAAAAAAAGCGATGCCTCTGACTGCATGAAATTGGTCATCTCGTTTTCATCTTTTTTGCGACTCCGAGCTGCTACTGAGAATTTTATAGAAAGACTCAATAACCCTTTGCTCCACCTGTGAATCGATCCCAGAACCTCAAGCGCATCAGTCGGGACCGCTAATGTGGCAATTAACGTTCCAAAATAAATAGTTCGCTATATTAATTGCATGTCGTATTCTGGCTACCTCTGTAATGAAGCGTCTAAACCACGTGTTTTCCTTGCAGGAGAACTCAGGGGTGGCCAGAAACCGACTGAAAAGCAGGTCCCAACCGTTTCTGATGAGGACTACGACATCTCAATCAGCCCTTCCACTAGCAAAAGAGACCACACACCCAAAGAAAAACGTAACATAATGAGGAATAATGTCGTTAATGTGCTCACCAAATCAAATGTAATGCCTTTTCGATGGCTCAAAAGTTCCTACAGATGTTTTTACTGCTACGAAATTTTCCAAGAAGCTTCGGAGTTAAAAAGTCACCAGCATTCACATTCTGGGGACGCTATAAAGCAACAGGCAATGAAAAATTATTGGGAGCCCGTGGTCTATGTAGATATATCGAATATAGCGTGCAATTTATGTCCGGACAAGATTTCTGATTTGTACGATCTGATTGATCATTTGATTGCTGTTCACGGCGTAGATTACAACAAAGATGTCGGCATTTGTATGGTAGCGTTTAGACTCGATAATTTTAACGTCAGCTGTCTAGCTTGCGGGGCCAGTTTTTACACCTTTGGACCTTTATTGCATCATACAAATAAGGACCACAAAGGGACTTCAGCGATTCTCTGCGATGTATGCGGACAGCATTTCAAAGATGCAAATCTCCTTCGTCTCCACGTAAAAACCGTTCACGAGAACGTAGTCCTGCTCTGCACGGAGTGCGGAGAGAAATTCGATTCTAGATCCAAACTGAAAACGCATCAAAAAAATGAACACGACATAGATAAGAAATACAAATGTTCTGTGTGCTCGGACACTTTCCAAAGTCACTATAAAAGATCAAGGCACATGGCTGTAGAGCATAAGAATCGTCCAGAAATCAAATGCCCGCATTGCCCGAAGACTTTTGTATTCAGGAGCATGATGATGACACATTTAAGAGATTCTCATTTGAAGGTCAGGAACCATGTATGCGGCGTGTGTGGCTGGAAGGCGTTCAACACCAATCGGTTGAAAAACCATATGTATAAACATAGTGGAGAAAAGAATTTCAAATGCGAGGCGTGTGATAAGGCTTTCACTACGAAGAAGATTATGAAGGCCCATCTGGCGAGGGTGCACAAATCTCCACTAACAGCTGTTATGCCTCTTGATACTCCTTATAATATAGGTCAATAGGTTTCCTTAACCTTTTGAGCGGTCAAAACAGAAATCTGTCACCTATCCGCGACCGTGGCATGCTGGGCAAATTTTGGTTTGTCTTCTAAGTATACATGGCTAAGTCTAAGTATACAGTCAAAAGTTTATTGTAAAATGACGTTCAAAAAGTTAATCATTTTAATCAAGACTGACTACCCAGTAGTCGGTATCTTCAATAAATGTTTTTGACAGAGTGAATATTCGATCATTTTTAAAGTAAATCATTCTTCTCATTATAACAGTTCTCCCTTTCATAGTCCAGCAGGCTTACTCTTGAAAACAATACAATACCAATGCAAACGTGATCCGATTCCAATGTCAACTTGGCTGTCAGGCGATTTCGTACTCTTGAGCACAAATCCGATAACCTTGTATCTGCATCCAGATTGGTCAATGTTTGGGTCGTTTCCCAATCTTATTTAGTTCACTCAATCACCGCGCAATATTGAAACAATTTGGCGCTAGACTCGGATTCAAGAGTACGAAACTTGACGAAACGGTACGATTCCAATGTCGATGTATCGGAATTGAGTTCAAGAGTAAACCCCCAGATAGTTTTTATTCCTGTCTTATTGCTTAACGGCAGTGGTGTAGTTTAAGTTTTCATTATCATAATTACACAAATACAAAAATACAAAATATTTATTGGAACAAAAAATAGTTTACATTAGTTTGTGTTCGTTAACAACCGCATTAGTATGAAATACTGTGTCGCGGCCATTAGCGCCCACCTCAAAGAGGGGAGACGACAGCGTTCCAGTTATTTATAATTAAACAGAAATAATAAAAAAGATGACAATTATATATGTTTTACATTTTGAGAGTAAAACCATTAAAATTATTATTATAATTATTAATTAAAACTTAGCACTAATTATATTATTTACGAAATTACAGTTTTAAACATCTGTATTCTTAACTTTGGGATGAAATTAATGAAGTTCTAGTGTTTTTCAAATATTCACCCATTGACTTAGTCGAAGGCGGATCTATGCATGTATGTATAGGTAATTGTGTACATGCATACCTATATACCCTCAACTGAGTTATTGATAAGTGTTTTGCTTAATTAGAAATACTTCGTGGTTTTTACGTGGGAGAGCCATGCTTCGGCACGAATGGGCCGGCTCGACCGGAGTGATAACCACGGCCTCACAGAAAACCGGCGTCAAATAACGTTGTGTTTCGCCGAGTGAGTGAGGTTACCAGAGGCCCAATCCCCTTTTAAAAGGTCGGCAACGCACTCGTGACTCCTCTGGTGTTGCGGGTGTCCATGGCCGGCAGTAATCGCTTACCAACAGGTGATCAGTCTGCTCGATTGCCCTCCTATCACATAAAAAAAATGAACCCGAAACTTTGTGAGCCCCCCTGATTCCAAAGCGAGGTCCGTTCTCGGGAACAGTAGGCAACAATACACATATCTAGTGTAGATCTGAAGGATTATTTTACAAGTATATAAACATTAATTAGTAGGTACATATATATACCTACTTTTAGATCTCAATTTTTTTTATTATTTTAATTATTAATTAGGTACGTAGGTACTTATTGATTTGTTTTGTTTTTAATGTATCAAACACCAGTAAATTACTCAATTCTACTCACAATAATTAGCAATAGAAGCCAAAACAATATTTTTTGTTTGTCGGTTTGTACGAGCATCACGCAAAAACCACTTCACGAAATTGGATCCCGTTTTCACAGTTGTATTGCTGGAAGCGTAGCTTAAAATGTGGTGCATATTTCATGTTGATACGTCGCCTAGAATTATGTTGCGCAAATCATTTTGGGAAGCGAGTGAAGCCGCAGGCAGCAGATAGTCAATAATTCATATTCATATTCATTTATTTGCATACCATAATGTGAGTAGTAGGTGTTATAAAAGGATTAAAGCTAAATAACAATTATGGACCCTGCTAGGTAGGGCACAGCAACAAAATTAAAATTACATTAAGCTCAAAGTGATATCACAACACAACAATAAACATTATAATTATTAATCAATTCATAGTACATACATACGTACATAAATTATGACTTAGATAATTTTGTGCTTGTATAATAATGGATTATATTATACGTAAATTGTATCTTCACATATTGATTTTATTTCATGCATACGATACACCCTAATTGACTTGAATCAAGCCTAGACCCCTCTTCACCATGGGGGGCAAGTGTCCAGGGCACCGCGATTCACAGGGATCCACTCCTTTTGTTTATGAACTAGTAGCTTGACATATCCTAGTGCTGCAAGGCCTACTTAGGTTAAAAGATTGAAAGGCTTACTAATATCTATGTGGACAGGAAAACTGGATGCTTACAATAAATCCATTATAAATGATACAGACACTTACAAGTCTTTATTTTTTTATTTTGTAACACTAGATGACGCCGGTATTTTCTAACTGATGACCTCTGAGAAGAAACGTCGAAACAAATTCAGAGAATCATGGTCAGCCCTTAACAATTAACAACAATCTATGCTAATAGATCATAATTGCAAAAATAACTCTGTCTGTCTCTCTGTTTGCTACCGTTTCACATAAACTGCTAATCCAATTAATGATGTTCGGTATAGAGATAGATTGGACCTTGGGGAAGGACATATGCTACATTTTGTCTCAATGTGGGCATAATTCCATTTCCTAAAGCTTTATTTTAAATACTTTCAATATTTGCTCTGCCCTCGGAGCTGGTCATTATGAAAGAACCCTTAATATCTTTCTATGTTACGTATTTGTCTCAAAAAATCCTTCGGGATGCGAGTAAAACTGCAGACAAGAGCTAGTTCTAAAATAACCTATATCTAGTTAACAACCACGATGCTACTATAGCAAGGCAGAAGTGATTGACCAAATCCATAGTAGTTATGTAGCTACACCTACTGACCTCGGTCTCATTAGGGTAGGGTTGCCAGTTGTCCGAATTTTTACAGTCGTGTCAGCCCAAATTATCGGACTGTCCGGCTATTAGTCTACCATTCCCCACCAAAAGAGTTCTAACGAAAGCGTGCGAGCGACTCAGGCATACATGTTTTTTTTTTTCTTTTAGAAACCAATGTGTCAGGTTTACAGGGCAAAATGTCCGGGTAAATATAAAGCTGTATGCGGTCATGTCATTTGCCAAGATCCTCCGCCACCAATGACCTCTTTATTATGTACTATACTCTGCAAGAACCTAGGTTCTTGATACTCTATACTAGCATAGAGAAATATAGAGATCAGTGTCCATAACTCACAATGGAGCTAAGAGCGTAACGAGAAACTACAAACAAACATATCTGCTTTTCAGACGAGAAGATGATCCCTGTCAAGATCAACACGAGAGGTACCCATGACCTCAAATCCCGAATGCGTCAACAATTATTAGACATCATAGAATCATCTACAGCGACACCTTTTAAAAGAAACGGAAATAATTATAAATGTTTCTACTGCCAAAAGGACTCGCCATTTGCATCTGAAATCATAACTCATACACGGATCTATCACTCTAAAGACGACAAAACAGAAAACTTATATGGTACGTTTTTAAAATTCGACATCACAAAACTGAAGTGCAAGATTTGCTATGAACCTGTTGAAGACTTCGAAGAGTTGGTCACTCATCTCCAGACGCATGGCAAAAGAATTGAACTGGATTTCAGTAAAATTTTAAGCTTCAAACTAACGAATGATGCAATGCAATGCCTCATTTGCGGAGAAGATTTTTCTTATTTTAGATATCTCCTATCCCATATACATCGGAAACATTTGGAAAATAAATTTGTATGTGATACATGTGGCGCTGAATTCGCTACAAAGTTTTGCCTTCAAAGACATAAAAATAATCACACAAACATTAACTTCGGTTGCAACTTTTGTGACAAGACCTTTTCGTCTGAATCTTATAGACGCACTCACATAGCCCGCATGCATGATATAGAAAAGAGAAAATGCAGTATCTGCCTAAAGATATTGCCAAGCTTAAATAAGAAAAAATCTCATATGGGTCGCGTTCACGATGTGTGGAATTCGAAATTTAAGTGCCAAAGCTGTCCTCTTGTGCTATCTTGCAAGAGTAGGTTGCTAAAACACACGCGACGCGTTCATTTGAAGGAAAAAAATTCGAAATGCGATATCTGTGACGAAAAATTCTTTGACGACATCATGTTGGAGAAACATAAAGTTAAACATAGCGACGATAAACCATTCCTGTGTAGTTTTTGTGACAAAAGATTTCGCAGAAAAAAGGGTCTGGTTATACACGAGAGAATTCATACCAATGATAAGAGGTGTGTTTGTAAAATATGTGGGACGGCCTACGTACAGTGGTCGAGCTTGCATTTGCACATGAAAGTACATGGTATTGATAGGTCTCTGTCGAAGAAACAAAATTCTGAAAGTCGGGATCCGCTTTCTTAATTCTTATTAAGTTTTGAGTTAACATGACAATCTTATAAAAAGAATAAGTCGGTAGGCACCTACTTTATTAGCTCCTCTGTAGCCTACACCTGACGCAAATAAATTAGGTAGGTCTGATTTGACAGGTGTCAAAATACTGTTATTTTTTTTAGATATGGTGGAAAACTGAGTTTTAGTATTTTTTTTTTATGCGATAGCTAACGAGCAGACAGATCACCTGATGGTAAGCGATTACCGCCGCCCATGGACACCCGCGATACCATAGAAGTCACAAGTGCGTTGCCGACCTTTTAAAAGGGGATTGGGCCTCCGGTAACCTCACTCACTCGATGAAACACAACGTAAGCGCTGTTTGACGCCGGTTTTCTGTGAGGCCGTGGTATCACTCCGGTCGAGCCGGCCCATTCGTGCTCAAGCATGGCTCTCCCACGTTTAATAGTAGTAGGGATTAAGATGGGATGCTCTATGCCATGTGTAGAATTTGTATGGCGCACGGAACATTTGACGTCACATTTATAGCGTCCTCTTTGTGCAACATAAAATTAAAATAAATGACGTGTGGCACTCGGGGACTGCCGCGGTAAAGCTATTGCATAGCGTTTTTTTATCAACTTATGTAATACAACCAATGCCACCTAAAGGCGGGTTGCTGAACTAAAGAGACAAGCGTGTTAGGTTTTTTTCGTTACGGAATTTCTGGATTCGGTCCCCACGCTCAAGGCCCGCGATAGAAGCTATGCAATAGCTTAATACTCATAACTTCCATATTTTCGAACAGATTTATCATTTTGTTTATGTTATTGGCCGCTATTTATGTTCAACTTTTTTTATAAGACTATAAAAAAAATTCAGCCAACCTATTACGGCATGCAAAAGAGACAAGCTTAAGAAACTCCCTGTTAGAGTGAGAAAGAAAATGCTGTGGCTTATTTTCGCAGTTCGCAGCGTCTGTGTAGTAAATGCATAATAATAATTATTGTCGTGTCTGTATTGATTAAAACCTAATAAAAAATTAAAATCCATCATTGTTTTATTTACGTAAAGTTTTTATGAAGAGTTGATTAAAATCTCTTAATGAAATGTATACACCGTGTAACTGAATATACGCAAGACCTCAAACGTCAAACACGTCAATTAGAATATCGAGTTCGGCTCTAGCTGCGGCTCTTGCTCAGTTTGGTTTAAGGCGGATCGTTTAGCTGTAACATACCATCACGCCTGTATTTCCCCGAAGGGTTAGGCAGAGGCGTACTAATGTACACCCACAGTTCGCCGGTATGTTTAGGTCCCATGTAATAGGGGGCGAGCCTATTGCCATTAACCGGGCACAAATCCAGACTCCGAGCTGCTACTGAGAACTTCATAGAAAATCCAATAACACTTTGCTCGACCTGGGGATCGAACCCAGGACCTCTATCGTAGCAATCGCGCTTGGGACCACTAGACTAATGAGGCAGTCGTTTAGCTGTGTCCGCGAAATTCAAATTTCGAGTGGTTTTTCGCAGTTTGTAGGTCTCTATTAAGTTCTGCATTCATGGTAATGGTAATTGCGACATTAACTATACAAAATTCACAATTTTTATCTAAAACCATTGCTTAAAAATCATTATTAGAGCTAAAAGTAGTGTAAAATGACAATTTTGACCAATTACACAGATTGCGCCAAGTTTTTGGCTTGATAAGGATTTATTAGTAAAGGTTTTAGTTCTCAGTTGTGAATGTTGTATAGTTGATGTCGCAATTACAACTACCATGAATCTAGAACTTGTCATAGACCTACAAAGACAAACAGCGAAAAATCACTTGAAATTTAAATTTCGCGGGCACAGCTAAGAGAAACTTGAGTACACAGTGCAACACATAAGCCGATCCGCTGTTCAAAGAATGTATATGTACCTATACGCCAATGTTTGGAGGCTCATGTAATGCCGTATGCCGAGTTTGTAGGCCCTATAATTATAGGGCCTACAAACTATAATTATAGTAACGAAACCCTAAATTTATTTTGAGACATGTAAGCCTTGTTAGTTATATCAGTGAAACATAAAACTTGTGGCTGTACCACAACAGTACTCGCAACGACTACGAAATCTATGTGAACACACACACACACACGCACACACACACACGCACACACACACACACACACACACAATATAACAATTTGTGTAAATAGCTTTCACTTTTCCATACCTCGACTCACTGATGGATCAAGGGGCCATATTCTGGTATATCTTTTCGCGAAAAAATAACAATAACACATATTAAAAACCACTGTTGATACTGAACAGACTACTTTCAGGTCTTGCGCTTATTCTGTTACAGGTTGTATATACAGGGTGTCCCAAAAACAACACGCCACAGCGACACTGGAAGTAGGCTAGCACT
The DNA here is from genome assembly GCA_910591435.1 of Acronicta aceris. Taxonomy (NCBI): domain Eukaryota; kingdom Metazoa; phylum Arthropoda; class Insecta; order Lepidoptera; family Noctuidae; genus Acronicta; species Acronicta aceris. Next base: position 2,958,108 of record OU342786.1, on the reverse strand, counting down.
AGGCCTATTGCACAAAAAAAAATGGCTGAAGAAAAGTCTAATGGATTTCGAGATATTTAGATTTTTTTGAAAATTACCCGATTTTTTCTTTTTATGTAACAAAATTGACACATACCTACTTAACGTTTATTCTTTTTAAATCTGAACTAATTTTTCTTAAGCCATTTTTTGGTAGCCTACTTCCTGTGTTGCTGTGGCGTGCTATTTTTGGGACACCCTGTATAAATGAGACTGGAATTTTAATTACCTTTACAGTGACTGTTTTAATGCAGAACCACATGAGGGAAACTTCTGACGGGCACAGATATTTTGACCGATTTATACATAATTGAGATTATTATGTTTTTTCAATACGACTAAGGTGACAAACAAGCATACGGCCCGTCTGATGATAAGCGGTTACCGTAGCCTATGGACCCTTGCAACACCAGGGGTATTACTTGCGCGTTGCCGACCCTGTTAAATTAAGGTGACCCTGTAAATAGTTGGGCTGGCATCATAGGAGATATTCTGCCATGCATGACGGCGGTACCAAAACACCACCGGTCCCCCACACTGCCAACACAAAGCTTCCTCGCGGAGCTCTGGCGACCTTGCTCACCGTTAGGAACACAACATAGCACGGAGCTATGTTATTTGGCTATGATTTTCTGCAAGGTATGTACTTCCCCAGTCGAGCAGCTCCAATTGTGAGTGGAATTATTCAATTACACTATGCCCTACCTCTCGTAAGATTTAATAGTTACGTTTAGGTAGGTTACAGAAAAAGAAAAACTATTTTAAATCACGTGATGTCAATCATTTGATGACTGTTTAGTGATTCTTAAAGGTGATTGCCAGGATCTACGTCTTTGCCGCCATTTGACCGAACAAAAAAGTTCAACAAATATTTTATGATTTTTTTAAGTAACCTCTTTCGTTGTCTATTTGTTACCTTTTGACGCCTAAACCTAAACAGATTTCGGGCCTAAACTCAAAGCTACTAAGTACTGACAATTTAATAGATAAAAATAACACTGCTCGAACACGTGGCCTCAAGCGAGGCAGTTCAAAAGAACAAACATCTAACTACAGAAGCAATAATCGGAGAATAAACTCGGAGAACATCTAACAGGATTATTCTTTCATTTCAGAACGAACCATAGAAGACAAATACATTGAAGAGAGACGAAAAGAACAACTCGCTACTTTGCTTACAGTCATTATACAATATTCCACCATAGTGCCTTTCAGATGGCACAAAAGCAAGTACATGTGTTTCTACTGCCGCTCCCTCTTCGTAGAGAGCGCACAATTGAAAGAGCACACCGATTTCGTGCACAGGGAGATCAAAATCAGCGATATCATTATCAGAACTTTACACAGAGTCAGTAGAACTAAACTGGATATTTCTGAACTGTGGTGCACTCATTGCGAAACCCAATTTGATACATTCGAAGTCTATTTGGATCATTTAACCGTCCACGGTCTTAGTTTCGATAAAGAAGCTTCGCAGTCATTTGACTGTTTCCATTTAGCGGATAACGGGATGTGTTGCTTGGAATGTGGACAGTATTTCCGATTTTTCGGACCCCTCCTCTTGCACACTTATAAATATCACAACGAGCAGTTCTTATGTGAAGTCTGCGGTCAAGGCTACGTCGGAAAATACAACGTTCACAACCACGTAAAACAGATCCATGGAGTCAAATCTTGTAAAGATTGCAACGAAATATTCACAACGCAGTACGCTTTGCTTAAACATGTGGAAAACGTCCACAGGACTGATAAACTTCAATGTCCTATGTGCCCGAAAATTCTAAGAAACAGGTATCTGAAAAAGCGTCATATGGCGCTAGTTCACGACTGCAAGAGTGCTCAGTTCGTCTGCGAATTCTGCTCGAAAATTTTCACCAGGAACAATAAGTATGTCCAGCATAAACTTCGAGTGCATTTCAAGGAGAAGAATTGTACCTGCGAAGTTTGCGGTTTTAAGGCTTTTAATATGGATTCTTTGAAGAGACACATGGTGTGTCATAATGATGCACGGCCCTTTAAATGCGAGGTCTGTGATAGGACCTTCAGGAGGAAGAAAACCTTGAAAATCCATATGAGGACCCATAAAATTGAAGATGGTATTAGTGGAAGTCACGCTTTTTATACTTAAGCATTCTTAATGAATTGATTAAAGGATTCTGAATAAACAGTGGTTCGATTCGAAATCGTGTTTTCTACTAGCTTGCTAGCTGATATGACAGATCTGTTGTCCTGTTCAATTAACAAAATCATACAATATATGACGAAAGCTGATTAATTACATTAAAAAAAATATTCGTAGAATTTCAACAAGCAACTATTCTTTCTTTTTTTCCTTTAAAAACCCTTATTCTTATTACGAATACTTAGAACAAACACGACGCGCTTTAGATAATAACCATTTTAACTACCGTCAAATATCAAGGTTTTCAGACCTATTTACTGTCTAATTTATTACACCGAAAATGGAATGATATTTATTTCTGGAAATAAATCTTTTAAAGACCCTTTTACAAGTCAATTTTTTTTAGTGCCTACTAGATGGTGTCGGCATTTCCTAACTGACAACCTTTGAGAAAAAACATCGAAACAAACTCGGAGGATCATGGTCTTTTTTGAAGTCCAGGCCTAATAGTATCAGAATATGGGAATGATACAATGTAGGGCAGTGTCTGAAATGGCCTTTTGAAGAAAGATCCATAGACGCTTTGAGTAGACCAGTCCCAACCGACGGCACGACGCATCCAACAGTCATTGTGTAGCTCAACCAAAGCTCAACCATATCCATATAAGACGAAGTTCTTCAATTTCATTACTGACTGGCAAATTTGTCTTAAAAGACGGCCTCATTGGTGTTATGGTCCCAAAATACTTTCTCAACGAATTTGTAGGAATTCGTTGTTCATTTAAGTACCTAAGCAATACCTAAGCATGCCTACCGCGGTTTTACTTTTCTATACTTTGTACGCAGGTACTAATATTAAAGAAGTAGATAGAGACCTATTAGGGTTGTTCTGCGTCCATTCATACGCGTTGGAGGAGGGGGAGGTTGGATATCGAGTATATATTTTCACACAAACCTCCCCGAGAATTCCTTGCCGTGAGCCATCGTTGACATGGTCAATTATAGTGAAATTTTATTCCCTTAGTAAGTGTGACTACTTAAAATACCCGTGATGCTAGGGGGGAGATTGTCAGAGGGGAGAGCGTGACACTGGCTATGTTCTTTCGTATTTATTCAATAAACGCTCTTATTTTGCTCTTCGGTGCAGCACTGTCTATATTTTGCCAATCCTCTAGTTCAATCTTTATTAGTGGGCAATAATGCCTCCTCAATTTTACTGGGCGGTAAAGGGTCAAGAGAAAATTTAGGGGGTTGTAGTGGTTTAAAATGTGGTACTTATAGTTAAACATTTTTTTAGGGGCGTAATCCTTACTAATATTATAAACGTGAAAATTTGTGGGTATGGATGGTAGCTGTTAGTAATTTTAAAATTAATACGTCCAACAGCTCAGTCTACCCGTGATCCGAAACGTCGGGAACCAAATAATATTCCTAATAATATACCTACAACGCGATAAAATGCGTAAAAAGTAGATTTATTTCACTGGATGTAAGGATGTTTGTTACTCTTTACGGTCAGAACGCCTGCCAGAACGGCTGAACGGATTATATTCTGGAATAACACATAACATAGGATATTTTTTATCCAGGTCGGACCCAATTCTGAAGACCACACAGACAATGTCGCGGGCAGAAGCTAGTAAATAAATATTTGATTCTCAAAGTAGGCGATAAACGAAATGAGTTTGAGAAACTCTGCCTTAGTTCAATGAATTTTTAGAAGAAGTCTTTGTACTTAGATGTTCGATCATAAAAACCACACACTAGAAATTGTAGCGTAGGACCGCCTCCAATCAGCTCACAAAGGTCTCTGGGAGTCGTTGGATGCAGGCGGCATATAATCAGTCCTTGTAGAAGTCTGTAGGCGAAGCCTTTGTTCAGCAGTGGACCTCCCTTGGTTGATAAGATGATGACGAAGTCTGACTGAATATTTTTCTCATTTCAGACGATAACACGCTCTCCCCAGTCCTCAAATTGGTCGCCAGGGACGAGTTGAGAAGACTAGTCAGTATTCTTCTAGAACATTCTACTGTTATGCCATTTAAATGGTTCCTGAACCGTTTCCGCTGTTTTTATTGTGAAGATACATTTGTAGACTCCTCAAAATTGAAAGAGCATACTAGAAAGCATAAAGATATCAACATTTCTAACGTTTTAAGACGAATAGGGACTTTTAGCAGAATTAAATGGGATGTTTCTGATATCTCGTGCAAATTATGTCCGAAATCTTTGAAAAGCTTCGAAAATTTCTTGCAGCACATCACTCACGCTCACGACATGGAATTTGATAGAGATTTTTTCGATAAATACTGTTATATTTTCAGTCTCTCTGATAATGGGATGTCGTGTTTAGAATGCCGTGAAACGTTCAAATTTTTCAATCCTTATCTAAGACACGTCAATAAGTATCATAATAAATCCAATCAGTATATTTGTGATGTTTGTGGATTAGCTTTCGCACTTAAAGGTACTATCAAACATCATATTCGAAACGTACATACTGTTAAAACATCCTGCACAGTTTGCGGCGAAAAATTCGAAACTAAACTGGCGTTAACGAATCATTTTAGGAAATCTCACAAAACTGGCCAATTCAAATGCAATATATGTCCGCAGACGTTCGAAAGTCGGTATGTAAGAAAAACTCATACAGCTGTCGTTCACAACGTGAAAAGTTTGCAATTTACTTGTGACAAATGCCCCAAAATATTCACTCGTAAGAGCTCCTTAATGAAACATGTGTCGAGTGTGCATTTGAAGGAGAAATTTGCGACCTGTCATCTATGTGGTTATAAAGGTTTCGATTTGCAAGCCTTGAGAAGACACTTGGCAACTCATGATGCTTCGAAGCAGCTTCGATGCGATGTTTGTAACAGGAAGTTTAGGAAGAATAAGACTCTTGTTGTCCATATGGCGAAGCATAGTAAAGTAAGTAAGACCTTCTTTCCATGGGTTAAAAAAATTGATTGATTGATTGATGAAAAGAAACTCCTGCCGCACGAAGGACCAAAGGCGGACACAACCTTCGAGTCAGGGGGAGAGATCGGGGAGGGTCCAACATTGACCGTCCCCGGTGGGATCTCGGATCATGCAAGAGCGATTCCCGTGATCACTCCACTATGCGGAAGGTGGTAGAGGTGGTGGTTTTAATTGATGTGACCGGAGAACACGACATAACGGCCCCGCATCTCCGAAGCGGGGCATGCATAAGGCGCGTTTCCCCACCTGATAAAAAGGGAGGAAGACAGTTTATGTCCAGATAGGTCGGGTTCACATCCACCATACGAAGTATTTCTTAGCAAAACACTTAGATATCAATGGCCGACTTAGACCAGTTCTAGATCAGTATCTTGACCCCCATGACACCCCCCTTAAATCCGCCCTTGTTAGGGAGCAAGCCCTGTGTCGCGAGACTGCACAAAGCATACAACTAGCAATCATCATATTTGCCTCGGGTGGTAATCGAACCCACGATACGCTGCGCAACGATAATAGCAAAATAAAGTGAAAATTGTACAGAAAAAACTATATAAATTCTCTCCTTCATCTAGGGTGGAAATGATCGGAAATGGCGACGATGCAAAACACAAATTAAAATCTTAGCTTTTAATAATTAAAATATGGGAGAATTTCTGTAATTAATATTTATTATTATGACATTGCTGTGCATATTATTGTATTCTTTGTAACGGAAACCGAAATTTCAATTGTCTCTCACCCAAGAGTCGCCTGGCCGCTAAAGCACGGAAAACGGAAATTCGCGGGTAGTACAGCTAAAATATCTGTTTATCAAAACTAAAGTAGATAGTAGTAGGTACTTACTTTCTGTTAGGAAATTGGAGTTAAGCCGAGCTCTAATTTATTATTCAGTCAGTATCGCGGGTAGGTAATTTATATTTATTTTCATAATCATAAAAACAAAAAAAAACTTTCTGAATTTTCTAAGCGTCATATAGAAACTCAAACATAACTTCATTTTTTTCTTAATAGCAGTAATATTGATATTTTAACACTTTATATAGATTAACTAGCTTCCGCCAGCGGCTACGCCCGCTTTATCAACGACCCATGTCACTTCCCAGAACAAAATAATCAAATAATTTTCCCGTTTTTGCAACATTTTTTAATTGTGCTCCGCTCCTATTGATCGTGGCGTGATGAAAAGTATACTATTGTTCTTCATACTCCTGGGCAGGTTGCCCAGGAGTATGAAGAACAATTGTACCAAGTTTCATTGAAATCCGTCGAGTGGTTTTTGTTTCTTTATCGAACATACAGACAGACAGACAGACAAAAATTTTACTGATTGCATTTTTGGCGTCAGTATCGATCACTAATGGGTGATTAGTGATCGATACTGACGCCAAAAATGCAATCAGTAGCTGATAGTTATTTTGGAAATATATTTCATGTACAGAATTGACCTCTCTACAGATTTATTATAAGTATAGAAGAAGAAGATTACCAAATACGGATTTTATTTGAATCGAATGACAAATGATTGTGAGTGTACATACTACTTGTCTTACATTTCATTACCTACCTACATATTAGCCTAATCCTTCGTAAAATACAGGCGTGATGTAGGTACCTACCTAATGTTATTTTATGTAAATAGTGTAGAAACTTTACATTATTTATAAGAAAATAGTTATAAGATTAAAAATTAATTATTTAAACATATTATAATAATTATAACTGTACCTAATGAGCGTAGTTTTATTGAAGCCAGACAGTTTTTATTTCAACAGAAATTTTACGAATAACTTAAAAAAATGTATTTGGGATACCTATTGATGTTCCGAAACGCCCAGTGACAAAATTATCGACATTATAAGCGCTACGATTCGATTCTTATGAATAGATGAACGAATAATATTAGATTACTGGACTGCCTCATTAGTCTAGTGGTCCCAAACACGACTGCTACACTAGAGGTCCTGGGTTCGATCCCCAGGTCGAGCAGTGTTATTGGGTTTTTCTATGAAATTCTCAGTAGCAGCTCGGAGTCTGGATTTGTGCCTGGTTAATAGCAATAGGCTCGTCCCCTATTACATGGGACCTAAACATACCTGCGAACTGTGGGTGTACATTAAGTACGCCTCTGCCTAACCCTTCGGGGAATACAGGCATGATGGTATGTTATGTTATGTTAATAATAGATTATAAAGTTATTTAGTGAATGAAAGAGAAGAAAGATTTTATTTTTTATTTTCGCCCTTATGACACACAACAAATCAAAATGCAACTGTACAATCTTAAATAACTTAAAAGTAGCAAATGTTTGCGCAAAAAAAGAAAAACGAAAAATGGGAGCTGGCAACACAGGCATGGCCATATACCAAAGCCACAGATTAAGGAAACTATAGTAGTTTGAATGAAAAGTTCGATTGCGGTCAGGACTCGAATCTGCGTCTTCTGGTTACATACACTAGACGCTATGACCGACTAAGCTTCCTCGAGTCACACCCACCCGGTAGAAATTTGCCTTCATATTCTGAATTTACGTCTTTATGGTGACGTGTAGTGTATGACATCTATTGAATAGCAAGGTACTTTTCTTCTCAACCGACACGACTTACTTTACAGCTAGTTTGCTGTCGTACGATGCCACCTTACCTTTTATTTTTTTGTGATTTTTGCATATTCCATTATTTTAGTGGAGGAAACAGATATCGACTACGGGCAGGACTCGAATCTGCGTCTTCTGGTAGTTAATAACATGCTAACAACAATGAAATCAAAGTGTATTTATTTGTGGTTTTTTTTTTGGATTTTTCATGCTAAGATTATAATAGTTATAGGTATAATATGGTTATATACACCAGAAGACGCAGGTTCGAATCCTGCCCACGATCGAATATTTCCTTCACTAAAATAACTTCAAATCAAAGTGGTCTCTGGTCAAAAAAGGTTGGGGACCACTGGTGCACCTAGGTTCTTCCCCCGAGTGAAGCATAGTACTGTATACTTCACCTACCAGGAAAATCAAAATAAGTACTTTTAAACATTATATCTGAAATTAATTGGTGCCTTTGTGAGACTTTCATTGCATAGGCCTACCTAGTTATAAGTACTTTTATCATTGAATATACCTACGATATAGGTACTTAGATATGTAAGTACATACATACATACCATCACGCCTGTATTCCCCGAAAGGTTAGGCAGAGGCGTACTAATGTACACACACAGTTCGCCGGTATGTTTAGGTCCCTTGTAATAGGGGGCGAGCCTATTGCCATTAACCGGGCACAAATCCAGACTCCGAGTTGCCAACGAGAATTTCATACGATGACGATACAGGAGAAAATCCTAGTGTGGGGCAACAATTAAAAAAAAAAAATTTAAATTCAAGTGTTCAAAAAATCAATATAGTAGATTTTCATACAACTTTTCGTTACGATTGGCAAATGATTCGGTCATTTTGTTTCCATCGTTTTTGGTAGTCGGGTTTTTGATATTCTAAATTATTTATCTACTAGCTTTTGCCAGCGACTTCGTCCGCGTGGAATAGTTACTTTGTTCCCTAGTTCTTCGCCCGCGGTTTCACCTGCGTTGCCCCGTTCCTAAGGGTTGTAGCGTGATGTTTTATAGCTTGAAACCTTTCTCATGAATCACTCATTTTCCCAACATTTCCCTTCACTGCTCTGCTCCTATTGATCGTAGCGTGATGAAAAGTATACTATAACCTGCCCAGGAGTATGAAGAACAGTTGTACCAAGTTTCGTTGAAATCCGTCGAGTGGTTTTTGTTTCTATAACGAACATACAGACAGACAGACACACAGACAGACAAAAATTTTACTGATTGCATTTTTGGCGTCAGTATCGATCACTAATCACCCGCTGATAGTTATTTTGGAAATATATTTCATGTACAGAATTGACCTCTACAGATTTATTATAAGTATAGATTCTTAAAACACCTATTATTACAGGTGTACTACGTAGTGCGTTATTTCTCAATCGCAACAAACATTGTTTCAGAATACAACGCCATTACGGACGAGAGACTGACTGAAAAACAACGGAAAGACGAGTTGTCGAGGCTCATCACAGTAATTCTAGAAAATTCTACCATCCTACCATTCAGGTGGGCCAATAACAAATACATGTGCTTTTACTGCTGTTGCGCTTTTGTGGACAGCGTGAAGTTAAAAGAACACATCGCAGAAGAGCACAAGGGTGCTAATCTAAGGAATGTATTGAGGACTCTGATGGGTAGCACTCGAATAAAGCTGGACACTTCAGAAATAATTTGCCGAAAGTGTACAAAACAGTTCGACGTTTTCGAAGATTTCCTGAACCATATGACGAATACACACCACATTAAATTTAACAGGGAACTAGCGAAATGTCTCTTCACTTTCAAACTTTCCGACGATGGAATGTCTTGTGGCGAATGTGGTCAGGACTTTACATTCTTTGGGCCCTTATTAAAGCACACTCACAAGTATCATAATAGATATAAAACCTTTCTTTGCGAGATTTGCGGTCAAGGATTCGTCGCTAGGGCGAATGTGGACAGCCATATCAAAAACGTTCACAGTTTTACCAACAGACAATGCCAAAAATGCGACAAAGTATTCAAAAATTCGTACGCCTTACAGATACACTGTGAAAAAATCCATAGAAGCGATAATTTGAAATGCCCTAAATGTCCAGAGATACTACCTTCAAAATATTTAAAGAAACGTCATTTGGCGGTCGTTCATGACGTGAAAAAGCTTCAGTTTAGTTGTGATGAGTGTGATCAGATGTTTACAATGAAAAGTAGATTGGTCCAGCACAAATTAAGGACTCATTTGAAGCAGAAAACTGTAGCCTGCGAGATTTGTGGCTTCAAAGTCTTTAACAACGATCTTTTGAAACGTCATATGGTCCGCCATGATGATTCCAGACCTTACCAGTGCGAGTATTGTAAGAAATCATTTCAGCGAAAAAAAACTTTGCAAGTCCATACCAGGATTCATACAAATGATAAGAGATATGTTTGTAAGGAGTGCGGGAGGGCTTTCGTGCAAGTAACGAGTTGGAAGCTTCATATGAGAGTGCATCATGGAGGGAGTGAGGGCGCCTCTTGGCGTTGAGTTATGATTCTAGCTTTGCCTTATATAATTAAAGTTACTATGCTGTTAATTTTGTTGTTTTATTAAAATACTAGCTTTTGCCAGCGACTTCGTCCGCGTGGAATAGTTACTTTGTTCCCTAATTCTTCGCTCGCGGTTTCACCTGCGTTGCCCCGTTCCTAAGGGTTGTAGCGTGATGTTTTATAGCTTGAAACCTTTCTCATGAATCACTCATTTTCCCAACATTTCCCTTCACTGCTCTGCTCCTATTGATCGTAGCGTGATGAAAAGTATACTTTAACCTGCCCAGGAGTATGAAGAACAATTGTACCAAGTTTCGTTGAAATCCGTCGAGTGGTTTTTGTTTCTATAACGAACATACAGACAGACAGACAAAAATTTTACTGATTGCATTTTTGGCGTCAGTATCTATCACTAATCACCCGCTGATAGTTATTTTGGAAATATATTTCATGTACAGAATTGACCTCTCTACAGATTTATTATAAGTATAGATACATAATAATTAAATATTTGACGCCACGACGCAGCGACTGAGCGATCGGCTTCTGCGCTACGTGTTGTGGGTTCGCTCCCCGCACGGAGCAAAAAATTGTATGATCTACAGGTAGTTGTTCCGGGTCTGGGCGTTTGTGTATGTGAGAATTCGTGTTTGTAAACGAACTCACGATACAGGAGAAAATCCTTGTGTGGGGCAACGTTAAAAGAAAAAATAAAATATACATCTTGGGCATAGCATAGAAACCATCAATCATCTAATACCGTGGGAGAGCCATGCTTTGGCACGAATGGGCCAGCTCGACCGGAGTGATACAACGCTTACGTTCTGTTTCACCGAGTGAGTGAGGTTACCGGAGGTCCAATCCCCTTTTAAAAGGTCGGCAACAGACTCGTGACTCCTCTGGTGTTGCGGGTGTCCATGGGCGGCGGTAATCGCTTACCATCAGGCGATTCGTCTGCTCGTTTGTCCCCTATCCCATAAAAAAATCAAAATGAGTATAAAACCATTAGCTGTTGCACGCAGTTCCACTCGCTTCCCAAAAGGATTCACTATAACCCGGCTTTTAGATGGCGTATCAAGATTAAATATGCACCTGATTTTAAGTTAGACCTCCAGCAATACGACTGTGAGAACCGCATCTTATTGCATGCAGCAGTTTTTGCGTGATACGCGTACAAACATACAGACAGACATAAAAATTGTTGTTTTGGCTTCCGTTGCCCTAATAAGGACCCCTAATATTAGTTTTTCTTCAATATCTTTAATGTACATGCTGATGTCTCAGCCTGTTACAATTTAATTATAATAACTATGTTGCCTGCAGATTCACTCACGTCCCAAAAAGATCAACATACTATAAGTCCGATACTAGGCGACGTATCAAGATGAAACATGCACCAGATTTTAAGTTAGACCTCTAGCAAGGGTGAAAACTGCATCCAATGCCATGCAGTAGTTTTTGCGCGTACCTACAACATACAGACAGACAGACAAAAAATAAAAAATAAACTATTTTAGCTTCTGTTCCTATAATAAAGACTCCCCATTTGAGTTTATCTTTAATATCTGTAATGTACAGACATCAGCCTGTTACATAGATATACAAACAACATAACATACCATCACGCCTGTATTCCCCGAAGGGTTAGGCAGAGGCGTACTAATGTACACCCACGGTTCGCCGGTATGTTTAGGTCCCATGTTGGCGAGCCTATTGCCATTAACCGGGCACAAATCCGGACTCCGAGCTGCTACTGAGATTTTCATAGAAAAATCCAATAACACTTTGCACCTGGGGATCGAACTCAAGAGCTCTAGCGTAGCAGTCGCGCGTCAGTCCACTAGACTAATGAGGCAGTATGTAATAAAATAATTTGAAAATGCGAAAATATTGAATTAGGCGTGTTACACGAGCCGTTAATGAAATGAAACAAAAAGTTAGGCATGTACTTAAAATCTTTTTTTACAATTAACAAATAAATAATCAAATTGTACACATTATAGATACTTAATTTAAATCTAAATAATATTGCCTTCATGGAAGACTGAATTAATAGTTCTTATTTTACGAAGAAATCACATCTTGGTATCCAAAAGTAAAATTTCTTCAATTGATTTTTAATGTAATCTCCAAATAATAGTTTTTTGTATGGATTAAGTCGGCAAACGAGCTGACGAGCCACCTGGTGGTAAGTAGTCATCGTCGCGCATGGACAACTGCAACACCAGAGTTGCTGGTGCGTTGCCGATCTTTAAGAGCCCCTACGGACTGCAGTCTGCCAGAGCCGTAGCACTGACGGGGAACTGGCTCTTATGCGCAAAAGTCGAAACACACACCGCAGTGCTTTACGACAGACTCCCACGTAAGGGTGGTCGCCAGCCAGTCAGACCCCAAGAGGTCCTACCACCGAGCAAGCCAGATATTTTCACGTCTCTTACAGGATGCCTATCTAAAAGGCAGTGAGGTACAGTATTCTAACCCGTCCCCACACGGGGTTAAAGTTTATAATCCATTGGGGAAATTTGACAATTTGTGGTAAAGTTATTTTAGTAAAGGAAAAATTCAATCGCGGGCAGGATTCGAACCTGCGTTTTCTGGTTGGATACACTAGACGCTCTGACCGCTAAGCCACCGCGAACCCCACCCGCCTGATTGAAATTTGCCTTCACATTCTGAGTTTACGTCATAAGGTGACGTTGGCGACATCTATTGAAAAGCAAGTTAGAATCGATCGAGTTCGAATCCTGCCCGCGATTGAATTTTTCCTTTACTAAAATAACTTTATAATCTTAGCATGGAAAATGCAAAAAAAAAATCACAGAAAGATAATTTGTGGTAACTTGATGTGAATGTACCTATTCCTCACTACTCTGTCATTTTTTCCAAATAGAAGTTGGATTGTATCCGCTGTTTTACATTATCTCTAGGTATTTTACCAAACAGCTGTACAACATCCAGCTGTATTGTCATTGCAATACGTTTAACAAAACCGCTAACCACGTTTAGTTGTTTTGTAGGATGCCGTGTAATATATTGTAATAAATCAAAATGGCCAAGAAATTTCAAATTCAAATTCAAATTCAAAATTCTTTATTGTGGATCATAGGTACATAATACAGATGTTATTCAAAGTTTTGCGTTCGGCTATGTCCCGCCCTTTGGGCATACAATTATTACAATTATGTCAACATTTAACAATATAAATATATTCATTATTAAATAGTCAGATTATGTTAGTAAGATAATATAAAGAAAAATATTAATCCATTTAAATTAGGTACATGTATAGTCAGTTATTAAAATTTTACGGACAATATAAATTAATGTCTTGGTGGAACATTGAACGCATCATGACTGGGGTAAATTGTATTGCAACAGTGATTTGTCTGATAAGAATTGCTTTACAGAATAGTAGCGCTTATTCACTAATAAGTCATGAAGCCTCTTTTTAAATGTTTTAATTTCTAGAATAGTTCTAATAGGCCCCGGGACATTATTAAATATACGCGAAGCTGCGCAAAAGATACTTTCATGCATTAAATGCGTCTTGCTAGCAACCATATGCAATTTATCCTGATGCCGTATACGCGAACGATATTTGAATAGATAGATATTATTTTTAACAAATACAGCGGCTTCATATATGTATAAACTTGGGAACGTTAATAAATTCATCTTTTCAAAGAATGGTTTGCAGGATTCAGTTTGAGATACATTGAACATAGCCCTAATGCATCGTTTTTGAGCAATAAACGCACGTTCCTTGTCTGTACTGTTGCCCCAGAATACCACACCGTATCTAAGAGTTGAGCTAACGTAACCGTGGTATGCTGTTAATAAAGTTGTTTGGTTTGCTATTTTTCCTAGTTTACGGAGGGCATATGAAAACTGACTTAACCTTTTACACACCTGGTCAACATGTAATTTCCAATTAATTTTGTTGTCAATATTTAGTCCTAAAAATTTTGTTGTTTCAGTTTCTTTAATGTCGTTATCTAGGTAATGGATTTTTAACGGAGCCGTTCGTCGAGATCGTATTTGAAAATTCATTATTTTAGTTTTATCAAAGTTAATCATTAAATTATTCATTTTAAGCCACTCTATAATTAGTACTAAGGATTGATTAATGTCAGATTCTAAATTAATTGTATTTTCATTAGTGAATAGTATAGTGCTATCATCAGCAAACAATGTAATGTCATGACTTATTACCGATGGCATGTCGTTTATATAGGCAAGGAAAAATAAAGGTCCTAAGATACTTCCTTGTGGAACACCAAATTTAACCGTTCCAGATTCAGAAGTATAAACTTCTTCAGTTTTTGTTTTTGGATTCAGCCTTTTTACCTCAGTGAACTGTTGTCTGTTAGAGAGATATGATTTCACGAGGTTGTACACATTACCTCTAACACCATAGGCATACATTTTTTGTAACAGAATTTCATGGTCGACGCGGTCAAAAGCCTTCGACATATCCATATATAAGGCTACAGCTGGCAATCCTTTATCCAAATTTGTCACAACTTTTTGTAAAAAATTATATATTGCTACATTTATTGATTTATTTTTCCTAAAACCATATTGATTCGGCGTTAGAATATTATGGTTTTCAAAGAAGGTGTATATGCATTTAAAAATAACCGTTTCAAAAATTTTGGCAAAGATAGGTATCAGCGCTATGGGCCTATAGTTGCCCAAATTTGTTTTGTCACCATTTTTAAACACTGGTTTTACAAGTGATATTTTTAGTTTATCTGGAAAGATACCTTGTTCAATACATAAATTAACAATATAACTTAAGGGCTCAGATATAATGTCGGCGGTATCTTTGATAATATTAGTCATAATCCCATCATAGCCGGTACTGTTTTTATTTTTCAAAGCTATTATTATTTTATGTATGTCATTAGGAATTGCCGGTGTCATAAAGATTGAATTGGAATTATATTTCACTTTATTTGAGGAATTATTGAGTATAATGGTCTGTTTATTATTATTATTATTGATGTCAAGGAAAAATTCATTAAATGATTTCGCGATGTCTTTAGGGTTATTTATTATTGCGCCATTGCAAATTAATTGATTTACGCTTTCAATCGGGTATTTACATTTGATCTCATTTATCACTTTCCAAGTAGCTTTGCATTTGTTTGTTGCAGACTTAATGTAGTAGTCATTTTGACATTTTTTTGTCAGCCTGATTATAGTTTTATACCTTTTCGCATATGTCTTAAACGTATTTTTGGTGTCTTGGCTTGGTGTCTTTCTATATTGCCACAGAAGTTGGCATTTACGCTTACTGCATAATTTTAAACCACGCGAGATCCATTTCGGTCTTGATCTGTTGGAAATCTTAATTTTTACTAAAGGAAAGCAGAGATCGTATAGCATAACAAAATTTTCGTGAAATTTGTCGTAAGCGCTATTTGCGTCCAAGTAGCTATAGACATCACCATTGGTTAGTTGTTTTAAATATTTAACAAATATGATTCTATTATCTTTAGAATAATTCCGTTTTAATGTATACCAATATTTTATGGTGCAAGTCTTTTTGACCGGAAACTTAATAATTTGCGCATTATGGTCTGATAGTGCTAACTCCTTGATAGTGCCTTTGCATGCTCTAATATTATGGGCTATATTGTCTATACAAGTTTTACTAGCGCATCGTGTTACTTGCCTATATTGTAGTTTCAAATTATGGCTGATTAAGAGTTCTATGAATTCACTGGAGAGTCTAGTTTGCTTCAAAATATCAATATTAAAGTCTCCACATAAGATAATTTTCATGCCATTTGAGCATAAGTTACTTAACATTATATTTAAAGTTGCAAAAAAAGTGCTTATAGAGGCAGCAGCGTAGTTTGGTGGTCTATAAATACATAAAATATTTATTTGATGTTCCAGGAGTTCGATTGCAGAGCATTCTATAGTATTGCTAATTGAGAGTTTTATGATCTCATGGAGAGGCTTAAATTTCAGATTATTTTTTATCAATATACATGAACCTCCATGCCTGCTATTTCTCATATAATAAGATGCAAGTATATAATTTGGTATTGTGAGATAGACTTCATCCCCATTTGTCATATTATGTTCAGTGATACACAGTATGTCAATAGAATTATCCTGTGTGGCTAACTCGTTAATGCAAACCGAGATCATATCAGATTTGTTGATTAGTCCATTAATGTTTTGATGGAGGATAGTAACAAAACTATAGACGAAATAAGATAGGTGAGGTTGGACTTTTGTTTTGGTTAGGTTCAGGGTCTTCATGTTTATTACTTAATTCGCTTATACAATTGTCACCAGTTCCATTACTAGCTAACAAATTTTCGTCAAAATCTAAGTTAACCTGAACATATTTATCTTCAAAACACTTTCTATTTTTATTTTGGAACTTTTCCTTATATTGCGATACTTGGAAATGGTAATTTAAACATAGTATTTCTTTTAATAGTGACCTTGCAAGGTTTAATATAAAATTCCGTCTGTTTGGTAAAAATCTGGAGTAGTTCATGTCCATGTACAATACATTCTTATATTTATTACAAATAAATCTGAGTAGATAGTCTATTTTAGATTCTTTTAAAAACCTATTTTTTGGTACTTCACTTATGATGACGTTTGTGTTGACCGTTAATGTCAACCAACGATGTAGAATTATGTCGATATCATATGGATTTTTATCACTGCATCCGCCTAATACAATGACATAATCGCTGTTTGTTAGGGTGCGTATTTCAGACCTCATGCATGATCCTAGGATCTCATTAAGTGTGGCACCTGGTTTTAAGTAAGAATATACTGCGTACTCTGATCCAAGTAGATTTTGTAGTATGTTGCGTAGACCACGTCCTTGACCATCACCTAGAATAATTACTCTGTGCTTGTTGCTCTGTGTTATAACTGGTGCACTTTCCTTAAATGGGCGTTTAACTTCCTTGCATTTTTGGTTATCACCGCCATTATGTGAGGTTTCCGTTTGGATGTATGTACGAGTATTGCTACTGGGTCGTTTAGATATACTATTTGTACTATTTAAAATTTAAATATGACATTTAATACTAAACTAAAAATTACCTCGGAGTCTATCGTGAACTACTTTGGTGTGTGTTTCGACTTTTGCGCATAAGAGCCAGATCTAGGATGCTGCATTTGCGACAGTCTGCAGTCCGTAGGGGGTTCGGCAACGCATCAGCAACTCCTCTAGTGTTGCAGGTGCCCATGGGCGACGATGACTACTTACCACCAGCTCGTCAGCTCGTTTGCCGACTTAATTCCATAAAAAAAGAAAAAAAGTCCAGCGGAGCTTGAATTGTTCACAAAAACGTATCATAATACCAAAATAAATCGTAATCCAAGCACAATTTTATCAAAATGTGTTATTATTCGGATTTGGTGTACCACTACTTCACTGGAAATAAACGACCGGAAATTCGTTCTAAACATTGTAAAGTTGTCAAGACGTCACGTGTCAAGATTTAAGACGAAATGGTAAAGTATGAACCTAGATTAACAGTATCTGAATCCGAATATTTTAAGCTATTGCATAGCTTCTATCGCGGGCCTTGAGCGTGGGGACCGAATCCAGAAATTCCGTAACGAAAAAAACCTAACACCCCCCACTCCGACCGGCACAGCGGTGATACTTTTTAGTTTTTCCATCTATCGATAAATACCAAAACTTTTAATGACTTTTTGAAATATCACGCTTGTCTCTTTAGTTCAGCAACTCGCCTTTAGGTGGCATTGGTTGTATTACATAAGTTGATAAAATACGCTATGCAATAGCTTTA
Organism: Acronicta aceris; assembly: GCA_910591435.1. Taxonomy (NCBI): domain Eukaryota; kingdom Metazoa; phylum Arthropoda; class Insecta; order Lepidoptera; family Noctuidae; genus Acronicta; species Acronicta aceris. The sequence continues at coordinate 2,940,072 of OU342786.1, read as the reverse complement.
CTGCGGCAGTACCCGAGTGCCACACGTCTTTTTTTCTTATATCACTAAGGTGGCAAACAAGCATACGGCCCGCCTGATGGTAAGCGGTTACCGTAGCCTATGGACGCTTGCAATACCAAGGGGGTAAAAATATTTCCACACCCTTTTTGAATTATAACAAAATTTTATTAAATTGTATTTGAATTACGACTCATTTTGGGGGAAATTCGGTCCGCTGGTCTCTTATGGACTGCAAATATCAACTTTAGCATTTTCGTATTCCGCTAATGTAATCCCATGATTCGACAGCATATGGCTTTTCAAGCTACATTTCTGAACGAAGGCCAACGTACAGACACCACATTTGAATCTCCTATCATTGTTATGTATTCTCATGTGTTCCCTTAAAGTTTTTTTCCTAGCGTAGGCTTTACTGCATACGGTACATTTAAACACTCTCTCCCCATTATGCTTGATCATATGCTCGTCCAAAGACTGTTTGATAAAAAACCCTTGACCACATTCTACGCATATATGATTACGTTCCATTAAATGCACTTTCTTAATATGCGAAGTTAATTTAGATTTTAAAATAAATGATTTGTCACAAATATTACATTTGTATGTCGCTGCGACAGTGTTGTGCTCGACGGCCATATGTCGATTTCTTCTATAATAACTTGTGAATGATTCATCGCAATGGGGACAGTTTGTCGTGTATCTCGCGCCGGAATTGTGTGTGTATTTCTCGTGACACAATTTTCTCACGCGCGTACTGAATATTTTATCGCAAAATGAGCAATTAAAGCTCCCAATTTCATGTGTTCTTTGGTGATTTCTCAACTTATGTCTGTTTATAAAGCCTAAATCGCAAATTTCGCATATATAATTCCTGTAATGTCCGTTCATATGTTGTAGTAACATTTTGAAGGTCTCAAAAGTGGAATGGCATAGCGCACAATTTAGTATTTCTCCGTCAGTTAATTTGAACTCTAAAACGTAATCGTTTACGTCGGGATAAAATTTTATATCATGATCTTTGATTAAGTGTTTTTTTAAATTGGCTATTGTGTCTATATTTGCGCTACAGAGCTTACAACGAAGGTCAGTGATGTCCATTTTAATAGAAAGATTATTCTTGTCCATTCTTTTGCAGTCTATCAAGCTGTCAGACTTGTGTTCATCGTGTATGTGGGTTCGAAGGTGTGTTAGATCCCGATACGTGGTTTTGCAGTAAGCACAGAGGACTCCTGAAAAAAAAAAACAAATTGCAATTTATATTTTTGTGAGTTAAAAGGTAAGGCGGCCATCGTACGATATCGAACTTACTGTAAAGTAAGTCGTGTCGGTTGAGAAGCAAAGTAACTTGCTTTTCAATAGATTTCGCCAGCGTCACCTTATGACGTAAATTCAGAATGTGAAGGCAAATTTCGATTAAGCGGGTGGGACTCGCGGTGGCTTAGCGCTCAGAGCGTTTGGTGTATCTAACCAGAAGACGCAGGTTCGAATCCTGCCCGCGATTGAATTTTTCTTTCACTAAAATAACTATATAAAAATAGCAATTTGATCGCGTTCAGCCAGTGGATGGGTGACAATTCTGATTAGATGGAGACCAAGGCGTTTGGCTTGGGACCGAAAGTCTGGGGGACCTTTTAAAAATGTAATAATTGTATGATTCTTTTTACAGGCCCTCCGCGGCCGTATTAAGATGTCTGCGATTTTTTTTGCAAAATCGCGAAATATAAAAGTTCTGATCAAATAAAGGCTTCCGAAACTGTTTCGCACATAAAATTATTTTTTATGATTTTGGCGGTTTTACTTTTACCTAAAAGTTATTTTGTTCTGTTTTGAATGGTTAATCACAAGTTCTACATTTACTTTGTTACACATAAAATCGTATATTTTAATTTGTCGCCTTTTTTATGGTATAGGGGAACAAACGAGCAGACGGATCGCCTGATGGTAATCGATTGCCGTCACCCATGGACACCCGCAACACCAGAGGAGTCACATGTGCGTTACCGGCCTTTTAAAAAGGGATTGGGCCTCCGGTAACCTCACTCACTCGGCGAAACACAACGTAAGCGTTGTTTTACACCGGTTTTCTGTGAGGCCGTGGTATCACTCCGGTCGAGGCGGCCCATTTGTGCCGAAGCATGGCACAAATGGGCCACGTCTCTAATAATCTCTCTCTCCTCTCCCACGTCTAATAATCTATCCAATTTCAACCTGTATACACTTTACGAAGACTAAAGTTTTTGCAACAGTCGACTTTTCTAATTATCATACCTGCTAGGGTCTTGTTCAAGAATGGCGTGCAGTTGGAGTGCGCCAGCAAGTTATCCACGTTGCATTTGTGTTTGGTGGCATCGCTCACGAGCCGCATAGAGGGCGCCACCTTCGCTAACTTCTTCATCATTACCTGTTGCTGCGCCAGCGCACGGATGGAAAGCTTCATGCGACTCTTGGATTTCAGGTCTGAAAAATATCATCATTATACCAATATAATGCATTCCCCGAAAGATTAGGCAGAGGTCATCCATAATTATACACCGTTACATTTAAGTCGTTTTAATGCCGAAAGGACGGTATTATACTCATCACTAGGACATAGATTCATCATAGCTATTTATGACCTTAATTATCATAGTACTAAAACAGTAGTGTATAAACATTTACAATCTTTGACCTATGATGAAACCGAATTATTAATTAATATTATGAAATAAGGTTGAAGATATCATTATTATTATTTTATTGTTATATTGTTTGCTATAGGTATTTAGTATCTCTAATTTATGTTACTTACTGTTAAGCTATTATAAATTTGTTGTATTTTACTATGTAATCTTGTAGCACTTGCCGCCTGTGACACAGGTTTATCCTAGTACAGGCACCAAACACTGTAATACCTCCTAATTATTTATTTGTAAGACATCTTTGTAGTATATTTTACCTTTGTAATTATGAATAAATTTTATTTTATTTTATTTTTTTATTTTATTTTATACATTTTGTGTACTCTGAACTCGTCAGAGTGTATGGGAACAGCTGTTTTTTTTTCGTAATTTCAGGGTTGGTTCCATAGTAAAAGTGATTCCTAGTGATGAGTATAATACCGATGAGTATTGATGATGAGTATAATAAATGTAACGGTGTATAACATGACACGAATTGCATGATTTTGAACTAATCTATATACGTAAATAAAACTTAAGCGCAAAATTTGTTGCTAGGAACACGGCTGGACCAATTCGGGTATTTTTTTGATTTATTCCTTTAACTCTGAGAATGGTTTTTATAGAGAAAAAAAAAATTGCACGGCAAAACTAAAAAACGGGGCAATTCCTTACTTGCTGTAGCAATCCTTTTTTTTTTGTATAATGAAATAAATCTTACACGTCAAACTGCAGAATTCTCAGCAACTATTCAGACCAAAGTTGAGCTTAATATTGTAATCATGTTTTTTTTTAAAAGAGTATCTATGGAGTTTCCTGGAGCTCTGCTCCATATGCCCCACTTTTTTGGAACCGTGCAACTAGTTTTGACTTTTCAAAAGTTTCTTTTTTACGAGTATATATAAAAAAAAAATTGTGGTCATATTGGAATAAAACATTCTGATTTTGACTACTGAGAGTTTCATAGATTAAACCAATAACACCTGGGAATCGAACCCATGACCCCTAGCGTAGTAGTCGCGCTCAGGACCACTAGGCTAATGAGGCAGTCACATAGGCTACTATTATTCAGGTCTGATCCAACTCTGAAGTCCACGCATACGAAGCTTTACATTTGCAGGTCAAACCTTACCATTAGCAGAGTTATCCATAATCAGTCGCTTCTTGCTTCTGCGTTTCTCGGAGCGCTTCTTAATGGTGACGTCATTGAACCCCAACATCTCCGCCAGTTTCTTGTTATCATCCTCATCTTGGAAGTCATCAAAGTCATCTGATATTTCCTCCTTCAGTTCTGAAAAGAAAACTACGATTTTTTCGAACCGGTGCAGAACCGCCTGTATTCCCCGAAGGGTTAGGCAGAGGCGTACTAATGTACACCCACAGTTTGCCGGTATGCCCATGTTATAGGGGGCGAGCTTATTGCCATTAACCGGGCACAAGTCCAGACTCCGAGCTGCTACTGAGAATTTCGTAGAAAAACCCAATAACAGTTTTGCTCGACCTGGGGATCGAACCCAGGACCTCTAGCGTAGCAGTTCGCGCTTGGGACCACTAAACTAAAGAGGCAGTCACACACCACATTTCATCACAGATCACAATTCTAATAAAAATGCAGATAATATACGTGCATTCATTCATCAAAGATGGTGTCGTAAAATATTTTTGATATTCAAGATCAGTTTTTATACATACCATCACGCCTGTATTCCTCCGAAGGGATAGGCAGAGGTGTAGTTAAGTACACCCACAATTCTCTAGTATGTTTAGGTCCTATATAATAGGGGTCGAGCCTATCTCCATTAACCGGGCACAAATGCTAAACTCTGAACTGCTACAGACAATTTCATCGAAAAACCTGCATGCTCGACTTGGTAATCGAACCCAGAGGACCTCTGGCTTAACAATTCAATTCAATTTATTCAGGAACAAAATGCATTTGTGTATGAATGTCAAACAACATAAAACATTAGAAAAAAAATAACATTAAAACACCTAATTAGAATAATTATCAAATAAAATAAAAATTAAATTAATAATGAATAAAAATTAGATTAAATTAATATTCGGCTAATGAGGCAGCCGGAGAGTTTATGAACAATGAATATAAAATGTATAAGTAAGTACTGCTTACCTAAAAAATATATTCCATTTTCTTCGTCTAGATCTAAGAGTTCCTGTTTGACCTTTGTACCGGATTCAGCTGAAACAAGATATTACAGTTTTTTCAACCGGCTTCAAAAAGGACGAGTTTCTCAATTCGTCTGTATGTTTGTTACGCGTTTATTCCGTCAATTATGAACCGATTTTGATGATTCTTTTTTTTATCGGTTGGTCATACTTGTAGGTCCCATAAAAATTTGGTCAAGATCTGATCACAAAATATAGAAATAACACGTAACGACCGAGTAAATGATAACGTCGTCTAGGTATATGTAAAAATTTTACTCGATACTAAAAATGTTAAAATAAATTAACTTTTAAGAAAAAGTAATATGACCTTCAAAAATATAAAAAAAAAATGTTATGTGCGAAACAGTTTCGGAAGTCGGTGGCGCATTCAAAAGATCCGATCACGAAATGACGACTTCCGAAACTGTTTACGGCAACGCACTTGTGACTGCTCTGGTGTTGCGGGTGGCCATGGGCGGCAGTAATCGCTCACCTTCAAGCGATCCGTCTGCTCCTTTGCCCTCCTATCCCATAAATAAAGGTAAGATTATAAAGTTATTTTAGTGAAGGAAAAATTCGACGTTTGCACGATTCGAACGCCTCTTCTGATTTAATATACCTGATGCTATGACCAACTAAGCCACCGCGAGTCCCGCCCGCCAGGTCGAATTCATTAGATGTCACTGGCGTCACCTTTAAAGAAGTATAGAATGTGAAGGCAAATTTCGACCAAACTTTTACCTTTAACACTATATGCTGTCAGTTTTGATTTGAAGTCTTTTTGACACTGTTCCACTTGAAGTTTAAAGTCGCTGGCATCCCGTAGCCTGGTGATACAGACTTCACAAATACCACTTTCATTGTCATCAGGGCCTAATGGTATCTGGAACATATTATATGTAAAGATAAGTTTTTCATTGTTGACAAAGTCAAACTCAAGGTCAAGGTCAAATCCATAAAAAGTAGTTTTATTTCAATGTCTGATATTCAGAGATGTTTTTTATTGGGGAAAGTGACAAACAAGGTATAATACAAGGTTAAGATCAAATCAAAATATTCGTGTAAGTGCCACATACGAGTAAACAAGGTCAAGTTCAAATGTTTTTATTTCAAATAAGGTTTTACAAGTAAGTATTTATAAAATGTTCACTGTGTAACGTAGTGGTTCTCAACTAGTGGTCGACAATATCTAAAATATGGTCCGTGAAAGATCTTAAAATCTTTTATTTATGTTAAAAGTTTTGTTTAAAGTTTAATATGAGATTGACACATTTTATTTTGCTTAAACATTATAATCTCTGCTAACAAAAATTAAATCCAAGTATTGTATATAGTATAGTATAAAAAGTATAGTATATATTAAATCCCTAGTCAAAAATAGGTTGGGAGCCACTAGTGTAAAATAATATTGTGATACTTTATTGTGTTATGTTTAGTAATGATTAAACATAATATCACAACATAATATTGTTTAATAAGAATAAAGGATTCTCTTTTTGATTTAGTGTAAGTGTTGGCTGTAAAACTAGGGTTGCCATCTCTAAAATCTGGTAACTAGGACAAGAAGCATGAAAGCCCCGGATTTTGGAACTTCCAACCTGGAGATGGACGGGGCGCGTGGCGACCCGGTGGTCACGTGGCTCGGCGTGCTTTACTGAAAGAGGTGTCTTATAAACCTTTAAACCCGGACTACAAATGTAACTACAATGTAACTAGGGCAACTCCGGGGAAACTCGGATGGATGGTAACCCTATGTAAAACTAACATATGAAAAGAAACATTTCTATTTTTTAATTTTGTGTGTCATAACAACTCATAATTAACACCTTACACTGCAAGCTAATTGTGATGGTATATCTATATTCTTATAAATAAAATCTCTCTCTCTCTTATCAATTCAGTTGTATGGTCCCAAAAAGTCAATCCGAGAAGAATGTGACAAAAAACTCCTTTGACCTTTTTAAATAACAGATGAAAGGCATATAGCCTTGATTAAATTGTAGGTGTACCTTATTACACCTCTCCGCCCTCCGGAGAATGCAGACATGGTATGATATGCATACACAAATACCGATATCTGAAACATTTTTTTTCTTATTGGAATCCAACAATACTGTGTCAATTATTTTTCAAATCAAGTAAGTGTTAGACATGTTTCAGTCAGTAACATTGGAGTGGATCATTATGGGCTGGGAGTCAATGACATTGGTAGCATAATGACTTGAAATATATTTTTTTTAAAGTGCAAGTGGCAGTCTATAGTTTCTGCCTACCCCTGTGGGAGAAAGGAGTCAGTATATGTTTGTAGGTATAATTTTTTTTTTAAAAAAACCTACCTAGCAGCTTTAAAAAAATCTTCAACAGAATAATTTAAATTGTACCTACATACCAGAAATGAAATTTCAAACTGGGGTTTTGTAATTTCATGCATATGTTATTGTAATTAAGCGAATTATACTGTTATTTTATTTCAAATAGAATAGAGAGAAATATTTAAGATAAATGTGTTAAAATTAGAGTCAATACATCCAAAGCAGAAGAAATTTTTAGCGAATAGTCTGAGTGAGTAGTAGGTGGTCGTAAAAAGTCAGTATTTACGTGAATTTCAAAGCAATCCTTCAACATATCAGCGTAAACTTCTGATTTTCCCAATATGGAATATTGAGTCTGAAGGTCCTTATCGGGTGGTCGTAATAGACAGCAACGGCAAGCAGATCCATAGGACATCGCTATAATTACACTTCTCCGTACTTATATTTAGATTTTTATTTATTTGTGTATTTCTAAAATCTAGCTACAAATTCCAATTTCGCTATTAACCTAATGACAGAAATGTTCTACGACTTTTTTAGAATTATTTATCATATTAATAGACACTATCTCGTTTTTTCTATTGATAAGTCTTCTATCTGTCTCGTTTTAAGGCTACATTATAGTAGTTGAAATAGCTCGGCTCTGTAACGTTGTGCTATGACGGTCTCAGACATGTCAATTTGTCATGCCAATGTCATGTGTTTTTTTTAATGTATACTAGGTTTTCCGAATCTAAATCTGAGGTTTTCTGCTGAAACCAAGTACCTATCACATCATGATTTTATCTTCTATTTGTAAATGAAAGAATTAGTTTACAGAATCTTCAATTTTAAGAGAAGTATGTAATTTGTATTACATACAATACAAATTTTATTTATTTGGCTTTCTTATAAATTTGCCTTTGCCAATGTCACGATTCCAGGCAAAATGGGAATGTAAAAAAAGTACCAGAAAATGGCGGAGCTTCAGAACTGTAGCGTCCTTTAATTTTTCTCCAAATAATTTAAGATTTTTATGTGTAAATGTTGTAAAAGTGACTAAAAAATAATGGAGACTGCAGTGAATAACGGTATGTGTCGGTGTTGTGCATCGGAGGGCGCGTTCAAAGACGTTAAAACCACATATCACTGGATGGGCGAAGAAGAGATTTATGCCGACATGTTGAGAGATTGTTTCGACATAAACGTGAGTAAATTGATTTTGTAAGGCTCAATTAACTAGATAAACTTATAAAGATGTTAATAATTGAAGCTTGCTAGCCTTTGAACAGTAAAAAAATGTTCCATTTAAGGCAAAAACTGATTTTTGGTTTGTTCTTTGGGTGTAAAGGTCTCCGCCCACTGGGCCGTAAGGCGGACCGTAATTAGTGAAGCATAATATTTATCAGGCTTAAGTATTTCAAGCACGTATTTGGACACAATTAGGTACAATATTAAACGAATATAAATATTTAATTTATGAAATTAATGTGTACTTTTTTTTGCGACATTATTAAAATGCGCGCGTTTTAGAATACGAGTCTGTAATGTGCTCAAGATAACAAAATCGCAGAGACACAATGATATCTCCAACGCGTTAATGTTTCTTATTTATCGTTTCTACAACAAAATATACACAGTTTCATATACATAAAATAATAGCAACTAAAAACCACAAAATTTTAAACTTGTTGTGCCATAAGCTTATTAAGCTTATTTTTTTGGTTGATAAAATCTAAATTCAATACTGCTACCAATTCTCATTTGACTCTCGTCCTCTCCTGGCCTTTTCCCCTTGTGTGCCTTTTCTCTCTTTCCCCCTTATCCTCTCTATCTCTTCTCATTCTGTTTTCCCTGGTCATGTAAAAAAATGAATGAAAGATGAGAAATGTATGAGGCAAAAGTATGTAACATGTATGAATAAACAAGTGGCGATCTGTAGTCCTATGCTCTGTCTCTCTCTCTCTTCTTAATTCTCTCAGATGCTATTACACACTCTTGTAAAGTAACACCAATTAAGGAATCACTTATTAAAAAGAAATACCTGTATAAGTATCGACGCCCCTGAGAAACAAAATCACAATGGAGAAAAGTAAATTTTACAGGAAGAGCAAAAAACAGTTTTTTTTTGTTATATCTCATGTCCTAAACGGGCTTATAATATTGTATTATTTTCAGTGGTTTTAACATAACATCTAGTAATAAAAATTAATTAAATAAGTGTATTATGACTGATAAATGTTGTAAATGCTAAAAAAATACATAAAAACTATGGTAATAGCAATTCGATTTTGTTCGCCAGGGGTGTCAATATTTTGTTGCTCAGATCGCTGGGAGTCTTTCAATGCAGGTAGCATGACCACTTCTTGTGGAAGTGGCTGATAATTATTATTATGATGATGATGTTATTTTGTTACAGTTGCATGTGTCGGAGCAAGGTGAGGATGGCGGCATATGCGAGGTGTGCATCACGCAGCTACGCAATGCAATCAACTTCAAGAAGCAGGTCTTGCACACGGAGGAGCAGTTTAAGAAACACATCCAGAACAAGTCCATGTTTAGACGTAAGTTATCATTTATTTTATTGTAACTTTTGGTTATATTAAACGTTTTTAGTTAGGCTCATGGCAGCAGGTGGCGGAGGGGAGAGTTGAGTGTGGAATACCTTTCCCCGAAACACGTAATTTGTTAGTTATTTATGTATGTTTATGTATCTTATTTGTCTATGTTTCGGACCTAAACCTAGACATTAATACTTATTAATATTATTATCCTTGATACTTTCTTATATCAAGGATCATAATATCAAATTAAATTTATGATTTGTGGACCAAATTAAAATTGTAGATCAAATATCATATCATCATAGATCATTAAATTTGTAGATCAAATTAAATTTATGATTAGTGGTGGACCAAGATGCATTTACATGAGCCCTTTTAGACTTCTGGACCATCCATAAATTGCGTCACATCTTACGGGTGAGTAGAGAAGTGTGACAAGAGATATGAGCGGTCATTCGCTTTGTGATGTCACATGTAAAAATCTAAATTATTCAAGCGAAAAACTTAAATGTAAACGAAAATATTAAAAACGTAATTTATATGTGACATCACACTAGGGGGGAGTGGTCTCACAAATCTGACGACAGGTGATACTTGACAGGACTACGGGGGTTGCGTAAAACTTAAAAAAATATTGATTTATATACCTTACAAGCTAACATATACAAAATAGTGTCAGTAATAATAAATACTAACAAAATAGTTATATGTATTTTATTTAAATCTTGTGACGTCACACTAGGGGAGGGGGTATCACAAATCTGACGTGGGACGGGAGGGTAAGTCCATTCATGAAATTCATGTGACGAAATTCATGAACGGTCCCTTGATTCCAAAGCCTTTTACCTCGCCAAGTGTTGCAGAGTTGAATCAAGCCTAGAAAATTACCACTCGAGTTGTTTGCGACCCTAATTACCAGTGATCGGAATTTTTCTAAATTTTATTCGAGGAGCAGAAATGAGTGATTTCCGTACGACATCATTTTTTTTGGGACGAAATCGCTCAAATACGTTAAAACTTAATATTATTTAATACAGTAAAATATTTGACATAGCATAACAAACCATCACGCCTGTATTCCCCGAAAGATTAGGCAGAGGTTTACTAATGTACACCCACAGTTCGCCGATATGTTTAAATCCCATTAACAAAAATGGCAAAAGTTCCAAATTCCAAGTTGCTTCTGAGAATTTCATAGAAAAAACCCAATATGAAAGAAGAAGGAAAGAAAACTGCTCTGCGTAGCAGTCACGCTCAGAACCACTAGGCCAGTGATGGCGAACCAATAGCACGCATGCCATCGTTGGAACGCAACAAAGTATTTTAGGGACGGGACTTAGGTAACAATTTAGGCAAGTAATCGAAACTGTTAGTATCAAGTTAATAGACAGAGAAAAGATATTTCGCGACGGAGATACCTACCATAATAATGTAGAATTCGTACGAAAGTTGTTAATGTTTAGTTCTACGACTTCTGACTTCTGAGATTGTCTGACGGCACGTAATGACGTCATTACACCGTTGTAAGTATAGAAAAAGTGTCACGTAGACTAAAAAAGGTTCGCCATCTCTGAAGCCGTTAAAATATTCGAATTCAATAATTCAATTAATGTTATTATTTTCCACTTCTGCAGCCAATATTGTGAAGGTGGAAGTGCCGAATGAAGAGTCTGATGATAACAACGCTTCCGGTGATGACGCATTCTCCAGTGGTGAGTTCCCATTTCTATACGATTGTAGACATTTTTTTTTCTTCTTTTTTATGGGATAGGAGGGCAAACGAATCCGTCTGCTCGTTTGTGCCTGATGGTAAGCGATCACCGCCGCCCGCAACACCAGAGGATTTACAAGTGCGTTGCCTACCTTTTAAAAGGGGATTGGGCCTCCGGTAACCTCACTCACTCGGCGAAACACAACGTAAGCGTTGTTTAACGCCGGTTTTCTGTGAGGCCGTGGTATCACTCCGGTCGAGCCAGCCCATTCGTGCCGAAGCATGGCTCTCCCACGTATAACCACTAGACTAACGAGACAGTAACTAGGCAGTAATTACTAATTAGAATAATATAGTGAACATTTTGCAATATCCGAGATTAATTATGGCAAATAGGAGTAACGGATGAATGGATGTTATTATTTGATGACAGTTTTATCTTTCGGAAACTTAGGTATGTCCTTCTTTTTTCCGAACAAAATGGGACTACATATCTCTGCGGCATGCTAGATATTTTTACGGTACGATTTAAAGGTATTAAGAATCCGGCGGACCGAATTTCTCTTACGAACGTAATACCGAAATGAATCGTAATTCAAACACAATTTAATCAAATTCTATTATTATTCGGATTCCGATACCGTTAATCTAGGTTGCTACGTTACCATTTCATCGAAAATACTTCAATGGAAATAAATGTAAGCGAATGCAATTTTTGTTAACCTTACCAAGTTTGGAACGAATTTTTGGTCTTTTATTTCCAGTGAAGTAGTAGTAGACGAAATAGTACCGTAGGAACCTAGATTAACGGTATCCAAATCTGAATAATACCTAACATAATTTTATAGAATATTGTCTGGATTACGATTTATTTTAATTCAAGCTCCGCCGGACCCTTAAGTATGATTTAATGTATTAATTTGTTTTCACGCGCGTAGCAACAAACTTTAAAAAGCTATACTTCAGGACCTTACTCAACAGTGGTGACATCTGGTGAGCTTGTAGCCCTGATTGTCATTATCTTTTGACCTCGATAATTTTCTCCATCTCCATCGTAGATCGCAGTATCGCTTAACATCAGGCGAACTGGCGGTCAAGCCTAAGCATATCACGATTTAAAAAAAATGCCGGTAATCGCTTACTATAATCAGGTGATCCGTCTGCTCGTTTGTCCTCCTATCCCATAAAAAAACTGATAGTGGCGATGCACTGCTTAACTTTGACAAACGACCGACCCACCAATACCGATAATAATTAATATATATGTTTTTTTTTTAGCCATGTGGCGTTCCTCTGAGAGGTCTACGTCCAACAGTGGACTGTGGAATATAGACTGATAATGATAATGGTTTTTTTAATATTTCTCAGAATTCGAGATACCCATCAAAACGGAGGTTTCTGAAGAGCCCAAGCCCAAGAAGCGGGCAGCTAAAGCATCAATGACCACACGCTCCAAAAAGTCCAAGGTCGACAGCGGCGAGACATCCACCAAACGTAAGTTCCTAATTATAATTTGTTTACGTGACTCTGGCTGTGTGTGCGCGCACCTTTAGGGACCTAGTTTTTAAAACGTCAAATAGAACGGATTTGAATGTGCGCGTGAGCAATCTGCTTTTTTTAATCTGGCGTTCTAATTTTGAAATTTTTTATACTGTAATGAATGTGCCACCTGACCGTTGATGCTGTAAAGGATCCGAAACGTCAGAAATTAAATAATATTAATACAACGTGATAAAATTCGTAAAAAGTAGTTAGTATTCAGTTAACATACTGTAGTTATGGATACATAATAATAGTTATAAAAGCTTTAGTTATATGTACATATATTGATTAGCAGAAAGCTAACCATTACTACTGTCAATGATTGCCCAGGCGCATAATTTAATTCCTACCACTATACTTATGTATCCTACAATATTGAATACTTGTGTATTAATAATATAATTTAAAAAAAAATGTAGAAAAAAATAATAATATCGTTTTTGAATATATTTTCGTCGTATATGCATTCGGATTTAAACACTGCCTATTGTTGCCATTATGTAGTTTAAAATCTTATAAAAAAATACCAAAGAGGAATTATTTATTGTTAAAATATGGGCCGATATTGAAGATTTGTCTCAATTAGCGATTAAACAAAGATACCCTTTAGTAAAGATCTTTGATAATTATAATATGAAGGTTTCTTCCGAAGAGAATTTGTAAGACATATAGAAAAGAAAAAGAAAATATTCAGACTGAATTATGATCTTATGATAATATTATAATAATCTTGGGTAAATAAGGAAAAAATAATTTAATTAAGACAAGACTAGATTATAGAAACAATTTGTGAGACAGGCTTTTGTTAAATTGAGAAAACCGTGATGGTTAGAATTGAAGATAAAATAGCCTAAAAGTGAAAGTGATTAATTAGAAACTGAAACTTATATGGTCGGACTAAGATACATACATTTTTACGTGGGAGAGCCATGCTTCGGCACGAATGGGCCGGTTTGACCGGAGTGATACCACGGCCTCACAGAAAACCGGCGTTAAACAACACTTACGTTGTGTTTCGCCGAGTGACTGAGGTTACCGGAGGCCCAATTCTCATTTAAAAGGTCGGCAACGGACTTGTGACTCCTATCGTGTTGCCGGTGTCCATGGGCGGCGGTAATCGCTTACCTTCAGGCGATCCGTCTGCTCGTTTGCCCTCCTATCCCATAAAAAAAAACAATGATGAACATGGAAGTTCTTAGCAGATGATAAATATTGTCCAACTGTTAATTAAATAAAGCAGACGTAATGGATGATGCTACAGATAGAAAGAGACAGAGGGAGTCGAAATATGCCGATTTCGTGAAAAAATCTATTCTTATTTTGAAAATCCATGAAGATTTATGTTCAAGTTCAAGTTCAAATGTTTTTATTTCAAATAAGCTTTAACAAGCGTTTATGAAACGTTATGATTCTAGTTGCTCGGTTCCAAAAGGTTGATCCTATGGAGAAGAATCCGGCAAGAAACTCCATGGACACTCTTTTAAAATAAATGGTGTTACAATCTTCATTGGTACAATATTGCGATATGAGGATGTGTGAACATTGGATGTCAAAGTTAGGTAGAAGGTTCTCAGTGTTTGAGAACTCCCATGTCATTAATGAGATTAATTATGAGAAAAGAAACTGGCCAGAGCTGGTGTAGACAATTTTGTAACAAGTCGAGAATGTTCCAATGAATTTGAAAAGAGAAGCTTTCTATATGACGCTGGTGTTAAATATGGTGACAGTTAAAATATATTTATGTCAAGGATTTTTTTTTAATTATGACGTCTTTTTTTCTAATTGTAACTTTTTTGACTGAAGTTTTTTTAAACAGCATTTGACGTTACTAGATTTTCTCCAACATCCTGATTTATATTGGCCACAAAAAACAAAGAATAAATAAATATTTTTCATACAAGACATTGATTATAAATAATCTTTAGATATTATAGCAGTCTTAAAGAACAGGCATCTAGTTTCTCTGTTCTTGAAAGGAAAAGAAAGGTAATTTTGAAACGAAACAAAGTGTATAGTAATAATACTGCTGTAGCGACATCTATCGCTCTAAATCGGAAGAAATCCTGAATCGCGCAAGCAACTTTCGCAAAGCAACTCGCTTATACAGATGCTTGACATCATTTGTCGCTTCGTGGCCCGTCAGGCAAAACACCCGCTTATTCGGAGGATCCTCCTTTTGGTTGGACGGAAAATTCACCTCGTCCCTCCACATTGGGCACAAACTTACAAGATGAGAGTGATTAGCCATATTAACTAGAGCTGTCTAGCAAACGGCTTTTAACGGAATTCTGAAGAAATGTGACAATATTTATGCAACCTACAAGAGCTGTGATAGTCTATTGATATTACTATTGGACTGGCGATTCGGAGGTCGCAAGTTCAATCCCAAAGCACGCAACTTTTAAAAGTCACGCGCTTAAACGGTGAAGGAGTGAATGCTTGACAGATTTTCTCGACGGCGTGTGAAGTCTGCCAACCCGCATTATGCTAGCGTGGGCTATAGCTTAATCCCTCTCATTCTGAGCAGAAAC
This sequence comes from Acronicta aceris, assembly GCA_910591435.1. NCBI lineage: Eukaryota > Metazoa > Arthropoda > Insecta > Lepidoptera > Noctuidae > Acronicta > Acronicta aceris. The sequence goes on along the minus strand of OU342786.1, from coordinate 2,924,607 downwards.
CCGGGCCCAGCAGTAGGACAGTATATGGATTGATGGTAACATAAATAAATAAATTAATTAAAAGCGTCGGTAGTCTAATGACTAGGGCGTCGGACTTGCGATCATGTGGTTGCCGATTCGAAACCCAACCTATTGCACTACCGACGGGAACTCACTCGTAACACAAGCATTTAGCTCAGCACGAAGGGTTAACAAGAATACTAGTAATGTGTTTCTCCCCGTGTGGGGACGGGTTAGAATACAGTACCTCACTGCAATTCAGACAGGCATCTCGTAAGAAACGAGAAAATATCTGACTTGCTCGGTGGTAGGACCTCTCGGGGTCTGACTGGTTGGCGACCACTCTTACGTCGGAGTCTGTCGTAAAGCACCTTGGTGTGTGTTTCGACTTTTGCGCGTAAGAGCCAGTTCCTCCTCGGTTGCTGCGACACTGGCTGTTTGCAGTCCGTAGGGGTTCTTAAAGCTCGGCAACGCATCACCAACTCCTCTGGTGTTGCAGGTGTCCATGGGCGGCGATGACTACTTACCATCTGCTCGTTTGCCGACATTAGGACGGCAATAAAAAGATTTTTTACGTGGGAGAGCCATGCTTTGGCACGAATGGGCCGGCTTGACCGGAGTGATACCACGGCCTCACAGAAAACCGGCGTTAAACAACGCTTACATTGTGTTTCGCCGAGTGAGTGAGCTTACCGGAGGCCCAATTCCCTTTTAAAAGGTCGGCAACGCACTTGTGACTCCTATGGTGTTGCGGGTGTCAATGGCGGTAATCGCTTACCATCAGGCAATCCATCTGCTCGTTTGCCCGGCTATCGCATAAAAAAAAAATGTGCGACCGACATTGCTAGTAAGCTTTTTTTAAAAAAATAAATATATAATGAAAATAATGCTTTAGTTTGCCTAAGTTTAATGCGCCTTTTAAGAAATTTCAAGTCTAGTATATTAATTATATCAAGGTGCGATATTAATAAGGATGCTCGCACACACAGCCAAAGGTTCGCTTTTTGAAATGTGATAAAAAAGCTGTTTACTCCCTACCCTACATACAAACTGTTTCCTGCGGTTTTACTCGTATCCCATTGTACTTTTTGATACAAAAGGTAGCCAGTGTCATTCAATAAAGTCCAATCTATATCTATTAGGGTTGATGAGGATTCCTCTTCCTCGTCCTCATAATGCGGTAGCTCCTCATACTGCGGTAGTTCCTCATTTTTTGTGATTCCTCATCCTCTTCCACATCCTCAAAATGAGGCATAAAATATTCCTCTTAATTTTTTTCTAAAACTTAAAGGGTCCATTCGCCATCAATCTTTTCCTTTAAATGTTCCTCATCTGCATCCTCTTCCTCATCCTCTCCTGGGTAACATGGGACCTAAACATACCGGCGAACTGTGGGTGTACATTAAGTACGCCTCTGCCTAACCCTTCGGGGAATACAGGCGTGATGGTATGTTATGTTATGATACCATTTTTTTTGAGTTACCTGCCGTAATGATGTAGAATTCGTCTGAAAGTTGTTAATGTTTAGTTCTACGACTGTCATTCTGAGGTTCTGCGCTTGAGATTGTTTGACGGCACGTCATGACGTCATAAAACATTAGTATAGAAAAAGTGACACGTAGACCAAAAAGGTTCGCCATTCCTGCACTAGGCTAAAGAGACAGTAAAAGCTGTATAGAATATTCTTTATTTCACTTTATTTCTATTGACGAAGTAAATACATACATATTACCTACTAGCGACTCCCCCGCTGTTTCACCCGCGTTGCCCCGTTCCTAAGAGTGATGTTAAATAAGCTTAAAACCTTCCTCATAAATCACTCCGTCCATTAGTGAAAACCGCATGAAAATCCGTTTAGTAGTTTTTGAGTTTATCGCGAACAGACAAACAGACGCGGTGGGGGACTTTGTTTTCTAATATGTACGCGTTGTAGGAATTGTTGTCAGCAGTTTCACGCGTTTTAATAGTTATTCTGCTATTCCAACAAATCAAACATTATCAAAATCGCTCCAGCCGTTCTTGAGTTATAAATGGTGTAACTAATACATTAAAAAAAAAAATTATCAATTATTATTATTTCATAGCAGCTATTTTATCACATTTCATTTTTAAATTATGTATTGTTATTTAGCTTATAAGTCATGGTATTGCAAAATTATAAAGCGCAGATCTTATCCAAGCTCACTAAAGTGGTTCATATATTTTTAAACTTTTCAGCTTAAGAACGTCAACATTACGTTTAGAGTATTCAAAGATCAGGTTAAAAGGTCAGGTTAAAAGCACCTTAAATACAAATACAAAATAATCTATTTCTTTAAGAAATGGTTTTACAAACATTCGTGATTGGAGCCTCCCTTTAAGCAAGTAATGCCTGTGTTAGGAGATTCTGCTCTTTCATACCAAAGCAAGAAATTATGAAATATAGACTTACTTAAACCGACGATCATGTATGAGGAGATTAATGAATGTAGGTGAAGCGAAAGTGGTGTGCCAGGATCGTAGCAAGTGGAAATCTATAGTCTCTGCCTACCCCAATGGGAGACAGGCGTGAAAATATGTATGTATGTATGTATGTATTGAAATATTATATTTTTTTTTTAGAAATTAACAGGCTCGTAACTGAGCTGATCAATCATTTTGCTTGCCGCGGTCAGTACATGGATGGGTGACCAAACGGAATGAAAAGTATATGTTTGGCTATTGCCATTAACCGGGCTCCACATTAAGCTGATACTGAGAATGCCATAAGAAAACTCAATACTTCCCGATCGAACCTAGGATTTCTAACTAGATTATATCTGTACGGATATAACATAAACCTGCCTAGGTTCGCGGTGGCTTAGAGCTCAGAGCATCTGGTGTATCCAACCAGGAGACGCAGGTTCGAATCCTGCCCGCGATTGAATTATTCTTTTACTAAAATAATTTTATAATCTTAGCACAAAAAATTTAAATCACAAAAAGATAATAAACCTGCCATATCGGCGATTCGAGCATTAGATACGTACTCATATATACAAGCAATGTCTGAGACAGTTCTTGCCAGACCTTGGCCGGTAAGACGTCTGAAGGTACAAACAGATGCAATTTTAGTTGGTAAGACCCCAACATAACCCTTCATTTGCTCCGGTGGCGGACTTGTGTGTCAATAAATTCTACACTAGAAAAAAGGTAAGTCTGTATTCAATCGAACCTCTTTAAAAGAACCTTTTTGCTTGGATGTCGATATTTCAAGTATTTTTTTTTATTACTTCTAAGCGTTTTTAACTTTGCAATACTAGAATTGTGCATGTTATTTTTAAGATTATTTGATTCAATCGTTTATATCTGACTGAAATTAAAAAAAAAATATCTATACTTTAAACAAAATTAAGCTCTATAACCATCTTAACCTCGATAATGTTGACTGAAAGACCATATAGACCAGTAGCTCTGCTTCGTGCATGAGACACTGCATTATGCTGAGCGAGGGCCGTTTTTGCTGGGGTGTGACGCGTGTCTTTCATTGGTTATTTTTTTTTTTATATTTTATAATTTTCCACGCGTCTTGCCGACGTGAATAAAAGTATTTTCTTTCTTTCATATTCTTGGGATCTAATTCTTATACTCAAAACGAACTACTATTGTTATACACATTTAGGAAATTCACAAAAAAAAAAAAAACACTACAATGTTATGGATCGGCTGAATAAGTTTCTTAATTTATATAATTCAAATTCAATTGCTATGCGTTAAAAACTGGAAATAGGTCGATCGATTTTGATAAAGATTTCTTGGGTTAAGTTAGATTACGTTAAGATTGATTGATTACGTTAACGTTAAGTTGATATAAGACGACACGTTTGGCGTAGCGGCTGAGCAATCGGCTTCTGCGTCACGTGTTGTGGGTTCGATCTCCACACGGAGAAAATATTTGTATGAACTACAGGTAGTTGTTTCGGGTCTCGGCGTTTGTGTATGTGAGAATTTGTGTTTGTAAACGCACTCACGATACAGGAGAAAATCCTAGTGTGCGGCAACATTTTTTTTTTAAAACAAAAATTACGTGCCTACTGCGTATGCCCACGGCCAAGGGCGGCGGACTTGAAGAAGTCCGTTTACCCTTCTTACAAGACTCAAGATGGCGGCGTGGTGGGTGTTGCCGTGCCCCACTCATGTGGATTGGCAGGTAGGGGGGACCATAACAGTCCCCTCCTCTTTGTTTTCAATATGTCGAATATTCGCGTAAGTCTCAGAAATAAATATGTTAGTCCCCTCTAACTCTAAATGAGGGGACTCCCGTAATCCCAGCAAAAAGTGGTGAGGCGAAACACCCGTGTGGGTTTAGTCGGTAGGTCACCCGCTTTGGGTGGAGTCGGACATGAACCGTCGCCTTCCCCGGGCGGCGGAAGTACACGAGGATTTCAACACGCAAAAAAAAAGAAAAATTCGACACATAAAAGGTACATAAAATGGTATTGCAAGGCATGCGGGGACACAGTCAGTGTGTGATCAATATATTTTAGCAATTTTCCTAAACTCGTAAAACAGAAGTTGTTGGTTTGATTTTAGTATTTATGCCCTAAAATATGTTGCTCCTTAAACGAGTAATCTTATTATAATTCTCTTATATTAATATATTTTAATAATAAACAGTTTCACACTGTTTTGTCTCTATCTTTCAAATGCCATTAAGCATCTGAAAAAACAAGGCAAAACGTTATGTTCCTTACACAGCTTACAATATTAATATAACCGTTATCTATAAACGTTATTCAGAAACGGCATGGTAATGAAAAACGTTCGCTTCCAAACTTTTTGAAATACCAAAACAAATTAGCGCGACTTTTTTCTCGCGTCTTGGGTTCGATTCTCAGGCCGAGCAAAGTGTTATTGGGTAATTCTATAAATTTCTCAATTGCAGCTCGGAGTTTAGGACTACTGCCCAGCTAATGACAATAGGCTCGCCCCCTTTTACACTGGATCTAAACATATCAGAGAACTGTATACATTATAGGAAATAAAGGCGTGATAATAATTTTGTTTAAATTTTAAAAATAAATTTCTCCCCCATTATTCCGATTGATTTCATGTCAAGATTAATTCGACGGAATCAGAAATGATGAGATCCGTGAACGAACTTAAGTAGCCCATATATCTGGAGGCTTACTCTTGAACTCAATTCCGATACATCGACATTGGAATTGTGCCGTTTCGTCAAGTTTCGTACTCTTGAATCCGAGACTAGCGCCAAATTGTTTCAATATTGCGCGGTGATTGAGTGAACTAAATAGGATTGGCAAAGGACCCAACCATCGGCCAATCAGGGATTTCGATACAAGGTTAACGGATTTGTGCTCAAGAGTACGAAATCGCCGGACAGCCAAATTGACAATCGGATCACGTTTGGATTGGTATTGTATTGTTTTCAAGAGTAAGCCTGCTGAATTGATTAATAATCTTGACAGTGGGCGCGGCACACAGCTCGTAAACCTGATGGCTGCTGTGGCAACAAGGTTCCCGAGAGGAGATCACGCACCGGAAAACGTAGCGTAGGGCTGTCTCCGACGAGATGGATTAGACCTGGTCAAAGGTCGAATGCCGGCGAGATATAACCGGTCTTTGAAGAAGTCTAGGCCAGACCTTTGTTCAGCAGTGGACGTCCTTTAGACTGATATAAAGATGATGGAAAGAATTGCCTCATTGTTCTAGTGGTTCCAAGCGCGACCGCGAGGTCCTGAGGTCGTGCTGTGTTATCTATTAGATTTTTCTATGCAATACTCAATAGCTGCTCGGAGTTTGGACTTGTGCCCGGTTAATGGCAATAAGCTCACCCCCTATTACATGGGACCTAAATATACCGGCGAACTGTGGGTGTACATTAGTACACCTCTGCCTAACCCTGCGTACAGGCATGATAGTTTGTTTATGTGGAATGATATTGTGTTGGCATTTTGAAAAGTTATAGCGCGAATGTTTTTCTTTATCATTTCACCCGTCTTCGATTTGTATACGAATAACACGCAGTAACTTTATCAGAACTGAATTTAATCAAAATTAATTTAAAACTATGTTCAAAAATATCTCACAGAAATTCTATCATTACAATTATAACTAATTACTGTGTCATTTCATCATAGGTTTTGTGATCGTAACATCAGTCTACACAATACTCACACTTCACAAATTATTGTTACCATATATAAGGACAAAAAAAAAACATGTCCAGAAATAGTAAATAATAAATAAAACATGTCACTTGGAAAAATAAAACAGAAAGCCGGTATAAAAAATTGACCGAAAACGCTATCAAAACGCAGCTAAATTTCACCTTATTGATCCATCTTCACGTATGCGTATCGGCGTATCGTCACTCGAATGGAAGACATCATTAATCATTTTAGATTTATAGAATTGATTTGACACCAAATATTGATATAAATGTACTGACGCACAGGCGGATAGGCATAGTGTTTTCTATGCTGGAGAATTATCGTATACCCGCTGTACCCCGCGGTTTCCCAAAAAAAAAATTATGGACTTTCATAATCAAAGTCAAATCTTCTTTCAAATAAACCAATAATACAGGTAGGTACAGGTTTGAATTATCAAAACTAGGTGCCCGGTTCCAAATAGTGGGTCTTATGGAGAAGAACCGGCAAGAAACTCCATAGATACTCTTTTAAATAAAAATTATGACAATGTGGCTGGTTACAATTTTGTTAGGTATTATAATGTGAGACTCATGTAGCTTGATCAAAAAATCCTTTCTTAGTGCACGTCGTACAGTGCAAAAGGAAACAGTATGCCAAATTTCAGGGATCTGTAGTTACGTTAGTCAGGTTCTTCTTTTATATATATAGACTAGCGGCCTGCCCGCGGTTTCACCCGCGTTGCCCCATTCCTAAGAGCCGTAGCGTAATGTTAAATAGCATAAAACCTTCCTCTTGTATCACTATCTATTAAAAAAAACCGTTTCAAAATCCGTTGCGTAGTTTTAAAGATTGAAGCATACATAGGGATGGACAGACAGCGAAAGTGACTTTGTTTTATACTATGTAGTGATTTGCACCAGTAGCGGATCTAAGTGGGGTCTAAAGAATAAACTTGATGCTATCCTTTCTTAATAGCCCTTCCCAAATGTATTTACATTCGAGACTACGATTACAATGTGAATTAATGAAATTGTTATAATTATTACATAGAAAAAACTGTAATCTATACATAAGTTCACCGAACTTCGCGTGAGCATCCACACGAAATAAGACGCACGGAGTTGCAATTTCTATTAAACTGTTATTATTTATTTATTTTAATTTTTAAGTAATTTAATAAAGAGATAAAGTATACTTTTATTGAATAAAAAAGTGCTTCCGTGTTTTAATTCTTCAAACTTCCATCTAAGAACAACCAACGAACACCTCCAAAAGAGAAATCCTTGACTTCCCAAAAAATCTGACGGAAAATTGCGTTAAATGACCAAATGCACGCCCGTACCGTCCAGAAGATTACCCTAATGTATGAAGACAGAGTGGCCGAAGATAATGAGATATGCTCGTTTGTTGTAGGAATGGACGACGACGGGCCCAAACGGAGGAAAAGGAAAAAGAACTCGGACGAAAGCGCCACCCCAGAGCGCGTAGAACACAGAGTGAACCTAACTGCAATACTGCAGTACTCCAACGCGAGCCCTTTCAGGGACAAAACCATCCGAGGCTTCTCTTGCCTCTATTGCGCTAAAGCCTTCCCCGACATACAAACCCTCCGCGACCACACCGCCCAACAGTCCGAAAAAGACAAAATTAACACTATCATAGATTACAAATTGAGCTATAATCCCATCAAAGTAGACATAACCAACCTCCATTGCACAGTTTGTAATCTAGGAATGAAAGACCTCACCGATCTTAAGGAACATTTAGTAGCGATTCACAATAAGACCATTTATAAGCATATAAAAGATATTATACTTCCTTTCCGTTTGGAAGACGGACATAATTTCACTTGTGTCATTTGCTCCGTCGTGCACATTTCGTTTAAGAACCTCTACCACCACATGAGTAGCCACTACAGGAATTATTGTTGTAAAAAATGCGGAGCAGGATACATTACAATAGCAGCTTTGAGGAAACACGGGAAAACACACGCGCAAGGCATATTCCCTTGCGATTTCTGCGACAAATCCTACACTTCGTTGACGAAGAAGAGAAATCATGAAAAGGGTGTCCACACGGGCGGTTGGCTGAGGAATAAATGCCCTCACTGTCCCGAAATATTCGTTAGTTACTACGACAGAAGCGAGCATCTTGTAAAAGTTCACAATCAGACACCAGTTATATACCCATGTAACGCATGCAATAAGACGTACAAAAAGAAATTCGAGCTTAACAGACACATAAAACATCACCATTTACAACAGCGCAGTTTCCTTTGCGACAAATGCAACGCCAAATTCTTCTCCAAGCGCGGTTTGGCGGATCATATATCCAGGCATTCTGGTGGAGAAGTTTGTTCGTGCGATGTCTGCGGGAAAGCCTTTTCCAGAGCTCGAACGTTGAAGGAACACATGAAATTGCATGAAGATGATAAAAGATTCCAGTGCGAGATTTGCCATAAGACTTTCCAGCAAAAATGTAGCTTGAAAAGCCATGTCAGACTCCATCAAGATGACCTGGATATCTTCAAAGAGTTTGATGATGTGAAGCATCTCATAGATAATAGGGAGTTGACCTTGAAGCAAATAGCAGCCGAAAACAAAAAGGCTCAAGAGAGAGCGAAAGAGCAATTTATGTAGTGTTTAGTTTTACAAAAACATAGTAGTTTTCGGACATTCCGCGAAAATGGACCTTATTTTTTAGTACGTAAAGACTTAGCAATAATTAGCGTCGGAATAAGACGCTCATCGACGGTCAGCAAGCTAACGGATTATAATATATCCTAATCCTATGTTAATATAGTTGAAATTTCAAAAGCAAATGTCAATAACAACAACAACGTTTTTGCACCTGGGTGAGACACGTCGTTTCTTGTAGATTTTTTGACGCTAAATCTAAATCCAGACGGTAACAGAATTGCTCTAGCACAATTCATTCGAATTAAATTTTTATTGAACCATCAATTATTTTATGTAAATAAACATGTAAGTATCAAAATTATGTATTTTTAATTCCAATATGTAATTTTATTTTTAAAATCTATAAGTATATTTTTTTTTTTCAATGAGAACAATATCAAATTATAGTTCTTTAAGGCGGATCTTTCACCTGAGCCCGCGAAATTCAAATTTCAAGTTATTTTTCGCAGTGTGTAGGTCTATAACAAGTTCTAGATTCATGGCAATAGTAATCGCGACATTAACTATATACAACATTCACAACAGAACTAAAAACTTTACTTATAAATTTTATCATGCCAAAAACTGTGTCAATGATCAAAATTGACACTTTACACTACTTTTAGCTACAATAATGATTTTTAAGCAATGGTTTTAGTTAAACGTTGTGAATTTTGTACTGTATTGCTGTGTAATGTAGAACTTATTATAGACCTACAAACTACCAAAAACCACTTGAAATTTGAATTTGGCGGGATCAGGTGAACGATCCGCCTTAGTTATTATAATTTGTTTTACACTTTTAGACAAATATTGTAAACGGTCGCACTTCGATATTGGCGTACACACACAAATTTGTTTGATCGTAACAACACAATAATATATTATAATAATAAATTATTGTGTTCTTACATTTATACAGATGTTTATTCTGATGATGTGTAGTGGATGTAGTGATGGGGAATCAACAGCACACGACAGAAATTCAATTCTATTTTTTTACCCACTTAAGAGTCCGGCGGACCGAATTACTCTTAAAAACGTAATACCGAAATAAATCGTAATTCAAACACAATTCGATCAAATTCTGTTATTATTCAGATTCCGATACCGATAATGTAGGTTCCTACTCTACCGTTTTGTCCAAAATACTTCACTGAAAATAAATGTAAGCGAATGCATTTTTGATAACTTTACCAAGTTTGGAACGATGTTCCGATCTTTTATTTCCAGTGAAGTATTAGTAGACGAAATAGTACCGTAGGAACCTAGATTAACGGTATCCAAATCCGAATAATAAGTTAATTTGATAGAATATTGCCTGGATTACGATTTATTTCGGTATTACGTTTTTGTGGGCAATTCAAGTTTCGCCGGACCCTTAAGATAATTTACATATAGGCTATAAATTATTCATAAATTAATTAAGCGGCGTTAGCCTAATCGCAAGGGCGTCGGACTTGCGATCATGTGTTTGCCGGTTCGAATCCCACTCGTTTAACTACCGAAGTGAACCCACAAGCATTTAGCTCAGCATGAGGGGTTAACAAGAATACTATATATGTAGTAATGTGCGACCCACGATTCTAGTAAGCTTTAAAAAAAAAAACTTATACTAAACAATAATGGAAACACTGGATCAGGAACGTATTAAATTTATAGTTTGTTAAACATGGCTTGATACTTGCGATAGATGTCAGAGTAACATTTCTAGGATTGGGTTTTTGTTGAAAAAAAAAAACTATCGTACGATATTGTAAATAAATCAATCATCGTTTAAATCATATCTATATATATATAAAACAAAGTCAGGTTTGTTACAACACTTATAACTAGAAAACGGCTGGACCGATTTTTATGACCTTAGATTTGTTGGATATGTCTCCTCCCCGAATAGCAGAATAAGAACTAAAACATCGAAAAAATTCACGAGAAAGAAAATTGTTTTCTCAAACATATTCTATCAGGAACGGATTGACAGATTTGACAGAAATAAAACACGGACACAAATGAACATGGCGTTGTATGCTGTTTTGGCAAGTCCTGTACATGCGTAAGCGTTGTGTGCATTGTCCGAATTCCTCCTAAGCTGCTGGTATGATTTTGATTGTTTTTCTGAGTGTGATTAAGTTGGTCCCTAGGTAGTTTAGATTCACAAATCCAGCCGGTAGGTGGCACCGCAATCGGGTTCTACGATTTTTTTTTTATTTACAGGGCAACACATAGTTTGCCGTTCCCGCTAGTTTTAAATAAAATCGGTTTTATTTTGATTTAAAACATGAAATAAAACAAGAATATTGGAATATACAATGGTATTTAAAAAGTTTTTGTTTATAAGACGCCAGGAATCGTACTGACAAAAACAAATTATTCGATCCATGATATTTTCATGATCGATTTACCATAGTCGGACGATAGATGACGAATTTGACATCCCTTTTTGTCAATAAAATGTGACATTGCCTTGCGTACATTTTGACAGTCAAAAAATACAGAGCTTCATGCGCGTGATCTTGATGACAGCTGTCGCGCGAATCAAGCTATGTTAAGCAAACTATAACTTACGAAATTTGAGGTTTGACCGTTTTACCCATACTATAGGATCTGATACTTCGAAGTACAGCGATGATTCACACCGGACCATGTTTGATGTAATTTAGTTGCTCTCCGAGGTATACAATTTGTTTTAAATAAACTATATCTAATATTATATAACAATGATTTTGATTTTACACTGTATCCTTTCCTCCACGCCAGAAATGGAAATTTCATCCTTTCCATATTGATGAATGGGTGTCCACCACCGTGGGGTTCTCCATAAACTTTTACCGCGCACGACTAATCCGTGAAATCAATTACCAGCGGAGGTATTTCCGATCCGGTACGACATGGCAACCTTCAAGAAGCGAGCCTATTCTTTTCTTAAAAACCGGCAACGCACTTGTAACCCCTCTGGTGTTGTAGGTGTCAATGGGAGGCGGTGATCACTTATCATCAGGTGACACGCTTGCTCGCTTGTCTCCCTATTGATTAAAAACAACGTATTTACGAGAAAACATTCCTTAAATTTTTTACACTCGGTGTCATGTTGGAGAAGAATATTTTTTGACATGGACAACGCACATATGCAAACATACAGTCACAACTTTCCCCCATAGGGGTAGGAGGAAACTACAGACCACCACTTGCTACGTCTTTTGCTTCTTCCACTACACTACACCTCGTCATACAGACTCGCCGGTTGCGAGTACTACGCATCAGGACCTTTTTGAATGACACATCGTCCAGTCAAGGAAGAGATCAACTTAGCCCTAGAAGGACACGCCGATCTTATTGGCACCTCGCCAATAAATTAGCGTGTGTCCTGATTTACTTTGCATTTAATTACTACGCATCAGGACCTTTTTGAATGACACATCGTCCAGTCAAGGGAGAGATCACCCTAATCCTAGAAGGACACACTCCAATCTTTTTGGCACCTCGCCAATAAATTAGCGTGTGTCCTTCTAGGGCTAGGGTGATCTCTCCCTTGACTGGTCGATTTGCACTTGCGTGCAACAGCAAAAACGATTTAATGAATAAATACGTGTTATGTACCCCACGGCCAAATAAGGCCAGTTTAGCTAAACACTAGACCACTGGCGCTGGGTTTCAACTATACTTGTATTTTTATTTTTTATGTGCCGTAAATCTTCACGGATCATCTGCCATATGGGGAGACGACAGGCCAATGTCGGAAAAAACCTATCCTAGTACTCATAGGGACATACCTACATGTATTTCATTATACTGTCTAATAAAATTATCAACCTATGTATTAGATACCGGATATTAAGGTTAAAATGTGATGATCAGAATGAAAATTTTATTCGACAATTACATACTAAATTGCCCTCATCTTATACGTTCCAACTGCCTCTACGGATACCTGCTAGGTTTATTGCTAAGAAGAACTGAACGCGTGTGAAAGAATTGTTTTTCTTTTATAGGCGATACCGGAGCTACAAAAAAACATCGCAAACGCGCTGTTAAGGAGGAAAACGACGATATAACATTAGATCGGTTAATGCACCGTGAAAAACATCTGCCAGAAATGAAGAAACAGTGGCATAATCTCACCACTATACTCCAATACTCTAACGCAACCCCCTTTAAGGATAGGAACGATGCAGGTTACATCTGCGCTTATTGCTTCAAAACATACCCTAATCCCGATATTCTGAGGAGCCATACGCACAACGATCACGCTAAGGAAAAGCCCTCCTACAAAGCCGGCTCGGGCATGGCAAGCTTTGTTGCCTTTCTAGACATCGTCGACCTTAAATGTACGCTTTGCGATCAACCAACAGACTCTTTACACAGTCTCACTGAACACCTAATCACGGCCCACGACAAGAAATACTACCTTGGAGTCACAGATTATTTCCAACCTTTCAAGTTGACCAACGAGCAGCAAATATACTGTTGTCTTTGCTCTGAAGTATTCCACAACATGAAGCTTCTAATGCAACACATGAACATACATTATAGGAACTTCATTTGCACCACTTGTGGGGCTGGCTTCGTCAACTCCTTTCGCTTAAACCGTCATGAAACCACACACGTGAAGAAAAAGTCCAGCTTTCCATGCCGACATTGTGGCCAAGTTTTCGCAGCAGAATCGAAGAAAAAGGCTCACGTGAACACAGAACATAAAGGCATTGCTGGGGACAGTGTGTGCCAGATCTGCAAAGCCCGCTTCAAGAATTATTACCAAAAAACTAGGCATATGATGCAGGTACACAATGCCGAAGGAATTAAATGTGATTTGTGCGAGAAAAAGTTCAATTTGAAGTCAAATTTAATGCTGCATATGCGAAGTGTACATCTTAAAGAAAGGCCGTATGAATGCTCTGTATGCAGCATGGGGTTCTTCATCAAGAGGCATATGCTAGGCCATTATATGGCTACCCACACGAATGAGAGAAAATTCAAATGCGAGATGTGTGGAAAGGCTTACGCTACGCAGAATAGCAAGAGGAAACATATGAAGAAGAATCATGGGATCTCCAAAAATATGATGGTGGCGAATATGACGAAATAGTCCAGTATTCTCTTAAGAAACTCCTCTAGGCGAAAAAGAACCTTATTGGATGGTATTAGGCAAAGTACAGTAAGGATCAAATATATCGGGATGAACAGACTGTTCATAATTATCTGAATTATATACAACTTTATCTCAATGGGATAAAATACATGCTAGGATTGTATCTATTCAGTATTCGAATTTAGTCCAACTTTTAAGTATGCACCCGTATAATAAACAATTCATTATTCATTCTGAAACCGAGATTTCAAAAGGTTATAGAACGGACATTGGAACATGTTGATACGAAGCATTTGTTCTCGATTAGTTTATTTTCTCTCTCTTTTTTAGGCTGACGTAACGACAAACTCGTAATCTATCACTTGTTTCCAATAATTGTAAACATCATTATGCAATACGTCAATAAGACATTAAATGACGTTAACATTATTTGACTCTAAGAAAATATCTAACAATATGTTATTGAGATAGCTTAGGCAAAATTCAGTCGGAAAATGTTAGTATTAAGTTCATAAAATAAATTTTAAAATTCAATTCATAGTTCTCAGTTTTATTTTATCTGTTTTTCAACACCATGAAATAATAGCTGCCATGTTGTTACGTCATACGGCTGTGCGTATACTAAAAAGTGTCAACTGATCAGCGTATTAAGGCTTTGTACTTTCATTATTTTTATTATATTATGCAGTCAAGAACAGCACGCCAACGGTAGAATATTAACTCATTTTTAAATTTTAAACAATTATGTTTACACAGCCAACTGACGTCAAAAATGACGTTCACATTAATCAAAAACAAGTGATAAAATTTGATTACGATTTTGTTTCTGAAGTCCCGTCTATCGCTAATAATATTGAAATGTCTGTTGTTCTGAAACATTTCTTGAATCATCGAGATATGGTTTAATTTTCTTAATTGTTCAGATATGTAATTTTATACAGATATACATATGTGTACGCGAGAGTGGTAGACTTTAATTCCTTCAGTATTAGCTAATCTTATGTTATAAATTATTATACTGCTGTTACCTTTAATTAATATAAGTTTTATGTGTCTCAAAAAGGGGCAAAGACCTCTTTTCTTCTCTTAAACAGACTTTTGACCTTGAAATATTTAAATTGCTTTTTTTTTCGCAATTTGTAGGTTTAGTTAAGTATTTGTAGGCCTGCGCAGACGAAGACTAGTCCGCAGAGGACAAAAAGGCCCTAGTCGTGAATAAAATGTCCGCCGAGAACTTGCCACGGACTCAACGCACACGGTGTACAATCATTTTAATAGAAATTTAGTGAAAGTCACGTTATGGAAGCAAATATTCTCGAATTACGTTGTGTTGTTATTTACATGAAGTTACAAAAGGGAAGAAGAGAATATATCCATCCTTCCATTCCTTTATTTCGGCTCGACTAATGTATGGATATTTTCATTAACTGAAGTTCGCCGTGTGCGTTACTGCGCATAGTCACGTTAGCTCTATTTTTTTCGGGGACTCCCGCGTACTTTTTCTAGTACGGTCTAGTATTTGCGAGTCCCACCAGCTAGATCGAAATTTGCCATCGCTGTGAATGTGAAGGCAAAAGAAAGGCAGGCAAAGGTGTGCAAAAAACATCACAAAAGAAATATAGTTAAAAGATGAGGTGGCATCATACGACATCGAACTAACTGTAAAGTAAGTCGTGTCAGTTGAGAAGCAAAGTAACTTGCTTTTCAATAGATGTCGCCAACGTCACGTTATGACTCAAATTCAGAATGTGAAGGCAAATTTCGATCTAGCGGGTGGGACTCGCGGTGGCTTTAGAGGTCAGAGCGTCTGGTGTATCTGGCCAGAAGACGCAGGTTCGAGTTCTGCCCGAGATTGAATTTTTCCTTCACTAAAATATCATTTACATCAGCATTTAATTAACATAATCGTGATAATTATACTATGTATGTACTTGTGATTTTATAATAGGATTAAATTATTATATTTATGATGATCTAAATGTTCATATTTTATTTTGATTTCCGTAGATTTGAAACCCATTTTTTGCTAACATACTGTCACGCCTGTATTAGGGTTAGGCCCTTAGGGTAATACAGGCATTATTATGGCATGTTATGTTATTCTTATTTCGTGGTTTACTTTTGTTCTAAGCTATTAAGGGTCCGGCGGAGTTTGAATTGCCCACAAAAACGTAATACCGACATAAATCGTAATCCAAACAATATTTTATTAATTTAATCTAGTTAATCTAGGTTTCTACGATACTATTTCGTCTACTACTACTTCACTGGAAATAAAAGACCGAAAAATCTTAAAATCCGTTAATCTAAGTTCCTACTCTACCATTTAGTCCAAAATATTTCACTGGAAATAAATGTAAGCGAATGCAATCTTTGACAACTTTATATCCAGTGAACTAGTAGTAGACGAAATCGTACCGTAGGAACCTAGATTAATGGTATCCATATCCGAATAATAACATAATTTGATAGAATATTGCCTATATTACGATTTATATCGGAATTACGTTTTTGTGGGCAATTCAAGCTCCGCCGGACCCTTAAAAATAATAGATAATAATTATTATATGCAAAATAGTTTCGGAAGTCATTCGGTTGGCTCTTCTGTTTTATTATCTGACTTCTAAAACGTAAATGTTTTTGAAAGCGTTCTACTTTTTGTTAAAATTTAGAAAGAAAATAACTTTTCACTTGCTTCGATGACGTCAACATTTATTAGAACGGTACGTGCCATTATTGTGTTGTTGTATTTTGTTATCAGATCTTGACCAAATTTAAATGCGACTCAGGAGAATGCTCAAAGTTGTATACTTTCAAATAATAATAAAAAAAAATTGAAATCAGTTCACCATTGATGAGAACATCGGTGGACATCATACATAACATAATAGATACAGACGATCATAAAATCTCCTTTTTTGATGTAAGTACCTACCTAGTTTTAAAAGGATTGTATGATGAAGTATTTTATTTGAATATCTAAGACACTAATAATATGAAAGATTAGGTCTGACCTGGATAAAAAGTAGCCTATATGTTATTCCAGGCTACCTAAAATCTATCTGTGTGCCAAATTTCATGCAGATCCGTTTAGCCGTTCTGGCGTGAAAGAGTAACAAACATCCTTACATCCATCCATACTCACAAACTTTCCATGTTTATGTATATGAAAGATATGCCTGCAACTGCAAACCCTTTTTCAACCACGGCTATAATTATATCACTGACAGAACGCGCGAATAATCGAAAATAAAACAGTATAAAATATAATATATTTGTGCAAATTCAATCAACCTAGTGAAGACTTGAAGATAAGCTTATACTCGTGCAGCCAGCACCCGCCACCATTTCATGCACCCGCTTAATACCCCGAAGATCGCAGTTAATCTACCAACAATTTTAATGCGAAACTTTTCTTTGTAGGTCTCAGCTGCCATACAGACATTAAATTAAACCCAGATGTAAGTAAAATAGTTAAAGTACTCAAAAAATCGTCAGCTCTGAAAGTAAAACACCAAAATGATGATTGGAGCGTCACTATCTTGAAAAACCATGGTGGAGATGCGATTTCGAAAGGCAAACTGATGATTGCATCTCTAGTAGGAAAGAGAGAGATAGATAAACATCATCAAAATATTCGAAACATACTTTTGTACTCAAATGCAACACCGATCAGAAGTTACACGGGAATTGGCTTCTCCTGTTGCTTTTGTCCAAAACATTTTTCTTTACCAAAAGACCTGAAAACTCATACGCAAGAAAAGCATGATAACTCCGAAAAAGAGAAATTCATGACGGGAAGCCCTCTCAATAATTACGTCGTGAAATTAGATATAACTGGACTGAAATGCGAAATTTGTGGAGAAAATTTAGAAGGTTTAGAACCGATGATCAGCCATCTTCAATATGGACATAAGAAAGTTATGCATACCGATATTAATAATCATATATTACCGTTTAAGTTCGGCGGGGAGGGTTTAAACTGTGTGCTCTGTCCCCGAAACTTTGAGAGGTTCAAGCTACTTCAAGAGCACATGAATACACATTATCGGAACTACGTCTGTGAAATTTGCAATTCTCCCTTCGTGAATAAGAGAACTTTAAGAGGTCATCTAGCCAGGCACAAACAAGGAAATTTCTCCTGCAGTGTCTGCCCAAAAGTCTTTGACACACACGCCAAGAAATTACACCACGAGAAATTTGTCCACATCGGTGAAGATAGGCGGAATAAATGTCCCTATTGCGGCGAAAAGTTCACAACTTACGCGAAGAAATTGGAACATATGGTTCAAGAGCACGGAGCTCAACCTCGCCTCCTAAAATGTATGGCTTGCGATAAAACTTTCACGAGAAGGGACCGTTTAACGCGACATACCAAACGAGATCATTTACTCGAACGGAAATATGAGTGCGAACATTGTGACATGAAGTTTTACGGGAAAAAAGAAATACATATGCACATGCTGAAGCATACGGGCATTAAGAAATACACGTGCGATGTTTGCAAGAAGTCGTATGGACGGAAACACACGTTAAAGGAGCATTTGCGAATACATGCCGATGATAGACGATTTAAATGCGAACAGTGTGGGCAGGCTTTTGTACAGAAATGTAGCTGGAAAAGCCATATGCGGTCTAAACACGATGAGTTTATTATAAATTAAGGTCGCATTTTTTTGTACAACTTAGTTGGATAACATACGTCCCGCCTTATGGTAAGGGGTTACGGTAGCTGGATGCTAAGGATTAATTGCGCTGGAGACCGCATAGGCGGTCTGCCACTGCTCGGGTCGCGGAGGAATGTCTCTCGCTCCCGTAACCCCAGCAACTAGTGGTGAGGCGAAACACCCGTGTGGTTTTAGTCGGTAGGTCACCCCTTTTGGGTGGAGTCCGACACGCCCCGTCGCCTTCCCCGGGCGGCGGAAGTCCATGAGGATTTCCACACGCACAAAAAAAAAACAAGCTGGATGCTAAGGAGTACGCTAAGGCTGAAATTAAACAAGTAAAGATTTGAAAAATTGTAAAGATCACGCAAGTATTCCCCGAAGGGTTAGGGAAATATGTACTTAATGTACTCCCACAGTTCGTCGGTATGTTTAGCTCCCATATAATAGGGGACGGGCCTATTGCCATTATCCGCGTCAAAATTCAAATTACTAGCTACTAAGAATAACATCTCAAATCTCAAACAACACTTTTGAACCTGAAAATTGAATTTAAGATCTCTAGCGTAGCGTCTCTAGCATTTACGATCACGGCCACTGAAATAAGGCTTATGTTTAACTAAGCACCAGATCTAGTAAAATGTAACGACAAAAAATCACTCTATATTGCCAAAAATTGTAAATGATCATCAAAATAAATCCCCGTTTTAGCGTGAAATTAGAACCAAAAATTATGATCACGCAACCAACTCCAAATTATGATCTATATGTCTAATCCAAATAAATTCACCAACCAAGTATAATAAGGTAGAATACGGCTCTGTCCCTGTTCGAACTTAACCTAAACATAATATTTGGTGACCATTTATCCATTTTGTGTAAGCATTTTGGTGATCAATTTACTATATTTGGTGGTCATTATATTTATCATACCATCACGCCTGTATTCCCCGAAGAGTTAGGCAGAGGTGTACTAATGTACATCCACAGTTCGCCGGTATATTTAGGTCCCATGTAATAGGGGGCGCGCCTATTGCCGTTAACCGGGTGCAAATCCAAACTCCGAGCTGCTACTGAAAATTTCATAGAAATCGATCGACCCCAGGACTTCTAGCGTAGCAGTAGCCCTTGGGACCACTAGACTAATGAGGCAGTCATTATATTTATCCCCTTAAAATAATGAGACAGTTTTTAAGTAGTTAGGAAAAGGCCTAGCCTTTGGAAGATAAGCTGAAAGTCCGTTAAAACTCGTTTATTTTAATGTTTTTTGTTATGCGATCTCAAAATATATTTTGAGTAACTAAATTATAGATTCTTTCTTATATTGTTAGTTGTTGATATTAAGAACATGATAAGTTAGCTTAGCTGTAATACTTGTGATTCTAGTTGTCTTGCTGCAATAAACTTTAAGGAGTTGAAAACGAATTTTTTGATTAATCACATCAAATGCCACTAACATTATTACGTGGGAGAGCCATGGTTCGGCACGAATGAGCCTGCTCGACCGGAGCGATACCACGGCCTCACAGAAAATCGGCGTCAAACAACGCTTATGTTGTGTTTCGCCGAGTGAGTGAGGTTACCGGAAGCCCAATCCCCTTTTAAAAGGCTGGCAACGCACTTGTGACTCCTCTGGTGTTGCGGGTATCCATGGGCGGCGGCAATCACATACCATCAGTCGATGGGTACGCTCGTTTTCCCACCTATCCCTTAAAAAACACCATTTTCAATAAGTACCTACTTAAAGCTTTCTTACAAGTACAGACACCAGCACATCAAGTTAATTCATCCCCAATGAATAATAAACTCTATTGTTTTGAGATTAAATTGAAAATCGATTGAAGCAGTTTTTGTTTGACAGTTTTGGATACCATGATATGCTGTTGACTGTACCTCTTGGAGATTTTTTTTTTTTATAATAAATTAGCGACTCGTGCCGCAGCTTCGCTTACGTAAATAATACATGTTTACTTGTACACAAAATATTAAATAAAAACATACATACACAAATCACTTTTTCTAAAAAATCATGCACTCAAAAAAGGTACAGAACTAGACAAGCAAATAATATAGCCCTTCATGCCCCTCGGACAAACTACGGGAAAAGTACTATACTGTATGAAGGAGCACAGCTTTACAATAAATTGCCTAAACATGTAAAAGACCAGAAGTCCATTATATACCTTTAAAAAAGCATTAAAAAAACATATTTTTGAGGATTTAAAATAGTTAAACTTTTCCTTTTTATAATTTCGACATAAACTGTCTCGTCGCCCTAACTTAACTTATTTAGAAATGTTGTGTTCTCATATAAGTGAAATGTATTTCTTTTTGAGAAATAAAGTTCTTAAACCTTAAACCTTAAATCCCGTCCCACCTTTTCCTGATAACAACGAACACAACAAAAAGTTCAAGTCGATCGCAAGTTGTATGCGCGTACATACATTTCGGCGATTCATTTTTATTTATATATACATCCTGTATCAGAATAAATTCAACACCTGAAAGTAGTTCAGTGGTTTTTCAAGTGTTAATTAAAAAAAAAAAAGTTGAAGACCTGTAATATGGCCCCCTGATCCTACAGTGATCTCGAATCACTGTAGAACACTGAAATGGAACACTGTATACTATGTATGGAACACTGAAACCTATTTGCACAAATAGTTATTGTGTGCGTGTGCGCATCGATTTCGTAGTCGTTGCGAGTACGATTGTGGTACAGCCACAAGTTTTATATTTAGCTGATATAACTAATTTCTTGAAAAAAATATGCTTACAGGTCTCAAAATGACTTTCGGGTTTCGTTTTTATAATTTTTACTCTATATTCGACCTGTTCGAGGTCTTGCGATTATTCAGTTAGGTACACATTGTTTCTTTTTTAAAACTTTCTAGCAATGTGGGTGGCACATTACTAGTATTCTTGTTAACCCCTCGTACTAAGCTAAATGCTTGTTTTACGAGTGGATTCACGTCGGTAGTGCAGTGTTTCGCACCGGCAACCACATGTTCGCTAGTCCGACGCCCTAACCATTAGGCTACCGCCGCTTCAAAGCTGTCAATCTTTTCAAGTAATCAGACTTATATCCTTATACTCTAACACTCGCGTGCTCGAATTTACGCAAACCATCTACACCTGTAATATGGTTGAGCTACACAATATCTGATGCATGCGTGCTGTCGGATGGGACTGGTCTACTCAAAGCCACTATGGATCTGTCTTCAAAAGGCCATTTCAGACACTGCCCTGCATTGTATCACTCACATATTCTGATACTATTATGTCTGGACTTCAAAAGAGACCATGGAGGAAATGCCGACACCATCTAGTACTTAAAAAGAAGACATGTTTTTTTTTATTATTATTCCATTTATTTATTATTTTAACTTATTTGTATATATTTTTATAAAAATAAGAAAAACATTAAAAAATAGTAGCCCATCGGCATCGGGAGCAGGGTCCAAGCTACCGGTGGTCAGGGTCCCAGAGAGAGAAACCTAACAATGCGGGCCG
Organism: Acronicta aceris; assembly: GCA_910591435.1. Classification (NCBI taxonomy): domain Eukaryota; kingdom Metazoa; phylum Arthropoda; class Insecta; order Lepidoptera; family Noctuidae; genus Acronicta; species Acronicta aceris. The sequence continues at coordinate 2,902,532 of OU342786.1, read as the reverse complement.
TGTCCAGAAGTACTACTTTCTGTATCAAACCCTTGATCCAACCACCTAATGAGAGCCTCCTTAGATGTCGGTCGAGGCTCTTGGCTATTAAACCATTGGCAGACACAACGATTATTATTATTATTTTTATCCTTTTAACAAAAAAATAATACAAAATTACTTATAAAATAATAGCAACTAAAAACCACAAAGGTTTAAACCTGTGCTATCCTGAGCCTGTCTTATAACATAAGTACCTAAATCGTGAAATTATTATATCGAACACTTTTAGATGGAAGTTAAAAAATAATACTTTAATTTAGCTTTCTGAGGGTAGGTTATTAATTAGTCGAGGGACAATGTACATGTTTTACGTGGGAGAGCCATGCTTCGGCACGAATGGGCCGGCTCGACCGGAGTGATACCACAGCCTCACAGAAGACCGGCGTTAAACATCGCTTGCGTTGTGATTCGCCGAGTGAGTGAGTTTACCTGAGGCCCAATCCCCTTTTAAAAGGCTGGCTGGCAACGCACTTACTTGTAACTCCTCTGGTGTTGCGGGTATCCATGGGCGGCGGTAATCACATACCATCAGGCGATCCGTCTGCTCGTTTGCTTTCCTATCCCATAAAAAAAATTTAACTGTTAGTCCGCTCGCCGTACGTAAAAATATCTTTGAGAGATCTATTTACAGAAATAAATATAATTTCATTTCATTTCATGACTCCATCACAAAATCTTACAGACATACAAATCTATAATGCGTACGCACGCATTTTTTATTTGTTAATGACGTTCTCACACTTACATACACACATCCTCACATACACTCAAACACAATATGGATATGCTTGACATACAGATGATCTTGGATTCTTATGGTTATACCGAAGACTTGATTATGATAATCGCTGTTTTACATTATTAAGCCGTTGTGAGTTGCCAACCGTACTATATTATATATAGTGCATTATGTAGTAGCTATAATTGGTTAAATAAATATCTATTGCGCGGGGTAGTACCTTTGTTAACTATTATATAAAGAAATGGAAATAAATAAGTATAATTATTGGTTTAAAAACACTCTCCAGAAAAAGAGGCTTTTTTGAGTTAATACCCTGTTCATCTAGATCAACGATATTGTGAGTTGCTTAAGTTTGCAATATTCAATAACCTAGAATCTCTTTTTAAATTATAAATAAATTATTAACCCGACCTTTGTTAACTATTATATAAAGAAATGGAAATAAATAAGTATACTTATTGGTTTAAAAACACTGTCCAGAAAAAGGCTTTTTTGAGTTAATACCCTGTTCATCTAAATAACGATATTGTGAGTTGCTTAAGTTTGCAATATTCAATAACCTAGAATCTCTTCTTAAATTATAAATAGATTATTAACCCGTCACACACAATAGAAAATTAATTGTTTTCGGGGGCGCCAGGACTTTTATGTGATTTGGTTACTCGTCATAATTCAATTGGACTCACGTGAAACCCTATAAATGACATTAGAATATTTTCTTTATAGGTCGATGTGAAGCGACAGATCTTGCCTACAAAATAATATCCGGGATCAAAAATATGCAGCCTTCAAATTCATCAAACACAAAGGTAGATAGAGTTACAGAAACAGCAATGGTTGAATCCGATACTGACGCAGAAGACGAGAGAGTAGAGAGAAAGAATCACACAATCAAACAACGAAACGAACGGGATTGTGGTAGAAAAGTAAGCAAAATTATCATGAAAAACGAGAAAGCAGAAATCGACCAGCTCACCGAGTTACAAAAACAAAGAAGTAATATCAGACTTATCTTGCAATGCACTAACGCTACCCCCATTAGATGTTGGGGAGGTATCGGCTATGCTTGCTGCTTCTGCGCAGATGAATACCCCGATCCGGCTAAACTAAAACAACACACCATCTTAGGTCATGATGATAAGGCCAAACTTAAATTCATGGACGGCAAAATGATGTTCTCCTTTCTCATCAAGTTAGATATTACTGACCTCACATGTAAGATCTGCGAAGCCAAAATTGATACCCTAGAAAGCCTTACCAACCATTTAAACAAAACGCATGATAAAAAACTTCATACTGACATCAAATGTCACATAATGCCATTCAAATTCAACGATGACGTCCTAAAATGCATGTACTGTGAGAATACATTCCACAAATTCAGGAATCTCCAACAACATATGAACATTCATTGTAGGAATTATATCTGTGATGTTTGCAACGCTGGATTTATTAACAGACACACATTAGCTTGCCACACAGAGGCCCACAAACTCGGCACTTTCAAATGTGACTTATGTCCAAAAGTTTTCGACACACATCGAAAGAAAAAGAGTCATGAAAAGGCGGTCCATGTACACGCGAACATGCTTAGCAAGTGTGGTTATTGTAACCAGAAATTCTCCAATTATATAAAGAAAGAAGATCATTTAACTAAAGTACACGGGGTTCCTATCAAAGCAGTCAAATGCCACGCGTGCGACAAAACGTTTGATAATAAAAGTGCGTTGACTGTTCACACAAAACGGGATCACTTGATGGAAAGACGTCACAGATGTCTCATTTGCGATATGAAATTCTACGCAGCCAATGAATTGAAATTACACATGGTAAAACATACGGGCTTGAGGGAGTTTAAGTGTGCCGTATGCTTGAAGTCGTATGGACGAAAGAAAACGTTGACGGAGCACATGAAAATACATAACGACATCAGACGATTCAAATGCGAACATTGTGGTCAGGCTTTCGTGCAGAAATGTAGCTGGAAAGGTCATATGAAAAACAGGCATGGAGAAATGGTCTGAGAAACGTGGTTAATTTATTATAACATAAAATACCTGCGTCCTTGAAGGGTTAGGCAGACTCTTACTAATGTAGCCACAGTTCCCCGGTATGTTTAGGTCCCGTGTAATAGGGGGCGAGTCTATTACTAAATCCAACTCGGAGCTGCTACTGAGAATTATATATAAAAATCTAATAACAATAAAACCAGGACCTCTAGCATAGCTGTTGCGCCTCGGTCCGCTTGTCTAATGAGGCAGTTGGTTATTGCTACATTTGCTTATGAATTGCAATGCTATAAAAAATGCTGTCAAAATTTCAGAAGCGGAAAATCTGTTTTTTTTTTTGTCCTTCCGTCTTGTAACTAAAAAGTAGTAAAAAAAATACCAGTGTACCTAGTTGCCTAGTGTCCTAGACAAACCATAATAATATAAATGCGATTGTAACACTGTTTGTTATATTTTCACGCTAAACTGTTGAACCAATTTTGTTATAAAGATAGGTTGGCCCTTGGAAGACATAGGCTACCTTTTGTCCTAAAAAGTCCTTTGGGATGCGAGTGATTTTTTTATTACCTTCTTTTGTGACTAACGCAGGATTTTCAATCCTAGAATTCTTCATACAACGTTGGCAAAAAGCAGTCGAAATCATCTCATCAACGTCTCCTAGGCCGACCTCGTCGACTAATAGCTGCTAGTAGTATTTTATTATAAAAATAAACAAAATTATATAAGACTAGCGACTCGGCCGCGGTTTCATCCGCGTTGCCCCATTCCTAAGAGTCGTAGCGTAATGTTAAATAGCTTAAAACCTTCCTCTTGAATAACTATCTATTATAAAAAAACCGCTTCAAAATCCGTTGCGTAGTTTTAAAGATTTAAGTATACATAGGGACGGACAGACAGCGACAGCCACTTTGTTTTACTATGTAGTGATATTAAAGTAAAGGGAATACTTTGTGCAATCATCCTTAATTGTGACGTCACTATCAACCTTTAGCAGTTCACACAGTATGATAATTAACGAAGGGCGTTTCCAGTAACCCTTAATAATATAGCGTACCTATACATACTTGTGAAGAAAATCTATTTCTGTAATTTTTTTAAAGGAGGTTTAAGATCATTTTAAAAACATAGTTTTTAGTTTATTGTTTATGATTAAAAAAGAGATTTGAGTTATATTGAGATTGTCACACGGGTTTTTATAACGAGAAATAAATTTCTAATAATAACCGTCGGCGGACCGATTTTCTCTGACAAACGTAATACCGAAATAAATCGTAATTAAAACTCAATTTAATCAAATTCTGTTATTATTCGGATTTCTAGGTTTCTACTCTACCATTTCGTCCCAAAAATGCAATTTTTATAAATTTACCAAGTTTGGAACGATTTTCCGGTCATTTATTTTCAGTGAAGTAGTAGCTGACGAAATAGGATCGTAGTAACCTAGATTAACAGTATCTAAATCCGAATAATAACATAATTTGATTGAATATTGTCTGGATTGCGATTTATTTCGGTATTAAGTTTTTGGGGGCAATTCACGCTCCGACGGACGTTTAAAATGTCGTTTTAAATGTTTGATACTAAATTCTTCTGAAAGAATAATTTTGAGTGACACTTTTGAAACTTAAAAATTAACTTAAACCTCTTTTATAAAAATTAAAGAAATAAATTTTCTTTACTTAATAAAAAGAAATATTACCACCAAAAATAAAAATATAATAAAAAATAATAAACGGTTACGTATATAAAAGAAACGCTGTACATGCGCAGTTTGCGCGATGTTGCCGGTCTGGCCAGCGTACATACGCTAGGTATGTACGTTCGCACCACTATTTTCAGTTATAACAGGATGTTTAAAAATGTCTGGATTTTCTTACCTTTTTTACATGGTTATATTTTTATTTCAATCTTTTATTGACGTAGATCAACGGGGAATCTTTTTAGGGAATACCCTCTGTTACTTAACTTATTGTATACTGCGCAGTATAGTACGGTCGAAATAATGACGTCTGTAGTTGTCCGCAAGTGGTTTTGCAGTAGTAAATTTTGATATAAAACTCGGTATAAAGACAATGAGGGCTACCGTTTTTGAGCTCACCAGATGTCGCCCCTGGCGCGTAGGCTCCTTTAAAGTTTGTTATATTAGATACGCGCACAAATGAATAGGTACATGAAATCATATGTAATGTCTTTAAATCGTACTGTAAAAATATTTAGCATGTAGTCCCGTTCTATTCAACATCATCATATCAGCCTAATGCCGTCCACTGCTGTACGTAGGCCTCCCCCAAAGAGCGGCAACATTCCCGGTAGTCCCGTTTCGTCTGGAAAAAATGGAGGACATAAGTTTCCGAAAGATAAAACTTGACATTGCGGGGACCTCACTCTACACTAGCGCCTCTAGCGGCGAATTCACACGCGGTAGCCCTCATTTGGGTCGTAAACATTATGCATTCGTGATTAAGGTCCTTATTGATTTCAATATTTTTGCACAAAACCACAAGAGATTTTGTTTACGCGTGCGCAGCTTTCGTATCGCCTGATGTTGCGATACTGCGATCTACAATGAAGCGTGAGTTACGAGTTATTTCAACCATACTGTAATAATAATAATTAGGCTAGTAATATTTAAAGTAATATATCTTTAACAAATTGGTTGTACATGATATAGTTAATCTTGGTTTTTATGGAAAGGTTAAATTTGTATTTATTGATTCGAGCGTTATAGTTGTTTAGTTTATATTAACAGAATTAATTGTAACTACCATGAAATATACTAAAACTATTTATGAATTAAATTTGTTGTTTCATTGCAATTATTTTATAATCACACATTTAAAAATACACTATTCCGCGAAGCATAAGGCAAAGATGTAACTTATACATACCCAGTACACCCATAATTCTCAAAAAAACTGTATTACGCTAACAAATATACAATTAATTGGTGCTGGGTTACTAACAAACAATAACACATCGTTTTCTTTGTAGGTGCTCAAGAAAAATCTAAAGAAACTACTAATAAAAAAAATACATCTAAAAGGAAGAGTAATAAAAAAGATAGCAACACTGATAAATCTTTGGAAGTCACTGAAAGTGATGCACCAAAAAGAAAAAAAGGTAAAGGAGTACTCACTGAAATAGGCAAAGCGAGAATCAAAATGGCAGAGACTATGAAAAAACACCTAGCAAATTTGAAAGAGCTTCTGTTATGTACGAACTCCACGCCATTTCTTGGAAAGAGTTACATGGGATATACTTGTTGCTACTGCAATTCCCAATACCCGAATCCGGCAGATTTGAAAACACACAATCAAGATATCCACAAAGGCCAACACAATCCTGTCATGTCAGCCCATAGAAGCAGAACAGATGAATACTGTGTTAAATTAGATATAACAGACTTACGCTGTAAACTCTGCGATAGTGATTTAGAATCACTAGAAGATGCTCTAAATCATTTGGAGTCGGAACACAGCAAAATTATTTTTACAGACATTAATAATCAGCTCCTTCCATTTAAATTTTCCAACAGTGATACGGTCAAGTGTTGTATGTGTCCCAGCGTGTTCGATAAATTCAAGAGCTTACAAGAACACATGCACACACATTATCGCAACTTCATATGTGAAGAATGCGATATGGGATTTGTGACCTACGGCTGCCTCAAAAGGCATTCCACTACGCACAAAATAGGCGAATTCAGATGCCCCGTTTGCCCTAAAACTTACGATACTTACCGCAAAATGAAATCCCATGAAAATACTGTTCATGTGATAAAATACATGGCTTATAAGTGTGGTTACTGTAATAAGAAGTTTAACTCGCACCAGAAGAAAGAAGAACATGTTGCAGATGTCCATAGCGGTCGAGCCATGGAGTTTAAATGCCTTGCGTGTGACAAAACATTTACTTACAAACGAGCTTTAACTATCCACACTAAACGGGACCATTTAATGGAACGAACACACGAATGTAACCAATGTGAAAAGAAATTTTTCAGCCCAAACCTGCTCAGATTGCACAAAATCTCACATACTGGGGCTAAGGAATTTGAATGCTACATTTGCTCTAAGACTTATTCAAGGCAGAACACATTGGTGCAACATGTTAAGACACACAGTGGCGTCAAGAGATTTCAATGTGACCATTGCGGACTTAAGTTTACACAGAAATGTAGTCTGAAGGATCACGTGCAACAAATCCACGCGATTCCATTTCATTTACAATATATTGCTTCCAATTGAACATCTGTACCATATTTGTCACAAGATAACACATGTGACATGTGAACACTATGAACACCATGTGAACACTATGAACACCTTGAACACTATGAACACCTTGAACACTATGAACACCTTGAACACTATGAACACATGTGAACACTGTGAACACATGTGAATACATGGACACGTAATATGTGTTGACTATAAAAGCGACAATGATTTTCTGAGTTTTTTCGGTGTTTATTCTTAGAGGTCATCAGTTAGGAAATGCCAGTGCCATCTAGTTAAAAAAATATAAAACATTGACTTGAAAGAGTCCATAAAAGATCTATTTTCATAAATAAACATAGGTAATTTATGATACACTCACATTTGAGTAGGTACGTACAGTATTCCTATTGTTAGGCAGAGATGTACTATAAGTACGTTGACAGCATGAATGAGAAACGATTAAAAATAATAATTTATAAAGTGAGTGTCTGCGGCAGTTTTAATTTATTTACTTAATTCAGGCTACAAGGCCCATATCATATAAAATACTATAATACAATATAACTTAAACTAATAAAAATACCTTAAATATACACCGTGACATTTAAATTGTTTTAGACCCGAAAGGACGGTATTTTGTCGAGTTCAGTGTACACAAATGTATGGAACAGCTGTTTTTTTTTCGTGATTTCAGAGTTGGTTCCATAGTAAATGATGAGTATAATACTGTCCTTTCGGCTCTAAAACGATTTTAATGTCACAGTGTATACACAATAAAAAACAAACACTAATTCACACGAAGAGTCGGCGTCATGTGTCGTTTTTATGGGATAGGGGGACAAACGAGCAGACGGATTGCCTGATGGTAAGCGATTACCGCCGCTCATGGATACTCGCAACACCAGAGTAGTTACAAGTGCGTTGCCCGCCTTTTAAAAAGGGGACTGGGCCTCCGGTAACCTCACTCGCTCGGCGAAACACAACGTAAGCGTTGTTGGACGCCGGTTTTCTGTGATGCCGTGGTATCACTCCTGTCGAGCCCATTCGTGCCGAAGCATGGCTCTACCACGTTAAACTCTCTCTCTCTCATGAAGGTCGACACTCTCACCACAAAAGAATGGCAGTGGCGGGAATGGTCGTTCTAGAGAGACATACGCTTATCTTTTTGGAAAAGTCCTTCAAAAAGGTCATGTATTGCGTAGTATTCAAAACCAGCGCGTGTTTGATTAGATACAAGTATGAATGTGGAAAAAGCAAAATGGGTATGCAAGTGGCGGTGTTGTAGTTTCCGTCTACCCGTGTGGAAGAAGGCGTGAGTGTGTGTGTTTATTGTGAAATAATAGTTTGTTTAGAGAATCCAGTTCTATGGATATCTTTTGAACATATCTACTTTAGTGTGATCGTACTTCTTCAATTTATTAATATTTATGCTGTAAATAGCATAATAATTATAACTGTAACTATAATTCTGTAATTGGTGTGCATACAATCAATAAATGTCATCGTTATGTCGAGACTTTCATTTTGTTTTTTACCATAATTATTGCCCACTACTGAGCATGGATTAGGGTTGTTTTCCACTAGCTCTAAGTTCGTAGTTCACCTTGCCCCCTCGAAATTAAAATGAAGTTTTTACTTACTCTGTCCTAAACTCGAGTCCGCAGAAGTGAATTTCTGACTACGGTCTTGCACAAAACCACTTAAAACTTTATAAGGAACTAGTGGACCCAGCAGACGTTGTCCTGCCCTGAAAATAACCCAAAACTCGATTGCAGCGCCACCTACCGGGTCCAATTGTGAATCTAAACCATTCCCAGATCCCCTTGAACACACACAAAAAATTTCATCAACATCGGTCCAGTCGTTTGAGAGAAGTTCAGTCACATACACACTCACAGAAGAATTATATATATATATAAAGATTGACCTGCTTCATTTTCTGAGGTTATAAAATTTTGTAAGAGAATGATATTTCGCTTCTTTATTTTAAGAAAATGACCAAATATAAAACAAAAGAATATATTAAGTATTTTTGTTAATTTAGGACAAAATTTTATGTTCTTTCTCAGTAATAAAGGCTATTTTATTTATTCATTATCACCAAAGAACACGTAAGAAATGAAAAAGAAAAGAAACAAGACCCGGTTTTCTGGGTAATCATTTTAAGGTTACGGGACAATATTTTCGGATATTTTAATTAATAATTTAATAAGGAATGCGAAAAGAAAGTTACAATTACCTACGAATTGCGATAGTATTAATATAGGTATTTTGTGCATAACTTGGACAAAATGAAATCTTATACAGAAGAAATACCCAGAATAACCTTATAATTTTCTTTGTAGGTGACAACAATAATAAGAAACAAAATGAACCAAAAAATAGTGACACAACACCAAAGGAACGTATCCAATATCCGAATCGTAACGCTAAAGCTAGACAGAAAATACGAGAAGAACTGCTTAAGCATCAGAATAATATCCAAGAAATACTCATGTGTACCAATGCAACTCCTATACGCCGAGAGAAAGACGTTGCCTACGCATGCTGCTACTGTGAAGACCAGTTTCACAACCCAGCAGACCTTAAGAAACATTGCCTAGATATACACGATGATCAAAAAAACCCATTAATTGTACACCGACAAAGGAGTAGGAGAACCGAATTCTGCATCAAATTAGACATCACAGGCTTACAATGTAAGCTCTGCAATTCAAATATAGAGTCTTTAGAGAAGTTGCTAGACCACCTCCAGGGAGAGCATAACAAAAATATATTTACTGACATTAAAAACCAGATTCTGCCATTCAAGTTTGGAGGTGAAGATTTATCGTGCTGCATCTGTTCCAACGTCTTCGAGAAATTCCGAAAATTACAGGAACATATGCATACTCATTATAGGAACTTTATCTGCGAAGAATGCGATCTTGGTTTCGTTAACAAAGGCTGTCTTATAAGTCACTCGGCGAAACACAAACTGGGGACTTTCAAATGCAACTATTGCCCGAAAATTTTTGATACAATACGCAAGCAAAAGTCGCACGAAAAATCTGTACATATATTCGTTAATTTGATAAGCAAATGCGGGTATTGTAACGAAAGGTTTATGAATAATCAGCATAAAGGATAAACATTTGGCGAAAGTCCACGGGATTCAATTACAAACGATCAAATGCAGAGCTTGCGATAAAACTTTCGAAAACAAACGAGCTTTGACAACTCACACAAGACGAGACCATTTAATGGAAAGGAAGCATACGTGTACCGAATGCGATAAAAAATTCTTCTCGGCTAGTTCGTTAAAGATGCATTTGGTAAAGCATTCTGGAGTGAAGGAGTTCAAATGTGATGTCTGCTTGAAGAATTATGGAAGGAAAAAGACACTTATTGAACATATGAGGATACATTTGGATGATAGAAGGTTTAAGTGCGAGCATTGTGGGCAGGCGTTTGTCCAAAAGTGTAGCTGGAAGGGACACATGAGGAATAGACATGGGGAATACGTTTGAGAATTTAGCAAATAGTACAGGGGCCGTATTATGACATGTTAACGCCATCATTTTTAGGTTGTGAGAAAGAGATGCTGCTATACATATTAAATAGCCTCATCTCTTTCTTACAACCTAAAAATTATGGGTTAACATGTCATAATACGGCCCCAGGTCATTATTGTCTCGTTGTTATAGCATTGGAATGTTTATTTTATGTTACTATTTTATTATAGCTAGCAATACCTACAGTTTGTTAATGTTTTTATTGAAACATATTTGGCGCGAAATTTTTGTGTACCTTTAGAAATATCAAATAAATTTCCCTGAAAACACCAATATTATTTTAATTTTTGTAATAACCGTTTGGTCCTGACTATGATTTTCTCTTGTTTCGTGTGTTTAACGTCAAAGTTAATCCCTAAGGGACGATCAAGCATAATTGAAAAACATTACAAAAATATAAACTTCCGTCAAGCATTACTGCACGTAGTTTGCTTGCCAAGCATGTCGAGGATCGTATGATGACTGAACCATCTTATAGACAACAATGAACCCTATAACAATAACCCTCACCTCCACGCAGTCAGTAGAATATTTCAAGGTTTTCTAATTAATTCTCCGATATTAAAATATTACTGTAAAGTCAATCATTTAGTTAATGAAATAGTAAGGTCATTTTCTTTTGCATCATCGTCATCAACACTATAAGTATAATGAGGCCTAAGAGTGTAAAAAACTATCACGTCAACTAAATGAAACGTATTTCTCCAATAACCATAAAATTTTCTTTATAGGTGTGCAAGATAATGTGACAAGTGACAAAAGTGTAGAGACAGCAGTTTTAGTGATAGTGGAACCCCAGAAGGATGGTGTCCCCAGAAAAATGGATAATTCAACTAGAAAGGCATTGCAAGAGGAATTAGAGAAACACAAACACAACCTGCAAGTTATCCTTAATAGTTCAGACGCTACACCAATCTTACGCCGCGGTGGAATAGGTTATATGTGCAGTTACTGTTTCAAAGAATTCCCAGAACCTGCCGATCTGAAGGACCACACATTATCCGAACATAGTTCTAAATCGGACCCCACTCTTGGATATAGAAAAAGTGCTCCGATGTCCGACTACTGTGTCAGACTAGACATCACCAACCTCAATTGCATCTTATGTTGTACGGAAATAGATTCTCTGGAGAATCTAATAGGCCATCTTAAAGAGGAACACAATAAAACCTTTCATACAGATATCAAAAATCATATAATACCTTTCAAATTTGAAACAGACGAGCTCACCTGTTGTCTTTGCTTCAACGCTTTCGATAAATTTAAACAGCTCCAAGAGCATATGCATAAACATTTCCGGAACTTTGTCTGTGACGTCTGTAGCGCTGGTTTTGTCAACCAAGGTTGCTTGACCCGCCACGCCAAGATACATTTAAAAGGCACCTTCCCTTGCCAATACTGCAACAAAGTCTTTGACACTTACGTAAAGAAAGTTTCTCATGAAAGATGCAAACACACTCATACAAACGTCTTGAACAGATGCGGTTACTGCAACGAAGGCTTTCGAGATCACTATTACAAGGAATTACATATGATTCAAGTACATGGGGTAGAAAAAAAAGTATATGAATGCAACGCTTGTGATAAAAGCTATTCTTCGCGGAAGAAATTACGAGTTCATGTTAAAAGGGACCATTTGCTTGAGAGACGACACAAATGTGGTCAATGCGAGATGAGCTTTTTCTCAACGTACGATGTTAAAAAACATATGATCAAACACACCGGCGAGAAGGAATTTCAATGCGTGGTTTGTCTCAAATGCTTTGGTAGGCGATCAACTTTAACCAATCATATGAGAATTCATAACAATGATAGAAGGTTTAAATGTGAAATTTGTGGAATGTCCTTCGTGCAAAAATGTACCTGGCGAGGTCACATGAACGCAAAACATGAAATTTCTGTTTAAAATTCATTGTTTTAATCTGTTCTATATTGTTTAGCAATAAACGATAGGTTAATATTTTCTTGTTCTTTATTTTGTAATTCTATTCTTTCTTGTCAATTCTTCTCCGATGAATTTATTTGGATACATATCATCATGCTTGTTTTCGCCGAGGGATTAGGCAGATAATGTACACCCAGAATTCGCCGATATGTTTAGGCGGTCAGCTTATTGCGAGTACCCGCGAACGAATCCAAACTTCGTGCTTGTACTGAGAATTTCATAGAAAAAACACTACTAGACTCCGGAATCGAACGCAAAACCTCCAGCGTAACAGTTGCGCTCAGAACCACTAAATTAATGAGGAGTTATTTAAAGGGAATTAACGATAAATTTTAATAAAATAAAATGACGATCTCATTCGTCAAATATATACCTACTAGCAGTTGCTTGCAGTTTCACACGCTTTCCAAAATGAGTTGTTGTGACAAAAGGTAGCCTATGTCTTACCTCAGATGTGATCTATACTCTAGCCAAAATATTATCGGATTATGTTCAGTTATTTACGTGTGAAAAGGTAACAGACAAACAAACTTTCGCAATATCAATAATCACATAAAACATACCATCAGGCCTGTATTCCCCTAAGGTTAGGCAGAGGCGTACTAATGTACACCCACAGTACGCCGGTATGTTTAGGTCCCATGTAATAGGGGACGAGCCTATTGCTATTAACCAGGCACAAATCCAGACTCCGAGCTGCTACTGAGAATTTCATAGAAAAACCCAATAACACTGCTCGATCTGATCGAACCCAGGACCTCTAACGTAGCAGTCGCGCTTGGGACCACTAGACTAATGAGGCAGTCTATAGTATTAATATCAACATTAGTATGGATTAATCATGTCTCAAATATTATTCCAAAAATACGGCCCGTGGATCTAAATATTTGACAGAAATAATTGATAAATGATCTGAGAAACATAATTGTTCAAAAATTATTTTACATACCTAAGGTTATTTCTACTCTGCGTAATATCTTAAAACGGTGAGCAATAAATAGTACCTACCTACCTATTATAAAAAATAAAATTATATAGAATGAAAAAGGTAACAGCAACTGGATATCTTATCTTATAATAAATAAACACTCACAAGAAAGCTAACATGAGTCCGGCGGGCCGAATTTCTCTTACAAACGTAATTCCGAAATAATTCGTAATTCAAACACAATTTAATCAAATTGTGTTATTATTCGGATACCAATACCGTTAATCTAGGTTCCTACGTTACCATTTTGTCCAAAATATTTCACTGGAAATAAATGTAATTTTTGATAAAATTACCAAATTTGGAACGATTTTCCAATTTATTATTTCCAGTGAAGTAGTAGTAGACGAAAAAGTAAATTAACGGTATGCAAAGCCGAATAATGAACCAATTTAATAGAATATTGTCGGGATTACGATTTATTTCGGTATTACGTTTTTGTGGGCAATTCAAGCTCCGCCGGACCCTTAAGTAAGTAAAATTTAAAATAACCTAACAATTTTCTTTATAGATGACGAAGAAAGAGAAGCAATGGCAACGGAAATCAAAATAGAGCCTATTACAGAGCCAGAACCTGTTAAACAAGAAATAAAAAACGTTGACCAAATTATAAAAATAAATTTACAGGGAAAAGTAAAACGGTCCAGCAAACTAGATAAGCATTTACACAATCTAAAAATTATTCTAGAATGCACTAATGCTACCTCTATACTCCGTCACGGCGATAAAGGATATCTATGCTGCTACTGTACTGAGGAATTCCTGGATCCAATGAATTTGAAGATGCATACTTTGACGAACCACGCCAACGAAGAAAATCACATCGGAAATATTCGAACGACCGGACTGTCATCGTTTTTGGTGAAACTAGACATAACCAACCTAAAATGCATGGTTTGCAGTGGCAACATTAATTCTTTAGAAGAATTACTGACACATCTCAAAGAAATACATAAAAAGGAGATTCATACAGATATAGAAAATCATATTTTTCCTTTCAAATTTAATACTGAACAACTAACTTGCTGTATGTGTCCTAACAACGTAGTTTTCGACACATTCAGGGCGTTACATGAGCATATGCATAAACATTATAGAAATTATATTTGTGATGAATGTGATACAGGGTTCATCTACCAATTAGGATTAACAAGACATACGGTCATTCATAAAAAAGGAGCATTTGCATGTAGTTACTGCCCCAGAATATTAGAGAACGTGTTTCAAAAAAGAAACCACGAAAGACGCAGTCACACTCACACGGATAAGATGAACAAATGCCAGTATTGCAATGAAGGTTTCAAGGATTATGCCCTTAAAGAGATTCATTTGTCCAAAGTACATGGTGTTAGTCCTCGTACTTTCAAATGTACTGCATGCGATAAAGTTTACCCAACACAGAGACTCCTGAAAGTCCACGTAAGAGCCTTCCACTTAATGGAGAAGAAGAATGAATGTCCGGAATGCGACAAGGCATTTTTCAGAGCAGGCGATCTTAGGAAACACATGCTGGTACATACTGGAGTGAAAAACTTTAAATGTCAAGTTTGCTTGAAGTGTTACGCGAAGAAATCTACGTTAAATCAACATATGAGAATTCATAACAATGATCGGAGATTTAAATGTGAAATTTGCGGTCAGGCGTTCGTGCAACGATCTAGTTATACTTGGCATATGAGGGCTAAACACGCCGATGTTGATTTGGCAAACAAGTAATACTGACAAACGGTTTTACTGAGTTCCGTAGTCTGTGCGCCAGATAGGGTCATCAAATGTACTGTTAGAGAAATATATAGAAGGAAATAATACTATAAATATTTCATTTGGATGTTATGTTTTGCAAAACGTAACTTACAACAAACAAATCCCTCGCAAATTCCATGAAACACTATACTTTTTTTAAATTTTTAGGTATTATGTTTTTAATGCTTTTTTTTTAATTAGCCTGTATTATCCGAGTCCTAGGCAAAGGCCAAATAAATTAATTTAAGGCTTATTCTGAAAAAATACTAAAAGTAATCGTGCCAAAAATATGTTGGTAATCCATAAGACAGAGCCTTAAATGGTATTTAAAATGCGTGCTCCATCTTACGCCAGGTTTGCGCAATTTTTTTAAGCTTACTAGCAATGTGGATCGCACATTACTAGTATTCTCGTTAACCCCTCGTGCTAAGCTAAGTGCTTGTGTTACGAGTGGGTTCAGGCCGGTAGTGCAATGGGTGGGTTTCGCACCGGTAACTATATGATCGCTAGTCCGACGGCCTAGCCATTAGGCTACCGTTTTTTTTTTTCAATTTAATTAAAATCGGTTCACAATATGGAAGTTTAACATTTTAATTGTAACTATACAATAATATAGTGGATTGTTAGTTTATTCGTGTAAATAAGTGAAACATACATACATAAATCCTTTCTTCATTTTAAATACGATTCGTCATTCATGGACACACAAAAACGCGCGCGCGCACTCACTCACACATGCATGCAAAAGGACTCACTCATGCACATGTAAATAATTTAAAATAATACCATATTTTTTTAAAGTATCATATTGTTATGGAAAACTCACGAATGATAGAATATTATGTTAAATGTTTCAAAGAATCATTTGTTCTTTACGATACTATTAAATTAAATGTATTTGCTCTTTATAAATGCAGGGGTAATTGGGTACCTCGTATGTTATATAAAATTATGTACAAAGATGTAACTCCTACAGGAGAAGAATTTTTTTATATGTTATTTTCATTTAATATCATAGTTGTTAAGATCTGAATGTGTAGTTTACAAGAAATAAACATAGAATCATTATACTGTTTTATTTTTAACCAACTTCAAACAACCAGCCAACTGCGAGTGCGCTCACCGAGTCTTCCGTACTTAGGTACTTACACTAATATATCATTAATATTATCTACTGAAGTTCATAAACTATGAAAGCACCGAATGTCGTCACTCCCTTTTTAACTTTCTACCTTTACAGCGTACTCAATAACTCACTTTTCTCCTGCAAGTTATTGCCAAATATGATTTGACATGCATGATAGATACTACAACTGTTCGTTTTAACACTTTTTCGTCCGTGTGCGTGTAGTTTGGATCTGTTAACTGTATGTTTATGAAGTTCCTGACGACACAGGGGATGTCCCTAGTCTTTGGGAACTGTTCTTTAAATAATTAAAAATACCTAATAATAGATCAATTCATATTTTATAGTAGACAATAGACCTTTGATGTCGGGGTTCTGAATTTTTGAAAGCTGTGTCGTAAATGTTACTTGTGCGATGCAGGATTTGTTTCATCAAGTTCTTATGTATCGCAATAGATGTCGCTACGTTACCTTAGAAACATTAAATAACCAGTTTCAACAGGTTTTAGTGTAAAATTTATTACAAAAGCTGCGTTAAATTTATATTATCTAATTATGAACCTATTATCTTAACCTTTAACTATCATTTGAATGATTTATACTTTTCTTTGTAGGTGGTCGAAGTAATAGTGACGTCAAAAAAGAAATTAAAGATAAAGTAGACGATATAGATTTTCAAACTGAAAAGGAACATAAAATAGCACCAAGGACCGAACTTTTAAAACATCGGAGTAATATTAAAGAAGTTCTAATACACTCTAATGCAACACCTATCAGGCGGTATGGAGGGATTGGCTACACTTGCTGTTTTTGCGAAGACCAGTTCGAAAAGCCTGAAGATTTAAAAAAGCATACCCTAGATATTCACCACGATGTATCTGAAGCGAATTTCATGAAATCTATGAACATGTCCGAATACGTCGTCAAATTAGACATAACTGGATTGAAATGCAAACTATGCAACAGTGATATGGTATCACTAAATGTCTTTATTGATCATCTACAAAACGCTCACGAAATAAAAATCGACAAGGATCATATCAGCCATATCTTCCCTTTTAAATTCGGCACCGATTTACTCCAATGCATCATCTGCTCCAATTCTTTCAGCAAATTTAGAACGCTGGTCAACCACATGCATAAACATTTCAGGAATTACATATGCACCATTTGCAATTCGGGTTTCGTAAACAGAAACGCATTAACACAGCATTCCGTAAACCACAAGACTGGAGATTTTGTGTGCGATTTTTGTCCTAAAGTATTCACGACTCTAGTGAAAAAACGTACTCATGAAAGAAGTAGGCATAAGCATGTAGATGCAGTTAATAAATGTGGATACTGTAAAGAATCTTTTAAGGATTATAGGAAGAAAGAAGCACACGTAGCCGATGCACATGGAATTGTATCACTAACACCTATTTGCCAGGCCTGTAACAAAGTTTTTAAGACTAGAAGAATGCTTAGCATTCATATCAAGAGAGACCACTTAATGGAAAGATCTCACAAGTGTACAGAGTGTGAAATGAAGTTTTATTCCACTACTGGGTTGAAAAACCATATGGTTAAGCATACCGGCTCCAAGGAGTACCAATGCTCGGTCTGCCTGAAGGCTTATGGGAGAAAGAAGACATTAAATGCTCACATGCGCATACATGAAGACCAGAAAAGATACTCGTGTCAGCATTGTAAACAGGACTTCGTGCAAAAGTGCACTTGGAAAGGTCACATGAGATCCAAACATGGAGAAATTGTGTAAAAATGTTGATCTAAATTTTTGTAATACAAACTTTGAAAATGATGATGAGTAAACCTTACTTCGTACAAAGGTGCACTTGGAAAGGTCATCTGAGATCCAAAGATGGACAATGTTGATCTTAATTTTTGTAATAAAATCTTTGAAAATGATGATGATTTTCTTCTCAATAGTTAATGCTTAAGTAAATATATTTGGTAGCCAGCAGGTCCATCCGCACTCAAGTTCTTATACCACATTAAGGAATATGCATATGATTCATGATTCAAATAGGTACCAGACAAATATTTTCATTTATAATCTTTATTGCTATAGAATAATGTCCATGCCATATTTTTTTTTACGAAATCTCCTTTTCAGCAAGATTTTAATGAATAAAAAGTGCGCGGAAAATTTAATAGATGATGAACGGAACTAAGGTCAAACTACTCGTTGTGACGTCACCGTACACATTTAGGTTTGTAATTACGAGATATAAAATTGATTTCAGACCTCTCCCATGTTAGAATTAGAAAACTTAAAAATATTTATTAGATATCAATAAATTTTAAAAATGATACAATACTGACTGTTTTTACGGAAACACGCGCCCAAGATGGCAGCATTTAAATCTCCGGAATCTGATTGTAGTTTTGAATATTTATTTTTATATATCTTTTTGTGATTTTTTTGCATTTTCCATGCTAAGATTATTAAGTTATTTTTTTAGTAAAGGAAAAAATTCAATCGCGGGCAGGATTCGAACCTGCGTCTTCTGGTTTGATATACCAGACGCTCTGACCGCTACGCCACCGCGAACCCTACCCGCATGATTGAAATTTTGCCTTCACATTCTGTATTTACGTCTTAAGGTGACGTTTGGTGACATCTATGAGAGGCAGAGAGAAGTTACCTAATTCAAAACATTATATTATGTAATATGTTTGTCAAAGAAATATTTTTACGGTGCTTTATTAATGTTAACAATTGATCAAAAATATTAAAAAATCTAATGAGTAGTTTTTGAACTAGGATCGAACATCCATACGATACATACATACATAGACTGTTAAACTCATTACCCTACCTTTTTTCGTAGTCGGGTAAAAATGACATTCCCTATTTCATAAATTTGAACAGTGTTGAAAGACTGGTTTACATTCATGACTCATATTAAGGTCTAGTTGAAAACAAGCGCCAGGCGGCTCACTTGTAATATTACACATTTACTTACCTACTTTACCCAAATCGCTTGTTCCTTCGACCTATCTAGTAGACTTTTGGAAACTTTACGTGGGAGAGCCATGCTTCGGCACGAATGGGCCGGCTCGACTGGAGTGATACCACGGCCTCACAGAAATCCGGCGTTAAACAACGCTTACGTTGTGTTTCGCCCAGTGAGTGAGGTTACCGGAGGCTCAATCCCCTTTTAAAAGGTCGGCAACGTACTCGTGGCTTCTCTGGTGTTGCGGGTGTCTATGGGTGGCGGTAATCGCTTACCATCAGGCGATCCGTCTGCTCGTTTGCTCTCCTATCCCATAAAAAAAAAACAATCTTGGATAGTCCGCCATCAAGGCATGTGGCATGGTGTGGTGTTATATTGGACTTGTACCAACTAAAAACCGTAAGGCTATGGGACTACAGATTCATCGCGACTATCCTGAAAGGCTGTGCCCGTCCCTCCGAAACCTGCCTTGGTTCCTATTCGGATGCGCCAACGCCGCCAACTGTTCATTAGACTCTGACGCATCCAAGTATAGTTTTCTCTGCCAAACTGAAATCTTAGTAGTTAATCCTTACTTTCTTACTAATATTATAAACGTGAAAGTTTGTAAGTATAGATGTGTGGATGTTTGTTACTCTTTCACGCCAGAACGGCTGAACGGAACTGGATAAAAAATGTATGGGAACAGCTGTTTTTTTTTCGTGATTTCAGGGTTGGTTCCATAGTAAAAGTTATTCCTAGTGATGAGTATAATACCGTCCTTTCGGCATTAAAACGACTTAAATGTGACGGTGTATAAGTACCTACCTCCAAATTGAGCGGAGGTATATTTTTTTATTACTTAGGTAAAGTTCACAATAAACACTACATAATTTAAAAGTGTGTTAATAATCTTATCTTATGCGCACTTAATTATTTGAAAGAACTTTAAAAAATCTAATAGAAGCCCACTGGTATCGGGAACAGGATCCAATATTATTATTACCTACATATGAAATGATATTTATTTCTGTAAATAGATCTCTCTCCGGAATGCTTTTACATGTCTTTTTTTTAAGTATTAGATGGTGTCGGCATTTCCTAGCTGACGACCTGTGAGAAGAAACACCGAAACAAACTCAGAGAATCATGGTCTCTTTTGAAGTCCAGAAATAATAGTAGATATAAGAATATTATCACGAACTCAACATCTGAACGGATTACTCTTGCTTTACCTTTTTTGCAGTAAATTTAGAACTAGGAGTCTCATCAACCGCTTAAACCATTATAACAAAGAGGACAATTTGTTCGTTTGAATAAACAGGGATTTAAATCAAAATTTAAATACACGAATTTAAAAAATATACCTACCTAGTTCTACTAAAAATCATGCGATCTTTCTAATGACCGTTCATTAATTAATGTAATCCCGTGATTACATAACGATGTTAATATATGTATGTACGCAGAACGATATAAAATTTATTTGTCACTAAAAGTAATACAAAAGGAATTAAATACAAATAATGCACTTAATAAAAATATATAAATTGATAGATTGATGACCCCCATGCTAGGAAATTCCTGTTATGGCGTCAAATTTGCGGGGGCGAGATAGTGTCTTTGTTGACAATTATTTAAAGATATGGAAATATATTTATTTGAAATCGCTCTCCTGAAAAAAGCCGTTTTTTGAGTTAATATCCTGTTTATCTAGATCGACGATTAATTTTTTACCGACCAAAATCGAGGAGGATTCCGAGCATCAAATAAAATAGTACTTTTCTTTATAGGTAACCTTCAAGGAGATACAGTCAAATGTAAAAGCGAAGAAAAAGAACCAGGTGATGTAAAATCCGAAAAAATCATACCACTGAAAATAATCACGCCACTAAATAAACCAGTAAGAGTAACCACACCGATAAACAAACCAGTAAAAATAATCACGCCTATGAAAAACCCAGTGAAATTAACCACGCCGCAACAACCACTCAACAAACCAGAAAAATTAACGACGTCACTGTCAAAACTGTCTCAACTTAACCTAAAAGTTAAGATCATAAAAAATCCGGAACTCAAGGTCGAAAAACTTGGTGAAATTAATAAACACAAAAATAATATTAAAGAAATAATGCTTTGGTCAAATGCTACTCCAATACAACGATGCGGAGATATGGGTTTTGTCTGTTGTTATTGCGATAACCAATACCCGAACCCTGCAGATCTCAAAACTCATACCTTGGAAGTCCACAAAAACGTTACTCAAGTGTACTTTATGAAGAAAATGAGTTTGCACGATTACTTAATCAAGGTGGATATAACTGGACTACATTGCAAGATATGTAATAAAGCTATGGACACAACAGAGGAATTAATGGAGCATTTAAAAGATGAACACAATAAATTGATATATACGGACATCAAAAACTATATCATTCCTTTCAAATTTACCGCAGGCGTTCTTGAATGTTTTATATGCAAAAACGTCTTCAGCAAATTCAAACTATTAGTCAGACATATGAGCATACATTATAGAAACTTTATATGTAAAGTTTGTGAAACTAGCTTCGTAAATGCATCCGGGCATAAGTACCATTCCATAACCCACCAAACTGGTGAGTTTCAATGTAAACTTTGCCCGCAGAAATTTGACACTCTTATTAAAAAGAGATTCCACGTAAGAAAAGAACACACACACAAAGATGGCCTGTATAAATGCGGGTATTGCACGGAAGCTTTTACAGATTACAGAAAAAAAGAAGCTCATTTGGCGTTGGAGCATCAAGTGAAGTTTGAGACTTCCAAATGTCAAGCGTGCGATAAAGTTTTTAAAAACAGAAACTATTTGAAGATCCACGTGAAACGGGATCATCTGATGGAAAGAAACCACAAATGCTTACAGTGTCATATGATGTTTTTCTCAGGACATGAATTGAAGCGACACATGTTAAAACATTCAGGCATTAAGGCCTTCAAATGTACCGTTTGTTTAAAGTCCTATTGTCGGAGAACAACTCTAAAGGAACATATGAGAATCCACGCCGACGATAGACGTTTTAAATGTGACATTTGCAGTCAAACTTTCGTTCAGAAATGCAGTTGGAGAAGCCATATGAAATCTAAGCATAGCGAAATTGTATAATTTAAACTTGTGCTTAATTAAAGAGTTCAATAGTGATAATAGTTTTATTTGATTTGTAACTGGGCTGTGTAGGTCCAATGGCAGTCACTTAGTGTAAAATACTGGTATTTAGAGACATCTGATCATGGACAAAGCGATCAAACGATCACTATATCATGTATGACGGCAGCTAATTATTTGTTACGTTTGTCATCAGTAAAAAATAAATAATGTTGGTTTGTCTTCGGTTTCGCCCATCCCTACCGAAGTCTTCGCGAAGATTTGAGTATACATAGAAAGGTAGTAGGCATAATACTATTGAAAAACATATCTTCGATTGAATACGTCTTTATGTGCACATTATTGTTTTAATCGAAGCATTGTCTTCGTATAAGTATTAAACATAAAAACTCAGTTGTAAATATACAATAATATAAAATTTCTCTTTGTAGGTCCCGGACGGGGAACTAGGATAATCAGAATAGAAAAACCGTCAAAGGCTACCGTTGAATTGAAGTTCGTCTCAAAATTAACATCGAGGGACTCAAATGTTTTAAAAGGATCGTTAACTGAAACTATGAAAAACAAACAGAACCTTAAAAACATATTACTTAATTCTAACGCCAACCCAATCAGGTGCAAAGATAGTCATGGATACGGCTGTTCTTTTTGTCCAAAACAGTTTCAAGACCCCACAGCATTAAAGAAACACTTCCTAGAAGAACACAATAACGACAAATTAATAAAATACATGTCAGGAAAGATGTTTGAACATGTCATCAAACTAGACATAACATATCTGAACTGCGCTCTCTGCGACAAAGACATCAGTAAATTAGACGATTTAGTTGTACATTTAAAGAATGAACACAAAAAACCAATGCATGTAGACGCTAAAAGTCAAATCGTGCCATTCAGATTCGACTCGTCACAGTTAAAATGCGTCATATGCTCCGTAGAATTCATTACTTTCAAACATTTGCAGGAACACATGAATTCACATTTCGGTAATTATATGTGCGAAATTTGTGGAGCAGGCTTCGTCACCGATAGGTTACGATTGAATCACGTGAAGAGACATGACAGCGGAGAATTCAAATGCGATCAATGCGGCAAAACATTCTCCAATGCTCAAAAAAGACGCGACCACAAGAAAAGAACACATTTAGGTCTTAGCAAAAGAAACAAATGTAGTTATTGCACTGAACGATTCGTCGATTACTGGAAGAAAGTTGATCATATGATCAAAGAGCACGGTATGCCTCCAGTGGTCCTGAAATGTTCTGCTTGTGAACGAACGTTTAACAACCAACGGTCTTTATCCCGGCATACCAAGAAAGACCATCTTTTAGAGCGTAGACATAAATGCAGTGAATGTGATATGAGATTCTTCGGTAAGAGCAGTTTGCAGAAGCATATGGCGAAGCATACAGGATTGAGACAGTTCCGGTGTGATGTCTGCTTGAAGGCGTATGGAAGGAAAAACACTTTAAGAGAGCATATGAGGATACATACAAACGATAGGAGATTCGCGTGCACTCATTGCGGGCAGGCATTCGTCCAGAAATGTAGTTGGCGGAGTCACATGCGTTCTAAACACGGGGAAGAAGTTTAGCTGATAATTATGCAGATTTTTAGTAGGTAGTTTTAATTTAAGGTCTTTCCAAAATAAATCCCCGGCTGACATGAACATTTTCATCGTAATGTATCTCTTGTATAAACCAAAATCAGTCATTAATTCGAATTAACATAATATAACACCATCACGCCTGTATTTCCCGAAGATTAGGCAAAAAACATACTAATTTTCAACCACAGTTCGGTATGTTTCGGTCCCAATAGGCGAGCTTATTGCCGTTAACCGGTCTCAAATTCCAAACTCCGAGTTGTTGAGAATTTCAGATAAAAACCCAATAACACTTTGCTTCACCACTAATGTTGCAGTCGCACTCTGGATCACCAGGCTATTCAGGCCACTTTCGATAAATATTGCTACTGATGTGCTATTATTCGAAATATGGATTAATTTCAGAGAAATTGATAAATATGGCCCTTTTAGTGCCCTGAGGCCCGTATTCGTCATTGTCGATTCTATTAATGATTACTTAAATGAAAGATGACGTATTACATGCGATTTAGTGAATTAGCAAAAACTTAATGTGTCTTTAAGTTATTTTTCCTTTACTAAAATAACTTTATAATCTTAGCATGGAAAATGCAAAAAAAAATCACAAAAAGATAGTTAATGTGTCTTTATTTCAAATAATCAAAATTAATCTGTTGACAATATCTATACAAATTACGACATCTAATCTATATAAGTAAAACTGAATCGCAAAATTTGTTGCTAAGCTCAAAACTCGAAGACAGCGGACGGATGCGGACCAATTCGGGTAATATTTTTTATTTATTCCTTGAACTCTGAGGTAGGTTTTTATGGAGAAAAATTGGAAAAATTGCACGGAAAATCGAAAAACCAGTACCTACCTACCAAAAAAAAATCCCAACAAAGTTGGCTTCAGCTAGTATACTTTATAATACACGAAAGATCGATCATTTTCATTTGATACGTGTAAGATCAATAAAATTGTTCATTCTAACGGAATTTGTAAGGGTGATTATTGACATTGTTAGTTCTGTCTGACTTATATTAAAGAGAAAGCATAGCCTACCTATCCTTTCTCTTTATTTAAAGGTATTTAAACATTATTTGTAAGTCTAAGTTGTTATTCATATTGATAAAACTAAGCTTATTTTTAAGCTTATTACATTTTTATTGTAACTGACTTATTTCAGTATACGTAGGTACATAATTTGTAAAACGTATACTTAGTTATGGTTGATAACATAACATTATCGCATATCGCATTGGGTGTAAACCTGTTAGGATGACGTTGATATTTAAATAAATAAATAAATTTTAAATATAAATAACATTTGCAGTCATTTAAATGTGGATTAGATATATATTATGATTATGTAACTTGCTGTGTTAGTGCTAGTTGATTTTACCAATGCGTTTAATACTCCCATCTTATGGTTTCTGATAAAGCGCTGGAATGGTTCTCTTCTTATCTTCGAGATCGTCAGCAGTCTGTCCACGTTAAGCAATCATCCTCAAATTGGTGTAACTACAGTAGTGTGTAGAGACTGGCGTCCCACAAGGCGGCATACTTCCCCTCTTCTATTTTCTATATTCATAAACTTAACTAGTAACAAACTTCAGTGCTCTTATCATCTTTATGCTGATGACTTGCAGCTATACTGTCAAGCCGGGATGGATAATTTATGTGATGCGATCAATGCAATAAATTGTGACTTAGTGACCATCAAAAAATGTTCTGACATTTTTGGGGTTGCGGTGAACCCTGGCAAATGCCAAGCCATCATCATAGGCAGTCAGCGGAATACACAATACTAAATTGGGTAGTATCCCTTACCCAAGTCATGTTTGATATGCCATCCCCATTAGTCTCAGTGTCAAAGATCTCGGTTTGCATATTGACACTACCCTAAGCTGGAGTAACCAAGTGGCAAGCGTTAGCCAGAAAGTTACGGGATCGCTACGTACTTTATACCGCCTGAAAAATCTACTTCCATCAAAGACCAAAGCAATGCTTGTACAGGCCCTAATTTTCCCTATAATCGACTATGATGATGTGTGCTACTTTGACCTGAATGCAGATCTACTCAATAAACTTGATCGCCTTCTTAGTAACTGCATTCGATTCGTCTTTAACCTTCGCAAATATGATCATGTGTCAGAGTATCGCTCGCTCCTTAAATGGCTGCCTATTCGGCAACGTAGACACATGAGGGCACTGACTACGATTTACCCTATACTTTTCTCTCCCAATACTCCTTCTTACTTAATATCTCACTTTCAGTATCTTTGGACCAACCATACTAAATATTTGCGATCTTCAAACAATCGCCTCCTTCAATGTCCCTCTCACCGCTCTGAATTTGTTCACTCAACATTCTTCGCCCAATCAATCTTGCTACGGAACGCTCTTCCATCTGAGATCAGGATGGCAAACAGTCGAATCTTCTTTAAATTCAAACTTCGGAAATACCTGCAAGCTTATAACCTTTGCAGATTCATCGTCTCGACTTTAACCTGTCTGTATATTTATATATATGTATGTATGTATGTTTAAGTAGGTATTTAATATCTTGTATAGAGTGTAAATTTATGTATCTATTTGTTTATGTATAATATGAATATATATTTATATACACATATATATATATGTATAGTCTGGCAATTTCTTTCAACTTTCTAGTGCATCTACTGTCGTTATTATATTTCTCTGCATCACCCTAAGGTTGTCTGGCAGAGAATGCCCAATGGCATTAAGACCGCCTTTGTACTAATGGTGCATAAAGTATATTAAAATAAAAAAATAAAAAAAATATGTAGATTATATATTGCATGCCTTGAAATGGAATATGGTGATATTTTTTTTCTTTTTTATTGTAAGAATATTTATATATTTAATGAGAACACTCATGTTCGCATATTAAATGACTTTGATTTGAATCGTAATTATGAATCACTAGCGACCCGCGCGCGGTTTCACCCGCGCTGCTCCGTTCCTAAGAGGCGTAGCGTGATGTTATATAGCCTATAAGCTTCCTCGATAAATGGACTATCCAAAACAAAAAGAATTTTCTAAATCGGTTCAGTAGATCCAGAGATTACCCCCTACAAACTCACCAACTCACAAACTTTACCTCTATAAGTTATTTTTTTTTTAGTAAAGGAAAAAATTCAATCTCTGGCAGGATTCGAACCTGCGTCTTCTGGTTTGATTTACCAGACGCTCTGATCTCTAAGCCACCGCGAACCCTACCCGCATGATTTAAATTTTGCCTTCACATTCTGAATTTACGTCATAAGGTGACGTTGGTGACATCTATTTACCTCTATAATATTAGGACCTAGGTATAAATGACCTTGTAATATTACTAGACCTATAGATTATATGATTCACCTCACAAAATTGCCGTTCTAGCTCAAAATGGCCTCATTAAACTGTCTGATTCTGAATAAATGTTTCTCTAAGAAAACTTAGCTGATGGCTTTTGTATGAAAGAGGAGTTTAGGCGGGAAAATGTAAAGTGCACTTTGTCGGTTTTATATTATTTTCTAAAACTTGTGTTTCCCCGAAGTTTAATGTGTAATTATAGTTGATAGTTAACCAATAGGTGTTCGTGAACGTGTGCGAGTGACTGAGTGAAAATCGTGACTTTTGTGTTCACTCCTAAACTCCATCGAAGCCTTAGTGAAGTTTCCACTGTTTTACTGGGGATAAAGTGATGTGTAAACTACAAAAAAGACGTGACCTAAAGGTCTAAGTTACCAGGTCAAAAAAATTCCTTAAAAAAAATTGTATGAAAGATCCAAAAAAAGAAATTAAATTAAAAAGTAGTCAAGCCTATATCTATAGTTCCATTAGATCCTAATTCTGCACATTGTATGTACCTATAAGTTTTAAACGACACTTATCCTCGTTTTCATTGTATTAAAATTAAAAATTATACAATATATTTTTTCATTTATTTTACACACAGAAATACCACAGTATAAATATGGAACAGTACGAAAACAAAGCCTATTTGATGAAATATTTACCTACGCTCCTTTGAAGCAATAGGGTTGTAAATATTTAATGTTATCGTATTGTTTTTTTTATTAAAACAGTTTTGTTATGTAGTGATCAATCAATCGAATTGAAATAACTAGTTTACAAATACACGGAATTCTTTATTATTGAGTTTTATTGTGTAAAAAATTTACAGTTTTTATAAATAAACTGTTGGGAAACAAATATGAAACCAATTTTGTTTATTTATTTGTAAATTAGTTCAGCTACATTGCAGTTACTACGCAATACGCTCGTGACATTTTTAAAAAGATCACGGAGAAACAATCCTGACCACTCGTCTTGACGCGGCGCTCAGTACTACTGACAGCTTCGCGAAAACCGCTTAGGGTTCTCGTCGATGCGCATGTTTGTGTGAGTACGCCGTTTCGAGCGTTTGTAGGTAGTTTCTGTACTGTTCTATATTTATACTGTTGAAAAACCAACTTTAACTAAAAATAAACCTCCTTCTGGCGAATCGGGTAGAAATATATCGATTTCGTCTTGACATAACATAACATACCATCTCGCCTGTATTCCCCGAAGGTTTAGGCAGAGGCGTACTAATGTACACCCAGAGTTCGCCGATATGTTTAGGTCCCATGTAATAAGGAGCCAGCATATTGCCATTAACCGGGCACAAATTCCATACTCTGAGCTGTTACTAAGAATTAACACAACACTTTGCTCTAGAATCGAACCCAGGACCTCTAGCGTAGCGATCTTGCTCAAGACCACTAATGGCCAGTCCCAATATCAAATCGGCCATTAAATTTGCTTACTAGAGATACGATTTTGACGTAAGGTCCATACACGTAATGTCAAAAATCTCTTGTAAACAAATCTCTGGACTGGACCAAGCAAAATATGGACAAATTGGGACTGGGAGGCAGTTAGCTTAGTTTGTCTTGACTTTCTTTTAATTGCACTGTCGTGCTCAGATTTCTTACGTAACTAAAATTTATATTCAACCACATCTCGTTAAACTAGAAGCCAAAAAGATTAAATCCTTACTTCCTTACTAATATTATAAACGTGAAAGTTTGTGAGTATGGATGTTTGTTACTCTTTCACGCCAGAACGGCTGAACGTATCTGGATAAAATTTGGCACACAGATAGATGTGTCTGGAAGAACACAATGGCTACTTTTATCCAGGTCGGACCCAATACTGAAGTCCACGCAGACAATGTCGCGTTAGTAGCGCTATAAAGAGGATATTTCATACAAAATACAGTTTTATCTTATTTGGGTGGATGACATAAGACAGTAGAAAGAGCGACCTAAATCACCGTGTTGTTCTATCACTCGAAATAAATGTCGTACGCTACAGGAAATACCAGCTAAAGGGGTTAAGATGAAAGTATATGGGTTGATAAATATCAAACTGCCAGAAGCAATGATATAATACTACGAGTATTAGATACGCCATGTTCATAGCAAGTGTCATTTAATATTGAGTCGCGCTACATGTCCGTACCTATAATCCTAAACATTTTAGGCTTTCCTAATGAGCGCGCGCATAGATACAGGCAGCCTAAGATGAAAAGAAATAGCACTAAGCAGTTGTCATAAATGACACATTTGATATGTCCAGTGTGTCCGTATATAGTGACGTGTGACATGAAAACTATTGGGTCCCTTTCTCTACCTAACGCAGCGCTAACTCTTTCTTTCATTTTAAATGCCACGAAAAATATTGAAATACATTGTACGGAGGCTAAGAATTTATTAACTTACTTGTGATAAGATACTCCATGCTCTTTTCTTACTTTAGTATAATAATTTATATAGTACCGCAGCACAAGACGGCACATTTAAATAAAATTAAAATTTATTGCTGTCAATAGCGCTGTCAAACACACTTCTGCGCCTTAGGTCGGTCAACCGCTTATGTGACACTACAAATTATACGTTGCCCACGAAACAATGCTCGCATTTGAAGGATGATAACGTGTCTATTACATGCCTTGAGGTGGAATATGGTGATACATTTATTATTGTAACATCTTCACGTAGGTACCTAATACCCTTGTTCGCAATAAATTAATTTAATTATTCATACTTCTGTTTCTCATAATAGCGTTAACCGACACATTATCGCAAGGGATCTATTATCTGCTGAAAGAATTGACACAATTTATTTGTTCGTAGGTGAAGGACGAATAAACGAAGATACTTTGACCAAAAAGGATTCTAAAATAAGGACGAAACTTGAAAAACCTCGAAATGAATCGGTGAAACGGGCCAATGATTTAAAAACGATTCTTCTATATTCTAACGCAAGTTTAATACGGAATAAAGACAACGATGGCTACGGTTGTAATTATTGTTCGAAGAAATTTGAAAACCCTAAACATTTAAAAGACCATTTCTTACAAGTACATTCTAATATACAATCGTTGGAAATGCCTAAATCTTTTCAATACTTAATTAAAATCGATATCACTGGATTGAAATGTAAAATTTGCGATGATAGTATTGCAAAACTTGCAGATTTTATAGATCATCTTAAAACAGTCCACAGCAAAAAGATTGCAACAGATATAAATGAAATAATTCCTTTCAAATTCGATTCGGACGAGCTGCGTTGTGCCATTTGCGACACTAAGTATTCCACATTCAAAATACTACAGGAGCATATGCACAATCATTTTAGAAATCATATTTGTGGGATTTGCAACGCCGGATTCATCACGAATCGGCTACTAGTCTGTCATATACGGAGACACGGGGCAGGAGAATATAAATGTGACCATTGCGAAAAAACCTACGTTTGCGATCAAAAGCGGAAAGACCATGAGATGAGAATTCATTTAGGCCTCAAAAAAAGAAACAAATGCAAGTTTTGTGGCGAAAAATTTGAAGATTACTGGACGAAAATGCATCATATGGTGGAAAAACATGGCGTGCCACCCATATCCTTAAAATGCACAGCTTGCGAACGCGTCTACAATAACCAGAGATCGTTGTCTAGACACGTTAGGAAGGACCATTTAATGGAACGGAAACATGTCTGCAATATTTGCGACATGAAATTTTTTCTAAAGCATAACTTAGTTGAACATAATATGAGGGTACACGCTGGAATTAAAAAGTTCCAATGCCAGATTTGCAAAAAACACTATGCGACTAAAAAGACGCTGCGACAGCATTTGCGATCGCACGCCGATGATCGCAGATATGCATGCGCGACGTGTGGTGTAGCGTTCGTTCAGAAATGCACGTTGAAAGTACACATGAAAGCAAAGCATGGAAAGGAGATACTGTGTTAATTTCGTTGGTAGATATTAAACTCTTATTCGTATTAAAATTGGTTTTTATTAAGCACCATTATTGATTTTTAACGTGGGAGAGCCATGCTTCGTCACGAATGGGCCGGCTCGACCGGAGTGATACCACGGCCTCACAGAAAACCGGCGTCAAACTACACTTACGTTGTGTTTCGCCGAGTGAGTAAGGTTACCGGAAGCCCAATCCCCTTTTAAAAGGCGAGCTAGGCACTTGTGACTCCTCTGGTGTTGCGGGTGTCCATGGGCGGCGGTAATCGCTTACCATCAGGCGATCCGTCTGTACATTTGTCCCCCTATCCCATAAATAAAACCTTTGAGGCACGTCCATAAAATATAACTGCCGTTAAACTCTTCTGCAGTTTGGTGGCAGAAAATACTGTAATTTTTGTATTCAAAATTAGAAGATAAAATATATAATTTATCATCATAACCTTAGTCTTTACAGTTTTTCTAACTGTGGGGTCTCGATTTCCAGATTAATCAGATGCGACGGGTTACTATCAGTATTTTACTCGTAGTGACTGTCAGATGCGTGGGCGAAGTGGACCCTCGCACTTAAGTGTGGGCCTCGCGATGACCCAAGACTTTACCACGGATGACTACTTAATATGATCACTTTTACGCTCCAAAAAGAACGTCACATGTTTGACAGGATAGATCAGTTGTCACCAAATGGCGGACCAGACCGGACCGCAGAGCTATACACGCCAAAGTAAATACACGTGACTATGTACTATCAGCAAACTCCATGTCTAGTCATTTTGAAAAAAAAATCCCGTGCACACAGTGGTGTTGGCTTTTAGGAATTAAATAATATTTTTGATTATACGATTAGAAATACGATTTCGACTACATAAAAAGCACAATGCTATCGGTTGATAAGCGTAGGTAAGCAATGGAATAGCAGCCAAGGCTGCAAGCAAATATAGCCCTTACGGTGGCTAGATATGGCGTTGGCCGATAGTACATGGGGTGCCGGGGAAGGGGGGGCGGATATCTTTAAACCTTACGGATCGCGACGGTCACGTTATTTAAAACAACAGACCCCAAATGAAAGTAATTGGTGACCCCTGGGATAGATCTTGGGAACGAAAAAAGGAGCCTCTCTGATGCGACTTCGCCCACATCTATATTTGTCAATGCTACGCCTCTGGTGACTGCCATCTTGGTGGTCAAGCTTTTCAGGTTTCTGACTAGCGCTAACGAATGTCAAAGTGTTCGTATGACAACCGTGACCGACGGCTTTATGCTCGAGGTATGGAGGCGTCTCCATTTGTGTTAACAATGGTCACTCATCCACAGAATAATTGCAACAAACGCAGCAGGTAGAGACATAGATTTCCACTAGCTAGATATGATCCTGCATACCAGTTTCGCTTCATCTACGTTCATGATCTGATCTTATTTTCCCCAGTCCTGTGGAAAAATTTCCTAGATACCCTGTACCTACTAAGACAGGTTTTTGGGAAATTCCCCACGGGATTGGGGAAAATAAGATCAGTTCGAACTTTAGGGATTGTCTGCGAGTACCTACACATCTAGAATAACATAATCTCATCGTCTAATAACCGACGCCAAATAGTTCATTGTGTCCGTGTGTAGGAGATCTGGAGCCCGAAGAACATGCCTACTTACTTACCTGAATTTGTGTGCCATTTTAGACCCTATGTGTACTTTCTAGCAAGCAAGATTGCAATAAATGCATTGAAACAAACACTAAAATCAAAAACATAGTTAAAATAAAACCCGTACTCCTTATTTTCAGATCTGCGCTCAAGAATAATTCGGGATTCTTCGCCAATTCTCTGCGACGAAGAAGAGAAAACTATTACCTTGGACAGGAAATTGAATTTTACATCTTTCGTATCAATTAGACCGGTCGGCAAGACAGCCATACCCTGGGTGAGGGAGCAGCAGAAGAAATACGCCCACGAAAGACGCTTGACAGAGCTGGACTGGCAGTTCGAAAATATTAAAACTATTCTGAAATGCTCCAACGCGTCACCAATCCGCTGTCGAGTGGGTTCTCGTTTCGCTTGCAGCTATTGCCTCGACCAATTCCAAAACTTAACAGAATTGAGGAACCATTCCACTCAAGATCACGTCAACGACAAACCCGAGTTTTTCAACGCCAGATCTTTATCGAGACATATAGTTTACCTCGATATTACCGGATTGAAATGCAACATTTGCAAACAGGAAATTGCAGGGCTGGATCAGTTAATGGATCATTTGAAATCTATTCACGACGAATTGATCTACAAACAGATTAAAAATCAAATTGTTCCTTTCAAATATGATGGTAGAAAGATCTTGTGTGGAGTTTGTTGTATTGATATCGGAGAATATAACGATTTTCAAGATCACATGTCTCAACACTATAAGAATTACGTTTGCGGTTTCTGCGATTCGGGTTTCGTTATTCGCAGTAAAATGCTGGAACACAAGAAGTCGGTTCATTTGGTTTAATTGCGGAAACATTTGGTAGATTTAAGTATCATTTTGATGTGCTTTTTAATCAAGAATTTTGCTTGTATTAATTAGCTAAGTATAGGTATCCAGTTGTGTGGTTAGATTATAGCCAGATAATATTTGTAACCTGTAAAATTTTCTTTTCTATCTAACCTAATACTCTTTCTAGCATTAATTCCGTTTTTGGTCTGTTGTCATATCAATACGGAAAACTATAAAATGTTTATTTCGAACTAAGCAAACTCAACAAGAGCGTACTCTGTCAAAATTTAAGGATCGGTGCCCAATTTTCTGTCGTTATACAAGTTTTACCTACGATAGTAACTAATATTACCTACATTGCTATGATAAATAAATAATAATGCTTTGAAATTGGTTTTGATTTTATCTTATCCACCGCGCTTTTAACCGCAAGATCGAACCTAAGTCAGTAACGAAGTAAGAACAGTTTTATTTTTATTTAGATATTAAAATCGCTAATGAATATTAAAGATGCTATTTAAAAATTATTGATATGAGTTGAATCATAATTCATAAATCAAGTTATTTTTACTGGCAACTTTTTCTTTAGTGAAATCCTACCCGTATTTGTAAAACAAATAAGAACTTAATAATACTACAGAACTTAAATTTGTTTGTAGGATCACCGGAGCCATTACTGATTGAGATCGAAGTCGACACATCTGTGTACATCGTTGACGACGAAGAACACGAAGTTAAACTTAACGAAGTCGATAAACATAGGGAGAATATCCGAACGATCCTACTTTCTACCAATGCCACGCCGATCGGGAGATACGGAAGCCTCGGCTACAACTGCTGTTACTGCACCGAAGTCTATTCCGACCCGAAAGATTTGAAAAAACATACGATAGAGCAGCATAATGAGGAAAACATCTCAGTCTTCATGAATAACTATACTATGCTGAATTATATAGTTAAATTAGACATCACGGGACTTCGATGTGAAATGTGCATGAAGCCTATCAGCAATCTTCGAGGAATCATCGATCATTTGACTGCGCAGCACGAAAAATTATTTCACGAAGATGTACAAAGCCATATCGTACCATTTCGATTCGATTCTGACATCCTACACTGCGTCGAGTGCTCTTTTGAGTACAAAAACTTCAAAATCTTGCTCGAACATATGAATTCACATTATAGGAATCATATATGTGAGGTTTGCGAAGCTGGTTTTGTTAATAAAAGGATGCTTCAGGCTCATATGTATAGGCACAAAATCGGAGTTTTTAAATGCGGATTTTGTACTAAAGTCTTTGATACACGAATCAAGATGAAAGTACACGAACGGATGGTACATGTGTATCTTAAAAAGAAGCCTAAATGCAGCGTCTGTGGGGACAAATTCAAGGATTTTGAAAAGATGATCAAACATGAAGCTGATTTTCACGGATTCAAGCGAGAATTTAGATGTGAAATATGTAACAGAATGTTTACAGATCAAAAATCTTTAAAAGTTCATAAGAAGTATCGTTGCGTTGGAGAAGATAATGGGTAGAATCTATTAGGAGATTTATGTACATAGTTAAAATGTTGGTAGTTTTAGCTTATAACATATTGTTTACGTTTTACATTTGCTTCCGTAAATCGCAGAAGCTCGGCGGTTAAGTAATATCTAATGGCCAGTCCCACTATCAAATCTGTCGATAGATTTTCGAGATAAGATTTTGACATTACTCCTGTCAAAATCTACCTTATGTCACCTTATGTCAAAATTCTATCTTTACGCAAATGATTTGTTATAGGGACTAGCCGTAAGTTGATCAACTAATCTGCAAGATTATGGCCAATCTTAACACATTGAGACCTCTCCGTGCCTGGGAGAGCACGTAAAACCGTCGGTCCCGGTTGTCATCGATGGCAATAGTTAGAGACAAAAAATGCCTGACAACTAGAATATCCTCTGAATATCGGTATTGTTCAGAAATTGTGTTGCGAAAGTTAGGGGGCTTACTCTTGAACTCAATTCCGATACATCGACATTGGAATTGTGCCGTTTCGTCAAGTTACGTACTCTTGAATCGGAGGCTAGCGCCAAATTGTTTCAGGGATTGGGAAACAACCCAACCATTGGCCAATCAGGATGCAGATACAAGGTTAACGGATTTGTGCTCAAGAGAACGAAATTGCCCGATAGCCAAATTGACATTGGAATCGGATCACGTTTGGTTTGGTATTGTATTGTTTTCAACAGTAAGCCTGCTGATAGCAGTCGCTTCGTGTAAAATATTAAATACCTATTCAGCCGCACCTGGTTAGACTGGAAGTCGACCCCAATATAGTTGGGAAAAGTCTACGAAGTTGTTGATTTGCTTCGAAATTTATAATCTCTTTTAAAGAATGATCTCATTTGATGATAAATTTGTTTTTCGAATAATATAGTGACTTCGGCCTGTAGCAATCTCTCGTACAAACCGTCATAAAATGTATGGATACAGGTATTGTATTCCGGTAGCAGCTAGGTCACGTGGATGGCTCGCGGCGACGTCATTTGAAATGATACCATTAAACATTTTTCACTTTCTTGCTTCTTTAGGTATGTATTAGTGGAATTTTCAACTACTAATTATAACTCACTGAAAGCCATTCTCGGGAATGAAATAGGTACCTGGGGCGTAAGCAAATCATATTCTGCCATGGTATGGATATGACATTTAAAACACCATGACCGGACATGCACCATTTGATACCATTGGACCAAGTCAATGGTATTAAAATGGTCGTCCAATTGTCTCATTCCTCCAAGAACCTCAATAAATGACATAAGAACTGACAGCTGTAGACAAAACCTTCAAAAATCACCAATTCTGAAATTAATGAATGGCAATTTTGACAATAGTAGACTTGGGCCTCATTTGCCAAAACAATATGTCATATCCATACATTCAGTTTAATTCGCTCTTATTTGAAACAACATTGTTTCTGAAATCGTAATTAAATATACCTAAGTTAAAGTTATATGCATACTACCACGCTTATCTTCATTGAGGTATACAGAGACTATACTAAACCCCTGGAAGTAAATTAAAATATTCTACTTAAGGCGGATCGTTTCGCTGTGCCAGCGAAATTCAAATTTCGAGTGGTTTTTCGCAGTTTGTAGGTCTTTAAACAAGTTCTAGATTCATGGCAGTTGTAATTACGACATAAACTATACAACATTCACAATTGAGAACTAAAACCATTGCTTAAAAATCATTATTGGAGCTAAAAGTAGTGTAAAATGTCAATTTTGACCAATTACACAGATTGCGCTAAGTTTCTGGCTAGATTCGCCTTAAATGAATAAGTACACTAAGTAGGTACAGTCGAAATATCGTTTAGGTACCTATATCTGAAAACATCGCTTATCTGGATTATCGACACCCCGTATTCGGTATGATAAAAATCTAATCATCAACTTTCGAAATCAAATAGGGAAAAGCCTCTACCTTTCAATACTTTGGATACATGCGTCAATGCGTGATACTATGATATAATATTAAATATTATACAACGTGACATTTAAGTCGCCTTACAGCCGCAAGGACGGTATTGTACTCATTAGGAACACCTTTTACTATGGGAACAATCCTGATATCACGAAAAAAAAACAGCTTTTTCATACATTTTATCGAGTTCAATGTACAGAAATGTATGGAACAGCTGTTTTTTTAGTGATTTCAGGGTTGTTTCCATAGTAAAAGATATTCCTAATGATGAGTATAATACCGTCATTTCGGCTGTAAGACGACTTAAATTTCACAGTGTATAGAGTAGGTATACGGTGCTTTTTATCTCGCTGTTTTAAGTAGATCGATAAATAAAAAGTCACCGTGTGAATTGTAGATCTAGTTAAAACAATATCATAAAATTATGAATTTTTATTTATTGCACAAAACATAATGAAATATTTATTAGAAATAAATAATGCCATCAACTTAATATATTTGGTTTTATTATTAAAAAGTTTAGCGAAAGCGAAGCACCTTAGGGGTCCGGCGGAGCTTGAATTGCCCACAAAAACGTAATACCGAAATAAATCGTAATCCAGACAATATTCTATCAAATTATGTTATTATTCGGATTTGGATACCGTTAATCTAGGTTCCTACGGTACTATTTCATCTACTACTACTTCACTGGAAATAAAAGACCGAAAAATCGTTCCAAACTTTTCCAAAATTTATCAAAAATTGCAATCGCATACATTTATTTCCAGTGAAGTATTTTGGATGAAATGGTAACGTTCCTACGTTACCATTTCATCCAAAATACTTCACTGGATTATATACCGGAAAATACTTCACCTAGATTAACGGGATCGGAATCCGAATAGGTAATAACATAATTTGACTAATTTGTATTTGAATTACGATTTATTTCGGTATTACGTTTATAAGAGAAATACGGTTGTCCGGACTCATATGCTTTGTTGATTTGCCTTCCCCATTTCAGTTTTTGGTCTGGATCCCGACTTGTGCTGATAAGTTGATCATAGCTACAAATATTTATTTCGTGCATGATTATATCAAACCTTATATCAAATTCTGTGCGTTAATTTCTCCTATTAGGGCCGATTATTCCATCTCCAGAATGTCTGTTGAAGAATAAAATTGACGTTTGACAGATTTTGTCTTGAAAAACTGTAAAAAAATCGAATTTATTCCTCCGATAAAGTTATCTCGCGATGGGAAAATCAGCCTTTATTGATTTATGCCAAAATACCCTACTAACTCCATAATCCTTTATTTTATAGCGATCACAAGAATAATGAAGAAAACGGTTATAAGGATTGAATCGAAGACGCGGAACGTGAGGAAGCAAATCATCGATATAAACCCGAATGAAAAAGCTCAGGTACACCTTATAAGAAAAACAGAAGCGGAAAGACATAAGGACAACATCAGAACCATTTTACAAAACTCAAACGCAACGCCAATCGGAAAATACGCAGGAATCGGATACACATGCGCCTTTTGCACGCAACAATACGCCACACCTGCAGAATTAAAATCGCATACGATTTCCGCACACGAAGAATTAAAATCGATGTTCATGGAAGGAAAAGGAATTCACAACTTCCTCGTCAAATTGGACATCACTAATTTGAAATGTGGCATCTGTCAAATGAATATCGATACAGTAGAAGAATTGATTGATCATTTGAAATCGATTCACGATAAATTCTTTTATGGTGGCCTCAAAAATTATACTTTACCGTTCAAGTTTCACAACGATGTAATGAAATGTACGTATTGTTTAAATGTTTACAGCAATTTCAAAGTATTATTAGAACATATGAATTCACATTTCAGGAATTATGTTTGCAAAGTTTGCGATAGCGGATATGTGAATAAAAAGATCCTGATGACCCATGCATATAGGCACAAGACGGGAGTTTTTAACTGTTCATATTGTCCCAAAATATTTAATACTCACGTAAAGAGAAGAGAACATGAGAAAAACGTGCACGTATGTTTGAATAAGAGAAGTAAATGCGGTTACTGTGGCGAGAAATTCACAGATTACGCTAAAAAAAATAGCCACGAAGCCAAAGTGCATGGGGCCAAGCCCGTAGTCCTAAATTGTCAAGCTTGTGACAAAACTTTTGACAACCAGCGAGCTTTGACAGTTCATACAAAAATTTACCATCTGATGGAGAAGCACAATAATTCAAAATAAATTAATCATTTGTACGTACTGTATATTTCACGTATGATCTGTTCAAAATTATCAAAACAACAAAGAAAATTAAAGTATGTAGGTACCTATATCTTGATACAAAGGATGTTTTAAAATGAATACAGTAGGTAACTGTCATCAATTTTGCTAATGACTGTACCGTGTATTATAGGTGCAAGGATGGTGTGCCATCCTCAAGTATTCTCTATTACGCCGCTCTTTAAAAAGCCTATAGAATTTTGGATATAATTATAATCATCATCATCATGATGAATTGACTGTACTTAGTTATAAATTCTAATTTATTTATTTGCTAGAATGCAGGAAGGTATAGGTACTTACGAAGTTACAAGTATGTAACTATGTACCTACTTAACATCTAAAAATTATTGTGTCCCATTTACATTCCAGCTTTACAACTTTAATATAGTGTGAAAACAAGAAAAATAACTGGTTATTTATATTACTATTAAAAAACTTTTATATTTTTTATTAGACTTAGGTATTTAAATACAATACACCATCAAGAGCAATATATTTTATTTAATATGGACGCATGTCAACTGTCAGTGACTGTCAGTGTTCAGTGACAAGATGTAATAGGTCTGTCCCATGGCGCGCCATTTTCCCGTGTCTTCCACAAAGAATTAACGATCTTCCTCACTTACCTCCATGTACTTATTCTATTTTAACTATTACCTATGTCTTTAGATAAGTTTTATTTGGCTTATTTTGGGTACTTACCTACGGAAAAGTCTCATGGGACGTCTGCTACCCGGGAAGGCGACAGGGTATGTTAAGCTCATACCGACTGAAAGCCGCACTTTCCTTTGCTCTATAAGCATTGACCGCCATGACATTTGCCACGCTGCGGTCCTGAAACCGCTGGAATCTTTCAAGGGAAGCTTTGCCTGCCATCTTCTTCAGGCAAGCACGTGGATCGCTAACTAGGGCCATTGTCTGGCCACGCGGATTCCCCAAGCTCAAGAAGACGTTGATGCTTCTACCTCCCGATTGTCTCAAACAATAAATGACATAAGAAATTACTAATTTCGTAGACGAAACTGTCAAAAACCAATAAATTTTGAAGTAATGACGATTTTGACATAATAAAATAAAAGACTCGGAGCCCGTTCCGTTGCCTCATTGCCCAGAATTTCGTAACATCCTCGCTATAATGCATTTTATCTAACCTAATAAAGGTGTTACCGCGATGATTTTCATGTAGCTAGAGGAAGAGAGCTACATAGATTAAATACGGCATCCCTTTTCAACATTTAAGTTATTGCTTTACCTACATGGTACAGAACCCCCGAAAAAACAACGCGCTTCTAAAGTTATCTGCAAGTGGTTTTGCCGTGGTCAATTTTAATATAAAAACTTGGTGCAAAGACAGTTGGGGTCATAATTGTGTCGCATTCCTTCAGACGCGCGTTGATATTTCGGCGGTCTGTCTTCGGAGTATTTTTTTGTAACATTAAAGACATCGACATCGATACCTCAATTATTCTCGATTAATCGATCGAGTTCACTTCTTCCAGTAGATAATCGCTGCATTTAGCACGCATTGTGCCAAGGTTAAATACAGTACAAGAGATAGATAAAAAAATATTGTAGGTAATCTTCTTTATTTTATCATCTGCGTACCTACCTTATTTTGTTATGACATTATTAAATAAACATTATTTCACTACAATAAATAATATGTAGATAAACTTGTTTTTCTCTTTCCTAAATTGCTCATAATGGTATCCAAAACTGTCAATTTTTTGCAATCGGTTCTAACAAAAATAGAGTTTATTATCTATTAGGGAAATTTGCCAGTTTGTTGTAACTTGATGTGCTGCTGACTGTACCTAAGCGTTTTGGTGTTCCTATACTTCAATGAATGAATGGAAGAAGGCAGCGACTGCCATCTGCAGTCCCAGACGCAGACGGAGATGGCGGGATAAACTGGACTCCTATTAGACTACTAGAAGTAGCCACAATAACTGACGAATGTCAGTTATAATAATATTGGAACGCGTGAATTGTCATTTTCATACAAACTGCAATCTCCGGATAAGCCATCGTCCTAACATCGACAGAGAGCGTTGGCGGATCGGATTACCTATCGTCGACAAGAATATTGGGACAGAAAAACAACTAGGTAGCATTTTCTGTCTGTAGTAACAGTAAGTCAAAACCAGAGATAAATGGGCCGACAAAGCACTAAACCGTGAATCGACGAGTAACGGCCAGTACCAATTTCAAATCAGTCAGTAGATTTGATTACCTAGATAGGATTTTGACATAAAGTCCATACAAGTAATGTCAAAATCCTATCTCTAGTAAACAAATCTACCGACTGTTTTGAAATTGGGACTGGCCATTACATACCTAGGCTAAAATAATGGAGTTAAACCGTGGGAATCAGCTGGTCGAGAATAAAAAGAAGCATTCAATCTAAATATATAAAAAACTCAAAGGTGACTGACTGAATGACATAGTGATCTATCAACGCACAGCCACCGGAGTGTCACTGGATCGGGCTGAAATTTGGCATGCAGGTAGATGTTATGACGTAGGCATCCGCTAAGAAAGGATTTTGATAAATTCTACCCCCAAGGGGATGAAAGTTCATATGGAACAAAGTAAAAATTCCACGCGGACGAAGTCGCGGGCAAAAAGCTAGTGTATATTCATGTAATGTTCATGATGTTACCGGAGGCCCAATCCCCTTTTAAAAGGCAGGCAACGCACTTGTGACTCCTATGGTGTTGCGGGTGTCCATGGGCGGCGGTAATCGCCTTCCTTAAGGTGAAACGTGTTCTCGTTTGTCTAAAAAAAATGTATATGCCAGAGAAGCGGGCATCTGCGTCATCAAGGCATCTACAACATGGTTGAGTCGAACGGCGCTGATACACACGTCATGCCCGTGAACGGGTGCTGTCTGTCGGGGCTGGTCGGTTTTTA
Source organism: Acronicta aceris (assembly GCA_910591435.1). Lineage (NCBI taxonomy): Eukaryota > Metazoa > Arthropoda > Insecta > Lepidoptera > Noctuidae > Acronicta > Acronicta aceris. The sequence goes on along the minus strand of OU342786.1, from coordinate 2,860,048 downwards.
CTTGCTATGGCAATGTTTTGTTATTTATTGGGTCACATCAAACTGCATAATGCAAACTACACAGAACAAAATTGTTAATGTTATTGAAGAATAATGATGTAAATATGTTTTTTTTTAGGAGTCTGGAATTTCTTGATGGTTCCTCTTCACATGACCCACTTTTGGGACTTTGTGTATCCGAAATGTAATGTGACAATGTTATTTTGAGTGTTGACATCTTATTTGGTATGACATTTTGATTGTTATGACATTTTCATTGTTATGACATTTTCATTGTTGACATTTTAATTGTTGGCATTTTAATTGTTGACATTTTAATTACTCCTAGATTAGTGAATTGAATTTTGACATCTATGAATTTGTTACTATTTTGCCGCGACATTATTAAACCGTGACACTTATATTATTATATAATTTGTAAATGTGAGTACCATGTAGGCTTTTGATACATGATAATTAAACAAGCTTAATATAGTCTGGAAGCTTTGGGAACTTCATTAGACCTACACGAATGTCCTGCTGATCTGGTATGGTCGTGCGACGGGTCGTTGAGCTCCCTAAATTATGGTTGAGCTACACGATGACTGATGCATGCGTGCCGTCAGTTTGGACTGGTCTACTCAAAGCTGCAATGGTTCTTTCCTCAAAAGGCCATTTCAGACATTACCCTACATCGTACCACTCACATATGTGTTCTTCCATGTCTGGACTTTAAAAGAGACCATGATTCTCTGAGTTTGTTTCGGTGTTTCTTCTCAGAGGTCGTCAGTTAGGAAATGCCGAAGCCATCTAGCTAAAAAAAAAACCCCATACCATTGACATGTAAAAGTATCTCTAAAGATCTACTTGCAGAATAAATCATTTCATTTCATTTCATTTCATTTCATTTCATTTCATTTCATTTCAAGAAACTGCCCGAGCTTCGGAAAAAAATACTGAAAATATCAGTAAGTACCTAATCATTTCACAGCCTTGGAGATTTCTTTGAATGGTGAAGTTTTGGCGTATCATCAATCATCCAAAAGACTATAATTTATAATATAGATTATAATTTATAAATAAAACGCAATTTAAATATTTTATATTTATTTATGCTTTCTATAAGTTCATTACTTGTAAAATTGCCACAAACTACAAAATAAAAATAACTTATATTTTTTACATAAATATGAATTACTCATAAGGCTGATCGAATACGTAGGCATGAAATTATCGTACATGTACGATAATTATCGTATCGTACGAAACACTGATTTCCATCTTACCGGTACTGCCAATGACATTATATAGGTAAATAGAGGTAGACACGTTATCATCCTTCAAATGCGAATATTGTTTCGTGGGCAATGTGTTATTTGTAGTGCCTTAAGCGGTTGACCGACCTAAGGCGCAGAAGTGTGTTTGACAGCGCTATTGACAGCAATAAATTTTAATTTTATTTTTAAGTGCCGTCTTGTGCTGCGATACTACATAAATTATTATAATAAAGTAAGAAAAGAGCATGGAGGATCTTATCACGAGTAAGTTAATAAATTCTTAGCTTCCGTACAATTTATTAATTTTTTTTCGTTGCAAATAAAATTTAAAATGAAAAGAGTCAGCGCATGCCTTATTAGTATGAGAGAAAGGGACTCAATACTTTTCATGTCACACGTCACTATATACGGACTTATGGGACATATCAAATGTGTCATTTATGACAACTGCTTATTGCTATTTCTTTTCATCTTACGCTGCCTGTATCTATGCGCGCGCTCATTAGGAAAGCCTAAAATGTTTAGGATTATAGGTATGGACATGTAGCGCGACTCAATTTTAAATGACATCTAAGTACTATGAACATGGCGTATCTAATAGTATTATATCATTGGGTACTGCAGTAAAACTTACAATCTCAGCGAGGCATATTTAAATTGTCGGTACTCTACTCGACCGATTTGTCTTATAATTTATAAATTTTTCTTTCATTCATTTAGGTACAGAAGACTTCAAATCGCGCACATCACGATGATGACTTCTAGTATGAGTCCTCAAACTAGCCCGCTGAACGAACGTGGAGTCGCATACGCTGCACAAAAACGGTCTTTCACCAGTATGTATCCGATAATGATCCTTAAAACCTTCTTTCCTAGCAAAGGTCTTTTCGCAAACATCGCATTGAAAAACTTTTTTCCGTTCATGAGTGATCTTGTGATCACGTAAATTTGATTCGCTATGGAACATCTTATGGCAAATATCGCATTTTTTATTCTTTTCATTCAAATGGACGTTTCTCTGATGCCTTATTAGCGCACTTTGTAATAAAGTCCGCAACCCACAGATGCCGCATGTCGGCATTGGAACGCTGTGAGCTTCATTCATGTGGAATAAATACTTTTTGCGCGGGAATTTCAAATGACAGTGGGCGCATTTTTTTTCTATGTGCATGTCCATCATGTGTTCAGCCAGTGTGTTCTTTCTCTTGAATTGTCTATGACAATTGCCGCATGAAAACTTTTCGGGCGTATTTGGAGAATGGGTCGCGTGCATATGCTGTTTTCTTTGGCTGTGGTACATGAACCTTTCGGGACAGAACTGGCATTTAATAAACTTTTCTTTGAGATGAATTCTGTTGATATGATTACGCAGATCGGATTTTCGTCTGTATGAGGTCTCACACGCTTTGCAAGTGTAATTTTTATCTTTGCCGGGCCCTTCCGTTACATAGTCGTCAACTTCAAGATGTCCTGAAAAAGAAGCACATTTGATAACTTTCAATTAACGCAAATTATCAAACATCCATCTACTCAACTTTACATTATTTTGATTTCACTGCGGTCAATCTTTTGGTATAGATGTTTGTTTATGATATTCTTTAAACACAAATATCAGCAACCATCACCGTGCCTCAGAGGGCACGCTTATTTCATTAAATAGTCCGTCGTGATTGCGATTTGATTTTCTATTTTAATAAGAGAATGTAAATTCTGAGAATTACATAGAAAAACCCAATGACACTGCTCAACCTGGGAATCGAACCCTGTGTCGCGAGGACTTATCGAAATTACTAATAAACGATTAGCGTACTTAAAGTACCTACATCCAGACTAGACACAAATATTTATCTCTGAGGGCCAATTGCGAGTTTCATTTCACCGACTTGATTTTACGCATCGACTGCGTTCGGCTCTCTGATTGGTGAAGTGTGGTGAAGGTCACGGAAATCGCCAATCAGCACGCCAAACGCGGTCGATACGTAAAGTCGAGTCGGTGAAATGAAACTCACACTAGGCCCTCAGGTTGGTTTCACTTTTGATGTGTAAGTGTCCACAAGTTCCCTGAAAGAACCTTCTATTCCCTTAATACTTCCAATTAAAATATTCATAAATTAGGAGTAGATAATACATGACTGCCTGTCTAGTGGTCCCAAGCGTGACTGCTACGCTAGAGGTCTTGGGTTCGATCCTCAGGTCGAGCAGTGTTATTGGGTTTTTCTATGAAATTCTCAGTAGCAGCTAGGAGTCTGGATTTGTGCTCGGTTAATGGCAATAGGCTCGCCCCCTATTACATGGGGGTGTACATTATTACGCCTCTGCCTAAACCTTCGGGGAATACAGGCGTGATGGTATGTTATGTTAGATAATACATGACAGTTTAAATGCTTTCATGGATTACAATGAAATATTTGCATGTCATTATCTTTATGACGAAATATGATGGATTACACTGAACTCATTTGTAAGTAACATCTTTTATAACCATATTTGTAAGCAAATATATATTTGACGTTGACGTTTTTTTAAAATAAACGATGTATTTATTTAATTAACTATCTCAATAGTCTACCTAATTGTCCTAAGCGCGACTGGGTTCCATTCTCCAGTCGAGCAGTGCTTTGTTGCAGCTCAGAGTTCGGATTTGTGCCCTGTAGTGACTATTGGCTCGCCCTCTATCACATGTGATAAGAAATCCACCAGCGAACTGTGGATGTAACTACATACATCCACAGTAGGTACACCTCTGCCTAACCCTTCGGGAAATACAGGCGTGAAGGTATGATAAGATTGTCAATTTGTTATTTGGAGATGAATTACTTTCCAATGTGTCATTTGGTGTCAGATTTGAGCATAGCATCTTACAAGGAAAAATAAAACTGCCAAAATAAAAATCACAATTTATTAAATACACTCCGGGTGTTTTTTAGTAATATGGTACTTCAAGCTAGTCTGCTGAACGAACGCGTCTTTGCACACGGGACACACGTGCCGCCTCTCATCTTTATGCATCAATAAATGCGTTACCAAATTCTTCTTCCACTTAAACGCTTTCTCACAAATTTCACACTTATGAACCCTAATCGACGAATGTTTGATCACATGCTGTGATAAATTCGCCTGAGAAGTGAATTTCATGTCGCAGTCGCTGCAATTAAACTTCTTTTCGCCCATATGGTCGTTTTTTTGGTGTCGCAACACTTGGAAAGGGTAAGCGAATTTTTTTCCGCAGGCGTTGCAGGTAGGGGCGGGAATGCCATGCGCCTTTTCTAGGTGGAAGGCCCTCGCGTGGCCGGGAACGCGGACTTCGCAAAAGAAACACGAACGAAGTTTCGGCCTCAAACGGAGATGCACGTGTCGATAGTGTTGTACCACGCTTGGAAGTGATTTGTAGGTTTTTGTACATGAAGTACATGTGTAGCTTTTAGAGCCGTCTTCTTGATTCTCTAATCTGTAGTAAGACTCCGTCTCTTTGGCGTAATCTAGAACAGAAATTGCAGGGTAAAGCTGCGTTGATTTTCGATAAAAAATATTGTTGTTAGTATTGTTTTGTTGTTTTATTATTGTTGCCAGCAGTGTACCCAGAAGGGGACTAAGGGACTCAAGCCCCCAAAAGCAATTAGATCCACCCGTGACAAATCTTCAATTAATCTTGATAATATCCTACTTTAAATAACTTATATTTAATAGTAAAGGAAAAAATTCAATCGCGGGCAGGATTCGAACCTGCGTCTTCTGGTTTGATATACCAGACGCTCTGACCTCTAAGCCACCGCGAACCCTACCCGCATGATTGAAATTTTGCCTTCACATTCTGAATTTACGTCATAAGGTGACGTTTGGTGACATCTAATTTTGCCTTCACATTCTGAATTTACGTCATAGATGTCACCAAACGTCACCTTATGACGTAAATTCAGAATGTGATGGCAAAATTTCAATCATGCGGGTAGGGTTCGCGGTGGCTTAGAGGTCAGAGCGTCTGGTATATCAAACCAGAAGACGCAGGTTCGAATCCTGCCCGCGATTGAATTTTTTCCTTTACTATTAAATATAAGTTATTTAATAGTCTTAGTATGGAAAATGCAAAAAAAACACAAAAAGATAATATCCTACTTTTCTAGAATCCCGTTCTAAACCGAATTCGTGTTCCATCATTCATTGTTGTTAAATATTATCGTAACTTGTATAGAGTAAGGCCCCCCGGAGACCGAAATAGGTATTCGAGGAGCCAGTTATAACGGCCAATCGATGGCCAGTTGTGTCCAAAATAATTTTGTAAAAAGGCTTCGGAAAATAAAATACGTCCGACTGCTGCGAGAAGTGCGCGGATACTGACGGCACCCACATATATTTGCCTACACTCGCTTTGGATCCGCGCAGCCAATGAGCTGTCGTGAAATAAGGCACAGTAATGGCTGCCGCAGGCTGGAGTCGGGCTCCTATACACCATCATATGTTCGACTAGCTGTCGCAGCCGTGCTGCCTAGTGCGGGGGGCCTACAGTAAGGATATTATAATGGGGCGTTGTGTAGTGAACTGTAGTGTAACAAAGATTGGAAAGGTTTGGCTTAGTCATGTAATATAGTGTGAACGGAGATTGAAGAAATAATTCATCATCATACCATCACGCCTGTATTCGCCGAAGGGTTATGCAGAGGTATACTAATGTACAACCACAGATCGCCGGTGTTTTAGGTCCCATGTAATAAGCCTATTGCCATTAACTGAGAATTTCATAGAAAAACACGGTAGCACTGTTCGACCTGGGAATACGTAATATATGTTTACGTGCGAATATTAATGGAAGAGGTAAGAGGGACGAAACTGTTATAGAAACAACACACACTATAACAATCCGTGGGGATCAGTGTGATCTCCAAGACCCCCCTCAAAATTGCGCGGTGATTGAGTGAACTAAATAAGATTGGGAAACGACCCAATCAGGATGCCGATACAAGGTTAACGGATTTGTGCTCAAGAGTACGAAGTCGCCCGACAGCCAAATTGACATTGGAATCGGATCACGTTTGGATTGGTATTGTATTGTTTTCAAGAGTAAGCCTGCTGAACATAGTAGGTACTATTTGAATCGGAGACTGACGTGTTATTGCGATCGCTTTTCAATTAGAACCTTTTGATGTTTTTTTTGCTACTAGCGCGCTCCATAGTAGATCGTAGTGTCACTTAAAATCAGGCGAACTACCGGTCAAACGTAAACCTATCACGAATAAAAAAAAACTGCGCGGCCGTTCGGAAAAGCTATAAGTGCACATTAGACCGTCCGATCTGCAACGCCCACGCGGCGAGGTAGGGATGGAACTGTGCTTATTTGAAGTTGTCCTTAATCGACACTAATATTATAAAGAGGAAACATTTGTATGTAACGAATAAACTTAAAAACTCTGGGCCGATTTCAAAAATTCTTTTGCAGTTAGAAAGCTACATTATCACTGAGTAACATAGGCTATATTTATTACAAGATAATATTAGGGATCCCGACTAAAACTTCAATAATGTTCATCCGTGCGAAGCCGGCACAGGCCGCTAGCTAGGTAGGTACTTCCTAGATGTTTTCATATAAATTTGGTTGCTGTCTGATTTTCGGCTCTGAAACGAGGAGTTCTTTCATTCAAGTGTGAATTACGAATGTCTTGATAGATTTGAGCGTAAACCGCTTACTTACAGGAAAAATAAAATAAAACTGCCAATATTTAAAACGAGAATTAAAATTTATTGAACAAACTCCGGATGGTTTTTCTTTAAATGGTAAGTCAAGCTGGACCGCTGAACATAAGAGTCTTGACAAACAGGGCACTCGTGACGTCTCTCATCGTTATGCATCATTAAATGTGCAGTCAAATTATTCTGCCACCGAAAAGCTTTGTCACAAATATGACACTTAAACTTCATAACAGACGAATGTTTGATCTTATGCCGATTTAAACACCATTGTGCTTTGAACTTCATATCACAAAAATGACAAGCAAACATTTTTTCCCCCATATGATCTTGCTTCTGGTGTTGCAAAACTTGGTAAGGGTAGGCGAATTTTTTCCCACAAGCGTTGCAGGTAGGGGCGGGAATGTCATGCTTCTCTTCGTAATGTATGACTCGCATTCTAGCGGGGATGTTATCTCCACAGTAGATACATGTAAAGCTTTTCATAACGTGTACCACTTGGTAGTGTCGCAGTACAGTGACTAAATGTCTGTAGGTCCTATTACAATAATTACATCTGTACTTTTTAGAACCGTCTTCTTGGATTTCTGTCATGTAGTGTGTATCCTTTTTAGAGCAATCTAGAACAGAAATTGTATTGGTTTTTTTTTATGTTTAAGTTTTACGAGAACTTAATTTTTTTTTAGGTACACTTTTACGTCTGATTTTTCGGAATCATGTCCGTATTGATAATTAATTAACGTTAAGTTTTTACGAGGGAGAGCCATGCTTCCATGGATTGATATCACAGCCTCAGAGAAAACCGGCGTCAAACAACGCTTACGTTGTGTTTCGTCGAGTGAGTGAGGCCCAATCCCCTTGTAAAAGGCGGGCAACGCACTTGTGACTCCTCTGGTGTTGCGGGTGTCTATGGGCGGCGGTAATCGCTTACCAACAGGCGATCCGTCTGGTCATTTGTCCTCGTATCCCATAAAAAAAATGTACACTCGCTTATACGGTGAAGGAAAACATCGTGGGGAAACCTGCATGTCTATTTGCCTAACAAATTTTCTCGACGGCTTGTGAAGTCACTAGGCATGGAAATTATTGCTAATTTTTATTTTATTAAATTAAGATTATTTTTCACAGCGACTTATTGAAAACAGAAACACGTTCTATTTCGAACCAGCTTTTTTCCCACGGTTTCATTTGCATCCCAAAGGACTGAGAATTTCATAGAAAACTCAATATCACTGCTCGACCTGGGAATGGAATCCAAGATCTAGCATATCTATCATAGCAGTCGCGCATGGAAGCGCTACACTAACGAGGCAGGCTAGATTAATCAACCGTTAATAAGACTCAATTAATCATAAATTTAATTTATTAATAATCAAACAAATCACTTTTTTTTTAATTATCCATACTAACGTACAGTACGCGCGACATAAGTTGGCCGGACTGAAGTTAGCTGTTTGTCAGTTTTTGGTTGCGCACAATTTTTAGCATAAGCAATCCACTGCGCATTAAAACGGCGAACTTCACTCCGGCCAACTTATGCCGCGCGTACTGTAATACCAAAATTATTCGCAATTCAAATACAATTTAATCAAACTGTGTTATTATTCGGATTCAGATACATTTAGTCTAGGTTCCTACGCTACCATTCCGTCCAAAATACTTCAAATTTAATTCTTTATAACTTTACCAAGTTAGGAACGAATTGCCGGCCGTTTATTTCCAGTGAAGTAGTAGTAGACGAAACAGTATCGTAGGAACCTAAATTAACGGTATCCAAATCCGAATAATGACACGATTTAATAAAATTGTGTTTGGATTACCATTTATGACCCTGAAATTACAGCCTAATGATACAAAATCGGCATAAGTAAGTAATAAGGTACTAATTACTCAGGAATATCACCTAGGAACCTACATAGATTAACGGTATCCAAATCCGAATAATGACAAGATTTAATGATAATTTAATGACAAGACCGAAAGTGTTCTTAGGCTATGATTAAGAAAATCTGGCTAGCCGTTTGAAGATTATCAGCTCTATTCTAGTTCACGAAGGGAGGCGAGCAACTTCCACAGGTCTGATCGATTTGAAATTTGGTATCTTGTTACTTCAATGATAATGCAAGAAAATGGTAACCAAGATTTGATGCTGCGAGGGCTTTTTTAATTTTCTCTAATCATAAAACGTTGACCCCCGGGTGATTTCTCGCCGCATGCTGTTTTAAAGTAGATTTCTGCACAAATGCCTTTTCGCAAACAGAACAAACAAATCTCTTTTCACCCGTATGTATTCTTAAATGATCTTTCAAATTATTTTCCCAACGGAACTGCCGTTCACACGTGGTACATTTAAACCTCTTTTCTTCATTATGCGTTGATATATGCAACCTCAAACTCAATTGATTAAAAAAGCTCTTTTGACAGATGCCACAAACAGCTGTTTTCTCGCCCATGTGAACTTTTTTTTGATGCTGTATGACATTGCAGGGGAATCGGAACTTTTTGTCGCAAACTCCGCAAGTTGGAGCGGGGATGCCGTGTTCTTTTTCCAAATGCGACGCCCTGAGGTAAGCGGGAATTCGTTTGTCGCATTTGGGACATTTCCGATCTCTCGGGCGCTTCTTGAGGTGGACGAAACGGTAGTGTTGGGACACGAGGGGCTGAGACGCATATATTTTACCGCAGATGTTGCATTTGTATTGGTTTTGCGCGATTGTGTAGTACGCGGAGGCCCCTAGAAAGAAAAATTGGCGTCAGTAAGCCGGCAGTCTTCTAACTTCATATGGAATAGTGAACACAGCACTGTGATGTAAGTATGATTTATTTTTATTAAGTTAAATAAGCTTTATTAAAGGTGTCTCTAGGAATAAATAGTTCTTTATGGTAGTTTTATAAACCTCTTTAGTGTTTCTACATTTTTATTTGATTCCGTGTCTTTGGTCCTACGTTTGTCTGATTAAAAGAAAATTATTTTTCCCTCCATCTCCCTCAAAATGAATTCCATTAACTAGTCCAGAACTCGAATCCGATTATAAAAAATCAAAGTTAAGACTGCATCATTAGTCAAACTTGCTAATTAGTCTATTGTTTCTAAGCGCAACTGCTACAGATGTCCTAGGTTCGATTCCCAGGTCGATAATAATTTATGTATAGTTTTTCTATAAATTCTCAATAACAGCTTGGCGTTTGAGTTTGTGCTCGGTTGGTGTCAATAAGTTCACCCTAAACATACCGGTGAACTGTGGGTGTCGGTGAATTAGAACACCTCTAAACCTTCGGGGTTCACATACAGGCATAATGGTATGTTATACGTTATAGTACAAAATAATAATAAAACACAAGATATTTTGAAGATATAACTGTTTATTTTTAAATAAAACTATTATAATCATATAATAAGCAACTAAATCTGTGATACATCATAACATAACGTGACATTTAAGAAGAAATATCAACAGAACAATTCCCTTAAATAAAATGAAAATATAGGTACTTAGAAATCAAACTACTTTTTACGGATTTCATCGCGTTGTATTGATATTATTTGATTCCCGACGTTTCGGATCCTTTTTCAACATCCATAGTCACGTCAAAATGTAAGGTAGCAGTTAGTAATTGTAACATTAAGACGTCCAACGACTTAGTCTACCCGTGACCATGGATGCTGTAAAGGATACGAAACGTCGGGAATCAAATAATATCAATACAACGCGATAAAATCCGTAAAAAGTAATTTTATTTCAATGTCTAATATTCGCGTAAGTGTCAGAAACCAGTATATAGGTACTTATACAATTTGCATTTCAATTCGGCGGTATTTAAAAAGTATACAGCTTAGGTATCAATCTCCCACTAGAGTTGTCAGATGTTTGGCTTTTTTTTACAATCGTGTCCGGCCAATAGATGCCGAATGACTCACGCGAGTCGACGCGAGCGACTCACGCGGACTTTTTTTGTATCTTTTAAAAACCAGTGTGACAGGTTTTCATCTGTGTCCAGCTTTTATATTTTTAGTCCTGGCAACCCTATCTCCCACACGCTTTCTGTGTAGCCCAAGCTATAAACTTTAGAACGCCACAGGCATCCCTTAACATCTGTAACAGTATTGGGATCCCGAATTCCTCACTGCCACTCAAATAGGCATCTCGTAAGAAGCGAGAAAATAAAAGTATTTTTGCAAAAATATCAAAATCAGTGAGGACAATACGACCCCAATTGATTGTCTAAAAAAAACTAGCGACCCGCTCGCGGTTTCACCCGCGCTGCTCCGTTCCTAAGAGGCGTAGCGTGATGTTATATAGCCTATGTTATTCAGTGATAATGTAGCTTTCTAACGGCAAAAGAATTTCTGAAATCGGTCCAGTACTTTTTGAGCCAATTCGTTACAAACATACTTACTTACAAATCTTTCCTCTTTATTAATATTAGTACAGATTGACTACTGCAAAACCAATTGCGGATAATTACAAACACGCAGTTATTTTGACTGTGTTGTATGTCTACTATTGACAAATAGCAAGTCAAAGTAAGCAGTTTTTGTATCCAACTTCCGTCTGAAGCTAAACTATAAAATATGACATTCTGATATGTACTGTATTCTTTATATAATAAGGTCGATAGTGCTTGTAACGTTAACATACAAAACAAAAACTGAACCCAATGAAGGCTACCGATTTTAAGCTCACCAGATGTCGCCACTGGCGCGTAAGGTCCTGAACTATAGCTTTTAAAGTTCATTATTACGCGCGTGAAATCAAATTAATATATTAAATCCTACTGCATACTTTTAAATCGTACCGTAAAAAAATCTAGCATGCCGCAGAGATATGTAGTCCCATTTTGTTCGGAAAAAAGAAGGACATACTTATGTTTCCGAAAGATAAAACTGTCATAAAACAATAACATTCATTGATCCGTAACTCATAATCAATCCATTATACTGTCCCACTGCTGGGCACATGTCATATTTGCCATAATTAATCTGAGATATTGCAAAATGTTCACTACCTTATTCTAATAAACCCGCGTAGCCCACCCACAGTGTAATTTGACATTATGGAGAACTCACTCTACACTAGCGCCTCTAGCGGCGAATTCACTCGCGCTAGGCCTCATTGACATAAATTAAAATGGCGACGTCCAAAGCTATTTTAGTTCTAATTGCTGCCACCGGGCACGATAAAATTGTCGCCCTACACGCTGCCGATTCTGTCACAGGGACTCCTTAAGGAGGATCGATTCGCTGAGCCCGCGAAATTCAAATTTCGAGTGGTTTTTCGCAGTTTGTAGGTCTATAATAAGTTCTGCATTCATGGTAATGGTAATTGCGACATTAACTATACAAAATTCTCAATTTTTATCTAAAACCATTGCTTAAAAATCATTATTGGAGCTAAAAGTACTGTAAAATGTCAATTTTGACCAATTACACAGATTGCGCCAAGTTTTTGGCTTGATAAGGATTTATTAGTAAAGGTTTTAGTTCTCAGTTGTGAATGTTGTATAGTTGATGTCGCAATTACAACTACCATGAATCTAGAACTTGTTATAGACCTACAAACTGCGAAAAACCACTCGAAATTTGAATTTCGCGGGCACAGCGAAACGATCCGCCTTAAAGGGGTGATTCTACCCATTTTCCTTATGAAACCCGTAACTGATATGTAAAATGACTTTTCATATACACTGTTTGAAAACCCTGTCCGATCTGAAAGGGGCATACAGGTATTCCAATCACGTCACCAAATAAAATAAGAAACATTAAATATTCATGAAAGTAAACATAATAATTAAGTTTAAAATTCACGATTGTCGTGCCCAAATTGCCGCAATTGACAACATTTTAAAATTATTAAGCTACCAAAACAAAAATATTATTTCTTTGTTTTCCTACCCTGAGTTCCAAAACATTTTTATAATTTTATTATATTTCTTCATCTTGCAGAAAAAAAATCATAAAACATAAAAATCATGACGGCACTTATACGGTGGATATCTGAGAATATTGAAATAGTTTCAAATAAAATTATAATTTAAGGGTGTTAAAAAAATTTTTTTTGTCAATTATCTCAAAATCTAGTAAATTTTTACAATGTGATAAGTCTATCAGCTGTCAAAGTCTTTTTGACACCCAAGGAAGTGTTGCCATTTAAGTTAAAAAAAAAATCGGTGTAATTTTTTTACTTGTAAAGTCAAAACGATTATATAAATAGAACCGGATCTCGATACATAACAATACCTTCACGGTTCGGGCAGGGTTTTCTTAACACATTCTATATACCTAAACGTGGCCTGTATATGTACTTATTTAGTGTCATGTACTTTATTATATCACTTTTTAACAACTCTGCTTAAAGGTCCGGCAGAATTGCCCACAAAAACGTAATACTGAAATAAATCGTAATCCAGACAATATTCTATCAAATTATGTTATTATTCGAATTTGGATACCGTTAATCTATGTTCCTACGTTTCCATTTCATCCAAAATACTTCACTGGAAATAAAAGACCGAAAGATCGTTTGTAAACTTGGTAAAATTATCAAAAATTGCATTCGCTTACATTTACTTCCAGTGAAGTATTTTGGATGAAATGGAAACGTAGGAACATAGATTAACGGTATCGGAATCCGAATAATAAATTTGATTAAATTGTGTTTGAATTACGATTTATTTCGGTATTGTTTGAGAAATTCGGTCCGACTCTAATCCCAAAACCGCTAAAAATTCACTTCAGGGTGATACTTTGTCATATGATAATTCAAACTCGCTTTCTGAACGAACGCTTGTCCACAAACATTGCATATTTTCCTCCGATCCCCAGTGTGAATCCTCTCGTGCAAATCCAAAGTAGTTTTCCTCAAAAAGCTTTTCCTGCAGAACTTGCAATGATAATCTTTCACGGTTTTATGTTTGAATTTATGTTTGTACATACCTTCAAAACTGAAGGATTCATATTCGCAAAATTCGCACTTATACCGTTCTCCGAGCATATGGAAATTATTTATATGCTTTCTTAATTGAATTTTTGTATTGAACGTCCCCTTGCAGGCTTTGCACTTAAATCTATCGTCAACATTATGTTCTTCTAGTTTATGTACAGTCAATGGGGCGGGCGTCATAAATTGCTTCATACATATATTACAAGTGAATCTCGGAATTTTGTAGTGTTTCGTTTTCACGTGGAATCTTAGAGAGAATATCTTGTCATATCTTTTATCACATCGCAGGCATTGGTATATTTCGCCGTCTTTTTTAAAGTCGTCGTCGTTGAGGCGAAATTTCGGAGTCACGTTTTGCCCTGGAGACAGAAAACACACTTGAGTTTCATTTAATCTTCGGCGAGGCTCTTCGGATTTCGGACTTCACTGTTTTATCATATCACTCACGGATTTGGGACGCAAAATAAATTTAGATGTGTAAATAATTTTAAATTGTCTTGAATCTTGAATATCGTCACTATCCTTACACATTATAAAACAAAGTCTCCCGCCGCGTCCGTTTGTTCACGATAAACTCAAAAACTACTGAAACAGATTTTCATGCGGTTTTTACTAATAGACAGATTGCCATAGCGAGAGAGCCCCGTTCCTTAGTCATAACTCTAAGGAACCACTAACAATTATGATAGATGTTCGTATGACAACCGGGATCGAGGGCTTTACGTGTTCTCCGAGACACGGAATAGTTACCCATCCACAGACTGAATGCAGCAAGCGCGACTTAACCTTGCAGATCAGTTGATCGGCTTAGTTATTACATAGCCAGGAGCCCCGAGGTGCAACCGACGGGAACTGGCTCTTACGTGAAAAAGGCGAAATTTACTTTGACAAAATAGGGTATTTTCTTCGTTGGCACTTTCAAAGGAGGAGCCCGAGCTCCAGCGTAACTACCGTCAAGTTCAAGATGAGCCTTGGATTCTAGTGTGAATATTTTTAAAAACATTAGAACGCCATTAACTTCATCCCAAACTTAAGAATGCAGATGTTTTAAACTACGATTATGATAATGTAAACTTAAACTACACCACTGCCGTCAAGCAATAAGACAAGAATAAAAACAATCCTAACTATGCAAGACAGAACTACTATGATGAGAAGAATGATTTGTTAACTAATGTTCGAATATTCATCCTGTATAGTATAGTTCAGTGTTTTTCAACGTGTGGGTCGCGACCCGCTGGGGGGTCGCGAAGCCTCTTTAGGGGGGTCGCGAAGCTTCTATAGCGGAGTTGCAAAAGGTTGGGAAAGCTACTGCAGTAAAACAAAAAAAAAACAATAAAGTTTAAAAAGATTGATTAAGAAAAATTTTAACTAAAGGACATAATCTTTTGTATCAAATAAACAAAAAATAAAAATTAACTTATGAGATCTTTTCCATCTTAAACATTTGTAAGTACGTATTTATCCGAAAATGAATAAATATGTCGGATTGAATATTTGTCACAAAATAAAATAGATGAAAAAAATCAACGGGTAGGGGGTCGCGAAATATTTCTTCATACTAAAGGGGCCGTTTCATGAAAGAGGTTGAAAAACACTGGTATAGTTGATCGTTATAATCATGGTCTAAAATAAACAAAGCCTTGTCGCAGCAACAGCGATCCATTGTGCGACCAAGTGCGAGATGTGCTTTGATTCTCCATGGTTAAGTTGGTCGTGGTAGCGGTAACTAAACAAAGCTTGGTCGCAGCGATCATTATGCGATCAAGTTCGAAGTGTGTTTTTAGTCTCTATAGTTAAGTTGGTCTTAGTCGCGGTTATTGAATAAAGCTTGGACGCAGCGATAAGGCACCAATCCATTGTTATGTTGGTCATGGTTGCGGTTACTAAACAAAGCTTGGTCGCAGCGACAGCGATCCATTGTGCGACCAAGTGCGAGATGTGCTTTGATTCTCCATAGTTAGACCAACTTAATTAGGTGGTAGCGGTAACTAAACAAAGCTTGGTCGCAGTAATCAAGTGCGAAATGTGTTTTTAGTCTCTATAGTAAAGTTGGTCGTAGTCGCGGTTAGTAAACAACGCTTGGTCGCAGCGACGTAGCAGCGATCCATTGTGCGGCCAAGTGCGAGATGAACCTTGGGTGCCTATAGTTAAATAGATTATGATCGCGATAACTAAACAAAGCTTGGTCGCAGCGCTCCATTATACGATCAAGTGCGAGTCGCGGTTATTGAATAAAGCTTGGACGCAGCGATAAGGCAGCCATTGTTAAGTTGGTCGGGGTTGCGGTTACTACACATAATTTGGTCGCAACGATCCATTATGCGACCAATTGCGAGATGCAACTTGGGTCCCTATAGTTAAATAGATTATGGTCGCGGTAACTAAACAAAGCTTGGTCGCAGCGCGACCCACTATGCGATCAAGTGCGAAATGTGCTTTCTGTCTCTACAATGTGTTAAGAAAACCCTGTCCGACCCATGAAGGTATTGTTAGGTATCGATATCCAGTTCTATTTATATAATCATTTTAAATTAAAAGTAAAAATAAATAAAACGAGGAAACTGAAATGGCAATACTTACGGTGATAGCGACACAGCCCCTGGGTGCTAAACATAATAAGGCTTATGATGGTTTTCTAATATTTAAACAAATTGCTGGATTATGTGGATATTGTCCACAATTTGGGCACGACGACCTTGAATTTTAAATTTCACAAATATTTAAAGTATCTTATTTTATTTAATAATGTGATTGTGATACCTGTATGCCTCTCTCAGATCGGACAGGATTTTTTTTAACATAAGGTATATAGTTAAGTAGATCGTGGTCCGGGTTACTAAATAAAGCTTGATCGCAGCGATCCATTTTGCGACCAAGCGTGAGATGTATGAAGCGATCGAGTGAATTCACAAAAATAGCACTTTTTAAAACTTCTTACGTTTAAATCTTGTCATTTTAGAAACCTTAATATCGAATTGGATTTTGTCTGTAAGGATATTGTTGGGAATAAATAAAAATAAATAAATGTGTCTTAGATCACTATGGTCGTGAACTCAAGGCCATGTAATAAGCATGTATTAAAGATTTAAAAAAAATATTAAAATTCAAACCTTTCTTTTTGTCTCCGTCATTCTCTGCACCATCATCTGTCTCCTGTTTCACCTTCTCTGTTCTCTTACTCTTCTCAGTCTTCTTAGATTTCTTCTTCTTCCCCCTACGTTCTTCTTTATCCGGTTCATGTTCTGAAAAATATAACAATTAATAATAACTTACTACCCTGGTAAGCGATGTAGCAGTAAGTCTTAAATCACGACTGAATCGGTTTATTCTAGGCAAGCGCGCTCTATCGTAGATCGCAGTATCGCTTAACATCAGGCGAACTGGCGGTCAAGCGTAAGCCTATCACGAATAAAAAAAAATCAGAGAAGGCGGTTGCCAGAACACAGTGTGCAGACATTTTGTCACAATTTTAGCGTTTGTGGTGAAACTATATAATCTATATTTGTTCTACTAGCTTCTGCTCGCGACTTCGTTTGTGTGGACTTCAGGATTGAGTCCGACCTGGACATAAAGTCTATGCATTATTCCAAGCTATAATCTATCTGTGTGCCAAAGCGATACAATATAAGTATGTATATACATTTCAAAAACACTCACATACGCTCATACACACACTCACACACGCGCATATACTCACTCACGTCCACACACATATTACTCATCTTACCAACCAATATTTTTGTTTTCTTTTTCCATTTTATTGTAGTTGCTAAGTATTCTTAAATTTAAAATTTTGAATTGTTTTTTTTTTCGGATTTTGGTTTCTTATTGTTTATTTTATTAATGTAATTACTATGTTGAAATACAAGAGATGATTGTTTGTCCAACGGACGGAGGGTAAGCCTGGTGATCTGTACTACAGGTTTTACCTACATCAGACACCAGTACATATATTCAATACAATGTTGACTAACTCTCAGGTTTATCTACAAACTACTCAATAATAAAATTGATTCCTCTGAGCTATTAAGTATAATCGCTTACAGAGTGCCCCGTAATCGTCCTCGGAAACCTATAACACCATTGGCCCCTCCACTTCGACGTACGAAACTTGGTGCGAATTCCCCCATTCCACGGTTGTATAAACTCGTCAATATGAGAAGCGACTTATATGACATTCACGCAGACAGCTTAGCAAGATTCTCAAGGAATAGTGATCGCCCTCCAATTAACCATGCCCAGTGACATTTTTCTGTTGTTTTAATATGTCAACTTATTTTATATTAGACATAAGTACACCGTCCGTAATATCGCATTAGATAAAATTGAGCAAGTTGTGATTGCCTGTAATTGGTTATGCAGTAATGCAGTATTTCTAAGTAGTCATAAGACAACCATATAATTCACCACTGTAATAACTGTAGGCAGACCATAATTAAATAAAAAATAAACTCTGTATTGTAATTTGATGATGAGAAAATAAATAAACATATTATTATTATTTATATTCGTTAGGATATAGTTATTTTAGTGAAAGAAAAATTCAATCACGGGCTGGATTCGTACCTGCGTCTTCTGGTTAAATACACCAGACGCTCTGACCGCTTATGTTCTCCACAGTTTCTTAATGGTATTCAAGCATGGTTTATAGCACATACCTTGTTCATTAATTGTGAAGTCTAATGATTCGTTGTAGTCATCGTCGTCGTCGTTGTCATCTTGAGAGCACTCCTCTTTGAAGATATCTGCGTAACACACAATTAATACATAGATCGTAATTGTTATTTAACTTCTTTATTTATTTTTTAAAAACGTTGCCCCACACTAGGATTTTCTCCTGTATCGTGGGTGCGTTTACAAACACAAATTCTCACAAACACAAACACCCAGACCCGGAACAACTACCTGCAGATCATACAAATATTTGCTCCGTGTGGGGATCGAACCCACAACACGTTGCGCAGAAGCCGATCGCTCAACCGCTACGCCAAACGTGTCGTCGTTAAATGAAATGTTTTATTTGCACGAAACATGGTAAATAATGGTGGTCGGAAAGTTACAGTTGTGCATGTTCCGCCAGACACAAATTATATTTTTCAATTATTTGTGGAGGGGCGAGGAGTGTTGCCCCTCAGACCAAAGGGAGGATCCTCCGACCAGGCGGGTGTTTTGCCTGGCGGGTCACGGCCCAACGGTTGATGTCGGTCGGTTGTATATATGCAGGTTGCGTTGCAAACTTCACTTGCACGATTCAGGACTTGTCCGTATAGTTTGTATGTAGCACGGTAGATTTCGCTACATATTCAATGTAACACACCATCACGCCTGTATTCCCCAAAGGGTAAGGCAGAGGTGTACACTGTACACCTGCAGTTCGCCGGTATGTTTAGATCCCATGTAATAAGGCGCGAGCCTATTACCATTAACAGGGCACAAATCCAGACACCGAGCTGTTACTGAAAATTTCATAGAAAAACCCAATAATACTTTGCTCGACATGGGGATCGAACTCAGCACCTCAAGTGTAGCAGTCGCGCTTGGGACCACCAGACTAATGAGGCAGTCAATTCGAATTCGAATTGAAGTAGATTTTTTTATTATTTATTAATGCTTGAAGAATGTTGTTAATTATGTATTTACTAATTCTGCTGCTTTTTTGTAATTAATTTATTTATTTATTTACACAAGGCACATCAACAATATAAACACAAAAATTGGTTAGTAGCAAAATACAGAGACAAAGACTAGTGTTTATATCAATTATAGATATGCACAACATTTAGGATAACATTTCACAGTAGTTATATATTATAATTATATTAAATAAGCTGTTGTTAATGTTAAATAATAATAACGTTAAAAATGAACTAAAATTGTATTATAATTTGTAAAAATAAGTAAGAATTAGTAGAAATTAATGTGTAACCATTTATTTTTCCAAATAAAGAAAAAAAATTGGCTCCAATGACTCCCAGCGACCTTAGCAGTTGCATTTTCCATGCTAAGATTATAAAGTTATTTTAGTATACGAAAAATTCAATCGCGCAAAAAAAAAAATCACGAAAAGATAGTTAAAAGGTAAGGTGGCATCGTACGATATCGAACTAACTGTAAAGTAAGTCATGTCGGTTGAGAAACAATGTAACTTGCTTCTCAATAGATGTCGCCAACGTCACCTTATGACGTAAACTCAGAATGTGAAGGCAAATTCCAATCAGGCGGGTGGGGTTCGCGGTGGCTTAGCGGTCAGAGCGTCTGGTGTATCAAACCAGAAGACGCAGGTTCGAATCCTGGCCGCGATTGAATTTTTCCTTTACTAAAATAACTTTATAATCTTAGCATGGAAAATGCAAAAAAAAAACAAAAAGATAATGTAATTTTTTTTTAATAAAATGCAATATATAAGATTACTTACCATCTTGGTATGTATCTGGTAATTCCTGTTTTACATCAACATCTAAGATACTTCCTCCAGTTACTGAAATAAAATTGTTTTCAATTTAGATCATTGAAATTCCATTTTAAAATAAAGAAGTAATAATTACTGAATCTCCTATTTCGATTTGTTGCATGTTTTTATAGTCAACCTGTATATTTATAGTACTTCAACCCGCTCGTGGTTTCACCCGCGGTACTCCATTCCTAAGAGTCGTAGCGTGATGTTATAGTATAGTCTATAACCTTCCTCGATAAATGCGACTATATAACACAAAAAGAATTTTCAAAATCGGTTCAGTAGATCCAGAGATTACCCCCTACCTTCTTCCTTGATAGATATAATGTGGGTGTCTTTAAATCACAAGTGAATCGGTTTCTTCTAGGCAAGCGCTCTCCATCATAGATCCCAGTCTCGCTTAACATGGGGTAAACTGGCGGTAAGCGTAAGCCTATCACGAATATTAAAAAAGAAAGTAGCAATGGGCCCCCAACTTGGCACAGCTTGTATCATGGTGACCCAAAAACAATACAATTTTCTATCAGTATTGCAATCCATTAGCGCCGAGGCAGTTTCAACTGTCTTGTAGATATAAGTATTATATATTTTTGTAGTGTTTTTTTTTATGTAATAGGGGGACAAACGAGCAGACGGATCGCCTGATGGTAAGCGATTACCGCCGCCCAAGGACACCCGCAACACCATAGGAGTCACAAGTGCGTTTCCCGCTTTTTAAAAGGGGATTGGGCCTCCGGTAACCTCACTCACTCGACGAAACACAACATAAGCGTTGTTTGACGCCGGATTTCTGTGCGGCCGTGGTATCACTCCGGTCGAGCCGGCCCATTCGTGCCGAAGCATGGCTCTCCCACGTAAAAAACGTGTTGCATTGTGTTTAGTATTACATCAGTATAGATTGCAGGTTATTCTATGAACTCATTTACTTATGCATTACCTTACTACACATACCTCTAAAGACATTTCTATGGTACATGTCCCTGAACCTCTCCTCACAATTCTGCACTTGCTTTTTGAACTCTGCAGCATCCCGTAATCTTGATATACAACCCTCACAGATTGTGTATGTTACTGCACACAATAGGCCGGAGACAGGAACCATCTGGAATATTTACCATATTTTTAGGGAACATGGATGACAAGTAGCACCATACCATATATTCTAAGTTTGGTAAGGAGTTCTCTTCCTTATCCTCATAATGCGGTCATTTCTCATTTTTGGGGATTCCTCATCCTCTTCCACATCTTTAAAATAAGGAATAAAATATTCCTCATCCTCTTTATTTTTTTCTAAAAATTAAAGGGTCCATTCTTTTACTGTAATTGTCAATTTGAAATCACAGGTTTTATCTTCCCCATCCTCCACCTCATATCCTCATCCACCTTCTCAAAACATATTGGTTTCTAATACTTCATCATCCACATCTTCTTCCTTAAAACCACTTCCTCGTCAAACCACCCACATTCCTAACCTGATAATGGGCCATGAATTTAAGCCCCTTGAGAATCTCTAATTATGATGTTGGGTGACAAGGAGTCACATGTCATCATAATTATTCGTGATAAGTCAAAGTTATATATTGCTTCATATTTCATAGGAAGTCCATTCCTACATGAGAAACCGGTTGTGGTGGTGGGCCGGTCTAAGCTTATAAGCCGAATATGTCATCTTGAAGTCATCACGTATGGGTTTATTACAAAACTAGCTTCTGCCCGCAACTTTGTCGGCATGGACTTCAGGATTGGGTCCGACCTGGATAAAAAGTAGCCTATGTGTTATTCCAGGCTATAATCTATCTGTGTGCAAAATTTTATCCAGATCCGTTCAGCAGTTCTGGTGTGAAAGATTAACAAACATCCATACTCACAAACCAAAATATTAGTAAGGATGTTTAAAGAATAATGTTCAGATATTCTGTTCAATAGGTCTTAAAATTCATTAAGTAGCTACATGAAACCCTGTTCGGGCATAGCATAAAATAGATAGTTACTTATTTTTTATTAAATACTAAACAGCATATTATTATAAATTTATTTAATACCTGGTGTCTTCGTCCAACCAAGGAGCACCATAATCATTCATCAAACAAATGTGTTTAAACATTTTATTGCTATATTGGTCAGAGTCGCCTCATTTAATGTGGCTGAAATATACTATATAGGTCTGGTAAAATTGGATCAAGTTGAGCTTAATTCAGGGGCTTTTCATAAACTGAATAAGCTTGTGTTTGACCATTATGTATCTCGCATCATAATCTACAAACTCAGTCAATGATGAAACGGCGAAATCGAGATAAGTTCTGAGATCCAACTAAATTCTTATTAGTCAAGTATTTGTTTACTTACCTTTAAATAGTTTTCATAGCGAATTACGCATCGGCCATGCATAATTACGTATTTTCTGAATAACACTTACCTCGATATCGAAGCAGTCTTTCAACATATCTGAATAAATCTCCGGCAAACCCAAAAATTTACAGGGTTCAGCCAAGTTTTTGAAATTTCCCTCACTGTGACAACAGCGACACAAATCCTTTTTTAACTCCCAATTTTCCGTCGACATTTTAAAAGTTCGATGAAATGAAACTACAACTAAAGCGTAAATGTGATGTAATATGTAACTTAGATAACTTTAAACAATAATATTGCTTATTGTATGCCAATAAGCGAGAATGGCTAAGAATTACGCCATGTTGTTTTTGACACTTTGACAGTGATGTATTAAAACTGTCAAAATCAATTGACACATTACAAATAATGTTGCCATAACATTGGATAGGTATCCTTAATTATTAATTAGGGCGGCGCAAAAGTTCGTAGAATGTCGCCGTGATCTATTAGTTCCGCTACTCCCCGCTTGGAGCGTAAATTTACGCAATCGTTTTATTTATCCTCAGATGAATCTAAAGATTTTATCATAGCTTGTTGCGTAATCGCACTGCTGTATTGGAGCATTTCAAACTGTAAAGGCACAAGACACGAAAAGATAACAAAGTGCGGGAACTTGTGATCATTGTAGTTTTTTTGGGATTCTGAGAGCCACCGATAGAAAATAAAAGTAGAAAAAAATATATCCATTGTTTTTTCCTAAACAAAAAGGAACTTGGTTAATTTGGGAATCGAACACAGAATTATCTGAAAGTACCACTAATCTTAGTCCCTCTAAGTCTACGTACCAAACTGCTCCTGCTTGGATAGTGTCCATTGTCTCACCGGCAAATAACGCGAAGCAACATCAGTATGTATACATATCATAATATGTACACATATACAAAAGAATATGTGCCCACGGCAACAGCACAATTTGCCCTTTGGAACGCCGTATTCCATCGGTGTAATATGTAGCTAGATCAATTTGGCAATGCAGATTTTGGCTAAATAAAACAATCAATATAAAAAAAAACACATTTTATTTACCGTCAGGCTTTTTATCTACAATCAATTGCTCAAAATCCATATCAACATGATGAACTCTAATATGATTTTTTAAACTGCATTTCTGTACGAAAGCCTGTGAGCAGGCTCCGCACGACCATCTTCTGTCGTTCATGTGAATTTTTAAATGTTCTGTCAAAGTTTTGGCGCGCGCGTACTTTTTATGACAGATTTGACATTCGTAATTTTTTTCGCCAGAATGCACTATGGTGTGGCATGAAAGTGCATGGCGGGATTTAAACATCATTCCGCAAATACTGCAGCCGTGTTTAGGTTCTTTAGGTAAATTTATATGGTCAGATCTCACATGTGAATTTAAGCTATTAGGGGTCCCAAATTTCTTGGAACAAATCTTGCACGTTAGATTTAACGGTGCGCGGTTATGTATTTCTTCTAAATGTCGCATTCTCAGTCTACAACTAGGGAAGGTTTCATCGCATATCGAACACATGAAGGATAGTTTCTTATGAGTATATCTTATGTGGCTTTTTAATAAAATATTTGAGCTGCACACTTTTCCACAAAACTCGCATTTGACTGACTTCCCAACACTATGCATTTGAGCGTGTGCTCTCAAACGCTCAGGAAGTAAAAAGCACCGTCCACACACATCGCAGACATGATCAGTACTATGATCATTCATATGTTTCGATAACGTTTTAAAAAATAAAAATTCGTCTTTACACTGGTAACACCTATACTTGCCATCACTCAAATCGTACGCTAAAATACAATCTGTAGGCTTCATTGCATCATTAAAATTAAACTTTACACTATGCTCATCTGTCAAATGTTTTATTAAAAAATCTAGGTCTTCTAATTTTTTTTTACAAATTCTACAAGTTATGTCACTGACGTCAGCTCTGATTCGGTCGTGGGGTCTCCGTATACTTTTTAAAATCGATTTAAAGTTGATATTCTCGTGCGATTCACTGACATGAGATTTTAATTCGTTGAAGCCTACAAACTGTTTATTGCAGTATAGACAATTAAAATAGCCTTTATTCGATTTGAATGGTAGAATGGTAGAATGTTCTAGAATGAGGCAGACATTTTGTCTCGGTTTTATATAGTTCACTTTTCTTCTATCAACTTTATCGCGTTTCTTTGGAGCGTACAATTTTCTTCTTTTACCTGTGAATTTAATTCATTATCATTATAACTTTTATTGTCCTTCTGCCGGGCACGGGTCTCCACTCAGAGTGGGGTTATGCTTATAGTCCACCATGCTGGAACACTGTGGCCAGATTGACTTAACTAGACTTCATTAAACATTAAATAAGATACCATCGCGCCTGTATTCCCCGAAGGGTTAGGCAGAGGTGTACTAATGTACACTTACAGTTCGCCGGTATGTTTAGGTCCCATGCAATAGAGAGCCTATTGCCATGAACTGAGCACAAATCTAAACTCCGAGCTGCTGCTGATAATTTCAATTTCAAAAACCTAATAACACATTCCTCGACCAGGGGACCGAATCCAAGAGCTATAGCGTAGCAGTCGCGCTTGAGACCACTAGACTAAAGTACAGACAGATGGTACAAGATTCCAAATATACCTTTTCTTATATCCGTAACCTTCCTTTTCATGGTTTTTCTGTCAACTGACTCTGTAAAGAATAAAACAACGTAAAATACAATTATATCATCAGACATTCAGACTCAGAAACCCAGTATGCTAACGTATCCTTGTCGGGGGGCAGGTTAGAATAAAGTTCCTCATTGCCATTCAGATAGGCCTCTCGTAAGAGCCGAGAAAATACCTGACTTGCTCGGTGGTAGGACCTCTTGTGGTCTGACCGGCTGGCGACCATCCTTACGTCGGAGTCTGTCGTAAAGCACCTTATAACATCGTTCTTTATCGTCGGGAGTTAAATAAGCCAGAACCACCAGGCACAAATCTTAACTCTGAGCTTGATTTCATATTAAAAACCTAGCTATCGCCCTTACGACTCTTACGACCCTAGACTAATGACACATATAAATAACATAACATACCATCACGCCTGTATTCCCCGAAGGGATAGGCAGAGGTGTACTTTATGTACACCCACAGTTCGCCGGTATGTTTAGGTCCCATGTTATAGGGGGCGAGCCTATAGCCATTAACCGGGCACAAATCCAGACTCCGAGCTGCTAATGAGAATTTCATAGAAAAACCCAATAACACTTTGCTCGACCTGGGGATCGAACCCAGGACCTCTAGCGTAGCAGTCGCGCTTGGGACCACTAGACTAATGAGGCAGTCAACACATATAAATTTATGGCGTATAAATACATTGACTCACCTATAAAGCTGCCATCTTTGAAATTATCCGAATTGTCGGCAAGAATATTGTCTGCCTTTATTAGCGGTGTATCTGAAAATTGTAAATAGGAGAAGGCAGTAAGAGTAAATCACTACATAGTATAAAACAAAGTCGCTGTCGCTGTCTGTCCGTCCCTATGTATGCTTAAATCTTTAAAATTACGCAACGGATTTTGAAGCGGTTTTTTTTAATAGATAGAGTGATTCAAGAGGAAGGTTTGAAGCTATTATATATTACGCTACGACTCTTAGATATGGAGCAACGCGGGTGAAACCGCGGGCGGGTCGCTAGTTATTAGATAAAGTAAGGTCAGGGCCGCATTTAGGGGACACTACAGCCACGGACTCCCCACAAAAGCGACTTCGAAACAAATACTTGGAAATTCCAACCAGTAAACACTAGTAAGCAACAACAATTTTAACGTGGGAGAGCCATGCTTCGGCACGAATGGGCCGGCTCGACCGGAATGATACCACGGCCTCGCAGAAACCCGGCGTCAAACAACGCTTACGTTGTGTTTCGCCGAGTGAGTGAGGTTACCGGAGGACCAATCCCCTTTTAAATTCCCCTTTTATATACAACTTTTCATTTGATATTTTTTTCATTGTTTTACCGACAGTACTTTGTACAAACATTAATATATAATTCTTAAATATAAAAATTAATTAAAAGTAATTTCAGATAACTTCGGTTTTTATTCATTATGTTTGTTACAAGAATTTACTTGGTTTCACAATAAATTATTAAAAATGTAAAACTCGTCAAAAACATTGTCCATTTTATTGGGAAAAAAATTAGGGGCCAGGGGACCTCCTCCTTTGTTGCCCCATGGCCTTTAAATCCAGCTCTGAGTAAAGTAGCCAATGACTTACCATCGTTACTTATTTCGTCTTCTAAATCATCGTGACCATCATTTAGGACTTCGTCGGTAAACAAACCGTCACACTGTGTCGACCCTATATTCTTTAATATTTCTGAAAAAAATTCAAAATGATTACAGAAACATCAAATGATACCCCACATAATATAATTCGTTGATTTTAACTTTTTTATTTTTCACATTATGACGACAACACCATAACATTTTGATTACTTTCATGTCAAAGGCTTATGCAGAAGTATACTAATGTATATCCACCTGGGGACGTATTATAACGTGTTAACGCCATCATTTTTAGGTTGTGAGAAAGAGAAGCCGCTCTACATATTAAATAGCCTCATCTCTTTCTAAGAACTTAAAAATGATGGCGTTAACATGTCATAATATGGCCCCTGTTCACATTGTTCGCCGGTATCTTTGTCTGTAATAAGAGTCTTTTGCCATTTACCGGACACAAATCCAAACTCCGAGCTGCTAGCGCGTAGCAGTCACGTTTAAGACCACTAGTCTAATAAGGCAGTCAACTCTAAAATAATGGAGATGGACTCACCTGAATCCAGTTTCCCGATTTTATTTTCATTTTGTAATTGCTCTTCTTTTAATGCTCTTGTAATATCTGCAAAAAAGTTGGAGTTATTTTAACCAACACCAATAATAAACTGACGACACATTTGGCGTAGCGGCTGAGAGATCGGCTTCTGTGCCATGTTGTGGGTTCGATCTCCACATGGAGCAAAGATTTATGTGTATTGTTGTAGATTAATACAAATATTTGCTCCATGTGTGCTCCACATGTAGCAAATATTTGTATTGATCTACAGGTAGTTGTTCCGGGTCTGGGTGTTTGTGTATGTGAGAATTTGTGTTTGTAAACACACCCACTATACAGGAGAAATGTTTAAAAAAAAAAAAACTTTCTTACCTGTAATTTGTGATATGATTGTTTGTTGACATTGCAACACTTTTTGTTTAAAGTACACAGCATTTCTAAGCTGTGTGATACACACCTCACATATTTGTTCCCTTGCCTTGTCTGTTTGTGGCCACTGGAAGAAATTATGGTGGTTACCTACCCAATAATCTGACTTGCGCAGTTAAAGGTCCGGCGAAGCTTGAATTGCCCACAATCAATTATTATTCGAATTTGGGTACCATTAATCTAGGTTCCTACAATACTATTTCGTCTACTACTACTCCACTGGAAATAAAAGACCGGAAAATCATTCCAAACTTGATAAAGTTATCAAAAATTGCATTCGCTTACATTTATTTCCAGTGAAGTATTTTGGATGGAATTGTAGATTAGGAACCTAGAGTAACGGTATCGGAATCCGAATAATAACAGAATTTGATTAAATTGTGTTTGAATTACGATTTATTTTGGTATTACGTTTGTAAGAGAAATTCGGTCCGCCAGACTCTTAACAGGTTATGTATTCAAAATTAGGCCTTATAGCAAAGTGTTGGCAACATGTTATGCACTATTGGAGTATCATCCATGATATGAAAAAATTAAAAAGTATTTATTACACTTTTTCACCCAAAAAGACAGAATAAAAAAAATTAATCCATGACATTAATAAATACAATAATGATTTTAAGCATGATTGCAATATGCCATTTCTGGCAACACCATAGCCAAGAATTTCAGAGTGTTTTGACCAGATGCAGGAATTGATTTTGAGGGGGATTCTAACTCTAGACCATGGACACTAAGTAACACGTTTATTTTAAACAGCTGTTTTGGAGGGATTACAACCCGCAAACCATCCCTTCCTACTTACTGCAATTTTGATTTTTGAGTCTGTTCAACTTACAGATATGTTAAAACACTCCTTTAACATGTTTCCATAAACTTCTGTCCTCCCCATCCAGTTGTACTCCAACCACAGGCTCTTCAGACACACCAGCTCAAGACAACAGCAGCATAATTGGTATAAATCCTTCGGAGGCTGATCTGTAGACTTCCTGAAACAGACACAAAACGATCTAGACTGGTTCTAACATAACATACCATCACGCCGGCATTCTCTGAAGGGTTTAGCCGTGATACAATAAAGAAATACAATACCAACAAATTGTAAACATTTACATTGTGTGTGAAGTCCTTTTGTAGAGAGAATTTCTCGTAACTATCACGGTTTTGTCTATAGACATATCTTTATTTACTTGTCCGTATCACCAGCACAATGAAAGCAAGAAATAATTACTAAATAAAGTAAAAACAGAGTATTTAAAGATAAAAATTTCTTGCACAGTACAACAATCAATCTGCACCACATTACAAAACAACTTCCTTCACAAACAGTTCTTCTTTTTCTTTCCTTGTGGCAAATAAGTCGTATCGTATTAAATTTGTGTAAATAACAAGTTGTAAATAATAAACACACATTACGTACAACAATCGTGAATCGTTTAGGTTTTGACGTTTTGATTTTTTTAATTTGTTGACAAGTTTGACAGAAGTGACAGACCGGAGACACATTTAAAAAAATTAAAAAATGGAGTTGCTCTTGCTCTTGAGTCTTGACTTCAATCTTGCCTCCGGGGCAAAGATACGGTCGACGGTAGTGGAGCGAGCACACCCAGAAGGTGCCTACACAATACTTTTGAAAACATTCGGGTTGTACGTACTCAAAAATACAAACGCAAACAGGGAGATTTATTCTACCGCGAAAATTCAAATTTTTCTAAATCGACGAAGATCCAAGACGCTGTAGATGATGTGATGAAATCTGTAGATCTCTAATTATCATTACTGTCTTTACTGGTTTCAAATAAACAACTTCTAGTCTTTCACTGAAAATGTAATAATGTATGAATCCAATTTTTCATTTCATAGAAGAACCGTAAAACACTTTGCTTGACCTTGTGATCGAACCCAAGACCTCTAACGTAGCAGTCGCGCTTAGGACTACTAGACTAATGAGGCAGTCAAGCATAATTTATTTAATATTATACAGTTTTATGTTATTTTTATTAATAAGTATTGTATTTTGTTATACTGTACTGTGTCGGGCTCTCCGGCCAGGTGGCCAGCATACCAACTAAAACCATCACCACTGCCACTTTCCGCATAGTAGTGGGATCACGGGAATCACCTCGCTAGCTCCGCGGTCCCACCGCGGACGTACAATCTTGGATCCTCCCTGAGGGCCAAGTGTAATGGGCGACTGACGACCCCGAATCCCCTGCCCACGGCCCTCTTTGCAGCGGGACAGACCTAGCTTTATTTATGTATATTTATATATATATATATCTAAATAAATATAAATATGACTACCTCATTAGTCTAGTGGTCCCAAGTGCGACTGCTACACTAGAGGTCCTGGGTTCGATCCCCAGGTCGAGCAAAGTGTTATTGGGATTTTCTATGAAATTCTCATTAGCAGCTCGGAGTCTGGATTTGTGCCCGGTTAATGGCTATAGGCTCGCCCCCTATAACATGGGATCTAAACATACCGGCGAACTGTGGGTGTACATTAAGTACACCTCTGCCTAACCCTTCGGGGAATACAGGCGTGATGATGGTATGTAAATATAAATATCTCTATAAATATAAAACTCAAAGGTGACTGACTGACATAGTGATCTATCAACGCACAGCCCAAACCACTGGGATCGGGCTGAAATTTGGTATGCAGGTAGATGTTATGACGTAGTCATCCGCTAAGAAAGGATTTTGATAAATTCTACCCCCAAAGGGATAAAATAGGGGATGAAAGTTTGTGTGAAACTTTGTCAATTTTAAACTGATCGGACTGAGACTTTGCATGCATAGGTATAGCTACTATGACGTAGGCATCCCCTAAGAAAGGAAATTTCGACCTATGTAGGGGTAAAATAGGGGATGAAAGTTCATATGTCAAAGTAACTATGCCACGCGGACGAAGTCGCGGGCAAAAAGCTAGTATTTATATAAATAAAGCTAGGTTGTAGGTAGCAGTTGGCAGCACTGTACCACTGTACCTACATGCTCTTATTGATCCGAATCCGAACAAAGAGTATAGTTAGGTGTAGCATAGTCGTCCAGACAGGTCGCCATAACTGTGCGTATAAGTAGTATCTTCTAGAATAATTATTATATTAAGTATCCATTAGTCTGTTCTGTGAATGTCCGAAGTTATCCACAAGCGGCCGCGCAGTAGTCAATTTTACAAGCAAGTCAGTTTCGCGCATGCGCGGGAATGGCTGCGAGGGGCGGGGTCGGCGTTGCCTCACTATCTCACTCAATTTCAAAGACTACGAAAGAGTAGACAATAGTTCCTATATACGTCTCGCTCCCTCGATGCAAGTACACAGTCGGTGCCAAAAGTGTTACGGGTTGTTGTTAATTTCAATTTAGTACCTAGACTCCATTCACTATTATAAATAACAGAGAAATATTGTGTTATTTTGTTGAATTGACTAAATTCAACAATACAACACAATATTTTTGTTACGAGTGGGTCCACTACCGACGACGTGAACCCACTCGTAACACAAGGATTTAACTTAGCACGAGGAGTTAACAAGAATACTAGTAATGTGCGACCCACACTGTGAATTGATTTCTTATTGGCAAATAGATTACATTCCATTGTTTTTAGGTACCTGTAGGTACCTAATAAGTAAATTTATTATGTGAAACCACGAAGCTTGAATTGAAATGGCAAGGGCGTCACAACGTTGTCTTACGTTTCAATAAATGGAATATGCATGCAAACTGTGGGTGTGCATTAGTATCTACACCCCTGCCTAACACTTCTATTTTTTTTATGTATTTCAAAATAATGAAAAGTACCTAAATACATAGGTACATTTTCGAACGTTACAACTTTATTACGCGACTGTAGGTACTACCTGCGCGGCCGTTCGAAACAGACAGCGGCTAACTTCAGACAGGCTTAATTATTTCGGGCGTACCGTATCGTCGAAATAACTTTGCGATTCTGAAGTTGTCCGCAAGTGGTTTTGCAATGGTCAATTTTGATATAAAAACCCGATAAAAAGACAATTATTGTGGTCTTAAATGCTTTGCATTGACGATTATTGTCCTGCTTAATTCGATTTTTTTGCACAAAATCACTCGTTTAAGTGATTTTGCCTGCGCACTGTTCGGGAACGGCTAACTTCAGACAAGCAAAGTTACTTTTACCGAAGTGTGCATAAATCATTCGCGCAGCATCACAAGTCTTTGCATTGATTGATCACTTACGTCCCTGGGATTGCGTTCCGATCGGGTCGTGCCAAGAATTAAATATTAAATTCTTTGCCGCGTGCGGCGTATACCGACATAGTGGGTATCTTTACTAAATTTGTGACGCAATGGATAGAATATGTAGTGATTTATATAGAATTATTGCTTTGCAGATCATGGATCGAAAAAAGATGAATCGGGCGAACGATGACGTGGACGAGGCGACGGCTGCTTCGGCTCGGCGCATGACTATAGCATTTGTTTTGGTGATCTTCATTGATGTGGCGCAATATATTTTACGCACTTACTTCGATTGTTTCAGGTAAGGACCTTTCTTAATTACTCCTTCTCTAACAAACATCCCCACTATCGGGACATCACAGAAATACAATTAACGACGCGAAATACACTTTATTATTCGAATTGTCCCAAGTCTGAATCGAACCCGGGATTCGCGGTGCCACTGTAGCAGCAGGGTGTCCCTAATCGCTGTACCAATCGTGAAGGCTTACCTACTAAGCTTATCTTAGAGAAGGTGATTGGGACAAGACAGATTTTAAGTGATTGGCACATTACTCGTAATTGTCGCGAAGTCCTTTTGACTAATCATCCAGCAAAAGTTGAACTTTATTGTACGCAAAGGCATACAATCTGAGGTCAGCATATAATGGTTTATGTATATTTATTTATTTATTTATTATAGGTACATTAACAATATACACATATATACTTTTTAGGAAGCGTGCATCTGGACAGGCGTTCTTATGTGTCTATTAATTACAAATGTACACAATGTTTACTGCAGATGATATTGTGTGACGTTTTTCTTCTATTTCCCTTCCAACAAAAAAGGGGAATACAAGAAAAATATCACAAATTATTTAAATTACACACTAAAATAAAATAATATGACTGATAGGAACAATAGTTACAATTGATAATTATTATTACATAATAAATTAAAAATAAAATTACTGTTTTATAATACATTCGAATTATATAATTTTGAATTGTATAACTTGACATGTAGACCCAATGACATTATATAGTTATTGAAAGGAGACACGTTATCATCCTTCAAATGCGATTATTGTTTCGTGGGCAACGTGTAATTTGTAGTGTCACTTAAGCGGTTGACCGACATAAGGCGCAGAAGTGTGTTTGACAGCGCTATTGACAGCAATAAATTTTAATTTTATATAATGTGCCGTCTTGTGCTGCGATACTTCATAAATTATTATACTAAAGTAAGAAAAGAGCATGTAGTGTCTTATCACAAGTAAATTAATAAATTCTTAGCTTCCGTACAATTTATTTAATTTCTTTCGTTGCAAATAAAATTTAAAATGAAAGAAAGAGTCAGCGCATGCCTTATTAGTATGAGAGAAAGGGACCCAATACTTTTCATGTCACTCGATCGATTTGGGTGGAGCTAATACTCAGAAAGTAGAATTATATCGACTTTAATTCATGATTTGTCAGGGATTTGGCGGCCTTAGGGGGTGGTGAACAGGGCAAATGCCCAGGGCCTCTTGCAAGGGCCTCGCGCAATAGTCGAGAAGAAAATAGTTAACATTTACTCGTGAAACACACAGAGATCCGTCACTATGGCAATTATGGATTTTTTTTAAATAGCAATTTCATGAAAGAGGTATCTAAAAATATATTTTTGATATTAGGTCGGATGATGATTTTGCAGCGTTTTATTATTGCTTGCGACTGTACCTACCCTAATTAGCTTATCTCATTATACGTCTCATTTACGAAATATTATAGTGAGTGAAAGGTTTAGAATAAAGTTGTTTCTAATAGAACTGTCCAACGGATAACGGATAACTACTCTTTAATTCTAGTTGTTGCTCCCGGTTTCATCTGCGTCCAGAACTATTTACTAATTTTTTTGTGACAAAAGGTAGTTATGATGATAAGGACTCAGGATGCAATTCATCTTTTCTTTTCATCGCTGCGAAATTTTATCGAATCTGTTCAGTGGTTTAGCTGTCAATATACACTCATACACAGGCGCCCCACACATATATACAAGTCCGTTTGGGTAAGGTTGTGCCAATACTGCCATGGACATCTGTGTATGTACGTAAAGAACGACAGCAAAGAAACCTTTAGCAACGCGCGAAAGGACCCCAGGCATGAGGACAATCGACTTTGTACTGTAACTATGTTTTGTTACATAGTTGAAAGGATATTGTCTTTTTCAGTTGCCGCAACATTAAGGGTATGAACGGCGATAAGGGCTCACTTTCATAAACTGTATATCTCTACAATATTTTAGTAATAAGTAAGTAATTATTTCATTAATATGAATGTATTCCTTAGACATAATAATACTTTGTATACAGTTTACAGACACAGGTACCTGCATTTATTACAATATTGTTTTTTTCCTGATAGACTTATTACTACTAGTAATAACTTATTACTAGTAGTAATAAGTACTCAATCAAATCAATACTTATTACTAATAAGTATTGATGTCTAGTAATTTGTGACAAGTGACAACGATGTCTGGTAATTTACTAGATAGCGTAATAAATGCACTATCAAAATGTGTAGGTATGCAATTAAGCACTAAAAAGGGGTTTAAGCTCAAATTATCACAATCAATAAATCATTATTTATTTTCCTAACTTTTTTAAATAAAACAAAATGTGTGTGAGGCACTGATCTGACATTCTATGCTACTAGAGAGTAATATAGAGGTCAGTGGTGTGAGATATAATCGAAATGTTTTATTCGTTTGAATGGCCTATCGATGCTATTATGTGTGGAACATACATAGCATCGTTTAAATGTCCTGCGCGGCTTCTCTGGGTTGCGCGCATCCGAAATGTCGAATTTTCCATGACTCTAGCGTATAAATTAGAATGAATTTGACCGTCGGCATTGGTTATGTTGTTGTCAAGTTAACAAATAGAAATATAATCTTTAGGTTTGATAAACCTAAATAGCTTGATACGCGCGAACGCGCGATAGCTGTCATCGAGATCACGGGCATTAAGTCAAAATGTACGCAGTGTACGCACGGTAATGTCATACCTACTTTATTGACAAAAAGGGATGTTTTCATAGCGTCATCTATCGTCGATTCCTGACGCCTTATAAACCAAAAACTACAATATTATACCTACCATTGTATGTTAAAATATTCTTCTAATTTTATTTAATGTTTTAAGTCATGATAAAACCAATTTTATGTAAAATCGCAGTATTGCTTAACATCAGGCAAACTGGCGGTCATTCGTAAGCGCATCGTATAAAAAAAAAGACGTGTGGCACTCGGGGACTGCCGCGGTAAAGCTATTGCATAGCGTTTTTTATCAACTTATGTAATACAACCAATGCCACCTAAAGGCGGGTTGCTGAACTAAAGAGACAACCGTGTTAGGTTTTTTTCGTTACGGAATTTCTGGATTCGGTCCCCACGCTCAAGGCCCGCGATAGAAGCTATGCAATAGCTTAAAATTTTTTTTGAACAATTATCGTTTTTTTTCAATTAGCTAAGTACGATAACCGTTTTCCAACAAAACCCCAATCCTAAAAATGTCACTCTGACTGACATCTATCTGTTACCATTCTGTCCGTTGTCTCGTCGGCGTCGCGCGTATCGAGCTCAAATATAATCTTTTCATACTAAGCACTAATATCCTACTTTTCATTCTTGTCGAAATTTATGTCTAGTTCTTCACTCGTTTCTCCATCCTACTTGTTATTGGCTGAATTGTCGTCATCGGCAAATATGCCATAATAAAAAATAAAAAAAAGTACACACTTTAAAATTGAGATTTTGTTAAAAAGAAATTGCGGCCAATTTCTTATTTTTGAAATACCTTCGATTGCAATTTAATCTCATTGGAATAAGCTGTAACAGTGAATAAATTTCACGTATTTCAGTGAGGCTGTGTATTTTGCAGGAACCTTAGCGGCTAATTTAAATGTACTCTTTCGAGCTTATTATATTTAGTTCAAAATACTGACACTGATGAATATTCATGCCTGTCTGATTTATTGTACAAAAATATCGAATATTTTTCATCCCCGACGTTGGTGTGTGGACCAAGAAGGTGGGACTTTTTAAGAGAGAGAGAGAGAGTAAGACTGCTGGCAACAACCAATTTTACTGAAAAATTGAGTACTCCACAGCTATTGGCATAGAAGATGCACAGTTATTTCTATTGTATAACACTAATTTTTAACATAGCGATCACATGACACTGGCAAAAGTGGCTGAAAGAATCGGCAAATTGCCATATTAAAAAAATATTTTCAATGGCATTGTGGGTGCAATTAAAATAATTATTTGTTCAGAGTAATAAAAATATTATTTACGAAAACAAATGGTCAGATAGTGACCTTAATAAACATCCATCTGTATGAGATACAAATATTTGTGGAGATTGAACTTGTGATTGATCTGCTAAGGACAGCAGCTGCATCATCAACCACTATTCCAATCAGGGTAAGTTTTAATCCATGGAATCTGATTTTATTACTCTAGGTCAGCGTTTCTCAAACTATGAGTAGAGTGAATATTGGATGGGCCCTGAAAAATGAATCTAACATCATTTATTTGTTTTATCCTTTTTTCTTCATGACAGGAATAGGCGAGTTCCAAATTTAGAATGGTTGTGGTGGGTTGTGGTCTAGTCAACATTGGTCTTGATCAGTGGTTCTCAACCGGTCCACTGCGGACCACTAGTGGCCCATCAGACCTAAAATAATTATGGTCTTACAAATGTCTAAAAATCTGGAGAACCCCTCCCCACCCTGATCAGGTTACATTCCCTAGGGTCATGGGTTATGGCCACCCTCAAAATCGTACAGGTTAAATTAAAAAACCTATTAGTTCCAAGTACCTACTCTCTGACTGTGACCCCACCAGTCTGGCTGGGAGTGCGTTTGA
Organism: Acronicta aceris; assembly: GCA_910591435.1. Taxonomy (NCBI): domain Eukaryota; kingdom Metazoa; phylum Arthropoda; class Insecta; order Lepidoptera; family Noctuidae; genus Acronicta; species Acronicta aceris. Next base: position 2,822,995 of record OU342786.1, on the reverse strand, counting down.
GCCTGTCCTGCTCCAATTGAATAGTTTTCCTCTAAAATATTAACTATTTCAGATAAATTTAAAACAAATATACCCATAATGAAGCCTGTAAGGAAGCGGTACCGACATCATTAATACATGGGACCACGTAAATCTTTGAAATTAGTTAAGGCGATGTTTTGGGACCAATATTACTAGGTGAGTATTAACTTATAATAATAGTAATAAAGCTTCTTTATTTCCATACATAATGTTATACATATTGTCCTCCTTTTTTCCCCGACAAAACGGGACTATGTAAGTTTGCGGCACGCTCGATATTTTTACGATAAGGTAAGGCATTAAATATGATTCAAATGTATTATCTTCATTTTCACATGCGTAATAACCAGTGATCGAAATAGGTAGAGCTATTTTGGTTCATTGACCGCAAATATATATGTTAATATGGACATACCCCGGGATTTCGACTACAATCCCGGGATTAAAAAAATAAATGAATGTAGGAAACAGAAAAATGTAATAGTTTGTTTTAAGTAAACCGTTGCCGTCCTTGCGTTGCGTTGCGTCCACAATAGCGGGAATGCCGGACACTCTTTGCTTAAGTATGTATCGTCTCTTTCTAACGTATTACAATTATCTATTAAAATTCCGGGACGTAGGGCATGTCCATATTATTACATCATACCACAAGTACCAAAAAATAGCTCTACCTATTCCGATCTCTGGTAATAACAAGCATCGAAAGGTATACAGCATTAGTAACTGAAAATGGAGACCAATCTTCGATAGTTATAAGGTATATAGATGCCGATCCGCCTCTAGTTAATGAAACATTTAAAATCCGAACCCCTGCCGTCACTGCACGTATAGAGGGTAAAACAGCAAGTAGACATAAAGAAAATAAAACTCCTGTAGTCATTAAAAATGTAAAGAGCCAACCTCTTTTGATAAACGATAGCGAGAGCCAAACTTCTGTTGAAATCGAGTCTCCTGTAACTGGAAATACACAAATTGGAGACCCTCTATTGAATAAAAATACAAAGGATCCAATCCAATATCCATTGGTAACCAACAACGACAGCCAAATCCCTGTTGTAATTGAACTCATAGACGCTGGAAATTCACAAATCACAGCTCCTTTGGGTACTACAAATACAGATATTCCACCTTTTATACTAACTGATACTGAGAACCAAACTCCTATTGTAATTGAATATATTGACGCTGAATCGTCTCCTGGAAATGCAGAAATTGAAACTCATTCTGTGGTCGTAAATGCCCAAACTCATTTAGTAACTGATAAAGAAAACAATAACATTATATTTGAATATATAGACAAGCAAACTTGAGACGACACGATTGGCGTAGCGGTTGAGCGATCGGCTTCTTCGCCACGTGTTGTGGGTTCGATCCCCACACGGAGCAAATATTTGTATGATCTACGGTTAGTTGTTGTAGTTGTATGTGAGAATTTGTGTTTGTAAACGCACCCACGATACAAGAGAAAATCCTAGTGTGGGGCGATTTTTTTTTTTTAAAAACTCCTTACACTGGAAATGAAGAAATGAAATGTAATGGAAATATGAAAGGTCAACATTTAAAGAATAAACCACTGTCTCAAGTAGCTGCCAATAAAAAAGTAAAGTTACCGAAACCTAAAGTAGTTAAAAGGAAAAAAGTTAAAAAGAAATATATGTATTCAAAATTCCATGTGCCTTTTGTAATAACTGATAAAAAACAGACGTTTCTTCAAGTGAAAAAAGCTAAAAACCTCAGAACGTATCCAGTTAGGAAGAAGGTTCAAACAGCTAGAGAAGTTCAAAGTCCGATGTTAACTGAATTGGAAAACGCAACTCCAACTCTAACTGACAGTACTGAGGTCCAGATAACAATCAACGAAGAAAAGAGGTCCAAAATTTACCCGTAAACGGCTATACGCTAGAAAATTATACAGAAATTTGCAATGTTTTTTTGCAAATTTTGCCTTCACATTCTGATTCAATACCAGCCAGTCAGAGCGCCTGGTGTATCCAACCAGGAGACGCAGGTTCGAATCCTGCCCGCGATTGAATTTTTTCCTTTACTAAAAAATAACTTTATAACCTTAGCATGGAAAATGCAAAAAAAAAAGAAATCACAAAAATGATATTACGAATACTATGTCATAATTTGTAAATCGCGGCAACCTTCAAGAGAGAAACGAAATGTTACTGAAACTGTCACTCGCACCATGCTACAGCGCACCATGCTAGTATGAATTACTGTACAGGTAACATCAAGAAAATTGGCTGAGCAAGTAAAACATCCAAATTGTAAAATGCAAGTATCTACTGCAGCGAATAAGATTTTAGAGGTCAGTGATCCGTAGACCGTATACAAAATTTATATAATATGTTGTAGTCGTAGTAGTAGTAAAAAATATCCACATAGACACACCAACATTTATATTTAAGCACTATTTATATTCGTGGGAGAGCCATGCTTCGGCACGAATGGGCCGGCTCGACCGGAGTGATACCACGGCCTCACAGAAAAACCGGCGTTAAACAACGCTTACGTTGTGTTTCGCCGAGTGAGTGAGGATACCGGAGGCCCGATCCCCTTTTAAACGGTCGGCAACGCATTTGTACGCGGCGGTAATCGCTTACCATCAGGTGATCCGATTCATTATTATGTATTTTTACAGATCAGAGTTGTTGTAACTACCATTGTATAGGTACAAAAGTATTTTTTTTAAACAATGTGTGGCGCACATTACTAGTATTCTTGGTAACCCCTCGTGCTAAGCTAAATGCTTGTGTTACGAGTGGGTTCACGTCGGTAGTGCAATGGGTGGGTTTCGAACCGGCAACCACATGATCGCAAGTCCAACGCTCTAGCCATCAGGCTACCGCCACTTAGTTTATAAAACACACACCCATGTGTGTTACACACACACACACACACGCACACACACACACTTAACCAGGGCTCGGCAAACCACGGCTCATTGAAGTGTAAGTTGGGGCTCTATCTATTTTTTTCGATACCAAACACAGCGTACCTATACACTATGCAGCCTCGCCTTCATATTGTTCATTGTAATTTTTTTGTTCTCTTAAAATTTGGTATATAGTGCTTGCGGTGACAAACCTGAAACGGAAAACTGCTGGTCTTTGAGCTTCCGAAAAATCAATAACTATAATTCTCAATCCGGCTCTTTGCCTATAAAGTTTTTCGACCCCTGACCTAAAATACTACCTATTACGTGTTATGTTATGACTATTATAAGGCTCCTGGGCTGTAGAAAATAAATATGTATATCCGTAGGTTACTAGGCGGATGTAGGATTTACACTGACCGGCGCGCATCGGAGCGCACTTTCTACGCAGTACAGGAAATTGAAGGATCTTTACAGCAATTAAAGTTTAAATTCCCATGCAACTTATACACTCGGCTCAGGGCGCATTTCGTGACGGCCGGTCGGCATTGCGTTGGAAATATAAACTTTATTTTTGCTGTATTACACCTCAATTTCCCTTACCGCGCAGAAAGTGCGCTCCGACGCCCGCCGGTCTGTGTATATCGTACTTAACGAGGCAGTTGTATGTATTTTTATTATTAAGGGTCCGGCGCAGCTTGAATTGCCCACAAAAACGTAATATCGAAGTAAATAGTAATCCAGACAATATTCTATCAAATTGTGTTATTATTCGGATTTGGATACCATTGATTTATGTTCTTAGGGAAATACTTAACTGGAAATAAAAGACCGAAAAATCGTTCCAAACTTGGTAAAACGTAAGTTTGGTCGTAAAGTTATCAAATATTGCATTCGCTTACATTTATTTCCAGTTAAGTATTTTGGACGAAATGGTAGATTGTTGCCTCATTCTGAGAGGAGACCCGTGCCCAGCAGTGGGACAGTATAATGCGTTGATTATGTTATGTTATGTATGGTAGATTGTGCTAGGAACCTAGATTAACCGTATCGAAATCCAAATAATAACAGAATTTGATTAAATTGTGTTTGAATTACGATTTATTTCGGTATTACGTTTGTAAGAGAAGTTCGGTCCGCCGGACTCCTAAGTATGTATTTCCACAGGCCCGAATTCAATCAGTAATAGCCAAGACATACTTGTATCTATCTCAAGAGTACGCAGATCTTAGAAAAACCTTTGGAGGTCAGATAGATTTGACCTCTTTGGCTAAATTCAGAAGAAAGATGGCGAAGACCACAGGGCTAAGTCAACACGCTATTAAACGGATCTTGACGGACGATGAAGAACGAAATACTAGCACTGTCGTCACTCCGCCTAGAGAACAGTTACCTGAAGAAATGGAGACAGACAAGTAAGAATCTCCTTTTGACCGCACTATGAAATAACATTAAATTTGAAATTAAAAAAAAACCTGCAGCGTCAAGACATAGTTACCTTACCCATAACCCTGTATACTTGCCTTAAGGTGGATCGTTCACCTGAGCCCGCGAAATTCAAATTTCAAGTGATTTTTCGCAGTTTGTAGATCTATAACAAGTTCTAGATTCATGGCAGTTGTAATTGCGACATTAACTATACAACATGCACAACTGAGAATTAAAACCTTTACTTATAAATCCTTATCAAGCCAAAAACTTGGCGCAATCTGTGTAATTGGTCAAAATTGTCATTTTACACTACTTTTAGCTACAATAATGATTTTTAAGCAATGGTTTTAGATAAAAATTGTGAATTTTGTATAGTTAATGTCGCAATTACCATTACCATGAATGAAGTACTTATTATAGACCCACAAACTGCGAAAAACCACTCGAAATTTGAATTTGGCGGGCTCAGGTGAACGATCCGCCTTAATCCTTGAAGAATATACCTACATTGGCCGGCTATTGAAAAATAACCCTGTCTACAGTACGCGCGACATAAGTTGGCCGGACTGAAGTTAGCTGTTTGGTTGCGCAGTACACAATTTTTAACGTAAACAATCCACTGCGCATTAAAACGGCGAACTTCAACCCGGCCAACTTATGCCGCGCGTACTGTATTTGCCTTAATCCTTGGAGAATATACCATTTAACAAGCTTAATTGTGCAAAAAGCAATAATATAATGTGTATATTGCAGGATCTATGAACGAGATGAAAAAGATGTTACTAAAGGAGATGACGTAGATGTCAAAGATGAAATTAACACTAGATTAGAAGGAAATGAAACTGAAATAGCGAAGTGAGTATAGTTATCTTTGCTAATATTATAAACGTAAATGTTTGTGAGTATGGATGTACTTTTTTTATGGGATAGGGCGGCAAACTAACACACGGATCGCCTGATGATAAGCGATTACCGCCGCCCATGGACACCCGCAACACCAGAGGAGTCACGAGTGCGTTGCCCGCCTTTTAAAACGGAATTGGGCCTCCGGTATGCTCACTCACTCGTCGAAACACAACGTAACCGCTGTTTGACGCCGGTTTTCTGTGAGGCCGTAATATCACTCCGGTCGAGCCGGCCCATTCGTGCTGAAGCATGGCTCTCCCACGTAAAATGTATGTGTATGGATGCTTGTTACTCTTTCACGCCAAAACAGACAGACACCGACGTAAGCGTGCTCGCCAGCCAGTCAGACCCCGAGAGGTCGTACCATCGAGCAAGTCAGATATTTTCTCGCCTCGGGATGCCTATCTGAATGGCAGTGAGGAACAGTATTGTAACCCGTCCCCAAAAGGGGGGGGGGGAGACAAAAATAGAGTTAGGGAAATATCTACAATAACATGCGCGTGAACTGTAAGTGTACATAGACTCACCTCTGCCTAACCCTTCGTGGAATACAGGCGTGATGGTATCTTTGAATTCCCCTCGTTTCAGGAGCTGTGATGATGAGACTCGAGTGAAGTTGGAGAAGATCCACGCTGAAGAAGACTGCAGTTATATTGTAGTACTATGAATCTATGGTTCCCGGCAAAAAAGACGCCATACTCCTTGTGTGAGTGTCTCTCTATATGGTAATATAAATTTAGATGCATCCACAATACTAGAGAAAATCCTAGTGTCGGGCAACATTTAAAAAAAGGTTTCCCAATTTTGTGGGAATTTCTGGAAACTCCTCTGCAACTCCACGAATTTAAATTGTACGTTTTCTGACAGTCGATCAGTGTTACTTCTGTTCTAATGTCAAAGACAAATTAAAAAGACACGTGTTCATGGTACATTATCGAGCATTATTATGTACATGTCACCATAAATTTTACCTTTCAGAGTTGGTAAATCTTAGAATTTACCGTAGTTCTTGCTTTTACAGTATATTAATGGTAATATTATAATTATAGGTATCTATATAGAAAACGAAACTATCACGACCAACGTCAGAAGCAGCCAAAAAAATATGTCGATTGGCTATAGCGGCTCAGCAATGAGAAACATAAAATAATCATTTGTATTGTATTAGAATAACAATGTAATAAGGTACGATGGGGTTGACATGTCCATATTGGATAAAAACCCCTAAATATAAACAAAGAATTTAAAAAAGAAAACGAAACAGGTATTAACGCGCTATAAATACCTTTAATTTTGCTTGACGTTTCGACCAGGTCACACTGATCGTGGTCATTCAGACTGTTTCGTTTTCTATATTAATATGCCACGCGATAGTTTAAAAGTTAGGATTATAGGTATCGATATTAATGCTCGTGTCTGTAGGTGTACAACTGACCTCTGTTTATGACAACGGAAACTACAACGAAATGTGGGAAGCGGACGGAGTACTGAACGTAATTTGTACGTAATAATTATGTACTATTTTAATTCTAATAATAACAAATATGAAATTAATGTCAGTGTCAAATGAGATAATTTTACTGTTGAATTTGATTGCGCTTTTCTTAAAGATTGTTATTATTTTTTATATTTTCATTTTATTAAAGTTAACAAGATTATGATAAAAGTGGGATATACCAACCAATTGTTGTTATAATTGCATTTTATTTATCATAAGATTTTTACCTATTTGAAAATGTATTTCGTACATTTAAATTCATTGCAAAAGTAACGCGCGGCATTTTTTTATAATAAGGATTTAAAAAAATGTATTTTTTTTAATTTTACTAATGAATAGTGTTATATTGTGATACCACTATTAAGGTTAACACCGCGACGTGGGGCAGTCCAATACGGATAATATATATGCTTCTTTTTTTTTAACCACCCAATAATTGTCGCGTTAAATAATCTCATCTCAGTAAACTTATAGTTTAAGGCGGATCGTTCAGCTGAGCCCGCGAAATTCAAATTTCAATTGATTTTTCGCAGTTTGTAATTCTATGACAAGTTCCAGATTCAAGGCAGTTGTAATTGCGACATTAACTATCCAACATTCACAACTAAGAACTAAAACCTTTACTTATAAATCTTTATCAAGCCAGAAACTTCGCGCAATCTGTGTAATTGGTCAAAATTGACATTTTACACTACTTTTTTAGCTACAATAATGATTTAAGCAATGGTTTTAGATAAAAATTGTGAATTTTGTATTGTCAATGTCGCAATTACCATTACCATGAATGCAGAACTTATTATAGACCTACAAACTGCGAAAAATCATTTGAAATTTGAATTTCGCGGGCACAGCTGAACGATCCGCCTTATGTTTTAAATTAGCATACTAAGTTTAATGTGTATGGTATATCAAGAAGCTATTTATTGTAAAATGTATGAGTTCATAAAAATATTAAGATATGTCAAAGTCAAATTACTAGGTACCCCCCCGTCTACTAGATCTTATTAAATAATAATAATTGGGTAGTTGCCTGTTGATTTTTAAAGCCTCATGAAATTATTTATCACAACAGCCGATCAACAAAAAAATAATTAAAATCGGTTCAAAAATATGGAAGTTATAAACATTTTAAATTTATACTAGACATTGAGCTGAGTTGAGACGTCACAACACACTACGCCAAACAAATTCTTTAATAACACCCTTTTGCGGGAAAGGGACCGGGCATCCCCTCTCAAGTATTTTTTTTTAGAAACAATCGTTTTTTCACTAAGCCTGTTTTAAAAAAATCAAACACCAACTACCCTATTATGTTTAAGGGTGTGCTTGTAAAAAAATAAAATTGAAACAAATTCGGATCAACAGAATTCGTTTCAGCTTTATTTTTTTTATATTTGTCCAAAACTCCGAATTATTATACCATATTATACCTATATCTATATTCCATCGATATTAAATGTATTTAGAGGACATTAAAAAAAAAACATTTTTGTGGAATTAAATAAATTATTCCTCGACACGTTGCTTTTTTTCTTTATTTTTACATAAACTTTAAACCTAGACATTTACTTATGGCGGATCGTTCACCTGAGCCCGCCAAATTTAAATTTCGAGTGATTTTTCGCAGTTTGTAGGTCTATAATAAGTTCTACATTCATGGCAATGGTAATTGCGACATTAACTAAACAAAATTTACAATGTTTAACTAAAACCATTGCTTAAAAATCATTATTATAGCTAAAAGTAGTGTAAAATGACAATTTTGACCAATTATACAGTTTTCGGTAAGTTTTTGGCTTGTTAATCTTGTTATGGATTTTTATGTAAAGGTTTTAGTTCTCAGTTGTGAATGTTGTATAGTTAATGTCGCAATTACAACTGCAATGAATCTAGAACTTGTTATACACCTACAAAACTGCGAAAAATCACTTGAAATTTGAATTTCGCGGGCTCAGGTGAACGATCCGCCGTAACATAAAATGACAACATATAATTTCTTGCTAGTTTCTGACACTTACATAATTGGAATAAAACTACTTTTTAACGAGATACTCGTATCACGATATATTTAATTCCCGATATTATCTGTTATTATTTTAACATTCATCAACCCGTGACCATGGATGCTCTAAACTAACGGGCAGTCCCTATATCAAATCCGTCTATAGATTTGCTTAATAGAGATAGGATTTTGACATAAGGTTCATACAAGTAATGTCAAAATCCTATCTCTATGCAAATCTATCGACGGATTGATATAGGGACTGGCCGTAAGTCTAAAGTATCCGATTTATTTACTCCAATATTTAATTTCTTGTCAGGCGTTTAAAGAATATTCGTGAGTACATATTTCTTGGGGTAAATACAATATGTATTACTTAGACATCAGATTTAGATAATAATAATTTACAAATTATACGATTGATTTGGTTGAAAATACGAATTGACAATGTTATATGTCATTAGACGTATGTTTTGCGGGAAATGGACAGAGTCTCGCTGCACAATCCCCATCAAAAACAAATTAAATTATATTTCCTACATACAAATATTTTTCTTTTTATACCACTAAGGTGGCAAACAAGCATACGGCACGCCTGATGGTAAGCGGTTACCGTAGCCTATAGACGCTTGCAACACCAAGGGTATCACTCGCGCGTTGCCGACCCTGTAAATTAAGGCGGATCGTTCAGCTGAGCCCGCGAAATTCAAATTTCAAGTGATTTTTCGCAGTTTGTAGGTCTATAACAAGTTCTAGATTCATGGCAGTTGTAATTGCGACATTATCTATACAACATTCACAACTGAGAACTAAAACCTTTACTTATAAATCCTTATCAAGCCAGAAACTTCGCACTATCTGTGTAATTGGTTTAAATCGACATTTTACACTACTTTTAGCTACAATAATTATATTTAAGTAATGGTTTTAGATAACAATTGTGAATTTTGTATAGTTAATGTCGCAATTACCATTACCATGAATGCAGTGCTTATTAAAGACCTACAAACTGCGAAAAACCACTCGAAATTTGAATTTGGCGGGCTCAGGTGAACGATCCGCCTTAAGGAGGAATGGTTGGGCTGGCACTATAAGAGATATACTGCCATGCAAGACAGCGGCGGTAACAAAACACCACCGGTCCCCCACACTGCCAACACAACGCTTCCTCGCGGAGCTCTGGCGACCTTGCTCACCGTTAGGAACACAACATAGCATGGAGTTATGTTATTTGGCTAAGATTTTCTGCAAGGTGGAGGCACTTCCACAGTCGAGCAGCTCCAATTGTGAATGGAATTATTACATTCCACTATGCCCTGCCTCTCTTAATTTTTAACATATATTTAATAATGTTATTGTTTATAACAATTTATATTTTACAAGTTCCAATTATTCGTCTTATTACTAGTTTGTCTTATTTTAACTTTGGCAAGTGTATAGTTTACACATTTATAATATAGGTAAGTATAATTAATAATATTGTATGTAGGTATACCTTCACACAATCCTTACATTATAACAGACTTAAATTGTTTCGTTCAAATTCCCTGTATATTATACAACGTAGGCGTAACTTGTATTAGGTATATTATGTACATAAGTTATAATTTTATTGTTCCAGAACTTTGAAAATAATTCAAAATAAGAACAACTAGAAAATCTCCCTGTTTGATTGTTGAGCAAAATTTAAATTAAAAAATATTATTATATTGAAAACTGTCAATTTTTGGACACGTTTGGCGTAGCGGCTAAGCGATCGGCTTCTGCGCCACGTGTTGTTGGTGCGATCCCCACACGGAGCAAATATTTGTATGATCTAAAGTAGTTGTTTCGAGTCTAAGCGTTTGTGTATGTGAAAATTTGTGTTCGTAATCCAGGGCTGGATTAAGAGGAGGGCAACCGGGGCCACAGCCCTGGGGCCTCCACAAAAGAGAGAGCCCCACAATAGAGACTTCGGAAAAAAAACTTAAATTCCGACTAGTAAACATCTTTTCCGGAATCATCCAAAATGTCCAATCTTCTCCGGAACTATTTTACTATCAAATTCCCGAATAAACATTATACAAAATGAAAAAAAAACGACTTTTAATTGTATTCAGTAACTTAGTGAACGATTTTGCGTAAAGAACGAATGATAAAAATGGTTTAATTTAAATAAAACTTTTCCTTTTTTATTTTCTTCTAATAGAAATAAACTAAGAATAAAAATTATGTAATTTTATTTTTGTCATTTTTTTACACCTGACAAACCTATACAGTGTTTAATACTGTATAACGTGTTTTAAAGACAAGTTATTAAATTTAAAATATCAGTACATTACATACGTTCATTCAATTTCGTTCATTCTTTTACCACCTCACTATCTTTATTGTCAAAAAGTGGTAACCCTTCTACTGTCAAGTTACTGAATACAAAATATAACAATAGAATTATAAACTGTGTTCGACTTACAAATTACGATAAACCAATTAAAATTTGAATATGCCGAGCGCAGCTGAACAATTATCTTTTATTTAGTAAGGTTTTTGATGCAGTTCAATTAGAATTACAATATAACGTAATAGTTGAGTCCAGCTGTATAATCTGCATAGCGAGCGGCCATAGTTTGACAGTCAGCTGACATGCTGAAACAGACGACATGCATTATAAAAATAATTTATAAGACAGAAACAACCTTAAAAATACCTACTACGTATGGTTTTTGGCTATAAAATGTAATATGAAATCCCTGTCCGACCCGATCTGATTTTATTTATTTCCTGATCACTACAAGAAAAAGTTTGAATTTGAGTCGGAAGAGTAAAAAATTACAATTTACAAAATTTCAGTTTTTAAAGAGCAATAAAGTGTTTTGATCAAAAATACTAATCTATTTATATTCATTCGTACCTGAGAGATAGAAACGGTGCCTAATCCTCGTAAATCGATCCTTCATATCCAAAGAGCCGCTAGTGGGCGACCCCTGGGCTAGGCGTATGATAAAATTGCTACATACCTATAGTGCTACATACCTACACATATATTGTGGTTCAGTCGATATTAGCGGCTGTGTTGAGGGATCCATGTGTACTAGGTTAGATGGACCCATGAAAGTACCCGCATTCATTGTTGAGTCCATACTGAAACATTAAAACATTAAGTTACAATTATTATAAATTTATTTTCAAACCATTTAGGGACCTATTGCCATTAACCGGGCACAAATCCTGAATCCAAGCTGCTACTGAGAATTTCATAGAAAACCTAATAACACTTTGCTCGACCTGGGGTTCGAAACCCAGGACCTCTAGCGTAGCAGTCGCGCTTGGGACCACTAAACTAATGAGGCAGTAGACCTACTAAATATACACACAACATTTTTTCCAAATCGGTTCAGCCGTTTATGAGGGGTTGGGTGGCAAACACACATAAAGAAAAAAATTATATATAAAGATAACATACCATCACGCCTGTATTACCCGAAGCCTTAAATAAAGGTGTACCAGTATTGGGCAGTAATGAATTAAAATTGCAATTATTTTTTTATCAATTGCTTGAAGTTTTAATAAATTAATTCCCTCAACTCAGGTGTACTAATGTAACCCACAGTTCTCCGGTAAGAGGTGAGGCTATTACCATTATGTAACCGGCAGGTTTACTCTTGAAAACAATACAATACCAATCCAAACGTGATCAGATTCCAATGTCAATTTGGCTGACGGGCGATTTCGTACTCTTGAGAACAAATCCGTTAACCTTGTATCGGCATCCTGATTGGCCAATGGTTGGTTCGTTTCCCAATCCTATTTAGTTCACTCAATCGCCGCGCATTATTGAAACAATTTAGCGCTAGTCTCGGATTCAAGAGTACGAAACTTGACGAAACGGTACAATTCCAATGTCGATGTATCGGAATTGAGTTCAAGAGTCCCCGGGTACTGTTCCAAACTCCGGAATGCTACTGTGATGTTGTCATTAAATAACCTAAAAATACTGCATCTTGGGAACCGAATCCAGGATCTCTAGCGTAGCAGTTATGCTTAGGACCACTAGACTAATGCGGCAGTCTAATTTTAAAGTTAAATTAATGATTTTACCTGCAATAATGTGGTTCAGAGGGCACTAGTTGACCCATTATAGGGTTTAAATATGGTTCTAAACTGAAAAATAAAAAAACATTAAGTTATTTTGCTATTCGGGGTGGTGACAAATCCAACAAATCTTGAGTTACAAATGGTGTAACTAACCCGACCTTGTTTTTATAGAAAAAAAGGTAAGGCAGCATCGTTCGACATTGAACTAACTGCAAGTTGAGAGACTAGTAATATGTGATCAATAGATGTCACTGACGTTACCTTGAGACGTAAAATGTGGAAGAGAAATATATATCAGAAGCAGTGTCCTCAGTAGCTAAACAACACCCTGATTTCTTTACTAGAGCAAGCGAGGTATATCCTAGAAATACCAGACATCCAGATAGAATTGTCCTACCACGTGGCCCAAAGACGACCAAAATAACTGCCTCGTTATGTGTGGCTGTATTTATAATGCGATGCCAAGCAACTTTAAGGAACACTGGCTCTTAGATAAACGTTTTTATACAGTAAATGAATTAATTCATTGTAATCATAAATGATAATGGTATGTTGTATTGAATGACAATTTTATAACAATTATCAACAATGACATACCTATTACGATTCATGTACTATTTGCATGTCATTAATATGACTAAGATGTGTGTCTCTACTATCACTTGTAACACCTTATGTACCTACCACATTTGCAGTAAAATCTGGTAGGTACTTATGGTGACTGGTGAAACTGCAGGTTCACTCACGTCCCAAAAACATTAACATCCTATAAGTTCAATTTTAGGCGGCGTATCAAGATGAAACATACACCAGATTTTAAGTTAGACCTCTAGCTATACATAGGTGAAAACTGCTGCGCGATGGGCGTACAAACATACATACAGACAGACAAGAATTCTTAAAATTGTTATTTTGGCTTCTATTGCTCTAATAAAGACCACCCATATTACTTTTTCTTTAATATCTATAACGTACAAACATCGGTCTGTTACAATTTTATTATAGGAGATATTATTATTATATTAAAGGGTGATGATACTTAACCGGAGGGATGAAGGTCCTGTCTGAGATCGAATTTTTCTTTCACTAAAATTTGTGTTTTTAGAGACATTACCTACATATTGTGATAATCTGTAATGTTTTTAAAGATATACATTTTACTCTTTGTTTCGTCATTTATAATTGATAAAGATAGCGGGTGGGTGGCGGTTCAATGAACTTTTGGAACCACTGATTGGACAATTTCTATCTACTTACCTATAAAAATGTGGCTCATTTGTGACTAGAGGGTGTGGGCCAGCAGGGTTCATTGTCTCTAAGCTGCAATAAACAACCAAAAGGGATGTAATACTTAGGGAAGTTGTTTTATTTTTTCTATGTTGCGATTAAAATAACCGATATATTAGGTGTTAAAAATTAAATCTAAGAATTTCTTGGAGTTGCTCAGTATCAAAAAAGAAATATACTAATCTCAAAAAAAATTTTTTGAGCGATCTTAATTTTTCACCAAAAAAGCAAACGATATACAGTCGCATATTATGTAATTTGTGCGTAATTAAAACTTGCTTTTTTTATTTATAATATTTTAAACGACTCATTAAATTTCTTAGAGTTAATTTTTAACATCTTATATACTACTACAACAATAATAAACAAAAAATAATAATTGAATTAAATAATATAGGATAAATAGATTTATAAAAGAAACTACCATAAAATATAATATCCATCATCACCTATAGGGTCAAGTGGGGGACATTGTAACAGGCACGGTGTAACATCAAGATTGATTCTATGATAAACATATAATTGAAGTTTAAAATTCAGTCATCGTGCCCTATTTGTCAAAAATACCCCAAAAATCCAGCAAATTTTCAAAATGTTATAAAACCGTCATGGTTGTTATTATATTTGGCACCTAAGGGCAGTGTCGCAGCCACCTTATGTATTTCCATTTCAGTTTCTTCATAAATTTCATAATTTTTTGGCGACTTTTTTTTCTTTTAGATTGAAAATGATTATTTCTATAGAACCGGATGTCGATACATACCTATACTTCGACTTTCAATTGTATTCAGTAACTTGACAGTTGGAGGGTTACCAGTTTTTGACAAAAAAAAGAGGTGGTGAAAGAATGAACGAAATTGAATGAACTTATGTAATGTACTGATATTTTAAATTTAATAATTTGTCTTAAAAACATGTTATACACTATTAAATATTGTAGATGTTTGTCAGGGGAAAAAAGACTAAAGTAAAAAAAAAGTTAAATTACATGAATTTTATTCTTAGTTTATTTTTATGAGAAGAAATTAAAAAGGAAATTACTTTTATTAATAGTATTCTTATGTTCTACATTTTATATACAAATTTTTAAAGTTTTATTCAAATTAAACCATTTTTGTCATTCGTTCTTTAAGGTAAAATCGTTCACTACCTCAACACTATTAGTTGTAGCATGGTATCATTATTTTTCTTTGAACTGTCAAGTTACTGAATACAATTAAGGCGGATCGTTCAGCTGAGCCCGCAAAATTCAAATTTCAAGTGATTTTTCGCAGTTTGTAGGTCTATTACAAGTTCTAGATTCACGGCAGTTGTAATTGCGACATTAACTATACAACATTCACAACCGAGAACTAAAACCTTTACTTATAAATCTTTATCAAGCCAAAAACTTGGCGCTACTTTTAGCTACAATTATGATTTTTGAACAATGGTTTTAGTTAAAAATTGTGAATTTTGTAGAGTTAATGTCGCAATTATCATTACCATGAATGTAGTACTTATTATAGACCTACAAACTGCGAAAAACCACTCGAAATTTGAATTTGGCGGGCACCGGTGAACGATCCGCCTTAAAAGTCGAAGTTTAGGCATGCCTTCACGAGTCGGACAGGGTTTTCTTATCATGTTGTTTAAGTTTATGCAAGGCGTTACGAATGTTACTTGCGCGATTCAGGATTTGTCCGTCGTAGTTTGTATTTAGCGCGGTAGATGTCGATATAAAGATAACAATGATTAAGGTTATGGGTAAATCTTACAAAAACTCAACCAAATAAGTATAATGAATAATAATTTATGGGTCCGGCGAAGCTTGAATTGCCCACAAAAACGTAATACCGAAATAAATCGTAATCCAGACAATATTCTATCAAATTCTGTTATTATTCGGATTTGGATACTATTAATCTAGGTTCCTACGGAGCTATTTCGTCTGCTAACTCAAGTCTCGTCAGTTCACTGAAAATAAAAGACAGGATCGTTCCAAACTTGGTAAAGTTATCAAAAATTGCATTCGCTTACATTAATTTCCAGTGAAGTATTTTGAACGAAACCTAGATTAACGCTATTCGAATTCGAATAATAACAGAATTTGATTAAATTGTGTTTGATTTACGATTTATTTCGGTATTACGTTTGTAAGGAAAAATCAGTCCGCCGGACTCTTAGTAAAAGTAGAGTACAAAAAAGTTACGCCAACTTCTAATGGTTTTACTAGAGAGAGAAACATAGACAATCTCGTATTACTTTATAAATTACTTTATAAAACTGCAGAATTCTCAGCAACTAGTTGGAACAAAGTTGTAAAACATAATATTGTAATCAAGTTTTTCTATTTTTTTAAAAAGAGTGTCTATGGAGTTTCTTGCCGGCTCTTCTCCATACGACCCACTTTTTGGAACCGTGCAAATAGTTTTGACTTTTCAAAAGTACCTATTTAGTGGTCTAATTGAAATAAAACATTTTGACTTTGACTTTGAAAATATCAAAAAATATTTCTACCATAGATTATTGATCATATTTGAGTAATTAATGAATACAAATATTCTCAACAAACAAAATAGTATACAAATTACGTACCTACAATACTGAGGTTCTGTCGACATTAGTCTGCCGTTTAATGGATTCATCATGGGGTTGATTGTGTCCAAACTGGAATAAAAATAATTTCTAAGATATTTTTATTGTATTTTATCACGTCTCGAAGAGTTAGCAAAAATAAATGTACACCCACAGTTCGCCGGTATAATTAGGTTCCATGTAATAGGGGGCGAGGAAGCCTACTGCCATTAACGACAGCGGCGGTAGCCTAATGGCTAGGGCGTCGGACTTGCGATCATGTGGTTGCCGGTTCGAAACCCACCCATTTGATTGCACTACCGACGTGAACCAACTCGTAACACAAGCATTTAGCTTAGCACGAGGGGTTAACAAGAATACTAGTAATGTGAGAACCACATTGCTAGTAAGATTAAAAAAAAAATTAACCGGGCCCAAATCCAAACTGAGCTACTATTGAAACTTTCATAGAAAAACTCAATAATACTGATCTACCTGGGAATCGAACCAAGGACCTCTAGCGTAGCAGCCAGACACAGATTAATATTCAGCCACACATTTTTCCCTAAAAGCCTGACAAACCAGTTTGAAAAGAAAAAAAATTTTGATCTTTTTATTTACATGAGTCACTAGTTCGCTTTCGTTCGAATTCTTTTGGCGAGACGACCCAGACAGGCCGGACTTGTATATATTTGGCACGACTGCAAAAAGCCAGACTTGTCCGATTAAAGCCGGGCATAAAAAATCCCCTTATTAAATATCTTATTCCCCCTAGCCCTTTCTACTATCGGACGACCAGAAACAGGAAAAAGCTACATGGTTTCATGGTGGATATCCCAAAAACCCGAACGAAACGCTTTAGGTCCACTTTTATCATGCGTACCGCTGAAAGAAATGTGGAATGCGCTTCGCGACAAATACAACAAATCACGAGTGAATGATTTAAAAACACCCAGATTATATCTACCAAAGAAGTCCCAGTGACCTAAGCCTATCACGAATTAAAAAAAAGATCTGGCAACCCTAAAAGACTAAATGATGCAGTCACGAAAAGATAATAATATAATCGTATAAAATACATACCTATACTCGTAATATTGTGGTCCACCCATCACAAGCGATGTATCCGTTGTGTCAGATTGATTTACTATGTCGTCATATGTCTCGACACTGTAACAACCAAAAGCAAGATAAAAAAATATTAGTTATAACTTACTATAAATAATGGGCATCGGCTAACTTCGTGTTTCCGAAACATCTAGGCAATATAATAATATAGAGCTGCTCTTATCAAATAGCTCTTGTACCCAAATTGCAAATATTACATAATAACAAAACACGATGGAAGGTTTTATCAGCTCTATATAGTTCTACAAAACGGTAGCGCATGTCCTTCCTGCTTTCAATACTATCTGCAACTGACCTTTAGTACTTATTCTTATATAAGCAACTGACTGATTAGTGACACCGGCGCGCCGCTCGCACTAGCCACTAATTTGCATATCCTAGAAATGACGTTGACATTTATTTCATTGCAATAAAGTTGAAATTGCAAATTATTTTTAGGGTCAAACTACTTTTGTTAATTGTCTTTGTTATTTTAGACGATTGTTTCCGATGTTTTCCGATGTCCATTATTTATCTTGAAGTACTGTTCCTACCCCCTTATTCATAAAAACATAAAACGTCTTATAAACTTCCAGCTTTATTATGTTTTGTCTTGTTTTGACACGTGATGTACTGTGACTGAGAAAACCAGACAAAACTTATGTACCTATAGCTACAAGAAGTTTCTTTCATTTTTATGAAGGGAGTTACTTTACAATTAATTCAATGCCGAACCATGGTCATCATTGCGTATGGCATACATCTTGCGTGGATCAAATTCCAATATCCAAGTTTTTTAGCCAGCTGGCCAGCCGAATCATGGTAGAACAATATTACTTACGACCAATTATTCTCTTCCCGCGATGGCTCAGTGCGACAAGTTAGTTACTAATAAGGAAATTTTTAATTCATCATTAATTTATAATTAACCACCGACCCGTCCGCGGTTTTACCCGCGTTGCCCCGTTCCTCAGAGCCGTAGCGTGATGTTATATAGCCTATAACCTTCCTTGATAAATAGACTATCCAACACAAAAAGAATTTTGAAAATCGGTTCAGTAGATCCAGAGATTACCCCTACACTACAACCTCACAAACTTTACCTCTTTAAAATATTATTAGATAAAAAAGAATAGATTGCTTATGTACTGGCCCAATCATTTTGTATCGTATTCTTCGTCTAATTACTTAATTTAAAAAGTAAACACCATAAAATTACTAATTAAAATTCCACTAATAAAAAAGCAAGTAAGTGAAAAAAAATCATCTTTGCTCAGTTATTTAACTATTTCTCTTTTAAATTTCTTTGTTTACACATGGGCCGATTTTCCATTACCAGAT
Organism: Acronicta aceris; assembly: GCA_910591435.1. NCBI lineage: Eukaryota > Metazoa > Arthropoda > Insecta > Lepidoptera > Noctuidae > Acronicta > Acronicta aceris. The sequence goes on along the minus strand of OU342786.1, from coordinate 2,803,891 downwards.
AACTTTATTGGAGGAATAAATTCGAATTTTTGACAGTTTTGCTATAATCTTACTTACAAAATCTGTCAAACGTAAATTTTATTCCTCAGAAAACTAGTTAATTATTAAAAAAATCAGTCCATATGTGAAATAAAACTACTTTTTATGGATTTTATCGCGTTGTATTGATATTATTTGATTCCATTTAATAATTGATCAGTCCATTGTGGTATAATTATCATATCAAACGATGACGTCGACATCAGCTAATCACGTGACTTAGCTATCACGGAAAGAGAATATCTGGTGTACAGTACCTCCGAATTACAACGCGCGTGTGAATTTAGCCGTAGCGAACAGCCGTAGCTCAAATAACATAATTGTTCTTATGCTAAAATATGGAAATCTATAAGGACAATTTTTTTTTACGAGATAGGAGGGCAAACGAGCAGACGGATCACCTGATTGTAAGCGATTACCGCCGCTCATGGACACCCGCAACTAACCCGCACTTCAGACGCGCGCTGTGCTGTTGGGGGTACTGTAAGCCATTTTTGTTCTACTATCTTAATTATTACGGTTAATATTGAGACATTATTAACGGCATACCATGGGCTTGTAGGCTCTGTTTTAAGGTACGGTACGGATACATTATTTTCTGGGGGCAGTCGCCTAATAGGGAGTGTGTATTTAGGATGCAGAAACGTTGTGTGAGGTCAATGTGTGGTCTAAAAACAACAGATAGCTGTGTTCCACATTTCAAAACACTAAAAATATTGACACTACCAGCAATGTACATAATGGAAACAACATTGTTTGTGAAAACTAACCCTCATTTATTTGTCAGGTTATCTGCAGTCAGAAAAAATCCATTACGTACTCAATATTTTAATAAACTATGTAATGTTATATGCATTTAATGCATTTTTTTCATTTTCATGCATTTCATTAATGCATTTAAAAGTTTTTTCGGCAATGCTCCAAAAATTTATAATAAAATAACGGATGTCATTAAAAATATGCCATTACTAAAATTTAAAAAGGCACTTATTAAGTTGCTTATTGATAAATGTTACTACAGAATAGATGACTTCTTGAACGACGTTTCAATATAAACAACTGTATAATTATTACGTAATTTTTAAGTTAACTATACTTATAATTAAGGTTGTAATATTTGTATGTCTTATTGACAAAACATAGCGGACTCAATAATCATGTAAGACCTATACTTGTATTTACCTATGTTTTACAAATAAATAAATTCTAATTCTAATTCTATCTGCCGAACGATAGAACGTGAGCCAAAAGACTCACTTAAGATTGAAAAGACAGCTAGAGAGCTAATAAGTACTTACTCAAGATATTCAAATTCCACATCCTCTGTTTCTAACGTGCCAATTTCCTTATCGGCTTGTAAACCATATCTTTGCGTGCTGTAAAAAAATATAATAGACCGTATTAGTAGGTCTAGTCAGGGCGCAGCCAGACCTCCGGCCTCCATGGACTTGGGGAGTCCGTCGCCCGACCAGACAATGGCCCCAGTAGGTGGCGCCCCAGAAGGTGGCGCCCCAGTAGGTGGCGCCCCAGTGGGTGCTCTAAGTGGGATGCGAAGCGAAGCCTCGGCTTTTGAAGAGGTCGTGTCGAATGTCATGAATCCCATAGCCATGACTATAGGACAAAGTAAGGCATGTACGGTTTGTAGTCGGTACGAGTCCGACATACCCCGCCGCCCCCGGGTGGCAGACGATCCATGAGGGATTCCGTACAACAAAAAAAAAGTTCTAGTGATAGTAATTAAATGAATTCGCATAAACTTTTGCGAATTCATGATGCCATTGCTATGCTACTTGCTAATATGACGTTACATGATTTTTGTTAATACCTATGCGAATTAAAGATTCGCGTGTTCCTAATTATTTAATTATGTATTATATATTTATTATACAACACACGCATCCATTCAATATACGACCCTAAATACGAGCAAATCAAAGATAATAACGCCGCCTTAAGGGTCCGGCGGAGCTTGAATTGCCCACAAAAACGTAATACCGAAATAAATCGTAATCCAGACAATATTCTATCAAATTATGTTATCATTCGGATTCAGATACTGTTAATCTAGGTTCCTACTGTACGAATTCATCTACTACTGCTTCATCTTTCACTGGAAATAATTGTAAGCGAATGCAATTTTTGATAACTTTACCAAGTTTGGAACGATTTTCCGGTCTTTTAATTTCAGTGAAGTAGTAGCAGACGAAATAGGATCGTAAGAACCTAGATTAACAGTATCTAAATCCTGATGATAACATAATTTGATAGTATATTGTCTGGATTACGATTTATTTCGGTATTACGTTTTTGTGGGCAATTCACGCTCCGCCGGACCCTTAAGTACTACTTTTGTGCATAGAAGTATAAATAACGAAATAATTGCTGAACCTCATTCTTCGCAGTTGGCATATCATTTTGATTTTCATAATTTAAAGTTGTAATAAATGTAAATGTGAGTACCGTGTAGGCTAATACAAACATATAAGATTGATATAAAAAAATTCTGATGATCTTGAGTATTTTACATGGCCTACGCAAATATCTTGCTGATCTGATATCGTCGTGCGACAGGTCGTTGAGCTCCCTAAATAATGGTGGAGCTACACAATGACTGATGCATGCATTCCGTCAGCTAGCCGCTATAGCTCTGACTTCAAAAGGCCATTTTAGATAGGTATTGTCCTGCTTTGTAAATCACTTAATTGCTACTAATATGTATAAACTTTGAACTTTAAAAGAAACCTGAGTTCTGATGCTCTGAGTTTGTTACAGTGTTTCTTCTCAGACATAATCAACCCATTATACTGTCCCACTGCTGGGCACGGGTCTCCTCTCAGAATGAGAGGGATTAGGCTATAGTCCACCACGCTAGCCTAGTGCGGGTTGGCAGACTTCACACACCATCGAGAAAATCTCTCAGGCATGCAGGTTTCCTCACGATGTTTTCCTTCACCGTTTAAGCGCGTGATAATTAACTATTTAATACGCACATGACTTCGAAAAGTCAGAGGTGCCTGCCTTGGGTTCGAACTCGAGACCTTTGACTTGGCAGTCCAACGGTCATACCACTAGGCTATCACTGCTATCTTCTCAGACGTTAGATAGGAAATGCCGACGCCATTTAATTGTAGGCAATCCTTACTAATCTTATAAACGTGAAAGTTTGTAGTATGGATTAGTGATTGATGGGGAGTGACAACGTGGACATTCTGGGACCGCTGGACATTTTGCGAATTGGACATTCCGCGAACTGGACATTTTGCGAATTGGACATTCTGCGTCTAAACGGTATGGATGTATAAATGTTTGTTACTCTTTCACGGCAGAACGGCTGAATGGATCTGGATGAAATTTGGCACGGAGATAGATTATTGTCTGGAATACACATAGGCTACTTTTTATCCAGGTCTGACCCAATTCTGAAGTCCACCAGACAAAGTCGCGGGCAGAAGCTAGTTAAAGCTAGTTATTTATATTAAAAATATTGACTTGTAAAAGTGTCTATAAACAAAGGCTCTATCCGTTGCATCATTATTATGGTCCTAACTGAAAACCAGCGCTCTGGCATATTGTTTAATAATGTCGCAGCATTAGTTAGGGTCCTTTTTCGGCCTCGTGCAGGATTTTCTTAATTTGTTAATTAAGCACCATCTACCAAATATATGCTTTGTCTGTGCGAGTGTGAAGTAAAATGTTTTTCTTTTTTTCTTTCTATTTGTAGAAATAAAATATCATTTATAGATAGGTACTAGAAACCTACTTACGTGTCATTTTGATTAGCATCTGTATAAGGCTCCGTTTGCGTCCTGAAATTATTAAAATATTGTAAATACGAGTAGTAGGTACCAACATATCTTTATATTACGTGAAATTGTCACCTAACTTCTCCTAAACGGTTGCACCGATTTGGATGATATTTTGTGGGTATATTTGAATGGGTTCCTGGATGTACTATTTATTCACAGTATAATATTTACAGCATTATTTCCTGGATGGCACTGTAATCGGGTATTGGGACTTTTATTATTTTCAGGGCAAGACAACGTCTTCTGAGTCCGCTAGTACCTAATAAAATTGTAATTCTGACCGATGTCTGTACATCGTTACAAATATTATAAACGTGAAAGTTTGTGAGTATGGATGCGTGGATGTTTGTTACTCTTTCACACCAGAACGTCTGAACGGATCTGAATAAAATTTGACACACAGATAGATTATAGCCTGGAATAACACATAGGCTACTTTTTATCCAGGTCGGACCCAATTCTGAAGTCCACGCAGACAAAGTCGCAGGCAGAAGCTAGTAATGAATAAAGGGAAAATGGTATACATAATGTAATGGTATAATATGTATAATGGTATACATTATTTTCCCTCAAACTGATTTCTAAGTACTAATGTAACAAATGACAGTAATGAAAAGTTTTTCGACGTCATGCCAGGTAATTCTGAGCCTTTAATCGGAGGACGTAGGTTCAAATCTTGTTGCTAATCTTGTTGTTGCAAGTTGCTAGCTTATCGGTTTTTTATCGGACACATTTCCGAGAGTGTGCATCAGATCTCCACGATCTTATTCCCCCTAGCCCCTTCTACTGTCGGACGACCAGAAGCACGAAAAAGCGTCATCAATTCACGGTGGACATTCCAAAAACCCAAACGAAACGCTTTAACTCCACTTTTATCATGCGTACCGCTGAATGGAATGCACTTCCCGAGTGGGTCTTCCCTGATAGATAGGTATAATCTGTGTGTCTTTAAATCACGAGTGAATCGGTTTCTTCTAGGCAAGCGCGCTCCATCGTAGATCGCAGTATCGCTTAACATCAGGCGAACTGGCAGTCAAGCGTAAGCCTATCACGAATAAAAAATTCTTGCCTTAAGTAGAGATTATCTTACACATACCTAATTTACTACTTACTTACCCACTAAATTCTGCTTCAGCAGTATTTACTGATTGATTTTCAATGTCTATGTTAGTGCGTTGAGTTATACTTAAGTCGATAGGTTCCAAACTGTAACAACATATTACATACCATCACACCTGTATCCTCAAATGTTTAGGCAGAGGTGTACAGTCGACAAAAGCGTTAGGTGTATCGAAATTGTGTTATAAATAGTTATCCGCATCGCGTCATTTTCCACGACTTAACGCTTTTTTCCCAAAACACAAACCAATGCTTAGTTTCGGAATCAGCATAAGTACCTATCGTACATTACATTTAAACTGAGTGTATTAATGGTAGTTACCTGTAATAACTTTGCGTCAAGATATACTATTTTATTTTATTTTTTATTTTATAAAGATACATATACCAACCCTGCGTTTTGACACAAAATTGCGTGATACATTATTACACAATCTTTGTCAAAATATAGGTGTCTTTAGCTACCTGTTAACCTAACTGTTTTGTCGACTGTACTAATGTACACCCACAGTTCGCCACAAACAAACTGGGAACAAATCCAAACTCCCAGGCTCCGAGGGTCCGAGCTACTGAGAATCCATAGCCGTATCCGATCTCCATGCTACTGAGAATTTCATAGAAACTCCCAATAACACGTTGCTCGATCTGGGAATTGGACTGAAGACCTCCGGGCTCAGCAGCAACAATAAGTAGCTAAATCTATTTCCAAGCGAATTGCTTTGTAAATATGTTTTGTAATTGCAAAATATAAAAATACAGCAACTAAACATAGGTAGGTAAGTAGTACCTAAAAACTCGCCTTTAATACTACACAATCGCCTTCAATACTACAAATTCGCAAAAAAATACTACAAATTCGCAAGAATACTACAAATTAAAATCTTATGAAAGTACGGTTTTGTAGTATCTAACAACAATCACGCTTACCTACAACTTTGTGATTCTCTTGAAACTTCTTGTTGTGTTTCCGTGGTCGGGCTGTCACCATTTCTAATTATGATGTCTGATAGTATTGTTCTGCAAAATATTTAATTCACGATATTAACTATATGTAAGTGCCTGATCGCTGGGAGTCGTTGGATGCAGGCGGCATGTGACCTATCGCTGTGGAGGTCTTTAGGGGAGGCCTTCCGTTGGCTGATATGATAAGTGCCTATATGTTACGCTCAAAAGACCAAAAATGCTCATTCAGCGAAAAAATAGATCACAGCGCGTTGTGGCCTTTGTAAAACATCCACAGTCCACACCACGAAATTGTACGTATATGTGTTATATTTAGCTCTTAGAAAAACGCTTACAGAAAGACAACATAGTGAAATTCATGTTATGGCTCTTAGGAAAACGCTTACAGAAAGACAACATAGTGAATTTCATGTTATGGCTCTTAAGAAAACGCTTACAGAAAGACAATATAGTGAAATTCATGTTATGGCTCTTAGGAAAACGCTTACAGAAAGACAACATAGTGAAATTCGTGTCGTAGCGCTATCATGCTATACGATCACATCGCTATGACGCAATGAAGAAAAACCATGACGCGTCATCATTATTATCCTCCGAGCCTTTTCCCAACTATGTTGATTTTTACATGAGGATTTTTGGTAACCAAAAAAGTCCACTTTCATCATGCGTACCGCTGAAATGTGGAATGCGCTTCCCGAGCCCAAAAATATAATCTGGGTGTCTTTAACGGCCAGTTTCTATATCCAATCTGTCGGTAGATTTGCTTACTAGAGATAGAATTTTGACGTAAGCTTCATACAGCTTACTAGCAAATCTATTGACAGATAGGATATAGAAACCGGCCTAAATCACGAGTGAATCGGTTTCTTCTAGGCAAGCGTGCTCCAGCGTAGTACGCACCTGGCGGTCAAGCGTATCACGAATTAAAAAGTTTAAATCTGAGTCACACACCACAGATATTACTAATTCACGTGCATTAATAATGAAATAACTTTTTAATAAAAAATAACGTCTTTTTTCGACGATACTAAGTCTTTAAGTTAGAAGTGTTATATTAGGGTGATATTTAATCTTTTTTTATCTTTCTTTTTATTTATTTTTCAACCATTTTCAAAAAGGAGGAGGTTCTTAATTGGACTGTATGTTTTTTTAAATCTTTATTTATCTAACTCATATTAGCATACCTTTACAGCATCCATGATCATGGGTAATCTACCTATGACCATGGATGTTGTAAAGGATCCGAAACGTCGGGAATCAAATAATATCAATACAACGCAATCAAATCCGTAAACAGTAGTTTGCTTTCATTGTATGATATTCGCGTAAATGTCAGAAACCAGTAGGCTTAGATACTAGTATCTCTTAGTAGTCTGTGAGGCTTAGGACTGTCAACGTAGTAACTCGCGCATGTCACCACGAATCTTAGAACATATTTTTGGACGCGTAAAACACAAGCTAACAATTTTAACTATCTGAAAGCTAGTTTTACTATAGATAAATAATATCGAAATACATCTTATACAACTTAATTACGCAATTTTTATTAAATTTATGGGCGATATGTTCCTCTCTTCTCGCCACTGTCATTACCAAAAAACTATCAGTGAATGCTTAGGTGGCAGTAACAAAGAACAAATGTGATTATCTTTTTTTACGCATCAGATTAAGATGGGAAATAAAGTATTTTCAGATAGTTATTGTTGCCTATTTTATCTTTAGTCAAAAGTAAATATAAATACCTATATTTATAAAAATAAAGAAGGATAGGTACGTTATAATAAAGTATAGTTGGCAACCCTAACTGTAAGGAACTTTTAATATATTTTGTCTAATAGGTACACAGGTACTTACATATTATTATCATTAATATCGAAATCAGTATCAGTCGTATCTCTTTCAGTTTGTGTCCTGAAAAATAAAAACATTTGACCATTACTTAAGTATTTCTCTGCCCTTCTAGGTACATAGATCATAGAATGTATTGAATAGATCGTGACGTACTCGTGGGCACCTCGTGGGGAGAAAATATCTGGGGAACTATACAGTGATACGAAAACCCTGTCCAACCCGTGAAGGTATTGTTAGGTATCGAGATCCGATTCTATTTTTATAATCGTTTTCACTTTACAAGTAAAAAATAATACTTACCTAAAAAAAAAATTCGGGGAACTAAAGTGACAATACTTACCTACAGTGGCAGCAGATAACGTCCATGGGTGCCAAACATACTAAGATTTATAGTGGTCTTCTCACATTTTGAAAAACTTGATTTTGGGGTAATTGCGACAATTTGGGCATCATTTTAGTGAAGGAAAAATTCGATCGTGGACAGGATTCGAACCTGCGTCTTCTGGTTAGATACACCTGACGCTCTGACCTCTAAGCAGATCGAATTTTTCCTTCACTAAAATAACTTTATAATCTTAGCACGGAAGATGTAAAAAAATCACAAAAAGATATTAAATAATAGGTTTTTTTATATGGGATAGGGGGGCAAACGAGCAGACGAATTGCCTGATGGTAAGCGATCATCGCCGCCCATGGACACCCGCAACAGCAGAAGTCACGAGTGCGTTGCCGACCTTTTAAAAGGAGATTGGGCCTCCGGTATCCTCACGCACTCGGCGAAACACAAGGTAAGAGTTGTTTCACACCGGTTTTCACTCTTCACTCCGGTTATTACTCCAGTCGAGCCGGCGCATTTGTGCCGAAGCATGGCTCTCCCACGTCTGAGGTATGTTTTCATGTTTTTTTTATTTGGCTATGTGATAGGGATACCTGTAGGTACCCTTACGGATCGGACAGGGTTTTTTAACATACTATAGTATAAAACAAAGTCGCTGTCGCTGTTTGTCCGTCCTTAAGTATACTTAAATCTTTAAAACTACGCAACGGATTTTGGAGCGGTTTTTTTTAATCGATAGAGTGATTCAAGAGAGATGTTTTAATTACGCTACGGCTCTTAGGAATGGGGCATTTCGGGTGAAACCGCGGTCGGGTAGCTAGTAGTGTATAAGCTTTGGCGAGATCACGACTTTGTCGAGATCACGACTGTCAGACAACAGCTGCAGTCACCCAACTCATTCTTCGTTCTAAAACATCTCTTCTTTACAACTTCATAATTATCATATCATACCATCACCCCTGTATTCCTCGAAACGTTATGCAGAGGTGTACTAATGCACACCCACAGTTCGCCGGTATGTTTAGCTCTCATGTACATAATAGGGGGCGAGCCTATTGCGATTAACCAGGCACACATCCAGACTCCGAGCTGCTACGGAGAATTTCATAGAAAAAACCAATAACACTTTCGCTCGACCTGGAGAGCGAACCCAGGAGCTCTAGCGTAGTAGTCGCGAAAATAAAATGTATTCATTGAATAATTATATTTCAGGGAGGCTGCGAGAAACTGGACTTAACAATGATGTCGTTTTTCGAGCAATTTCGTAAAATCTACGTTGGAGAACAAGTATAGAAGATAGCAAGGTCTACAGGCGCCTGAGCGACGTGCTAGGGCTGTTGGCATATTGCCATTAACCGGGCACAAATACAATTGCGGAGATGCGACTGAGAAACTCATAATAACACTTTGATATGACTGCAACTAGAGGAGTTGCAGTTAGGACAGTGAGACAATATATTATTATACCATGCTATAGTGGCAGAGCTAGAGCCGTCTCGTGCGGGGACATATCAGAATACTGTTCCTCAGTGACACTCAGATAGGCATCCCGTAACAGCCGAGAAAACATCTGACTTGCTCGGTGATAGGAACTCTTGTGGTCTGACTGGCTGGCGACCACCCGTACGTCGGAGTCTGTCAAAAAGCAACTTGGTGTGTGTCTCGACTTTTGCGCGTAACGCCGTAAGAGCCAGTTTTCCTTCGGTTGCTGCGGCTCTGGCTGTCTACAGTCCGTAGGGGCTCTTATGCGTCGACAACGTATCAGCAACTGCTCTGGTGTTGCAGATGTCCATCGGCGACGATGACCTCTTACCAAAATGTAAAGAAACCCCGACACCGCCATTTTGTGGCGGAGGTTATCTTGGACCGATTTTCATCAAACATACTCTAAGGTCACTCCCGACTAATTCACCTTTCAAACAAAAAGAACAACACACACAAGAGGGGGCTACAAAGGTGGATAATCAGTTCGTTTGCCGACTTAACCCATAAAAAACGAGTTAAACAAAACATACCCGTGTTCCTGTATTTCCGTATTTTCATCCTGATTCTCACTGTCGCAGTTCGTTTTATTACATTCGTTGTTACATTCATCCAGCTCAATTGTACTGGAATAAAATAAATTACATAGTAAGTACCTACTCGCAACCGGCGCTTCTGTCATCACACAAGAGGGGGCTACAAAGGTGGATAATCAGTTCGTTTGCCGACTTAACCAATAAAAAAAGAGTGTAGTAAACGAAAATGGGGGCCCCTCTACCGTTCGCGCAACCCGCGGTCGCATCCCTAGACGCTTTCTAGAATAGTCTACGCCCTGTGCGCGCACCCCATTGTCCCGCGCGCACGCCGGCTGTCCCGCTCGCCACCAGTCGCCTGAGAAGTCCGAGCGCGGTACGGTCGCGTCGCGCGTGTTGTAGTACCTACCCCTGTGACAAACTTTCTTGTAACCTACTTAGCTTTTGAATATTATATCCACCCTCTGTGTGATTGATTACTGTGTTAATTTGCAATAAACATCGTTTTCCGGGCTACATTTTAATTATTTCACCAACCACTACCAAAAGAGTTGAAAAAAAAACATACCCGTGTTCCTGTATTTCCGTATTTTCATCCTGATTCTCACTGTCGCAGTTCGTTTTATTACATTCGTTGTTACATTCATCCAGCTCAATTGTACTGGAATAAAATAAATTACATAGTAAGTACCTACTCGCAACCGGCGCTTCTGTCATCGGATAAAGCAAAAGAAGTATGCAAAAATCGTAGCTAGTGGGGGTCTGTAGTGTCTGCCTACCCTTGTCGGAGGCGTGAGTGTATTTACAGGGTTATTGGTAATCAATCGTAAAACGCGTATGGGCTACTTCTCAACACCTTAACGAATAACTTTGTTCTATGACTTGTCTTTTTGAGACAAAACATTTTTCAGAAAAAAATATTCAAATTCTGCCAGTACTCTCTCATATTTCGTATCTAAGTACTTAGTTCTTTAGCGCGCCCCGTGACGCGACTAGTGATGGTCATTATTACAACAACAAATTACGCATTGCACTTTTCTTCCGTAATGTATAATTCATTATTGAAATCATCAATAACACGCTGTCAGATAACAATCCGCCATGCCATTCCATTTCCACGATCGCGCTGCGCTCGCGTCGCGCACGATAATGTCCTTACGCTACATCATGATAAGATTCATTTTCTTTTCGAAGTGACCAACGCTATTGCTATCCGTTGTCATTCAGTCAAATGTGTTTTACGAATATAAGCTTTAGGGCATCGAAATAAAGTCGACTTTTTTTTAACGAACTATCATTATTTCATAGCAGGGTTATAGGACAACACAACTTGTCGTTGTCATTACGTAGTCAATTACGCGCTGTCAAATAATGAGCCGCCATGCCATTCCATTTCCACGATCGCGCTGCGCGCGCATCGCGTACGATAATGACCTTACGCAACATGATGTTAAGGTTCATTTTCTTTTCGAAGTGACCAACGCTACTGCTATCCGTTGTCATTCAGTCAAATGTGTTTTACGAATATAAGCTTTACGGCATCGAAATAAGGTAGATTTTTTTTTAACGAACTATCATTATTTCATAACAGGGATATAGGACAACACAACTTGTCGTTTTCATTACGTCGTCAATTACGCGCTGTCAAAAAACGAGCCGCCATGCAATTCCATTTCCACGATCGCGCTGCGCGCGCATCGCGTACGATAATGACCTTACGCAACATGATGTTAAGGTTCATTTTCTTTTCGAAGTGACCAACGCTATTGCTATTCGTTGTCATTCAGTCAAATGTGTTTTACGAATATAAGCTTTACGAAATCGAAATAAGGTCGATTTTTTTTTTACGAATTATCATTATTTAATAACAGGGTTACATTTACATTACAGGACAACACATCATGTTGTCGTCGTTGTCATCACGTCGTCAGTAGTAGATTGGTATTCATCGTGCTCAGTGCTGTTTTGTTCCTCGCGATTTGCGTACTTTGTTTGACTATTATAGTTATTGTCAAATTGTCACCGGTCGTGTAATCGTGTTATGTAAATATTTATAAAGTATTATTGGTGACTTGTGTAGATAGGTTTAGTTTAGTTTTAGGATAAGTAAAACATTTAAAAATATGCCGAAAATTAGGGCTGGATCTATTTTGAAAAAATTGATTGTGAGACTAAAAAGGTACGTATAACTATTATAAAAATACTTTTTCGTAGAAAAGTTATTCATATTATTTCTAACTATATTGAGTTCTAAGAATATATAAGTAGGTATATTGAGCAAATCATGTTCTTAAATCCCAATGCAAAAATGTATAATGTAAAATAACCAGCTTGTATAAAGAGTAAAGAATGTAAATAATTAAATCATGTACAAATCAATGAACTTTAAAATACGCGTCAATGAAAATTCTTATTTGCAACAATATCATATTTGACTTATTTCTTTTCGTCATTCAAAACATTTTCATGTTTTATCATCTCTTAAAAATATATTCATATTTAAGGTGGATCGTTCACCCGAACCCGCCAAATTCAAATTTCAAGTGATTTTTCGCTATTTGTAGGTCTATTTGTGGTTTTAGTTCTCAGTTGTGAATTTTGTCTATTTAATGTCGCGATTACTACTGTCATGAATCTAGAACTTGTTATAGACCTACAAACAGCGAAAAATCACTTGAAATTTGAATTTCGCGGGCTCAGCTGAACGATCCGCTTTAATAAAACTTTGTCATGGTGGTCACATCAATCAACTAAAAATCTTTGGCACGTGTGTAGAGCGCTTAAATTGTCTGTGGTATGCAATATCTATGGAACCGATGGAATGGAACGTGGGCTTTTTAGTTTTGACAGTTGACATTTGTCAATGTCATCAACACTAACATTTGTCGTAAACAAAGTTGTGTTTTGAGACAAAACTTTTGACTAACCGCCGAATATTTACGTCGTAGTTTCGACGCAACCCAACAGAATAACAACAACAGTATACAATAACAGTTGTTGGGAAATAACATAACAGTATAATTCATTATCGAAAAGTAGCCGTTTTTACCACCACTGGACGCGACTCGACCAAGCGCAGTGCCCGGGTGCCAGGAGCGGGTGGTAAGTGCCGCGCGAGTACCATAGATTTAAGGCTGATCGTTCACCTGAACCCGCCAAATTCAAATTTCAAGTTATTTTTCGCAGTTTGTAGGTCTTTAAAAGGTTCTAGATTCATGGCAGTAGTAATCGCGACATCAAATATACAACTTTGAGAACTAAAACCATTTGCTTAAAAATCCAGGTGACGTTTTGAATTTATCCTTCGCTAAAATAACTTTAGGTATAATCTTAGCATAGAAACCGAATCTAGTCTTAATTCAATACTCCACCACTAGACCCTTTTTGGAAGCCTAAACAACTCACCTCGTCTCCAACATTTGCCGTCGTTTCTTCCTTCGCTTTTCATTCCACTCATTTGCCTCCTTCAGGATCTTACGGACGGTACTCAGGCCGACGCCAGTAGCTTCCGACGTCCGTTGTTCAAACTTAGTAAATGGATGATAATCTATAGTATCGCCGTACTTTTTCTTCATTTCTGTTAACTCCCCTTGAAAGAACTCGTGGACCTGGGCTATTATGGCTTTTGCTTGATCCTGCAGGATAAAAGAGCTCTTCGTAACATTTTTAATCGACTTCAAAAAGGAGGAGGTTCTCAATTCGACTTTGTTTTTTGTATGTTTATTACGCGGTTATTCCGTCAATTATGAACTGATTTTGATGATTCTTTTTTGATCGGTAGGTCATACTTCAGATCAACGTGTATAAGCGCAAGACTTCAAACAGGTCGATTAATAACGAAACATGAAAGTCATTTTGAGAAATGTGTGTGTTGCATTAAAACAGCTTAACATAAAACTTGCGGCCGTACCACAATCGTACTCCCAATGCTTATGCATCAGGGGCCATATTTCAGGTATAAAAAAATTTTTTCTTCGAAAAATTAACACATTAAAAACCACTGTAATCAATTCAGTAGTCGGTTCTGAACAAACTACTTTCAGGGACTACTTTCTTATATTATATGCTCTTGAACTCATTTCCGATACATCGACATTGGAAGGAATTGCGCCGTTTTGTCACGTTTCGTACTCTTGAATCCGAGACTAGCGCTAAATTGTTTCAATATTGCGCGGTGATAGAGTGAACTAAATAGGATTGGGAAATGACCCAACCATTGGCCAATCAGGATGCCGATTTCGTACTCGATTTCGCACAAATCCGGACGGAACGGATATAACGGATTTGTGATATATAACGGATTTGTGCTCAAGAGTACGAAATCGCCCGACAGCCAAATTGACATTGGAATCGGATCACGTTTGGATTGGTATTGTATTGTTTTCAAGAGTAAACCTGCTGGACAAAAAGCAGCATATGTATTATTTCAGACTACAATCTATCTCTGTGCCAAATTTTATCCAGATCCTTTCAGCCGTTCTGGCGTAAAAGAGTAACAAACATCCATACATATAGTGCCGGTTTTAGCACTACCAGCGCCCTGGGCCAGATTTCGACGGCGCCCCATAACTGCGATACAAACCCATATATCAGCCAATAGAAGTCCACTGCTAAACAAAGGCCTCCCCAAAAGACTTCCACAGGGACCGGTTATATACCGCCTGCCTCCAACGACTCCCAGCGACCTTTACCAGGTCATCCGTCCATCTCGTTGGAGGTCGTCCCTCATACAAACTTTCGCGTTTATAATATTTGTAAGGATTATCATCTATCTTAGCTACCTACTTACTCCTAAGAATCTATCCTGATCCTGTGCTCCTGTGCCCCGATGATAGAATACCTTTTTACATCTACTACATATATCCTTCGGTACCAGGACATGCTGGCATTTTTCGCCCGGAGCTTTCTGAAACAAATTCAAAATAATGTCTTTATTGTAGATCACAGGTATATAAGATGTTAAAAAAAAAAAATTTGTTCAGCTATGTCCCGTTATTAAACCCCACCAAATGTTATAATTTTTTTTTTTTTTTAAGACATTGCCCCACACTAGGATTTTCTCCTGTATCGTGGGTGCGTTTACAAACACAAATTCTCACATACACAAACGCCCAGACCCGGAACAACTACCTGTAGATCATACAAATATTTGCTCCGTGTGGGGATCGAACCCACAACACGTGGCGCAGAAGCCGATCGCTCAACCGCTACGCCAATCGTGTCGCCAATTAAATTAGACCACTAAAATAGGTACTTGAAAAATAAAAAAGGACTGTTCCAAAATCCGATAACACTTTGCTCGCCCTAAGAATTGACCCAGGACCTCTAGTATGCCAGTCGCGCTATAGTTTCTGTGAATGTAGTGAATGTTGTATAGTCAATGTCGCGATTACTACTGCCATGAATCTAGAACTTGTTATAGACCTACAAACTGCGAAAAATCACTTGAAATTTGAATTTCCCGGGCTCAAGTGAACGATCCGTCTTAAATTAAAAAAAATACATACCCGTGTCAATGGGTCCGGTCCGTAGCGCAAATTCAAAGTCGGTATTGCCCCCTTACAAAGTCGACGAATGTTATCTAATTTCTGGAAACACTTTTCTTTAAAATGCTCGGAGCATATTTTATAGTAGGCCGAGTCTGGCTGCCAGTCATGTCGTTGGCCTGTTGCGTCTATCCATTTTTGTCTTAACACTAGATTGCGCGGAAACCTAAGGAAAATCCCATAAGTTCATGGCAATGTAGGATTTCAACATACCTACACGTAATATTTCGTTCAAAGATATTTTTTAGACTCTGAAACTGATTTTATAAATTCACAAACTATTTTAAGAATTTTGCAGCAGCAATCCTGCGCGAGAAGGTCATACAATAAGCTGATAGACCTGCTTACCTCACACACAATCTTCAATTACTAAAATACACTGATCTCTTTATCTCTCTATGCTTAGAGTATTATTACTCTGAGGTAATAAATACATTGAAGCTCCGGCCAAACACTGGCCTCTATAATACTTTAATAGCATAGAGAAATATGGAGGTCAGCTTTCCTCTGAGGTGCGATCAAACCATTAGCCAAACCAACGCGGAGAGCATGCGGTGGCAGGCGCGGGAGCGGTGGCGGTCAGTTACCATCTGAGGTTACCATCAATGTAATTTGTATTGAATTGACATGAGGTGTCCACACCAACGCGGCCGACGGGCCATATGGAACGTGCACAACAAAGGATCTGCCACCTGGTGGCGTAAATCCGAATCTTACACAAACAATACTTGACATTATTTTTACGCATACCTAGACGTCGTTATCATTATATCATTTACGTGTTATTGTCATTTTATTCAAAATTTTGTGATCAGATCATGACCAAATTATTATGGGACCACCTCTGTAGTATGAGATATCGATCAAAAAAAGAATCATGAAAATCGGTTGCCGTGATATTGAGTTATTCGTCCATTTGTCGCGCACATACTTAATGAAAATTTATTACTTATATGGTTTCCTCACGGATGCCATTGTCAGAACTGGACTAAACTGAAATGGGACCACACGGGCTGCACCAGCTTTCAAATTAAAAAAGAATCATCAAAATCGGTTCACCCAGTAGAAAGTTCCGAGGTAACAAACATAAAAAAAATACAGTCTAATTGAGAACCTCCTCCTTTTTGACAGCCCACGACCGAACAACTATGAAACCAGTCAATCGTCGATGGAGATATGATAAGAGAGCGTAATAATAAACTAAAAGCATTACTAAAATCCAGTAATGCCTTAACCATTAGATTACCGATTTCCATGCCAGACCTGATATCTTCCGTAACATTGATAATAGCTGTGGTTTTAGATCAACCGTTCAAGAACTTTGGACAGGAATGGTAAAATAGATATGGGGTGATATTCAGAAAAGGATGAAGGATGACATTTCTTAGGTAAAGGTATTACTTTGACATCTTTCCAAACGCTTGGAAAGACGCTAGTGTAGATGGAATAGTTTAGGATGTGACAAATAACGGGTAGAATAACATCAAAAGGTGTGCTTTTGATCTTTGAGGAGGATCATATTAAGGCTGACACAGTCACTACCAAGAAGTTATTGAAACTACGCTCTTCCTAACATCACATGCGGTGAAAGGACTGAAAGATAAGGAGGAGTTAGTAGCCAAGAAAGATAATTCAGCCACATTCAGCGTAATATGTTTAGTTGTTTTAACAAAATTCGGCGAAGCAGTAAAGTGATTGCTAAGAGAATTAATATCTAAATCTTTAGGGACAGTTTCTTGACGGGCTTTCCCGACTCCCGTTGATCTAAGAAATTTCCAGACTTTTGCTGGATCTCCGTTTTGCACAGAGTTGTGGATATGATCCCGGTTGGAATTCGTCGATCGGCCCTTGTATTTAGATTTTATAATAATAGTTAATTATCACGCGCTTAAACGGTGAATGAAAACATCGTGAGGAAACCTGCATGTCTGAGAGATTTTCTCGATGGCGTGTGAAGTCTGCCAACCGTACAGTAAAACCGCCTTCAAAAACATACAAAATAATGTTGTGTGAAACAGTTTCGGAAGTCAGTGGCGAAATCAAAAGATCCGATCTAATCAAAGATCTTTCGACACTCATGTAACGGGAGTTCTATAACTACATTTTTTTCAACACAGGTTATCTCTCCCGAGTCGGTAACGTGTATTGTAGGTCCAACAATCCTAACGTGTAGTGCCTCAACGCTCCCAACGTGTGGGCACTCCTTCACACTGACTGGGTTGTTTCGTTCTATCTCTTAGTAGTCTGTGTTTCGTTCGATCAATACTTTTGATCGTGCGTTTTACGCATCGTCAGTAAGCATTGAGTAGATACTTAGAACCCGACTAACACAGACTTCAAAATATCTAACTACTAAAATACACCTCAGTCCCGTCGTAGGTAAAACAACAATACACAATACAGTACACACAGTGAGGTGACAATAGTATTGAGGGTCTAAAAACGAACGATGCACATCATTTGCTTGTTGTTAAAATTAAAAAAGCTGTTTGTCACCTTTTTTAAAAACGTGATTCTAAAGCCAGATAATTTTTATGTTTAGACATTCACATGAAACATCTATTAATATTACCTTAGAGAAATGACTACGACAAGGAAAGTAAAACGCTTAGCCACTGAGTTAAAGATACTATTACTTACATGTGAAAACTGATGCCTCTTTTTTTGGAAATATCAGACCCTCCTTTATTTTTGCAAATCACTACACAACAGCGTGATGACATTTTGGAAAAAGTAAATTTATTTTTTAATCGATTTGTTTACCACCCGATACCTATACTATTTTGTAGGTCAATAGCGCGCATAAATTAATGGCACGTATGACATATCGGGATGAAATGTCAAATCGCCCCGTCGACGGCTCCGCCTACTGCACCCTAGCCTCTATTTAAAAGCAGGGATTACATGCTCAGAAAATCGTCCCGAACGTAGCGAGTTGATACGACTCGTAATAATAAATAAAAATCGGGTATAAAAGCTCCTGCTTACAAGTATGGTTAATTTTTATTTGGAATCAAGAATCAGGCAAGCCAGATTTGTAGTGCTGAATTGAAAATAAAAAAAATATTATGATATTCTGGTCTGTTTGTGTAACATTGTCTAAAGGCACAAAGAAGAATACCGAATCAAATCGTTGTCAGCGCCTCGTGAGCGTTTAGCGCGATGAGCGTTCTCCTGACCGCGCATGTGCCCCGCCGTTTTTGCCGTATCTCCGCCATGCCATTTGCGTACAATTCAGAGACGCACAGATAAATTACGTTTCTTAGGTACTTTGTCATTTTTCTTTATCAATATACAAACTGGTGATAGACATGATATTAATATTTGAATTTGGCGGGTCAAGTGCATCAGCCGGGGAAATTACGTATACCCGTCCGCGTCCATATCCAAAATACTTTTTGCTCTTCATACAAAGTCAAACGCGCCTATAGTGGCGAGTAGTTGATACTAAAACAAGTTTGAACCTCTGGACTCTAAATAACTAATCCTTTTAATATTTGAGGCTGAACTTTGGTTGTGGAAAACTCCGAATACTTCCAAGTAGCGGTGGGCGATTATGAGATATACTAATGAAATCATTCGATTATAAAGATGTCTCGAGTTATCTCGATTATACAGATTAGTAATGACTAATTTAGTTATTGGTCTTGTACACAAAACAGCGATGCGACATCGCATCGTAAAAATCTACCTCGAAATTGAATGATTAATCTCGTATATTTTTACGATGCGACGTCGCATCGCAGTTTTGTGTACAAGCCCATTAGTCGCGGTCCCAATTCGATGCAGAACAGATCAATCATTGTTTTCATGATGAATGATGGATTTAGGCACACAAATAAATAATGAAATAAGTATATGGTAATTCTTTTTATGATGAAAAAATATTCTATCATATGGTATCTTACGGCCAGTTTCTATATCCAATCTGTCGATAGATTTGCTTATTATAGATAGAATTTTGACATAAGCTCCATACAGCTACTGTCAAAATCCTAACACTGAAATGAAATTGAAATGAAATTATTTATTCTGAAAGTAGATCCTAAGAGATACTTTTACATGTCAATTTAGTTGGTTTGGGTTTTTTTTTTAGCTTCGGCTTCGGCATTTCCTAACTGACGACCTCTAAGAAGAAACACCGAAACAAACTCAGAGAATCATGGTCTCTTTTAAAGTCCAGACATGGAAGAACACTTATATGTGAGTGGTACGATGTAGAGTAATGTCTGAAATGGCCTTTTGAGGAAAGAACCATAGCAGCTTTGAGTAGACCAGTCCCAACTGACGGTACGCATGCATCAGTCATCGTGTAGCTCAACCATAATTTAGGGAGCTCAACGACCTGTCGCACGACCATACCAGATCAGCAGGACATTCGTGTAGGTCTAATGAAGTTCCCAAAGCCTCCAGACTATAATAAGCTTGTTTAATTATCATGTATCAAAAGTCTACATGGTACTCACATTTACAAATTATATATATATTTTTTTATGACTTGAATATAAGTAACACGGTTCAATAATGTCGCGGCAAAATATAACAAATAGATAACGAATAGATGTCAAAATTCAATTCATTATTAGAGAGTAATTAAAATGTCAACAATTAAAAAGTCATAACAATTAAAATGTCATAACAATTAAGATGTCAACACTCAAAATAACATTGTCACATTACATTTCGGATACACAATGTCAAGTCCCAAAAGTGGCTCATATAGAGAGGAACCATCAAGAAATTCCAGACTCCTAAACAAAAACATATTTACAAAATTATTCTTCAGTAACATTAACAATTCTGTTCTGTGTAGTTTGCATTATGCAGTTTGATGTGACCCAATAAATAACAAAACATTGCCATAGCAAGTAAAAACCGACCAGCCCCGACAGACAGCACCCGTTCACGGGCATGACGTGTGTATCGGCTTTACTAAGCAAATCTACTCTACTGACAGATAGGTTAAGAAATCGGCCGTAAGTCATGTAAGCAGTTTCAGCCTTTTAGGTAGGTAATAATGATTGACCAACCAATTAACTTCATAATCGATTATCTCCATTAGTAATTTACAACGTAATTCGATTATACAACAAATCATTCATAATCCACTACTTCCAAGCAAAGCGCCTCTAGTTTTGAGTAGCGCGTACTAAAATGAGTTTTTTTCAGGGCCGGGGGGCTTACTCTCGAACTCAATTCCGATACATCGCTAATGGAATTGTGCCGTTTTAACAAGTTTCGTACTCTTGAATTCGAGACTAGCGCCAAATTGTTTCAATATTACGCGGTGAATGAGTGAACTAAATAGGATTGGGAAACGACCCAACCATTGGCCAATCAGGGATGTCGATACAAGGACGGATTTGTGATCAAGAGTACGAAATCCGATCCCGACAGCCAAATTGACATTGGAATCGGATCACGTTTGGATTGGTATTGTATTGTTTTCAAGAGTAAACCTGCAGTACCAAGATATTAATTTAACATGGTTATGTTGTTAGTATATTGTGAGTACACCTATTAATGTACCCATTAACGAACTAGCTAATAATTACTAACAAAACATACCATTACGCCTGTATTCCCCGAAAGGTTAGGCAGAGGCGTACTAATGTACACCCACAGTTCACCGGTATGTTTAGGTACCATGGAATAGGGGGCGAGCCTATTGCCATTAATCGGGCATAAATCAAGACTCCGAGCTGCTACTGAGAATTTCATAGAAAAACCCAATAACACTGCTCGACTTGGGGATCGAACCCAGGACCTGTAGCGTAGCAGTCGCGCTTAGGACCACTAGACTAATGAGGCAGTCATGTCTAGTGGTGCCAAATTTTAATACAAAATAATAGGCCAAGGTATACTTAAAGTTTAACGATTTTTTACGTTAATCGTCTCTGGGTGAGGAATTACTAAGGAAAACACATAAAATATATACAAATCATTTAATGAATAAGTACACTTATTTACTAATACATAATTGTAAGTACATTCATTTTATATAAGTGTACAACAGAATAATGTCAATAGGCTCACCCCCTATTACATGGGACCTAAACATACCGCCGAACTGTGGGCACAGAATAATATACAGAATGGCCACCCTTCGCCCCTCCCTAACGTCAGATACCGTAGGCCCCCCCGCATTTTGCCGGACTGTGAACAAGGGATGTCATTCCGCGAATCGAACATACAATATTATGTTCAATTGCATACTAAATACTTACAGTGTGAAATGTATTTATATACAGATCGTTATTGTTATTGAATACGTTGTTAAATAGAGATTTATTAATTAAAATATTACCTACATTCAATACTACGCACTTATCCCTTTCTCAAACATACACAAACTACTATAGGTAGGTAAGTAAGGTCTCATCATCATGTCGGCGAGCGGGCACGGTCGAATATTCGTGTTTTTGTTAAAAAGAACACAAGAATTTCGATTTAGGTTTTTTTTATGGTATAGGAGGGCAAACGAGCAGACGGGTCGCCTGGTGGTAAGCGATTAACGCCGCCCATGGACACCCGCAACACCATAGGAGTCACAAGTGCGTTGCCGGCCTTTTAAAATGGGTTTGGGCCTCCGGTAACCTCACTCACTCGGCGAAACACAACGTAAGCGTTGTTTGACGCCGGTTTTCTGTGAGGCCGTGGTATCACTCCGGTTGAGCCGGCCCATTCGTGCTGCATGGCTCTGCCACGTAAAAAAGTGCAATGGTGCATGTAACTGACAGCAGTGAACTATATATGGACCAGTGGATCAGTTTAAAAGGTCGGCAACGCACTTGTGACTCCTCTGGTGTTGCGGGTGTCCATGGGCGGCGGTAATCGCTTACCATTAGACGATCCGTCTGCTCGTTTACCCTCCTATCCCAAAAAAAAACCTACATGTAAAATAGTTTATTAACACTTAGGATTAAGTAAATTGGAAACCAGGCAGTCGTTCTGGGATATTCAGTCGCATCACAGACTGGATCATGTGACGTCACACTTAACCCCCGTCTGTCACACGTCGTCACATTACAACATTAGTAATCATTTTTTTTTATGTTCGTGATAAGCTTACGCTTGACCGCCAGTTCGCCTGATGCTAAGCGATACTGCGATGTACGATGATCTACATATTAATGATCTATTAAGCTTTAGTTGTCTTTTAATCTATACTAATATTATAAAGAGGAAAGATTTGTATGTAAGTATGTTTGTAACGAATTGGCTCAAAAAGTACTGGACCGATTTCAAAAATTCTTTTGCCGTTAGAAAGCTGCATTATCACTGAGTAACATAGGCTATATAACATCACGCTACGCCGAGCTACTACCGCGAGCGGGTCTCTAGTTATTAAATATTTTTAAATGTGACATCTCAAAGCTACGTGGTGTTTTGTTACCGCCGCTGTCAAGCACGGCAGCATGTCTCCGATTAGCCAGCCCAACTATTCCTCCTTAATTTACAGGGTCGGCACCGCACCAATGAAACCCCTGGTGTTGCAAGCGTCCATAGGCTACGGTAACCATCAGGCGGGCCGCATGTTTTCTTGCCACCCTAGAGGCAAAACCGGCCAATTGCGAGTCGGACTCGTGCACGAAGGGTTCCGTACCATTATCTATAAAAATGGCAAAAAAATCATGTCTGTTGTATGGGGGCTCCCATAGCATAGCACAGTATTTGTTGTTATAGCGGCAACAGAAATACATTGATATTTTTTTCCCATTTTCATGAGATACAGCCTGGTGAAAGATAGATGCGCTTCCTGAGTGAGTCTTCCCTGATAGATATAATCTGGGTGTCTTCAAATCACGAGTGAATCGGTTTCTTCTAGGCAAGCGCACTCCATCGTAGATCGCAGTATCGCTTAACATCAGGCGAACCGGTGGTCAAGCGTAAGCATATTATGAATAAAAAAAAGAGATACGACGAACGGACGGTGGAGTCTTAGTAATAGGGTCCCGTTTTACCCTTTGGAAACGGAACCCTAAAAAATGGATGGCCCTCTGGTAGCAGACTCCAACATAGAGAAAAAGGCTGATTTTCTTAATATTCTCTCCCCCCGTCTTCTCACCCCGTCTCTATAAGCCTCCGCTCATTATCATGGGCTCTCATATGCTCTCTCAATGTATAACTCCTAGCATAGGATTTACAGCACACATCGCAACTAAACGGCTTAACCCCGCTGTGTTTCATCATATGCTTTTTCAAACCATGGTTAGTTATAAACGCCATACCACAATCGTTGCATTTTTTATTCTTATGACCATGAGTTTGACGAATGTGGGTCGCTAAATAATGTTTAATATTATATTCACGATTGCAAATAGGGCATTTGAACTTATGAGTGATATTGTGAACTTCAGACATGTGTTTTATCCTATCGTTATAGTGTTTCATAGGTTTCAAACATATTTGGCATTTGATTATGCGCTTAGAATGAGCGCTTTCAATGTGATTAGCTTTAGAAGTTTTCGTTTTAAGTATTTTTCCACATTCCCCGCAAGGAAAAATACCATTCTCGTGTGTTCTTTTGTGGACTTTTAACCGTTTTGAGTTCAAGAATGATTTGCCGCAGACATCGCAAATACAGTTAGCGTAATGCTCGTTTAAGTGCGTAGTTAAAGTTCTGAAAACATGAAACTGTAAGCCGCATAAATGACAAGAGTACGGACTAGCGTCCACTTTGTAATCGGCAATACATTCGTTGTATATAACCTTCTTGTGGACCTCGACAAAATGGCGGCACATGGAAATGACATCTGTCAAATTCAAATTGCATTGGCGGCATTCGAGATTTGAAATTTCGATTTGTAGAGAGCGCGGGTAACGTTTTATTTTTTTTATTTCGTCGTCTATATTGGCGTGGGTTTTGAGCGTGTGGTCTCTAAGGAGGTTTATTTCCATGAAGTCTTGTTGGCAGAAGAAACACTGGAACCAGCTCTTGTGGTGCCTGAAGGGGCAAGCGGTGGTGTCTCTAAGGACAGTGTCACACGTGAGCATCACGCGTTTGCGTTCGGACACTTGTTTTACACCATTTTGCAGTCTTGTATGTTGCAATCCTAAAAATCAAAATATGTTTGATGTCTGATACGTATTATGTATTATTCATTTATTATTTGGTCTTAAGCGCGACTGCTATACTAGATGGTCCTGGGATCGATTCCCAGGTCAGGCAGTGTTATTGGATTTTTCTATGAAATTCTCAGCAGCAGCGCAGAGTTTGAATTTAAGTCCGGTTAATAGCAATATTACTTTATTACTATTACTGTAATAATAATATAAAATAATAAAATAGTAGACAGAAACTTGCGAGCTTGTACCGAGATTTTATCACAAAACCAGCAATATCTAAAAATCCAATAATTTTGCTTAACTTGGGAATCGACCAGGACCTCACGCTCAGCAGCCGCGCTTCTGGCCACTGACCAATAGAACAAACACACTCATCTCTAATTATGTATACATTTACCTAATGTCACAAATCCAGTTTCAAGACTAATATTTTCATCCTTTTCAAACAAATTATCTACTATTTCATTTTGATCCTTATCACATACAGCTTGAGGTTCGATTTTCTTTGACAGCTCAGATATAGGCGTGTCAGAATCGACATCATCTTTCCACTCACTATTTTTTCTCTTTCTTTTCCCTTTTACAATGGTTTTCTGTCTCTTTCTCTGGACTTTGTTTAAATTTGATGACGTATTTGTATTTTTTAAACTTGTTTTATTTTTTAATAAGCATTTGTCATCATCTGAAATTAAAGAAGCAGATTTTTATTTTTTTTAAATTGTATTTGACATGACGTAATTTTTTGTGTTGCCAAGCTTTAAGAGACTGCCAGACCCTACGGACTGCAGACTGCCAGAGTCGCAGCAACCGAGGGGGACCTGGCTCTTACAAGTAAAAGTTGAAACACACACCAAGGTGCTTTACGACAGACTTCGACGTCAGCCCCCAACAGGTGGTAGGAACCACCAAGCAAGTCAGATATTTTCACACCTCTTACGGGATGCCTATCTGAAAGGCAATGAGGAACAGTATTCTAATCCGTCCCCAAACAGGGAAAGATTTAAAGATGGTAATAGTGAAAGTGGGTCTGTAGGACAGGTAGCATTGCCCCTTTAATGGAAGCAAAAATCTCTCATCATTATTTTAAAAAATTAGAACTCTTCACATTACCATCACTGTCTCCTGCATCGTTGAAACAGTGTGGACTGCCTACAATATCCGGGACCTGTTCTAACTCGGTCTTAATTGGCATTGGATTGAAGATATCTGCAACATAAAAAATTAAAGCTTATTTCTAATGTAACGACCTTAACTAATATATATTATACCATCAGGGCTGTATTTTCCAAACAGTTTTAGTTAATAAGTGACTCATTAGTCTAGTGATCCCAAGCGCGACATGCTCGCTGCCTGGCCAACATGCATGTGTCACATGCTTGTTTGCCATCTTAGTGATAAAAAAAAAATTAATTGCAATTGATTAATTGATTGACAGTTTAATTGTTTACTGCCCAACACAATGCCAGATCACAATTAGTATATAGATATACCTTTTCTACTGCCACAGTAAGCCGTAAAGTGTTTTTCAGCTAGCTGCACCTGTTTGCGGAAGCTACAAGCATCCCGCAGATGCTCCACACAGAGGGCACACACCATCCTACTGGAACCCCACTCCATAAGATATGATAACTGTGGATCACATTTTTTTTTCAACTCACATCAAGTCTTTTCACATTGGTCTCAAGTTCCAAAGCCTGCTCTTTTCAAAATCATATGCATATTAATAATTAATTATAATTGCTCTTACATGGTGAAAGAAAAGATTCTAAGGAAACCTACATGCCTTAAGACTTTCTAGTCAGACTGGATTCCTCTCTAGAGCGATAGCTTGTCCAACAATAAAACAAAGATAGAAAAAAAAAGAAAGAACTGGCTTTATATTTAGAAAATGTGAAAATTTTCTGGTTTATTTTAGTTCATTGCAACTAAAAAGACTTATTAAAGTTCTCAAACAATATCTACCAAAATAAGCAGTGCTAAACGTACCGAAATCCCATAGCATTCCTGTAACATATCGGAATACACCTCCTTGGTACCGGCCTCCGTAATATAAGACACGGTGACATCCCATGTGCCGCTTGCCGACAGGCAGCAGCGGCACACATCAAGCCTCGATGCCCAGCTTTCTACATTCTCCACATTCATCATTTTAATTAAACAAAAAATAAAATGACAAGGAATTTAAAAACTATAATTTTTGTTCGTCTTTTGACGGTTTTGTTTGACACTGTTGACACTTTAAATAGACAGTGTTTTTTTTACACTATTTGTCAGTTCTAAAATGTAGCTCTAAAAATTTATTAACCCTCACTTTTAGAAGCAAACTAATTCATTTGTAGAAGATGCGATCCACATATAACCAATTTGCTCTTAGATTAGCAAATTATTACTTAATTTGCATTCGTTAACTAACTATGAAAAATAAAAATGAATGTTCTCGGATTTCCCATTTGCAGAATAATAAATTGTACAACTCTATAAGATACTCTTTGAATAAATTTCTCAACGAATAACAATAAAAAAGAATATATGTCACCGTTAGTACATCAGCTGTTTTTTGTTTACAGTTTGTCAGTTTTGTAGGTAGGTACGTAAAAACTTTATTTAATAAAAAACTATAAGAAGGTAGTAAAATATGACTGTGTAGGTACATACAGTACTATTTTTTAAAGTACCTACTTTTACATATTGCGACTTTAATTAATACTCTCGACGTCTCAATAACCATGCGTAACGTAGAAATAAAAGCTAGTATCACTGACTACGATAACATTTGTAAAGTGGCTGAGAAATTAAGTGGTGGACCAGCTACGATAATAAATCAAGATGATACGTTCTATAAAGTAAATGAAGGCCGGTTGAAAATGAGGCTGTATGCAGATTCCTCTGCCACGCTAGTAAGGTATGATCGAGCTGACGAAGGAGGTCCGAAGCTTAGTAACTATGAATTGTTGAACTTTTCGGTCAACGAAAGTGAAAAAGCCAAGCTTTTGGATGAAATGTTGAAGAAATGTTTGGGTATTCGGGGCAGAGTTGTAAAAGAACGGTAAGTAACACTTGCAAATGATTATTGTTTGTTTTAAATGCATGATAAAATATTAATTATTGAATGAAATTAAATTCGGATGTTTGCATCTTTTGTGTTTTTCTGACTAACTGATTAGGTACCTACTTATATCACCAAAATTTTCTTTTAGATATTTTTGGTAAAAAAACCAAACAACATCTAAATCATCTTTTTTAGGTTTATACATATAAGACAGACAATAATTATGATGATCTCATTGTCTTATTTTCATTTATTTTGTATTTATTTCAGTAAACTTTTCATGGTAGACCAAACCCAGATCCACATAGACACCGTTCAAGACCTTGGTCATTTCATGGAACTGGAAGTAGTACTCCGGCCTGAACAAACTCTTGAAGATGGTCAGGCTATTGCCAGGGACTTACAGACTAAGCTGGGTGTCAAGGATGAAGACCTCATAGACTGCGCCTATGTTGATTTGTTGGATAAAAAAAATAATTGAAATTCTTTTACTTTTTTTTATTGGTTATAAATATTCTGAATGTTTCATGGCTATAAATAATGTGAATCATAGGCATAGAATCGTAAGCTCATAGTTTCTTACATGTTAGATTTTGTATTTTTTTATAAACTAAGCTGATGTTTCTAATTCCAATTATATAATTTTAAACAAACAATGTGTTGAAGCTAAATATGTTTTGTTATTCTAAAACTTAAATTGCAAGAAGTTTTTACGTAAAAATTTGAATTGCATTTTATTTAGATTTTGAATTGGAATTACTGCCATGACATTATGTAATTGAATTGTTTTTTAATGTTTATGGGGGGTAAGCGATACCGCCGCCCATGGACATCGGCAACTCCAGAGGAGTCACAAGTGCGTGATTTTGAAGGTCTGAAAAATCTAGTTTACTTTACTTATGACAAAATATTAAATAATACAAACTATACGAGATATTAGGTACTTAAAGTATCACCTCCCACAAAAACAGCTAAATACCGATAAATTATTAATGACCGGTGTTGTGATTATCTGTGCCTCAGCTCACGGATGTCACGTCACTAATTAACAAATAAAAAAACAATTTGTCATTACTGTCAAATAAAAAATGTCAATGGCCTCAATTGTTGATAGTTTACAAATTTTACTAAATACCTATTTAAAACAAATAAATTAGATATAATAAAAATGGACGCAAAGAAGACTAATAATATTTACGGAGAATGTCGCTGTTGTCTAGCTAAAGGCCACCATAAAGATATCATGAAAGAATACTACCACAAAGGTATTCGAGAGGTGTACTTTGATATGTTCATGGAAAGCTTCAATTTATTCGTAAGTTATTACTTAAAATTTAACTTCTTGCGTATATTTTGCTACGAAATCAAGTGATAGTCTGGAGATAGTTATAGAAATATAACCACGCAGTGCCAATACGAATCCCAAGGCTTGCACCTTTGATCCTGGCATACTTTTAAGTACTTTGTTCTGTGAAACAGTATTAGCATCCAATGTGGCAATTCAATACGGTAGAGAAGAGTTTTTGATGACCTTTTTCAAGCTAAGAGCTAAGACAATACACCTACATCCTGTTATATAAGGATTATCAAACTGGTGGAGAGAGTGGTGGAGCCCTGCAAAGGGGGCATCACCTGTGTGGCTAAGGACCTTATTTACAGATTAGACAAGAAAAGTCCTGTTGGTACCTTCTGTCCCTGTACCTACTCAAAGCATTGACCAACTTAACTGCACGTAGTATGCGCTATTATGTACCTAGTATTTACACATACCCTTTATTTCTAAGGATTTTTATATATAATTATTTGTGGCCCCGTTTTTCTTTTCGTAGGATGCATGACATATATGTATAAATAAACCAATATAAATTCCATTATAGCTATCAACAAATGCCCTATTATCTACGCTAATATGCACAACATGTGTGCAGCGTCTGCGCGACGCGGCAAGCTTTCGTATGATGGTAGCTAGCACCGAGAGGCAGCTGCTGGACTCCATTGCTGGAGATGAAAAGGATACCGTATTTGTTAATGGTATAATTATTATTCTTTATTCTATATACATACACTCACGCCTTTCTCCCACAGGGGTAGGCAGAAACTATAGACTGCCACTTGCTACGATTCTTGCATACTTCTTTTGCGTCTTCCACATTCATACATCTTCTCATACATACACACCGGGTGAGAGTGCTACGCACCTGACCTTTTTGAAGGATTTCGCCAATAAGATCGGCGTATGTCCTTCTAGAGCGACCTCTATCGGCGCTGCCGCTGACATTCGTCTTATAAATTCCTTTTGTTAATCATCTTTCATTCATTCTTTCAACATGTCCAAACCATCTTTATCTTTATTCTATTTGGTTTTAACACATGCTAAACATTTCCATGTCACAAACCACACCAACAAACAGCAAACATCATCTGATGTGCCATTTTAACTCAAATAAATAAAATATTATAATAATTAGAATTAAGCATAAATATAATCAACCCTTTGACCACCACATCAAAACAGAAAAAGCGAGCACTCGGCGCCAAGCTCCAAATTCATCCTTTAAAATATGTCACCCAGTCGCAACCATGGTGTACTGGGCACATTTTGGTTTGTTGTTTATACATGACACTGTGGTCAAAAGGTCATGGCTCTGTACATGTTAAAATTTAATGTAATACTGTGCAAGTTGGTAATAAAGGCTTTGAAATGAAATCATTGTCATCAACACAGCGTAGAAAGGTCTCCAACGAGGTTGATGGACAGACAGCCTGGTAAAGGTATTGGGTAGTTGTTGGATATAACCGGTCCTTATGGAAGTCTATGGTAGAGGCATTTGTTCAGCTTGGACTATTGGCAGAAATGATAATGATGATACATTTTTGGTGATGAACACTTTAGAAAAAAAAGATTTCATGCAGGATTTGAACCTTTGTCGTCTCGTTTGGTACACAGGACGCGTAAGCTACCGAGATGACTACCTACCATCTTTGATTGTTATATATATTTTTTTTATTGATTAGATCGGCAAACGAACAGTCGAGCCACCTGATGGTAAATAGTCATCGCCGCCCATGGACATCTGCAACACCAGAGGAGTTGCTGGTATGTTGCCGAGCTTTAAGAGCCCCTACGGACTGCAGACTGCCAGAGCCGCAGTAACCGAGGGAACTGGCTCTTATGCGCAAAAGTCGAAACACATACCGCGGTGCTTTACGACAGAATCCGTCGTAAGGGTGGTCGGTTTGTTATTTAGTCGTTTGTTACGTTGTTGCTGTTTTTATAACAATTAAATGTTTTCTTTACCTTTAATATTGAATTTCTCATCTAACTATTCAGAATTCCAAAAATCAGGTTATTATTTGTTTTTAATTCCAGTGCATGTAGAAGAAAATACCTTGGAAAATGATGTGGAAGTGAAGCTAGAAAGTGGGATTGACGTGAAGGAAGAACCGCATGACACAGACATAGATGTTGATGACTATGATTCTGACTTTGATGCCGGTGGTGAGTTTACTTTAGATATAACTAGCGAGCCTCTCGCGTTAAGAGTCAGTGATATTGAAAATATAACAAAATAAAAAGTATAGCACTCAGGGATAACATAATAAACCTTTCTAACAGTGAACAATTTTTTAAAATTGGATCAGTATTATTGGAGATTACCCCGAACATCCAAACTCACAAGCTTTACCTCTTTATAATATTAGTATAGACGTTGAAAATCTAATATGGAAGCTTCAGATAGAAAGGAACAACACAAAAAATCGTAATATTTATCCTGTAATGTCAAATCACCAAACACATAGTGGCACAGGATATGAGAGACTAGTGGCTAGATAATCATCATTAAGTTCGATTCCCAGGTCGAGCAATTTGCTATGGGTTTTCAAAACTAGTTACACGGTTCCAAAAAGTGGTTCTTATGTAGAAGAGCAGGCATGAAAGTCAATAATTTCTATTTAAAAAATGTAATGTCATATTACAGCTTTAACTTTACGTAGGTAATTGATCGAAATTTTAACAATGCCCAATAATGTTTTAGAATACGTATCAGAAGGAAAGATCGACAGTATAGCAGCTAGAGAAGCGGCGTTGCTAAAACGATTTGCTCGCGTCAAGCTGTCGCCACTGCCTACAAGACGATCGCTTCCCGAGATATGCCCTGAATTCTGCAGACACCTTGACATTCTACAAAGTAAGCATCACTATATTCTTCTCGTCTTGTATTCTAGTTACAGTAGAAAGAAAATGTTTATTTACGCCAACAGTTTTATAATAAAAAAAAAATATTTATATATATATTGTACACATTGATTAGGATTGGTTTGATTCCCAGTCAAGCAAAAAGAAAGAAAGGGAATCTGTTTATTTGGCCTGTATTATTGAGTTTTTCCTATGAAATTTTCAGTAGCTCGGAGTTTGGATTTGTGCCTGGTTAATGGCAATAGGCTCGCCCCTTATTACATGGGTTCTAAAATATATTGGAGAACTATGTAGGTAAATCAGTACATTTTTGCCATAATTTTGGGGGATTTAGTTGTGATGTTATGTTTTCGTTCCAGATATTCAAGTATTACCAAAAAGCATTATGAAGTTGATAGAAGACAGCGACATACGACGAGCTAGCATCCGCCGCCCCTTCGTGTCAGAGAAGGTAGCTCACATCGTCAACGCTAGCACCATTTTAGAACATTCCAACGCCACCCCATTCAAAAGCAAAAGCCGTACTGGCTTCCCATGTTTCTACTGTCGAAATATCTTCGAAAATCTCGACAAACTCCGCGAACACACGAACCAGCATAAAAAATCTGAAATAATCAATATACTCAAAACTTACGGCGCTGAATGTTTGGTCGTTTACGTAGATATAACGGATTTAAAATGCAATTTATGTGAGAAGAATATACAGAATCTAAACCAATTGAAATCGCATCTCACTAATGTGCATAAAAAGGTTTTGCATTTAGAATATACGGATAGAGTTATTCCGTTTAAACTGTCTCCTACTGGTGTGTATGAATGCCAAATATGTGGATTTAATTTCGAGACGTTTGGCTCTATAGAAAGGCACATGAACGTGCATTTCAGGAATTACGTGTGTAAAGAATGTGGTACAGGGTTCGTAACGAAATATCGCTTAAAAGTTCACACAAAAAGCATGCACGCCGGTGGGAATTTCCCTTGCGAAGTTTGTGGGAAAATATTCACTACACAACAGAAGCATAAGAATCACGTGAACACTGTACACAAGTTGGTAAAGAGGTTTAAGTGCACCAAGTGTCCCGAACGCTTCGCTGAATACTTTAGGAGGCAGAAACATTTAGTTCAAGTTCACGGCGTGGCGCCACTGCAGTATAAATGCAATGTCTGTGATAAAAACTTCGATAGACGGTATACGTTATCCAGACACATGAAGCGAGATCATTTGGAAGAGAGAGATTACCAGTGCGAAATGTGTTCCTATAAATGCTTCACGAAAAATGAATTACGGGTCCATATGGTTAAGCATAACGGTGAAAGGATTTTTGAATGCTCCGTTTGTAAGAAATCGTATGCCAGGAAGAAAACTCTGAAGGAACATATGAGGATACATAATAATGACCGCAGGTTCGCTTGCGCGGTTTGCGGTCAGGCGTTCGTGCAGAAATGCAGCCTCAAAGGCCATTTGAAGACGCATCACTTAGAATTTAGTTTACAGTAGTTGAATAAAATCGTTTAGAAGATTTGTTGTTGTGTTTATCTGCTTCATTAATCTCTCGTTCAGGGCTCGTTTCCCGGATTGAACAGTTTTTGAGCTCTTCTATGAAATAGTAATGCGACTGCTGCAGTAGAGCTGGTTCGATCCCCAGGGCGAGCAGTCTTATTGGGTTTTTCTATGAAGTTCTCAGTAGGCTCGTCCCCCTATAACATTGGACCTAAACATACCGGGGAACTGTGTACGCCTCTATCTTAACATTCGAGGAATACAGCCGTGATGGTATGTTATGTAGTTAGTATGAAACTTTGTCAGATTTGTGGCCCGATAAACATCTTAGATATAAACAGTTACAAAATGATAGGTTTTAGAAGAATACAGGTTTTTCACTTGCTGTCGTTATAGGTACTTTTTGAAGGAAACTACTGCCATCTAACAGCGAGAAGATTACTCAACTAAGTCAAATAAATTACAGGGAATATATGCGCATCGCAAAAAAATCGTTAATACTGAACATATTTATTTATGTATAGTATTTTCATTATTATTTACTTTCTTTTTACTAGTCATCTGAAAGTTTTGAGGGAGTCACAGAAGATATGTACTGCCAGTGCCATCTAGCGGCGAATAGATAATCTAATTTACGGTTTGGCTAAGCTCCGAATGGTCAATCGAATAACTTCGGAATTTATGAGAATCAATTACATCACTAGCCTTTAAGAAAGTCAAATAAACGTCAGAGTCAGAGAACAATTCGATGGGGGTTTTTGTACCTACCTATTGTTTATTTATGTTTTCGTAATCATGTTTTACGACGAAAATGATTTTAAAATCGAAATTAGCGATGTTTATACAGAATTTGGAGAATGCCGCTGCTGTATGGCTAAAGGACATCACAGAGATGTGCAAAAAGAGTATTATTGTAACAACATACGAGAGGTTTATCAGGATATATTTAAGGACTGCTTCAATTTGCCGGTAAGTCATATCATAATACTAATTTTCGTAAGAAAATTCTATATTCAAACGTATTGTTAGCCAAACATACCATCATACCTTTATTCCCCGAAGGCAGGCAGGTGTACAGTTACAAAACTGTCAAATTAACTGTGGTTGTATGCAAATGATTTTGCAGTGGTAAATTTTATGTTAAAAATCTATGTAAAGAGGACAACAAGTGAATTCTTGGCATTATGGCCGTTTAAACCACTATAACTCCATGGTTAAAATATAAAATAAAAATCATGTTTCTAATTAAGAATAAAAAAATAAAATAAATTTTATTTCCTCAGGACTGCCTCATTAGCCTAGTGGTGGTCCTGAGTGCAAACTCAAATTTTTTATTTCCATTAGACCATATACGGGTACTTTTTTTGCCCGGTTAATAGCAATAAGCTCTCCCCGTATTATATGAGAATTAAACATACTGGTGAACTGTGGGTGTACATTAACACACCTCTGCCTAACCCTTCCGGGATACAGACATGATTGGACAGGTTTATTATGTTGATTTACTTACCTACATTGATTTCCAGTATTAAAATATAAAATAATAATATAATACAGTACGCGCGACATAAGTTGGCCGGACTGAAGTTAGTTGTTTGGTTGCGCAGTACACAATTTTTAACGTAAACAATCCACTGCGCATTAAAACGGTGAACTTCACTCTGGCCAACTTATGCTGCGCGTACTGTAAAAGACGATGTTAGTGACACATATTGAAAAGAATATGCTGAGATGGTTTGGACATGTTGAAATAATGAATGAAAGACGATTAACAAATGTTTATTATTGTACGATTAACATACGAATTTATAGAGCGAATGTCAGCAGCAGCGTTGGTAGAGGTCCTAGAAGGACATACGCTGATCTTATTGGCGAAATCCATCAAAAAGGTCTGGTGTGTAGCACTCGTAACAGGCGTGTATGTATGAGAAGATGTATGAATGTGGAAGAAGCAAAAGAAGTATGCAAGAATCATAGCAAGTGGCAGTCTATAGTTTCTGCCTACCCCTGTGGGAGAAAGGTGTGAGTGTATGTATAATAATGTTACGCCGAGTAACTAGGACGACGGAGATGAGTCACGGAGATTCTGGATTAGTCGATGAAGCAGGTAGAAAACAAACAAGAGGAATATGCTAGAAGGCGGCACCCGCAACAAAAAGAAAAACAAACAAAACACAATAGCGTGAGACCTGGCTCAAGGTCAAGGATTAACAATGGCGATTGTAAACACCTATTGTTCGCAAGTTGAATAAAGGACGTAAACATCTATTGTTCGCAAGTTGAATAAAGGACGTAAACATCTATTGTCTCAAAAATGCGGGCGGGTCGCATTATTGAAATTTATCGAGATTTTTCGAATCCAGAATCTTCGTGGCTCATATAAATAATGGTCGACAGCGTCGGCAAGGGCAGTTCAGTTTTGGACGCATCCAAGTGAAGATCGAAGTGAAGTTACAAGTGATTATCAGTGCAGTGTAACAAGTGCTAGTGTATAGTGATTGTTCGTGTGATTTCTGTGTGTTTGTGTGGTGAATAAAGTGACTGTTTTCGGTGAAATCAGTGATTTTAATTTATCCCGAACCCCAGCTCGTAACATTTGGTGTCAGAAGTGGGATAATGTTAAAGGGGACAAGTGTCATCTGCAGATGGTAGTCCCCAAAGCTAAGGTGCCAGATGTCCTGCAACTTTACCATGACGGATGTTCGGGAGGTCATCTAGGAGTAAAAAGAACTTTATTGAAGATTCGAGAGCGATTCTACTGGATCCACTGTCGGGACGATGTTGAAGACTGGTGTCGTAAATGCACTAGTTGCGCAGCTGTAAAAGGGCCTCACACGCGCAGCAGAGGAGCAATGAAAGTCTACAACGTTGGAGCGCCCTGGGAACGAATAGCTCTAGACGTTGCGGGACCATTTCCCGGCGGTTGCACCTTCCATAAAGACTTCTTCTGTCCCGCACTTCAATACTCCTTGATTAACGTCGATTTGGAGTACCCTTGGAGATTCACAGCGACCAAGGAAGGAATTTTGAGTCTCAAATATTCCAGGAGACGTGTCGGGTAATGGGTACCCATAAAACCAGGACCACCTCTTACCACCCACAATCAGATGGAATGGTTGAAGAAATGGACAAGGCTAAGAAAATATCAGCGTACTGAAGCAACATCTTCTTAGCCTTGTCCATTTCTTCTCCAGACATATGATTTCTACAGTCTTCCAAGAGTGTTGCCACGTTAAACCTTGAATTGTGAGCGTTATTACCAGTACACTGATCACTGCAACGTCGCATCCAGGCTACTTCTTCACAAATGCCCATCAATGTGCCTTTCTTGATCACTTGCTCCTTATCGCTGGGATTGAGTATGCGTACAGCTGATGTATTTGAAGCTTTGACCAACGTTCGTGCCATCTTCCATGGCAAGTCTTCGTCCAACCTTTCTATGAGAACACATCGATTTTCCTGCCCAGCATTCTGTGGTAGAGCGACTGGGACGATTGTTTCCGACATAGGAGGTAGAATTATTTTCTTCAGGCAGAACACTTTCCCGGCGGTTGCACCTTCCACTTTCACTTTCTGGAAATGGTCCCGCAACGTCTAGAGCTATTCGTTCCCAGGGCGCTCCAACGTTGTAGACTTTCATTGCTCCTCTGCTGCGCGTGTGAGGCCCTTTTACAGCTGCGCAACTAGTGCATTTACGACACCAGTCTTCAACATCGTCCCGACAGTGGATCCAGTAGAATCGCTCTCGAATCTTCAATAAAGTTCTTTTTACTCCTAGATGACCTCCCGAACATCCGTCATGGTAAAGTTGCAGGACATCTGGCACCTTAGCTTTGGGGACTACCATCTGCAGATGACACTTGTCCCCTTTAACATTTTCCCATTTCCGGCATAAGACACCATTTTGTATCAGCAAACTGTCCCACTGTGCCCAGTAACTTTTTGTGACTGTGCTCAATGACGCAACATCACTCCATGTTGGTTTAGAGGCACCAGCTTTCATCCACTCGAGGATCGGTTTGATATCAGCGTCTTTTTCCTGAGCCTGCTGTAAGTTCTCTTTCCATTCGTCGCTAAGGTCAGTTTTCAGCATCCTCACGGGCACTGTTTCTTTAGCCTCTTGTCTGGAACAATGTTTGCACTTCTCTGGACAAGGTCTTCGTGACAACGCATCTGCGTTACCGTGGGATCTGCCACTGCGATGTTCAATTACGAAGTCGAATTCTTGTAGTAGCTCAATCCACCTGGCTACTTGTCCTTCCGGGTTCTTAAACTGCAATAGCCACTTTAGGGCAGCATGGTCCGTGCGCAGGTAAAATTTCCTTCCCAATAAATACTTGCTGAAATGTTGCAACGTCTTGACTATTGCGAGCAGTTCTCTTCTCGTGACGCAGTAGTTTCTCTCTGGTTTTGACAATGATTTACTGAAGTAGGCTATCACAACCTCCTGATCTCCTTTTTTCTGTGACAACACTCCACCAATTCCAGTATTACTTGCGTCTGTGTCCACGATGAATTCATTTTCAGTGTCAGGGTAGCCCAATATAGGTGTATTGCACAGACGGTCCTTTAACTCTTGAAAAGCACTGTCACAGTTTGTGTCCCAGCAGAACTGCGCTTTTTCCTCGGTCAATTTGTGTAAAGGTTTCGCAATGTCCGAAAAATTCTTCACAAACCGTCGATAGTAGGAGCACAAGCCCAAAAATGCTCTGACTTGCGTCTTATCTTTCGGCACTGGCCACTCTTTGACAGCAACTATCTTCTCTGGATCCGTTTCAACACCCTTTTCCGAAACTACGTGTCCCAGAAAACTCACTTGTCGTTTGAATAATGAGCACTTTTTCGGACTCAACTTTAGATTGGCTCCTCTGATTTTTGATAGCACTCGTTCCAGGTTTCGTAGGTGGTCATCAAATGTACGGCCCACAATGATGATGTCATCCAAATAGACCAGGCAGGCGTCTCCGATCAGGCCAGTGAGCACTAGTTCCATAAGTCTCTCGAACGTGGCAGGAGCATTACACAATCCAAACGGCATTACTTTAAACTGCCACAGACCCTTTCCCGTAGAGAATGCGGTCTTCTCCTTATCCTTTGGGTCTATCTCCACTTGCCAGTAGCCACTTTTGAGGTCTAAGGTGGTAAACCATTTCATGCCTGTCAGTGTATCCAGTGTGTCATCAATCCTTGGCAATGGGTAGCTGTCCTTCTTCGTAATGTCGTTCAGTCGTCGATAGTCCACGCAGAAGCGCATACTGCCATCTTTCTTTTTCACTAACACGACAGGAGAACACCACGGACTAGATGAAGGCTCTATTACACCATCCTTCACCATCCCCTCAATCATGATCTCCACTTCCTTCTCTCTTGCAACTGGCAGTCTTCTAGGTCGCTGACGAATTGGTGACTCATTGCCAGTATTGATCTTGTGTTGTACCAATCCGGTTTTTCCTATATCGGCATCATTTGTAGAGAAAATATCAGCGTACTGAAGCAACATCTTCTTAGCCTTGTCCATTTCTTCTCCAGACATATGATTTCTACAGTCTTCCAAGAGTGTTGCCACGTTAAACCTTGAATTGTGAGCGTTATTACCAGTACACTGATCACTGCAACGTCGCATCCAGGCTACTTCTTCACAAATGCCCATCAATGTGCCTTTCTTGATCACTTGCTCCTTATCGCTGGGATTGAGTATGCGTACAGCTGATGTATTTGAAGCTTTGACCAACGTTCGTGCCATCTTCCATGGCAAGTCTTCGTCCAACCTTTCTATGAGAACACATCGATTTTCCTGCCCAGCATTCTGTGGTAGAGCGACTGGGACGATTGTTTCCGACATAGGAGGTAGAATTATTTTCTTCAGGCAGAACACTTTCCCGGCGGTTGCACCTTCCATAAAGACTTCTTCTGTCCCGCACTTCAATACTCCTTGATTAACGTCGATTTGGAGTACCCTTGGAGATTCACAGCGACCAAGGAAGGAATTTTGAGTCTCAAATATTCCAGGAGACGTGTCGGGTAATGGGTACCCATAAAACCAGGACCACCTCTTACCACCCACAATCAGATGGAATGGTTGAAAGATTCAATCAGACCTTAGAGAGATATTTGGCAAAAGTCGTGGGGAACAGGCAGAGAGATTGGGATAAGCACATCCAGCCGTTCCTTTTGTCATACCGGAGTGCAGTTCACGAAAGTACGTCGGTAACACCAGCCTTCGCGAACTTTGGAAGAGAACTACGGTTGCCTGCAGATCTCATCACCGGTATTCCGCCTGACACCCCCCGATGTGTGACTGACTATGCAAACGACTTGCGTACCAGAATGAATGACATATATGAGCATGTCAGACAATCAGGCCAACAAACATCTGAGAGGATGAAGACCCGCTATGACCGCAAGATGAACAATAAGGGCTTCGACGAAGGCTCACTAGTGTGGCTACATAACCCGGTACGCAGCAAAGGAAAGTCACCGAAGTTACAGGCAAAATGGGACGGTCCCTACCGAGTCGTGACTAAGATCAACGATGTGACCTACCGGATACAGAAAGGATCAAGAGGTGCTCCGAAGATCGTTCATGTGGATCGTTTGGCACGTTATCACGGATCGAATAATGCTCGGGACGAGCATGTCTTAGGAGGGGGCAGTGTTACGCCGAGTAACTAGGACGACGGAGATGAGTCACGGAGATTCTGGATTAGTCGATGAAGCAGGTAGAAAACAAACAAGAGGAATATGCTAGAAGGCGGCACCCGCAACAAAAAGAAAAACAAACAAAACACAATAGCGTGAGACCTGGCTCAAGGTCAAGGATTAACAATGGCGATTGTAAACACCTATTGTTCGCAAGTTGAATAAAGGACGTAAACATCTATTGTTCGCAAGTTGAATAAAGGACGTAAACATCTATTGTCTCAAAAATGCGGGCGGGTCGCATTATTGAAATTTATCGAGATTTTTCGAATCCAGAATCTTCGTGGCTCATATAAATAATGGTCGACAGCGTCGGCAAGGGCAGTTCAGTTTTGGACGCATCCAAGTGAAGATCGAAGTGAAGTTACAAGTGATTATCAGTGCAGTGTAACAAGTGCTAGTGTATAGTGATTGTTCGTGTGATTTCTGTGTGTTTGTGTGGTGAATAAAGTGACTGTTTTCGGTGAAATCAGTGATTTTAATTTATCCCGAACCCCAGCTCGTAACAATAATATAATAATGATGGCTACATATTGAAACCAGCCTAACTCCATGGCTTAAGTAAGCTTTAGCATATGCAGGATTCATCAGGATTGACAGCAGTAAATATAAAACTTATAGAAACGTGTAAAATAATTTGGAATTCTATTTAAATCACTGTAACTCCTTAAGGAAGGCCAGTAAGCTTTTGTCATTTGAGGTATTGATACTATTGATAGTACAATATAAAACTTATATAAACATAACTAACATAACTTAACATAATTAATAAAATTCAAAATGTTTTATTTCAATGAATGCTTCCCGAGTGGGTCTTTCCCGATAGATATAATCTGGTTGTTTTTAAATCACGTGTGAATCAGTTACTTCTCAGCAAGCATGCTACATCGTAGATCGCAGTGTCGCTTAACATCAGGCAAACTGGTAGTCAAGCGTAAGACTAGCAGATAAAAAAAATAAAAAAAATAGACCATTAAAAAAGGTACTTTTGAAAAGTCAAAACCAGTTCCACTTTCCATGCTAAGATTATAAAGTTATTTTAGTGGAGTAAGTAGTAAGAGTAAGAGTAAAGTTATTTTTAACTAGCTTTTGCCAGCGACTTCGTCCGCGTGGAATAGTTACTTTGTTCCCTAGTTCTTCGCCCGCGGTTTCACCTACGTTGCCCCGTTCCTAAGTTTTGTAGCGTGATGTTTTATAGCTTGAAACCTTTCTCATGAATCACTCATTTTCCCAACATTTCTCTTCACTGCTCTGCTCCTATTGATCGTAGCGTGATGAAAAGTATACTATAACCTGCCCAGGAGTATGAAGAACAATTGTACCAAGTTTCGTTGAAATCCGTCGAGTGGTTTTTGTTTCTATAACGAACTTACAGACAGACAGACAAAAATTTTACTGATTGCATTTTTGGCGTCAGTATCGATCACTAATCACCCGCTGATAGTTATTTTGGAAATATATTTCATGTACAGAATTGACCTCTCTACAGATTTATTATAAGTATAGATAGATAAATACATACACTCACACCTTTCTCCCAAACTATAGACTGCCACTTGCTACGATTGTTGCATACTTCTTGCTTATTCCACATTAATTTTCCCTTTATTTAAATAACTTTATAAAATAATTTCTCAGCTCTCCATAGGTGAGCACATAAGCTCGTTGATCTGCATGAACTGCGTGCAGCGACTGCGGGACGCGACTAGCTTCCGCATGATGGTGGTCAGCACGGAGAGGCAGCTGATGCAGGGGTTCGCATCCAATAACAATGTGGATACAGTATTTGTTAATGGTACTTACTTTTTTTTTCTTTTTGAAATGACAGTTCTCGCAGTGGCGGCCTGAGGGGCCGGTCATGAGCGGCGTAATCCCCCCCCCCCCCCAATCTTATATGTTTAATTGACAAAACGCCTATGACCAGTCATGAGTCCCTACTCTCTGACTATGACCCCCCCCGCCCCCAGTCTTTGGCAAAGACCGCACTTGAACAGTGGTGTACATAGAGAATGGTGTTGACCATTAATTAAAAGATGTTTTATGACACTTTTTGGTCCCACCCCACCCCCTGGTGATATATGGTGAGGTTTTAGACTATACAGGGGTATTAGGGGTATACCCATAAAAAATTATATTATTTATTTACTTATTTACGTATTTTGGGTAGGGACCCAAAATAATGTTTCTTTTTTTAAATTGAGAATTTCATTGAAAACCCCAATAACACATTGCTTGAACCTGAAACCAGGACCTCCATCGTGCATAGAACCACTGATGAGATTGAGATTTGAAGTTCCAGGCTCAATATCTCTCCTGCAGAACATATCCACCGAGATCAAAGATGAGTTAGATGTAGAAGGCACTCACATAGAACCTGACATATTTAAAGAAGATTTGGAAGGAAATGATTGCGGAGAAGATGGAGATATTTCTAAAGAAGATAGTGATGAGGTCGGAAGTGATGATGTCGATGACTGTGGTAAGTGAAGATGCTGAATTTTAATATAACATACCATCACGCCTGTATTCCCCGCAAGGTTAGGCCGAGGCAGTGGCGAGGGCCCCCCCTCAGGCCGCAGGTCATGGGGGTCATGCAGGCATACTATAATATACACCCACAGTTCGCCGGCATGTAATAGGGGGCGAGCCTATTGCCATTAACCGGGCACAAATCCAGACTCCGAGCTGCTTGAGAATTTCATAGAAAAACACTTTGCTCAACCTGGGGATAGAACCTAGGACCTCTAGCGTAGCAGTCGCGTTTGGGACTACTCGACTAATGAGGCAGTCAATACATAACTACATAGAAAACTAATTTAAAAGATGTTCTCACGTAATAATTAAGCCATCTTATATCTTCTTCTTCTATACTTATAATAAATCTGTAGAGAGGTCAATTCTGTACATGAAATATATTTCCAAAATAACTATCAGCGTTAGTGATCGATACTGACGCCAAAAATGCAATCAGTAAAATTGTTGTCTGTCTGTCTGTATGTTCGTTATAGAAACAAAAACCACTCGACGGATTTCAACGAAACTTGGTACAATTGTTCTTCATACTCCTGGGCAGGTTATAGTATACTTTTCATCACGCTACGATCAATAGGAGCAGAGCAGTGAAGAGAAATGTTGGGAAAATGAGTGATTCATGAGAAAGGTTTCAAGCTATAAAACATCACGCTACAACCCTTAGGAACGGGGCAACGCAGGTGAAACCGCGGGCGAAGAACTAGGGAACAAAGTAACTATTCCACGCTGACGAAGTCGCTGGCAAAAGCTAGTAATAAAATAAATAATCTGTTTATTTCAGAAAAAAAATACACATTTTAAATACACAAAATAACTTAACTTTTAGAGTTATGCAGTTGTATACACTATCATTTCAGAAAGCACTTACACTAGAAGTACCGAAGAAGACTCTCAGCCGTTAGAACCAGTAGAAGGGGAATCAAAGTTATTAGCTCGCTTCTCAAAACCCCTACCCATGTTGCCCAAGCGAAGCGATTTGCCTACCATATGCCCGGAATATGATGACTACTTAAAAAAGCTTAAAGGTAAAAAAAAAATCTCTCATCTCTATGTATGGAAAGAGAATTGAATTAATTAATGTATTGAATGAGGTATTGGTGCCTCAATTGGATACTGTAGTGCTAATAATCTGCAAAAAACACATTTATTCCATCGATAAGTGCCATAAAAATGCATTTAAAATTTACATTTTCAAATGTCGCGCTTAATTTGACGAAAACGCCGAACGCAGCAGACGCCATATTGCTCTGTGGTTATGACGTCAGTTGGCTTTGTAAACATAATTTAAAGTTTTATTTTTTTGTTTAAAAAAACCTTGCCCCACACTAGGATTTTCTCCTGTATCGTGGGTTCGTTTACAAACACAAATTCTCACATACACAAACGCCCAGACCCGGACCAACTACCTGTAGGTCATACAAATATTTGGCGCAGAAGCCGATCGCTCAGCCGCTACGCCAAACGTGTTGTCAAAATGCGTTATTATTGTACTTATCGTTGGTGTGCTGTTCCTGAATGCTTATTATAATGAAAATAAT
Source organism: Acronicta aceris (assembly GCA_910591435.1). NCBI lineage: Eukaryota > Metazoa > Arthropoda > Insecta > Lepidoptera > Noctuidae > Acronicta > Acronicta aceris. Next base: position 2,759,629 of record OU342786.1, on the reverse strand, counting down.
AAAAGTACAAAGGTTAAATACGCCGATCAGTTGCTGCTTATCTTTATGTAAATAATTCTTCTGTGAGTGTGTATGTGACTGAACTTCTCTCAAACGACTGGACCGATTTTGATGAAATTTTTTGTGTGTGTTCAAGGGGATCTGGGAATGGTTTAGATTCACAATTGGACCGTGGCGCTGCAATCGAGTTTTGGGTTATTTTCAGGGCAGGACAACGTCTGCTGGGTCCACTAGTAACAAACTAAATTTTGGTTCTCTGACATTCATTGCGTGAATGCTAACAAATTGTTCAGAATAGATCGCAGTGTTGCTTAACATCAGGCGAACTGGCGGTCAAGCGTAAGCTTATCAGGAATAAAAAAAAAATATTTTGGCGAATTTCAGCGAGCTCTAACAAACAAACAAACAAACAAACTCACTTTCGCATTTATAATATTAGTTAGGATTGTATTAATAATTTCATAAAATTACTATCTTCAAACCATTCCAGATTTCATGACCAAATCTCTATTTAAAAAACTAATAAAAATATTGACTTACGCAATTTTTACCAGCAGTGATTTTAATTTAGATTTTGGTTTAAAAATATATAATAATGACTTATTTTGGATTCACATTGAATTATTTCTTTCCAGACAAAGTTGTAAAACCAAAATCGATAGAATGGTTTTTCGAGAAACCGGCTAACGAAACACAACCCAACGTCGTATCAGAGAAGTTAGCGCTCGCGATAAACACAACCGTTATCTTCGAGCACAGCAACGCTACTGCGTTCAAAACTAAAATGCGGAGAGGATACCCCTGTTTCTACTGCCGAGAAATCTACAACCACGAGGCATTGAGAAAACATCAAACTACCCACCCAAAATCAAGTATATACAAACTATTAACTAAATACACAGCGGACGAGTTAATAGTCTATGCTGATGTAACAGAGCTAAAATGCACAGTTTGCAACGAAGACATAAAAACGCTGACCGATTTAAAAACACATCTGACCGAGAAACACCAGAAAAAAATGTATTTAGATTATCCTGATCGAGTGATACCATTTAAATTAAAAGAAACAAATTTTGAATGCCAAGTCTGCGGATTGAACGTAGAAACTTTTGGTGGGGTCGAAAGACATATGAATAAACATTATGGGAATTTCATCTGTGAGGAGTGCGGAGCAGGATTTATTACAAAGCACAGGCTTGGTGTGCATTCCTATATGCAGCACCGTCAAAACAAATTCCCTTGCAACATCTGTGAGAAAGACTTCCCATCGCAAACTAAATACAGGATCCATTATGACACCGTTCACCTCATGCTGAAGAAGAATAAATGTCCCAAGTGCCCGGAGAAGTTTGTGGACTATTTCACAAGACAGAAACATTTGGTTGATGTGCACGGAGAAGAACCTATTTTATATAAGTGTAATGTTTGTGACCGTGGTTTTAACCGGAAATATAGCCTGTCTTCACACATCAAGCGCTGCCATTTGGAGCAGAGGGATATTAAGTGTGAATTTTGTCCTTACATGTGTTATACCAAGACTGAGTTGAAGGACCATATGGTAAAACATAATGGGACTAAACAATATCAGTGCAGTGTTTGTAAGAAGTCGTATACTAGGAATAGGGCGTTACTTCTTCATATGAGAATCCATAATAATGATAAGCGTCATTTTTGTGTTGTGTGCGGACTGGCTTTTGTACAGAGAGGGACTCTGAAATGTCATATGAAGACGCATAAAATGGATCTGTAAGTACAGTTTAGTACAGTACCATATTTTAGTGAAGAAAACATTCTACTGCGAGAAGGATTCGTGCCTGTATTCTGGTTAGATACACCAGGGGCCGTATTATGACGTGTTAACGAGAAAGAGATGCCGCTCTATATATTAAATAGCCTCATCTCTTTCTTACAACCTAAATATGATGGCGTTAACTTGTATAATAATACGGCCCCAGACGCTATCACCACTAAGCCACCGCGAACCACCACAGAATTTTGCAACTACATTTAATTTGTGAAATGCTAATGTTGCATTTGTATGCTAACAATTAATGTGAATGCTAATTAATCCATTACTACTGCGCGGATCTTCATCATCATCATCATCATTCGACCCACTGCAGGGCATCATAAGCATCCTCCCTTTTACGCCATTCTTAACCAGGTCTCTCCAGTAGACTTTAACACGTCATCACTCCACCGGGCCATTGGTCTCCCAACACTCCCGTGTCCCTGTTCTCGGACGCCATTCAGTCAAGGACTTGCTCCACCTGCCGTCACAACGTCTGGCCTAATTACTAAGGCGTTAAGAGTCCGGCGGACCGAATTTCTCTTACAAACGTAAAACCAAAATAAATCGTAATTCAAACACAATTTAATCAAATTGTGTTATTATTCGAATTCCGATACCGTTAATCTAGGTTTCTACTGTAAGCGAATGCAATATTTGATAACTTTACCAAGTTTGGAACGACTTTCCGGTCTTTTATTTCCAGTGAAGTAGTAGTAGACGAAATAGTATCGTAGGAACCTAGATTAATGGTATCCAAATCCGAATAATAACATAAATTGATAATAGTTTTTGTGGGCAATTCAAGGTCCGCCGGACCCTTAAAAGTCACATAAATACATAATTTTGTATTTAATTTAGACAGTATTTATTTTAAAAATACCAAAAATTATCGTAGTAGTAAGAATTCCTGGAAATCAGTGTATTATAAATATGATAAATAAAACAATATTGTAAACAAGCTTTTAGTTTTTATTATATTACACATATATAACATTTTTTTAAATATTTTCATATTTTCATTAACTATTTTACGGTCTGGGCACGGGTCTCCTCTCAAATTGAGAGAGGTTAGGCTACAGTCCACCACACTAGCCTAATGCGGGTCGGCATTCACACGCCACCGTCGAGAAAATCTCTCAAGCATACAGGTTTCCTCACAATGTTTTCCTTCACCCATTTAGCGAGTGGATAATTATTATTATGAATATGCACATGATTTTGCAAAGTCCATCTTGGATATACAATATGGAGAGACCTATGACTTTTCAACATCACTAGGCCATCGTTTCTCAAACTTTTTAGTTCTCACCACCCATCATAGACAAAACGTTAAGTAAACAAAATTTGCGACCCCCTCGCTACAATGTATTGATTTAATCTATTTTAAAGACTCTACTGCTGAAATTTGTCTGGGTTGGGATCACCGCTAGGCTTGTTCTTGCTCGGACATTGAACGGAGCGCTCCGCACTATGTACTTACTAGTTTGGGTCTTGTAGCACTATTAGTACATTTAGTACTGTAGCACACTGAAGGAATAATGATAGTAGGAATAGTGATGGTATTATCATGAACATAAAGTTCAAAATAGCTTCATAAATCTATGAATGAGATTCATAATCATTCCCGCTCGTTCAGTCGCGTTCCATGTCTTGCTTGTGGTAGCGAGCGACAGTTCGTAGTTCGTACAGAACCAGAGACTAACAATACATCGCGGAATGATGTACTAAAAAGGAAAAGGAATAGTTCGTACTAGTCAGTGTCGGGAGTGAATTCCTATTAGTACTTAGTACATACGTAAACTACACAAGCCTAATCACCACATTGCCAAATATTTTGCCGGTGAACAATAATGTACTAACATTATTGTGTAGTTTGAAGGGTAATGTAGCCAGTGACATTACTGGGCAAATGAGACTTAACAACTGAGGTGTCAAGATGACAACGCGCGAGTGATACCTACTACTAGTGTTGGTGGCATCTACTGTAAGGTAGTGATGGCCGCTTACTATCAAACAGTCCGTTTGCTAGTTTATCATCATATTAAAATAAAGTAAAAAGCTTTAGGTAAATCAGCTTATTAAGATGGCGAGTGGTTCGTTCTTTTTCAGATTAATGGATTATGCAGATATTATAGTTTTTAATTTTTGACTGAGAAACATACATATAGGTCTTATGTACTATTGACCCCCCCCTAATACAGAACGTCCTTGGGGTCGCAACTAACAGATTGAGAAACGATGCACTACACACGTGAACGTGACTATTCATAATCAAACGATACACAAGTACCTATAAAGTAATACATAACAAAATATAACATACCATAACGCTGTGAGTAGCTTGCTTATATGCAGAGAATACAATTAGTCCCTAGCTCTACAATTAGTTGCATCAGCAACATATTTCAAAATGGCGCAGTTCCTTATAGAAAATGTTACCCCCTTATTCATAAAATATAACATAACATACTTTAACGCTTGTATTCCCCATCAGCAGAGGTATACTAATGTACACCTACAGTTCGCATGTTTAGGTCCAATGTAATAGGAGGCGCGCCTATTGCCATTAACCGGGGACAAATCCAGACTCCCGAGCTGCTACTGACAATTTCATAGAAAACCTAATAACACTGGTCGACCTGGGGATCGCACCCAGGGCCTCTAGCGTAGCAGTCGCGCTTGGGACCACTAGACTAATGAGTGTTTTTGACCAGACTAATGAGGCAAAAAATGTAAAACGTTTTATAAATAATATTATGTTTTGTTTTCTTTTCCCTGACACAGAATATCATGTGTCAAAACAAGACAAAATATATCACAGTTATGAAGTTTATAAGACGTGTTATATTTTTATGAATAAGGGTGTTCTCTCCATTTAGGTTCAATTCAGAGCCCCTACTGTGACAGCCATAGAGCCGATTAATTAAGGGCCAGTTTTTCCATAGCCAGATAACTTTATCGGAGAAATTTGACATTTTTTGTACACAAAATCTGTCAAATGTCAATTTTATTCCTTAGTTAAAAAGATAACTGGCAATGGAAAAATCGCTAGGTAATAATTATGAATAATTTAACTATATTTACATACTACCACTACTGTATAGCAAAAATAAGACATAATTTTTAGTAATCAATTATGTTCACGGATTTGAATATATTTTTAAATTATACAATTTTATTTTACGCGTAATATTTGCATGAATTAGATTTTACATAATTTTAACGTACAGTACAGTACGCGCGACATAAATTGGCCGGACTGAAGTTAGCTGTTTGTCAGTTTTTGGTTGCGCAGTACACAATTTTTAACGTAAATAATCCACTGCGCATTAAAACGGCGAACTTCACTCCGGCCAACTTACGCCGCGCGTACTGTACGGTTGAAATAATTGTACGTGTCTGAAGTTATCCGTATCGAACGACCGCGCAGGTAAAATTACTTAATATCTTAGGCGTTATTGTGCAACATATCGAAGTCAATAAGGATTAACAATAAGTAAAACCGCCTTCAAAAACATACAAATAATAGGTGCAGAACAGTTTCGGTTGTCGGTGCCTTCGATTTAGATTGAACTTTTGTTTTCACCACCGACTTTCGAAACTGTTCTGTACCTAACATTATTTGTATGTTTTTGGAACACAATAGTTGACTGGTGTTTGATTAAAAAAAATAAAAGGCTTAGGTCCAAATATTCATGCTACTCAATTTTAAGATTTATCGTGCTGTTTCTAACACTTTAAATCAAACTGACTGCGACAGCGCGACATTTAACAGTTTCTTGAAATTGAGTAGGTACCATTTGAGTATTTGGGTATTATTATTGAAGAGTATAATTAAAATAATTTAACATAATTTATATTCTGAATAATATATTTAAATCGGCTAATGTTTTTGTGGAGATTCAGAGGGGATGCTTTGTCCCTTTCCCATTTTTTTTTAAGGGATTTTATGACCTGGTAACTTAGACCTTTAGGTCATGTCATTTTCCCACAAAATAAGTGTCAGTATAGAGTTTGGCGCAGTGAATTGTGACGTCACAGCTCATTATATTAAGCTCTCTGTCTAGCCTGTCTAGCTCTAAAACTAAAATGCTTTTAGCTTCCTTAATATTGAACTGATCTTAATTTTGTTTTTGTTGATCGGCTTAAAAAGGAATTGCGAAATTTCTTGCTAAGCGTAAAACTCGAAGACGGCTGGACCAATTCGGGTATTTTTTTATTACTTATTCCTTGAACGTTGAGGAAGGTTTTAATGGAGAGAAAAATTTAAAAACTGCACGGAAAAACTAAAAAACGGGGCAACGCGGGTGAAACCGCGGGCGGGTCACTAGTTAATTATAAATATGATGCCATACAAATAATTATTCAGACAACTAGCCTATTCCGACTTCTTAGCATGCAATTTCTCATGCTGTTTCAATGACGTTTTCGTTGCGTACATCTTATAGCATATGGTACACTTAAAGTTCTTCGGGCCAAAGTGTCTCAAAAGATGATCTTTCAACTCGAAGAGTCTGAGGAATTTTTTATCGCACTGGTCACAATGGAATTTCTTGTGATTCTCATGCTTTTTCCTCAAATGAGACATGTAGTAAGGTTTCCAAGTGAACATTTTACCACAAAGCTCGCAAGTGATACTTTTAACTTTTTCTTTATGCATTTCCAGGCAATGTAAGTGCCTTATAAATTCTCCTGTGAACTTTTCAGGGCAATACGAGCATTTGAATTTTGAGAGTTGTTCGTGGACCAATACTTCGTGTTTTCGCCTATATTTTTGTAGGGTAAACACTTTGTCGCACATACTACATGGAAATTTGCCTATGTCGTGTATTTTGACGTGCTGTTTTAGGCGGGTTTGAGACAAAAATGTGTCGCCACAATCATCGCACACATAGCTATTGTAGTGAGCATTCATATGCCCATCTAGGTGCAAGTAATTGGTGAAAGATTCCTTGCAAAGCGCGCATTTTAGATCGGTAGTTAGGATATAAGGAATTGCCTTAGAATAGGCCTGATCTAAGTGTACGTCGTGTTTCTCTTTTAAATGCCGGAACATTTCATTCCAGTTACATATAACAATACAGCAAACATTACAAAGGAGGTTTTGTATATCGAGTTTGATTACCTCGTTCATCCAGTAGGGGCGCATAGCATATTCTATTTTCTCTATCCGGTGGGCCACGTGTTGTGTCCTGGTGTGCGTTCGAAGGTCATCGGGGTCTTCAAAATGTGGCCCGTCGGTAGTACAATAAGCGCAATAGTATCGTACATTTTTTGTCTTAAAGGGCGTTGCGTTCGTGTATGTGAGGATTGCTTTAATTTCTTGTATTAATTGGTACATTTTTTCTCGGCCGGAGTAAGCTTCACCTGTAAGGAGAGAAAAGCAACGGGTTAATTAATGTGACTGCTTCATTTGTCTTGTGGTCCTAAGCGCGACTGCTACTCTAGGAGTTCTGGTTTCGAATCCCAGGTCGAGCAGTGTTTTTGGGTTTTTCTATGAAATTCTCAGGAGATACCTCTTTTGCTTCTTCCACATTCATCTAAACATAATAGCAGGATTAACTTTTCGGGGAATACCGACGTGGTAAGTACGTTATGTATGTATGATTTATTTTAACAATTTGACCATCACGTCAAAACAAAAAGAATGCCCGCAGCGCCAAGCTCCGTATTTCATTTACAAATCTGTCACCCAGCCGTGACCGTGGCGTGCAGGGCACATTCTGGTTTGTCTATACATGACTGTCGCGGTCAAAAGGTTAATCATAATAAAATGATAAATAAGTACACAGGCCGCCTGAAGGTGCAGAAGTGGCAACCGCAGCTTATAGACGTCAGCAACACGAGTGGTATCACTCGCGCGTTGTCATCTTGACACCTCAGATGTTAAGTTATATATATGCCAAAGTGAGCTCCAACATTCTTAGTTCTACTTAAAGGAGGATACTTTAATCTTGAAATGTCCAGACTCTCTCTCCCCCCCCCCCCCCCCCCCTTCAATATGTAGAATCTGTATTTCGCACGCTTAGTGGTATACTGGCTTAACAGAAAACTTTTGGGAGACCGTAATTAAAAAGTGATCTGTAATTAGAGATCTAGTTATTGACAATTGTTCGCTCTCAGAATCTACTAGCTACTTCACTAAAAATAGGCGGTCAAGCGTGAGCCTATCACGAATAAAAAAAATATAAATAAGGAAGTTAAAAGCATTTTAATTGTATGCTAGGCAGAGAATGTACTATACTGGTTTGTGACGTCAAAAACCAATGCGCTACACAGATCCTATACTTAAATTCGTTTTGCGGGAAAGGGAAAAAGCATCCCCTCTCAATCCCCACCAAAAACTTGTTTACTCATAAATAGATCCGATCAACAAAAACACTATAATAAGGAGAAAAGCATTTTAATTTTATGCTAGGCATAGAATGTACTATACTGAAATAAAACTATTTTTTACGGATTTTATCGCGCTGTAATAATATTATTTAATTCCCGACATTTCGGATCCTTTACAGCAACTGTAAAGGATCTATAAGGATCGATACTATACTGGTTTGTGACGTCACAAACCAATGCGCTACACAGATCCTATAGTAAAATTCGTTTTGCGGGAAAGGGAAAAAGCAACCCTCTCAATCCCCACCAAAAACTTTTAAATCTTGGAACTTCATTAACCGATTTAAATATTTTTTATTAATCAAACACCAATTAAGTACCCAATTATGGGTGTCAGTAGGAACATTTCTGCCTAAACTATCAAGAAATAGAGGCGTGAAGGTATATAATAAGAAATAATAGACAATTATAGAAGTTTAATTTACACAACTTTATTTTTAATGAAACGTAACATGTTAAATTATGACATAAATAAATTTTATTATTTCATGTGTGATGTTAACATATTTTCCTGCATATCTATGTATCTACTTAGAAATAAAAATACAATGCTGTGTTTTTATGTTCGTAATAATCCGAATAAGGTTTTTAGAAAAGAAAAAGAAGTTATTATTATCTATTTAAATATAAAAGAAGAACCTGACTGACTGACGTATCAACGCACAGGCAGAACTACAGGAGCTAGGTCCTTCAAAGTTGCATGCTAGTGCTTTTGCACTGCAGACGAGCACTAAGAAAGGATTTTTGGAAATTCAACCCCTAAGGTGGTGGAAACGGGGGTGAAAATTTGTATGAAAATACACACACTACCATGCGTTTGACACACACACGTATACATATTTAAAACGATAACATCGTCAAGAGATTCCATAGTACAGCTGTCATTCGCTGTTGACATTTAGACAATTGTTTTCGTCCTTAAAAAAAAGATTTAACACATTTTATTATATGAATGAAACCTCCATGGTGTAGGTGCAGTGGGTAGAAGCGAAAATTACCTAAGTAACGCAGGCGATGCTGCGTGCTAATCTAGTCTAAATATATGACATAATAATACTGGGCGACTGGTATAATATTCTAGGGCTAGGCTCCCGTGCTACATGAATAAATCGCTTTTTCGCACAAGTTTAAATAGTATGGCACTTAAAAAAATATATTAAATCTTAAAAATACTTATAAAACCCAAGGGAATAAACACTTTATTTCTAAAATTATAATCTTCATTTTTGCTAAAACACTGCAACATCTTAAAGGTACCTACAGTGTTTTGACAAATCATTCAGAGGAATTAAATATACCTATATATGTTAAATATTTTTGACGACTTATCCAAAAAAATAAAATAAAAGAGAAAAACACTAATTCTGAAAAGTGACATTTTTAAATACAGTGTTTTGTCAGTTTTGTCGGACAGTTAACAACTTGTTCTTAGAAGGCAAGTTAACAAAACACAAGAACAAAGTCACGTCAACTGATTGTTTGGCAGGTATGTAGTAATTACTAGTAATATTTCATTTTGCAGTGGGACGACAACGGCTGAATAATAATAATAATAATAATTTCATTTTGAGAATTAACTAATATCTGTAGCTGAGAGGTATAGAGTAAAAACTAAGTCAACTTTCTTTTTTTCTTGGAGCCTAAACATACCTGTTTAGGCTCCAAGAAAAAAAGAAAGTAAAAGAAGAAGAAAGAAGGTGAAAAATGAGTACAGTATTGGACTTGTCTAACCTACAGGTAAGGTTTAAGTATAAGCGGGATCGTAAATAAAATAGTCGATGCAGTCCGATTTACCGTCCTCGTCGGCGAGGCCCGTCGCGAAGACTCTGTAATCCCCTCCCCCGACCCTTGCTCAAGCTGTCCCGCGCCGTGCCAGTAGTTTTAAATTCACCCCTAAATAATCTGACCCAGATCCAGCCGTCCCTAGCTGTCCCTCCCAGATACGCCCTAAGCCGTGGTCCGAATTCCTAACCTGTTGCTTGGTATATAAGTTGCTCTTGGTTGGAGGCATTCGGTGCCTCGCCACCAAGTTTGTGAAGATTCCCTGAATCAACAGCCTACGTACTATCATAAAAAAAGAAATACATATTTCAGTATTATTTAAGTGCTATCAGCGATGTTAGCGCTCTCCGCATGTTGATTTACATGACAAATACAAGAATTCTTCTGGTCAAAGAGCTGACCGCACCTCTCACATGTATAAAAATGATCCTCATGCGTTTTCATATGTCCCTTCAGAGAACTCTTTGTGCCGTACCATTTGGAGCATATTACGCATTGAAATTTCTTTATTTTGGTGTGTATAACCCTGTGCCGTTTCATTTCTTGCTTATTATAAAAACCTTTGCCGCAATCAGAACAGATGTGAGGTCTTAGTAAAAGATGAAAGTGTTTCGTATGAGACTTTAAAGAGCGTTGACTATCGTAATTCTTACCGCACGCCTTGCATTCGAATTGAGGAACCGGAGCGCCATGCTCCTGGACTTCGTGATCCGTTTTCCTCACGGCATCCACGAATCTTTCCTCACAATACCCGCATTTTCGCGTCTTAGAACCTTTGAGATGCAATACTCTTTCGTGCTCTTTCATCTTGATCCTCGTGTCAAAGATTTTGGAGCAATATGCGCATACAAACACTCCGGTTTGGTGGCGATTTTTATGCGTTCTCAAGGAACGTTTGTTGATGAAATGACGTCCACACTCTAAGCACTCATAGTTTTTATAGTGTTGATTCATATGCTCAGATAAGTGCTTGAAATTATCGAACTGTTTTGCGCAAATATTGCATTGTAGGAACTCCGTATCGAAGGTGAACGGTACAATATGGTTGTTGATATCTAAATGCATTGGTTGTTCGTGAACAGCCATTAAATGTTCCATTAATCTCTGTAGTCCATCAATTGTTACCCCACAAATCTTACATTGGAGATTAGTAATATCTATTTTTATAATCATATCGGAAACGTATTTTACGTTGTCTAGCTCGTCTACGTTATCGGAATGGGTTGATAATGTGTGGATCTTTAGTTTGGAAGGTAGAGGATGTTGGTATGGGCAGTATATGCAAGCATAGCCGATACCCCAGTGGCCTCTCACGGGCGTGGCGTTAGAACATTTCAGTATACATCGAACATTCTCTTTGAAATGTCTCAGAATGATCCTGTTCCGTTGTGCCCTGGATATCTTTAGGTCACTCCTCTCGGCTTCGTTCCATGCAGTGTTTTTTATCCACTGGGCATCTACGAACAAGAGTTTCTTCTATAATTTTCATACAAAAACGTTTATTGGTTTTCTTTGTCAGGCATATACCTATAATTATGGCAGTTTTTTATGGGATAGGGGGCAAACGAGCAGATGGAACGCCTGATGGTAAGCGATTACAGCCGCCCATGGACAACCGCAACACCAGAGGAGTCACAAGTGCGTTGCTGGCCTATAAAAGGGGATTGGTCCTTCGGTATCCTCACTCACTCGGCGAAACACAACGTTATCGTTGTTTCACTCCGGTTTTTTGTGAGGCCACTCTGATCGAGCCGGTTTTATTTTTTTATTTATGAAACGATTTGATTTGAACCGGATCGCGATACCGTTACAATTACAATATTCTCACGGGTTGGATAGGTTTTCTTAACACATTGTATATCTGTAGTCTATATTAAACAATAATTCCATGCAAATTCCTCATATGAATCTTATAATTAGTCCGATTAGCAAAATCCCGTTTACAACTATCACATTTGTAGTCTCTAATACCAGAATGGCCCTTTATATGCCGGTATAAACCAGACTCCCTGACGAAACACTTATCACAAATATAACACTTATATTCCCTTAACTTTGTGTGTATGGGAATATGCTGTATTAGCTCAACCCTGGAGAAAAACGCCTTATCGCAATAGGAGCATTTATGTGGTCGCTCCAGCAAGTGATATCGTTTTATATGTGAGATCAAAGTGCTCCGGCTCTGATAAGTTTTTTTGCACGCTTGGCAGACATAGACTGTAGGCCCCATGCTGTGGACTTTCGCTGCGTGGTCCAACATCATGTGTTTAGATGAAAATAACTCGTCACAGAAAGGACATTTTCGACTTTTTTTACGCATTCGTGACATTTTCCTATGTAGTCGTTCGTGAATGCTTTTCTTCGATTGCGAGTCGAAGACTTCTGAGCAGTGTGCGCATTTAAAGATGCCAATTTTATGCCTAAGGCTGTGTTGCCGCAACGTTTGCTTATTGACAAAAGCTCGCCCACAAGGAAGACATTCGTAATTCCTATAATGCTCACTCATATGTTCTGATAATAGCTTGAAATTCTTGAATTCTTTACTACAAATCGCGCATTGAAGTTTATCCAGTAAAGGATCAAATTGGAAAGGTATTATATGGTTTTTTATGTCGGTATGTATTAACTTGCCATGAATATTGATCAAGTGATGAATTAGATCTTCTAGAGTGTTCAAACTTTTTTCACAAAGTTGACATTTGAGCTTTGTTATATCAAGTTTAATACTTAATTCTGAAACTTTATTTACTCTGATAGCCTCGCCGCCTGCATTGCTGTGGGCTTCCAGATTATGTTGCTTCAATTCCCAAGGTATATTACTTTTTTCTTCGCAGAAGTTGCAAGCAAAACCGGTTTCCCTACAGCTTTTGATAAGAGTTGCGTTAGTATTTTCCAATATAGTCTTTATATTGTGTTTATGTTTAACCATTTCTAGTTTATCAGATTTCGCGCGTTTATTATTTTTAATGTTTTTATTAACGTTTGCTTTGTATCGAGTTCGCGCTTGCGCTGCGTTTACTGGCGCTTCTATTACTTTCCCTTTAGGGTCAACATTCATCATATCAATAGTATTTAAATTTCTTTTTGTACTTATGTCGTCTGCTACTTTTGCAGACATGTTTTTTTTATTTGTATGTAGTCGTTCGTGAACGCTTCTCTTCGCTCGCGAGTCGAAGACTTCTGAGCAGTGTACGCATTCAAAGACATCTATTTCATGCCGAAGGCGGTGTTGCTGCAACGCTTGCTTATTAATAAAAGCTCGTTCACAAGAAGGACACTCGTAATTTCGGTAATGCTCACTCATATGTTCTGATAATAGCTTGAAATACTTGAATTCTTTATTACAAATCGCGCATCGGAGGTTATTCTGTAAAGCATCAAATTTGAAAGGCATTATATGGTTTTTTATGTCCGTATGTATTAATTTGCAGTGAACAGTACTCAAGTGATGCATTACATCTTCTAAAGTGTCCAAACTTTTTTCACACAGTTGACATTTGAGGTCTGTTATATCGAGTCTAATAATTAAATCTGAAAGTTTTTTTACCCTGACAGCCTTGTTGCCTACATTGCTATGGGATTTCAGATTATGTTGTTTCAATTCCCAAGGTAATTTTTTTCTTTCTTCGCAGAAGTTGCAAGGGAAACCGATTCCCCAAAAGCCTTTGATAACAGTTGCGTTAGTATTTTCCAATATAGTCTTTATATTGTGTTTATGTTTGATCATTTCTAGTTTATTACATTTCACGGGGTCATTACTCTTAAATTTTTCATTAACGATCGCTTTGTATCGAGCTCGCACTTGTTCCGCGTTTACAGGCCCTACTATTACTTCCTCTTTATTAGGGTCAATATTCATCATATTATCAATTGTATTTAAATTATTTTTTGTATTAATATCGTCTCCTACTTTTGCAGACATAGCTTTTTTATTTGTATGTACTTTGGCCTTTAGTTTATGACCTTCTATTAACTTTTTAGTAGTCTCATTTAGAGAGGTTCTCCGGAAGACATTTGGTTTTTTCTCCAGTATAGTTTTACACGGTGCCAATTTCCGTCCATCTGAGGAATGCGTTGTATCGTCAATCTGGACATCTACAACAAGAAATTCATATATTGATTTTCATTATTTTGATCACACTAAATATGATCAGTGTTACTATTATGACAGTAATGTAGCCATAGGTATATTAACAATGATCATCTTTATTTTTCTCCATTTTCTCAAGATAACATGTTGTTTGAGAAAATCAATCAGCGCTAAACTGTTCTTGTCTTGAATAAAAAAAACGAAATAATAAAAAGGATTTAAGTATAATACCAGTCAGTAGAAGCGTCGATAGGGGGATGTCCTAAAGACACAACGTCCTTTTAGTCTTTTAAAAAGGTGCTAAGATGTCTTATCCTGTTTATTTCGATATATTATGTCCAGTGAGCAATCTATCAGAGTTCCACCAGAGTTCATTTGTCTTCATTCAAAACTTTTGGTTTTTGTAATAAAATGTAAATTGACGATAGAATTAGACACACGGTCCCAGAATTGTACCTTGGGGTAGTCTCGTTACGGCAAAAGGAAAATATACTGTGTAATCTTTCGGAAAAACTGAATTATTAACATTTGTATTTCTAGAATATATTCTGCTGATTATATTCTAGAAATGCAGGTTTACCTATAAATACAAATTCTACAAATTAAATTTAGTTACAAAATATTTAAGATTAATTGATAGATATTTCTCATTTGGTCAATGCGCGATTGAAAGCCTTGACGAAATAACTATGATAAAAGATTGTATAGTCTCTCTAAATTCGGATCTGAATTTGTTAAAATCTATCTTTAATTACAAATATTTTTTACATTGTCTTCTTTCGTTTTCTTATTACTATTGATATTTTATAATGAAAATCGTAGATTACCCATTATACACTGTGCCATTTAAGTCTTCTTACAGCCGAAAGGCCGGTATTATACTCATCATTAGAAATACCTTTTACTATGGAACCAACCCTGAAATCACTATCTTTTTTAGTGATTTTAGTGGCTCCATAGAAAAACAGCTGTTCCATACATTTTGTCCAGTTCAGTGTAGGTACACAAATGTATGGAACAGCTGT
This sequence comes from Acronicta aceris, assembly GCA_910591435.1. Lineage (NCBI taxonomy): Eukaryota > Metazoa > Arthropoda > Insecta > Lepidoptera > Noctuidae > Acronicta > Acronicta aceris. The sequence continues at coordinate 2,744,544 of OU342786.1, read as the reverse complement.
TTTTTTTCGTGATTTCAGGGTTAGTTCCATAGTAAAAGGTATTCCTAATGATGAGTATAATACCGTCCTTTCGGCTGTAAAACGACTTAAATGTCACGATGTATAACATTGAAATAAAACTTATATTTACTTATCTACACAACTATCCCATGCTTACTCCTCATATGAACCTTAAAAGTAGTCCGATTAACAAATGACCGATCGCAACTGTCACATTTGTATCTTCTATCACCAGAATGGCCCCTCATATGCTGGCGTAAACCACACTGCGTACCGAAATATTTATTGCATACCTGACATTTAAAGTCTCTTAACTTTGTATGTGTAACTGTATGAGATCTTAGCTCAACTTTGGAGAAAAACGCCATGTCGCAATAGGAGCATTTATGTGGTCTCCGTAGTAAGTGATACCGGTTTTTATGTGTGATTAAAGAGCTTTGGCTGTGATAAGATTTGTTGCACGCTTGGCAGAAGAAGACTGTAGGCTCTATTCCGTGGACTTTCGCTTCGTGGCTCAACACCATATCTTTTGTCGAGAATCTCTCGTCACAGAACGCACATTTCCGCGTCTTATTCGATAACGTATGTACGACTCGTTCGTGAACGCTTCTCTTCGGTCTCGAGTCAAAGACTTTTGAGCAGTGTGCGCATTTAAAGACGCCTCTTTTATGTCTATAGCTGTGTTGCTGCAAAGCTTGTTTATTGACAAAAGCCCGTTCACAAGAAGGACATTCATAATTTCGGTAATGCTCACTCATATGTTCTGATAATAGCTTGAAATACTTGAATTCTTTATTACAAATTGCGCATCGGAGGTTATTCTGTAAAGCATCAAATTTGAAAGGCATTATATGGTTTTTTATATCAGTATGTATTAACTTGCAGTGAATATTGCTCAAGTGATGCATTAGATCTTCTAGAGTGTCCAAAGTTTTTTCGCATAGTTGACATTTGAGGTTCGTTATATCGAGTCTGATAACTAAGTCGGAAACGTATTTTACTCTGATAGCCTCACCGCCTGCATTGCTGTGGGCTTCCAGATTATGTTGTTTCAATTCCCAAGGTATTTCCCTTTGTTCTTCGCAGTAGTTGCAAGCAAAACCGACTCCCCAAAAGCCTTTGATAATAGTTGCATTAGTGTTTTCCAATATAGTCTTTATATTGTGCTTATGTTTGTTCATTTCTCCGTTATCAGATCTTGCGGGTTCCTCGTCATCATTCTTACACTTTTCATTAACGATCGCTTTGTATCGAGCTCGCACTTGCTCCGCGTTTACTGGAGCTTCTGTTACTTTTCCTTCAGGGTCAACACTCATCGTATCAATTGAATTTAAATTTCTTCCTGGACTTATATCATCTGTTACTATTGTAGAAATAGCTTTTTTATTTGTATGTAGTTTAGCCTTTAATTTATGCTCTTCTATTAGTTTTTTAGTAGTCTCGTTTAAAGAGGTTCTCCGCAAGATATTTGGTTTTTTCTCCAGTTTCATTTTATGCGGTGCCAATTTCCATCCATATGTGGAATTCGTTGTATTGTCAATCTGGACATCTACAACAAGAAATTCATACATTGATATCCATATTTTGATCACACTTAATATTAGAGTCATATATATTTACACTGATCACATTTAAAGTTAGTCTTATATTTATTTCTTCTCATCTTTTTCCAGATATCACATTGCTTGAAAAAGTCCATGTGGGAAGACCACAAGTAAACGCCGTTCAAATTCTTGCTTTTTGGATAACATGAGTGAATTATAAATCTTGTCACAGCTATGAAGGAATAAATCGCAATAGACAGACGGACCGAGAATTATACCTAGAAGAACTCCCTTTAAAAACTCCACAGGGATGGTCTATCAGGTAATCAATCAGAAAAATCTGGTATTGTTTACATGCTTAAATCCACTCTGCGTATTTAATTCTAGAAATGAAAATATTGAGAATGATAAATTTACTTTCGAATACGTTCCAACTCGATACTTCTTTTATGGTTAATGCTATCGAAAGCCTTGAAGAAATCACTACAATAGATGATCGTAAAATAATGTATGCTAAACAAATAAATCAAATATCCTAAACAAATATATTTAAAATATGTATTTAGACCGTCTCGTTAGTCTAGTGGTCCTAAGCGCGACTGCTACGCTTTTGGGTTCCATCCCCAGTTCGCTGCTCGGTCTGTTATTGGGTTTTTCTATGAAATTCTTAATAGCAGCTCGGAGTCTGGATTTGTGAGCGGTTAATGACAATAGGCTCGCCCCCTATTACATGGGACTCTATGTTCGGCTGTATGTATTTTTTAAATTACGTATTGCTTGTTTGGCTATATCTTTTGGGGAAAAAATTGGTTAGTTAAGGCTGCGGAATAAATAATAATGCTTAAGGTGTAAATATATATGCGTTTAATTTTAATACTTTATGTTACAAAACAATATAATTCACATGACTTGGCTTCAATTTCGCTTCATGGCTCGTTAAACATATCCCCTTAACAACAAAACATGTTTTAATGTACTCGTAAGCCTAAGTTAAACCTACATTTAAGATATATTTATTATTATATTTATTTATTTCTCAGCATCCTAAACTTCAACTGCTCAAAATAGACATAATTTAATCCAAGTTTGCAATGAAAAATTCTAACAAAATTTATTGAACATGTTAGCAACAAATTGCATCAACCAACGGAAAATTGGAATAAACACCCCCCTTCCCCCATAGGTGAAAGCGTAGTTAGAGCAACTATAGCAAGCCTTTCCGAACGGCGCATAAGTGACATTGTGTAAAATATCGAAAGTAGTCAGAAAAATAATCACGAATGGAATTTAAATTTTATTATCCCGACTTCTTCTACATTGATTGTGCGGGACAGTCATATGTATTAATGGAGCTTAAACCAGCTCCTGACCACACAGTAAGCATGGAATATTTCACAAATACATACGTCACACCTGCTACTTTTTAGGGTTCCGTACCCAAAGGGTAAAACGGGACCCTATTACTAAGACTCCGCTGTCCGTCCGTCCGTCTGTCACAAGGCTGTATCTCATCATCATCATCATATCAGCCAACACATACGGATACGGTCCACTGCTGAACAAAGGCCTCCCCCAAAGACCTCCACAGCGATCGGTCACATGCCGCCTGCATCCAACCTGTATCTCATGAACCTTGGTAATTGGACAGTTGAAATTTTCACAGATGATGTATTTCTGTTGCTGCTATAACAACGAATACTAAAAAACAGAATAAAATAAACATTTAAGGGGGCTACCATACAATAAACATGATTTTTTGCCGTTTTTATAGATAATAGTACGGAACCCTTCGTGCGCCAGTCCGACACGCACTTGGCCAGTTTTATTAAACTTCTATGAAGTCGGATTTTGTTCAGGGATATCATTTATCCATACATGGACGCAACGGACTTGCGGGCGTGGCCGTTTCGCTGTACCCTCGATGTAGGTAGCGAAGCGAAAGAGTGAGGACGAATGAATGAAGTAAATTCCGAATCTGAGGTAGCAAGAATAAAACATATTTTGTTACTAGCTTTTGCCAGCGACTTCGTCCGCGTGGAATAGTTACTTTGTTCCCTAGTTCTTCGCCCGCGGTTTCACCTGCGTTGCCCCGTTCCTAAGGGTTGTAGCGTGATGTTTTATAGCTTGAAACCTTTCTCATGAATCACTCATTTTCCCAACATTTCCCTTCACTGCTCTGCTCCTATTGATCGTAGCGTGATGAAAAGTATACTATAACCTGTGGTTTGGGCTGTGCGTTGATAGATCACTATGTCAGTCAGTCAGTCACCTAACGTAAGAGTAGACAAATATAATCAGAAAGCTCCGAACTGCTAAGCTATCGGGAGTTACACGTGTTATTGTGAGTCAACCATAAAAGATAGACATTTGCTGTCGTGGAATATTTTTTATATAATTTTAAGGAGAACATTTCCGTCATACATGATTTCTGTGTAGCTTTAACCATTAAGGCTGCACACGCGACGGAAGTTTAAAAAATGGAGTAAGTTCTCCTGTTTTCCCAAGATTTCCCTTCACTGCTCTGCTCCTATTGATCGTAGCGTGATGAAAAGTATACTATAGCCTGCCCAGGAGTATGAAGAATAATTGTACCAAGTTTCGTTGAAATCCATCGAGTGGTTTTTGTTTCTGTAACGAACATACAGACAGACAGACAGACAAAAATTTTACTGATTGCATTTTTGGCGGCAGTATCGATCACTAATCACCCGCTGATAGTTATTTTGGAAATATATTTCATGTACAGAATTGACCTCTCTACAGATTTATTATAAGTATAGATGTTCAAAACCTGTTCAAGTATGAGAGGAAGGTCATTTTATGATAAAAACCGGACAAGCCGAGTCGGTCCGCTCACCGAGGGTTCCGTACAAAGTAGGTACATATTATAATTAATTACAAATGTATAGTTTTCAGACTTTCCTTATACTTCTAGTATAAGACGGTATTACTTGCCAACATAGTTCTAGGTCCACGGAAAATATCCTATACATTTTCATTCCCTTGACAGTGTCGAAATATACGTTTTTGCGGCATAAACGGCCGTATCTTTTTTACATTAACTTAGAAGTTTAATTTTTTTACAGCTTCAATTTCAAAGGCCTGTTGATCTGAGTATATGGTTTTAATTTCAACTCGATACCTCCACGCGTTCCCGAGAAAAGGGTCCTGATAGACAGACAGACAGACGGACGGACGGACAACAAAGTGATCTTATAAGGGTTCCGTTTTTTTCCTTTTGAGGTACGGAACCCTAAAAAGATAACTAATACACAACACATTGCGATTGCGTAGCACTGAAATCCGACGTCTACTCCTATTCATAAAGAAGTACCATTGATTATAATTCAACGGAAACGTGGCATTCAGTCATCATGAGTTAAAATTCACTGTCAACGAAAAATAAACTGAAATTTCACAGGAATCACTGTGAAAAATAATAATCATCTTTTTAATAATATTTTTATTTTGCATTTTCCATGCAAAGATTATAAAGTTATTCGAATCCTGCCCGCAATTGAATTTTCTTTTACTAAAACAAATAATAATAATTTCACCAAACGTAAATTAATTAAAAGTAGTAATCATTTCTTATCAATTATTCATAATTTCTTATACATAAATACATACACTCACGCCTTTCTCCCACAGGGGTAGGCAGAAACTGTAGACCGCCGCTTGCTATGATTCTTGCATCATTTCTTATAGTATTTATATTAACAACTAGCTTTTTGCCCGCGACTTCGTCCGCGTCGAATAATTACTTTGTTCCATATGAACTTTCATACCCTATTTCACCCCTTTAGGGGTGGAATTTATCAAAATCCTTTTTTAGGGGATGCCTACGTCATAGTAGCTATATGCATGCAAAGTCTCAACCCGATCGGTTTAAAATTGACAAAGTTTCATACAAACTTTCATCCCCTATTTTATCCCCTTGGGGGTAGAATTTACCAAAATCCTTTCTTAACGGATGCCTACGTCATAACATCTACCTGCATGCCAAATTTCAGCCCGATCCCTCCAGTGGTTTGGGGTGTGCGTTGATAGATCACTATGTCAGTCCACCTTTGAGTTTTATATATATTAAGATTTTCCGGAATCATTACAACTATTACTAGGTACTTTTTATACATAGTTAATGGTATTGAGGCACGCAGCGCAATTAAGATCAAAATTTGAAGCAAAGTCATGCTGGTTCGTTCGTTCTTAGCGGGGTGTGGACAGATGAGAGAGACGACAATATTTAGACCGATTTTTGCACTTTTGATTTTTCAGTATCTGTAACATTACACGATTTCCCCATGTTTTTTCAGCATATGAGCCCTAAAGTAGGTTTTATGTACAAACTGGCGATCACAATAATCGCAAAAATACTTAACAATATTTAGGTGTGTCCGAACATGCTTGTTTAAATAAAATGGTGAGGAATAAACTTTGTCGCAAATCCTACACGTGTATTCCTTAGATTTTGAATGAGTGTTTAAGTGGGCCTGCAAATCCGTCGTCGACAGGAAAGTCTTAACGCACCGTGGACACTTAAGAGGATTCGGGTCCAGATGGAAATGATTTTTATGGTGCTTCAAAGAACTCTGAGTGATGCAGGTCTTCCCACATTCGTCGCAGGAGAGCACAGGCGGTTTTACTCCGTGAATTTTAACCACGTGGTTGACTAATAAATTCCAAGTTTGGAATGTTTCATCACAATGTTCACATTTTCTATAAGTACTGGGATTAGTATGTTCGGATTTCATGTGTTCGTGTCTTTTCATTGGAGTTTCAAACACTGTGGGACAATGGGGGCATTTGAAAACGCTGCTTTGGTGTTTATGGCTGTGTGATTGCATAGCCTGTTTGGTTATAAAACTGCGATCGCACAACGGACACATGAAATTCCTGTAATGTTCGAACATATGTTCCATAAGAACATAGAAGTAATTAAACGTTTTCTTACATATTACACATTTGAACGCGTCTGTATCGAATTTGAATGGTATCATGTAATTTTTAATATCGGTATGGATCAATACCGAGTGTAAATTACTAAGATGTTGCAATAGATTTTCTAAAGAATCTATTGATGTCTTGCATAGCTTGCACATAAGATCAGTAATATCTAATTTTACCACTAATTCTGAAATATATTTCGTTTTCATAGTCTCGCCCGCTTGTCTAGCATGAACTTTAAAGTTATGTAGTTTCAGATCCGAAGGTGTCGCGAAATGTCTCTCGCAGAAATTACAAAGGTAACCATTTCTCGCGGTGTATTTGATGATCGTTGCATTAGAATTTTGCAATACAGCCTTCACATTGTTTTTATGTTTATTCATGTCACTGTATTCAGGGTTTTCAGCATCTTCGGTAGTTTCAAGTTCTTTTTCATCGGCTCCTTCCCATTCGTCTATGAGTTCATAAATTTGCTCAATGGCGCGATCTTCAGCAACTTCGATTGAGTATACGGGAGAGTTACTGCGCAGGTTTGATTTATTTGGTTTCGACAGTTCTGATTCCGTTGTATTGTCAATCTGGACATCTACAACAATAAATTCATACATTGATTTGTATATCTTGGTTAGGTATAATTTTAAATGAGTGTTATTTTAGTTTTTGCTTCATTGTCTATTATTCTCTCCATACTTCTGTATTGGTTCACAGGTCCAACAAAGCACAAGTGAAGGGGATCAAAAGGTTTAAGAAAATTCAAATGGTGGCTACCAAAAAACTAATTTAGCCGGTAGTTTACTTATACTTATACGCATAAAATAAGAAAGTACTTAGGGAAACTCCCACAGAATTAGGAAAAGAGGTCAAAGCGCGCAACACAGCAGGGCAGAGCTAGTCTTAAATAATTAAGGACCAATAACACAACCCTGCGGGACACCAAATTTCAAAACTGTATTTTAAGATAAAATAAACTCATTATCATTCTCCTACCCTCCTGCGCCGACTCCACTCCAGCAACTTGGGATAACCAAGTTGCTGGAGTGGAGTCTGCGCATGTTTTATGTAAGAATAAGAAAAAAATATACTATCTTTACTAATATTATAAAGAGGAAAGATTTCTATTTTCGTTTGTTTGTAACATTTGAAAATCGGTAGTTTTAAGAATTTTTGTAATCGGTCCAGTAGTTACTCAAAAACTTCTGAGTCGATTTCAAAAATTCTTGCACCATTAGAATGCTACATTATCCCTGAGTAACATAGGCTGTATTTATTACTAGAAAAAATTAGGGATCACGACTAAAACTTCAATAATGTCCACCCGTACGAAGCCGGGGCGGGCCGCTCGTAATCGATAAAAATAAATAAAACTCCTGAGAGTAACTAAATGAAATTAGTATTAATTAAAATAGCATATTCATGTATTCATCAAAACACGTTGCACATTATAGAAACATAATGAAGTATTATTTAAACCTAAATCTTACTTCAACCACATAATCGAAGTAGGTCCCAACCCATTACTGTCCTACAGCTGGGCACGGTCTCCTCTCAGAATGTGAGGCTTTAGGCTATAATCAGGGGTCGGAATAGGTAGCGTTTTTAAGTACCGAATGACGTAAAATGCCCTACGAATTCTTAACATGACTTTTGATCCCATGATGGATGAATATCCCACAAAAATCACTTCCAGTTATAAACGATTGTTTTTCAATTTACCGGGTGACGTTTCAAATTTTTCTCTCCCTAATAACGTTATTCGGAATATTACGAATATTAAAAAGTTGCCAAATCAGTCCAGATATTGCGGAAAATCTTCATGAATCATCCGCCGTCAGGTGGGTACCGATTAAAAGAGGGCAATTGCACTAGCTTGCTCAATAGTCGGAGACTATAAGACTCGTGAACATGTTCACCACGACTCGAGAGAGGAGACGATCGCTTAACCTCATCAAGGGTCAGGCCTTACCATTGGCATGCTCAGAGGCGTAGCGTGGCCTACTAATATGGACGTGGGCGAAGTGGCATCAGCGAGGTCCCTTTTCTTTCGTTCCTAAGATCTACCCAACATCCTACCAAACATGTGACGTTCTTTTTTGAGCATAAAAGTGATCACATTAATTATTAATCATCTGTGGTAAAGTCCGGGGGCATTTACAGGGGCTTCGCAGGGCCCCGTTTAAACGCAACATAGCTGCGTGCTGTATTGTGTTCCTATCGGTGAGCAAGGTCGCCAGAGCTCCGCAAGGAAGCGTCGTGTTGGCAGATACGATAAGCATCGTGCATATTTAATAAAATTTTTAAAAATATCATAAAAACTGTTCCACCCATACTTTTCAACCTTACATTTCCCGAATCAAATTTTTTAGAAAAATAATGGAAGTTCAGGTCAGAATAACTTTTGTCTCACTTGAATGCGTACATATACAACTTTGACAATCATTATGTTTTGATAAAATGATATTTATTTCTGTAAATAGATCTCTTAAAAATACTTTTACATGTCTGTTTTTTTAATACTATATGGTGTCGGCAGTTCCTAGCTGACAACCTCTGAGAAGAAACACCGAAACAAACTCAGAGAATCATGGTCTCTTTTGAAGTCCAGACATAATAGTATCAGAATATGTGAGTGATACAATGCAGGGCAGTGTCTGAAATGGCCATTTGAAGAAAGATCCATAGCGGCTTTGAGTAGACCAGTCCCATCCGACGGCACGCATGCATCAGACATTGTGTAGCTCGACCATATTATAGGGAGCTCAACAATCCGTCACACGACGATACCAGATCGGCGGAACATTTGCGTAGGCCACATAAAAAAATCTCGAAGCCACCAGACAGTCAAAAGTTAAAAGACGTAATATATTTATATATTAAAAAAACATTCTTAAATCTTATATCATAAAGTTCATATTCCTCTGTCTCCTTGAGCCGTCCTCCTCACTGAGGGCTAGACCAAAAACCGGAATATTCTCATTCCATTCTATCATCAACCCATTATACTGCTGACTTTTCCCGTTCTGAAGATTAGACTACAGTCCATTACTAATAGGGCCCAAATTCCATTGCTACCAAATTTTCTTTAGAACTGTTTTACAGGTTAAAAATGTGCCTGGATGATGGCAACAGTTGTAGCTTTTTTTATGGGATAGGAGGGCAAACGAGCAGACGAATCGCGTGATGGTAAGCGACCACCGCCAACCATGGACACCGGCAACACGATAGGAGTCACAAGTGCGTTGCCGACCTTTTAAAAGGGGATTGGGCCTCCGGTAACCTCACTCACTCGGCGAATCATAACGTAAGCGTTGTTTAAGAGTCCGGCGGAGCGTGAATTACCCACAAAAACGAAATACCGAAATAAATCGAAATCCAGACAATATTCTATCAAATTATTTGGATTTGGATACCGTTAATCTAGGTTCCTACGGTACTATTTCGTCTATTATTACTTCACTGAAGATAAAAGACAGAAAAATCGTTCCAAACTTGGTAAAGTTATCAAAAATTGCATTTGCTTACATTTATTTCCAGTGAAGTATTTTGGATGAAATGGTAACGTGGGAACCTAGATTAATGATATCCGAATCCGAATTATAATAGAATTTGATTAAATTGTATTTGAATTTCGGTATTACGTTTGTTTGAGAAATTCGGTCCGCCGGACTCTTAAGAGACCACGATTTTCTGAGTTTATTTCGGCGTTTCTTCTCAGAGTCAGTTAATAAGTGTCGATGGAAAGTGAACTTTGTGTCATAGACATAAAGTAGTTTATTCCAAAACATTACAATAAAACCAGACCAAAAGTTATTCCGTCTGAGCGACAGTTAAAAAAACAAATGCCAAACTCACCTTTAGGATCCATTTTCAATTTGGCGCAAATCGTTTTTTTCGGGACATTGTACATTCTGGATGCTTGCTGTGGCGTCATTTCCGAGTTCCTGACAGCCTCCATGCACTTCCGGAAGTCCTCCTCGCTGTACTGCTTATATGTCTTCAGGCGTTCCGCTTTGGGCAATTTTTTGGGCCATTTGCGTTTTGGTGTCCCCTCGTCGTCTTGGTTGACGAGTTGTCTTCGCCGAGTCCCTGATGGTTGCACGGAATCTGGAGAAAATAAACATAATATTTTAACATAACATACCATCACGCCTGTATTCCCCGAAGGGTTAAGCAGAGGCGTACTAATGTACACCCACAGTTCACCGGTATGTTAAGTCCCATGTAAAAGGGGGCGAGCCTATTGCCATTAACCGGGCACAAATCCAGACTCCGAGCTGCTACTGGGAATTTCATAGAAAAACCCAATAACACTTTGCTCGACCTGGGGATCGAACCCAGGACCTCAAGCGTAGCAGTCGCGCTTGGGACCACTAGACTAATGAGGCAGTCATACATAATATTTATTTTATTTATTAGCTTAATGCCTCATTAGTCTAGTGGTCCTAAGCGCGACTGCTACACTAGAGGTCTTGAGTTCACCACTACATGGCACCTACAAAACATACCGGCGAACTATGGGTGTACATTAGTACACCTCTGCCTAAACCTTCAGGGAATAAAGGCGTGATGGTATTTTATAATTCGTTATCACATGCTTAAAGGGTGAAGGAAAACATCGCGTGGAAACCTGAATTTCTTTCAAATTATATTTTTCGGTGTAAGTATCTACTTTCGTATACTTATTTTGTACTTTATAAAGCCATACTACCTAGCAAGCTAATGAATTGAAATTGAATTATGTGGAAATTGTATGTAACTAAATATTAATATAAAAAATATTAAAATTTAAAAAAAAAACTATGTCAGCGTAAAATATATAAAATGCCTCATTAGTCTAGTGGTCCCAAGCGCGACTGCTACGCTAGAGGTCCTGGGTTCGATCCCCAGGTCGAGCAGTGTTATTGGGTTTTACTATGAAATTCTCAGTAGCAGCTCGGAGTCTGGATTTGTGCCCGGTTAATGGCTATAGGTTCGCCCCCTATAACATGGGACCTGAACATACCGGCGAACTGTGGGTGTATATTAAGTACGCCTCTGCCTACCCCTTCGGGGAATACAGGCGTGATGGTATGTTATGTTAATAATATAAAATAATTTTTAAATAGTTAAGTAGTAAGAATTAATGCCATTTTGTTTCCTATTTACGGGCACAAATAGGTAGGTGTTCAATGTATGATATTGAACTTAGTATAAAAAATATAAACGCGTCCATAAGAACAACTCATTTGATTGTAATCTGTTATTTTAACAAATTATGTAGGTAATTGATTGATTAAAGAAACAATTATATATACTTCTTAGTTTTAATTACAACACTACCTATATACGACATCTAATGTAAATAAACTATAACCCATAGTTACATATTATTACTTAAATATTTTAACAAAAAAAAATATTTTAATATGAGCAAACTCTAAAGTGCCCTAGTGGGGCAGATTCCACCACATTTAAAGCTAGTGGAAACCGCCCCACTATGGTCTATTTAGTGGGGCGGATTCCATTTCAATTTCGAAGGGAGTGAAATCTTACTTACCATCCAAAAAAACTTTGTGGAACGCAATAAATGAATGAATACTGAATACTGAATCTGTCCCACTGGTGGGGTGGCTTGGTAGGGTAAAGTGGAAAAATTCCTAGGAGCTAACCTGTGCTACAGGTAAGGAAAGTTCTACCACATGTGATGGATTAATGGTGATGAAGGGAATCGAACTCGCGCAACCCAGCGCAGGTTCCGATCTCTCAGCGACTGTGCCATCTGTATCTCGAAAAAATACATTAAAAGAACCCTTACTTACCAATATCAATATTATCCTTAGTATCTTCTAAGTCTTCGTCCTCCAAATACTCAATCTCTTGATACTCCATCTCATCTTTGACGCTGCCGCCGGTGTCAGCGGTGTCTATGGTGTATTCTGTGTCAGCATAAGTGGTATCAGCAGTGTCATCCTCGAGATATTGATCTTGTAGCACTTCCTCTTTTATGATGATTTCATTTTCTAGAAGGAAGTTTATATATATATATATATGTATAGCACTCAATTAAAATCCCTGTCCGATCCAAAAAAGGGGCATATAGGTATCCCAATCACATCACCAAATAAAATAAGAAACATTAAATATTCATGAAAGTAAACATAATAATTGAAGTTTAAAATTCACGATTGTCGTGCCCAAATTGCCACAATTAACCCAAAATCCAGCAATTTTTAAAAATTTTATAAAACCATAAGCGGCCTTAGTATTTTTGGCACAGAGGGACGGCTGCCACCCCTGCCAGTTTCCTTGTCTTATGAATATTTTTTTTGGGGATTTTTTTTCTTTGAAAATTGAAAATGATTAAGTATATAAATAGAACCGGATCTCGATACCTAACAATACCTTTTTCATTCTTTTATGATCAGGGTCAGAATTTTCTTAACAGTATATTATACTAAAACTCTCTCCGACCTGTGAGTATGAGTATTGTTAGGTATCGAGATACGGTTCTGTTTATATAATCATTTTCAATTTACAAAAAAAAAAACCCAAAAAAAATGTATAAGACAAGGCAACTGAAATGGTAATACTTACGGCGTCCCTACATTTAAAAAAATTGCTGGATTTTCGTAAGCAAAGCTCCAGTAAGGACCCCGGTAATCAGTATAAAGACTAGATTTTACATTGTCTCCAGGATAAGCAGAGGTGTACTAATATACACCCACTGTTTAGGTCCCATGTAATAGCTGACAGGCCTATTGCCATATTGAAAATTTAATAGAAAAACCCAATACACTTGCTCAATCTAGAAATCAAACCCAAGACCTCTAGCATAGCACTCGCACTTAGGACCACTAGACTAATTTTCATTTTTAGAAGATAGCTTTCTTTTTTCGGTCGTGGTCGGAGTGTAGTTATTCATACTTTATAATTATATACAGTAGATTCAAGATAAATAATGGGCATCGGCTTACTTCGTGTTTCCGAAGATGACCGACACATCTAAGCAGTATAATGATATAGAGCTGCTCTTATCAAATAATACATAAGAATATTACATCAATATTATTATTAAACCATAATATTGTAATCCATAAAGGTAGGACGCAGCAGTGCTATTTTATTGTATACTGTATATCTTTTGTGACCTGTGATTCATAATAAAATTTTTCATTGATTAAAACTAAACACGATGGAGGGTTATATTAGCTCTATATAGTTCTACAAAACGGTAGCACACATCCTTCCTGCTTTCAAGTTTCAATACTATCTGCAACTGACTCATTAGTGACACCGGCGCGCCGCTCGCACGGCTTGCAACTAATTTGCTTTTCTTAGAAATAACATTGACATTTAATTATTATTTATTTGTAATAAAGTTGAAATTGTAAATGATTCTTAGGGTCAAACTACTTTTTTAAATAGTCTTTGTTATGTTATATGATTGTTGCCGATGTTTTTCGACGCCCATTAATTAATTTGATGTACTGTATGCAAATGTTATACCTGCATTAAACTTATGTAGAAGTTCCTCTTGAGAGTCAAGCACAAGCTTCTTGAAGTCGTTTGCGTCTCTCAGCCGACTGATGCACTGCTCACAGATCTGATCCTGCTCCATGGTATCTTCTGAATGTTCCCACTGGTGGTCAAAAAATATGAATTATTATAGAATCCAGGCAGACTATTGGTGGTTGCAGCCGCAGACAGTTATCAGTGGAGTTCTTGCCCACGAATTTGTCTGTATGGACTTCAGGATTAGGTCCAACCTGGATAAAAAGTAGCCTATGTGTTATTCCAGGGTTAATCCATCTGTGTGCCTAATTTTATCCAGATCCGTTCAGCCATTCTGGAGTGAAAGAGTAAAAAACATCCACACATTCATACAGCCATACTCACAAACTTTCACATTTATAATATTAGTAAGGATATTATTATTGTTTTATATTTCGATGATGAAGTAGAACTAACTGACAATTTAGTGATTTTCAGTTTTGTATGTATGTTATAATAAAGTCTATAATCATTGTCAATTCGGGTTCATAGTAGGTCTATCGTGGGTGATGACCTCTTGAGGTGTTCACCACTAGACCCTGTAACTATTACATTTATACAGGACCCCAAGTCTCCCACAACAATTATAAATGAATGACTGCCCCATGACAGTCTGACAGAACTGGTAGACAAAACAATAAAAAATCAACAATTCTGAAGTCACCTAGGAATCGAACCCAAGAACTCGCGCTGAACAGCCGTGCTTAAAAATACTAAGGGTCAGAGGTTCGTCTTAGAGGTGGAGTGTAAGATTTGGGAGTTTTATCTAATTTACAGTTTATGCTCTTAGCATTCATTGCATGCCAGAACCGAACATGCGACCTGTGGAGCAAAGCCAATTGGATGGCCCCTGTTCATATTCGGAAAAATTTAAAATCTCTGTTGTTTTCTACTACGCCACATGACGTTGCATTGGCGTGGCGTGGTGTCGCTAAATCGTAGTAAACGAATTCGTCCCAAATTCTAAGACAAATCGTTAATCAAAATTTATGTAGGCGGCAAGACAATATAAAAAAAATAAAAACTGAAACATATTTAAAATTCAAGCTTAATGGGCAAATAGGCTCATATCCGAAAGAAAATTATTCATAAAAATACTTACAGACAGCGCAAAACATTGGACCAGCATTTCGCCGTAGATTTCCGTTTGTCCTTCAAAATCATGTTCAGACCACATATTTTTCAAGTAGCCATAAGACAAACAACATCTACATCTACCGAAAAAGGTCTCTATCTCAGTTTTTTCAACCGACATGTTTGCAATTTTACCATACAATACATAGATTTCCTCAAACTAGAAACACCGCCATTTTGAGTTCATTGCATAGACAAAAAAATCAAAGAGTCATAGACAAACAAAATGTCATGATATCAGATAATCAGGGTTGACCACTCGTCGGCCAAGTGTTGGCCAAGTCCAAGAAGCTTTATTTATTTGAGATTTGAGTGTTGCCATTGTTGACCTGAGACGGGAACGTGTCGATACCATTGAGCCATGAAGCCATTATATTTTTGTGAAAAAGTATGTTTAAAAAAAAAACTTTTAGAAGCAACTATGGAAGAACAAGGATTTGCTTAACCAATTGTTATCCCATGCCCGCCTTCGTTACCGTATCTCAAGATGTATCCCTAGAAAATAAAAAAAAATACAGGGAAATCCCTATAGGTCCGATAAAACCTATTAGAATCGAATAAAGAAGTATCGAGTAATCCTACCCATTTGGGCCAACACTATATTATTGACATTTGTCGAGGTTTGACGAGAGAACGAAGCTTTCTGGCTTTACATCTTTAGAGAAAAAGTCGGAAATATATTCAATTCTGAATGTGAATAATGGAAAATTAGTGTTAATTAGTTATTATTTAAATTGTTTATACACAAAATGGCTACCATCAAAAGCAACGGGCCCATAATAGACCCAGCGTTATGCAGATGTTGTAGAGCCATAAAAAAATGTAGAGTACTCACATCGGAATATACATGGATGGAGAAGAAGGAAGTATACGCTGATATGGTCATGGACTGCTTCGGTATCTTGGTAAGAAAAAAAAATACTTTTTTATAGGGAATAGAAAAAAATACCTAGATTTGAAATGGGCTGACCACCAAAAAAATTTGTATTTATTTTTCCTATTGATGGTTTCAGTTTTTTAGTATTTTATCTAAATTTTTAACTGATTTTTGTGTTCTCCTCAAAGCAAAGTCTAAGTACCTATAAAAATATGACTCATAGCATAGCATTAATCTTTAAAAAATATTTGCTTTCATTACATACTCATCATTCATTACATACTCGGCATCTCTCAATAGACACTAGATAATTTTTTATGGCGTTGTACAAAAGTTGACCATAAAAAAAGCCAATCAATGAAAACAAAATGATTGATTCCAAATTAAGGAAGGTACCTATTTAAATTAAGCATTTTAATTTTATTTGTTGTCAGGTCTTAATTTGTTATTTCTATCTTTTCAATATTTGGTTGTCTATGTGTATATTTAATCGCATCACACAAAAATACTGCACAAAACTGGATATGGTTTTCACACTGATTGCTGTTTATTCATTGTGGCCTTTTTGGCTCAGTTAGCAGTAGTCTTTCACTAGTTTTAGCAAAATTTATTCTTATTTTTTTTATGATTATGATGTATTAATAATATTAACAGGTTTATTGTGGATGCAATAATTTTGACATCAGCGGATTTCAGATTTTTTTTTACATATTTCAATTTGCAGCTCATAAATAAATCAATTAAATTTTAATATTTTTATTTAATCATATTTTGAGTACAAAATTAAAACAGTTTTTAGACTTAATTATTAGCAATCTGAGTCTGGTGTTATAAAATAAAATTGTTGTTTAAAATTAAATAAAAGAATTTGTGAATTATATTTAATAAATAGTAATATTGCAGCCTTCTAACTTATAAATCAGCATCCATAAAAGCTCTGCATCAATTGAAACATGTGAATGTTCCGCTTTTGCGGTGCGTATGTGAATATTTTCGCAACACCCCTGATTACTAGTGAATGTTCCACACTTGCGGATGTGGATGTGAATATCCGCGACAACCCTCACTATTAGTGAATATTCCACATTTGCAGATGCGGATGTGAATATTCGCAATACCCTTGATTATTAGTGAATTTTGCACATTTGCGGAAGCAGATGTGAATATCTGCAACACCCCTGATTATTAGTATACTGTAGGTATTCCTCGTTTAGGCAGAGGTCAACACTCACAGTTCGCCGGTATCTCTTTCAGGTCCTCCAGGCCAGGGCCAGGGCCAGGCCATCCAGGGGGCCCCAAGCATAACAAAGCTCGGTGTCCTTTTAAAAATTATGTATGATTCTGTTTATTAGCCCTCCGTGGGGCCCTACAAGCCGGTGGCCCTGTGCCCCTTGTGGCCTTATGGGAAAGATGGAACTGTGTATATTATTTGTTAATTAACTGATTTCTAAATAACTAAAGACATATTGGAATAAAACCACTTTACGAATGTTATTACGTTATACATTTCTGACGCTTAATTTGATAATAAAATGTCTCTACCCCAGCTGTCACACGTAGATGACAACGAGAAAGACTGCGGCGTGTGCGCAACGTGCGTGGTACGTCTCCGAGACGCGTGCGCGTTCAGACAACAAGTGCTGCAGTGTGAGGAGCTGTTCCTAAGCGCTAAGCTTGAAGACAAGGACGTATTAGGTATGATCTATACAAATAAAATTAAAATGTTCTATTAGTGAAGGAAAAATTCGAATGCGGGCAGGATTCGTACCTGCATCTTTTGATTGAATACCTGCATCTTTGGTGAGACTCGCGGTGCCTTAGAGGTCACACAGGTTCCTTTGTTACAGAGCCAAAAGCTGACAAGCCAGCGATAGATATAGAATTGAAGATAGAGCCTAAGGATGACTGCAGTGAGCACTCCGGAGGCGCTGACCATGATGATAATATGTCACTCGAGTACCCTGAGGATACAGGTACCATTAATTCTTGTAAATTATAAATTACCTTGTAAACCAACCTTTCTCAAAGTTGGCAGTAACATTTCCTTGTACTTTTGGGTATTTTTTTATGGGATAGGCGGACAAACGAGCAGTCGGTTCGCCTGCTGGTAAGAGATTACCGCCGCCCACGGACACCCGCAACACCAGAGGAGTCACAAGTGCGGTAACCTCATTCACTCACTCGACGAAACACAACGTAAGCGTTGTTTGACGCCGGTTTTCTGTGAGGCCGTGATATCACTCCGGTCGAGCAAACAAGCTCAAGGCCGAGCCTCGAGCGCTAAGTCGACGCTCATGGGTGAGACTTGAAGTTGACAAGCGTTCAACGTTCAACCGCTCAAGTCTCAGCTCAGTTTCTCAGCTCACAGCTCAGTTTTTACTCAGCTCAGTTTTTACGACACTAAAATCCCACTAATGAACAAGTGCTATAAGTGACTCTTTCAAGGCCAAGGTCAGGGAGAGTCCGACATACTATACCGACCGGCAATTCATGGGAACTATTATTACTATATTACTTATTATCCAGCTATATTCCGCTTACGATGTCAATAATATTTGCAATATGTTTTTAAAATTACTAGATTATGACTTAAAATAAATTGCTGTTAAAAAAATATCATATATAATAAAATATATATATATGGTATTTTTTTTTTAAACTTACTAGGAGCGTGGGTAGCACGTTACTAGTATTATTGTTAACCCCTCGTGCTAAACTAAACGCTTGTGTTACGAGTGGGTGCACGTCGGTAGTGCAATGGGTGGGTTTCGAACCGGCAACCACATAATCGCAAGTCCCTACGCCCTAGACATTAGGATACCGCCGCTTCAATGTGTTTAAAAAAACTATACCAACACCAATTACGCCTAGGGCGGGAGTCAGTTCATCACAATTACAAACTTCTTGCAGAAGCAAAACCACCTGCCAAAGAGGATGAGAAGACGGTGAAACCAGAGTTGCCTCTGGACGAAGACTCGAAGCTTGATGATGATGATGACAGCGACTGGTCAGCCTCCTCATCTGACTCTGACAAGCCGATCAAAAAGAAGGCCAAGAAGAAAGGGAAAACGAGCAACGGTGCGCAGAAGAAGAAGAAAATCACTGCTAAGAAGCAGAAAGCAGGTTCGTTTAACTTCTGTTATTATTGTCTCTTTCTCTCTTCTGTTTCTTATAATTATGTCGTTGGATGATTTGATAATTCGGTTTTTCGAGAGCAACTCGAGAGGTCTTTTTCAAAAACCTAATATTTTTCAAATAAGATTTAGAAATGTTTTCACCATTGTTTACTTATCCGTGTTTTCGCGAAAATTCGAATCATCAAATCATCCTACGACAAATATAAATAATGTACAAATGAGCCGACAAGCTACTTGACGGTAAGTAGTCATCCTCCTATTGTCTCTTTCTCCTATTATGTAATGCTCTTTCTCTCTTTATCCCTCAAACTCTACTCCAACTTTCTTATTCTCTCAAACTCCTCTCTATATCTTTCTCACTTTCAGAGACTCTTTAGTCCAGGATTTCATAAAAAAAAAGTTTAGGAGCCATTAAATCCTGCTTAACGTCGTTCAGCTGTTTTGCATAATAGAGATGTTTTGTAAAACAGCTAGCGGTTATATAAAATAGCTAATTATATAATCGAACTGCGATAGATACACTCATGTCCAATGATTTTCGGAAACTATCACTACATAGTATAAAACAAAGTCGCTGTCTGTCCGTCCCTATGTATGCTTAAATCTTTAAAACTACGCAACGGATTTTGAAGCGGTTTTTTTAATAGATAGAGCGATTCAAGAGGAACTTTTTAAGCTATTGAACATTACGCTACGACTCTTAGTCATGGGGCTACGCGGGTGAAACCGCGGGCGGGTCGCTAGTTTGTTATAATTTTAAATTGAAATTCTATTTATCCTCTCCAGGTACATCTACGAAGAAATTACCGAAAACTATAAAGAAACCACCTGTTGAGAAGAAAAATAATTACGATCGAGACTTGGATTGTATGTCCGAAGAGAACTTGCTTACCATCATACAATATTCCTATGTCTGCCCCTTTAAAAACAGGAGGAACAACTATTATTGTTTCTACTGCAAAGATTATTACCCCAAGCCAGAAGATCTGAGAGAACACACAGTGTCCCATGACACTAAACCTTTCCAACTACTCATGGGATACAAGAAAATGATCAAGATAGATATTACAAGAATCGATTGCCGCCTATGTCCAATGAAAATCGATGATCTAAACGTGTTTAAGCAACACATCGACCAAATTCATGGCAAGAAAATATATTTCGAAGCACCGGATAAAATGTTGCTGTATAAGTTAACGTGGAACGATTTAGTGTGTGTGATGTGTAGTGGAGTGTTTGAAGATTTTAACACTTTAAACACTCATATGGTGGAACATTTTAGTAATTATACCTGTGACGTTTGTGGCGTTTGTTTCTTAGAAAAACCAAGGCTGGATGCGCACTTGAAGAGACATAAGGACGATGAGAGGCATACGTGTGAAATTTGTGGTAAAGTATTCAAATCAAACCATTATAAAGACATGCACGTTGATATAGTTCATAAAAAGAAGGCTATAATACGTTGCCCGAGGTGCGATGAATGCTTTATGTCTTACGCATTAAAAAATAAACATTTGACAGAAGCCCACGGACAGAAGCGGACATACCCATGCAATTTGTGCGATAAAGTGTACAACAGACAGAAAACTTTAACAGAACATCAAAGGAGGAATCACCAAAAAGTTTTAAAACACCAGTGTGAGTATTGTGATCAAAGGTTCTATCTGCCTTCTCGGCTGAAGGAGCATATGGCAACACATACCGGTGAGAGGAATTTCAGATGTGAGTATTGTGAAAAAAGTTATCCTAGGTTAAAGTCTTTGCAGTATCATATAAGGACGCATACAAACGATAGACGATTTCGGTGTCATATTTGCGGGCAGGCTTTCATACAGAATGCCAGTTTGAAATCTCATATTAAGACGCATCACCCAGAATGTGACATTGAAGGGTGTTACTTTTAAGTAAGGTTCTTGAGGTGGTTATCAATTTGGTGGTATATAATTTTTATACAGTGTCATTTTTAAATAAAGGTCATATGAACATAGAAATATACTGAACTTTTTGAAACAAAAAAAAAATATTTCTCCACACTAGGATTCTCTTCTGTGCCATTAGTGTGTTTACAAACACAGATTAATTATTTATGGAAATTGCTACAAGTGTCTCATTTCATCTAGGAAAAAGGTTTCGTGAATTAGTCAGAAAAGGATCTGCTTTGGGCAAAGTGTCTCATTTCGGAAATAATTCACAAAAGCTTTTCGTTTGGGGTAAGTGTCTCATTTTAGGAACTTGCACAAAAGTGGCTTGTTTGGGGAATTAAACACGAAAGCGTACATAGTACCCTATAATATGGTATATATATGGTACGGTAGGGTATATAAATTTCAATTAATTAATTATTTTATTTAGAAAAGAACAATGGCGAAGAAGTTAATGATCGAATTTATAAGCGACTATAAACATTATAAATGTATATCAAATATATTCTCAAGATTTTTTAAGTTGTTCATACAGCTTGTCTAAGTCTGGAATCAAAATCATCATAATTATAAACACAATTGACTTAGTAATCTCTTTGTTGAATCTCAGTTGAACCTTTTTTTTTCTTAAAAAAAAACGTTGCCCCACACTAGGATTTTCTCCTGTATCGTGGGTGCGTTGACAAACACAAATTCTCACATACACAAACGCCCAGACCCGGAACAACTACCTCTAGATCATACAAATATTTGCTCCGTGTGGGGATCGAACCCACAACACGTGACGCACAAGCCGATCGCTCAGCCGCTACGCCAAACGTGTCGTCTTTAGTGTTGCCATATGTATGAATCAGAGTTATATAAAGTGTTTGGCCTACATTGCAATAGCATGCTTCGAAGTATCGGAATAAATACCAAAATATCGATATTATTTTGTGCTAAGAATTCACACATTTATAATTTAAAAAATAAGTATAATGGAATCGCAATAATTCTAACCATGTATCGAGTATGGCAACAAAGGTGACAATAGATAATGTGTTTCTCTTGATTTTCTCTGTTACTATTAGCTTCTAATAGCTCTACTCACTTAGGTTGCAGTTTATTTTTATGTAACGCATAGGTAAATACTTGTTTTAATGTTTGACAAAACTTAACCTCTGATAATTTAAACTGGAATATCTTTAATTCCTATGTTCCAATAATATTGAAACTGAAACAAAAAATGTTCTGAAATTCAAACTCTAATTTTTACATATTTTTCAAGTAAAGACGCAACAAAAAACTGCCAACAAAAAAATGAATGGGAGTTTGCCATTGATCTTTGCAATTTTTTAAGAAATTAATTGATCGAAATTTTAATTGATTTATGCCCAACACTGCAAAAGAATTGCAAAAAGACGATTATTTGTATAATTAATTTATTTTTATTAATGTACAAAAATGTATATAATATAAAAAGGTCTTAATGCCTTTGGCATTTTCTACCAGACAACCCTAGAACAAATTAAAAATTATATTACCAAGTTTGCAATCAAATTCGTGAGATTACTAGATAACGAAAATAGTCTGAAGTATTTTATAAATAGTATGTACATTTATGTAGTAATATTAGTATTGTAAGGAAACATCACAGCCGACATTGTTTTTAAATGCTATTAATTGAATTACTTTTTATTCATTAGAATAAATCAAATGTAATGGATGTTGAGGCTGTTACGCTCACATAACGCGTTGAATTCGAATTGGATTAATTGTACAGTATGAAATAAGTGTCAGGAAATAAAGGCTATTTTTATTTATTTTATCAAATAAGTGTGCGCGTCTGAAGTGGCATTGCAGTTGGAACTTTTAATATAAAAATAATGATTCGCATTCGTGATTATTTTCCTTATTGGGGCCTGTCACTTCTTGATTTAAGGGTTACCAGCATTAAAAATACGGGTTGTAGATTTTTTTACGGGGGACAACTAAAACGGCTTTATTTTTTTTTTATCTTTAATTTTTACATTTTTAAAGACAGACTGAAAGCCCGTGTCTAGCCGCGAACGCCAGCCACGGAATTGGTCAAAGTACGAGAGCTTTGTTTACCCCGTAGTACGGCTAGCATGAAAAACGGGGTAACCCGTAAAATACGGGTCATTTGGCCACCGTACTTACTGAAATCTATATTTTTGCTCAAAATCATTAGTCATCTTGTCCATCTTTTTTGGCTTTTCTTCTATTTGTTTTTTTTTTAATTAACATTTTTTATTTTACTCTTTGCATTTCTCTTTTCAAATTGCAATTAACCCTATACGAAATTTCCCACGTTTTGTGGGAAAACATTTTTTTCAAGACAATATACCGTCAAAATTTCCTTAATTGATAATGCTTTGTCTTATATCTGATAACAATAAAAAAATAAGCTTTCATAAAAAGAAACATTATCAAGTGATTTTACCTGCGCGGCCGTTTGCAAATTTCACACGCGCACAGTTATTATGACTGTCACCTGGATTATTAAATAAGGATCGAATGTACAGTTTAGATAATTGTTTATAAATTAAGGACTATTATCATTAAGGATATCGTTTTGATATCACATGGCTATCACAATGAAATTATATTACTACACCTACGCAATAAGTTGAGACTTGAGCGAATCTTTTTCACTGTTTGAATTAGAAAAAGACGATATTATAATAAATACACTAGTAATAAAATTGCGTTGGCTACAGTACTACACGGGCGCCCGAGGGGAAGTGAGAGGGAAAGCGGGCGGGGAGTCGCATTCCACGTGATCAAGTCTCAACTTATCGCATACGAGTAGTACACAATATAATTATATACAGATGTATAAAAAGATTTTAGCATAACGTGGCGTCCACCATTAAAATTTTGATAACTGACTTAAATAAAAAAAATCGTAGAGAATCCGGTTTCCAATATATAATCTATTAAAGTTGTAGTGTTAAAGTGAAGAATGAGTTTAAGAAATCTGAGAATTTACTTCAAATATTGTTTTGGAGATACTGGTCTAAATTATTTACGAAATCGAATTACTTTATTATTCTTAGAAGAAAAACGATTACAAGTCTGTTAAATATTATTTTTATAAAACATCATTCTTGGCAGTCCGAAAATGTATAAATTTTTTCGTAAAATTCCGAATCCATTGATTTAAGAGTCATTTTGGCCAGAATGTCAATTATGAAAATTGATACATCCGGTATTTTTACCTGTAAAACTTTATGGAAACGTGACATTTCTTGTTGGTATTGTCTATTATTAAATGTCTGTTTGAGTGGCCGCTACCCAAGATTTTTTTTAAATGACGCCCGTTATGTGCCTAGGCCATGCTGCATAGCAAAATCTTCAAACTCCTTTTACTATAAGTAATAATTTATAAAAAATACAGTTTTATGATCTCAATGTTGAAACTGAATAGAAATCTCGTGATTTTCAGTATTTTTTTTTTAATATTTTTTACAGACGTTTTGGGTTAGTGGTTGAAAATGATAAATATCCAAAGTCCGGGTATTTTATAACCCAGTAACATTTTACTCGACCCAGAAATCGTATCTGCGACATGAATCTCGGAAACTGTCCGTTCAACCACTATGCCAATGTAGTCAATATCAATTCGTTATTTTTACACAAATCAGCTTTACTATTACCTACGAAAGTAGAAAATTACTTTAAAAAGTATTATTATAAATAAAACTAACAGTAGTATAAAATTGATTATTTTAATATTATTCTTCGACAATATTCATTTTTACAAATGATTTAATTATCTGTCTAAAGAAATTTTTACGAGTCTAATGTTTTAGTTTTTTTATACTAGATGGCGCTGATACACGAAGCACTCGAAACTATTATTAATTTTATACTACTGTGATAGTTTTAAATTAAACGTAATTACTTACTGTATTTATTATAATTAGGATAATATTTAAAGTTAATTAGATGCATAATAATAATGATCACAATAATGGATTCAATAAGTATTATTTATTAAGTTTTTTAATTACAATTCTGAAACTGATCTATTGTTTTTTTTTTCAAGTAAAACCTTGTTTTTATTACTCGTGAATTTCGAAAACTATAATTAGAGAGGTACATACGTAACTCGTTATTGCGATCGTTTTGATAGAGAGGGATGCTGCTCTACACATTAGTGGTATCCCTTTTTCACTTTTTTCTATTAAAACCTCATTTCAATCACTCATGAATTTTAATGAACCTTTAATCAGATGCTTTTTTTTACCTAAAAAAAATAAAAAGTAAAGTGACCAACAAAGGCAAATATCAGTTTAAAAATATTTTTATAGATTGGCAACACTGCCTCCCATCTACCTTCAAAACTGCTAACGAAATTGATAATAAATTTGAGATTCATGTAAGTATAACAGTTGTTTGTACTTTGTACATATCAGTTTATATATTTTTTTTATTTTAAACGTTGGATTAGGATTTTCACTAGGATTTTCTCCTTACAGACTGTATTCAAGTGTATTCAAGTGGAAAAGGGCCGTGACCATGATCTGTTTATTAGAATTTTGTTTTCGAAGTCTCATAACTCCTTGTTTTTAATCAACTGGCGGGACAGTCGGACGGAACATTCCATAATCTGCGAAAAAACTAAACTTTTGTAGCAGCTACTAAACGTATTTACTGTCTATAGGCGTTCCCACGTTTTTAAACGTTACCAAATCTTCGACCAAATCTTATTAGTTCGCTCTTTCTTTTCCCTTCACTGAGGAAGAAAAAGTTAATGCTCCGTTGATGCTATACATCTGAAACAATGCAGTAGCGTGAAATGAAACGCAAACGTCAAAACGAAATGGAAGTGTTTCGATTTTTTAATATTGCTAGAAAATAAATATTATTTTTAAATGGAAAGATAACATAATTGATGTGGAATGGAGACACCAGCGGCTCCCGCGAAGGGTAAAGGCCCTATTATAGACCCTGCACTGTGCCGCTGCTGCAGATCTATTAAGAAATGTCGACTTTTAACCACCGAATACGAATGGATGGGAAATAAAGAAGTTTACTCTGATATGTTTATGGATTGCTTTGGCCTTCTTGTAAGTATTTCAACATGCTTCTTAGCTATATTATTGAATAAAGGGCCCACACAATGAGATTAGTCGTCGAAGGACTTCGATGAAACGAGATATTTTGGGGTGGTCTAAATAATTTACACGTTACAATTTTTTTCATTTCAAATGATATTGTAATTCATAAATTATGCTCCTGAAATAGTTTATGTCCAGACATGCTGTTCATAATTTGGTTCACACAATTTTTAAAATAACAAGCGTTATAAATTTTTAAGTAAATTCTTTATACATTTAATTACACAACTTTGTAACTTCATTGCCTTTCGAGTGCTACGACCCACATTATGAGAAGTTCAGAGTCGCCTTACATAAGGGAGAACATATCAACAATGTGTTGCTAAGTGTATGTATTTTATAAAGGTTAGAACCTCTAAGAAAAATTTAGTTGACAAAATTGAAGCCAACCTGTTTGATACAACAGCAGTTTTTCTATTATGTCGGTTTATTATTACCTGACATGTTAATGCCCTGCTTCATTAATTCCTACAATATGGTTGAGCTACATACCTAATGACTGATCCATGCTTGCCACCTGTCGGGATGGGTCAACTCAAAGCTGCCGTGGCTCTTTCTTCAACAAACAATAATTAATGCTTATATGTTGTCTGGACTTTAAAAGAGACCAGATCATTATCTGAGTTAATGAGTTTGTTTTGGTATTTCTTCTCAAAGGTTCTCATTTTGGAAATGCCAATGCCATCTAATGTTCAAAATCTAAATTGTCTTTAAAAGTTCTTCAAGAGATCTTTTGCAGAAATTCAAACCGGTCTCTGATTCCAAGACTCATTGCCAATAAGTGCAACTGCTTTTGATCCTAGGTTTAATCCCCAGGTTGAGCAGTGTTATTGGGTATTTCTATCAATGTTTTAGTAGCAGTTTGCAATTTTGATTTGTGCCTGGTTAATGGCAATAGGCTTGCTATTATTATTGCTATAGCTATTCATCAACATCATCATCAGCATATATCAATTCATTGCTGGACATAGGCTGCCTATTACATGGGATATAAACATACTGGAGAACTGTGGGTGTATATTACATAATATAAACATATTATTTATTATTTTCGAGTTCCTTGAATGCCTCTTTCCACTTGGGGCAAGTGTCCCTCCCCCCTAGATCCCGGCCTGGGTATGTTAATTATGTTATTGTATGTCAAGTTAATGTTTCATTGATAGCTATCTCACTTGGACGGCGAATCTAAGGACTGTTGTGTGTGCGCGACGTGCGTGGTGCGTTTGCGCGACGCGTGCGCGTTCAGACAACAAGTGCTGCAGTGTGAGGAAGCCTTTCTCAGTACCAGGCTGCATCCTAAAGAAGGTATTCTAATTGCCAACTCATTTGCTAAAAACAGAGTGATTTTTTTAAGTGAGTGTCATGGAACAGTGTTTTGCGTTATACTTTGAAAAGGTAATATACCCATTAAATGACTAAATTAGAAAATTGACTTTTCATTCTGCAACCGTACAATAAAAAAAAGATAATAAAATCCAGACACTATAAGATGAATAATCCATTCCAGATGGTATTGGCAAGGTGGAAGTGATGGTGAAAGCAGAACCGATGTGTGATGAGGACTCGGACGGAGGAGACGAGCGTGATGATGTCGACGACACTGACATTACAGGTAATACTGAAAGAAGAGGATGTGGGGGGGGGAGTCTAAAATGATGCCACTTTTAATGATATACCCATAAATTACGTAACGTCTTTTTTATCCGTGATAGAGCGGAAGCGGCAGTAGCTTAATAGCGAGGGCGCGATCATGTGTGTTGCCTGTCCGAAACCTACCCATTGCACTACCAATGTGAACCCACTCGTAACACAAGCATTTAGCTTAGCACGAGGGGTTAACAGGAATACTAGTAATGGGTGACCCACATTGCTAGTAAGCTCTAAAAATAATATAATAAAATAGAAGAATATGTCGACGCTTCGAGAGAATGGATGAAAGGCTATTATCGAAAGGAATTAAAAAAGTTAATGTCAGTGGAACCAGGATAGAAAGACATACACCAACCTTATCAGTACTCGCAACCGGCGCTTGTGCATGACAAAATATATGACTGCCTCATTAGTCTAGTGGTCCTAAGTGAGAATGCTACACAACTTTGCTATGCAAAGTGTTATTGGGTTTTTCTATGAAATTCTCAGTAGCAGCTCGGAGTCTGAATTTGTGCCCGGTTAATGGCAATAGGCTCGCCCCCTATAACATGGGACCTAAACATACCGACTAACTGTGGGTGTACATTAAGTACACCTCTGCCTAACTCTTCGGGGAATACAGGCGTGATGGTATGTTATGTAATGTAAATCTTACTAGGTACCTACCATTTATTACTCTCATAATAATTTCATGCTTAATGATATTTCGTCTAATTCAATAATACCTATGTAAAGAGCATCCACGGTCACGGGTAGACTAAGTTGTTGGACGTCTTAATGTTACAATTACTAACTGCCTTAACCTTACATTTTTGTTAATTCCAATCTTTTCTTTTTCATCTATCCTTTATTTTACCCCTTGTAAATGAAAAAAGCCTACGAGCGGCAAATGCGTAAATCCGTCTCTGATTATTTCAGAAGAGATCGACACTAAACCAGACGATGTCAAAGATGTGAAGTCTGAAGCGCCCGTGTCGGGCAGGACGCGCGCCAAACGGGGGAAGTGCGAAAGAACGATCAAACGCGAGATTACTATCAAGATTAAGAAGTTACGAGCTAAACTTGACGATATGCTGGACAAGCCGGGTACGTTTAAAACACTGTAGGTAATTCGTAAGTTTTTAGGGTCCGCTACCTCAAAAGGGAGAAAACGGAACCCTTATTTATAGGACCACTTTGTTGCCCGTCCGTCTGTCTGTCAAGACCCTTTATCTCAGGAACGAGTGTAGGTATCGAGTCGAAATTAAAACAATATACTCAGGTCTACAGTCCCTTAAAGCTGTGAAAAAATCAAACTTCTAAGTTCACGTAAGAAAATACCGCCGTTTATGCCGCAGAAAACGTATATTTCATCACTCTCGAGGGAATCAAAATTTATAGGGTATTTTCCGTCGACATAGAACTATGAAATTTGGATTATACTACAAGTATAGGGAAAAATCAGAAATCAAAATCAAAATCAAAGTCGCTGTCGCTGTCTGTCCGTCCCTATGTATGCTTAAATCTTTAAAACTACGCAACGGATTTTGAAGCGGTTTTTTTAAATAGATAGAGTGATTCAAGAAGAATGTTTTAAGCTATTTAATATAACGCTACGCCTCTTAGGAACCGAGCAGCGCGGATGAAACCGCTGCCGGGTCGCTAGTTAAATGATAAAAACCTACAAATGTGTACGGAACCCTCGGTGTGCGAGTCCGACTCTCATTTATTTTTATTGATTGCATTGAAATTTGCCATCACATTCTGAAATACAATAAAAAAGTATAAAATCTCAAAATTACAGATAGATTGAAATCTTCGAATTATTAAAATGAATATTCCATCTTTTCCAGTAGAAGTACCAGTGAAGAAAGAAACACAGAAAATAAAAAAGAAACAAGAATTAGACCATGATTTCATGGTGTACACAAACGCTTTAACAATAGTTAATAATTCCTACGTGTGCCCTTTCCAAAACAGAATAAGTATATACTACTGCTTTTACTGTCGCGACCAATTCACGAACCCAAACGAATTAAGGGAACATACCCTAACCCACGACCCCGTAGAACTATTCCAGAGCACGATGGAAAACCGTAAAATACCGAAAATAGACATCACTAGAATCGATTGTCGATTGTGCAACGAGAAAATCGATGACCTTGAAATTTTCAAAAAGCACATCTCTAGTGTCCACGGTAAGATGTTGTATCCTGTCACTAATGAGTTTTTGAAATTTAGGTTGTCTATGGATAATTTAGTTTGTACCGAATGTAATAGCACATTTCCTTATTTTGATGTACTAAAAAAGCACATGATTGATCATTTCGGGACTTATATTTGCGATGTCTGCGGGGCTTGCTTCCTAGAGCGAAATTCTCTCCGAACACACATAAAATCTCACACGAAAGTCGAAGAGAGTTTCCCGTGCGAAATATGCGGGAAAAACTTGAAATCCAAGTACAGTAGGTACCTCCACGTGGCCACAGTTCACGAGAAAAAACCAACAGTTAATTGCTATAAATGTGAGGCGAGTTTCTTGTCTTACGCTCTCAGGAATCGACATTTGATTGAAGTCCACGGAGATAAGAGGACGTTTGCTTGTAAATTGTGCGATAAGGTTTATAATCGACGGAAAACTTTGATGGAACACAACAGAAGAAACCATTTAAAAGTCTACAGACATCAATGTGATTT
This sequence comes from Acronicta aceris, assembly GCA_910591435.1. Lineage (NCBI taxonomy): Eukaryota > Metazoa > Arthropoda > Insecta > Lepidoptera > Noctuidae > Acronicta > Acronicta aceris. Next base: position 2,714,004 of record OU342786.1, on the reverse strand, counting down.
ATGCGACCAACGATTCTACCTACCTTCTAGATTGAAGGAACATTTAGCTACGCACACAGGTGAACGTAATTTCCGATGCGAATTTTGTGATAAAAGCTATCCTCGTTTACAATCTTTGCAGGAACATATTCGCTCTCATAGTAACGATAGGCGTTATAAATGTGATCTATGTAATTCTACGTTCACGCAAAATGGTAGTTTGAAAAATCATATGAAAAGTCATCACCAAGGGTACGAAATAAACCCTAATTATAGTTAAATGTATTATTTATTGTGAATTTTTATTTGAAATTATGGCAGTATTAAAATGTGTATTAATTAATTTATATGCGTTTGTTTGATTTTATAACCGTCTGAAAAACCCAATTTTGTTATAAATTTTGCTTGCTTTAGTCTAGTGGTCCCAAGCGCGACTGCTACGCTAGAGGTCTTAAGTTCAATCCCCAGGTCGAGCAAAGTGTTATTGGGTTTTTCTATTAATTTCTCAGTAGCAGCTCGGAGTCTGGATTTGTGCCTGGTTACAATAGACTCGCCCCTTATTACATGGGACCTAAATATATCTGTGGGTGTACATTAGTACACCTCTGCTTAACCCTTCGGAGAATACAGGCGTGATGGTATGTTATAAAAAAAATTACTCGTCCTGGGAATTGAACCGAGAACCTCGATTTACATTCATACCAGTAATACAGTACCTACATACCAAAATCAAAATTGATTCAGCTGTTTAGGTTATGTTAGTGAGTTTGGTACGTGAAGACAGCAAACAAATTGACATGCAGAGTTAATTTCGCATTTTTAGTATCACTATGGATTTATAAAAATATATTAATCAATGCCAATATTTTAAATGTGAATGTTTGTTGTGTAAATGTGAAATTATCACTACATTACATAGTATAAAACAAAGTCGCTGTCGCTCCCTGTCCGTCCCTATGTATGATTAAATCTTTAAAACTACGCAACGGATTTTGAAGCGGTTTTTTTTAATAGAGTGATTCAAGAGGAAGGTTTTAAGCTATTTAACATTACGCTACGACTCTTAGGAATGGGGCAACGTCATGTATAAACGGCAAAACAGATGTCGATACAATTTGGCAAGGAAATATAGATTGCACCCAGAGAAGGCTAGTTCTTACCTTGTATCTAGGAAAATAAGTCCTCTCTTCTAATATTGCTGTACCCTACAGGGTCCATAATGGTTCTTATTTATATGACACCACCTCATTGTAGGTACATTATGGTATGTCAATAAAGAATTTGAATATGAATAGTTAAAAGGTAAGATGACATCGTACGACATCGAACTAACTGTAAAGTTCTCAGAGGAAACGTAAAGTTAGTCGTGTCGGTTGAGAAGCAAGGTAACTTGCTTTTCAATAGATGTCGCTAACGTCACCTTATGACGTAAATTCAGAATGTGAAGGCAAATTTTGATCTAGCGGGTGGGACGCGCGGTGGCTGAGGTCAGAGCGTCTGGTGTAGGTGTTTCTAACGAGAAGACGCAGGTTCAAATCTTGCCCGCGATTGAGGCATTGTATACAAAAAAATCAAGATAACTTAAAAAGTCCTTTCGACACACAAGTGAAATCACAGGAAACAGTGATTAATTAATTTAATCTACACTTTTACCTATAGGTACATAGGTAATCAAAATTGCTGAATGGACATTAGAAAGAAAGAAAGAATATTCAGCTGCACAAGTGAGACATTTTTTTATGGTTTAAGTTGGCAAAAGAGCTGACGAGCCACCTGGTGGTAAGTAGTCATCGTCGCCCGTCTGCGTCGTCCGTTCTGCAGCTCTGACAGTGTGCAGTCCGTAGAGGCTTTTAAGGGTCCGGCGGAGCTTGAATTGCCACAACGTAATACCGAAATAAATCGTAATTTAGACAATATTCTATCAAATTATTATTAACGTTAATCTAGGTTTCTAAGGTACTATTTCGTCTACTACTACTTCACTGGAAATAAAAGACCGAAAAATCGTTCCAGACTTGGTAATGCTATCAAAAATTGCATTCGCTTACATTTATTTCCAATGAAGACGAAATAGTAACGTAGAAACCTAGCTTAACGGTATCGGAATCCGAATAATAACGTGGGAAAGCCGTGCTTCGGCACGAATGGTCTGGCTCGACCAGAGTGATACCACGGCCTCACAGAAAACCGGCGTTAAACAACGCTTACGTTGTGTTTTGTTGAGTGAGTGAGGTTACCGGAGGCCCAATCCCCTTTTAAGGTCGCCAACGCACTTGTGACTCCTCTGGTGTTGCGGGTGTCCATGGCCATGGGCGGCGGTAATCGCTTACCATCAGGCGATCCATGTGCTCGTTTGCCCTTCTATCCTATAAAAAAAAGGTCAGGTGTTGTGGGATAAGGAGAGATCGTGGAGAAATGATAACTCGCTTCCGTAACCTCAGCAAAAAGTGGTGAGGCGAAATAACCAGTTTTAGTCGGTAGGTCACCCTGGCGTCCAACACGATCCGTCGCCTTCCCGGGGGGTGGCGGAAGTCCACGAGGATTTCCACACGCTGCGCTACGCTGGACGCCAAAGATTTTTTCTCTGCGTTTGTTTACGATAAAGTATCTACACATTTTATATTTACTCGTTTTCAGCACCGTGAAGAATATTTTCTAGGAATCATATAGGATTTCCAAACGAGATAAAAATGGAAAATAAAACTCAAGTTTTAAACTAATTTATTTATATTTTATATTATTTAATATTAAGTTTATAACAGATCTGTATTTAATTAAAAGAATTGCAGCGCCACCTACCGGGTCCAATTGTGAATCTAAACCATTCCCAGATCCCCTTGAACACACACAAAAAATTTCATCAAAATCGGTCCAGTCGTTTGAGAGAAGTTCAGTCACATACACACTCACAGAAGAATTATATATATAAAGATATACTTACTAGCTTCTGCCCGCTACTTTGTCCGCGCGGACATCAGAATTGGGTCCGACCTGGATAAAAAGTAGCCTATGTGTTATTCCAGTCTATAATCTATCTGTGTGCCAAATTTTATCCAGATCCGTTCAGCCGTTCTGGCGTGAAAGAGTAACAAACATCCATACTCACAAACTTTCACGTTTTTATTATTAGTAAGGATAATATTGTTGAATTAACACAACGCCTTTATTCCCCAAAGGAATTTTATCTATACCCAAAATCGGGCTGGGACCGCACCTGGATCGTGAATCCTACCCCTGTCCGACATAACCCTATCAATACCCATCAACTTCAGCCACAGGATGTTTACTTTTCATATGATTTTTATAATTCGTTATTTGAGTATAAGACGACGGACAAAGGGTACATTTATATTTTTTTTCCGAGCCGTGCGATTGCAAATGCACCTTTAATGCTTTAGACCGAGGGTAGTTTTTGCCGCAGAACTCGCACCGGAAATTCCTTTCGCCTGTGTGGGAGGTCATATGGTCCCTCAAAGCGGAGGGTAGATAGAACTTTTTATCGCAAAGGCTGCATTCATGTCTTAATAATTGGAGGTGTGTTCTTTGATTATGTTCTCTGAGAGATTTTCGACTATCGAAGATCTTATCACATCCCTCACAGGGATACATTCGTTTCTCGCCGTGAACATTGATTTTGTGTCGATATCTCATATGGTAAGATATGAATACTTCCTCGCATTTACTGCAGGGGTAAGCAGGTTCGTTCTTGTGTATTCTGGAGACATGAAAATTCCTGCTGTTTTTAGAGCGAAATGTCTTGTCGCATTCATCGCAAGGAAACAACTTTACGTCTGTATTTTTGCTGTGGGATTTTTTATGGAATATTAAATGGCGTTCCTCGAAATAATGAGCGCCGCAAACATCACAAATAAATGTCCCAAAATGTTCCGCCATATGTTTTTTTAACGCGTGAAAAAATCCCACATTTTTCCCACATTCAACACAAGTCAACGTCCCAAGTTTCAATTTGAACTTCATGAATTCATTCGTCACGTCTTTGTAGAGCGATTTCCCGTGGACGGTAGTGATGTGCTCTTTGAAAGTGTCGATGTTATCGATTTTCTCGTCGCATAATCGACAATCGATTCTTTCTATATCGATTTGTATTAGTTTTTTGGTGTCTACTACGTCTTTGTAAGTCTTGGGGTCGTGTGTAAGGGTATGTTCACGTAGTTGGATGGGGTCCAAGAACATTTCTCGGCAGTATATGCAATAATAATCACTAAAAACTGTTATGAACGGACAAACATATGAGTTCTCCACTATTTTCTCTGTGTTTCTTATAACGTGAAGATCTTTGTCGATGGTTACTGGTCGTCTCTGAAGAGGCGACGTTGTGCGTTGAGGTTCTGCAAATAAAAGGAGATATTTTAAATTAGTAGAAATAACTGATCACATTTCATTTTTTTAACACCCATATATTTGGTAGCCTAATGGCCAAGGCGTCGGACTTGCGATCATTTAGTTGCCGTTTCGAAACCCACCCATTGCACTACCGACGTGAACCCACTCGTAACACAAGCATTTAGCACGAGGGGTTAACAAGAGTACTAGTAATGGGTGACCCACATCGCTATTAAGCTTTTTTAAAAATAATATATATTATAATTTTATTTGAAACTGGATCGAAAAATAGGATACCCGTATTTTAATTTTTCCCGATATTCAATCATTTTCATATCTATTTTCGACTTTGAAGTTATGTATTGATATTAATATATAAACATAACATACCATCACGCCAGTATTCCCACGGATCCCCAGTTCCTACAGTGTTATTGGGTTTTTCTATGAAATTCTCAGTAGGAGCTCGGAGTTTGGCAATAGGCTCGCTTACATGGGAACTAAACATATCGGCGAACTGTGAGTGTACATTAATACGCCTCTGCCTAACCCTTCGGGGAGTTCTGGCGTGATGGTATGTCTCCCCGACCCCTCGATGTCTACGGCCAGGTTATAAATACTCACCAGTATGGTGTTTATTGAGTTTCTTCTTCATATTGTTTAGTTTGTCCAACATTTCGGTCTTGGCGCCATCGCCGGTGGCGCCCCCTGGCCGCCGCCGCCGCCGCGGCAACGCCTCTCCAGACACTTCCTGTTGATCTTCTATTTTAACTTGTATAGACACTGGAATAGACAAGAGGTTTAAAGAATATTCATTCTTAAAAAAACATTACTTATCTATTTGTGATTTTTTTGCATTTTCCATGCTAAAATTATAAAGTTATTTTAGTGAAGGAAAAAATTCAATCGCGGGCAGGATTCGAACCTGCGTCTTCTGGTTAGGCAAAAAAATCACAAAAAGAAAGTTCAAATGTAAGGTGGCATCGTACGATATCGAACTAACTGACTTACTTTATCACGTCGATTGAGAAGCAAAGTAACTTGCTTTCAATAGATGTCGCCAACGTCACCTTATGATGTAAATTCAGAATGTGAAGGCAAATTTCGATCTAGCGGGTGGGACGCGCGGTGGCTTAGCGGTCAGAGCGTCTGGTGTATCTAACCAGAAGACGCAGGTTCGAATCCTGCCCGCGATTTAATTTTTCCTTCACTAAAATAACATCAGTTATGTTATGTTTAATTATGTTTTGTTAGGTTAATGGCAATAGGCTCGGTATTATATGGAATCTAAACATACCGGCGAACTGTCTAACCCTTGGGGAATACAGGCGTGATGGTATGTTTCGAAGAAGTAGAAATAGTAACACGGGAAACAAATCTTAAAACTTACTTGTTGTCTTGACCTCCCCGTCCGGGACAGGATCACCCGGGGCTTCTTCCACAGGCTCCATCGGGTGGTCATCATCATCATGACCAGGACTGTCAGCTGCCAGCGGCTCCGGGATTCCTAGCTCTTGTTTAACTTCCACTTCCGTCTTTATAGCATCGTCATCTAGATTGCAATATCCATAATGATATGATAAGAGAGGTAGGGCATAGTGGACTCGAATAATTCCACTCACTTTTGGACCTGTCCGCCTGGGGAAGTACCTCAGTCTTTTTTTTTTGCTGATGCGTTGCCGACCCTTAGGAGCTCTTACGGACTACAGACTGCTAGAGCCGCTGCAATCGAAGGGAGCTTTGCAAAAAATCGTAGCCAAATAACATAGTTCTGTGCTATGTTGTGTTCCTAACGGTGAGCAAGGTCGCCAGAGCTCTGCGAGGAAGCGTTGTGTTGGCAGATAGGATGAGCATCACGCTATTGTCTCCTATGCTGCCAGCCTAACTATTCCTCCTTGATTTAAAGGATCGGCAACGCGCGAATGATGCCACTGGTGGTGCAAGCGTCCATAGGCTACGGTAACCGCTTACCATCAGCCGGCTGAATGCTTGTTTGCCACCTTAGTGGTACAAAAAAAAACATACTAATATTATATGAAACGATCGACCCGCCATTAAATTTTACATGGTGATAGATTCTAGTTTGTAATTTCACATTGGCTACTTTTTATCCAGGTCAATTCTGAAGCAGACGAAGTCGCGGACAAAAGTTAGAAGTACATGATTTCAGAAAAGTCAGAAATATGTTATGTCAATATGTGCATTGGATTCAAACTCACGATCTTTTTCTTTTTTTTTTCTTTTTTAAATTAAACGTTGCCCCACCCTGTATCGTGGGTGCGTTTACAAACACAAATTCTCACATACACAAACGCCCAGACCCGGAACAACTACCTGTAGATCAAACAAATATTTGCTCCGTGTGGGGATGGAACCCACAACACGTGACGCAGAAGCCGATCGCTCAGCCGCTACGCCAAACGTGTCGTCAAAGACTTGGCTTGGCTTGGTAATCCAATGTTCATATAAACAACCTGTAACAGGATAAGCGCAATACCTGAAAGTGGTTTTTTCAGAATCGACTACTGAATCGATTACAGTGGTTTTTAATATGAGTTAAGGGGCCGGCGGAGCTTGAATTGCCGACAAAAACGTAATAACGAAATACGAGTATATCGTAATTCAGACAATATTCTATCAAATTATGTTATTATTCGGATTTTGACACCGTTAATCTAGGTTCCTACGATAGTATTTCGTCTACTACTACTTCACTGGAAATAAAAGACCGGAAATTCGTTCCAAACTTGGTAAAGTTATCAAAAATTGCATTCGCTTACATTTCTTTCCAGTTAAGTATTTTGGACGAAATGGTCAAGTAGGAACCTAGCATAACGGTATCGAAATCAGAATAATAACATAATTTAATTAAATTGTGTTTAAATTACGATTTATTTCGGAATTACGTTTGTAAGAGAAATTCGATCCGCCGGACTCTTAATTTTTTCAAAGAAAAGAGAATTTCAATACCTGAAATATGGTCCCCTGATCCATCAGTGGGTCGAAGTATGGAAAACTGAAACCTATTTGCACAAATTGTTATTGTGTGCGTGTGCGCATCGATATCGTAGTCGTTGTGAGGACGACTGTAATACAGCCACAAGTTTTGCGTTTGGCTGATATAACTCACTTCTTGAAAAAAATATGCTTACATGTCTCAAAATGATTTTAGGGTTTCGTTATAATAATTATGACTCGATATTCTAATCGACCTGTTTGAGGTTTTGCGCTTGGATCCGACTTGGATAAAAAGTAGCCTATGTGTTATTCCAGACTATAATCAATCTCTGTGCCAAAATTTATCTAAATCCGTTCTGCCGTTCTGGTGTGAAAGAGTAACAAATATCCATGCATACAATCTATATTAATATTATAAAGAGGAAAGATTTGTATGTAAGTATGTTTGTAACGAATTGGCTCAAAAAATTCACCAACCGATTTCAAAAATTCTTTTGCCTATCTTTTTGTGATTTTTTTTGCATTTTCCATGCTAAGATTATTAAGTTATTTAATAGTAAAGGAAAAAAATCACAAACGTCACCTTATGACGTAAATTCAGAATGTGAAGGCAAAATTTCAATCATGCGGGTAGGGTTCGCGGTGGCTTAGAGGTCAGAGCGTCTGGTATATCAAACCAGAAGACGCAGGTTCGAATCCTGCCCGCGATTGAATTTTTTCCTTTACTATTAAATAATTCTTTTGCCTTTAGAAAGCTACATTATCACTGAGTAACATAGGCTATATAACACCACGCTACGCCTCTGAGGAACGGAGCAGCGCGGGTGAAACCGCGAGCGGGTCGCTAGTAAATAATAAACAGTCAAACTGTTTGTACAGTTTTGTGAGGCTTTGTATTAATTACTTCGTAAGACCTACCATGTACGTCTTAAAAAAAAATTGTTATTAAATCTTCCAAAAGTGGTCATGCTGGCTATAACTTCTAAATAAATGACTAAATCCACCTTACCATCGTGTATATGTAAGGCAGCGCTGAGCAGTCTCTCCTCACACTGCAGCACTTGTTGTCTGAACGCGCGCGCGTCTCTCAGCCGCACGACGCACGTCGCGCAGATCAGACGCTCCGACTCCTCACCCTCCATGTGAGATAACTGTGCAATAATTAGAGATATTATCGCATCTGGCGTGTATGTATGAGAACATGTATGAATGTGGAAGAAGCAAAAGAAGTATGCAAGAATCGTAGCAAGTGGCAGTCTATAGTTTCTGCCTACCCTGTGGGAGAAAGGCGTGAGTGTATGTATGTATGTAATTAGAGATATACACTGTACAGTCCAGCAGAAATAACTGTGTGTCCGAAGCTATCCCCTTAAAATCCTAATTTGTATAGTTATGGACATTTAAAAAAATACAAGTATGTCAGCCATTCTCTAGTATTCATGACCCAAATAATGATAATATTTTTCCCCGTGTGGGGATGGGAGAGAATACAGTTCTTCAATGCCATTAGGATAGGCATCTCGTAAGAGCCGAGAAAATATCTAACTTGCTCGGTAGTAGGACCTCTCAGGGTCTGACTGGCTGGCGACTACCCTTACGTCGGAGTCTGTCGTAAAGCACCTTGATGTGTGTTCCGAGATTTGTGCGTAACAGCCAGTTCTCTCTCGGTTACGGCGGCTCCGTCAGTCTGCAGTCCGTAGTGGCTTAGTCCTTAAAGCTTGACAACGCATCAGAAACTCCTCTGGTATTGTAGGTGTCCATGGGCGGCGATGACTACTTACCATCAGGTGGCTCGTCTGCTTGTTTGCCAACGTAATCAATAAAAAAAATCTGTCGTAATATAAACCAGGGTTGAGCAAACAATTAAAATTACAATCAATTAATCAATTGATTAAGAATTAATTGATTAAAAAATATATTAATTGAAATTTTCATTTATTAATGGCCAACACTTTTACAAATTAACCATGTATCTGTTTCCTTTTACAGACTTACAGTTAAGGAAATAATGTGTGTGTAAAAAAAGCTAGCTTCTGCCTGCGACTTCGTCTGCGTGGACTTCAGGATTGGATCCGAACTGGATAACAAGTGCCTAGCCTATGTGTTATTCCACGCTATAATCTATCTGTGTGCCAAATTTCATCCAAATCCGTTCAGCTGTTTTGGCTTGAAAGAGTAACAAACATCCATACATACTCACAAACTTTATTAGTTAGTAAGGATAAATCTTACACATCAAACTGCATAATCCTCAGGAACTATTTAAAACAAAGTTGTAAAGCTTATTCTAATCGTAATTACGTTTTTTTTTTTTAATTTAAATACTTCCCTACTACTATTTTAGTTTGTTCCCATCTCTTCTCCACAAGACCCACTTTTTCGAACCATGCAACTAATTTTGACTTCTTAAAAGAATGAATTCATTAATTGAAATAAAACATAAATTACTTCTTTTTTAAAAAGTGTGTTTTAAACCAGCGTATGGTTCGAGCTGTTATTGGTTTTTATATATAATTTAAATATTTAATTAAATTTTTCGCAAGGCCTGTTATCTCAATGGATATTATGAAGGTAGCTCTGTCTGCATGTTAAGCTTTCACTAAAATAATCTTAATTTTAATGGAATTTGGCATAGGGATATATTGGATCTTAGAGAAGCATGTTGGTTATTTTTTGTCTCAAGACATGATTTGAGATGCAAGTGAAACCAAGAGCAACAGGAAGTTTACAAGTCTCAATTGCACAGTAATTTCACTGGTTACTTACTTACATTACTGTTCTCATCGCAACATAGTAATGTTACTGTTTAGCGGCAGAATATTTCGCAATTTGGTGTTCCTGCGAACTCTGCAGAGTTCTACCACCATATAAATCTAGCAGATAAGGTACTGACCACTAATCCAAAACAGTCGACAAACATATCCGAATACACCTCTCGTTGGCCCAACCATTCATATTCCACGTTCAATATTCGGCACTTCTTGACTGCACCACAGCATCTACATATGCCAGGGTCCACGATCGGACCCTTACGACTATTGGCGCTCATTTTATATTGATAATCACATAGAAATATTAGTATTTTTAAATGTTTCGATCAATTTTTAGAACAACAATCCCATCGATTTGCTATTTGACATTGACAGCTAAAGATAAACACTTTTATAATTTGACATACAAAATGACAGAAAATGTTACAGATTAATTAACTAATTATCATCAATTTAGTTATATTTAGCTAGTTTTATTTAAGTTAGTTTAATATTTTATTTAGAGATTATTTTAATTACTTATTAATTTATATTTCTTTTAACTGGTAATAATAGTAATAATAAATATGTGAATTAATTATCATCATAAATTATAATTATGATTAATAAAAGTAATGAGCGCCATCTAGTGTGGAATAGCAAATTAATTTTTTTAGGGAGGTCTGTAGCTCGTCGGATATTCTCACAATTATTTAGATGAGCAGTTGAAGCAGTGTCCGAATTAAAACAAATTCACACAAGATGTTCTAAATTTCTTACCTACAAAGAAATATTATTATAGTTAAAGAGTAATACGGTCGTTGTAAATGTTACGAATCCCATGGCCGCCGGCTGTAACTTTAGGGCGAGTTTTCTTTTGTAGTACTTACTCTTTGGGGCGAGTGAAGGTGAGGTTTTTAGTCGGTACGAGTCCGTTAAACAGTACACCCGAAATAACAACGCGCGTCTGAACTTAGCTGTTACGATTGGCCGCACAGCTCAAATCACTACATAGTTTATAACTCGACTATAAGTCGCTGTAGCTGTCTGTCCGTCCCTATGTTTGAAGCGGTTTTTTTTAATAGATGAGAGTGATTCAGGAGGAAGGTTTCTATGCTATTTAACATTACGCTATCGCTCTTAGGAATGAAACAACGCGGGTGAAACTGCGGGCGGGCCGCTAGTACCTAACTTATATCTATAAGTGTGCTACCTCTCCAGGCGGTAGAAAATCTATAAGAGTTTGCTGTACTTACTACAAAATAAGACTTTAGGTACATATAGTCCATCACACTAGCCTAGTGCGAGTTGACTGACTTTCTCACGATGTTTTCCTTAACCATTTGAGTGATAATTAGATAACATAACACATTATTGCGAAAACTTAGAGGTTTGCCTTGGATTCAAATGCGAGATCCATGATGTTCGATGTTATTGTGTTATGTAAAATTTATGATTTAAAAAGAAACTCGAATCATATTTTCCTACAGTAAAACGTAGGTCCATTTATTCAATTAAATACACAATAACATTAACGTAAGCTTAATTCTACAAGAGATCAATGAAATCAGTCTCACATTAACATGTAAAGCGAAATAATACTGAAATAGGTTGACTGGTGGGGACGTGAGGGGTTGCTTTGTTCCTTTCCCGCAAAACGATGGTTAGTAAACGTCGTCTTGACGTCACGCGCTATAGTAGTACGCTCTCCATCTTATGGCCGTAGAAGGCCTTGTTCTGTCTACTATAAAATTAAAATGCATATTATCGCTATCTTTGCTTAATGCATTTTATTAGTGAACGTAAAAAAACAATTGATTAATGGCACCCAAATGGGACATCATTTTTTACAATTCCAACATTGCTTATTCCTATCTAAACAGCCATAAGCTATCGCAGTGCCTCTCTTTAAAGCGTGTGTGACATCAACCGACATGAGATCTAACAGGAGTTAACGGAACCGAGCCTTTTTAGGTCATTTATCGAGCTTAAGATTTGATTGATCACATTATGATTTTAAGCATACCTAACATTCCATTATAAGTTAACCTCTAAGTACCTATGCAAAAAGGTTAAACCTTTTGAGGTCAGTTTATTCCGGATGTTGTGTAGCTACACAACAACATTTTGTGATTCATAAAAAATAGCTATTTTAGCCCCCGCGTCCACATTCCGTTTCCAAAACCAACTCAATAATTAACGCATTGTCTGTGCCATTTCTCAAAACAGTCTCCTCCTAGCATAAATCAGGCAAGGATTAGCCATCAGGAATCATTGGCGTTCACACGCGCCGTTGAGAAAATCTCTCAGACATGCAAATTCCCTCACAATATTTCCCTTCACCGTCATTTTTTTTTTATACCACTAAGTTGGCAAACAAGCATACGGCCCGCCTGATGGTAAGCGGTTACGTATGTATGTTATTTGGCTACGATTTTCATAGCGAGTGATAGATAATTGATAAGATTTCGAGACCTATGAAGCAACTCTTAACGATCTTAACACATAAGCTATCACTGCAATCAGTGAACAGAATAATCAAAATAACTCCTCGGATGCCATTCTTTAACGTGTCTATTGAAGTCATTCCTGTTAGGAAAACCGTTACCACATTCAGAGCAATTGAATTTTATATACTGTTCTTCTTGACTGTGGGTTTTCGTGTGCTGTTTCAAGCTTTTCTGATGCCTGTAGGCCTTTTGGCATATTGTGCAAATAAAATTCCGCTCTCCCGTATGAGAAATCATATGCTTTTTCAAAGTTGTAATGCAGCTAAAACTCTTTTTACAAATTTCGCATTGAGTTTTCTCGGAATGATTCTTATTTGTGTGCATTGTCAACGCTCGGCGACTCGGGAACACGGATTTACAGACTTCACAGTCAAAGGTGAAAGTAATGCCGTGTATTTCTTTTAGATGCTTCAATTTTCGGAAGTGTTCCGCGAATCGTTCAGGGCAGTGGGGACATCGAAGCAGCCGCATCTTCGTAGTCCCCTCATGAGCTTTTTCGATATGATATTTAAGGTTAGAATTCGTTGTGTATACTTTGTTACATCTGTTGCAAGGATAGCCTCCTGGGAGATGGATTTCTTTGTGCTGTATCAAGCGCTGATGAGTCATGAACCCAGCTCCACAAGTCTCACAAACTGCATTACTAAAATGAACATTCAAGTGTCGATTTAACAAGATAAACGTTTGGAAAATTTTACTGCAAATATGGCATGCAAACTGGCCATTTTTGGGGGATAAATCGTAAGCTACCAAGCCATTTCCCGATTCTGTGAACACCTTGCTATGTTCAGCACTCAAGTGCTGCCTGACATCATCGAGATCTTTGAAGTTTCTGGAGCAAATTCTGCATTTTAACTCCGATATGTCAACTTTGACAGTTCTTCTACCTTTTTGGAGGTGCTGTTTTAAAATCATGGCGTGTTCTGGAATTTCATGCGTCAGTGTATGTTGTAGAACTGTTTGTATCTCCGAATACTGTTCTCTACAGAAAAAGCATTTGTAATAGTATCTGCAGTATACGAAAGGTGTTGCTGTGGTGTTTTCTATTAGGATGGAGGCGTTCTGGCGTTCTGAGAGCGTGAGTTCCCATATACTGGTTAACGGTCCTTGCCGACGTTTTCCCTCTGTTCCTGAGAATATAAAATGTGAATGTTTTAATGTTTTTATCTTGATCCAAAATTGGTTGTGATTTTGTGATGGTGGTTAAAGGAATTTCATCGGTTATTATGGTAACATAAACGGGTCGTGGTTTAAATTTCCGTATGAATCAAAATGTTCAAGTTTCTACGCTCGGTAGTTATTGTGGGTCTTGATATTTGTATGGGTATGAGTATTCGTAGTTATCTATCACGATATGGTTTTAAATCACTAGCGCAGAGCAGTTTTTAAAGAGCTGTTTATTATAAAAAAAACAAACCTTATTTTTTAAAGAATATATATTTTTTAATTTCCACGCATAATAATACTGAGATATTTGATATTTGATCCGCTGGAACATTGAAGATAGAGGTAAGATAAGTTATCTAATTTCTACGCACACAACTTCAATTAAAAATTTGAAGCACAAGTTAAAGTTATAATTAGAAAGATATTGTTTAAAAACAGGCCAAGCGCGGTGAGCTAACGATTTGTGTAAATTGACGTCTTTGAGTGTGGCTGTTTTTAACTGTCCCAAGCACGTATTTAAATAGAGGAATGACAATACTTACGAATCAAATACGAAATAAATAATAAACTGCGTCTAAATCGGTCAAATCGTTGTGGAGATAAGTAGTAACATTTTTATGATGGCACAAACAAACAAAAAAAAAATAAGTCTCCGTTCGGTCGTGGGTAAAAAAATAGTTGAAAACAAAAAAATCATATTTTTTAAAATTATACAATATAATGTTGGTAGGTACATAAATACTTCATAGTTTGCGCTTCATAATTATTTTTATGGTAACTGAATATAATTATCACTGTTAAAAAATCATTCTACCTAACAGCTCGCACTAAGGCGGTTGTTGCTACAAAGCAACTATGTACGGTCTAAGAAGTAAAATGTATATAAAATAGACTAGATCTGCCGACTCGAAGTTTATGTAGGTAAGCAGGATTTCAATGTCGTCTTGAAGTACCTATAAAACAAGTTGCCATGGCCAGATAACCGGATTTTTACCTAGTACCTAATGCATCTTTTTTAAAATGAAAAATAATTATTTCACATTCCGAATTTTTCATACGAACGTAATACCAAAATGAATCGTAATTTTTTTTTATGGGATAGGGGGTAAACGAGCAGACGGTTCGCCTGATGGTAAGCGATTACCGCCGCCCATGGACACCCGCAACACCAGAGGAGTCACAAGTGCGTTGCTGGCCTTTTTAAAAGGGGGTTAGGCCTCCGGTAACCTCACTCACTCGGCGAAACACAACGTATGCGTTGTTTGATGCCGGTTTTCTGTGAGGCCGTGGTATCACTCCGGTCGAGCCGGCCCATTAAATTCAATTACAATTTAATCACACTGTTATTATTCGGATTCAGAAACTGTTAATCTAAGTTCCTGGTCTATTTCGTCTAAAATACTTCAATGGAAATAAATGTAAGCGAATTTAATTCTTGATAACTTTACCACGTTTGGAAAAAAATCCGGCCGTTTATTACCAGTGAAGTAGACGAATTGGTACGGTAGGAACTTACATTAACGGTATCCAAATCCGAATAGGGACTCAATTTGATAAAATTGATTGCGATTGATTACGATTTATTTTGGTATTACGTTTTTGTGGTCAATTCAAGGTCCACCGGACTCTTAAGTGCCAAAGTGCGAGATTCGTCTTGCAGCTTATCATAAATGTTGCCTAAAGTATAAAGTAAAGGTGCGCCACCCCACTTTACATTTAAAAAGTCATTGTTAAACCTTATATCGGCGACCATGGTGAAAAAGGACTCGGCGAGGACGGATCCTATTTATAAAGTAATCTACACTTCAATTCATGAGATCACTTCCAAAATTCTTAACTATAGTCTTGAATTGCCATTGTGGATGCCACTGTTTCATATGTTTATTATAATCATTCCTATTATGGAACCCGTTCCCGCATTCAGAGCAAGAAAACTTCCAAACAGGGCCATGGACTCTCATATGCTGTTTTAACGTCCTCTCATGCATGTAAGCCTTTTGACAGATCGTACAAAAGAAGTTCCTCTCCCCAGTGTGTCCCCTCATATGCATTTTCAATAAAGACCGAGTCCCAAAACATTTTCCGCACACTTTACATTGGATCTTTTGCGTATGTAGCTTCGTGGTATGTTCCGTCAAAGCTCTTCGAGTTGGTAAATTCGCTTTGCAAGTACTGCATTCAAAAGTAAACATGATACCATGGACCTCTTTCAAATGGGTCATCTTTCTGTAATGTTCTGCGAATCTTTCTAAACAGTGTGGACATTTTAGGGGCTTTGTTTTCTTTGTGTTTGATACTTCGTGCTTTTTCAACATGTGGTAGCGTAACTTCAATTTAGTTGGGAATATTTCTTGGCATTTATCGCATTTGTGGACTCCCGTTTGGTGGACTATTCTGTGATTGACTAGGCGTTGGTGCGACATGAATCCAAGTCCACACGTCTCGCAAACTACGTTAAAATGTACATTCATGTGTCTATTCAGAAGGAAGAAAGAGTTGAAAGTTTTTGAACATTTGTGGCAGGAAAGCTGCCCATTATTCGTGCTTAAATTATACGCCATAAGGCCGTTGCCCGCAGAATTGAATTCCTTTTTATGAGCCACTGTTAAATGCTTTCTCAAATCGTCTAGATCCGAATACTTTTGTTCACAAAGTCTGCACTTGAGATCAGATATATCTACTTTGATAACTCTTTTGCCTTTCCTTAAGTATTGTTTTAGTAAGAAACACCTTTCAGGAGTGACGTGGAAAGTGGTGTGTTGTAAGACCGAGTGAATTTCGGGAAAGACTTCGTTGCAATAGAAGCATTTGAAATTTGCTTGCTGGTAAAAGAAGGGCTTGATTGTAGTACATTCAAGGAACGTGGCTGCGTTTTGGCGTTCTGAGATGGTCATTTGCCAGATACTGGTCCTTGGGCCCGGCCGTTGACCTGCATTCAGTCCTGGGGAAAATAAATTTGGCCTCTTTAAAATGGCTACTGAAAACCTGCTATAAAGACTACGTGTGAACACTAAATACCAACCTAATAACACTCGCTTTTCTACAGATATTAAATCTAGGATTGAAAATATTGTGAGGGGTTCCAAAAATAGTTTTGAAATGAAATTCAATTTTGTAAAAGCGGAATTTATTTGTTTCATGTGACCATCCCGTTTTGGGGTAAAAGCATACTACAAAATATTTTAACTAAGTTTACTGGAATATTATTATTTTTTCCTAATATAGTTCATAAGTCTAATGTGCCTTTTCGTTTGCACACTGGCCCAACAGGAATTTTAACGAGAGAAATCTATACTTTCTCAAAATCGTCTACTCTTAAGAATGTAACTGCATTTACTGTTCATTTGTCTTTCCTGAATATTTTAATAATCCTAAGATACTTAATTGTTTCGGAAGACCAACATTTGCTATATCAAATTCTGAATTCACAAGACCCTATGCACACTATTAATATGAGCAACCAAATGATTATGGTCCCCGCAGTTCTGTCCACATACAGAACATAACCCCACTTCGTGACACCTCGAATGTTCTCGAAGATTCTTTCTCCTGGTAAAAGCTTTCCCGCAAACCTCACACTTGAAATTCTTTTCCCCTGAATGTATTACCATGTGTCTTGAAAGACAGTAATTTGAGAAAAATCGGGAATTACAAATAGGACACTCGTGATTTCTTTCCTGTAAATGGACAGACCTTATGTGTATTAAAAGGTGGTACTTTAAGTCGTATTCTCGACCACAAGTGTCACATCTATAAAGTCCAGTTGTTTGATTATGTATTATACGTAAATGTTTGGTCCTTTGATAATTTGAATTGAACCTTTCGGGGCATATGGGACATCTTCGTGATAACTGCTTCAAATGCACCCCTCTAGTGTGTTGCGTTCTTTTAGCTGCGTTGTTAAATACTTTATCGCATTTATCGCAAGGAAAACTGCCCGATTCGTGTATTTTAAGGTGTCTTTTTAATAAATCCAGTGAAATAAATACAGAACCGCACACTTCACAACTGTAGTTATTGAAATGTTTGCTCATATGAATGATCAGTAGTCGTAGTTTCAGATATTTCTCTCCACATACTTGGCATTCGAAATGATCCCCTCCTAATTTGAAAGGAATTATGTTATCTTGTATATTGGGTTCAATATTCTTGCCGTGGTCTTTCAAATGTGTCTTTAAGTTCTGCAAATCAGATAGCGATTGCGAACAAATTTTGCACTGCAAATAAGTAACATCCACTTTAAGATTTTTGTCTCTAATCCTATTATTTAATTCTCTCTTCATTTCTTTAATAGTGTGTTCATTAACTGAGTGATCCTTCAATTGATTTGGATCTAGAAAAGGTTTGGAGCAGATGAAACATTTATATTTATTATATTTGTGTATGAATGGGTAGACATAAGAGTTTTCAAAGATGATCAATGCATTGCGTTTCCACGTCTGATACTCGATCACCTTTCTTCGTTTCCTCCTTTGTCCACATAACACTCCTTGCACGGTTTTCACGTTAAATGTTACAGAAGTTTGAAATTCACTCGCGTCTTTCCACTCGACATTGTCTAAAGCTAACGGTTCTGTTAATATAGACATGTCCTCTAATTCAACATCGCTATTGTTACCCTTGTTAATTTTATTATTGAACGATTCCTCGTTGAATTCATTTTTAGTAAAATCTTGTTCTTCATATTCAAGTGTATCTAAAGGAATAGGATGTTTGAGAACGGTAAGTGTAATTTCTTCTCCATCTTCGTCTTTAATCGTGATAGTGGAATTTGATTTCTGGATGATTCCTAAAAGAAAAAAGATGAATTTATTTTCTTTAAAGGAATCTAGGTTTTTCGTACATAACAGTAACTTGAGACGTATTTAAAAATTTTACTAGAATGTGGACTTATCTTGAAAAGAAGGTAATATGCAGCATTAGGAATAAAGCAAGAGAAGAAAATGGAAGAATATGAAAACATTGAAACAATAAAAATTGTCTTAGTATAGAAATATGATGGTAAAGACGGAAAGGGAGATATTAATGTAAAAAAAAAAACAACTTTTATAAAATATTTGTGTATTCAAGAAACTATCTGTAGCTTAAAATACTTAGAAATACTTGGTGTTTTTTTAATGACTAACTATTTTTCAAATTGTATAAGTTATAAAAATGGTTTGAGGAGAATATTATAAAATACGTATTATTCCTTTGTCCTATTCATCATAACCCACGAACTGTCTCACTACTGGGCACTCTCAGAGTTAGAAGGAGTTAGATAGTCCACCACGCTAGCTTACTGCGAGTCTGCAGACTCACACGCCATCGAGAAAATTTCTCAGGTGTGCAGGTTTCCTCACGATGTTTTATCAGGGATATTAAATAATTAGCACTCGTTTAAATGTGCGTATTAATAATAATTAATTTGATTTTGAAAAGTCAGAGGTGCGTGCCTTAGATTGGAACCCGAGACCTTTGAGTTACCAGTCCAACGGTCATACCAGTAGGCTATCACTGCTTTGTCCTATATTATTTCTACTAGCTACTTTAATAAAGTTTTATTTTCATAAAACTTGAGGCTATACGTGGTTTACGGCGTTTAAAAAATCTATATCGTTAAATACAACATTGTAATTGTTTTACATTATAGACTACTGCGCTTGACTGCGTATTCATAGTTTATGGTACTCGTAAATACATTCACAATGATCTTGACAGGACGCGTTCAATCTCGGGTCTCCTTCGAGGAGAATATTCTAATGTCTAATGGTCCGCAGGCAGACTACAGCGTAATATAGGCCGGAGAATTGAGTGCAGTCTATTATTTCTTTCCTTTTTTAGGCCATTTTTTCTCACTGCTGGGCAAAGGTCTCCCTTTTGTCCAAACCGCTCTGTCTGTGGTTTCAGTAATCTAATCAATGTCGTAAGAGTCGAGTTTATTGCACCACTTCCATCGTGGTCTGACCCGACCACCTGGTCGATATATTCAATTTGTGGTGGCTTCTGCCCACAGTTCGACTGATACGCGGCAGAAATTGAATAATTGAATATTTTTCATTTATTTCTTCCCTTCTTCTATGTGTTAATTAGCCTTTCTTTAACCAACTATATTTACAATGATGTCTAGTTAGATAAATTCCACGATGATAAATCTTGCCCTAAATCTCGTCTGGTACGCAGCAGACGCAAGATAATTGTTTACTTGGTCTTCATTTATTCTTCTTATAAGTGTTATTTAACCACCCGTATTTATAATGATGTATACTTTAACACCACGATAATAAATCTTGCTCCTCCATTGATCATTTAATTTATATCATGCAACCGCAAATGATCCTTCAAATTCTTCCTCCTCAAGAACGCCATTCCACAGACATCACACTTATGATTCTTCTCTCCAGTGTGGATCACCATATGCCGCTTCAAAGACTCCTTGTTACAAAACCTCTGATGACATACATCGCATTGTTGGTTCCTCTCCTGAAGATGGACCGACCTAACATGGCAGACCAGGTGATACTTCAGATTGAACCCTCTGCCACAAGTTTTACACTTGTGCACTCTTGTCTCCTGATTGTGGACATCTTGCAAATGAATTGTTCGCTTATAATTGGAATTAAACTTCTCTGGACATATCGGACATCTTCTCGGACACTGCTTAAGATGTACTCCACGAATATGCAAAGTTCTTTTATATGGAGTGCTAAAAACTTTGTTGCAGCGATCGCAAGGAAAGTTGCCGGAATCGTGGACTTCCAAATGCTTTTTTAAGAGACGTAACGTCATAAATACCGAACCGCAAATCTCACAACTGTAATTGTTGAAATGTTCGCTCATATGTATGACTAAAATTCTCACTTTGATGAAATTCTGTTCGCATATAACGCATTTGTAAGCATCGTCAATAAGTTCCAGTTTGAATGGTATCATATTGTCTTGTATCTCTAAATCTAAAGGTTTGTCGTGAATTTCTTTAAGATGGCGCTTTAATTCGACAAGATTAGGAGGTTTTTCAGAACAAATCTTGCACGTAATCTCGCTTACGTCCACTTTTAAGACGTTTTCTCTACGGTTATTCACTAATCTCTTTAGAGGAGCAAATGTATGGGTTGCGTGCATGTGTATTTTCAGCTCTTTGATATCCAAAAACGGTTGGGAGCAAACGAAACATTTGAATTTGTTGCTCCCATAAATAAACGGGTAGACAGTTGAAAATTCAAATACGGCAAGAGCGTTTTGTCTTATATCTGTATTCTTCTTTAATTTTGGAGTAGCAATTTTTATAGACACGTTTTCAATTAAAGGTGACGGAGCTCTTGGTATGTAAACTGGTGAAGGACTACGGGACGATGCAAAATCTCTTCGAAATACAGAAGAGGTTTTAATACTCTTTGGTCTGATTCTACTGAAGTCCACTAATGTTCCAAGAGGTCTACATAAACTTCGGTCATAAGCGACTTGGAATAACGGGATGATTCTTCGCTTCGTTTCAGGTGTGTCGGATCCTAGAAAACAAAAAATTTTATTGTAGTAGCACTTGCGATCTTTTGCGATAGCAACTAAAGATCGAATACCTTTTCCCCACGATTATTATTGGATGTAAATAAAAATAATTGTTTAGAAAAATAGCTTAAATTTTATTTATAAAAATCACATATGTGGTGCTTCAATCATATAAACATAATGAGTATTCATAGAATACTGTCTAGGCGGAAACAGAAATGAATATTAAACAAAAAATATATTGTACATATTATAAAAGAAAAATTATATTTCATAACTGCAATATCGTAGCCAAAATGTTTTTACAAAATACGAGTCCAAAGGTTTTCATGAGACCGCGAAAAATCAAGAGTTAAACGCAGTAACTTTATCAGGTTCGACCACATTAGGGTGATGTATTTTCTTATGATGTTTCAAACTACAGTTTTGGATAAACGATCTGCCGCATATCGTACAAACGAAACGCCTATCATTCTCGTGTATTCTTAAATGTTCTTTTAACGTATACTTTCTAGCATAAGCCTTCTTGCACACGCCACACTGAAACTTTCGTTCCCCTCCATGTTTCACCATGTGATCTCTCAGCTCGGATTTGGAGTAAAATTTCCATTCGCAGACATCACACGCGTGTCGCTTCAATTTCAAATGCACGGTTCTGACATGCACACCTAATTTCCCGCTGATGGTGAATACTTTTGGGCACATAGTGCATTTAAATTCTTTCAGCTTTAAGCCATGGATGGCTGAGATGTGTTTGTTCCTTTGGAAGTAATTTCTGAACGTTTCGGGGCAATGTGGGCAACGGTGTCGTTTGACTTTCATATGCACCGTGGCGTAGTGCTCATTTTTCGCGTTGGTCGATCGAAATACTTTGTCGCAACTATCGCAAGGAAATGACCCGGTCTCGTGTGAAAACGCATGAGTCCTCAAACGTTCCGGAGTGATGAAACCAGTACCGCATTGCTCGCAAATGAAATTCTGAAAATGTACGTTCATATGCTGGTTTAAAGATTTGAACTCTGTATATTTTTCGTCACACAAAGCGCAAGGGAAATCGTTTAACGTGATTTTGAATGGCAAAACACCGTCCCCGGATTTAGGATCCAGGTTTTTCTTGTGCTTTTCTAGTAAATGCCATTTTAATGTTGAAAAATCTTTGATCAAGTCTTCGCATAGCTTGCAACTGGTATCAGTGATGTCAACTTTGACTAATTCGTACTTTTTTAGCTTCGCCAAAGCGAATTTCACTTGAGGAGTTGTTAAATAAGTGTGTTGTGTGTTATGTTGCCTCAGTTTCTCAGGATCAGAGAATTGCTGGTCGCAATAGAAACAAATGTATAGATTTTTCATCCATTTGAAGGGGCATATTCTCGTTGACTCCAGCAGAATAGATGCATGTCTTTTCCTAGCCTTTATATCGTCGGTTAACGTTTTCTTTCTTTCGGCGATTTGTGCCTTGAAGTCAGCTCTATTTTCTATTAGGCAATCTCCGTCAGGTGATAGTTGGTCACCTAAAAATGAGAAATGAGCGGTATTATCCTCTTTGAAATATGTTGCATGCCATAACGTTAGTTTACCTTGATTATATCTTCACCCTTTATACATAGAACATGCTTTAGTATTGTCATTTCCTTTACTATGTGACCCAAATTGTTAACTTTAGTGATAAGAGATGTAACTGTATTATGACGTCATATTTCTAGTTCGCTGTTTCTGCTGTCTTATCCTAAATAACTAGACTATCTTCGTGAATAACTCTTAACTCTTTACGTGGGGGAGTTGTCCATGCTTCGGCACGAATGGGCCGGCTCGACCGGAGTGATACCACGACCTCACAGAAAACCGGCGTCAAACAACGCTTACGTTGTGTTTCGCCGAGTGAGTGAGGTTACGGGAGGCCCAATCTCCTTTTAAAAGGCCTGCAACGCACTTGTGACTCCTCTGGTGTTGCGGGTGACCATCGGCGGCGGTAATCGCTAACCATCAGACGATCCGTCTGCTCGTTTGCCCTCCTATCCCATAAAAATCTAGACTATTCGTTTTCATTTGACGTATAAAGTAGGTATATAATAAATTAATTCAGCGAATTACATAAAGATCCTGCCGTACAGTGTCTGTTATTTGTTACTTGTTATGTTAACTGGTATTTGACTGAACTAGCGATAGTTCTTAATTATTGGTATTAATACTCGTATTATATAATTCTGTTTTTTTTTTATGCTAATTGTAGCTAAATATTTTGCATTATGAGCAGCTTTTGATGGTAAATAGAATTTTGTCCTAAACTCATCACTATAGCATAAGGATAAATTGGTTATCAGGCTTTTCTGATCCTGTATACAGTAACGAATGTTGTAGATGTTTGTATGACAAGCGGAACAGCAGCTTTTCGTGTTTTCCGATGCCCGGAGGAATATCGATTTGCTAACAATGGTCACCTATCCATAGACTGACCTCGTCAAGCTGCAATAGATCAGCGTAGTTATTACGTAACTAAGAGCCCCTAAAGTTTTAGTTTAGTAGTTTTTGAATACATTGTTTTGGTTGAACATAGTATAGACATAAAATAAAAACATTTTGAATCTGAATACATTGATTTATTTTATCTAAAATACGTCTTTTAATGAGGTAGGATGGTGTACTCTCATATGTTGCTTTAAGCTACAATTCTGAATAAAGGATTGTCCACAAACAGGACATATGAACCTCCTATCATTATTATGAATGCGCATATGTTCCCTTAAAGTCTTTAATCTCGCGTAGGACTTTTTACAAACATCACATTGATATATTCTCTCCCCACCGTGCTTTATAGAATGCTCCTGTAATTCATAGTTGGTGAAAAACTTCATCCCGCAGACAGAACAGACGTGATTTCTTTCCTGCAGATGCTGGAAGCGTATGTGAGCGGTTCTACGACTGCAGAGATCAAAAACGCGAGGACACGACGGGCAGGGGAACACTGCGGTTTTCTCCCCATGTATCGCGTTCAGGTGCTTAAGCCTATGTTTGTAAGACGCGAATTTTTCGTCGCAAATGGGGCATTTGTATCTCTTATTCGATCTATGGACTTTAGCGTTATGGGCGTATAGAGACGCGTAAGAGGGAAACGTGTCTGCACACCGTTTGCAAGGGAAAACTCCTCTCTCGTGAGTTCGGGCATGGTTCACCATTCTTTGCGATGTAGCGAACCGTTTCCCACAGGTCTCGCAGATAAAATGCTCATAATGATCATTCATATGTTTGTGCAGGCTTAGAAACATTTCGTAAGTTTTCCCACATATTTGGCAGCTGTGCTCTTCTTTGCTCAGTTTGTATGGAAGAACACTGTCTCCATAACTACAGTCTATGATCTTGCCGTGTTGAACAGTCAAATGGATTTTCAGTTCCGCATAATCGCCTATTTCTGAACCGCACATTTTGCAAATCGTCGTCGCAAAATCCATTTTTATAGGCTCATACTTCCTCGGTTTTAACAGCTGTTTTACTTCGGAATGATGGATCTGGTTATGCTGTCTCAATTTCTCTGGCTCTAGAAATGTGCTTTTACAGAAGAAACAAAGGTATGTCCCTTTTCTGTACTTGAAAGGGTATGCGGTGCAATTTTCCATGATGATGGCTATATTATTTCTGAAGATGGCTCGTTTGTGGTAGCCCTCGCGCGCGGTTGAGAGCATTGGAGCTATGCTATTCTCACAATCTGATTCCACTTCCAGCTTTATCGCTGTTTCTTCAGATTTTCTTCCTAAAAATAGAAAAATTCCGATATAGGCTCTTCACTTTCATTCCATTATGTTTTATCCTGAACTACTGCTACTTTTAGTTATTATTTTCTTTGGCAACACCGAGCAATACGTTACATTGTATATAAATAACTTATCTTATAAAAATACAATACCGTTTTGTGTCATGCATTAAAAATAATTAATACTAGCTTTTGCCCGCGGCATCGCTCACGTGAAGTAATGTTATGATTAGAAACGGATTCACGAAGAAGAGAAAAACACATAGGACTCACTTTCACAGTTTCATCATCCCATCTCACCAGCTTTTTTCCAACTAAATTGGGGAAGGCTTTCAGCCAGATCCGGCTGAACTGGATCATGAGTTCCTTACTAATACCAATATCTTAAAAATAATCTGGTTATCAGGCTTTTTGGGCTAAAATCTAAATATCACTAATTTATATGAAAGCTGATTCCGACCGCTTTACGTTATCTCTGAGGTCACCCATGCATACACTGCGCGTAGCGAGCGAAGCTTAATAATAAATATTTTTTCGACGTGGTAGCCGACAAGTAGGTATGCTATGAAACTAGATATTACCGTTCAACGATAATATCTAGGGCCCTGTGAAAACTCCATCACTTTAAAGTCCTTTCTGGTAGAAAAAGCTGAACGTAGATGAAGCGAAAGTGGTGTGCTAGGAACGTAGCATGTGAAAATCTAGTAGTGCCTTCTCTAAGAGATTTGATACAATGTAAAAAATATTATATATCCTTTACAAAGGTCTCAAGTTCGGATACAAGACATAAGAATAATTATTACTAGCTTCAGCGGTTAAGGAAAACTTCGTGAGGAAACCTGCAACCCGAGAGATTTTCTCAACTGCGTGTGATAAGCCCTCCCACTCTGAAGTGCCCCAAGTGGGGTAGTATATGGCTTGATGATGATGACTTAAATAAATAAATGTCCACTGGCATGTGATTCTTAAATAAGAACAAGCAATTCTCGTAACAAATCTTTATTCAAAACACTTAATTCAAATGGGACAGTTTAATCTTTTTCAAGGGCTCCGCTGAAGGATGGTGCGTCCTCATGTGACTTTGTAAGCTACATTTCTGTACATACGCGTTACTGCAATACTGACAAACGAATCTTTTATCATTATTATGTATTCTCATATGTTCTTTCAACGTCTTAGTCCTAGCGTATGCCTTTTTGCACACCTGACATTGAAATTTTCTCTCGCCGACATGTTTTATCATATGATTCCTCAACTCAGGAGCTGTTACGAATTTGTAGGAGCAAAAATTGCAGGAAAACGTCTTTATTCGGATGTGTACTTGCTTTATATGCTTAGTCCTCTGATTGCACATAGCGAAAACGGCCGGACACAAATTGCATGGGTACTCAACCTTTTTATTGTGAGCTTCCTTCAAATGTTTTCCCCTGTCTGCGTAGCTTTTAAAAGTATCCCTGCAATAAGGACACCTGTACCTGCATTCAGGGCCGTGGAATAAGGATATGTGATTGTTTCTTAAGACTCTAGAAGTAAATACTTGTTCGCATCTCGTGCATTTATATTGGGCGGTCTTAGTAGAGTCGTGGATAACTAAATGAGCTTGCAATCTTTGTATAGAAGAGAATGCTTTCCCGCACAAAAAACAGATGCTGTTAGGATAATGTTTGTTCAAATGTGTGTTGAGTTTCGAAAAAAGTTCAAATGTTTCGTCGCAATGAGTACAGCTGTACTCCTTTCCTGTTAAATAGAAAGGTGTAACTCCTAAGCCGAGCTTTTTAATTATAGGTTTGTTGTGGATTGAAATAAGGTGTTCGCACAGAGCGTCTAGGTCCGCCACTGGCGTGGGACACAGTTCGCATTGCAGATCAGTGACATCCATTTTGATATTAGCGAAAGTTCGAGCTAGCCGTATCGCCTCAATCCTATTCGGATGTTCTACGATATGTTCCTTCACGCCACCAAAATCCCCGAACGAGAGGGGGCAGTAGGCACAAGTGAAGGCCCCCCGCTTCCACCTAAAGGGGCAAGCGTTGGAACATTCGAGAATGACAGCAGCATTATCCCTGTGATCGTTATACTTGCGTTTTGGTCTCCATTTAACTTTGAGTTCGATGGACCCTAAAAACAAAAAGAAAATAATCACTATGAAGAGCAGTATATTGTCACAAGGGATAAAGCATTGCCGTCTGATTGGGGTGACTCCAAATAATTTTAGCGTTTCAGATAAAATGTTATGCTGTTCAAACTTTTCGGGTAATTTTTTATTTATGAACGGGCCTGATGAAAACCTATGCATGAGGTAAACAATGACATTACTTACTTTACTTTGAAGGCAATTTAAACAGTATAATATAATTGTTTGAGGTTAATGTGTTAAGGTAGTAGGGAATGCAGATGCCAGTAGGGAGTGATTATATGATAATGTTGGAGGACGTGATCAGGTAATTTACTCCCCTATTTTTTCATAATGCAGAAATCGTTAGGATTGCCGCCAGAGAAACGAGGTATGTGATTGATTTTGAAATTTTTACTTAAATATTTTTTTTATACCATTAAGGTGGCAAACAAGGATACGGCCCGCCTGATGGTAAGCAGTCACCGTAGCCTATGAACGCTTGCAACACCAGGGGTATCACTCGCGCGATGCCGACCCTTTAAAAATCTTTTCACACCCATTTTGAAGAACCCCATGTTGTAGTCCTTTGGGAAAAACTCAGCGGCGGGGAGTTGATTCCACAACCTGGTGCGTGGGAGGAAATTCCTCTGGAATCGCACAGTATGAGACCAGAGTGGTTCTGTAGATGAACTCCACGTCGATGGCGAGGTGTTAATGTTACACTTAGTACATAAACTATATTTTTAGTATTCACGTCATGCTGTATCAATAGTAATAGGTGGGTATATTGAAATGGGATCGAATATTCATCATCATCCCATTGTATTGCCCTACTGCTGGGCACGAGTCTCCTCTCGGAATAAGAGGGTTTAGGCTGTAGTCCACCATGCTGACTGATCGAATATTACCAATCCAAAATACCCTCGTCTGACTGAACGAACTTTGAACTAAGTTCAGTCATTTTATAAAAGAAACAAAAGAATATTACTGAGCATTTATTCTTCCAAAAATATTTACTTAAAAGGTTCCGACAATCATTTCTTTTGTTTCAAATGTACAGAACGGATATGGGAATATCTAGAAGTTCCGCTGCCGAACACAGAAGAACATAAATTACATTTATATTCCGCCTTCTGTCCATGAGACTTATCCAGATGCCTCAACCTCGAATGATACGAGTCAAAATATTCATCACAGACCGGACATCTGTACTTATCTTTTCTCCCATGAGTTAAAACTAAATGACTTTTCTTCGCTGCAAGGTTTGAGAACACCGAATCGCATTTCGAACATTTAAATTGCCCAGATTCGTGGTTTAATAAGTGACTGCGTAGCTTGTTTCGTCGCGAAAATGCTTTACCACACGTGGGGCAAACGTGGCTTTGGTAATGTATATCCATATGTGCAAATAGTGTCATTAAACCTTCGTAAAGCAGGCCACAATGGACGCATCTGTACTCCTTGCCTGTCAAGACAAAAGGTATCACTCCATCTGAATATTCCGGATTAGTGTTTTTGGAATGTTTCTCCGATAAATGTGCTTTTAAGTTTTCTATTTTCTCTACAATTTCACCGCATAAACTGCAGGATAAGTCTGTGATATCGATTTTAAGGGGAAAAGAAATTCTAACAGCAGGCTTCTCAAATATTTCAAGTTTGTTGTGGATTATGGAATGTGTCCGAATTTCCGTTACATTGGAACATATTTTCGTGCAAAACGCGCACATGAATTTTCCTCTTTGAAATCGGAATACTACAGCATTTGAGTATCTTATTATGGTGGCAGCATTGGATGCGTCTTCCTTTATCCTTCGTTTTCTCTTCCAAAGGATCTTAATTGGAGCTTCTGCACCTTCTATTGCCCCTAAAAATAGAAACATTGGTTGTAAATTGCGACTGTTAATCGTATTTTAATTTATGTGTTCGTAAATGCCGAAGCAATTTCGACTTGGTGACGAATATGGAAGGGCAGTTGGGGCAAAAGTGACGTTTATCTGCGTTCGCGTGTGTCTGGCGAATGTGTCCTGCTCTCTTGGAACTCGTCTCAAACGTTTTATCGCACGCATTACAATAATACTCCTTTCTTTGCTGTCCATGTGTTTCTACTAAGTGTTTCGCTCTGGTATGATATGTTGTGAACGCTTCGGGACACCTTGGGCAGGCATACCGTACGCCCTTTCTGTGTATTCGCATCCTATGGCACATTCTAGCCGCTCGAGTTTGGAAAACTTCATTACACTCTCCACAGGGAAAACTGCCCATTTCATGAGACTGAACATGTTTTCGGAACCGCGATTTAGAGACAAAAGCTTTCCCGCAGGAATCGCAAATATAATTTTGGTAATGTGTATTCATGTGTTCGTTCATTTTGGAGAAACTTAGGAATTGGGCAAAGCATATTTGGCACGTGAAACTTTCGCCATCTAACTTGAACGGTAGGACTCCATCACTGTATTCCACGTTCAAGGTCTTGCCGTGAATAAGTAAATGATCTTTCAGAGAGTCAATGCCGGTCAAAATCCTGCTACATATCCTGCAACTAAGCTCAGCTACGTCCACCTTGACCATGTTATTTTCTGTCAACTTAGAGAAAATTTTCGGAGTAGGTGATTCGTTTAGATGGTTGGTTTTGACATGATCGCGAAGGAGAGGGACGTCTAAGAATTTGGCTTCACAGTATGAGCAGTAGAAAGCGCTATGAAACCACCTAAAAGCCCAGGCTGTAGAACATTCTAGAAGGATCATAGCGTTTCGACGCATCATAGTTTTTGAGATCCTTTTCTCGGATTCCTCCGGGAGCTGGTTGTTCGCGCGCCGTCGCCTACGCAGCTGTCGCGCGCTAACATTCTCCTTCAACTTCCTAACGCGCCTAACGCCTACATTTCCCTGCCCTTCGTGAGCGGTACCTAAAACCAAGAAAGACTAAGTTATATAGTTAAACTCTTCATGAACCAGCTCCCCGGATGCATGCATAAGGTGCAACATGTAGATTATTAGTAATATGTTAAGGTCATTAGATCAATTAATTAGTTAAGGG
This sequence comes from Acronicta aceris, assembly GCA_910591435.1. NCBI lineage: Eukaryota > Metazoa > Arthropoda > Insecta > Lepidoptera > Noctuidae > Acronicta > Acronicta aceris. The sequence continues at coordinate 2,683,913 of OU342786.1, read as the reverse complement.
TTTGAAAGGACGACTATCAAGGGTGAGGTCCGATCCACTATAGTCTATTGTAAGACTCATAAGTCTTCAAGAGAAACGTCATAGAAATGACAGTCCGGCGCAACCCAGGCTCAGTTGTACAGCCTACCAATAAAATAATCTTTCTGCAGATTAATTAATCAAGCCGACACGAAAAAACAGGTGGTGTCATGTTGCGTTGTTGGCAAATATTTTTTTTCTGTGTAGTTTTTTTTACTATTACATAGTATTAAAGAAATACGGACCTTTTATTATTAACTTTAAAAACATACAAAAACTGGCAAAACTTTTAATGAGGGCATGGCAATACAGCTTAGTAGACATTTCACACTAAATCTTAACATCGTTAGGAACCAAATCATTCAAGTTTTCAGCATTTCTCATTGGAGAAAACCTCTGCAACTTATCCTTGTAAGTTCCTCTCCATTTCCCATTCATGTCTTGATGAGTTTTCAGATGTGCTGTTAAAGCCCTATTCCTAGGAAATGACTTCCCACAAACAGAACAGTGGAAATTCTTCTCCCCAGTGTGTCTAACCATGTGCCTCTTCAACTCATAATTGGTTCTGAACTGCCATTCACAGTAATGACAGTTGAAGTTCAGCTGAGGTGGAAAATGGACGGAACGGACGTGAATCGCTCGCTTCCCGCTAGTTTTAAAGGACATATCACAGTGTGAACAGTTGTATAAAACTTCATTCTCACTGTGAGCGATCTTCATGTGGTTAATTCTTTCGTAATAGTTTTCGAAACGAGTTTTGCAGTGAGGACATTCGTATCTGGGGGCTTTTTGATGGACGGAGGCTTTATGGGAGTCCCTGGCAGCTCTCATGATGAAGATCCTTCCGCATTCATTGCAGGGGAAGGAGCCAGTTACATGAACTTCCAAATGTTTCCTTAATCTAGGTGCAGTCATGAACCCTTTGCCGCAAGTAGCGCAAATGTAATGTTGATAATGTATATTCATGTGTTCGTAAAGTTTTAAAAAGTTGTTGAATTTCGTCGAGCAAATGATGCATCGCCAGGACTGTTTGTCTAGTAAGAACGGCAGAACCCCGTCTGGGTGGTTCGGATTGAAGTCTAAGCCGTGTTTGATGGCATGCTCTCTTAGTTGGCCGACGTCGTTAACCGGCATTGCACACCAGCAGCAAACGGCATCAGTAATATCGACGTTGATTAAAGGCATTTCCTTGAATTTGCTGTAAATATCTTTAATGGTGTGATGAGTGGAGCAGACGCGAACATGCTCTCTAAGTTCACTGCACTCGGTAAAGCTATCTTCGCAGTAGGCGCATTTGAAAGTGTTCTTCTTCCATCTGAAAGGGAGTAGCGACCAACACTGCAGGATAGCTGTAGCGTTTCTCTTGGTGGTAAGCCTAGCTTCGGCTCTAGCACTTCGGGTATATTTCGGCTTGGGTGACTTTGCTAATGGGTAATCACCTTCGATTTTAACGATAATATCTTCGCTCGTCTGTGCACGTTGTCCTAAAAATAGAAAGTTTTCGTCAAATTCCTTCGTAATATGTCCATTTTCACTTTCGTCCGTCCGTTTCGTTCCATCTGGTGTGTTCTATATGTATTTCGGTATATTATTCAGTTGAATGCATTGTACAGTAAAAGATTTGCTCCAAAAAGCTTAAAATTAAATTTTTTTGGTTGGGATATTGTTGAGCAAGCTACAAGGAGGGCTTGTGGTGGCTAGCATTCTTTTGGATCTCCATTGGCTATAAGGTTTTCAATACGGGATAAAAAAGGGACTGAGGAAATGGGAGTAGTGACAGGTTAGACAGTGTCGGGCATCTAGCACCGAGATGCATCAAGTAAATAAATTAAATTGCAATAAAAAACGTCGTAAACTATAATCTCTTTAATGGACTTGTAAGTATTATATTTCATATTTTTATATATACCTATACTAATAAATAAATTACACATACGTACTATATCTAAAAAACTAATGATTTTTATTTATTTCGGAGACGTAAAAATTCCTGGGCCATGTTTCTGATTCAAAAAACTTATAGAATATAATCGATTAACTTTTAGCAAGTGTCCATTTTATAGTAAATTCATTATCAATAATGTATCTGAAAGGATGAAAAATTATGCATTGTCATAAAGAGACCCATGCCATCTGTACAATTAGATCTCCGAGATTAAAAAATACATTAACTGAAAAATGCTGAGAACGCTGAATCGTTAAAATTTCAATAAAAATGTAATTGCACAACCCGTTGCGAGAACCTCAAAAATCCTATTGGGTGACTGAAATAATTCAAAAGATTTTAGTATATAATTAATTCCAACAGGAATTTGAATACTATTTTCTAAAATATAGGGTATTTTTCTTTATAATTTGGCTCTAAAGAAACCACTGTGGCGGTTATATTCAGATATTAAACAAAAAAAAAAAAATGCAGTCTCATATTAAATTAATTGGATAAGAATTCATTTTCAGCATATTTCTATACAATCAATCTATGATTTGTTAAATAGGTCACCATAATATTGTAAGAGAGAGATAGTGCTACTAATATTGTATAACGTTATCTTTCTCGAATACATTGAGCTGTCTAGAGAGCATCTTTGCCTAAGATAAAATTGTTGCGTTTTCTGACATTTAAATACCTACCCCAACAAGATGCCTTGAATTTACAATAAGCATTAAGGGCATGTCATTCTTTTTCGCTTCTTGCGTTACAATTATTATAAAATAGATAAGTTATTTGATCTAAAATATTTGTCTTTCGCGGCTTTAAATCTCCGTTTTTTGCGATAAATACCGATCAATAATGCATCCTGAGGTAAAATAACTCGAAAGTTAGTGAGTAGTTAACGGCGAGAAAATCGTGGATCTTATGACGAAAAAAACCTGTTGTAACACTAACTTCTAATCAGAATTCTCGAGCAATCGCGGGTTCCCGCGAATAATCCTTATCAAGGCAAAAACTTGGCGCAATCAGTGTAATTGGTCAAAATTGACATTTTACACTACTTTTAGCTACAATAATGATTTTTAATCAATGGTTTTAGTTAAACGTTGTGAATTTTGTATAGTTAATGTCGCAATTACTATTACCATGAATGCAGACCTTATTATAGACCTACAAACTGCGAAAAATCACTTGAAATTTGAATTTCGCGGGCTCAGCTGAACGATCCGCCTTAATAAGCCCCCAAAGTATTCTTTTATAGAACACATCCTGTCAATAGTCTGAATTCCCTACGGCTAATTTATTGCATACACATTTGATTAAAGCAATCAACATTATACAACCTTTGTATTTCATAAAAAAAAACACATTATTAAAAAATCAGTCAAAATTTGTCGATACTACAAGACAGCAGTCTATGCGTTACGTAGATAGAATAGAGTTCTTTATCGCAGACGAAGGACAGTCGACGAAGCGTACATGTTAGCACAAGTTATGTTTAAAATTTAAATTATCTTTAGGTTGACGTATGGTATGAAGTTATAGAAATCTTGTGTTGGTACTGCCGTATTACCACAGATTCTGCTACTTAGCAATATCGTGCTAAAATTATTGTGTTCCGGTTTGAAGGGTAATGTATCCAGCGGTATTACTGGGCAAATTAAACTCAACAACAAGAGATGAGAACGCGCGATTGGTATCACTGGTGTTGCTGACGTCTATAGGCTTCGGTTGTCGTTAACCATCAGGCGACACGTGTGCTTGCCATCTTATTATACACAAAAAACTGAGTATTTTTGCTGACCCTCCGTAGAAACTTTGCGATACCTGTTGCCTACAATTACAGAGGTCTTAGAGTAAGTTCCATTTAACCATCTCGATTTTACTCATCGACCGCATTCGACTTACCGATTGGTGAAGAGCTACAGGCCAGTCGGCACGCAGGATACGGGCAATTAAAAAAATCGAAATAGGAAAATAAATCTAAGAAGAGAAAGTTTCCCATAAATAAAGCCGATAAAAATCAAAAATAAGAAAGTTATAAGTATTTTAACTTTATGCTAGACAGCGCACTATAGGAATATTTGTGACGTCAAAACACTCGTTTTACGGGGAAAGTGACAGAGTATCCTATCTCAATCCCCACCAAAATCTTAAACGCTTATTATAAGTCGATTTACATAAATTATTTTTTTCAGTTCACATATTATAATGCATTATATTTTTCACTGAGCCTGTTATTTTAAATAATTCAAAAGCCAGTCAAATACCTTGCCTTCGGTATGTAACATGAACTCTGACATACAAAGTCCCTCGTCTGCGAACCAGCTCAGTAAAACAAAACTAAAAATATCATACATGGAAATGTTTTTTCGCGATATGCTTATCCAAAGACAACTTAGACGCGAAAGCCCTAGAACAATTACCGCATGGGTAACTATATTCCGTCTCTTTCTTCGTCCTGTGGGCTTTTACATTGTGGTGGTATTTCTGGGACCGAGTTTTAAAAGTCATATGGCACGTTGTACATTCATACATTTCCGCTCCTGGTTTATAATTATGGAACTCCATTAGATGCCGTTTTCTAAGTTCCCAAGTCGCAAAACGAGGTTTCTCTTTACAATAAACGCACATGTAAGGTAGAGTCGTGTGTTGCGATTTGATATGGATGTTGCGTTCTTCCAAAGTGGTAAAAGTCGCGACGCAACGACTGCACGTGTATTTATTGTCGTGGGGTATCTTTGTGTGGGCTTTCAAAGCAGATTCTGTAATGAAACCCTCGCCGCAAGTATCGCAAACGTAGTTTTGATAGTGTTCCGCTGTATGTTTCTTCAAAGATATGAAGTCTGAGAATTGTATTTTACATATTGCGCATTTCCAATTAGACCCGTCGTTTAGTTTAAATGGTAGGACTCCAGGTTGAACGTCTGCGTTTAGAGGTTGCTTGTGGTCGTTCTTTAAATGTATCATTAACTCATCTAAAGTATCAATATGTATGAAGCAAAGTTTACATTGAAGGTCAGTTATATCTATCTTCAAGAATTCTTTCCGTATCTTTCTACTGAAGACTAATTGTATATCGAAATTGGCGTGGCGTGATGCCATATGGGCTCTCAAACCTGTAGGATCATTGGATTGCACTCTACAGAAAACGCAATTGAAATTCTGCCCCCAAGTTCTAAACGGACAGGCAGTCGAACATTCCAGAATAATCTCCGTATTACTTTTATATTTTAAAGCTTTCCCAAAACGAGGGTTATAGGAAGACTTATAACATTTGAAGTTACGTTCGTGTTGTCGCAAGCCATGGTCAGATAGGAAGGTAGCGCCGCATTTTTCGCAGGTAAAAATCTTCATGTGCGTCCTCAAATGGACGTTGATTTGCGAGAATTTCGGGAAGGTTTTATCACATTCCAGACAAGTCCACCTCCCTGAAGGCCCTTGCCTATAAGGCAGTACTCCAAAAGGTACGTCGAAATTAACTTTGATTTCATGATCACGGGATATGTGGGTCATAAAACTGTCTATATTCGGTATGTCTTGGGAACATATATTGCACTTAAGATCTGTGATTTCGACTTTTAGGGCATCGTAGACTTTATAGAAAGCGCTGTTGTGATCGGCGGTGGAGTGTTCGGCTTTCATGTGTTCTCTCAAAGCGGCCATCGGCTCAAACTCATCGTGGCAGTATGAACAAACAATTCTATTGAAACGCGTCTTAAAAGGGAAAGCAGTCGAATGCTTTAAGACAAGAACGGCGTTTTGTCTTTGCGGGTTCTGTCCAACGGACCGTTCAAACAATCTCTGTTTTGGTTTACTTTCTAGTCCGTCAAAATCCTTGGTGGACCCTAAAAAAGAAAATAATCATCATCAGTATTATATTCTAGAACATCTTCTTGTCTTGATTTCGGGATTAAGCATTTTAATGCTGGCAGCTTCAAGAGATGACGGTACATATGGCATGGTGGCTGCGTGATCAGCTTCTGCGCTACGGGTCGCGTGTTAAATTTTCGAGCGGAACAAATGTTTTTATATCCTACAGGTTGTTCCGGGTCCGAATGAACATGTGAAAATTTGTGTTTGTTAATGCTCCCACAATTCAGGAGAAAATCCTATTGTGGCGCAATAATTTAGAAGAAATATCTATTTTTAAATACTTATATGAATATATTAAGTTATCTATAATTTATTGTAAATATCGGTCCATGATGGTGGTACTAGGTATGGAAGATAGAAGACGGCATTGGAATCATCAGCCAAAGAAGATTTAATTGCTCATTTCTGCAGAAATAAAATTTTCTTAATCCATATTAATAAATTAAGTCTTACTCTAATTAAGTAACTAGGTACCTTAGACACTTCAGACATCAAAATGCTTTTTTGCGACGTGTTTGTCCAGGAACAACTTTGTCGTAAATGCTTTCGGGCAATTTGGACAAGGGTAGTTGAGTTCTGTATCTTTTTTAATCCGATGTACTCTAGCCATATGGTTGTACTTCCCAGACCTCGTCTTGAAAGACTTTTGGCACGTCGTGCACTCATACTTGTCAGCTCCACTCTTGTAATTATGTACCGCCATCAAATGTTTTTTGCGAACTTCCCAGTTGGCGAAACGGGGTTTGTCTTTGCAGTAAACACACATGTAAGGCATGGATGTATGCTGTGTTTTCACGTGTAAATTCCTCTCGTCTAAAGAAGAAAATGTGGCGATGCATCGACTGCAGTTGTATTTGTTCTCATGAGGTATCTTAGTGTGCGCTATCATAGCAGATTCAGTGATAAAACCTTCCCCACAAGTATCACAGACATAGTTTTGAAAGTGTTCGGAAGTGTGTTTCTTTAGGGAAACAAAGTCTTTGAACACATTTGGACATATTGTGCATTTCCATATAGATCCATCGTTCAATCTGAAAGGTAGGACCCCTAACTGCGCATCAGTATTCAGCGGTTGCTGATGATCATTCTTTAAATGGTAAATCAAATTATCAAAAGAGTCTATAGGCATAAAGCAAAGCTTGCATTGGAGATCAGTTATATCGATATTGAGGAAATCCTTGCCTAGTTTCTTATAGAAAGCCGCTTTTACGTCATAATTAGCATGTATTGTTACAACATGCATACGAAGTCCACTCGGATCGCTGCTTTGTACCCTACAGAATACGCAATTGAAGTTACTTTTCCATGTCCGAAAGGGGCAAGCTGTGGAACATTGGAGGATAATCTCTGCATTTGTCCTAGGTTTTAAGACTCTGCCATTGCGAGGCTTATACGCTGTCCTAAAGCATTTGACTTGACGGTGATGATCGCGTAAAGCGTGATCGGACACGAACGTAGTACCACACTTGTCACAGCTGTAGTTCATAAAGTGGGTCACAATATGGCGTTTGAAAGATATGAATGCAGAGAAGATTTTGTTACAGTAAACGCAAATCCAACTGCTTTCAGAGTTCTGCTTATAAGGCAAGACACCGTACCGAACATTGAATTTGACAGGCTTATTATGCTCCCCATATAAATGACTCATAAGTCCATCGACATCTTGGATTTCTTGGTCGCATATTTTACATTTCAGATTAGTGATATCGATTTTTATTAAATTATCTTTAGCTCTATAGAAAACGTTTTTGAAATCAGAGTTTATATGCTCGGTTTTCATGTGGAATCTAAGATCGGTTAGAGTATTAAACTCATCGTGGCAATAGGAACATAGTATTTGACTGAAACGGGTTTTAAAAGGGTACGCGGTCGAGTATGTGAGTATAAGTTCGGCGTTTCGCCTTTGTGGCGTCTGGTAAACAAGGACTATTTTCTTTTTTGTTTCATTCTCACTGTGACTACGTCCGTGAATTTCCAATGTGGTCCCTAAAAACAAAAAAGGAAATGGTCAGTGTTATACCGAAACGACACTCTATTAAAATTAACATCGATAACGAACTAACGTGACCAAGTTAAATAATAGATTGAGAAGAAGTTTAGATACTTATGGTATTCTTTAAGGTATAACGCAGAAAAAGACAATAAAATGACATAGAATCTTTTTATTGTTGAGATTACGGACAAAAGAGTAATTAGAAGTCTATAGTCACATCCGGATGATGGGACTTCATATGACTTTTGAGGCTAACTTTTTGAGCAAATTGTTTCTCGCATATTAGACAAACAAATCGTTTTGATTCAGCGTGCGTCCACATATGTTGTGTCAAGCTCTTATTCCTCTTGAAACTCTTGGCGCAAATGTTGCACATGAACTGTTTCTCCCCAGTGTGGCCTAAAGCATGATCATCTAAACGCTTTTTGGAGCTAAATTTTAACCCACAACAAGCGCATTGAAACCCTTCATCCGTATGAGCAACTTTATAGTGATTATAAAAGTATTTCCTAGTGAAAAATGTACTGTCACAATCAGGACACTTGTAAGAGACTTTTTCATAGCCGTGTTCAGCCTCTAAATGTTTTTGTTTATGCTCCCAAGACTGGAATCTCTCGCCGCAGACTATACAACAGAATGTCCAGCATGGTTTTGATACTTTTATGTGGTCTCTCTTATTTTCTAACGAAGGGAATTCTTTCCAGCACTTCCGACACACATGCTTTCCTGAGTGACTGCATCTAATGTGGTATTTCAAGGCTTCGTTGGTCAAATAATTTCTGCCGCATGTATCACAGGTGAAATTTTGGTAGTGCAAGATTGTGTGGCGACATAGTTTGATCAAAGTCGGCATTTTTTTGCCGCAGTGATAGCAAGAATAATTGTCCTTTTCCAATTTGTATGGCTGCATTCCTACTTCGAAATTGAGGTTGAGATTCTTTAGAGTTTTGTCGTCGTGAGCTGCTTTTAAATGTTCGGCCACTTCTTCGATTTTTTCGAAGGGCTGCGAGCATAATCTGCATTTTAGGTTGCAAATATCGACTTTGAGGTGTTCTTTGCAGCTACTCAAGTGGTGGAACGCGGTGGAAACGGTGAAATTTTGGTGGTGTACGTCGACGTGGCGTCTAAAATGGGTTGGGTCCTCATACCCCTCGCAGCAGTAGACGCACGTGATAGCTTTCCCGCGCAATCTGAATGGATACAGTGTTGCGTATTGCAACACAACCTCCGCATTCTGTTTCGCCATTAAATGTGGTTCTAGAAACAAAAAGAAAACAAATCCCTGTGACTGGTCAGTTCACTTCTATAAGAACCTAAGTAGTAAGTAACGTGGTGCAAACAATATAATTATGTGATTTGGAGGAAGACTTATTGAGAACGATATTTGAAAATTACTATCATTTATTTACCTGAACACTGAACTGAAAGTTTATATGAACTTACGAAGGACAAAATCGAGAAAGACCCATAAGAAAATACGCTTGAGAGACGTGACGAATAAAAAACAAAATTTTATCTAATCACAATTTATTGAAAAAAATATCTTACCTACGATTAAAACTTTAAAAACAAAACAACAGTTTAATTAAACACTAACTTAAAGGCAAACTTTGTAAGTTATATAATTTTTAAATAGGTACCTACTGCTAGCGAAATCGACATTTGTTAGAACAGAAATAATTGATTAAAATAAATGTGGTAATTTTGGACTATATCCATAAATTATATCTATATACTAATAGAATTAAGCAAGGAAGACAAAAAAGTTACCAACGAAGTGGTACTTCATGGCAACGATAAATTATATTTATTTCTGTAAATATATCTTTTGAAAACAACATAAAAGTAAATGTTTATTTTTTTTAAACCAAATGGCACTGGCATTTCCTAATTGACGACCTCTGAGAAGAAACACCGAAACAAACTCACGGAATCATGCAAGTCCTGGGGGCTTACTCTTGAACTCAATTCCGATACATCGGCATTGGAATTGTGCCGTTTCGTCAAGTTTCGTACTCTTGAAACCGAGAATAGCTCCAAATTGTTTCATTATGCGCGGTGATTGAGTGAACTAAATAGGATTGGGAAACGACCCAACCATTGGCCAATCAGGGATGCCGATACAAGGTTAACAGATTTGTGCTCAAAAGTACGAAATCGCTCGACAGCCAAATTGACATTGGAATCGGATCACTTTTGGATTGGTATTGTATTGTTTTCAAGAGTAAGCCTGCTGACATAGTAGCAGCAATATATATAGTGTTACAAAGTTACAATGCAGGGCAACGTCTGAGATGACGTTTTAATCAACGAATTTATAAAAGCAATAAAATTCAAACCCGTTAGATTTTTTCTAAATTCTCTACTTTCCTATGTAGACGGCAGCTTATTAAGTTGAAAGAATGTAAGCTACCAGCCAAATTTCAAATTTACGGCCCTGCGAGCTTCAGCTCAGCTCTGTGCGCGTTGCTGTCACCTACATATAAAATATTTACTAACGGACCGTTAGAAACATTATTTTGTTGATCAAATCATAACAAAATATATACCATAAAAACGATTACAACAATTCTTAATTAACAGAGAACCCAAATTATGTGATTTCTAAAAAAAAACATTAATTTCACAGAAAAACAGTAAATTGAGTCGTTTGATTAAGGCGGATCGTTCAGCTGAGCCCGCGAAATTCAAATTTCAAGTGATTTTTCGCAGATTGTAGGTCTATAATAAGTTCTGCATTCATGGTAATGGTAATTGCGACATTAACTATAGAAAATTCACAATTTTTATCTAAAACCATTGATTAATGTAGCTAAAAGTAGTGTAAAATTTCAATTGTGACCAATTACACAGATTGCGCCAAGTTTTTGCCTTGATAAGGATTTATTAGTAAAGGTTTTAGTTCTCAGTTGTGAATGTTGTATAGTTAATGTCGCAATTACAACTGCCATGAATCTAAAACTTGTTATACACCTACAAACTGCGAAAAATCACTTGAAATTTGAATTTCGCGGGCTCAGCTGAACGATCCGCCTTAAATCTTGGAAGTCAAAAGTAGAGGCTATTTGACTGATAATTTTTTATGGTATCATAAACAAGTTGACCGAAAATAGAGCTGAACAACAAAAACAAAATTAATATCTGTTCCAATATAAGAAAGTTAGAAGTATTATAATTTTAGGCTAGATAGAGATCGCACTATAGCACGAGGTGACGTCAAACTGAGAGTGCGCCATATAAATTCTATACTGACATTAGTTTTGTGGGAAAGGGATACAGCATCCCCTCTAAATCCTCACCAAATTCTTTAAAAGCTTACATCTTTGGACCTTATTAGACCATTTTTTCGTTATACGAATTGTATTAATTTAATAACAATTTTAATAGAACTGTTATTTTTACCATATTGTGTACAAGCTACCAGTTCTCCTCCGAAACCTCAGGATGATGACCTTTCATATGTGATTTATAACTAACTCTTTGATTAAACTGTTTATTGCACGGTCTGCACTCGAACCTCTTATACTCGCTATGAATCCACATATGCTGAGCAAGATTCTTCTTTCTGGGAAACGCTTTTGAGCACACATTACATTGAAAAGTTTTTATGCCTGTGTGTACGACCGTATGTTGCTCCAGATATCTTTTGGACGCAAATTTTCGACTGCAATGGGGGCAAGTGAAACTGATTTCGGCGTGGGTCGTATTGAAATGAGCTCTATAAGTGCTCCTTGATACGAAGCTGAGACTGCATTCAGGACAGGAATAGGACTTTCTCGTCTGGCCGTGAGCTTGCACCAAATGGTCCTCTTTACCAGTCCAGGTCATAAACCGCTGTAGGCAAATGTAGCATTGGTACATCCAACAGCGTGGAGAATTAGTCGTATGCTCTTTCTTAGCTTCAAGAGAACTGAATGTCTGCTTACATTTCCTGCATATTCTCTCGTCTACAATATGTGAGAACCTCATATGCTGTTGAAGGGAGCTGTTGGTGGTGTAAGACTTGCCACAGCAGTCGCAAGTGAAGTTTTGATAGTGGGAAGACATGTGTCGACTAAGCTGCCTCATACAAGGAAAGTTTAGATCGCAAATCCCGCACATAAGCTTGTCCTGGGGGAATTTAAACGGGTGTATTCCTAATTGAAAGTCGAAGTTGATTTTCGCGTCATGTTTCTCGTTTAGATGATGAGCGATTGCTTCAATCCTTTCGAAAGGTTCGGAGCATTTCCTGCAGGACATTTCAGTGCAGTCGATTTTGAGGTAGCTCTCGTAGGCGCAATGAGCGAAGGCATTTCGAACTTTGAAGGAGGCATGTTCATCCTTCATGTGTTGTCTGAACAACGAAGGGTCGGTGTAATTCTCACAGCAGTATACGCACATTAGAGAAGTGTCCGGCAGACGGAAGGGGTATACCGTGGCGTGCAGAAGGATAGACTCTGCGTTCCGCCGCGCGATGGACAACGGACGCATCTCGTCTAAAACAGACAAATGCCTTTGGTCATATTTTTGGTGTGCTCGTGTTTAAACATACTTACTTAACACTAGTGTGAGCGCGAGAACGCGTTACAAACTTTCACACGACTGGTATTGAATAACTTCGAAGGTACTACAAGGTTACCTAACGCAAACCCTGGACTTTCTCCTTTTATTTTTCGAGAGAAAAGTTGAAAGTTGATCTAGAAATGATGGGGGTGTGTCAATGTGTTGGGTGGAATATCTCTTGCGTTAAGATACAGTAGTGTAGCCGATTTATAAACAAAGCGATAATAAAAACACTTGTTTTTAGCGTAAACTTGACATTGGCACGGCGATCAAGAGAAGCACAGTTACAGTGCCGTACCGTGCTGATCAATTTATTACGTTCCCTTTGCATTAAGTATTATAATGTAGTATAGCCTGTTAAATCCACTTCAAAAGAAAAAGTGGTAACAAGACCGTAGCAGATGGTAATCTCTCTGCCTACCCCTAGGGGAGACGGGCTTGAAAATATGTATATGGGTTGCCAGTGCGGAAAAATCGAACGCTTAGGAAATTAATGATAGACAGACGTCACAATAATAGTAATAAATTTATTGAATACTGTATGCCTAACTGTAACACAATATAAAACAAGTAACGAACATAGATGGATAAACGTATATAATATAATTATAATCTTTTAAACTATGTCAACTTCAATGTAACAATTTTTACAATACCTTCTTGTATTTGGATCGCATTTGGATTTATAGGATGATAAAACTGCCTCATTAGTTTCGTTTAGTGGTCCTGGGATCGATTCTAAAGCTGACCAGTGTTAGTAGGTTTTTCTATGAAATTCTCAGTAGCGACTCGGAATTTGGATTTGTGTCCGGATAATGGCAATAGGCTAGCGCATTATTATTTTCTATTATTACATTATTATCTTGACACTAACGGCTTGTCCGAATCAGAAATCAAACAAAGATTATGATTTTACTTACATATATGTATATACTTCTGTCAAAATCCTATCTCGCAGTAAGTAATTCTAATGACTGATACTGACGGAGTTGACGAGTTTGACAGGTAAAACTGTCAAACATCAATAATTAGGGAGTTATTTTTGTTGAATGAAAGATGCAAAGAAAGAGATAAACATATTTTCGATTGCGAGGTTAACAAGTAGTGAATCAATCGGAATGATTAAGTTAAAAATATAGTAAGTACCTATACACTAAGTATATTGTCATCCTGATCCAAATACGCTCCAAAAAGGACGAAAATATCCAAATCTATGCTTTACACTTTTTCGTATAAAATAAAATTATAAATTAAAACCCATTAACAATTTACAGCCATTTAAAAAAGAACTTCATAAGGAACAATATCGTTTGAATTTCACGGTTTTTTTACAGAAGTAGAAGTCTTAGTAGTCTTAAGTAGAAAGTTAGAAAACTAATTTTCTTTAAACAAATTATGATATTTATGATTCAGTGAGTTTCCTACAAATAAATTAACCTAGTTACCTAGGCAAGAACTAGTTGGAAATGGAAAGACAAGTTAAGATGGTTTGGGCATGTAGAGAGGATGGATGAACGAAGATTGACGAAACAAGTATACATGGCCAATACGGATGGAAGAGTTGGAAGGGGCCGACCTCGGCGAACGTACTACAATCAAATTGCGGACGTTCTCAAATAAGGTCAGGTTAAAAGCACCTTAAACCGACGATCATGCATGAGGAGATTAATGAACGTGGATGAAGCGAAAGGGGTGTGCCAAGATCGTAGCAAGTGGAAATCTATAGTCTCTGCCTACCCCAATGGGAGACAGGCGTGAAAATATGTATGTATGTATGTAAGAAATGTTGGATCGCGCGGCTACGACTAGAGGTGGCAGGGTATGTCTTAGTGGCGGATTTGCCAAACGGTACAATAAAGCTTAGATGAAAAAGGAAAGAGTATCCAAAACCACAGATAGAGTGGATATTGGGAACGGCCTAACGGTCCTCACTCGTTATCATTTAGGTATTTATTTATGAATCTTTTAATTTTATTCATCTATTTACTGCACCATGTAGTTTACAGAGTTATTAGGTAACATAAACATACACAGACGCTGTAAGAGTGTTGCAAATTTCTGTAACACGTAAAAATAGTTTGGCCCCAAATTTGCCGTCCCTAAAATCTGCCGCCCTAGGTTCCAGACTAATCAGCCTACAAAGGGCTAGGTGTGACTTTCATTTCACTCGATTTGACGCATCGACCGTGTTTTGCGTGCTGATTGGCGATTTGTGCGACCTTAACCACTCTCCACCAATTAGAGAGCCGAACGCAGTCGATGCGTAAAATCGAGTCAGCGAAATGAAACTCACACTAGGCACTGATAAATCCGCCACTGGTCGGACTTGTACCGACTAAAAACTGTATTTGCCTTTCTTTGCCCTATAGCTATGACCATGGGATTCGTCACATTCGCCACGACCGTGGCAGGTACGATTAGAGCCTGGGTTCTCTAGACACACACAAAACAGACAGACACTCACATATCCGCAAAACGTTATATGCCGTCTGCATCTAACGATGCCCAGATGGTGTGATGGCCACTGGGGCAGCAAGGTTCTCGAGTGGTCACCACGTAACGGAAAATTCAGTTTGGGACGACCTACATCCGATGGACGGACAACCTGGTATAGGCATATCTATAGATAAAACATAATGTACGTATTCTTCAATCAGACGTTTTTAATTCCGGCCACGAAGAGTTCCGTTCCTCAAAGTTCAACTACCTAATGGAGTAACCAATAGCACCAGGAACCAGTCGTGTTTAAGCATTTGTATTGAGAACATATTATTACTTTTGTCAATGGCCTCTTCATCCATCTTTTTTAAAATTAAAAATGGGCTTGCTCTTCACCTCAATCTTGTCAAAGATGAGGTAGATGAGGAGGCAGGTGCGGTCGATCTTCTATTAATTAATTTCTGGTTTAGTACTTATATAGGGCTGAGGCAACAAGGCCTCAGTGCACTTCGACCCAGTGGGATCTTTTGTGCTTCCCCTAGATACCTATACCTCATCCCCGCCCAGTTCGTCAAATAGCTGTTCGATGAGCTTTATAATGGGGCCTGGGGGAATAAGTCTCGCATTCGCTTTCTAGCCACTGCATCGCATGTACACAGGTGTTCCATGCTCTCAATTTCCCTTTTGCTGGCTGATGTCTCTGTCAGACCCATCTTTTGTAGTTGAAAATTGCACTATAAAAAGGGCTATGCCCACTTATATGCGGTAATTTTTTTTATTATCGTATCCCTTTTTTAGCTAAGAAACGCTGAAATCTGGATGGTAAGACTTCATATGTGTCTTCCAGCTAACTTTTTGATTAAACTGTTTATCGCACATTTTACATTCGAACCTCTTCACCTCACTATGAATCCACATATGCTGTCTCAATGTAGACTTCCGCGGAAATGTCTTAGAGCAAATATCGCAAGAGAAGAGTCTCTCATTCGAATGGACAAGCATATGCCTGTCTAATACATACTTCGAGTCGAACTGTCGCTTACAGATCGGACATTCAAAATGCTCATCCGTATGGACTATCCTGAAATGAGCTCTGAAGACGTTCGGCTTCTTAAACACCTCCCCACATTCGGGACAAGGGTACACCTTCTTCGGGACACCGTGTGCTTCCTCCATATGATGCTGTTTTATCTTCCAAGTACTAAACCGATCGCCGCAAACTGAGCAAATGTGTTGGCGACATTGTCTGTTGGTCTCAAAGTGCCTTTTCTGGTCTTCTGTGGAGAACAAAACAGTTCTACATTTCCTGCACCTACGTTGTTTCGGTACTAAGCGGCAGGAAAATTCTAAATGCTTTTGTAACGATGTCGATGACGCAAAGGTATTGCCACAAAGCTCACAAGTGCATTTCGAGAAGTGTTTCTGGATATGTCGACTCAAACTACGAATATTGGAACATTTAGTGTTACAAATAGCGCACGATAACTTGTCGTGTTGTATAAGAAATGGTTGGACGCCTATGTCGTTATTTAGATCGATGTTTTCCTTATGAACTACGTTTAAATGAATGGCTGCTTCTTCTAATTTGTCAAAGGCTTCTGAGCATATTCTGCAGCGAAGATTGGTGCAGTCAACTTTGATGTATCCCTCATGGAGATGCGCGAATGCCACTTTGATATTGGCTACTTGATGGTCGTCTTCCATATGCTTCCTGAAGCGAGTAGCGTCGTCAAAGCTTTCTATGCAGTACACGCATACGATGGAACTCTCCGGGAGTCTAAACGGATAAGCAGTTGTATATTGAATTATGATCTGGGCGTTCCTTTTCGCGATGACCATCGGATTATTTTCTAGAACAAAAAAAAATACGACATTGGTCACTTCTTGGTGTCTGACAATCTTAATACTAACGTTTAGTCCGATTAGGGCTTTACGATTCTAAAAATCTAAGTTTTTGATACGTCGAGGTAGAATAGCATCTATGGTATTTTAATATTAGGCACTGACGACACTCTCCAATCCCCCACGCGCGCCTTTCAAGTACGAATTAATAGGGACCGCAGATTGTACCGGACCACAGGCGAATGTCAGGAATCCCATGTAATATACGTCGGCAAAAAATTGAAAAAATGGATCATGCTCTGTTCCCTAACACTAGCGACACCACACCTCGTCTCCTCTCAAGTATACAAGACAAGATGATGCAGCTAAATTTAATAAACACACAACTCCGGATGTCTGGACTTCATATGAGTCCTCCAACTCACTCTCTGGTTAAACGTCTTATCGCACATCTTGCACTCATGTTTTTTCACTTCACTATGAATCCACATGTGTTGACCTAAAGTAGATTTCCTCGGAAATGCCTTCGAGCACACCGTGCAAATAAAGTTTCTTTCGCCCGTGTGTATCACTATGTGTCGTTTCAAATTCTTTTCATTGTCGAACTTTTTTTCGCAGTAGGAACATTCAACGAAATCGTTCGTGTGGGTAGTTTTGAAATGCATTCTTAGTTTATCACGCTTCCTAAATACTAACTGGCACTCAGGACAGTTGTAAGTTCTCTCCGGTATGCTGTGAGCCTCCTTTTGATGGTTCTGTTTTATATTCCACGTTACGAATCTTTCACCACAGAGGTTACACACGTGCTGACGGCATCTCTTCGATTTTTCCAAGTGTAGTGTCCGTTCTTTCAGCGAGGTGAATACTTTTCTGCATTTCCTACACCTATTTTTGTCAGCTTCGTTGCCACAGTTGTACCTGAGATGGCATTGTAACGAAGTTAACGAGGCGTAAGATTTCCCGCAGGAATCACAAGTGTATTGGACGTAGTGTGAATGTGTGTGTTTACTCAACAAAGCGAGCGTCGAAAATTTCTCAGAGCAAAGTGCGCATGAGTATCTGCCTAAATAAATTTTGAACGGGTGCATGCCTAAATCGTGTTTCGGATTTACGTTTATATTGTGTATTTTGATTAAATGATCCGCTGCTTGTTCTAAGTTTGCTAAAAGTTCAGAGCAAATTCTACATTTGAGGTCGGTACAATCGACTTTAATTGATCCTTCCGCGATGTGCGCAAACGCCATTTGTACTTTGAAGTCCTGATGTTCTAGATTCATGTGTTGCCTGAACTTTGAGGGGTCTGGGAAGCTATCACAGCAGTACACGCAAACCATGGAGGACTCTGGCAGCTTGAAGGGGTAAGCTGTTGTATACTCTATCACCGTTTTGGCGTTCTGCCTCGCGATGTACATCGGATTTAGTTCTAGAACAAAAAGAAATCTCCGATCACTTTTCTTATGAATTTTATTCTTTCTGTATGGTCACTAGAGCTACTGAAACTAGTTTTGGGGTCAACATAAGTTTAGACTAATAAATGATACTGTATAGAAATGCTTACGGAATGTTAAACTAATGACGTGGTAGCTGGCCGAATATATAAATAATCAGAAACCCAGACACTGCCGATTTTATGATATTAGGACAATTTGATATAATAAATGATGAAATTATATTTATTTCTGTCCATGAGGATTCCCACTCGCAAAAAAATAAAGGTAAAATATGGTGATAAGTTAAATACTAGCTAGATAAACTAGCGTACTATAGAAGGGGAACTGTAGTTAGCGTAAGATAAGAAACTTAGAAGAGAGAAGATAAGGAAGACTTTAGATAGTTTCGAAAATAGAATCATTGCTTAAAAATACAACCCGCTCAATACAATTAAAAAACGAGGACTGGCCTTTCATTTGGACAACTTTAGTTTGTTAAAAATAGCTAGATACGCGCTATATAGTTAAACATAGCATGAAAGTTGTCTTTACTGTAATTGCTCATATCTCAGACCGCTTTATTTGAAGATAAAAAAAAACATATAAAAGCCTTTTTCTCAAAGGGTTGGATAAAAACTATGATGATAGGTACTATGATATGGAGTCCCAGGTTGAGCGGTGTTATTATGAAATTCTCAGTAACAGTTAGGAGTTTGTATTTGTGCCCGGTTAATGGCAATAGGCTCGCCCTTTACATGGGACATTAACATACCGGCGAATTGTGGACATTAGTATACCACACTTAGTTTATATAAATAAATCTGAATACGCATGCATAGTTGCACATAATGTTTGGCAGAGTATTTTTACGTTTTGCTAGTGACTAAATTCATTTTCATTTTGTAGAAATAAAATGTTAACCGATAAAGATAAGTGGTTTAGGAGCTATGAAGGAACCCATTTACATACATAGCGAAAATCATAACCCTTGTTTGGCTTTACCGTAGCTGGGTAAAATATAATTAACATAACATTTAACGTTACTCCAAAAGTGTTATCTATCAATATAGTCTTATTTCTCGGGAAAAATAAGAAAAAAATCGATAAATCAGACGCTATGTGATGTTAGACGCAAACTGAACTATCGAGGTTTCGGCCCGCGATGTCGGGCTGAGAATTCTCTTCATAATTCGCCTAAACCCGGACCCACATGTTGACTTCGCACTTACACTATCCTGCAAATGCGTGGATTGGCAGCCGTCGCCCAGCTGATCAGCGCGTATCGATTGGCTGAAAGGTTAGCGCCAACGTTGGTGGCAAAAAGGTTTCAATAACTTAATCTTTCAGCAAGGCAGTCTCCCTTTCCGCCTTCCATTCATCTAAACACAGTTTGGAGTGTCAAGGGCATCCCACGATCTCTGGGTCTGCAGCGAAGTCTTTTGAAGTCCTGCATACTTGCGTCTTGGTTTTGGCCAACAATTGATCAGACATTAGTTCTATTTAAGGCAATCATCAATCGATTAATACCGAAAGCATTTTCAGTTTCACGGCACTATTCTTCCCATCAAAGTCTCCTAGTTCTGGGTGGTACGATTTCATATGAGTTCTCCAACTAACTTTTTGATTAAACTTTTTATTGCACAAATTGCATTCAAATCTCTTATGTTCCATATGGATCCACATGTGCTGAATTAAATTCTTCTTTCTGGGAAAGGATTTGGAGCACACTGTGCATGGAAACAGTTTCTCCATAGTATGGGACACCCTATGTTCTTCTAGATTCTTCTTAGTCTCGAATTTCATGCCACAACAAGAGCAAACGAAATTATCGTCAGTATGGGAGAGCCGGAAATGTGATCTATACTTCTTTCTGTCATGATAGACTTCTCCGCATTCAGGACAAACGTAAGTCTTCTTCTCAACTCCATGGCTCTCCACCAAATGAAGTTGTTTCATGTGCCAAGACACGAATCTTTCCCCACAAATGCAGCATATATGTGACCAGCATTTCGGGGACTCTGCCAAATGCTTTCTCTTGTCTTCCATGGAGCTGAAGGTAGATTTGCATTTCCTGCAGATCTTTTCGTTACCCATGTGGGAGAATCTAATGTGACTACGCAATGCTGTGTTGGTTGCGTATGATTTTCCGCACGCTTCGCACGTATATCGCCAGAAGTGGCTTTGCGTGTGTCTGCTAAGCTGACGTAGACATAGAGACTTGGCGTTGCAAATCGCGCAAAGAAGCTTATTGCTTTCTAACTTAAATGGCTGTAACCCTAACGCAACACTTAAGTCTAAAGGTTTCTTGTGTTCAGTGTATAAGTGTTCTGCAATTTCATCCAGATTTTGGTAGTGCCTGAAGCAAAGCCTGCAATTGATATGAGTGCAGTCTACTTTGATGTAGCCTTCGGAACAGTGGACAAAAGCCATTTTGGGGTTAAAGATCTCATGTTCTTCGTCCATGTGCGTCCTAAACTCGGCGGGGTCGGGGTAACTCTCGCAACAGTACACACAAACCATGGTATCCTCGGGCAGCTTGAAGGGGTAAACGGTAGAATATTTCACAATAATCTCGGCGTTCCGTTTAGCGGTGAAATTCGGGTCATTTTGCTTCTCTAGAACAAAAAGAAATGACCAGTCATTCAACTGCTCTTCTGCTTTACGTTGTTGGTTTAGTTTTTCGGAAGGCTGTTTTATTATTAAAGTAAAATGGAAGGTTTATGTTGTGGTTAGTTGATGTCGTGATAAAATTAGATTTATTCATATTGAGGTAAGGTGTTAAATCATGAACGCTTTTGCAATTTATGCTCCGAAAACCAGTCTGGAAACTATTCGATGGATTGCGAATATAGAAATGAAACCGTGTTGACGTATTTAATAAAAAAGAAATACTTGTATTAAACACTGGTAATATTATGATACAAATGGTAATAAAATGTCTTAAAATCTTGTAATGCAAGCTTTTCTTCAATCGAAAATCAAACAATGTCACCTTGCATACAAACTTTATTATTAATAACAACAAATATAAATGTTTAAACAAAGCTAATTCTAACCATAGACTTCGTAATAACGAAAATTTAACAATTAAACCTAATTATATTGCACAAAGCTACAATAGGAAGACTCCTTATAAATAAATATCTATATATTTTTTACTCTAATATTTTAATTCCGTGTACCTCTGCCTTGTATGGCGACGATGATTAGAGCCCGATTTTGTTTTCCACCAAGCAACACAAGCTTCAAACGCAATTAAGTCAACAGTATAAAAAAAGAAATGGACTTTACCCTAGCTAACCGACTTAAAAATCAACCAAATCCGGATGGTACGACCTCATATGTGTTTTCCAACTAACCCTCTGATTAAACTGCTTATTACAAAGCGTACACTGAAATCTCTTATGCTCACTATGAATCCACATGTGCTGAGCCAAATTCTTCTTCCTAACAAACGATTTGGAGCAGACGGAGCAGTGGAATAGCTTCTCTTTTGTATGAATCACTTTGTGTCCTTCCAAGCTACCTTTACTATCGAACTTGAGGCCACAGAATGGACAGACATAGTTGACATCGGTGTGGTTGATAATGTAATGAGCTCTGTACAATCTCCATTCGGCGAATGAACGCTCGCATTCAGGGCACGTGTGACATTTTTTCGTGCTGCCAACCCTGTGTATTTCGGCCATGTGTGTGGACTTGAGCTTTCTGGAGACGAATCTGTCCCCACAGAGGTTGCAGCAGAACGGCCAACAACGCCGGTTAGATAAAACGTGTTGACGGCGATCTTCGCTGTTCGGGAATGCTTTTTTACACTTAACGCAGATTTTATCCTGAGAATGTCCGAAGAGGATGTGTTTATTTAAATTCTCACGACTTATATATGACTTTCCGCACGTCTCGCAAGTATATTTATGGTAATGACAGCTGTTATGTCGGCTTAGGGCTCTGAGAGACGGAAATTTCATGGCGCAGATGGCGCAAACCCATCTCTCTTGCCCCAGAATAAAAACTTGCAGTCCAATTTCGGCGTTCAAGTTTACTTTCTTATCATGTTCGTAGATTAGATGTTCTGTGACGGAAGTGAGGGAATCTAGTTTTTTGGAGCATAATCTGCATTCTAGTTCAGTGCAATCGACTTTAAGGTATTCCTCCGAGCTCATAGTGTGGGCAAAGGCTGTGTTCACATTGAAGAGGGGGTGTTCGCGAGTCATGTGCTCCCTGTACGTCTTGGGGTCCTCGAACGGCTCGCAGCAGTAAACACACACCATGTCATTGGCGGGGATCCTGAACGGATAGGCCGTAGAGTATCTCAACACTACCTTAGCGTTTTGTCTCGCTTCGACCATCGGATCGAACTCTAGAACAAAAAGAAATGGTCCTTTGTCACATTTATTTTGGTTGGTGACGCGATTGATTTTATGATGGCTTAATGACTTCACAAGCTAGTTTCTTGGTAAAAATTCCCCATAGAGTTTAAATTCACTCGGTGCGTCTCTGAAAGAGCTTAACGAGTTTATGGAAAGAAACACATGAGAAAGATATAAAATGATGGCGACATAATGGATAAATATCGGAAGATAATCTTTCATTGGTTCAGAGATACTTTCTTATTGAACAATGTCCTGCATAAGTGC
Source organism: Acronicta aceris (assembly GCA_910591435.1). Classification (NCBI taxonomy): domain Eukaryota; kingdom Metazoa; phylum Arthropoda; class Insecta; order Lepidoptera; family Noctuidae; genus Acronicta; species Acronicta aceris. The sequence goes on along the minus strand of OU342786.1, from coordinate 2,661,203 downwards.
ATATATTTGTTATTCTACCATTTGTGTTTTTGGACAAATGTATGCCTTGCGCCGGTTAGTCACGTGTGGTGCATAGTACTTTTAGGAGAGATAACTTTTGGCAAAATAAGACAGAGAATCATCAGTAAAGTGTATTTTAATGTAATAAATTATATTAACACATCTAATTTAATGATTATGTGCTTTCTATCTTAACATTTACAACCTACCCTTCTATTACGACACCAATAAATCTAAATATAAGTAAGTCTCATTTCTATTGCAAAAGCTTTACACTTTAACCGCCAGTCATGTACAGACGACAACAGAATGTTCCCAGCATGCCACGGTCGCGACTGGGTGACGGATTTTTATGGATGAATTCGGAGTTTGGCGTCATGGACCCGCTTTTTCTGTTTTGACATGCCGATCAAAAGGTTTATTAATAGATAAACGTATTTTGTGTATACAGGGTGCCAATTTAATCACCTGCTTCCGTTAAAGGGGTGTACTCGTCATACTGATTAATTTTCCCTGTGAAACTCATAACTAAGGCTTGATTTCCTCCTACGCTGACATCGGTTGCTGACGTCGGTCGAGCGTATAGATAACACAATGTTCTATGAGACATCGCAAAGCGACGCTGACGTCTGCCGCAGATTTTCTGTTACATACCCCACTGAGGGTACGCTCGACCGACGTCAGCGACCGATGTCAGCGTAGGAGGAAATCGAGCCTTAGGGTATTATGGGTTTCATAGGAAGTTGACTTATATGACGAGTACACACACATATCCAACCATCCATAAATTACGTGGTACGAATTTCATGTTTTTTGACTCCTATCACACGTCATCACATTTGGGATACCCTCTCCCCCCTAATGTGACGTCACATATTTTGCTACATACACTTAGTCACCCTCATACACTTAGTCACACTTTTCTACTGAGATGTGACGTAATTTTCCCTCCATAGCCCCCATAGCTTTTACTCACTACGTCGACACTGAAATTGCTTCTCTAAAGTTACTACTTAGGTATATAAATTTGGCGACCATCTTTATTAGATATACAACGATTGCTACACGCTCTCAATTTTATTTTGATGGTTTTTCGTTGCGTCAAAGTAATCAAATCAAAAATGACAAGATCAAATTAAGTTATTTTTTAGTAAAGGAAAAAATTCAATCGCGGGCAGGATTCGAACCTGCGTCTTCCGGTTTGATATACCAGAATGCAGAAGAGAATGCTATATATGAATGAATGCTATATATAATGCTGAATAACTTAATAATCTTAGCATGGAAAATGCCAAAAAATCACAAAAAGATCAAATTATCCAATATGTAAATTATAGCAATTGCATCACATAAATTGGTTTATAAACTTGATCGCGTGTTGCCAGCCTTATATATGACACAATCAATTCACTTATGTCATCACTCAAACATTATGTTTCGCGATATGCCGCTTCAAACGATAAACCGACAAGAATTTTAAACCGCAATGCTTACAAACCGCGCAGTCTTCAGAATGATGGAGTTTGAAATGCTCGTAATACGAGTTCTCATTTGCGAAATCTATATTGCAATCAACACAACGATACGTCCGTTTTGACTGACCGTGTGCGACTTCCATGTGACGCTTTCTACTCTTCCAGTCGAGGAATCTCTCCTGACATTTTGGGCAACAGTATGGCATGCAAGACTTCTGCGTTCTTGTGTGTTTTTCTTTGGCTTCCATTGTGGGGAATACTTTCTTGCATCTCTTGCAAGACACCTCATACTTCTGATGTTTGGAGCGAACATGCCTCAGTAGACCAGTAGTGGCAACGTAGCTGCTACCGCAAACGTGACACACGTAGCTCAAGAAATGCGTAATCGTGTGTCGGTTAAGGTGGAACAACGACGGGAAGTTCTTCTCACAGACAGCGCAGTTATACACATCCTTTTGGAGAAGGTACGGCATAACACCATACTTGCCGTCGGGGTCTGTTTTTTTGCCGTGCACTGAATCGAGGTGTTCCAATACCGACTCTAGGCTTGGGAACTGCTGCTCGCAGAGGCGACAGCGCAAATTCGTGAGGTCGGCTTTAATGAATTCGTTTTTCGGCAGATGGTGAAATGCAACTTTTATGCTGAAGTAGTCGTGTTCTGTGTCCATGTGTCTTCTAAATTCATCGGGGTCTTCGTACAACTCTTGGCAGTAGACGCAGAGTATGGACTTATCGTTCACCCTGAACGGGTAGGCGGTTGTGCTACTGATAATGGTCTCGGCGTTTGCGCGGGTCGCATCATAGCTTTCGGCTAAAAAAGAAAAAGTTCTTTGTAGACGTGTTATAATCCGTTATCTTCGAGGTCTTGGTATATCTTGACGAGGAAATGGGTTCCTGGGTTCTTCGATTTTAACGTTACATCGAGATACTCAGTTCGGGATATATTAAAATAGAAACACAACAGCTCAAGCGAAAATATTGTCAAAACAAGGTCCCATCACGGTTGTTTAAGCAAAATGAACATAAATTATGTTTTTTAGCTTTCAAATTAATTCACATTTTGACGAGTCTTTCAATAAAGGTCCCACTAATATTATGTACCTATTTATGAATGCGAATAAGTCTAAAAATACACGGATATAGGTACCTATCACTAATATATACCTACTAAAAAAGGTCAAATTTACAATAAACGCTCACTCTATTCATGGAATATGCATCGAATATTGAAAAGAAAACTACTTTTGTCGTTTCTACGGTGTTCTGCGCTTTGCCGCCAAAATATTTGAAGGTCGGTAGCGCAAGCGCTGGAATCAGTGGATTCCTGCGGTAACGCTGGCTAATGCGCACATCAAGAGAAACTTAGAAATAAGAAGGATACGCAGACATGCGCCGTGGGGGTCTTTGGGGGTTTCAACCACCCCTGAACAGGCAGTTACTTCAAAATAAAGCTGTTATTTATGTAATGAATGAATTTCTAGCTAGGTATGTCTATGTGCGCAGAAGCATATAATTATCACGCAATCATTGGCCCTATTATTATCTCCGTACATCGCAGACGCAAAACACGTTGCGCAAGCGTGGCTTTGTCGATTTCAGGTAAATCCAATGTTTTAACATGTAAACTTGAATGGATTTTACTCCAAAATTAATTAAATTAAATTAATAAAGTTAAGTGAACAGTGAAAAATTGAGAGCCTACCAAAAATATTAGATCGTAAGATATGGCTTAAAAAAATGTTTTATTGAAATAAAACTACTTTTTACGGATTTCTTTTTTTTATTAAAAAAGCTTACTACCAATGTGGGTCCAACATTACTAGTATTCTTGTTTACCCCTCGTGCTAAGCTAAATGCTTATGTTACGAGTGGGTTTACGTCGGTAGTGCAATGGGTGGGTTTCCAACCGGCAACCACATGATCGCAAGTACGACGCCCTAGCCATTAGGCTACCGCCGCTTCTTTATTTTAATGCGTTGTATTGATATTAATAAATCCCGACTCCATGTTTCGGATCCTACAACCATTTTATGGTCACGGGTAGACGAGGATTGAATAATATCAATATAAAGCAATGAAATCTGTAAAAAGCAGTTTTATTTCAATGTCTTATATTCGCGTAAAGTACGATTTACACCAACCGGCGCGCGTCGGAGCGCACTTTCTACGCGGTAAAGGGAATTGAAGTGTCTTCACATCTATTTAAAGTTTATATTAGCATGCAATTTATACACTCGGCTCCGCACGCATTTCGTGACGGCCGGTCGGCCATTGCGGTGGAAATATAAACATTATTTGTACTGAATTAACACTCAATTTCCTGTAGCGCGTTGAAAGTGCGCTCCGACGCGCGCCGCTTGATGTAAATCGTACAAAAGTGTCAGAAATATAAGTTTAATGTGAGAGAAGATTAGCTTAGAGAAAAAAATCAGTTATAAGTTGTCTGGGACAAGATCCCACGAAAAGTTAATCACATATTAATAATAATTTGTTCCCGACAAGAATCGTTTATCACCTTATTATCTAAGTGCAAAATGGATGGACCAAAAATCAATTGAAATTAAGCTTTTAACTTTTTTATATTAATAACATTCATATGCGAAATTCCAATTGATATTTGAATATTTTATTTATTAAAAATAGCATAAAAGAATTATTAAATTTTAGGTTTCCATATTACAGTAAATAATATCACTGTAATATGATACTAAAATAAACACAGGCTTCTAAAAATTCACATCAGAATCTCAAAATTGTTTTTATTTTATTCTTTTACGCTATTTACAAATTGCGTGTATGCAGAAACGCCTACATATGGATATGTCTCGATAAATCATAGAAAATAATTAAGAATTACATAAAAAAAATATTAAATCAGAGCTCTTAAAGAAAAATCACACCCATGAATGTTGAGTTTATTTTGTTATTTTACCTTTTTAATTAAAAAAGCACAAAGCTTTAATGACAGAAGACAAAAAGTTAACAAAGTTAAAAATATTTTTCAACATTCATGAACATAGCACAGTTATGACTTACCAGCAAACTCGAAGCGGCGAGTTGAATAAAAATAAAGGCAACCGGGAGTCGAACCCAGGACAGAAAAGACCACGCTGCGTTGACTGTATACCGCTGCTGGTACCCGTTGATACTATTTTTAAACGTGGTCGGTTAAAGCCAGGAATTTACTCCATTCAATAGACAAAATTTCAAAATTATTAAGCCGTCAAAACAAATTGAGTTCCAAAACAGTAATATTTATTTTTTATATTTCTTAATTTCAGAGAAAAAAAAAAACAATACAAAAAACGTGTGATGACGTCACTTATACGGCGGAAACTGCGAAAATTGAAATTTTGTCGAAATACTAGTAAATCAACAACGAAATAAGTAATGTAAGGTTATGAATAATAATATATAAGTAATAGATAAGTTTTTTAAGGGTCAGAAAATTGACGTCATGTCACGTTTCACCGTACAAATGACGTCATCTGGCACTTACGTCTGTTTAGAATAGAAAGAACTTCAAAGTCGAAAAAATCATTGAATATCGGGAAAATAAAAAAATACAGGTTTCGATCTAGTTTCAAATAGAATTTTATTATAATATATGGGTGTTAAAAAATTAAATGTTGTCTAGAGAAGCTAGTATTTAATATTTCTTATTATATTTTTATTTTGAAATAAAACTACTTTTTACGGATTTTATCGCGTTGTATTGATATTATTTGATTCCCGACGTTTCGGACCATGGATGCTGTATCCGTAAAAAGTAGTTTTATTTCAATGTCTAATATTCGCGTAAGTGTCAGAAACCAGTATATTTTTATTTTCTTAAAATAATTTTTAACAACTTATTTGAAATATTTTTCGCAGTGCATTAGAACTCCGAATCCTCCCCCCTATAGCTATGATTTAAGTCTATTAAATAAAAATTTAGGCATATTATACATATAACCGACAAAAAAATGAGGTTATCGATTTGACCAATCTATACTTTATAAAGAGGTAAAGTATGTGAGTTTGTAGGGGGTAATTATTCAATCTACTGAACCGATTTTGAAAATTCTTTTTGCATTGGATAGTCCATTTATCAAGGAAGGTTATAGGCTATATAACATCACGCTATGCTTCTTATGAACAGAGCAGTGCGGGTGAAACCGCGAGCTGGTCACTAGTACGTAATGTTATTGGAAATGCACACATAACATACAATCACGCCTGTATACCCCGAAGGATTAGGCAAAGGTTCGCGAGTATGTTTAGGTCCCATGTAGGGGGTGAGCCTATTACCATTAACCGGGCACAAATCCAGATTCAGAGCTGCTGCCGCTTTGCTCGACCTGGGAATCGTACCCAGGACTTCGCGCTTGGGACCACTAGACTAATGACGCAGAGGAAATGCACAATATTCCTATGTGTTAGTTTAAATGGGCTTGCCAATAAGTGGGCCAAAGATTCTCGAAAATTATGCATTAAAGATGAGATAGAACCACGTTGTTTAACATGGGTATCGAACCCATTGTCTACGAAATTTTACGATAAAATCACATATAATATTCTCAAGCATATTTTAATCAGTTAATCACACAAAAGGGTTGCTATTTCTCAAAAATAAATGACGAAAATCTTATTTATTAAAACATCTTCATAAAATGTTGCTTCACCTAAATGCTGTAAGGAGGACACATAAAAACAAAAAAATACACAATTATAATCTAAGCAGTAAAATATCAAGCTTAGCAGCTCTGTAGGATTCGCTTTACAATAGCAAATGACAGTTCAATCAATATGGCGTCTTGTTAGTACAAGCGATTGCTAATAGATGGCGCTGTTACGAAATTACAATCCTTGTTATAGTAGACCAAAGATTTCTTCCATTTTCATCTCATCAAACAAATTTTGGGGGTCCAAAGTCATGACACCTGGGGTCCAAAGTCATGGCCCCTGGGGTCCACAGCCATGACCCCGGGGTAAATTCTCTTATTCAAGTTATTTTCGGTCAAATGTGTCGCCATATCAATTAATCTAGCATCTTTAGGTTGTAAAACGAATCGCTCAGCGAGACATATCCATATGTTATCTTAAAACTAGTCATGCATTTATGATAATTATTTTAAATTTATTGACAAGTTCAGTACTGGAATGTAATATTTAGTTATGTTGTTAAATAGACAAGATACGAAACAAATAACAGAAATATCCATAATATTAATAAGGAAATAGGTATGAAGTATTATTTCATTCAACTTTACTGTATTCCCTGTATTGAAGGGTTAGGGGAAGGTACTGAACCCAGAGCAAGTATGTTTTAGGGCCTTTGCGAGCGCTCCTATTAATTTTCATCAACATAATCTGCCTGTGTGGCCCCAGCTGGATATAGGCGTCATGCCTGCCTAGTTTCCAAAATCGAAACTGCAGAACTGAGAAATTACGAATGAAAAAACCCAATTTCACTTTGCCAACGTAGGCATTGGATAAAAACATAACGTAACCATTTTTTTGGAAATAGCCCTTGTACATGGTGCTTGACCTTCAGTTTTGAAACTCTAAATCAGGGACATTTACCATTCACTTAGACGTTCAAGGAAAACATCGTGAGGAAACTTGCCTAAGAGATTTTCTCGACGGCATAATATGAAGTCTGCCAACCCACATTAGGCCAGTGTGGTGGGCTATTTGCCTAATCCCTCTCATTCTGAGATGAGATCCGTGCCCAGCAGCGACACAGTATATGAGTTGATGATGCTAATTAAATTAAGGGCGTAACTAACACTGTATCAATGATTCAAGCTCCTGAGCTACAGAAATCTTAGCTCGATGTGTTTAGTCAGTAAAAAGAAAATATCTTTGGACTCCCACTGTGGGATAAAAAGGGCTCCCAAAATTAGACCCCTTTAGAACTAGTTACATACAATATCAAAGAAGATATTGGTATACTAGAAGTGCATGTGTTTTTTGCATTCCAGTACGAAACCTGACAATTGTAAGTTGGTGAGCGGAGTTGCTGTAGATTTATTTGAAAATAGCTGTGTCCCACTCCAAATGGTCGCAGCGCGATGGTAAATAGCTTATAACCTTCCTCAAGAATGCAAATTTTTCTAATCCAATTGCAGGTAGTTGCAGAGATTAGCGCGTTTAAACAAAAACAAACAAACTTAACTTGCTTTTCAATATATGTCGCTAACGTCACCTTAAGATATAAATTCAGAATGTGAATATGACGGGTGGGACTCGTGGTGCCTTACAGGTCATGGCGTCTGGTATATCTAACCAGAAGACGCAGGTTCGAATCCTGCCCGCGGTCGAATTATTCACTAAAGTAACTGAACAAACTTCAGGTTTATTAGTATAATAACAATAATATATGAATGATCTTTTAAAGATTAATCAAGATTTGTCTCTAGTTTTGCGTGATGGAAATCAAGAAGAGTTTCATTAAACGTTAGGCTAACATACATACACTATGGTGGAGATAATCGTACGCAATAGCTTGTCTCCAGTGATTATGATAATTTTGCACTAAAAAGCTTAATTAAGTGTTTTTACCCGCGCGGCCGTTCGGAACGACTAATTGGCTCTGTAAATTGCCTTTATACAGTCCTTCAGTGATATGGTTATGTCCGTTTTTCTCTATAACAGCAATGTTAGTCACAAATTTGAAAGTTTTTCTGAGATGGGTTGCAGTCTAGTCCACTTTGGGAACCAGTGATCTAAAGTTAGGTAGGAATGGTACTTCTTATCTATTTAAATACAAAATTAAGTGAATAATTTATTTAATCGCTTCTAGGACATTTAGTATGATTGTGTTTCAATATTACAGTCGTCTATAGCAACTCAACTGCCCAACTATTTAAAAAACAAAACAGATGCCTACCTTTTTTCTTCTTCTCAGTTCTGCTAGCGGCAATTTTACTAGCCGTGGCCTTGGCGGGATCTTTCTTCACAATTTTACTCTTTTTCGCGGGAACTGCTTTCGTTTTGGTTGAAGACTTTCGTTTTTCTGCTGCCTTAGTATTGTCAAGGAGGTCTAATAGGTCCACGGTCTCCTTTTTGGGTATTTTGCTTGCTAATTTCGTTAGGGGTTGGTCGTCGACTGTAATGGAGATAGATTAGATGTCATATCAACAAAATTAAGCTCAAAAGTCAGAACAGCACCCTAAACAGATGAAGTGTGAACGTAGATGAAGCAAAAGTGGTGTGTCAGAATTGTAGTAACTGGAAATCTATTGACTCGTCTACCCAAACAAAAATACAGTGTTTCTCAAAGTTGAACCCCCAGTTGCATTGGATGCTTTTAAAAACTTTCAATGACCACTGGGGCGTCTTGGCCAACGTTGACCTAGGAGAGTGGGTAGAGGGATAGTAGTAGAACATAACTTTATTTTTAAACCTTGTCCCACATTAGGAATTTCTCCTGGGTGCTTTTGCAACAGTACTTCCATCATTTTTAAATACAATAATTAGTGCCCGCACGCAAAATACGCGCTTTGTCGTGGAGTTGCGGAAAACAGCCCGCTATACCCTACAATAATTAGTGCTCTGATAAGAGGATGTTTCAATACTCACGGTCATCATCGTCATCATCATCAAAGCCGCAACGGTCATCAAAGTCGTCATCACTGAGCCTTTTCTCTTGCTTTACATGCTCCAACTTGACACTTGAGTCTATAGGCTCCACATGTACTGTACAAAATTAAATAAATTTTCAAGTTTTTGTGATGTATATCGTCGAGTGTACATGTATACATACGACACCACAGCAAGCTTAATGGTTTGCTATTTGGATAACCCATATTCCGTCAGAAAAGTGGTGATTTCTGAGTGCAACTGTATAACTTGTGATGAATATAACTTGGAACTTGAACTTGAATAGTGCAGGTCTGGTGGCTTACTAAGCCCCCGAGCATACGCCCCATACCCCTTGTAGTAAGGGGTGGTCCTTGATGAATTAAAACTTCATGACTTAGAAAATGATTTGCCAAAACAAAATATATATAGGTTAATAGGTGCTTTCTTACATACATCCATCAATCATCCTTAACCATTTTAATGTCCATAAAATAAGACCCCTATCATCCCTGTAATCCCCATAGAGTTGCGCCTAGGACCCCTAGTCAATAATTAAGTACACAATTTTAATACATAATCAACCCATTATACTGTCCCACTGCTGGGCACGGGTCTACTCTCAGAATGAGAGGGAGTAGGCTATAGTCCACCACACTGGCCTAGTGCGGGTTGGCAGACTTCACACGCCATCGAGAAAATCTCTCAGGGATGCAGGTTTCCTCACGATGTTTTCCTTCACCGTTTAAGCGTGTAATAATTAACTATTTTTTTAATAAGAATATAAAAAATATTTTATTATTACTTTCAGTTTCCGCGATTGACGATGTGGTGGGATCCAAATGCTGCATGAATGTCTTCTCACATTCCAGCACCTGACGTTTGAAGTCCGAAGCATCACGCAGCCGAGATATGCACAGCTCGCAGATCAACCGGCTATTGCTATTTGGACCCCCTGATTGGGAGTAGGCAATCTGTTGGAGAACAAAAGATATTTTAAAATTAAATAGAAATAGGTATATTAAAAAATATATATTCATCTAGCGTCTGCCCGGACTTTGTCTGAATGGACTTCAGGATTGGGTCCGAGCTGGATAAAAAGTAGCCTATGTGTTATTCCAGGCTATAATCTATCCAAATTTTATCCAAATCTGTTCAGCCATTCTGGTGTGAAAGAATAACAAATCGATACTCACAAACTTTCACATTTATAATATTAGTATTAAATGCCATGTTTTCATTAATTTCAAAATACCTACAATTTTCATTGTTTTTATTTTATAAGAATATATTCAAGCAAAAAGAAAGATGAATAAGCATATTGAGCATTATAACAGCATGAGCACTGATATGTTATTGTTTCTCAACCTGAGGTTGAGCCTAGGATTCCCTACCATCTGGGAATGCAGTAATAATGGTAAACCTCCCTAGCTCCTGGGGCGCAATTCTTTGTTTTTTTCATTCACCATTTATTAAAATCCCTAGTTGAGCCCCCAAGAGTCATACATCAATGTATGTTGTATCATGTATCAATGTATACAATAAAGGTCATGAGGGTAAAAGGTAAAGAGAGGGCAATATTTTGTATTACATTTTTAGCAACTATTCTGCACATTTCATTTACAAACATGGTTAAGGTTGAGAAACAATGGAATGTGAAAATATCACATACACCATTGTTTCTCAACCTTTTTTTTTTTTTTTTAGATGTTTCTAAAAGCACCCACAATAAAGAAAGTCTGAGTGTGGGCTAAAAAGGAAATAAAAAATGACTAATGATAGTACAATTTTTTATTTTTATAATATTATGATCAGTTCTATTGTAAATCCTTACTATCCTTACTAATATTTTACACATCATAATTTGTGAGTATGGATGTATGGATGTTTGTTACTCTTTCACACCAGAAAGGCTGAACGGATCTGTATGAAATTTGGCACAGAGATAGATTATAGTCTGGAATAATACATAGACTACTTTTTATCCAGGTCGGACCCAGTTCTGCAAGTCCACGCAGACAAAGTCACAGCCAGAAGCTAGAATATAAAAATAATGTAGGATAGGATAATTATTTTGAATGATTGCAATAAACAGAGAAAATGAGAGCACTTGTGGCACGATGAGGGCAGTTGTGTGTTGTAAGATCAGCAAAGTAGATACAAACAATGAATTTTACATTGTGCAAAGGTAAAACTGGTAAAATCGATTTTTGAACCCGACCAAAATAAAGTGCCTAGGTACCAGGGAGTTTCACTACAATACGCCTTCCTCCTCAACTGGGTCGGGTTATAGACAAACTTGTTTTCACAGCAAGAAAATGGATGCCGTGGCGTCTGCAAGAAGGTTGATCGATAACATTAAGACATTACTTACTGTAACATTTAGGGTATCCGAAAGTATTTCAGCGTAAACTTCACGCTTTCCCATCCAAAAATACTCCGTTGAAATGTCTTTATAACATCCCTCAGTCAGGCAACAACGACAAACATTCGGGCCGGCTCGCCAATCCATACGTTTTACACTTTCCATTATCACGTTTTATTAACTTATTTTCACAGAAAATGTATCTATCATATTATTATTATCAACTAACTTAGATTAATACACGATTTTTTAATAAAACTATTTTTTTTCTTGAAACAAACGCAAGAAGACGCCATCGAGGGTTCAGCGGTGGTGCGCTAGTGTTGGGGGCATGCGCGCGCATCGCAATAATTTGTCACATTATCGATTTTTAATTTGTACGATGTGAAATTACCAACTGAGAGGATTCAGGAATAAAAATCATTCGTCAATTTCGTAATTGATAATAATTAGATATATTAAACAACTATATATAATATACCACAGATAGCTAGAAATTGTAAATGAAACAATTTCTGAATAATTATTGCATCATAATCACTTATTCCCAGGAAGGGTAACCGCATAGAACCGTCCAATTACCGCCCCAGTTACCTCCTTACTGTCCAAGGTGAGGGGCAGGTTGTAAACATCAAACTCCGTGGATACCTAGAAGAGCACCAGCTTATAAATGACCGTATGGGTTTCGACACGGACGCAGTGCTGGTGATCTTCTAGTGTACTTAACACACCGATGAGTTGCCGCCATCGAGAGGAAGGAAGAAGCGTTGGCTATTAGCCTGGACATCGCTAAGGTATTCGATCAGATGTGGCATAAGGCACTTCTATCGAACCTACCATCAGGACTTCCTGACGGACTTTGCACGTAGGGCAGCTTCCTATCACGGCGGAACATATAGGTCGTTGTCGTCGGTTTATGCTTTAACATTAACCTAATGTTGGCGTCCCGTAAGGGTCTGTATTGTCGCCTACGCTGTTCATCTTGCACATCAATGATATGTTGAAAATTAACAACATTCATTGCTGTACAGATAACAATATGGGGGATTCATACTGTGCTGGTCGTGCAAATACTCCCGGACCCGTAGGCGAGGAGAGCAGAAGACGAATTGTGTCTGAGATAGAGACCTCCTTGGAGCAGGTCCCCAAATGGGGTCGTGATAACCTTGTGGTATTCAATCCCAATAAGACAAGTCTGCGTGTTTTCCACTAAGAACAAGGAAGACTATTTACCATCAGGTGGCTCGTCTGCTCGTTTGCCAATGCCGACGTCTAAATATAAAAAATATGCATACATACACTTACGCCTTATTCCTTAGGGGTAACCTAAGCAGAAACTACAGAAACGGCGAGAATTAATTTTGCGCATGTCATTCATTACAGTAATAAATTTTGGTTCTATACAATAATTCTGAGTGCCATTATTACATTGAGTATGCAAAATTACTATTATACATACCTTTTTTTTATTTGTGATAGGCTTACGCTTGACCGCCAGTTCGCCTGATGTTAATAAGCGATACTGCGATCTACGATGGAGCGCGCATACATACATACTCAGCCTTTCACTTGCTACGATTACAATTACTGTTTTTTTTAATAGTCCCTAATGGCGTTTACTTATATAAAAAAATACGAGATAGGTATGCATTATTGCTTTCATTTTCAAAATAGATAAAGTACAAGTTCTTTAATCTAGGCACTCCCGAACCAGTGTTTTGTGTAATGAAGCGCCATCTAGTATCGAGTAGCAGGCTTAGACATAAGAATCTATAACGTCGGTAAAGTTCGGTCTTAGACACCACTAGCATCATTGTCAAAAATAAATCGATATTTCGTAAACACCGATAGCAGATGACAGATGTCAAATGAATCCATTTGTCAAATCAGAATGTTGACTTTGTTAATTGTAAATATTTTTATTTCGTCTTGCCCAAACTAAATGAGTACAAATAACCGCAACAAGGGTCCTATCGTGGACCCTGGACTGTGCAGATGTTGCGGCTCCCTAAAAAAATGTCGTTTATTGAACGTGGAATACGAGTGGCTTGGACAAAGGGAAGTTTATTCAGATATGTTCGTCGATTGCTTTGGTTTACTCGTGAGTTTTTTATTGCTATCTATTTTACGAGTATGGTTGACAAATTTTTTACCAGTTTTGACCATATTGATTGATTTTAGGAAAATACGGAATTTCTTGTTAAAATCTCGTGATACCAAGCTGGCGAATGTGTGACAGTAATGTCGCAAAATCGCACGAACTCGCGGGTAAAACCTAGTTCCCAACTCAATCTCAACCCTCAATGAGACGAGTAATTCCGCTCGACAATTTGCGGCCACTAGTGCCACAATATAAGTAACACAGAAGGTTCAATGCTACCTTTAATCAACAATCTTAAGTTGGCTGTATTCTTTCAATTAATAGTTAGTTAACCTTTGAACCAGTCTAATCTGATCACAATTTTCATTTTTTCATTCAACAAATAATTTGGTGTTCTTATCACATAAGCCATTTTTATGTATGTCTATTACATCATTTATACAGTTTATTGGGTTATTAGAATTTGCTTGCGGCTTCTTCCATATCCCAAAGGACTCTTTTGCAACTACTACAATACAACTTTACACTTACACTACAACTTTTGCAATGATTCTTTTAAAACAAAAAGGAACCTATGTCCTTCTCAAAGGTTCAAGTAAATCACATTCCATGCAAGTCTCAGAACATCAATAAAGCCGATGATTATTAATAACTTTTACAGCTATCTCATTTGGAGGGTGAGGAGTCAGAGCGTCTGATCTGTGCGACGTGCGTCGTGCGGCTGAGAGACGCGCGCGCGTTCAGACAACAAGTGCTGCAGTGTGAGGAGAGACTGCTGCATGCCAACATACTGGTGCATGGAGGTTCATATCAATACATATCATCATGTCGGTATTCCCGAAGGGTTAGGCAGAGGTGTGCTAATGTACACCCACAGTTTGCCAGTATGATTAGGTCCCATGTAATAGGGAGCAAGCCTAAGCCAAGCCAAGTGCTGGGCACAAATTCCAAACTCTAAGCTGCTACTGAAAATTACATACAAAAACTGAATAACACTGCTAGACCTGGGAATTACAACATTAAATACTAGTTATTGCCCAGTGGTTTCACTTGTATTGAGACCAAAGGTACCAAAATTCCTCAAAATTGGTTCAGTGGTTTAGGCATGTAAACCTACCAAACAGAGAGAGTACTTTCGCATTTGTAATATTAGTATGGGGTAAAGGATGGTTTGAATATTCGTTATAAATACTTAATATTCGGTATTCAGCCTTTTTTCGGTAAATCCGTAGTTGGCCGAATAGTTGATTAAAGTGCCGAAGTATATTCGGCGTACAACATTTTTCGGAATATGCGTAGTTGGCTGAATACTTGATTCAAGTGCAATATTCGGCACTACACTAACATACCATCATATGGTATACGTCCTCAAAGAGTTAGGCAGACCTCTGCCTAACTCTTTGGCTCTGCCTAACCCGGTATGTTTAAGCCCCATGTAATAGGGTCGAGCCTGTTGCCACTAACCGAAAACAAATCGCACTAAACTGCAACTACGAATTTCATAGAAAAAAACCAATAACACTATTTGACTTGGCAAATGGGAATCGAACAGGATATTGGGGTTTACGACTATTAAATAATGAGGCTACTGACGAATATTCGGCAATAGTTTGTTATACATACATTCTAGATCTCAGTTTTCGACCCTGCCATTTTTATTGTTTTTTTTCCGAATATTCGGTAACCAGTAAATATTTTACCGAATATTCGTATTTGATAAAACTCAA
This sequence comes from Acronicta aceris, assembly GCA_910591435.1. NCBI lineage: Eukaryota > Metazoa > Arthropoda > Insecta > Lepidoptera > Noctuidae > Acronicta > Acronicta aceris. The sequence goes on along the minus strand of OU342786.1, from coordinate 2,645,969 downwards.
ATTCAACTATATCTACTTCTAATAACTTCACACGCCTTTGGTCCCATAGGGGAAGGCAGAAAACTGAAAAGTGTCTATATAAAAATAAGTTAATTACAGATGGACAGACAGATGGTTTTAAAAATGAAACAGAAGTGAAGGTTGAACTAGAAGAGCCAGCGCCAGCAGACTCACAGAAGATACAACATGATGAGGTCATTGAACATGAAGTGACCATGGATGATGGCATTAACCATGTAGATGACGGTAAGTCTCGTTGTATATGCCTATTTTGTTCTGTGGGTATTTCAGCTTTGTTACAAATCTCATTTTATTTATAATTTAAATGGTGGTGGTGTGGTGGTTTTTAGATTGTAAGTTTTTGGATGTTTTGTAAGCAATTTTATTATTAATAATAATAATAATAAAGCCAAGAGCCTCGACCGACACCTAAGAGGGCTCTCATTAAGTGGCTGGATCAAGGGCTTGATACAGAAAGCAGTACTTCTGGACACGGCCCGCATTGTTAGGAGGTTCCTCTCTCTGGGGCCCTGACCACCGGTAGCTTGGTCCCTGCTCCCGATGCCGATGGGCTACTATTTCTTATATTTTTAAATGTTTTTATTTTTATTAAAATATTTAAAAATGTATACAAATAAGGAAATCGAATAAATAAATAGAATAATAATAAATAAAATAATCTGGCAACACTAGCCACGTCAACATCAAATTTTAACATCAACCTTTTATAAAAACCAAACATATATATTTACAAGCCTATTACCAAATAAACACAATACCGTTATAAACAATAGTAAAATCAGTGAATTCAATAAATTATTTCGACTCCAAACTGGCCAAATTTTGAGTAATGCATTAAACCAATAGAATAAAAATGACAACTTCAAAACAGATGTCATATGCATTAAATAATTTTAATTTGTATGAGAAGATTTGAATGTTGACAAGAGCACGAGCCCGATATATTGAACGCCACACACGCCTAACAACTCCGGACTCGTCGCCAAGCTCCGCCTTGCAGCAGCCGCAACATGGAAGAACATCACCGAATGCTGCTGCAACAGCGTCGAGCTCCAGCGACGAGTACTACTCTCCGCCGACGTCGCCACCACCTGTACGCCGGCGGGGAGGTCGCCGGCCACCGGACCACGAGGCCCACTGGCCTCTGGAGGGATCCCCGCTTCCGGTGGAAGTGTGCAGCGCATGAGATGGACACGATCGTTGAATGAAAATGTCATGCGCGCATACTATGGGGCTACAGAGGGGGGAACTAACCTGACTGCGTACCGTGGTCGGATGCTCTCTCTGTTTCAGGCGCTTGAACCAACCATTGACGTATCGACCCAGCGATTGTCGGATCAAGTACGGGTTATCCAACGTAACCATATGTTGGATGATTCCGTGCTTGATCAGTTACGCTCGGAAGTGCAAAGTAGCCGTGCCATTGCTCACCCATCGCAATCTGTGGCACCATCAGCGATGCTGCCACAAACAAATCTTGCAGAAGTAGGGAGTGATGACAGGGTTACAAATGTAAGTACCCAGTACAATGAGAAGCTGACGAGCGCTTTGGAGGGTGCGTTTCGGGAATATCGCTCTTCACCACCTGAACTTAGACCGCGTTTACCTCGTTTGCCCATGAATAACAAGAATTTAGCGCTTGTGTGTGCTCTGGATTCACTGTTGTCAGATTATTTTGACAGCAGTGAAGATCTTGCCGATACCCATTCGATCCTGTACTGTGCGGCTGTTGCTGCGTGTCGTGTAGCTCATGTGAAGTTTCCAGAATCTGATAGAGCTACACGACCGAAGCCTATGATACCGGCTTGGCAGTCCAGGATTGAGCAGCGTATCGGCGAGGCCAGAGCGCTCATTGGCAAGCTTATCTGCTTTAGGGAGGGCAATACCCGCCCAAGAGTGATGCGCTTTGTGAGGCGGGCATTCTCGGGGACTAATATCGATCCCCGAGATTATGCATCCTGTGTCACCGAGCGCATAGACTTCCTGAAGCAGAAGGTTTATGCATGGGCAAACCGTATTCGCAGGTATAAATGTCGCGCGGAGCGGTATTCCCTAAATCGCACGTTCCAAGGTGACCAAAGGTGGGTGTACAGAACTTGGGATCGTCCCGATAACGGTGTGAGTGACGTGTGCAGGCCGAATGATGACGCCATGAGTTCGTTCTGGCGCAACATTTGGTCGGTACCCGTTAATCATACCGAAGATGATTGGATATGTGACGTTGAGCGGGCGTGTGAGTCTCTACCAGCCATGGATGAAATTAATATTAGCCCCCAAGACGTGGCCTGTGCAGTCCATTCTGTACCGAACTGGAAAGCCCCGGGGCCGGATGGACTGCACAATTTTTGGATAAAATGGCTACGTAGCTCTCACGCTCGCTTGGCGTCTCAATTCCAGTCATCATTAGAAAGTGGGACGCTACCCCAGTTTTTAACCACTGGAATCACCCATCTGCTCCATAAATCTGGTGATACTGCGGACCCTAAAAATTATAGGCCCATAACTTGTTTGCCGACGGTTTATAAACTTCTTACATCCATTTTGAGAGCAAAAATTTGTTATCATATTGATGAAAGTTCAATTATGTCTGCGTCTCAGAATGGATGTAGGAACGGGTCTCGCGGTACTAAGGAGTTGCTTCTCATAGATATGACCATCAGCCAACAGGTTCGCCGACTCCGAAAGAATCTGTCGACATGCTGGATAGATTACAAGAAGGCCTATGACTCTGTGCCACATACATGGCTCATGAGGGTGCTAGAGCTATGTAAGGTAGATGTTTCTCTACGCACCTTCCTGCGATCGTGTATGGGGCAGTGGAGGACAGTGCTTCATTATCCAGGATGTCGACAAATTCAAAGAATCAGTGAACCAATTAGGATTGAGCGTGGTATATTCCAGGGTGACAGCTTGAGTCCTTTGTGGTTCTGCTTAGCCTTGAATCCTCTCAGTACATTACTAGAGGAATCAAGGCTAGGATACCGATTGAGGCGGGGAGGTCAGGTGATATCCCATCTACTTTACATGGATGACCTAAAGCTCTTTGCTTCATCTGATTTGCATCTGATGGAGTTACTAAAAATAACGGAAAACTTTAGTAACTCCATCAGAATGGAATTCGGTGTGGAGAAATGTGCAGTCATGCATGTAAAACGAGGTGGGATTGTGGAATCTGTGGGAATTCAACTCTCGGATTCCACTCAACTTAGATCTCTTGCCTCAACGGAGACTTACAAATACTTGGGTATGGCGGAGGCTCTAGGCATCAACGTGGCTGACATGAAACAATCGTTGCAAGTGCGCTTCTTTGGGCGCCTGACCAAAGTTTTAAAAAGTCTTCTGTCAGGCGGAAACAAGGTGCGTGCTTTCAATGGTTGGGTCATGCCAGTCTTGATGTACTCCTTCGGCGTACTCAAGTGGACTCAGACTGAACTTGAAACCCTGGATAGGAAGGTCCGTACACTGCTTACGGCATATCGAATGCATCATCCACGCTCCTCGGTAATGAGACTATACATCCCGCGGAAATGTGGGGGTCGAGGATTTTTAAATGCCAAAAACCTTCACAACCGCGAGGTGTGTAGTCTCAGAGAGCATTTCTTAAAAACTGAAATGGGGATGCACCGAGATGTGGTTGCAGTGGACAATGGACTTACCCCTCTCTCCATGGCTAAAGAGAACTGGCGCAAACCTGTAGTACTTAGTACGAACGATCGTAGGAATGTGTGGCAAGGCAAAGAGCTACACGGACGCTATTACAGGGCTCTTCATGAACCTGGTGTAGACACCTTAGCGTCCGTTTCCTGGTTACGCTTCGGAGATCTGTTTGGAGAAACTGAAGGGTTTGTTTGTGCAATTATGGACGAAGTTATGATGACGAACAACTACCGGAAATTTATCGTGAAGGATGGTACGGTTGACATATGTCGGGCATGCCACCGGCCGGGAGAGTCTATCCGACATATTATCTCTGGGTGTTCGCGTCTAGCTAACGGCGAATACTTGCACAGACATAACCTGGTAGCCAGGATTATCCATCAGCAACTTGCCTTGAAATACAATCTTGTGGAATCGGAGGTACCGTACTACAAGTATGTGCCCGACCCAGTTCTTGAAAATGGTCATGCTACATTGTATTGGGACCGGTCTATCATCACTGACAGGACTATTATTGCCAATAAGCCTGATATTGTGGTGATAGATCGATTAGAGCGTCGTGCAATGATTGTTGACATCACCGTCCCGCATGACGAGAACCTCTTCAAAGCCGAAAAAGAAAAAGAAATAAAGTATCTTGATTTGGCACACGAGGTTGTCGACATGTGGGGGGTGGATGCGGCGATCATAGTACCAATCGTTGTGTCTGCCAATGGTTTAATAGCTAAGAGCCTCGACCGACACCTTAAGAGGCTCTCATTAGGTGGTTGGATCAAGGGTTTGATACAGAAAGTAGTACTTCTGGACACGGCCCGCATTGTTAGGAGGTTTCTCTCTCTGGGACCCTGACCATCGGTGGCTTGGACCCTGCTCCCGATGCCGATGGGCTACTATTTTTTATATTTTTAAATGTTTTTCTTATTTTTATAAAAATATTTAAAAATATATACAAATAAGTTAAAATAATAAATAAATGGAATAAAATAATACTTGATATATGTACTTACAGCGACACCAAGATGTACAACAAGCAAACAGTTTATATAAACTAGCTATAATATCTACTTATATAACTTTATCATAAATTAGTAGAATTTAGTATAATTCCACATTATTAATAGAAAAATAAATAACACAGTTAAATAGATTAATTCAAAAAAGTATGTCACAATTTTTTAAATAAGCAGCATGCCATGTAAAAGATGTGATCATCCGGTCTATTAGCGACCAGGGTGTTAAGAGTCGGACCGAATTTCTCTTACAAACATAATACCGAAACAAATCGTAATTCAAACACAATTTAATCAAATTGTGTTATTATTCGGATTCCGATACCGTTTATCTAGGTTCCATTAGGGCCATTTTGTCTTCACTGGAAATAAATGTAAGCAAATGCAATTTTTGGTAAAATTATCAAGTTTGGAACAGAGATGGGTTTATGCCAGGGCATTTATTTTTTTCGCCCAAAATGACTGGGCGGAAACCCATCTATATAGATGAGTTTATGCCAGGGCATTTATATTTTTCGCCCAAAATGCCTGGGCAGAAACCCATCTATAGTTTGGAACGATTTTCCAATTTTTTATTTCCAGTGAAGTAGCAGTAAACGAAATGGTAGTGTAGGAATCTAGATTAACGGTATCTAAATCCGAATAATAATAACACAATTTGATAGAATATTGTCTGGATTAAGATTTATTTCGGTATTACGTTTTTGTGGGCAATTCAAGCTCCGCCGGACCCTTAAGTAGATTTATGGCTTGTGCCGTAAGAGCAAATTGACCGACGGAACCACGAACAAGCGTCGTGCATAGTCATGGCGTGACCAGCGTTGGATTTAAATCCAACAAATTTTCATTTGACAAAATTTGGAGAGTTGGAAAGAAAAATTCTTCCCGTTATCCACTTCTTACGCGTCCGCGCTTTGTGATATGATACCCAGTAATACACTATTATAACAAAAAAAATATAATAAACTTTCTGCTAAGAATTGTATTACATATGAGTTAAAAATTGTTTATCGAAATTTGAGAGAGCCTACGATGAAACTTGATTTCTTTACGATAACTACTTATATTCTAGACGCGGACAGCGTAAAAAGCGAGCCACTGTCGAAACTTGTTAAAAAATCGCCTAAGAAGAAGAAAATCAAAGTAAAATCGAAGGCTTCCAAACGCAAGAAAATCGCCAATGACGAAAGCTCTGAGAAAAACAACAAGAGAAGGACTAGGAGCCAAGAAGTGCAGGAGATTGGTATGTTAATATAACGCACACATTACACGAACATCACACACACACACACTCACTCACACACTCACACACACACACACACACACACACACACACACACACACACACACACACACACACACACACCACTTTTTAACGATGGTAACTTTTTTTTTAACTTTTTTGGGAAAGAACTGTCTCCCAGTGAGTGAGTATGGATTTGTGGATGTATGGATGTTTGTTACTCCTTCCTGATCTGGATGAAATTTGGCACAGAGATAGATTACAGTCTGGAATAACACAGGATATTTTTTATCCAGGTCGGACACAATTCTGAAGTCCACGCAGACAATGTCGCGGGCAGAAGCTGGTTTTTAATATACCAAATACCAGTCAACTACACTATATAGTCTATTCCAATCAAAACTGAAAACTTTGTAAACAAACCATCACTCAACATAAAATCATCGATTTCATACTGATTTCGTTTACACTTCATTACATTCTGATGTCGGAATCTTCGTAAATACTTTCACTTTCATATTTAACTCGTTTTTTATTGCAATTTCTGCTGAATTAAGTAGAAATCATCGAATTTAGAAAATTTGTATTAGTTTGACAGTTTTTTTTTTCTAAAGCTTTAGTGACGTGCTGATCCGTACGATATTGAATGAATGAAAAACAGATTCAAAATCGTGAAGAGGGCAAGCTATTATGGCATTATGCCAATTGACAACATTTCATTTTTGTAACACGCTTATTATATTATAATTTATTTGAAACTAGATCGAATAAAATGGGATACCTGTATTTTTTATTTTCCCGATATTCAATCATTTTCATATTTATTGTTGATTTTGACGGATTAAATATTCTACTTATATAAATTAAACGTAAATGGACATTATATAGATTTTTTTTCAGTTGTGAGATTTTTATTTGGGGGTTTCTTTTAATTTTTATCAATAATATTATGCAATGTACACATTCTCAATGATGCAGTAGGCTTAATTCCTTTATCTCCCAACTCAAAATACTTATTTGAAAGCATAACAGTAGTAAAAATCGAAGTAAAGCAGTATACTAATATTATATTTATAATAAGTGTTATTATAGATACTAATGTCGATGTCGATGTAAAGAAACCAACATCTTCTAATCAAGTTTATTCCATCGAAAGAAAAAATCCATTCACTCATTCGTTCATATACATTATGTTTTGCAATAGGCACATCACTAAAACTATTTAAGGTCATTGACTTTTCTTTGTTTACAAAGTTTTCAGTTTTCATTGGAATAGACTATAGGTAATAACATTTTAAACTGATCAATAAATTTCTCCTCATTTCAGAATTCCAGCTCCCGCTTCAACAAATGCCAAAAAAACTCGATACCGAACAGAAATCGTTTGCCAACACTATTACCGTGGTCGAGAACTCCTTTGTCTGCCCTTTCGACACTTCTTTCAGCGATTATTACTGCATCTACTGCCGCGAAGTGTTCACAGACCCCAACAGACTAAGGGAACACACCCTAACACACGATCCCATGACATTCAAAGACTGCATTGCAAATAAAAAGTTACTTTTAGTCGATATCTTCAGAATCGATTGTCGATTATGCCCACTAACAATCGATGACATCGATACATTCAAAAGTCACCTCACTAGCGCACACGGGAAATCACTACACGAAATGTCAAATGAGTTTTTGAAATTCCGTTTAACTGTCAACAATTTGACGTGTACAGAGTGCAACGCAAGTTTTAGTTTTTTTCACGCGTTAAAAAAACATATGGCCGAGCATTTTGGTACGTGTATCTGCGATGTATGCGGCGCGCATTACTTCGAAGAGCGCATGCTTATTTTGCATCAAAAAACGCATCAAAAAGTCGACGAATCCTTTCCTTGTAAAGATTGCGGTAAAATATTCAAATCGAAACATAGTAGATATTTACACGAAGCTAAATTACATAAAAAAGAACCAGCGTACCAATGTTATAAATGCGATGAGGTTTTATTCTCATATTCGTTGAGATACCGTCACATGATCGAGGTCCACGGAGAACAAAGGATGTTTCCCTGCGAACATTGCGACCGAGCTTACGACAGCAGAAAATCCCTCAGGGAACACAATCGGAGATACCATTTAAAAATATTCAAACACCAATGCGATCTGTGTGAAAAGAGGTTTTACTTACCATCTCGTTTGAAGGAACATATGGCAACACACACGGGCGAGAGGAATTTCCGATGCGAGTTTTGTGGGAAAAGCTACCCTAGGTTGAGGGGATTAAAGGTTCATATGCAAACTCACGTCAATGAGAAAAAGTTTAGATGTGTGATGTGTAATGCATCGTTCACACAGAATGTTAATTTGAAGAATCACATGAAGCGACAGCATCAAAGCTTGGATTTGGAGGATGGGTACCCAGAGTAGATATATTTTACACTTACAATAGGCGACTTCCAATATTTGAGACTTACGATTCTCATAAAAAAATACCTACACCATAAATAGAGCCGAAAAAATAGGGAAGTTATAAGCAGTTTCATTTTATGCCAGACAGGGAGAGCGTTCTATGGCGTAACACGTCGTGACTTCAAATCGTGCGTACAGTACTTCAAGAAACATCGGAAACAATCGTCTAAAATAACAAAGACATTATTTTAGTCAAGGAAAAATCAATCGCGGGCAGGATTCGAACCTGCGTCTCTTGGTTGGATACACCAGACGCTCTGACCTCTAAGCCACTGCGAAGAGACGACTTAGAGTAATTTTATAATGTTAACATGGAAAATGCAAAAAAAATCAATTAACAAAAAGTAGTTTGGAATTTTTTAATTAATTTTAATTGCAATAATATAATCGGAATGAAAGATTGAGGCACCGACATCCGAAACTTTTGTGCACCTAACATTATTATTATGTTTTATGTTCATGCAAGGGATCTCATCTTCCTAAATAGGGGAATTTCCAATAAAAATATACAATAAAATGTAATATCTGATTTATTTAATTTATTTATACAAATGTAATAATTGTAAGTGTTTTAAGCAATAAATATTCTGTAAGTTAATCTCGGTTTTCATTTCAATAAACCAGACCAGAGGTCTCCTAATTTCTTTATTAAGTCGACCACTTTTTTGGGTAGATTTTGAGTAGTTTTGTTTGCCTAATTTTATCTTTCTGCAAATTGAATATACCAAATACCCATTTACATCCCATGGATCCCTATTTTTTCCCGCTGACATGGACCCCTTGTAGGTCGTCGTCGACCCCTGGGGGTCGATTTAGACAACTTTGGGTACCACTGGTCTAAACGAATAAATAGTGACACACATATTGTACAAAGAACCGGTCACACGGCTTTTGTACAGCAAAAAATCGTACACCGTTTAGACGTTTAAACGAATACTCTCTGGACTTGTCAAGCAAATCAAATGAACTTACACATTCCGGTTTACAGTGGCACAAAATTTAGCTTTGTTTCTTTCACGGCTATTAATTTTTACACGAATGAAATTCTGCCGTATCAACACATGCCGAATGTACGTTTAAAATGGAATACTACAAAAAAACATTCATGACAATGCCGTGTGAACCCAGCCTTAGGTCGGCTCCACATATTGGCCCGAACGTCAGCACCAATGACATTCAGCCAATGTGTGGATTACCAATTAATGAAATGTAATTCAATGTTAACTTATATGATATGATTAAAAAACAATATTATACATATTTACATTATATACAGCTTTCAGGTAAAACGTAATATCATCACGCTTTTATTCCTTGAAGGGTTAGGCAGAGGTGTATTAATGTACACCCACAGTTCGCCGATACGTTTTTTTTTTAAATAGATTGCCCACACTAGGATTTTCTCTTGTACCGTGGGTGCGTTTACAAACACAATTTCTCACATACACGCACACCCGGAACAGACTACCTGTAGATCATACAAATATTTGCCCCATGTGGGGATCGATCAACACGTAGCGCCGATCGCTCAGCCGCTGTTTTAGGTCCCATGTTATATGGGACGAGCTTATTGCCAAGTAGATAATTCAGACTACATTCTAATATCATATTCGGGGTGTTGACTCTTCATATGCCCTTTTAGACTGCAGTTCTGTATAAAGGCCTGCCCACACACATGACATCGATACCGCCTATCATTATTATGTATCCTCATGTGATCTTTCAGAGTCTTCAGTCTGGGGTAGCATTTCTCGCAGACTTTACACTTGAAATTCCGCTCGCCTGTGTGTGTGGGCATGTGATTATTTAGGGCGAAACGCGTGAAGAACTTTTGCCCACAACATGGGCATTCGTACCTAGAAATAATAGAAATATAATGTTACTAAACATAACAGGGATAGGCAGAGGCGTGCTAATGTACACCCACAGTTCGCCGGTATGTTTCAGTCCCATGTAATAGGGGGCGAGCCTATTGCCATTAACCGGGCACAAATCCAGACTCCGAGCTGCTACTGAGAGTTTCATAGAAAAACCCAATAACACTGCTCGACCTGGCGCTCAGGTCCACTAGGCTAATGGGTTTAGTAATGTTACTAACGATAGAATTTATTTTTTTTAATTCGGACTTGGGCAAGATTTGAATCTGCGTTAAGTTAATTAATTTATTTAATAAGTAATAACAGTGCTTATAAGTAATTTATTTTATACTAATACCTTGATGCTGTCGCGAGCATCAAGCTATGTATAACAAACTATAGCTTCTGCCAGCGGCTCCGCTAGAGAAAATATTTGGAACGGTCTTTAGCGAACGGGTCGCACTCGTTAACATTGAGTTATTTTACGAATCTTCTATTTCTATAAAACTTAAAAATATCTACATTGGCCCCTAAATTTGCCACACCTATTTTTTTTTTAAAGCTTACTAGTAGTACACAGTACTAGTGTTCTTGTTAAGAGTCCGGCGGACCGAATTTCTCTTACAAACGTAATACCGAAATAAATCGTAATTCAAACACAATTTAATCAAATTCTGTTATTATTCGGATTCCGATACCGTTAATCTAAGTTCCTACGTTACCATTTTGTCCAAATTACTTACATAAATTACTGGAAATAATGCAAGCGAATGCAATTTTTGGTAACTTTACCAAGGTTGGAACGATTTTTCCGGTCTTTTATTTCCAGTGACGTAGTAGACGAAATAGTATCGTAGGAACATAGATTAACGGTATCCAAATCCGAATAATAATAATTTCGGTATTACGTTTTTGTGGGCAATTCAAACTCCGCCGGACCCTTAACCTCTCGTGCTAAGCTAAAATGCTTGTTTCGAGTGGGTTCACGTGGGTAGTGCAATGGGTGAGTTTCAAACCGGCAACCACATGCGCCGCTTAAGGCGGATCGTTCAGCTGAGCCCGCGAAATTGAAATTTCAAGTGATTTTTCGCAATTTGTAGGTCTATAATAAGTACTGCATTCATGGTAATGGTAATTGCGACATTAACTATACAACATTCACAACTGAGAACTAAAACCTTTATTAATAAATCCTTATCAAGCCAAAAACTTGGCGCAATCTGTGTAATTGGTCAAAATTGACATTTTACACTACTTTTAGCTACAATAATGATTTTTAAGCAATGGTTTTAGATAAAAATTGTGAATTTTGTATAGTTAATGTCGCAATTACCATTACCATGAATGCAGTACTTATTATAGACCTACAAACTGCGAAAAACCACTCGAAATTTGAATTTGGCGGGCTCAGGTGAACGATCAGCCTTAAGCGCGCCCTAGACTTCAGCCTACTGATAAATCCGCCAATGTTAATAAGTACTTACCTGAAATCTTTGAGATGGTCTTTTCGCCTGTGTATGGTGAGAGTTCTCCTAGTCTCAAACACCCGCTCACACATCGTGCATGGGAAACTTAGAGGTTCTTCACCATGTACCTGAGATTTGAGAACACTCTATAAAAAAAATTTTTGTTTCTTTTCTTTATTTTACCAGCTGTTGCCCGCAGTTTCACTAATGTCCCAAAAAGATTAACATACTATAAGTCGGATTCTGGACGGCGATGAAACATGCACCAGATTTTAATTTAGACCTCTAGCAATACATCGTTGAAAACAGCATTCAATTCCATGCAGTAGTTTTTGCGTGATGCGCGTAAAAACATACAGAGAGACAGACAAAAAATCAAAAAAATTGGCTTCTGTTGCTGTAAAGACGCCCCATATTAGATTTTCTTTAATATCTATAATGGACAGACATCGGCCTGTTACAATTTTATTACATACTAGCGACCCGCCCGCGGTTTCACCCACGTTGCCCCATTCCTAAGAGTCGTAGCGTACTGTTAAATAGCATAAAACCTTCCCCTTGAAACACTCTATCTATTAAAAAAACCGCTTCAAAATCCGCTGCGTAGTTTTAAAGATTTAAGCATACATAGGGACGGACACACAGCGACAGCGACTTTGTTTTATACTATGTAAAGATATATGTATGTACAGAAGATGATAAACAATCATACGCTTATGGTGGTTAGGTGGTTTTACACCGGCGATGCGAGGCGTGGATGGAAGATGTCATCTCTTCATCTCTCTTTCGACCACTCTCTCACTCACCCCTTCTTTACCTCACCTGCTCCTCTTTCTAACCCCTCCTCTCTTCACTCACTTCAGTCAAATGATCTAGCTATCTCTCTCACCACCTCCCTCTCTTTCTAAACCCTCCTCTCTCTCCTCACCTCTTTATCTCTCCATTCATCTTTACCAGGTGTTCCAACTAAATCCTCTTTTTATTCCCTACTTTATCTACTCTCTCTCCCCACTCTACCTCACCTCGACCAGGTGTTTCAGTTTATGCAGGTATGGCATAAGCTTGACGTGGCACTTGGGGTAACGGTGCACCCTATGTACGTGCAGCTCCTTGTACACTTCACCTATTACTCTCATCCTCTTATTTCAACTCTTTTACACTATCCACTTCTCTCCCTTTGTCATCCCTCCTCTCAATCTCCCCTATTTCCCCACCTCTATCTCTCTCTCTCTCTCTCTCATCTCCCTGTCTTCACCTTACCTGCTCTTTCCACTCACCTCGACCAGGTGTTTCAGCTTCTGCGGGTAGGACATGAGCTTGACATCACACTTGGGGCAGTAGACGCGGCCCTTCTTGCGGTGCACCCTGTCTACGTGCAGCTCCTTATTGTACTGCGCCTTGAACACCTTGCCGCAGTCCGGGCACGGGAAGTCGCCCTCCTCGTGCCTCTGCTGGTGCATCATGAACCGACCTTTATCCACAAATCCTGAGGATTCGGAAAAAATAATAATTTAACACACCGTCAAGCCATTTTAGGTTTAGGTCCTATTGCCATTAACCGGGCACAAATCCAGACTCCGAGCTGCTACTGAGAATTTCATAGAAAAACCCAATAACACTTTGCTCGACCTGGGAATCGAACCAAGGACCTCTAATGTAGCAGTCGCGCATGGGACCACTAGACTAATGAGGCAGTTCCGCATCCAATTTCAAGCGGTAGTTTTTGCGTAATACGGCTACAAACAAGAATTCTAACAATTTTTTGTAGCTACCTTCTAGTGCATATTTCATCTTGATACGCCGTCTAAAAAATTACTTTATAATCTTAGCATAGAAAATCACAATAGGATTACTTACCTAATCCACAAGTCTCACAAACATAATTACTAAAATGTTCATTCATATGCTTATTTAGCGCATGAAAGTAAGGGAACAACACTTCACACAACGCACACTTTAACTGGTCCCTCGTCAAACGGAACGGCAACACTGAGTCCTTATAATTAAAATAATACTTCTTCTTATGAACACTAGTGATGTGCTGCTTGAACTCCTCCAAATCATCGATTTTCGTGCCGCACAGTCGACAATCGATTCTCGTGAGATCGATTTTCACCATTTTCTTGTGTTCTGTCACTTTGAATTTCTTCGGATGGTGTGCATTTATCGTATGCTGTCGTAATAATGCTGGATCTGAATATAATTCTCCACAGTAATAGCATAGAAGATGATTGTGTCTACATTTGAATGGACAAACAAATGAGTATTCGACGATTGTAAGTATATTTGTCTCTATCATGTATGTTGTGTCTCTTTCTCGCATCAGCTGCTGAACTTTTGACATTGGTAGTTCTGTAATGAAGAAAAATATGGTTCATAGAATGTTAAACCGCGTGTGGGGACAGGTTAGAATACTATTCCTCACTGCCTTTCAGATAGGCATCCTGTAAGAGGCGTGAAAATATCTGACTAGCTCAGTGGTAGGACCTCTTGGGGTTTGACTGGCTGGTGTCCACCCTTACGTCGGAGTCTGCCGTAAAGCACCTTGGTGTGAGTTTCGACTTTTGTTCGTAAGAGCCAGAAATTCCCCTCGGTTGCAGTAGCTCTGGCAGTCTGTAGTCCGTAGGGGCTCTTAAGGCTCGGCAACGGATCAGCAACTCCTCTGCTGTTGCAGGTGTCCATGGTCGACGATGAATACTTACCACCAGGTGGCTCGACAGCTCGTTTGCCGACTTAATCAATAAAAAAATAATATTATTAATGGTTATTAAATCACTTCCTCGCAAAATCTTATCCTCATCATACCATCAGCTGTTTCCCCGGTGGGTAAGGAAGAGGTCATCATCCCCCTAGCCTTTTTCCATCTATTTTGGGGTGCATACATTAAATCTTATTAAAGTTCAAAGTTCAAATGTTTTTATTTCAAATAAGCTTCAACAAATGTTTATGAAAGTTATGATTCTAGTTGCACGGTTCCAAAAGGTTGATCCTATGGAGAAGAATTCGGCAAGAAACTCCAAGGACACTCTTTTAAAATAAATGGTGTTACAATCTTCACTGGTACAATGTTGCGATATGAAGATTATCATCATCATACCATCAGCTGTATTCCTCGGCGGGTTAGGAAGAGATCATCATCCCCCTATCACAGGTTATTACTTAGTCAAAATCTTAAAGTGTATATCACTAAATACTTACTTGGTCTAGGTACTACAGGCACACGCGCCGGCGGTACCCTCACAAGCCTTGGACTGTGTAACTCTTGTTTTATTAGCTGTGGTACTTCTATACTTAACCTAGTCTTATCCACTTTCTTTGTTTCTGTTACAATATGATGCTTTAGAGGCAAATCGTCGGGATCTACTTCCATTTTATCCGGTTTTAGATTGTCTTCTGAAATTAGCATAAGAAATCATACTATAATATAAATATAATCATACTTGGATTCAAGTTTTCAGGTCAAATGTTTTTATTTCTAAGCTTTTACAAGTGTTTATGAAACATTATAATTCTATCTTTTTGTGAATTTTTGTCATTTTCCATACTAAGATTATTAAGTTTTTTCCTACACCAAAAATAATGTTCTAATTCTAGTCGCACGATTCCAAAAGTTTGATCCACATGATGACATGACATTTTTCACTCGTACAATATTGCAATATAAAGATGTGTGAACATTGAATGTCAAAGTTGCGCAGTCAAAAATATTCTTCCTAATTTAAATAAAATTTCTAATACTGTGAGAATTAGGCATGTTGATGTGCAAAATAAATTCAATAAACAAGGATCTCTTGCCTTCGGAGAAGGAGGTGATATAGGTAGTAAAAATGGAGACAGCAAGGAAGATCGGGTGAAGAAAGGGGTAAGGTAGAGACAGTGGGAGGATAGTGACAGTGAATGACAGGTTTTATAGTAAGAGAGTGACAGAGGGTAGTGAATGATAAAGAGAGATTGGTATACGAGGACATGGAGAGAGGGAGAGCGAGGGAGAGAGAATAGTAAGATATGTAGGGAGGGAGATGGAATAGTAAGATATGTAGTTATTATGTCCAATAAAACAACAATTAGGTAACCTTGTTTTATTTCGTAATAAGCACTAGGTAGTACTTGCTTAAAGACAAAGTGACAGTGTTAACACAAGTCTGGTAGGTACTTGCAAATAATTATAATAGAATGAATAATTAAAGATTTCAATGTACCCACAATGTTTGGATATAACAATAGTTTACCTGGAGAATCGGCCAATGCGTCTGCACAGTGTTCGTCGTCGCTGGGTGACTCTGCTGCCAGCGGCTCTGACTTCATCACCACATCGATTTTAACCTTAGAATGCCACTGACTCTGTATTTTAGAATCTGGAATGAAAAAGAACAGTTTTGGATATTTTTTTAAACATTGTTTTAAATGTACTGTTTTGAATGATGAATAAAATAAACTGGGAAACGGAGCACAGTTTTTCTTTGTAACCTCTTTTATCATCCACTGCTGGGTGGATGCTTCCCCTATCTCAGTCCAGGATTTCATTTTATGACAACATTGACTAATTAGAAAAAGAAGGTAAGTTTAACAAACACAATAAAAAAAAGAAACAAAAAAAAAGTGTGTGTTTGAGTATGTGTGTGCTGTGCTTATGTATCTGTAAAATCTTATGAATATATCATTTTTTTCCAAGTTCTCGTATTTTATGGATAGCCCCATCTCATTGTTTTCAAGTCTCTCTAGGTTATTTATTGCTCCCCTGAAGCCACCAGGGCAACAACAGCATTTTTAATGAATTAAAAAATTAATTAAACAATATTAAATTAAGAAAGCTTGTCCAAGATGACATACAGTTGTAATCACAGCTGGAGATCTTATTTTTTCGGACAGTTGTTGGCCTCTGGGGTAAGTTGGCTCATATCCTTCAATGGGAATAATTCAAAGAGGGTTTCAGGAGTAGAAGCACTCAAACAGCCTAGCTTTCAACAAAAACCAAATTTCTCTACATACCATCACTCTTAGCATCATATATCTTCATTTGCAGGAATGCCTCTTCACACTTGAGCACTTGTCGACGAAAGCTCAGTGCTTCTCGTATTCGTGTCACGCAGGTCGCACATATTAGACGTTCTGAAGGGACTCCATCCAGGTGGGATAGCTGGAAGATAGTTTTTTTTTACATACCATACCATCACATCACAGAGGGTCACCTTAGGGGCGGAGTACCTACATAACTTTTTGTTAACTATATATAAAACTTACCAGTAAGCCAAAGCAGTCCATTATCATGTCGGAATAAATCTCTTTTTGTCCCAAACTCTCGTATTCTATGTTCAAAACTCGACATTTTTTCACATTCCCACAACATCGACACAATCCCGAATCAAATAAAGGCCCTTTACCCTTTTTTGTAGTCATTTTGAATTATTATTTGTAGCGGGCGTAGTGTCGGACTATATTCTATTTTTATTCGTGAACAGTTTGCATTGGGAAGATAATTTTAACTTATTATTTTTTGAAACAACAATAGCATCTCTATTTCAATCATGTTCAATCAACATTTTCGATTCGACAACATCTTCTATTTGACAGTTGGACACTATTGACAGAATATTTGACAGCAAAATTGTCTATGTCTGGATTTTGTCAATGCCTAAAAATGTAAGTTGCAATGTTGCATCTCTGTCTTCATGCTTCAAAAGAAAACTTGAATTAGGTTGGATTTGGAGCGCAACTAATCAAAATAAAAACAAATCCAAATGTCAATTTCTTGAATTTTGCTGGTTGTTGAATTGAATGAAATTATAAAAATCAGGCAAAAGAAAGTTAATATGAAAGAAAAACATTTTTGCAGGTGTTGTTTATCAGAAGAATGCTTTAAAGACATGGCCAATGTATATTATATTGGAAACAAAACTGAGAATTACTTCGATATGTTGATAGACATTTTCAATATTACAGTAAGTTACAATTGTATCTTTATATCCTAGCGAGTGGAACAATGCAGCCTTCTTTGATTCATATTAATAGAGCTCCCACCATTAATTGATTTAATAGGACTTCCCAAGGTGCGCCATACATGATTACCAATTCAATTATTGTGACAATTTAAAACCGACTGGCAATTTTCTTCGGGTTCTGACTTATGCGATATGCACGCCTGAGAGCCAGTTTCCCCTCTTGGTTGCTGTGGTTTAAACAGTCTGCAGTTTGTAGAGCTCTTAAGGCTCGGCAACTCCTCTGGTGTTGATGCTCATGGGCCCTTACCATCAGGCAGCTTATCTGTTTGTTCATCAGCTAACTATAAGAAAAAGACACAAAATTGGCAAACATGTCACATAATGAGTATGCAGAAACTGCAGAATGTCACATCTTTTTCAGATATCAATCAAGGATACTCAAAGATACCTCATCTGCGAAGATTGTGTCTCCAAGCTTCGTGATGCAGCGGCCTTCAAGACACAGGTCTTGAAAACCCAAATGACTTTAGGCAAAAATCTTTTTTGGAACATTAAAAGTACAGTTACAGGTAATTTTTTTTTTTTTTTTTGTTATAATAAAAGAAATGACAATAGGTGGAGTAGTTGATCAGTCAGCCTCTGTGACAGTTTGTAGGTTTGGTTCTCATATGATAAGAAAATAATATGTAGGTATTGCTAGGAACTCAAGATACCTCATAAAAATCCAAGTACCTGTAACTTGGATTTTTTAAGGGGTATCTATCTTGAGATTCTTGCCATTTATCCATAAGACCCCCTACCTACTTGGAACCATACACCTAGTATTTGACTATTACTAGTAAGCTTTTAAAAAAAATACTGGAGAAAATCTAGGTAATGTTTTTTTTTTCTTAAAAAAAAGAAGATGTGATTTCAAGATCAAATGTGGACTCTCTTTTCAGATACTCAAAATTCCAATATTGAATCTGAACCTCATTTTGATGATACACTGAGTGATCATTTCAAAGATAGTGATTTTATTTGGGATAATTGTATAAGCAGGAGTGATAAAGGTAAGAAAAAGGTATTAGCTTTCCAATACTACATTTCTGTCCAAACCATTGAGGAATACAGGCTTGATGGTATCTTTCCTAGTATGTATGGTATGTTTTATGGGCTGTGTTTTGTAACATCGTCTCCGCCTCTACCTATAGGCACTCCTATGCAAAATATACTTCAAGACCAGACAACTTAGACTGTAAAGGTCACAGCTCATTAAAGCCACCCGGCACCCGACCAGCTTCGCCTCGTCCTTCCGAGCGTGGACATCTTTCGATCGAGGCGATCCGGTGACGCTACAGAGTTGATGTAGTGAGCGCATATCCATAGAAGACCATAAATAAAGAATACAAACCGCGCGACGCAAGGCGGCGCGGGTTGGTTGCTCCGGATGGCTCCAATGAGTGGTGACCTTTACACTCTTTGTTGTCTATAAGTATGTGTAAATGGATCTCTAAGCTTTAATATTGATTTTATAGCGCAAGTCCTGGTAATAAAACTGGAACCAAAACAGGGAGAAACACAAAATGTATCAAAAAACACTATTCATAATTCAAATAGCATACAGAAATCAAAGAAAACTGAAATTGATCAAGATGGAAATGTTCAAACCACTAGTTCCAATTCTATCGAACTAGATGGCGCTACTGTCGTAACGAACAGTGTTACCAGTGTAAAAGATGCTAATAATTCTAAAGGAGGTCTTACTGATGGCACTACAAATGTTACTCGATTACATACTTACTTACCAAGAAGAAATTGCAGTATAAAGAAGATAAAATTACATGACAGTTTGGTAGAGTCCTGCAATTCTAATTTGGTTATAGATTCTAAGAAAAATATACGTACTGCTAGAACAAATGTAGATGATAGTCCTGATTCTAGTACAAAAAGGGGACTAGTTAAGAAATTGAAGAACAGAAGTATTACAGGTAATTGTGTTTTTTAGTTGTGGTCAGTTTATTAGCACAGACGGTGGATTGGTGGCCAATTCGATAACAACTGAGGAACTAATGGCGCCACTTACGATTGACTCGATTCTATTGGTTGAATCGTTTTTGACATCATTGCTAATGTCAACAAAAATCAGAGGTGCTGATATCTGTTTTAGCTTTCTTATTGAAAGTCAACTTAAAAAGCGGCGGTAGCCTAATGGCTAGGCCGTCAGACTGCGATCATGTGGTTGCCGGTTCGAAACCCAGCCATTGCACTACCGTCGTGAACCCACTCGTAACACAAGCATTTAGCTCAGCACGAGGAGTTATAAAGAAAGATGTTTTAAAAAAAACTGACGTATGGCTGAAGTTGGTATACACTAAGTAGCATCTCCGTCCGCCGGTCTGAGCTATGGTTCTCGAGACTCGTAAATATTCAATTGTAATTATTTTTTTCCAGTGAAACAAAGTAAAGGAAAATTGGACAGAAGCACACCAAATTCACAGGACACGTCTCCAACACAATTAATTTCGAAATACAAACGCGAGAACACGATAAAACTTGTTCTAAATTCAAATCTGTGCCTTTTCCGATCGTTGCAAAATAAATTCGGTTGCTTAAACTGTAATGAAAAGTTCCCAGAATTCAATGATTTGCGAAATCATTCACTCACTCATTCAAATCCAACATCTTTGGTTCGCAAAGTGAATGGCTTGCGGGGCCTTTCGTGCAAAAACGCCGAAATTTCAAACTTAAAATGCAATAAATGCGAAGCAAATTGCACAGACTTATTAGAATTATTAAATCATTTAAAAAACGAACACGAAATCTCGTTTCATGGAATAGAGCATTATTTAGTGCCGTACAAATTACAAAACGGCTTCCAATGTATATCGTGTGATTCGAAATTCAAAAGCTATTTGCGATTATCGATCCATATGAATTCACATTACGCTAATAATGTTTGCGAAATATGTGGCGTATCTTTTATTAATCGATTAGGTTTACGTGCACATGTGCACTCGATGCATAAAGAAAAGAAATGCTCGCATTGCCCTGCCGTGTTTTTGACGAACGCGTTAAAAACAAAGCATCTACGTCAAGCTCATAATTTTCGAAATTGGAAGCGATACTGCAATTTGTGCGATCAACCGTTCCGTTACACGTATTTGCTGGACGAACATAAGATCAAAGAACACGGCGTCACGAGACAATTGTCCAATTGTCCAGAATGCGGAAAAAGTTTCCTATCGGCGGCAAATTTGAAAATTCATTATCGCTCCGTTCATATTAGGGAGAGAAATCATCCGTGTTCTAACTGTGGTATGAGATTTTTTACAAAATGCGATCAGAAGCGCCACGAAAGGACTCATGAATCTACTTGGTCGTTCTCCTGCAGTTATTGCGAAGCGAAGTTCAAGTCTAAAGATTCTTGGAGACGCCATATGAAAAGGCAGCATGGTCATATCTTTGCGGGAACGTCTTGAAAGCTATTCAGCTATATATAAGTACTAGCTTCTGCCCGCGACTTCGTCTGTGTGGACTTCAGAATTGGGTCCGACCTGAATAAAAGGTAGCCTATGTGTTATTCCAGACTATAATCAAACTGTATGCCAAATTTTATCCAGATCCGTTGAGCCGTTCTGGCGTGAAAGAGTAACAAACATCCATACATCCATATTCACAAACTTTCACGTTTATAATATTAGTAAGGTTTCGTCGCTCGACTAGACAATAGCCTAGGGCAGGGGTTCGCCAATCTTTTTTCAGCCCGCGGCGCACATACTTGTTCACTATTTTGTCTCGGCGTCCTAACATACCTAGCTGGTTGAAATAAATATAGGTAGAATGATACTGGTTAGGTAGATAGGCACACAAATGAATGGAAGAATGGTAAAGAGAATAGCTTCACGGCGCATTCTTCACTTTCTACAGCGCACCAGGGCGCCGCGGCACACACTTTGGGAACCCCTGGCCTACGGTTTGGGGTCCTGTGATGAGAATGTGTTTCACTAAAGTTCCCTTCGCCATTATGTTGGCATCCCTGTCAGTTCAGAGTCCGTAGGACCGAATTTCTCTTACAAACGAAATAAATCGTAATTCAAACACAATTTAATTAAATTCTGTTATTATTCAGATTCCAATACCGTTAATCTAGGTTCCTACGTTACCGTTTCATGAAAAATATTTCACTGGAAATAAATGTAAGCGAATTCAATTTTTGGTAACTTTACCTTCTTTAGGAAGGATTGGCCCAAAATAGCCTTGAGTCGTGAGGAGTGGAAAGAGGGTAGGGAGGCCTTTGCCCTGCAGTGGGACGACAACGGCTGAATAATAATAATAATAATTACCAAATTTGGAACGATTTTCCGGTTTTTTTATTAGGAACCTAGATTAACGGTATCCAAATCCAAATAATGACATAATTTGATAGAATATTGTCTGTATTACGATGTATTTCGGTATTACATTCTTGTGGGCAATTCAAGCTCCGCCGGACCCTTAAGAATTTCAAACAATGAAAAAGTTGCCAACACTTTTCGTTGATTGTACTTAGTATCGAAATAAAGAAATGGTATAAATATGAATTGTATTTTTTCCCCGCCTCATTAATTTAGTGTACGTATTCGCGACTGCTGATAAGGCCCTGAGTTCGATTCCCGGATTGAACTGTCTGTACAGACACACTGCTCGGTAGCGGTATCCCAACACAGCTTGGGATTGCAATTTTGGAGAATTTACTTTTTAAATAAAACAATGCAGTTGTCAAGCGACTGAGCACACATATTTTTTATATTTACGCTGTATGCGTCCATCATAAATTAAATTTTAAATATCAATTTAATATAATACATCTACAAAATATAATTAGGAAAAATATAATTATTAGAAAAATATTATTCTGAAACCATTCATATAGGAATAGGGTTGCCATCTCTAAAATCTGGTGACTAGGACAAGAAGCGTGAAAGCTCCGGATTTTGGAGCTTCGAACCCGGAGATGGACGGGGCGCGTGGCGAACCGGTGGTCACTTGGCTCAGCGCGCTTTACTGAAAGAGGTGACTAAACCCGGACTACAAATGAAACCCCACCCGGATGGTCCCCGGACACTCTAAACTAGGACAGATTCGGGGAAACCCGGACGGATGGCAACCCTATATAGGAATGATGTAACAACGCGTATAGTATAGTGATTATAGTCTATTACATAATATTGTAGTAAAATTCGCGAAGTTTAAAAAGCAACGGTCGTAAGCAGGTACCCGACAAGACCTATTTATGGTTCTTAAAGCTACATTGAACGGAGCGCTCCGTACTAGTACAATCATTCAAATGTACCTACTAGTTCGGTCTTCTAGTACTATTTTATTTATTTATTACATTTAGTACTGTACTCTGTACACTGAAGGAATAGTGATTGTAGGGTCATGTACATAAAGCTCAAAATAGCTCTAAGAATCTATGAATGAGATCCATAATCATTTCCGTTCGTTCAGTCGCGTTCCGTGTTTATTGTGGTCGCGAGCGACAGTTCGTAGTTCGTACAGAACCAGAGACTAACAATACATCGCGAATTACGAAGTAAAAAATGAATGATGTACTAAAAAGGAAAATGAATACTTCGTACTAGTGTCGGGAATTCATTCCTAATAGTACTTAGTACATGTACTACACAAGCCTACTTAAAACCGTTTGGATATTTACTGTAGGTAAATCATTTTACAAATATGTACCTACATATTAACAGACGCTACATCGCTTTATGCTTTGTAACACGATCTACGCTTCGGAATTTTCGCGTATCTTCAGTGTCTTTACAAATATGTTTTTTATTGCATTTGACAAGCTTGCCGATCGGTTGCGCAGAACTTTTGCGCATATGCATATCGTCAGGGATGGGCATCTGTCCAAAGTGGTCAACCCCGGGACCCTGTTTCAACTGATATCGATTCTTAACTCGATTACTTGTAGTTTCGTTCGGCTCATATCTGACTGTGTACTTGCAGAAGTGTAAATCACTAAAACAATTATTAAAATTCATAAAATACAGGATTAAATTGATTATACAGCATATACGCCTGTATTTCTCGAAGGGTTGTGTACTAATGTACACGCACACACTGTTCGCCGGTATGTTTAGGTCCCATGTAATAGGGAGCGAGCCTATTGCCATTAACTGGGCACAAATCCAGACTCGTATTCACACGTTAATTAACACGTAATATTTATATTTGATGACATTATAATAATATTTATTTTCTATTACCATTTGTCAGCATAATTATTTAATTGAACATAACATGCATTAAATATACACATTATGATAATAATTTGATGTATTGATTGGACTAATATGGTATAATTTCCTAGTAATAAAGTGTGAGGATCGTGCAGATATTGATGTTACAATTTTCGTAAGTTTATTTATTTACTAGCTTTTGCCAGCGACTTCGTCCGCGTGGAATAGTACTTTGTTCCCTAGTTCTTCGCCCGCGGTTTCACCTGCGTTCCTAAGGGTTGTAGCGTGATGTTTTATAGCTATATCGATACTGACGCCAAAAATGCAATCAGTAAAATTTTTGTCTGTCTGTCTGTCTGTCTGTCTGTCTGTATGTTCGTTATAGAAACAAAAACCACTCGACGGATTTCAACGAAACTTGGTACAATTGTTCTTCATACTCCTGGGCAGGTTATAGTATACTTTTCATCACGCTACGATCAATAGGAGCAGAGCAGTGAAGGGAAATGTTGGGGAAATGAGTGATTCATGAGAATGGTTTCAAGCTATAAAACATCACGCTACAACCCTTAGAAACGGGATAAAGGATCTATTTACAGAAATAAAATATCATTTATCATTTATCATTTGACTTTGACTTCGAGCTGCTACTGAGAATTTCATAGCAAAACCCAATAATACTTTGCTCGACCTGGGAATCGAACCCAATACCTCTAGCGTAGCAGATGCGCTCGGGACCTCTAGACCAATGAGGCAGTCTATCTCAATATTTCAATCTAGTTTATCTCAATAATTTATATAAGTACGTAAGTTACTTTCGAAGTACTTGGGTACATGGAAACTAACTTGGTCAGAGAACGCTACCCATCCTAGTCGCATTCAATGAGTGATCTCTTTCTTGAAGTTAGACCTCAACCTATATGGACGATTTCTCCTAGCTAGATATAATCCTTACTTAATAATATAAACGTGAAGTTTGTGAGTATGGATGTAAGGATGTTTGTTACTCTGTCACGCCATAACGGCTGAACGGATCTGGATGAAATTTGGTACAAAGATAGATTATAGTTTGGAATAACACATAGGCTACTTTTTATTTAGGTCGGATCTAATTCTGAAGTCCACGCAGAGAAAGTCGCGGGCAGAAGCTAGTTAGAAATATATATATCGTCAGTAACTTCGAGAAAAGAGTTCCCAACGGATATTGGTATAGCCAAGACATGGGCCTTCAACATGACTTTTGTGACCCATCTGTTGGAAAACTGTTGCAGTATATGTGTCTGGGTAGGTATGTTTTTTTTATGTGATAGGAGGGCAAACGAGCCAAAGGATCGCCTGATGGTAAGCGATTACCACCGCCCATGGACACCCGCAACACCATAGGAGTCACAAGTGCGTTGCCGACCTTTTAAAAGGGGATTGATGATTGCAAAATCCTATTAGCGAGGATTGTCGCTCCCGATATTCACAACCAATTCTGTCTAAAGCCACCGTCGCATGCCATGAAATAATGGCAAGCCCTACATGTTGTAAGTACTGTTGCGCACTCCAAATCACCCACACGTTGGATTCAAACTCACACTTTGATTTAATTGGGGATGTACTATGGAAGACGGTTCCGTCGGACTGAATGAAGTAGTGTGAGGAGAATGTATGTCACTTGTGTATTTTTGTGTCTGTCTTCAGATAGTGTAAGTGGTTTCGGCCGTTTTGTTTACATAAATAAACGATAATAGGTATTTTTAAGTATTGACACATACTTTACAGATGGGAATTGGAACGGTAGATGTTTCTTCCCCTGCCTTTCGTTCACGAATTCTGCCCAACGACAAGCGAGAAGTTCATTTTTTACCAAGGAACTATTTTTTTTATATTTTAGCTGAAACAGGCGTTGTTCGAATAAAGGCAGGATCTCAGCCTCATTAATTATCTGTCTTATGAAATCTGAAAGTTTGTATAAATAAATAAATATGATTGGATTTCTAAAAAATTACTAGCATTATAGGTGAAATAAAGTTCTAAGATAACTACTTTTAAAACGTGGGAGAGCCATGCTTTGGCACGAATGGGCCGGCTCGACCGGCCGCGACCACTGCCTCACAGAAAACCGGCGTCAAACAACGTTTACGTTGTGTTTCGCCGAGTGAGTGAGGTTACCGGAGGCCCAATCCCCTTTTAAAAGGCGGGCAACGCACATGTGACTCCTCTGGTGTTGCGGGTGTCCATGGGCGGCGGTAATCGCTTACCATCAGGCGATCCGTCTGCTCGTTTATCCCCCTATCCCATACAAAAAAATCTTCATACATTAAAAGTTTTGTAGCGATATCTATCTACACCACCACATCGGAATTATAAAACCAAGCAATGGTCTTTTAGAAAGAAAATTTCTTCATTTGGCAAAATACGATATGATACAGCAACACGAGAAAACTTCCACCATAATACAGTTTATAACTAAGGCCTACGGAGAACAGGGTGAACAACCTTAGTCCTAAATTCTCGGTAGATACCTAATTAATTCAGCTAATAGATCCCTAATATTAGACTTTTAAAGGGTTGTTCTTATTTGGCAAATACAATTTATTATTACGTGTACCTTATTTAATATGTATTTGTTCGTACCTTTGTTTACAGATACTTCAGCCTTAGTTCGATTGATATGGTCGCAAGCAGGATATTTGGTGCCAAAGTGAGTGGGATCCATTATTAAAAATATTTTAATCCCTACCTACCTATACGCGAAGTATTCGGTGAAATGACACTGATAGGAAGGTTTATTTTGTCGAAAAATTTTGTTTTATTTTATACCTATTTTATAAAAAGTTTCTACCTATGCAGGTGTGAATATAAGGGTTGAAAGATGTTTTTTGTTCATTACTAGCTGTCCCCCGGCATGAGTTGCTACTCGTATACTTACTTCTTTTTTTGTTTTTTTTCGTCATGTACCTGCCCGGGCGTGCACACGACCTCACCAGTTTCGTAATAGCATGAACGGTTTAGCAATGCATAGAGGACAAAGAAACATACATTCATACATACACTCACGCCTTTCTCCCACAGGGGTACGCAGAAACTATAGACTGCCACCTGCTAGGATTCTTGCATACTTCTTTTGCTTCATCCACATTCATACATCTTCTCATACATACACGCCGGTTGCGAGTGCTACGCACCTGACCTAAACATACATTCATTTTATTTAAATAGATTCCTAGATTCCCGCAGTACTGACCGAGGGGCTAGGGAAGTTGGTCCGATTTTATTCGGTACGAGTCCGTATTTCCGTACATAGGTTTTTTTTATATTCGTAATAGGCTTACGCTTGACCGCCTGTTCGCCTGATGTTAAGCGATACTGCGATCTAAGATGGCGCGCGCTTGCCTAGAAGAAACCGATTCACTCGTGATTTAAAGACACCCAGATAATATTGTCGGGGAAGCGCGTGATAAACCGTTGATTTTCCACACTTAAAAAAAATATTTTATCAAGATCAAAACCTTGATCAAAAACAAAAACTGAACCATAAACAAACACTTTTTTATAGAACTCTATACATTTAAAAAAATATTTCGTATGTCAACAACGCCAACGTCGCACGGTGGTGAAATACGTGTTTTGATGAAAATATTTTTTAAGATTTTAATTTTTAACCTTTATAATGCCGACGAGTTTAAAAAAGGAAAATGTTATCTACGAAGATTGTGATTCCATAAAGAAAACGGAACTGGATAAACATATTGATGAATGTATGTACCTATTTCAGTTTTATATGTATAGTAGGGGCTAGGAGTTCCCTTAAACAGCAACCTAGACTGGCACCTCGGATGGCACTATATAAACTAGAACCTCTGAAAATTTTCAGGCCTCTAAGTCTTGGATTTGTCAGGAGGCTGTAGGTAAAGGCCACTTAAGGCGGATCGTTTCGCTGAGCCCGCGAAATTCAAATTTCGAGTGGTTTTTCGCAGTTTGTAGGTCTATAATAAGTTCTGCATTCATGGTAATGGTAATTGCGACATTAACTATACAAAATTCACAACTGAGAACTAAAACCTTTATTAATAAATCCTTATCAAGCCAAAAACTTGGCGCAATCTGTGTAATTGGTCAAAATTGACATTTTACACTACTTTTAGCTCCAATATTGATTTTTAAGCAATGGAATTTTAGATAAAAATTGTGAATTTTGTATAGTTGATGTCGCAATTACAACTACCATGAATCTAGAACTTGTTATAGACCTACAAACTGCGAAAAACCACTCGAAATTTGAATTTCGCGGGCACAGCGAAACGATCCGCCTTAAGAGAAGTAGTAAAGCCACCGAACGAACCACAGAAATATGTCCTACTTAGTCACGCCAATTTTAAAGTTTATAATTTTCCAAAAATGTGTGGTTTGCATTTTCACATTGGTTTTCACGTACTTTTACGTTTATTTTGAACAGCGATATTGAAAGAAATCAGTTTTAATTGTCGAACATTGCCGACTTTCGAGAAGATCCTTTACAAGCAGATGTTCATTCGCCATTATTCCATGGAACGGAATGAGAGGCTCAAATGTCGGTGGATCAAATACAAAGAGCATGTAGACTCCAGAGTGTACGCGCCATTTCAGTTTCCTAACAACAAGTAAGTACAAAAATATAATTGAACTAGCTGTTGCCCGCGTTTCCACTCGCGTCACAATACTATGTATAAAAGTAGCATAAGTTACTCCTTTTAGCATCAGCTATCTGCCAGTCAAAGTCCCATCAAAATAAGTTCAGACGTTTTCGAGATTAGCCGAAATAAACAGACCGACATACAGACAAAAAAATTCCCAATTTAATAGTCCAACTGAACACTCCACCTTAACATCTACAAGCTTAAAGTTGATCGTTCACCTGAGCCCGCCAAATTCAAATTTCAAGTGATTTTTCGCAGTTTGTAGGTCTTTATTAAGTTCTAGATTCATGGCAGTACTAATAGCGACTTTTATCATAACATAATAGTCATGCACAAAAGTTTTATTAGGAATTTAATTTATTTTTTTAGACTGCACTTGGGGGGACACATCTGTGTGTAACCTTTTTACAGAAAACAACATGTTTAGATGATTATAATATGATTTTATCTTAATAGAACGACTTCAGCGTTTAGTATATATTTTTTTATATGTACGAAAACAACAATAAGTTAATAATAATGAAATTAATAACATAACTCCTTTCACTCTGGGACGAAACCCGTGTCCAGCAGTGGGGACAGTAAATGTGTTGATGATGATTTTATTTTATTTAAATCCGTAGAACGTGCTTAGACAGCTTACTGGAAACTCGACGTATTCCTGGCAGGACGTGTTGAGGGCTACAATTTTAACCCCCATATGTATGGCCTAATCAAAATCAATAATTTTTTGAGAAAATTGAATTTTTAAGTTGTTAATTTTTAATTTTAAAAGAAAACTACTTATTCATTGGGTATACTTTTAATATATGTTCGTAGCTGACACTTTAACCAAGCTAAAGTAATCATAAAAAAGACAAAAATGTTCAACAGCAACCGGTTCTTCCACGCAAAAGTCCAAACACACCATGGTTCTTTACGACAGGCTTTGTCTTTGCCGATTTGGTGGTCGCCACTTAGTCAGCCAATCAGACCCCATGAGTACCAACCACCGAGCGAATCAGATATTTCCTTATTTGTTACGAGATGCTTGTCTGAATGGTAGATAGGAACTGTATTCTAATACATCCCTACACGGAGTTATGAGTTTCTCTTCAAGAGTGACAAAAACAGAAGTGAGAAAGAGGATTCGAACCTGCATCCGAAATTGCGAGGCTCATATTGAGCAATATAATTAAAGAACATTTCGTTAAGTATCACATGTTTTGTTTAATTTTATTTCCTAGGAATATATTCATTGGCTGCCCTAAGCACTAGGTTAAACATTAAAATACATTGTAGGATAGCTGACTGAACGGAAAAAAAATTGTAGTAATTTGTACACTTGCTGTTAAAGAAATTTTCCGAGATAAATAACAGTATCCGAAAAGAAAGCGTAAATTAAAAATTATTATGAATACTCGTGAATTTTGAGGCAGTTTTGTCCTTTTTATGATTACGTTAGCTTAGTTAAAGTGTAAGCTACAGTACATAAATTAAAAGTAAACCCATTAAATACGTAGTTTTCTTTTAAATTAAAATTCAATCCCAAATTTTAGATTACCAAAGAAAATACTTTAAAATTATTTTTTCTGAAGAACTATTGATTTTCTACCATATTACAAAGAGCTAAGAAAATTCTGTTCAACCCGTGAAGGTATTCTTAGGTATCGAGATCCAGTTCTATTTATATAATCATTTGTACTTGTAACTTGACAAGAAAAACATCCCTATTTTTTTAAAAAAACGTGAAAACTGATATGCCAATACTTACGGAAGCAGCGACACCGTTCAGTGTACCAAACATATTATGGAATAAAATAGCTTTAAAACATTTTAAAAATTTGCTAGTTTTTGGGGTAATTGCGGCCATTTGAGCACGACATTCGTAAATTAGAAACTAAATTTTTCATACTTTATTTGTTATGTGATTATATGCCTCTTTCGGATCAGAAAGAGTATTTTTAATAGTGTTAATATGAGATTAAATTTGTAACATTGGCTCCCCTATCACGTCTTGCCAGGAATACGTCAAGTTTTCAGTAACCCTGTGTATGTCGCAGTTGTATTGCATAATTCGCTGTTTTACATAACCACTAGCTGTTTAACAAAACAGCTCCGTTATGTAAAACAACTGTACGTACAACGTCCAGCTGGATTTCCATTGCACTATGTTAAACAAAACTGCTACATAATTATGTTAAGCTTATTTAAATTATTAAAAAATATGATAGTGGTGGTGGAAAAGCGTCGTTCGGTGTTTCGCACCACGGTGCGACTCGGCAAACTACAAAAAAACAACTTTCGAATTCAAGAATCAAGAAGCAATTTCAAAGAATCAACGAATTCAAAAAGGATTCTTGTGCGATTCACACCGCAATATGCATTTTTAAGAAAGAAATGCTTAAATTATTTAATTAGACACCTAAGTATTTTAAAAGTAAATTCGAGGATCTTTCGCAAAATGGTTTATGACAGCTTGAGCTGCGCTCCAGGGGAGTCCAGGGTACGCCCATGGTTATGCATTAGGTGTATTTATGTCTTGGCAGTATTTGTGTTGAATGTTGATAGTTACCATCCCAGAAAATCACCGAAATACTTTCTTTAGATATGATTCATATAATTTCGAGGACTCCTTATTTTTTGTATATTAACAGAGACCTACATATTCGAAGCAATGGAATTCAATTCGTACCGAGCGAGAACAGATATAAATTTGATAATCGATTCAAATTAAGACCCGGTCCCGGAGTTGATGCTATTGGCCAACTTCCCGTCCCTCAAGAACTTCTCATGAAAAGGAGTGGAAATGTAAAAGACTTAAAACAGGTTGATATAGATAAACGGAATAAAAAGAAAATTCCCAACAAATAAGTATTTATTATTATGGCACCTACATACTCTGTAGGTATCATTATTCAGGTATCTTATTTCCGACATACCTACTTAAGGCGGATCGTTCAGCTGAGCCCGCGAAATTCAAATTTCAAGTGATTTTTCGCAGTATGTAGGTGTATAACAAGTTCTAGATTCATGGCAGTTGTAATTGCGACATTAATTGTACAACATTCACAACTGAGAACTAAAACCTTTACTGTTAAAAACTTGGCGCAATCTGTGTGATTGGTCAAAATTGACATTTTACCCTACTTTTAGCTACAATAATGATTTAGCAATGGTTTTAGATAAAAATTGTGAATTACCATGAATGCACAACTTATTATAGACCTACAAACTGCGAAAAATCACTTGAAATTTGTATTCCGCGGGCTCAGCTGAACGATCCGCCTTAAACCGTAAATATCCTCGCTTGATTTTAATAGTGGCGTGGCCCGTCGGTAATAAAACAAAATATTATGAACATCAATTTTGTTCTATATTACGTAAGTAGATTTGAAAGACAATCTCAAACGAAATTCCAATAACTATTTTGATTTGTGTCGTCAGATTTATTTTCGAGAGTAATTAACATGTGATTACCGTGATCAATGTGCTCAATGTGATTATCAATAGTGAATCACTTAGCAACACAGTAGTAGAACAAATTAACTTGTTCGTTGGATTTTTAGTAATTGTTATTGATAGTTAATTTTATTTAGGTACCTACTTACATTTATTTTATAAGGTTTTTCGTTTTATGTATTTCAGTACATTTATTTTTTAAGGCTTTATCTAAACTAATAGCTATTGATAATATGTTTTATTTAAAATACCTATATAATTTCAGTTATTTTGTGATACAATAAAATTAAAATAAATAAATAATAAACTACCCGTTGTTTCTTTTGAAATTAATATGTACATAATGCAACACTACACTAGGCGTGGTGCACTCGTATCATATCAGACTCTTTAGCCTTCTCAATCAATGAATCATTAACATCTCAACTTGACAAGACTGTTTGATTTGAACTACTTTTTTTCGTAAGAAACGTGAAAAAAGCTATGGAGATGCAGCGATTGTAGGTACCAATTATCAAGTATCATAGAAATCGGTACTCTGTCTGTCTGTATCTGGAACGCGTAAATGTCAATTGAATCAACTCAAATGCAAATGACTGTCAAGTGTCAAATAATATTAACAATGTCAATTCAATTCAATTGTCACCAATTCGAGAGAATTTTTACTTGGTTTACCATCACAGAATCATGGATCTATTCGAAATTTAATGATAACTTATTATTTTTATGTTATAAATAGTCTTTAAGAATCAAAAATGGATACAGAGATAATGGTGGAGGCGTTGCCCATACTCGGGATCTGTAATTTGTGTTTAAACGAAGGCGCCGTGAAAAGTATGTTGATTGGGCATAAGCATAATGGAAAATCGGAAGTGTATACAGATATGCTGATGAAATGCTTTTCCATAGACGTGAGTACAAACTAAAGAGTACTTAAATCACCCTCAAACTTTTTGCTAATGTTGGTCTTTGAAAAAAGTAAATAAACTTTTTTCAAACATGGATGAAAGTTTTATCGCGGCACCGCCCGCATTTTTGAGTCTTATTAGAATTTTATTCATGAATTATTTTAGTCTAACATGTCTAGTATCTTTCATAGATACCTATTCAGAGAATGAGAGATTTAAATTAGTGACATGAATAAAAAAAAAATATACTGATATGGTTTGAACATGTTACAAGAATGAATGAAATGTCACCATTGCTAGGGAATACTCTGGTTATACATACACAAGTTTATTGGTGAGGTTCTTAAAAAAATTCAGGTTGCCACAGCCCGGGAATTATGTTAAATATGAATTTCAGTGTTTTATGAAAAAAAAAACTTGATTTTGGGCAACATTTGAACTACCATTGTTTGGTTTGGTATTCTGGATGCTTTAGCTAACTTTGCTATGGAACACACTGCCTGTGATGTTTTAAGGAGCCATCATTTATAATGAAAATAAATGTATAGTACAATCAAAGAATAAAATAATACAATCATTCGAAATTCAGTATCACAAAACCTTTTCACATGTACGATGTTGAATGAAGAAATAAACAATGATTTTAATTTACAGGTATCACTACTTCAACTTGGCGACACAAAGCGACTTATCTGTGAGATCTGTATCGCCAGGCTACGGGATTCAATCCTGTTCAAGGAACAAGTAGAGACATCTCTTAATACTTTGGAGACCACATACAAACTGCAGAGTAAGAGCTATTTTAGTGTTTTCACTGAATCCAAAAAGGAGGAAGTTAGATAGATATAATATTCTTTATTGTACACCATATTATTACTATAGAATGAAACAGGTATTAATACGCTATAAATACCCTTAATTTGCTTGACGTTTCGACCAGGTTACACTGATCGTGGTCACAAGCAGACTGCTTGTCTGTCTTATTGTATTGATACACAAAATATCACAATGTAGGAATATATGCACACACACACTCACTTGCACACAGGTACACTATGCATTTCATTACACATTCCATTCATTACACACAACTTCTCTGATTGACATCCTGGAGCACAATGGCTCCAGATGAAAACCAGCGTCAAGCATTATCCTTTTTTTTGTCATGTACCTGTATTGATGTCTTATAATAATTTAAACAAAGTATTCCATGAAGTGTTTATTTCTTTATGTGTATTTTACATAACTTAATATTTAATATTAAAATAAATTATAATTGGTGAGGCTGTTGCTTAGCTAGTCCATATATGAGTTGACATTACACTATGCCAAATGTCAATCTCTAAAGAGGTTCGTTACTACAGTACCTACTTGTGTCTTGATGTTAGCCAAATAAAAGGTTTTTCTTTCTTTCTTCTTTCTTGTCTATAGAATCTAAAATCTGGTCTTGTGTATGCAATGCGATAGTTTAAAAGTTACCATATTATTGTAACATAGTTGAGACATTACATTTAAGTACAATGGTGGTCTTATCACTAACAGTGGTAACTTCCAGACAACCTTAGGATGGTACTCAGTAGTTTGTGTAGTGTTCCAATTCATTAAATTATTTTTTTATAACATGATGACAAAGACACATATGGGCTACCTGATCCCAAATTATATATTTTACTAAGCCTGTTATTTTTAAGAAATCTAACACCAGGCAACTAACCTATTACAAAAAGTCATTCCCAGTGGGAAATGGGTCTGCACGACACTCATTCTGGACACTGCTCATTGTTATTAGACTGATTGGAATACTAGGAAGATACTACGAAGATACACATGCTCCTACATTGTCCTGGGGTCGCCGCATACAAATTCAAAGTCAAAGTCAATATTATTTATTTCAATTAGACCATTAAAAAGGTACTTTTGAAAAGTCAAACTAATTTCACGGTTCCAAAAAGTGGGTCTTATGCAGAAGAGCCGGCAAGAAACTCCATAGATACTCTACAGGGTACAGTACTTTGGTAAATCAAGTGCTTTCCAAGAGATTGCTAGTGACATTACTTGCTTGCTGGTGTTCCTTGAGGAGTTGGGGTGGCTCAAGTAACAAATCTTTGTCATGGGTTTACGGAAAACAGCTTGCTATACCATACCATACTAGGAAAATAAATTCAAGCAGAAATATTATCTTGTTTATGTTTTTTTGAAATTTTATTTTCAGAAGAGGAGAAAGCCTTGGATGACCCTATCAAGAGAGAAATAACTTTGAATGTGAATTTTAATGATGATTACCACAATGACGATGATGATGATGATACAGGTGGGAACATGTTTCAGATGAACATTTTTATTTTTATTTAAGGCGGATCGTTCACCTGCGCCCGCGAAATTCAAATG
Organism: Acronicta aceris; assembly: GCA_910591435.1. Classification (NCBI taxonomy): domain Eukaryota; kingdom Metazoa; phylum Arthropoda; class Insecta; order Lepidoptera; family Noctuidae; genus Acronicta; species Acronicta aceris. Next base: position 2,610,704 of record OU342786.1, on the reverse strand, counting down.
TCAAGTGATTTTTCGCAGTTTGTAGGTCTTTAACAAGTTTTAGATTCATGGTAGTAGTAATCGCGATATTAACACCTTTACTTGTATATCCTTATCAAGCCAAAAACTTGCCAAAAACTGTGTAAATTGTCAAAATTGACATTTTACACTCCTTTTAGCTACAATAATGATTTTTAAGCAATGGTTTTAGTTAAACATTGTGAATTTTGTTTAGTTTATGTCGCAATTACTATTGCCATGAATGTAGAACTTATTATAGACCTACAAACTGCGAAAACCACTTGAAATTTGAATTTGGCGGGCTCTGGTGAACGATCCACCTTAAGAGCTCAGCTCTTGTCGGTTGAGCAATCGCCATTGTTCTCTATTTTCTAATGAACATACTTGATCAAAATTCGGCAAATTCATATTTTAATTGGTTTTCATGCAATGGTTGCTTGACTGTTTTTTATGGCTTCATGAAAAGGTTTATCATAAATAAAGCCCACCAACAAAAACAAAATCCAAATCGTTCAGAAATAAGGAAGTGTTAAGCATTTTAATTTTATGCAGAGAAGTACTAGGTATAGAGGATTATGACGTCACAAGTCACTGCGCCATACAAATTTGTTTTTTTTTTATGGTATAGGAGGGCAAACGAGCAGACGGATCACCTGATGGTAAGCGATTACCGCCGCCCATGGACACCCGCAACACCAGAGGCGTCACAAATGCGTTGCCGACCTTTTAAAAGAGGATTGGGCCTCCGGTAACCTCACTCACTCGGCGAAACACAACGTAAGCGTTGTATAACGCTGGTTTTCTGTGAGGTAAATTATATAATCGTTTTGCGGGAAAGGGACAAAGCATTAGTTTATCAGATACAGTTCGGAGAGTGTGCATCAGATCTGCACGATCTTATCCCCCCTAGCCCTTTCTACTATCGGACGACCAGAAGCACGAGAAAGCGACATCGATTCATGAATAACATTTCAAAAAGCTGAACTAATTTTATCATGCGTACCGCTGAAATGTGGAATGCGCTTCCCGAGTGTCTCTTCCTCGATAGATATAATCTGGGTGTCTTTAAATCACGAGGGAATCGGTTTCTTCTAGGCAAGCATACTCCATCGTAGATCGCAGTATCGTTTGACATCAGGCGAAATGGCAATCCCCACCATAAACTTTATATGCTTATAACTTGTAATTTTATTAGCCGATTTAAATATTTTTTTTAGAATAACAAATGTATTTAATTTAATTCAATTAAAAACATACCATACCATCACGCCTGTATTCCCCGAAGGGTTAGGCAGAGGCGTACTAATGTACACCCACAGTTCGCCGGTATGTTTAGGTCCCATGTAATAGGGGGCGAGCCTATTGCCATTAACCGGGCACAAATCCAGACTCCGAGCTGCTACTGAGAATTTCATAGAAAAACCCAATAACACTTTGCTCGACCTGGGGATCGAACCCAGGACCTCTAGAGTAGCAGTCGCGCTTGGGACCACTAGACTAATGAGGCAGTCATTAATCAGTCATTAATTCAATTTAATTTAATTTAAATGTACTTTATTCACTAAACCTGTTATCTATATTTATAAAACAAAGTCGGGTTACTTACACCATTTATAACTCAAGAACGGCTGAACCAATTTATATGATTTGTGATTTGTGTCAACAAATTATTAAAAAAAAAAACTCATACATTTTGTATCAGGAATGGATTGACAGATTTGACAGAAATAAAACACGGACACAAATGAACATGGCGTTGTATGCTGTTGCAGTAAAGCCAGTAGGTGACGTTCTGTGCATTATCCAAACTCCTCCTAAGCGATTGTGATTGTCCCTGGATGGTTTAGATTCACAATTTTAGCTGGTAGGTGGCAACTCAATCGGGTTCTACGTTTTTTTTTACCTAACCCTTCCGGGAATAGGGGAGTGATGATGATACATTATATTTGTTTTTTTTTATGGTATAGGTGGGCAAACGAGCAGACGGATCGCCTGATGGTAAGCGATTATTGCCGCTCATGGACACCCGCAACACCAGAGGAATCACCAGAGGAGCCTCCGGTAACCTCATTCACTGGGCGAAACACAACGTAAGCGTTGTTTGACGCCAGTTTTCTGTGAGGTTGTGGTATCACTCCAGTCAAGCCGGCCCATTCGTGCCGGAGCAGGGCTCTCCCACGTTAATAAATATAAAAACTAATTTGCTTTCAGAAATAAAACCGGATATCAAATCTGAACCGGAAGACTGCACGCGTCGAACTAGAAGCAGAACTGTGAAAAAAATAAGCAAATGTCCTGTGAAAAAGTTACACGATTACTCAGAGACCGAGACTATGTTACAATCGGGATTATTCCCGTTCAAAATACGTAAAAACCGCACATTCTCGTGCTCAATATGTCCCGAGAAATCCACAAACTTAGACGACATTAAAACACATATAATCGACCATAACAAAACAAACTTACATTTAGCGTTCAAAAAAATGATTTTCTCGAATTCACAAAGATTTTACAAGGCCGGTGTCAAACTGAGATGCAAGATATGCACAACAGACGTTTCCGATTACGAGGAGTTAAGGCAACACGTGGAAAACTGCACCAGACTGAAATTCTCCAACAGAAAATGGAATAATTTGCCTTTTAAGCTCGAAAAGGATCAACTCGACTGTCCAGTTTGCAAGAAAACATTTCTAAACTACGTCAGTTTAAATACCCACATGAATGTGCATTATCCTAATTATATTTGCGAGAATTGTGGCAAGGCTTTCGCTTCGAAAGCCCGTCTCAGAGGGCACATGAGGACCCATGAAGTCGGGAGCTTCCCTTGCCGTTACTGCAACGCAATTTTCGATAGAGTCACCAAGAGAGAGAATCACGTGTCCAAAGAACACAAATCCGGTATCAGATATGCTTGCAAACGATGTAATATATCTTTGACATCGTTTTACGCTCGCCAGAAGCATTTAGCTGAAGTTCACAATGAAGAGCTTAAGAGATATAAGTGTAAAGCATGTCCTCAAAGCTATATAACCCCGGGGCATCTATCCAGTCATGTGAGACGAGACCATTTGAACGAACGTAACCACAAGTGTGATAAATGTGATTTAGCGTTTTATACAAAGAACGCGTTGAAAATGCACATGATTAAACACGATGGGGAACGGATACACACTTGTCCTGTCTGTCAGAAGTCTTATCAGAGAAAGAAGACGCTGCGAGAGCATTTGAGGATACACAATAATGATAAAAGGTTTGTTTGTCCGGTGTGTGGGAGAGCGTTTACGCAGAAATGCACCCTCAAAGGACATTTGAAGGTCCATGACAGGAAACCGGATATTGATGACCATGTGCCCTCGCCTCTACATTCTATATAGATCTTAATTTCACAATTTTATGCAAGAAATTAGTAGTAACTGTTGCCTGCGGTTTCGCTCGCTTTCACTTTACTGACTAAAGTAGCCTAAGTTACTCCTTATAACATCAGCTAGCTGCCAGTGAAAGTCCCGTCAAAGTCGGTCAAGCCGTTTTGGAGATTAGCCGGAGCGAACAGATGGACAAAAATTTTAAAAATTGTTTTTATATCTATATATTTGTTTTTATATATATGTATTTGTACAGAGTCGGCTACTGATTTTGGTCATTTTTAATATACTTAGGTAATTTTTTATCCTAAAAATTATCAAAACTAAGGAAGTTACAGTCAGCCTTTAACTGAACAGTCGAAACAAACGATAATGAAACGTAATTCAAGGTAATAAGGCGTTTTAAAATGCAGTTAAAAATTAATCTTAAAAAGACACGAACACCCAATTTTTTTTTATCGATACGGGATTTATTTTGGGGTATAAATATCATGAACTTTACATGTGATAAAAAACTCGCTTTTGAGACAGTCGTAATTATTTTAAAATCAGGCAAACTAACAAAAAAGATATGAAATACATAAATATTTGTACATAAATGTATATAGAGAAAATCATGTGCAATTTTCCCGTACTAATATTATATACTAGCTTTTGCCAGCGACTTCGTCCGCGTGGAATAGTTACTTTGTTCCCTAGTTCTTCGCCCGCGGTTTCACCTGCGTTGCCCCGTTCCTAAGGGTTGTAGCGTGATGTTTTATAGCTTAAAACCTTTCTCATGAATCACTCATTTTCCCAACATTTCCCTTCACTGCTCTGCTCCTATTGATCGTAGCGTGATGAAAAGTATACTATAACCTGCCCAGGAGTATGAAGAACAATTGTACCAAGTTTCGTAGAAATCCGTCGAGTGGTTTTTGTTTCTATAACGAACATACAGACAGACAGACAGACAAAAATTTTACTGATTGCATTTTTGGCGTCAGTATCGATCACTAATCACCCGCTGATAGTTATTTTGGAAATATATTTCATGTACAGAATTGACCTCTCTACAGATTTATTATAAGTATAGATATATATACTAGCTTTTTGCCCGCGACTTCGTCCGCGTGGAATAGTTACTTTGTTCCATATGAACTTTCATCCCCTATTTCACCCCTACATAGGCCGAAATTTATTAATTATTTTGCCCGCGGCTTCGCTCGCGTTAAGAAGTATTATTATTAATATTTTGTTCGTCTTAATTTATTCGTTCCATTAGATACTGATAGTTCAAACTAATACATTTACATCCTCCATCATCCCTTATTTTATACCCATGGGGGTTGAATTTATCAAAATCCTATTTAAGCGGACGTCTTCATCATAGTAGTCCTATCTTTAATTTCAGTTCAATCAGTCGAAAATCTAAGAAGATTTATACAAACTTTCATCCCCTATTTTATCCCCTTAGGGGTGGAATTTATCAAAATCCTTCTTAGGGGATGCCTACGTCATAGTAGCTATATGCATGCAAAGTCTCAGCCCGATCGGTTTAAAATTGGCAAAATTTCATACAAACTTTTATCCCCTATTTAATCCCCTTGGGGGTAGAATTTATCAAAATCCTTTCTTAGCGGATGCCTACGTCATAACTTCTACCTGCATGCCATGCCATTTCAGCCCGATCCCTCCAGTGGTTTGGGCTGGGCGTTGATAGATCACTATGTCAGTCAGTCACCTTTGAGTTTTATATATATGAAGATATATCTTTATATATACATATAATTCTTCTGTGAGTGTGTATGTCTTTGAACTTCTCTCAAAGGACTGGACCGATTTTGAAGAAATTTTTTTTGTGTGTTCAAGGGGATCTGGGAATGGTTTAGATCATACGACTGGACCGATTTTGATGAAATTTTTTGTGTGTGTTCAAGGGGATCTGGGAATGGTTTTGTCCGCTGTCCGCTGTATTTCGCTTTATTCGTAGCGAAGCACGTACCGGGCCGCTAGTATATATATATAAATTAATTGCTGTTCGTTAGTCTCGCTAAAACTCGATAACGGCTGGACCGATTTGGCTAATTTTGGTCTTGAATTATTTGTGGAAGTCCAGAGAAGGTTTAAAAGGTGAATAAATATGAAAGTACGAAGTCTTATAAACGTGAAGGTTTGTGAGTATGGATGGATGTATGGATATTTGTTACTCTTTCACGCCAGAACGGCTGAACGGATCTGGATGAAATTTGGTACAGAGATAGATTATAGTCTGGAATAACACATAGGCTACTTTTTGTCGGACCCAATTCTGAAGACCACATAGACAAAGTCGGGGGCAGAAGTTAGTATTGAATAAACTATTATCACTCGCTAAACGGCGAAGAAAAATATCGTGAGGAAACCTGCATGCCTGAGATATTTTCTTGACGGCGTGTGGAAAAGGTCAGGTGCGTAGTACTCGCAACCGGCTTGTGTTTATGACAAGATGTATGAATGTAGAAGAAGCAAAAGAAGTACGCAAGATATGTAGCAATCGACGTTTTCTGCCCACCCCTATGGGGAAAAGGCGTGAGTGTATATATGTATTATATTGTATGTTTAAATAAGAGGAGATATATAAATTGTACGGTTATAAATTTTTAACCGACTTCAAAAAAAAGGAGGGGGTTCTCAACGATAAAAAACGATATGACGTCAAATTAGCGGGGGGCGGGGTAATACCTTTGTTAACTATTTTTTATAGAAATGATAATATATTGATTTTAAATCGTTTTCCTGAAAAAAGAAACGGTTTTTTGAGCTAATATCCTGTTCATAGACCAGTTGTTCCCAACCAGTGGTCCCCAATACCTTTCGCGGTACCTTTTTTATCTTTTTAGATCTTTTATCTGGCGAAAGCTTTTTTATTTCGCGAAAGATCTGAAATTCTTCTATTTGTGTTATAAGTTTTAATTATTTATTTACAGATTGACACATTTTATTTTGTGGTCCCTGCTAACAAAAATCAAAGTGTCACTTGCTCAAAAAAAGGTAGGGATCCACTGAACTAGACCGACGATATCTTCACCAATAGCAAACTCATTACGATGTATTTTTCACGTGATAGAATAAAAAAGAAACTTATATATAATGTAGGAAAATTGAGAACCGCCTCCTTATTCAGAATCGGTAAAAGGAGGTTGTATTATATAATATATTAAATAAAATAACGCCATTAAAATTGTTGTTAAAATAATGTGCAATAATATGAGAATCGTCCTTCACTATATTGTATAGTCGTGTAAGTAAATTACTTTATTTATGAAGTTAAATTTTATTTAAACTGATATTACTTTAGGACTAAGGTGTTCGCTTCTAGCCCCAAATAGCGTTGACTGATGTTTGATTAATTAGAAATAATAGGCTTAGTAAAAAATATAATTCATTTCCTGAAAACAATATCAAATCGGCTAGTAAAGTCGGTGGGGATTGAGAGCGGATGCTCTGTTACTGTATATACTATTATGCCTATATGGAATCGGACAGGTTTTTTTTAAGTGTATAGGTAAATTTATATTTTCCACTAAATCTGTTATTTTGAATGGTTTCAATCATAGTCTGCGGCAATAGTAAAATAAACATGATGTGTATTATCGCTGTCTGCATCAATATTACCGGTGTCAATAACGATATTTTTCTTGTCAATACCAATAATACCAGTGTCAATACCGATAATACCGGTGTCAAAATCGATAATACCGGTGTCAATAACTATAATACCAGTGTCAATATCGATAATACCGGTGTCAATACCGATATTACCCATGTCAGTACCGATAATACCGATGTCAAAATCGATAATACCGGTGTCAATGCCGATAATAACGGCGTCAATACCGATATTACCCGTGTCAATTTCGTTATTATCAGTATTATCGGTATCAACTTCGGTTTTATCAGAACATTGAATTTGGTGGGCTGAGTGTATACCTTATCCAATATATGAACTCTTATAAAATACATAAATTGTGTTATTCAAATTTTAATTTTATTTTCCTTTAAAATCCTGTGGAAGGCTGCCTCGTTAGTCTCAGAGCAGATTATCCATTGCCAGATAACTTTAAACTGCGGAATAAAATTGACGTTTGACGTTTCAGATATTAGAAAATATAGAAAAATTGACAAAAATTCGAATTTATTCCTCCGATAAGGTTTCTGATGATGGAAAAATCGGCCCAAACTGAGTCATTAGTCTAGGGGTCCTAAGTGCGACTGCTATGTACTGTAATAAGTATTAGAAAACATAGTATCTAAATCAGAAAAAAAAGTTTATATTATTTTGTTAAATGACGCAAAGGTGCGTCGGACTTCCACGTTAAAGCGAAAGGAAGAGACGGCAAACAACGAGCCGGTGCGCACCTCGCCTCTACAGTTCTAAGTACCACATAGAACAATTGCTGGGGTCGGCTTCCTGTCTAACCAGATGCATACCTACCAGTATTTTACATGAAGCGACCGCCAACCATGACGTAGCCTTCGGTACATTAATTAACATAAATTTCAGAGAGTGTGCATCAGGTCTCCACGATCTTATTCCCCCTAGCCCTTTCTACTATCGGACGACCAGAAGCAAGAAAAAGCGACATCGATTCATGGTGGACATTCCTAAAACCCAAACGAGACTTGGTTCACTTTTATCATGCGTATTGCTGAAATGTGCAATAGAATGCGGTTCCCGAGTGGGTCTTCCCTGATGTATATAATCTGGGTGTCTTTAGATCACGAGTGAATCTGTTTCTTCTAGGCAAGCGCGCTCCATCGTAGATCGCAGTATCGGTAAATCGGTAAAAAAAGAATGGCTCGCGGTAGCTTAGAGGTCAGAGCGTCTGGTGTATCTAACCAGAAGACGCAGGTTCGAATCTTGCCCGCGATTGAATTTTTCCTTCACTAAAATAACTTTGTATAATCTTAGCATGGAAAATGCAAAAACATCACAAAAAGATAGTTAAAAGGTAAGGTGGCATCATACGACATCGAACTAACTGTAAAGTAAGTCGTGTCGGTTGAGAAGCAAGGTAACTTGCTTTTCAATAGATGTCGCCAACGTCACCTTATGACGTAAATTCAGAATGTGAAGGCAAATTTCGATCAAGCGGGTGGGACTCGCGGTGGCTTAGAGGTCAGAGCGTCTGGTGTATATAACCAGAAGAGGTTCGAATCCTGCCCGTGATTGAATTTTTCCCCTTACTAAAATAACTAAGATTTTTTTTTATGGCAAGTATGGCTAATGTCAAATATAGTTTTTTTTTTTTGTTGTTACTAAATTGAAGTCTGAAGAGTCCTCTCTGGTGGTCTCTGTTCCAACGCTTTTTTTTCTTTGCTAAAAGAAATCTTATAGAAACGGTAGTCTTGGATTCACAGAAAACTATCACCTCTGCATGGTACACAAGAAATTGTTTGCCGCAAGTTATAAAAAAGTTAAAGAATGACCGTCGTCTGAGCACTTGGCACTTCCATTAAGACAATGACAATGCTCCGGCACATCGGACAATTTTAACTCAATAATTTTTTTAGTCAGGCCTCACACTATTGCAACACCTTCCCTTCAGCCTGGAACTTGCGCCTTGCGATTTTAGGCTTTCTCCTATCATGAATAGTCAACAAGGCGAAAATTCATAACTGAGAAAGAATTATTAAGTGGGATAGGCCTTATGCTTCTCTTAGAAAAGATAAATGGTAAGAAATATTTAGTAACTAGCTTTTGCCAGCGACTTCGTCCGCGTGGAATAGTTACTTTGTTCCCTAGTTCTTCGCCCGCGGTTTCACCTGCGTTGCCCCGTTCCTAAGGGTTGTAGCGTGATGTTTTATAGCTTGAAACCTTTCTCATGAATCACTCATTTTCCCAACATTTCCCTTCACTGCTCTGCTCCTATTGATCGTAGCGTGATGAAAAGTATACTATAACCTGCCCAGGAGTATGAAGAACAATTGTACCAAGTTTCGTTGAAATCCGTCGAGTGGTTTTTGTTTCTATAACGAACATACAGACAGACAGACAGACAAAAATTTTACTGATTGCATTTTTGGCGTCAGTATCGATCACTAATCACCCGCTGATAGTTATTTTGGAAATATATTTCATGTACAGAATTGACCTCTTTACAGATTTATTATAAGTATAGATTGGTTTGTTCGTATGTAAAACTGTGATAACTAAAATGACATGGATTTTGAAAAATGCTATTAAATACTTTTGTTTTGCAAAACTTTTGGAACAGCCTACGTATATATACGAATAGATGGACGCAGTCAGTCAGTCAGTCTATAGGCTGACTGCGCCAACGCTTACCTTTGCAGATTGATTGATCAGCGTGGTCATAACAGTAAAAACTAATATTATTTCATCAATTTAATGAATATTATAGTACAGGTAAATATTAAAAATCCATTATATTTTATTCCCAGATTTTTTTTTCCCAATTATATTGTTAGACTTCACTTTGGCTGATTGGGAGCTGAAATATAAAAATAATCATTTCAAAACATTTCCCAGTAGCATTTGGAGTTTGTCCGAATTAATAGGCTCGCTCCCTAGTACATGGGACAAACTTAGCGGCCAACTGTGGGTGTATATTAGTACCTACACCTCTGCCTAACCCTTCGGGGAATACAGGCGCGATTGGCGACGGCTTTCCACGCGACATAATATAGGTGAGAACTAATATAATTAGTTAATTATGACGTTCACTTTAGTATAGACAAATATATTTAATGGAAATATTTTGCTACTTGTGTACATAATCAACCCATCATACTGTCCCACTGCTGGGCACGGGTCTCCTCTCAGAATGAAAGGGATTAGGCTATAGTCCACCACGCTGGCCTAGTACGGGTTGGCAGACTTCACACGCCATCGAGAAAATCTCTCAGGCATGCATTTCCTCACGATGTTTTCCTTCACCGTTTAAGCGTGTGATAAATAACTATTTAATACGCACATGACTTCGAAAAGTCAGAGGTGCGTGCCTCGGGTTCGTACTTGAGACCTTTGACTTGGCAGTCCAATGGTGATATCACTAAGCTATCACTGCTACTTGTCATACTTGTGTGATGTGCTTTAAGTTAAAGATATTTTGAATTGAATTTCATTGATACTTACTGCAGTCGTTAGGTTGAACACATTCATTCAAATTGTCGTCGTAAACGAAGCCAGTTTTACAGTCGCATGCTGGTATACAAGCATGGGGGCACAGGTAGGGTTTGTCAGCAAGCATGTAATCTGAGCATTTCCTGTGACATCGCCCTGCACATCCTATGTAGGCATTGGGATCGTCCTTACACTCCTCGTACTCGCCTGATTCACGGTAAAAAGATGATTTTAAGTATTTGAATATGCTTAATTGGGTTTACTTATATTGACGTTGAACGTTTAAAAACTTAAAAACGCGTCCATAGTATCTACCATTGTTAGGTAGGTATAATTTCTAAGTATCATGGAGCTGTATCTTTGCTTGCTCCAAGTTCAAGCGAATTGCTCTATTGCAGGGGGCTGAGGGCGGCAACCTTTTGTTCCCACCCCTGAACACGATATGAAGAAGAATAAGTGAACGCAACTTTCCTAAAGCTAATTAAAATTGTAAAAATCTCACCAAAACTTGACTCGAAGAGTGTAAATGCCAAAATGGCGAGCAAAAATACTCTGTTGAAATACATCACCGAATTTGTATCGTTTATTTAGGTAAACGTGACTGTAACTGAATTGTTATGGCTGAGCGTATCTTTATAGGTAAGTTGTATGGTGTCAGTGCCGGATTAAGGACGGGGGTTATTTATTAATATTTTTAGACGTGATCTCATTGCAGAGTTTTCTTCCTTCGCTATCTCCTAAGTTTGATGCGACGTCTAGGGAGGTTCTGTGGTCTGTTATGTGTCCAGCCCAGTCTTTGTCACATACATCTGCGATTTAGGTACGTTTTAGAGGGCAGTGTTGTGTTCAGAATATTCCAAAGACGTGTAGGCTTACGTAATTAAAATAAAACAGCAGCATATTTACATAAAGTCCTTTCAAAAGGTGATCAATGAATGTTGGCGAATTTAGAAGTAGGAATTCATCGCCGCCCATGGACACCTGCAACATTAGAGGAGTTGCTGATACGACTCTAGCACAACCCCAAGAGGTCCTATCACCGAGAAAGTCATATTTTCTCGCCTTTTATACCAATCTGAATGGCAATGTGGAATTTTTGTAGCTAAGTAGGTAATCTAATCCGGTACTTCAGGGCAATAAAGAAGGAAATTTAACTAAAAAAACATATAAATAATTTCAAGCAGGTATCAAAATATTCGCGCGGTCAATCGGTCAATCCATTCCGCAGATACGAGTAGTTAGTCTACGTAAAGTACCTACTTAAGGCGGATCGTTCAGCTGAGCCCGCGAAATTCAAATTTCAAGTGATTTTTCGCAGTTTGTAGGTCTATAACAAGTTCTAGATTCATGGCAGTTGTAATTGCGACATTAACTATACAACATTCACAACTGAGAACTAAAACCTTTACTTATAAATCCTTATCTAGCCAGAAACTTAGCGCAATCTGTGTAATTGGCCAAAATTGACCTTTTACACTACTTTTAGCTCCAATAATGATTTTAGTTCAACAATGGTTTTAGTTCTCAATTGTGAATGTTGTATAGTTGATGTCGCAATTACAACTACCATGAATCTAGAACTTGTTATCTATAAACTGCGAAAAACCACTCGAAATTTGAATTTCTAGGGCACAGCGAAACGATCCGCCTTAACACGTTATAATACGGCCCAGTAATCATTACTTAAGTAGGTATCCGTGTTCATTTTAAAATATAATTTCAAATAGGTAGGTATTTAACTTCCACCCTGTTGTTTAAATATTCGGAGACATTTTTCGTGGTATCTATGGCCTTAGTTTAAATTATTCTTCTTTTGTCCTAAATGTTTACTTAAAAACAATACCTGTCATAATGGTACGTGACAATCAGTGAACAGTTTTTTTTTTTTCAATAAGCACACCAACTGCGTAAATAAAGCTTTAGATACTATTATAATATTTATAAATGTATAACATACAAATAATTACAAATCACCCCCCTAGAAATAATTCCCCTTTCTTAGATACTACAAAATGTACATTTTAAATTAATGTATTTTAACATTTTTTTAAATACTGACAGAATGACAAGTAGTAGTAATTTCTTTTAACAAGTACTAAGATTTTTTATATTATTTTTATTTTTAGTAACATGATAACATATTTAGATTTAAGAGGAAGATGTTGGAGGTTGAATATTTTTCATGTTGTTTAATTTTAAATAACATTGTCGTTCCATCTCCTGCGACTACAGTTGGAACGACGATGTTATTTAGGTGTCGAAACGGCGTTGGTACTTTGTGTCTTTGTGTATTAATTTCTGGGGGATTCCAGCTCTGGACCAGTGACAGTAATTAATTGTGTGTGTGGGGGGGGGGGGGTGTTTACCAATAAGTAACAAATAACTATATTTTATTAACTAGCTGCCTACGTGTGTGTTATCTTGTGTATTGACGTTCGTACAAGGTTACCAGGGTATACAAAATGATAAACTTCGAATGTTAATGAGACTTCATCATCGACATTTTAAACATTTGATGCGTCTTTCTTTTTTAAAAAAAGCTTACTAGCTGTGTGGGTCGCACATTTTTTATGAAGTATTCAAAGCTTACTAGCAATGTGGGTCGCACATTACTAGTAGGTATTCGTGTTAACCCCTCGGAGCTAAACTTACGTGGGAAAGCCATTCTTCGGCACGAATGGGCCGGCTCGACCGGAGTGATACCACGGCCTCACAGACGCTTACGTTGTGTTTCGCCGAGTGAGTGAGGTTACCGGAGGCCCAATTCCCTTTTAAAAGGTCGGCAACGCGCTCGTGACTACTCTGGTGTTGCGGGTGTCCATGGGCGGCGGTGATCGCTTACCATCAGGCGATCCGTCTGCTCGTTTGCCCTGCTATCACATAAAAAAAGCCATTAGACTACCGCTTATAATGTGTCAAACAAGTCATTGAGTACCTAATTCGTCCGGGTCCGGGCGTACCTACGTCATTCTGTCTTTCGTCATGTACATGTTTATACATTTACATGCTTCTTCTTCCTAACTGAGGACCTCTGAGAAGAAACACCGAAACAAACTCAGAGAATCATGGTCTCTTTTGAAGTCCAGACATGGAAGTACACTTATATAAGTGAGTGGCACGATGTAGGGTAATGTCTGAAATGACCTTTTGAGGAAAGAACCCTAACAGCTTTGAGTAGTCCAGTCCCAACTGACGGCACGCATGCATGAGCTCAACCATAATTTAGGGAGCTCAACGCTCAAAGCTCATATACATAGTTAGTCCATAGTTATTTCTAAGCGATTCAATGATGAGTAAATAAAATCCCATCAAAAACATTCTGTAAAAAACTAGCCAAGTCTCGATGGAGCTGCTTGTTTATCTCTAAAAAGTAATGAAATCTAGACAAAGTCGTGCCAAGTCTAAGGTTCCTTACTGCGATTTCATTATTATTTATAATTAATGTTATGTGACTTGGCAGTTGACTTGTACCCTTGTTGTAAATTCAAATATAAAGGTGAATGTTCAACACATTTGTACTCAGAGGATTACGTAGTATGAATGTTCGTTGAGAATATAATTTGAACATTCTTTATACGTTAGTGGGTACAAGTCAACGGCTAAGACACACAAAATTAATTATAAATAATAAAGAAATAGCAGTAAGGAACCTTAGACTTGGCACGACTTTGTCTAGATTTTATTACTTTTTAGAGATAAACAAGCAGCTCCATCGAGACTTGGCTAGTTTTGTACAGAATGTTTTTGATGGGATTTCACTTCTTTTTGTAGAAACGTGGGCTTATTGATTTATTTTATTAGATTTTCTTATTTGACACAGTATTTTTCTTTTTAGGAGTAGTTTTTTTATTATTACATTAAATTGATCGTTTGTAAACTAAATCTAGAATACTAGAAAAGTACTTATAACTAACAATATTAACTATCTAGCACTAATTGTTACATTAACAACCTGCTAATTAACCTTATCAAACCTCACGAAATAATAAGCGAAATCAACGAGATGCAAATAATCCCTCCTAATCCCTTCATATAAATAAAGTTAATCGTTTGACTATTTCTTCTTGTAAACTTGTAAGTACTTATAAGTATAAAGGCCAGTCTAGTCTTATCCAGAGTTTTCCTTTAATTTTATTTCTATGCGTATTAAAAGCAGAAGGGGAGGCATTCGCCCAGCAGTGGGACGCTATAGGCTAGATTAAATTTAAATAAGAAAATGTGTCCCACTACGCTGGATTTTTGGTTATGTACCAATAGTAGAAGGGGGCATTACCATATCTCTAATATAGCTGAGATCAGCTGAGGATTCTTCATCAGATACTTCAGACCTTCGATTTTTGACATCAAATGAAGCGGCTCACCACGTTGAATTTTTGTAAAGGCGGTACATGTCGATATCTCTAATAGTTTGGTTGGGCTCTTGGGTTTTTTTTTTCTTTAAAAAACGTTGCCACACACTAGGATTTTCTCCTGTATCGTGGGTGCGTTTACAAACACAAATTCTCACATACACAAACGCCCAGACCCGGAACAACTACCTGTAGATCATACAAATATTTGCTCCGTGTGGGGATCGAACCCACAACACGTGGCGCAGAAGCCAATCGCTCAACCTCTACGCCAATCGTGTCGTCGAGTTTTCTAATCAGGGTCACCAGGTACTCCAGATCTTCAATTATCCTAGTTTTTATAGTTTTCCCTTTATGTGGCCATTAAACCCTAACTCTGTACCAAATTTCAGCTCTCTGAGTTTATGGGAAGTACTAGTTCTATTTTGATGATCATGAGTGAGTGAGCGAGTGTCATAAATGCGAAACTTTGCTTTCGCTTAACTTCGGAACTAAATGACCTTCAGACTTGAAATTTTGGATTTTAAGTATGTGATTATAGCTTACTGGATGACGAAAATTTCTGCGTTCTGGTCTTAACCTGAGGCTCTCAAATAGGGGCCTGAAAATGCGGCGAAATGGTTCCATTAAAGGATGGTACGGCAGTGTTTGCTTCGCGCTCGACTTGGCGGGGGCACTATCGTGCCCCCAGATATGTCACGACAGTAATACATACATTAAACAATACATATTCAATTTTCGTGTTACTATTGACATTATGTTGACATAAAAGATGCGCTAACTACTCAAAAAAATTAAAATGGCGATAGCGATGAGCGACGATCGTTGGACGTGTCAGCTGACGTCATGGTCAGGCCCCAGAGGAAATAGAAGGAGAAGAAGACGAAACACCAGATGGGCAGACGACATCACAGGAATCGCTGGAAAACTATGGATGAAAAAAGCCAAAGATAGAGAATACTGCATCTCTGGAGGTGGCCTTCACCCTCAATTGAGAGAGGTTCACACTAAAAAGTATATAGGTATAAAAAAACAACTTTCTTAATTATTAAGTATTGTATTTTATTACATTTAATTAACTAACGCAAGAAGCGAGCATTATTGAAAAGCAAATCTAACTACTTAACTTTTAATCGTTAAAAAAATATTTTGTAAGTTATTTTTTAATAAAGGAAAAAATTCAATCGCGGGCAGGATTCGAACCTGCTTCTTCTGGTTCGATATACCAGACGCTCTGACCTCTAAGCCACCGCGAACCCTACCCGCATGATTGAAGTTTTGCCTTCACATTCTGAATTTACGTCATAAGGTGACGTTGGTGACATCTATGAGAGGCAAGTTACCTTACTTCTCAACCGACACGACTTACTTTACAGTTAGTTCAGTGTCGTACGCTGCCACCTTACCTTTTAACTATCTTTTTGTGATTTTTTTGCATTTTCCATGCTAAGATTATTAAGTTATTTTTTAATAAAGGAAAAAATTCAATCGCGGGCAGGATTCGAACCTGCTTCTTCTGGTTCGATATACCAGACGCTCTGACCTCTAAGCCACCGCGAACCCTACCCGCATGATTGAAGTTTTGCCTTCACATTCTGAATTTACGTCATAAGGTGACGTCGGTGACATCTATGAGAGGCAAGTTACCTTACTTCTCAACCGACACGACTTACTTTACAGTTAGTTCAGTGTCGTACGATGCCACCTTACCTTTTAACTATCTTTTTGTGATTTTTTTGCATTTTCCATGCTAAGATTATTAAGTTATTTTTTAATAAAGGAAAAAATTCAATCGCGGGCAGGATTCGAACCTGCGTCTTCTGGTTCGATATACCAGACGCTCTGACCTCTAAGCCACCGCCTTAATTCTCCTGAATACTGCCCGCGATTGAATTTTTTCCTTTATTAAAAAATAATCTTCGGTCTCAATCAGCGGGTGATTAGTGACGCCAAAAATGCAATCAGTAAAATTTTTGTCTGTCTGTCTGTCTGTCTGTATGTTCGTTATGGAAACAAAAACCACTCGACGGATTTCAATGAAACTTGGTACAATTGTTCTTCATACTCCTGGGCAGGTTATAGTATACTTTTCATCACGCTACGATCAATAGGAGCAGAGCAGTGAAGGGAAATGTTGGGGAAATGAGTGATTCATGAGAAAGGTTTCAAGCTATAAAACATCACGCTACAACCCTTAGGAACCCCGTTCCTACTTCTTTCTTCTACTACTTCCTACAACCCCTAGGAACGGGGCAACGCAGGTGAAACCGCGGGCGAAGAACTAGGGAACAAAGTAACTATTCCACGCGGACGAAGTCGCTGGCAGAAGCTAGTTTTAAATATACTTTTAACTAAACCCGTAATACTCAAGACCGAATTTCCCTTATAAACATAATACCGAAATAAATTGTAATTAAAACACAATTTAATCAAATTCTGTTATTTTATTATTCAGATTCCGATACAGTTAATCTAGGTTCCTTCTTCCTACTCTACCATTTTAGCCAAAATATTTCACCGGAAATAAATAAATTTTGACAAGTTTACCGTTTGGATCGATTTTCCGATCTTTTATATCCAGTGAAGTAGTAGTAGACGAAATATTAAGTTAAGAACCTAGATTAACTATATCCAAATACGAATAATAATATCATAATTTGATAGAATATTGTCTGGATTACGATTTATTTTGGTATTACGTTTTTGTGGGCAATTCAAGCTCTCCCGGACCCTTACATAATATGCTGTGATTAATGGAACATTAGGAAAATGTTCCCAATATGGAGGGCGAGGTGTGTTGCACCAAAGGGAGGATCCTGCGACCAGGCGGGTGTTTTGCCTGGCGGGTCACGGCCCAACGGTTGATGTCGGTCGGTTGTATATAATTATGCAGGTTGCGTTGCAAACTTCACTTGTCCAGTTTGTATGTAGCGCGGTAGATGTCGCTACACCAATATCACCCTCATCGTCCTGTTTTGAGGGGGGCAGTTGAACCGTGAGGCAATAATCTTCAGAATGCTATTGCTACTCTAACTTTAACGCGTTGGATAATCGAGGCGATTTTCTTACGAATAACCACATGGAAGCCGTCCATATTCGCTTCTGCGAACATTATAGAAGCACTGCAGACACTGCAGTCTCGAGGGAGGCGCAACAGCATGAGAATATGCTGTTGTATTGAACTCACAAGGCACTGGCATTGGCAGCCCGACGGGTATAACTTACCCACAGGACGCTAGAATAAAAAAACTGGCAGTACAACAAAAGAGTAGTCGAGAATTTTGCGAACGTACGAGCAATCTTATTCCCTTTGGACGCCAACGCCCTGCGCTCTCGCTTCATATTGCGTCTAGCTTTTAAAAATTGTTATTACGCGCATGAAAAAAAAAAAATTGCGAAAATAAATAATACATTACATACGAAACATATAGATTAGTAATCCGTTTAAAATATTTTTGGGTAGAGGACATTCCAAGGATTCATTCAAAGTAGATATTATTATAAACCAGTGGGTTCTTATCCTTGTAGTGTTACCATTTATCAAAATTATTCTTCTACTTCAAGATATATTATCGACATTAATTTAATATTAACAAAAACAATACAATAATTTAACAAAATACCCTCAGATATAAAAAAATCGAACTCCCTCAACATATTCAAAAAGAGACTTGCACGACTTATAATCACCAACCATTCATCTTTATCATTACCATAGCAATATTGTAAGTGAATGCGTCTAAACACGCATAATATCTAGCTATAATTGTGTGTCATCTACGAACAAAACTGTTGTATTTTTTTTATTGTTTTGCGATTTTGTGACGACGAACCCTGTACTATTTTTATTTTTGTATAAAATATGTTCTCATGGAAGTGATGTATATGTATATCTTATATGAGAATAAATGTCTTTAAACCTAAACCTATTCTAAGGTGACTTCACAGACTATTTCGAGTGTTTTCAGGTCTGATCCGTAACACATCATCATGTTCCTCGAAAGTCAGTAGACTAGAACGGCAAGTCCTAATATCAAATCTGTCGATAGATTTGCTTACTACAGATAGGATTTTGACATTCCTTGTATGGGCCTTATCTCCAAATCCTATCTCTAGTAATTAAAGCTACCGACTGATATTGGAACGGCATAAAAGATTAAATGTCTGTGCTCCAATCTAGCGTTGCCAGGCTTCCGGATAAAGCCGGACATAGGTAGGCTTTTTGATTGCGTGTCCGGCCAAAATAAACGGTGTCCGGCTTGTCCGGCTTTTGTTAGGCTTTTTAGATTTTGCAAACAAGTGAGCGCCGAGCGTGGCCGAGCGCAGGCGAGTTGACTGTCTTTCGCTTCCTTATGCCGCAGTGCCGCCCGCGAATTGATTAGAATTTAACAAGATTTATGATAATAATCAAAAAAAGCTTGATTTTACATAGATTTTTTTTTGTCGTACTTATTAATACTGAGACACAAAATCCTCAATAACGTAGGGTGTCCGGCCTATCTACCCAAATGTCCGGCCAAACTGGCTGGTCTGTCCGGCTATTTGGTTTGGCGATATGGCAATCCTACTCCCATCCGAACCAGCCGTTTAATGTTGCGTCCGTATTTTTTTTTAAATGGCGGCCTTATAACCTATAAATTATTATTTTAATAGCTAAAAGATTTTTTAAACATATTACACCCTGCTAGTTCCGGAGCTGCCTTTACGCCTTTAGTTACGTCAATGAATGTCCTCATTTATTAATATTTGCTTAAGCCCGTTTCTGTCCAGCTTGCCGTTTGGCACGCGAAGTAGGTTTTCTACGAAGCGAACGCCACCAGTCAAGCGCGATCTGTTGACCTCCTGAAATTTAAAAAGGTTTTTAGGGTACCGTACCTCAAAAAAAGTACAGTACATATTATGGTAATACATAATAATATTATATAAACACGATGTAAAGATATAATTGGGGTCGTAGGTAAATGTTTAACTAATTATCAAATTTAATTTATGTCCTGATTTCGATTTTTTGCAATTCAAATTTAAATTGGTTTTTATTGGTCTATTATCATATTCTGCTATTGTAGACAATAAAACACCTCAGCCAATACCTCAAACTTAGACATCTGTGAATCCCTGTCAAAGTATAAAAAATATCTGAATTACATTTGAAATTTCTTTTTTACGTGGGAGAGCCATGCTCCAGCACGAATGGGCCGGCTCGACCGGAGTGATACCACGGCCTAGTATTATATTATCTGTGCCACGGCACAGAAAACCGGCGTCAAACAACGTTTACGTTGTGTTATGTGTGTGTGAGGTTAGCGGAGGCCCAATCCCATTTAAAAGGTCGGCAACGCACTTGTGACTCTTCTGGTGTGGCGGGAGTCCATGGGCGGCGGTAATCGCTTACCATCAGGCGACCCGTAAGCTCGTTTGCCCTCCTATCCCATAAAAAAAATCTTGAAATTGTTGTATCTAAGTCACGAATTATTATAGCTTTTCTTTGTTATATTATATCTCAGGAACAAGTAATTGTACTAATGTCTTGTATGCTTTTTTTTATTATTTTTTTTACTGTGTTACTTAGTTTAGTTGTGCAAGCTGTGGTCTCCTGTAAGTGAAGGAGTACATTTACAAAATACCTATTTATCCTGTTAACTTTATGTCTTTGTGTGTATATGTGTGTATCTTTCGTTAGAGATCCTAAATAAATAAATCAGCCTATATAGATCCGCTGCTGGACGTTGGTCTCTCCCAGTGAACACCACAGAGCCCGATCTTCAGATTTCCTCATCCAGTGACTGCCAGCTGCCTTCCGCAAGCCGTCACTCCACCTGGCCGGTGGGTAACCTACACTTCGTTTGCCTAGACGCAGCCCCCATTCAGCTATGTCGGTAACTTACTCTGACACATAACTTCGTTTCGGATTTTATCAGAGACACTCCGAGCATAGCTCTCTCCAAAAGCTTTGTCTCTTAAAGTCGCACAACGAGCTAGCTGTGCGACTTTAAACTTACATAACACTACACACACACAACTTTAAATACATACACTCACGCCTTTCTCCCACAGGGGTAGGCAGAAACTATAGACTGCCACTTGCTACGATTCTTGCATACTTCTTTTGCTTCTTCCACATTCATACATCTTTTCATACATACACGCCGGTTGCGAGTGTATGTATAAACTTTTGTATAAGATACATATACATTTAGGGTTAGTCGGTCAATACCTCTTAATATCAATTAAATAGTGCGTTACCGTTTCAGTATTTAACTCTGCATCACCCTAAGTTTGTCTGGTAGAAAGTGCATAATGGCATTATTACCGCTTTTGTATGAACAGTGCATAAAGTATAAATAACATACCATCACGCCTGCATTCCCCGAAGGGTTAGGCAGAGGCGTACTAACAGCGAACTGTACACCCACAGTTCGCTGGTATATTTAGGTCCCATGTAATAGGGGGCGAGCCTATTGCCATTAACCGGGCACAAATCCAGACTCCGAGCTGCTACTGAGAATTTCATAGAAAAACTCAATAAGCTAAAAAAAAGCTCGACCTGGGAACGAACCCAGGACCTGTTACGCTAGAGGACTAATGAGACAGACTAGTTTAAATAAATAATAAACTTGTGGACCAGTATCACCGTGAGTGTCCACGTTTTGGCACCGTAGGTTATATAACTGGTAGGACGCACGCATTGAAGACTTTCGTCTTAAGCCACTGTGGTATGAGTGACGAGAAAAATAGACAAAGTTTGCCGAATGCTGCCCCCCCCCCCCAGTTGAATCCTGATACCAGCTTCCCTCTCAAAGTTGTTTCTACCTAATTGCACAATTTGTCCGAGGTAGATATATTCCTGAAGACGTAACGGTAGAATAGCAATCTGGATTTAACGGTATCCGAATCCGAATAATTACACAATTTGATTAAATTGTGTTTGAATTAAGATTTATTTTGATTTTACGTTTGTATGGGCACATCAGTGTTCGCCAGACCCTTGTAGAAAAAACAAACGCGTTTTTTTTAAAGAAATGGCCAATAGGTATCATAATTTTAAAATTATACTGTAGAACGAACCTCTTTAGAGATTGACATTTGGCATAGTGTAATGTCAACTCATATTTGGACTAGCTAAGCAGCAGCCTCACCAATTATAATTTGTTTCAATATTAAATATTAAGTTATGTAAAATACTCATAAAGAAATAAACACTTAATGGAATACTTTGTTTAAATTATTATAAGACATCATTACATATACCTCAACACGTGCCTGACAAAAAGGGTCTTGGCAAAGAAATGATCTTAAATAGTTAGGAGATATTTTTTCCTTTTGAGCTCTACAAACGATGATTACCTCAACATGTTGGATGAGTTCGTCGGCGGTGGCGGAGCGGCCCGGCTGCAGCACGACGAAGGCCGTCGGCACCTCGCCGTGCTGCGCGTGCGGCTTGCCCACCACGGCGGCCTCGCGCACCGCCCCGTGCTGCTGCAACACCGTCTCAAACTCTGCTGGCGCCAGCTGCAGGAACATCGAGGAATTACGTGAGGATCTGGTCTGCCTTCGTGGCCACGGGCCATTAAGTTTTATAATACCCGAGTTTTATTTAAACGACATACCGTAAGCTTTAAATGGAGTTTTATAATGACAAAATAAAATAAATTGATAATTAGGGTTGTCACCTCTAAAATCTGGTAGTAACTAGGTTAAAAGCGTGAAAACTCCGGATTTTCAAGCTTAGAACCCAGACACGGACAGGGCGCTTGGCGACCTGGTGGCGTGGCATCTGAATGACAGTGAGATATTCTATTCTAACCCGTCCCCACACGGAGTATTAATTAGGAAATAGTAAAACCATCTTCAAAAACATAAAAAAAAAAAAAATTTTTTTAATACAATTTAACTAGAACGGTCATAGACCAGTTACACTAATTAAATAGAATTATAATTACCTAATTAACTAACAAATTTCAAAACTACTTACATTATGGTCTTCATTTGGCTTTTCATTCATAAAAAGATGGATGTAATATACCCTATAATTCCAATGGTCAAATGATATCCCAGATTCGCACCAAATTGAGATCAATCATACATCCCTCTCGCACAACTATGGGTGAAGCTGGGTGGTAATGGGTGAAGTTATTGACGGTATCCTTGAATACCGTCAATAGCTTCACCCATCCATCCTCAAACAAATCAATATCTGGGCACGAGTTCAGCAGATCGTTGAGTGCAGAGAGCGTGCGCGGTTCATTAAACAAATCAGGTAAATCGATTTTTCCACGTTAAACGATGTGCAAACTGCAGTTTCGGAAGTCGGTGTAAAGATTTGATTTGATTGGATCTTTTGATTTCGCCACCGACTTCCGAAACTGTGTCGCACATAACATTAGGGAGGTATTTTTTAAATTGTGAAAATGTTTTTTTTTTTTAAGTAATTTGATTTCAATATTTTTAGTAGCGAATAATTACGTATACCTACCTACTTAGACGACGTTATCATTTTATCATTTCCTCGTTCGTTACGTGTTATTGTCATTTTGTTCTAAATGTGATCAGATCGGGACCAAATTTTTTATGGGACCACCTCTGAAGTATGACCCATCGATCAAAAAAAGAATCATAAAAATCGGTTCAAATTGTCGGAATATTCGCGTAACATACGAAAAAAAAAACATACAGTCGACTTGAGAACCTCCTCCTATTTGAAGTCGGTTGAGGTCCTTTTTGAATTAGGGAGACGGCAGAAAGTGGCCACCTTGCACGTAGAGTACCTACTTATAGAAGATTTCTTCACTTAGCAAATCTACTGTGTCCCTGTCTGGCATCTTCATCAGAGTCATTTTTTTTTTATATGCGGGAAATCCTCATTGATCTTCTGCCACCAGGAGAGGCGGCGGAGTATTCATATTCGTACCGATATAAAAACCTTGCACTTACCCTATCACGGCTATGGGATTCGAGACATTCGCCACGCCATGTAGCAGAAACCAAATTCGGTACCTACTATAAGTTACCTTATGATACAGGTACTTACAGACATGCCATTGAACTTGATGAGATCCTTGATCCTGCTAACTATGAAGAAGTATCCATCTTCGTCGTAATAGCCGAAGTCGCCTGTTTTCAGGAAACCCTCCTCGTCCTTGCAGTGTGGAAAAGCGTCCTTAACATATTCTGCGAAATCAGATAACATTTTAGTCTTGTATCGAATGATAAAATTAATACTGTTGATTTAGAATAGTGAGAGTCGATGATTAATTTACAGGACAACGCCATCTAGTGGCACTAAATGGTATCAATGACATCTCGTCTCGGGGTAAGTATTGCAGCGCTGAAGCTGAAGCCGCGTCTAATTTTTTAGTTCGACCTGTGGACACGCCTAGAAAATGTCACGCTGTTCCTTTGTAATTCTGCCTACTTTGCTACATATAATAAATTATATTCCAAATTCGCAAAAAAGTCGAATAAATCTCAATGGGGAATCGATATGAAATTGAAGCCGTTCATCTATTAATAAATGTGTCTACTTTTTGAAAAACACCTGCATACATTTTTGACCTATACATTTGTAGGTAGTGCCTGTAGATGGCGCTGTTTGCATTTTATGAGATTTTACATTTTGCTATTTCGTAATGTAATTCATGCATCTGACGATATGAAATGTAACAAAATTCCCAATACCCACTACCCGTTACAAGCAGTACCTAGCGCCAGCACTTAGCAGTCAGCTAAACTAAATAGCTCGAGGAATAGGGCTGCCATCCATCCTGGTTTCCCCGGATTTGCCCTAGTTTAGAGGGCGTCCGGGGAGCGTCCGCAAGGGGATTTTAAAAAGTTTCAGGACACTTTTTGTGTCGGAAAATTCCCAATTAATAATTTTTAAACTTTGTGTTTAAAAAAGTCCGAATTATGACGATCCCGTTTCTTTGATTGGGATTAGGTATTTGCACTAGTCTAAAATATGTACCTATTATAACATACCATCACGCCTGTATTTCCCGAAGGGTTAGACAAAGGCGTACTATTGTACATGTATGTTTAGGTTCTATGTAATAGGGGGCGAGCTTATCGCCATTAACCGGGCACAAATCCAGACTCCGAACTGCTACTGAGAATTTCATAGAAAACCCCAATAACACTGCTCGTTTTGGGGATTGAACCCAGGACCTTTAGCGTAGCAGTCGCGCTTGGGATGAGTAGACTAATGAGGCAGTCAGTACCTATTATAATTCATTCGAAAATCATTACTCAGCTGTTTTTTGAGGAGTCAACTGTCAACGCTACCAGTGACATGGAATCACTAAGGAACTGTCCCAATCATGCAGTCATACAATTAAGAACTTACTTTTCATCACACTAGGGCCTTTAATGCGGACTTCCCCGCGCTGGTGAGGGCCTAGAGGCTCCCTGGTCTTCAAGTCCACTACCTTCAAGAGATTAACTGATGTTTTATTCATTAAAATAACAGGCATAATCTAAAAAAATATTTTTTGTTTGAAATAAGATATTTGGCTCTAACGCTGCAGGTCTTACTTTAATTACAAAACCTAAACAAGGCTTCCCACAGCTGCCTGGTCTGGATCGGGACCCATTCAGGCTCCCCATCTCAATACAAACGGCACCAGCCTCCGTCATCCCGTATGTTTGAAGTACTGACAACAGATTGGGGAACCTGTAAGAATAATCCTTATTATAAACGTGAAAGTTTGTGAGTTTGGATGTATGAATGTTTGTCACTCTTTCACGCCAGAACGGCAGAACGGATCTGGATGAAATTTGGCTCAGAGATAGATTATAGTCAGGAATAACACATAGGCTACTTTTTATCCAGATAGGACCCAATTCTGAAGTCCACGCAGACGAAGTCGCGGACAGAAGCTAGTAATCCAATAAAATTCAGTCCATTGTTACTCTTCCAGTTGCTACGTCCTAAGGTGACGTTGGCGCCATCTACTGCAGAAGCATACCTACTTATTTTTTTTATGGGATAGGCGGGCAAACGATCTGACGGATCGCCGGCTTACGCTTGACCGCCAGTGGACTAGTGAACACTTATTATAACTTAGTGCTAACAGCAAGATTTTCTTGTAACTTATTTATCACAAACATACATTAGAATTATTTGGACAGAGACCCCAAACTAACCGTTTGTCTGTAGGTATCTTGGAGTCAGAGTGGCAACTTACTCGTGTATAAATCAAAATATGTAATTTCCTAAGTTATAAAGGATCACGAACAAAGAATGGAGACAATTAATGATTTTTTATATGGATTATGTCGCAAACGAGCTGAAGAGCCACTTAGTAAGTACCTAGTCATCGTGGCCCATAGAAACCTGTAACACCAGAGGCGTCGCTGTTGCGTTGTCGAGCCATAAGAGCCCCGACGGACTGCAGACTGCCAGAGCCGCAGCAACCGAGGGGGAACTGGCTCTTACGCACAAAAGTCGAAACACACCAAGGTGCTTTACGACAGACTCCGACATAAGAGTAAAGTGGTCGCCAGCCAGTCAGACCCCAAGAGGTTCTACCAACGAGCTGGTCAGATATTTTCTCGCCTCTTACGAGATGCCTATCTGAAAGGGAGTGCGGAACAGTATTCGAACCCGTCCCCACACGGGGAAAATATAAAAATAGAGTGAGAGTACGCGTGTGTGTGTGAGTAAATTAATTAAATAGTCCCTCGGTCTGGATAGTGATAGATAGGATTGATTTACGAGTCTTTTCCGCTTGGAAATATTGACGTGACTTAGACTTTATTGTACGTACCTATATAGGTATATATTGGATGCCTTTATGCCTTAATAATAGGATGAAGTGGAGATTAATGAAATATATTAACTTTTTGATGAAAAATGAATTGAATCATTATATTATAAAGTTATTTTAGTAAAGGGAAAATTCAATCGCGGGCAGGATTCGAACCTGCGTCTCCTGGTTGGATATACCAGACGCTCTGACCTCTAAGCCACCGCGAACCCCACCCGCCTGATTGAAATTTGTCTTCACATTCTCAATTTACGTCATAAGGTGACGTTGGCGACATCTAAAAAAAGCAAGTTACCTTGCTTCTCAATCGACGCGACTTACTTTACAGTTAGTTCAATGTCGTACGATGCCACCTCCATTACTAAAATAACTTTATAATCTTAGCATGGAAATGCAAAAAAAAACACAAAAAGATGTACGTTGTGCTTCGCCGAGTGAGTGAGGTTACCGGAGGCCCAATCCCCTTTTAAAAGGCCGGCAACGCACTCGTGAGTCCTCTGGTGTTGCGGGTGTCCATGGGCGGCGGTAATCGCTTAGCATCAGGCGATCCGTCAGCTCGTTTGCCCGCCTATCCCATAAAAAAAATAAGTAGGTATGCTTCTGCAGTAGATCGCGCCAACGTCACCTTACGAGGTAGCAACTGGAACAGAAACTCAGCAACTGTGGCTGAGATATTCCATTCTTTAATTATCAGTATTTCGGAGTAAGAATATCACCTGTGCTTGATAGCCATCACCTCTTCCTTCCAGACAAACGAGCCAGAGAAGATGATATACTCCACAGATGTGACATCATACTGGTCTACTATCGAAGATTTGATCAGCTCATGAAATAATGGCACCATAACTACCAACAATTTTGTCTGAAAATATTTAAAAAACACATAATTATGTAAGCAGGTACTTAATTACGCCCGATTTCACCATGATGGAAGCTACTTAGTTTATTCGAGAATAATTAGAACTATTTTCACCACATTAATTAAAGGAATTTACATCCCGGCTTTTAGACGGCGTATCAAGATGAAATATGCCCAGTTTATGCGTGATACGCATACGTAAACATATAAACATACAGACAGACAAAAATTTAAAAATTGATGTTTGGGCATCTGGTGCTATAAAGACTCCCCATACCTACTTATTTGTTATTCTTCAATATCTATAATGTACAGACATTGGCCTGTTATATTTGTAATAAGTAGGTAGGTATATATAAAGATAGATTCAGCTGATGTTAACGTAAAAAACGTCGTTGACGTTATAAATTGTGCACGAATGAAATGATAACTAAAAAATATAAAAAAGCACCTTATACTTTTGAACAGCTTCCAACATCTCCTTCTCCCCCTCGTTGGGGTGGTAAACTGATGTTGCTCCAGCTCTCAAACATGCCAGCGAGTACGACAGCCCGTAACTAAAGTTACAATCTCTTGTGTTGTATAAACATAAGCCTTTGTACCTAAAATGTAATAACCTTTATATTTTAGCGGTTAATGACCTTTGTGCTGCGCAGTCATGTAAAACGCTCAGCAAGTACTGAGCGATGCACATATCTCGTAAAAGTGATGGCATGATGGTGCAAAAAGGTTCTCGAGTGGAGACCACGGATCGGAAAATACACGATCACAGTGTGGGTCAGCTCTTACTTGCTGTGGCAATCCTTTCATAATATAATAAATAAATCTTACACATCAAACAACTTCTCAGCAACTATACTTTTTTTTTAAAAGGAGTGTCTAAGGAGTTTCTTGCCGGCTATAGACTCTTTAGACTCATTTTTTGGAATCGTGTCTATTTTTTTTAGTGATCTATCTTCTTCTATACTTAAAATAAATCTGTAGAGAGGTCAATTCTGTACCTACATGAAATATATTTCCAAAATAACTATCAGCGGGTGATTAGTGATCGATACTGACGCCAAAAATGCAATCAGTAAAATATTTGTCTGTCTGTCTGTCTGTCTGTTCGTTATAGAAACAAAAATCACTCGACGGATTTCAACGAAACTTGGTACAATTGTTCTTCATACTCCTGGGCAGGTTATAGTATACTTTTCATCACGCTACGATCAATAGGAGCGGAGCACAATTAAAAAATGTTGCAAAAACGGGAAAATTATTTGATTATTTTGTTTTGGGAAGTGACATGGGTCGTTGATAAAGCGGGCGTAGCCGCTGGCGGAAGCTAGTTTGAAATAAAACATTTTGGCTTTAACTTTGACCTCCAACGAGACAGACGACTGGGTCTACTGCTTACTACGACTACCCGGCGGACCGAATTTCTCTTACAAACGTAATACCGAAATAAATCGTAATTCAAACATAATTTAATCAAATTCTGTTATTATTCAGATTCCGATACCGTTAATCTAGGTTCCTACTCTACCATTTTGTCCAAAATACTTTACTGGAAATATTTTTTTGATAAAATTACCAAGTTTGGAACGATTTACAAATCTTTTATTTCCAGTGAATTAGTTGTAAACGAAATAGTACAGTAGGAACCTAGATTGACGCTATCTAAATCCGAATAATAACATAATTTGATAGAATATTGTCTGGATTACGATTTATTTTGGAATTACGTTTTTGTGGGCAACTCAAGCTCCGCCGGACCCTTAACCGAGTCTTGTAGAAATCTATTGGGGAGAGCTTTGTTCAGCAGATGACGTCCTGTGGCTGATGTACCGCTCAGGTCGTGGAAAACTGTGCCCACCGAGATTCACTCTCATTCACGAATACCCACTACCCAAATCCATTGGATCGTAAATAATGAATGGGGTACAGCCATCTCACTGGGTCACGGAGAGTGATAAGCCTGACAACTAGTAGGGACTAGTAAATACGTCGTTATCTATACTATTATTATAAAGAGAAAAGATTTATATGTAAGTATCTTTGTAACGAATTGGCTCAAAAAGTACTGGACCGATTTCAAACATTCTTTTGCCGTTAGAAAGCTACATTATCACTGAGTAACATAGGCTATATAACATCACGCTACGGCTCTTAGGAACGGAGCAGCGCGGGTGAAACCGCGAGCGGGTCGCTAGTTATAGTATACTAATGATTTTTATGTTGGTGGCGGTACCTGCACATTGTCAACTTACCGTGCTAACAATTTTACTGTCCCACCTGCGTTTTCTTATATTTACGTTTTATTAAGTTTCTCTAAGTGAAGGAATGTATTCTTCTTTTGACAAGTAAATATCTCTAACCGTACCATCCAGTAATTCGGCTGACGCGGACGTCTGATGTCAGTCGCTTCGTGCAAAATAATAATATACAGCTGCATCGGAAACCGACCAAGAGAAGGTTAGGATAATGATTATACTTACTTATGAGGTTCGAGTCTTGCTTGACTGTTAAGTAAGAAGCTTAAATGCGTAATAGGAACTCCCTTTGAGAGTCCTGTCGTCCCCGACGAGAATAAAATTAACGCGACGTCATCTCCAGTTACGGGCACTGGATGGAAGTCCTCCAACTTCGTGGTAACCGTGAGAACCTCCTTGAACAGGAGGGTCTCGTCTCTAGCTTCGTCTCCATATATGATGTACGTCTCGATGCTCCCGACTTCCTCAAAGGTTTTTCTGTGAGTCTCGTAGCCAGAAAGAGAACAGAACATGATCTTTGGCCGTGTGATCTTGAGGCAGTGGAGTATAGTAACTGTAATAGTTGATTAGAGATACATAATTATATTTTTTGTTATTTGTGATAAGCTAACGCTTGACCGCCGGTTCGCCTGAAGTTAGGCGATACTGCACTGCGCTTGCCTAAAAGAAACCGACACACTCGTGATTTAAAGACACCCAGATTATACCTATCGGGGAAGACCCACTCGGGAAGCGCATTCCACATTTCAGCAGTAAGCATGCGGATTGCTGACTTAAAGCGTTTCGTTCGGGTTTTCGGAATGTCCACCATTAATCGATGTCGCTTTTTCATGCTTCTGGTAGTCCGATGGTAGAAAGGGCTAGGGGGGATTAAAAACGTGGAGATTCGAGAGCACACTTTCGGAAATGTATCCGATAAAAAACCGATAAGGTAGCAACTTTGCGGCGATGTTGCAGACATAAAAATATAACGTCATCATGTAACTTTCTCTTCAAAGCTTGGGGAGCGGTGTACACATATAGTTCGCTGGGTAAATGTAGAAAGAAAGGGACGGAAAAATGGACAGGTAGGCAGTGCTGCATACAGAACAGCCTCCCCTCGTGATAATAGGAATTCCTGGCATATTAGTAGGTGGTGTACCATCGCATTTAGCAGTCCGTTGAGGTGACAGATGACTGTTGTCTTGAACGTTGTCACATCAAACCGTGCATGCGCCATATCTTTATATATATAATTCTTCTGTGAGTGTGTATGTGACTGAACTTCTCTCAAACGACTGGACCGATTTTGATGAAATTTTTTGTGTGTGTTCAAGGGGATCTGGGAATGGTTTAGATTCACAATTGGACCCGGTAGGTGGCGCTGCAATCGAGTTTTGGGTTATTTTCAGGGCAGGACAACGTCTGCTGGGTCCACTAGTCAATTATAAACTGGCATTCGTTTTGCCGAAAAGAGACAGAGCATCCCCACTCAATCCACACCAAAAACTTTAAAAGCATATATCTTAGAACTTTATAACGCGATTTAAATATTTTTTTCAGTCTAAGAATTTTTTTAATAACATTTTGCAATGGGACCATTATCTATACCTACTTATAATAAATCTGTAGAGAGGTCAATTCTGTACATGAAATATATTTCCAAAATAACTATCAGCGGGTGATTAGTGATCGATACTGACGCCAAAAATGCAATCAGTAAAATTTTTGTCTGTCTGTCTGTCTGTCTGTCTGTATGTTCGTTATAGAAACAAAAACCACTCGACGGATTTCAACGAAACTTGGTACAATTGTTCTTCATACTCCTGGGCAGGTTATAGTATACTTTTCATCACGCTACGATCAATAGGAGCAGAGCAGTGAAGGGAAATGTTGGGAAAACAGGAGAACTTACTCCATTTTTTAAGCTTCCGTCGCGTGTGCAGCCTTAATGGTTAAAGCTACACAGAAATCATGTATGACGGAAATGTTCTCCTTAAAATTATATAAAAAATATTCCACGACAGCAAATGTCTATCTTTTATGGTTGACTCACAATAACACGTGTAACTCCCGATAGCTTAGCAGTTCGGAGCTTTCTGATTATATTTGTCTACTCTTACGTTAGGTGACCGACTGACTGACATAGTGATCTATCAACGCACAGCCCAAACCACAGGTTATAGTATACTTTTCATCACGCTACGATCAATAGAAGCAGAGCAGTGAATTGTGGTGGAACAGTGGTTTCAAGCTATAAAACATCACGCTACAACCCTTAGGAACGGGGCAACGCAGGTGAAACCGCGGGCGAAGAACTAGGGAACAAAGTAACTATTCCACGCGGACGAAGTCGCTGGCAAAAGCTAGTTATGGAATACAATGCTACAATACAAGCAGATGTCATCTATACAAATAATTAAATAGATGTTTTTAATAACCAACATCAATAGAAGTTGAATCTGTTTGTTTTTATATTTATTAATTTTTTTTAATGTGACACTAGAGTGTAAGTATCGGATGTTACTTCTGACAGAGAAATAAATAAAAAATAACATAATTATACTTACAACTTTCATAGGATAGATTTATCGGCGAAAAAATTGCTCCCGCGCATAGGATTCCGACTACAGTAGGCAGATATTCGAATCTCTTTTCACTACAAATGCACACTACATCTCCCTTTCTAACGCCCATACGAGTGAGTGAGAGGGCGATGTTGGCTGTCATCTGAGCAGCCTCCCCATACGTCATGCTTTCATCTGTGCTTGCGTCGATCTGAATAAAACAATATATTTAGTGAGCGCATCTGAAGTTATTCACAAGTGAAGGAGAAATTCGACTCCGGCCAGGATTCGCCTGCGTGTTTTGGTTCATGACACCAGACGCTATGACCAACTATCTAAAACCACCGCGAGTCCTACCCGTCAAGTCGAAATTTGCCTTCACATTTTTCAATTCATTGATTTCAGCGACACCAATCTTCGTACTTCAAATTTATTTTAAAAGCTTTGCAAGTCTAAATTATTTACGAAAACGACTTACTTTATTCTTTTTAAGAAATATATTAAAGTCGGTTAAATAATATATTTTGCCAAAAATCTTGGTAGTTCGAAAATATATACCATATGGACAAGTTTTTTAACGATAGAGTAATTTCAAGTATACCAGAGTGCAACATTCCGAATACAACGATGTACATAATTCATTTTTCTAAAGTGTTCCTTAGGTTTATCTATACTTCCGGTATCGTTACGTTTAAAACTTTGATTGCCTAAATCTTGCAAACTTGACTCTCTACAAGATTTTGTAAAGAGATTACTAATTGTTGGTATTGATGTCTGCAATCGATTTTTGAAGTTTTTATGTGGTTTTGGCGGTATGGGGGTTTTTATGTTTTTTTCAAAATGGCGCCCAGGAGGAAAGCCGCGCTCCATACAAAAATTTTCATACCCCTTTGTAGGTACATATTATAATTAATTGCAAATGTATAGTTTTCAGATTTTTCCCTATACTTGTAGTATACTACGGTATTACTTACCAAATTTCATAGTTCTAGGTCAACGGGAAATACCTATAAATTTTGATTCCCTTGAATGTCGAAATATACGTTTTTTGCAGCATAAACGGCCGTATCTTTTTTTTTATGTTAACTTAGAAGTTTAATTTTTGTACAGCTTCAAGGGAATGTAATCATGAGTACTCGTATATGGTTTTAATTTCAACCCGACACCTCTGCGCGTTCCTGGGATAAAGGGTCTCGACAGACAGACGTACGGACAACAAAGTGATCCTATAAGGGTTCCGTTTTTCCCTTTTGAGGTTCGGAACCCTAAAAATGGCCCATTTAATGTACAGTAAAATTAAATTACTTACCAACGCTACCATATCCTTATTTTGTACCATATTGTCGTAAATTTCCTTGCCACAGTGCATGTGAGCGGGTACTCGACCATTTTCATCGCCGTATTGGTACAGTTTATTTTTTAACATTGTTGTTTATTGGAGATATGTTTTTAAATAGGTTTTTACGTCCAAATATTCTTTGGTAGGGACCTGAAACAATAAAAAGATATGAAACTTTCTTAACGCCAGACTGCCTCATTAGCTTAGTGGTCATGTATGCGACTGCTACGCTAGAGGTCCTGAGTCGAGCAAATTGTTGTTGAATTTTTCTATGAAATTCTTAGTAACAGCTCGGAGTTTGGCATATTTTGCGCCCCCCTGTAGTGTCGCCCCCCTGCCTAACCCTTCGGTGAATACAGATATGAAGGTATGTTATGTTAAGCCTATGGAGGTGCGAGGTGATTTATCGTCATCATTATAACAGTCAACAGCCTCTAAGCCATTTCCTATGTTGGGGTCGGCTTCCAGCCTAACCAGATGTCGCTAAATATCAATATTTTACACCAAGCGACTGCTGGTATGTTAAGAGTCCGGCAGACCAAATTTTCCATAAAAACATAATACCAAAATTAATCGCAATTCAAATACAATTTAATTAATCTGTGTCATTCGGATTCGGATACCGTTAATCTAGGTTCCTACCGTACCAATTCGTCTACTACTACTTGACTGGAAATAAACGGCCGGAATATCGTTCTAAACTTGGTAAAGTTATTAAGAATTCAATTCGCTTACTTACATTTATTTTCATTGAAGTCACCATCATCATATTGTTACGAGCTGGGGGTTTTTTTTAAGTTAAGTTTTACAATGACAAAGCAAGTTATTGCAGTGAAATAATAACACCATTTTTCTTTTCACTTGGGCGAGCCATACTTCGGCACGAATGGGCCGGCTCGACCGGAGTGATACCACGGCCTCACAGAAAACCGGCGGTAAACAACGCTTACGTTGTGTTTCGCCGAGTGAGTGAGGTTATCGGAGGCCCAATCCTCTTTTAAAGGTCGGCAACGCACTTGTGACTCCTCTTTTGGTGTTGCGGGTGTCCATGGGCTGCGGTAATCGCTTACCATCAGGTGATCCGTCTGCTCGTTTGCCCTCCTATCCCATAACAAAAAACCATGTACTGACCTTACTAATGCACTTTTAAACTATGAGAGAGAGCAGGGTTATTTGGGAAATTTTAATTTTCAAGCCCGCTGCGCCAAATTCAAATTCAGTCCAGATTATAGTAGCACAGCAGTAGTAAGTAATTGTGACATTAACTATACCTATAAAATTCACAACTGAGAACTAACCCTTTGCTTGAAAATATCAAGCCAAAATTTAGCTGCAATAAGAGGCGTTTCCCGTAAGAGGCGTGAAAATATCTGGCTTGCTTGAGGTCTGACTGGTTAGCGAGGACCCTTATGTCGGAGTCTGTCGTAAAGCACCGCGGTGTGTGTTTCGACTTTTGTGCGTAAGAGCCAGGTCCCCCTCGGTTGCTGCGGGACTGGCAGTCTGCAGTCCGTAGGTGCTCCTCTGGGTGTCCATGGGCGACGATGACTACTTGCCACCAGGTACTTAGCTCATCGGCTCGTTTGCCGACTTAATCCATAAAAAAATACGATTTTAAGCAAAAGTTTTAGTTCTCAATTGTGAATGTTGTATAGTTAACGTCGCAATTTCTAACTAACATGTGTCTAGAATTTGTTACAGATGTACTCACAAATTGCAAATAACTGTTACAAATTTGAATTTGGCGGGCTAAGGTGAAGGATCCGTCTAGCTTAGCCACGTTGTGCCTACTTCCTGGTTCTTTAACTACTTGTCTTGTGAAGTTGATCCATGCAGGTTTTATAATTCCAGCGCCTCATGAATATTTATCACACCAACAATAGTCTACCATGGTCTAAACTACTTAGATATGCTTAATTATAACTTAGAAAACTTGTTTATAGTAATTATAATTTCCAGCGTATGAAAACCTCTCTTTGTACGGCAAGATTATACAATGACAGGCCAGCTTAAACTGGGAATTCTAACAAAATATTAGATTAGCTATTATACAAAATAATATCCGTACACATAAAGGTGAGTGTTGAATGTTATTTTAGTAAAGGAAAAATTCAATCGCGGGCAGGATTCGAACCTGCGTCTCCTGGTTGGATATACCAGACGCTCTGACCTCTAAGCCACCGCGATACCCACCCACCTGATTGAAATTTTGTTTTCACATTCTGAATTTACGTCATAAGGTGACGTTGGCGACATCTATGAAAAGCAAGTTACCTTGCTTGTCAACCGACACGACTTACTTTACAGTTAGTTCAATGTGGTACGATGCCACCTTACCTTTTAACTTTAGTAAAGGAAAAATCCTGGCCGCGATTGAATTTTTCCTTTACTAAAATAACTTTGAAATAAAACTACTTTTTACGGATTTTATCGCGTTGTATTGATATTATTTGATTCCCGACGCTTCGGATCCTTTACAACATCCATGGTCACGGGTAGACTAAGTTGTTGGACGTCTTAATGTTACAATTACTAACAGCTACCTTACATTTTTGTTAATTATTGGCGATCCGATTCAATTCAAAATTCCACCACCCAACACAGTTATCTACCGTCGGTAAATCATTGTTTCAGAGAGCGCGTGGGATCTGTGATGAGCAACATCTGGCTGCAGAGCTTCAACATGTCAAGCAAGTACTGCATGACAACAAGCTCCGAATACCGCGCCCTCGTCACAGAAACCGCGTGAAACGTGCCACAGTCGAACGCCTACCTGCTATATTACCATATTTATGTTAGAGGAGTCACAGACAAGATTGGCTATATCTTGAAGCGAGCTTCAATCAAAACATACTTCAAGCCGCTGAAGAAGATTAGTCAGCTCCTACCACCTGTCAAGTGCCACATACCTCTGCAAGATGCAGGTGTATACAAGCTAGATTGTGATTGCGGTCTCTTTTACATAGGCCAAACTAAAAGAAGCATAGAGATCCGCGTAAAAGAACACATCGCTGATGTCAAACACCGCCGTTTCAAGAAGTCAGCAGTTTGTGAACATACTCTAGACAAGGCCCAGCACTACATCAGATTTGATAAACCACAAGTCCTCGCAAAAGAAAACCGATTCCTTCCTAGGATGATCCGTGAGGCTATTGAAATTAAAAATCATCCAAATTTCAATAGATAAGATGGCTGGGTCTTACCACCTGCTTGGAACCCCATTATAGATTCCATAAAATCAAAACCCAAGCCCAAAACTGCAAGACCGAAGGATACGGTGAGCTCGTTCTGCGTGAATCGGATCGCCAATAATTATCAAAAATGTAAGGTAGCTGTTAGTAATTGTAACATTAAGACGTCCAACAACTTAGTCTACCCGTGACCATGGATGCTGTAAAGGATCCGAAACGGCGGGAATCAAATAATATCAATAGTTACAACGCGATAAAATCCGTAAAAAGTAGTTTTATTTCAATGTCTAATATTCGCGTAAGTGTCAGAAACCAGTATAAAATAACTTTATAATCTTAGTATGGAAAATGCAAAAAAATCACAATAAGATGTATATGTACAATGTATTAAAAATTCCCTGTTCGACCCTATAGTTATATTGTTATGTATCAAGATCCGATTCTATTTTTTTATATAATCATTTTAAAACAAAAAAGCACCCCGAGAAAATTGTGGCGGCGACACCGCCTGGGTGGCAAACGTAGTTACGCTTAAACATTTAAAAAATTTGCTAGACTATGGGGTAATTTGAGCACGACGATCGGAAATTTTAACTTTATTAATAGGTATTTATGTTCACTAAGTTACTGGAGTCCTATGCTCAGCAGTGGGACACAAAATAGGCTGGGTACTTAAATGTTTACTTTCATGAATATTTAATGATTTTTTAACATAGTTTACAGCAAACGCTCAAAAGTCCATAAGCAGTTAAGCACGCTAATGACACAGTATAAATATACTACAAACAGTACGGAAACTACCTACAAACGACGAGACCCCTAAGCCACAGTATAAATATACTACAAACAGTACGGAAACTAAACCTAGTTGAAGAAATAATTATGTACGCTCCACGGATGCAATAGGGTTGTAACTTATAATGTTTTTGATATTGTTTTTTTTTATTAAAACATTTTTGTTCGGTAGTGAAATAACTAGTTTACAAACACCTACAATTTAAATAGGTATCTACTTAATCATAGCGTCGGTTAATCTCAGCAAAAGACGATAATTTAAATCTCGGTAAACAGTTTAATATTAACACAAAACAATTTTAAGAACTATAGAACTTTGTCATTACGGCCTAACTTTTTACAAGTTTTGGCGGGAGCGTACGCGAGGCGCGGTTGGACGCAAGAATTTCGTGCGCTCGTCGGAGCGGGCGCCCGGTAGATGCCGGAGCGCTGTGGCGCGCGGGCAGGGCGAACTGGGGGCTTATTCTTGAACTCAATTCCGATACATCGACTATCTGCGTAATGGATTGATCGGGCACGAATATTTTGATACTTGCTTGAAAATTTTGTTTCAAACCCCATGCCTACTTGAACACATTAGCTTACTTTGCACCATCTAAGATGACATACTTATATTTTTCTTTATGGCATAGGAGGGCAAACGAGCAGTCGGATTGCCTGATTGGGATTGGGCCTTCGGTAACCTCACTCACTCGGCGAAACACAACGTAAGTGTTGTTTAACGCTGGTTTTCTGTGAGGCCGTGGTATCAATCCAGTCGAGCCAGACCATTTGTGCCGAAGCATGGTTCTCCCACGTAAATTACATTTTAAAATATACTTGTTCTTTTTATATGTATATTAAAAAAAAAATTGCCCTGCATTAGGATATTCTCCCGTGTCGTGGGTGCGTTTACAAACACAAATTCTCACATACACAAACTTCCAGACCCAGAACAACTACATGTAGATCATACAAATATTTTCTCCGTGTGGGGATAGAACGCTTAACACGTGGCGCAGAAACCGATCGCTCAGTCGCTAAGCCAAACATGTCGTGACAAAATAAGTAACAGCTCTGACACACCACGTTTTTTTCAGGCGCCGTCGACGCGCGTCGCACGCAACTGTAACGCGCTGCAAACGCGATATTATCGCAACCAATTTACCTATTCACACGTTCATAAAATTGTAGAACCTATGCAGACGACGACTTTTTCCATCTACCTAGATAAATTATTTCCTCATCGAAATGGCAAAATGCCATTTGGAACTTAAGCAGGCGGCAGGCCCGTCACTTGATGGGGGCGCTGACCGGACCTTTTGGGGACTAACGCTCTCTTACAAAAGATGGGTCTGACGGAGACATCAGCCTTTGGGCCTGCAAAAGAGAAATTGAGAGCATGGAACACCTTCTGTGTACCTACATGCGATGCAATGGCTAGAAAGCGAATGCGCCTCTTGGGACAGGGTTATCGAAGACCAGAGGATTACAGACTAATTCCCCCAGGCCTCATTATAAAGCTCATGGAAGAGCTGTTTGAAGATCTGGGTGAGGATGTGGAATAGGTATCTAGGGGAAGCACAAAAGATACCATTGGGTCGAAGTGCACCGAGGCATTGCTGCCTCGGCCCCATATAAGATAAAATAAGATAGATAAATTATTAGAATTGTTTGGTAATGTTCTCCACTACCGATTTCCTTATTGCCGCGTGACAATTGTTACTGTTCGGAAATTCAGCCATATAAAGCCTTGGTTTAAATTATTCTTTTATGTCTCTAATTAGTATTTTACTTCGCTGTTTACATTATAAAAATAATACGTGAAATAAATACGTGACGAATCAGATAACAGGTGTTGAATAATTTTCATTGTGTTTATTACCTACCTATTTAAATATTATCACGCCAACGAAGGAGTCCCGTTTTCGGTGATACTTCACTATTTTCGGTGTATTCTAGGCTAGCTATTTGATGACAAGGCTTATCTTTTTACGTAGGTCATAAGGTCATCCAGTGATAAGTATATTATAGCCCATATTGAAAAATACACGTAAAGATATCGTAGGTATGTGATTTCCGTACACATTATCGGCAACAGATGAAAGTACAACAAAGAATTTTTGGACTAAGTTAGTAGTCATCGCCGCCCGTAGGAGACGTTGCCGAGCTTTAAGGGTCCGGCGGAGCTTGAATTGCCCACAAAAACGTAATACCGCAATAAATCGTAATCCAGACAATATTCTATCAAATTATGTTATTTTTCGGATTTGGATACCGTTAATCTAGGTCCCTACGGTACTATATCTTCTACAACTACTTCACTGGAAATAAAAGACTGGAAAATCGTTCCAAACTTGGTAAAGTTATTAAAAATTGCATTCGCTTACATTTATTTCCAGTGAAGTATTTTGGACGAAATGGTGGAGTAGGAACCTAGATTAAAGGTATCGGAATCCAAATCATAACAGAATTTGATTAAATTGCGTTTGAATTACGATTTATTTCGGTATTACGTTTGTAAGAGGAATTCGGTCCGCCGGACTCTTAAGAGCCCCTACGGACTGCAGACTGCCAGAGCCGCAGCAACCGAGGGTGAACTGACTTTCACGCGCAAAAGTCGAAACACTCACCAAGGTGTTTTACGATACGTAAGATCGTCAGCCAGTCAAAGCCCAAGAGATCCTACTAGAGAACAAGATTTTTCGCCTCTCACGAGATGCCCAATGGCAGTGAGGAATTGTATTCTAAAATGTGTTTAATTATATCGAATAAAACTTAAAACTGTCCTCATGAATCATGCCGTCTAATGGTGAAAACTGTATGAAAATCCGTTCAGTAATGTTTGAGTTTATCGCGTTTCGCCAGAAAGACAGATGAGGCGAAGGAACTTTGTTTTTTATTATAATACTAGCTTTTGCCAGCGACTTCGTCCGCGTGGAATAGTTACTTTGTTCCCTAGTTCTTCGCCCGCGTAGCTTGAGACCTTTCTCATGAATCTCTCATTTTCCCAACATTTCCCTTCACAGCTCTGCTCCTATTGATCGTAGCGTGATGAAAAGTATACTATAACCTGCCCAGGAGTATGAAGAACAATTGTACCAAGTTTCGTTGAAATCCGTCGAGTGGTTTTTGTTTCTATAACGAACAGACAGACAGACAGACATACAGACAGACAAAAATTTTACTGATTGCATTTTTGGCGTCAGTATCGATCACTAATCACCCGCTGATAGTTATTTTGGAAATATATTTCATGTACAGAATTGACCTCTCTACAGATTTATTATAAGTATAGAAGATAGATCTTCTGCCCGCCACTTTGTCTGCGTGGCCTTCAGAATTGGGTCAAAAGGGGGAATTGGGGAAAAAGTAGTCTATGTGTTATTCCAGACTATAATCTATCTCTGTCTTTTTGTGATTTTTTTGCATGTCCATGCTAAGATTATTAAGTTATTTTTTAGTAAAGGAAAAAATTCAATCACGGGCAGGATTCGAACCTGCGTCTTCTGGTTTGATATACCAGACGCACTGACCTCTAAGCCACCGCGAACCCTACCCGCATGATTGAAATTTTGCCTTCACATTCTGAATTTACGTCATAAGGTAACGTTGGTGACATCTATTGTGTTAATCTCTATCTCTGTGTCAAATTTCATCCAGCTGTTCTGGCGTGAAAGAGTAACAAACATCCATACTCAAATACTTTCA
Organism: Acronicta aceris; assembly: GCA_910591435.1. Taxonomy (NCBI): domain Eukaryota; kingdom Metazoa; phylum Arthropoda; class Insecta; order Lepidoptera; family Noctuidae; genus Acronicta; species Acronicta aceris. Next base: position 2,569,451 of record OU342786.1, on the reverse strand, counting down.
CTTTATAATTATACTATAGTATACGTAAACTATGTTAAAAACTCCCTGTTCGATCCGAAAAGGGCATATAGGTATCCCAATCACATCACCAAACAACATTTGCCGCCCGTAGGCTTTTCATCCCCCCCCCCCCACCGACTGTAAAATAAAGGATAGATGAAGAAGGAAACAGAAGTCAAAACGAGACATGGAGTAAATATTAGGAACGGCCTCAGCCTCACTTACATATTAGGATTTAGGTATTTATATAACATACCATACCAATCATAACATACCATCACATTGTCATTAGTCAGAGGCCTACTTAATCCTACACCCAGAGTTCCCGTAGAAAAACCCAATAACACTTTGGTGAGGATGGAACCCAGAACCTCTAGCGTAGCAGTATTTATGTAAATATGAATCTTTTAATTTTATGTAAGACGTAAAAATAGTTCGGCCCCAAATTTGCCGCTCCTAAAATCTGCCGCCCTAGGCTCTAGCCTACTCAGCATACTGGTAAATCCACCACTGTAGGTAGGTAATATTGAAGTTTAAAATTCAGCAAATTTGTAACGCGACCGTAAGAATTGCCTTTTCAATTTCCTTGTTTTATATAATAAATGAGTGCTCATTAGTCTAGTGGTCCCAAGTGAGACTGCTACACTAGAGGTCCTGGGTTCGATCCTCAGGTCGAGCAAAGTGTTATTGGGTTTTTCTATGAAATACTCATTAGCAGCTCGGAGTCTGGATTTGTGTCCGGTTAATCGCTATAGGCTCGCCCCCTATAACATGGGACCTAAAACATACCAGCGAACTGTGGGTGTACATTAAGTACAGCTCTGCCTAACCCTTCGGGGAATACAGGCGTGATGGTATGTTTATGTTTTATATAATGCATGTGCTTTTTCTTCAATTTATCCCTATCAGCCGTCAGTCGATCGTTCAATCCCTTTTCCCTGTCAAATGTATAAAATCAATCGTAGAACCTGATTGCGGTGCCATCTACCGGCTCAAATTTTATCGGCAGCTTATGAGGAGTTCGGAAAATGCACATAACGCCATCTACTGGCCTTACCGAAACAGAAAACCTCACAGAAAACAACGCCATGTTCATTTACAGTGTGTCCGTGTTTTATTTCTGTTAAAACTGTCAATCACAGATTCCAATAGAAAAAGTACAGAGAAAACTTTTTTTCTTCATAATATTGTTCTTTCGGGCAGGAGATAAATTCAACAAACCAAAGATCTTAAAAATCGGACGGTTGTGTTGAGCTCTCCGGCCAGGTGACCAGCATACCGACTAAAACCACCACCACTGCCACCCTCCGCATATTAGTTGGATCACGGGAATCTCTCGCATGCTCCGCGATCCCACCGCGGACGTCCAATGTTGGACCCTCCCTGCGGCGGGACAGATATGTAGCCCCGCCGAAGTCCACACATCGGCCGCAGAGGGTAGGGAGAGCGGCGCATCGTAATACTGACACTCCTCCCCCCCTGCGGCCCCACCGTGTCCGCAGTCCTACGGCTGCGACCCCGCCGAGGCCGCGCAGGGAGAGCGGCGCACATTAATACCGGCACACCTCTCCCGCCGCGGCTCTTCAACCTTCAGCCGCAGTGTCGCCCACACAACACCGCGGCCCGCCTCAGTTGGGGTCCACGACACCGCAACCTACAGTGGCCGCTCCAATGCAGGCTTCCTGGGCAAAGCCCGCAGGAGCAGGGTTAGATTCCCTTGGGTTCTAGTTACTTAGATTCGCCGTGGACCACGATCCACGGTTACTAAGCCCCTGCCGCGACAAGGCGAGAACCCCTTGGGGGGGTCGGTATACCTACCTACCCTAAATCATGGCAGAACAAGATTTGGTTACCTACGTTGTCTGTCATAAGTATTCGTAGGTTGCTGAGCGATTGTTAATATCATATATTATATTATATATATATATATATAATATAATATATGATATTCAAAAAGTTTTGTAATGTGTAACATGTGCTTAGAAGATGATTGATTGATAACAATGATTGTTGAAATTTTCCACGGGATTTGAAAAACCCATCTAGGTTATCAATAGCTAGATAAAACAATACTAGCTAATGCCCGCAGTTTTGCTCGCTTCCCAAAAGCATTTAGTTACAACAGTTAATTCGGTTATGATAATCAGAGACGTAGCATTGATTATTATAGACGTGGGTGGAGTCGCATCAGCGAGGCCCCTTTTCTTTCGTTCCCAAGATATTAATCCTACGAAACATGGGACGTTCTTCTTCGTTTGCATGGATTCAAAGTTGAGTCCGACCATAAAGAAGTAGTTTAAGTATGTGCTATTCCAGGTCTGTGCTATTAGGTCGGCAAACGAGCAGACGAGCCACCTGATGGTAAGTAGTCATCGCCGCCCATGCACATCAGCAACACCATAGCAGTTGCTGATGTGCAATGACCTGAATGTCGGTTGAGAAGTAAGGTAACTTGCCTCTCATAGATGTCACCAACGTCACCTTATGACGTAAATTCAGAATGTGAAGGCAAAAATTCAATCATGTGGGTAGGGTTCGCGGTGGCTTAGAGGTCAGAGCGTCTGGTATATCAAACCAGAAGACGCAGGTTCGAATCCTGCCCGCGATTGAATTTTTTCCTTTACTAAAAAATAAATCAGATTAATGGTTTAGGAATACTTAATATTATAATAAAAAACACCAAACAAAGAGGACAAACATTCATTTATATTCATATAGATTTGTGACTGGTATTAGATAGAATAAATTACTTCATTTTATATTTATCTATTAGATGATAACGATCACTTCTCTCTTGTATTATTATCTTAAGTATTACTATAGGCACACAGATCTATCTAGTTGTTGACGAAATGACGGAAAAATAAAGTTGACTTTGATACAATTGTATCATTTTGGCTCATCTATCACGTCTTGCCAGGAATACGTCGAGTTACCAGTAACCCTGTATACGCAGCGTAAGTACTTAGTCATAATATGAAGAACACAACTTTTTAATTGTTATCTCAGAGACTCTTAGGAGATAAAGTGTGAAGACCATTTTTATAGACAATTGCATGATTACAATTTTAGTCGGATCTATTTTTATGAGAAGTTCAAACGCAAATGTCGGATCGATGGGGTATTTTCACATTTCATCTATTATTAGCATGGAAAATGCAAAAAAATACAATAATTAGCTTTTTTATTTTCAGATCGTTAATACAGAACCTTTTTGACGTAAAAAACGTCATGTTAAAAAATAAGTTGTACCAATACGGCGATGAAAATGGTCGAGTACCCGCTCACATGCACTGTGGCAAGGAAATTTATGACAATATGGTACAAAATAAGGATAATATAGCTTTGGTAAGTACTTAGGTACTTTAGATTTTTAAATGCACCTTTCTAGTTATCATATTTTTTGGGGAAAGAATATTTAAAACCAGTAGGCGCACCGTTTTTTTTTTGTGTATGGTAATTTTCATGGACTTCCTTCGCCCGGGGAAGGCGATGGGGTGTGTCGGTCGAACTCTACACATGCTGCGTGACCTACCGACGCCCTTCCACACGGCCGCGCTGGTACAAACACATAAAAATGTGTTGCTATGTAAAAATTATCGATAAATTTATTTGAGAAAATAATTTCGAATGAAGCTTACGACTCCAACTGTCTTTGCTTAAAGTTTTTTTCGTAAAATTGACTACTGCGCAGTCACTATAGTAGCACAACATCAGAGAGGTATATAAATAAAATCTGATGGTTTTTCCCCGTGCGGGGACGGGTTGAAATACCTCACTGCCATTTAGATAGGCATCTCGTAAGAGCCGGGAAAATATGTGACTTGCTCGGTGGTAGGACCTCTCGGGTTCTGACTGGCTGGCAACCACCCTTACGTCGAAGTCTGTCGTAAAGCAACTTGGTGTGCGTTTCGACTTTTTTGCGTAAGAGCCAGTTTCCCTCGGTTGCTGCGGCTCTAGCCGTCTGTAGTCCGTAGGGGCTCAACGCATCAGCAACCCCTCTGGTGCTGCAGGTGTCCATTGGCGGCGATGACTACTTACCATCAGGTACGCGCTCTACGCTACTACGCTCATCAGCTCGTTTGCCGAGCTAAAAAATTAAAAAATTTAAACAATACAATTTATTTGTGATGACTTTTGGCTTATTATATAATTTTTATATGGCAAACGCAAATAAGGAGGTGTAATTTGAGCGATGTAATTCCCTTATTCCTACCTATTGTAATACGTTTTATTTTTCAGATTAACGCAAGCACGGATGAATGCATGACGTATGGGGAGGCTGCTCAGATGACAGCCAACGTCGCCATCTCGCTCACTCGTATGGGCATTAGAAAGGGAGATGTAGTGTGCATTTGCAGTGAGAAGCGATTCGAATATTTGCCTACTGTAGTCGGGATCATATGCGCAGGGGCAATATTCTCGCCAACAGATCCAACTTATGGGCGCTGTAAGTATTTTTTTATGTTACTAGCCTTACCAGATTTTTTTTATACTACTAAGGTGGCAAACAAGCATACGGCCCGCCTGATGGTAGCCTATGGACGCTTGCAACACCAGGGGTATCACTCACAAGTTACACTCAATAATCACTCATCATGATACTATCAGCCAAAAAAGAGATCCACAGTTGGACTGTTGGACAAAGGCCTCTCCTATTGACTTCCACAATGATCAAAGACCGATGTACTTAGGTATGCTGCCTGCATCAAACGATTCTCAGAACCTTTACCAGGTCGTCTGTTCATGGTTTAGGTAACCTTTTGGACGCCGCAGTCATTCTATAGACGATAAACCAAAATGTGCCAAGCACGCCACGGTCACGACTGGGTGACAGATTTCTAAAGGAAATTCGGAGCTTGGCGCCGAGCTCACACAACATTTTCGGTGCGGGGTCTCCCCTCGAGAACCTTTTTGCTTCAGCGGGAATCAGTTCTACGAGCTGCCCACTGCCATTTAAGCTTGCTAATCTTTTGAGCTATGTCGTCAACTTTGGTTCTTCTACAGATCTCCTCATTTCTGATTTGATCGCGTAAAGTAGAGTTGAATCTGTAGTTTTATAATTCAGCTTTATACTTACGTAATATTACGGAAATGGAAATCGCCCGGTTTCACTCGCTAAAAAATTACAGACTCATACAAACTTTCACCCTCCTTTTCACTCCCTTAGGCGTAGAATTCCGGAAAATCCTTTCCCGAAATTCTACCCTTAAGGGAGGGAGGGAGGTTCTATCCTTATCGGATGCCTACGTCATACAAAGAACACACAAGTTTCAGGTCTCTACGATCAGTGGTTTAGGCTGTGCGTTGATCCGTCAGTCAGTCATTCAGGACAAAGCATTGTATATGTAATTGTAATCCTGACATATTAGACTCATTGAGGCTGCTCGTTCCAAACACCAGGTTGCGGCATGCACCGAGGGCACGGCTTTTTGGACGTCCCAGTGGCTCGTACTAACATAGGCAAATTCGCACCGGTTTGGAAGAGGCATACGGTTAATAAACAGTGCCTCAATGGCTTGATAATTTTAATTGTTCATTGGCGGAATTCGTGAGGGTGACTCTCGATTTATTAACTAATAAATGATAAGCACATTATCGCATTGGGTGTAAACCTGTTATGATAGTGTAAGATTGGTATAAATAAAAAAAAATGTATAGAAGATAACTTCTAATTGTCTGTTCCCTTTGTCCCACAGTTCCTCTACTTTATCGTCTCAAGATAACACGTCCAAAGATTATGTTCTGTTCACCCTCCAGCTACGAGACCCACAGGAAAACCTTTGAGGAAGTTGGAAGCATAGAGACGTACATCATATATGGAGATGAAGCTAGAGACGAGACCCTCCTGTTCAAGGAGGTTCTCACGGTTACCACGAAGCTGGAGGACTTCCAGCCAGTGCCCGTAACTGGAGATGACGTCGCATTCATTGTATTCTCCTCGGGGACGACAGGACTCCCGAAAGGAGTTCCTATTACACATTTAAGCTTCTTGCTTAACAGCCAAGCAGTAATAGAACCTGATAAGTAAGTATAATTATCATCCTAACTTTCTCTTGGTCGGTTTCCGAATCCCGAATACGAAACACTTTTGACTGCCAAGAATGCCAAGTCAGAGGTGTTTCAATTCAAGGCACACTACTCAGACTTTTCAGATTCGTATTATAAGTTAATTAGCACGCGCTTACAGTAAAGGAAAACATTGTGAGGAACCTGTATACTTGAGAGATTTAATTAATTTTATTAAATCTCTCAATTAATTTGATTTCTGAGTAAGTATATAACTAATTATGTTTAGAGTCGGGCCGAATTTCTCTTACAAACGTAATACAGAAATAAATCACAGTTCAAACACAATTTAATCAAATTCTGTTATGATTCGGATTCCGATACCGTTAATCTAGGTTCCTACTCTACCATTTCGTCCAAAATACTTCACTGGAAATAAATGTAAGCGAATGCAATTTTTGATAACTTTACCATGTTTGAAACTATTTTCCCGTCTTTTATTTCCCGTGAAGTAGTAGTAGACGAAATAGTACAGTAGGAACCTAGATTAACGGTATCCAAATCCGAATAATAACATAATCCAGACAATATTCTATCAAAATAATAACATAATTTGATAGAGTATTGTCTGGATTATGTTATTATTCGGATTTGGATACCGTTAATCTAGGTATTTCGTTCTTGTGGGCAATTCAAGCTCCGTCGGACCCTTAAATATTGTTTGAGAATTCTGATTTTAAATTGCCTGTGACACAGGTTTATCTTAGTACAGTACAGGCACCAACATTTTATATATTATAGAAAAGGTATATACTAAATATATATTATTTTTATTGAAAATTTCTTGACGGACGACGTGTGAAATCTGCCAACTCGCAGTACGTCAGCGTGGTGGATTATAGCCTAATCCCTGTCATTCTGCGATCTTCTTCACACTGCACTCTGGAAACATTCTGGAGACTTGTGCCTAGGGGTGGGAAACTAAGTATAATAGGTTGATTACGATTATGATGATTGTATCTCATCATCATCTTTACGTAGGAGAGCCATGCTTCGGCATGAATGGGTCGGCTCGACCGGAGTGATACCACGGCCTCATAGAAAACCGGCATCAAACAACGCTTAAGTTGTTTTTTGCCGGGTGACTGAGGGTACCGGAGGCCCAATCTCCTTTTAAAAGGCCGGCAACGCACTTGTGACTCTTCTGGTGTTGCGGGTGTCATGGGCGGCGGTAATCGTTTACCACCAGGTGACCCGTCTGCTCGTTTTCCCCCATCCCATAAAAAAATCATCATATCAGCCTATTCCCTTCCACTTTTGAACGTAGGCCTCCCCCTAAGAGCGCCAACCATGCCGGTCTTGAGCAGCTCGGATCTATCCGCTGCCAGCCACCTTCTTCAAATCGTCGAACCATCGCATCGCAGGGCGTCCAACACTACGCTTTCCCAAACGCGGTCTCCACTCTTACACTAGTCTGCTCCATCGATCGTCTGCACACATGGCCAACTTCCATATACATAAGTACCTATACGTATGAAATTTTCAGGTTTAAAAGCATAAGTATGTACAACACTAGAGAGTTTTATTACACTTATGGGTTGATGTACTCCATGGCGTGTTTGAGAGCCGGTGCTATATCTATCTACCATCCCAACGGTGGGGAAAGGAAGATGCTAGAAGCGGTTCAGAAGTATAAGGTAACTATTTTGCTAAATAACTGCCTCAATGGTCCAGGGGGCTTACTCTTGAAATCAATTCCGATATATCGACATTGGAATTGTGCCGTTTCGTCAAGTTTCGTACTCTTGAATCCGAGACTAGCGCCAAATTGTGTCAATATTGCGCGGTGATTGAGTGAATTAAATAGGATAGGGAAACGACCCAACCATTGGCCAATCTTGGATGCCGATACAAGGTCAACGGATTTGTGCTCAAGAGTACGAAATCGCCCGACAGCCAAATTGACATTGAAATCGGATCACGTTTGGATTGGTATTGTATTGTTTTTAAGGATAAGCATGCTGAGCGCGACTGCTTGGTTTGGTTTATTTATGACGGTTTGGTTCTTAGTTAAATTAGTTTTTCTATGAATATCTATAGGTTTACTAATTCTCAGTAGCTGCTCGGAGTTTAAGATTTGTGCTCGGTTCTATTCGAGGGACCTAAATATATCGACATGTCTGTGAAGGGTTAGGCAGAGGTGTACTAATGTAGACCCACAGTTCGTCGGTGTGTTTAGGTCCCATGTAATAGGGGGCGAGCCAATTGCTATTCAGTGGGTACAAAACTTAATTACTCAATACGCTATGTTAAATAACCCTCTCCGATTCGAAAGGGGCATATAGCTGTAGGTATCCCAATCACATCACCAAATAAAATAAGAAACATTAAATATTCATGAAAGAAAACATATTATTTAGTACTGCATAGTGGAACTGAATAATTCCACTCCCAATCGTAGCTGCTCGAATGGGGAAGTACCTCCACCCTGCTGAAAATCGTAGCCAAATAATAATAATAAGCTCCGTGCTATGTTGTGTTCCTAACGGTGAGCATAAAATAAACATATTAATTAATTTATTTTTTAGTAAAGGAAAAAATTCAATCGCGGGCAGGATTCGAACCTGCGTCTTCTGGTTTGATATACCAGACGCTCTGACCTTTAAGCCACCGCGAACCCTACCCGCTTGATTGAAATTTTGCCTTCACATTCTGAATTTACGTCATAAGGTGACGTTGGTGACATCTATGACATCTATCAAACCAGAAGACGCAGGTTCGAATCCTGCCCGCGATTGAATCTTTTCCTTTACTAAAAATAAATTAATAATCTTAGCATGGAAAATGCAAAAAAATCACAAAAAGATATTAATTAATTTTAAAATTCACGATTGTCGTGCCTAAATTACCAAAATTTTCCCAAAATCTAGCGATAAAACCATCATCGTCCTGTTTTTTATACCACTAAGGTGACAAACAAGCATACGGCCCGCCTTATGGTAATCGGTTACCGTAGCCTTGCAATTTGCGATACCAGGGGTGTCACTCGCGCGTTGCCGACCCTGTAAATTAAGAAGGAATAGTTGGGCTAGTAGCAAAGGAGACAATAACGTGATGCTTTTCCTATCTACCAACACAACGCTTCCTTGCGGAGCTCTGGCGACCTTGCTCACCGATTTTTTATTTGGCTATGATTTTCTGCTAGGTACTTCCCCTATCGGGCAGCTCCAATTGTGAGTGGAATTATACGATTCCACTATGCCCTACCTCTCTTGTTAATTTTCTTGTTAATTGAAAATTATTATATAAATAGCTCCGGATCTCGATACCTACCAATATCTTCACGGGGCGGAAAGTGTCTTCTTAACGCATTGAGCTCGGAGTTTAGGATTTGTGCATACAATTTTATTCGGGGTATTTTTTACGTGTTAAGTGACAAGAATTATATAAATTAACGTGGGAGAGCCATGCCTCGGCACAAATGGGCCGGCTCGACCGGAGTGATACCACGGCCTCACAGAAAACCGGCGTCAAAGTTGTGTTTCGCGCGAGTGAGTGAGGTTACCGGAAGCCCAATCCCCTTTTAAAAGGCCGGCAACGCACATATGACTCTGGTGTTGCGGGTGTCCATGGGCGGCGGTAATCGCTTACCATCAGATGATCCGTCTGCTCGTTTGTCCCCCTATCCCATAAAAAAAAACAGAACCGGATCTCGATACCTCGATACCTACCTTAACGAGACAGCAAGCTTTTCTTAGAGACATAATAAACGGAGTAAGTACACTGTATGCCTATTAAGAATAAAAAAGAATGTATTTTCAGGCAAAAATATTGCAGTTAGCACCATTTCTCATAAATGGGCTGATCAATTCGTCGATGGTAGACGACTATGATCTCACATCCGTGGAGTACATCATCTCTTCCAGCACGTATGTCCGTGAAGAGGAAGTGATGGCTATCAAGCAGAGGTAAGAATCATCATCAACAACGCTTACGTTATGTTTCGCCGAGTGAGTGAGGTTACCGGAGGCTCAATCCCCTTTTAAAAAGTCGGAAACGCACTTGTGACTCCTATGGTGTTGCGGGTGTCCATGGGCGGCGGTAATCGCTTACCATCAGGCGATCCCACAGCTCGTTTGCCCTCCTATCCCATAAAAAAAGACAAAATTATGATTCCCTTTATTTATCTTTGTACATATTTTAATTCATTTTTAAATATTTTCGTTATAAAAAAAAATATATAAAAAATAGTAGCCCACCGGTATCGGGAGCAAGGTCGAAGTTACCGGTTCTCAGGGCTCCAGAGAGGGAAACATCCTAATACGGGCCCTTTCCAGGAGTACCGATTGCTTTCTGCATCAAACTCTTGATCCAGTCAAGTCAATCACCGCGCAATATTGAAACAACTTGGCGCTAGTCTCGGATTCAAGAGTACGAAACTTGACGAAACGGCACAATTCCAATGTCGATGTATCGGAATTGAGTTCAAGAGTAAGCGTAATAAGGGTTGTAGCCGATAGGAGACGCTGGCGGGTCGCCTGCGGTTTCACCCGCGTTGCTCTGCTCGTATTAGTCGTAGCGTGATATTATATAGCCTATAACCTTCCTCGATAAATGGACTATCCAAAACAAAAAGAATTTTTCAATTCCAACCAGTAGTTCCTGAGATTAGCGCGATCAAACAAACAAACAAACTCTTCAGCTTTATAATATTAGCATAGATTCTCAGTATTAGCAGCTCGGTATTATTAACATACTTAGACCTAAAAAATACTGGTGATCTATGGGTGTACAATAGTGATACGCCTCTGAGGAACCCTTCGCGGAGTATAGGCGTGATATTACGAGATGTACCTTACTAATTAATATTTTGTTTATCATTGACATGCTTAGAACATTTATAATTCCAGGTTACCCAATTTGGTGTCAGTACTTCAGATATACGGGATGTCGGAAGCTGGGTGCGTTTGTAACGAGATGGGGAGCCTGAAGGGATCCAGACCTGGCAGCTGTGGGATGCCTTGTTTAGGATTCGTACTTAAAGTAAGCCTTTCTACATTTCAGCGGGACCTACGCATGATAAAAGTGAACTAGCGTTTCGTTTGGGTTTTTGGAATATTCACCATGAATCGATGTCGTGCTTCTGGTCGTCCGATAGTAGAAAGGGCTAGGGGGAATAAGATCGTGGAGATCTGGGGGCCTAGACAAAGTCACATTTCTATTAACGATAACGAAATTCGACAAATACTAAATGTATGGAATTGGCATAAGCTTTCGAAATGTCACGTGATCAATCGTTTTCGATCGCTAAGTGCTAGACAATGTCAAATTGGGTAACGAAACGATGACGATATCGAATATCTCTATCGATATTCTCATACAAATACGTAGACAAGTGGCGCTCTTGACAATCGAAATCGCCGAGATATCGAAGCGTTCGATCGACAACTTAGCGAACGTTTGGACCTTGTAGAAAAGTAATACAATATGACCGATTATTAGTAAGCTGTTGGTGTTATCACGTCATTGTTTACATAAAGCGTTTTCAAGTCTCACACCTCACGTCATTGTTTACGTAAACTTTATTAAATTCATTGATATGAATTTATGACTGCCTTATTAGTCTAGTGGTCCCAAGCGCCACGGCTACGCTAGAGGTCCCGGGTTCGATCCCCAGGTCGAGTGTTATTGGGTTTTTCTATGAAATTCTCAGTAGCAGCTCGGAGTCTGGATTTGTGCCCGGTTAATGGCAATAGGCTCGCCCCTTGTTACATGAGACCTAAACATACCGGTGAACTGTGGGTGTACATTAGTATTAGCACGCCTCTGCCTAACCCTTCGGGGAATACAGGCGTGATGGTATGTTATGAATTTAGTACGTGAATACCTACTGCCTTACCTTACCATTAATAATTCCAAAAGGGTCGAAAACTGTTCACTTCTGGCATGCACTTTTTATTCCAATAGGTATTATTATTATATAAATTAAATGTCATCCTTAAAAATGAAAAAAAAAACACAGCCACAGTCAGCTCCTGTTTATCATTTTATTAAATATTCACATAATTAATTCTATCATTAAAACTTGTGCAATTTTGTATTATTTTTGTTCAGGAACGTACTTATACCTAACTCATTTTAGTGAACTTTAAAACACTAATATTCATCGAATATACTTTCACCGAGTAAACTTAACTTTATTTTAAACATCAAACCATTGACGCGGGCCGGTTGACAGAATTGATTGAACTGACGTCTTGAATTTGACGTTTCATTACGAAACTAAAGCCAAGAAATCGTTTTTTATCGAATGAACGCTTCGACATCGCTTCGACATAACGTTCGGTTTGCTGATGTGACTTTGTCTACCAGTTAGCGATCGACATCGCACAAGCGATATCGATTTTCGAAATCGAATCGACACGGAGCGATTGCCACTTTTCTAGGCCCCCTGATGCACACTCCGAAATGTATACGATGAAAAACCGATAAGCTAGCAACTTTGCGGAAATGTTCCAGACTGAAGTTTAGCCCAGATAAGGTAGTCATTGTCAATGAGTTTCCTGGCGCTTCTTCTTGAGTTTATTATACATTGGGGACATTTGTCAATTTGTGGTAACTTGATGTGGTGTTCACGGTACAATGTGTTAAGAAAACCCTGGCCGACCCGTGAAGGTATTGATAGGTATCGAGATCCGGTTCTATCTAAATATTTACGTGGGAGAGCCATGCTTCGGCGCGAATGGGCCGGCTCGACCGGAATGATAGACGGCCTCACAGAAAACTGGCGTTAAACAACGCTTACGGTGTGTTTCGCCGAGTGAGTGGGGTTACCGGAGGCCCAATCCCCTTTTAAAAGGTCGGCAACGCACTTGTGAATCCTATGGTGTTGCGAGTGTCCATGGGTGGCGGTAATGCTTGCCACCAGGCGATCTGTTTGCCCGTTTGCCCTCCTATCCCATAAAAAAATTATCATTTTCAATATACAAAAAAAAAAATGCCGAAAAAACAACGAAGAAACTGAAATGGCAATACTTACGGTGGCAGCGACACCGTCACTGGATGCCAAATTGCCAAGTAATTCCGGCAATGTTAGTACGACAATAGTGAATTTTAAGTTTCATTGTTACGTTTAATTTCGTGCCCCTTCTGGATCGGACAGGGTTTGTTTTTAAAACATAGGGTAGAATTTTCATGCCATAAAAGGCCAGCTTATACCTACTAATCAATCTATTTACCGCGAATTTTTCTTCCACGTTCGACACCATAAGATGATGTCAAGCAGGCGTACTCTTGAAAACAATACAATACCAATCCAAACGTGATGCGATTCCAATGTCAATTTGGCTGTCGGGCGATTTCGTACTCTTGAGCACAAATCCGTTAACCTTCTATCGGCATCCCGGATTGGCCAATGGTTGGGTCGTATCCCAATCTTATTTAGTTCACTCAATCACAGCGCAATATTGAAACAATTTGGCGCTAGTCTCGGATTCAAGAGTACGAAACTTGACGAAACGGCACAATTCCAATGTCGATATATCGGAATTGAGTTCAAGAGTAAGCTCCCTGTCCTGTCCGATATCTATTATTTCTGTTTTTAGCATACCTACGTTAATTCAATTTAAATATACATTAGATATTAATTAAATCCACATGTTTGTTGGTACTAGATACTTAAAAACTATGTTAGTATTGTAATATTTATCTTTATTTTAAAAACTTCTCACAATCCTAGGCCTCCGCATACATATGCCAATTAAATATAAAAAAAGGGTTTCAACGCTTTCAGGTAGTGGACTTGAAGACCAGGGAGCCTCTAGGTCCTCACCAGCGCGGAGAAGTCTGCATTAAAGGCCCTAGTGTGATGAAAAGTAAGTCCACGTGTCATTGCGACCGTTTTGCGATTGATAGGGATTCCACTGTATACATTACTAGCGACCCGCCCACGGTTTTACCTACACTATGTTAAAAAATCCCTGTAAGATCCGAAAGGGGCACATAGGTATCCCAATCACATCACCAAATAAAATAAGAAACATTAAATATTCATGATAATAAACGTATTATTTAGTATGGAGTAGAGAGTTCTAAGAGAGGTAGGGCATAGAGGAATTGAATATTTCCACTCACAATCGTAGCTTCTCGAATGGGGAAGTACCACACCACCCTACAGAAAATCGTAACCAAATAACATAGCTCCGTGCTGTGTTGTGTTCCTAACGGTGAGCAAGGTCGCCAGAGCTCCGCGAGGAAGCGATGTGTTGGCAGCGTGGGAGACCGGTGGTGTTTTTTACCGTCGCTGTCATGCATGGCAGCATGTCTCCTATGCTGCCAGCCCAACTATTCCTCCTTACAGGATCGGCAACGCGCGAGTGATACCTCTGGTGTAGCAAGCGTCCATAGGCGGGCCGTATGCTTGTTTGCCACTTTAGTGGTAGGTACTTATAAAAAAAACAAAATTCACGATTGTCGTGCCCAATGCCGCAATGAGGGCGTAAGCAAATCTTGTTCTGCCATGCTCTACTCCATATTCCATTCTAATAAATTTGCAGACTATATCAACGACGCTTTTCCACACTGCAAGGACGAGGAGGGTTTCCTGAAGACAGGCGACTTCGGCTATTACGACGAAGATGGATACTTCTTCATAGTTAGCAGGATCAAGGATCTCATCAAGTTCAATGACATGTCTGTAAGTACATAGCCCACCACGCTGGCCCAGTGCGGGTTGGTTGACTTCGCAAGTGTATAAAATCGTATGACCAATGATATCACAAAAACACTAACAGTAAGGTCCCTGGTACTTACATGCAAAAAGAGCCACTTTCCTCCTCCCTAACTTCAGAAACCCTATCGCCCCCGTTTTGTGTGACTGAGATAATATTAGTAAGACTAGAACATTTTTCATAAATGCGTATCTGAAATTACTAAGAGACTCGTCCAGATCATGGCCGAAGGTAGGGGGGTGTTTAGGGGGTTTGAATTCAAACAGCTAAGTAGTGAAGTTAATTAATGTGGATAAGTAGGTGAAATGAATTGGCCTCGGAAATTAGATATCTCGACGGATGCAAAGTAGCTACCTAAAAAAGTTAACTGCTATTTTGCGATTTTCTGATTACTGCGGTAACTTATGTAGGTACCTAAAAATATCATGCTCTACAATATGGCATAAAATAAACTACGAATATCGCTTTATTTTTTGTAAGCACTTTTGTGACGTAAAAGATGACAACTACTCTTTTTCTGTAAAATTGCAAGGCATGCACAGCGAGGCGGCTTTTAGCCAAATTATTTTTTGTTAAAATTCCTATCAGTAGCACATAACAATATTTGAAAAAAAAAAACATCTTTTTTAGATATCCTAACAATGTCATTAGTCCGTAAGCCTACTCAAGGGTCCGGACTCCGGCGTACGCTGAATTGCCCATACAAACGTAGGTAAGTACCTAATACATCGTAATTTAAACACAAATTATTCAAATTGTGTTATTATTCGGATTCGGATACTGCTAATCTAGGTTCTCATCCTACCATTTCGTTAACTACTAAGTACTTCACTGGAAATAAACGACCGAAAAAACGGTCGAAACTTCGTAAAGTTAAGTGAAGTAGGTATTCTGCACGAAATGGTAGGATACGAACCTAGATTAATGGTATCCGAATCCGAATAATAACACAATTTGATTGGATTCTGTTTAAATTTCCTACTTATTATTTTGGTATAATATTTGTACAGGCAATTCGGTCCGCCGGACCCTTAAAAGTAAATAAACAAACGTAATGTAATAAAGTTTGTGCGAAACTGTTATAAATATCATAATATAGTTAAAAATTTGAATGCATCAATATTCTCTTCGCTGTTCCTGCAGCTGGCGCCAGCGGAGTTTGAGACGGTGTTGCAGCAGCACGGGGCGGTGCGCGAGGCCGCCGTGGTGGGCAAGCCGCACGCGCAGCACGGCGAGGTGCCGACGGCCTTCGTCGTGCTGCAGCCGGGCCGCTCCGCCACCGCCGACGAACTTATCCAACATGTCGGGGTAATGGGATGACTGCACGTTTTGTGTAAACACTCCATTGAAACGATCTGATTTAATAGAAAATCCCAACAACACTTTGCTCGGCCTTGGATTCGAACTCAGGAACTCTACCGTAACAGTCGCGCTAACTAGACTAATAATAACGATAATTTAACAATAATAAAAATATTATCAAATTTTAAGAAATCAATACATAAATTCCGTACAAACAGATTTTCCCGAAAGTTCCAAGTTTTTCTGGCAACTTTAAAAAATATCTAACTATTTATATTTTGTTGTGTTTCGCCGTGTGAGTGAGGTTACCGGAGGCCCAATCCCCTTTTAAAAGGTCGGCAACGCACTTGTGACTCCTCTGGTGTTGCGGGTGTCCATGGGCGGCGGTAATCGCTTACCATCAGGTGATCCGTCTGCTCGTTTGCCCTCCTATCACATAAAAAAAAACTTTTTTGTGTAATCCTAACTATTAAACTATCGCGTTGCATATTATTATAGAAAAAGAAACAGGTATTAACGCGCTATATATACTTTTAATTTTGCTTGACGTTTCGACCAGGTTGCACTGATCGTGGTCACAAGCAGACTGATGCAGCGAGTTCACTCCGTCATTGCGTTGGTAGATTTTTCTTTATCTACCCCCAAATTTGTTTTTCTTTTTTGTGTAAATCTGATTGGCAAATAATCTTAACCTTCTTTTTTGTCGTGAGTCAAATACTCATGGACACCTTGTGATACAAGCTAAAGATAGAACCAAACGGAATATTGGCTTTATTCAACATTAAATTAAGATAAGTTTAACAAGCGACATTATTATTATAAACACCATGGCAACAACGTTATGTCATACTTTATGGTTACAGAACAAGGAGTTCATATCAGTCACCCCTTATATGGAAGACGTAATGTAGTCTCGTAAGTATCCTGGAGGCCTTCGTTCTCGAGTAGAGTTACGGGGTTGAGTGTCCCTTACTTCGGGATTAATTGGCGTGGCTTCGTTAGATACCAGAGATTCTTCCGCTACTTCTTCGTCATCCGACGAATCGTC
Organism: Acronicta aceris; assembly: GCA_910591435.1. Lineage (NCBI taxonomy): Eukaryota > Metazoa > Arthropoda > Insecta > Lepidoptera > Noctuidae > Acronicta > Acronicta aceris. The sequence continues at coordinate 2,552,363 of OU342786.1, read as the reverse complement.
CTCCACGGGCTGTGGTAATGGAGCCAATGACCTGTTAGAGACAGTTGTCTCACGCCCGTCTGGCAATCGTACGAAGGAGTATTCAGGATTGCTTTGTAATAGCTGAACTTCTTCTACAGCTGGGTCGTACTTGGAATTCCTTAAATTCTTCTTCATATAAACAGGTCCAGGCGTATGAAGCCAGCTTGGTAATGATTGGCCACTCATTGAGCGACGAGGATGACTGAACAGACGCTCGTGAGGCGTTGCATTTGTCCCCGTGCACAACAGAGATCTTATGGAGTGTAATGCTGGTAGTAGAGCCTTTTCCCAGTTCACAATCTCTTCATTGTTAGATCTGAGATGTAGTTGTATAGTACGCCACAGTGTACCATTTAGACGTTCTACCAAACCATTCCCTTGGGGATTGTAAGATGTGGTGCGGCTGCAGGATGTCCCAAGCGAGGTCAGAAATTTTCTTAGTTCTTCTGATAAAAAGGACGTTCCTCTATCAGAATGGATGTAAGCTGGAGTTCCGAAAGTAGAAAAGAGATCTTTTAAACATTTTATTACAGTTCCGGAAGTCATCTCTTTGCAGGCATATGCAAATGGGAACCGACTGTACTCATCTATAATCGTTAATATGTATCGGTTTTGATTATTCGATGGTATTGGTCCTTTGAAATCCAAGTTAAGTCTCTCGAAGGGAGCAGTAGCTTTAATGAGGTGACCTTGGTTTCGTGCGTATCGAGGTTTGATTTCAGCACAGATAGGGCACGCAGCTGTCATACGTTTTACTTCTTCTATAGAATAAGGAAGATTCTTGGATCGCACCCAGTGAACCATACGAGCGATACCTGGGTGACAGAGAGATCGGTGTAGTTCGATAAGTCTGGAGTTAGAAGATGCAGTATCTATGTTCATGCAGACTCGAGAGAGAGCATCAGCGGCAAAGTTCTGTTTTCCCGGGCGATAAATTATGTCATATTTAAAACAAGACAATTCTAAGCGCCACCTCTCGATTTTCTCGTTTTTTATTTTATTAGAATGCGTTTGATTGAACATAAACGCAACAGATTGCTGATCAGTGATGAGTAGAAAATGCCTTCCAATCAAAAAATGTCTCCACTTGCGTAAAGCTTCAACAATGGCGCTAGCCTCTTTCTCAATTGATGGTTGTCGTTTTTCAGAGTCGTTGAGTGATCTTGAGAAGAACGCTACAGGGCGTTCTAACTGTGATAGTGTTGCAGCGATAGCGAAGTCCGAGGCGTCGGTCTCGACAGAAAATATTTCTTTGTCATCTATTCCAGCCAAGGCTGATTTGGAAATATCAGTTTTTAGATTATTAAAACAATTGATAGCATCTTCAGATAATGGAAAAGTAGCTTTAATAAGAGGTCCGATTTTAGCAGAAAAGTTATTAACCCACTTTGAATAATGGGCGAACAGTCCTAGAGCTCTTTTCAAGGTAGCAGTATCAGTTGGAATTGGAAGATTTATCAGCGGTTCCAACCGAGATTTGTCAGGTTTGATGACGTTGTGATGAATGGTATAGCCTAGAAGGTTAATGGATTCTGATTCAAAGATACATTTGCTGGTATTTAGAGTGAGCTTAAACTTCTCAGCGGCATTCATTAATTTTTTAAGATTATTGTCGTGATCGTGCTTATCTTTTCCACATACTGTTACGTCATCTAAATATGCAAATGTACCTTTAAGCTTTTCCGAATCGATAATATACTGCAAAGTGCGTTGAAAAGCGGCTACGCCGTTTGTGACACCGAACGGTATTCGAGTAAATTGATAGAGTTTTCCACAGGCTTCGAAAGCGGTGTATATCTTCTCCCTTGACAAAATAGGAATCTGATGATAGGCGCTTTTCAAGTCAATTTGGCTGTAAAAGTTGTATTTCGCGACCTGTGTGATGATTGAATCAATGCTTGGCAATGGATAAGCGTCCAATTCCGTGTATCTGTTAATAGTTTGAGAATAGTCGATGACCAGACGTTTCCGATGATGTCCGCCACCAGCAACGAGAACTTGAGCCCTCCAGGGCGAGACACTAGGTTCGATAACTTTGTCTTTAAGTAAGTTTTTTATTTCATTAGATATAAATTCTTGGTTTTCTTGAGAATGCCGTCTTGAGCGAATAGCTATAGGCTTTATATTTGGCGAAAGATTAGTGAAAACTGATGCTTGTGGAACAGATGCCTCTAGTACGCAGCAAACTTCCAAGGGCTTTTTATCTCCTCCGAACTGCAGTTGTAGTGACGAGTGTTTTTCTAGTATATCGTGTCCGATGATAACATCAGCGCATAGATTGTGGACAATGAGCAAAGGTTGGCGTAAATACATATGTTCACCAATCTGGATTGTCGCGTAGCATAGTCCTTCAACGTATGACACGTTGTTCAGAGACGCTAGAGTTATTGCTTGCTTGCAAGGTTTTTGTTTCAGATTCATAGTCTGAGCGAGATTCTTGTCAATAAAGCTGATTGAGCTTCCGGTGTCCAGCAGCGCGTCCACGCGATAGTTATTCAGAGTAATAGATATAGTTGCTTTCCGAAGACTTGCTGGAACAGCAGCTGATGTAGTCAACAAGTGAGAATCAGTGACTTGGAATTGAGAATCGTCGTCGTCTGTGGCGATAGCATTTGCAGTGCGTCGACTTGGTTCAGTACTACGACAAACGTTTGCAAAGTGTCCTTTTTTAGAACAATGCTGACATACAGCATTTCTAGCGGGGCATTTCATTCTCTGGTGTACATTGCCGCCACAGAAAAAGCATCGACGGTTATTTTGTATAAAGCGATTCTGTTGATTTTTATATAGAGCGTTTGTGACCGCTAAGTTTTGTAACGATTCCTGAGTTTCAGAGATTACGTTGACAGGGGCAGACGACATAGATGAGGATGATGTAGTTAGCAGCTGTGAGGTACTTTCAGCAGTTTCTAAAGATACAGCCAAATTTAAAGTTTCTTCGAGAGTCATGTTAGATTTCTCTAGTAGCCGTTCTTTGATTTTCTGTGAAGATATTCCAATGATGAACGCTCCACGTACGGTTTCATTTTGGTGCTCAATAGCAGTAACAGATTTGAAGTGACAACCCCGGGCAAGTATAGTAAGGGCTCTCGAATACTCCGCTAATGTTTCCCCAGGCTTTTGTTTTCGGGTAGCAAGGCGATATCGAGCTAGAGTGATATTTTGTCTTTCTTCGTATGTAGTATTGAGAATGGTGATGGCTTCAGTGTATGAGGCACAGCCTCGGATGAAATTAAAAATTGATGACGAAATATGATTAACTAGAAGAGTATACTTGAGTGCATCATCTGCTGAAGTTGCCTCTTGTGAGATAAAATTTTCAAACGAGTATTTCCAGTGCGCCCATTTGAGGTCAGCGCCGACCGTGACTGGATCTACGTCAAATCGTTCTGGACGAAGAAATCGTAACATCGATGATATTTTTCCTTTTTCATCAGACATGTTTTAGATCGGTGAAGCACGAAATTAATGTTGAATAAATTGATACAAGCTAAAGATAGAACCAAACGGAATATTGGCTTTATTCAACATTAAATTAAGATAAGTTTAACAAGCGACATTATTATTATAAACACCATGGCAACAACGTTATGTCATACTTTATGGTTACAGAACAAGGAGTTCATATCACCTTGCTACCTGGAACGTGGCAGGGTATGTCGAACTCCTAGGTACCGACTAAAAGTTAAAAAAAAACCTTTTTGAGAAACAAAATAACTTGCTTTTCAATAGATGTCACTGACGTCACCCTAAAGACTTAAATCCAGAATGTGAAGGCAAATTTTCACCCTGGCGGGTGGGACTCGCGGTGGCTTAGTTGGTCATATCGTCTGGTGTATCCAACCAGAAGACGCAGGTTCGAATCAAGAATCAAAAAAAAAATACAAGAAGATATATTATTTTTTATTATTTTTCAGGTTATCAAATCGCGCTTAGCCGGTGGCGTACGCTTCGTAGAAAGTTTGCCGCGCGGAATTGGCGACAAACTGGATAGAAATGAACTCAAACAAATTTTAATAAAGGAGGATATTTAACTGACCTTGCATTTTATTTAAAAGGTCGAAATTATATGGAGTCATTCAAAAAGGTCAGGTGCGTGGTACTCGTAACACGCGTATCACGTAGGTAGGAACCTCACTTGAGCCCGCGAAATCAAATTTCAAGTGATTTTTTGCAGTTTGTAGGACTATAAAAAGTTCTAGATTGGCATGGATTGGATGGCACTACTGCCATTATTATAAAGTCAAAAAGTCAAAAGTCAAAATTATTTATTTCAATTAGACCATTAAAAAGGTACTTTTGAAAAGTCAAACTAATTGCACGGTTCCAAAAAGTGGGTCTTATGGAGAAGAGCCGGCAAGAAACTCCATAGATACTCTTTTAAACATGATTACAATATTAATCTTTACAACTTTGTTTTAAATAGTTTGACAATTATGCAGTTTGATGTGTATGATGATTTATTCAGTATAAGTAGGCGTTATATTTAGTAATTATATAGAAAGAAAGGGATTGCCACAGCAAGTAAGAGCTGACCAGTCTCGACAGACAGCACCCGTTCAGGAGCATGACGTGTGTATCAGCGCGGTTCGACTCAACCATATTGTAGGGAATAAAACGACCCGACACACAACGCCACCATCAGCAGGACATTTAAGTGAGCATGACAAGCTCAGACCGTGGGCACAATATTCTTATAGATAAATATACTAACACAATTGTTACATCAATATCTGCACGATCCCCACACTTTACAGTAGGTATACTAATTAGGAAATTATACCATATTAGTCCAATCAATACATCAAATTATTATCATAATGTGTATATTTAATGCATGTTATGTTCAATTAAATAATTATGCTGACAAATGGTAATAGAAAATAAATATTAATATAATGTCATCAAATTTAATATTGCCAATTGGGTATGTCAAATTGTATAGTCTACATTAAAATTATCCATGACATCATCCTGTGGAGCTGGACCAGCAATTTGCCAAACATTTTTATCTAAAAGATAATCTTCCAATTTATAGTAAGCTTGCCTGCACAGAGTAAACTTAATAATTTTTTTGAATTTGTTATCTGGGAATTTTAAAATGAATTCCGGAATTTTATTATAAAATCTTACACAGTATCCCATAAAAGAAGTATGGACTTTAGCGAGACGAAACTGCGGCTGCATTAGTTTTGATTTATGTCTCGTATTATAACTATGCAGTTCACATTTTTTGAATAAAGGTGTAGATTTTTTCTTACGTACATAATATTCTCATAGATGTACTGAGAAGGTACTGTCAATGTATTTATTTCTTTGAAGAGTTCTCTGAGTGAATCGCGACTACGTAGGTTGTAAATGGCCCTAACAGCTCTTTTCTGCAGTATAAAAATAGATTCTATATCTGCAGCGCGGCCCCATAGCAATATTCCGTAAGACATAATGCTATGAAAGTAGCTAAAGTAAACTAGTCTTGCGGTGGCTTCATCTGTAAGTAGTCTGATTTTTCGAACCGCATAAGCAGCCGAACTCAGGCGTCCTGCTAAAGTCCTAATGTGCGGCCCCCATTGTAGCTTTGAATCTATCTTTATTCCTAGGAAAACCGTGTGGTCGACAAATTCCAGCTTATCATTATTTAGTACGATGTCACAATCTACACACTTTACATTGGGTAGAGCAAACTTTATACATTTAGTTTTCTGCCCATTTAATACTAAATTATTAACTGTGAACCACTCATGGACCTTAAGAAGTGCGTTATTTACATCGTCAGTATTAGGTGTACGCCTGTTTAGTTTAAAAATTAAAGAAGTATCATCTGCAAATAACACAATCTTCGCTTGATCCTCAATACATATATATACCATTGCCATTCCAAAATGCCTGGAAGAGCTATTGGTCTAGGAACAACTGGATGAAGGGTACTTGATAAGCAGTGGGACACCAGGGTAATCATAATCGTATAAGTTCTTGAATATATAACTTCAGTTATATCATAACCATATTATGTAAGCAAGTCTCGGCTCAGCGCCGCGCCCGCCGCCCCCTAAGTCCCTGCGCCCTAGGCTCTAGCCTTATTAGCCTGTGGGTAAATCAGGCCCTGGTCCAGAGACTTTATGAAACTGTTTTGATTATCAAAAATAAGACTGTATTACTTGTCAAATTTCATAGTTTTAGGTCAACGGAAAATACCCTATAAATTTTGATTCAGTGTCTAAATATACGTCTTTTGTAGCATAAACGGCCGTATCTTTTTTTACGTTAACTTAGAAGTTTGGTTTTTCCACAGCTTCAAGGGACTGTAGACCTGATTATATAGTTTTAATTTCAACTCGATACCTCCACGCGTTCCCGATAAAGGGTCTTGACAGACAGGCGGACGGATGGACAACAAAGTGATCCTGTTTCGAGTAGTAAATATGTCATCCTTACTAATATTATAAACGTGAAAGTTTATGAGTATGGATGTGTGGCTGTTTGTTACTCTTTCACGCCAGAACGGCTGAATGAATCTGGATAAAATTTGGCACACAGATTATAGCCCGGAATAACACATAGGCTACTTTTTATTCAGGTCGGATCCAATCCTGAAGTCCACGCAGGCAAATTCGCAGGCAGAAGCTAGTTGTAAATAAATAACTTGGTTATTATAAATAAAATAAAACCCAAATGTAAGTAAATAAAAACCTTTATTCAATGTACAGCATGCGTTCTCTTCATGTGTCTTCTTAAAGAATCTTTGCTAGCAAAAGGATTGTTACACATCATGCAAGAAAAATTCTTCACGCCAGAATGAGTTACTTTATGCCTTGAAACATCGGATTTCGTATAAAAAAAGTTATGGCAAATTTCGCATTCATGACTTTTCTCTTTCAAATGCACACTTTTTAAATGATTATTACATAGACTTTTAGTTATAAACACTTTTGAACAAACATTGCATTTAAATTCAGGCCTTTTCAGACCGTGTTTTTCTACCAAGTGCTGCACTCTCAAGTTCTCTTGAAAGAATCTATCATTACAATAGGGACAAGGGAATCTTAATTTCCTTTCGTATTTTATGTTATGAACTGACGTTTCGTGCTTTTTTTTATCTGTTTTACTGTCAAAGATGGCCTCGCACAGCCGGCATTTTAGCGGTTTATGAGAACGTGTTTTGTGCAAATTCAAAAATACCAAATTAGAAAAACCCACGCCACATATGTGACAAACTTGTTTTTGGAAATGTTTATTCATGTGTATGTTCAATAAGCGGAAAACTGAAAACTTTTCAGCACACAACTGGCAAGATAATTCGTCGCCTATTTTGAATGGTACTAGCAGATCTTCGCCCAATTCGAAATGGTGTGCGTCACTTAAATGCGCCCGCAGTGTAGACAAGTTGTCGAGCGTCTGACCGCAAATTTTACAGTTAAGGACAGAAATTTCAACCTTGACGAGTCTGTTTTGTTGGTCAATGATTTTTTTTTCGATGGCTTGCAATGTATGTTTTGTGTTGGTGTGATCTCTTAGTAAGTTTACGTCCGAAAACGGGTCTTTGCAGCAGAAACATCTGTAGCGACTCTTGTTCCATTGAAACACGAAAATTGTCGAGTTGGCAAGAAGTTTTAACGAATTTTCCCGTAGTAAAGGACCATTACCACGTCTCTCTGATATTTTCAACCAGTCCTTTTGAATTTTAGTACCTGAAAATATTTTTTTTTTTTCAAAATCCCACACTGGTATAAATGCAAGTCAATGTTTTAAATTTTTAAGAGTCGGACGCTGAATTACCTATTCAAATGTAAAACCAAAATAAAAATTAATTTAGACATAATTAAATCAAATTGTCTTGTTATTATTCGGATTCGGATACTGTTAATCAAGGATCCTACCCTACCATTTCGTGCAGTACTACTTCACTGCAAATAAACGACCGGAAAACCAGGGGAAACTTCGTAAAATTATCAACAATTACATTCACTTACTTACTTATATTTATTTTCAGTGAAGTATTTTGCACGAAATGTTAGGATAGGAGCCTAGATTAATGGAATCCTAATAATACATTGATTAAACTCTGTTTGAAATACGAATTATTTTGGTATTACGTTTTTACGGGCAATTCGATGTTTGTACAAAAATATTGATACCAATGACTGACTGCCTTATTAGTCTAGTGGTCCCAAGCGCGACTGCTACGCTAGAAGTCCTGGGTCCCCATTTCGAGAAAAGTGTTATTGAGTTTTCTATGAAATTCTCAGTAGAAGCTCGGAGCCTGGATTTGTGCCCGGCTATAGGCTCGCCCCCTATAACATGGGACCTAAACATACCAGGCGAACTGTGGGTGTCCACACAGTACGCCTCTGTCTAACCCTTCGGGGAATTCAGGCGGAATAGTATGTTATGTTTATATTGATATAAATTTACTACTGCAGAAACACTTCCGGCTAACTTCAGACGCTCACCGTTACTTCGACCTATATATATTTTGTCATAAAGCGTTGCCCCACACTAGTATTTTAGAAATCGTGGGTGCGTTTACCAGACCCGGACAACTACCTGTAGATCATACAAATATGTATTTGCTCCGTGTGGGGATTGAAACCACAACCCGTGGCGCAGAAGCCGATCGAAGTCGAAGTTATTTCGATACTTACCTATATCAGGTTTGTTTTTACATTTGAACTTAGCTTTACTTCCATGAGTATATTGTTTAGGCGCCAATATGGCGTCGCCCTGTGATAACTCCAATTTTAAATTTGCTAGAATTTCTGAAAAAAAAATCACTGATTTAATAATGAGCGGCAGTAGCCTAATAGCTAGGGCGTCAGACTTGCGATCATGTGGTTGTCGGTTCGAAACCCACCCATTGCACTACCGACGTGAACCCACTCGTAACACAAGCATTTAGCTTAGCATGAGGGTTTAACAAGATACTAGTAATGTGCGACCCACATTGCTGCTTGCAGTGAGCTTTTAATACCATCACGCCTGTATTCCCCGAAGGGTTAGGTAGAGGCGTACTAATGTACATCCGTACAACCACAGGTCGGTAGTATGTTTAGGTACCATGTAATAGGAGGCGAGCCTATTGCCATTAACCAAACACAAATCCCAAATTCCGAGCGGCTAATGAGAATTGATTAGAAATACCCAATAGCACTGCTCGGTGAGGATTGAGAGGAGATATTTAAGCGGCGTTAGCCTAATGGCTAGGACGACGGACTTGCGATCATGTGGTTGCCGGTTGGAACCCCACCCATTGCACTACCGACGTGAACCCACTCGTAACACAAGCGTTTAGCTTAGCACGAGGGGTTAACAAGAATACTAGTAATGTGCTACCCACATTGCTAGTAAGCTATTTTTTTTTTTAATTTCTTTCCCGCAAAACGAACATTAGTATAGAATATACATGAAGCACCTTACACTTGATATCATCTCTAAGTATCATCTCTGTCTAGCACAAAATTAAAATGATTACAACTTCCTTATTATTGCAGCGATTTTCATTATGTTTTTGTTAATCAACTTTATTTATAACTGTAGTCGGCGTAGGTAGTGCCATTTCGCGGGACTCGTCGATCGTGGCATAAGGTGGACATACTTTCTCATCCCAAAATCCCGGGATTTTAACAGTCCGGCGGACCGAATTTCTCACAAACGTAATACAGAAATAAATAGTAATTCAAATTCAATTTAATCAAATTCTGTTAGTATTTGGATTTAGATACTATTAATCAAGGTTCCTACTCTACTATTTCGTCCAAAATACTTCACTGGAAACAATTATAAGCGAATGCAAATTTTGGTAACTTTACCAAGTTTGGAACAATTTTCCGGTCTTTTATTTTCAGTGAAGTAGTAGCAGACGAAATAGGACCGTAGGATAGATTAACAGTATCTAAATCCGAACAATAACATAATTTGATAGAATAATGTCTGGATTACGATTTATTTCGGTATTACGTTTTTGTGGGCAATTCACGTTCCGCCGGACCCTTAAAGATTCACATTTGATCAAATATTACCGCCATATAATTTACAAATCCGCACCATAAAAGTGTCGCTACTTTTAACAGTACATACATAGCTAGTTTTAATTTATAGTATTGTTACGCCGAGGAACTATTAGAAGTACGGAGATGGGTCACGAAGATTCTAGATAAGTCGTAGAAGCACGTAGAACATTCGAAGAAAAGCCGGGTTCAAGGTGGATGACCGTAAACAATAGACGATCACTTTATCGTCTATTGTTTATAAGTAGGTACTTACCTACTCGTATTTTGTGGACCTATCGAGATTGTTCGATTCTAGAATCTTCGTCACTCATATATAAATACTGGTCGTGAGAGTCGGCCAGTGCAGTTTAGTTCTGAACACGGTGAAGTGAATATCGAAGCGAAGTTAAGTGCGACATTATAGTGCGATAAGTGATACTGTAATGACTCTCTCAGTAATTTCTGTTGTGTGTTTGTCAAGTTAATTAAAATATTTGTTGTTTCGGTGAAATTGGTGTTAATTAAATTTATCCAGAACCCCAGCTCGTAACAGTATATCCGACTCAGTAGCTCTGGGTACAGAGTTTTTAAGCTTTCGCGATTTTTACATATAGGTTATATTTTTACGTAAAGGTGGCCACTAGTGTGGGTGCCGGATTAAGGGCAGCACAAATATAAATGCAGTTAGTCCTCTGAACATTTATTAGGGCACTTTACTAGATCACAAAAGACATACGTCACGAACGCGGGATCGCGGAGGATATTACGTCGCGCCTGCTCTCGTCGGCGCGTCCCTATCGAACTCTGTGTGCGTCCAGCGGGCCTAAGGTTTGGCTCGCGGTAGGTAAGTCCCCGCGCTAGGTAACATGAGCGCGGGCGTAGCAACGATTTGCTGGTCTGGGCTAAAACTCGCGCTTCACATATCATAGACTAATAACCGCATAAATCTAACCTATCCTAGCTTCTTTCTGCGGCTCCGCATGACTAATTTCGACAATTTTACAATCCCGAGATCCCAAGGAATGTCCATGTTAACATATACGCCAACCAACCAAATATCTACGATAAACATTTTTTAAGGCTATAAAAATATACAGGTGATGTGATGAATACTTACCATCATCATCCTCACAGGTTTCAAAATCCATCATACTCGGTGATTCACACTTGATTCGTTCCACTTTTACTTCATCATCTGTGGTTTTTTTATCTAAAATATATTAGCAAACGATATATAATTATGATATTTATTTCTGCAAATAGATGTTTTTAAAGGCACTTTTACAAGTTAATGTTTTATTTTTTGGCGCCGGCATTTCTTAACTGACGACCTCTGAGAAGAAATGCCGAAACAACTCAAATAATCATGGTCTAAATCCAGACATAGCAGTAGTAAATATGAGAGTGTTGTATATGTTATATAGTAGGTATTTTATATTTAAAAAGTAAATAAAATGTATGTCTCACGATATTTTCGTGTTTAGGGGGTCCGCCAGATGCTGAATCGGCGAAACAAACGTAATCATCACTACATAGTATAAAACAAAGTCGCTGTCGCTGTCTGTCCGTCCCTATGTATGCTTAAATCTTTAAAACTACGCAACGGATTTTGAATAGATATAGAATAATTTGTTTATTTTTTAATAGATTTAAATTATATACCCCCCACGTGAGCACATTTCTCATGCTTTACCTATGAGTACAAATTGTGTGCATATCTCATCGTATCTAGATCCGGGGAACGGAAGCCGATAGTGAAGTGAATCGGGTTCTACAATCCAGAGTGATTCAAGAGGAAGGTTTTAAGCTATTTAACATTACGCTACGACTCTTAGGAATGGGGTAACACGGGTCAAACCGCGGGCGGGTCGCTAGTATCAAAATAAATCGTTATTCAAACAGAATTTAATCAAAATGTGTTATTATTCGGATTCGGATTCCATTAACCTAGGTTCCTATCCTACCATTTCGTGCAAAATACTACTTATTACTTACTATTATAAAAAGTTTGGACCGGTGTTCCGGTCGTCTATTTCCAGTGAAGTAGTAGTATAGGAAATGGTAGGGTAGTAAGCTAGATGAATTATAGGTATCCAAATCTTAATAATTCCACAATTTGATATAAAATTTATTTTGGTATTATATTTGTATGGACCATTCAGCATCTGCCAGACATTTAAATAGATTTTTTTTTGCAGAAACCTAAATTTTAATACATTGAAATTCGACAGGTGGTTGATACTCTAACCACAAAGGAATTGAAGTTTACAATATTTAAACATGAATCTGTGCCCGGATTTTGTATTTTTGGGCCTGGCAACCTTACTTTCGACAATAAATGTGGTAATAATGTTGGTATGGAAACTCAAACTCACCATTTCTACTATCTAACCTCATTGTCTTCATAATCTGAATGTAGCTGTCCTCATTATCTAGCACCATCTGTTTAAATGTGGTGGCATCTCGTAACCTGGTTATGCAGTCCGCACATATTACTTGAGATGGCTGAAGATCTAGATTATTTAGCTGGAACAAATTAAGTGCAATCTACAGTGACATAGCACAGAGTTTATCTTTTGTTGTGTAGCGACCGCGATCACAGCATTCCCACCTTCTTTAAAATATAGGTACTTCTAGAATGATTGAAAATACATTATAATTTATAGAAACCGTCGTGAAGTGGAACCAGGCCTCAGGATAAAACGTTTGGCGTAGTGGCTGAGGGATTGCCTTCTGCGCCACGTGTTGTGGGTTCAATTCCCACATGGAGCAAATATTTGTATGATTTACAGGTAGATGTTCTGGGTCTCGGCATTTGTGTAAGGTTTTGTGTTTGTAAACACACCCACGACACAGGATAAAATCCTAGTGTGAGGCAACATTTTTTTTTAATCATAATAATAATAATAATGTGCAGCACTGGCTACTTAACTCTTTCGTCGACTTTATATATAATGAATGTCATAGTTTATTCATTTCTTAGATGCATGGGTCAATCAAATATGATCCCTATGGTATTGCTATAAGAAACACACAGGCTGTCATGATGAAACAAACTTACTATAACTTGGCTCTCGGTATGTTTTCCTGTTGAGGCTGATCATTGTTTTATAGTTTACAAAACAGTAAACAGTGCAGAGATCATGTTAGGAAAGTGGTCGGTTTGTACGTACCTAGTAGCATGTTAGCAGCTATTCTGAGGCTCATAGAAAAACTGAATTATTTGAATGAAAACGCATTTGTAATCTTACTTGTAAATCAAATGTAGTCCTCAACATCTCTTCATATAATTCCCTTTGTCCTAAATAGTAATATTCTGTAGATAAACGCCTAAAATCACCGCTCTTCAAGCAGCATCTACAAATGTTCGATTGTGTCACTTCTACGGTATTATTTAACTTTATATTCATTTTAGAGGAAGTAAAAATGAGCTTAGCACTTTATGGGTTTGTTTTTATGTAGTATTTAATTGATAAAATTAATAAATTCGGTGTGTTTTGATTTGATCGATTTTTATCATAGATTGAAATGATTCTGATTGACAACTTGACAAGAAAACAGATGAAAACAACGTTGATCGTTGACTGACTTTGACAGAAGACAGCCTGCTATTATTTCACATGCAACGTTCCATAACTCAGTTACGTAGACGTTACTTGGCATAGGGTAGTGCTCTTTCTTTATAAAATGGGAATCGGAAAATTTTCAAGAACCAATTTTCATAACAACTCTTTACTTCAAAAAACTTTTAAAATTTTTGGGCTTCGAAATGAAATTTAAAAACCTCGAAACGAGTGTCAAAAGTGACGTTTATTCATTACAGTGTTCACGACAATTTTACAAAAAAGGAAATCGACCAAATTGGTGCAAACTATGTCGGGATTACCTACCTACCCTGCTTGCGCCCACTTAACAAGACCTACTCCTGTCTTGTCCGTGAACGAACGTAAGTGTATTTAACTTTAGGTGGCTTTAGTTACAGTACCGAATTGGACAGGGGCCAATGGGTCTGTGGCCTGCGGGCGATTGACTTGGAGATTCCGTCGCCCGACCAGACAATGGCTCCAGTAGGTGGCGCGCGTGTTCGGCACGCGTGCTCTGAAGGGATGCAAGGCGAGGCCTCGGTATTTGAAGGCTTTCAGCGAACACTGGACCACAGCATGTCATGGTCGTAGCGAATGTCACGAATCCCATGGCCATGACTATAGGGCAAAGAAAGGTAAGTACTAACAGTTTTAGTCGGTACGAGTCTGACATACCCTGCCGCCTCCCCAGGTGGCATACGATCCATGAGGATTTTCCGCACCCGAAAAAAAGGGGGCCAACGTGTCGCTGACTTGCCTGGTTAATTATTCTATAAGCCAGACTGAAAGCGGCGCTTATCAGCGTCTCTAGGGCTGTTTCTGTAGGATGCCCCGTTCAGTTTCCTGCCAGTCAGGTTCCTGTGTTATCCAAGTTCTCGGATTTTCAATCACAAATCAAATAATAATAAGAACAGAAGTCTAGAATGGGTCACCAACGAGTTTGACCAATGATCGAGGGACGAACATTGGTCAAACTCTTGCACATTACTACAAAAGAAAAGTAAATGTTTACCCACCTACTTATCATAAATAGCCAGTAACTTTAAAAAAAGACTTTCAGTTTTGACTTTTGACAACCTTCAAGTTCATATTTTTTTCAGAAATAGCCTCAGCTATTGGCGAGGATTTTCGCGTTATTCCTTTATTTGAAAAAAGTATTTATGAATACAATTATAAAAGATATTATTCTTTGAAAACGAACGAGTTCTTGAAATGTCGGTGGCAATCATACATAAGACACTGTGACGAGCGCACATTCGCACCATTTGAATTCATTGATATAAGGTAAGTGCTTGGCAAATGTTAGAAGTAAAATTTCATTGGCGTCGCTACCATTTTTTTTCTGCGGAGGGCTTAGCCCCTGGTTCGTCCATCAAAACGTAGTTTCCGGTCCGGCTTTAATTTGTTGTTCTATATAGTTTAGGCTACAAATTAACCTGACTGCGTTGTTTGTTTTAGCTTAAAATAAGAAAACTGCTCTGAATGAGACTTGCCTCATCTAGTGGTCCCAAGCGCGACTACTACGCTAGAGGTCCTGGGTTCGATCCCCAGGTCGATCAAAGTGTTCTTGGGTTTTTCTATGAAATTCTCAGTAGCAGCTCAGTCTGGATTTGTGCCCGGTTAATGGCAATAGACTCGCCCCCTATCACATGGGACCTAAACATACCTACCGGCGAACTGGGGGTGTACATTATTAAACCTCTGCCTAACCCATCGGGGAATACAGGCGTAATGGTATGTTATAAGAGAACCTGTCTCATAATTTACGGAAAAAATCGTCGTTATCATAAAAAGTCTATCGGAAATCTACGAGGTCATATGGTAGTCGCTTCGTGTAAATTACTGATAATCAGCTGCACCTAGAAGCTTAAATTGTATTGAAAATAGATATCATGACGTGTACCAGTGCGTACCTACCTACAGTCGTTGAAGTCATGTATTTAGTGCGTACTTCTGACCTCGAATCAACATGCGGTCATTGTGTCAACTTATCAGCGTAGTAGACTGTCTCACATCCGAAATGGATAAGTTAGGCTATGGACCTCGATTAAAACATGATAAGAATATTTATTTTTAATGACATGATTTGTTTATACCACTGGCAAACAAGCATACGGCCCGCCTGATGGTAAGCGGTTACCGTAGCCTATAGACGCTTGCAACATCAAGGGGCGCGCGTTGCTGACCCTGTAAATTAAGGAGGAATAGTTGGGCTGGCAGTATAGGAGACATGCTGCCATGCATGACAGCAACACCAAGGTCCCCCCCACTCACCACCACCTAGATCCCCACGGGAACACAACATAGCTTGGAGCTATGTTATTTGGCTAAGATTTTCTGCAAGGTGGAGGTACTTCCCCAGTCGAGCAGCTCCAATTGTGAGTGGAATTATTAGATTCCACTATGCCCTACCTCTCTCAATGGTAATCAAGCATACAGGCCGTCTGATCGTAAGCTGCGATCGACCGCAGCCGATAGACGTCAGCAACACCAGGGGCGCGTTGTCATCTCGAGATCTCAGTAAAATCTCATTCATCCAGTAATATCACTGGCTGCACCCTTCAAACCGGAACACAATACTGTTAGCACATCATTGCTTAGTGCCAGAATGTTTGGCAATGCGATGCCCAAGCGAACTCAACAGCAGAGTTGTTTCGACAGAGTTCTGCCATATACGAAAAATCGAGGTCTAGAAAGAAAGAAATAATATGATGACACAGTTTGGGCACAAATTAGTACCTAGGTACGTAAAAGACCCTTACGTCAGTCTGTCGTAAAGCACCTTGGTGTGTGCTTCGACTTTTGCATGTAAGAGCCAGCTCTCCTGGGTTGCTACGGCTCTGACAGTCTGCAGTCCGCAGGGGCTCTTAAAGATCGACTCCTCTGGTGTTGTAGGTGTTCATGGGCGACGATGACTACTTACCACCAGGTGGATCCTCGGCTCGTTCGTCGACTTAATCCATTAAAAAAAGAGACAAACACAGGTTACATAAAATTAGTATAAAATTCAAAATTATTTCTTTCAGAGATTTTCACTTCTACAACAGTTTGAATCGACTCCAGGCCTCCGAAAGCGTTCACAGAAAGAAAGATTTTCGTTATAGGTTGAAAGTAGGGCCTGGCGTTGATTTCTGCGGCCAAATGCCGATACCACAAGACTTATTGATGAAACGTGGCAAGAAGCCTATACCAAAACCAAAAAGATATGAGAAGCCTGAAATTAAGACGGAAGACGAAATTATAGAGAATAAAGTTAAAAAGGGAATGTAAAAAATATTGCTGTTAGGCTAGCTACTCGTACAATGCAATTTAAGGTGAATCGTTCGCGTCATCCGCCAAATTTTGAACCTCGACATCGACCAGGAGAGACTGCCTCTGCTTATTGACTAGCCGAAGTGCAGTTTGCTGTGCCGTGTTACTAAATGTCGGCTTAGGGTGCTGACCAGGCATGCGTGTACGCGGTAGGCGTGGGGTCAGGATGCCCGTTGAAGCCGGGAGAGTGCTGGGCTGGCTGTGTGACTCGCTGCTCGTGCTATGAGGGGAAGGAAGACGACGGTGATAATGAAGTTGCTGTTCTTCGAAGGCTGCGCTGATGTTCTTCTCGGAGTCCTCAGTGTGGATACACTGGGATTACGTCGGAGTCACCATTGTGAAGGGCCGAGGAGTGCTACCCCTCACACCAAAGGGATCCTCCGACCAGGCGGGTGTTTTGCCTTGGCGGGCCACGGCCCAACGGTTGATGTCGGGCGGTTGTATATATCCAAGTTGCGTTGCAAACTTCACTTGCGCGATTCAGGACTTTCCGTCTATTTTCTATGTAGCGCGGTAGATGTAGCTAGACTAGTTTTTTTTTCACTTTTTACCATTTACAAAGGCCTCCTCTAAGGCGACATCATACGTACTAAAAACTCGGGGCGGGGCCCCTAGGCAATTGCCTATACTGGATATTCTGGCCCTGCCCGCAAATGGGTTGCTTCTGCTTCCTGTTTTGTCGAAACATCGAATTATAAATAATATATCATTAGACCATGGCAGAATATAGGTTTCTAATTTTCATAATGTTGATTGAATTAATGTTAGTATATTTTGTAATAGGTACGTATTGTCTATAAGTTTTCTTTACCTAGTTTGATAGGTACTTATTTAGTTTACAAATAAAATGCTTTAAGTTAATATTTCTGACTTTTAATTGTTACCTTTAAAAAAATATATAATAAAATGCTAGATATCACATTGGGCTAAAAAGTACTAAAACATCTTCGTTTGCTGACATTGGTAGAGGCGTTCTCAAATTAAAAAACCGGACAAGTGCGAGTCGGATTCGCCCACCGAGGTTTCCGTACAAAGTAGGTATATATTATAATTAATTACAAATGTAGTTTTCGAATTTTTCCCTATATTTGTAGCACAAGACTTGCAAAATTTCAGTTCTAGGTAAACGGCAAATACTCTATTTTTGAATCCCTTGAGAGTGTCGAAATATACGTTTTTTGCGGCATAAACGGCCGTATCTTTTTCATGTTAACTTAGAATTTTGATTTTTTTCACAGTTTCAGGGACTCGCAGACCTGAGTATATGGTTTTCATTTCAACTAGATACCTCCACATCGAGATAAAGGGTCTTGACAGATGGACGGACGGACAACAAAGTGATCCTGGGTTCCATGGTCTTGACAGATGGACGGACGGACAACAAAGTGATCCTGGGTTCCATTTAGTCCTTTTGAGGTCCGGAACCCTAAAAATCAGCGTGATCGATTAAGATGAATAAAAAAACGATTAAAGGTGTTAATAAAAGCTGCATTCTATGTATGGATCAAATTTATTTTACGAAATAATTAAACAAAATAATAAACAGCCACGTTTTTGTAAATTACGCACTTTTCATTACTAAATAGATGCGTAAATGATTATACTAAAAGAACGCGCCATTTTAGTGCAGGGTTACCACACGTCAGAAGAAAATGTAGCGTTCGTAAATAAATTGACTGGATACAATCTTAGTGGAGTACATGATTCTTTAAATAGAAATAATTCTTAAACTAATATTTTGTACATTAAAACCTATCGAGGAGCTAATGAAGTAATTTAGTTATTCCTTATTGATTATCGATGACTTGATTATTAATGGCTGTAGTAATGTGCCATTCGATGTTGTTTTACAATTATAGGTAAATACATGTTACACGAAAGTTCTTTCAGAAATATCGTAAAAGCTTCTAGCAACCATAGAGCATGGCTGTTTTCAAATACAAGAACAGATAAAAAAAACGTATATTTGATAGGATAATTATATTTTTAAATGTATTTTTTTATTGCTACTAAATGGCGATGGAATTAGATATCGATGCCCAGGAGTTTCTTGTCGAAGATGAACTCTCCGAGGGCAGCGTGACGGTCCATCAGTTTCTTAAGTGTGGTCGCCTTGCCCGCGATGTCGCGCTGGCCCTTGTATTGCTCTTCTAAGAAGTCACCAGTCAAGTAGTCAACCAGCTGAGGAAGAAATTTACTTGTTACATTTTTTGCTTTTATTTTACCCTAATTAATATATAAATATTTGATGGCTTCTATGAGTAGCTACACACGTCAAGATGACGCCACTGCCTGCTTACATGTTGATGCACTTATTCACGTGGCTAAAATTTTAAAGGGCGCGACAGCCCCACTTAAAAAAAACAGAGATGAAGTAGTTTGGTTGTTATTCACATAAATGTCAATTGAGAATCTACGTATAAAGTAGACAAAATATCAAATCTACTTGTCGCTGCAAATATGTATCCCATAAACCTCACTTTTTTACCATCCGGCAAAAATTTGCAGCTGGTTTGACAGCTGTTGCCCGTTTTGACAGTTAAAATCGTATAATAAAACCGAGCATAACTTAAGTCAGAGTATTTTCATGTCAAACTTACGTGATAGTCGTTGAACTCGCGGTCGTCTTCGCAGGCCTTGATGACGTTCCTGATGCTCTTGGTAACTTCACTCTCCATGCGCAGGGCGTGCTCCAATGCCTCTACCCCTCCCTCCCATGTCTTACGTTCCGGAGCCTAGATGTAATAAAAAAAAAAAAAATTTCAATTATCTCCTACAACTTGCGCCGCATTCTGTTGTTACTCCGTGGATGATGGAAGATTAAACACCGGTTTAAGTACTCACCCTGACTTGCAGCAGCGTGGTGACGTCAGTGGTAAGTTCTCCTCTCATGAGCAGGTATTCAATCAGCTTCATGGCGTGCTCGCGCTCCTCAGATGCAGCTTCGAAGAACAATTTAGCGAACCCTGGACGATTTATCTGTAGATCAAGCACATATATACACTTAAAGTTACGATATACAATAGTATACTGTTTGTATAACATTGAGATTCAGGTCAAATTGAACTATCTTTAATGAACAGTGAATTTTAATTAGTCTGTGCCTTTTTACTTTCATTGAATGATTGTATAATTAGTATATAGTTTACATTTTTACGTTTAGGAAAGGGTTGCCCAGGCCACTTACTCAAATGTTGATCCTGGTTGAGAGAATAATAATGACATTTATTCTGTGCCCATCACAGATAAAGACTCAACTCAGAATATGTGATGCCAAGGATAAAAGGTCACCCTACTACAATCGAATAAAATTTTACAATATAAATGCATGATTCACCAAATGCTGGCGTACTAAATATTTTAATTTAGCTTTATTTATATTTATTGGAGGATCCAACGAGAACCTTCTTTGAAGCAATCTTCTAATGTGAACGCATCCATTACTAATTGTGTACAGTTATTAGGTTGGTAGCGCTGTCAAAATTAAAAGTAGTGCGAAATTCGCACTCTACCCACTAGTTCAATCAAAATCAATCAAATCAGCCTATTGCCGCCCGTCCGTCAGTAGTTACTAGATTTTAATTCTCAGTGCGATTGTCGATCTATTTTTTATTTAAAGATTATTTTTATTTTTAAGTTAAACACCTGGCGAATAAAGGCTAACGAAACTAAGTCGGTACAGGTGACTTTTACGACGCGACGAGAAACATGTCCTCCTGTGACGCTCAACAGAGTACAGATACCCCAAGCAAATGAAGCTAGATACCTTGGGCTTTACCTGGATCGTCGTCTAACCTGGAAAAAACATATCTTTACAAAACGAAAAGCACTAGGAATCCAACTAAGGAAAATGTACTGGTTACTAGGCAAAAAATCACAGCTATCATTGGGAAATAAACTGCTTCTATACAAATGTATTTTGAAACCAATCTGGACTTATGGAGTACAACTCTGGGGCACAGCTGCCAACTCAAACCTAGAAATACTCCAGAGATTTCAGTCCAAAATGCTGAAGATAATTACTAATGCTCCTTGGTTCATAACAAACCAACAATTACATCACGATTTAGGAATAAGAACAATCCAAGAAGAGATTAAACACTCAATGAAATCGTACAGGAACAGATTGGACTGCCATCCAAATCCACTGGCTATACACTTAATGGATAGTAACTCAACATTAAAGAGACTAAAGCGAAAGTCACCTAGAGATTTATAGGGAATACGAGATACAAAGGGCGCACGTCACTGGACTGACTGCCCTGCAAGACAATCCTTATTTACTTAACCTTATGCTAAATGTTCACGGAAACAGATTGCAATAAATAATATATAAAAAAAAAAAAAAATATTTTAATAACTACAAGGTACTTTTTTCTTGCTCTCTCGACTTTTTGTTGTTTTTTTCTCTCTCATAAAGTGTTATGGTAATTGATTTTAATTTGATGAATTTTACCCTTTATCTACCTATTAATTTTTCAACTAAATTGTTTTTTTTTTCTTTTTATTAGTTAGTTCCTACTTAAAAAAGTTGTTTTTTTTTTTGAAATCTTAAAAACTACAATAAGGAAAGTCTATACTCACAACATCCTTAGAGAAGTGGGCGCCCATGGCCAAGTATTGTAGGGAGGCGGTGACCTCCATCTGTATCTGTTGCCTCATTGACATGCGGCAGGACCGGTGCATGGTCACCCATTCCTTGGGGATTGTCACCGGGTTTACGTGACCTAGTAACAAAAAAATATACATACAGGAAAAATATTATCATGCTTTTATTTTCGTCGTAGGATGACAAACAAGCATACGGCCGCCTGGTGATAAGCGGCAACCGCAGCCTGTAGACGTCAGCAACACCAGCGGTATCACTCGCGCGCACCTCACTTGTTAAGTCTCATTAGCTCAGTACCTAATGTCATTATAGCTACATTACCCTTTAAACCGGAACACAATAAAGCACATTGCTTAACGGCAGAATATTTGGTAATTCGGTGGTGCCACCCGAGTAGGGTTGCCAGGTCAAGTAGAAAAGCGGGACACGGATTCATATTTAGCCGGACATTTGCCCTAAAATGCCTGACACACTGGTTTTAAAAAAATAAATATTTTTGATACTATATTTACGTGAGTCGAATGGGCGCTTTCGTTCGGCATCTTTTGGCGGGGCAGGGTTGACCAAAAGCCTAACAATAGCCGGACAGGCCGGACTTGTACATATTTAGCCGGACATGACTGTAAAGTCTGACATGTCCGACTAAATGAATAATGATGAAGCGTATTTTTATTTATTTATTTTAAGGCTTACCAACTAATAGATACATACACAGCATTAGCATTAAACATTCATAATTTTAAATCTCACATCTCGCACTCGAAAGCACATAATTTTTAATCTTTACAATGTACACATATTAAAAAATTTAAAAATGACACCTATTTAAAAAAAGGCTCAGGTGATACACAAACCATTATGAATATTATCGACTAGATAAGTGACTAAAAGAGTGGATTAGAATGCGGAGGGATGCTGGGGTAGAGGCAGATCAAAAAAATTATGATGTATGATTGCACAGGGAGTGTATAATAGAGTGATGACTGACAGGGATGAAGGGAAGAAAAGGACATGCACCGAGCTCAAAATAAATTGAGATCAGGGCAGGCGGATGTGAGATGTAAACATCAGGGGAACAGAGTTACGACTAAAGTGTGTTCCGCTGAAGTGAGCATTTCTGAACGAGCGCCTACACTCACTGACACAGTCAATGATATATTTAACTATATAATGTCATGGGACAGTCATAAAAAAGTACTATTGTGCAAAAATACAATCACGGATGAGAAATATTTATATGTCGGAGAGAGAATGATTACGGACTGTCTGTTGACTAATCGAGACGCTAGCGCCACCTGGTGGCACTAAATGGTATCAAAGGCGTGACAAGACAATTGGAAGGGGCAAACACTGCGACGGCGAAGTCGAGCTGCGGAGTCACACGACACATCTGGTGGTCGACTTGTGCGCACGTCGTGGAACCGTCACGCGTTCCTTTGTAATTCTACCTACATAGTTATTGTTAACGTTATAGTTTGAAAGTCACTTTAATAATCTTAACGGACGTGCTTGGGAGTTTCTTGTGGCTTCTTCTCCCAGTAGGAAATAGCACTAGTGAAGCCACGCTGGCGTTTTGGGGGTTTGCTGGGTTGTAATATTGACGTAAGAAAAGTACTACAAGAAGTCTGATTAAATGAGAGATTTAATGACTTCTAAATGTGTGTTTTAATGTTTGAACCAACATGACCCACTGTCGCCCACTAAAGTAATGATTGGCCATCACTTCTGATTACGAGACACGTAATAATAGTAACCCCCTCCCCGCATTTTCCCCGTTATCAGAAGTGGGATAAGTGTTGGTTCAAGCATAAAGTAGCACAGACAAGCGTACAGTCGAATCCTTTATCAGGAAAACTTCGAGATCTGGTGAGTGTTGTCATTTTCACAACTATTCTAGTATTGAGTGCTCATTACCGACATTTGGTTACTAAGTTAGTTCATGAAGTCGATATTTTAATGTAAAAGTGTAAAATGCAGTGCAGATTTTATGGGAAGTTATGATTAATGAGTACCTACTCATCGAAAATGTTGTTACATTTTATTGTTGTTCAATTCTAAATGAAGATTACTGTTGCCATGGTCATTAAAATGTGGGTAGTCGCACATATCCCGTGATAACATTGAATGTTCACCGTTGGGTAATCCAGCTTTGTTAGTGAGAAAGTATGCCCGATATTAAATTGTGTGCTAATTAATCCCGTTCAAAGATTTTATCATACCCTCCGATCGGTTAAGGAAGATGCCAGCAGGTCACGTACCAGTCGAACTTGATACTGAAAATGATTTGGATGTAGTGGATAAGCAAGTTTGAGTAAAGGGTTCTAGCGGCCGTATTGTGTTTGACGTACCAGTGGTTATTGCGTAGTCGTAACCCAGTATAAATCAGTCTGTGGGTGTGCGATGCGCGTTTAGCTCTGGCGGAGGTCAGGGTCTGGAGAGACCGTAGTGTGTGTAGTCACTGGGTGATGCACAAGAGCAATCCACTCGATGGATTATGGGTACCAAGTTTTGATCCATGTGTTGGATGTGTGAGGGCAATATGATTGCCGGTCGGCTGGAGAGCCATGGCGCTAGAGGTTTTACTCGAAGGTTTCTGTAAACTTTTACGATTTCTGCTATAAAGTTAAAGTTGATTAGGACGACTGTGGTACATGGCCTTGGCTAGTGATAGTAAATTTCGCTTATTCTCAATTTCTCCATGTCTAATTAAGTAATGGTGATTGATGAAAAGTCCGTCAGTATTCTTGACCTTGGAATTTTTGGTGGTTAGTACGAAATTGCATACCGACTTTGGTGTTCAAACGTTTTCGATTCAATTCAATTCAATTTTTACCAAGTACGTTTTATTATTTCATCCGGTTCATATTGACTCTAAATACGGTATCAAAACAGTAAAAGATATCGTAGCTTTATTTTACGCACCAACTCGTATTATCGCGGATCAAGGGTGATGTTTCGCGAGTAAGGAATTTAAAGATTTTTGTGATTTTAGTAACATTAACTTGCACTTGATTGAGCTATTGGAGGTAGTCGCGCAAACGGTCAGATCGAAAGGGTATTGAGTACCATCAACGAGTATGTTAACAGCCATAGAGACTAGTATGACCGCTCTTGGTAGGACGCATTAGAAGTTCAGTTGGCTATGAACTTTGTTAATAGGGTCTAAATCTGGCCCTCTCCAGTTGATTATAGGAAGGGTAGCACGACCGCTTAGTTTAGTGACCATACGCCACCAGGACTATCAGACGCCGGATAGAAATTATAATAATGATTATGGGTATAGTTTTCCGTTTAACGTAATGATGATATTTAACAGTCGTTATTATGGGGTAATCACAAAGATGTTTGTCATGCATCTGGCATCGAAATATAAAGTATTGCATACTGCCATAGATTCCATTTTAAGAAAAGTTATTTCTGTTAAGAAGTTATGCCAGGTCAGGCATGACCGAACGTAAATGATGCTGCGTAGACATTTTGTTATTTCAGATAAATAAACGAGTCTGTATGCAAAGTGTGGACATGCTATCAAGTTGGTTATCGCCATAACGCGACGCGGCACAGAGTGAACAGCCAGCACCATCGCCGGACACATAGGAACAGAATGGTGAGCTGTATTGTTTTCCTTATAATTCTGGATCTGAATGCTCTCGTAGCAAACATGTTTTTAATGTTGTTACAATGATAAGTTGTAGTTTATCCTGGTATTGTCTGGTGACAATGACTAAGATTAACCTGTACAGTCTAGTCGTAGTTGTAACTGCGATTCTATGAGTCGTTCAGGGCACAAAGCTCTGCTAGATATATGATGTCTGGGTCTAAGACCACTTTTGGGTCACTGTGAGGAAGATCCCCGATCACCAAGTTCCTCGAGAATTAGATGTCATAGTTGATGATTGGTAGTGAGACCAAATCTGATTAAAGATGGCTTGTATGCTCAAACTTAAAACTTAAGACCGCACCTCATGAGTAACATGTGGCGATGGGTCTAGAAGGAATCGTTGGTGCGATTTCTGTGTTGGTGCACAGAGCCCCTCATGTGTTGTAGCATATGTGACGGCAGATACGTAAAGAATCGTTGGTGCGATTCTGGCTTGTGTTGGTGCACAGATTAAAAAATAATAAAGTTTTAAGAGTTGAGTATGCATTGCTTATTTTTAGTTTTTTTTTAATTACTGTGTTGTAACTTGTTTATCGGACCTTTTCCAATAAGTGACGTTGTGCAGGAAGCATTGTGTACGTAGCCTTAATAACAGGGCCTCAGGATGACGATAACAGTAACGACGTGCGTTTCTGTAACTAGTTAAGGATTATTTTGATGGAGGCTACGTGTGCAGATGACCGGATAGAGGTTGCCTGTTGTGTTAGTAACCTGATGGGGGTTACGTGTTGAAGACCGGATGGAGGTCGTTTGGTATGATGCTTATGACCGGATGGAGGTTATAAGTGTGTTGAAGACCGGATGGAGGTCGTTTGGTATGATGCTTATGACCGGATGGAGGTTATAAGTGTGTTGAAGACCGGATGGAGGTCGTTTGGTATGATGCTTATGACCGGATGGAGGTTATAAGTGTGTTGAAGACCGGATAGAGGTCGTTTGGTATGATGCTTATGACCGGATGGAGGTTATAAGTGCGATGAAGACCCGATGAAGGTCAGAGTACGAGTTTTGTTTGTTGATTGAGATTTTGAGTCATTTCAGTGTTACTCTGTAAACCAAGTGTTATTTTATTAAGAGCTATAATCATGTAATCTGTGACTTTGTTCGTTAAAGTTAGTCTAAGATAAGCATAGTGAAATGCTTAACAGTAGTTTCTTTTGGAACTAGCTGGAGACGATGTGATGTGATGTTGAATGGTATCTTGGTTCTTGAGCTACCATGATGTACCGAGCTGTAGTCTCCTGTTAAAGTTACCTTGCTTTAAAGTCAAGACGAGGTCAGGATTGGCCGAGTCGGACAAGTACTTTGTTGAGTTTTTGTTACAGATTAACACACGAGGACGTGTGTCTTGTCAGAATGGCCGTGTCGGAGAGAGAATGATTACGGACTGTCTGTTGACTAATCGAGACGCTAGCGCCACCTGGTGGCACTAAATGGTATCAAAGGCGTGACAAGACAATTGGAAGGGGCAAACACTGCGACGGCGAAGTCGAGCTGCGGAGTCACACGACACATCTGGTGGTCGACTTGTGCGCACGTCGTGGAACCGTCACGCGTTCCTTTGTAATTCTACCTACATAGTTATTGTTAACGTTATAGTTTGAAAGTCACTTTAATAATCTTAACGGACGTGCTTGGGAGTTTCTTGTGGCTTCTTCTCCCAGTAGGAAATAGCACTAGTGAAGCCACGCTGGCGTTTTGGGGGTTTGCTGGGTTGTAATATTGACGTAAGAAAAGTACTACAAGAAGTCTGATTAAATGAGAGATTTAATGACTTCTAAATGTGTGTTTTAATGTTTGAACCAACATGACCCACTGTCGCCCACTAAAGTAATGATTGGCCATCACTTCTGATTACGAGACACGTAATAATAGTAACCCCCTCCCCGCATTTTCCCCGTTATATAGATACGCCATGTTCATAGTAAATGTCATTTAAAATTGAGTCGCGCTACATGTCCATACCTATAATCCTAAACATTTTAAACTTTCCTAATATGCGCGCGCATAGATACAGGCAGCCTAAGATGAAAAGAAATAGCACTAAGCAGTTGTCTTAAATGACACATTTGATATGTCCAGTATGTCCGTATATAGTGACGTGTGACATGAAAAGAATTGAGTCCCTTTCTCTTATACTAATAAGGCATGCTCTTTCTTTCATTTTAAACTTTATTTGCAACGAAAAAAATTAAATAAATTTTACCGAAGCTAATAATTTATTAACTTAGTTGGGATAAGATACTCCATGCTCTTTTCTTACTTTAGTATAATAATTTATGTAGTAATGCAGCACAAGACGGCACATATAGATAAAATTAAAATTTATTGCTGTCAATAGCGCTGTCAAACACACTTCTGCGCCATAAGTCGGTCAACCGCATAAGTGACACTACAAATTACACGTTGCCCACGAAACAATATTCGCATTTGAAGGATGTTAACGTGTCTACCTCTATTTAACTATTTAATGTCATTGGCCCCTACTGTCTTCTGGGCCGAGTGAGCAGGAAATTTGACAAAACATAAGAGAGTGAATCTCAGTTTTCACATTTCGAGTGTTTATCTAAAAAGCATTTTCAATGCTTGATTGTCATGCTTAAATGAGATATTGTATGGGTTTTATTCTGCGATACGGATACCAGAACACAATACACAAAGAAAATTCAGGAAGCTATTTTTTTAATAAACTGCGTTACATCGACAATTGGAATAACAATGAATTACCTTTGTCTTCAATTTATTCGCAGAACAAAGGTCAATACCACAGACATCCATTAGTTTCAGAATGGCGGAACAAAAACACAAAAACTAAGTTTTTGTTTGTGAATTGCCTATTGTTTAGACATACTAGGTAGGGATCTAGTTCATATTTAATACTGTATACATTTTATTTCGATATTATTATAATCCTAATATTATTACTTTTTTATGTGATACAAACAATGCAAACGAACAGACGGATCGCCTGATAGTAAGCGACTATCGCCGCCCATGGACACCCGCAACACCAGAGGAGTCACGAGTGCGTTGCCGAACTTTTAAAAGAGGATTGAGCCTCCGGTAACCTCACTCACTCGGCGAAACACAACGTAAACGTTGTTTAACGCCGGTCTGTGAGGCCGTGGTATTACTCCGGTAGAGCCGGCCCATTCGTGCCGAAGCATGGCTCTCCCACGTCTAAAATATGTGATAATGTTCTGGTTTCTGACACTTACGCGAATATTAGACATTGAAATCAAGGTACTTTTTACGGATTTTATCGCGTTGTATTACGCGTTGTCTACCCGTGACCATGGATGCTGTAAAGGATCCGAAATGTCGGGAATTAAATAATATTAATGCAATGCGATAAAATCCATAAAAAGTTGGTTTAATTTCAATGTGATAATGTTGTCATACATATCTAAAATAGCACGTTTTTTAAATAATTTAATATCAAAATCAATTTAGGTAAATCATACAGAAACAATGTCATTATTTGTACAAAAATTAATCACTTGAACGTATGTACATAGATAGAAATATGAATTAGTTCCCTACAAACGTTGATAATGTTGACTACACAGCCCCAAATAAAATATTGATTTAAAAGTTGAGGATTTTTTTATGATCGTAATTTAAGGTAACTACATTAGCTTTATGTATAAAGTGGTCCTAACCGCGACTGCTACGCTAGAGACCCTGGGCTCGAGCAGTGATATTGGATTTTTCTATGAAATTCTTAGTAGCATCTCGGAGTTCGGATTTATGGCTATAGTCACGCCATCTAATAAGTACATGGGACCTAAACATACCGGCGAACTGTGTGTTTGCAGGCTCAGGCGATCTATTGGGCCAATAGTTCTTAATGCTCTAGTCTTTTGCCTTTGTTCATGAAAAAATTCTCTGTCATATCAATGTCATAGAGGTCCTGTAATCCTAAAGTGGCCAAGACCTAAAAATCCTGCAATATGCAAGATGTACTAGTTAACTGGCGTTAACTAGTACATCTTTGTTGAACCTTCGAGGAATTCTACAGGCGTGGTATGTTTTGTTTGCAATAAGGCACATCCAAAGGCTAAATAGTAAGGTACTTACATTTTAAAACGCAACAAAGTCTCGACATATTTACTAGAAAGTTCGAAAGAGATCCAAATGCTCTGGCGTCGGTTCAACGGTTGAATGACATTCGGTTTCGTTGGTGTTTATTTATACTTCAAAACATAATGCCTGCTAATGACCTATCGCTACTAATTGGGTGAATATTCGATCATTATTTAACAAATCGTTCTTCTCACTATACTTAATAGTTCTTTCTTTCTTACTTCAGATTGTTTTTATTCTTGTTTTATTGCTTGGCGACAGAGGTGTAGTTTAAGTTGTTAACATCTTAACTTTGGGATGAAGTTAATGACGTTCTAATATTTTTAAAATATTTATTTATCTATACTTCTCTTCACAAAAGTAGTATATAAGACGGATTTAATGCTATATCACAAACACTAGCTGTTTCCCGAACTACTAATAAAACTATTTTCATACAGTTTTCACCAATGGACGGAGTGATCCATGAAGAAGGTTTTAATTTAATATATATTACACGCGAGGTCCTGGTAGGTAGCTCGTAGTTTGGATTGGTGCCCAGTTAATAGCAATATCCTCGCCCTCTGTATGGGACTATAACATACCGGTGAACTGTTGGGTGTACTACATATCTGCCTAATCCTTCGAGGAAAGAGGCGTGATGATATGTTATTAGTATTATTTAGTTTCATAAGTTTAAGCAGGTGTCTTATGGACATTATAATTTGTTTGTATTACTATATGTAGTTATACTGCGAGTATTTGTGTTCTAATTAGCAATTAATCTTGATATTAGTTTTGTGTTCCAATGTTTATTTACTACTTTTAATTACTCCAAGAATATTTATATACCTTGAGTGTCATTTTCCTTAAAATTTATTGATGTGTATTTTTGTAGCGGTTTTTCCCTATTCTTACGATTACACAATACATTCTGTAATATAGATAGCATTTAATGAATGTATTATAATAAGTTTACCTATTAAATCTGTATAAATAACCAGAGTTCCCCAAACTTTTTTTATATGTTCGACAACTTTGCATGTTTACGGTTTGTGAGTAGACCCCCTGATTACTTGTAAGTATTATTTTATGTCAAATTCATCCACTTCAAATGTGTTTTTGACAGCTGATATAAAGCTACATACATACTTTGAATGATTTAAATTTCTGACTGTACTGTGAAAAACTTACAAAAAAACACATGTGAAGTTTTTTTATACGAAAGTATTGTGTCTGTGTATTAATAATTAAATATGGATTATTCCATTCCATTGGAAAGAATGTAATAATAATGATTATTAGATTTAATAATGATGATTAATAGAGATCCACTGTAGTGGACCTCGATCACGTCTCATGGACTCTCATTATTTTCCCGCTTACACGGACCCCTTGGAGGTCGTCGTCGACCCCTGGGGATGGATATAGACCACTTTGGGTATCACTGGTCTATACCATCGTGAAGCAGTGATCTAGTAGGTATACAATGTAGATATTACAGAGGTCAGTGACTGTTAGTTCATTTATTTTTTTGTCACTGGTTCCTCTTTCAATGTCAGATTCATGCCCAAACTAAAACCCACTTCTTCAAAATAAGAATTATTTAGTTTAAAATTGGTTGTCTAGTCTAAGGTTTAAAATAATACAGGATGACAATACCTATACTCGTACTTACAAAAAAAGGAAATAGACCACATTAGGCACGTATGAAGTCGTTTTTTTTTCAGTTACATTATTCACAGATAGGGTTGCCACTGTTGCCAGTCCCAAAAATGAAAAAGTCGGACACAGATTTATTTTAGCCGGACATTTTGGCCTGAAAACCTGACACACTGTCACTGTCTTTGTGCAGGCATTTATTACCTACTATTATTCATTTGTCGTGCGTGTTCGGACTTGTATATATTTGGCCGGACACGACTGAAAAAATCCGGTCATCTATTCAATGGGAAAGCTGGTCAGTACGACGAGTAGAATCAGCTTTTCAACGAGTGAAGGTGACTAAATTGGCATCCTGTATTGTTTTAACCTAAATGCCGTTGATCGATATTAATTCAATCCACAAGGAAAAAGATATGGGACAGTATTTAAATACACTGGTATCTATTTAGATCTTCTAACAAAGTTGCAAGTACTTATTAATATACTAGGTATCTAATCTCATTCAGATAAATCGATATATGTCTTTATGCACGTTCATTTTATCATTCAAATGTCTGGTTTTATCTAATACTTATGTCGCTCCATGTGACACTTGTTTGACAGCGCGGATACGCTGGTGCGTGACGAAATAACTGTTGCGGCCAAAGGAGATGGTGTATTCTGCCAGATTGTTAAAAAGTTTTTAGGGCGGATATTCTCGTTATTATTATAATGAAATTCCCGAAGGCTTAGACACGGTGTATTAATGGTGTACATAAGTATACCGCTGCCTAATCCTTCGGGGATTCGATTCTGTTCGTCGGTATGTATATTTACACTGTACATGTAGGGTAAGGGTCCCATATAATTTTAAAAATCCGAGTACAAATCGCTGAGATTTGATTTTCCATGAAATAATTCACAGAAAAACTCAATAACACTGGGTATCGAATCCACGACATCCTAAACCGCAAACTTAGCTGTTATGCTAAAGCCGACTAGACTAATGAATGAAAAAAAAAAACATCGGTGGAGACCTCCGATTCAAGAAGTTAGAAAGAGTGCCGTTGCAATATCCGATCGGATATCCGACTATCCGGTGTACAAGTACTACCTACAATAAAAAAGTGTAGCTGTTTGGCCGAATATCCGGTATCCGGCCAAACAGCATCTTCAATGAAATCAGCATGTTTCAACGAATATAGTAAGAAGTTAAGACTCTCACGTTGTTTTGAGATACTTTATGTGAACGTGATCACTTGAATTCGATCATTTATGATGATAGCACTTGAGTTAATACTTATACTGCGTATTGCGAAGAACAATCGTATTAATAAATCAAATTAAATCCTCTAAGAGTACACCTGTACACCAGATTTAATAGAAATCCTTCAAGTAGATCTTGAGTAATAAGCAGACATACAAACAGGCAACAATCTAAAAATCATTAATTTGGCTTTAATATCGCCCAATTACTATCCCCATTTATTTTTTCTAATTATTTTGCAATTATGGACACGACAGTATTTACTAAACTTAATTACATGTCAATTGTCAACTAACTTAATTAACTTTTTCTACAAATGATAATTATTTAACAGACTAAATAGGTAGGTACACAATAATATCATGTAATTTACTTGATATTTCTACTGTCATAAAAACACATTGAATTTAATTACATAAGCGCACAGAAACATAATTTACCGAGAACTAAACAATTGTACATTTGATTTGGTTTTTTTCATGTGTCGTGGTTCTGGTTCCGATTTAGAGAACAGTGAATTACAGCCTTAACAGAGAAGTTTTTATATTTTAAACTTTGTCACTGGGTGAAGCATGTCGTACATGTAACTTTTAATAACTTTGCAAGTTTATTAAAATAAAGAGAGCCGATTTAAAACTGAATAGATATCTTTCAGCTACTACGTAGAATTAAAATTAAAAAAGTATACATAAGTCGGTAGTTATTGAGAAAACCGGCATGACATACAGATAGAAATAAAGATCTCCATTTTGAGAATTACAAAGATTAATTGCCGAGAGTCTTTATAATCGAGACCATTAAAAATATCACGAAATTCATCATTTTAAAACAAATAAGTTGCACCATATTTTTATGATAAATCGTAAACCTAGTAGGTATGTAAGCTTGTAGACATAAATAAGATTTTATATTGACTGATGAGTTGATGAGGATGACAGTATCAGATTGACACGACCGATAGCTATATACATTTGAATGTCTACGCCTGATAAAACAATATCTTTTATTCTTAGATGTTTCGAGATCAATTGTATTAGAGATAAAAATAATATAGGTAATCATTTATCCTTTGTTGGACAATGATTTTTAAGGTGACGATAACCGCCAGGACCTTGATTAGATACAGTACCGTGCTAATCCACGCAGTACATCACATCACAAGTAGTCAAAGAATAGTAACTGTTACTACGTCATCATCTTCCTACACTTGTACCACTTGTACCTATTTGGGGTCGGCTCAATATGTCCTTTTCTTCCATTCATCCCTGTCAGCCGTCACCTCATCATTCACTGCCGTTCTTTTTTTTTTATTTGATGCACAAATCGTTTTGATGCAAAAAAGTTTTGAACTAGATTATAACATAAAATTATGTGCATACTGCAAAATTACTGTTACAATAATGAAAAAGCTCATGACTTATAATCGTTCCCATCATATCGGCCTTAACGCAATCCATCCATCTTTTCTCCGGTCTCCCTCTACCCCTCCATCCTTCCACATTCATATTCTTTTAGTCAAATGCGTTTCATCCCTCCTCATCACAGGCCCATAAGGCAAGACAAACGATATCGTTTCAACTTTTTTAAGTGTTTAGTCTAAAAATAAAGTTACATGCTTACTCTTAAAAATATAAATGTATTTACTTATTAGTGAAGGTTTCATAAAATGACGCCTAATAGTTTTTGTGTAAGTTTATGATTGATCGAAAGTGTCAATTTAGCCTGGAAAGCTATACCAATATTTGGCAAGAACTAGCAAAAAAAAAACAGCTCATACGAGCATCCAGCTAGTTACAAGCTCATCCAGTGAAAATATTAAATGGTTGACAGATGATTTGGCTGCCCAGGGTATTCGGAATTTCAGATTTTGAGTTGGTACGAGTGCGAAAAACCTGCTACCTCCCCTGGCGATAGATAAATAAGCAGAAATATTGTCCGCGATTTACACGTTCGATAAAATAGCAAGCATCGATTGCTATGTTTATTCAAAACGTCATAATAAAATTAAGCTAATGACTGGCACATTTTTGTTAAACAATGTCACGACATTGATTTCCATTGATACGATGCGAAAGAGGCAGAAATAATTGCTGGAATAACATTATTATGTTCATGTTACACAATAATTTTATAGATATTTCATCATCTTACAAGCGATTTTAATACTAATTTGAGCCGTTTATATTTTTTCAATTCAATATAACCACGTTAGCCCAGACAGATAGCGTTGCCAGGTGTCCGACTTTAACCGGTTATGTCCGGCCAAATATATACAAGTATGGCCTGTCCGGCTTTTGGTCAACCCCGCCTAGCTAAAAACTAACGAAAGCATGCGAACGACTCATAAATAAATAAAAGTATCTAAATTTATTCTTCTTTTAAAAACCAGCGAATCGGGCTTTCAGGGCAAAATGTCCGGCTAAATATAAATTCTTGTCTGGCTTTTCTACTTTTGGGCCTGGCAACCCTATGCTCAGGCATTTTAGGCAAAAAATAAACCCGTCACCCCACGAGCGGGTAGCTAATAACTACGCTGATAGATTGTATACTGGATTAGATTATGTAGTTACCGACGGATGGTATAAACCAGGTACAATTACCGTTTTTACGGAACTGTGCCTTCGAGGCTGTTCTGAAGTTATTGGGCAAAATTATCAGTCTACCATCTGAAACGTCGGGTATTATATAATATCCATTAAGTAACTAATTAATAGGTGCCTGAAATGTTATAATGAATATTAAATAATTTCACGCTATACTTGGCAGAATATGCTGTAAAGAAACATTAACACCAGCGTGTCTTGTGTGTTCTTGAAAATAATTGATATTCTATTCTAACGCGATAAAATCCTAAATGTTGTGCATATCTATAATTGATATAAAGACTAGTCTTTGTCTCTGTATTTTGCTACTAACCAATGTTTGTGTTTATATTGTTGATGTGCTTTGTGTAAATAAATAAATAAATAAATCTGCAATAACCCTCCTTCTGGCGCAGTTAGGTAAAAAGTAGTGTTATTTCTTTGTCAAATATTCGCACCGGTAATTTTTTTTACAGAAATAAAAAGGCACACCTTATTGATGTATCAAAAACAAGTATTATTTTTAACTAACTGCCTCATTGTCCTGGACTGCTACGCTAGAGGTCCTGGGTTATCGGGTTTTTCTATGAAATTCTCAGTAGCAGCTCGGCGTTTGGAATTGGTACCCAGTTAATGATAATAGGCTCGATCCTTATTACAAGGGACCTAAACATGCGTACTATGGGTGTGCAGGTGTATAGGTACTCCTCTGCCTATTCTTTTATGGAATACAAGCGATAAGTATGTTTTTTAACTAACTAAAATTTTCAGATTTGAAGCAGCCATTTTATATGAATACGTCATAGCTGTTATCTGTCAGGGCGTGTGAATACCTACCTACTTCCTTGCAGAATGCGAGTAGGTTTAAAGTTCATATTGGAAACAAAGCAACTGTCTCTACAGTTGGTTGATTCCGTTGATTCATTGCTTCACTTTACTTTTTAGCAGTGCAAACCATCAATTTATTTTTATATTAGTTTTGCCTTGTGTCACTCAGAATTTTTTTTTTCTTTCTTTTATAAAAACAGCACTTTCAACAGCTTTAAATCGGCATATTTTACCGTTCACTATATTTGAGCTCTCTACGGAAGATGTAAATTTTAGCGGAAGAGAATATCGATTTCTCAAACGTGTTGGTAAGATATATTTTTCTTTTGCCTGTAATTTGTTACTTGACAGTTTACGCAAAGCTTAGTGCTAAGACGATACATTTCTGTGTTACATACTCAGCACATTCAGACCTTTTTTAGGCTGCGGATAGGGTTGCCGGATGTCCGACTTATAACAGTCATGTCCGGCCAAATTATATACAAGTCCGGCCTGTCCGGCTTTTAGTTAACTCCGCCCCGCCAAAAGATGCTAGACAAAGGCACGCGCGAGCGACTAGCGGTATTAAAAGAATCTTTTTTTTTTTAAAAAAGGCAATGCGTAAAATGTCCGGCTAAATGTGAATTTGTGTCCGGCTTTTCTATTTATGGGCCTAGCAACCCTAGCTGCGGAGATCTCTCGTCTTGGATCGTCTGCCACCTGGGTAGGCGACAGGGTATGTCAGACCTTTTGAAATATTGTCACAGCCTCAGGTAAACAACCACATTCACGATGACCGTAACAGGAGACAGTCAGACTTCCCAGCTTTGCAGGTTAATTTTTAATTGTCAAGTTAAGAATTTAAACTTTTTTTTGTGAAAAAGCTTACTAGCAATATGGGTTGCACATTACTAGTATTCTTATTAACCCCTCGTGCTAAGCGAAATGCTTGTGTTACGAGTAGTCGGTAGTGCAATGGGTGGGTTTCGAACCGGCAACCACATAATCGCAAGTCCGACGCCTTAGGCATTAGGCTACCACCGCTTTTTAATCTAACATTCAGTAATCTAAATATGCTTAACTAAATTATGGTCTTATTCATAAAAATATAAACCTCCTATAGCTATCGTGTGTTTTGATCTAAACAAAACATCTAATACACCTTATGGTGCAACTTTTACTATAGTTAACTGGTATGATATTAACTGATATTTAACTAAATTTATAAATAATAATAACAATATTAGAGAGAAATGAATTAAAGGTAATTGACTGCCTCATTAGTCTAGTTGTCCCAAGCGCGCCTGCTACGCTAGAGGGCCTGGATTCAATTCCCAGGTTGAGCAAATTGTGTGTGACACATCAGTGTTATTGGGTTTTTCTAATTCTCAGTACCAGCTCGAGGTCTGGATTTGTGCCTGGTTAATGGCCCCGCCCCCTATTACATGGGACCTAAAATACTGGCGAACTGAGGGTGTACATTAGTACACCTCTACCCAACCCTTCGGGGAATAAGTACAGATGTCATGGTATGAATTAAAAGATCACACATTGACATGGGGTATTGGCGCCAGAATCAATGGGTATTATAATTTTTACAATTTATTTCTCTGTTGATTATATCAACAGTTATCTGATTTGTTAGCTTTCGTTATTATTATTTGTATAACTGT
Source organism: Acronicta aceris (assembly GCA_910591435.1). NCBI lineage: Eukaryota > Metazoa > Arthropoda > Insecta > Lepidoptera > Noctuidae > Acronicta > Acronicta aceris. Next base: position 2,515,155 of record OU342786.1, on the reverse strand, counting down.
TATGCACAACAGATTATTCTGTGTCAACATGATATTTCAACTGTTTGACTCATTAAAAACATTACAAATTTTATCAAATGACATATGTATATTTTTATTCTGATTAGTTTTAAACTAAGTATATCATTAGTCAGAGTTTAATGAAACTTCAGAAGTCAGGTTAGAGGTCATTTTAGAGGTTCAGAGGATTCCCAATCACTGTTCTTAGGTTTTTCTATGAAATTCTCAATAGCAGCTCTGGGTTTGGTTAGAGACCAGTTAATGGTAATAATACCTCAATTAAAAAATCACAATTGTTTTTGCTCAATGACATGAAATAGTTCAAAACATTGTTTCTAGTATTCGCTGATCCCAGATTTTATACTCAATAAGATTTTTAAGGGAAATGTAAATACTTAACCTCAAACTACATTGCTTGAAGATTTATGAAAACTCTTTATAGAATCTTCAACACATTTTCAATATCTTTAGCATGTTTTGAAAAAGCTCTGAGATTTAAAACAGGTTTAAGTTGAAACTTTTTCAAATAAGCTTTATCAAATTTAATAAAATGTCAAGACTCCAAAAACATAGTTCTATACAATATTGTATTAACAAGCTACAAAAACAACATGTGAAAATACCAATAAACAACTCAAGGGCTCCATTCAATTCTTATTTACTCAATAATCACATTCTAACTTTAAATAACTTTGTTTACATGTTTTCTCTGGCAATGGTAAGCCAACAAACAATCTATGTATTGCTATATTGTGTATAAGTCACATTCTAATTTTAAAAGTGAGAGGATTCATAAAAAGAAATAATCCTGTTTACTTTTCTGCAAAGGAATTCATCTCATACAGACATAAACTATGCTGTAATCTTTAATCTATTCTTACAATGTTTTATGAAATCATGATTCTCTAGATAATGGTGACCCCTAAAGTTTATCATTGTATACAATATATATTATAAATAACATAACCTTTGTTATCAACTTAGCTTCAGTTTTGGTTACACACTAGGTGGCGTTAGTGTTAAATCAGATGTTCACTGTTCAACAAAAGTTCTTCAACCTAAATAGGTATGTGCTAAGTTTTTTGCGTTTTATCAGGTGTCTATTAACCTATAGAATATAAATTAGCAAGCTTTGAACAAAGGCTTTCTTGGTAGGAGAGTTAACTCACCAAAAAGGTTTTATCTTTGTAGTATCATTTACGTAAAACAAAACAATGAACAGGCATGTATAGTTTCATCTGACCATTTGGCTAATCGAATCAATTCAAAATTGGAACTACCCCCAACATTCACAAACAAAAGAAAAACCAAATTAATAAAATTGTACTCACATTGTGTAGCAGAAGCAGGCAGGCATACAGCCAAGAGACCGACGACAGCAAGGAGGATAGCCTTCATCTTTTATTTTTTTCTACAATTAAAATCACAGATACTTTGACAAATTATGTTATGACAAGCAGTTCCGTAACGTACGAGTACTCGCGAAAGTCTAGCCTTTACACACACTGGCGCAGAAGGCGACTTATCAAAACGCAACAAAATTGGAAAACAAGAACTATTCACGTTGATGCCTCTGAATATATGAAAATAATGAACTGCGCAGCGATAACAGAACCATCTCGTGTTGACAAGTACTCGGGGAATGACACGAGAGAATGAGATGCAAGATACAGTCGGCCATTGCACAACAAAAACTCATTGTAGAGGTTTCGTGTTCCGAGACGACTCATGGAATATTTTGTGACCTATTTATGCTTTTTTTGCTTTAAAGGCCTATTTATTTTAGCATGTAAAGGTAAAATATAACTCAAAACTACATCACAGAGCAGTATATGCGAAATTAATACTGTAAATTATGAACAATATAGAAAGAGAAAGAAATCTCTAGGAACACAAAACCTCAACATTCTTGGTATTGACAGCCATGACAGGGCTTAGTACGTCATTCAAGGGTTCGGATAGCAGGGGGATAGCGTAGAGGGGGACGAAGAAGCAATAATACCAGCATTACACGCTTGCTAGAATTCGCGGTACATTAAAAGCAAGGAGAAGTTATTTTGTATGTTTATTATTATTTAGCTTTTATTCGGTTATCAAGCTTTTAATTTCATTTTCATTGGCTTGAAGGCTTGTTAGGAATAATTATCAGGATTTTTGAATTATATTAAAAATAAAGGTAATTTGATTTTATTACATAACCACCCTAATTTAAGTGCAGCCAACTTCACGTGACAGATGGAACTTTTATTTTACTATCATCATTTTGTTGTTCGCTACCAATCGTATTGCGTTTGCAGTAATTTTAATTACGTGTACCCTCCGTCCGACGGAGTTTTATCAGTTTATTAGTCTTTGTTGGAAGTCGCCTTCTGCGCCAGTGTGTGTAAAGGCCCCACTTTCGACAGAACAATAATTTCGCTGCAGAAAGTATCTTCAACTATACTCGTCGTCACAATATTTTGGTGAGTGCTTTTTTAACTCCGACTTATTTGTTTGCGTGATAATTTCTTCTGTCTCGGTTAATTATATTCATTTTAACTTCGGAACACCCAATATTTTTGTTTTCAATTCAGCCTTCAACTAATTTTTGCTTTTATTTTCCTTTGTCATTAGCTGGGTAAGAAGGTATCTAAAAAAATTGTTCTGTCATTTAACACTGATTCGTCTTCAAGCCAAAACAATGCCTCCCTTTTTTTGTATTTTTAGCAACAAATAAATTAGATAAGTACTTACATAGGGCAACTCTGATCAAATTGAATTTAATAAAAAGCAGTTCACATTGTATCTACACCTCTTTGTTATTTATCCATTATCAGTAGCTCAATATTGTTATTAAAAGAAAAAAAGTAGAATAGCAGTATTTTTCAAAAAAGTAGGTAAGTAGGTACCTACATAATAATTAAGTATACACAGCTAGAATGTATTGTTTATTTTTTTTGGTGGGTAGCTAGGGTTATCAGAAATTAAAACAATTATTAATCCAATATTAACTAGTTTTTATCATTGTTATAATCAACAATCTTTAATAATGTCAATATTAGATAACAACATTGTTAAAACCTTTATTGGTTGTGATAACTCATATCCTAAAGATGTATTTTGATTTATTGCTAGTAATGATGTTATTAATCTGTGATTAGATATTTTTTAAATTACTGTGTCATGCGAAAGATAATGACTTAGTAGGTCAGGAGAAAATATTAATGCTGAATAGTTCAATGCAGTGGCAACAGTAAGATGTGTACTTAATCATTGCAATTATTATAATAAAACTGCAACCAGCAAATGACTGTACATAGGAGATGAGACATTTTATGACAATTTTTTTTACAACTTGTGTTACATTACTTATTCAAGTTTTAGTAAGGATCCCTAATTTTTCTGGAAATATTGCCTATGTTACTTGGTAAAGATGTAGCTTTCTAACAGTGAAAGGATTTTTAAAATCGGTCTTGAAGATTTTGATGCAAATACGAAGAAACCAACAAATCTTTCCTCTTTATAATATTAGTGTAGAAGTGTTGATCTAGGAAAAAATAATAATATATTTTCATGTCCGTCTGTACATTTGTATGTGCATCATGCAAAAACTACTCCACTAATTTGGATGTAGTTTCAGTTATATTGCTGGAGGTCTAATTTAAAATCTGGTACATGTTTCATCTTGACACTCTGCCTAGAAGCCGAGGTATAGTAAGTAAATCTTTTTGGGATACTTTGAAAATATGAGCATCACTAGTTGATTATAAAATGTTTGTATATAATATTAAAAAAAAGTTATCTCGGTGTTTTTTTTTAATTATGGTTCAATATATAGACACGACGCCATGGCGATAGTGATGTCATATTGCCAATAGACAGCTGCTATCTAGTGTCATTTCAGTTGTGAATGGAGATTGATATTACAATTAATCTTGTGTATTAATGGTTGTATAGGTACATGCAAATAGGCACTGTACATATTTTTCATAGCTGCACATTTTTTCCATTTGACAAACAATTTGTGGAAGAAGCACCACAAGATGTTAGTTTGTTTACAAATTTTTGACGTCATGCTACCACTAGATCGCATTTAGCGCGAAAATTTAAATGACATTAGAAAAAAAACTATTTCAAAATAAGTATGGCCGTTTTTAAATTTCAATAATGATACTTACGATTTACAGCCTTTTTAATATTTTAAAACAGATTTTTAAACTTGTCAATTCTTTATTGAGCTTTACATATTTATATTATAATTAGCTGACCTCTTAAAGTATGGATAATCTATTCTATATAATGTAAGCTCAATTTATTCTGGAAAATATATGCACAATTTAATTTAATCATTTATTTCCAGGCATCTATGGCCCATAGATATATACCTTACAAGCTAACATATATAAAACATATACAAAATAGTGTTAGTAGATAAGGCTTAAGAATATGTTTGTAACACTTCACTTTGTACTTATTGTCTTTGTGCTGTCCTGTGGCACTTGTCAGCAGAAGCGACGGAACACCATGTCCTGTGGCCAAAAGTCCTCCTTCCATGATGAGGGGCAGAAAGCAATTCGGTACTCACACCACGAACGCCTTAAAGTTGACAAATAAATAACCTTGTTATGTACAGATGTACTGTCATGTAAATGCTTTCATCTAAATTCCAATAAAAAATGCCATGGTCCTCTTGTCTCCAGAAACATGAAGCTCATCATCATAGCTGTCACCTGCCTCTTGGCCGTTGCCAACACCTTCGCAGCAGACACATGCTACCAGGATGTGTCTCTTGACTGTGGTCAGGCCTCCAACAGTCTTGGTAAGTTGCTTAACTTTATTTTAAATACTAGAAATTAGCCCTTTAACTGTCCAAGTCGATTTATCCGAGAAAAAATTTCGTGTCAATTCTGCCCTGTGAATAAATGAAGTAAGATTTATTTGGACGGACAAAATAATCTATAATTTTTACACAATTTATTTGTATAGTACACAGGGTACCGATTTTGTTATCTGCATCCGTTAAACAGATGATTCTGAACGTCACACTCAATAAGGTTTCCTATGAAACCCATAAGGCTTATGCAGATCTGCAGGCTTACTTTTGAAAACAATACAATACCAATCCAAACGTGATCCGATTCCAATGTCAATTTGGCTGTCGGGCGATTTCGTAGTCTTGAGCACAAATCCGTTAACCTTGTATCGGCATCCCTCATTGGCCAATGGCTCAAGAGTACGGAATCGCCCGACAGCCAAATTGACATTGGAATCGGATCACGTTTGGATTGGTATTGTATTGTTTTCAAGAGTAAGCCTGCTGTTCGGCACAAATGTCAGACTACAACAGTCTGACGCTGATATGTCTACTAAGTCGCTTCTAAAGTGTTTTTTTTTGTTGGATAAATCCGATTTTGGCGGTTACAAGGTTAACTCATTTTACTTTATCCCACTGAGGATATTTTTTTATCATATTTATTGTCAAGTCAACAAGATTGAGATTAGATCTTTATTGTCTCAATAAATTAATTTGGAACTGATTACCATTTCAAACATAACGTTGTATATTTCACTTGTGCTGTGAATATTTGTAGCTAAGTACAGTACGGCCAAAAAAAGGGCAATTAACTTCCGATACGCACAAGCCTCCTTAAATTACGAATGATAAGAAAGAACCTACGTATTCATAAGTACATTTGTTTATTAATCATTAAAGTTTATGTAAAAGTAAAATTTGTTTACATTTTCACTTTGCAGAAGCAAGTAAGTACTCAATATTTTATGTCACTAAAGTACTTATCTACAGCACTAAAATTCTGCCTTTCTACGTAAAATGCACTGTAGAAATATTGACGCTAGTAGGTATACATATATTTATTTATTCAAAGACTTGATTTAAAACAGAAAAAAATATTTAGTAGCTTAAAACAATACAGCATTCCCATTATTACTTATTTTTATTTTACTTGAATATTTTAAATAATTAATACAGGTTGATTTTAAAATAACCCGAATCAAAATAAGCCATAATTATGCGACAAATAAATAAAAAAAATATCTTATAACCAAATAAATAAAATAATAATCTTGAAAAAATATCGTTCTGAATTAAAAAAAAAACCTATTTAATGTGTTAAGAAAACCCTGTTCGACCCCTGAAGCTATTGTTAGATATCGATATCCGGTTCTATTTATATAGGTAACTGATTTTAATATACTTACAAGAAAAAATAAATCACCGATTTCCCGACCCATTTTAAAAATTTGCTGGATTTGGGGTAATTGTAACAATTTGGGCGCAACGACCTTGAATTTTAAACTTCAATTATATGTTTACTTTCATGAATATTTAATATTTCTTATTTTATGTGGTGATGTATTTGGGATACCTAATGCCCCTTTTGGATCAGACATTTTCTTGCAGACAATTTCAGATACGCACACCGAACAGTTCTTTCGATCGAACTGTAACTGTTTATTTTGTCTGTATGTATTTGAAATGGGTGTTATCCTTATCGCGCTGAATGGTGACGTAACGAAAACTAATTATACTTATAATACCCACGGGACTCACAGAGTGAACTAAAAGTCCAATCTGTAACTCAGTCCAGTTTTCAATCACACACAATAAGTGTTGGATACGTTGTTTACAATGCAGCAGACAACCACTCGCCTTGGAAGTGACGATTGTCTCAGAGATTAAATTACGTGGAATATACTGTAGCCACCGAAGAAAATAATCACTACATAATAAATTCTCCGCCGCGCCGAGTCTTGTTCGGGCTCTTCATAAGATTTTCATCAATAAAGAGATTATCTAAGTTTCTAATGTTTTTATTTAAAATACAAATATTTATGAACGTTATTATAGACTCTATATATAGACTCTAGGTGCTCGGTTCCAACAATATGATTGTACAGAGAGGAATCAGGCAAGAACTTCATGGACACTCTAAGTTAGAGATGGGCGACTGCGAATAATCTGACGATTCGAATCATCTATAACTACTAATTTAGAAGTTGGTTACTAACTGCGTAAATCATTCGAATGATTTATAAAGTCGAATAATTCGACTTGAATCATTCCTAGTCGCCCATCTCTACTCTAAATTGTTTTAACAATATTGCGCCAGCATGGTGTATGAACATTGAAGGTTAATGTCCAAGTTGGTCCAAATCGAGATAAATAAATTAAAAGAAGTTTCCTATCACCCGAGCACTCAATGTAATCCTAAAAAATTAATAAAATCTAATCTATGTGTAGTGGTCTGTAACTATCGTTATTTTGCCGATATTTATCTAATTGTAAATGCAGTATTCCAATCACGAGTTAAATTAAAAAATTAAAATTATCTGTGGTCTGATGTTATGTCAGATCTTTCAATACCACAAACTTTTTGCCTATAATTCCTTTAATTTTAAAAGTTCAAACGTTTAAAATTCTATTAAAAATCGATTGCTTGAATAAACTAATTTAAAAAAATTTCAAGTCAGTAAATTAATAAAAATAAATTAAAATGTTTATGATTCCTCAATACATAAACTAGAAAGTCTAATAAATGTTTTATACTGTACTATGCTTTCTGTGATAAATTTTTTTAAATTCTTGTATTTTTATAATGAATTCGAAAAATATTTTCCAATGCATGCAGAATTACTTTCTTTCTAGTTATTTTTTTATTGTATTTAGCATTAACGCATGTTTATCATTTTCAAAGATATAAATATTTATCGGTATCGTAACTATGATACCGAATAAAATAGATTGCTATATAACTATATTGCATAAAGTTACTTTCAGAATTTTTATCTTTGAAAATGTCTACTTTCTTCCTTAATCCATAGCCCGCACTTTATCACTAGGGTTGCCAAATATACGATACATTATCCTACTATATTTTGGGCCAAAGATACTAATACTGTTGGAAAAGTAAATAGTAGCCAAATTTACTTAGTTAGCTCGCAAGTAATGAGGTAACTCAGCGACTCTTGGGTCTTGTGTGTTTCTTTTTAAACTTGCGCCCTTATAGTAAATCTCCAGTATTCCTCTTGATTTTTTTTTTGGCAACTCTAGTTACCACTACTTCTTACAGCACAATGCTTAGGGCATATTTCACCATGTCTTGTCGCTACGCAGCGACTAAATAAAAAAAATCATCTCAAATAATTTATCGGGAATTTACCTGACGTGGTGAAACAGACCCTTATTCTAATAAATCTGGCAACAGCGCTTCCGAGATGTAACGCGGTGTACGGCGAGTATGGTCGCCATGGCAACGTCGCGACAGAGCTCCAGGCTTACGCCAATTTGCACCTAGAACGCTCGTATGAGTACCTGCTGTCAGCGGCTTACTTCAACAATTTCCAGACAAACAGGGCTGGGTTTAGCAAACTCTTCAAGAAGCTCTCCGACGAAGCTTGGGAGAAGACAATTGATATTATCAAGCATGTTACCATGAGAGGTGAGTGACTTTTTAAATGATTTCACACCGTTTTAAACTGCCGCTTATTTATGGCCAGTCCCTAATATCAAATCAGGCACTTACTAAACTTTTAATTGTATTCAGTAACTTGACAGTTGAAGGGTTACCAGTTTTTGACAAAAAAAAGATAGTGAGGTGGTAAAAGAATGAACAAAATTGAATGAACTTATGTAATGTACTTATATGCAAACTTATAAAATTTTATAACTTTTCTTAAAAACACGTTATACACTATTAAACATTGTAGAATTTTGTCAGAGGAAATAAAATTACAAAAGAAAAAAAACCTAACATTACATAATTTCTAATCTTAATTTATATCTATTAAAAGATAAAAAGGAAATTACTTTTATAAATAATTATTAATTATTCTTATGTTCCACACCTTACATACCATTTTTTTAAGTTTTATATAAAAACGTTTTAAATTAAAATTAAACCATTTTTATCATTCGTTCTTTACGCAAAATCTTTCACCACTATTAGTTGTAGGTATCATTATTTTTCCTGAATACAATTAAAAGTCGATGAATTAGAGATAAGATTTTGACATAATCTCCCAATGACATTATATAGTTAAATAGAGGTAGACACGTTATCATCCTTCAAATGCGAATATTGTTTCGTGGGCAACGTGTAATTTGTAGTGTCACATAAGCGGTTGACCGACCTAAGGCGCAGAAGTGTGTTTGACAGCGCTATTGACAGCAATAAATTTTAATTTTATTTATATGTGCCGTCTTGTGCTGCGATACTACATAAATTATTATACTAAAGTAAGAAAAGAGCATGGAGTATCTTATACCAAGTAAGTTAATAAATTATTAGCTTCCGTACAATTTATTTCATTTTTTTCGTTGCAAATAAAATTTTAAATGAAAGAAAGAGTCGGCGCATGCCTTATTAGTATAAGAGAAAGGGACCCAATACTTTTCATGTCACAGGTCACTATATACGGACATACTGGACATATCAAATATGTCATTTAAGACAACTGCTTAGTGCTATTTCTTTTCATCTTAGGCTGCCTGTATCTATGCGCGCGCTCATTAGGAAAGCCTAAAATGTTTAGGATTATAGGTATGTACATGTAGCGCGACTCAATTTTAAATGACATTTACTATGAACATGGCGTATCTATAGTATAGTATCTATAGTATTATATCATTGTAATCTCCAGACAAAGAATGTAGAAGCAAATCTATCGACAGATTTGTTATTGGTACTGGTCGTTAGTCTAATGGTCTTAAGCCTGAGTGGACTGCAATAGACTCGCCCCACTATCACATGGGACCTAAACATACCGGAGAACTGTGGGTTCCCATTAGTACGCGACTACCTAAGCCTTTATTTCGGTATGTTATAGTTTGGTAATTTCTGTCACCAATTAACCTTTAAACATTTGACACAAAGTTATTTTTCTATTGTTTACTTATTAATCATGTCATCATGTCCTTAAATTGTTTCTGTAATGTTGGTAACACAAATTTTGTTGGCACTCCTTTCGCTCTGGAAGCTGGCTGTGTTGCCAGTTGCCAATTTTTTATCCTAATTTTACAAAAGGTAGGTACTTTAGTTACAAGTTTAAACACGATCCTCAGGTGACGAAATGAACTTCGACCAGCGCAGTACAATGAAATCTGAACGCAAGAACTACACGGTGGAGCTGCATGAGTTGGAAGCTCTCGCCAAGGCCCTGGACACCCAGAAGGAGATCGCTGAACGCGCTTTCTACATCCACAGGGAGGCTACTAGGAACAGCCAACACCTTCACGATCCTGAGGTGCTACACTTTACAAAATCATCTACTTATACTTATAAAATTGTTTGTCCTGACTGACTGAATGACTGACTGATCTATCAACGCACAGCCAAAACTGCAAAGTCTAGAAAGCTGAAAGGAGCTGGTAAAAAAGTAAACCCTCATGTCATAGAAAATCAGCAAAACAAAGACCCCCCGCCCTCCTATAGTGCTTACGTAATATTTGAACGGCCCCATAGCTGGTATCATAAATCAGTATCAGTATATATTTATTTCAATGAGACCAATATAATAGGTACTTTTGATAAATCTAAAACTATTTGCACTGTTCTTATAGAAAAATATCGCCATGAAAGCCCCATATTACTAGCCTAGTCTTTTCTTAATTAACTGTGTTGGGGCCGTTATCCACTAACAGAAGCAGCTGATTATCAGCGTTTTACACGAAGCGAATGCCATCAGGCTTCCGCAACACAGTTTCTGGGCAATATAGATATCCTGGTTGTCTGGCTTTTTGGGCTTCCGACTACCACTGATCTTTAGACTGTCATTGCAAAGCGCAGCTTAACCTTGCAGTTCGATTGATCAGCGTTAGAGCCCCTTCACTACAATCCGGCCCTGATTACTCATTAATATAAATCCTTATTATCATTTAATCCAGGTCGCCCAATACTTGGAAGAAGAATTCATTGAAGATCACTCCAAGAAGATCAGGGACCTTGCAGGTCATACTACTGACCTCAAGAAATTCATCACCGCCAACCACGGCCAAGACTTGTCTCTGGCGTTGTACCTCTTCGACGAATACCTTCAGAAAACCGCTTAAATCACGAGCAGTTCAATAAAATTATAGTTATAATAGATTTTGGTCGCTGTTTCACTACTCATTGCTATAAAAAATACCTTAGGCGCACCACCCTAGAAAAAAATTAAATATGTTTTTTAAGTTATAACCTTTTTAGTATTTTTTCAACAAGTTTTTTTTTTCGAATTCAGTATACGATTGGTCCTATTTCGAAAAAGGATGTAAATTTTATGATCATATTTTTTTTATAAATATGTTACGTACTAGTTCTATCGCTTCATAAATTGGACTTATCTCTCTTTGAATGAATACGACGCCATTTTAACTAAAAACGCGCCAAAAGTGAAACAATGTCATTACTCCACTACAAAATAAAGAAAATTATTTACTTTATGTACAAAATTAGGCTGTTATGATGTGATTATAATTTCATATAAGTTAACCCCTTCTATATTGTAAGCGATATATTAAAACATAAGAATAAATATAACGAAACTATGTAGACGTATTCAGTTATTTTCCAATAAAACATTTTGATTTAAAAATCATCAAATTTCATTTCAATGTTGTTAATACGAGTATTTGGCTTATTTTTAGGTAACCTTTTAAGGCTGATCGTTCACCTGAGCCCGCCAAATTCAAATTTCGAGTGGTTTTTCGCAGTTTGTTGGTTTGTTTTTTTTTCACCTTTTGAACGCCAGAGTATAAACGTATCGCCGTACCCCTGACGCCAGGCCACGTTTTCTGTCAAATGACCTTCATAAAAAATAGGGATTCCAAAACTTATATCGATATACAAATAAGTTTTTATTTTCGTCTTTAATTTTCTTATAAATCTAATAAAACGACACTGAAATTTTATTTAACCTGCCACTATTATTCCAATATAGTAATCTTTACACAGTATTTAACAGAGACTATCAATGAAAAAGCAGAAATTAGAAAACTAAAAAAAAAAATTATTACAATATGGTTACAACACTATTCAACATGACTTGTCTTGGTATTGTGACAATGGCGTTGGTTGCCAGTCAATTTTATGACATTCTCGCATCTAAATTAGGGATGTAGCAGTGTACATGTTGGTTATCGATTCTATTAAGTATTCTTATCTAATATAATACCTATCCATATCTAAAATACGCAAGGATTTTAATGTAGTAATAAAAAAAAATTAAAACAGTATTTTTATTATTGTTTTAGGGATGCGCAAGAGATGAGTTTAACAAGTGTCGATATTAGATATTTGCATACTTATTTTATTTTTGATTGTGAAGCTAGAGGCATGGTTGTTTATGGAGTTGTTTTAATAATACGTTTAATTTTTCCTGATACCAACTTATACACAAATAATATACTCTGGACTAAAATTTCATATTCATCCTTATAAGTTTTTATTGATTTTACAATCATACGTCACAACACTAGCTGTCACATTGGCGGACTACGGCGTGTGAGGCACTCCTTTTATACGCGTTTAACATCTACTTTTAAAACAACAAATTTCTCGATATTGGAGGTTTATTTATATTAGTTTCATGAAATACAATATAGACGGAAGCTTAAACTTTTAAATGATATAAATGATAACACACTAAAGTAATGATTAAATTGTTTATTTCATAATAATGGTGCGACGTATATTTTGTCATATATTTGTGCCGTGGCGTTCAGGGTAAGATTTCGTTTGTCACATTTAGGTGACAATGGCGTTCAAAAGGTTAAAAATTATTGTAGCTAAATGTAGTGTAAAATCAATGTTGACCAATTACACAGATTGCGCTAAGTTTTTGGCTTGATAAGGATTTATAGGATAAAGATTTTAGTTCTCAGTTGTGAATGTTGTATAGTTAATGTCGCAATTACAACCACAATTACAACTGTCATGAATCTAGAACTTGTTATAGACCTACAAACTGCGAAAAATCACTTGAAATTTGAATTTCGCGGGCTCAGCTGAACGATCCGCCTTAAGCGCTTGGCGGGTGGGGAAATGCCCCTACGCACGCCGCCCCGCTTCGGAGATGCGGGACGGTTGTGTCGGACTCTCCGGCCAGGTGGCCAGCATACCGACTAAAACCACCACCACTGCCACTTTCCCCATAGTAGTGCGATCACGGGAACAGCTCTCGCATGCTCCGTGATCCCACCGCGGAGTCCAATGTTGGACCCTCCCCTAGGGCCAAGTGCAATAGGCGGCTGACGACCCCGAGTCCGCCGTCCAAAACCCTCCAGATATGTCCACACCTCGGCCGCAGAGGGAAGGAAGAGCCGCGTATCGTAATACCGACACTAATCTCCACTTGCGGCCCCACCGTGTCCGCAGTCCTACGACTGCGACCCCGCCGAGGCCGCGGAAGGCAGGGAGAGCGGCGCACCGTAATACCGGCACTCCTCTCCCGCGGCGGCCTCCCAACCTTCAGCCGCAGTGTCACCCACACAACACCGCGGCCCGCCTTAGTTGCGGTGCCTCCCATACGACACCGCAACCTACAGTGGCCGCTCCAATGCAGGCTTCCTGGGCAAAGCCCGCAGGAGCAGCTCCTCCCTGGGGTTCTACTTAGCTTCGCCGTGGGCCACGATCCACGGTTACTAAGCCCCCTGCCGCGACAAGGCGAAAAGAACCCCTTGCGGGGGAATTGCCGTGCCCCTAGCGCGCGGCTTCAAATCAATAAAAAAATATATTATTTTAGTGATTTTTTTTTACGTAATTGTTGTAAATAATTATATCTATTTAATAGTGGTTTTAGTTTTACTGTACCACGCAGTTAATGGACGAAAATAGAACAAAAAAATCATGCATGTTCTCTGTCGTAGAAATACGACGGGAGAGGTATAATAATCTCTATTTATTAGATACATAATATATAATTCGGCTCTGGCAGGTCGCAGACTCTCAGTTCTAACCTAACCTAATATTTGGTGGTCATCCCTTTATAATTGGTGTCCCCAACTCCCCAGGGCTTATTGTAGGGCTAGGGCACCACGTCACGATTAGGGTTGGCTCATAATTTGACAAGACAAAAAAAGACAAACGCAAGTTATTTTCAATTATATAGTGAGTGGCGGTCGGCGATGGATTGCAGTGTCCTTGGCAGTCGTGTCATGTTGTACTGGCAACTCTAGTTATTCTCGGAAAATTGTTAAAAAGAATAGGTGTTCAGAATTCGGGACAGTAAAGTCTAATTATTGGATACGGGACGAGACGCACAATTCCGGGACATTCCCGGACTTCCCGGCCAACTGGCAACCGGCAAGCCTTGTCACGGTACTGGCGGTAAGACGGTCGTAAACCGAGTTACTTTGAACCAAATTTTCGACGTTTTTGTAATTTCTCTGTATTTTACAGGTGTAAGTAAAGTAGGTATGTCATTAATAGTTATAACTTTAGAAATGACTTAAAAGTTACTTTAAAATATAAAATATTGTGGATCATTGTTCATCACAAACACCCAGACCCGGAACAACTACCTGTAGATCATACAAACATTTTCTCCGTGTGGGGATTGAACCCACGTGGTGCAGAAGCCGATCGCTCAGCCACTACGCCAAACGTGTCGTCGTTTTGATTACGTTCCTAAATTCCTAGTCCTACCTATATTCTATATATAAATTTTATTGTTATACTTACTAATAAGAACATCTAAATATTTTTTTAAATTTAATTTATTGCATAAAGACTGAATGATTGATATAAACCATAATGAAGACTGATTCGAAAATAATTACACGTATTTTAATAGTTTTAAAAATGTCCTAATTAAACTTGTGTTCAATACTCTAGGACGGGACAGGTACGATCTGGGAATCACTCCTTGGAAGAAAAATCAGAAATCAGAATATCTACTGTTTTTTTATTCCCAGTCAATTGTAGAATGAAGTCATTTCACAATTTTTTCTCTGCACGTCATTTTTCAAAACAGTTCTACATATTTTCAAATTAATGTTGTTTACTCCTTTTATAAAATTCTGAACTAACCAGCTGGATGAGACGTCACCTCTTTGCGGCGACCTCTACAATACCGTGATCACGGTATTGACCAGACTAATACCGGTATTGATAAACTCCAGTATTTCGAAGCCTTAATTATGTTACCAAAGTTGTGTGGACGGCAACCCATCACATAAAAACTTCCAAATTCTGGACTCTCCTATTGCATAATTGTACATGAGTTTTTCAGGGCTTATCATTTAGGTATTTGTTTTCGACCCTAAGGCGAACCCTACGTGCGGGTTAGCAGACTTCACACTTCGCTGTTGAGAAAAACATTCTTTGTTGAAAAAAAAGATGTTTTCTTTCACAGTTTATATAACCTACTAGGATATCGCTGCTTGAATAATGTATGAATTGATGTAGGTAAAGGAGACCCTAATCAGTAGGGGACACACTTAGGTAAGTTATCGTACCTACCTACTTTTTTCAACATAAAATACAATTAAGTATGCTCATTAGGTAAAATATTCAGTTTATTGCTGAGCTCTCTTTGCACGAGCATTCCGTATAATGAGAGGTCAGCTTATATGGAATTTACAATTAAAATGTATCCTTGTAATTACATATTATTAACATATATTGAGTTTACCAATTTATTATCTACATTAGTAGGGTCGTGGCGCCGGTTACCGGCCATGTCTGGATTTCGGCCTTTGGCACTTGCAAGCAGGTGACAGAGTGAAGGACAATGGCCATGGAACCGGTCTCCATCGTCGAATATCATCCATGACGAATGTTTCAATTTTTTTTATTCTTGATAGGCTTACGCTTGACCGCCAGTTCGCCTGATGTGAAGCGACACTGCGATCTACGATGGAGCGCTTGCCTAGAAGAAACTGATTCTCATTCACTCGTGATTTAACGACACCCAGATTATATCTATCGGGGAAGACCCACTCGGGAAGCGCATTCGAATATCAATACGGAACCACAAAAACACTTACAATAAGTTTAAACTGATTAGATTCCTATCTATGGGTTTAAAAAAAAATTACAAATTCAATTTCAATAAACGAATTGATCTTATTGAGTATTTTGACACGTTTGGCATAGCGGCTGAGAAAATGTGTTAGTAAAAGCAACCACGATACAAAAGAAAATCCTAGTGTGGAGCAGTTTTTCTTAAAAAACAAAAATAAATAAATTCTTACTACCTACATAGCTCCCCACAACAAGAAGTACTTCTAAGCGGAATTTTCGTACAAAAATAAAATATGTGTTTCTATATGTTTTATTCACAAAAGTAGGTAGGTACCAAGATAGGTAATGATTGATGGCAAGAAACTCAGGTTTTTACAAAAATATTTAAAAGAGAAGTGTATTAAATGTCTTTGGGTTTTTTATAGAAAAACATTATTTTTATCTTTAGTGAAATGAAATGATATTTATTCTGCAAGTAGATCTTTAGAGATACTTTTACAAGTCAATGGTTTGTTTTTTTTTTATAGCTAGATGGCTTTGGCATTTTTTACTGACGACCTCTGAGAAGAAATACCAAAACAAACTCAAAGAATCATGGTCTCTTTCAAAGTCCAAATTTATGTGACTATATCTAAAATCACTTTTATTTATGTGGCTGGCACGATGTAGGTTAATGTCTGAAATTTATTTTTGAGGAAAGAACCATAGTAGCTTTGAGTTGACCAGTCTCAACTGACGGCACGCATGCATCAGTCATCGTGTAGCTCAACCATAATTTAGGGAGCTCAGTGACCTGTCGCGTGACCATACCAGATCAGCAGGACATTCGTGTAGGTTAAACGAAGTTTCCAAAGCCACCAGACTATAACAACATAAGAAGTAAGCAGATCCAAAGCAATGTTCAATGTTGTTTCATGAAAAACGCAATCGAAAGCCTTAGACAAGTCGCAAAAAATACCTAGAGCATCATGCGACTCCTCCCAGTCATCAGAGATATCTTCCAGAAGCTAGACACCGGCATCGGTTGTCGAGCGACCCATAGTTTTTTTTTGGAACGAAGTTCCTTATCGCGTTTTGTGAAAAGGGGCTAGACGGAAAAAATTCTTACGAAAAGTTGTCACGACACTTTTTCTGTCACTTTCACTTTTTCTGTATGTTTCTCTGTCTGTCTCTCTCTCTCTCTCTCTCTAATAAGATAGTAGTTCCTTTCGATTAATTTGCCATATGCTAGCATACGTTTATATTATGATTATGATTATATGTATAAATACTCGCTCCGTGCTGATTTTGAACTTGCATCCTATGGCACTGCGCTAATCGAGCCTTCAACTATTTATAAATTTAAACTTCGTTACATCCGGGTGTCCCTTGACACCTCTCAAGTATTTTTATTATGTTTTTGTTTTAAAGTTGCCCCACACTAGGATTTTCTCCTGAATCGTGGGTGCGTTTACAAACACAAATTCTCATATACACAAACGCCCAGACCCGGAACAACTACCTGTAGATCATACAAATATTTGCTCCGTGTAGGGTGATCGCTCAGCCGCTACGCCAAACGTGTCGTCAATAGTATAGTGAATCCAAACTGTTTTTTTGTGATAATTTATTTTGATTGAAATGGCTAGTGCTTCTCAAACCCGCGACAATTCTCTATAGTGCGTTCTCTGTCTAGCATAAAATGCTTATAACTTCCTTATTTTTTAATTTTGTTTGTGTTGATGGGCTCTATTTTTTTCTGCAACGGCGTTTAGTCAACGATCAAATACTTGGACGTCACGGCCGATGGTACTTCGGGCATTATTTTCGATGTTTGTGCTCCAAATTAATGGACTTACGTTTACTGATGAAGGCGGCGGCGCGGGCGGAACGAGAGAGAGAAACATGCACCTCTCTCCCGATCCATAAAAGACACACCGGATGCCGGAGAGTGCTGACAAACGAGCGTGTTTGTCCTATGTCGCCTATCATTTGCTGGATCAGATGCTGTCATGGTCGTGGCGAATATCATGGACATTAGCACCAAAACTACATTTTATACGCTATAAATTAACATCAATAACACACGACTAACATAATGGGATCTTTATTTTCTAGTGCCTTAAAGTTGTCAACTCCTAATGGATGATAACAGGCGCAATAACCCTGTACGTTTGCAGTCAGTTAATATAATAAATATTCATGAATTAAGGAAAAAAATATATAAACTGCGGTTAAAATTTCTATAACCCCGCCATCTCTAAAGGTAAGTACTTACTAGTTTTAGATATTTGGCTGCAATAACTCGCTCTGTCACAGCACATTTACTTTTTTAGGTTTTTCGTTAAGTTGTACAATAATTTAACTAGCTTGCAAGTGTTGTCACACGCGTCCCAAAAAGATCCGACTTTTCTGGTGTTACGGGAACGAGTTTTTATTGTCATTAAATGTCTATTATACAATCAATACAGGAGTCAGCAAAAAGCGTCGAATAAAAAATTAAAAGCCGGACGCTGGATTGCCAATACAAACGTAACTAATACAAAAATAAATCGTAAATCAAGCACAATTTAATCATGCACGTTTGCCCTGCAAGGCTCCCCAGAATTTGCGTTTTCTGTGTGCACCAATGCAATATACCTACTCGCCTCTAGCAGTAGGTATATGTAGATACCTGTTTCTTTTTCGATGTACCTCTACTTTTGAAGAAATATGCGAAAAAGGGGGCCGAGCCAGCCAAAGGTTTTCAGCACTGCCCCCGTGTAACTCGAAAAATATATAGCGTATTAAAAAGTTTCTTAAACTCAAGGAATGTATTCTATCAACACGTTTTAGGTGCCGCAACAGATATTGTGAATTCGTAATAACAAAATATCCACTTATAGGAAGGTATTATTTAATAAGACCTCAGTTTAAAGATGTGGATAGGGAGCCGAGCTGGAAAAAAAAAAGTTTAAGAAAATATCTAAAAAAGACAAAATAACCTTAGCCAAAAACTATTAATATATAATTTATGTTTAGCTAGTAACATAATACCTATGTAACGCATTGGTTTCTCATACAACTTGCTAAATTTGAAAAATAAACAAATGTTAGTTCATTCTGTTCGGCCGGGCGGCGCGCGGCGGCCGGGCGGCCCTCTATAGACGCCTATATCTTTTTTAGTAATATTATGACTAGAGATGGGTTTATGCCAGGGCATTTATTTTTTCGCCCAAAATGCCTGGGCAGAAACCCATCTATAATTATGACATTATTTGTTTATAAAATTCGTCTTCCTGAATTATGTATAGGAGTAGGTACATTTTAAGGAATTTTATGACCTGGTAACTTAGACCTTTAGGTCATGTATTTTTTGTAGTTTATAACAAATCACTTTATCCCAAGTAAAACAGTGGAAACTTCACGAAGGCTTCGATGGAGTTTAGGAGTGAACACAAAATTCACGATTTTAAATTTTATATCATTTGTATCCACTATAATTACACATTAAACTTCGGGGTAACACAAGTTTTGTAAAATAATATAAAACTGACAAATTGCGCTTTACATTTTGGGAGCCTAAACTCCATAGGAGTATATTCGTTCCAAATAAATTGATCGATTCTGCTGTATTAGTACTTAGTTAAAAAATAAATTCGGAGGGGCCTTGCGGGGAAAACGTACATGAAACTGTGTTAGTTAATATTCGGATTCGGATATCGTTAATCCAGGTTCCTACGCCACCCACCGTCACATTTGTAATAACAGCGTTAAAATTTAAGAATGCCATAATAGCAAACAGAATTCTTCTATAACATAACAAAGCATAACATAATCAACCCATTATACTGTCCCGCTGTTGCTGGGCACGGGTCTCTTTTCAGAATGAGAGGGATTAGGCTGTCCACCACGCTGGCCTAGTGCGGGTTGGCAGATTTCACACGCCATCGAGAAAATATCTCAGGCATGTAGGTTTCCTCACGATGCTTTCCTTCACCATTATTTAAGCGCGTGATAATTAACTATTTAATACGGACATGACTTAGAAAAGTCAGAGGTGCGTACCTTGGATTCGAACTCGATACCTTTGGCAGTCCAACGGTCACACCACTAGGCTATCAATGCTTCCACTGAATTCTTCTATGTTTCTTTTTATTGTTTCAGATCCCTACGGATTTTTGGACGTAAAAACATACCTCCAATAAACAACAATGTTAAAAAATAAGCTGTACCAATACGGCGATGAAAATGGTCGAGTACCCGCTCACATGCACTGTGGCAAGGAAATTTACGACAATATGGTACAAAATAAGGATATGGTAGCGTTGGTAAGTAATTTTACTATTGATTAAATGCACCACGATAACCTCGATTTGTAGAAAGAATAATTCAACCCAGCAGTGTGACTAGAACCAGAAACTTTCCTAATTCTTTTTCTTTCCAAGTAAAATACTGCAACACCACAGACTACTTAGAGATACTAGTATTGTACCACTTTGAAGCTATATTTTGACTGACCTCTTTAAATACTCTATAGGTACCTACATAGCTTGTACCGCGCGACAATGTCAGAATGACATTTCTAGAATTGGGGTATTGTTCGAAAACAACCACGTATGTTTGAACATAAATCGATCATCGTTTTTAATCATATTTTAAATGAAATTGGTTTTATCTTGACTTATAACATGAAATAATATGAGAAGAATATTAGAACATATTAATAAATACATACTATTGTAGTTTTAGGCGTTAGGAATCATACTGACTAAAACAAATTATTCGATCCACGATATTTTCATGATCGATTTACCACAGTCAGACGATAGATGGCGCAATGAACATCCCTTTTTGTCAATAAACTATGACATTGTTTTGCGTACATTTTCATCGTAAAAATATGAAACTTCATGCGGGTGATCTCGATGACATTTGTCGCGCGTATCAAGCTAACCATTTATCATGTAACAGCCGGGTTTTAAGCGGAAAAATGTAAATAAAGTGCACTTTGTCGGTTTATATTATTATTATTTTCCAAAACCTGTGTTTCTCCGAATTTTTATGTGCAATCATAGTGGATAGTTAACCATTACGTGTTAAAATATATAGTCAATAGTAATCAATGACATTATATAGTTAATAGTAATCTATATACTTATAATAAATCTGTAGAGAGGTCATTTCTGTACATTAAATATATTTCCAAAATAACTATCAGCGGGTGATTAGTGATCGATACTGACGCCAAAAATGCAATCAGTAAAATTTTTGTCTGTCTGTCTGTCTGTATGTTCGTTATAGAAACAAAAACCACTCGACGGATTTCAACGAAACTTGGTACAATTGTTCTTCATACTCCTGGGCAGGTTATAGTATACTTTTCATCACGCTACGATCAATAGGAGCAGAGCAGTGAAGGGAAATCTTGGGAAAACAGGAGAACTTACTCCATTTTTTAAGCTTCCGTCGCGTGTGCAGCCTTAATGGTTAAAGCTACACAGAAATCATGTATGAAGGAAATGTTCTCCTTAAAATTATATAAAAAATATTCCACGACAGCAAATGTCTATCTTTTATGGTTGAATCACAATAACACGTGTAACTCCCGATAGCTTAGCAGTTCGGAGCTTTCTGATTATATTTGTCTACTCTTACGTTAGGTGACTGACTGACTGACTGACATAGTGATCTATCAACGCACAGCCCAAACCACTGGAGGGATCGGGCTGAAATTTGGCATGCATATAGCTACTATGATGTAGGCATCCCCTAAGAAAGGATTTTGATAAATTTCGACCTACAATGTAGGGGTGAAATAGAGGATGAAAGTTCATATGGAACAAAGTAACTATTCCACGCGGACGAAGTCGCTGGCAAAAGCTAGTAATTATATAAAATTGAAAATCGTGACTTTTCAAACACAAAATGTTTTTTACGTGGGAGAGTCAAGCTTCGGCACGAATGGGCCGGCTCCGGGCTCGACTGGAGTGATACCACGGCCTCACAGAAAACCGGCGTTAAGGCGGATCGTTTCGCTATGCCTGCGAAATTCAAATTTCGAGTGGTTTTTCGCAGTTTGGAGGTCTATAATAATCTGCATTCATGGTAATGGTAATTGCGACATTAACTATACAAAATTCACAATTTTTATCTAAAACCATTGCTTAAAAATCATTATTGGAGCTAAAAGTAGTGTAAAATGTCAATTTTGACCAATTACACAGATTGCGCCAAGTTTTTGGCTTGATAAGGATTTATTAGTAAAGGTTTTAGTTCTCAGTTGTGAATGTTGTATATTTGATGTCGCAATTACAACTACCATGAATGGTAGAAAGCGAAAAACCACTCGAAATTTGAATTTCGCGGGCACAGCGAAACGATCCGCCTTAAACAACACTTGTGACTACTATGGTGTTGCGGGTGTAGATACATGGGCAAATCCGGGGAACCCCGAACGAATGGGAACCCTAATAAGTTGCATTAGCTGTACCAGTACATTTTTTTTGTTCAGATCAACGCAGGAACATGTGAAAGCATGACGTATGGGGAGGTTGCTCAGATGACAGCCAACATCGCCCTCTCACTCACTCGTATGGGCGTTAGAAAGGGAGATGTAGTGTGCATTAGTAGTGATAACAGATGGGAATATTTGCCTACTGTTGTCGGAATCCTGTGCGCAGGAGCAACTTTCGCGCCGGCAAATGCGGCTTGTGAGGTTTGTAAGTACTTATAACACATGTTTTTATTTTTTTCTCCGTCAGGAGTTACACACCCTAATCCCGATACTAACTAGTGCCACATGAAAAATATTTGTATGAAAAAAAAAAACTTCAACTTTTTTACGATTATATTACGGTTACAAAAAAAATAATTTCATTTCATTTCAAATTTCGTTTCATTATATCATAATGTCCACAAATGAATGTCTAAAATACTTTTTTTATTTCTTCATTTTGGAAAAAAAAATACGGCGGAAACTAAGAAAATTGCTTAAGGCGGATCGTTTCGCTGTGCCCGCGAAATTCAAATTTCGAGTGGTTTTTCGCAGTTTGTAGGTCTATAATAAGTTCTGCATTCATGGTAATGGCAATTGCGACATTAACAGCATTAACTACCTATACAAAATTGACAATTTTTATCTAAAACCATTGCTTAAAAATCATTATTGGAGCTAAAAGTAGTGTAAAATGTCAATTTTGACCAATTACACAGATTGCGCCTAGTTTTTGGCTTGATAAGGATTTTTTAGTAAAGGTTTTAGTTCGCAGTTGTGAATGTTGTATAGTTGATGTCGCAATTACAACTACCATGAATCTAGAACTTGTTATAGACCTACAAACTGAGAAAAACCACAAATTTGAATTTCGCGGGCACAGCGAAACGATCCGCCCTAAATGAAATATGTAAGGATATCAATAATTATGACAGATGCCAAACTGATATGCGACAATTTTTTTAAGAGTCAAAAAAGTCATGTCACCTTTTAACCCGTTTAACCGTACAAATGACGTCATTTGGCACTTAGTTCTGTTTAGAATAGAAAGAACTTCAAAGTCGAAAATAAATATGAAAATGATTGAATATCGGGAATATAAAAAATAGGATACCTATTATCCTATTTTTGATCTAGTTTAAAATAAAAAAATTTAATGTTGTCAATTCTGTGTGTTAATTCAAGTAATTATGAAACAGCTATTTTGTAAAACAGCTAGCGGTTATGTAAAACAGAGAATTAAGCAATCCAATTGCGAAAGGAAAGGAAAAGATATGCAGGTACCTACATTATGGCATGTTACGTTATGTTATGTTTCTCTAATTGGCTACTTTCTATTACAGTTCCTGTAATCCATCGCCTCAAGACCGTTCTTCCAAAGATCTTGTTTTGTTCTCTCTCCACCTACGAGGCCTACAGGAAAACCTTTAAACAAGTCGAGAGCATCGAGACGTATATCATTTATGGAGACGAAGCTAGAGACGAGACCCTCCTGTTCAAGGAGTTCCTCACGGCCACCACGAAGTTGGAGGATTTCCAGCCAGTGCCCGTCACTGGAGATGATATCGCATATATTGTATTCACCACGGGGACAACAGGAATCCCGAAAGGAGTCCCCACTACACATTTAAGCTTCTTGCTTAACAGCCAAGCAAGAATAGATTCTCGTATGTTAGTATATCAAATGAAATGTCTAACGATATGCTGGTCCATATCAGAATTTTATCAGTCATCAAAAATGAAATGATATTTATTTCTATAAATAGATCTTTTAAAATATGGGTACATTCCCTTCTGTGCCGCTTGCAACCGACGCATCTCAGCAACATGTACATGGTACAGGTCATCCGGTCTGTCTCGTTGAAGGTTGTCCCACGCTGCGTGTGCCAAGACGTGGTCTCCACTCAAGAACTTTTTGCCCCACCAGCCATCACTTCTACGAGATCTGTGCCTCGCTCACTGCTTGCTGAACTTTTCACGTAAAATATAAAATCTTACATTTTAGGTACAAAGGCTTACGTTTATACAATACTAGGGATTGTAACTTCAACTATGGGCTGTCTTACGCACTTGCGTGTTTGAGAGCTGGAGCAACATCAGTTTTCCACACCAGCGGGGAGGACAAGGATATGCTAGCAGCTGTTCAGAAATATAAGGTATTTTTTTCATGAGGGACTAGTCTAAGAGTATCATAATAGTGAATATGCATGTTTTTTTATATTTCAAATCATTTGTTTACATTAAGGACCATAAAAATATTCCTTTAACAAACATATTAATATTTAATCATGAAAATAATTACCTATTCAAAACTGCAGATTCCGGAGATTTAAATGCCGCCGCCTTGGGTTCATATATTATATGTGACGTCAATTTCCGTATTCAGTTCCGTTTCACTGTTTTATAGTTTTTAAAATTTATTATCGTTTTATTTAATCAATTAACAATATTTTTAAGTTTTCTAACTAATTCGAGATATGTACCTCGTAATTACAAACAATGTTTACGGCGACCCTCTTTAACTATTTATTGTCATTAGGCCTGTGTAACTCTTTACAGAACCGACTCACTGATCCGAATCACTGAAGTGATCCAAAAGATTGGTTCACTCGAAACGTTTCAAACGTATCATTTTGATCTGAAACATTACTTTGCTGAGCGCTCATTTCGCGCGACGCGTCGCTCGCGAGGCGACTGAGCCGCGAGCGAGAGAGACAGAATTGAGACACTGAGTAACTTAACTATTGACTCGCGTCTCGCGACTGGCGTGTAAGCGGGCGAAATAATTACAATCCATACAAATCAGAAAGATATAACAAATGAGAAGTGCATCACTCAATACGTACGGATTTTCGCTGTCGGTATTCATGCACGTAAAAATGACCACTAACGCGCTTACGTATCAAATACTATACGGTCGTTTTTTGCATGTAATGTTTGCATTAACAAGTTCTCATTTACATTGATGCGGCACTTGTCATAATAATTTGTTTATGTTCGTTCGCGCCTGTTTACGAAAACTTATTCGAGTTCTGTTTAGGATTTCTTTGCGTAGTGATTATTGTAACTTACTTTCTTTCCTTTTCATCATAAAGTTTTGTGTAAATGGACACTGGCACTGACTCAGTAATAAACGACCGCAACGCAACTCTATGTATGTATTCGAAACATTCTGTATCATATTTTGAGTCGATGATCCAAATGAGCCAAATGAAACATATCAGTGTTTCGGAACATTTCAGTGATCCAGATGCAAATGTTCCAATCGCAAAAATGATACACTTTGCCCACCTCTAATTGTCATTGACAGTGACGTATACTTTGACGTACCTATTTTCCGTTTTGTTCTGTTTGCCGCGCACTTTTTCTACTTAAAAATAATTAAAATCTTGCAATCTTGCTGAAAAGGAGATCACGTAAAAAATGATGGCATCATCATTTGACATCATTTGGACATTCAATAGCAATAAAGATTAAAATATTTTTATGATTAATCACTATTCAGTTATTTTTAAATTCAGTTGACAAATTCAACAGCAACATCAATATTTTTGTTGACAGTCATTAAATAAAATCAAAAGAATCAGCAGTTCAAATCGAATACCTCCTACGTGACACTTATTTTTTTAAAGGAGAAATTAAATCGAATGCCTATAGACTTTTATTCCGGAATAAACAAAATTCTTGAAAATTAGATTCCTTGATTCAAATTGATTGGTGAAATAGTGATTTATTCGCCCATAGCGTTAAACGCGAAAAAATCATATGATTTGAACAAGAACCGTACATACCTAGTACTGGATTTTACAC
This sequence comes from Acronicta aceris, assembly GCA_910591435.1. NCBI lineage: Eukaryota > Metazoa > Arthropoda > Insecta > Lepidoptera > Noctuidae > Acronicta > Acronicta aceris. The sequence goes on along the minus strand of OU342786.1, from coordinate 2,488,950 downwards.
GTAGAACATTTTTTTGTTATGTAAAAATGACACCTAGTCGTTGTTGCATCTCTTTCTTCTCGGTGACAATAATTACTGTCGAAATAAAGTACAAGTTGAATTTAAATCAGAGATTAATCTATGGTGAAAATAGTTTATTCTTGAATTATCTGTTTCTTGAATAAATTTGATTCCATCTTATGGCGGATCGTTCAGCTGAGACATTATATTATCTTCTATACTTATAATAAATCTGTAGAGAGGTCAATTCTGTACATGAAATATATTTCCAAAATAACTATCAGCGGGTGATTAGTGATCGATACTGACGCCAAAAATGCAATCAGTAAAATTTTTGTCTGTCTGTCTGTCTGTCTGGCTGTCTGTCTGTATGTTCGATAAAGAAACAAAAACTACTCATCATGGTTAAAGCTACACAGAAATCATGTATGACGGAAATGTTCTCCTTAAAATTATATAAAAAATATTCCACGACAGCAAATGTCCCACTCCCGAGGTAACTCCCGATACCTTAGTAGTTAGGAGCTTTCTGATTATATTTGTCTACTCTTACGTTAGGTGACTGACTGACTGACATAGTGATCTATCAACGCACAGCCCAAACCACAGGTTATAGTATACTTTTCATCACGCTACGATCAATAGGAGCAGAGCAGTGAAGGGAAATGTTTGGAAAATGAGTGATTCATGAGAAAGGTTTCAAGCTATAAAACATCACGCTACAACCCTTAGGAACGGGGCAACGCAGGTGAAACCGCGGGCGAAGAACTAGGGAAGAAAGTAACTATTCCACGCGGACGAAGTCGCTGGCAAAAGCTAGTTATTAATAAATTTGTGCCCTCGAATCAGTATGATGTCAATAGGTACGTCAACGTATTTAACGTAGGTATTCGCTCCATTGAATAATGCATAAATTTGATTTCAGAAAATTTTTGTTTTATTAAATTCTTATTGTTTGTTAAAAAAAATTATGGTTTCACAATAAATTATTTATTGAAAAATTCCGTGTGAAAAAAAATATATTTGGAAAGTAATTTGGGGCTCTGATGAAATTGAAATCTTGATGAAATTCATTTTTTAAATATATTCAGATAAAAGTGTTGGTGCTAGTGTCGCCACACTTTCCTCGGCTGATCAAATCTTCGATAATAGACCAGTATGACGTGACATCTTTGGAGTATATCGTCATCGCTGGAACATGTGTCAGCAAAGCCGAGGTGATGTCTGCCAAGCACAGGTACATAATATTGTTATTCCGAAATATACATTTATATTTAATTACATTAGGGAAATTATAAGTCTAGCCACAGTTTATTTTTAACCACGGAATCCAACCTCTGATTTTATATGTATGCGAACAACGGGAAAATAAGAAACTTCTAATAAAATAATACGTCTTTTAAACAACGCCAACAAAATATTTCAAAGAAGGCGTCAAGTAAAGAACAGCAATTATTTTTACTTGTCTTCTGATGTATAAGTTAGCTACGCCGTTGTGTAGATGCTATAAAATAACAATTGCGCGTGAATCGCAAAACTGGCAGCTATATTTCAACGCAGTCAATCCGTGCCCGTGCGACTGTGAAGGATCCCATCGCAGTAGTATCCTATCTACTTAATAATTGATTGCCTTCAACTAATAGGTAGGTAGGTACTACTACAGCTGTCTGGATTTTATAAGACGTTCGGTGTTTTCGGAAATGCCGGCGCAATTTAGTGAATAAAATGTAAAAACACAACAAATTGATTTAAGGCGGATCGTTCAGCTGAGCCCGCGAAATTCAAATTTCAAGTGATTTTTCGCAGTTTGTAGGTGTATAACAAGTTCTAGATTCATGACAATTGTAATTGCGACATTAACTATACAACATTCATAACTGAGAACTAAAACCTTTACTTATAAATCCTTATCAAGCCAAAAACTTGGCGGAATCTGTGTAATTGGTCAAAATTGTCATTTTACACTACTTTTAGCTACAATAATGATTTTTCGTTTTAGATAAAAGTTGTGAATTTTGTATAGTTAATGTCGCAATTACCATTACCATGAATGCAGAACTTATTATAGACCTACAAACTGCGAAAAATCACTTGAAATTTGAATTTCGCGGGCTCAGCTGAACGATCCGCCTTAAATAGTAAATGGCTACAAACAAGGTCATAAATATTTTAGTTAGTACTTTTCGGGCGCAGGAAATTATTTTATTAAGTAGGTACTGTAAACTTAGGTGCCACCTAGTTATTTGTTCAATATTTTATTATTATTACAGGTTACCCAATCTGGTGGCAGTACTTCAGATTTACGCGTTATCGGAGGCTGGTGCCGTTTGTAACGAGATGGGGAGCCTGAAGAAGTATAAACCTGGCAGCTCTGGGATGGCTTGTTTAGGATTCATTATTAAAGTAAAGACCTCCAGGGTTAAGGTCACGTTTGATGATGCTTAACGGATAATTTTTATAACCTCAAAAATGTTTACGATCAATAAAACCGATCGCCAAAACATCATTAAAATCGAATAAAAAATAAGAAAGTTATGAGCATTCCAATTTTATGCTAGACAGAGAGAGTATACTATAATGGATTGTGACGTCATTACTTACTGCACCATACAAAAATTTTATACTAACACTCATCTTGCGGAAAGGTACAAATGATAAAGCACCCCCTCTCAATCCCTACCAAAAATTTTAAACGCTCATATCTTAGAACTTTTTAAGCCGATTTAATAATATATTTTTTTATTACTAAACCCGTTATTTTTAATAAATCAAACATCAGTTGAGCTTTATTGTTGAACTCTTGAAGGTAGTGGACTTGAAGACCAGGGAGCCTCTAGGCCCTCACCAGTGCGGAGAAGTCTGTATTAAAGGCCCTAGTGTGATGAAAAGTAAGTTTTTAATTGTATGACTGCATGGTTGGGGCAGTTCCCTAGTGATTCCATGTCACTGAGAGACGATTTCCAATTAATTGTAGGTAATACTGATTACGAGAAACGTTGCCCACAAGGTGTTACCTTGCAAATTATATTAATAATAATTTGGATAGGAAACATTTTCGTTGACTGTACTTAGTGCAAAGGTTGAAAAAATATTGATATTAAATTTATTCAAATCGGGATCGACGACCACTGTGGGCCTAAGTCACCAACCCGGAACCACGAACACGACAGTTTCTAGGCTTGTTTACAACTTGTACAAGTCGATACAGAGTGTAGTGGTCATTGTTACCATTTAGTGTCACCAGAGGGCGCTAGATCACTCTCGATTAAATAGTCAACAAACCGTCTGTAATCAAGACTCGCGCCAACAGTTTTAATTTTAATTTGATACAAGACTAAAATAATATCTGATTTTACAGAATATATCAACGACGCTTCTCCAGACTGGAAGGACGAGGAAGGTTTCCTGAAGACAGGCGACTTCGGCTATTACGACGAAGATGGATACTTCTTCATAGTTAGTAGGATCAAGGATCTCATCAAGTTCAATGGCATGTCTGTAAGTACCTATTATATCATAGAGTAACTAATAGTATGTACCTAAGCAGGTCTCCACTACGTGTCGTATGAATCCGACATACTCTACCGCCTTCCCTGGTGGCAGAATATCATTGAGGATTTCGCTTAAACTTATAAAAAAGAATGTCTACTACGTGCAAGGTGGCCACTTTCTGCCGTCTCCCTCTAATTTTTAATAATCCCGACGTTTCGGACCCTTTACAGCCTCCAGTCACGGGCAGACTGAGGTGTTGTGCGTCTTGATGTCGTATTTGTTGACAGGTCTCCTCCACTTACCCTCCCACTTTAGTCAGTAGTACCCTTTTCCAATAAATAACACGTTTAGTTATTTTTTATTGTTTTAAAACTTTTAAAATAATTGAACAATATTGGGCAGTTTTCGTGGTAAAAAGTGGTCCAAGTGGGTGTAAATTTACCTTGTAGCTACGGTAGCACCACCCTAATTTAACGCATTTTGACAGACACTTTTCATACACAAAGTTGGTTCTCCTTTCTTCTACACTCCATAGCAAATATCTACTCTCACGCAACTCCTCGATGTTTCCGCAGCTGGCGCCAGCGGGTTTTGAGACGGTGTTGCAGCAGCACGGGGCGGTGCGCGAGGCCGCCGTGGTGGGCAAACCGCACGCGCAGCACGGCGAGGTGCCGACGGCCTTCGTCGTGCTGCAGCCGGGCCGCTCCGCCACCGCCGACGAACTCATCCAACATGTTGGGGTAATCATTTGTAGAGTTTTGTCCTATCTCAAAAGTCCGGCGAGGCGAGGCGTGGCTGAGATGGAGGTGAATTTAAATCTTGCTGACCTTTTTACACCGAAAGATATCTCACGCCGGCTCACGATATTCTGAGATTGTCAGTTAGGAAATACTGGAGCCATCTAATTTAAAGTTCTTTTTAAAGATCTTTTTACAGAAACTAGCCAGCAGGCTTACTCTTGAAAACAATACAATACCAATCCAAACATGATCCGATTTCAATGTCAATTTGGCTGTCGAGCGATTTCGTACTCTTGAGCACAAATTTGTTAACCTTGTATCGGCATCTAGATTGGCCAATAGTTGGGTCGTTTCCCAATTCTATTTAGTTCACTCAATCACCGCGCAATATTGAAACAATTTGGCGCTAGTGTCGAATTCAAGAGTACGAAACTTGACGAAACGGCACACTTCCAATGTTGATGTATCGGAATTGAGTTCAAGAGTAAGCCCCCTGTACATAGGTACATAATTAATTCACACCCTGAAAGTAGTTTGTTCAGAATTGGCTACTGAATCGATTTTGGTCATATTTATAATACGAGTAGGTAATTTTTTAACCTAAAAATAATTAAAACTAAGTAAATTATGGCCACCCGCTAGCTGAACAGTTATTTTTAAAGCTTATTACCAATGTGGGTCGCACATTACTAGTATTCCTGTTAATCCCTCGTGCTAAGCTAAATGCTTGCGTTACGAGTAGTGTAATACTACACGTCGGTAGTGCAATAGTTGAAACAAACGATAATGGAACGTAAGTCAAGGCAATAAGACTATTTAAATGCAGTAATGAAGAAATTCCGTCATTCAGAATAAAATAAACAGAAATGTGACTTATTTCAATGAGTTTAAAAGTCTTCACGAAAACAGTTATAAGACTAACCGATCAATACGAACGCACAAAAATCCGAAATTCATTCAGTAGCTTTTTCTGATTTTTATTTCAATTCTGAACAAAGTTATGTTTCATGATGTTTAGAATCGATAGTTTCAAGTAAAGGAATATTGGGTTTGTGGAGGGGCGAGGTGTGTTGCCCCTCACACCAAAGGGAGGATCCTCCGACCAGGCGGGTGTTTTGCCTGGCGGGCCACGGCCCGACGGTTGATGTCGGGCGGTTGTATATATGCAGGTTGCGATGCAAACTTCACTTGCGCGATTCAGGACTTGTCCAGTTTGTATGTAGCGCGGTAGATGTCGCTACATCACTCCCCCCCGAGAGCGGAGGTCGATGGTCGTGCCAATGAGTCAGCGGTCAGTGCGTCTGAAGAGCTTGCCAGTGCCAGTGGAGTGTGTTCCAGTGAGTCGGAACAGGATGCCGCGTAGTCCGCAGTGAGTCGGGACTGTGTTGCGGTGAGAGCCCCAGTGAGTCGGGGTGATGCTGCGTAGTCCTCAGTGAGTCGAGGTGGTGCAGTGTTGAGTAGTGGCTGGCTGCTGCGTCGACCAGGAGAGACTGCCTCTGCTTGTTGACCGGCCGAAGTGCAGTGTGCTGTGCCAAGTTGCTTGATGTCGGCTGAGGGTGCTGACCAGGCATGCGCGTTCGCTGCAGGCGTGTGGTCAGGATGCCCGTTGAAGCCGGAAGAGTGCTGGCTGGCTGTATGACTCGCTGCTCGTGCTGTGAGGGAAGGAAGACGACGATGTGATGAAGCTGCTGGTTTTCGAAGGCTGCGCTGGTGTTCTTCTCGGGGTCCCCAGTGTGGATACACTGGGATCACGTCGGGGTCACCACTGTGGAGGGGCGAGGTGTGTTGCCCCTCACATCAAAGGGAGGATCCTCCGACCAGGCGGGTGTTGTGCCTGGCGGGCCACGGCCCGACGGTTGATGTCGGGCGGTTGTATATATGCAGGTTGCGATGCAAACTTCACTTGCGCGATTCAGGACTTGTCCAGTTTGTATGTAGCGCGGTAGATGTCGCTACAGGTTCTTTTCTCCTATTGACGTTTGGAATCCTGACAATCTTTTTATTTTCCAGGAGATTAACGGATCTCGCTTGTGTGGGGTCCGCTTCGTAGACAGCTTGTTACGCCATAAAAGCGTTAAGGTGAACAGACAGAAGTTAAAACAAATATTAATTAATGAGGACATTCATTGACAATGCATGCTATGGAAAAAATATTTTTACTGGTTCTAAATACATGGTATTTCTAATGCTGGCTTGTCAATTTTCCTTGAAACTAACTGCTGCGCGCATCTCAAAAGTATTTACCTACTATAACTTAGCTTCCAAGTGGCGTATCAAGATGAAACATGCATCAGATTTCAAGTTAGGCCTCCAGCAATACAACAGTGAAAACCATATCCAATTACGTGCAGTAGTTTTTGCGTGAGCCCGTTACAAACATACAAACAGACTAAAATACAAAAATTGTAACGTTCAATTCTTTTGATTTCTATTGCTCTTACCACAGGATTCCTCATAATATTTTTTCTTAATGTCTTCTATGTACAGGCATAGTTATATAATAAAGATTAATAAAATATGAATTAGTTTCTTTTATCTTATTTCTTTCTATCAATTGATCTGGGACTAATAAAACTAGGGAAATAGATGGGATTTTTTCAATCAATCAATCAATTTATTTTGTAAAACATAGGTGTACATAAAGGTAGAAACATTTTATATTATGGCTTACTATGTTTTGCCAAGATGGCGCACAATTTTTTTTTGTATTACATTATAATAGTTACAATTTTTAAGATGAATAACTTACACATTAATCTGCATTATTATTATTATTTAAAACAAAGTTGTAAAGCTTAATATTGTAATCATGATTTAAAAAAAGAGTCTATGGAGTTTCCTACCGTTTCTTCTCCATAAGACCCTATTATATATTTATGGAACCGTACAACTAGTTTTGACTTTTCAATAGTACCTGTTTTTTGATATAATTGAAATTATATAAAAAAAAAATTATATAAAAGAGTTCTAATTAATTATTCCCAATCGCGTGGGAATTTCTCGAAGTCACACGGAATTTGCCTTTCCTTTGGACAATCGACAAAAATGTATGAAAGATGGTCTGCGGACGGATACGGATAACGTACAGTACGCGCGACATAAATTGGCGGGACTGAAGTTAGCTGTTTGTCAGTTTTTGGTTGCGCAGTACACAATTTTTAACGTAAACAATCCACTGCGCATTAAAACTGCGAATTTCACTCCGGCCAACTTATGCCACGCGTACTGTACATATATCATTAGCACAGTCTATATACATTTGTAGTATATTTAAACTGTGTCATTAGAAAGCTTTTCAATGCTCTACAATAATCTATATGGCGGCAAAAAGTTCATGCGATTCAAAGTTACGAGATAACTAACAAGACACATGTCATTAGAAAGATATTTTTAAAAGCATAACACGAGTACACGCCCTAACTCTACAAGTCCTAACTTCACAAACTCTACACATTAGTCAATTAATGCGGATCGTTCACCTGAGCCCGCCAAATTCAAATTTCGAGTGGTTTTTCGCAGTTTGTAGGTCTATAATAAGTTCGACATTCATGGCAATAGTAATTGCGAAATTCAAATTTCAAGTGATTTTTCGCAGTTTTTAGCTCTTTATCAAGTTCTAGATTCATGGCAATTGTAATTGCGACATTACCTATACAAAATTCACAATTTTTATCTAAAACCATTGCTTAAAAATCATTATTGTAGCTAAAAGTAATGTAAAATGTCAATTTTGACCAATTACACAGATTGCCAAGTTTTTGGCTTGATAAGGATTTATAAGTAAAGGTTTTAGTTCTCAGTTGTGAATGTTGTATAGTTAATGTCGCAATTACAACTGCAGTGAATCTAGAACTTGTTATAGACCTACAAACTGCGAAAAATCACTTGAAATTTGAATTTCGCGGGCTCAGCTGAACGATCCGCCTTAAGTGGCATGGCCGTTTCAACTTTTTGACAGTGCGAGCCATAATGGTCTCATCTTGGCAACAATTTTTTTTTTACACCACTAAGGTGGTAAACGAGCATACGGCCCGCCTGATGGGAGTTACCGTAGTCTATGGACGCTTGCAACATCGAGGGTATAACTCGCGCGTTGCCAACTGTAAATTAAGGAGTAATAGTTGGGCTGGTGGTATAGGAGACAATAGCGTGATGCTTATCCTATTTGCCAAAACAACGCTTCCTCGCGGAGCTCTGGCGACCTTGCTCACCGTTAGGAACACAACATAGTACGGAGCTATGTTATTTGGCTAAGATTTTCTGCAAGGTGGAGGTATTTCCCCAGTCCGGCAGCTCCAATTGTGAGTGGAATTATTCGATTCCACTATGCCATAACTCTCCTAAAATATATGAAAATGTTTTTGATGAGATTTATTTGTCCAAATCGTGAGTAAGTATATACCTACGCACTAGGCATACAAGATGTTTAACATAGGAAATGACCAGTCATATTTTGCCAGTATGTAATACAAATAAAAATAAGTCGATCGACATTTACTTACAAACATGCTTAAGGACTGCAGACTGCACCTTTCCTAACGGTCGTAACGTGATGTTCCTTAGGCTTCTTCAAGAATAGAGTTATCAAATGCAAAAATAATTAATGATTGGACTGCTTGTTCCAGAGATTAGCGCATTCAAACAAATATCGAATTCGGTAAGAGTATTCAGAAAATTATACAACTAAAAAGTCACCAAATGTTGACCAAATTAATCTAGATTAGTTGTTTTAAATTTTGGACGTTAATTACCACCTTCTCACGTTCAAATCGACAGTTCGTAGGTATCTATACGTACCTATAAATAAATAATATATTTATAATACTAGTGGACCCAGCAGACGTTGTCCTGCCCTGAAAATAACCCAAAACTCGATTGCAGCGCCACCTACCGGGTCCAATTGTGAATCTAAACCATTCCCAGATCCCCTTGAACACACACAAAAAATTTCATCAAAATCGGTCCAGTCGTTTGAGAGAAGTTCAGTCACATACACACTCACAGAAGAATTATATATATAAAGATTTGGAGATGCTAAAAATGTTAGACAAATCGACCGTTTATAACTTCGCGTACATTTGTTTGCGTACCTACATTTTATTTAGATTTTTTTGTCAATTCAAACTTTAGAATGCTACTTATCTAAACAGCTTGTAGGTACATGTAATGTTTACATATGTAAATCAATTGCATAGCATCTCTTATCGAAATATTGATCGTGACCTGCGCGTTGCACCCTCAAATTTCTAGACTAGACTTCCTTTATGCATTCAGTGCGCCGCCCGTCGCTTGCCGTAATTGTCAACGAAAATTGGTCCTTCGAGTCGAGATTGGAATTGGTCCTGTGATCCGTGCTCTTTGATCTGTGTACCCAAAGTTTTTAGCAAAAGGTACGGAAAGTGGTTTAATTATAGTGATACGAAACTGTCGCAAGGAATTGCGAATTTATTACTGTGTTGTGTTAAAATTTGGAGATTCTTCTCAAAATGGCGTGTGTACTTTTTTTTAATAGATTTTAATATTTAATGTAGTAACTTACTGTGGCCTGCGATGCTATAGGTAGGTACGTGTAGATATTAATTATACTTATAATTCATCATCATATCAGGCAAAAAAGTGAACTGGCGGTCAAGGGAAAACCTACGTGCGTTTACGACCTGTAAATTATAAATGATACGTATTTATTTTTTGAAATAGATCTTTTTAAAGTCACTTACAATTACAAATAACAAACTAGCTTCGGCCAGCGTCTTCGCTCACGTAAGATACCTATCTAAGAAAGTACCTAAGATATAAAACAATAAAAAGTACCCTAAATATTGACCAGGCTCATAATCTATCTGCATACCAGATTTCATAGAAATCCGTCAAGTAGATATTGAGTTATAGGCGGACACAAAGATAGACAACAATTCTAAAAATAGTTAATTCGCCTTCAGTAGCGCTCAAAGCTTCATCTCCTATTTAAAAAAAATAAAGTCTTTTTTTGGAAAAATTAAAATAAAAAGTCGTCACTTTTTCACAGACTTATTTAAAATGGGTTAGAATACAATTCTTCACTGCCAATCAGATAGGCATCTTGTAAGAGGCGAGAAAATATCTGAATTGCTCGGTGGTAGGACCTCTTGGGGTCTGACTGACTGGCGATCACCCTTGCGTCGGACACTGTTGTATAACACCTTGGTACGTGTTTCGAATTTTGCGCGTGAGAGCCTGTTCCCCCTCGGTTGCTGCGGCTCCGGCAGTCTGCAGTCCGTAGGGGCTCTTAAGGCTCTTATAAAATATACGAGTATATACTGGTTTCTGACACATACGCGAATATTAGACATTGAAATAAAACTACTTTTTACGGATTTTATCGCGTTGTATTGATATTATTTGATTCCCGATGTTTCGGATCCTTTACAGCATCCATGGTCACGGGTAGACTAAGTTGTTGGACGTCTTAATGTTGCAATAATATACGAGTATAGATAATAATGTCTTTCATAAAAGTTAAAAATAGATTTCGCCTGTATTTCGATATTGGGTCACACCTACACAACACTTTTTATTCCTAAAGCCCTAAGAAAGTGCTCAATAACGACGCTTACAGCGCCTCTATCGATCGTGTCTAGAACTATTTTAGGTAATTCATACTCCATTCATGGACGAACGCTAGCAGGCAACAGTCGTGTGCAATTCACCTGCCTGGCCCGGATAATATTGACATATTTTAAAACTTTTTGTATACGTAAGTAGATTTTGATTTATTAAAGCTATTTTCTTTTATATTTTGACGACACGTTTGGCGTAGCGGCTGAACGATCGGCTTCTGTGCCACATGTCGTGGGTTCGATATGTATGATCTACAGGTAGTTGTTCCGGGTCTGGGCGTTTGTGTATGTGAGAATTTGTGTTTATAAACGCACCCACGATACAGGAGAAAATCCTAGTGTGGGGCAACGTTTTTTTATTAGATATGTATAGCTTATAAGCTTCTTCACTAAATGCGATTATTTTAATGTGTAATTATTGACAAACATAGTATTATTTAATGTGACTTTCAATTTCAACTTTTTCTTTTTAATTGCCACCACGCCTGTATTCCCCGATGGGTTAGGCAGAGGCGTACTTAATGTACACCCACAGTTCGCCGGTATGTTTAGGTCCCATGTTATAGGGGGCGAGCCTATAGCCATTCACCGGGCACAACTCCAGACTCCGAGCTGCTACTGAGAATTTCATAGAAAAACCCAATAACACTTTGCTCGACCTGGGGATCGAACCCAGGACCTCTAGTGTAGCAGTCGCGCTTGGGACCACTAGACTAATGAGGCAGTCTGTGTATCTTTTTCATTGATACACAGAATAAAGTTATTTGTGAAGGAAAAATCCGACTGTGGGCAGGTTTCTTTTCTGTGTCTTCTGGTTCAATACCTACATCAAACGCTTTGACCAAATAAGCCAGCGCGAGTCCCACCCGCCAGGTTTACTTTCACATACGAGAAAATCCACTTTGCTCGACCCAATTCGATGGAACCCAGAGCTTCTAGCGTTGCAGTCGTGCTCAGAACCACTAGACTAATAAAGCAGTCTATTATTTAATCGATATTTTATTACTATAGAAAGAAAGTGAGTAGGTTGGAGTTATTTATATACCACACAGCCAGTCACCCAGCATCGACTGTCTGGCGGTTCCGAGAATATTCTGTAGCCACGCAAAAGAACCGCCTACCCTCCGACCGTAGAGCTAAAATTAGATAGGTAGGTATTAACAAAAAACCTTTACAGAAAAAGTAAAGCCGCCTTCAAAAGACCTTAAAAAACCTACAAAATAATATTACTTTTTGGTTGGATATTCTGTTTTCGCCACTGATTTCCGGAACTGTTTTGCACATGAGTTACATTATTTTTTACTAGCTCTTGCCCGCGACTTCGTTTGCGTGTACTTCAGAATTGGATCCGACCTGGACAAACAGTATTCCAGATTATAATCTATCTCTGTGCCAAATTTCATCCAGATCCGTTCGGCCGTTCTGGCGTAAAAGAGTAACAAACATCCATACTCACAACTTTTCACGTTTATATTATTAGGAGAAGCGCACAAAAAAAGAAATAATTAAAAAACATTAAACTAATTGGTCCAGTATTCCGCTACGCGCACGGCATTTTCTGTAGCAGCCATTACCATTAGGTCTTGATATGTGCAGGTGTAGAGGCACGCTGGGCATGATAGCATAATGGCCATATCTTCCACAGCACAACACTTACAAAAAAGTTAGTGCCACTGGAGAATCCCCAGCAGAACATGTTATCTTTGCTCCGGTTGACCTGAGTACGAAGTCTGTTCTGAGACTTCCAGGTTGCCCAGGAAAGCCCATGTTACGGCGGGAGATCCTCAGCCGATTTTACAAATCAAGACCAAAAGTCACCGGTCTACTCAAAATCGCTATGGTAGACTTCTATTGACTGATATACTTAATAATATCTGTTCTTTGACTTGGCAATCCAATGATCATCATTTATTACCTACTGCTATGGCTATGAAGCGATATAACTTCATAATATATTTTTTTTTCAGGCACTTGGTGGTTTGTCGTCTCTAAAGGCAGGCAGGCCACAATAATTCGAGATGCAGGATCAACATCTGGCAGCGGCAGGCTTCAGAAACTCTCTCTTCCACGTATGCGTCGAAATACGCGTAAATATGCAGAAGCTTTTGGAAATTTTTGAGAAAACCTGTCTCATGTTTCGCTACATCGACGCCATCGTAATATTTTATCATTTCTCCGCGCCAATATACCGCTATTTCTACTCATGGAGCGTAAACAATCTCCTAAATTGGTGAATTTGCAACAAAAATACCTTTTTCGGAAGCTTTTGACCATTCTTGCAACGAGAACAGGATTCATGAATTTAAAACTGCTATTCATTGAGACATCGTGTAAACAACTAAATCGATTTGGAAGAAAAATATTACATAAAGATATTTTATGGAGATGCCCGCCAAAATAACATTTTGAATTTGGCAGGCTTTGGAATTATAATTGTATTGTAATATTTAAAATATAATCATTATATTAATAGAAAATGGGCATGAAACGGTGGCGCTACCAGAATGCATATATTATTTAAATAAGAACATTGAATATATTTTTAAATATAATGTATATTGCGGGATAAACAGTATTACGTCCTAAAATATATCTCTAAGTATGTCTATTTGTCTAATGCTGGCGCCTCCGTCATGTTATTAAGTTTAATTGGTCTACCTACTCAAAAATTAGCGCTATATGTATATAATAAATAAATAAAAAGCTAATATACTGATGGCGATTCTTAAAAAAAAGAAATAGAGGTAGGTATAATATATTACCTACCTTTATACCTACATACTCGTACTTTGGACCCACAATTTTTTACGAAATACTGGCCAAACGGGGGTCAATAGGGATCTGGGGGGCTAACACGTGTGCTATTTTTGTCGACGTATTTTTTCGTTTCGACAACATTATTGCGTGTTTCTTAGTCAAACGAGGGTGAATTAGTTACTAGAAATTTATAATTACTATTCGTAGAATCGTGAATGGTAATTACATGCACAATGCACAGTTTGTTCACGCATACATCAATATTCAGCCCAAAAATTATGATTAAGACTTGTCCCTAGTCACCCCCAAAAACCCCTATTCACCCCATTTCACGTGAAGATTTATGAATAATTGTCTGGCGCAGTTCGTAGAGTAGTCAGAATTGCTAAGAGTTAGGCCCATCATTTTCAAATTAAAATTATTTAGCTCATGCTGACAAGGTATACTTAAGTAGTTAGACCAATTTTGCCCATTTTCCTTTACGAGAATAAGTATCTTATTATAGATTATTATGATATCTGAGTGAGTAGTACAATATTGTTGTGACTGTTTTGATATATTTTTATCCCATTTTATACTGTCTACCTCTCATACTTTTTATACAACTCATATAACCTAATAATAATATTTATAATTATTACTCTAATCTCCCGACCAAATTGAATTCAGGTTGTGTAATAATAATTATGTTTATCTAAAAACTTATTTATTTTAGTTGGTATTAACCTAATTATTAGTTTTTATACTTTCATCACTGACACTTGTTTTAAATGAAACAAAATTAAGGATTTGTTAGTATTGAATTGTATTTTAAATCATAGTAAATAGTTAGTTAGCGTAGTTATATATATTTTTTTGTATAAAGGCAACACCCGCACTAGAGAACAAAACCTATCGCGGGGGACATACAAATAAAGAAAACAGTACACCCAGACCGGTAACAAATGTCTGTGGATCACACAATTATTTGCCTCGGGTGGGAATCGAACCCACGTGACGCAACAGGAGTGGCGAGTCGACCACCTTATCTAACCGTTACGCCAAACGTGTAGTCAATTCATTACATAATTACTTATTTCAAATAGTTTATCGAGTTGTCAAACATTAACTATTCAGACTAAACACACATCGCGCACAAATAAAATTGTATACGTAGATTATTTTTTGAAATTGTTCAAACTTCAATACTTTTTAAATAAGTAGTCTGTATTCTGGAATTTCTGGGTAAATAAAAATAAAAATAAACAAGCGAATTGGTGATGTATATAATGTTTGTTAATTATTGTATATATAAAATATGTATAATTATACGTCCATTTTCAATTGGCCTAGTTTTGGGCTTAATTTTGGATGATCGAGCTTACTGTGAGTAGGTATACTTAAGTGTAAGTAATATCTATCTATATTCTCATAATATTGCTGTCAATTTTGGAAAGGTTTTTCTTAAATGCTCTGGATTACACTTCTTTACAATGCTAAATATTTACACCGATTTGTACCGATAGAAGATGAATGTGACTAGATACTGTGAAAAAACGTAGGCCTCTCTTAGTGTACGCCAAAATTAGGCATATTTTACTAACCTTAAATAAGTACTGACCGTAAATGTCAATAAATAATTATGTATTTTTGCTTGCTGTTTCTTTGGAAGAAACACTATTTGGGTAGTATGTTAATGTTTGTTATGTTTATTATATTTATACCCGCAAATCCTTACAGTTTTAAATAGGTAATAAACTAACTGTTACCTGACAATTCTTTTCACTTTTATAAGATTTCTATGGATTAAGTTTATGTGTTTATGAGAACCTAAAATTGATGATGTTGAGAACAAAATCTAAAATATATACTTACATATATTTGTACAGTACCGAGGGATGCCAAATGATATTAAAGGTAACTGCTTCGTAGTTATACAAAACCGGCGCGGATTTTGAATGAGGGGGTCAATAGGACTCAATATATGGGGGTCTTAAGTTATTTTTCACTTTTGTAGTTATTGATGAATAACTGTAATCCACGCCTGATTGTATATAATGTGCATTATGTATATTATCAGAATGTTTTTTTGATAATGTCCATTCAGCGTCAATCACAAAAACCATTGCAATTTTCAATTTCTGTAGAACGAACGAGGGAATATCAATTCACATTAATTGAAATAACTGAAATTATATAATGTTTCTATATTTTTATGCAATTAATTTATAAATCCATAGCGCAAATAATTTGTTACATTGATTTAAAATAATTATGAATTTTAAAATAAAACCTTTTTTGACCCCCTATAGCTGTAAATCTTGACAAATAAAATGTAAACTATTGACTATTCCCAAAAATGGCCCGCAGTGACGTCACGAAACTCACGAATTGTATTGCCATTGATTGACAGGAAATTTTTAATTCATGATTAATATAAAATAAATTGCATAATAGCCTAACTATTTTTGTCTCGTCTTATTCGTCTATTTGGTTAAAAAAGTAAACTGTATAAAATTACTAATTGCAAATTCCACTAAAAAAGAAGCAAGAATATGAAAAAAAGCTCGGCTAATTATTTTACCATAGTGGTATCATTTCAAACAATGACGTCACCGCGGGCCAGCCACATGACCTAACTGTCACCGGAATGCAATCTTCTACTGTGGTCTACACCAATCTGCAACGAAAATCAATGAACACTTGTAAACACTTCTAATATCGTTTTATCGAGAAGTTTCTGAAGCAAAAATGTTTTACGTATTACGATTACTCTGAAAGGCTAGTTGAATGACTATTTTTATGTCATTTAAAAAATAATTGTATACTAGACGAAGAGCGTACTACTTACTTATATTATAGCACGTTGTGACGTCAAATCAAACCTGTCAAACCGCATCACAAGTTTTAGTACTAGAACACTGTCTTGTTATGCGGTAAAGGGATGGAACATTCCCTCACAATCCCTTCATAGAACTTTATTAGTCAATTTTAAATATTTTTACAGAATATAGATAACTTTTAATGACATAATTATTTAAGTAATTATTATATTTTTCAATAGGAAAGTTATTTTTATAAATCAAACACCAGTTAACTACCCAATTATATTGTTCACCCTAATAAGAATTTAATAAAAAGTTGTTCTGAAAAATTTACTGTGTTCAGGGAAAAAAGCGGTGGTAGCCTAATGGCTAGGGCGTCGGACTGGCGATCATGTGGTTGCCGGTTCGAAACCCACCCTTTACACTACCGCCGTGAACCCACTCGTAACACAAGCATTTTAGCTTAGCACGAGGGGTTAACAAGAATAATAGTAATGTGCGACCCACATTATTAGTAAGCTTTTTTTTAAAAAAAAAAAAATTCGTTGCTTACCGTACTAGGTAAATGTGTCTATAATCTAGCATAAAGCACAAATATTGTTAAGAATATTTATAAATTTTGGAATGAATGTTCGGAAACTTATATTGTACCTAATGTAATCTTACGTATAATATATACCTATGACAAATTAGATATGCGTATACATTGTGACAGAATATACACAAGTACTTACTTAAATATTTAATGGAAAAAAACTTGAAATGTAGTTTATATTATTGTACTGATATTTTAAACTTGATATTGTAAAATTACAACATTAAGTTCTACCTATAATATATTATTATAAAAAGATAAAAATAAATAACTTTATATAATTATTTTCAAAACTGGAATAAATCGTCGAAGTCACTTTGACGTGGTAGTGCCATGCTTCGGCACGAAAGGGCCGGCTCGACCGAAGTGATATCACGGCCCCACAGAAAACCGGCGTGAAACAACCCTTACGTTGTGTTTCGCCGAGTGAGTTAGGTTACCGGAGGTCCAATCCCCTTTTAAAAGGCCGGCAACGTACTCGTGACTCCTCTGGTGTTACGGGTGTCCATGGGCGGCAGTAATCTATTACCATCAGGCGATCCATCAGCTCGTTTGCCCCCCCTATGCCATAAAAAAGTAATGGGCGCCGGCAGCAGGGTCGAAAAGAAAACACATCTGTTAAAAAAATACATCTGTTTGAATAAAAACCAATATAGAATTAAGTATATTTTGCCCACTGATCTTAGTAGAATACAAACCAACTATTGGTCGCGATAAGTTGAGACCTGAGCGCAGTGACGTCACCAGACGCATGCTTGTACAGTGCACAAAAAAATATCACAACAAACCTCCACCCGCGATTTTGTCTGCGCTATTTTATTAATTTTGCCTACGTTGTACACGGGAACAGCGCAGCTTTATATTAATCTTTATACAATACAATGTAGGTAATAGCGAATCTTTTTCACGGTTTGAATTAGAAAATTACGATATTATAATTATGTTTCACTACGGACTATTACACTAGTAATAAAATTGCGTTGGCTACAGTACGACACGGGCGCCCGAGGGGAAGTGAGAGGGGTAGCGGGCGGGGAGTCGCATTCCATGCGAGTCTCAACTTATCGCGTACCAGTAGTACAGTAGGTACAGTTAAAATAACTTTGTGCATCTAAAGTTAGCCATTCCGAATTTCCACGCAGGTAAAATCACTTAAACTAAATGTTTTTGGACAAAAATATCGAAATCAGTTTATGGACAACAATTCTACCCCAATATTATTAAGAAAGACGTATCTAACAAAAACTAAATATGGTGAAACAATACCTTTCATCTTAGTTAGACTATAAAATGGAGATGTGATGATACACTGTGGTGTATTAAAAAAAAAATATCATCTTTTTGTGATTTTTTTGCATTTTCCATGCTAAGATTATTAAGTTATTTTTTAGTAAAGGAAAAAATTCAATCGCGTCTCGTCACCTTATGACGTAAATTCAGAATGTGAAGGCAAAATTTCAATCATGCGGGTAGGGTTCGCGGTGGCTTAGAGATCAGAGCGTCTGGTATATCAAACCAGAAGACGCAGGCAATATTTATTTAACTTAATTGCAAAAAACCATGCCAAAATATTACAAAAAGGAATGCAATAAAATGTTAGATAACTATCAAGGGCAGAATTTTAGAAGAAATACACCGACCTTATTGGTGATATCCTTCAAAAAGTTCAAGAGCGTAGCACTCGCAACCGGCGCGTATGTATGACAAGATGTATGAATGTGAATGACACAAAAGAGGTGTGCAAGAATCGTAGCAAGGTCTGTAGTTTCTGCCTACCCCTATGATAAAAGGGCGTTAGTGTATGTACTTATGTAATCGCGAATGCAAAACATTTACCTACGACTATGACTACATTTTCTTTTTATATTACAATTTACTTAATTACCTCTATTTTACTTTTGTATTTACTATTATAAATACTCCCAAACCACTTGTGATTGTGACTAACTTGAGACGCGTACCAACTTTTAACCGTACCTAGGTACTTAAAGAGTTCTTCTAATAGCCTACTCAGGACAGGAATCCTATTCAAAATCAGGGGCTGTATTATAACGTCTTAACGCCATCATTTTTACGTTATGAGAACGAGATGCCGCTCTACATATTAAATAGCCTCATCTCTTTCTTACAACCTAAAAATGATTGCGTTAACACGTTATAATACGGCCCCAGGCCTAAAATTATAATTGTGTTATCTGTTTTAGCAACTGAGAAACAATAAAATATAATGTGACTGGACTTACTTTATTTTTTATACCTACCTCCCTGCGAGGCTACCATTTACCCGATTTTAACTAAAACAGTCCTCAAGGTTTTAGACCTCAATGAGGGTTAACGTTTTTAAGCTCACCAGATGTCACCATTGCAAACCTTGGGGTAGACCAAAAGCCGAAGAGGCCGGACTGTAAACTGTAAAAAGCCGGTCCTCTGACAACCCTACCTGTGCACGAGTTCAATTTTCCTATCCAAATTTCAGCTTTAAAAAAAAACCTTGTCCTAACAATTACAAATACAATAACTAAAAATCTGCTAAATCAGTCGAGCCGTTCTTCCGTGAGATGATCTGTAAACATACCTAAGTACCTACCTACGTACATACCTACATATAACAATTGATTTTAATTTAGTTTCATTCATAAAATACACATTCAAGTTTACAGAATTGAATCCAAAGTAGTGTAATCTTGGATTCAATTCTGTAAAAATGTTACGATATCGACAGGTTACCTAAATACTTAGTCGATAAAATCGATAAAAAGTTATGCTACTTACTTAAAACTAAGAAAAAGTCATAACTATTCTACATTTACATAATATAATTATGGTCTATCATGGAAGATATCCAGATCTAAGTGCTAAGTAGTTTGTATGAAAAGTAAATGAATCCCATAAAATGTCGAATGGCCCAATCTTATAGGTATAGGTAAATTTATTGTTGTTCAGTTCATGAGTTCAATATTGTGGCCCAAACTAGAGTAAAAACATATTAAAATTACATATTATGCTTATCTTTTTTTATGTAAATTCATACTTAGATATCATTTTATACCAACTATCATTTTGTACAAAACTGCGTCATCTAAGTATTGATTGTGAATTTGTGACCTGCGCAGTGCGGATACAATATCCTAAACTTTTATTTGAGCCTTCAGTGCGCCTCCCGCCGTTTGCCGTGCGTAACGAACTGGTCCTGCGAGCCGCCACCGAGGGCTCTGCAGCCCCACAGCTCCGCGCGTTACAGAGTTGAACACGAAGGTCAGTGTTTCAGTTTTCCTGAAATTACGTAATATTCGTCATGAAGGGCGTTGCTCATATTTTCACGGTGGAATCATTTTTTGAATTAAAGTCAGGCAAAGTATTTTTCGTTAATTATGTAAAAAAAAGATAAATAAGTAATTTTGTTTATCCTTAGTAATATTAAAAAAGTGATAGTTTGTGAGTATGTATGTGTATTTGTTACTCTTGTATGGATATTTGTTACTCTTTCACGCCAGAACAGCTGACCGGATCTGGATGAAATTTGGCACAGAGATCGATTATAGTCTGGAATAACACACAGACTATAATATAACATCCAGGTTGGACCCAATTCTGAAATCCAAGTTGCGGGCAGAATCTAGTAATTAATATATTGAAAAACAACCTTCATTATCATTCCACATAAAATAAAATATTGATTGTGACATGCGCAGTACAGATCGTTTATCTTTTCAGTACGGCGCCCACTGTCTGTCGTGAATGATGAGCTGGTCCTGCAAGCCGCCACAGGGGCCCAGGGCTCTACAGTTCTACAACACGGCGCGTGTCAGAGTTAAACATAAAGGTAAGTGTTTAAGTTTGTAGGTATTTGTTAGGATGCTGAAATAACGAGTTTGTTAAATAAGACATGAAGAAGGGCGTGGTTATAAACTACATAAATGTAAAATATAAAACAACAGTATTTGCATTGGATCTCAGTATGCAACTCAGGAGAGCAAAAACCAACTCAAGAATAGACAAACAACGTAAACACACGACCCACGAGTTTGCAAAATAGTTTACCTCGGCGTAAACACTTTCAGATTCCACAATGTAACTTTCTAAAAAAAATTTGTAAACTGTTTCAGGTTGCTAGGGCATCCACTCGTTTCTGGAGGAGTTCGAGACTGCACCTGGTCTGGATCGCATTTGCAGTGGAGCCGCAGCCCCGCACTGGGGCCTTACCAGCCATATCGCTTGTCACTCTGCTGAAGCGTCCACCTATGGGGTGTAAGTGGCTCTACCAACACCTGAAGAGTCAAAGTCAACCTCACCTGCCCGCGGTACACCCTGCTGACATCACCAACGAGGCTCTGACGTGTCCTGCCAAAATGGAGTTGATCGACATTGTTACACTGCCGATCGTCTCTGTAATTGGCGAATCTAGGGCAGGCGCGGATTCAAAAGGAGGGTGTTAAATGTCTCAAATTTTCTTTAAAATTTTGGTCCTTTGAACCTCTCCCATGTAACGCTTGGATCCGCGCGTGAACGACTGGTCGTGATTACAAGTAACTGCATTTTATTTAAAAAAATGTAATGCATTTACTTTAAAACGACCATTGTAATCGTAAGTTAATTTGTTTGGTGTTTACCTTACAAATACTCGGAATGCACGTAGGTAAGATAATAGCGAAATACGAGTAGGTTAGTTATTTAAGGGATTACTTAATTGGTGTTAGTCCTTACAGTTTCAAAATACACACAATAAAATTTATGTATTAAGATATTGTTTTATTTAGACATAATATACTATATAAAATTTACTAGGAGAAGCCTACGTCCAGCAGTGAACGAATATAAGGTGATGGTGATGGTATATAAAATATATAATCACGCCTGTATTCCTAAAAGTAAGATAGATGTGTAGGGTACTGCTACACCTCCAAATTTAAACACATGTAGGTCTCGTTACTCTTGTATCTCTCGAGCGCGAGCTTAATTCCATTGACCAAGAAGAAATCCCAACTCCGAACTGTAATTAACACTTTTAATTGACCTGGGAATCCAATCTAGGACCTCAACCACAGCGGACGCGCTTGCGACCAAATAGACCAATAATGCAGCTTTTTGTTCACATATATACTTACTTAGGACAGAGTCGTGTATTGACTTGGGCCGTGCATTTTCGCACATAGTTTGCTTTTAAAGCATGCTTGACCATCTAGAGGCCCCATTTTATCTATTCATCAAATTTCAGTACAAATTTAACATATCTATGTACCTGCTTATAGAAGCATAAGTTTACGCTTAGATTCGTCGATGAATCTGTCTCCTCAGTGAACTTTAAAAATCATGCGCTCTCATGTTTTATTTATTTATTAATTAGGAGACAAACAGCACAATTAATTTAGGTAGACACAAATTAAACTATAGTAGGCCAATTACATGTCCTCACAAATAGCTAACATCATGAAATAATTTGGCTAGAGCCAAGCTAGAGCAGTTACACAAACAAAACATGACAAAGTTAAAGAACTTGACAAAAGTGAGTTTAAATGAATAAATATACCTACCTATCATAAATTTATTTATGTTTTTCCTATCTCTAAAGATTTAAAGTCCTAATTTCGCTTGGCCTTAAAAAACTACTGTTTTTCATATTTAAATACTAAGGGCCGATTTGTCCATCGTCAGATAAGTTTTAAGAGTCGTACGTGATAACGAAATAACGTAAATGCTCCTATTACCGCCAGTTTTAGCTGTCTTAGGTTTCACTTTAAAAATATAGATATAAGCTGTTATGTTAGGAAAGATGTTATAATTTATAATTAATCTCAACGAAGTATTCTTTGCAATTCAGTACTTAAATTCAATAACACAATGTAACTATTGTGTTATTGAATTTAAATAATTATTTAATCCAAAAGAGTAGTTGATTCTATTACCGACCCATAGAATGCGGCAAGATTCTATTACCGATTTTCCTACTTCTTTTACCGACCACTACGAAGTTGTCACTTCTTCTATACTATTAAATAAAATAAGAAATCGTTTTTTTCTTCGTCCTTCGTTAAAACAGTTTGTTTTCTACAATGTTCATATATATTTATTATTTCTCTTGTCACGCAGACTTGTCCTCGGTATGCCATAGGTTTTTGAAGCTTCGTATATGCTGGTCTCTTCATTTATAGCTAGAAGCGCAACTTCTAGTTGAGTAGAGGCGTACTGCTTGCGCTTCTGCGGCTCCATGATTCTATAAAAGAACACAATCTTTAAAGAGATATAGAATTTAATTCTTCGAAAGAAGCTTTAAAAAGTTACATTGCCCCCATTCCGTCCCGCCATTTTTATTTGATTTGAAAACATATGAAATATAGCCAATGCCATGAAGCCATGAATGAAACTGTATAGCAAATATTATTTTACATTAATAATATGTCCTGAGACAAAATCTCTCAAAACGTCACATATGCAAGAAATAAGCCAATTTGTTCAAAAATATACATTTTGTTTTTGTGTACTGTAATATTACCGACTCACAGCTGTGAGTCGGTAATAGAATCAAGTATGAAGGTTACAATATTCTATTAGCGACCAATAAAATTAATAATACACAGATAAAATATCCGCTTTATGGAATACTGTTAAATTCGATCTCATTGCTATATTATTTCTTTTAATGACAGTTAGTCTTTAATTCAGATAATAAAGGTTATTTACAGTATAATATCATTAAAATAATAGGGATATTGTCTAACGTTGAATCGAGTTTTACACAAAAACTTTAAGAAATAGCTTTGTCGTTAATAGATCTAACGAAGTAAAATAATTTTAAGAATTGAATAAGAAAAAAATAAAATCAAATGAGGTAGTTTATAATAGATATTATTTTAAAATACTAAATGTTTTCAAAGTTTAACAACGCCATGGGTCGTTATTAGAATCAAGTTTTGAAATTTGGATTCTATTACCGCCTTAAATTAAAACATGATTTTATAACACAAAAACCAATAAAAAGTATTATGTTATGAGTTAGTTAATTTAGAAAACGAATATATACGTTACAGTTGTAATGTGATAGCAAGAAGACAAATCCATTTTTAGTGTGTTATTTTCCTTAAGTAATATTTAGGTGTACTTACGTGGCCAGAGACGCGACACTATGAAAAGTGCTTCCGCTTCGGGCGCGTCCCACTCATTGTCAAATTATTTCTTTCACTGGCTATTTAAACACACAAACTTTACTCTTTTTGTTGTCCAACAAAAATACGTAACTAATTTTTAAGGTATGACTTTTCTGGAACCCTATATATGTCTAATATGAGTGATTTAAAAATTAGATCGTTAATAGAGTACACATTTTAGGGGGTCGTTAATAGGAGCTTTTACGTTAAATCTTAATTTAATCAAATTCTGTTATTATTCTGATTCCGATGCCGTTAATCTAGGTTCCTACTCTACCATTTTGTCAAAAATACTTCACTGGAAATAATTGTAAGCGAATGCAATTTTTGATAACTTTACTAAGTTTGAAACGACTTTCCGGTCTTTTATTTTCAGTAAAGTAGCAGCAGACGAAAGAGTACCGTAGGGACCTAGATTACCGGTATCCAAATCCGAATAATAACATAATTTTATAGAATATTGGATTACGATTTATTTCGGTATTACGTTTGGACATTTCAAGCTCCGCCCGAACCTTAATTGAGGAATAAAATTGACGTTTGATAGATTGTATTGCGAAAGGTTGCGGGCGGAAGCTGGATGCGACAAGCCGAGGACAGGGTGAAATGGCGCACATTGGGGGAGGCCTATGTCCAACAGTGGACTGCTATAGGCTGATGATGATGATGATGATGAGATTGTATATAGAAAAACTGTCTAAAACAGAATTTATTCCTCCGATTACAGTTATTCGGCGATGGAAAAATCGGCCATAAATATATCCAAAAAACATTCCATATTTATGTAAGTATTTACAGTACGCGCGGCATAAGTTGGCCGGAGTAAAGGTCGCCGTTTTAATGCGCAGTGGATTGTTTACGTTAAAAATTGTGTACTGCGCAACCAAAAACTGACAAACAGCTAACTTCTGTCCGGCCAAGTTATGTCGCGCGTACTGTAGTTCGTACTCATTTGAAAGAGAATTGACTAAAGCTGGCCTAATATTATTGCCAAATAGAAAATCGGCAGTATTACAATATTCTGCTAAAACAAATATAAAAACAGCTATATAATATACTAAAATCCGAAATATTGATTGTGACCTGCGCAGTAGAATTAGTTTATTCTAGACTTGACTCAGTACGGACGGCGCCCGTCCTCTGCCGTACATGACGAACTGGTCCTGCGAGCCGCCACCGCGGCTACGGGACCGCAGGTCTACAGAACCGCGCGTTCCAAGATTAAATATGAAGGTAAGCGTTTCAATTAAACCTTTCTTCTTATAAAGTGATAAAATAACTAGATTATCCTGCAGTTACGTAATATCAGACAAGATGGGCGTGGCTATAAAGAGAATCATTTTTGAGATAAATCCGGGTAAAGGGTTTTTGGCGTAATTAAGAAAAAATCTAGGATCTGATTATGTTAATAATTTATATGTCCAGTATGAGCCTATACAATAACTGCGTCATTGTGCCCCATCGAAGTATTGATTGTGATTTGTGACATGCGCAGTACAGTCAGATTATTCTAGGCTTTCGTCGTGTTTTCAGTGCACCGCCCACCGTCTGCCATCCATGAAGAACTGGTCTTGTGATCCGGCACAGGCCCAGGTCTTTGCAGCAAATCTACACTTCCGCACCTGCTACGGTTAAACATGAAGGTAAGTGTTTGTGTTTTTTTCCTTAGGACATTAAAATAACAAGATGTTAAATTACGAATGAGAAAGGCATGGATATAAAGTGCATTGACAGAGATATTATGAGTAACACTATAGTGTTTAGCAGTCGATTTTTAATTAATTTTAGGCCAAATAATTATTGTTTTTTGAGGAAACTCTCCCCTATGATAGAGTGTGCGTTCATCAATAAAGCTACTATAGCTTGCGAATGATTGATCACATGAGCACTGCTGTTACTGCTGCTAAGGCTGAAGCTT
Organism: Acronicta aceris; assembly: GCA_910591435.1. NCBI lineage: Eukaryota > Metazoa > Arthropoda > Insecta > Lepidoptera > Noctuidae > Acronicta > Acronicta aceris. The sequence continues at coordinate 2,462,906 of OU342786.1, read as the reverse complement.
CATTACGATGGAGAAAAGCGCAGGTTACCACCAATGCCTACAAAACAGTTCACCTTGACGTAACCTTCTTCGGATGTGACTTTCTAAAAACAATCTTGTAAACTGTTTCAGGTTGCTAGTGGACATCCACTCGTTTCTAAAGGCGGCTATTGTGTGCACGTCGACTGCATCGCAATCGCAGTGGAGCCGCAGCCCACGCATTGGTGCCTCACCAGCCATGGCGTCCACCGATGGGGTGTAAGTGGCTCTACCAACACCTGAAGAGTCAAAGTCAACCTCACCTGCCCGCGGTACACCCTGCTGACATCACCAACGAGGCTCTGACATATCCCTGACACCGGGGAAACAGTCAAAATGGAGCTGATCGACATTGTTACACTGTCGATCGTCTCTGTAATTGGCGAACTAGGGCAGGCGCGGATTCAAAAGGAGGGAGTCAAATGTCTCAAATTTTGTTTAAAATTTTGGTCCTTTGAATCTCTCCCATGTAACGCTTGGATCCGCGCCTGAACGACTGATCGTGATTACAAGTAATTGCATTTTATTTTTTTAAATGTAATGCATTTACTTTAAAACGATCATTGTAATATTAAATTAGAAGCTATGTAATAAGTCATATTTGTTGGATGTATACCTTATAGCGAAATACGAGTGGGTTGATTATTTAAGGGATTTCTTAATTGGTGTTAGTCCTTACAGTTTCAAAATACACACAATAAAATTTATGTATGTGTTTTATTTAGACATCATTGTATATAACTGTACTGTCAAAAGCACCTCATGACATCCAAAACTGTCAAATTTCTTAAATCGATTTTCATTTTAAACTCCAATTAATAGAGTTTATTATGCATGTCAAATTTCCCTGAAATTTCTTACCTTTTACCTCATTGGCGTGATTAAATAGTCAACAAGTTCAACTGACAAGGGGAAATTTGACAGTTCGTTACCTTACCACGAACTGTCAAATTTCCCCTTGTCACTTGTTGACTGTTTAATCACGCCAATGAGGTAAAAGGTAAGATTAGTGATGGGTTTACGCCGCGGCATTTTGGGCGGATTGAATTTATTATTTAATACTTTAAAATTATTTATAATTCATTTATATATCTTACGAAGATATTTTTTTTAGTATTTAAGGTAATTTCAGTTGAAATTGAAACAAATATGAACAAAACAATCTATACTAATAATATAAATAGGTAAAGTTTGTGAGTTTATTAGGATGTAGGGGGTAATCTCTGGATCTACTGAACCGATTTTGAATTTTTTTTTGTATTGGATAGTCCATTTATCGAGGAAGGTTTTAAGCTATATAACATCACGCTACGCTTCTAAGGACCGGAGCAGCGGGTGAAACCGTGAGCGGGTCGCTAGTAAATAATAACCGTCATTTTTCGCGGTAAATTCAAAATTATAATGTGACATAGAATGCGTAGAAGACGGCTCGAGCTCGATCGATATTTGTTCGGCCGGCACCTCACTACACTTCTAATCGGTCCGGAACGCACATGTTTGGTTGATAATTAATACTTTTCCATAAATATTATCGAAGCATATATTTTAAAGCATATAAGTTAATTCTACAAACCCCGCTCATACATAATTTCTAAGTATTAATATTGTTTTCAGTAATTATATTCTATTAAATATCATCTTTACTTATGTTTTTTGTATCTGTTTCTTGGTAAACATTGTTAAACTATTTAATCACGCCAATGAGGTAAAAGGTAAGATTAGTGATGGGTTTACGCCGCGGCATTTTGGGCGGATTGAATTTATTATTTAATACTTTAAAATTATTTATAATTCATTTATATATCTTACGAAGATATTTTTTTTAGTATTTAAGGTAATTTCAGTTGAAATTGAAACAAATATGAACAAAACAATCTATACTAATAATATAATAATACTAATATATAATTCTACACCCGTTTTAAAGAGGGTTCCCCGTGGGGCGAGGCCGTTGGTTGCGTTAAGCTTAGCGCGGTCTGTCCGCCTCGCAACCCGGGAAAACTCACTTAGTGCTTGGGAGCAACTACTCACCTTCCCTTATAGAATTCTACATGTGCAAAAATCTTTGGCTACCACAAAATCTCTAACAACCCAAATTAAAGAAAATTGTAATATTTCGGCCACAACTTTAGAACCAAAATTACCAATTCAGAAATATCAGCAGCACAAGGTTTCTTTCCATCATGTAGAATCTAAATTAAGTGAAGGTGACATAAAGGGGGCGGCTAGGATTATTTTTAGCACTGACGTGGTTGCACCTTACTCTCCAGAGACACTTAGAGCTTTGGAAAGTAAGCACCAGCTCCAGCGAATAACCTCTCCTTCCCCGACCCCCCTAACCTTGATTCCAATTCCCTCATAGTAACTGGTCGCCAATTGTCTGAAGCCATAGGTTCGTTCCCGAGCGGCTCTGCGGGCGGACTTGACGGCTTAACACCGCAGCATCTGAAAGACTTGACAGGTGCAAGTGCCGGGGAATCTGGTGAGTCGCTCTTGAAGGAACTTATGGCTTTGATCAATCTGATGCTCTCCGGCAATGTGCATTAATCCGTCATAGATGTTCTGTATGGGGCGAATCTTTGTGCCCTACGTAAGAGGGATGGCGGCATTCGTCCCATTGCCGTAGGTTGCACTTACAGGCGTACGGCAGCCAAGATATGCTGCGCATCTTATAAATCTTTATTAACTAATAAATTCCAGCCCCTTCAATTAGGTTATGGTTCAAAAGGTGGCTGTGAGGCTGCCGTACATGCCCTAACTACTTATCTCAACAGTGATGAAGGAGAGGTCATTCTTAAGGTTGATATAAGGAATGCCTTTAACTCCGTAAATAGGGACACCTTGTTGACAGAAGTGAAAAAAGAAATTCCTCAAATTTATAGTTTTCTTTGGCAATGTTACAGACATCCCTCAAAATTACTGTATAAGGACAATCTTATAAATTCGGCCGTTGGTTGTCAACAGGGTGACCCCCTTGGGCCAGTCATTTTCAGTTTGGCTATAAATCCAATAATTCGGCAGTTAAATTCAAAATTTAACGTTTGGTATTTAGATGACGGAACCCTAGGAGGTGACGTGGACACAGTTTTAAAAGATCTAAAAATGTTGAATGAAAAATTTAATTTAATTGGTTTGGAACTTAATTCTTCCAAATGTGAAATTTATTTACCTCACACCTCTGACCGACAACAGACGATTTCAAAATTTAATGCAATAGCCCCGGGTATTAAAATCATGGAGAAGAGTAATCTTCACCTTCTAGGGTCTCCAATTTTTGATGAATCGTTTGCATCTTTTGTCGATGGAAAAATAAAAAATTTTAGTGATACATCGGATAAACTTCTCAAAATCAATATTCATTCGGCTCTTACTATTATTCGTTACTGTTGTTTTGGCCCGAAATTCATTTATAACTTACGCTCTTCCCACTTGTGGAAGCACCCACAACTTTTAGACAAAGTCGACAAAATTATTAGTAACTTCCTAACAACTGTTTTAAATGTGGCTTTGGACGACCGAGCTTGGCTTCAAGCCACTCTCCCTATTCGGCTGGGTGGTCTTGGCGTCCGCAAAATTTCCAGTCTTAGTTTACCGGCTTTTCTGTCCTCAGCACACGGCACTGACATTTTAACCAGGAAAATTTTATCACGTTCACTGGTTGATTTTGAGGTGCCGTGTTTGACTGATGCTGTGAACGCTTGGAAATTGGCTTGTCCCAATACAGCCCTGCCCGTCGTCCCATCTTCCCAAAAACAGTGGGACTGGCCGCTGTGCAGTTTGACACGGAAATATATGATAAATACGTCAATCAATACTGCCGAGCGCGCTCGTCTGCTGGCCGTGGGTGAATGGGAGTCGGGTCTTTGGCTTCAGGCACTTCCATCACCTAATATAGGGAGCTTGTTGGATGACACTACTTTTCGGTGTGCTATTTGCTTACGCCTGGGAGCCCCTTGTGTTTCTCCACATCGGTGTCACTGTGGTGAAGCAGTCGACAGCCTCGGACACCATGGCTTGTCTTGCTGCAAGAGTGCAGGGCGCATAGCACGGCATGCCAATATTAATGACATTATTCGTCGTGCTCTTGTCACCGCCGGTGTGCCAGCTGTATTAGAGCCCAATGGCTTGGCACGCGACGATGGGAAGAGACCAGACGGTATGTCGTTGTTGCCATGGAAGTTGGGCAGGCCTTTGGTGTGGGATGCAACTTGCGTCGACACCCTTGCTCCATCCCATGTTCCAAGCACGGCGGGTTGTGCTGGCGCTGCTGCTGCAGCCGCTGAGACCCTCAAACGGCGTAAATATAGCAACCTTAATGGAAGCTATAATTTTGAGCCGTTTGGGGTGGAAACGCTCGGGCCATGGGGTTCGAGTGCGCGCCATCTTTTTAAGGAAATCTCTAAGAGACTTGTCGACTCTTCGCGTGATCAGAGGGCTGGTTTATTCTTGGGTCAAAGAATTAGCATTGCCATTCAACGTGGCAATGCTGCTAGTCTTCTGGGTACGTTACCAGATGACAGTGATGTGGAGGAGTACTTTGACGCCTAGGTACGACAATTTTTTTATTTTTTTTTGTTTATCTGTACGTTATATTTTTATAGTTATTATTTTGGTAAAATAATGCTGTAAATATTATACTAATAAATTATCTTATCTATACTAATAATATAAATAGGTAAAGTTTGTGAGTTTATTAGGATGTAGGGGGTAATCTCTGGATCTACTGAACCGATTTTGAATTTTTTTTTTGTATTGGATAGTCCATTTATCGAGGAAGGTTTTAAGCTATATAACATCACGCTACGCTTCTAAGGACCGGAGCAGCGGGTGAAACCGTGAGCGGGTCGCTAGTAAATAATAACCGTCATTTTTCGCGGTAAATTCAAAATTATAATGTGACATAGAATGCGTAGAAGACGGCTCGAGCTCGATCGATATTTGTTCGGCCGGCACCTCACTACACTTCTAATCGGTCCGGAACGCACATGTTTGGTTGATAATTAATACTTTTCCATAAATATTATCGAAGCATATATTTTAAAGCATATAAGTTAATTCTACAAACCCCGCCTCATACATAATTTCTAAGTATTAATATTGTTTTCAGTAATTATATTCTATTAAATATCATCTTTACTTATGTTTTTTGTATCTTTTTCTTGGTAAACATTGTTAAACTAAACGTTTTACGAAATTATGGAAAATACGAGTTCAAAATTAGTTTCTGTGGGTGACTAAACTATTGTGCTGGAGCAGGCAAGGCGCACTCTGCATTTTATGTATGTATTAGAGATGTTCCGACTATTCGGCGAAGAGCGCCGACTATCCAGCTTCTCACTATCCAATTATAGTTTTCATTTGTTGACCTTAACGTACGCCCACCAAATAAAAGATAAAGTTTATAGAAAAGATGAAAACGGTTAGATTGCGAACTTGCTTACACCGCGGGTTATCCGCATGTCACAAACGAATTGCTGATATTGCTAATATTATAGAGCTGCACTGTACATCTTTGGTAATCCTTAGTCTCTAAAATAACTTGTAAGGAAAAAATCAAAATATATATGACATAGATAATGTCCTATTTTTATGGATTAAGTCGGCAAACGAGCTGACGAGCCACCTAGTGGTAAGTAGTGATCGTCGCCCATGGACACCTGCAACACCTGAGGAGTTGCTGATGCATTGCCGACCCTTAAGAGCCTCTACGGACTGCAAACAGCCAGAGCCGCAGCAACTGGCAAAAGTCGAAACACACACCGTGGAGCTTTACGACAGACTCCGACGTAAGGGTGGTCGTTAGCCAGTCAGACCCCAAGAGGTCCTACCACCGTTCAGTGTTCTAAACTGTTATTTATTTTTAATCGGCTGTAAAAGAAGCGTGAAACTGGTCCACAAGTTTAAATTCGCACAGCGAGCTATGGAGAATGAAGTTATCTGTCAGAGAATTAATGTTACCGACATAGCTCAAGGGATTAGCAAGTTGAACTGGCAATGGGCCAGTCACATACATATATCGGAGAACAAATAAACGCTGGCGCAAACGAGTTCTCGAGTATAGACGGCGTCTAGGCAGTGTATGTTGCCCCTCCCCTCCCCCTCAAGGGGTTCTCACCTTGTCGTGGCGGGTGGCTTAGTAACCATGGAGTATTGCACCACGGTGCAATGGGCTGTGGGTTTTGCCCAGGAAGCCCGAATTGGAGCAGCCACTGTAGGTTTCGGTGTCATATGGGATGCACCGCAACTGATATGAGCCGCGGTGTTGTATGAGCGGCAATGCGGCTGAAGGTTTGAGGGGCCGCAGGGGGAGAGGAGTGTCGGTATTGCGATACACCGATCCCCCTTCCCTCTGTGGCCGAGGTGTGAATGGCGGTGGGGCTACATATCTATCCCACCGCAAAGAGGGCCTTGGGCGGCTGACTTGGAGTCGTCAGTCACCTATTGTGCTGAATGATTCCCGGTAACCCTCCACTATGCGGAAGGTGGAAGTGGTAGTGGTTTTAGTCGGTGTGCTGGCTATCTGACCGGAGATCTCGACACAACAGCATAAGGTGCATGTCCCCACCCGTATGAAAAAAGAAAGTGTAAGGTGCCCGTCGGCCAGGTCGATTGACGACTTGCGGTAGGCAGCTGGCAGTGACTGGATTAGGAAAGTCGAAGATCGGGCTCTGCGGCGTTCACTAGGAGAGGCCTACGTTCAGCAGTGGATGAATATAGGCTGATAATGAAACGAAGCTACACGGAAATTGCCGAATACCCTCGAAACCGTGATAGGCTTGGCCGACTAGTCGGCCTCTTTACAACCGACTAATCGGCTAGTCGGCCAATGTCATTGACCGGCTCGATTTATCGGGCCGTACTCAGTGAGCTGCCGCTACAGAGTGCTTTATATATGTATATATATATACACTATGTTAAAAAAACCCTGTCCGATCGGAAAGGGGCATATAGGTATCCCCTAACTACATCATCAAATAAAATAAGAAAAGAGCGTACTCCCTTTTAAATGGCCGGCAACGCACTTATCCTATGGTGTTGCGGGTGTCCATGGGCGGCGGTAATCGCTTACCATTAGGCGATCCGTCTGCTCGTTTGCCCCCTATTCCATAAAAAAAAAACAAGAAATATTATATATTCATAAAAATAAACATAAAAGAAAGTTTTAATTCATCGTTGGGTCGCTGCCCGTGCCCAAATTGCCAAAATTAACCCAAAATCCAGCATTTAAAAAAATTATTAAAACTATCATAGTTAGTCCTTAACTTTGATACCTAGGGACGGTGTCGCTCCATCGTAAGTATTGTCATTTCAGTTCCCTCGTTTTATAACTTTTTTTCGAGGATTATTTTTCTTGTTAATTGAAAATAATTATATTATAAATAAAACCGGATGTCGATACCTAATACTACCACTCACGGCCTCACGGGTCGGACAGGGTTTTCTTAACACATTTTACCTAAATATGAAAGATATTTTTTAAAGTGTTTAAAAAAATTGATCAGATGTTTTTGTTACGTAAAATTGTTTGATTCGTGCAAAGCGTGTGACTTATAACTGTATCATTAAACATTCTAAATACAAAAAATTGCTTAAATAAGTTTAATTAATAAGAAAACACATATTTTAACTAAAACCATGTATTTATTTAAAACAGTTTTTTCTGCCCAGCATTTGGGCGTAAATCGTTTTTGCCATATCCGCCCAGTTTTTGCCCGTTTTTGCCCTTTGGGTTTAAACCCTCGACCCATCACTAGGTAAGATAGAGTGTAGGTACTGCCGCACGTCCACATTTCGGCGGTATGTTTTTACATCTCATGTAACAGAGGGCGAGCTTGTTCCTATTAATCCCAAATCCGAGCTGCAACTGAAAATAACATAAAAAACATAAAAAAACACATCGTCACCATATTTTTAGCGCACGCTTTTTAATTTAAAGAGAAGGAGGTTAAGGGTCCTGCGGAGCGTGAATTCCCCACAAAAACGTAATACCGAAATAAATCGTAATCCAGACAATATTCTATCAAATTATGTTATTATTCGGATTTGGATACCGTTAATCTAGGTTCCTACGACACTGTTTCGTCTACTACTACTTTACAGGAAATAAAAGACCGCAAAATCGTACCAAACTTGGTAAAGTTATCAAAAATTTCATTCGCTTGCAAACTTTCAGGGATCTTGCTCTTGCAGTTTCAGCTGTGCATTGATAAGTCAGTCAGTAGGTCAGTCAGTCAGGTTCTTCTTTATATCTTGTTTATAGATTACCAAGCCTCTTTTCTAGTGAATTACATGACAGTTTTAGAAACGGTGAACCTGCTGAAACTTATAACGATAATAATATGCATGATAAATATGACCTACAAGGCGATTCAGTCAACTATTTAAGAGACAGCAAATTTTTGAGGAAAACATAGCCAGCACGTCGACCAGTGACCAGTCATTACATACAGCACCCGTCCACGAGCATAACGCACGGATCAGCCATTATTCTCCTCGCCATTTTAGATGGAAGGAGGTGACCCGACCAATGACGCTACCGCAAGCAGTGATATCTTGACAACAAACAAACTCAAACAAAATCATAAAAATCGTGTTCGTACGTCAATCCAAAAAGTAGGGGTGCTTAAGGCGGATCGTTCACCTGAGCCCGCGAAATTCAAATTTCAAGTGATGTTTGCAGTTTGTAGGTCTATACATGGCAGTTGTAATTGCGACATTAACTATACAACATTCACAACTGAGAACTAAAACCTTTACTTATAAATCCTTATCAAGCCAAAAACTTGCCGAAACCTGTGTAATTGGTCAAAATTGTCATTTTACACTACTTTTAGCTACAATAATGATTTTTAAGCAATGGTTTTAGTTAAACATTGTGAATTTTGTATAGTTAATGTCGCAATTACCATTACCATGAATGTAGAACTTATAATAGACCTACAAACTGCGAAAAACAACTCGAAATTTGAATTTGGTGGGCTCATGTAAATCCAGCCTTAGTAAATAAGGCAAGACGGTACTTCACCGCGGGCTAAAGAGTGCTACTTCATAAGTCGCAAGTCCGGCCTCATAAAAAAGATAAAAAGTAGATAATAAAACATAAGTTTCAATAGCGGTTATCATATTTCTCATAATTATTTACTCAGGTCTTCAATAAATTACTATGTTTTCAAGTACAAGGCAACTGACGGTGATGCCATATTCGTGTATGTTACATTATCAACACTGTTATAATAATACTAGTGACCCGCCCGCAGTTTCACCCGTGTTGGTCCGCTTCTATTGGTCGTAGCGTGATGTTAAATAGCCTGTAACCTTCCTCCATAAATGGACTATCCAACACAAAAAATATTTTTCAATTCCAACTAGTAGTCCTTGAGATTAGCGCGTTTAAACAAACAAACAAATTCTTCAGCTTTATAATATTAGTATAGATTGTAATAATTATTTCTAGTACTACAGTACTTACTTAAGTACCATACAGTCTAGGCATTCGCATATTTGTCCCTAAAATAATGACAATACATGCATCACGTATTTAGTTCGTACTCATTTGAAAGAGAATCGACTAAAGCTGCCCTTAAAGTTATTGCCAAATAGAAAATTGGCAGTGTTACAATATTCTACTAGAACAAATATAAAAACAGCTTTATAATATACCTACATAAATCCGAAATATTGATTGTGACCTGCGCAGTAGAATTACTTTATTCTTACTTCTAGACTTGACTCATTTCGGCGCCCATCCTCTGCCGTGCACGACGCACTGGTCCTCAGAGCCGCTATCACCACCGCAGCTCCGGGTCTACAGTTCTACAGCACTGCGCGTTCCTCGGTTAAATATGAAGGTCAGTATTTTAAGTCATTATTTATTATTACCATTTTATTTGCTCTTAAATTGTTATTAAATAACCAGATTATCCTAAAATTACGTAATATCTGAGGAGGGCGTGGCTGCGAATAGATTTTATTTTTCATGAAGTCGGGCAACGTTTCTTTGGGGGCTAATTAGATAAAACCTGCTATCTAATTTTGTTAATTATCAAATTTACCCAGCTGCATCATTGTCCCCAAGTGTAGTAGATATTGATTTTGACATGCGCACTGCGATTATGCGCACCTAGTTAACTAGGTAAAATAACTACCATCTTATTTAATTTCCTATTCTATTTTCTTAAGATTAAGTAATTAATTAGTCATATATCTAATATCAACCTATAATTACCATGCTGCGTCATTGTCCTCCATCGAAGTAGGTAACTCGGAATATTGATTGGGAATTTGTGACATGCGCAGTGCGATTATTCTAGATTTAACTTTGTGTTTTCAGTGCGCCGCCCTCCATCAGCCGCGCATGACGAACTGGTCCTGCGAGCCGCCATTGGGGCCCCGAGCTCTGCAGCCCTATAGCGCCGTGCGGTTAAATATGAAGGTAAGGTTTTCAAAATTTATAGTATACGAAATTGTTTAAGAACGAACGGGAAGGGCGTGGTTATAAAGTACATCGATTGGGATTATATTCACGGCAAAAATGAAGATTGATAATTTTGGTTAAACGGTCCATTATAAAAGTGCGAAAAAGAGTGTGTGCCTTCATCAATGAACATGAGCACTGCTATAGATCTAAGGGTGAAACTCAATAGCGAAATTTCATACAGATTCCAAAATGTTACTCTAAAATAATCTTTTGAATTGTTACAGATTACTATTGGATATCCACTAGTCTTAAAGGCGGCTAATGTCACCGCTAGTCTTCGTTGCGGTCGCTGCGAATCTACAGCCCACGCACTGCGGCCTTACCAGCCATGTCGCACATCACTCCTCTGAAGCGCCTACCGATGGGGTGTAAGTGGCTCTACCAATACCTGAAGAGTCAAAGTCAACCTCACCTGCCCGCGGTACACCCTGCTGACATCACCAACGAGGCTCTGACGTCCCCTGTCAAAATGGAGTTGATCGACATTGTTACACTGCCGATCGTCTCTGTAATTGGCGAATCTAGGGCAGGCGCGGATTCAAAAGGAGGGTGTCAAATGTCTCAAATTTTGTTAAAAATTTTGGTCCTTTGAACCTCTCCCATGTAACGCTTGGATCCGCACGTGAACGACTAATCGTGATTACAAGTAACTGCATTTCATTTTTATAATGTAATGCATTTATTTTAAAACGATCATTGTTAGTTTAAGTCATATTTGTTTAGTTAATAAGCTTTCGGAATGCACGTAATTAATGATTAAGATAAGTTAGTTTAAGAATAAAATAAAATAAATAAAATTTGGTTTTATTTGGACGTCAAATAAAATGTACAATCACACCTTTTTCTCCGAAGGTAAGTCAAGAAGTGTACAAACACGTTTTATTTTGTGTACCTCCCACGTTTCGTTGACATGTTCTTAAGTTCCATGTAACAACGAGTCCATTACCTCTAAATGATATTGAGAATAATGTAGTCATGATAAATTTTATTTATTTCTGCAAATACTTAGATCCTTTAAAACACTTATACAAGTCAATATTTTTATAATTTTTACATTAGTTGAGGCCAAATAGAAACAAATTCCTAAATAGAAACACCGAGACAAACAGATAATTATGGTCTCTTTTAATCTAGTTCAAATATCTTAAGTATCAATTCTGTGAAGTTTATAGAATGGCCTGTTGAAGATAGAGGCAAAACAGCTTTGAGTCGACCTATCCCAACTAATGTCAAGCATGGGTCAGTCATTGAGTAGCTGAACCAAATATTGTGGACAGCACTTTAATATTTACTTCACTTTACAAAAACCTGCCTTTTAATATTTCTTGTATAACAAAAGATTTAATTTACGAGCAGACTTACTACTTAAACTGATATATTTTCTTGAATGATTCATGATTCATGATGATTCTGATGTATTTTCTTATTGATTTTTATGTATCATAAAAGAGTGTAATTGTTTGTTTTTCCCGATAAATAAAGTAAAATAGCTACTACTGAAAATTAATAGAAAATCCAATAACTCTTGGGACTTGGGAAATCGGGCTTTCCAGTTTAGGCTCTATGGACAGATTTGGAACATCCATTAACATAATTATAAGTGGATAAGATTAGCACACGACCGGAAAATTTAGTATAAGCCTCAACAGTAATGAGTAGATTCGGGCTGTGTGATAATGATGTTATAGAGCAAGATGGGCCCCATTAATAGAGGTTTCGTTTTCGTTTTATTTCCCACAAAAACATTAATCACGAACGCGACAAATATTCAACGACCTAAATTGTCTTTACGCTGAATTATATATTAAACTTTGCACTGAAATAAATAGTAATCCAGACAATATTCTATCAAATTCTGTTATTATTCGGATTTGGATACCGTTAATCTAGGTTCCTACGGTACTATTTCGTCTATTAATACTTCATTGGAAATAAAATACCAGAAAATCATTCCGAACTTGGTAAAGTTATCACAAAAATTGCATTCGCTTACATTTATTTCCAGTGAAGTGTTTTGAACGAAATGGTAGAGTAGGAACCTAGTTAATGGTATCGGATGCCGAATAATATCAGAATATGATTAAATTGTGTTTGAATTACGATTTATTTCGGTATTACGTATGTAAGAGAAATTCGGTCCGCCGGACTCTTAAAAACTTATTTCTGTGGTTATTTTCAATACTGCTAGGTACTCTACTGAACCCAAGTTTCATTCCAAGAAACCACAAATTTGCCAAAAACAAATCCGGATCGGAACCCATAACTTAGAAAATCATACACTATCGTGTCCGTCATGTTTTGTGTAATTCATAAAGTTTAGTCCCAAAGAGATGTAAAAAAGGTTAAAGACCGGTTCTAAGGGACATTTTCCGATTTGATTTCTTTCTGTCCGGCTGATTTATGACACTTAGAACGATTTTGTTTCCCATGGGAAACCAGTATTAATATCAAGTAATAGATTATGTACGATTGCGTTCGTGATGTCCCATTTATCGCTCGTCATATTTAAAATATATTTTAATCTTTACGTGGGAGAGCCATGATTCGGCACGAATGGGCCAGCTCGACCACCATTTCACAGCCTCACAGAAAACCGGCGTTAAACAACGCTTATGTTGTGTTTCGCCGAGTGAGTGAGGTTACCGAAGGCCCAATCCCCTTTTAAAAGGTCAGCAATGCACTTGTGACTCCTCTGGTGTTTCGGGTGTGGCGGCGGCGGTAATCGCTTACCATTAGGCGATCCGTCTGCTCGTTTGCCCTTCTATCCCATAAAAAAACAGTAGTAATTTCGAAGTCTTCAGAAAAAAATGCGCGATGGTTTAAATGAATATTATAATATTTTTAATCATTATAAGTGATACAAATTTTAATTGTCTCCATACGCATATTTGTCTCTACGAATTTTTCCGTATTGATGAACCTACTTAGGTTTTTAGTTCCGAATACTATGTAATTTGAAAGAGAATCGTCTAAAGCTACTCTTAATGTTACTCTCTTGCCACTCAGAAAATCGGCAGTGTTGCAATATTCTGCTGGAACAAATATATAAACAGCCAAGTGGCAACAATTGAAAATATTGATTGTGACCTGCGCACTGAAATGAGATTATTCTAGACTTGACGCTGTGCCCCACCATCTTCTGCCGCGCACAACGATCTGGTCCTGCGAGCCGCCACGGCGGCTCCTGATCCACAGCTCTACGATCACAGTTAAACATGAATGTAAGTGTTATAGTTAATTCCTTGAAATTATATAAATATCTGAGAAGAAAAACAAAGCTACAGCGGCTTTTTAGATAAAGTGTAAAGAATTTTCAATTTTTTTTTCAATTCTAATAGCAATCTACAATTACCAAGCTGCATTACTGTCCCCATCTACGTATTGATTGCAATATGGGCAGTGTAATAAAATTGTTATAAATCAGAGTTTCTTTGTGTTTTCAGTGAGCCATCCACCGTTTACCGTACCGTCATGATGAACTGGTCCTGCGAGACGCCACTGGAGCCCCGGTCCCTGCAGGTCTGCAGAATCCCGCATGCCATGATTAAACATGAAGGTAAGTGTCCCACTTATTAAATTATGGATTTTTGTGGAAACGGTATAATGTAAGAGAGTCGAGAGAGAGAGAGAATGCCTGCAATCAATAAAAGAGTAATTTAATCTCATCGCGTCATTGTTAACATGAGTACTGCTATATATCTCAAGGTGAAACTTCATTAAGAGGAAGGGGAGCGAAGACAAACGCAATAACGGAGAAGAGGTGGATATTTATATACCTACAACTAATAACCAAACATGAAGCCTCATGTTTCAGATTGCTTCCAGATTGTACAAGGCAACTTTCTAAATAATTTATTCTTGCAAACTGTTTCAGATCATTCGCGGACATCATCTTTTGTCTGAAGGCATTTGATGTCTCCGTCTGTTGGAGTCGAGTCACAGCCCATGTACTGTGGCCTCACTGGTCATGTCGCACTACCCCCTCCGAAGCGTCCACCAATGGGGTGTAAGTGGCTCTACCAACACCCGAAGAGTCAAAGTCAACCTCACCTGCCCGCGGTACACCCTGCTGACATCACCAACGAGGCTCTGACGAGAACGGAGATAATCGACATTGTTACACTGTCGATCGTCTCTGTTTTCAACTAGGGCAGGCGCGGATTCAAAATGAGGATGTACAAAGTGTTAAAATTTCATTTTAAATTTTGGTCCTTTGAACCCCTCCCTTGTAACGCTTGGATCCGCGCCTGAACGAGTGATCGCGATTACAAGTAACTGCATTTTATTTTAATAATGTAATGCATTTACTTTAAAACGATCATTTTAATTTTAAGTGATGACCCTATAGCTACACGGAATGCACGTAAGTGAGTATTTAAGTAATTTTAAGAATAAATTAAGTGAAATAATAATTATATTGTTTTAATTAGACTTGATACCTACCCTATATAAATTAACTTTAACAAACACGTGCTCTCTCCAAATGTAAGGCAGAAGTGTACTGGTATACTGCTACATTTCGCCGGTATGTGTGTTTTAAGGCACCATGTAACACGAGGCAAGCATTATTACACATCGCTACCCCGAGCTGTTTTATTAGATGGTGCTAACTGACGACGAATTTATATAAATCAATGATATTTTATATTCAATGTAACCTAAATAACTAACTAAATTATAATAAATAAAGTAATAAATTAACTAAAATAAAACTAAATATATATAACTAAAAAAGGGCATCAAAGAACTCCTTTGATTGACTTTGATAGCGCACATAAGACGACGTCTTCTCTCAATATGTAATAAAATTAAAAAGCCTATAACTTACATATTTATTTTATAATTTTTTTTAACATTTTCATGAAGGTATGGAAAATGTTGAATCATATAGGTCAATCTCTAGATTTTCTTAATGAGTAATAGAATGTATAGATTTTTGATAGTGCACATAAGACGACGTCTTCTCTCGATATAGTATCCCCTCTATGTAATAAAATTAAAAAGCATATTACTTATTTTTTAACATTTTTTTTAACTTCTTCATGAAGGTATGGAAAATGTTGAATGATATAAGTCAATCTCTAGTTTTTCTAGCAGAATACCTATTGTAAAATCTGTGAATTTTCTGAGTGGCATTTTCAGGCAAAAGTCGATACCTTTCTAAATTAAGTACATAATACATACGAACTAAAGAAAAATGAAATATATATTTTTTTCTGCATATTTCCACCATCACGTATATATTCCCCGACGGGTTAGGCTACTAAGAAAACTATTATGGGGGAAACCCAATAACACGTTGCTCGACTTAGAAATATACTGAGGACCACTAGCGTAGCCGCCCCGCTTATGAGCAATAGGCTCGCCCCCTATTACATGGGACCTAAACATACCGGCGAACTGTGGGTGTACATTAGTACGCCTCTGCCTAACCCTTCGGGGAATACAGGCGTGATGGTATGTTATGTTTTTTTAATTGTTGATAAATCACACATGATTCCCCAATTCGCTTAGCACCACGAGATAGTGCTCTATATTTTTAAACCAAAAAGGTATTTTCAAATAAAACTATATCATAATATATTTTATTGTAATTTTTTGAGAGTGTAGGTATGTACTTAGTTTCTAAACTCTATCAGTAAACACCAATTACCTATTTCCTAAAATTATCTATGAACAATTATTAATTTTACAATACGAATTACACGTGGCATAAAGATATAAAACCAAACAAATATGACTTATTTAAACTTATGTAATATTACAATGGTCGTTTTGAAGTAAATGCATTACATTACTAAAATGAAATGCAGTTACTTGTAATCACGATCAGTCGTTCAGGCGCGGATCCAAGCGTTACATGGGAGAGGTTCAAAGGACCAAAATTTTTAACAAAATTTGAGAAATTTGACACCCTCCTTTTGAATCCGCGCCTGCCCTAGTTCGCCAATTACAGAGACGATCGATAGTGTAACAATGTCGATCAGCTCCATTTTGACTGTTTCCCCAGTTTCAGGGACTCGTCAGAGCCTCGTTGGTGATGTCAGCAGGGTGTACCGCGGGCAGGTGAGGTTGACTTTGACTCTTCAGGTGTTGATAGAGCCACTTACACCCCATCGGCTGGCGCTCCAGCGGGATAATGTGCGACATAGTGAGTGAGACCGCAGTACTTGGGCTGTGGCCCCACTGCGACAGCGACCAAGACAAACGGAGACAGCTGTCGCCAGCAACCTGAGACAGATCACAAGAATGTTTTAGATAATCGCCTTGTAAGATCTAAATGGTGATAAAGGTATATACATCCCTACATACACAAATGTTTTGTAATATGTGTTTATAATATGTGTAAAAGAAATTATTGTGGAGAAATAAATAAACTTTATTACCATTATTATCCCATCTTTGGTATTAGGGTCAATAAATTTACTATTTAGCGGCTGGGAAATATTTTCTCCCTATTGGATTATCATTGTAAATTGTTTAAAGCTTACCATTTCCTAGTTACTTAATAGAATGTATATCAAACATTTTGATTGTAGCCACACCCACACGCCCTAACTCCCCTTTCTGTCAGACTGTTTCTACAAAAATCATTCAATATCGAACTCGCAAATTTAGTTACATGTTATTAACTTATTAACGTCTTGCAACTCTTCACTCTCTTCTTCTCAACTTCTTGTATTACGTTATTAACGAATCTCGATATTTTAACATTGCTTTTTTGTTTAGAAAGTACTAAGAAATAAATACTAAAACACTTACCTTCATGTTTAACCCTGTCATGCACGGTGCTGTGGGACTGCAGAGCCCTGTGCCCCGGTGGCGGCTCGTAGGACCAGTTCACCATGCACGGCAGACGGCGGGCGAACTCGGGCGGAGCACTGAGTACACACAGAAAGTCTAGTCTAGACTAATCTAACTGCACTGCGCAGGTCATAATCGATATTTCGATGTGAGCTACCCATTAAAGATGCAGTTTTATAATTTATGCACGTATATCATCAGTGTTGCCATTTTTAAACGGGACTTAAATACGACTTTTGTTTTGACTGATGGTAGAAATACAAACATCTCAAGATTACCATCACCATCATCAAATTCAAATTTTTATTCGTTTAAATGTGGTTACATAGATCTTATAGAGGGTTTTGCTCAGCAGATTTGTCATATAAATTTTATGACATACAAATTTTTAAATACATGAAGACAGGGCAATAATCACAATACACAATTTCACAGCTCAATACTTATATTTTATATTTTAAATATTCCTCAGTGGAGTAAAAACAGCGTTCACATAGCCACCTGAAAAGTTGTTTTTTAAATTTATTTATAGGCAGATTTCTAACGCCCTGAGGTAGATAATTGTATATACGGACAGACATGGCATAGCTGTTACCACTACACAATTCAGTTCTTAGAGGTGGTAAAACTAGCCTGTCAGGATAGCGTGTGTTAAACTTACAGGTGTCCTTCAATAATGTAAATAAACCAGGATTCATTTTAACAAATACCCAAATCTCAAATATATATAGACACGGGATAGTTAACAGGGGAAGTTTTCGAAATAGAGGCTTACAGGTTAGGGGCTTTGTTACAGATAGCTCTTATGCACTGCTTTTGTGCTATAAACACCCTATTAATTTTGACGGAATTGCCCCAAAGCAAACCATATCTCAGGCTGGAAGCAACAAACCCGTGATATGCTTTTAACGCGGTTGGTTTATTTGAAACTTTTTTAAGACGCCACAATGCCTAAGCAAATCTATTGATTTTTTTGCAAACTTTATCAACATGACCCCTTCAATTTAATTTGTCATCTAAAGTTATGCCCAGGAAAACGGTTTCATCAACTTCTGTTAAACTTTGGTTTTTATAAGTAATATTTAAGTCTAATTTCCTTCCTCCTCCTTTTCCTTCCTCCTTTCCTTTTCCTTTATCCTTTTTCTTAACATCATCCTTTTTTGCCTTTTTCTCAACTACATCGGGTCAGCTTCCAGTCTAATCAGAAACTGCTGAATCAGTAGGTATTTTTTACGAAGTGACTGTCAATATGCCACAAATAAACACGACGGAACACACTCCAACTATTTGTAATTGCCTCACATGTCATTAGCTAATTCGTCATGCTGCCAATGAGACTTTTATTGATTTTTACAGCATGCATTTTATCCCAGTTTGTAGAGGCGGAGGAAGATTTGTATTCATAGCAAACAGGCAACTCACGGCCCCCTATCTTTTTAAAGTAGTCGATTAGTTTCATGACAAGCTCACAGAATTTATTTATCTTTAATTTTTTGTTTCATGTATTGCAGCTTGCAGTACAGCCAGTAAGTAACATCCACTACTAAATGACGGCCTCTTCTCTATTCCACTACTGTTGCCAATCTAGTACAATTCGCACCTACCCACTGACTCCCAGTTCAGCTCACAATATCGTCCGACCATCGGATTGCTGCTGAGCGGCATACCAATCGGCATCCTTCACTTCTTACTAGCTCACAATAAATATGTGAGTTCTGTTGTTGTAATTTTTTAGATATTGCATATACCTACGAAAATGTTGTGTGAATAATAGTTATTTGACAAAACATACCTAATTGGTTCTATTTACTACCTTCTTCTTTCCTCTACCTACTTCTGATTACTCCTTATATTTTGACACTTAGAGCATCAAGTTGGAATAATAGACTATGTAAGCCAAGAAGCAATACGAACGAGGTGTACTTCTAAATAAAATCAACTTATCTTATTAAATTTATTTATATTATTATTGGATTACACACTTACTTCCAAAACTGTAATAAGTAATTAGCAGACACGATAGAAAAACAATTGTTTCGACACGCTGTAAAGTCACGGTTTCTTAAATTTACTTATGTTAGATTACAATGATCAATAAGAAGTAAATGCATTACATTTACATATTAGAATAAAATGCAGTTACTTGTAGTTACGATCAGGCGCGGATCCAAGCGTTACATGGGAGAGGATCGAAGGACCAAAACTTTAAACAAAATTTGAGACATTTGATACCCTCCTTTTGAATCCGCGCCTGCCCTGGGTTCGCCAATTACAGAGACGATCGATAGTGTAACAATGTCGATCAGCTCCATTTTGACTGTTTCCCCACTTCCAGGCATTGGAGCCTCGTCGGTGAGGTGAGATTGACTTGGCTGGTAAAGTCGCAGTGCGCGGCCGTGTCTTCACTGAGACCACGGTGAAGACAGGCGGAGACATCACCCGCCTTCAGACACGAGTGGATATCCACCGGCAATCTGAAACAGATTACAACAGTATTTTAAAAGACGCCTTGTGATATCTATAATGGGTTAGGCACAAGTGAACTTTTTTTAAAGACAGCACTTGCGAATACAATTATCAGACAGTACAATTATCAGAATAGTCGTTGATGGGACACACACATGTACAATAAATTATTATTGCAGTAGATTCTCTTACTGGTAACGCCCTTCTAGTGTAGCGTACTTTAAAAATCACGTTATTTGTAATATCGGATATCTGTTTAAAAGTACAACACTTACCTTCATGTTTAACCCTGGTATGCGCAGTGCTGTAAGGCTGCAGGGCCCGGCGCGCCGGTGGCGGCTCGCAGGACCACTTCTACAGCGGACGGTGAGCTCCTGCGAGCCGCCCCGCGTGGTATAATGCATAGTAGACGGTGGGCGTCGCACTGAGTGCACAAAGTCTAGTCTAGAATCTAACTGCATTGCGCAGGTCACAATCGATTTTAATATGAGATATACGAGAGTGTTTTATTTATATTTTTAAATAAGTATCCGGTTAGGTAAGAAAGAGAAGAGATATTTTGTCCTCTTTACTTACATAGAGCAGATAATTATTGATAGCTATTTATAATACTGTCCGTGTATGTACATCGCACCCCCAGGGAAACAAAGGCGTAACAAGTATGTATACGTCAATTTTTTTGCAGTTTCGGATAGCGCAAGTCAAGATACATACATAATCAACCCATTATATTGTCCCACTGCTGAGCACGGGTCTCCTCTCAGAATGAGAGGGATTAGGCTATAGTCCACCACGCTGGCCTGGTGCGGGTTGGCAGACTTCACATGCCGTCGAAATCTCTCAGGGATGCAGGGTTCCTCACGATGTTTTCCTTCAACGTTTAAGCGCGTGATAATTAACTATTAATACGTACATGACTTCGAAAAGTCAGAGGTGCGTGCCTTGAGTTCGAACTCGAGACCTTTGACTTGGCAGTCCAACGGTCATAGATACCACTAGGCTATCACTGCTTAACAAGATACAAATATGCTCAAATTTTTCCGTCGGTTTTATTACCAAAAAAGTAATCATCGAGTCACATCAATAAAAAAAACAATTAAAAAGGCGATTAACAAACTTAGGCACGTAAGTTTCATAAAATACAAGTGAAAAAAGCCTGTAATCAGGCATAAGCATTAGGTTTCATTTTTATTTTTTAACAAACAAAGCTGTAACACAATATACAGTAAATATAAAGCAAAACAGCCTCCGCATTTTTTCACAATATAAAATTTCGTAAAAGCAGTAATCACAAATAATAACGGTATTAAAATGATTTAGAAAGCAATGATTGGAGTAAAAATCATTACTTGTGAAAATGTATTTGAACAAAATAATATAGAAAACTTAATACCTATTCAATAACAAGATAATTTGAGATTTTTGAATATAGTTTTATATTTAATGATCTAAGTGTAACACAAGGTCATGGGATTAAAAACCGATTAGATAAATCAGGTTAAATTGTTTTTTTGTCTCTGTAAAGTTAGCATTTTCACTTACGCCTTTGTTTACCTGGGAGTGCGATTTATAATGTAGGTACTCTGTAGCTAATACAAGAACTTATATAATTTCTGTTACGCATTCGATCCAGCCATCTATAATAAATACCTTTTTAAGCCTATAGATTACTTAGTCAGCGTAGCTATTAGGTACCTACTTAGTCATGAGACTCGAGATGAGGGCTCCTACCTACCTATCCACCTACGTATCTATTAAAAACATCTCAAAATCGATTGTGACCTGCGCAATGCAGTTAGATTATTCTAGACTAGACTTCCTTGAGGCTTTCAGCTTTCAGTGCGCCGCACGCCGTCTGCCGTGCTAGACGAACTGGTCCTGTGAGCCGCCAGCGGGGCCCAGGGCTCTGTAGCCCACATCACCGCTCGTGATGGACTTAAAAATAAAGGTAAGTGTTTCACTATTTATTTCTGAGTAAATAAATAACTGGTGTTAATATATCGAGATTGTTAGATAACGTTTGACGAGAAGGGCGTGTTTAGGTATCTTCTGATGTCTAGGATGATTTCACCCATGTCCTAGACTGAAATAGCTTTCTCTTGAGAATATACAAGACTTGAAGTTCACAAGATAAATTTATTTTTAAATTCTATGTAACAAGAGATGATTTCGGTGGAAATAGTTGGGAGGGGGGGGGGGGACTGGGTGTGGCTGCAATCATGTGATGATATTATATTATTCTGTCGCCGTCGTAGGTTTTGAATTCGAATCTAAGGCACGCATCTCTGACTTTGCAATCATGTGCGTATTACTAATTAATCTAAACATCGTGAGGAAACTGCATGTTTGAGAGATTATCTCTACGGTGGGTGTGTGAATTTGTCCCAACTCGTAGTAGGTTTGCGATAGTCCGCTAGCCTAACCCCTGTCAAGTCGAGAAGAGACCTCTTCCACGCTGTGGGACAATGAATAGGTTGGCGATGATAATATCTATAATATTCTACAGACAAGCAAATTAAACCAACCTAAATTAAGGAAAAAAAATATATATCACGAAGGCCAATCAATCACGTATAGATTTTAAAAGACTGTTTTTTTTAATTATATACTTGTGTTCTGTTTCAGGATGCTGGTGACGTCTACTCGTGTCCGATGGCGGTTAAAAGTCTCCGTCTGTCTTGACAGTGGAGCCACAGCCCACGCTCCGGCGCCTCGCCAGCCATGCCCCATATTACCCTGCTAGAGCTCTAGAGCTCCCACCGATGGGGTGTAAGTGGCTCTACCAACACCTGAAGAGTCAAAGTCAACCTCACCTGCCCGCGGTACACCCTGCTGACATCACCAACGAGGCTCTGGCGGTCCCCTTCTGCTACATTAACAATCAACTATAAACCCAACCCGAAATTTTATAATAAGTATGTGTATTCATAGGGAAATGATAGTATAAGTTTAGCATCTTAAATTAAGTACATACCTACACTAATATAAAAATAATAATCAAAAATTGGTTTTATTTATATGCAACCTCACATAAGTTGGTCACATTTCAATAAATCATACAAAAATCCCAGCACTTTTCGATTTTGTAGAAATTTCCAATTTTAACATACCATTACGCATGTATTCCCCAAAGGGTTAAGCAGAGGTGTATTCACCCACAGTTCACCGGTATATTTAGGTACCATGTAATTAGGGATAGTGTTGTAAAATGAGCGCTGAGCGCCGAGCGTCCAGCGCTGCGTAGAAGTTATAATCCAAGTTGTCGGAAGATACTAGATGCTGTAACACAGGGTATCCTAGTGCGGGATTAGTGTCCATAAAGTATCAATTGTTTATGAAATAAACTTTTACTATTATTATTACTTTTACTAGTCTTGAGCGCCGAAGCGTTGAACGCCCCAGTCTCATAAGCGTCGACTCAGCACTCATTTTACAACATTAATTACATTATTGGAGAGAGTGTATTGCCATTAACTGCCACTTATTACCAAAAATGAATATCCCGTGTGGGGACGGGTTAGAATACTGTTCCTCACTGCCTTTCAGATAGTCATCAAGTAAGAGGCGTGAAATATCTGACTAGCTCGGTGGCAGGACCTCTTGTGGTTTAATTGGCTGGCGACCACCCTTACGTCGGAGTCTGTCGTAAAGCACCTTGGTGTGTGTTTCGACTTCTTCAATTAAGAGCCAGTTCCCCTCGATTACTGTGGCTCTGGCAGTCAGCAGTCCGTGGCTCTTAAACATCGGCAACTCATCAGCAACTCCTCTGGCGCTGCAGGTGTCCATGGGCGACGATGACTACTTTATCTTACTACTATCAATGATTGTCTGCTCTATGGAAGTAAAGAGGACAAAATATCTCTTCTCTTTCTTAGCTAATAATTATTTAAAAATATAAATAAAACTCTCTCGTATATCTCATATTAAAATCGATTGTGACCTGCGCAATGCAGTTAAATTATTCTAGACTAGACTTCCTTGAGGCTTTCAGCTTTCAGTGCGCCGCCCACCGTGTGCCGTGCTAGACGAACTGGTCCTGTGAGCCGCCAGCGGGGCCCAGGGCTCTGCAGCCCTGCATCACCGCTCGTGATGGAGTTAAACATGAAGGTAAGTGTTTCAGTATATATTTCTTAGTAAATATACAAGTGGTGTCAATATATCGAGATTGTTATATAACGTTTCACAAGAAGGGCGTGTTTAGGTATCGTCTACGATAATTTAACCAAGATCCTAGACTGGAATAGCTTTCTCTTGAGAATATACATGACTTGAAGTTCACAAGATAAATTTATTTTTAAATTCTATGTAACAATAGATGATTTTTGTGGGAATAGTTGGGGGGGGGGGGGGATTGGGTGTGACTGCAATCATGTGATGATATTATATTATTCTGTCGCCGTCGTAGGTTTTGAATTCGAATCTAAGCCACGCATCTCTGACTTTGCAATCATGTGCGTATTACTAATTAATCCAAACATCGTGAGGAAACTGCATGTTTGAGAGATTATCTCTACGGTGGGTGTGTGACCTTGTACCAACTCGTAGTAGGTTGGCGATAGTCCGCTAGCCTTAACCCCTGTCAAGTCGAGAAGAGACCTCTTCCACGCTGTGGGACAATGAATAGGTTGGCGATGATAATATCTATAATATTCTACAGACAAGCAAATTAAACCAACCTAAATTAAGGAAAAAAAAATATATCACGAAGGCCAATCAATCACGTATAGATTTTAAGACTGTTTTTTTAATTATATACTTGTGTTCTGTTTCAGGATGCTGGTGACGTCTAATCGTGTCCGATGGCGGTTAAAAGTCTCAGTCTGTCTTGACAGTGGAGCCACAGCCCACGCTCCGGGGCCTCGCTAGTCATGCCCCACATTACCCTGCTAGAGCTCTAGAGCTCCCACCGATGGGGTGTAAGTGGCTCTACCAACACCTGAAGAGTCAAAGTCAACCTCACCTGCCCGCGGTACACCCTGCTGACATCACCAACGAGGCTCTGGCGGTCCCCTTCTGCTACATTAATAATCAACTATAAACCCAACTCGAAATTTTATAATAAGTATGTGTATTCATAGGGAAATGTTAGTATAAGTTTAGCATCTTAAATTAAGTACATACCTACACTAATATAAAAATAATAATCATAAATTGGTTTTATTTATATTCAACCTGACATCAGTTGGTCACATTTAAAGAAATCATACAAAAATCCCAGCACTTTTCGATTTTGTAGAAATTTCCAATTTAACTTACCAGTTACCATTACGCATGTATTCATTGAGAGTGTATTGCCATTAACTGCCACTTATTACCAACAATTTATACCCCGTGTGGGGACGGGTTAGAATACTGTTCCTCACTGCCTTTCAGATAGTCTTCCCGTAAGAGGCGTGAAAATATCTGACTAGCTCGGTGGCAAGACCTCTTGTGGTTTAACTGGCTGGCGACCACCCTTACGTCGGAGTCTGTCGTAAAGCACCTTGGTGTGTGTTTCGACTTTTTCAATTAAGAGCCAGTTCCCCTCGATTACTGCGGCTCTGGCAGTCAGCAGTCCGTGGCTCTTAAACATCGGCAACTCATCAGCAACTCCTCTGGCGCTGCAGGTGTCCATGGGCGACGATGACTACTTTATTTTACTACTATCAATGATTGTCTGCTCTATGGAAGTAAAGAGGACAAAATATCTCTT
The DNA here is from genome assembly GCA_910591435.1 of Acronicta aceris. Taxonomy (NCBI): domain Eukaryota; kingdom Metazoa; phylum Arthropoda; class Insecta; order Lepidoptera; family Noctuidae; genus Acronicta; species Acronicta aceris. The sequence continues at coordinate 2,437,449 of OU342786.1, read as the reverse complement.
CTCTTTCTTAGCTAATAATTATTTAAAAATATAAATAAAACTCTCTCGTATATCTCATATTAAAATCGATTGTGACCTGCACAATGCAGTTAAATTATTCTAGACTAGACTTCCTTGAGGCTTTCAGCTTTCAGTGCGCCGCCCACCGTGTGCCGTGCTAGACGAACTGGTCCTGTGAGCCGCCAGCGGGGCCCAGGGCTCTGCAGCCCTGCATCACCGTTCGTGATGGAGTTAAACATGAAGGTAAGTGTTTCAGTATATATTTCTTAGTAAATATACAAGTGGTGTCAATATATCGAGATTGTTAGATAACGTTTCACAAGAAGGGCGTGTTTAGGTATCGTCTAGGATAATTTAACCAAGATCCTAGACTGGAATAGCTTTCTCTTGAGAATATACATGACTTGAAGTTCACAAGATAAATTTATTTTTAAATTCTATGTAACAATAGATGATTTTTGTGGAAATAGTTGGGGGGGGGACTGGGCGTGGCTTATATTATTCTGTCGCCGTCGTAGGTTTTGAATTCGAATCTAAGGCACGCATCTCTGACTTTGCAAGGACTCATGCGCGTATTACTAATTAATTAAAACAATGTGAGGAAACCTGCATGCTTGAGAGATTATCTCTACTATAATAATCTACTTTATCACGGAGGCCAATCGTTTAGATATTAAGACTGTTTTTTCATAATATATACTTGTGTTCTGTTTCAATGCTGGTGTCGTCTACTCTTGTCCGAAGGCGGTTAAATGTCTCCGGCTGTCTTGACAGTGCAGCCACAGCCCACGCCCCGGGGCCTCGCCAGTCATGCCCCACATTACCCTGCTAAAGCTCTAGAGCGTCCACCGATGGGGTGTAAGTGGCTCTACCAACACCTGAAGAGTCAAAGTCAACCTCACCTGCCCGCGGTACACCCTGCTGACATCACCAACGAGGCTCTGGCGGTCCCCTTCTGCTACATTAACAATCAACTATAAACCCAACCCGAAATTTAATAATAAGTATGTGTATTCATAGGGAAATGTTAGTATAAGTTTAGCATCTTAAATTAAGTACATACCTACACTAATATAAAAATAATAATCAAAAATTGGTTTTATTTATATGCAACCTCACATAAGTTGGTCACATTTCAATAAATCATACAAAAATCCCAGCACTTTTGGATTTTGTAGAAATTTCCAATTTTAACATACCATTACGCATGTATTCCCCAAAGGGTTAAGCAGAGGTGTATTCATGTTCACCCACAGTTCACCGGTATATTTAGGTACCATGTAATTAGGGATAGTGTTGTAAAATGAGCGCTGAGCGCCGAGCGTCCAGCGCTGCGTAGAACTTATAATCCAAGTTGTCGGAAGAGACTGGATGCTGTAACACAGGGTATCCCGTTTGGGGACGGGTTAGAATACTGTTCCTCACTGCCTTTCAGATAGTCATCAAGTAAAAGGCGTGAAAATATCTGACTAGCTCGGTGGCAGGACCTCTTGTGGTTTGATTGGCTGGCGACCACCCTTACGTCGGAGTCTGTCGTAAAGCACCTTGGTTTGTGTTGCGACTTTTTCAATTAAGAGCCAGTTCCCCTCGATTACTGTGGCTCTGGCAGTCAGCAGTCCGTGGCTCTTAAAGATCGGCAACTCATCAGCAACTCCTCTGGCGCTGCAGGTGTCCATGGGCGACGATGACTACTTATCTTACTACTATCAATGATTGTCTGCTCTATGGAAGTAAAGAGGACAAAATATCTCTTCTCTTTCTTAGCTAATAATTATTTAAAATTATATAGGTATAAAACTCTCTCGTATATCTCATATTAAAATCGATTGTGACCTGCGCAATGCAGTTAGATTCTAGACTAGACTTCCTTGAGACTTTCAGCTTTCAGTGCGCCGCCCGCCGTGTGCCGTGCTAGACGAACTGGTTCTGCGAACCGCCAGCGGGGCCCAGGGCTCTGCAGCCCTGCATCACCGCTCGTGATGGAGTTAAACATGAAGGTAAGTGTTTCAGTATATATTTCTTAGTAAATATACAAGTGGTGTCAATATATCGAGATTGTTAGATAACGTTTCACAAGAAGGGCGCGTTTAGGTATCTTCTGATGTCTAGGATGATTTAACCAATGTCCTGGACTGGAATAGCTTCTCTTGAGAATATACATGACTTAAAGTTCTCAAGATAAATTTATTTTTAAATTCTATGTAACAATAGAGGATTTTTGTAGGAATAGTTGGGGGGGGGGGACTGGGTGTGGCTGCAATCATGTGATGATATTATATTATTCTGTCGCCGTCGTAGGTTTTGAATTCGAATCTAAGGCACGCATCTCTGACTTTGCAAGGACTCATGTGCGTATTACTAATTAATTAAAACAATGTGAGGAAACCTTGAGATTTTGAGATTATCTCTACTATAATAATCTACTATAATCACGGAGGCCAATCGTTTAGATTTTAAAAGACTGTTTTTTAAATATATACTTGTGTTCTGTTTCAGGATGCTGGTGACGTCTAATCGTGTCCGATGGCGGTTAAAAGTCTCAGTCTGTCTTGACAGTGGAGCCACAGCCCACGCTCCGGGGCCTCGCTAGTCATGCCCCACATTACCCTGCTAGAGCTCTAGAGCTCCCACCTATGGGGTGTAAGTGGCTCTACCAACACCTGAAGAGTCAAAGTCAACCTCACCTGCCCGCGGTACACCCTGCTGACATCACTAACGAGGCTCTGGCGGTCCCCTTCTGCTACATTAACAATCAACTATAAACCCAACCCGAAATTTAATAATAAGTACCCATGTGTATTCATAAGGAAATGATAGTATAAGTTAAGCATGTAAAATTAAGTACATACCTACACTAATATAAAAATAATAATCATAAATTGGTTTTATTTATATTCAACCTCACATAAGTTGGTCACATTTCAATAAATCATACTTAAATCCCAGCACTTTTCGATTTTGTAGATATTTCCAATTTAAAACTTACCATTACGCATGTATTCCTTCGGGGAATACACGCGGATACGCAGAGGGGTATTTATGTTCACCCACTGTTCACCGGTCCAATGTAATTAGGGATAGCGTTGTAAACATGAGCGCTGCTTAGAAGTTTTAGTCCAAGTTGTCGAAAGAGACTGGATCCTGCAACACAGGGAATCCTAGTGCGGGATTTAGTGCCCATAAAGTATCAATTGTTTTATTGTTTATGAAATAAACTTTTACTAATATTATTACTATGAGCTTTCAACGCTCGTGTGTTGAGCGCCGGAGCGTTGAACGCCCAAGTCTCATAAGCGTCAACTCGGCGCTCATTTTACAACATTAATTACGGAGTGTATTGCCATTAACTGCCACTTATTACCACCAATTTATATCCAGTGTGGGGACGGTTTAGAATACTGTTCCACATCGCCTTTCATATAGTCATCCCGTAAGAGGTGTGAAAAAGACTGGCTTGGTGGTAGAATCTGACTGGCTGGCGACCACCCTTACGTCGGAGTCTGTCGTTAAGCACTGCGGTGTGTTACGACTTTATCGCGTAAGAGCCAGTTCCCCTTGGTTGCTGTGGCTCTGGCAGTCAGCAGTCCGTGGCTCTTAAAGATTGGCAACTCATCAGGAACTCCTCTGGCGCTACCGGTGTCCGTGGGCGACGATGACTACTTACCACCAGGTAGCACGTCAGCTTAATGCCGACTTAATCCACAAAAAAAACTAACATTGAAAACAGGGCACCTAGTTAATTAAAACAACAGACCTCATAATTACAGAAAATTATTTATTATTATTATTATTTTTTAACCTTAAAATAACACTTCATCAAAGGACCACACTTTTGTCCTAAATTCAAAATACATGTCCGAATAGTAAAAGTCACAGTCATGGTAGAAGAAAACAGGTATTCTCTTCCGTGATACCCAGTACAGTACTTCAAAGATAAATAATGGACATCGGCTAACTTCGTGTTTCTGATGACCGACACATCTAGGCAGTATAATAATATAGAGCTGTTCTTATCAAATAGCCCTCGAGTACTTGAGTTGCAAATGTTACATCAAAACAAAACACGATAGTGTTATATCAGCTCTGTATAATTCTACAAATCGGTAGCGCACGTCCTTCCTGCTTTCAATACTATCTGCAACTGACTCATTAGTGACACTGGCGCGCATCTCGCACGGCTTGCAACTAATTGTCTTTTCTTAGAAATGACTTTGACATTTATTTCATTGCAATAAAGTTGAAATTGTAAATGATTCTTAGGGACAATTTTGTTAATTGTCTTTGTTATGATAGAAGATTGCTTCTGATGCCCATTATTTATCTTGAAGTACTGTACGTCATTGTCATTTGCTCCCATTGACGTCATTGTTTGAAATGATACCGATATGTGTAAATAAATTAGCCGAGCAAGATACATTTTTTTATTTACTTGTTTCTTTATTAGGGCCGATTTTTCCATTGCCAGATAACGTTTTTATTTTTTTATTATGGCAACCTGCCAGATATTTCAGCGATTTCTGCCAGTATCGTGTAATTACTACACGTTGGTAACAATTGTAGGCAGGAATATTCTTATTGCATTGCAATTATTCTGGTGTTAGTTTCGTAGATAATAACAATAAACAAACACAATACACAACGAGAAAACATACATACATAATCAGCCCATTATACTGTCCCACTGCTGGGCACGTGTCTCAGAATGAGAGGGATTAGGCTGGTCCACCACGCTGGCCTAGTGCGGTTTGGCAGACTTCACACGCCGTCGAGAAAATCTCTCAGGCATCCAGATTTTCTCACAATGTTTTCCTTCAACGTTTAAGCGCGTGATAATTAACTATTAATACGCACATGACTTCGAAAAGTCAGAGGTCCGTGCCTTGGGTTTGAGCTCGAGACCTTTGATTAGGCAGTCCAACGGTCATACCACTAGGCTATTACTGTTTAGAAAACAATCACAGGAACATAAAAGGCACAGAAAATAACACCACAATATCAGTTTTCAGCCTCTATGATAACAAATAAAATGTTCCACATTGTGTTAACCATGAACACTTACAGGAGAATCTTTTTTCTGCCAGATAACTTAATCGGAGATTAAAATTTTCGACAGTTTTTCTTACAAATTTTTTCAAACGTCGATTTTATTCCTCCGTTAAAAGTAAAAAATCGGCCCTTAGTTGAATTTTATAGTTTAATTTTTTTAACTACTAGACGAAACACGCGTTGGGCTAGTAAGCAATTTATTTTATGTTCACGATGAATAGGGAATATGCATAAGATTCAAATTTGAGTCAAATATTTGTATTTGTAATCTTTATTATCTAATTTTTTCACGTAATCGTCTTTTCATCAAGATTTTAATTACATAAAAGTAGAAAAAGTGCGCGGCAAACAGATCAAAACGGAACTTACGTCCGTACACGTTTTGTGACGTCACCGTGAACAATTAGGATTGTAGTTAATGGGTGTAAAATTGATTTCAGTCCTCTTTCATGTTCAAATTGGTTAGAAAACTAAAAAATATTGATACATTTTAAAAACGATAAAACAGCCACTGTTTTTACGGAAACTGACGTCACAGTACACGCGCCCAAGATGGCGGCGTTTAAATCTCCGAAATCTGATTGCAGTTTTGAATATTTATTTTCATTGTTAAATATTAATATTTTTGTCAAAAAATATTTTTTACGGTGCTATAATAATGTAAACAATTTGATTAAAAACATAAACAAAGTCATGCATATTCCCTATTAAAAATGTTCCTTATTGGTATCAAAGCTGTCTGAATCAACGGCAACACTGATCGTGAAATTCGCGGGATTCCATCACGGGAAGAGAATGCCTGGACTTAAGCAAAATCTTTCTGCCATGGTCGCAGTCTACTCGGAGTCGCTGGAGTCGGAGGCTGCTTCGGCTACTTCCGCGGTGAACTTGTACTCCTGGTCGGCACCCAAGTACGCGTCCGACATGAAGTATAATGTGTACGTATGCCTGCCTGAACTGCCACACACGAAGTCTAAGCGGACCTGAGAATGAAAAATGGAGTAATGTAATATTATTATCTTTATTGGAATATTTTGGTATGACTACTGAGGCCTTTGTGCCAGAGTAATGTAGTATGGAGTGTGGAAGAAAGGAGAACTGACTCAAATGAGAAACAGTAAATAATAGTTCAGAAATCCTCCACAATGGCGCTATTATAGGCAAAGGGTACATACAGTTTGCCATAAAAACACATTTAGTGATTTTTGATTATTTATTGTTAAACTTTTTAAATTAATTAAACATTAATGGCCAAAAGTTATCCAAGTGGGCGTAAATTTACCCTGTGGCTAGCGTAGCGCCATCTAATTTAACACAGTATTTTAATCAGTACTGTCAACAGCGCATCATGGTATCGTACGGTATGTTTATTCGGCTTATACATATCTTATTAGGACCTCTAGCGAAGCAGTCGCGCTTGGGACCATTAGATTAATTAGGCAGTCAATACATATCATATAATAAAAGATAATAATAAAATTGTATCTTACTTTAGCACTTCGCGCGAGTGAGACCCTCTTGATGGACAGCAACGTGTTGCTCTTGGGATCACCGATGACAACCCACCAACCTTCCTCTCGTTTCTGTTTGAAATACAAAATTATTAGCTACACACCGTCACATTTAAGTTGTTATAATGCCGAAAGGACGGTATTATACTCATCATTGGTTTTATGATTTTTACGTGGAAGAGCCATGCTTCGGCACGAATGGGCCGGCTCGACCGGAGTGATAGTTGTTTAACGCTGGTCTTCTGTAGGGCTGTGCCCTACAGAAGACCAGCGTTAAACAACGCTTACGTTGTGTTTCGCCGAGTGACTGAGGTTACCGGAGGCCCAATCCCCTTTTAAAAGTCCGGCAACGCACTTGTGACTCCTCTGGTGTTGCGGGTGTCCATGGGCGGCGGTAATCGCTTACCATCAGCCGTTCCGTCTGCTCGTCGTTTTAGAACCGAAAGGACGGTATTGTACTCATCATTAGGAATACCTTTTACTATGGAACCAACCCTGAAATCACGAAAAAGAAAACAGCTGTTCCATACATTCGTGTACTTACACTGAACTCGACAAAATGTATGGAAAAGCTGTTTTTTTTTTGTTCCTGATTTCAGAGGCTCTAAAACGACTTACATGTCACGGTGTATATTTAGATACCAGAACTGAATTTTACTCAAAAAAAAAAAGGAAACAACGCAGTAGGTGACAAGTCCCTCGGGGGCCCGGGGCGAAAACGCTAAATGGGGGCCCCCCTAATACGAGTCGAAGCGCGTGCGGGGCCCCTATGGCTGATATTAGAGGAAAAGACTGTTTTTTTAGATATCTGATTTAATCCCGTAGTAAAGTTTAATTACGTACAAGAGAACATGCACTCTTTAAACTTTAAAAGTATTCGCTACTAGTTTCTGCCCGCGACTTTGTCTGCGTGGACTTCAGGATTGGGTCCGACCTGGATAAAAAGTAGCCTATGTGTTATTCCAGGCTATAATCTATCTGTGTGCCAAAGTTTATCCAGATCCGTTCAGCCGTTCCGTCGTGAAAGAGTAACGAACATCCATGAATCCACATATCCATACTCACAAACTTTCATATTTTTTTTATTGATACCCTTTGCTCGATCCTATAGAAGGTGTAAACTAATCAAATACATTCTGAATTTACGTCATAAGGTGACGTTTGGTGACATCTATGAGAGGCAAGTTACCTTACCTCTCAACCGACACGACTTACTTTACAGTCAGTTCAGTGTCGTACGATGCCACCCTACCTTTTAACTATCTTATCTGGTATATCAAACCAGAAGACGCAGGTCGAATCCTGCCCGCGATTGAATTTTTTCCTTTACTATTAAATAACTTAATAATCAAATACAACCATGAATCTACTAGGAATTTGACCAAAAAGGACTTCTCTCGAGATTCTGGGGCCCCCCAGGACCAGGGGCCGGGGCGGACCGCCCCTTTCGTCCTACCGTTAGTCCACCACTGCAACGACATGTTTTTTGTTGTTATGACTGAACATTCCCTAATTAAATTTCTGAAATGGCCATTTGATGAGCCATACGGAAAGGAGCAGTGATAGCCTAGTGGAATGACCATTGGACTGCGTCAAAGGTCTCTAGTTCGAGACGCGCACAGACACGCACCTCTGGCTTTTCGAAGTCATGTGCATATTTAATAGTAAATTATCACCCGCTTAAACGGTGAAGGAAAACATCGTGAGGAAATCTGCATGCCTGAGAGATTTTCTCGACGGCGTGTGAAGTCTGCCAACGCGCACTAGGCCAGCGTGGTGGACTATAGCCTAATCTCATTCTGAGAGGGGACCCGTGTCCAGCAGTAGGACAATGTAATGCGTTGATTATGTTCAATTACTGGTTGGCTACAAAGAACAATCCCCAGCTACGCAGTGTCTGCCGCCAAGCAATAATGTGTTTCAGTTTGAAGGGTAATGTAGCCAGTGACATTGCTGTGCAAATGAGACTTAACAACTGAGGTGTCAAGATGACAACGCGCGAGTGATACCACTGGTGTCGCTGACGTCTATAGGCTGCGGTTGCCGGTTACCGTCAGACGGGACGTATGCTTGTTTGTTATTCTGTTATTAACTTACCTGTGGGAAGAACGGCGCGATGACAGGTCCCACGATATCGTCCTCTCTCTCTAGCGACACTTCCACCACGATTGGCTTACCCGCTCGCAAATGACGTTCGTTCTTCACCTGAAAGAAGAAGAAGAAACTATGAACAAATCCTGAATCCCGCAAGTGAAGTTTGCAGCGCAACTTGCTAATAAATACAACGTATAACTAAATAAGAGCAAAATCTCAAACAGGTCGATTAGAATATCGAGTCATAATTATAACATACATAATTATAACGAAACCCGAAAGTCATTTTGAGACACATAAGCAAATTTTTTTCCATGAATTTAGTTATATCAGCTATTTTTTTAAAAAAGCGTTGCCCCACACTAGATTTTCTCCTGTATCGTGGGTGCGTTTACAAACACAAATTCTCATATACACAAACGTCCAGACCCGGAACAACTATCTGTAGATCATACAAATATTTGCTCCGTGTGGGGATCGAACCCACAACACGGGGCGCAGAAGCCGATCGCTCAACCGCTATGCCAATCGTGTCGTCAATGTGTCAATCAGTCGTCCGATAGTAGAACGGGCTGGGGGGAATAAGATCGAAATCTGATGCACACTCTCCGAAATGTATTAAATGTATTATGATTTTTAATTTTAGAAAATTGTTTTATATTGCGGCTTTGTGGTCGTGTGCGTGCGCTGTCAAACTTATGTATTAGTTTTTGCTATCTAGGTTATTGAACTGACTTGTGTAGTAGCGACTATATCCACGCATTCTGCAATTTACAGACAGGAATAAAATCATGTGAAAAAATAATTTTGATTTTTATGTCGTACTAGCGGCCCGCCCGCGGTTTCACCCGCGTTGCCCCATTCCTAAGAGTCGTAGCGTAATGTTAAATAGCTTAAAACCTTCCTCTTGAAACACTGTATCTATAAAAAAAAACCGCTTCAAAATCCGTTGCGAAGTTTTAAAGATTTAAGCATACATAGGGACGGACAGACAGCGACAGCGACTTTGTTTTATACTATGTAGTGATATAGAAAATATTATCGATTCTGTAAATTTTGCCGGTTATTGACAAATAACCCTGCATAGATTGGCGACGACACGATTGGCGTAGCGGTTGAGCGATCGGCTTCTGCGCCACGTGTTGTGGGTTCGATCCCCACACGGGGCAAATATTTGTATGATCTACAGATAGTTGTTCCGGGTCTGGGCGTTTGTGTATGTGAGAATTTGTGTTTGTAAACGCACCCACGATACAGGAGAAAAAATCCTAGTGTGGGGCAACGTTTTAAAAAAAAAAACAAATAAAACAAAATAGATAGAAGATATAAAACCTCATAAGTAAGTTCCACGTTGGGGTAACGGTTGCAGAAGCGGGCGACGTCGGCCATTTCGGTGGGTGACAATTGCAGCAGCTTCGCCCGAGCGTTGTCTTCTAGCTCCATCACATCGAACACTGTTTCAACGCCCTGAGGAAATAGGATTTTTCAAAAAAAAAAAACCCTTAGTAAGCTTACTAGCGATGTGGGTCGCCCATTACTAGTATTCTTGTTATGTTGGATCGTTCACCTGAGCCCGCCAAATTCAAATTTCAAGTGGTTTTTCCCAGTTTGTAGGTCTATAATAAGTTCTACATTCATGGGAATAGTAATTGCGACATTAACTAAACAAAATTCACAATGTTTAACTAAAACGCCTCTTTGCTTCAATAACGTGTTATCTTGAAAAGACACAATTTTACAATAAGCTGTTTGTAACTTACAAAAAAACGATTTTACCTAAAAGAATATTTTTTTAAACTTATTTTAAGATTAAGTATACAGTAAAATAACTAAGCTTTCTGAAATTATAAGAAAGTTATCACATTATTATAAAAACTTTTTTAATACCTACCCTACTGTAAAATTGTGTTTTTCAAGATAACACGTTATTGAAGCAGAGGCGAAAACCATTGCTTAAAAATCATTATTGTAGCTAAAAGTAGTGTAAAATGACAATTTTGACCAATTACACAGTTTTCGGCAAGTTTTTGGCTTGATAAGGATTTATAAGTAAAGGTTTTAGTTCTCAGTTGTGAATGTTGTATAGTTAAAGTCGCGATTACAACTGCCATGAATCTAGAACTTGTTATAGACCTACAAACTGCGAAAAAACACTTGAAATTTGAATTCCGCGGGCTCAGGTGAACGATCCGCCTTAACCCTTCGTGCTAAGCTAAATACTTGTGTTACGAGTGGGTTTACGCCGGTACTGCTATGTGTGGGTTTCGAACCAGCAACCACATGATCGCAAGTCCGACGCCCTAGCCATTAGGTTACCGCCACTTTAACTGAGTTCAAGTTCAAATGTTTTTATTTCAAACTACATAGCTTCTGCCCGGGACTTCATCTACTGGACTTCAGAATTGGGTCCAACGTGAATCAAAGTAGCCATACAGTTGTGAGTTACCTTCTCGGAGCAGCGCTGCACGAGCTCGGTGGTGAAGTGGGGCAATTGTCTCAGGTATGAGTCCTTGGCCCACATGGCTTGCGTCACCATCTGCGCCAGCTCCATGGCGGCTACGGCCGGAGACAGCCAGCCGCTACTGGAAACCACGTCCACACAGGCCTGGATCAGCCGGATAGCCTGTGAAATATATGATGACAGTAAGGACAGGTCAATCACGAAGAGTTATTTGGAATACATTTTAAAAAAGATGACGAAGTATGGTTTTTTTTTGTGGATTAAGGCGGCAAACGATCAGACGAGCCACCTGGTGGTAAGTAGTCATCGTCGCCCATGGACACCTGCAACATCAGAGGAGTTGCTGATGTGTTGCCGAGCTTTAAGAGCCTCTACGGACTGCAGACTGCCAGAGTGGCAGCAACCGAGGGGGAACTGGCTCTTACATGCAAAAGCCGAAACACACACCGCGGTGCTTTACGACAGACTCCGACGTAAGGGTGGTCGCCAGCCAGTCAGACCGCAAGAGGTCCTACCACCGAGCTAGTCAGATATTTTCACGCCTCTTACGGGATGCCTATCTGAATGGCAGTGAGGAACAGTATTATAACCCGTCCCGAGTGAGTGATACCACTGGTGTTGCTGGTTTAAAGTTGTCCCTTACCATGAATCGGCTCGTAGGCTTGTTTGTGATCTTATAAAAAGAAATAATAATATTTATCTTTTTGTGATTTTTTTTTAATTTTACGTTAAGGAAATATTTAGCCGCGGGCAGGATTCGACATAACTTCACCTTAAGACGTAAATTCAGAATGTGAAGACAAATTTCGATCTGGCGGTTAGGATTCGCAGTGGCTTAGAGGTTATAGCGTCTGGTGTATCTAACCAGAAGACGCAGGTTCGAATCCTGCCCGCAATCGAATTTTTAAAATAACTAAATAATATTTATTTTTTCTAAAAAGGCTTCCTAGCCATGTGGGTCGCACATTACTAGTATTCTTGTTAACCCCTCGTGCTGAGCTAAATGCTTGTGTTACGAGTGGCTTCACGTCAGTAGTACAAGGGGTGGGTTTGGAACTGGCAACCACATGTTCGCAAGTCCGACGCCCGCCGCTTCATTTTCTAGTTAGTTTTAGTTTTACCAGTACGGGAGATGTCTTTGACTTACCTTAGCGAGTACGATGGCTGTGTCTGCCTGTAACTCGGCAGGCAGCTGCATTCTGGACAGATGTGCCTGTAACAGTACGTGCGCTTTCACGTGCGGGTCGTTGTATTTCACTGTGCCGCCAGAGGGCGCCGTCGGCTTGTGGGGAACTCTGCGGAAGGAGAAGTTCACATTTCAGCTGATAAAAATATAATTACTAGGATTTTTTACATAACATACAATTACGCCTGTATTCCCCGAAGGGTTAGGCAGAGGCTTACTAATGTACACCCACAGTTTTCCGGTATGTTTCGGACCCATGTAATAAGAGGCTAAATGGCAATAGGCTCGCCTATTGCCATTAACCGGGCACCTGGGAATCGCACCTAGGACCTCTAGTATCCTCTGTATCCCATACTAGGATTCCCTGTGTCATGTAGTAGTCACTTCCCAATATAATATATTATACATTTGATATGTTATGTGTACGCTCATGTATGTGTGATGTGCGCGCGCGTCCATCTGTGTGTGTGTGTGTTTCTACTATAAATGCTTTTACGAATACTTACTTGGCAGCTAAAGCTTTGATGATATTCTCCTCGCGATGTCTGATGCAGAGCTCGGAGTACTCCGCAGCCGAGGAGATGATCTCCAGCAAGCCGCGGATCTTGGTCTTATTCGTCAGCGATAAGCTGAACAACTCTGAAAAAATATATAAGTACTTTTAAGGTTATAGACATACCATCACGCCTGTATTCCCCGAAGGGTTAGGCAGAGGTGTGCTAATGGACATCACACAGTTACACGATTAGGTCCCATGTAATAGGCCTATTGCTATAAATCGGGCACATCTAAGCTACTGCTGACTGCCTCATTAGTCTAATGGTCCCGAGCGCGACTTCTATGCCGTCCTGGGTTCGATTCACAAATCCAGCAGTGTTATTGAGTTTTTCTATGAAATTCAGCAACTCGTAGTTTGGAATTTGAGCCCGATTAATGGCAATAGGCTCGCCAAGTACTACATAGGATCTACATATACGAGCGAACTGTGGCACCGCTAGTCCATACCACCCTTACCTATGGTAGTATAATTGATGTAGTAGTAAGAAGCAATCATGCCAAGGTTGAGCGGCTGCACATCCATATCATCTTCAATGGCGATGCACTTGGACTGCTCCAGGTCTGTCAGGGTCGTCTCCACCAGCTCCGACAGGTGATCTGATAAATGCCTGCGAAGGAAACAATTTTTACATATCTCTTTGTGATTTTTTTGCATTTTCCATGCTACGATTATAAAGTAATTTTCGTAAAGGAAAAATTTGACAACGGGCAGGATTCGAATCTGTGTCTTCTGGTTAGATACACCAGACGCTAACCACTAACGGCCGGTCTCAATAACAAATCAGTCAGTAGATTTGCTTACTAGAGATAGAATTTTGACATAAGGTTAATACAAGGTAATGTCAAAATCCTGTTTCTAGTAAGCAAATCTATCAACGGATTTGTTATTGCAACCGATCGTAACCAGCACGAGTCCCACAAGTCCACGAGTGTTCTGGATCCACGAGTGAATCGGTTTTTTCTAGGCAAGCGTTCCATCGTAGATCGCAGCACGGCTTAACATCAGGCGAACTAGCGGTCAAGCGTAAGCCTATCACGAATAAAAAAAATAGCCCCATTTTTTGGAACCGTGCAACTAGTATTGACTTTTCACAACTTCCTTTTTTAATGTTTTTTTATGGGATAGGAGAGCAAACGAGCAGAAGGGTCGCCTGATGGTAAGCGATTACCGCCGCCCATGGACACCCGCAACACCAGAGGAGTCACAAGCACGATGCCGACCTTTTAAAAGGAGATTGGGCCTCCGGTAACCTCACTCACTCGGCGAAACACAACGTAATCGTTGTTTAACACAGGTTTTCTGTGAGGCCGCGATATCACTCCGGTCGAGCCGGCCCATTCGTGCCGAAGCATGACTCTCCCACGTAAAAGCGGTGTAAATGGTCTTATTGAAATACAACATTTTCCAAATCGGATCCTACTGATCCGATCCGATACCGGAGATCACCCCGAACATCCAAACTCATAAACTTTACCTCTATAATGTAAATCTTTGTCTGCGTCGACTTCAAAATTGGGTCCGACCTGGATAAAAAGTAGCCTATGATTTATTCTAGACTACAATCTATCTCTGTGCCAAATTCCATCCAGATCCGTTCAGCCGTTCTGGCGTGAAAGAGTAACAAACATCCATACGCATAAACTTTCACGTTTATAATATTAGAAAGGATTTCGCACCTATGTGTGACGCCCTGTAGATTATAATAGTTAGGGTTCTGTGTGAGACGTCGGTAGAGGAAGGTCCACGTGAGGTAGTCCACGGCGTCCTGCTTATTCTCTATGGTCTTCGTCACGATCTCAGCGTTCAAGTGGTCGTGTAGTCTGTGGTCTAGATGACTCTGGAAGACAAAAAAAAATTAGGTCTGAGACATTGCACTTAACAATGTTATTGTGATTTTTTTTTTGCATTTTCCATGCTAAGATTATAAAGTTATTTCTGTTAAGGAAAGATTCGACCGCGGGCAGGTTTCGAACCTGCGTCTTCTGGTTAGATACACCAGACGCTATGACCTCTAAGCCACCGTGATTCACACGTCACCTTAAAACGTAAACATAGAATGTGGCATAATAAAGACTCGAGACATCATAATAATAACCCAAGATCCCATGATAATGACCCAAGACCCGGTGATAAAGACACAAAATCCGTAATAATTACCCAATACCCCACGGTAAAGACACAAGACCCATAATAATGGCCCCCAAGACCCCATAATACCCCCATAACTGGTCATAGATTAAGGAAAAATAGATCAAATTATGCACCAAGAACCATAAACTTCTATAGTTTCCTTATTCTGTGGCTCTGGTAGATGGCCATGCCTGTTGTGTTGCCAGCTCCCATCTTTCTTTTTTCTTTTTTTGCGCAACCTTTTGCTACTTTTAAGTTATCTATGATTGTACAGTTGCATTTTGATTTGTTGGGTGTCATAAGGGCGAAAATAAAAACTTTTTCTTTTCTTTCTAATAATGACCCAGGACGTCATATTATTGGCCCAAAATAACATAATAATGGCCCACGTCAAAATATTCTATTAATCCTTAATTATATTACATCTGCCTCATTAGTCTAGTGGTCCCAAGTGAGACTGCTACACTAGAGGTTATCCCAAGACCCCATAATACACAAAAAGATGTCACTAAATCAATGGCTCCCAAGATCCTATAATAATGACCCCAAGACCTCACGTTAATGGCCCAAGACAACATAATAATGACCCCATGTTTGAATACCAAGATCCAGGTGTGTCGCTGGGGGTCTCGACTGGTAAAACTGCATAACTTCTAAATAAACTGTATTTCAATAGGTGCTAACTGTAATAAAAGAGAAAACGTTCCGTAACGGCGAGTGGGGCCCGCTCCAGAAGGATAGAACCAGTCCCCAATCGACTCAACGGCTCGATGTGACGTCAGGAACACCCATAAAAGAGCCATAACGTGACCTTGAGATCCCATAGAAATTACCCAAGACCCCATCATAAAGACCCGTAGACCCCATGACTTTTTCTCACCTCGAGTGGTAGACAGTCATTGAGCAGCTTCGTGAAGAAAGTCTTGTGATGAGCGACGCACATGAGAACTGCCACGGCATGCTCATCCTCCATGGGGCGACACGCTCTCCCCACCATCTGCAGTACCGTCGTGATGGGGTACTGCTCATACGCGTGGAGCTTGCCATTATAGCTGTATATCAAAGAAAACCGCATCACAATCGGTTCACTGGTTGTCGAGAAAATTGTAAAAGTGCCTTTATAAGATTTATTAGGAGCCGATTTTTCCATGGGAAAATGGACCCACACAGAAATAATTATTTATCTATCACTCAACTGCCTCATTATTTAATGGTCCAAGCGTGACTGCGACACTAAAGGTACTAGGTTCGATTCCAGTTCGAGCAAAGAAATTCTCATAAGGTCGAAATTTGGATTTGTGCCCGGTAAATGGCAACAGGCTCGCCCCCTATTACATGGGACCTTAAAAAGCATGGGCAAGTAGTATGAGTATTAACACATACTATGTGTGTTACGATGTAGGGCAATATCTGAGAAATTTGGGCGTTTGAAGAAAGAGCCATTACAGCGATTCGGTCTAAAAACGGGTTTTAACGGTCACAACACTGCGGCAACCAACCCAAAAGCAAACCTAAAAATCCCTGTCGGAATATTAATCAACGATACATTCATGTTTTTGAATGCATCAATTTATCAATTCTTGTTGGTATAGAGTATGGGTAATGTTGTAATTAATAGGGTATTACATCCATTTTTGAAAAGAACCTCAATTAGATTCTCTAGTGCTAATAAACCACTAAAAAAAACACTCAATTTTTATTGACTGCCTCATTAGTCTAGTGGTCCCAAGCGCGACTGCCACGTTAGAGGTCCTGGGTTCGATCCCCAAGTCGAGCAAAGTGTTATTGGGTTTTTCTATGAAATTCTCAGTAGCAGCTCGGAGTCTGGATTTGTGTCTGGTTAATGGCAATAGGCTCGCCCCCTATTACATGGGACCTAAACATACCGGCGAACTGTGGGTGTACATTAGTACGCCTCTGCCTAACCCTTCGGGGAATACAGGCGTGATGGTATGTTATGTCAATTTTTATTCCATCGATTAGTGCCATAAAAATGCATTTAGAATTTACATTTTCAAATTTCGCGCATTGGACGGCATATTGCTCTGTGGTTATGACGTTAGTTGGCTATGTAAACAAATTTATTCTTGGTAAATTTGTGTTGATCTCCCTTTGCGAAACCGTCTTCCATGGTATTATTTAAATAAAAATTACTTTGGTTACGAAAATAATAAAAGCCTTTATACGCTGATCAGTTGAGACGTTTAGTTTACACAGCCGTATGACGTAATAATATGGCTTACTATTTCATGGTGTTCTAAAACCGATAAAAAAACTGAAACTTTGAAATGAATTATAAAATTTATTTTATCGCGGCATGTAAAATGAGAAACGTCAAATCGAACTTCTTAGATAATCGCGACTATAGCACTACTTATTCTGATCACAGGTATTTTTTAAATAATGCCACTGAAGTCAGCAGCTGCCGCTAGAGGACGCTACTCACGTATGGGTGTCGGCGATAATGACGGTGTGTACATGCGCGGCGAAGGCCCACGCCAGCTCGGCCGCTACCACGCACAGCTGCACAGCTCCTGACTCCACCAGCTGCTGCACCAGCCGCCTGTCTCCTGGCTCCACACCTTCGTGAAGGTACGCCACTCCAGCGGCCAAGGTCTCTTTAAGCATCTGCATAAGAAAAAATAAAAATAGTGACGTAAAAATTATAAGATAATCTGAGATTATTTATTTACTTCCTGGTAGACCAACAGCGGTAACAGTAAATTTAGAAATATAAATTAGTAACAATTATAGGAGATCGACTCCTGCAAAGGTCGGGAGTATGACTATATGACATGTGACAGTATGTAGGGTACCTTGTCGTGCACGCGCTTGAGGAAGGGCTGCAGCATGTCGGGGCGCGCGCGCAGGAAGCGCGTGGGGTGCGCGTGCGCGGCCGCCAGCGCCAGCACGTCGGCCGCCAGCAGGCGCGCGTGACGTCGCGACGCTACGAACACGGCGCACGGCTTGTTGCCCGCGTGCCGGACTACGGCGTTGTAGATAGGCTTCGTCATCGCCGCCAGCCGAGACGCCGCGTGAGATATGTTGAACCCCTGACACAATATGTTGGATTAATACAACGGGACGAGTGCGTATCTCAGTATACGGGAACAGCTCGTACATTTTTGGTCCTTAGAGCCGGATCTACCACAACACTCATTGTAGAATGTAAAAGGACACCAGACAGTAATTTTAACATAACACACCATCACGCCTGTATTCCCCGAAGAGTTTGGCAGAGGCGTACTATAATGTACACCCACAGTTCGCCTGGTATGTTTAGGTCCCATGTTATAGGGAGCGAGCCTATAGCCATTACCGAGCACAAATCCAGACTCCGAGCTACTACTGAGAATTTCATAGAAAACTCAATAACACTTTGCTCGACCTGGGGATCGAACCCAGGACCTCTAGCGTAGCAGTCGCGCTTGGCAGCACTAGACTAATGAGGCAGTTAGTAATATTATTTCCTGTAACATTCCGTGGCACGGACAAGCTGCTCGTACATTTTTGGTCCTTCGAGCCGGATCTACCACAACACTCTTGTTGTAGACAGACATCAGACAATGGTTTTATTGCCTGTTACATCCCGTCCGCAGCGATAACATACTACATCTCAGTGTACGGGCAAACTGCTCGCACAGGGAGCCTTAAAAACATTCAAAGAATATTTTTGACAATTTGTATGATTAAAATGATTAAATGATAGTTATTTCTGTAAATAGATCCTTTAAGGACACTTACAAGTAATTATTTTTTTAACTAAATGACACCGGCATTTCCTAGCTAACGACCTCTGAGAAGAAACACCGATACAAACTCAGAAAAACATAATACTTAGTAGCAAATATGTGAGTTCCAATGTAAGACAACGTCTGAAATGGCCTTTAGAAGAAAGAGCCATTGCGGCTTTAAGTAGACCAGTCCCATCTGACGGCACGCATGCATCAGTCATTGGATAGCTCGACCATAATCTAGGGAGCTAAACAACCCGTCGCACGACGATACCAGATTATTGGAACATTTGCGTAGGCCAGATAAAAATACATATGGCTTTATGTATTATATTGTTGAATGTGGAAGAAGCAAAAGTAGCAGTGATAGCCTAGTGGTATGATGCGTTGGACAGCCAAGTCAAAGGTCTCGAGTACGAACCCAAGGCACGCACCTCTGACTTTTCGAAGTCATGTGCGTATTAATTTTTTTTTAAACGTTGCCCCACACTAGGATTTTCTCCTGTATCGTGGGTGCGTTTACAAACACACATTCTCACATGCACAAACGCCCAGACCCGGAACAAATACCTGTAGATCATACAAATATTTGCTCCGTGTGGGGATCGAACCCACAACACGTGGCGCAGAAGCCGATCGCTCAACCGCTACGCCAATCGTGTCGTCTCAATAAATCTAAATAGTTAATTATCAAACGCTTAAACGGTGAAGGAAAACATCGTGAGGAAACCTGCATGCCTGAGAGATTTTCTCAATGGCGTGTGAAGTCTGGCAACCCGCACTAGGCCAGCTAGGAGGACTATAGCCTAATCCCTCTCATTCTGAGAGGAGACCCGTGCCCAGCAGTGGAACAGTATAATGGGTTGATTATGTAAGAAGCAAAAGAAGTATGCAAGAATCGTAGCAAGTGGCAATCTAGTTTCTGCCTACCCCTGTGGGAGAAAGGCGTGAATGTATGTATTATATTATTATATGTATTTTCACTTTTAATTCACAAATTTGAAAACTGTAACTGTAGCAGTAACAACCGTATGGCTGTAAAACTTGTGTGACAGACGGCCACGTGAGTGACAGCAATAGCATTACGTTTGGATCCCTCGGGTACGTTACCCTAAAAAAATTACCTATAGTAATTCCCTGGTCGAGCAGTGTTTCTCAAAATTCTCAGTAACAGCTCTAGAGTTTGGTATTTGTACCCGGTTAATGACAATAGATTTGCCCCCTATTACATAATACCGGCGAACTGGCAAAAAACTTTGGGGAACACAGGCAAGATGGTATTATGTATGTATGAGGGTGAGTATGTATGTATAGGTCTATGCATGCATGTTCGATACTAGCTCAAAAATTTGATTTTGACAAATGAGGTATCTAATGATTGGTCTTTACAAAATGGTTAAAGGCTGTAACATTTTGAAAATATAAATCACTATGGCCGACAAAACATAAAAAAAGGAATCGAAAAATAATAAAATCTACTCGAATTTAACAAACGAAATGTCTTTGGATTCGTCTAAATCCAAATAATATCGTATGGTATATGGTGTTACAGGAAATCTTTGAGTGGTGGTGGCTTAGCGGTCAGAGCGTCTGGTGTATGTAACAAGAAGACACAGGTTCGAATCCTGCCCGCGATTGAATTTTTCCTTCACTAAAATAACTTTATAATCTAAGCATGGAAAATGCAAAAAAATCACAAAAAGATAGTAGTTTTATTTCAATATCTTTTTTTGTTTATACTATTAGAGATAAGATTTCGACTTCATAAAAATAACGATGCTATTGGTTGATAAATGTAGGTTAGCACTGGAATAGCAGCCGAGGCTGCAAGCAAATATTTGACGACACGATTGGCGTAGCGGTTGAGCGATCGGCTTCTGCGCCATGTGTTGTGGGTTCGATCCCCACACGGAGCAAATATTTGTATGATACAAGGTAGTTGTTCCGGGCCTGGGCGTTTGTGTATGTGAGAATTTGTGTTTGTAAACGCACCCACGTTACAGGAGAAAATACTAGTGTGGGGCATCGTTTTTAAAAAAAATATGCATATGACTAGCTTCTGCCCGCGACTTTCGTCTGCCTGGATTTCAGGATTGGGTCTGACCTGGATAAAAAGTAGCCTATCATATAGATTATTTATTTATTTTTCTCTTCACAAAAGGTTACAAAGTTTTTATAAGGAACTTATCCAATTATTTAAATGAAAGCAACCTGTTTTGTGAGAGAACTGGTGCCTGAGATAGGTTTGTTAAAATCTGTAGTACAGGTCACCAGTGACCCACTTAGACTTAAAGGTGGTACTTCGTTTATGTTATCAAGTACCTAAAGCTGGGAAAAATTAACCACAATGAGTATTTGGAATATAACACAAAATATAAAAATAAAGATACAACTAATATCCAGACTATAATCTATCTCTGTGCCAAATTTCGTCCAGATTCGTTCAGCCGTTCTGGCGTGAAAGAGTGACAAATATCCATACATCCATACTCACAAACATTCACGTTTATAATATTACGTAAGGACGTACCTGTATGTGCAGCTGTAGTGGCAGGGGTCTGACGCTGGGGTGGAAGTTGAAGGAGCAGTTGGCGTTGCAGCCCAGCCACTGGGAAACGTCGCGAGCATCCGCCAGAGGGAGCGACAGCGCTACTATACGGATCTGACGACCTGAATACAAAAAAAAAAAAACATTTTTTTTTAGGAAAAGCACATAAAGTTGCCACTTGCCTCCCTATTCTATAAAAAAAGTTAGAAAAAACTGTCAGATTTCTCTAACGGATAATCCTAGTCCTCGGAGCCTTTTCCCAACTATATTGGGATCGACTTCCAGTCTAACCAAATGCGGCTGAGTATCAATATTTTACACGAAGCGACTGCCATCAGACCTCCGCAACACAATCTCTGGGCAATACCGATATCCGGACGTTAGACTGGTTGTCTGGCTTTTTTGGGCTTCTGACTATCACTAAGAATATTTTTTTTATGGGAAAGCAGGGCAAACGAGTAGATGGATCGGCTGATGGTAAGCGATTACCGTCGCCCATGGACACCCGCAGCACCAGAGGAGTCACAAGTGCGTTGCCGGCCTTTTAAAAGGGGATCGGGCCTCCGGTAACCTCACTCACTCGGCGAAATTCAACGTAAGTGTTGTTTGACGCCGGTTTTCTGTGAGGCCGTGGTATCAATGCGGTCGAACCGGCCCATTCGTGCCGAAGGATGGCTCTCCCACGTAATAAGAATTGTCATAGATGTTCTTATGACTACCGGGACCGACGGCTTTACGGTTTCAATATTTTGTTTTACTTGTAAAGTGAAAAGGATTATATAAACAGAACCGAATCTCGATACCTAACAATACCTTTACGGGTCGGACAAGGTTTTCTGAACTCATTGTATGTATGAATATCTTTAACTCACCAATCGGAGTTTAGGTGGGAAAATGTAAAGTGCACTTTGTCGGTTTTATATTATTTTCCAAAATTTGTGTTTCCCGAAGTTTAATGTGTAATTATAGTGGATAGTTAACCATTAAGTGTTCGTGAACGTGTTCGAGTGTAGGCAAATGATATAAAATTGAAAATTTTGACTTTTGTATTCACTCACACGCTTCATCGAAGCCTTAGTGAAGTTTCCACTGTTCTACTGGGGATTATTCTGTATACTTGACACTGGCAAACACAAATAATGTGGCGTCATATAATATAATCCCCATAACGGGAAGTTATAAAATATTACTTATTTACTCCAGTTATTTGATAAAAAACAACGGGTGGGATTAAAATAAATAACTCACCAATCTGTGAGGATATGTATCTCATTCTGGAGCACACAACTTCAAGAACCGGTCCCTCCTCTCCGCCCAGGAGTTGGAGAGCATCCACTATGAAGAGAGATACGCTTTGGACGCTCTTGCGGACTTTCCACCTAAGTAAGAAATAATGTCAATAGGCTAATTGACTGATATTTTTTTATTATCTTAAACAAATGTTTACTGTAAATAGAACCCATCAACGAGAACAAAATTAAAATCGGCTCAAAAATAAGGAAGTTACAAGCATTTTAATTTTATGCTAGACAGAGAACGCACTATACTTGTTTATGACGTCACAAACCAAAGAGCCATATAAATCCTATACTAACACTCATTTGGGGGAAAGGGACAAAGCATCCCCTCCCTCTCAATCCCCACCAATAATTTTAAATGCTTATATCTTGGAAATTTATTAACCAATTTAAATTATTTTTTCAGAATACGATTTGTATTTAATTCTATTTTTCACTCAGCTTGGTATTTTTAATTATTCAAACATTAGTCAAATACCCTATTATGCAAGAATGGTAGCAAGCGGTCTGTAGTTTCTGCCTAGCTTTGTGGGAGAAAGGCGTGATCGTATGTATGTTTAATATCTGTGCACTGCCTCACCGTCTAGACAGTATGTCCCATTTGTCAGCTGTCGTGACGATAATCTGTCCCTTATTCAATAATTTGTGATCTGTAGCCGTTTCACCCGTCAACTGTACTACCTGAGAACAATAAAATAAAAATTGTTAGCAATTTGTTTCCGTAATAAAATGAACACCGAACAAGTGTAGTACAACGCCGAGGGTTCCGTAGAAAATTGTAGGTATAATTAATTATAAATGTATAGTTTTCAGATTTTTCCCTATATTTGAAGTATAAAAAAATCTTTATTTCGGATGAATTACATCCATAGTGGGTTAGTAAATAAAATAATCTTATAAATATGTGAGTAAACCTTAATATTTAGTTACAAGAATATTGTTCGAGATGCATCTACGGCACATAAGACGGTATTACTAGCCAATTTCATAGTTTTAGGTCAACGGAGAATACCCTATAAATTGTGATTCCCTTGAGTGTCAAAATATCCGGCATATTTTTCTGGCATAAACGGCTGTATCTTTTTTTACGTTAACTTAGAAGTTTGATTTTTTACTGCTTCAAGGGACTCTAGACCTGAGTATATGGTTTTAGTTTCAACTCCATACCTCCATGCGTTCCCGAGATAAAGAATCTTGACAGACAGACGGACAGACGGATGGAAAGACGGACGGACGGATGGACAACCAAGTGATCCTATAAGGGTTCCGTTTTTTCCTTTTGATGTATGGCGGAACCCTAAAAATAGTAACCCACCGGTATCGGAAGCGTCCAAACTACCGGTGGTCAGGGCCCAGACAGAAAATCTTAACAATGCGGACCGGGTCCAGAAGTACTAGTTACTGTATCAAACCCTTGATCTAGCCACCCAATGAGAGCCTGCTTAGGTGTTGGTCGAGGCTCTTGGCTATTATTATTATAATATAAAAACGCTCGAAAAACATAACCCTCCCTCTGGCGCAGTCGGTAATATAGCTATTTTTTTTTATTGATTAGGTCGGCAAATGAGCGGACGAGCCGCCTGATTGTAAGTAGTCATCGCCGACCATGAATATCTCCAACACCAGAGGAGTTGCTGATGCGTTGCCGAGCTTTAAGAGCCCCTACGGACTGCAGCCTGCCAGGGCCGCAGCAACCGAGGGGGACCTGGCTCTTACGCACAAAAGTCGAAACACACACCGCGGTGCTTTACGACAGACTCCGACGTAAGGGTGGTCGTCAGCCTGTCAGACCCCAAGAGGTCCTACCACCGAGCAAGTCAGATATTTTCTCGGCTCTTACGAGATGCCTATCTGAATGGCAGTGAGGAACGGTATTCTAACCCGTCACCACATGAGGAGAAACGTATTAACGCTTACCTTCAAATTGAATCGTGTACCGAATTTGTGGTAACAGTCAGCGAAAACGATGTCGGCGAGGGCGTCCTTGGGCAGCAAGTAGACAGCGCGGCCGGACGGGTTGGTGCTCAGCATCCGCAGGAGAGCCAGCTCCGCTATCACAGACTTCCCAGACCCTGATGGTGCCCCAACAAAGACGTTGTCGTCTGAATTGTATACTGCATTGAAAACCTATGGACAAATTTAATAAAATTTAGTATTTAAGTGGATTTGAAATTATTTTTATTTTAACCCCCTTATTCATGTAAAACGTTTTATAAACGAAGGGTTAAGCAAAGCCGTACTAAAGCACACACATTTCGCCGGTATAGTTAGGTCCCATGTCGTAAGAGGCGAGCCAATTGCAATAATCTACTGAGAATTTTACAGAAAAACCCAATAACACTGCTCGACCTGGAAATCGAACCCAGGATCTAACTAGGCCGCTAACGAGGCAGTTCCACCTCCCCTGGCAGAAAATTGCAGATTTTCCATACTAAACAAAGATTACATACCTGAGTTTGCACAGGATTGAACTGGGGAAACGTTTCGTTATACAACTCCTCGTATTTGGGGTTACGTAACGCCGATATGGGTAACGGCTGCAAGTCCAGCAGTTCTGTGGGGGGCAGGTTCTTCTCCGGCAGGATGAGGTGGCGGAAGGAGACCGGCAGCTGGGTCTCTGCTGCTATCCACCTGGAATATGGAGATATTGGTTTATAATTTTTTCTTTGCTAATATTTTCTCTTTGCTAATTGCTAATTGTGTTAAAGTAAGCATTTATTTATGTGTTCTTTTTAGTTTATTTTTGTTTATTATTGTTATACTTATTTTGTTATACTGACTTGTGATTATTTTAGTCCTTAATATGTATTTTTCTCGCCTGAAACACAGGATTACCTAGTTCAGGCACATAATGTCATGTAAATAATATACAAGACGAGAGACGAAGAAAAGTAAATAATATGTAAGACTTTGTTACTAACAAATATTTTGTCATGTAGATTTAATAAATGATTTTGTTTTTTTTTTAACTGCGTCACACTAGTTTATATCAGATGTCCCCAAAGTTTTTATCTTGTAGATCACTTGGCATGTTTTGCTAGTTCAGGTAGACCCCTGCTTAATTCTTTGGAGAATACAGGCGTAATGGTATATGTAAGATTTGATTTGAAGCGGCGGTAGCCTAATGACTAGGACATCGGACTTGCAATCATGTGTGTCAATTAGTTTGACTTTTCAAAAGTACCTTTTTAATGGTCTAATTGAAATAAATAATCTTGACTTTGACTTTGTGGTTGCCGGTTCGAAACCCACCCATTGCACTACCGACGTGAACCCACTCGTAACACAAGCATTTAGCTTAGCACGAGGGGTTAACAAGAATACTAGTAATATTGCTAGTAAGCTTTAAAAAAAATAATAATAATAATTGATTGTTTACCTGTCGGAAACGACTCTCAGGAAGTACTGCGGAGGCAGTGGCTCAAAGACAGGCACAAACAGCTTGACATGGTGCTCATCCTTGCAGTACTTCTCCTTCAGCAGGAAGTATTCGTGGTGGAGTACCACCTCCGAGTCCACATCTTCAACCAGGATCCAGAAAGCTTCCGACTGACCATGAACCTGGGTGAAGAGTGAAAGATTCAGGTTTATTCAGATGGCTGTGGCCTGCGGGTGGTTGTCTTGGGGAATCCGTCACCCGACCAGACAATGGCCCCAGTAGGTGGCTAGCGTGCTCCAGAGTGGGATGCAAGGCGAAGCCTCGGGCTTTGAAGGGATCCAGCGAACACTGGATCACAACCTGTCATGATCGTGGCGAATGTAATGAATCCCATGGCCATGACTGTAGGCAAAGAAAGGCATGGACGGTATTAGTCGGTACGTGTCCGACATACGCTGCCTCCCCGGGTGCCAAACGATCCATGACGATTTTCAGTACAACAAAAGGTTTTTGAGATGATAAAACTCGCGGCTGAGCGAATCGGCTTCTGTGCCACGTATTGAAGGTTCGATACACACACGAAGCAAATATTTATATGATCTACAGGTAATTGTTCCGAGTCTGTGTACGTGACAATTTGTGTTTGTAAACGCACACATGATACAAGAAAAAATCCTGGTTTGTTTTAATTTTAGAGCTCAGCTCTTGTCGGTGCAGTAATCGCCACTGTTCTCTATCTTTTGCTTTCCGTTTTACCTCTTGATAAGATCCCCCCTTTCCTTCACTTGTTCCACAAAAATTTTACCGTAGGAGAGCCATTCTTCGGCACGAATGGGCCGGCTTGACCGGAGTGATACCACGGCCTCACAGAAAACCGGCGTCAAACAACGCTTACGTTGTGTTTCGCCGAGTGAGTGACGTTACCGGAGGCCCAATCCCCTTTTAAAAGGCGGGCAACGCACTTGTGACTTCTATGGTGTTGCGGGTGTCCATGTGCGGCGGTAATCGCTTACCATCAGGCGATCAGACAATTCGTTTGCTCCCTACCCCATAAAAAAAATTACGTCAAGATGGGGCAACGTTTTTATAAAAATAATAACCTTCTCGTCCCAGTGGAAGTCAGGCGTGATGGTAAGCTCGACCCGCAGCGTGGACCTGGTGATGGGCTGGATGTGCGTGGCCAGCTCCAGCTTGGGGAACTGGTGCACGTACTTGTGGATCATCTTGCCGAGCTTGGGCGCGCGGACCAGCTCGCCTATCTCGTTGGGCCCCAGCTCGTACAGCTTCTCCCAAGGGAAGTTCTTCTTTTCCAGTTTTTTTATTACCTGTAAAAGAAAACATACATACATACACTCACGCCTTTCTCCTAAAGGGAAAGGCAGAAACTATAGACCGCCACTTGCTATGATTCTTGCATACTTCTTTTACTTCGTCCACATTCATACATCTTTTCATATATACACGCCGGTTGCGAAAGCTACGCGCCTGACCCTTTTGAAGGATTTCGCCAATAAGATCGGCGTATGTCCTTCTAGGGCGACCTCTACCGACGCTGCCGCTGACATTCGCCTTATAAATTCCTTTCGTGAATCATTTTTCATTCATTCTTTCAACATGTCCAAACGTCCAAATCATCTCAGCATATTCTTTTCAATACGTGTCACTACATCATCCTTCAGCCCGCAACGTTGTCTTATCACACTGTTCCTCAATCTATCTTTCAGAGTTATACCGCACATACTTCGCAAGGAACGCATAAAAGAAAATTTTGTTCAAAATAGCAATAGCGTAATGGATGGTGTCTGATTAATAAAAAAAAATATTTGGACAACTTTTAACCCTAGACAACTTTAAAAGCGTTGAAATTTTTTGATGGAATTGTGAATAAATTATTATTAAATTATTTATTTTCCGGTTGCTTTGGCCCATAGACACAAAGTCAAAATCAAAATTAAGATTATACACTTTTTGAACGTAATTTTTACATTATAAACAGCCCCCAAAATAAACTAACAAACAAATATAGTTATTTTAGTGAAGGAAAAATTCAATCGCGGGAATTCGAACTTGCGTCTTCTGTTTGGATACACCAGACGCTCTGACCTATAAGCCATCGCGAACCTCACCACCATCATAAGGTGACGTTGGCAACATCCATGAGAGGCAAGTTACCTTACTTCTCAAGCGACACGACTTACTTTACAGTTAGTTCAGTGTCGTACGATGCCCCCTTACCTTTTAACTATCTTTTTGTGATGTTTTTTTGCATTTTCCATGCTACGATTATAAAGTTATTTTTTAGTAAAGGAAAAAATTCAATCGCAGGCAGGATTCGAACCTGCGTCTCCTGGTTGGATACACCAGACGCTCTGACCTCTAAGCCACCGCGAACCCCACCCGCCTTATTCAAATTTCCCTTCACATTCTGAATTTACGTCATAAGGTGACGTTGGCGACATCCATTGCAAATCAAGTTACTTTGCTTCTCATTTAAAAACACATATTACCGGTGACATCAATATTTTAAAATACTCACTTCTTCTGGCATTTTCCTGAACTGTCTGAGTGGTGACATTGACTGCCACATTCTCCGGTCCACCATTTTACATAGAGCTAATGTCTTATCCACTAGTTGAGCCCAGCCTGCGAACAAGGATGGCAAAGCTTTATTTCTAAACTAGCGGCCAGCCCGCGGTTTCACCCGCGTTGCCCCATTCCTAAGAGTCGTAGCGTAATTTTAAATAGCTTAAAACCTTTCTCTTGAATCACTCTATCTATTAAAAAAAACGGCTTCAAAATCCGTTGCGTAGTTTTAAAGATTTAAGCATACATAGGGACGGACAGACAGCGACAGCGTCATTGTTTTATACTATGTAGTGATAGCTGTCGCCCGCGGTTTCTAAACTAGAACTTTTCTAAACAAAAGGTAGCCTATGTCCTTGTCCAGGAGCCAAACAATCCCTATACCGAAATTCATGAAAATTTATCTAGCGGTTTAGGCGTGACAAGTACGCTTAGATTTTTTAAACAACGCAACAGATTTTACTGCAGTTTCACAGATAGAGTAGTGTAGATTACATTAGTAGTTATTAAAACGGCACTGCTCCTGCTGAGCCTAATGTGACCATACGTGCCGCGAAGCCGAACACTCCTGTATACGTCTCCCGCCTACACTACACCACTAAGGCGCAGGATATCGTGGAGTACGTGCGCCAGCGCATCAAGTACACGCCGAGAGTGCAGCTGTTGGAGTCGCACCGCTGTCAACTTTAAGGCGTTTGTAGTGCGAGTACCAACGTGTTATCTGCACCTCGTCAGGGAAGAGGACTTCTGGCCGCAGGATGTGGTGTTCCGTCGCTTCCGGGGACAAATTCCACAAGGACGCACTGTGACAGTGACTAGTGCCAAGTGAAGTGTTTTACAACATAGGTTAGGTTTATATACTAACATCAATTGCTATTTATTTTATATATGTTAGTATGTAAGGTATATATCTATGGGTCAAAAATCATTTATTTTCAGGCATCTATATGCCTGAATACAAATGATTTTGATTTTTGATTAAAACCACATACCTCTATGGAGGACAATCTCAAATATAGCTCTGAGCAGACGGCAAGCGGATTGGGTGACGTAAACCATGTCGGCCATCAACGCGAATCCCTCCAGCTTCAGCTGCGAGATGTAGGCTTGTAGGAGCACGTTGATCTTAGCTGAGGGCTCCTCTATACTCTCCTTGATCGGTATAGGTACCTAATAATAGAAGTAAAATTATATTGAAATAAACACTACGTTTGGCGTAGCGGCTGAGCGATCGGCTTCTGCGCCACGTGTTGTGGGTTCGATCCCCACACGGAGCAAATATTTGTATGACCTACAAGTAGTTGTTCCAGGTCTGGGCGTATGTGTATGTGAGATTTTTTATATGGGATAGGAGGGCAAACGAGGAGACGGATCGCCTAATGGATGGTTGGATCGATTACCGCCGCCCGTGGACACCAGCAACACCAGAGGAGTCACAAGGCGTTGCCGGCCTTTTAAAAGGGGGTTGGGCCTCCGGTAACCTCACTCACTGGGCGAAACACAACGTAAGCGTTGTTTAACGCATTTAATTCGCTAAGAAAAGGGGAGTAAGCATCTCATGAACTCATCCCACCTTCCCCCGTCTACCATGGGAGCTCCAGACGCACCGCAGGATATCATCCCTACTTGGTTGATATTTTTTTTATTTTTATGTGAAGTGCGTTGCCGACCTTTTAAAAGAGGATTGGGCCTCCGGTAACCTCACTCACTCGGCGAAACACAACGTAAGTGTTGTTTAACGCCGGTTTTCTGTAAGGCCGTGGTATCACTCCGGTCGAGCCGGCCCATTCGTGCCGAAGCATGGCTCTCCCACGTGAAGATGATATTCCACATAATCGCACACAGCGCTACAAATCATCTTCTATAATGCGAACAGCCATCAGTGGAACACCTTTCCTGCGTCTGTTTCCGAGTACGTACAACCCGAATCTATTTAAAAGTAGGTGAACAGGTAGGCAGGACTATACATATATTATATTTCGGAGCCTATTCAATACAAAAAAAAACAATCAAATCAGGTAGAAATCTGCCTCGTTGCTCTGCAGAGTGCGGAACAGCTCCAACTCCATCCTGAAGACTATAGCGAGGAGGTACGACTCCCCACTATTATATGATATTGTTCGTAGATGCATCTCGAACAATATTCTTGTAACTAAATATTAAGGTTTACTCACATATTTATAAGATTATTTTATTTAGTAACCCACTATGGATGTAATTCGTCCGAAATAAAGTATATTTTATTTTATTTTGAATCTTTCTGACTGCCTCATTAGTCAAGTGGTCCCAAGTGAGACTGCTACACTAGAGGTCCTGGTTTCGATCCCCAGGTCAAGAAAAGTATTATTGGGTTTTTCTATGAAATTCTGATTAGCAGCTCGGAGTCTATATTTGTGCCCGGTTAATGGCTATAGGCTCGCCCCCTATAACATGGGACCTAAACATACCGGCGAACTGTGGGTGTACATTAAGTACACCTCTGCCTCACCCTTCGGGGAATACAGGCGTGATGGTATGTTATTTTAAATCTTTCCTCTTTATTAAATTAGTGCAGATATGTATAGTCTGTCAATTTCTCTCATACTCTAGTGCATCTACTGTCTTTATTATTTTTCTCTGCATGACTCTAAGGTTGTGCACCGTGCTGTGTAAAACCTTAATGCAACCTTAGGCAAATGCCTAATGGTATTAAGATCGCTTTTTTACATATAACGGTGCATAAAGTATTATAAATAAAAAATCAATAAAACAGGCATCGTCTAGGTAACTTACTCCACTGTAGTCCTCATCTTTGCTCCGGAAGCAAGATCGGTCAAGAGCAAGACCATTTCTTATTTAAAAAAAATCTCCGTGCCACTCACTCTCTCCATAAGCTTGCACAGCTCCAGCTTCTCCTCCTCGCGGACTGCGATGTGCTTGAACTCAGCAGACAGCGAGAACACGCGGAACAGCTCTATCTCCCCCAATGTTGGCTTTAGCAGTTGCGCGTAACACTGCATCGTCTCGTAAGTGCAGTAGAAGTGGGACGCAATGCGGCCTATCTCCGTCGGCTGGAAGTGGCCGGATTTACGCTCGTACCTTATTAGGCCGGCCCTGGGAAGTTAGACGGCAATATTTACTAACTTGCAGACCAATATCTTTACATTTTTTTATGGGATAGGAGAGCAAACGAGCAGACGGATCGTCTGATGGGAAGCGATTACCGCCGCCCATGGACACCCGCAACACCAGAGGAGTCACAAGTGCGTTGCCGACCTTTTAAAAGTGGATTGGGCCTCCGGTAAACTCTCTCACTCGGCGAAACACAACGTAGGCGTTGTTTGACGCCGGTTTTCTGTGAGGCCGTGGTATCACTCCGGTCGAACTGGCCCATTCGTGCCGAAGCATGGCTCTCCCACGTAAATGGGAGTACTATTTATTATAACTATATTTTCAAAGAAATAAATGAATGTATTGATTAGTACACCTCTGCCAAACCCTTGGCGGAATACAGGCGTGATGATATATCTACTTACTTGTCCAATAGACTGGCGGCCGTATGCACCAGGTCAGCTCGGTGCAATTCCAGTAGGGAGTCCTCCTGGAACTTCTCCTGGCTGATGCCGTACAACGCAGGCTGGCGCAGCATTCTGATATATAGGTATGTGTACCCTGGCGAACAGACGGTATGTTAGCGGATGTATTGACGACCTCATTGGTCGTAAGCGCCAGCCTCTTTTTTCAAACCGGGTCAGTAAATTGATAGAGGGGCCCCCTCTCCTCAACGTGTGCGATTTTGTCAATTTTTAGGGTTCTGCACCCGAAAGGTAAAACGGGACCTTATCTCTAAGACTCCGCTGTCTGTCTGTCCGTCTGTCTTCCCCACGGGAGGCATGCCGTGATTACTTAAGGAGATACATAATAATAATAATAAGTTATTTCTAACCACAATATTAGAACAATTACTAAACCCAAAACAATTACCACATTAGTACGCCTCTGCCTAACCTTTCGGGGAACACACGCGTGATGGTATGTTAATTCTTCTGTACGTGTGTTTGTCATCTAACTCCTCCTAAACGGCTGGACCGATTTGGATTTGGAAACTGTGTGTATATTTGAGTGGTTCCCTGGATGTTTTGAAATACAATTGGACCCCGTAGATGGCACTGGAATCGGGTTTTAGGATATTTTTTCTCTTCCCCTGGGTCCGCTAGTAGTATTATAATATCTGTGCCTCTGCCTAATCCTTCGGGTAATACAGGCGTGATGGTACAACTCACCGAGCCAGGTGACAGCGTCTCGAACGCTCTGTACAGAGCCCAGCACGATCTCCGCGTTGAGCATGTCGGGAAGCTTGCTGACCAGCTGCGACTCTATCGGTAACTGCTGGTTCAGGAGAGACAAGTAATACTGCAGCTCTGAATGATTGGTGATCAGGATGCCTGAGGACAAGGAAATACAATGTCAAAAGTTTTTTAAGAATCCGGCGGACCGAATCGCCCCAGAAAATATCGTAATTAGAACACATTTTTTTTTTTTAATATTATTCCAATTCCTTTAGGCTTAAGAGACAGTTACGATTCTAAATATATAATTTACGTTTTTTTTTCTTACCTTCTCCTTTGGTGTCGTATTGGGGCCGACCAGCTCGGCCCAACATTTGGAGGACGTCTAGAGCGCCCAGCTCGCTCCAGCGACCCTTCTCGGGGGAGTATACCTGGGTACCCTTCACGATGACCGTATGGGCTGGGAGGTTCACTCCCCAGGCGAGGGTGGCTGTGGACACCAGCACCTGGAAAATCATTACATTTTGATACATTTACTAACTCATAAAAAGATTCCATAATCATCTAAGTGATGTTAGTATCCAAATAAAATAAATAAAAGCGACATTAAATAGTAAGTAGGTATTTAAAACACATTGCAAATAATATAACATAATACTAAGTTAAATAAAAAAAAGGATCATTAACTTCCTCCTCTCTCCTACATTTGCCGTGCCTGACAAGGCCCACACATGTTTCTATAATTATATTATTGTAATGGTGGCACTTCACATGGCTATTTGTGTTCGCTATTGGGTCCTTGTTGTATTTGGCAAAATATATGATGTACAGGCCAACATGCAAATACAGGCAAATACGACCATCACAAACATCATCACATTGTGTGGACGGTTTATCTGAGTATTTGCTTGTGCCTATTTGACCCCTTTGATGTGCGTCGAGAAACCGACAAGTGCACGGTAACGCGTATTTGTTATTAGCCTTATTTGTCAAATAGGCAATTATGGCAAATACTTTGTCAAATATACTATCCACACATGGTAATTGTTTGCCAAATATGCCAAATGTGCCAATACAAATAGCCATGTGAAGTGCCACCATAACATCTATTTAACTTGTGGAGTGCAATAAATGTATTGAGTATCATGATAAATTATTTTTAAACGACTTCAAAAAGGAGGAGGTTCTCATTTCGACTGTATGTTTGTTACGCGGTTAGTCCGTCAATTATCAATCGATTTTGATGATTTTTTAAGCTATTGCATAGCTTCTATCGCGGGCCTTGAGCGTGGGGACCGAATCCAGAAATTCCGTAACGAAAAAAACCTAACACGCTTGTCTCTTTAGTTCAGCAACCCGCCTTTAGGTGGCATTGGTTGTATTACATAAGTTGATAAAAACCAATGCCACCTAAAGGCGGGTTGCTGAACTAAAGAGAAACACGCTTGTCTCTTTAGTTCAGCAACCCGCCTTTAGGTGGCATTGGTTGTATTACATAAGTTGAAAAAAAACGCTATGCAATAGCTTTACCGCGGTAGTTCCCGAGTGCCACACGTCTTTTTTTTTTGATCGGTAGGTCAGGTCATACTTCAGAGGGGTCCCATAAAAATTTTGTCAAGATCTGATCACAATATTTAAAGCGAGAGAGAGAGAGTAAATTATAGCGTCGTTTAGGTATACGTAAAATTCTAAAAAAAAAGAAAGTAATGTTATGTGCGAAACAGTTTCGGAAGTCGGTGGCGAAATCAAAAGATCCGATCTAATAAAAAGCACCGACTTCCGAAACTGGCTCGCACATAACATTATTTTTTATGTTTTTGAAGGCGGTTAACTCTTTCTTAAAAGTTTTTTTTTTAAACTTTGCCCCACACTAGGATTTTCTCCTGTATTGTGGGTGTGTTTGCGTTTACAAACACAAATTCTCACATGCACAAACGCCCAGACCCGGAACAACTACCTGTATATCATACAAATATTTGCTCTGTGTGGGGATCGAACCCACAACACGTGGCGCAGAAGCCGATCGCTGAACCGCTACGCCAATCGTGTCGTCGAAGTTATTAGTTAGTTATTTCTGTAAATAAATCTTTTAAGGGTCCGGCGGAGCTTGAATTACCCACAAAAATGTAATAGATATAAACGTGAAAGTTTGTCAGTATGTATGCATGGAAGTTTTTCTCTTTTACACCACAACGGCTAGAGTCACAGCGGCTTTGAGTACACCAGTCCCAGCTGAAGAACCCAAACTAGGATACTCTGTGTATAGACTCCTGCCCCCCTCCCCCCATTTACATATTTCTGTAAAGTACCTGTATGTGTCGATCAGCGAACAGATCCTCGACCAGCGTCCTGTCCACCCTGCTCATGCCGGCGTGATGTATCGCGAACCCGTATGGCAGCAGCTCGCGCAGTTCCGGGTTCTTCACCTGTTCTGCTTCCGTGCGCAGTACCTCCATACTCGCTGACCCCTCCCTGTAAAAAAAAAGTTGAAAATAAATATAAATATAAATAACATAACAGTCAGTGATCAAGATAAATTGTTTAAATAAACTCAAATATAACTGGTTGGCACTTTTTTGATTACCTACCTACTACTGATGCATAGAGTTTCTTGCTGGATTCTTCTCCATAGGATCCACTTTTTGGAACCGTTTTTTGGAACCGTTTTTTGCGTTTAATGAACACAGGAACAACACTTATTGATTATCGAACATTAACTCTTTTGGCACAAATTGTGATGCTATCCTTACTAATATTATAAACGTGAAAGTTTGTGAGGATGTATGTATCTTTGTTACTCAATCACGCCAGCACAACTAAACGGATCTGGATGAAATTTGGCACAGAGATGGATTATAATCTGGAATAGCATGTAGGCTTTTTATCCAGGTCGGACCCAATACTGGAGTCCACGCAGACGAAGTCGCGGACAGAAGCTAGTTTGAAATAAAAACATTAGAACTTGAACATTGAAACAGTTGATAACTTTATGTGTTCAAAAGCCAAGATGGCGTAGCCAGGAATTAGTAGCCGTTTCGGAGGGGATTTCGAAAAAAAAAGAATTCCCCGAGAGAACCACGTGCGCTGGATGCTAAGCGCTTTGTGAATTCTTTTTTATGATTTTAGGGGCCCCTGAAACGCAAACTCACTCACTCACACTCACTTGACCTGTATGCTTATCTCTGTTATTAGTTATACCATAAAAAAATTGATTACCTAAGAAATTGCCCCAGGGTATCCTTTTCCAAGCACATGTCTCGAATGGCGCGCGCTGTCTTTCCAGTTTCTTTGCGAGAGTGGACAAACACTAAAATCTGGAAGAAATGCATTGTATAGTTACCATCGGTTTATGGATTTATTTTCCCACTGCTGGGCACCGGTTTTCTCTCATCACTAGTGATCGGAATAGGTGGAGCTATTTTGGTTCATTGACAAGGGTGCAAAGGTCCGCAAGGGTGAGACATCATTTGTTGTAGTTTTTTTTATGCTAAATGTGAAACATAAACCAGCCAAGTGCGAGTCGGACTCGCGCACGAAGGGTTCCATACCATTATCTATAAAAACGGCAAAAAAGATCTGTTCTATGAGAGCCCCACTAAGCATTTATTTTATTCGGTTTTTTAAGTATCTTTGTTATAGCGGTAACAGAAATACATCATCTGTGAAAATTTCAACTGTCTAACTATCACGGCTCATAAGATACAGTCTGGTGACAGACCGACGGACCCGAGAAATAGGGTCCCGTTTTACCTTCTGGGTTCGGAACCCTAAAAATGACAGTAACTATTTGAATAAGCTCACCTGGTTCCTGCCAGCGTGCTCCATAGTCTTCTCATAAACAATATCGTTCATAACTTGGAATCTTTTCAGCGCTTTCTTCTCTGTTACTCCTATGTATTGTTGTTCTAAGGCGACGGGCCTGAAATTATAAATTATTCATTAATATTTTTTGGCTTATGTTTAACTAATCACCAGATTTATTAAAATGTTATGGCAAAAAATCACTTTATATTGCCAAAAATAGTAAATGATCACCAAAATAAGTTCTAACCTAACCTAAACCAAATTTGGTGACCATTTATCTATTTTGGTAAGCATTTTGGTGATCAATTTACTAAATTTTGTTGTTCATTATATTTATATCCATATTTTTTTTATGGGATAGAACGGCAAACGAGCAGACGGATCGCCTGATGATAAGCGATTACCGCCGCCCATGGACACCCGCAACACCCGAGGAGTCACGAGTGCGTTGCCCGCCTTTTAAAAGGGGATTGGGCCTCCGGTAATCTCACTCACTCGGCGAAAGACAACGTAAGCGTTTTTTAACGCCGGTTTTCTGTGAGGTCGTGGTATCACACCGGTCGAGCCGGCCCATTCGTGCAAAGCGCGAAGCATGGCTCTCCCACGTAAATAATAATAATAGGGCAGGCCTTTGCCCAGCTGTGGGACATAAAAGAGGCTACATACATACCATCACGCCTGCATTATTCGAAAGGTTACACTGAGGTATGTACAGCCACTGTTCGCCGGTATGTTTAGGTCCCATGTAATAGGGGGCGAGCCTATTGCCATTAACCGGGCATATATCTCAAACGCCGAGCTGTTACTGAGAAATTCATAGGGAAACCCAATAAAACTGCTCATTTGTGAGAAAGAGATGCCGCTCTACATATTAAATAGCCTCATCTCTTTCTTACAACGTAAAAATGTTGCCGTTAACACGTTATAATACGGCCCTTGGGAATCGTACTCAGGGAA
The DNA here is from genome assembly GCA_910591435.1 of Acronicta aceris. Classification (NCBI taxonomy): domain Eukaryota; kingdom Metazoa; phylum Arthropoda; class Insecta; order Lepidoptera; family Noctuidae; genus Acronicta; species Acronicta aceris. The sequence continues at coordinate 2,399,891 of OU342786.1, read as the reverse complement.
TCGAACCTTTATCGTAGCAGTCGCGCTCAGGACCACTAGGCTAATGAAGCAGTTATATTTTTACTCGTAGAGCGAAAATCCTTACTAATATTATAAACGTGAAGGTTTGTGAATATGGATGTTTGTTACTCTTTCACGACAAAACGGCTGAACAGATCTGGATAAAATTTCGCACATAAAAGTAGATTATAGTCTGGAATAACACATAGGCGACTTTTTATTCAGGTCGGACCAAATTCTGAAGTCCACGCAGATAAAATCGCGGGCAGAAGCTAGTGATTATATAAATAGAACGGATCTCCATACCTAACAATACCTTGACGAGACGGACAGTCTTCTTAACACATTGCACAATATGTAAATTGCCTTGCAAATGTTACTTGCGCGATTCAGGATTTGTCCGTTGAGTTTCGTATGTAGCGCGACAGATGTCGCTACACGTATATGTTGTCTTTAAATATAAAAGAAGAACCTGACTGACGTATTAACGCACACTACAGGAGCTAGATCGATAAAAGTTGCCATGCTGGGTCCTTTTGCACTGTAGACGAGCACTAAGAAAGGATTTTTGAAAATTCAACCCCTAAGATGGTGAAAACGGGGGTGAAAGTTTGTATGAAAGTACGCACACACTACCATGCGTTTGAAATTCACGTAAATATGATTCCATATTACAGCTGTCATTCGCTGTTGACATTTTGACAATTGTTTTCTTCCTTTTCAATTAGACTTAACACATTTAATGATATGAATCCTTCATGGTGTAGGTACAGTGCGCTCAGTTTATTTAGTAACGAAAAATAACTAAGTACACGTGGGAAGCTGGGCACGAGAAGTCTAGTAATGCGTAAAATTGCATAGGTTCTATTTTCACGGACTAAAACACAATTTCTGTAAAAAATAAAATAAAAACATTATCTAACACCGTTTCTTTATTCCGTTTACTAAGTTTTTTCCGCTGCTGGGCTAAGGCAGCACCTGGCTTCTCATAATTATGTCAGAATTAAAGTGTGTCACGAATAGTCTGTCGTCTGCGCTGCACCTAACGATGATATTTTTGAGTTTTGGACTCACCTGAATGAGTTATCAAAGTAAAAGAGACCATGTTCAGGTCTCACTCTCAAGAAAGCGGCCACGTCGGTGTAATTCGGTAATGTAGCAGACAGACCCACGAGACGTACCTGTAAAGAATATTATAGTTTGTTATACATAGCTTGATACAAACTGAACTACATAACATACCATCACGCCTGTATTCACCGAAGGCTTAGGCAGAGGTGTGCCACATTTCGCACACGTCGTAATAGGGCCTCGATAATGTGCAGTGATAGCCTAGTGGTATGACCATTGGACTGCCTAGTCAAAGGTCTCGAGTTCGAACCCAAGGCACGCACCTCTGACTTTTCGAAGTCATGTGCGTATTAATAGTTAATTATCATGCGCCTAAACGGTGAAGGAAAACATCGTGAGGCAACCTGCATGCCTGAGAGATTTTCTCGATGGCGTGTGAAGTCTGCCAACCCGCACTAGGCCAGCGTGGTGGACTATAATCTAATCCCTCTTATTTGAGAGGAGACCCGTGCCCAACAGTTGGACAATATATTGGGTTGGTTGGTAATAATGGGTTGATTATGTAATAGGGCCAATTGCCATACATAATCGTCATCTAAATATATATAAAACTCAAAGGTGACTGACTGACTGACTGATATAGTGATCTATCAACGCACAGCCCAAACCACTGGAGGGATCGGGCTGAAATTTGGCATGCAGGTAGATGTTATGACGTAGGCATCCGCTAAGAAAGGATTTTGATAAATTCTACCCCCAAGGGGATAAAACAGGGGATGAAAGTTCATATGGAACAAAGTAACTATTCCACGCGGACGAAGTCTCAGGCAAAAAGCTAGTTTTCCATATATATTTGTCCACTGCTGGACGTAGGCCTCTCCTAGTGAACGCCACAGAGCCACATCTTCGGCTTATCCCCATCCAGTCACTACCAGCAATTGCCATTAACCGGGCACAAATCCAAACTTCGAGCTGCTACTGAGAATTTCATAGAGTATCCCAATAACACTGCTCGACCTGGGAATTGAACTCAGGATCTCTAGCATAGCAGCCGCGTTCAGGACCACTAGGCTTAGTAGGCTGTATGATTGTACCTACTATTATTTATCAGACAGAATTTAGTTTTATTTGAATTTTTGTTCCCTTTTTTATGGGATAGGGGGCAAACGTCCAGACGGAACCGCCTGATGGTAAGCGATTACCGCCGCCCATGAACACCCGCAACACCAGAGAACTCGCAAGTGCGTCGCCCGCCTTTTAAAAGGGGATTGGGCCTCCGGTAACCTCACTCCGCGAAAAACAACATTTATAGCGTTGTCTCACGCCGGTTTTCTGTGAGGCCTTGGTATCACTCCGGTCGAGCCGGCCCATTCGTGCCGAAACATGGCTCTCCCACATTTGAGTTACGGATCCTTAAAAAAGACACTCACCTCTTCTTGTGTTTGTTCCACAGTCCTCAGAGTCCTGGCGACAAGAGCCTCTAGAACTGGTCCTCTTTCATCGTGGAGAAGGTGGACTTCATCAATAATGATCAGCCTAACAAGGTTCGTGAAGGAACGCTCGCCACCTTAGGATTAGAAAAATTGGAATTAAATAACTCGTCTGATATCTGATTTGGTATCATATTGGTGAAAATGCCACCAGTTACATAAAATTTTGTGCAGTCGCTTATCGTGCTATGAAAGGTTTTGAGTATGAATGTAGAGGGAGAATAAAGGTAAATATTTATAAACGACTCATAATTATCAATTTTCACTATAATAATATAGTGATAATAAAGAAAAAAAAAACAGTTTTTTATACGAAAATCCATTATTTAGCCGATACAAATGTGTAAAACAGCTGATCTTTTTCGATATATCAGCATTGTTATATTGACATATTATCCGGTTGTCCAGCCGTATATTGATATAGATTCCGGTATTCGGTCGTGACATACTATCCGGTACACGGCCGTGATATACTATCCGGTATTTGGCCGGATATTGACACACTATCCCGTATTCAGCCGGAAATTGATAAACTATCCGGTATCCGGCCGAATATTAACATACTATCCAGGATTCAGCCGGATATTAACACGTTAACCAGTATCCAGTCTGTTATTTATATACTCTCCGGCAATCGGCCGGATATTCAAATTAATACCGGATACATGCCAGATATCCGTTCCATTTCTAATGGTTTACCTTTACGGGTAATAATGTCCCATTTCTCAGGCGTGCAGACTATAAGCTGCGTGGCTTCAATCTGCTCCCTTGTCAGCTGATGGTCGCCAGTCAATTCCGACACCTTCATATTGTACACCGCTAAACGCTTGCTGAAATTACCCACCTGTGAACAAGTAAATATTTACCATCACGCCTGTATTTCCCGAAGGGTTAGGCAGTTGGAGTAATGAATACAAAAAAAAATATTTCCACAAATTTCAATCCCGAGCTGCTAGTGGGAATTAAATAGAAACACACTGCTCGACCTAGGAATTGAATCCAAGACCTCTAGCAATAAAGTCGCTTTTATTCAACGAATATCGTCACACTACAGGGCAAATGCTTCACTGCCCTCCTTCCACTCCTCCCGGTCTAGATTAACTCTAACTCTCTCTATTCCTTTCCACTTCATCTCTAGCTCAATATCTCCCATCTCATTTCTACATCACACTATCTCATCTCCTGTTTACTCTTTCCTTAGCTCATTTAATCTCTTAACTCACTCTATCGCTTAGGACATCATGTTCTCTTTCCCACTGTCTTACCATCTCATCTCTTTCTAAATCCATCAAATTCATATTGTCCCATTGTATCTCCTATCATATCATATCTAACTCATTCTAACACTTACCACATCATCTTGAAGTCACTCTATCTCTTGCCACATTACTTCTATCACTCTATCTCTTACCATTTCATTTCTAACTCACTTTATACCTCACCATCTCATCTCTAACTCACTCTATCTCTATCTCTTACCATCTCTTGTACGAGCGACCGCATTGGCGCCACGTAGATCATCTTGAAATCGTGCACGTTGACTGTTCCATCGTCATTGACGTGTTTGCCGACTTCTCTCAGGATACACAAGAGAGCCACATTGGTCTTACCAGCACCCGTTGGAGCACAAACTAGGAGATTCTCGTCTGTTTCTAAGGCTGCTTTGGAGATACGACTCTATGGAAAGAAAAAAAAATTAAAACCAAAAGCTACGGAGTAAGCTAAGGAGTATACTATACCATCACGTCTGTATTCCACGGAGGGTTAGGCAAACTAATGTACACCCACAGTTCGCTGGTATGCTTAGGTCGCATGTAATAGGGGCCCAGCTTATTGCTAATAACCGGGCACAAATCCAAACTCCCGAGTTTCAAGTGAGAATTTCATAGACAAACCCGGCAACAGTCAATTTTATTTGAATTACGATTGATATTACGTTTGTATGGGCAATTCAGATTCCACTGGACCCTTCATGAATAAATTTAGGTATTTGACTGTTATTTGATTTATTAAAAACTAGCGACCCGCCCGCGGTTTCACCCGCGTTGCCCCATTCCTAAGAGTCGTAGCGTAATATTAAATAGCTTAAAACCTTCCTATTGAATCACTCTATCTATAGCATCAATGATGCTTTCCTGCAAAATCAGTTAGGTTAGGAGTGAGTTGTGACGGCACAATTCTCTATCGTGGAAGAGCCATGCTTAGGCACGTATGGGCTGGCTCGACCGGAATGATACCACGGCCTCACAGAAAACCGGCGTCAAACAACCCTTACGTTGTGTTTCGCCGAGTGAGTGAGGTTACCGGAGGCCCAATCCCCTTTTAAAAGGCGGGCAACGCACTTGTGACTCCTCTGGTGTTGCGGGTGTCCATGGGCCGCAGTAATCGCTTACCATCAGGCGATCCGGCAGCTCGTTTGTCCCTCTAAACAAAATATTATTTTTTTTTTTTTATGGGATAAATCAAACTAATTTTTTTTTGTTTTTTTTTAGGGGATAAAAAATCTTAAAAATTGTAATTTTGTTTTCATTAACTCTATTTATGGTAAACATTCTCATAAGTCATAAAAAATATGCCAGCTAAGTAAATTCTATTGATTTCTGAGGCTTACGCGAATATTCGACATAATAATATTGAAAACAAAAGAGCTAACGGATTCTATAGCGTCAAACTCACATTAATAATCCCGACGTTTGGGACGCTTTAGAATCTGAGTTTGACGTTTTCCATAAGTAAATTCTGTTCATATGTGAAATCAGACCTGTATCCTGTTGAGGGTCTTGAACCCTTCGAAGGCAGGCTGCACGTACTTGGGCAGTTTGTCCACCGGCAGCAGAGTCTCCCCCTCATCAAACGCCTTCGGCTTCAGAGCCGGCACGTGGACTTCCTCATAACCTGAAGATGGGGAGGACAGAGTAAAGGACCGTAGAAATAATTTGTACGCGTTTGAAGTTATAAGTTTCGGATTCCAAGTGGTTTCGAAGTGGTTCAAGTTCAAGTTCAAGTTCAAATGTTTTTATTTCAAATAAGCTTTTACAAGCGTTTATGAAACGTTATGATTCTAGTTGCTCGGTTCCAAAAGGTTGATCCTATGGAGAAGAATCCGGCAAGAAACTCCATGGACACTCTTTTAAAATAATTGGTGTTACAATCTTCATTGGTACAATATTGCGATATGAGGATGTGTGAACATTGGATGTCGAAGTTAGGTAGAAGGTTCTCAGTGTTTGAGAACTCCATGTCATTAATAGAATATAAGTGAACTATGTGGTAAAGTACACACCTCATCAAAGCAGGATAAATTAGAGTCCACTCAGACATGCCACAATGTACACACATTACAGTTTCAGTTGAGGTAAACAATACTAACCATATGAAGACATCTCGAAATGTAGTGAATACAGAATCTCTGAAAACTATGTCCATATATTCACTATAGATACTAATTTGGAAAAACCTCAGGTTGCCAAGGAGGCCGCAAGTGCATCCGTATTTAAACACCACACATCTTTATCGTCAACGTAGTCCTTGATTTTATAATAGGCTTTCTTAACAAGAACTGATTTGACGTACTTTTTAAATTTCTTGTCAGTAAGATCGGTAACACATTTAGGGAGTTTATTGTAGAAACGCACACAATTTCCTAGAAATGATTTATTTGTTTTGGTTAATCTAAATTTAGGTACCACAATTTTATGTTTATTCCTAGTATTAAGGTTGTGAAAGTCACTATTGATACTGAACGTCTGCAGGTTTTTGCGGACGTACATGATGTTTTCGAAAATATAGAGTGACGGCAGTGTAAGTATATTGATATTCTTAAAAAAATCTCTTAGGGAATCGCGAGGGCCCATATCGTAGATTGCGCGGATGGCCCTTTTCTGTAAGATAAAAATTGAATCTACGTCTGCAGCTGATCCCCACAGCAAAATACCGTATGACATAATGCTGTGAAAGTAAGCGAAGTACACTAGCCTGGCTGTAGCCACATCGGTGATTTGCCTAATTTTCCTCACTGCATAAGCAGCGGAACTTAATCTGCTAGACAGGGCTGAAATGTGCGCACCCCACTGCAACTTGCAATCAACCGTAATACCCAAGAAAATGGTTTCATTGATTAGGTCCAGTTTGCTGCCATCAAGAATTAAATTAGGTTTAGTTTGTGGTACATTTGGTAACGAGAATTTTAGACATTTTGTTTTGCTAGCATTAAGTACTAAGTTATTAGCAGCAAACCATTTAGACAAAGATTTTAGACTCTCATTTACGTTAAAGAGATTGCTATCATTTCTATCGATTTTAAATATGAGTGAGGTATCGTCTGCAAACAATACTATATTCGCTAGCTCGGCCATCATATAGGGAAGGTCATTTATATACGCTAAGAAAAGAAAAGGGCCTAAAATAGAGCCCTGTGGAACACCCATTTTAACAACAGACCCGGGAGATGCGACTCCTTTTATGTCCACTTTTTGTCGCCTCATAGCAAGATAAGAAGACACAAGCTCCAAAGATGGCCCTCTTATACCGTAGTAGTTTAATTTACGAATAAGCGTATTGTGATCAACGCAGTCAAAAGCCTTGGAAAGATCACAGAAGATACCTATGGCATCCTGTGACCCCTCCCAAGCCTGTAAAATGTGAGAGACCAGCTTCGTACCAGCATCAGATGTTGACCTACCTTTAGTGAAGCCAAACTGCTGATCGTGTAAAATCTTGTTTATGTGGAAATGTGCTGTCATTTGATTAAGCATGAGTTTTTCAAATATTTTACTTAAGGCGGGGAGAACAGAAATGGGCCTATGGTAAGTCCTACCATCCTAATCTAAATATATATAAAACTCAAAGGTGACTGACTGACTGACTGATATAGTGATCTATCAACGCACAGCCCAAACCACTGGAGGGATCGGGCTGAAATTTGGCATGCAGGTAGATGTTATGACGTAGGCATCCGCTATAAATTCTACCCCCAAGGGGATAAAACAGGGGATGAAAGTTCATATGGAACAAAGTAACTATTCCACGCGGACGAAGTCGCGGGCAAAAAGCTAATAATATTATAAACGTGAAAGAATCGGGTTTTAAAATTATTTCAAAGCAGGAAAACGTCTGCTGGGTCCGCTAGTGTGATATAAATACTTGATATAAAGACAATTGGTGTCATAAAAGTTTCGTATTCGTGGTTATTGAGAACTATTTAGTGACATTAGTCGAGTGATCCCAAACGCGACTGCTACGCCTAGAGGTTCTGGGTTCATTTTCCCGGTCCAGCAAACGCTGAGCTGAGCGACCGCACATCCTAGTGACCTTGATTTATTTATTTCATTTTTTTTTGCAGTGATAGCCTAGTATGACTGGGACTGTCTGGTATGACCGTTGGACTGCCAAGTCAAAGGTCTCGAGTTCGAACCCAAGGCACGCACCTCTGACTTTTCGATGTCATGTGCGTATTATTAATAGTTAATTATCACGCTCTTAAACGGTGAAGGAAAACATCGTGAGGAAACCTGCATGCCAGAGAGATTTTCTCGATGGCGTGTGTAGTCTGCCAACCCGCACTAGGCCAGCGTGGTGGACTATAGCCCAGCAGTGGGACAGTATAATGGGTTGATTATGCAACACTGTGTCTATATTACCTTTTCTCTGCTTCCTGAAAGATCCAGGCGGTAGCTGACAGCGCTTGTTGGCCATGAAGTGTGCTCCGGCCGCGAACATCAGGTCCTCGAGCTGGAGCACCTTCCGGCTGCCGGTGACCTGGCCGCTGCCACCAGCAGCTTCCGTTTCCGCCTTGTGCCGCTTACGAGGCGCCTCCGACGATTGTTGGGCAGCCTACAACATTTGTTCATATTCGATTGCCAAGTCGAGCAGTATCATTGGGTTTTTCTATTAACCGTACAAATGACGTCAGAAAGAACGAACTTCAAAGTGGAAAATAAATATGAAAATGATTGAATATCGGGAAAATAAAAAATACGGGTATCCTATTTTTCGATCTACTTTCAATTAAAATCATGATTTCTGACTTTTGCCCGCGACTTTGTCTTCAGAATTGGGTCCGACCTGGATAAAAAAGTACCCTATGTGTTATTCCAGACTATAATCTATCTCTGTGCCAAATTTCATCCAGATCCGTTCAGCCGTTCTGACGTGAAAGAGTAACAAACATCCATACATCTACACATCCATACTCACAAACTTTCACATTTATAATATTAGTAAGGATTTATTTATTTATACTTCTATGCCCAATAGTGGTACATAAGGCGGACTTGATGCCATATCTGTGGGATTTTTTTATACCACTAAGGTGGCAAACAAGCATACGGCACGCCTGATGGTAAGTGGTTACCGTAACCTATGGACGCTTGCAACATCAAGGTTATCACTTGCGCGTTGCCAACCCTGTAAATTAAGGAGGAATAGTTGGGCTGGCAGTATAGGAGACATGCTGCCATGCATGACAGCGGCGGTAACAAAACACCACCGGTCCCCCACACTGCCAACACAACGCTTCCTCGCGGAGCTCTAGCGACCTTGTTCACCTTGTGGGTGTTAAAACAATGAAATATTGTCAATTTCTCACAGCCATTCAGTAAGGAACTGTATTCTAACCTGGGAAATAAATAAATAAATAATAAATTAAAAAAATAATAATTAATAAATTATATTACACTAACCTCATCATCTCCCTTGCCAGTCTCCAGTTGTGCTAAGATTTTCTGCAGGTGCGGTTGTTTGGACATCTCCTCTCTGATGGCCGCTCTCTCGCTCTCCGACTGTGATGAAGCCAGCTTCGTGCAGTATAAAACTGTGTACAATAACATACCATCACGCCTGTATTCCCCGAAGGGTTGGGCAGAGGCGTACTAATGTACACCGACAGTTCGCCGGTATGTTTAGGTCCCATGTAATAGGGGGCGAGCCTATTGCCATTAACCGGGCACAAATCCAGACTCCGAGCTGCTACTGAGAATTTCATAGAAAAACCCAATAACACTTTGCTCGACCTGGGGATCGAACCCAGGACCTCTAGCGTAGCAGTCGCGCTTGGGACCACTAGACTAATGAGGCAGTCACACAACTTAAACTTTCCTTTAATGTGTACATTAAAGAATGTACACATTCAAGTGTACATTAAAGGAAAGTTTATGTTTAAACCAAAAGAAAATTCAAGATTAAGCTAAGTTCAGATCTCCACGATCTTATTCCCCCTAGCCCTTTCTACTGTCGGACGACCAGAAGCACGAAAAAGCGACATCGATTCATGGTAGACATTCTGAAAACCCGAACGAAACGCTTTAAGTCCACAGGCATACCGCTGAAATGTGGAATGCACTTCTCGAGTGAGTCTTCCCCGATATATATAATTTGGGTGTCCATAAATCACGAGTGAATCTGTTTCTTCTAGGCATGCACGCCCTATCGTAGATCGCAGTGTCGCTTAAAATCAAGCGAACTGGCGGTCAAGCGTAAGCCTATCATGAATAAAAAAAAAGTTTCAAACAAGCTAGCAAAGACAAATGTTTAATTATATTTATTTCTATATTTTTTTATTGTTTTTTTAATTTATTTTCTACATATAGACATTCAAATTACAAGTTAATGTCAATAATTGCCTCATTAGTCTAGTGGACCCACGAAAGTGCTACGCTTGGTCCTGGGTTCGATTCCCAAGGTCAAGTAATGTGTTATTGTGTTTTTTTTAAAAATTCTCAGTACTTTGGACCACCCCGGACTTTGGAATTTGTGCCCAATAGGTTTGCACCCTATTACATGGGACCGAAACATACTGGCAAACTATGGGTGTTATGTACACCCATAACTGCCTAACCCTTCGGGGAATACAGTGAGGATATGCATATAAAATAGTTAATTATCACGCACTTTTTTTTTATTCCTGATAGGCTTACGCTTGACCGCCAGTTCGCCTGATGTTAACCAACACTGCGATCTACGATGGAGCGCGCTTGCCTAGAAGAAACCGATTCACTTAAACGGTGATGGAAAACATCGTGAGGAAACCTGCATGCCTGAGAGATTTTCTCGATGGCGTATGAAGTCTGCCAACACGCACTAGGCCAGCGTGGTGGACTATAGCCAAATCCCTCTCATTCTGATAGGAGACCCGTGCCCAGCAGTGGGACAGTATAACGAGTTGATTATGTTATATTATGCATATAAAATACTCACTCGTATATCTGTATTTGTTCAATAGCTTGACGAACTCGAAGCAATCATAACCCAGCAGCAACACCAGTCTGTTCTCCAGGTCTCTGTCATCAGCCGCGTCTCCGAGCGCTGTCAGAACCTCACTGGACTTGGCTTGGGAGACCATGGCGTCAGGGAAGTGACGGGAGAGGCGGCGCTGGAGCCAGTAGGCATCAATGTCCATGGGGTGAAGAGTCGCGTCTCTTCTTTTCTGCGATTGTTCTTCTGAAAGCTAGAAAGAGAGAATAAGAAGTTAATAATAATAATAATAATCCATTTATTTCAGATCAGTAGAATCCATTTTGTTAGTACATACATCAAAAACTTACACTTAATAAACACTACGCATACATACATACACTCACGCCTTTCTCCCACGGCGGTAGGCAGAAACTATAGCCCGCCACTTGCTTTGTTCCTCCATACTTCTTTTGCTTCGTTCACATACATACATCTTCTCATACATACGCGCCGGATGCGAGGACTACGCACCTGACCTCTTTGAATAAGATCGGCGTATGTCCTTCTAGGGCGACCTCATCCGATGCTGACATTCGCCTTATAAATTCCTTTCATGAATCATCTTCCACTCATTCTCTCAACATGTCCAAATTATCGCAGCATATTATTCTTTTCAATATGTGTGGTGACAATACAGACTGTAGTGACAAAATTAGAAGTCTCTGTTTCATTATCAATCCATACATGCAGGTCTCCTCTCTGAGTGAAAGGGATTAGGCTATAGTCCACCACGCTAGCCTACTGCAAGATAGCAGGCGTCAAATGTCTTGCTGATCTAGTATCGTCGTGCGACGGATCGTTGAGCTCCCTAAATAATGGTTAAGCTACTATGTGCAAGCTAGATCTTTAGAGATACTTTAGCTTAGCACGAGGAGATAACAAGAATACTAGTTATGTGCGACCCACATCGCTAGTAAGCGTTTAAAAAAACAAACTAATCAATGGTTTGTTTTTTTTTTAGCTAGATGGCGTCGGCATTTCCTAACTGACGACCTCTGAGAAGAAACACTGAAACAAACTCAAAGAATCATGGTGCTTCTGAAATGGCCTTTTGAGGAAAGAACCATAGCAGCTTTGATTAGTCCCAACTGGCGGCACGCATGCATCAGTCATCGTGTAGCTCAACCATAATTTACGAAGCTCAACGACCATACCAGTAGGCTTACTCTTGAACTCAATTCCGATACATCGACATTGGAATTGTGTCGTTTCGTCTAGTTTCGTACTCTTGAATCCGAGACTAGCGCCAAATTGTTTCAATATTGCGCGGTGATTGAGTGAACTAAATAGGATTGGAAACGACCCAACCATTGGCCAATCAGGGATGCCGAGACAAGGTTAACGGATTTGTGCTCAAGAGTACGAAATCGCCCGACAGCCAAATTGACATTGGAATCGGATCACGTTTGGATTGGTATTGTATTGTTTTCAAGAGTAAACCTGCAGATCATCACGACATTTGTGTAGGTCAAATGAAGTTCCCAAAGCCTCCAGACTATAACAAATCTTGTATAATTATCATGTATCAATAGCCTATATAGTACTCACATTTACATAAAGATATTATTACTCACATTAGTATGTATAGCATTTCTCTTTCCCTCTGCATCACTGTCTTCTTCTGCACTGCTGTCTTTTTCCTTCTCATTCTCCGAGCCTTCACCGTCTTCTTTGTCTTCTTCTCGCACCTACAATAATAAATTTTAGAATTTTTCACTGTCCACGGGTTTCCTCTCAGATAGAGGGGTTGGGCTATTGTCTCCCATGCTTGCCTAATGCGGGATTGTAGACACACAACGTCCAGAAAATCTCCCAGACATGCAGCTTGCCTCACGATGTTTCCCTAGAAACTAGTATCTAAATATATATTTCTTTCTTTTTCTTTTTAAAAAACGTTGCCCCACACTAGGATTTTCTCCTGTGTCGTGGGTGCGTTTACAAACACAAATTCGCACATACACAAACGTCCAGACCCGGAACAACTACCTGTAGATCATACAAATATTTGTTCCGTGTGGGGATCGAACCCACAACACGTTGCGTAGAAGCCGATCGCTCAGCCGCTACGCCAAACGTGTCGTCAAAATATAAAACTCCAAGGTGTCTGACTGACTGACTGACATAGTGATCTATCAACGCACAGCCAAACCCAAACCACTGGAGGGATCGGGCTGAAATTTGGCATGCAGGTAGATGTTATGACGTAGGCATCCGCTAAGAAAGCATTTTGATAAATTCTACCCCCAAGGGGATAAAATAGGGGATGAAAGTTAATATGGAACAAAGTAACTATTCCACGCGGACGAACTCGCGGGCAAAAAGCTAGTATCTAATAATTATCTATAAAAATAAAATCACCGAAATATATGTACGGGCATAACTTCCGAATGCTGGACATTCATTGTCAGGACCTGACATGTTATTGTCAGGACAATGTTTATAAGAAATATTGATTTCTTTAACTTCACTAGAAAAGCCGGAAAATTAACGCAAGTGAAGCTGCGCGCTACGACTGACGAGTCGCTAGTCCTTACATATTAGAAAGCAAGTCCCTCTGCGTGTCTGTTCGTCTGTTAACGATAAACTACAGAATTACTCTACGGATTTTCAGGCAGTTTTCACCAATAGACAGTGTAATTCACAGGTGCGGTCCCAGCCAAAGACATTGAGGGGTGTCCATTCAATGAGTAGGTAATCGTCACTATGTAATAGGGGTCATGACCAATAAAGGTTTTATTGGTCATGACCCCCCCTCAGACACCACTGGTGATTCATGAGAAAGGTTTCAAGCTATTAAACATCACGCTACGTCCCTTAGAAGCTGGGCAAAGTGGGTGAAATTAAATATTTCTCACCTCTCCATAAGCATCCTCATCATCTTCCTCCGAGGACTCCTCAAACTGCACGTTGATGCCGTATGTCTCGTCAATCTCTGTGTTCCCCTCCGCCGACGAACTTATGTTGAAATCAGTAATCTTTTTACCTGGAGGAGACAAATAAAATCATCTATACGATATATAAAATGGTTTGTCATGAATGAATGACGGATCAACGCACAGCCTAAACCGCTGATCGTAGAGACCTGAAACTTAGAGGGTGTGTTGTGTATGACGTACACATCCGATAAGATATTCGGATATTCCGAAATTCTACCCCTAAGGTTAGGAAAGTTTGTATGAATGTATGTCATTATTTAACGGATGAAACCGGTTATCCTGACTGAAAACCAATGTAAACATCAATTACCTATTTAAAAAAATATCTATGGAGTTTCTTGCTGGCTCTTCTCCATAAGACCTACTATTTGGAACCATACAAATAGCTTTTGACATTTCAAAAGTAACTGTCTAGGGTCTAATTGAAATAAAATATTCGAATTTGTCATGTGTGAGGTCCCGGGTTGATTCCGAGGTAGGGCAGTAATATTGCGTTTGCATTTCCAGTTCTTAGTACTATATTTTCCAAATCGGTTTATAAATAGAAGAGTTCTGAGGTAACAAACAAAAAAAAACCGGCCAAGTCCGTGTCAGACTCGCCCACCGTTCTATACAAATTTTTAGGTACTAAGGTACTCGAAATATAGGTTTTTTTTCGGCATAAACGGTCGTATCTATAGATGGGTTTCTGCCCAGGCATTTTGGGCGAAAAAAATAAATGCCCTGGCATAAACCCATCTATATAGATGGGTTTCCGCCCAGGCATTTTGGGCGAAAAAATAAATGCCTTGGCATAAACCCATCTCTAGTCGTATCTGTTTTATGTTAACTTCGTTAATAATTTCATTTATAATTAGAGGTGCTTGACTGGGGAAATACCTGCACCTTGCAGAAAATCTTAGCCAAATAACATAGCTCCGTGCTATGTTGTGTTCCTAACGGTGAGCAAGGTCGCCAGAGCTCCACGAGGAAGCATTGTGTTAGAAGTGTGGGGGACCGGTGGTGTTCTGTTACCGCCGCTGTCATGCATGGCAGCATTTCTCCTATGCTGCCAGCCCAACTATTCCTCCTCCATTTACAGGGTCGGCAACGCGCGAGTGATACCTCTGGTGTTGCAAGCGTCCATAGGCTACGGTAACCGCTTACCAACAGGCGGGTCGTATGCTAGTTTGCCACCTTAGTGGTATAAAAAAATACAACGGAATTGAGAATCTCCTCCTTTTTTGAAGTCGGTTTAAAACCCAATAACACTGCAAAACCTGAGGATCGGACCCAGGATAAATAATTATTACTATAGTTTTATTTATTATTATAACACTAACTATATACCATACCTGTTAAATTGTAATGTTGAAGAATTGTACACCTTTTGTAAAAGAGTTTAAACAAAGATTTGATTGATTTTTGACTTAACTAAAGTCTACAGGAGGATAATATGTACTTACCCAAATTAACAAGCAAAGCAAATCTCTCATCAGCGACAGGTCCAAGCAGCATTTCAATCTCTTTCTTCTTCTCTGGGTCTTTCAGTTTGTCATTCTTCAGTACCACTAGAACCTGAAATATTAAAATAAGTGGTACTCCCAACACGGCATGTATTGTTACGTTCTTCTCCTTGGAGACCTGACCACTGGTAGCTTGGACCCTGTTTCTTTACTCTAGTAGTATCTCGCAATAGAATCTCTATTGCAACAAACTTGAATTAAACTTTCCTTCATTTATATAATTATCAAACACAAAAAAAGTACCAGGAGAATATTAATAAGGTATTTTACTTTATATAAGAAAAAACCTAAAAATATATTATTGAGATAGATTAGGCACAAGGTTTTAGTTCATTAACTCGCCCCCTATAACATGGGACCTATACATACCAGGCGAACTGTGGGTGTACATTAAGTATGTCTCTGCCTAACCCTTCGGGGAATACAGGCGTGATGGTATGTTATGTTAGTACATAAAATAACAAAATTAAATTCAATGTTTTCAGTTTTTTTTGTTTTTTAACACCATGAAATAGTAGCCGCCATGTTATTACGTCATATAGCTGTGTAAACTAACTATAAAGTGTCAACTGATCAGCGTATATAGGCTTTGTACTTTTATTTTCATTATACCTATTATGCATTCAGCATTTTTAAATTATAATCAATTATAAACCGCCAGCCAACTGACATCATAGTAACAGAGCAATATGGCGTTCAGTGTCAATGTTTTCATTAAATTGTAAATTTTAAATGCATTAATATGGAACTTATAGATCAATGGAATAAAAATTTTGTTTTTTTCGTGCTTTATTAGCACTATATAATCTAATTGAGGCACTTTTCAAAAATTGGAGTAATACCCTATTGGCAACGGTATAGCAATAAATACAGTTTTTGCAGAACCATCAGTTTCAACATACCTCATCGCAGGCCCCACATAAAATATCCCTCGGCTGATCTCCAAGAGCGCTTTGCATGAATGTTAACAGCATCTCATAAGCATGCCTTGTATGCTGTGCCCGGGGCCGGTACAGCACTCCAGGAGTGTCATCGGCCCAGGCCACACGAGCTGTCTTGGATTTCGAGAGCTCATATGAAGCTTCATCTCGTTTCTGTCGCCTGGAAATAGTAAAATAAATGATATATATACTAATTTCTGAGACTTACACGACCATTAGACATAATTATTATTAAAATAAAACCAGTTTGGCGCCTGGCGGTGAGTTGTGAATTGGGAACTGTCTTGTTTCTATATCTGGGATAAAAGACTATGAAATGACTACTCTAAACTAGGACAAATCTGGGGAAACCCAGACAACCCTAAGTATTGAGAGTATACTATCTTTTTGTGATTTTTTTTGCATTTTCCATGCTAACATTATAAAGTTATTAACCTACCATCACGCCTGTATTCCCCGAAGGGTTAGGCAGAGGTGTACTTAATGTACACCCACAGTTCACCGGTATGTTTAGGTCCCATGTTATAGGGGCGAGCCTATAGCCATTAATGAGAATTTCATAGAAAAACCCAATAACACTTTGCTCGACCTGGGGATCGAACCCAGGACCTCTAGTGTAGCAGTCTCACTTGGGACCACTAGACTAATGAGGCAGTCATTATATTATATTATAAATATATTTTTAAGTAAAAATGCCTGCCCGCGATTGAATATTTTCCTTTACTAAAAATAACTTTATTGAGAGCATGTTAGAAAGGATTTAAGCATAAATGTGAATGCGGGGACTTACTTGACTTTTCTCTCTTCAGTTTTATCAGGCTTGGTGCGCTGTGCTCTGTCGCCCATTCGCGTCCCAGTGAGTTTCCCCGACAAGGATAAAACCTCGCCCGTAGCTTCATCGCGACCACGACGCTCAATAAGCCTCACATCAGCTTGCAGGACCAAATTTGAGTTCTATGGAGAAAATTAAACGCAAATTGTTTGGACAATATTCGATAGAAAATTGCTCTCAAAATTTGCAATCTAAATGTTTAAATTGGGATGTATATCCAGTTTAATGGTAATAAATGTCGATTTTATATTTGGACATGTGATATAATTGCACAATATCACGAAATATTAAAGGAAATAAATTAATCAAAATAGTAGATAACTTACAGCTTTGTATTCATACTGCAACTGGCGGGCAGCCGCATCAGCCATGTCGATTTAATTATTTTACAGTCAATTAAATAACATAAAATCACGTTCATATGTTTATTTCAGCGAAATTTATCACGACAAAACAATAAAACATTAGTTTTAGAGGTTATGCCGCCGTCGCCATATTTTGTTTGGCCACAGATAATGAAAAAAAAAAGTACTCTAACTTTTCGCACAAGCGAGTTTTTCAGAGTTGATGGCTTGACGAATACACAGGATTGATAATGCAGTGAGTTTTCATAGTAGCTCTACAAATTTTGTTTTTGAAATGTTGGTATTATTATGTTTTTTTATAGAATTTACCTTGCCAACGCGACGAAAAATGTATTCGGATTATCTAAATAAGTAAACAGCTGATTTCTGATTCATCATAATAACATTACATGGTAAATAAAAACAATACTTGGTTGATTAATTAGGTACTGAATACGCGCTAATAATTCAATCTATCTAATTATTATTAATCCAACTTCATCATCATCATCATCACTACATAGTATAAACAAAGTCGCTGTCGCTGTCTGTCCGTCACTATGTATGCTTAAATCTTTAAAACTACGCAACGGATTTTGCAGCGGTTTTTTATAATAGATAGAGTGATTCAAGAGGAAGGTTTATATGTATAATACATGCATATTATTGTAGAGAAACACTGATAAATTTAGAGGTTTCTAATGTGATGTTGTAAATAATCACATTTTTTGCGCTTGCATTGCAAACGCTGGCAGAACCCCACGAAATAAATCAAAATAATGTATTATAGTATTATACACCTTAAAAAGGTCAACAAAAAAGTCCGCGATGGTATATGTCTATCTTTGTAAAATACCTACAATCAAATCGTCCCTAATTATTACCCATCCAAGGAAGTAAAAGGTCATTGACTGTTGACCCAAGGTTAATGGCAGCAGCGCTAATAAATCAAATCGTTTAAAATAACATTTTATTTAGTAGACCTTCACTGAAATTCCTATCAAGTAATTACTTAGGTACTAATTGTAATGGAACTATGTAAACATTAGCCTCATAAAATGGCGAAACGCTCTTGTAAAATTAAATTTCATTAAAATAATCGGGTATTTATTTTGTTACTAAAACTATATTCATTTTATCCGCTAACTACTAACATAACAAAAAGAATAACTCACCTTGTCTTTGTGCAGCTGGCTAATTAGAAATTGAACTGCTTCAACCTTTACATTCTTAGACTTACCTAATTTAAAATTCTTTGAATCGACTTTAAACAATAAAATTTCTTGCAGGTTGTGCATAAAAAGTAACTAGTTGAAATACAGTTTTGGTACTATCTACGTATAAATCATTTCTTTTCTTGATAAACGAAGCAATTAATGGCTATTTAAATTATCCTTGGTTGGTAGGCCTTGGCAGAAATGGCGGGATGAGCTAATCTCTTACCAAAAAGACCGGTCTTTGATAGTAACATATAGAAAGAAGTGGAAAAAAAGTAGGAAAGACTTTGCCCTAAAAATAATAATAAAAAGTAGGAACAAGCGTAAGCCTATCCCGAATAAAAAAAAGGTATATAACTACGTTTGAGCCGGTTTCCCTATAATGCAGTCGCTCAGAATAGCTACGGAGCGGTGCAATATTGACAAAGTAACATTACCCTCCTTTTAAGTTGGTCGGCTAAAAATATTAGTCAGTCTAGGAAAAACGTAGTTACTTAATCTAAGTAATGATGTTACAGCCTGCAGCCACGCGCATATTAATAGTTAATAATAGTTTTACTATTTAATTTTTTTAATGTGGGAGATCCATGCTTCGGCAAGAATGGGCCGGCCCAACCGGAGTGATACCACGGCCTCACAGACACGGCGTCAAACAATGCTTACCTTGTGTTTCGCCGAGTGAGTGAGGTTACCGGAGGCTCAATCCTTTTTAAAAGGCGGGCAACGCACTTGTTACTCCTCTGGTGCTGCGGGTGTCTATGGGCGGCGGTAATCGCTTACCATCAGGCGATCCGTCTGCTCGTTTGTCCTCCAATCCCATAAAAAAAATATTACTGCCATTAATAGGTACCTACATTGTCGTGTTAAAATCGGTAAAATGTGCATTACATTTAATTTCCCTGCAAACTTGTTTAAAACAGATACAATAGGAATCAGCATTAGAAGAAAGTAATCATGCCCATGCTGCAAAGTTTACAAACAAAGTCACGTGATGTAAACATTGACATGCGCTCGCGCGATGACGCGAGCCGCTCGACGTGTTGCCGTCGAAGGCAACCTTCCTTCCGTCGAACCTACAATTATTATTTTATTTCTCAAAGTAAGTACTACTTTCATGTACATTATCTTCCTAGATTATGATTTAAATTATTATGACAATGTGACCTATTTGACGAATACGATCCTGTGTAATTTTTCTTAAGAATTTGAATGACTGAACTTTGACTGAATTTATTTCGATGGAATTACTACACATATTACACAAACAATTATACACAATGTAGGTTTATAGCATATTGGGAGTGCAGTATTTTAATTAAAGCATTGTAAAAAGCGGTCAAATTTTAAATCAGCCTTAAGTTATTGATCCCGAAAAAGAAATATCATTATACAGTCTCCCTAAGTGCGAGCGAGAAGGTGATTATTTGAGAATGTAGTAGTGATGTGCGTGAATCATGCGTCATGTTACAAAATTAAGTTCACTTCTGTCACGGAGGCACATAAACAAATAGCGCCGAAATATATGTTACGCAAAAATGGCAGCACCGTCAAACGGTAGTGGTAATTTGGTGGAAGAATTTGAAGAATCTTTTCAGGTGAGTCAGATTTTGATAAAATAAATGAACAAATTCTCACGGAAATGTTTATAAAATCGCATTTCGATTCTAACCTCAACAAAATAGGTTTATTTGTAAACGTCAAACTACGGCGATCCCATTGCCAACTTAACAAATCATAACTAATCGTGGCCGATGTTGCTACATTGTAGAAGCTTCATATGGTAAAAAAAATCGTTTGCTCAAGGAACTCGAACAAGTTTCGTGTGTACGTGACCCAAATTTGCTTATGAAGCTTCTAATAATCCGCGACTGTCGTGAAGGGATTTTGTTGCAAGCGCATCTCGATCAAGTCGGCCATTTTCCTGATAATGTTTTCACATCGTTACGAAAGGTTTATCGCGTGCTAATTAATTAAATTAGCGGACTAAGAACTGTAATATATTATGTTGTGTCGCGTTATTCATCAATGAAAAACTATAATTTGTGAACGATGGTGTAATAGTGACATTAATGTGATGAAATTGTGTTGATTGATTTTTGGTGTTTGTGACTCTGAAAAGGACAATGTCGGTAGCTGGGGATGATTTTGGAGTGTTTTCGAATGGGATGTCTATACAGGTATTCCGCCCAACATGGGAGGAATTCAAGGATTTCAACAAGTACATTCAGTACATGGAATCGAAAGGTGCTCATAAAGCGGGCCTTGCGAAGGTGATTCCGCCACCTGAGTGGGTCCCCAGGAAGTCCGGCTACGACCTAGACCAGCTGAATGTGACGATACCTTCGCCTATATGCCAGGTAGTGACTGGCAAGCAAGGTTTGTTTCAACAAATTAATATTCAGAAAAAGGCCATGACTGTAAAACAGTTTGCTGTTATGGCTAACTCGGCTAAGTACTGCACCCCGCGTCACTCGAGCTTCGAAGATCTAGAGAGGAAATACTGGAAAAATGTGACTTATGTTGCCCCTATATATGGAGCTGATGTTAATGGTAGCATAACGGACCCTGATGTTAAAGAATGGAATATAAACAGTCTTGGCACTATACTAGACTTTGTAAACTCAGATTATGGTATAGAAATAGATGGTGTAAACACTGCTTACCTATATTTTGGTATGTGGAAGACAACTTTTGCGTGGCACACAGAAGACATGGATCTATATTCAATAAATTACCTACACTTCGGAGACCCTAAAACTTGGTATGCA
Organism: Acronicta aceris; assembly: GCA_910591435.1. Taxonomy (NCBI): domain Eukaryota; kingdom Metazoa; phylum Arthropoda; class Insecta; order Lepidoptera; family Noctuidae; genus Acronicta; species Acronicta aceris. The sequence continues at coordinate 2,378,555 of OU342786.1, read as the reverse complement.
ATCCCACCGGAACACGGTAAAAGATTTGAACGGATAGCTGCCGGTTTCTTTCCTACTTCAGCCAAAACTTGCCAAGCTTTCCTAAGACATAAGATGACTTTAATTTCTCCACAAATCTTGAAGCAATATTCAGTGCCGATCAATAAAATAACTCAAGAGGCCGGAGAGATCATGATTACTTTTCCCTATGGCTATCATGCTGGTTTCAATCATGGTTTTAACTGTGCTGAATCTACTAACTTTGCTGCTCCCCGGTGGGTAGAATATGGAAAGCGGGCTACTCAATGTACTTGTAGTAATGATATGGTTAAGATATCTATGGATACTTTTGTCAAGCGGTTCCAACCAGACCGTTATGAGCTTTGGTTGAAGGGACAGGATATTGGCTGTCATCCTGAACAGCCTGAAAAGATGGTACCTGCACCTCATCCATCAGGTCAAGATATTTTGTGCAATAGGAATAATACTGAACTTCCCAATTCATTCATTGAAGCAGAAGAAGAAGGTCTCAAGAAGAAGAAGAGACATCCACTACATCTTAAGAGAGCAATGGCCAGCAAAAGCATATCCGAAGGTGCAATTGCAGTATCCATCCTCGGTCATGATGTCATGGATGATGATGAGATGACAATGGCTGAAGGAGACCTAGACATGATGACATCAATGAAGAGGCCTTCGATAATGCCTCTACAACCGGATGAGACACAGCTGGATGCATTAGAAGACATCTGGTTGAAAGGAGATGAGATGGACCCGTCTGAAGCCCAGCTTCCTGATGTAGGCTACATAGATTCTGACAAAGATTCTGATTATGGAGCACCAAAAAACAAAAAGAACTCTAAAACTCGGAAAAAGCGAAAGGACAGCTTAAAAAAAGATAAAGTAAAGAAGGAAGCTACTGAAGAAGATACCAAACCTAAAGAAGGTGAAGAAGAGAAGGAAATAGATAAAGAAGCAACAGAGAAGGAACCTAAGAAGGCGCCAGCAACAAAAAGAGGTAAAAAAGTCAAGTCAAAGAAACTATCAAATGAAGAATTGGAAACAATGAAGGCCCTAGTCTCAAACTGGGAATCTCCACCTCACCTTGAAGAAGAGATACCTATCCTGAAACCAGCCCCCATAACAGATGACCCCCTCAATTCGACACAAACTTCTGAAACTACACTTACAGCCTTACCAAAAACCCAAACAGCAATTATCGAAGCCTCCACTGGCAAAAAAGAGACAAAGAAGCGGAAATCTGCAAAAACTGATGGGGAGAAAGTAGAAAAGCCTAAAAAGGAGAGAATTAAGAAAGAAAAGAAACCTAAAGACCCTAATGCTCCTGTTAAAGAGAGAAAGCCGAGAAAACCTAGAACACCAAGGAAAATGCCGTATGAGTACAGCTCACCTGTTGAACCTATTATGGCGAAACCGGAACAGACATACAGACCTGCTACAGCTACCAAACCAACCTACCAGTACAGTCTCTCTAACATACCTTTGCCCACAACCCGTACATCAACCATTGCATCCCAGCTGAATACCAACCTAAAACCAATTCCACCGAAACCAGAAAAAACATACTCCGCCATTCTCCTAGACCGTAGTTTGAAGGTAGATACCACTTTGCGAGTACCAAAAGTCATACCACCATTGAATAAAAACCCAAGTGCATTTGAAGGTGAATTCCACAAGTTCATGACAAATAAGAAACAGGAGACGCCGACAGTGCAAAGGCCGGCCCCGAGTCCTCGGAAGAAGTCTCCTAAAGTATCTCCTACATCAGAAAAAGTTGTTGTTGAAAGTATAGAACAGCCAGTGCAAAGAGAAGACTGGGCAATGCCGATCGGGCAATACAATGATTCCATATTCCTAAACAGCCCTCTAGATTACAGGATTTATCCCGGGGCAGACAGGGTACCTCATCCCATGGACAGGAGTCAGTGGAGACCTGATTATTACCAACCTAATCCCATGCAGAATGCACCTATGCCTCCCATGTACTCTCAAATGACAAACAATTACTACAGAAGTCCGTATCAATCGCCGTGGCAGTACGACTATCAGAAATAAGCAGTATTTTTAATTAGAATATAGGTAATGTTTTTTTCTCAGTTATGCAATGTTTTGAAGTCTAAGGTAGGATCTAGTAATTTGTGTATTTGGGCTGCAAATATGTACAGACTTATTTATATTAATACATTGAACAATTTCTAGCAGAATATTAAATTCCATTTTAGTCATATTGACCACTTCGTTTTTGGCTTAAGGCTGATCGTTCACCGGTGCCCGCGAATTTCAACATTCAAGTGATCTTTCGCAGTTTCTAGGTCTTTAACAAGTTCTAGATCCATGGCAGTAGTAATCGCGACATTAACTATACAACATTCATAACTAAGAACTAAACTTTACTTAAAAATCATTATCAACCTAAAAACTTGCAAAAACTGTGTCAATGGTGAAAACCGACACTTTACACAACTTTTAGGTACAATAATGATTTTTAAGCAATGGTTTTAGTTAAACGTTGTTTATTTTGTATATTTAATGTCGCAATTCCTATTGCCATGAATGTAGAACTTATTACAGACCTATAAACTGCGAAAAACTACTTGAAATTAGAATTTCGCGGGCTCAGGTGAACGATCCGCCTTAAAAGCTTACAGATTCGTTCAGATTTTATGCGAAGTTTTAATACTTATCTGCAATACATATTTTCATCCATACACGCAGAAATCTAAATATTATACATACATATTATATAGTATAGTATAGTATATTATATATACGGTTGAAATAACTGTATGCCTGAATTAGCCTTGCGTCCGATAAAATAACTTTTTTTTTGTGCGAAGATATCGACAATAATCGCGAATTCGAAATATTTACGACTCCGATTGTCTTACACCGAGTTTTTATATCAAATTTGACCACTTCACAATCACTTGCGGACAACTTAAAACATGCATAATTATTTCAATCATACTGTATATTACAATCCAGTGCCTCAATTTAAGCTTGAAATGCCGTGACGAAGTACCTAAGCCTTACATATAACAGATAAAGAAATATAAATATTACTTATTAGCTAAATAATAGTTTAATAGAAGGAAGCAACTATTTTTTTTAGAATTCTAAACACTGCATAATGAGTTCACTTACTCGGAAGTCGGAAGTTCTACTTCAATAATAATTCATTCTTCAATTAATAAAATTACGACATTAAGTTATCCGTAAAAAAGCTGCGGAATAATTAAATAAGCGTGCATCATTTTCAACCGTTTAAAAAAAGGAGAGGAGGTTTTCAATTCGATTAATCGATTTTTTTTTATTGTATATAAACGAGCAGACTGATCTCGTGATGGTATGCGATTACCGCTGCATTCACCGCGGAGTCACAAGTGCGTTGCCGGCCTTATAAAAGGGGATTGGACTCACTCGGCGAAGCACAACGTAAACGTTGTTTCACGCCGGTTTTCTCTGAAAGATTTTCTTGTAGGTAACGTGGGTAGTCAATTAGTAGGGGGTTTCGAAAATGTAATCCTTTTATCATTACAATCGTTGTAGGGTTTTTCTTAATTTTGAGTTTTATTAATAACTAGCGACCCGCCCGCGGTTTCACCCGCGTTGCTCCATTCCTAAGAGTCCTAGCGTAATGTATAATAGCTTAGGACCTTCCTCTTCAATCACTCTATCTATTAAAAAAAAACATAGTTTTAAAGATTTAAGCATACGTAGGGACGGACAGACAGCGACAGCGACTTTGTTTTATACTATGTAGTGATAATATATTATTCACGCGGCTCCACTTGCATTCTAAAGAATTTTTGACTGACTGCGAGTCTTTTTCTAAACTATAACAAAATTCATCAAAGTACGTCGTGAACGTAAAGTAACAAATAGACACTTCCTTTCGCATTTTTAGTATTAGTTTGGATTACGACTACGATTAATTATGTTATATTAAATTAGTTGTTGCCATTGCCACTGGCTCACTTTTTTTTTTATTCGTGATAGGCTTACGCTTGATCGCCAGTTTGCCTGATGTTAAGCGATACTGCGATCTACGATGGTTGTTACACCAAAATTACAATAATAATGTTAAACTTACACATGTCATGCTTCTCCATTTCGCTCCTGGTTCGCTTTCTTGATGGCATTCGTTGCATCGATGACGGCATGAATTGCATTGGTTCTTGATGTGTTTGTGGTATTTGTTGCACCGATTCCATAGGGTGCTAGGGGTTGATAGTGTGCTATTGTGGAGTGGTAGCCTCCGTTCAGACGTTGACATGTAGTGCAATGATTCCATTTGGTGCATTGGTGGAATTTGTTGTATTGATTTTATCTGATGTATTCGTGCCAATTTGAGGCATTTCTTGTTCCGATTCCACTTGGTGCACTGGTGAGATTTTCTGTCCTGAAGACATGCGGCGGACTGGTGGAATTTGTTGTATTAATTCCATCTGTTGCAATCGTTGAATTTGCTGTCCTGATGTCATACGGTGAATTTCAGGCATTTCTTGTTCTGAGTCCACTTGCACGAATTGGTAGCATGCGGCGAAATGGTGGAACTTGAGATATTTCTTTCATTTGGCGCATTGAGTGCATTTCGCGCATTTTCGCGTAGAAGGATTTTGTCGCGATTTTCGCGTTGTCAGGACGTATTCCATTGGCATATGTCATGTGAGCTGATGCAATGGTGGCATGTCATCGAATGATATTGGTCTGACGTTGAATGTTGCTGGCATGATACGCCCTATAACAATGGCGAATTTCAAACATTTCTTGATCCGAATCCTGGTGCACTGGTGAAATTTGGTGTCCTGTAGACATGCGGCGGACTGGTGGAATTTGTTGTATTGATTTCATCTGGTGCATTCGTGGAATATGCTGTCCTGATGACATACGGCGAATTTCAGGCATTTCTTGTTCTGATTCCACTTGATGCAGAGGTGAGATTTTCTGTCCTGAAGACATGCGGCGGACTGGTGGAATTTGTTGCATTGATTCCGTCTGGTGCATTTGTCTAATCTGCTGTCCTGATGCGATTCAGCGAATTGTAGACATTTCTTGTGCTGTTTCTATCTGGTACAATGATGACATTTGTTGTCCTAATGCCATGCGGTGAACTGGTGATAGTTGTTGTTGTTGTTGTCGAATGGTGTTGGTCTGACATTAAATGTTGCTGGTATGTTACCATATGTTGGTGGAATATCATCGTATGTTGGCGGCATATCATCATATGTTGAACGCATGTCATCATATGTCGGTGGAATGTCATCGAATGATGTTGGTTTGACATTGAATGTTTCTGGCATGTTACCATATATCGATGGAATGTCATCGTATGTGGGTGGTGTGCCATCCAACCTTCGATTGCGTCGAAAATTATTAGGGGTATAAAATCGACACAGTTCTTGATGCAGTTCCGGTGCATCAATTTTTCCACGGAGGATTTTGCACATAAATGTAAGTTGGCATTTTTCCCGTTTGACTTCCAAAGAATTTTACCCGAGGCTACCCTTAAGAAATTTTGTTGGGTACATGAATGGATAGTAGCCATAAACGTGGGAGAGCCATGTTTCGGCACGAATGGGCCGGCTCGACCGGAGTGATACCACGGCCTCACAGAAAACCAGCATCAAACAACGCTTACGTTGTGTTTCGCCGAGTAAGTGAGGTTACCGAAGGCCCAATCCCCTTTCAAAAGGCGGGCAACGCACTTGTGACTGCTCTGGTGTTGCGGGTGTCCATGGGCGGCGGTAATGCTTACCATCAGGCGATCCGTCAGCTCGATGGTCCCCCTATCCCATAAAAAAAATTTGCTTGTACAGGTACCTAAGGAAGGGATTTTGCACTTTCTCAAGGAACAATACGTACGTACTTTCATCTTGAGCTATAATATTAAAAGTAGGTACGATTATCCAAGTTCATAAATTGATGTCGCTGTAGTTTTTCACCCAAAAGCTGGTTATTTAAGGGTGATTACAAAGATAATTAAACATAAGTACAGTACCCCCCAAATAACAATGCACATCTGAAGTTAGGCGTTGCGAACAAACAACCACACAGGTCATTCTTATACTAAAATATCGAAATCAGCAAGAGCAATATACACGGATGTGAAAAAATTACGCACCCAACTGTAATTGAACATAGTTTTGGCTTTAAAAATGTATTAACCGATTAATTCTGATATTTGGTTACCAAAATTAAAATCCCTGATGGTGGACATGTCAGTCACACTATTGCGTTTTCGAATAAAATGAAGTGGTACATATACGTAATTTAAAGAGTACATTCCATCTGTAGCCACACAATGTCAGTACTTTTTGTAGAACTCGTGATATGGACGGGGCCGGGCTGAAAGTGTCAGGCTGGCCCGGCCCCTTTAAGTGCTTCTAACTTCTTTATAAAAGAGGTACCTACATTGAAAATGAAGTTGTCAAATTCGCCGGGGCCGGGCCAGCCTGACGGACACCCCGGTCGCTCATAGAAAGGGATGCGAGCCCGCGCGCTGGTCGAATTGAAATAGAACTTCCGATTCCGACAACTTAGAATTATTTATTTATCTTAAATATAAAATTCATTCTAGTGTGAAGAGCCCGTATTGTAAATTTCATTAACTGTTTACTACGACTGATTATAGCGGTTCATTTAAGATCACATAATTTCTATTTTAAGTTTTGTAAAGTACTACATAGGATTTTAGTGAGTACACGCGTTTTAATTGAACCATCGATGTTGCCAATAATATTCTCACCCAAGCATACTACGTGTAATTTTGTCTTATAGATGAAAAGGCGTCGCTATTATTAACAATTTCCCTGAAATGTGAAAAAATGCGGAGAATTTTTTCGAGAGACCGACTTTCCTAGAAACATTTTCACAATTTCAGAGTTGGTCTTATTGTAGAAATGAGAACGACGATGCCCTTTCAGCTCTAAGCAGAGATAATGAAGGTTTTATTATCTTTGAATATTTTTATTTTGATGTAATTTAAAGGAATCATTGATTCTGACACAGCTTTACCTAGTTTTGGCATAAGTTGAAGTTTACCATTTCCTAAATTCATATTAAATAAATGACAGCAAATCCTGTAAAAAAATTAACTAAATATATTGTTGTCTTAACATAAAAATGCACATTTGGGTCTAAAATTAACACGTGTGTAAGTTCGGGAATATACGTCAGATTTTTCTATACGATATTTGGATCCTATTAATATTGTCTGAAGGCGTTCCTATCATATTTGTTCGAACACTCAGCACACGTCCTGTCCAATAGTCAGATCGTACATCCGAGTCGGAAACAGAGCTTAACCGATTACGATTTCATTGCAATATATAAATTCTTATAAAAATAATAAATTATTTCATGATGTAAGTACTTCATAGAGATCAAATTTGTTGTAAAAATCAAATATTCACGCTGATTACTCTGAAAGAACTAAGTTTATGAAGAATCAAACTCAAAACGTTTTATTTCAATCAGACAAATAAAAAAAAACTTTTGAAAAGTCAAAACTAGTTGCAGGGTTCCAAAAAGTTGGTCTTTTAAAGAAAAGCTGGCAAGAAACTCCATAGAGAGTTCCTTTAAAAACGACGTGATTACAATATTAATCGTTTATCATTATTATCGTATCGTAATCGTTTATCGTTATATCATATTACGTTTTAATTATTAATCATTAATTGACAGAAAATTCGGACGTGTATCGAATGAATACGATACGACAGTCTCATCAGTAAAATCGGAAATAAAATCTGATATATTCCTGACTTAAGGCTTAGGGTGTTAACCTCCCACAATCCATTATGTATAGACATTTATACGTCATTGATCGTGTGAAACTAAAAACACCCTTAGGCTTTTAGGGTTAAGCGGGTTATTTGTCAAATGAGAAGACAATATTACATTTAAAATTTGAAATGGACGCCCGTTCCTTAGTAAAATAAATTCATAAAAAGGTTACCCTGTGGTATAGGTACTTATTACATCAATTTAGTAAGGGCCTATTTCACCACTTCGGAGTAAGTTGACAGAGTTTCTGCTAAGTCATTTAATGGGATTAAATGACTTTGCAGAAATTCTGTTCCATTTTTGAATCATTTGACGAGTAGCGGCCACTCGGGTATAGTGGAAATAAGACCTAAATCTCAGTGTGCCACAGTTCTTTTTCTATTGTCATTAAATCTTGAAACTTTTGACATTTAACTCGCTCATTACAGCTTTATTTTAGACATTAAGATTTGTTTTATACTTGACAGATTCGCAATTTAAAAATGAAAATAATATTTGTTTGTTTTTTTTTTGTTAAATTCGCCAAGCTTCGCTCTTATTGCGATTTGCAATAAAACTATTTTGATTCTAAAATATTATTATCTCGAGAAAGGTTTAGTTTTGGAATACACCTGAATGTCGTGCTTGCAAAATGTATAAATGTTAAATTTTGTTCGTCACCGATTTTTTTATATTATGTGGATTGTGTAGTACAAATCTAAAAAAAAAACTTGTTGCTTACACATATGCAAGTATATTTATTTTTTGCCTAATGGCAATAATGTGGATGCTTCATATTCGAAATTCAAATATTTAAAAAAAAGTGCAATATTATTCAAAGGAAAATGGCAATTTTTTTATAGTTACTACTTTCACATTTTAAGGACAAGCCTCCGTCGTGTCTTCCGGTTACATTTTAATTTCTGAAGCTTTCACCTTAAGTATTCACAAAACAACTTTTGTCGATCTTGTGTTCTGAAAACAAATGTGTTTACAGGGAAGCAAAATGTAAGACAAAAATACCTAGATTACAATGGTCTGTATTGTATTTCCTTTTTTTACTTTTTTTGTATCTCCCGAAAGGTTAGGCAAAGATTTTCGTTACATTAACATATGTACCTACACTTTCTAAGAAGAGCTCGTCAATTCTAACTCTACTGAGAATCTCATATCAGAAAACCCAATCACATTACTCGACCCGGGAGTCGAACGCCGATCTCTAAGTAGACGCGCATGCGGATATTAGACAAATTAGTTAGTGTATAATTCAATGACAGCAAAAAAAGGAATAAAATTAATCATTTTTAGTTCTAAACTATAAAAATAGTATCCCACCGGCATCGGATTGTTTATTTTGCTTCCCTCAGCCACATCATTTTTTTTTAATGGCGAATGTCAAGGTCGCGCCCTGATTGGTTGTTTCAAAAGTGTTCGATTTGTAATAGACTAAATAGAATATTATTCTGCATTCGATTGAAGATTTCGTGAACTCAAGAAAATGTAAATGCATATACTAAGAAAACTGTCGTGATTTGTCGTGTCTATTCTATTTGATTTCGTTTCTAACGTAAAATAATGCCTAATTCACCACAGAATTCGGGCATAATCGTCCATGTTGAATGTATTTAATTAACACTTTACGGATTACTTACATCTTGCCTCCTACATAATTTTGAGCTTTCGAAGATCTTCAAAATGATCAGAAATCGTGAGATAATGTGTATAAATGATAGTCATATAAATTAAAAGTAAAATATTATATTGAAACTCGTGACTTTTTGAACGGAAAATGCATTATTTTTGATGGTTCGCTCTCGAATTAGTTTTTTTTTAATAAGTTGTGGCTTCCGTATAAATTTCATATCGAAAGTGAATAAGTAGCTATTTTTATTTATGATTTTATAAATGTGGGCATTATAAATTGTTCCGTGCGGTAATCGAACCCACGACCCCCGTGCAAAAGCAAATTTATCAGCCGCTGCGGCAATCGTGCCGTTTTCGTCGAACGCTCTAAGTGTGGGTAGTTAGAAATTTTTGGGCGAACCATCGAAGGTAATATTATAAATCGACACGAGTGGTTTGTTCACTGTAGAATAATGATAGTGTATAATTTAAATGCTGTTTTAAAAATGAAGTTCTTTCAATAAAAATAATGATGAGTATTTTAGGTTTTTTAACCTCTTTTATTTTTAAACCCCCGATGCAAAAAGAGGGATGTTCTAAGTTTAACGTGTATATCTGTCTGTTGCATCGTAGCAACCAAACGAATGGACCGATTTTGATTCAGTTTTTGTTTGAAAAGTTACTTGATCGAGAGTGATCTTAGCTATGATTTAAGAAAATTGGCCAGGTCTTTGAAGATTATCAGCTCTTTTCTGGTTTATGAAGGGATGTCAGCAACTTCTACAGGTCTGATCGATTTGAAATTTGGTATCCTGTTACTTCAATAATATTGCAAGAAAATGGTGATGGTGATGCTGCGGTTTTTAGCTGCGGCTGATATAGTGATCTATCAACGCACAGCCCAAACCACTGGAGGGATCGGGCTGAGCATCCGCTAAGAAAGGATTTTGATCAATTCTACCCCCAAGGGGATGAAAAAAAAAAGAAAGAAAGTTGAAAGTTTGTATAAATCTTCTTAGATTTTCGACTGATTAGACTGAAATTAAAGATTGGAGCTACTATGATGAAGACGTCCGGTTAAATAGGCCCCCATGGGGATAAAATAAGGGATGATGGATTATGTAAATGTAATGTTTGAACTATCAGTACCTAATGGAACGAATAAATTAAGATTAACAAAATATTAATAATAATACTTCTTAACGCGAGCGAAGCCGCGGGCAAAAAAATTAATAAATTTCGACCTATGTAGGGGTGAAATAGGGGATGAAAGTTCATATGGAACAAAGTAACTATTCCACGCGGACGAAGTCGCGGGCAAAAAGCTAGTTTTAAATATATTAGTAGGTACTAGAGGACTGTTTTCCCTGCTCGCAATATCTGAAAAGAAACGCCGATACAAACTCAGAGAATCAAGTCCAGACCTTAGGGTCTCCAAACTCTAGGGACACAAGGCCGGCTTGCGACGGCGGGTCGAGCTTGGGCTTTGGAGTGTGTGAGACCCTTAGTATTTTAGCACCAAATATGTGTTACAATGTAGGACAATCTCTGGAATCAATGTCTCTGGAATAAAAATAACTGATTTCTATTGGTGTTCGGACAATTGTCATGGATTGACTGCCACCTGGAGAGGTGGGAGCGTATATGTTCGGGTAATACAGACTAAAAACCGCACTCGCCTTACAGTCATGGCCATGAGATTCAAGACTCTTGAACTGACCAAGATGAGGTTTGACCTGAATACTCTGTAAATAACTACCTACTTAAATTTTCCAAGACACTTTTACACGTCTATATTGTAGATTTTTAAGGTACGAGTTCGTAGCAGACCACGTGTCATTTCGACATGTCGCAGAGTCGTATCACTGCAGTCATGTTTCCGAACTCAACTGCAGACGGCAGCGCTGTATTCCAGTTCTATATGTTCCGTGAGACACCGTTTATATAGTTTTTGTGAGATGCATCGTACAGTGCAGGATATTGCGCCACCCGGTTTATCAGTTTCTTTTCCTCGGAAAAACGCATTTTTTTGAGAAAGATTCAACGTGTTGTCGCTCCAGCGTCGGTGGTCTGCGGTCGGGCGACTTGTCGTCTACTGTCGTGCGACTTGTCGTCTACTGTCGTGCGACATGTCGCTAGCTGCGGAAGGTGAAATACAGAGAAACTAAGCTGAAATCGGAGAAAATTGTCTTAGAATAGAATAGAAATCTTTTATTGTTATTACAGGTCCACAAAGCTACATAGAAAGGTCTTAATTCTAAAATATAGAACTCTGTCAGGTACCATGTATTTGACGGTGTACAATATTAATCAATAATATCAAATGGTTTGCGCCAATATTGAAATAAAAAATTAGGTAGGTATATTATTAACATTATTTTAAAACTTTTGATTGTTAAATAATTTATACTTACCTCTTGCTAGATTTGATAATCTCAACGTGTACATTGTACCTAAACCGAGGTAGTAAGAGACGATCTAGCATTAAAAAGACACGTTAATCAGCTGCTTAAGGCGGATCGTTCAGCTGAGCCCGCGAAATTCAAATTTCGAGTGGTTTTTCGCAGTTTGTTGGTCTTTAATAAGTACTGCATTCTTGGTAATGGTAATTGCGACATTAACTATACAAAAGTCACAATTTTTATCTAAAACCATTGCTTAAAAATCATTTTTGTAGCTAAAAGTAGTGTAAAATGACAATTTTGACCAATTACACAGATTGCGCCAAGTTTTTGGCTTGATGAGGATTTATAAGTAAAGGTTTAAGTTCTCAGTTGTGAATGTTGAATTGTTGATGTCGCGATTACTACTACCATGAATCTAGAACTTGTTATAGCCTACAAATTGCGAAAAGTCATTTGAAATTTCAATTTTGCGGGCTCAGGTGAACGGTATTAGGAGGGAAGATGAGCAGCGTGAACAGGTTCTTGCATTTATTTTGCTCTCGAATCAGTCATAGCTGTGGACAACTGACGACGGTCGTCTCTGGTGAGAAGTCAAGGGGTGATGTTGAGGATGAGATGTCTGCGTTGGTCAAAGATCGCCATGACTGTCGCGGTCAAAAGGTTAATCGTCAAAACGCTATGCAGGATGGGTGCATAACATTTTGACCGCGACAGTCGCGTGCGATTTCAATAGAATTATACCACGACTGTATGCAGCACCACGATTACTACTATACTACAATTGCTGGCGGAAGCTGCGACAAGTCGAGGATATGGTGAAATGGCGCACATTGGGGAATGCCTACGTCCAGCAGTGGACTGCTATAGGCTGGTGATGATGTAGTATGCAGCAAGTCGCCAAAAAGTATTGTGTGTGCTGTGCCCTAATTGGATAAGTTTTCCAGGCATGTCTGAACGTGTTGACAAAGCAGGAGGCTTCTCCTTCCGTGGAGAAGGAAGAGGTGAAGGTGGAAGTGGAGAGGTTCATAGACCTGGCCAGGCAGATGGAGGCGTTCTTCTTGCAGAAAAGGTTTGTGTAGAAACTAGCCTGGTCTTAGTAATATACGTAAAGAATTTCGGGATCAGAAGTTATTGTTTTTTTTATGAAATGTTACCCCGTGATTTCGATGACACGTTTGGCGGCTGAGCGATCGGCTTCTGCGCCATGTTTTGTGGGTTCGATCCCCACACGGAGCAAATATTTGTATGACCTACAGGTAGTTGTTCCGGGCCTGGGCGTTTGTGTATGTGAGAATTTGTATTTATAGTTATTTTATAGTTTCCTTAATCTGTGACTCTGGTAGATGGCCATGCCTGTTGTGTTGCCAGCTCCCATTTTTCGTTTTTCTTTTTTTACGCAACCTTTTGCTAATTTTAAGGTATCTATGATTGTACAGTTGCATTTTGGTTTGTTGTGTGTCATACGGGCGAAAATAAAATCTTTTTCTGTCTTTATTTCTATTTGTAAACTCGCCCACGATACAAGAGAAAAGCCTAGTGTGGGGCAAAGTTTAAAAACAAATTGCCTCTGTGCCTTGGGTGCAAATATCAAGACCCGATAAACCTATTTGAGATATACGCATAGCATACTAACCTAAATAGCCTGCTGTCATGGATAGCATCAGGGGGGCAACGGTAGGCGAAGCCAAATCTGGAAACCTCTCTGTCCACTCTAGAAAAAATCTGCAGTGTTATAGAAATACTGATTTGTGATCCATTCACCACGCCACACTACTAATATTCGCCATGACCCATTACCGGCTTATCTTTGAAGGGGTCGAATCTAAAACATGTCGAGCTGTGAACATCAGTACAGCTCTGCATCACCCTTCGGGGAATACAGGCGAGATAGTATGATTATCTATTATATTTATTTGTCACGAAAAGGATATGGATTTCGTAGGAAAAGTTGATTACGAACCTGTATTATTTTTATTGCGTAATACAGACGTGAAGATACAGATGTCGCTAGTTGCTATACCTTATAAATCAATTCTAGGTTCCTTCTATCAGCCATGCGGCCAGAGTTATTAGTGAAAGAAGATAACAATGAATTGAAATGCGAACTGCAGAGGAAAGAAGAGTTATTGAGAAGACATTATGACAAAATAAGTCAGTGGCAGAATTTGTTAGCTGATTTACAGGTTAGTCTGAGCATAGAAGATATCCCCTGTGGGGACTGGTTAGAATCAGGGCTGGAATTAGGGAGGGCTATCCGGGGCTACAGCCCCTGGGCCTGTTTTTTTGGGCAATCCAATTGGATTTGGGTACCGTTAATCTATTTGTATAATAACCGTTAATCTAGGTTCCTACGATACTATTTCGTCTACTTACTTCTCTGGAAATAAAAGACCGCAAAATCGTTCCAAACTTGTTAAAGTTATCAAAAATTGCATTCGCTTACATTTATTTCCAGTGAAGTATTATGGACGAAATGGTAGTGTAAAAACCTAGATTAACGGTATCGGAATCCAAATAATACAGAATTTGAGTAAATTGGATTTGAATTACGATTTATTTCGGTATTACGTTTGTAAGAGAAATTCGGTCTGCCGGAGTCTTAAATACCGATAATTCATGCTTACCTGAAGACAATAGCCTAGTTGGCACCATCTAAAATAAAAAGTAAGATTATATTTTGATCATTGAAAAATCACATTTTTGTCGCATGGTTTCAAAGTCGATCTGTATAGATACGAAAAGCCTGAAATTTCGGTCTCTATCTAAATATATATAAAACTCAAAGGTGACCGACTGACTGACTGACTGACATAGTGATCTATCAACGCACAGGCCCAACCACTGGAGGGATCGGGATAAAATTTGGCATGCGGGTAGATGTTATGACGTAGGCATCCGCTAAGAAAGGATTTTGATAAATTCTACCCCCAAGGGGATAAAATAGGGGATGAAAGTTTGTATGAAACTTTGTCAATTTTAAACCGATCGGGCTGAGACTTTGCATGCATATAGCTACTATGACGTAGGCATCCCCTAAGAAAGGATTTTGATAAATTCCACCCCTAAGGGACCTATGTAGGGGTGAAATAGGGGATGGAAGTTCATATGGAACAAAGTAACTATTCCACGCGGATGAAGTCGCGGGCAAAAAGCTAGTTATGTATATGCCTTTTATTTTTGACCTCAGAACATTTCTGCCCAGGGCCATACTGTGTATAACAAATGCCAGCAACAGAACACGCAGGCGCCGGCTGTGCAACAAGCGCCCGCGCAGCAACATGTTGTCCAACAAAGTGTGCAGGTTTGTTATAATTTTATTTAAACTTGTACATATACAAAATGTATACTTGTAGGAAAAAAATACTTAATTTTTTTTATTAAATACTTTTTCTTTTAGTATATAATAAGGTATTACTGGCCTATAAATTTTGATTAGTGAAATAAAACTACTTTTTACGGATTTTATCGCGTTGTATTGATATTATTTGATTCCCGACGTTTCGGATCCTTTGCAGCATCCATGGTCACGGGTAGACTAAGTTGTTGGACGTCTTAATGTTACAATTACTAACAGCTACCTTACATTTTTGTTAATTATTGGCGATCCCATTCACGCAGAACGAGCTCACCGTATCCTTAGGTCTTGCAGTTTTAGGCTTGGATTTTGATTTTATGGAATCTATAATGGGGTTCCAAGCAGGTGGTAAGACCCAGCCATCTTCTCTATTGAAATTTGGATGTTTTTTAATTTCAATAGCCTCACGGATCATCCTGGGAAGGAATCGGTTTTCTTTTGCGAGGACTTGTGGTTTATCAAATCTGATGTAGTGCTGGGCCTTGTCTAGAGTACAGTTCACAAACTGCTGACTTCTTGAAACGGCGGTGTTTGACATCAGCGATGCGTTCTTATATGCGGGTCCCTATGCTTCTTTTAGTTTGGCCTATGTAAGAGAGACCGCAATCACAATCTAGCTTGTATACACCTGCATCTTGCAGAGGTATGTGGCACTTGACAGGTGGTAGGAGCTGACTAATCTTCTTCAGCGGCTTGAAGTATGTTTTGATTGAAGCTCGCTTCAAGATATAGCCAATCTTGTCTGTGACTCCTCTAACATAAATATGGTAATATAACAGGTAGGCGTTCGACTGTGACACGTTTCACGCGGTTTCTGTGACGAGGGCGCGGTATTCGGAGCTTGTTGTCATGCAGTACTTGCTTGACATGTTGAAGCTCTGCAGCCAGATGTTGCTCATCAGAAACCGTCAGAAACCAGTATCTCTTGAGAGTGTCAAAATATACGCCTTTTGCGTCATAAACGGCCGTATCTCTTTTTACGTTAACTTAGAAGTTTGATTTTTTCATAGCTTTAAAGGACTGTAGACCTGCGTATATGGTTTTATTTTGAACCCGATACCTCCACGCGTTCCCGAGGTCTTAACAGACAAACGGACGGATGGATAACAAAGTGATCCTATAAGAGTTCCGTTTTTTTCCTTTTGAGGTACCTACGAACCCTAAAAACAAAAAAATACAGGGGATAATTTTTTCACGTGGGAGAGTCATGCTTCGGCACGAATGGGCTGGCTCGACCGGAGTGATACCACGGCCTCACAGAAAACCGGCGTTAAACAACGCTTACGTTGTGTTTCGCCGAGTGAGTGAGGTTACCGGAGGCCCAATCCCCTTTTAAAAGGTCGGCAACGCACTCGTGACTCCTCTAGTGTTGCGGGTGTCCATGGGCGGCGGTAATTGCTTACCATCAGACGATCCGTCTGCTCGTTTGCCCTCCTACCCATAAAAAAAAATATATATGTTATGTTTCGCTTACGCTCACGACTCTTACCTGTTTACTACGATAGTAATAATATTTTGATTTTTGCAGTGAAACAGTTTGTAAACTTTCTACAAATGCGAAGCTTTCACACGCTTGTTCGATGATAAATTGAAATACTGTACCTACATTAAGGCTATAATATGATTTCACCCTATACATTGTGTTAAGAAACGAAATCCGATACGAAAAGGGCACATACCTAGGTATCCCAATCACATCAACAAATAAAAAGTAAAAACACCTTCAAAAATATAAAAATTATGTTAGGTGCACAACAGTTTCGGATGTCGGTGCCTTCGATTTGATTTGGACTTTTGTTTTCGCCACCGACTTCGAAACTGTTGTGCACCCTAACATTATTTTTATGTTTTTGTAGGCGGGTTTACGTTTTGTTAACAGTTATTTTATTTCAATATATTTAAATTATAAAAAAAAAACATAAAAATAATGTCGGTGGCGAAAATAAAAGTTCTAACCAAATCGAAGTAATCGACTTCCGAAACTATAGTGCATCTAAAATTATTTTTATGTTTTTGAAAGACCTCGTCAATAATATCGGCGTATATCCTTCTAGGGCGACCTCTATTGACGCTGCCGCTGACATTCGCCATAAAAATTCCTTTCGATGATTGTCTTTCAACAACTTACTAACTTAAGCGGTTGTAGCCTTATGGTTAGGGCGTCGGACTTGCGATAATGTGGTTCAAACCGACCCATTGCACTACCGACGTGAACCCACTCGTAACACAAGCATTTAGCTTAGCGCGAGGGGTTAACAAGAATACTAGTAATGTGCGACCCACATTGCTATGTAAGCTTTTTTTTTAAAAAAAGTATTATGTAGGGTTATGTAGTCTGAATGAAACATCAATTAATTCCAGGCACAACAGATGGCAGCAGCGGCGGCCGCGCAACAAGCAGCGTTGCAGCAACAAGCGGCTTTGCAGCAACAGCAGGTACCTCGCCCCCCGCACCCGCCCGCGTACCCCGCGAATGCTCAACGCCGATAGGAGGGGCGGGTTTAAAATGGGGGTGAAAATAATCTGGACTCAATTATAAAAATGCTAAATAGTGATTTTTAAGTCATCTGGTGATTCGAAATGTGATCAATGTATAACTTGGTGATTTGACAAAACGTGGTCATGTAATCACTCTGATAAGGAAAAAAAATGTTATATAAGTAATTATTGACATTGAAACAGAATTTCTGAAAGCTGAAGAAATTTCAAAATAGTTTTAAGTTTCAGCATGAAATTTTGGTAATAAAAAAGTATAGTTTCCTTTCTTTTTTTAAGTAGATAGCTAAGCACTTAACTTTTATTTTCAAATATAATTTGGTTGTCTTATTATTATTTTTTGTTTCATTTATTTTTTACCCTCTCCACACTGCTTGAGATTATTTGTAATGGCAACACCCGAATCTGCAAGGTATGTAGTTTTTTATTATTTTTTTCCAAGGAAAGCAGTTTAATTATATTTATAAGATACCATATTCGGTTTGTCTTTAAGGTGTGAAATTATGTTCCGCAGATGCAGAATAGCCTCGCCCAGGGCATGTTCCTGACTGGAGGGAGGGGTGCATACGCTGGAGCGCCCCTTCAGGGACCCCTCGCTTATCTCGAGAAGACCGCCACTAATATAGGTAAGATCTTCTTCATAATTAATTCATAAGGAATTTTAAAGGTGAATGTCAGCGGCAGCGCCGGTAGAGGTCGCCCTAGAAGGACATACGCCGATCTTATTGGCGAAATCCTTCAAAAAGGTCAGGCGCGTAGCACTCGCAACCGTCGTGTATGTATGAATGTAGAAGAAGCAAAAGAAGTATGTAAGAATCGTAGCAAGTGGCAGTCTATAGTTTCTGCCTACCCCTGTGGGAGAAAGGCGTGAGTGTGTGTATGTATCTACTTCATCTTGTGAAGATCATACATGTATTATTGGTACCTAAATAAAATAAATTTGGTATAAAAGCCGATTTCTTATAGACAGATTGGACTTTGGCAATGGTTTCCTCTTGTCTCAAAAATAAATTTTATTTAAAGTATTTACTATGGCGTTTAGAAGAAAGGAGAACAGACTGAGTTGTTTAGACATTAAAAAAGTTTCTAGCTAGATGTAGTTCAGAAACTCTCCAAAATGGCGCTAGCATAGGCAAAGGGTATGGTATGAAAGTAGCAGTTGTTGACGGACTGAAGTGTGTCGAGTATGAAGGGTTGTTAAGATAGAAAATTAAAGAGAATAGATAATTTTGTAAATTTAACCTGAACTTGGATAATGATAGAATTTTTGTGAACTTTAAATAATACGTGATTTTAGATTATTGTTATAAAACTTTAAAATAATTGAACAATAATGGGCGAAGTTCTTCTGTCCTTGTTTATCTCGCTTATTCTAATAACTTTTGGCGCTTACCCTGTGGCTACTGCAGCGCCGCCCTAATTTAACGCATTGTGACAGACACTTAATAGACAGAGTCTCTCCTTTCTTCTACACTCCATTCTATTAAATTAAATTAACTTTATTATTTGCTTTCACAAAGGTGACTTAATCTTATGTTATAATAAACTAATGTTATATTCTATTTCTATACCTTTGTGGGAGACTGGTATCTGCACTAGGGAAACCCTGTCACACAGATTACCAGCCTCCCCCCTCCCGATATCATACAAAACACAGTTTACAATTTAGATAGGTACCTTTGATAAAAGAGGAAATTACTACATATCTTATATGGGAACAAGATTAATGTGTTAAATTCTATGTATTTGACTATTTTTAATGTTTCCAATGTGCACAGATATGGTGGGTCTGGGCGATGGACGCAGGTGACGCGGCCGCGGGAGGGGCAGGGGCAGAGGCCGCGGCAGAGGCCGAGGTAAGTTATCATCATCCCATTCATCGTCGCGGATTTCCTCTCAGAATAAGAGAGTTAGGCATGGAAGGATTTTCTCCTGTATTGTGGGTTAAAAAACACAACGCCCAGATCCGGATCAGCGGTGAACCTGTAGATCATACAAATATTTGCGTGAAAGAATTTTTAAAATCGGTTTAGTCGTTTAGGCGTAATAGCGTAACAAACAAACTCACTTTCGCATTTGTAATCTTAAAATTAGGATACAGTATGACAGTAATGATGATGGTATTTCATGTTTTCAGGTCGTGGAGCATCCCCTGAGTACGGCGGCAGCATGACACCGCCATAGCGCACCCCCTCCCTGCGGCACACACTAATAAACAATATACTAACTATAATCCAGAGACATTAAAATATTACATAACACTTCTTTGTTTAGTGAAGGAAAAATTCAACTGCGGGTAGGATTCGAACCTGCGTCTTCTGGTTTGATACACCAGACTCTATGACCAACTAAGCCACCGCGAGTCCCACCCGTCAGGTCGAAATTTGCCTTTACATTCTGAATTTACGTCTTTTAGGTGACGATAATGACATCTATTGAAAAGCAAGTTACTTTGCTTCTCAACCGACTGATGACTTTACAAATAGTTCGATGTCGTACAATGCCACCTTACTTTTGAACTAGCCTTTTGTATTTTTTTGCATTATCCATACTTTAAATCTTTGTATGGAAAAGCAAAAAGCCAAAAAAATAACCAAAAAGATATGCTGAGAAGCAAAGTAACTTGCTTTTCAATAGATGTTACTAATGTCACCAAGATAAATTCAGAATGTGAAGGCAAATTCGACCTGGTAGGTGAGACTCGCGGTGGCTTAGTTGGTCATAGGATCTGGTGTATCCAACCAGAAGACACAGCCACGAATCCTGCCTGCAGTCTAATGTTTCCTTCACTAAAATAACTTTATAATCTTAGGATGAGAAATGCAAAAAAAGATAACACTTCTTTGCTGTAAACTTATTATCTTAAACAAAAATATATAACCAAACACTTTTCCAATATTCAAGAAATAAAAAGTTCAGGTGCGTAGTACTAGCAACCGGTGCGTATGTATGAGAAGATGTATGAATGTGGAAGAAGCAAAAGAAGTATGCAGGAATCGTAGCAAGTGGCGGTCTATAGTTTCTGCCTACCACTGTGGGAGAAAGGCGTTTATTTCACCTACTAGAAAAGTACTTACTCATTATCAGGGGAGAAACTACCAATAGAGCTGTGAAATTATGTGAAAATCCATTATGAATATAAATTTTGAATTTTTTTATACATTTATGTAAAAAATTGAATTATTGGTAAAGTTGGCTTCGATTCTCAGGTCGAGTGTTATTGGGTTTAAAATTCTCAGTAGCACCTCGGAATTTGTGATTTGTGCCCACCAAAGGCAATAGGCTCGCCCCTTATTACATGGGACCTAAACATACCGGCGAACTGTGGATGTATATTAGGTAATTATTTTTACCTAACCCTTTGGGGAATACAGGCGTGATGCTATGCATCTTTATATTTCTCTTGTAGGTGAAATAAAAGTTCTCTCGGGGACAGTACAACACTTTTTCCCCTTGGTAAACAATGTATTATCACGCTACTGTATTATTTATTTATCTTATATAATTTAAATCTACCTATAATCTATTTTGTAGAAGTAAATAGCGAGTACTACCAGTGCGCAGTAAGTTGAGACTCGCGTGTAGGGATGAGCAAATGGAAAAATATACCGATATTTTTAATCAGTATCGATAATAACTATCGAGTGAAGAATATCTATATATCGATACTTTTTCAAAAACGTGCACAAGTTACATGTGGGTACTAAAAAAAGGACATCTAGTAACATAAATCCCAGAGCTGCGTGAAACATTGAATTTGATACTCCAAAAAAGTATCGAATATCGTGGATAAATATATGGACGTAACGTAACTATATTTTTTTAAGAAAATATCCATATTTCACAACGCGCGAAAACATTTTTGTGATTTTACCTGCGCAGCTGTCCACAATGGCTAACTTCAGACGAGCGTTGTTATTCGGGGGTTCCGCACAACTTAAAAGACACAATTATAATATTACTAGCGACCCGCCCGCGGTTTCACCCGCGTTGCCCCATTCCTAAGAGTCGTAGCGTAATGTTAAATAGCTTAAAACCTTCATCCTGAATCACTCTATCTATTAAAAAAAACCGCTTCAAAATCCGTTGCGTAGTTTTAAAGATATAAGCATACATAGGGACGGACAGACAGTGACAGCGACTTTGTTTTATACTATGTAGTGATAATACTCAATACTCATTGATAAATAATTCTTTAATTAGGGGCTTATCAAGATTCTTTGTAGTTGAATAAATTTAGAAAATTAAGTTTTTTTTTTATACCACTAAGGTGGCAAATAAGCATACGGCCCGCCTGATGGTAAGCGGTCACCATAGCCTACGGACGCTTATAACACCAGGGGTATCACTCGCGCGTTGCCGTCCCTGTAAATTAAGGAGGGATAGTTGGGCTGGCAGCATAGGAGACATGCTGCCATGCATGACAGCGGCGGTAACAAAACACTACCGGTCCCCCACACTGCCAACACAACGCTTCCTCGCAGAGCTCTGGTGACCTTGCTCACCGTATTTGGCTACGATTTTCTGCAAGGTGGAGGTACTTCCTCAGTCGAGCAGCTCCAATTGTGAGTGGAATTATTATATAATATATATTTCTCTTAATTCGGTAATAATTGATATTCTACTTAAATGTAGCACGTAGATAATTAAAATATACCATCTTGCTATTTTTTTTCAAATAAGTAGGTCCTACTTAGATTTAGAATTTTAATAAAATTTTATTCATACATTTTGCTGTTTTTACTCTAGCGACCCACCGCGGTTTCACCCGCGTTGAAAGTCTATAGCACTCAGGGATAATATACCTTGTAACAGTGAAAGAATTTTCAAAATCGGTTTAGTAGTACCGGAGATTATCCCGAACATCCAAACTCACAAACTTTACCTCTTTATAATATTAATATTTTGACATATATTTTTTTTTTATTCGTGATAGGCTTACTAGACCGCCAGTTTTCCTAATGTTAAGCAACACTGCAATCTACGATGGAGCGCTCTTGCCTAGAAGAAACCGATTCACTCTTGATTTAAAGACACCCAGGTTATATCTATAGGGGAAGACCCACTCGGGAAGCGCATTCCACATTTCAGCGGTACCTACGCATCATAAAAGTGGACTTAAAGCGTTTTGTTCGGGTATCTCAACGTGTACATTAACGGGTTTTGTCCCCCCCCCCCCCCTTGCCATTGTAAAGGAAAATTAAATGCAAAAAAATCTCGAAAATTGTTAATGGATATTATTATTTTAGTGAAGTGAGTTTGAACTTGCGTCTTCTGGTTAGATACACCAAATAACTTTATAATTTTAGCATGGAAAATGCAAAAAAAATAATCACAAAAAGATAGTTAAAAGGTAAGGTGGCATCGTAATTCGTACGACATCGAACTAACTGTAAAGTAAGTCGTGTCTTGATGGAAAGCAACTTGCTTTTCAATAGATGTCGCCAACGTCACCTCATGTCGTACATTCAGAATGTGAAGGCAAATTTCGATCTAGCGAGCGTCGGCTTAGGGTCAATTCATACTAACACAGAGTCGAAGCGAATCTAAGCGATAATCTCAAAATTAATATAGCAAGGTCACCCTTATCTCAACAATATAATGCTCATATTTCTTCCGAGATAAAAAGATACGCGTGAATTCGCGTGCGAGCGAGCGACCATCGCTGCAGGTTATCTTGGCAGCAATTATGAACATTACATTGTTTAGATAAGGGTGAATTTGCTATATTAACTTTTTAGATTAACGCTTCGATTCGCTTCGACTCTGTACTAATATAAATTGACCCTTAGAGGTCGGAGCGTCTGGTGTATCTGCCCGCGATTGAATTTTTCCTTCACTAAAATAACTTAAATGCAAAAATAGTGGATAATATTATTATGTTTTATTGTAATATATGGTTGTTCAATGCAAGTTTGGCCACACGACCCTCTCGATCCACGGCACGTAGTGGTAAACCCGTGTATACATGCCGGCGTCCCCGGCGTAGCCGCACGCGCGCCCGTATGACGTCACCCCGATGATCGTGTGCACGCACTTCGAGATCAGTGACGTCACTTGCAGAGGACCCCCGCTGTCACCCTGATGAATGAAAAAAGTATACCATCACGCCTGTATTCCATGAAAGGTTAGGCAGAGGCGTAAAGAATGAAAGAAAAATGGTTTATTTCCTCAATCAAGGAAACGAAGACATATAAAATAAACACAAAAAAGTATACAAAAATAACATTTTACACTGGCATCACTGTTCCAATGTCATTGTCTTTAGGTCCTATGTAAATAGGCGAGCCTATTGCCATTAGCCGCCACAAATCCCAAACTCCGAGAGTTAGAGTTAGAGCTACTGAGAATTTCATACAAAAACCCAATAACAATGCCCGACCTGCGAATCGAACCCAGGATCTCTAGCGTAGCAGTTGCGCTTGGGACCACTAGACTACCGAGGCAGTTTTTAATATATATATAAGTTATTTATAAAAACAATGTAGGTATTTAAGTTCATCCTCGATGCTCAATTTTTTTTTTGTTAATCTAGGAAGCCAAGAAAGGCAAGACTAGCTACCGAGTGGGTACCCTACACTGCCATTCGTGGACGAGGAGCTTGAATTGTCCACAAAAAGGTAATAAGTACCAAGATAAATCGTAGTCCAGACAATATTCCATCAAATTGTGTTATTATTCGAATTTGGATATCATTAATCTAGGTTCCTACGGTACTATTTCGTCTACTATTAGGTACTTCACTGGAAATAAAAAACTGGAAAATCGTTCCAAACTTGGGAAAGTTATCAAAAATTGCATTCGCTTACATTTATTTCCAGTGAAGTATTTTGGACGAAATGGTAGAGTAGGAACCTAGATTAACGGTATAGGGATCGACTGACTGAGATGTTGGCGAGGTGATTTTGACCGCTTTTTGCCAAGATATGAAGAATCCTAGAATAGGAAATCCTGGACTGTTAGGGGAAGCCTTTGCCCAGCAGAGGAACACAAAATCGGCTATTAAAAAATCTAGGAATCGAGTCACGAATCGTTGCATTCTTACCTCACAAGTGTCCTTCGGCTGGCTCGTGTCTCCGTAACACATTTGCATCGCGTGGTTATACCCTTGCTTCAAGTGTCTGTGAGGAGGGAAATGTTTCTGACATTGCTCCTCTGTAAACTTTTCTAGTCTCACCTGAAATAGGGTGTAAGATTTATAAAAAAAACTAGCTTTTAGCCAGCGGCTTCGCTTACGTAGGATACCTCACTTAGATAGGTTGAAAGTACCTAAGAGGTAAAACGATAAAAAGTATCTTTTTGTGATTTTGTTGCATTTTCCATGCTAAGATTATATAGTTATTTTAGTGAAGGAAAAATTCAATCGCGGGATGGATTGGAACCTGCGTCTTCTGGTTAGATACACCAGACGCTCTGGCCGCTAAGCCACCGCGAGTCGAATAAAAAGTAGTCTAAATATTGACTAGTCTCATAATTTACTTGTACACTATATTCCATAGAAATTTGTCAAGTAGATCTTGAGTTCTAAGCGAACATACAGACAGATAACAATAATTCTAAACATCAGTAACTCGGCTTTATTACAGTTAATTTAGTCCCGTCCACTTCAAATTACTTTGCAATCGACCCTGCTTTTCTACAGTCATACAAATGTACATATAGCTAACAGATAATTTCGAATATTTGACAGTTTTTCCATACAAAATCTGTCAATTTTATTCCTCAGATAAAAGATATCTAACGATGGAAAAATCTGCTTTTAGTGAATAACGAACGACCAATAACAAATCTGTTGATAGATTTGCTTACTAGACATAGGATTTTGACACAAGGTTCATACAAGTAATGTCAAAATCCTATCTCTAGTATGCGAATCTATCGACGGAATTGTTATTAGGATAGGCCGTTAGTAAATACAATCCGTATTTTGAAAACAATATTTTATTTTGGTGGGGATTGGGAGGGGATGCTCTGTCCTTCTCCTGCAAAACAAGTGTCAGTATAGAATTTGTTTAGCGCAGTGAGTTGTGACGTCACCAACTGCTTGCTATAGTACTCTCTCTGTCTAGCATGAAAATACTTATAAAAAACTTAGGACTTCCTTATTTTTGAACTGATTTTAATTATAGAGTTAGCTAGCATAATAGATAACAAACAAGAATACCTACGGGCCACCTGATCAGGTATCAGACGTGGGAGAGCCATGCTACGGCACGAATGGCCCGGCTCGACCGGAGTGATACCACGGCCTCACAGAAAACTGGCGTCAAACAACGCTTACGTTGTGTTTCGCCGAGTGAGTGTGGTTACCGGAGGCCCAATCCCCTTTTAAAAGGTCGGCAACGCACTTGTGACTCCTATGGTGTTGCGGGTGTCCATGGGCGGCGGTAATCGCTTCCCATCAGGCGATCCGTCTGCTCGTTTGCCCTCCTACTCCAAAAAAAAACCGGCAACCGCGGTTATAAGCAATGGAACTGTCTCCCCTTACCTCTTGAAGATTATCAGCAAGGGGTCGGTTCTTGCCGAGTTTACCCCAGCCGGTGGCAGACGCTATCGTCTGGGCTTTTCCGGTAAAGTCCAGGCACGCTGGAAATACGTCCTTACTGTAGATTACCCTGAAATAGTATTATTATATCCTTTAATTTTCTATCTATATACATACTTACTAGCTGTTGCCAGTAGTTTCACTCACGTCCCAAAAAGATTAATATACTATAAGTCAGATTCTAAGCGGGGTATCAAGATGAAACATGCACTAGATTTTAAGTAAGACCTCTAGCAATACATCGGTGAAAACTGTAGTCAATTCCATGCTGTAGTTTTCGCGTAATGCGCGTACAAACATACAGACAGACTAAACTTATAAAAATTGTTATTTTGGTTTCTGTTGCTATTAATAAAGACTCTCAAAAAACTCTCTGTTAAAAATCAAATTTTTTATTAGTCAAGATGAAAACGCGCGAGTGATACCACTGGTGTTGCTGACGTCTATAGGCTGCGTTTGCCGCTTACCATCAGGAGGGAATTTTTGTTTTAAATAACATAAAATAGCATCACGCCTGTATTTCTCGAAGGGTTAGGCAGAGGCGTACCTACCAATGTGCAACCACGGTTCGGTTGTTTAGGTCTCATGTAGGGTCGACCCTATTGCAATTAACCAGGCACAAATCCCAAACTCCGAGCTGCTACTGAGAATTTCATAGAAAAACCCAATAATACAGCTCGACCTAGGAATCGAACCCAGAACTTCTAGCGTAGCAGTCGCGTCCGGGACCACTAGGCTAATGAGGTAGTTGGTTTTAAATCTGATAAAAATACTAGCGATCTGCCTCGGCTTCCCACGTTATAATTATGTAGATACATAAGTATAAACCATGCGAAAAAAAACTCTAAATGATAATGAACACCGTATCAAAAGCCATTGCCTGTTTTAGAAGAAATTAGCGGAGAAACAGTCAGGCGAAAACAGGTATTTAGATTTTACAGAAAAGCACTCACGGTCTGTCAGTCTCAAGGAGCGCTATGTCGTGGTACTTGGAAGGGGGGTTGTACTCTGGGTGTGGGGTGATTCTCTTCACATTGTATACATGCCACAGCTCATCAGGATCTGACCGCTTCAGGATGCCCATGGCAATAAATCTTACTGACCCTCTGAAATAAAACATTAACCCATTAACCGCCGCAGTTGTATATATGCAACTTATCATTTTTGAGCCCCTAGCGCCACAGTTGTAAATTCGCAACTAAAGTCTACGAAGTGTTTTTCAAGCGTATTTTTATTTACATAGCAGCAATTTCATTATAATTATAAAGACCACCTTTGCCATTCAAGGAATTTCTTTCATTTTCCCTAAAATCACTTATGCTAAGCGCCAAATTGACGGTGAAAAAAATGAATAAAACTCATCGCAAAATGCAGGTATGACCTTAACCTGTACCGCCAGAGTTGTATAAATACAACAGTAGTGATGTAACACATAAGTTTATTTATTGCTCATTAATGCCTAATTTAGTTTATTCAAATAACATACAAATAAGTTAGGGATTCAGAATTAGAAAGTAATTCAATGCTTGTAGCTGTTTCATTCTATTTCTAACTATAACATCTAAAACTTCACATGATTTAAGGTAAATTCATATTACAATTGAAGTGACGGTTTTTACTAAATCATATTTTAGTAACAACACTAGCAATTTAATGTTATCAAAGGAGTCCAGCGCCGGAGTTGTATATATGCAACCGCTTGTGACGTCATAAGCGAACTCATAATGATAATAGTGAGGGTACACCTGTTTTATTTGTTAAAAATTATTAATGAATTAGTGGGTACCTAATTTATTTCATTGGGTATTGTGGCTGTGTTTCAATGTCGAGTGCAGAGGAATTAATAAGGATTTTAGAAGATTCGATCGCAAAGCAATGTCCGTTAAAGCAGTGACAATTAAATGCCCTGTCATTGACCATAAATTAAGATTTTTTTAAAACAGGAAAACTTTTAAGACTATCTACTACCCTTTGTCATACACAAATTGATATTCATAGTTTGAGTAATAAATTCGATAACCGGAAATAATTTCACTTGTCCCCGCACTATCCACGCTCTTCTTTAGCTCTAACGTTAGCGCCAGGGTTGTATAAATGCAACAATAGGGATTCCAAAAGCCGAATTTTGTAGAATTATGAACTAAACTCTATCCTGGCTTTGGTAGTGTCTATGTACATGGTTATAGGTTTTTGATGTGGGTAATTTTAATCTTATTATTGTTATGAGGGTAATGAATTAAAAAAACATTAGATTTTCGTAAAAACATGTAATTTTATCTTTAAAATCTTGTTTGCTGTAGGGATTGGTCCACATCACTATTGTTAACCTTGAAAATACATGATTGGCGCTAGGGGCACATTTTTTTGCAGGATTGTCTGGCGGTTAAAAGGTTAAAAGTGGATGGTACCTATATACTGTTAACATTATTGTGTACTGAGGCCGTATTATAACGCGTTAACGCCATCATTTTTTTTATGGAATAGGAGGGCAAACGAGCAGATGGATCACCTGATGGTAAACGATTACCGCCGCTCATGGACACCTGCAACACCATAGGAGTCACAAGTGCGTTGCCCACGTTTTAAAAGGGGATTGGGCCTCCGGTAACCTCACTGACTCGGCGAAACACAACGTAAGCGTTGTTTAACGCCGGTTTTCTGTGAGGCCGTGGTATCACTCCAGTCGCGCCGGCCCATTCGTGCCGAAGCATGGCTCTCCCACTTAAGAATTCTGCCGCACTCCTAACATTATCCTGGCTGGGCCTGATCTAAAGGGTAATGCCAGTGACATTACTGAGCAAATGAGACAACAACTGAGGTGTCAAGATGACAACGCGCGAGTGATACCACTGGTGTTGCTGACGTCTCTAAGCTGTGTTGCCGCTTACATCAGGCGGGCGGTATGCTTGTGTCATCTTAGTACTGCTGGTTAGGCTATTGAAAGGTAAAAAGGTCTCACAGGTGCTCCGCAATCGCAGTGATGACTCTCTTATTCCCCATTTAGGTATGGAGATGGTAGTTTTCCCGGCCTTTTTCGGAGGAAACTCCTTCAAACTCTTCCAGGGTGGTCCTTTGCCCAACTGGGTCATAAGATTCCGGCTATTTGTACGATGTCGTTATACCATCTTTTAAATGGTCCTTCCTTCTTTTTTGTTTATTGATTCTTCTGCTTAACTTTAGTTTTTGGTGTGTAATAATAACAATATTATTTATTTATTTTATTTTTCATGGGGTAAATAATACGTCTTATTAAATAATACAGAGTCCCACAAAACTGTACAAACCAACTATTTGATTGACTGTGGGATTTGATTCGATTCATCCATATTTTAGGTATTTTTTTATATATCACTAAGCTGGCAAACAAGCATACGGCCCGCCTGATGGTAAGCAGTTACCGTAGCCTATGGACGTATACAACACCAGGGGTATCACTCCAAGGTCAAAAGATACAAGGTCTTACAGAAGAGCTGCAGAACTGCAGTGAGCAGCAGTCAGGACGAACTTCTCGCTGATGAGTGACCCTCCACAGAGCCACTGCGCCGAGTCCTCGTCAGTACCATAACCCAGCAACGCCTGGTAAACGTATAAAAGCCACAAATAAACTTAGTATGATAACACGTTACCTTTTTCATAGACAATTTACATACATGTAAAGGAAAGATTTGAAATCCGTAAATTTTTAAAAGTATTCAGTAATTATCGTATAATAATTTGTCTTACGGTAGGTATTGGACGATCTCCAACGTGCCAATTACCAAGGAACTTACTCTTTTTGCACAAGAACATCGGTATAAACCCATCTGTACTCACCATATGTGGGTATCGAGATCTATCCGCGTCCTCTCCCCCCACTACCACCGCGTGGAAGGCCTCCTCGAACTCATTGCACTTGCTCACGGGGTTCCAGAAGCGCTCCAAACCCTTGGTCTGGCAGGGGTATGGTAGATAAGTTAGTTGCTCTATACATCCTGAAAGGATATAATGAATAATTTAGATTATTATCGCGGATGAACTAATATTACCTATCTGATACCGAGATTTTTCTTTTATGGAATTGAATCGGCAAACGAGCTGGCGAGCCACCTGGTGGTAAGTAGTCAACGTCGCCCATGGACACCTGCAACACCATAGGAGTTGCTAACGCGTTGCCGACCCTTACCGAGCCGAAGCCTAAGCCTCTACCGAGGGGAACTCTTACGCGGTAAAGTCGAAACACACACCAAGGTGCTTTACGACAGACTCCAACGTAAGTGAGCCACTTAGAACCCAAGAGCCAGTCAGATATTTTCACGTCTCTTACGGGATGCCTAGCTGAAAGGCAATGAGGAACGGTATTCTAACCCGTCCCCACGTGGGGGGAGATTCATTATTTATTCATTTATTAATTTAATTGATTTAACATGTTTACATGGGAGAGCCATGCTTCGGCACGAATGGGCCGGCTCGACCGGAGTGATACCACGGCCTCACAGAAAACCGGCGTCAAACAACACTTACGTTGTGTTTCGCCGACGTGAGGATACCGGAGGCCCAATCCCCTTTTAAAAGGTCGGCAACGCACTCGTGACTCCTCTGGTGTTGCGGGTGTCCATGGGCAGCCGTAATCGCTTACCATCAGGCGATCCGTCTGCTCGTTTGCCCTCCTATTTTTATTAAAAGAACAAAAACCGTTTATTTTTTTTATTTTTTGCGTTTATAATATTAATAAGGATATTACACCAGTATCGGTTGCAGGGTCCAATTTACCGGCGCCGGCGTTCAGGGCTACAAGGAAAGGAACCTAACAATTCGCACCGCATCCAAAAGTACCGCTTTCTGAATCAGGCTCGTATTTAGCTGCCCTAACCAGAGCCTCTGCAGGTGTGAGTTGAGGCTCTTGACTACTAAACCATAGGCGGTCACAACGATTGGTACAATGATCGACGATAATATATCTCCCACATGTCGATAACCTCGTGTGCCAAATCAAGCTACTTTAGATATTTCTTTTTTGGCTTTTACGAATATCGAAATTTATTATATTACTAGCTTTTGCCAGCGACTTCGTCCGCGTGGAATAGTTACTTTGTTCCCTAGTTCTTCGCCCGTGGTTTCACCTGCGTTGCCCCGTTCCTAAGGGTTGTAGCGTGATGTTTTATAGCTTGAAACCTTTCCCATGAATCACTCATTTTCCCAACATTTCCCTTCACTGCTCTGCTCCTATTGATCGTAGCGTGATGAAAAGTATACTATAACCTGTGGTTTGGGCTGTGCGTTGATAGATCACTATGTCAGTCAGTCAGTCACCTAACGTAAGAGTAGACAAATATAATCAGAAAGCTCCGAACTGCTAAGCTATCGGGAGTTACACGTGTTATTGTGAGTCAACCATAAAATATAGACATTTGCTGTCGTGGATTATTTTTTATATAATTTTAAGGAGAACATTTCCGTCATACATGATTTCTGTGTAGCTTTAACCATTAAGGCTGCACACGCGACGGAAGCTTAAAAAATGGAGTAAGTTCTCCTGTTTTCCCAACATTTCCCTTCACTGCTCTGCTCCTATTGATCGTAGCGTGATGAAAAGTATACTATAACCTGCCCAGGAGTATGAAGAACAATTGTACCAAGTTTCGTTGAAATCCGTCGAGTGGTTTTTGTTTCTATAACGAACATACAGACAGACAGACAGACAAAAATTTTACTGATTGCATTTTTGGCGTTAGTATCGATCACTAATCACCCGCTGATAGTTATTTTGGAAATATATTTCATGTACAGAATTGACCTCTCTACAGATTTATTATAAGTATAGATAATTGATTCTTTATTCTAGTGGTCCTAAGAGCCACTGCTACTCTAGATGTCCTTTATTCGATCTGCAGGTCGAGCAAATCGTTATTGGGGATTTCTATGAAATTCTCAGTAGCAGCTCGGAGTTCGGAGTGACAAATTAACTATTACATGGGACTTAAACATACCGGCGAACTGTGGATGTACATGCACAGAACAAGTTTTTAATCTTCCGTGTATACAGTGGCGACCAAGATTTCATGTAATCTCACAACTCAATAGCTTGAATACTGTTCATAGCAATGTAATCCTTAGCGTGCTTATGGACTTTTGAGGAGGACGTTTACTGTACATGTACAATTCTACCTAACCCGGCGGGGAATACAGGTGTGATGGTATGTTATATTATGTGTTAATAATACTTACTATCTCTTGCTTTCTGACCACTCCTGAAGAATATTCCACCTTCTCGGTCTATGATTGCGTTCCTGAAAAATTAGAAAGTAATTTCTCGGTATAAAGTCATGAAACAGGAATAATGTATAAGATTCAAATATTTTTATTTGTTATCCTTATTGCTATAGAATGATGTCCATTTTTTTATGGGATAGGGGGGCAAACGAGCAGACGGATCGCCTGATGGTAAGCGATTAACGCCGCCCATGGACACCCGCAACATCAGAGTCAAAGGAGTCAAAAGTGTGTTGCCGGCCATTTAAAAGGGGATTGGGCCTCCGGTAACCTCACTCACTCGGCGAAACACAACGTAAGCGTTGTTTAACGCCGTTTTCTGTGAGGCCGTGGTATCATTAATGAATATCATATTATGTTAAATTTTATTTAATACCTTGTATCATTGACGAGGTTACAATCATTGCAGCATACCACGGGTTCTGACATCCGAAATGAACATATCTGCGGAAAATAAAGTACTAGTAAACCGGGGTTACATTGAGTCGTGGGATAACTTGTTTATAAAAAAATTGAAATTACGTGAAAAGGAATGCAATCTTCTAGATTATGTATTATGTCTATTTAATAAAAGTGCTGGCATTTTTTAAGGAGTTTCATGTAATCAATCAAACTCAACTAATACAAATGACAATACTATTGAAAGATTTGTGTTTTATAGTTGTTTACGGGTCGATTTTTCTATCGCCAGATAGGGGCGACCCTATTAAATGGGATCTAAACATACCAGCGAACTGTGGGTGTATTGCCCTAAGTGTTAGGTACATGTGTATTATTGTACACATTGCTTTGAAGCGCACACAGAGCCTATTGTCGCGTATTTAGGCAAAATTAGAAATTAACAGGGCACATATCCAAACTCCCAGCTGACTGATAATTTCATAGAAAAACCCAACAACTCTTTGCTCGACCTGGGAATTGAGTCAAGGATCTCTATCTTAGTAATCGCGCTAGATTAATGTGGCAGAAAATCCCTAGTTATTTAGAAAACTAAAATTAACTATACAGTACCGGTGGATGTGACTTCCGTGATAAATCCAGTAAGGAAGAAAGACATTTATAAACATGGACACATTTCCCAACTCCTTGTTTCGTCTGACATGGTTCACCTGTAAAAATAAAAGCATTCAGTTCCTTTACTCGGATAGGTCAAAGCTCAGTATCACTCAGTTAGCTATGGAGATAGCTATGTTTGGAGCATGTCCAGAAAGGGCGAAATCGCCGCGATTCTGTCGCGCGTATTAGGCGCGAGCATTGCGTCTAAAAGGAGTGGACCATCACGCACGCATTTGGGGAAATGGTGACGAATTCGAGCCAGTAATTCGCGCGTAAACTGGACACAACAAGGCGTCTCTAGTATCTCGACTCCCGGGCAATACGTGCGTATCAAGCTCAAGTCGTAAAGCTGGCGAGGTGTACGCGATTTACGCTCGTATTTTGATTACGCCCGAAGTATTGGCGCCCAGTAGGTCGCTAACACGCGAACTCGCCCCTTTTGAACGAGGTATTTCCCTACCCTGACCGAATCAGATGAGTTAGGACAGGTCAACTAAAAGTGGTTATGCTATTTCTTCAAAAGGTCAGTTCAGATATTGCCCTGCATCGGCAACATCGTAACACCCACATCATGACTGATAATACTGCTATTACTACTGTCTGGACTTTACAAGAGTCCATGATTCTTTAAGATTGTTTAGGTATGTCTTCTTAGAGGTCATCAGTTAGGAAATGTCGACGCCATCTAGTTTAT
Source organism: Acronicta aceris (assembly GCA_910591435.1). NCBI lineage: Eukaryota > Metazoa > Arthropoda > Insecta > Lepidoptera > Noctuidae > Acronicta > Acronicta aceris. The sequence goes on along the minus strand of OU342786.1, from coordinate 2,344,365 downwards.
AAAATCTAAAACATTGATCCGTTATTAAAGTGTGTTTATAAGATCTGTTTAAGAAAATAAATATAATTCTATGATTTGTAATGACTATTCCAAGTAGATCTTGCTCTCTGAGGTGCAAATGGGACTCGATGAGTTATGAAGAGAAATATTGCGTCTTTAAACCTCTTACATCGATAATTTGTTAATGAATCACCCAGGTTTCTGCACTACGAGACCTTATTTACATGTACAACGGTACATTGAGTCAGTACAATCACATTGTGTAATATGATAAGGCTAGAAACATTGTTTTCTTATCACGATGTTAATGTTACCTAAATACAATTTTAAATTAATGTCTGCGGTCGCGTATACTATGAATTAGCCTAAGGTTCTTGTGAGGTTCCATGGATGGGCTTTTTCTGGCTGGGCCACCATCACCGGTTTGGATTCTGATTAAACAGAGGATTTGTCGTGAAATATGGGAATTAAAATATGTTATAAAATTCTTCTTGTCTTGTTTTCCTTTATAACCCTTATAACTTTTGAACCACAGACCGACCGAGCTGTAATAAAAACATTTGAACTTGAAGTTCCTGTCTTCTGTATTTTAAACAAAGTTGTAAAGCTTACACGATATTTTTCTAAAAAAAGAGTATCTATGGAGTTGACCCACTTTTTGGAACCGTGCAATCTCTGAGCATGCACCTAGGTTTGACTTTTCGAAAGTATGTACCTACTTTAGTGGTCTGATTGAAATAAAACATTTTGACCTTGACTTTTCCCTGTCACTTAATATCATGTGTATGGCACAAAGACGTCAGTAGCCATGCCAAAATATTACAAAAAAAATATCATGTGACAAGACAAGACAAAACATAGAAGTTTATGACGGAGTTTTAAGCGGGAAAATGTAAAATGCAATTTGTCGGTTTTATATTATTTTCCAAAACTTGTGTTTCTCCGAAATTTAATGTGTAATTATAGTGGATACTTAACCATTAAGTGTTGATGAACGTGTGCCAGTGTAGGCAAATGATATAAAATTGAAAAACATGACTTTTGTGATCACTCCTAAACTCCATCGAAGCCTTAGTGAAGTTTCCACTGTTTTACTGGGGATTATTCTGTATACTTGACACTGGCAAACACAGAAAGTGTGGCGCCATATATTAAAATCTCATGACGGGAACTAATAAATATTACTTGTTTACTCCATATACCTACTTGACACTGGCAAATACACAAAAAGTGTGGCGCCACATCCCATACCGGGATTAAACAAAAAGCTATCAGAAGCTTATGACGTTTTATATTTTTATGACTGCTTCCTTCTAAAAATTTTTGATAATAAATTCATTGATATGAAACTATTGGACAACGGATCTTTACAGCATCCTTGGTTGTTGGTCCGAATAATTCCACAATTTGATTGAATTCTGTTTGAATTAGGATTTATTAATTCGGTCCGTCAGACCCTTATTATGTGTGTTCAGAATCGTTCGATGATCAAATGTTAATACCTAACAAGTCCAGTTTTGTCATATTCATAAGGGGCACAGACCTCGGGTCCCCGACTTGCAACCCTGAATCTACAATTTTTTCGAACCGGGCGAGAAACTGGTTAGTAGAGCTCTCTGCGTATGAGATAATTTAAATATAAAGTCGATTTTGGCGTCCCCTGAAACTGCCGCCCGGGGCAGGTATCCCGATTTGCCCCCATAAATCCGGACCTGCCAGCTTGTAGAGGCCGCAGTAGGCCTAAAAAGAATCATAATTATATTTTCTCACTTTTTAAATGGACACTAAACTCTATTAAGCCTTTGGATGACCCTGCTAACAACTCTTCTAGTCTAAAGACAATATTAAATAAAATACCTTCCATTCGATCATAAGCACATTGCACCCGCACGATTGTAACACCAATAAATAAATATAAAAACAATTGGCGAAACATGTTCAATACACATAATTTAAATAGGAATATAATTTGTTCATGTTAACACGCCAAGCGGCGGCAAGCTACTGTGTTCTCGTTGGATGAAAAACTTTATTTGGTTGGACACTACTCGTGGTTTCAATTTACATATTTTCCTGTTTGTTGCGTAGTTGGATTGGAAATATGATAAACATTGTCATCAATGTCTTTTTTCCCTTAAGGTAGATTTGTAGGTATTACGTAATAGGGATATAATTGTCAAAATCCAACGAGTAGGACTCGCGCATCGAGAGTTCCGTATAAATAGTATTGAGGGATTTTGACGTTGAAAAAACTGTTGTCCCCACTCCCCACAGCCCCATACATCGACGGTACAGTTTTGATTACCTTGAGAGCGACTTTTGCCGTATCTTTTGATTGCGTTGACCCGGTTTGGTAAGCTATACTGACAGATTTGATATTGGACAAAACTGTCAGTAGATTTGCTTACTAGAGTTAGTAAGAGTAAATCCATACAAGCAATGTTAAGGGTCCGGCAGAGATTAAATACTTAATAATAATTTTGCATTAGACACAGTTGGTATATGCAATATCTGCTTAATCATGAAATGGTCAGTTATAAATAATAATGAGTTATGAGCCCTACCAGCAGTCTGATGTAAGGTATTACCTACACCTTGTAAAGTTCCTTTTGACTTAGTCATGGATGTAGAAGCATGGCCTCTACGAGACCCTGGTTTGGCTGTCGTATTTATACATCTATACCTTATGCTGACTAAAAAAAAAACACTTTTATCTGATAATGGTAGAACAGATATGGGTAAGTACCTAGTTAGGTACTTTTTGAAAGGAATTTCTTTTTTTTTAATTAAGTACATAATCACTCATGTCTGCTGGCCGGATGGGCGTAACATCATCACGTTGATAATGCTCTGATTATATCAACACTCAAAGGTTTTGTCTGTTGTGCTTAGTGCAGTTAGAAAACCTTGGAAAATCACTGTTTATTTAATAAACATTTAAAAAATTTAATATCATATTAATAGAGCAGTTATTATTATTATTATTTTATGTACACTTAGAACATTATTTGGCTCCAGCAAATATTGGTTGATATTTTTACCAATAATGGTTTGGACTTATACATTCCCCTAAGAGTCTCTTATGATCATCCCCTCCCAATTTTAGAGCCTATTAACAAGGATAGCACTGACTTATGAGAGTTAAAGTCCTATAGCCGCAGATGTGAATCCAATGATTTTGTTAAAATAAAACTACTTAAGTACTTGTCCAAAAAATACTTCAGCAATGTTAATAAATGGTATGGATCGAGAAAATATCTCCCTGAGAAGGGGTCCAAAAACATTTTTATTATTATAAAAGTACTATAAATTGGTTAAATAGGTACTTAAAAAAAGATGCAAATTGCAAACTTGACATCCATTGATATTGGTGGAAAAAACCCTTTTCAGGCCTGCTAACCTCTTGGCAATAAAAGATGTTGGTGGTGAAGGTCTCTGAGGGGAGACTAAAATATATATTCGGAGAGATTATCAGTATGTACTAAGGGTGCCAAGGCTCTCCTTTTTTTTTCTCTCTGTAAGTAAACCTTTTAATAAGAAAGATCTTTTGAAGGACAGCATGGCAAAAGAAAGGAATTGTATGTATTAAACAATATACATATTTAAATCGAAATTCTTTATATAAATATGAGTTTGATAAGTACCAATATTTTATATAATGTAGATATCAACCTTCTTTTAGTTTTAATAATATTTTCTGAATATCCAAATATATTATTTATATTTAACATTAGTGAAAGGTTACCACCAGTAAAACTAGATTTTTCCCAGATCAAATACCATTTTAGGATACCATAATTCTGGCTTCATTCTATGTATATAGAATTAATTATTAGAATTATTATTCTATGTACATACTTATCTCTTTTCTAAAATATATGTACTAAGCCCTATTGTAAAATGCAATCTAGTTACTAGAATAAACCTCTCTTTGCACTACCACCATCTGAATGTGGCAAGATAATTTAAATATGGAAAACGAATAACACACCTTTGTTTGTTAGGAAACTAGGGTGTGTTGTATATACAACAGGATGGTGTATATCAGATGTTTTGTTATACAACAGGATGATAATTATGATGTTGCTGAACTAAAATATCTTATACCTATGTGTTGTATTGTTACTACTTACACCTCTTATCTATTATAAGATCAATATTATACAAATGGAATTCATTTCCTAAGTAACAGACATTGCAAACTATCCTAAACAATTTATGGTATATTTCATATGTTTGCCCATAATTTCTGCAGAATCCATTGACTTGTTGTTATGAACAACCCTGGTCCTAGAATCATTGGTAAGTAGTAATATATCATGCATACCTAGAGTAGGCAATACTTCTATTTAACATAGGTAGCAAGAATTATTTTACCAAATACCTATATGGTACACATAAACATGATAGGTATATTTGCTAACTAAATATTTATGTACTTATCGTAAGTACCCATACCCCATTTGGTCCATAATGTGATGCAGGCTTCAATGAATATTGCTATTATTATAATAACATATTTCTTGTAGGTATCAAACAGACAACAAAGAAATTGTCAAGACTACATAATGATGGCTTTTAAGTAAGTAGGTAGGTACCTATACTTTTGTCAAAAATTAATAACTGATTGATGCCAAGCATTTCCAGAAAGCCATGGTTCCATTAGGATTCTCACAATACCTATATGATCTTAGCACAATATATTGAAAACCAGATCTTATACCTGCATAGCATACAAATTTGATTGATTTCTAATGTCACAATTTTGTGAAATATTATGAAGGTATCTGAGCAAACCTTAAGTAACTCATATTATGATTAATTATAGGAAATATTCCTATATTGTGGATAAACATTTACTAATAAATATATTTTATAGTAAGTCTTTGGCCATACAATTTCCAACGGAATGAAGCTTCCTTTGATAGCGTTCTTCTGAGATATTATTTGTCTACTTATTCCAAGACTAAACCTAGTTCAAATAACTGGTACCCATATGGCTTACCAGAGGATATCTCCCACAGGTATCTCCCAATCTTAATATCATGTAGATAGCTCAGCTGGTTTTACTGAAGGAAGTTATGCCAATTACAAAGGTAATTGAGTTAGCTTTGACATGTTTAAGTCATACACTTGACATTACAAGCTATCATCTAGGGAGATAAAAAAAGTGCTAGCCTTCTGGCGAGACTTACCCCTATGTTTGAGCAGGTCATTTCTTGCAGTTGGATTTCTTGGCAGTGGACTTTCGTGTAATGCTGGTTTTTCAGCCTGCTTTGAGGATGGAGTACTGTATGTCAATGTTGTTCTTGTATAGTAGCAGGATACTTGTGGGTTTCCCTTAAGATTTGTTGTAAGTTTATTTATAAACAGGTCGCTTTGATGACAAGTTTTCAAATCATTTATGTATCTTATCCCTTATTTTATAGATAGTTACACTCATCTGTCACTATTTTACAACATATAAAAAACTTACTATCACATACATGGAGGACTAGGTTTCTCCTTAATTTTGTTAGGACAAGATGTAAATCAGACAGGATACTGCATCACTAAATTCACTAGGTATTTAGTGAGATGGATTTCCACTGGTCCACTGTATTGGTATATCCATCAACAATGACATTACATTACTTAAGTTGGTTGGTACTAGAATGTCCAACACCAAGGTGGTTTTGTTCCAACTCAATATTCTTGTATATGATGACAATAGGTATTTTTGCTTTTTATCACAGAAATCTGTGATTAAGCTCTTTATTAGAGAGCACTTTCCTGGGATCCATTCCACAAATCTTTGTGTTGTCTATAAGACAATCTTGGTGAGAAGGTCATCTCAAGGGTGGCTGGACCACTATTTATAGCTGGCAGGACCATACTTACTAACATGTAAATAGGTTATACTGGTTTCTGACACTTACGCGAATATTAGACATTGAAATAAAACTACTTTTTACGGATTTTATCATGTTGTATTGATTTTATTAGACAGTCTACCCATGACCATGGATGTTGTAAAGGATCCGAAACGTCGGGAATCAAATAATATCAATACAACGCGATAAAATCCGTAAAAAGTAGTTTTATTTCAATGTAAATAGGTTTATCTGGCATGGGATTGCCAAGGCTGTATGTTCACAGGCATGTTATATTGTCTTCTGGAGCATAAGTATAGGGCTTTCCACGTGTGTGGAGCTTGGTATGAATGAGGTTTGGGTTCTTCACCCGTTTTAATTATAAAACTCATTCGAGTAGTGATCAATAGGTAAGTACTTACATATCCATGACAAAACTATTGTAGCTGTATGTGATTGATAAAACTGCTTATTAAAGCCTCACGGACTTCACATAAGAGTAAGGAAGCTTGCCTGACCCTCACGGAGCCAGCTCAAGTTCATGAGCTCAAGGTCACGCCGATGCCTCAGCGGGCACCACCCGCGCCAACCGATACGAAGGTTATAAGTAATGAAAGCCCTTGCGGCCTTAACTGCTACAAAAGCCAGTGGCCATACCAGTGTAATAGCAATCACTAGACAATTTAAGTACTTAGATCACTTTTACTTTGTGAAGAAAAATCGTATCGCCGCCGTATCAATGACGTTTCATGACGACACTTCAATTCAATTTTTTTCACTTCTACTTTAACATTGTAAAACTTCCTAATCCGTTATGGCATAGTTTTGGTTGAAATACACTTTATAACAATAATAAAATACAATGAACACAAGAGAGACGCAGTATCAGTTGCCGCGCAAACGAAAAGAATGACAGAACAGATCACAGAGCATAGATAATATATTACTTCTTATTTTTAGTGTTACCTACCTCTAAATTTGCGTACAGTTGCCGAGTGGCGAGTAAATATATCGAGAACAAAGCACACAGTATAATTATAATATGGGTGTTAAAAAAATTAAATGTTGTCAATTCGTTAATCACTTCAATTCAAATAGGTACTTCACTTCACTCACTGATCATGTGATGCGTTACACTGTCCGATGCATTGCATCGAAAAAAACATGTTTTTTTTCAACATGCATCACTTCAAAAGTTCATATTCTCAGGTTGGTACTTTTGGTCAAATAAAGATTGTTGCCAATTAGAAGACTGTGATTTCCGAAAAAAGCAAATTATCATGAAAAAAAAATTCACAAAATTCTGATAAATAAACACTTCCGGAACAATTAATCCAAACAAACCGGTAAAATTTAGTATATTATATTATAACTAAATTATTTTAAAATAAGGGTTTACTATTGTAATTCCACAACAAGAATTACTTATTTGAAAAGTTTGGGATGAATATAACCCATGTAGGAAAAAGTTTGCATACTAAGCATACTGACAATAATATTTATTTTTTATGGGATAGGAGGGCAAACGAACAGACGGATCGCCTGATGGTAAGCGATTACTGTCACCCGCAACACCATAGGAGTCACAAGTGCGTTGCCGACCTTTTAAAAGGGGATTGGGCCTCCAGTAACCTCACCCACTCGGCGTAAGCGACAAACACAACGTAAGCGTTGTTTGACGCCGGTTTTCTGTGAGGCCGTGGTATCACTCCAGTCGAGCTGGCCCATTCGTGCCAAAGCATGGCACTTCCACGTAAAAAAAAATGAATATTAAAACAAAAACAAATCTTCCAAATGTTTATTTTCAGTCAATTCGATCGCTACGTCAATCGACGACACGATTGGCGTAGCGGTTTGTAAACGCACCCACGATACAGGAGAAAATCCTAGGGTGGGGCAACGTTAAAAAAAAAAATGTACGGAAATTCTTTTAGTACAGCCGTAAGATTGTTGTAAATAATATTTTAACCGTGTTTTTATACAATTTATTGTTATTATTGTTACAAAATTGGTATTTGATATATTTGAGTTAATAGTAGTGTTTCTTTTTTAATTATTATTTATTTTGAAGTTTTTAATTAAAAGTTTAATCTTTGTAGATAGCGACATCTACAGAGTCCGTAAGTACTAACTAAGAGATTTCGTTTTCGCCCCGTTTAATAGATAGAGCCACTGTCTGTTCCCCCCTGGCTAGTACAGTCAGCGTCAAATAGTTCGTGACAACTAAAGTGGCCAAATAGCAGTACAGCACCCAATAACACGTCTTTGTTACAGTTGGAATACGGTCGTTGGAATACGTTGTAAACTTTTTGGCCACGTTGGTTGTCACGAACTATTTGACGCTGACTGTACCTAAGGGTACGTACAAATTATTTGATTGAATTATTTAAGTTCCAATATTTATGGGGTTGGATTTTTAGGTAATTTGATCAATGATTTGATGCCATAATTACTTAAGGAATCAAAACAACACCTCGTTCATTTCATAATAGATATGGTCAGAAGGTGCATTTAATATATTTTTTTAATTAGCCCCCAAAATTAGGCCGACAAACGTTTGAACGCGACTATACGGGCAACAGCTTAGGTTTAAGGGTCCGGCGAAGCGTAAATTAGACAATATTCTATCAAATCATGTTATTATTCGGATTAAGATACTATTAATCTAGGTTCCTACGGTCCTATTTCGTGTGCTACTACTTCATTGAAAATAAAAGACCGGAAAATCGTTCCAAACTTGGTAAAGTTATCAATTGCATTCGCTTACAATTATTTTCAGTGAAGTATTTTGGACGAAATGGTAACGTAGGAACCTAGATTAACGGTATCGGAATCCGAATAATAACAGATTTTTATCAAATTGTGTTTGAATTACGATTTATTTCGGTATTACGTTTGTGAGGGATATTCGGTCCGCCGGACTCTTAATCCGTCCAATAAAGAAGGTCATCGATATGTACGAATCCGTCGGTTTTTTGTCATTCGAATTTGGTTGGATAACCAGCCGTTGTTTACATGTTTCGTTTTTTGTTTATATCTGGTTAATGCGAAACATTCCAAACAAATTTTTTTTACTATATATTTTTGAAAAACAAAACTTCAATTTAAGTAATACAAATTTTATAAATTCGATAATTTTTACATATTTTAGTTGAAATACGCACTAATTTTTGGTATACACCTACTAATTTTGGGTTGAGTCGGTTTCTTGTATTTTGTCGTCAAAGTTATGACTTTTAGCAATATTATTCAATAAAGCACACATTTAAAATGTGTACACTTTTAAAACTTTTTATGGTTATTATAAGCGTCATGAAGGACCGAGTTCAATTTTCAGTGAGCTTATACGTTTTCCCATTTAGGCGCTGCGTTTCCCATTTTTCGGGTTTTCAAAAAGCACAATTACTTGAAAGTTTAATGGTTTTAGAGTTACACGATTCCGCAAAACGTTACTGCAGCAGGAAAAGCAATATCTCGTAAACTTCAAGACGCACAAATTCTATTTTCGTCATGCAAAATATTTCTCTCTCCGATCATTCGTTTAGAATTTACCCGCTGGAACAACGTTACTGCAGCAGGAATCGTTTTTTCAGTTTTCTTTTTCAATACAATAAAGCGCACAACTTTTTTACATCGCGCACATTTACAGCAGACTATGCACTAATTATATCTACAACTCATATCACTCTAGGAGCCATTTCTTGCTGGGGTAACGTACACTCTTGGTAGATAGCGACATCTAGAGAATCCGTAAGTACCTACTAAGAGATTTCATTTTCGCTCCATTCTACAGATGGAGCCACTATCTTTCTAAAACGTCACTTGTAAGGCACTACCGCCCCCTGGTTCAGTGCAATCAAACGGCTGAAAAGGTACGCCGGGAAGTTAGCAGATAGCGCTGTTATTAGAATGCGTTTACGGGAGTTTTCAAAGTGTTTATGGTATTGATATTGATATAGGGAGATATAGGGACACTGAGACACCTAGTACATAAGTGAGTTGTGAAAGATTAAAATGTCGAATAAATCCACAGTTTATGAAAAAAAAACCTGAAAAATTGTTCTCGTCTTAGGTACCTGCGTTGTTTTAGTAAGAAACAGGGTTATTGGTATTTACGTCAGCCTACCTAATTAGTATATATGCCTGTCCTTGAACTTTGGAAATTTTATAACATTAATTCTTGTAAAGGTTGATAAATTACAGATAATCTTCTATTTTGGCTCACCATCAATCTCTGTTTACTTGAAGATATAATTATTTTAAGGGTAAATTACCTGTCTTACAAAGTAACGAGTCGACAAATGATATTAACCGTCATTATGCAAGATTTCAATAATGTTTTCTTTATCAATCGCAACAACGCAATTATAAAACGCTAAACTCAGATGTAATATTACTACTACCGCCATCTAACAGTGATTGCAAAAACCACTTATCATTGTGACTTAAGTTGATCGTTTAGTACACGGTAATATTTGTTTCGAATTGGCACCAGAGGGCTCTTTTGTGCTAACCGTTTGTCCGGATAGAAACCCAGCCATTGCACTACCTACGTGAACCCACTGGTAACACAAGCATATAGCTTAGCACGAGAGGTTAACAAGAATACTAAACGTGCGACCCACATTGCTTGTAGCTAAGCATTTAAAAAAAAAACCAATTAAATTGCTTGCAATCTTTGGGGTCAACTGACACTTTTTAAATCTCATTAGGTACCAATACCTACCTACATAAAGGTATGAAGATGTCTAGGATTTACATGTTATTAGTTTTTTTCTATTAAATTCTCAAAAGCAGGCCAGTTTGGATTTGTGCCCGGTTAATGGCAAGAGTTATTCCAGTCGGATCCCCTGCTGGTTATTATTATGTTTTATTTACTGCCTAATCCACTATAAACTTAGTCATTCCGGTCTGATCCCCATAATCTTTTTGACAGGTAAGCACAGTCAAGAGAGAACCAGTTGCTCTAAAAAAATATTTGTTTTTATTTGTTTAAAATCACTACTGGCCAGTGCCTGATTTAGAGTTCTGACCGCCCTAGGCTAACTATTAATATGCGCCCCCCAGCCTGTCAGTCCTCTGTTCTACCTTTTCATTCTTATGTACAGAAGAGAGTTTACGTTACCTATAACATCTTTGAATCAGACTGTCAGTAAGTAGGTAAACGACAGGAACCAAATAATTCCAACATTTATTTTTACAATCTATTTATTTTGTCCTAAAAATGTACAAGAAGAAATTTAAAAATGATGTTGAATCCTTGCGACATTTGCTCTATTACTTTGAGAATCCTTACTAATATTATTTAATAGCTGGGAAGGGCATTGAGGTCGGAGGAACGAGGTTATCTAACCTCCGTTTCGCCGACGACATTGTACTGTTTGCATATTCCGCCCAAGAACTTCAAAACATGCTTGAAGACCTAAACACCGTAAGCCTAGAGATTGGACTTTAAATGAACATAACCAAGGCCAAAATCATGTCTAACACAACTAAGCGCTCAATCGCTATTAATGCAGCGGATATACAATATTCATATTTTTTATTAACATACCATAAATAAAACTACTTTTTACGGATTTTATCGCGTTGTCTTGATATTATTTGATTCCCGACGTTTCGGATCCTTTACAGCATCCATGGTCACGGGTATACTAAGTTGTTGGACGTCTTAATGTTACAATTACTAACAGCTACCTTACATTTTTGTTAATTATTGGCGATCCGATTCACGCAGAACGAGCTCACCGTATCCTTCGGTCTTGCAGTTTTGGACTTGAATTTTGATTTTATGGAATCTATAATGGGGTTCCAAGCAGGTGGTAAGACCCAGCCATCTTCTCTATTGAAATTTGGATGTTTTATAATTTCAATAGCCTGACGGATCATCCTGGGAAGGAATCGGTTTTCTTTTGCGAGGACTTGTGGTTTATCAAATCTGATGTAATGCTGGGCCTTGTCTAGAGTATGTTCACAAACTGCTGACTTCTTGAAACGGCGGTGTTTGACATCAGCGATGCGTTCTTTTACGCGGATCCCTATACTTATTTTATCCCTAATCTTCTTCAGCGGCTTGAAGTATGTTTTAAACCGCGTGAAACGTGCCACAGTCGAACGCCTACCTGCTATATTACCATATGTTAGAGGAGTCATAGACAAGATTGGCTATATCTTAAAGCGAGCTTCAATCAAAACATACTTCAAGCCGCTGAAGAAGATTAGTCAGTTCCTACCACCTGTCAAGTGCCACATACCTCTGCAAAATGCAGGTGTATACAAGCTACATTGTGATTGCGGTCTCTCTTACATAGCCCAAACTAAAAGAAGTATAGGGACCCGCGTAAAAGAACACATCGCTGATGTCAAACACCGCCGTTTCAAGAAGTCAGCAGTTTGTGAACATACTCTAGACAAGGCCCAGCACTACATCAGATTTGATAAACCACAAGTCCTCGCAAAAGAAAACCGATTCCTTCCCAAGATGATCCGTGAGGCTATTGAAATTAAAAAAACATCCAAATTTCAATAGATAAGATGGCTGGGTCTTACCACCTGCTTGGAACCCCATTATAGATTCCATAAAATCAAAATCCAAGTCCAAAACTGCAAGACCGAAGGATACGGTGAGCTCGTTCTGCGTGAATCGGATCGCCAATAATTAACAAAAATGTAAGGTAGCTGTTAGTAATTGTAACATTAAGACGTCCAACAACTTAGTCTACCCGTGACCATGGATGCTGTAAAGGATCCGAAACGTCGGGAATCAAATAATATCAATACAACGCGATAAAATCCGTAAAAAGTAGTTTTATTTCAATGTCTAACATTCGCGTAAGTGTCAGAAACCAGTAACATACCATAATGTACAATGAGGTGGTGTAATTTAAATAAGAACCATGATGGACCCTGTAGGGCACATCAATATTAAAAGAGATACGCAATACGTTGATGAGTATCTTTGAAAATGCCTGGAAGAGCTATTGGTCTATGAAGGACTTGATGAAGGGTACTCTTCCTATTTAATTAAAAAGGAAACTCATGGACATGTGTATCCTCTCCATATTAACTTACGGAGCACAGACTTGGTCACTCACGAGTACTCAAAAGTCCAAACTCAGGGTTTGTCAGCGGGCGATGGAGCATAGCATACAAATGAACAGATCGTATACGAAACACTACATTGCCTTCCAAAACCCAAATCGCTGACGTAGTCCCAACGGTCGCCAAGCTTAAGTGGCGCTGGGCTGGCCATGTCTGTCGTATGTCTGATGATCGGTGGGATGAAATGATCACTAAGTGGAGCCCTAATACCGATAGGCGGCGTCGCGGCAGACCAAAGAAGATATGGCGTGACTATTTTGTTTTCTTTAATGTAGATTGGGTCCAAATAGCAAAAGATCGCGATATATGGAGACATGAGGGGGAGGCCTTTGCCCAGCAGTGGGACACACCAGGCTAATCATAATCATAATAGTATAGGTAGTAATCGTATAATAATGTAGTAATTCTGACACCTGACGAAAGCCCCATAATTATACACCTTTATCCCCAAATTTATGGGGTTGAGGGATGATTTTAAAAACCTGAAACACGCATTTTTTAATTTGTAATATGAAGTCTGTGTACTTGTATAATTCTCAGATCTCCAGCATGAAATTAAGTTTGTATGGGAAAACATATACAAACTTCCATCCCCTAATTCAAAGGGTCAAATCACCCCCCGATTTACTAAAAATCCTGAAATAAGTATTTTATTATTTAATAACAAGGAGTTCCTATATAAATTTTCAAACCTCTAGCGTCAAAAGTCTCATACAAAGTTCCATCGCCAAGTTTAAGGGGTTGGGGGTAAAAGTTTTATAATTTTTTTGTTGCTTGTGTACTAATACTAGCTTTTATAGCAAATTTCAGCTTTCTAGGACTACAGCAAATACCTTATGATTTTTGATGATCATCAGTGTAAGTGAGTCAGTGACGAAGTCGGGGTTTTTAGATATCAATAAAATCTAAAGTATAAGAGCTATGCAATTGAAACTTTATATGTTTAATAAGTCTACTATAGATATCATATCCCGAGGATTTTGGATATCTCCACCCTCACAACTTTGGTTTGGATTATTCAAAAAAACGACGAAACACTTCGAGAAAAGGTAGGTATGTAGTGCCCTTGCGCCCCACTTGGCTCGTCTTGATTACTTGATTATTATGCAATCAAAATAAATAACTCCTCACTAACGTAATTACTTCTCTTTTTTCACTCAATCCACTTATCCCACTCTCACCTGAGTGTCAAACGAAATGAAAGAAAAAATAACAAACAGCCGAAAAAAACTGTTTTAACTTGCTGTGCAATGAATGCGGCGCGTGGCGCGGCGGGTTTACGTGCCGTTTAGTGTGAGAGCGCACGCAGGATTTCCTAAGATTACCAAATAATATTATGTTCTAGGCAAACGCGCTCCATCGTAGATCGCAGTATCGCTTAACATCAGGCAAACCGGCGGTCAAGCGTAAGCCTACCACGAATAAAAAAAAATTTAAGTAAGTCTCAGCCCAGCGCCGCGCCCGCCGCCCCCTAGGTCCCTGCGCCCTAGGCTCTAGCCTTATTAGCCTATGGGTAAATCAGGCCCTGCTACTGGCAATCAGGCATTTAGTCTTTTTATTTGGACAGGCTATGCCTGTTTGATTCTTGCTTGATAGGTTAGCGAAAGCCAGCATTATACCTACACCCATCGTCTCGCAACTCAGATCCAACTTCATTCATCCTTTGACCCTCTCCCACATAGGAAAGGTGCAGACGTATACTTAGCGTTACCCTTTTCCCATTCTCCCCAAAAAAGCATTAAGTCGGGGTTTAGTTTTATATTTACTCAACAGATGGCGTACAAGTACCTTATTTTTAGAAGTTGCATGTAGGTACTTAGCTACTAGTAGGCAAGCGGTAAGCAGTAAGCTGTGTACGGTGTCGGTGACTATAGGTACTGTACGCAGCTTACCGCGATGGTGTAGGTAGACAGTACTGCCGATCGTGCGCGCCATGTATATACATACGTAAGTACATGTACCTACCTATTAGCAATTACTTGCCACTTTCTTTTTTATACCTACTTACTTATTTTTTTGTGTATGATTTTGTGAAACTATACAGGATGACTGTAAAAAAACGACAAATCGAAATGAGGAGGTTCCGTAACCATTACTTATTCATTTTAAAATGTAAGTAATTTCTTGTCTTGTGTAGGACCTGAACACGACCTAAAAGACACGTTTCCGACCAATGAAGTAAAAGACACATTGCATAACCAAAAACGCTAATCGGTCCATCGATCCTAATAATTCTTCTACTATTTTATATATATTCTATATATATTTGAGATTTGTGTATTTGTTAAAACGAATCCTGGTTTATTTACATTATTGAAAGACACCTGTAAGTTTAACACACGCTATCCTGACAGGCTAGTTTTACCACCTCTAAGAACTGAATTGTGTAGTGGTAACAGCTATGCCATGTCTGTCCGTATATATAATCATCTACCTCAGGGCGTTAGAAATCTGCCTATAAATAAATTTAAAAAACAACTTTTCAGGTGGCTATGTGAACGCTGTTTTTACTCCACTGAGGAATACTTAAAATATAAAATATAAGTGTTGAGCTGTGAAATTATTGCTTGTGACTATTGCCCTGTCTTGATGTATTCAAAAATTTGTATGTCATAAAAATTATATGACAAATGTGCTGAGCAATACCCTATAACTATATGATCTATGTAACCACATTTATACGAATTAAAATTTGAATTTGAATTTACCGTAATAATGTATTACAGACATTTTCGATTTTCACATTTTAAGGGGGACAAACGGGGAGCGAAAGCTTGTACGGAATAGCCAGATTTTTTTAAAGATAGGAACTTGAAAATTGGGATTGTAGCTATTCATCATAAATAATTAAGGATATATTTCAGGGTTGTTAGATTTTCACATTTTAAGGGAGGGTGAAAGTTTGAAATCACCATAACACTTTGCCCGTCCTAGGAATTGAATCCAGGACATCTAGAGTAGCAGTCACGCTCAGAGCCACTAGGCTAATAAAGCAGTATTAATTACTTAATAAGATTATTGAAACATCTTATCTTAATTTGAATTTATTTTACTATAACTTTTCGTACTAATTTTGGTGGTCGCAAAGTACCATCGTAATTATTTAATAGTAAAGGAAAAAATTCAATCGCGGGCAGGATTCGAACCTGCGTCTTCTGGTTTGATATACCTACCAGACGCTCTGACCTCTAAGCCACCGCGAACCCTACCCGCATGATTGAAATTTTGCCTTCACATTCTGAATTTACGTCATAAGGTGTCGTTTAGTGACATCTATGAGAGGCAAGTTACCTTACCTCTCAACCGACACGACTTACTTTACAGTCAGTTCAGTTCTTTTTGTGATTTTTTTGCATTTTCCATGCTAAGATTATTAAGTTTTTCTGCTTTGATATACCAGAGCGTCTGGTATATCAAACCAGAAGACGCAGGTTCGAATCCTGCCCGTGATTGAATTTTTTCCTTTACTATTAAATAACTTAATAATCTTAGCATGGAAAATGCAAAAAAATCACAAAAAGATACCATCGTAATTTTCGAACTATCAGTATAACTATCAGTTAGCGACCACCAATTTAACCAATGTTTGTGAGTGAATTACACAAAGTTTTATCAAGAAAACATGTGGTCGTTTTCTGAATATTTACATCTTTAGGTTATTATGACCCCAAATCCAAAATGTTGTAACCATAAATTAAACATTGAGAACATAATAAGCAAAACAAAATAAGGCTGTGTGGGTTATAATACGACCACCTGGCCGTTATCCAACCTATTAATGAAATATGCATGTCAGTTACCGACCACTGGATTTTAGTTTAATATAAAGTAAAAATGTACTTAAATAAAATTAAAATATTTAAATTTGTACATAATTGAAGTAACCACGCTTCTTATTTGAGTAGAAGGAGTATATTAAGTAACAAAAGTTATCTTCGAACGCCGCGCGCCTCGCTATTTTTTTGCTCTATTACTGCAAATCTACACACCACTAAATCAACATGTGAATTTAGCGTCCTTTTTCTTTGTTTTGACATCAAAATTAGTATATTCTTATTAAATAACTATTCAAATATTACCTAAGGCATACTCTTTATTTGTATCTCATATAAACTTATAATAAATCTGTAGAGAGGTCAATTCTGTACATGAAATATATTTTCAAAATAACTATCAGCGGGTGTAGGAGCGGAGCACAATTAAAAAATGTTGCAAAAACGGGAAAATTATTTGATTATTTTGTTCTGGGAAGTGACATGGGTCGTTGATAAAGCGGGCGTAGCCGCTGGCGGAAGCTAGTATAGAAATAAAGGTCTTTAGTAAAATAAACCTAGTCGGCGAAGTGGTCGCTTACTGGAGGTGGTCGCGTAATCGGCGCAATGACCATAATTAATATTTAACAAATATATTTTTTTATTATCAAGCTCAACGGATCAGTTGGACATTAAACCCTAGTAGGTACCTAACTATTCTTATGACTGTCGAACTATAGTAATGGGACCGAACGATGAACTAATAAGCAATTTGGTCAGATGTCCTAGGTCGGGGAGATCTCTTTACTGACCGAATAGGCTCAAGACTAGTAATTTCAATGATCTAAGTAGGTAGGTACCTACTTAAATTGTAAAAAAAATATTATCTTAGATGTTGCAAACTAAGCCTCTTCAGGCATGAATTATCGGTATTTAACGCGCCCGATCAATATTTATGTAGGTAGGTACCTACTTGTACCTAGATATAAGTTAATATAAAATGTTATCAATTAGTACAGTCTTAGTCCTAATGTGTGTACATTTTGCAATAAATAATATTGATATTTATGTGACGAATCATACACTTCAGACTTAGTATTACAAGTATTTATTCATCCAACAGTATGTAATTATCAACAATCACTTATCACTTAATCGCTCAATAATTATTAACAATTATACAACAACAGCACTGGCTTATAAGATATTATGTCTACTGCTCAACGCCTCGGAATAGAATGTCTCAGTACAGATTGATCTATTACCAGCCGAATGTTCCCCACTCTTAGACGTAGGCAAACACTCAGCTGGGTTAGACCAATCAGAGCGAAGTACACAGTACGCATGATCAATTGATTAATTTAAATACATTAGATTAACTTTAAATTTAGCAATAGTTATAAATTGATTACACAGACAAATTGATAATATAACACCTACTTATATTTGACTAATTTGTAATAAAAAGGGCGTTTAATAACGAATAGTTCAACTACAAGCGCCATCTGTCGCTCGTGATAAGGAAACCTATATAAATGTCTTGTCATTATTTTATAAAATCATTACATTTATTTATCTGAGGGGTCGTGGATAAATAATAACTAAGCCGATGAACTGATCTGCAAGGTTAAGCCGCGCTCGCTGCGGTCATGTGGATGGGTGAACGTTCTTAACAAATTGAGACCCCTCCGTGCCTCGGAGAGCACGCAAAGCCGCCGATCCCGGTTGTCATACGAACATCTGTGACAATTGTTAGTAGAAGTCAGAAGCCCAAAAAAGCCTGACAACCAATCTTACCCCAGGATGGTAGGTAGGTACTGTAGAGGTTGCTGCAAAGAGGCTACATCATTGTGGGGTTGCTGATTCAGGTTGGAAATGATTAAAGAATGAACATTCATTCTGAATTTTGAAACTGACGTAGAGAACAGTCTAGTCAGAGAAGGGAGTCTTGTCAGACTTGTGTATAAGAGATAGGGCTTTGCCCAATAATAAATAACCGGGTTGATTAAATATCAAAGTTTGATTAACTGCGCTTTTTCTATAGTACCTACCTACCTAATGTGAATGCGTTGTTTCACACATTGCTAAATACGTCACAGAGACGAAATACCTTTGTAGAGGATGCAATTTCACGTCACAGCAGTAATAAGTTACAGGGATATTGAATTTCATGCGAGTATACAGAGAAGTCCTTTGACGGACGTCACAGGCGATGCCGCGGGCGTGCTCGTGACCAGTTACATAACATAGGTACCTACCTATCTATTGCATGAACGTGTATTTCATTATAATGTTCATTACAGGTGCCGTACTGATAATTTTTGACTAGCTTTTGCCCATGGCATCGCTCGCAAGAAGCATTTTTAGGATTAGAAATGGATTCCTGAAGAAGACAAAAACACACAAACTCACTTTCTCTACATTATCCCATCCTATCAGCCTTTTTACCCAACTGCGCGATGAAAACGAGGGTAATGTGTTTATCAGCCTATTTAAGTAGGTACCTACACAATTACATATGTAGGGGGAAACTGTATCTTGAATTCTTGATACATTTTTCAAAACATACCATCACGCCTTTATTCCCCGAAGGGTTAGGCAGAGGCGTACTAATGTACACCCACAGTTCGCCGGTATGTTTAGGTCCCATGTAATAGGGGGCGAGCCTATTGCCATTAATCGGGCACAAATCCAGACTCCGAGCTGCTACTGAGAATTTCATAGAAAAACTCAATAACACTGCTCGACCTGGGGATCGAACCCAGGACCTCTAGGGTAGCAGTCGCGCTTCGGACCACTAGACTAATGAGGCAGTCATTTTTCATTAAAATATTTATAACAATAAAAATAATTATGACGCCTATGCTGACGAAAATATCTGTATATTAAAAAGCAACTAATAGCTAAGAGTCATAATATAAAATATCTACTTAATACGAAAAAAAATACAGTCGAATTGAGAATTTTGTATAGTTAATGTCGCAATTACCATTGCCATGAATGCAGTACTTATTATAGACCTACAAACTGCGAAAAACCACGAAATTTGAAATTGGCGGGCTCAGGTGAACGATCCGCCTTAAAATACATAAATCCTACTGATCTGTTTGAAGTCGGTGCCAAGTTAATTAGGTAGTGTCTAGGCTAGGTCCACTCCTTCGACAAACCACATCGCAAGGTATGCGTGACCGTGAGTGATGGGCTCGTGCTGACTTGCTGAGCAACACAACCCCAATGGTATAATTTGACTGTTGCATAATAATGTATTGATGGCTCTCCGACTACCTATTATCGAGATATTTTGGTATTTTATTATTCGGTTTGGCACCGACAACGACCGAAGAACCTCCTCCTTTTTTTGAATTTGAAGTCGGTTAAAAATAGGAAATGGTACTTTGATCAAGGTACAACAGTGACAATGTACCTACCTTGTTACAGCATAAGTATGTTGTAGGTACCTTGATCATTAGCAGTGTTTTTTATTCTAGGTTATATACTTATGTTTTTTTTTTGTATGTACTTGTATGTATATACAAATTTTTAGGGTGGCGTACCCAAAGGGTTAAACGGGACCCTATTACTAAGACTGCTGTCCGTCCGTCTGTCACCAGGCTGTATCTCATGAACCGTGATAGTTGAAATTTTCACAGATGATGTATTTCTGTTGCCGATATAACAACTCGCGCCGCCACCCTAAAACGCTCAGTGTGCCGGTCTCGAGGACTAACTTGCTCAAATGGGCACCTTTATCGCGCGCCATACGGCTTATTAATTGAATAGCTAAGCTTGTTGATGTATTTCACTGTACCCAGTCGAAATTCACGGAAATAGCAGAAAAGTTAGTTACTTCTAATCATGAAATATGATTACAATAGATATGTATTTTGCAATAGATTTAATAAGGTTAGCTTATAATATCGTATTGGGATATCCTGTAAAGATATTTTAAGTGGTTTCATATAAATAAATAAATAACAGAATAAAATAAATAATCAAGGGGGCTCCCATACAACAGAAATGATTTTTTTGCCGTTTTTGTAGATATTGGTACGGAACCCTTCGTGCGCGAGTCCGACTCGGACTTGGCCGGTTTTTTAATCAATAACTACTTATATTACATAATAATATATTTGTTCACTAAGTATATTATTATTATTTTTATTTATTTTAAACATAATATTATCAATAATCAATGAGATTAATTTCATTAGTCTAGTAGTCCCAAGCGCGACTGCTACACTAGAGTTCCTAGGTTCGATCCCCAGGTCGAGAAAAGTGTTATAGGGTTTTTCTATGAAATTCTCAGTAGCAGCTCGGAGTCTGGATTTGTGCCCGGTGAATGGCTATAGGCTCGCCCCTATATATTTTTTTTTATTATTATTAAATTGCGGCTATAGTATCACGGCGACCGCTGTCGGTCTATTGTGATCGCCACTGGTTGAGTTAGAGTTCACCGCTGAATCCTGCAGCTATTATGAACTGCAGGATTTTCTTAGGACTGAGCTCCTTTATTTCACCCGGGCTTAAGATGTGTTTCCCTAGATGAACACTACGCTTGTGTATTAGCGATCCGCATTCCCCAAGAAGGTGGAGTGGCGTTTCATCAGCCTCCTCACAGCGTCGCCAGGTTTGCGTATCGCTCAACCTTAGTTTGAACATGTGCTTGTATAAACAACAATGTCCTGTTAAGGCTCTCGTCACAATGCGCAGATTGTTCCTACTTAGCGCTAATAAAAGGCCTGTGTGCCTTTTATCATAGGCTCTATATAACATGGGACCGAAACATACCGGCGAACTGTGGGTGTACATTAAGTACGCCTCTGCCTAACCCTTCGGGGAATACAGGCGTGATGGTGTGTTATCTATTACATTATTATTATAAAGTAGGTAGGATAGGTATATTAGCTAAAATCTTAAGAGCACTTCTAAAACGCTAATAAAGTTGCTCCCTAAAACAGTAACTTATTAAATGCTTCGTGCTTAATACATTTCGTTATCAAGTTATAATAAAATCTTCCTTTTTAGTACCAAACCAAACTACCAAAACCAGAACACAACATAGCTCCATGCTATGTGTATGTTGTGTTCTTAACGGTGAGCAAGGTCGCCAGAGCTCCGCGTGGAAGCGTTGTGTTGACAGTGGGGGACCGGTGGTGTTTTGTTATCGCCGCTGTCATGCATGGCAGCATGTCTCCTATGCTGCCAGCCCAACTATTGCTCCTTCATTTACAGGGTCGGCAAAGCGCGAGTGATACCTGTGGTGTAGCAAGCGTCCATAGGCTACGGTAACCGCTTACCATCAGGCGGGCCGAATGCTTGTCTGCCACCTCAGTGGTACTTATAAAAAAAATGTACAGTTGTATCACCACCAAACGCCGAAATTCGGTCCGTCGGACTCTTAAATGGCCGATGCAAGCACCTTTAGTCAATTTTTGCATGAGATTTGACTGATCTTGGCAAAACTTAGCAGTAAAGTATTTTTTATTTTACAAATAGAAAATACGCCTCAAAAGTAGGTATTACACATAAAATACAAAATGCTTTTTTATTTAAATAGAAAATAGGCATTTTGCATTTTAAATAAGTATCTACCTACAAGTACCTATTTCAAATAAGTCACATCTCTGCTCGTGGCCGTTTGTGTACATACATATATTTGTGAAGTCTCCCTGTGACACAGAGCAAGCGCCAAGTGTGAGAGTTATTTTTTTAAAGACAAAAAAATAAAAAGGTATTTACCACAGTATAATATAATACTAATAGTATTTACTAAGCGAACCTCCATAGATATATACCTACTTGTGTTCCACTACTGGGCACGGGTGGCCTATATTCGCTATACTATATCCAGGCTGATTTGATAGCCTTCGCAAGGCATTAATTAAATATCTCGCAGGCATCCAGGATTTTTCACTATGTTTCTCTTCACCATTTCAGCGAGTGATGTGACTTCGCCTGATTTTAAGCCATTCTGCGATCTACGATGGAGCGCGCTTGCCTAATATTTTTTTTTTAATAACATAACATCACGCCTGTATTCCCCGAAGGATTAGGCAGAAGTGTACTAATTGTAGAACATCAGTTCACCGGTATGTTAAGGGTCCTACGTAATAAGGGGCGAGACTGGCGCAAGTTCAAACTCCGAGCTGCTACTGAGCTACTTTTCTTAGAAAAAGCCAATAACACTTTGCTCGACCTAGGAATCGAACGCAGGACCTCTAGCACAGCAGTCGCGTTTAGGAACATTAGACTAATGAGTAGAGTCGTGTAGTAGGTACCTATATTCGAACATTATTTAACAGATCATTCTTCTCATTAGGGATCCTGAAGAACTGAACCAGCCAGCGGTGAAGACTGAAACCTGAAGAACCTGAAGGACGTACCGGAATGAATACGCAAGTTATGTAATTTCAAATGCCTTTCAACATTATTGTGGTTTCACTAGTCTCCTCTATAGGGATCCCCTTCAATATCTAGCAGTTCTCTCTTTTTTAATAAGCGGCGGTAGCCTAATGGCTAGGGCGTCGAACTTGTGATCATGAGGTTGCCGGTTCGAAACCCACCCTTACACAACCGAGGACTTGAACCCACCCGTAACACAAGCATTTAGCTTAGCACGAGGGGTTAACAAGAATACTAGTAATGTGCGACCCACATTGATAGTAAGCCTTTAAAAAAAAGTCCAGATTGTTTTTATTCTTGTCTTATTGCTTGACGGCAGCATAGTTTAACTTTTCATTATCATAATTGTAGTTTTAAACAACTGGATTCTTAACTTAAGTTAAGAATATTTTCAAATATTCACCCACCTACGTAAGGTACCTAGATATTTCCTAGACGCTGTAACCGAATTATTAAACTTCGTGGCTGTTTAACGTACATTTTAAAACGAGTTAACATCGTGGTAACCCTCTTAGCGAGTTAACGCTTCAAGTGAGGCGATAATACCTATTTTCGTGGCCAATGCATATTTATGTATTGATAAATACCGGCTCTCAAAAGGCTTACCCCCTATTACATGGGTATAAACATGGGTGTACGTTGGCAACCTATGGGTGTACGTTAGTACACCTCTGCCTAACCTTTCAGGGAATACAGGCGTGATGGTATGTTATGTTAAAATACCGGTGTGCCGTCAGTTAGGACAGGTAAACTCAAAGCTGCTATAGCTCTTTATTCAAAAAGCCAGTTCTAACGTTAAGTAATCTAAGTATTCTATACCTATAATAAAATTGTAACAGGCCGATGTCTGTACATTATATATATTAAAGAAAAACTAATATGGGGGGTCTTTATTAGAGCAACATAAGCCAAAATAACGTAATGTATACAATTTTGACTGTCTGTCTGCGCATCACGCAAAAACTGCTGCATGGAATTGAATATACTTTTCACCGATGTATTGCTAGAGGTCTAACTTAATTGACTTGATAACTACGGTAAAGATTATATATACAATATATTAATTTGTATTGTACCTATGTATATCCTTACCGTGCCTAAGCATACCGGCCAACCGCGGGTGTACATAAGTACGCCTTTGCCTTACCCATCGGGGAATACATGCGTGATGGTATGTGTTTTATCTATTCCATAGCTTATAATTATAATATCGTTGTTTTTTGTGTTTTTACGCACTGCCATTTTTTGTATTGCCTCGTACGCTGAAAATGTTATAGCACTTTCCCCATTAGCTAAGTTTTTTTCAAGTTTCCTATTTATTCTTAACCTTATTAACGATGGTGTAGCAAGTGGGTTAGCGGCTCGGACCGGGTGTCCGAGTGCCACCTGTTTGGAGGTGACACCGAACCGTGAAAATATAAAAACTTAGGTACTCAAACTAACACAAAACGTTTTTATAAAAAATATTGCCTGCCTACTAAGACTTACATATCATCACGCCTGTATTCCCCGTAGGGTTAGGCAGAGGTGTACTAATGTACACCACAGTTGGCTAGTATATTTAGGTTCTATGTAATAGATCACAAACTCCGAGCCGCTACTGAGAATTTTATAGAAAAACCCAATAACAACTCGAGCCGGAGATCGAAGTCAAGACCTCTAGCGTACAGGACTTACCCGACGCACGGGACCACCAGGCTATTAAGGCATTATTAATCAATATGTTCACAAAAATAGAGAATAAGACGTTATTGTCGCCGTAAAAATTCAGTTGAGTGGCAGATAAAGCATTTTTCGGTGTAGCTTTCGGTGAAAAGTGCCTTTATACATTTTGCTTACCACTAGGTACTGACACTATGCAATGTCGCATCAACCAATTTACCGTCAGCCAAAGTCAATAACAGGTGTTGGTTCAATCCTTTTCTCTGCTATTTTGCACTCTGAAGCTTCAAAAAATATTTCTGTTCTTAAAACTGTGTTCCTTAGTTATCCCTAGTCGACATCACGACTGACCTACCTAAGATCGCATTAAAAAGATTACTAGATAGTTTCCTAGGCTAGCTATCTATTTACCTACTTATGTACGTAGCTACGTACATAGGTATTATTGAATTAGACGATATTTTTTTTTTTATGTGATAGGAGGGCAAACGAGCAGACGGATCACCTGATGGTAAGCGATTACCGCCGCCCATGGACACCCGCAACACCAGAGGAGTCACAAGTGCGTTGCCGACCTTTTAAATGAGGATTGGGTCTCCGGTAACCTCACTCACTCGGCGACACATAACGTAAGTGTTGGTTAACGCCGGTTTTCTGTGAGGCCGTGGTATCACTCCAGTCGAGCCGGCCCATTTGTGCCGAAACATGGCTCTCCCACGTGAAAAAAGTGAAAGAATATATCATTAAGTATGAAATTATTATGAGAGTAATAAATGGTAGGTAACTACCTAGTAAGATTTCAATATAGGTAGGCACTTAATTTAATTTTTAAGTAAGATTTGGTAGTAGATAGAGGTTTTGATTGCTGTAGGTAACGCACACGCGATGAGATGGTTTTATGTTCACCCAGTGGTTCAGACGATAGTCTTGAGATCTTATTGCCTTGTCTTCCGTTTTACTTTGTGTTTCTTCAATAATGTTAGTCAGTCAGTCGAATCAATAGTCATTTTGTTTTAGAGACAGGTATTGTGAGACCTCAGACAGTTCTGAGTTTTCAGGGCAGTTCCAAACTATAGGCTAGTGACCATCAACAGCGTTACAAATATATATAAGTTTATCATAAGTTAATAAACACATTATGTACTACAAGACTTCAAATACAACAGTGCCCACCTCATCAAAAAACCGTTCGATCTAGCCCCCACTCACCCTACATTTTTTTTGTCACGAATTCTAATAAAAAGGGCGCCATTTCAGTCTTTTGCCTAGGGTGACAGCAATGCTCGCGCCGGCCCTGCGCCACAGCAGTAATATGTTACAGCGATATTAAAATACATGCGAGTATACAGGGAAGTCCTTTGACGGACGTCACAGTCGATGCCGCGGGCGGCACGTGCTCGTGGCCAGTTTACATAACTTATATTGCTTGAACGTGTATTTGTATAAATGTTAATTACAGTTGCCGTAATGATATTTTTGACTAGCTTTTGTCCATGGCTTCGCTCGCATGAAGCAATATTACGGTTACCCATTGATTCCTGAAGAAGACAAAAACACACAAACTCATTTCCCCATCCTATCAGCCTTTTTACCCAACTGCACCATGAATACGAGAGTAATGTGTTTATCATAATCAACCCACTATATTGTCCCACTGCTGGGCACGGGTCTCCTCTCAGAATGAGAAGGATTAGGTATAGCCTAATCCTTATCATTCTCCCTCGTCCACCACGCTGGCCTAGTGCGGGTTGGTAGACTTCACACACCATTGAGAAAATCTCTCAGGTATGCAGGTTTCCTCCGATGTTTTCCTTCACCGTTTAAGCGCGTGATAATTAACTATTAATACGTACATGACTTCGAAAAGTCAGAGGTGCGTGCCTTGGTTTACAACTTTTAAAAGTCGAGACCTTTGACTTGGCAGTCCAACGGTCATACCACTAGGCTACCACTGCACCTTTCTCAGCACACACTTATTATCTTGAATCAACCAACATGTTTTATGAAATCTTTTCCAAATAAGAGACATCGAACAACTCATTAGAATCACACAACAAAGATTTTTTTTTTATTCATGTTAGGCTTACGTAGAATAGGTTCCGTGTTAAGAATGATTATCTCTCTTTCTCACTAAAATAAATCGAACCGAATTTCCCCGCTTAGCAAACCCCATTGTAAGAATGTTTTGTCCGAATGGTTGAATAATCTTAACTACGAATATACTGAAAATATATTGGTTGTTCCCTCAGCAAATAAATAAACATAATGAATATGTTCGTGTCAGTATATACACACATACGCACGCATACAAACACACACACATATATTTTTAAAGAACTACTTAGTTCCTGTTGCCCGCAGTTTCACTCACGAGTGACGTCCCAAAAAGATTAACATACTATAAGTCCGATTCTAGGCGGCGTAACAAGATGAAACATTCACCAGATTTTAAGTTAGTTAGACCTCCAACAATACATCAGTGAAAACTGCATTCAATTCCATGCAGTAGTTTTTGTGTGATGCGCGTACAAAATACAGACAGACAGACAAACAATGATATTTTTGGCTTTTGTTGCTCTAATAAAGACCCCCAGTAGTTATCTTTAATATGTATAATGTACAGACGTCGGCCTGTTACAATTTTATTATAGGTATAGATACCTATAGATTATTGTTATCTCTCATGTAGGTATATATAATTATTCGCAAAGTTACACTTAGCCTAGATTACGTGAAATTGGGTGAGGGCCTGGTGATCTGTCACATAGTGTCATAGGGCTCTTCCCTAGTAGTCCTAGTACAGACTCCAATCTCTCACAAAGGAGCTCAGCAATATGTTATATATAATTAATATTATTTTACTTTATATAAAGTAGAGAAGAGAGAAAATAAAATATATTTGATTTGATTATCGTCGCTTAAAGTCAGCTTGCCTGTATCGTTAACGGAATCCAATTGGTAGTTAAACTAAATACCCTGTTCCTATTATCATTTATTTACGTCTACCTATCTTGGTGTTTTTTTTTTTATTTTCCATGCTATGATAAAAACGTTATTTTAGTGAAGGAAAAGTTCGACTGCGGGCGGGATTCAAACCTGCGTCGCCACCGCGAGTCCCACCCGTCTCTCGATCTGGTGGGTGGGAGTCGCTGGTACTCACGAATAAACGTCGACTTTAACTTTATCATTTTGCTTTCCACTGCATAAGTACTGTAAAGTCACTTAAACCATTTTGCCTGGTGCTGATTGGTAACTCTGGTTGGAAGTTGAATAATTTTTCTTTAGATAGGTTTTAGGTACCCTAGAAATAAGGCGATTCGGATAATTTTGTAATAAGCGACATTTATCTTGAATCTTTTATTGAAAATTATATCAAAACATACATACATACACTTACGCCTGCATTTTCCGATGGGTTAGGCAGAGACGTAATAATGTACACCCACAGTTCGCCGCTATGTTTAGGACCCATATAATAGGGGTTCACAAATCCAGGTTCCGAGCTGCTACTGAGAATTTTATAGAATAACCCAATAACACTGCTCAACCCGGGGATTGAACCCAGGACCTCTAGCGTAGCAGTCCCGATTGGGACCACTGGACTAGTAAGGCAGTCTATCAAAACATTAAGGGATTTTTCCCCGATGCCAATTATAGTAAGAGCAGTAGTTTTTTATGTACCTAAAGATTTTTTCCAAATTTTGAATCTTTAAATGGTAAACTGCCTCATTATTCTAGTGGTTCCAAGCGCGACTGCTAAGCTATAGGTCCTGGGTTCGATCCCCAGGTCGAGCAGTGTTATTGAATTTTCTATGAAATTCTCAGTAGCAGCTAGGAGTCTGGATTTGTGCCCGGTTAATGGCTATAGCCTCGTCCCCTATAACATGGGACCTAAACATAATAATAATAATAATAAAGGTTTATTTCTCATTCACAAAGGTAGGTAGGTACTTAAATTAGAGATACTATAGAACAGTGGTTAAGATAGTACGTATTTCCTTTGTGAAGGACTGGTATCCGTACTAGGTTTCCCTGTATAACAGATAACTAGGCCCCCTTCGAACCGACAATGAACTGTATACATTGATGACAATAAAAGTACTTACATAAAATTTGAAATTAATAAAAAGGAAAATTTATTGTGTGTGTGTGTGTGCGTGTGCGTGTAGGATATTATTTAAGAACTGTAAGAAGATCTTCTGTACTACAGTAATCAAGCTGTAGTAACCAGGTTGTGAGTTGTGTGACTTGTTTACATTTGAACTTTGGGAGTGAATATATTTATAGAAGTGAGTTTATTTTGTTATAAAGATAGCTACCAAGGAAACAAAAGAATTTTTGGGCAAAGCTTGTATTGCAGAATTTGGAGAAACAAATCAATTTTATATTTCGTTTGTTAGATAATAAGGCAGGGTCGTATTTTTGGAGTGAATGCTTTTTAATGACAGTAGAAAGAATAAATAGTTGCCGAACAGTAAGGACTTGACAGGTGTTATATAAATCTTTAGTTGGATGGAAAAATGAGAGACAATAGCTAACCTTTAGTACCGCTCTTGGAGCGCGTTCAAGATTAATTAATGAAGTTTTTGATGAGCCTCCCCAAACCGTTATACAATACGACAGCAGTGACTGACAGAGGGAAAAGTATGTCGATTTGATAATATTAGTGTCAGTGACATGGCGAATGTTTTTGAATACGTAGACGAGCTTTCTGATCCTTGATGTAACAAGGTCTATATGCTCATGGAAGTTTAGGTTCTTGTCAATAAAAGTCCACATGTTGAAGCGTTGGACATGCGCAAGAATTTACTGATGAGGGTTTACAGACATGAGCTCTTATGTTAAAGTTTGTGGTTTCTACGATGTTGAGGTTTCGGATTGTGAAAGACATATATTTAGTTTTTGCGATGTTTAGGGTAAGTAGGTTTTCATTGATCCACCCGTACGTGACTTCGCTATCACTACTAACATAATCCTCTATTTTGACACATTGAAATCGATTTGTAAGATAGCTTTTGAAATCTTTAGCTGAGGACCTCTAATGCCAAGATTTTGTAGCTTGTTTATTAAGAGTGGAGTAGAGACCGTGTCAAACGCCTTTGCAAAGTCTAAAAAGATAGCAATTACCTTTTTGTTATTATCAATCTCAGTTACTATGTGATCTATAAGTTCATGCGCAACGTCACAAGTCGATTTGCCTTTGCGAAAACCAAATTGATTAGCTGAGAGAAGGTTTTTGGTTTCTAACTAATTAATAAGTCGCTTGTTAGCAAGATTTTCCAATATTTTAGAAAATGCTGGCAATATTGATATTGGTCGATAATTGGTGACACGTTCTCTTTCTCCACTCTTATGGATCGGGTGGATAAGTGAAAGTTTAAATTCATTTGGAAATTCACCAGAAAGAAATGATTTTTTGCATATATGTGTTTGTGGTCCAGATAAAATGTCCGAGTATATTTTAATAAATGCGCTAGGAATATTATCACGTCCAGGCGCACAGTCATTTTTAAGATTAGTTAAAGTACTACTTAATTCTTTATCGTCTGTAGGAAGTAAAACAAATGAGTACGGGGTAGAAGATATTGTTGTAGTGGATGCTATTGAGGAATTATTGATAACTGTTTCGGCCAATAATCTGCCTACGCCAGCAAAGAAACTGTTTACATTATGAATTGACTGTATAGGATTATTTGTAATTAAATCGGTAGCGGGGGTCTCGGGTTTGTTGGTACCAGCACAGATAATATAAGTACCAGATATATTTTTAATTAATTCTCATATCTTTTTATTGTTATATTGAGCTTTCCTAAATTCGGCTTTTTCAAATTCAAAATTCAAATTCAAATTTTAATTCGTATAAATGTGGTTACATAGATCTTATAGTTATAGGGTATTGCTCAGCACATTTGTCATATAATTTTTATGACATACAAATTTTTAAATACATCAAGACAGGGCAATAATCACAAGCAATAATTTCACAGCTCAACACTTATATTTCATATTAGTTTTTTATTTTTTTTTAATAGTGAATTGCAAAAATTTCTATATCTGATATAAGTGGTTTCACAGACTTCATTGATAAGGTTTTTCCTAGTTTTTAGATGTAGTTTGTCCCTATTTTTAATGAAATTTCAGTAGGCCTGTTGTTATCCAAGGTTTCCATATTTTTTTACGCCTTGGGACTGATTTTATTTTGGTGCATTGGCCCATAAGAACATACAGACAGACAGACAGACAGACAGACAGACAGACAGACAGACAGACAGACAGACAGACAGACAGACAGACAGACAGACAAAAATTTTACTGATTGCATTTTTGGCATCAGTATCGATCACTAATCACCCGCTGATAGTTATTTTGGAAATATATTTCATGTACAGAATTGACCTCTCTACAGATTTATTATAAGTATAGATATAGATTAGATCGTAATAATAGTTATGAGGCATTCCTTAAAAATAACAAAAAAAAGGCTGAAAGTAGCAAAAAATATTCATTTAAGAAATAAAGTACCTACATAGATATTTAGGAACCTACCTACTAATTTGTAATTCATGTTTTCGATATCTACTATATTTTTATGGCTAATAATTTTAGATCTACTATTTTTGACCGACAAAGAGTTGGCAACCTTATACTAAAACCTCATTAGAATAATTATAATTATCCAACCCGACACTTATCTACATTTTTTGGAAAAAGTGATCAGAAAAGCGGGGACAAGTACCTACCCACAGAAACCAAACTTATTCGTTTGTAAGTAAGTAAGTATCATTATGTCAATAGTTGCATCAGTGACCACCCCATTTTTTTTTTCTGTACCGTAATGTCCACCCTAAGGTTGCCTGGAAGAAATCGCAGTCCGCGATAAGGCCGCCCATTATATATTTGTAAAACTGTTGGGTCCTCTAAATTTGTGTTTTTATTGGTGTACAATAAAGTATATATAAATGAATAAATAAGTAATGTTACGCCGAGTAACTATTAGAACGACGAAGATGGGTTACGAAGATTCTAGATCACTTGTAGAAAATACGAAACGCACTCGAACGCGGCACCCGAATAATGAGGATGTAGTTCAAGGCTAAGTTCAAGGTCAATGCCCGATACGTCGAACGTGAAGATTCGGTGAATGAGGGCTACCGTTTTCCGCTCACCAGATGGCGCCACTGGCGAGTAAGATCCTGAAGTATAGCTTTTAAAGTTATTACGCGCCTGAAAACAAAGTAATGCGTTAAATCATATTGAATAAGTAAGTAGGTATCTTTAAATCGTACCGTAAAAATATGTTTTGTTTGAAAAAAAAGGACTTAAGTTTCCGAAAGATAAAACTGTCACGAAACACTAACATTCATTTATTCCGTAACTCATGTTTGCCATAATTATTCTCAGATATTGTAGAATATTCAATAAAATATTGTAAATGTAATGAGAATTGATGTAGACAGAAGTGCTTTCACCCATAACCCGGTCTGGCGTTGATTTCGTTCCGTGTTAATCCTAATCTATTTAGCGTGGAAGCCGGCCCCAGCACGTAAGGGAAATTCAGTAAAATCTGTACGTAGGTACGAGGTGAACGCAGTAACTTCGTTGGTTGGTGGTCGGCAATTTAGAGTCCCTAAAACGGATCAATCTTCAACTCTACACGCCGCGCCGCGCCGCCGCCGCTCGCCGCCCGCGGCGGCGACGTGTCGCGCTAACTGATCGCAAATTCGCAAATGTCAATTTGGTTCCGATGCGAATTTCGGTATTATATCCATGATTTGTTTATTTCTTGATAAGGTTTTGTTTGTTTGTGTTGATCATTGATGCACGCTGGAGTTACGACGCACAACGGTTAAATAAAAACTAGCTATTTCCCGCGGATTCACTCGCGACTTAAAGTGACGTTACGATAAATTAAGGAGTGGCAGACGCCTAATGGCTAGGGCGCTGGACTTCCGATCATGTGTACGCGTAGGTTCACGTCTGTAGTGCAATGGGTGGGTTTCGAGTCGGCGACCACATTATCACAAATTCGACGCCCTAGCCATTAGGCTACCGCCGCTCCAATGGTATTAACTAATGGCAGTGGTAACTAATGCCATTAGGTATATATCTTCATATACCTACTACCATTAGGACTGGTGTAGGAAAAAAATGCATATTTTTTTTAGGATGCGGGAAAATTACGTATTATTATGTAAGTATATAAATTAAATCACAATTATTATAATTAAATAATTGAGAGATTATTATTATTTATATTTAAAAAAAATACATTTGTGAGACAAATCTTTTGTAGATTTTTGACGCTAAATCTAAATTAGAAAAAAAAAACTCGTAGCAAACTAAACTGGATTTGAAAGGAGAAGGGTAGTATGCTTCAATTAAAAATGACCATCAAAAAATTTCTGGCCTCAAAACAAAAATACTTCAAAGATCGCCAAAAACAGTGTTATTAGCGCTTTGAGATTGGTATATCTCCAAATGAACGACACCTTTGGCGTAGCGGCTGGGCGATCGGCTTTTGCGTCACGTGTTGTGGGTTCGATCCCCACACGGAGCAAATATTTGTATGATCTACAGGTAGTTGTTCCGGGTCTGGGCGTTTGTGTATGTGAGAAATTGTGTTTCTAAACGCACCCACGATACAGGAGAAAATCCTAATGTCTTTAAAAAAAAAAAAATCTGACGTGTGCACAAAAAAACAAAAAAATCTACAAACAATGGTGTTACACCCTTAAGTAAAAATTTGTGGTGTAGTGAATTATAAGGAATTTATGAAGTCTGGTCACTTAGTTTTAATTGATATTAATAGTGTTGAATTGTAATAATTATTGTGTGTGCGAGCCCTAATTTAATCCTGACAATAGACTTGTTTTAGTTAGGTAAATACCGATAATTAATGCCTAATATCTAAAGATTTAGCTTAGTTTTCACCATCCAAGATAAAAAATAATGTAATTTTTTAGACAATTTAGATCATTGTTGAAATAACATTTTAAATTTTCCCCATGGAGTGAGTGTGCCCGGGGCATGATGCAGGGTGACCGTGTTAACTTAACTTTGTTAAGAATTTATGAAGTGTACGCGGGCTGCATCTCGTAATATACGTACCTATAATTGATCGTTTTCTGCTGAAACTAACTCGATCGAGCACCAAACATAATTATGATGTTCGTCGTGTTCATAATATGCGTCTAGCGCAGGCATAATTCATTTACTAGCAACCGGTCAGCGAGCCTTTTAACTTATATTTAGAAGTATAGGTTTTTTTTTTTTAGTGGCAGAGAGTTTGTATATCAATATAAAACAGAATCTTAATTTAATTAACCATCGCATCGGCTTTATTTATTTTATGGCATTAACGTTATGATTATGTTTTGGGGGATGTGACCGTCGCGCCTGGTAATAGAGGTACCTATTAGGTGGGTTAACTTCTAGCTATAAGCTATAAGCTTTCTAGTATATCTATACTAATGTAATAAAGAGGAAAGATTTGTATGTAAGTATGTTTGTAACGAATTGACTCAAAAAGTACTGGACCGATTTCAAAAATTGTTTTGCTGTTAGAAAGCTACATTATCACTGAGTAACCTAGGCTATATAACATCACGCTACGCCTCTTAGGAACGGAGCAGCGCGGGTGAAACCGCGAGCGGGTCGCTAGTTACCTATAAAGTGAGCATTTAGACAATCTGACGATTTGCGAGCTTGCGTCACTCTTTTGAATAGGAGCATTTTTGGGGTTCACTTAACATCCCCTTTAAATATCTGAAGCGCTTGGAAAAACAAAAAAAATGTTTTCTCTATTTTCTACCCTTGCGGATGACCTCACCACATACATTCCATATCACACACTAAAAAAAACAATAAACCAAAATCTCTGGAAAAGTACCTCTAAATACGCTTACTAAAAGCCCTACAAAGGGAATCGCGAGACATTGTCTGCGTTTATTACTAATTGAGAAACTGCAATTGCATTAGCAAGTACAACTACAGACCAGCAGAATGTTTTATATAAATTTATTATATCACAACTTTTAGGCAGTTGTCTAAAATGTTCTAATAACTGCTCTGAAATTAAGCAGTTTCTTAAATCTACTTTCGGGGAGAAAAATCATTCATCCCATTTATTAATTGATCTTCAATCATGTAAACAATTACCTTCAGAAGATGTGATACAACATTCTATACATTCACGCCGATATCTATTATAGCTGCGAAGATGACACTGAACTTATAGGCAAATTAGCTATTATGGAGCAATTAGCTCGAGATATATTTATATTAGGATGGAATCCAAATTTCTCTCATATTGTGCGTTGCAGAAACTCCAAAAAGCTATTGGATGCTATTACACACGCTGTTGATGAAAAGCTTTTTAATCTCTCTAAGGTAACAAACCGCTCTCGAAAAAGCGGTCGTAATTCTTCAGAATGCTTCAGGAATAAACCTAGGCATTTTATATCTAATTTTCATCACGTAAATACTAATTCGATAAACAAAAATCAAAATAGTTTTAATTTTAACAAACATAATAGATCGTCGTCTAATTTTAATTCTAATAAAATGTGCATTATTATTATTGCAAAAGGCGTCCGCGCTTTGTCACAAACTCCAGTTTAAAAACAATAAATGCACCAAACAAGCGGTATGTCGAACAATAATAATCATTCTAATGTGCATGTTGTCGACACTTCTACTGATAGTAATGATTTAAACCAAAATCGGTTTCAGTGCCGTGTCTACCGGAACCTCGCATTGTCATGAATGACACGAAAACCGTGGTCCTAACTTATTTAATATGCGGATTACTAAAGCTAATGTTTATCACGACAAGAATTATATTAGTAACTAGCGGGCCCGGCAAACGTTGTCTTGCCCTGTGTCATCATCTTCGTCGATCCTGCCCCGATTTAGGTATTTGTGGTCGGCGCAGCATGTCCTTTTCTTCCATACATCCCTGTCAGCCGTCACCTCAATCATTCAATGGTTGAACCCGATTGCGGTGCCCCCTACCGGCTCAAATTATGAATCTAAACCATCCAGGGTCAATATAACTATAATCAATTCTCTCAATCTCAATTGGTTTGCCTTCCCGGAACCTCTCCACTAACACTTAAACTTTATTTTTTTTAATAATATAAGATAAATACTAAATCTAATTACAACGAACGTAAAAAAAAGCTATATATACATCTAAAAGACAGAGGCGTGACTAAGCGTCAAAGTATTCCTCGGCATCGCTGTCGTCCGGGAAGGTGCCCAGAAGACTGGCAGCATTGCCACGCTGAATGGCAATGCTTATACGCTGTCCTAGAAATAAACCAGCCCTCTGGTCACGCGAAGTGTC
The DNA here is from genome assembly GCA_910591435.1 of Acronicta aceris. NCBI lineage: Eukaryota > Metazoa > Arthropoda > Insecta > Lepidoptera > Noctuidae > Acronicta > Acronicta aceris. The sequence continues at coordinate 2,308,249 of OU342786.1, read as the reverse complement.
GACCAGTCTCCTCGAAATTTCCTTGAAAAGGAGACGAGCACTCGGACCCCACGACCCGAGCGTTTCGACCCCAAACGGCTCAAAAATATAGTTACCCGACAGGTTACTATACTTGTGCCGTTTGAGAGTCTCTGCAGCAGCAGCAGCAGCGCTAGCGCAGCCAGCTGAACTTGGAAGATGGAATGGAGCAAGGGTGTCAACACAGGTTGCGTCCCACACCAAAGGCCTACCCATTTTCCAAGGCAAAAGGGACATACCATCTGGTCTCTTCCCATCGTCACGCACCAAGTCATTCGGTTCTAGAACAGCTGGTACGCCGGCGGTGGCAAGAGCACGACGAAGAATGTCGTTCGAATGCTGGCATGTCGGGCTATGCGGCCTGCACTCCTGCAGCCAGACAGGCCATGATGTCCGAGGCTGTCGACAACCTCGCCTTGACGCGTGTGTTCTTAAATTTTCCCCAACACAGGTTAGTCAACAACCAAAATAATCCGAGTCGAGAGATAAATTAAATATCTTTGATTGTTATGCTGATAATAATAATTCGAATTTACAAAAATGCTTTGACATTCCCTCTTCTGTAAAGAGTCTACGTTTTCTAGGGAATGCTCACGTGAGACAGCTCATGTTAAAATAGGTAACCTATGTTGCAAAGAATAATAAATTTAGTTCTCTCTGGACTACAAAGTCTCCATTGTTATATTTACTTAGATGATTGTATCCTATATCCCCATGACCTTGAATCCCATATAAAAAAACTTGAACTTGTACTTTCCAAATTTAGAGAAGCCAATTTAAAATTACAGCCCGATAAGTGTGAGTTTTTGCATGAAGTCGCTTATCTTGGGCACGTATTACAGATAAAGTTGTTTCGCCTAACCCGGATAAGGTCAAGGCCATTTCTCATTTCCCTACACTTAAAACTCCTAAAGACATTAAATCTTTTCTAGAATTAACTGGTTACTACCGACGTTTTATTGAAAACTTTTCTCAAATAACAAAGCCTCTTACATCTTTGTTAAAAAAGGATATAACGCACGATCAATGGAAAGCTATATCCAAGCTTTCAATCTTCTTAAGCAAAAATTAATTTCAGCCCCTTTGTTACAGTAATCCGATTTCTCTCGACCTTTTGTGATGTTGATGTAGTTCTGTCGCAGGGCGAAATCGGAAAAGATAAGCCTATCGCGTATGCGTCCCGTCCTATAAATAAACAAAATAAGCATAAAAACTGATAAATCAAAAAAACATTATTATGACAAAGATTATACATATAATCATAATAAAAATAAATGATATAGGTACCTTCGTACGTTGGTTTATTATTAGGTATTTTAATAAATATTATTAGATATTTCGCATCAATAGAAAAAAAAGTTATACCTAATTTGTTATTGTGTGCGTGTAGATTTCTCCGAAGTACGAATAATGAAACACAATGTAGGTAGGTATCCGAAAATCTGTTTCTTTATTTCGACTTTAAATTGTATTCAGTAATTTGACATTTGAAGGGTTACCAGTTTTTGACAAAAAAAAAATTATAGTGAGGTGGTAAAATAATTCATGAAATTGAATGAACTTATGTAATGTACTTGTATGGCAACTTTTATTTTAAAAATAACTTGTCTTAAAAACACGATATACCTACCTACATTATTAAACATTGTAGAAGTTTGCCAGAGAAAATAAAATGACAAAAGTAAAAAAAGTAAAATTACATGATTTTTATTCGATTAGAAGTTTAGTCTATTTCTATTAGAAGAAAATAAAAAAAGGAAATTACTTTTATAAATAATTATTAATTATTCATATGTTCCACATCTTATACACGATTTTTTAAAGTTTTATTCATATTAAACCATTTTTATCATTCGTTCACAATTCAGTCGTACGCAAAATCGTTCAATACCCCTACACTATTAGTCTTAATATGGTAACATTATTTTTCTTTGAACTGTCAAGTTACTGAATAGAATTTTACGTCGAAGTAGTTATAGCGAAATCAATGCAATGACACATTGCAAATTTAGTTTATGCCATAAGCACACAAACAGGTCGTAACACTTTCAACGTGGTAAAGGAAATAGAAGTGTCTTCACAACCATTAAAGTTTATATTCGTATGCAACTTATACACTCGGCGCAGCGCGTATTTCGTGACAGCCATTGCGGTGGAAATATAAATTATAAACTTTATTTGTATTGTACTAACACTCAATTTCCTGTACCGTGTTGAAAGTGCGCTCCGACGCGGGCCTTTTGATGTAAATCGTACATTAGACCACCCTCGTAAAAATATAATAGAATTAAATAATAATAAAATGGCTTTAAAAATGAAAATAACTTATTGATCTTTGTAACTTTTAAAATTAATGCATTAAAGTAGATGCCTAGTTATTATTAATATTTAAATTTAACGAATACTTACTTCAGGCTGCTGACACCAGGCGAGATGCGGGAAGCGGCGCGGCGGCGTTCAAGATTTGTAAAAGGTCCCCCCGGTCTAAAATAGGGTTGCCAACCCAACTATATAATATAGTATCCTACTGTATTAGAGGCCCGACTACTATATTTCTGAAAAAAAATATCCTATAGTAGGCGAAACTACTATATTTTAAAGGCATCAAACTCAAAGCAATAATAGGTGTTTATTTCAAATTAAATCGTAATAATAGTTATGAGGCATTCCTTAAAAATAACAAAAAAAAAGAATAAAGGCTAAAAGTAGCAAAAAATATTCATTTAAGAAATAAAGTACCTACATACATATTTAGGAACCTACTACCTATTTTGTATTTTAATATCTACTATATTTTTATGGCTAATAATTTTAAATCTACTATTTTTGACCGACAAAGAGTAATACACCCTAGTCTAAAATCTCATTAGAATAATTATAATTATTATCCAACCCGACACTTATCTACATTTTTTGGAAAAAGTGATCAGAAAAGCGGGGACAAGTACCCATAGAAACCAAACATATGCGTGTAAGTAATGTTACGCCGAGTAACTATTAGAACGACGAAGATTCCAGATCACTTGTAGAAAATACGAAAGAACGCGCTTGAACGCGGCACCCGAATAATGAGGATGTAGTTCAAGGCTAAGTTCAAGGTCAATGCCCGATACGTCGAACGTGAAGATTCGGTGAATGAGGGCTACCGTTTTCCGCTCACCAGATGGCGCCACTGGCGAGTAAGATCCTGAAGTATAGCTTTTAAAGTTAGTTATTACGCGCCTGAAAACAAAGTAATGCGTTAAATCATATTGAATAATGTAAGTAGGTACCTTTAAATCGTACCGTAAAAATATCTAGCATGCCGCAGAGATACGTAGTCCCGTTTTGTTCGAAAAAAAAGGACATAAGTTTCCGAAAGATAAAAAAATTATCCCGTTACTCATATTTGCCATCATTATTTTCAGATATTGTAAAATATTCAATAAAATATTGTAAATGTAATGAGAATTGATGTAGACAGAAGTGCTTTCACCCATAACCGGGTCTGACGTTGATTTCGTTCCGTGTTAATCCTAATCTATTTAGCGTGGAAGCCGGCCCCAGCACGTAAGGGAAATTCAATAAAATCTGTACGTAGGTACGAGGTGAACGCATCGTTGACGCAGTAACTTCGTTGGTTGGTGGTCGGCAATTTAGAGTCCCTAAAACGTATCAATCTTCAACTCTACACGCCGCGCCGCGCGGCCGCCGCTCGCCACCCGCGGCGGCGACGTGTCGCGCTAACTGATCGCAAATTCGCAAATGTCAATTTGGTTCCGATGCGAATTTCGGTATTATATCCATGATTTGTTTATTTCTTGATAAGATTTTGTTTGTTTGTGTTGATCATTGATGCACGCTGGAGTTACGACGCATAACGGTTAAATAAAAACTAGCTATTTCCCGCGGATTCACTCGCGACCTAAAGTGACGTTACGATAAATTAAGGAGTGGCAGACGCCTAATGGCTAGGGCGCTGGACTTGCGATCATGTGTACGAGTAGGTTCACATCGGTAGTGCAATGGGTGGGTTTCGAGTCGGCGACCACATTATCACAAATCCGACGCCCTAGCCATTAGGCTACCGCCGCTTCAATGGTATTAACTAATGGCAGTGGTAACTAATGCCATTAGGTATATATCTTCATATACCTATAATAAAAATGCATATTTTTTTAGGATGCGGGAAAGTTACGTATTATTAAGTAGGTATATAAATTAAATCACAATTATTATAATTATATAATTGAGAGATTATTATTATTTATATTTAAAAAAAAATACATTTGTGAGACAAATCTTTTGTAGATTTTTTGACGCTAAATCTAAATTAGAAAAAAAAAACTCGTAGCAAACTAAACTGGATTTGAAAGGAGAAGGGTAGTATGCTTCAATTAAAAATGACCATCAAAAATTTGCAGGCCTCAAAAAATGCTTCAAAGATCGCCAAAAACAGTGTTTTTAGCGCTTTGAGATTTGTATATCTCCAAATGGACGACACGTTTGACGTAGCGGCTGGGCGATCGGCTTTTGCGTCACGTGTTGTGGGTTCGATCCCCACACGGAGCAAATATTTGTATGATCTACATGTAGTTGTTCCGGGCCTGGGCGTTTGTGTATGTGAGAAATTGTGTTTCTAAACGCACACACGATACAGGAGAAAATCCTAATGTTTTTTTAAAAAAAAAAACTGACGTGTGCACAAAAAAACAAAAAAATCTACAAAAAATGGTGTTACACCCTTAAGTAAAAATTTGTGGTGTAGTGAATTATAAGAAATTTATGAAGTCTGGTCACTTAGTTTTAATTGATATTAATAGTGTTGAATTGTAATAATTATTGTGTGTGCGAGCCCTAATTTAATCCTGACTATAGACTTGTTTTAGTTAGGTAAATACCGATAATTAATGCCTAATATCTGAAGATTTAGCTTAGTTTTCACCATCCAAGATAAAAAATAATGTAATTTTTTAGACAATTTAGATCATTGTTGAAATAACATTTTAAATTTTCCCCATGGAGTGAGTGTGCCCGGGGCATGATGCAGGGTGACCGTGTTAACTTAACTTTGTTAAGAATTTATGAAGTGTACGCGGGCTGCATCTCGTAATATAGGTACCTATAATTGATCGTTTTCTGCTGAAACTAACTCGATCGAGCACCAAACATAATTATGATGTTCGTCGTGTTCATAATATGCGTCTAGCGCAGGCATAATTCATTTACTAGCAACCGGTCAGCGAGCCTTTTAACTTATATTTAGAAGTATAGGATGTTTTTTTAGCGGCAGAGAGTTTGTATATCAATATAAAACAGAATCTTAATTTAATTAACCATCGCATCGGCTTTATTTATTTTATGGCATTAACGTTATGATTATGTTTTGGGGGATGTGACCGTCGCGCCTGGTAATAGAGGTACCTATTAGGTGGGTTAACTTCTAGCTATAAGCTATAAGCTTTCTAGTATATCTATACTAATGTAATAAAGAGGAAAGATTTGTATGTAAGTATGTTTGTAACGAATTGGCTCAAAAAGTACTGGACCGATTTCAAAAATTGTTTTGCTGTTAGAAAGCTACATTATCACTGAGTAACCTAGGCTATATAACATCACGCTACGCCTCTTAGGAACGGAGCAGCGCGGGTGAAACCGCGAGCGGGTCGCTAGTTACCTATAAAGTGTGCATTTAGACAATCTGACGATTTGCGAGCTTGCGTCACTCTTTTGAATAGGAGCATTTTTGGGGTTCACTTAACATCCCCTTTAAATATCTGAAGCGCTTTTCTACCCTTGCGGATGACCTCATCACGCGTCGGCGGATGAACATACATTTCATATCACACACTAAAAAAAACAATAAACCAAAATCTCTGAAAAAGTACCTCTAAATACGCTTAGGTACTAAAAGCCCTACAAAGGGAATCGCGAGACATTGTCTGCGTTTATTACTAATTGAGAAACTGCAATTGCATTAGCAAGTACAACTACAGACCAGCAGAATGTTTTATATAAATTTATTATATCACAACTTTTAGGCAGTTGTCTAAAATGTTCTAATAACTGCTCTGAAATTAAGCAGTTTCTTAAATCTACTTTCGGGGAGAAAAATCATTCATCCCATTTATTAATTGATCTTCAATCATGTAAACAATTACCTTCAGAAGATGTGATACAACATTCTATACATTCACGCCGACATCTATTATAGCTGCGAAGATTACACTAAACTTATAGGCAAATTAGCTATTATGGAGCAATTACCTCGAGATATATTTATATTAGGATGGAATCCAAATTTCTCTCATATTGTGCGTTGCAGAAACTCCAAAAAGCTATCGGATGCTATTACACACGCTGTTGATGAAAAGCTTTTTAATCTCTCTAAGACAACAAACCGCTCTCGAAAAAGCGGTCGTAATTCTTCAGAATGCTTCAGGAATAAACCTAGGCATTTTATATCTAATTTTCATCACGTAAATACTAATTCGATAAACAAAAATCAAAATAATTTTAATTTTAACAAACATAATAGATCGTCGTCTAATTTTAATTCTAATAAAATGTGCATTATTATTATTGCAAAAGGCGTCCGCGCTTTGTCACAAACTCCAGTTTAAAAACAATAAATGCACCAAACAAGCGGTATGTCGAACAATAATAACCATTCTAATGTGCATGTTGTCGACACTTCTACTGATAGTAATGATTTAAACCAAAATCGGTTTCAGTGCCGTGTCTACCGGAACCTCGCATTGTCATGAATGACACGAAATACTTATTAAAAAACCGTGGTCCTAACTTATTTAATATGCGGATTACTAAAGCTAATGTTTATCACGACAAGAATTATATTAGTAACTAGCGGGCCCGGCAAACGTTGTCTTGCCCTGTATCATCATCTTCGTCGATCCTGCCCCAATTTAGGTATTTGTGGTCGGCGCATCATGTCCTTTTCTTCCATACATCCCTGTCAGCCGTCACCTCAATCATTCAATGGTTGAACCCGATTGCGGTGCCCCCTACCGGCTCAAATTATGAATCCAAACCATCCAGGATCAATATAACTATAATCAATTCTCGCAATCTCAATTGGTTTGCCTTCCCGGAACCTCTCCACTAACACTTAAACTTTATTTTTTTAAATAATATAAGATAAATACTAAATCTAATTACAACGAACGTAAAAAAAAGCTATATATAACATCTAAAAGACAGAGGCGTGACTAAGCGTCAAAGTAGGTACTGTGGAAATGCTTACCATTACCAAAGAGTATAGTAATAAATAGGAAAATGTTTACTTTGGAGATCCCCTTTGACATATTTAAGCAATGACATTAAATAGTTAAAAAAGAGGTAGACACGTTATCATCCTTTTAGTTTTATCGGTATGGACATGTAGCGCGACTCAATTTTAAATTACATTTACCTACTATGAACAGGGCGTATCTAATAGTATTATACAATGATATAATACTATTAGATACGCCATGTTCATAGTAAATCTCATTTAAAATTGAGTCGCGCTACATGTCCATACCTATAACTAAACATTTTAGGCTTTCCTAATGAGCGCGCGCATAGGTACAGGCAGCCTAAGATGAAAAGAAATAGCACTAAGTAGTTTTAAATGTCATAAATGACACATTTGATATGTCCAGTATGTCCGTTTAAAATGACTTGTGACATGAAAGGTATTGGGTCCCTTTCTCTCATACTATGCGCTGACTCTTTCTTTCATTTTAAATTTTATTTACAAAGAAAAAAATGAAATAAATTGTACGGAAGCTAAGAATTTATTAACTTACTTGTGTTATGATACTCCATGCTTTTTCCTTACTTTAGTATAATAATTTATGTAGTATCGCAGCACAAGACGACACATTTAAATAAATTGTAAATTTATTACTGTCAATAGTGCTGTCAAACACACTTCTGCACCTTAGGTCAGTCAATCGTATAAGTGACACTACAAATAACACATTGCCCACGAAACAATATTCGCATTTGAAGGATGATAACCTGTCTACCTCTATTTAACTATATTGTCATTGGTATTATATCATTGTTTATACCTAAGTGTACAAAATTATTGCAAAACAAAGTCCAAATATCGGCAGTTCATGAAAAATCATGTCAGTATAAAAGTTGTTTGTAATGTCATTATCTATCACATTAAAACAGTTTAGACTATAATCTCATTATTTTTATGTGATAGATAATGACATTACAAACAACTTTTATACTGACATGATTTTTCATGAACTGCCGATATTTGGACTTTGTTTTGCAATAATTTTGTACACTTAGGTATAAACAATGATATAATACCAATGACAATATAGTTAAATAGAGGTAGACAGGTTATCATCCTTCAAATGCGAATATTGTTTCGTGGGCAATGTGTTATTTGTAGTGTCACTTATACGATTGACTGACCTAAGGTGCAGAAGTGTGTTTGACAGCACTATTGACAGTAATAAATTTACAATTTATTTAAATGTGTCGTCTTGTGCTGCGATACTACATAAATTATTATACTAAAGTAAGGAAAAAGCATGGAGTATCATAACACAAGTAAGTTAATAAATTCTTAGCTTCCGTACAATTTATTTCATTTTTTTCTTTGTAAATAAAATTTAAAATGAAAGAAAGAGTCAGCGCATAGTATGAGAGAAAGGGACCCAATACCTTTCATGTCACAAGTCATTTTAAACGGACATACTGGACATATCAAATGTGTCATTTATGACATTTAAAACTACTTAGTGCTATTTCTTTTCATCTTAGGCTGCCTGTACCTATGCGCGCGCTCATTAGGAAAGCCTAAAATGTTTAGTTATAGGTATGGACATGTAGCGCGACTCAATTTTAAATGAGATTTACTATGAACATGGCGTATCTAATAGTATTATATCATTGTATAATACTATTAGATACGCCCTGTTCATAGTAGGTAAATGTAATTTAAAATTGAGTCGCGCTACATGTCCATACCGATAAAACTAAAAGGATGATAACGTGTCTACCTCTTTTTTAACTATTTAATGTCATTGCTTAAATATGTCAAAGGGGATCTCCAAAGTAAACATTTTCCTATTTATTACTATACTCTTTGGTAATGGTAAGCATTTCCACAGTAACCATCTCCTTGGTAACCATCTTCATAGTAAATTTGCTAAGAAATAAGTCATAAAGGCAAATTTTTGATACCTTGTGTTACATTAATGTAATTTTCGTACGTATCTATGTTTAAGAAAAAATAAAAATACAGCCTATGTCACTCGCTGATAATGTAGATTTTTATTAGTGAAAGAATTTTTACAACCGATTTAGTTGTTTTGGTGTGAAAGTGTAGCAAACAAACAAACTCACTTTCGCATTAATAATATTAGTTAGAATAGACCTAATAATTAAAACTTAAATAAATTATCTACGCCGTCCCATCTTCTTAGCTCCGGGGGCTGTGCTGGCGCTGCTGCTGCAAGTGCGGAGAACAACATGAGCAAAAAACCCAAAAACAATGGGGCCATGGGGTCCGAGTGCACTTTCTCTTTTTGGGGTATTTCCAAACGCCTGAGCACGTGACCCAATAGCTGGGCTGGCCTATACTTTGGTCAGAGAATCAGCATTGCTATCCAGCGTTGCAATCCAGCCAGCCTTCTGGGTACAATTCCGGCTGCTAGCGATGCATTAGATGCCCTTTTTTAGGTTTCCGTACCCAAAGGGTAAAACAGGACCCTATTACTAAGACTCCGCTGTCCGTCCGTCTGTCCGTCTGTCCGTCTGTCATCAGGCTGTATCTCATGAATCGTGATGGTTAAACAGTTGCAATTTTCATAGATGATATATTTCTGTTGCCGCTCTAACAAGAAATACTAAAAAACAGAATAAAATAAATATTTAAGCGGGCTCCCATAAAACAGACATGTTTTTTTTGCCGTTTTTATAGCTTCTGTTCGCAACTTTGTCTGCGTGGACTTTAGGATTGGGCAGTATAAAAGTTGTTTGTAATGTCATTATCTATCACATAAAAATAATGAGATTATAGTCTAAACTGTTTTAATGTGTTAAATAGTGCAGTTTTAGAACGGGATATTTGCCATCACTTTTCTCGAAATGCTGCAAGTATCTCCAGCTGTATTATTTTTATATCCATAGAGAATGGTTGAAAGAATGGTCGAAAAATAAAAAATGTGTATTTCTCTAACTCATCATCAACTTTTCGATAAATCACGAAAGAGTAAAAGTTGTTTGTAATGTCTATTATCTATAATCTATATATCTATAATCTATCACTTCATATATAAAATATCATATATAAAAATATCATATATAAAAAATTATCAGATCTATATTCCACAACCCTAAGTCCACGAAATATTAAAACGGATCCATTGTGCGCCGGATTGAGTGCTACGTACCTGACCTTAGAGTGAAACATTATTTTTAAATTGCGTTTGTACAATTCCCCAATTTTTCCCCATCCCTAAAGACATCAACGCGAGCGAAGCCGCGGGTAAAAGCTGGTATTTTAATATAGTAAAATTATAATTATAACTACAGTTTGTAATCACAGATTTTAATTTTTTTTGTGTGATAAAATAACTTTCGTTCAATGTTACCCAGACTTAAGCGACTGTTCCTACATTTTCTTAGGCCACTTTAGTATTTGATATCTTACCTATATCGGCAATCGATGCACTCTGTGCCAAATCGCTGCATGGGTTTAAAAATTGCCCGTCACTACGATTTCTCCTGTATTGTATACACAAGCACTCAGACCCGAAACAAGTACCAGTAGGTCATACAAATATTTGTACCGGGAAACGAACCCACAAGGCCACAACACGTGACGCAGAAGCCGATCGCTCAGCCGCTACGCCAAACGTGTTATCGAATTCGAATAATAAGGAGGTAATGATTTATATTAAAAAACTCTAAATGATTTATACATTTATTATACATGCTTTACCTACTACTCACTACATAGACAATTATAATAATTCATAATATTATCGGTACTTAAACTAAGCCAACAAACATCCTTACCTCCTTACTATATTATAAACGTGAAAGTTTGTGAGTATGGATGTATGGATGTTTGTTACTCTTTCTTTTTTTATATTTTTAAATGTTTTTATTGTTATTTTATTAATAATATTTGAAAATTTATTTAAATATGTAATTTTAATATGAATAAAGAAAATAATAATAATAATAAATCATTTATTTCTACAGAAAAAGTTTACTATTATACAGCAGTGTAGTGTAGACACCAATAACTTGATTGAACTCTTGGTACCTATTATAAGATTTAACAACTTGTGTTATGGGTACCAGAGCTCTCTCAGGGTTACAACTTCAGCTATTTATATAAATGCAAGTGTGAGTGTGATTACAGTAGAGGAGTCAGAAATAAAATCATACCACTATAATAAATTACAGTGGTACCTATTAGAGAAGCATAATATTTTGCATTTCGTAGTACTTTTAATAAATATCTATTTTGTTATATATTGTTTTGTCTGTTTAGATAAACAGATTGCAGATTAGACATTTAAATCTAAATATAACTATGCTTCAAAATTTTTAGTTCGTTATTTTTGTTATAATTGCCTTTAACAATAAAAATTACAACAATATTACACAAACACACAATACAATGATGATACATATCATTATAACTAATACAGTTAAAAACACTGCCAATTTTATATAAAATTCGCGTGGTCTTGAAGTTTCTTGACAATTACCGTTGTAAGAGATGTAAAAAACTTCAGCGGTGGGGGCCTGAAAAAAAAATCTCTTTAAGAAAACAAAGTGTAGCGTACAGTGGCGTCAGCGACATCAAGTGACGACATATTACTATGTCTTTCAACCAACATGACTCACGTTTTAACAGACTTCAAAAATGGAGGAGGTTCTATGTACGTCTGTAGGTATCTACTTAATTTATTTTATGTAAGTAGGTATGTTCACCGATATTGCCGTTAGTACCAAATAAATAATGATATCGTCGAGGTAATCGCAACCGGCGTGTATGTATGAGAAGATGTATGAATGTGGAAGAAGCAAAAGAAGTATGCAAGAATCGTAGCAAGTGGCAGTCTATAGTTTCTGCCTACCCCTGTGGGAGAAAGGCGTGAGTGTATGTATGTATGTATCTACGTAAAATTCTACTCGTCACTCAAAAATGTTGAAGTAAAATGACTGTGCCATAAAAATAATGCATACATACCTATAAAATTACTAATAACTTAGCTGCGGTAGTGTAATCTTGTGATCTTGCGGTTCGAAACCAACCCACTACCGACGTGAACCCACTCGTAACACAAGCATTTAGCTTAGCACGAGGGAGGGAGTTAACAAGAATACCTACTAGTCATGTGCGACCCATATAGCTAGTAAGTTTAAAAAAAATATGCGCAAAAAAGTTTGGGAATCGGTGGCGAAAACAAAGGATCCGAAATTCGACCAAAACGACTTCCGAAACTATGTTTTAGAAGACGGTTTTACTTTTTGTTAAAAGTAATTTTACTAGTTCAATGCTGAACGATGTTGCTTTACCTTTAATCTATATAGTTAATTTTAAATAGGTACCTATATAAATTTTAATAAGGAAAACTTCAAATATTTTTGTTAAGTAAGTACTAAAATTTATAACGACATAGTACTTCATTTATATTGTCAATAGATGTCGCTGACGTCACTTGAGATGAAAATGTGGAAGAGAAATACGACATCTCAGGCAGTGGTCTCGGGGCAGCTTAACTGAAAGGATACAGGTTCGAATTCTGCCCGAGATTGTATTTCTCTTTCACTCAAATGCCAGAAGACGTGCACTGCTGGACAAAGACCTCCCCCATGAACTTCCACAAAGACGGTTCGTGCCGTCTGCTTTACCAGGGCGTCTGACCATCTCGTTGGGAGTCGTCTCATACAGCGTTTCCCGGTACATGGTAAAGATATTTAGCATGCGCATGCGCTATATTAATATTATAAAGCTGAAGACTTTGTTTGTTTGTTTGGTTGAACGCGCTAATCTCAGGAACTACTGGTTCCAATTGAAAAATTCTTTGTGTTGGATAGTCCATCTAACAAGGATGTTATAGGCTATATAACATCACTGTACGACCAATGGGAGCGGAGCAGCAATGAGATATGTTGCAAAAACGGGAAAAAATATTATTTTTGGAAGCTTTCGTTGCGTGCCGCTAAAGTTGTAACAAAAACGTTGTTAAAGTTACGCAAAAATCATGACATGACGGAATTGTTAAGTTCTAAAAAAGTGACAGCATATTATATCTATCTTTTAAGGACTCACTATAACCTTTTCTATGGTAACGAAATTTATTCTAACATAATATGGATTTTTTAGAAACATGATATTAAAACCTTATCCACATAAATACGTTATTCATCACAAGTATTTAATTTTGAACAATTTTGAAACAAAATAATGTTAAATAAAAAAAACCATTTAGGTAGGTACCACGTGCGCATAGAACGGTCGAAAGAAATCTACGATATTGTCCGTCTAGCAAGTCTAGGTGAATTGATGGATGCCGTCACAAAAACAAAGGACACCGCCAACTCGATTGCGGCGTAGTCACAACACGCTATCATTTTACATCAATTGGTGTAAGTAATGTTAAAAATAATTTTTCCCTGTCGGGGTTACAATAAGATTGCTTAAGGATGCTAAAAAAATATAATACAAAATGCAGGTTCTACTTACCGTGTTAGCTGCGACAGTACCGAACTTCTGATTGCATTGTAATTCATACTGTAAATTAAAAAGAAGACTATTAGAACTTACATAATTATTAATAAATTAACACTAAATAACTTTAACTACCATTAACCTAAATAACTTACTAAAATAATACTAAATAAGTAGACGTAACCATAAAAGGGCATCAAAGAATTCCTCCGCATCGCTATTAGCCGGAAGGGTACCCAGAAGGCTGGCCGCATTGCCACATGGCAATGCTCATTCTCTGATTAAAGTATTGGCCAGCCATTAAGTCACGTGAAGCATCGTTCAGGCATTTGACAATATCCTTAAAAAGAGAAAGTGCACTCGCACCCCATGGTCCTAGCGTTTCAGTCCCAAATGGTTAAAAAATATGGCAGTATTATAAAGTTGCTGTATTACAAAGTAGGCAAGATTTAAATGTAAATAGTGATGAAATAATATTTGTGAATTTGAATCTCTTCATTACGAGTCCGGCGGACCGAATTTCTCTTCTTACCGAAATAAATCGTAATCCGAACACAATTTAATCAAATTTCGTTATTATGCGGATTCCGATACTGTTAATCTAGGTTCCTACTCTGCCATTTCGTCCAAAGTACTTCACTGGAAATAAGCGAATGCAATTTTTGATCACTTTACCAAGTTTGGAACGATTTTCTGATCTTTTATTTCCAGTGAAGTAGTAGTAGACGAAATAGCGCAGTAGGAACCTAGATTACCGGTATCCAAATCCGAATAATAATAGAATTTGATAGAATATTGGTTGGATTACGATTTATTTCGGTATTACGTTTTTGTGGACAATTCAAGCTCCGCCGGACCCTTAACTTTCGATGCTGACTGTACAGACTGTACCTACGGCACTATTAGATTATACGTGATTATACATAGATAGTTTTCAGCGGCCGCAGAACTAAGGTCAAGGCTTGTATCGCTGAAGCCAGAGATAGCTTTATTATGCAGGTTCACACTTTGATTTCAGCTCATCAGTACAATAGAAAATAAGATGTTATGATAAATTAAGTCTAAACAAAGGTATGAAATGTTGTCTATACATAAAACTAGCATTTTTAGTGACAATATAAGAAAATACAAAGATAAGTAACTAGGCTGATGTGTAAGTGTGTTTGAGAGTGTGTGCCGTGTATGTGTGTATGATTAAGTGTAATAGTGTAAAATGTTTGCGTTCACATGACTATTGGGGTGAATTATATAGATATCTATATTCTATATACTTATAATAAATCTGTAGAGAGGTCAATTCTGTACATGAAATATATTTCCAAAATAACTATCAGCGGGTGATTAGTGATCGATACTGACGCCAAAAATGCAATCAGTAAAATTTTTGTCTGTCTGTCTGTCTGTATGTTCGTTATAGAAGCAAAAACCACTCGACGGATTTCAACGAAACTTGGTACAATTGTTCTTCATACTCCTGGGCAGGTTATAGTATACTTTTCATCACGCTACGATCAATAGGAGCGGAGCACAATTAAAAAATGTTGCAAAAATGGGAAAATTATTTGATTATTTTGTTCTGGGAAGTGACATGGGTCGTTGATAAAGCGGGCGTAGCCGCTGGCGGAAGCTAGTATATAATATAAATTCTCAAGATTTTCCAAGTATCTACTTAATTCATAAAGCTTGTCTAAATCTGGAAACAAAATCATCATAATTATAAACTTGACTTGATCTCTTTGTTGAATCTCAGTTGAACTTTTAGTGTTGCCATATGTATGAATCAGAGTTATATTTAAAAGTGTTTGGCCTACACTGCAATAGCATGCTTCGAAGTATCAGAACAAATACCAAAATATCGATATCATTTTTGTGCTAAGAATCCACACAGTTATAATTTAAAAAATAAATAAAATGGAATCGCAATCATTCTAACCATGTATCGAGTATGACAACAAAGGTGACAGTAGAGAAATAATCTTTATATATATCATTCTTCTGTGAGTGTGTATGTGACTGAACTTCTCTCAAACGACTGGACCGATTTTGATGAAATTTTTTGTGTGTGTTCAAGGGGATCTGGGAATGGTTTAGATTCACAATTGGACCCGGTAGGTGGCGCTGCAATCGAGTTTTGGGTTATTTTCAGGGCAGGACAACGTCTGCTGGGTCCACTAGTAATATTATAATATCTGTCAGTCGGTCGTGTACGACTCTTTGTTTTGTGTTTTAAAGTGTTTCTCTAGATTTTCTCTGTTACTTTAAATACTATATATATAATAGCAGGGGCTGTATTATAACATGTTAACGCCATCATTTTTACGTTCTGAGAAAGAGATGCCGCTCTACATATTAAATAGCTTCATCTCTTTCTTACAACCTAAAAATGATGGCGTTAACACGTCATAATACGGCCCCTGTACTCACTTAGGTTGCAGTTTATTTTTATGTAACGCATAGGTAAATACGTAGTTATTTTAATGTTTGACAAACTATAACCTCTGATACTTTAAACTGGAATATATTTAATTCCTACGTTCCAATAATATTGAAACTGAAACAAAAATGGTTCCGAAATTCAAACTCTATATTTGTAAATATTTTTCATGTTTAGATGCAACAAAAAGCTGTCTACAAAAAAATGTATGGGAGTTCGCCATTGTTCTTTGACAGTTTTGGATAGGTACCATGAAGTGCTGTTGATCGTATCTAATAGGGGCGAGCCAGACCCAGACTCCGAGCTGCTACTGAAAATTTTACAGAAAACCCAACAACACTTTGCTCGACCTAGGAATCGAACCCAGGACCTCTAACGTAGTAGTTGCACTTCACCCGCGGTACCCCATTCCTAAGAGTCGTAGCGTAAGAATATGTTGTATATATTATTATAAAGACAACAATTTATAAATCTAATTTATATATTATCTATAATTTATTTATAAATCAATTTATAATCTATGTATAATCTATATCTAATATTATGAATATAATTCCAAAATGCAGATTCTACTAACCAAATCATTGGTCGCATTTGTCCGATAGCAACTGCATTTTTGGTCGTTTAGATAATACTGTGGATTAAAAATAAAACTATTAGAACTTAACAGTATCTAATCACGTTGTGTTCATTGTTCAAATTAATCACTGGTTGGTAGTTATCATTACATTACAACAATGAAGATTGAATATCCGACATAAACCAATTTTTTTTTATTGTTTTCAATCTTTGTTACATTTCATTATTGTTAATTTAAGAGTCCGGCGGACCGAATTTGTCTTACAAACGTAATACCAAAATAAATCCTAATTCAAAGACAATTTAGTTAAATTGTGTTATTATTTGGATTCCGATACCGTTAATCACGCTACCATTTTGTCCAAAATACTTCACTGGAAATAAATGTAAGCGAATGCAATTTTTGATAAAATTACCACGTTTTGAACGATTTTCCAATCTCTTATGTCCACTGAAGTAGTAATTGACGAAGTAGTATCGTAGGAACCTAGATTAACGGTAACCAAATCCGAATATTAATATAACTAGATAGAATATTGTCTGGATTACGATTTATTTCGGTAGGTATTACGTTTTTGTGGGCAATTCAAGCTCCGCCGGACCCCTAAATACATAAACTACAAAACAGGAATGTTTTCAAATTCAGAAAATGCAAATAGCACCATCTATAGGTGAAATTGAATAGACGCGACAAATTAAAATATGTGATTACCCACAGAGGGTAACAAAGAAAATTTAGAACATCTAATTATTTTATACTTTTTTAGTACCTAGTAGTTAGAAAGTTTGGCACATTCTCGTGGGCCTCAACTGCTACTTTTCTCGCGAATAAAAAAAATAGGTAATTGATAATAAGTGACAAGCATTAATACGTAGTTTTTTTTTCATTTAAATACCGATAAATAATGCCTACCTGAAGACAAAAGCTTAGTGTGCACCAACTAAGATTTTTTACAATATCGATCATTAAAATTAAATTATAAAATGAATATGTAGGTAATGGTTACTGAATCTCCCATTTTGATTTGTCACATGTTTTCAAATTCATCTGTATATGTTTCTTTATGGGATACGGGGACAAACGAGCTGCCGGATCGCCTGATGGTAAGCGATTACCGCCGCCCATGGACACCCGCAACACCAGAGGAGTCACAAGTGCGTTGCCCGCCTATTAAAAGGGGATTGGGCTTTCGGTAACCTCACTCACTCGTCGAAAGGCAACGTAAGCGTTGTTTGACGCCGGTTTTCTTTGAGGCCATGGTATCACTCCGGTCGAGCCGGCCCATTCTTGCCAAAGCATGGCTCTCCCACGTTACAATGGTGTATACTCTAAACACCCTACATATTAACCAAGAGTAATTCAAGAGTCCATTAACACGTTAGCTACCATGTCGATGGCTGACACCAACACCAAAGCACAAAATTCAAATGATCTCAGCGCGTCGTGCGACACTTTTCGTACGTTTTTTTCTATACTAATTAACTGACATGGCCCCTAGCTTATTTGTATCATGTGAAACGAGTTATTGCGTAGTTTCTAAGGAAAACGCAATTGATTTTTGCAAATGTGTTTATTTACTAATATTATAAATTGTTTGCTTGACAACCTTTAAATCTTACACAGAGTTTTCATCTTCATTATTATCAGTCAAAAGTAGTCCATTGCTGAACAAAGGCCTCCCCCAAAGACTTCCAGAAGGACCAGTGGCATCCAACGACTCCCAGCGATCTTCACAAGGTTACAGTTTACATTACAATAAAAATATTATGCAAATACAAGTTTTATTTGTGTTCAAAAATGTGGTTCATTGTGGTTACTATGCAGTGACTTACTTAAGGCGGATCGTTCAGCTGAGCCCGCGCAATTCAAATTTCAAGTGATTTTTCGCAGTTTGTAGGTCTATAACAAGTTCTAGATTCATGGCAGTAGTAATCGTGACATTAAGTATACAACATTCACAACTGAGAACTAAAACCTTTACTTAAAAATCCTTATCAAGCCACAAACTGTGTCAATCAATTACAATAGAGGTAGACACGTTATCATCCTTCAAACGCGAATATTGTTTTGTGGGCAATGTGTCTTAGGTAATGTGACATACGTGGTTGACCGACCTAAGGTGCAGAAGTGTGTTTGACAGCGCTATTGAAAGCAGTAAATTGTAATTTTATTTAAATATGCCGTCCTGTGCTGTGCGATACTACACAAATTATCATAGGAAAGCAAGGAAAGAGCACGGAGTATCTTATCACAAGTAAGTAAATAAATTCTTAGCTTCTGTACAATTTATTTTATTTTCTTCGTTGCAAATAGTATGTAAAATGAAGAAAGAGTCAGCACATGCCTTATTATAGTATGAGAGAAAGGGACTCAATACTTTTCATGTCCCACGTCGCTACATACAGGCATACTAAGTATGGAATGCGTTGACAGGACTCATAGATCAAAATCAGAAGCGACGATTTTATGGATACTTATATGTACCTATTATCTGGAAAGTTGCGGGACTTTATTTTTCACTGCGATGCGTTTTATGTAAAGAAAATCTATTTCTTTAGTTTTTATAAAAGAGGTTTAAGTTCATTTTAAACATAGAGTTTTTAGTATAATATTTATGATTAAAAAAGATATTTGAGTTACATGGACATTGTCACGTAAGATTTTTAATATGAAATAAACTTAAAATGTCGTTTCTTTAATGATACCACGGCCTCACAGAAAACCGGCATGAAACAACACTTACGTTGTGTTTCGCCGAGTGAGTGAGGTTACCGGAGGCCCAATTCCCTTTTAAAAGGTCGGCAACGCACTTGCAACTCCTCTGGTGTTACGGGTGTCCATGGGAGGCGGTAATCGCTTACCATCAGGCGATCCGTCTGCTCGTTTGCCCTCCTATCCCATAAAAAAAGCCTAGGGCGACGGACTTGCGATCATGTGGTTGCCGGTTCGAAACCCACCCATTGCACTACCAACGTGAACCCACTCGTATCAGAAGCACATTGCTAGTAAGTTTTTTTGTACATTATTGTCTCTATTAAAAATATAATTCCAAAATGCAGATTCTACTAACCTTAATCGTTCCAATATTGGTTTTTGGACTGCATACTAATTTTGCCTGTAGATTAAAAAGAAAAATATTAGAACTTACTTACATTTAGACATTTACATTTTCAGTGTGATGATACTTTCAGAATTGATAACACAGGTAAGACTTTGAATCAGTCTTACCGCCGGATTTTTTCGATTTAGTTTCAAATAAAATTATAATAATAATATGGGTGATAAAAAAAAAATGTTGTCACTTGATAAGAGAGGCATAGTGGAATTGACTAATTCCACTCACAATTGGAGCTGCTCGACTGGGGAAGTACCTCCACCTTGCAGAAAATCGTAGCCAAATAACAGCTCGGTGCTATGTTGTGTTCCTAACGGTCAGCAAGGTCGCCAGAGCTCCGCGAGGAAGCGTTGTGTTGTCAGTGTGGGGGACCGGTGATGTTTTGTCATCGCCGCTGTCATGCATGGCAGAATTTCTCCTATACTGTCAGCCCAACTATTTACAGGGTCGGCATCGCGAGAGTGAAACCCCTTGTGTCGCAACCGTCCATAGGCGACTGTAACCGCTTACCACCAAGCGGGCCGTATGCTTGTTTGCCATCTTACTGGTAAAAAAAAATCAAAAAATACAGATTTTACTAACCAAATTGTTGGGGGTACTGATCGTCTGATTCAAGCTGCACTTGAAGAAATGCTGTGGATAATAAGAAGACTATTAGAATTTACATTTAAATATTATGTTCTTACTTAATCAAGTTATGTTCAGTGTGATGATAAATTCAGAATTATTAATAACTAGCTTTTGCCAGCGACTTCGTCCGCGTGGAATAGTTACTTTGTTCCCTAGTTCTTCGCCCGCGGTTTCACCTGCGTTGCCCCGTTCCTAAGGGTTGTAGCGTGATGTTTTATAGCTTGAGACCTTTCTCATGAATCACTCATTTTCCCAACATTTCCCTTCACTGCTCTGCTCCTATTGATCGTATCGTGATGAAAAGTATACTATAACCTGCCCAGGAGTATGAAGAACAATTGTAAGTACCAAGTTTCGTTGAAATCCGTCGAGTGGTTTTTGTTTCTATAACGAACATACAGACAGACAGACAAAAATTTTACTGATTGCATTTTTGGCGTCAGTATCGATCACTAATCACCCGCTGATAGTTATTTTGGAAATATATTTCATGTACAGAATTGACCTCTCTACAGATTTATTATAAGTATAGAAGATCACTGGTTGATGGTTATCATTAATACTTCAACCAATAATGAAGATTTAATATCTGACAGTAACCGATTTTACATATAATTCTTAGATATTCTTGGTAAACTTAAATTTTCATTTAATTATGTAGGTACTGAGTAGTGTTAGATTGGGAGAAGCGGCCGCAGGGAGAGACGAGGGTTACATCTATATATTTAGGCTCTAGACAGACGAACGGAATTTCAACTGCACTCCGACTGCATATTTGTAGTTTGAATGGCAATTAAACTGCAAGCTAACCATGCTGCAGCACCCGTTGCAGTCGGTGTGCAGTTGGCGAGCAGTTCCAACGACTGCATGTTGACTGCATGCTAGCTATACAGCTAGGGTTACAAAAATTAAGTATATAATAAAAAGAATAGCTTGATGTATATCAAGCTTACTTTTCCAATAAAAGCTGACCCACCCTTGAAGGGAAAGCTTCTAAAATGCGTGGTCAGCTAAAGATGGGAATGTATAGCCGCGTGTGCGTCAGTAACGGCCAGAGTGCCAGAACCGACAATATTTTATGTGTTAGGTTTTTCGTATAAAGTAGTGATCCTTAACGGTGTACATACTTAATCTACATTGACGCAAAAAAAAATTCTTTGGCCTGATGTAACTGAAACCTCATCTCTCCCTTCCTACGATCGCTCCTTAAGAGTCCGGCGGACCGATTTTTTCTCACAAACGTAATACCGATATAAATCGTAATCCAGACAATATTCTATCAAATTATGTTATCATTCGGATTTAGATACTGTTAATCTAGGTTCCTACGATCCTATTTCGTCCAAAATATCTAGTTCACTGTAAATAATTGTAAGCGAATGCAATTTTTGATAACTTTACTGAGTTTTGAACGATTTTTTTTAATTTCAGTGAAGTAGTAGCAGACGAAATAGGATCGTATAAATCCGAATGATAACATAATTTGATAGAATATTGTCTGGATTACGATTTATTTCGGTATTACGTTTTTGTGGGCTATTCACGCTCCGCCGGACTCTTAAAACCTAATAACTGAAATCAGCAATCGTGCTTTCAAGCTATAGTTGTAAAGAATTGATGTGACAACAACTCTAAGTGTTTTCTGTCAGGACGGGGGCTACCCCCATGTCAAGTGCATAAAAGCGTTAAGTTTAACAAGAATTATCTATATTCATCACACTGACTAGTATTGAGCAGGATATCTATACTCATATTATAAAGAGGAAAGATTTGTATGTATGTTTGTAACGAATTGGCTCTAAAAGTACTGGACCGATTTCAAAAATTGTTTTGCCGTTAGCTACATTATCACTGAGTAACATAGGCTATATAACGTCACGCTACGCCTCTTAGGAACGGAGCAGCGCGGGTGAAACCTCGAGCGGTTCGCTAGTTGTTAATAAGCTATTTCCGGCGATTTCGCCCATAGCTTTGCGAACTTGCAAATAAGGCATTCATTACACGCTAAGTTCTGCCGTGAATCATTTGTCAATATCCATAATTTGCATTCGTAAGAGGAAAGCCTGTATTGTCATATTGATCGAGAATTCTGTAAAAAGTACGGAACATGTAAAAAGTTAAAGTTACTTGGTTGATGTTTAAAATAAAAATAACTGAATCCGCCAGTCGCCGCATAAGGCTGCGTTTCCACCAAACATGTGCGAGGATGCGTAGCGACGGATGTGTTTGTTAAGAACCAATAGAATCACTTCATTTACCTAGCCTCGTTCAACGCAGCTCTAGTGAAAGTGGCTCGGCGGAGCGAGGTTTTTGTACATACAAAACAAGGGAAGGATATGTGCGAAAGGATGTGTTGCAAGGGATGTGATGCGCGCGCTCCGCTCCCACCACACCTCACCCCGTTCGCATCTGCAACAAGCCCGCTACACATCCTCGCACTGCTCCCGTTTCACAGCCTTGCAATACATGGGTTTCTGCCCCCGGTAATCTGGCTAAAAAAATAAAAGCCCTGACATAAACCCAACTATATAGATGGGTTCATGCCCAGACATTTTTCGCGAAATTGGGCGAAAAAAAATAAATGCCCTGGCATAAACCCATCTCTACTCGCTACGCATCCTCGCACCGCCCAGCTACCTCGTGGAAATGCAGCCTTAGACGATAGGTTTTATGTTAATTAGAGGGCAACCATGGTAAAACTAAGCTGAATAAGCGTGTAATGACCAACTGGCAAAGTGCGCTAGCTGTGTCAAAGCGGAGCTAGAAACAGAATAAATACAAAACACGTACCTACATAGATACGTAAGTGATCGAAAACCTCTTTGTACCTAGTATAAATATAAAGTATTTTTAAGAATAGCTTATGTATGTATGTATCTTTATTAAAACTTTCAAAAATTACAAAGTTATGCAAAGCCCCACAAAACCGTCTTTACGGTTTGTCTTACTCTGGTCAAAGTATAAAAACTATATTTCTATAATCTTTGGTTCTAAAAAAAGTGTTTTGTTTTGTGTTGTGTTGTTGTTACTAACATAGTTTATAAGTAGTATGTATTACTAACACCATATGGATCAAGGTCTGAAATAAATTATTTTTATTTTATTTTTTATTTTTTCATTTCGTATAAGTTCTATTAAATTGAACAAACGCTATAAAAAATCCCCCTTTTGACTCTTTTTTATTATTGTTTATTTAAAAAAAAAACGTTCCCCTACACTAGGATTTTCTCCTGTATCGTGGGTGCGTTTACAAACACAAATTCTCACATACATAAACGCCCAGACCCGGAACAACTACCTGTAGATCATACAAATATTTGCTCCGTGTGGGGATCGAACCCACCACACGTTGCGCAGAAGCCGATCGCTCAGCCGCTACGCCAAACGTGTTGTCGCTTATTTGTTACATGCCATAGTTTGCATCAAAATGTCAATACCAATAGCTGGTACGACACGAAAGCAAAAATCGATATTTACCAAAATGGCAGCATGTAATTTCGGATTTTAACGATTGATTTTGTCAGAACGATGAAATCTAAGTATCATGCTATGCTAGCTATGGTGTGAATCTCGACGATTTACGATAAAAATCTACAACTCTGTTGAAAATGACATGCTATTTACAAGCTGTGAAATGCTTTATCGATCGATAAAATAGAAATATTTATATTATATCATATCTGATGTGCTAGCACTAAGGTTAAGGTACCCCTTAACTGGGATGCCTCCCGAAAAGCGGCCTATAAGAACTTGGCGAGAATCAATCCGAACGAAACAAGAGTGTAAAAGCATCCGTACTAAGGTCCGTAGGTACTAAATGATGAAAAAAAAACACTACATTAGCTATACCTACTTTTGAATTTAGATAGTTTAATTACCGTAATATGTTAGATAACACACGGCGGAATGGTGCTCGCTCACCTGCAAATGTTTTACACTTTACAATTCTAACATACTTCTATGTTTTTTTTTAAAAAGCTTACTAGCCATGTAGGTCCCACCCGCACATTACTAGTATTCTTGTTAACCCCTCGTGCTAAGCTAAATGCTTGTGTTACGAGTGGGTTCACGTCGATAGTGCAATGGGTGGGTTTCGAACCGTCAACTACATGATCGCAAGTCCGACGCCCTAGCCATTATTCTACCGCCGCTTTCTATAAGTATAAAACAACGTACGTGCATCCTCTACCGAGATGTACAGGCTTCGCCAAACCGAGGTCATCTGTCAAGGTTCGCACTGCCTTAAAGTAGGTATGGTCGAAATAACTCTGCGAGTCTGAAGTAAGCAGTTCCGAAGGGCCGCACAGGTAAATCACTCACTTAGATATACAATGTGTTAAGACAACCCTGTCAGACCCGGGTATTGTTAGGTATCGAGATCCGGTTGTATTTTTTTTTATTCGCGCTTGACCGCCAGTACGCCTGTACTAGTATCTACGATGGAGCGCGCTTGCCTAGAAGAAACCGCTTTATTCGTGATTTAAAGACACCCAGATTATATCTTTCGGGGAAGATCCACTCGGGAAGCGCATTCCACATTTCAGAGCTACGCATGATAAAAGTGGACTTAAAGCGTTTCGTTCGGGTTTTTGGATCACCATGAATCGATGTCGTTTTTTCGTGCTTCTGGTCGTCCGATAATAGAAAGGGCTCGGGGGAATAAGATCATCACGATTGATACTTTTACGTATATATTTATTTTTTAACACCTGTTAACATTGTGGAGTGCAATAAACGAATTGAGAGAGAGATTGAGACCTGATGCACACTCTCCGAAATGTATCCGGTAAAAAAACTGATAAGCTAGCAACTTTGCGGCGATGTTTCAGACTTTGGAGTTTAGCCCGGACAAGGGAGTCGTTGCCAATGAGCTTCTTGGTACGTTTCTCGATGGATTAGCCGATCCCCCAAAGGAGTGAACAGTACTCCATGCACAACCGAACCTGTGCTTGATACAATGTGAGCAATTGTTCCGGCGTGAAGTAACGACGCACCTTCGAGAGGATACTCATCGAATATAGTAATATTGTAGAAAAAAACTGGTCGGCTGTAGAAAAAGTGTGAGTCTGACTCGCGGAACGAGCCTTCGATACAAATTTGCTATAGATATTCACCAAAATTATTACATATAAAATATGTAAGCACATTGCTCTTACGAAAATATAATCCGGACGAAGCACAAAGTTAACTTCGTAGTTAAAAAGTGTTCTCCTATTACCCCATCCCACAGAAAATGTATGACTTGGCTGTCAAATGCCAATTCTGCCTGAACATCACCCAGTAGGTACTCGTCCATAGGTTTATTTAATTAAATCAACCTCCATAACAAAAATACTTACTTGTTTTGCACGAAAAGACAAATGTACGGGTCCGAGCCCTGTTGCTGGCTTCATCAGTAACACGATGAAAATAAAAGTCATACGAAAGATTGCCGATTTCGTCATCTGAAAAAGAAAAACAAAGAGTGAATGATATAGTTTATCATCATGTTATATCACATTTGTTTTTATTAAAACATTTTTATAGATATCTATAAAAATATTTAGTGGGAGAATATTTCGATCTTAGACAGGATCCGAACTCGGTTCTGTCCAGTCAAGAACTTTTTTTATATAAATCAGAGTGGGCAAACGAACATGCGGGTCACCTGATGGTAAGTGACTACCGCCGCCCATGGACATCAGCGACATGTAGCTGTCACCAATGCATTGCCGGCCATGTGTATTATCTTCTATTCATCCGACTTCATAAAAATAAGAGTCGGAAAAAATATAGAAGCATCATAATTGATAACCTACTCCTTTTTTGAAGTCGGTGTTGGTGTCAGGGTAAAGGGAATCCAATCCCCAATACAATGGGAAATCCAACAGTAGCGAGGGAACGCGAGCCGCGATCGGGCGTTTGCTGTGAAGCCTTGTCAATGTCAAGTACTGAACAACTGAAAAATATTCCACAAGCAGTTGTTTTATTCCTTTGTTTTCTCCATTTCAATAATGTTCTGACGCACCAACACCGTGAGCGTGGAAGTTACTAGAATAATCTGTCTGACAGATGATGATCGTCAGTGTGGCTGCAGCGCGAGCCTCCCCCCGCGACCGCAGGCCCTGCTCGTTGTCGTTAGGCTCTCACTTCTACGATATTTATTAATTATAACAACAAAACCTCTTTCTTTTATTACAGAACAGAAAAATATACTACATCGCCAATCGGTTAAAAACTAAAACCCGACTACGAGAAAATCAACTTTTTTTATACCACTAAGGTGGCAAACAAGCATACGGCCCGCCTGATAGTAAGCGGTTACCGTAGCCTATGAACGCTTGCAACTCCAGGGGTAGGTGGCATTTGCTCGTTGCCGACCCTGTAAGCAGGAATAGTTGGGCTGGCAGCATGTCTCCTATGCTCGACAGCGGCGGTAACAAACAACGCAACACAACGCTTCCTCGCGGAGCTCTGGCGACCTTGCTGACCGTTAGGAACACAACATAGCACCGAGCTAGTTGTATATTCCTGCCGATATTGTAATGTTTTAAAGCATGTAACTACCAATTAACCTTACACGGGCTCCGTGCATAGAGATAATATTAGCTTATACTGCCTCCCAAGATACAGGCTTCGCCTAGTTTGGGAGACAGCGGACTACTACAGCAAGACTAGCCATAATGTTTATGTAATTGGTACCTAGTTTATAATACTACCAGAATAACTATATTAGGTACCTGTGATCTACTGCTTCTTTGATTTGATGCAATAAAGATTATTTATTATTTATTTAGCTGTTATTTGGCTACGATTTTCTGCAAGGTGGAGGTACTTCCCCAGTTGAGCAGCTCCAATTGTGAGTGGAATTATTCAATTACACTATGCCCTACCTCTCTTAAAACAACTGGAAGCTTGAAACAAGAAAATATTCGTACATCGCCGCAGTATTTCTAATTGAGTTGGCACCAACAGATCACATGAGTGGCTTGCCACACGGAACAGTACTTCTTTGTTCTGTGGCTTGCCACTAAGCCTATGCTGTAACTACCTTGAACACCACTGTTCCTATTCCTACTCGTCTGTTGACTTGAATTCAATTAATTATCTATTAGAAAGGTTACCTACCTACGAATATTTTCTTGTTTCGTGCTTTTCATTTGATATTTTTCATAGTTGGGTTTTAGTTTTAAGCTTCGTTTTTAGAGTTCCGTACCTCAAAAGGAAAAATCGGAGCCCTTATAGGATCACTTAGTTGTCCGTCCGTCCGTCTGTCAAGACCCTTTATCTCGGAAACACGTGAAGGTATCCAGTTCAAATTAAAACCATATACTCAGGTCTACAATCCCTTATAGCTGTGAAAAAACTATCAAACTTCTAAGTTTACGTAAAAAAGATACGGCCATTTATGCAGCAAAAATCTTATATTTCAACACTCTCAAAGGAATCAAAATTTATAGGGTATTTCCCGTTGACCTAGAACTATGATATTAGGCAAGTAATACCGTCTTATACTACAAGTAGGTATAGGGAAAAATCTGAAAACTATACATTTACTACGCTACGAAGCGGCGGTAGCCTAATGGCTAGGGCGTCGGACTGGCGATCATGTGGTTGCCGGTTCGAAACCCACCATTTACACTACCGCCGTGAACCCAATCGTAACAAGCATTTTAGCTTAGCACGAGGGGTTAACAAGAATAATAGTAATGTGCGACCCACATTACTAGTAAGCCTTTTTTTTTTAAAAAAAATGTAATTAATTGTAATATGTACTTCCAAATTTGTACGGAACCCTCAGTGGGCGAGGCCGATTGGCACTTGTCCGGGTTTTTTTTTATTTGACAATATTACGAGTACTGTAAAGACGAATGAGGCGACACTTTTTTTTTTCAAAATGTGATCGGTTTTTGAGCTAGGATCTAATATAGAGACCATACATACAATGACTTTATGACTACCTCATTAGTCTAGGGTCCGCTACAGGTCTTGGGTTTGATTCCCAGGTCGAGCAAACTGTTATTGGGTTTTTCTATGAAATTCTCAGTAGCAGCTCGGAGTCTGGATTTGTGCCCGGTTAATGGCAATAGGCTCGCCCCCTATTACATGGGACCTAAAACAGACCGGCGAACTGTGGGTGTACGTTAGTACGCCTCTGCCTACCCCTTCGGGGAATACAGGCGTGATGGTATGTATGTATGTACACACATTGTCTGCTAAACTCATTACCCTTCCTTTTTGTAGTCGGATGAAAATAATTAAAACTGATATATGTTAATTAAGTATGAAGGGAACTAATAGCTGTCAGTTAATACTAGTTCAGCAGGAGTTCAGCTGTCAACGTGATTCAAATCAAATTATCTATAATCGCGGTTGAATGGAAAAGTTCGTCAATTTTCAAATTGAATCATTTAACATTTAGCGAGCACATGTCATGTGAGGTAGATACATTTACAAAATATGACACAGAATATACAGTTTCATAGAAAATTATGTTTTACTGTTCCAGAACGAAGTTTAGTTTTTCAAATTCCTGCCAAGGAGACTAAAGAAGATGGCTGGGTCTTACGACCTGCTTGGAACCCCATTATAGATACTATTAAATCTGAACCCAAGCCTAAAACTGCAAGACCAAAGGAGACGGTGTGCTCGCTTGGATCGGTTCGCTAATAATTAACAAAAATATAAGGTAGCTGTCAGAAGACCTCAGGAAACGTGTAGAAGCGGCTGAAATGTGGGCATATAGACGGATGCTTGCTATAAGCTGGACTCAAAAGATCACGAATGAGGAAGTTCTCCGATGAGTAAAGCAGAGACATGAGATTTTGAAAACCGTCAAACAGTTCTCTGTTTGACGGTTTTCAAAATCTCATGTTCTTAGTCATGGTTATTTACTCGGTCGTTACGTGGTATTGTCATTTTGTTCTAAATTTTGACCAAATTTGTATGGAACTACCTCTGAAGTATGACCTACCATCAGAAAATAATCATCAAAATCGATTCATAATTGAAGGATTAATATATCCTAATTTTTTTAGGATATATTAATCCTTCAATTATGAATCGAAACATGCAGTTGAATTGAGAACCTCCTCCTTTTTTGAAGTCTGTTAAAAATTAACCACTGCAAAACCGCTAGCGGCTCTCTTTAGAAGGCTTATACGAATCGGTTGGCCATTTCCACTCTTCCTAAGTTACACTTTACGGAAGTCTCGGTGCGTGTGTTTGTACCCGAGTGCGCCAGAAGGAGGCTTATTTGTTAATATGAATCGAAGATGCGTCTTAACTCGATATAATACCGCCGACTGTTGTCGTTTCATCCATTAAAAATGCAAAAGCCATGTAAAAGCTTTTTAAAAGCCTTTAAAACAGCCATAATCCTATAAAATTCTTTCAATAACAAAGATGTTTACTTAATAATATCAGCCTGAGAACTAGTCTAGGAGTTGCAAGGGCGGCAGCTTCGCAAATTGGTTTTTCTAGTGTCAGTAGCTCTCGGAGATTGAATTTGTGCCCGGTGACTGGCAAATAGTTTTTTTAAATTTATTTATTTACTTTAATTAAAGCGGTACTAACCAATTACGATAATTAAAGGCAACATAACAATCTTAATATATATAAAACTCAAAGGTGACTGACTGACTGACATAGTGATCTATCAACGCACAGCCCAAACCACTGAAAGGATTTTGATAAATTCCACCCCTAAGAGGTTAAAATAGGGGATGAAAGTTCATATGGAACAAAGTAACTATTCCACGCGGACGAAGTCGCGGGCAAAAAGCTAGTATAATATATACACTATCATAAATCTCGCTCACAAAAACGAAAACACTTAAACAATATTCCTGCCGTCCATCCGCATACAAATCGCACTGCGGGTTGACATTCAGAAGAGCATTGAGCCCGGTTAGGGTGCGCGGTGTGGGTGAGTTGCCGGGGGCAACGCTACGACATGATTGCGCCGCGAACAACGTATGCCTTCGATGGCATACCTTGTTCGCAAAATTATTAGGGGTGTAAAATCGACACAGCTCTTAACGCAGCGGAAAAAATTCAATCGCGGACAGGATTCGAACCTGCGTCTCCTGGTTAGATACACCAGACGCTCTAAGTGAAGGCAAAATTTCAATCAGGCGGGTGGGGTTCGCGGTGGGTTAGAGGTCAGAGCCCGCGATTGAATTTTTCCTTTACTAAAATAATCTTATCTTGTTCCTAAATGATTTAAGATAGTCCAAGCCAAATTTGAGGACTCTCTGTTGGATAGTCTCCTCACAATGGCAATAATTTAACGAAAAAACGTTTTTTTTAATGGTGATAATTTCTATACTACAGAGGATTTCCCAATAATATAGGTATAACCTATTATTCAAAGTCAAAGAAATAAATAATGTTGACTTTCAAAATTATTTATTTCAATTAGACCATTAAAAAGGTACTTTTGAAAAGTCAAACTTGCGTGAAAATTGCACGGTTCCAAAAAGTGGGTCTTATGGAGAAGAGCCGGCAAGAAACTCCATAGATACTCTTTTAAAAAAAAAACATGATTACAATATTAATCTTTACAACTTTGTTTTAAATAGTTTGACAATTATGCAGTTTGATGTGTAAGATGATTTATATTATTGGATAGATAGTATGACCCCCATCCCAAATTTCCTTTTTGAACCACTCGGTCTGGGACATCCTGTATAATAACTACAGATATATGATTAAAAATTATTTTGCCGTAAAATACCCCCACGCCTGTATTCCCCGATTATGGCGGGTTAGGCAGAGTTGTTGTTGTAGATGTTTTTAGGTCCCATGTAATAGGGGACGACCCTATAGCCATTAATCGGGCACAAATCCAGACTCCGAGCTGCTACTGAGAATTTCATAGAAAAACCCTATAACAATTTGCTCGACCTGGGAATCGAAACCAGGGCCTCTAGCGTAGCAGTCGCGCTTGGGACCACTAGACCAATAATGCAGTCCTCTATTTTGTAGCAGTTACATAATAACGAGTCAGTTGTGCAGAATGCATGACTTGAGGGATTTGTGTAATATAAAGACTGACCAAAATAAAACACAATAAAATAGGTAAGTACATTAAAATAACAGTGAGATAATAATAATAAATAATAATGAATTAATTAATCTATACTTATAATAAATCTGTAGAGAGGTCAATTCTGTACATGAAATATATTTCCAAAATAACTATCAGCGGGTGATTAGTGATCGATACTGACGCCAAAAATGCAATCAGTAAAATTTTTGTCTGTCTGTCTGTATGTTCGTTATAGAAACAAAAACCACTCGACGGATTTCAACGAAACTTGGTACAATTGTTCTTCATACTCCTGGGCAGGTTATAGTATACTTTTCATCACGCTACGATCAATAGGAGCGGAGCACAATTAAAAAATGTTGCAAAAACGGGAAAATTATTTGATTATTTCGTTCTGGGAAGTGACATGGGTTGTTGATAAAGCGGGCGTAGCCGCTGGCGGAAGCTAGTAATAAATAAAAATAGTAAATTAATTATTCGATAACTGCATAACATGGGACCTAAACATACCAGCGATCTGGAGGTGTACATTAGTACGCCTTCAGGGAATACCACCTGATCGTTCTTAAAACGATCCAGAAGTATTGGTAATAATTTGGTATAATATGTAGGGTACCTATTAACAATTTTCTAAAAAACGCTCGTCTCGTCTACTGAACTTTATAAACTTTGCTGTGCCCGACAGGGTCCATAATTGATTCTTTAATGTTAAACCATACATCTGTACATATTATTATAGAATACAATAAAGTATGGTATTGAGCTCATTTAAAACACAAGACAAACACAGATAGCACTGCTGCATAGAAGCAGAGACTTCCAGAGACCCTGGCGAAAAAAAGAAAGAAAGAAAGAAGAAAGAAAAGAAATTTATTTAGCACAGCTTTACGCAGTTCACACAAGTACATAGTATAAGTGTATTCATAAGCAGTCTGTGTCTCGCGGCTGTGCCAAATAGGACCGGCAGTTCAGCATTTTGTCAAGCCACCAGTGCTTGACGCTGATTTTCAACTGGACCCTTGCGAGGAGTTACGGATGTAAATCAGTTATGTAATACCTATAATAGT
This sequence comes from Acronicta aceris, assembly GCA_910591435.1. NCBI lineage: Eukaryota > Metazoa > Arthropoda > Insecta > Lepidoptera > Noctuidae > Acronicta > Acronicta aceris. Next base: position 2,275,665 of record OU342786.1, on the reverse strand, counting down.
TGTATAATAAATAAATAATGTATAAAAGGACGATGATTTCAGCCTTGTTCGAGGCTACGTGATAATCTATCTATGGGTACATACCTATTGCCTTTGAAATGTGTAATCAAGCTTTCCAGAATGCAGTTACTTCAGCCGTAGCGCATCCAGAACCGGACATTCTTTTAGCAATCATATGACTGAGGCATTTAATATTTGTATACGGAGCAGTTCTCCAAGTGAACCAATCTCTCATAGGCGCTATTAGGGTATTTTTCAACAAAGCTAACTCGCAGCGCAACGAAAATAGGTACCTACCTAACGTAAGGGAATTGCAATTATTTATGAAAACTTGAAACATTTTAGGTATCTTTTTGGAGAAAGGTAACTTACCATATTTAGTATTTACAGTTTATAAACTACGGATATACTTTCAGTTATGCCGTTTATACAATTCATAGAGGTAACGAAACCCCAAGACGCACAAGGCAATTATTATGCATCTGCAAATATGCAACGGTCATAAAATACTTACCTATGTTTATTCACGACGGTAACAAATATCAATTTGTTGGCGACGCTTTATAGCGCGAAGCCATACACAATCCGATGTCAATAGACTTCCTAGCTAACAAAAGGTAACTTACATATTGAACCAATAATATTAAAGCAGTTATTTATTGCTTATTTCGTTCGAGCACGTTCTTATTGATATTGGAAAAGAATAGAATCTACATATTTTATATCCTTAGAACAAGGTAAAAGCAGGTCTTATCAGTAAGGAGGTATTCAATATTTTTTTGCTAAGAGAATGAATTTGCATAGAATGCAATATTGTTTACATCATATTATTTTCAAATTTATTTTCACACTAGCGGCCCGGTACGTGCTTCGCTACGTATAAAGCGAAATACAGCGGACAGCGGACAAAACCATTCCCAGATCCCCAATTTCATCAAAATCGGTCCAGTCGTTTGATCTAAACCATTCCCAGATCCCCTTGAACACACACAAAAAATTTCATCAAAATCGGTCCAGTCGTTTGAGAGAAGTTCAGTCACATACACACTCACAGAAGAATTATATATATAAAGAATATAAAGATAGGTAACCATTTATGTAACTTCTTTTTTTTTAAACCGTGTTTAACAATTTTAAATAGCGAACTATTATATATAGTGATAGCCTAGCAGACCATTGGACAGACAAGTCAAAGGTCTCCAGTTCGAATCCAAGGCACCGCACCTTTGACAGAATTTAGAGATGTCTTCATATGGATAGTATTGTTTACCTCAACTGAACTTGTAAATGTGGGTACATTGTGGCATGTCTGAGTGGACACCTAATTTGTATCCTGCTTTGATGATGTGTGTATTTTACCCACTGACCTCTTTAATACTCCATAGGTACACTGGACAGGCTACTGTCAACGATTTATTGACCCTCTTTGATATGCGCCATTTTGGCGCTGATAGCACAAGTGAGCAGTAACGGAACTAATTGAAATAAAACTACTTTTTACGGATTTTATCGCGTTGTATTGATATTATTTGATTCCCGACGTTTCGGATCCTTTACAGCATCCATGGTCACGGGTAGACTAAGTTGTTGGACGTCTTAATGTTACAATTACTAACAGCTACCTTACATTTTTGTTAATTATTGGCGATCCGATTCACGCAGAACGAGCTCACCGTATCCTTCGGTCTTGCAGTTTTGGACTTGGATTTTGATTTTATGGAATCTATAATGGGGTTCCAAGCAGGTGGTAAGACCCAGCCATCTTCTCTATTGAAATTTGGATGTTTTTTAATTTCAATAGCCTCACGGATCATCCTGGGAAGGAATCGGTTTTCTTTTGCGAGGACTTGTGGTTTATCAAATCTGATGTAGTGCTGGGCCTTGTCTAGAGTATGTTCACAAACTGCTGACTTCTAAAAAAGGATCCTTCTCTTCTGTAAAGGATCCGAAACGTCGGGAATCAAATAATATCAATACAACGCGATAAAATCCGTAAAAAGTAGTTTTATTTCAATGTCTAATATTCGCGTAAGTGTCAGAAACCAGAACGGAACTAATTTTAGAGATTGGACAATGTCGATCACTTGATGTTCTATGAAGGTTGTAATAGTTTTTTTTTTAATAGTTTTTTTGGTTTTTTGATACCTAGTAACAACTTCTGTTAGTATTCAAACGTGTTTTTTCTGTTGTGCTATTGTGTTTCTGTCATGTTGTGTTATTTTGAATTTATAAAAATACTATGTCGTTTTACCGTCTAATTTATCAAAATAAATCCAATGTTGATTTAAATACTCTTTATTTCGATTTACATAACAACAACTACATACGACTTCAATATAATAAAGATGCAAACACCAAGCGAGGGCTAAGAACGTTTTCGGTGCGTGGTAACATTTTCGAACATACATTTGTAAGGTAAAGATTTACAGTAGATATAAGATGTGGTGTATAAGGTAAGTAGATAGTACTGAGGCCTACTTTTTACACCAGTGCACATGGATCAACTACACCCAGCGGATAAAAAGGCACTTAAAATACAATTCAATAACGCCTCCCCAGGTATCAGACGATCCGGATTTTCACACATAACACTTACATACATGGATTTACACAAAATTATTTATCAGTTCATTCGTTGAGGACTTACACAAAATCATACAATGAAAAAATATCGACATTAATGATCGGAACACGGAGATGCTCTAAACAGCTCGTCGGCCATTTGCATTGTGTGTCAAATTGAGCCAAAAAATATTCTGTCATTTTGGTCCAACTTTAACATCCTGATATCGTAATATTGTACCAGTGAAGATTGTAGCACCATATATTTTAAAAGAGTGTCCATGGAGTTTCTTGCCGGATTCTTCTCCATAGGATCAACCTTTTGGAACCGTGCAACTAGAATCGGATTACTAATTATTGGACAAAAAACGTTTCCCAAAAAATCACATGCCAAAGTATGTTTCCCAAATTTTAATTTGGCAAAAAACATTTGGCAAAACAACTTTTCGCAATTTTACAGTTAGCAATACTATTTTCGGCAATTTATTGTTAAACAAATAATTACATGGCAATGTTTCATTTTACCAAGTATTGTGTAGTCAAATATGGTTAACATGCTCTTTCCAAAATATTGCATATTATGTAATTTACTAAGTCTAAATTCAAAAGGATGCAGAGGAATCACTCGTCTGTAGCAATACAATTTTGAAAATATACTGCTGCATGGATGTTGCTCTGTTGGGGTCACAGTTCTAACCTAACCTAACACACTTTTATAACTTTTATAATTTACAAAATAAAGCATTTGCTTATGTATATTTGACATAATAAAATTTAAGCAAGTAAAAAGTTGCCAAATTAATATTTGACCAAGTGATTAAAATGCGAAATATAAATTTGCTAAAGATTGAAATGAAACTAGTGCGATAAGTTTTGTGGAAGTAAAATTTGACGAAAAATATTTTGCCAAACGAAACGATCCCACTAGAATCATAAAGTTTCATAAACGCTTGTAAAAGCTTATTTGAAATAAAAACATTTCAATTTGAACTTGAACGACATTTGATCGATCGATCATTTGACGATCCCTGACATTTGGGACTAAATTCACGAAACATCAGTATATACAACAACATTATTTATTTAAATAGAGGTAGACACGTTATCATCCTTCAAACGTTAATAGTATTTAGTGGGCAACGTGTCTTATGTAGTGTGACATACGTGGTTGACCTAAGGTACAGAAGTGTGTTTGACAGCGCTATTGACAGCAGTAAATTGTAATTTTATTTAAATATTCCTGTGCTGTGCGATACTACACAAATTATTATAGGAAAGCAAGGAAAGAGCATGGAGTAGCTTATCACAAGTAAGTAAATAAATTCTTAGCTTTTGTACAATTCATTTTATTTTCTTCGTTGCAAATAATATGTAAAATGAAGAAAGAGTCAACACATGCCTTATTATAGTATGAGAGAAAGAGACTCGATAGTTTTCATGTCACACGTCGCTACATACAGGCATACTAAGTATGGAATGCGTTGATAGGACTCATGGAGCAAAATCAGAAGCGACGATTTTATGGATACTTATATGTACCTATTATCTGGAAAGTTGCGGGACTTTATTTTTCATTGTGATGCGTTTTATTGACAATATTACTGATATTTTTATTACATAACATACCATCACGCTTGTAATCCTCCAAGGATTAGGCAGGCAGTACACCCACAGTTCGCCGGTGTGTTTAGGACCCATCCATGTCATGTCATAGAATAGGGTGCGAGCCTATTTCCATTCACCAGGCACAAATTCAAACTCCAAGCTGCACTGCGAATTGCATAGAAAAACCAATATCACTTCTTCGACCTGTTCTACCCAAGACCTGTAGCGTAGCAGCCGTATTTTATTTATTTTGTTTAATTTCATTGAAAAGATTATTAGGGAAAAAGTTGAGGCCTTTACTGAGGAGTGGGACAATACAGGCTAATTATTTATTTATGTATGTATACTTTATGTACAAAAATGTGTACAAAGGCGGTCTTAATGCCTTAGGAATTTTTTACCAGACGACCTTTAATTACCTTTTAATTAGTATTTAATTAAAATGTAAGTTCGATAATAAAGTAGGTACTTAATGATCACGTGTTGTTTGATACAGTAGGCAGGTAATAATCAATATGTGCTATGATACTTTATTTTGCATTTCCATCTAATGATATCTTATGAGAACAATGGGTGTCCTCTCTTCGTATTCAAAGATTTGAACCTAGTTGGATGCCCACAAAATATAGCTCAGTATGTTCTAATCACTTTAAAGCGGACAGCTTATATAATATGTATGTATTATAATTATTCGTTACCGTAAACCGGAGCTTGTAAAGTAGATTAGATATTGATTAATATCAATTTGTTAGAAAAACGTTGCCCCACACTAGGATTTTCTTCTGTATCGTGGATGCGTTTACAAACACAAATTCTCACATACACAAACGCCCAGACCCGGAACAACTACCTGTAGATCATACAAATATTTGCTTCGTGTGGAGATCGAACCCACAACACGTGGCGCAGAAGCCGATCGCTCAACCGCTACGCCAATCGTGTCGTCACTAAGTGTTTCCTGCGTTTTCGCTTGCGGTCGAAAAGGTTATTTTAGACAAAAGTTAGCCTTTGTCCTTTGTCAAGATGCAATCTAGTTTCTTGCCTTACGGACAGACTTATTTTCGCATTAATAGGTAGTATGGACGGTACCTAAGTACCTAATTAATAATTTAATCGGTTACAGTTTGTGTTTCATTTTCTTTTTGTTACTTCTAATATATTTTTTTATTAAACTTTCTAGTATATATAATTATATTCTACTACTTTTATTTGTAGCTAATGTACCTAATTTCCATTCTGTTCAACAATTATAAAATCTTAATCTTTTCTGTTTGAAACGACACCTTTCAAATGTGTCATATAAGACAACTGCATAATGCTATTTCTTTTCATCTTATGCTACCAGTATCTATGCTCGCGCTCATTATTAAAGCCTAAAATGTTTAGTTATAGGTATGGACATGTAGCGCGACTCAATTTTAAATGACATTTGCTATGAACATGGCGTATCTATAGTATTATATCATTGAGTATATGTATATTTTATTAAAAGAGTTCATAAATTCTAAGTTATTGAACGCGATAATATGAGGAAAATGTCTCCAGTTATCAGGAACACAGATCTTTTGCACAGACTTCTTCTCAACTCTGACCCGTACGTTTAGTCGAAAGAAAAAGTCTGATCTATCAGCAAAGGTGTTGGAATTTATTATTTTTTTAGGAATAAGATGTCATATTTTGTATTAAGTAGCTAAACAAACTTAAGATTATTTTTAGATGCCTTTTAGTACCTATAGAAATGTAAAAAATTAATTAACTGTACTGTTCTGTCTACTTTTGTGTGTGTAATTTGACAGGAAATGAGTTAGATTACAGACACAACTTAGATTTAACCTGATTAAATTGCATAGATTAACATAATTTATATTCAGTAAAGTAATTATCATAGGATAACTATACTCCATTTGGTTAGGTACTATAAAGGTAAACAAATCATAAAAAAGGTTCTTTTACAGGGCCATTTTTCGTTTCGAAATAAAAAGTAACCAACATAAATTATTTAATAATATAAAACCATATTTTTCTTTTATACACTAGCATATTTAACTACTTTGTTTATAATTAAATGGTTATAATTAATTCTGAAGCTTGCGAACAATTAATTAAATAAAAAATACTATTATGTCATAAAGTATTGCAATGTGCCTACTAAAAAGAAACTAATAAGACAGGTATTCAAAACATTTTTCTACGTAGTAGAGTTTTGATAACTCGAATAAATTGAGAAGTAGTACTACGAGGAACCGCAGCAAAATATTTAAGCGATATTACACTTAGTCGGGTAACCAGATGCCATTCGTGATAGTTCGTGTTTACTTTACTTTCGTTCGTTTTTGAGTTTCTTTTGCCATAAATTGTGAATTTTGTTTTAAAAAAACGTTGCCCCACACTAGGATTTTCTCCTGTATCGTGGGTGCGTTTACAAACACAAATTCTCACATACACAAACGCCCAGGCCCGAAACAACTACCTGTAGATCATACAAATATTTTGCTCCGTGTGGGGTCGAACCCACAACACGTGACGCAGAAGCCGATCGCTCAGCCGCTACGCCATCGTGTCCGCAAAATTAGTTTATTAGTTATTGTTTTGTTTGTTCGTTGGTTTATTGATTGTTAGTTGTGTTGTTATTAATTTTAATTGTTAAAAAAGTGATCCCGATCCGTGTAATATGTGATACCTGTGATCGTTTTATTATTAGTGCTGGTGATTGTTTTTCATCTGATTCAGATTAAAACTTATAAAAGTCAATTAAAGGTACCTATATTCATTTCACTCCCAATTCATAAGATATTATTGTAATAAAAGGTTAAATAGCCCTGAACGCCGCCATTTTTATTGTTTACCTTCAGATATGTACCTAACCAAATGGAGTATAAGTATTTTTTTTTACTAAATTAATCTAATCTGGTTATTTTATTATGATTATATTATTACCTATTATTTCAATAACTGTTTGCGAGGCACCGAATGCCTCCAGCCAGGAGCGACTTATAAACTAAGCAACAGTAGCTTAGGGCGTCCCCTAACGGTACTTAAGACTCGACTGAGGGCGTTGCTGGGGGAGACAGCTAGAGACGGCTGGATCTGGGTTATATTATTTAGGGACGAATTTAAAAAGCGGCGGTAGCCAAATGGCTAGGGCGTCGAACTTGCGATCATGTGGTTGCCGGTTCGAAACTCACCCATTCCCCTACAGATGTGAACCCACTCGTAACACTAGAATTTGGCTTAGCACGAGGGGTTAACAAGAATAATGTGCGATCCACATTGCTAATAAGTATTTTTTTAAAGTTACTGGCTTGGCACGGTCGGCTTGACGAAGGGTCGAGGGGGTATACCGTTAGAGTCTTCGCGACGGGCCTCGCCGGCGAGGACGGTAGGTCGGTTGAAGTCTGTTGGTGTGAGTTCTGAAAGTGCTAGTCTCTCTGTTGGATTCCTGTAGGAGAGTGAAGGGAAGGGGGAATTCGGGTAAAGTCAGGCCTGCCGTGGACGGTGGACTCTACTGATCTGGGAGGATGCGCGGAATCCTTATGACCAACCTTTTAGAGCGCGGGATAACTGTGTAATGGGATTCTTTATTTACTGGGTCTCTCCAACAAGGTTTATTAATGTCTAGGTTAAATTAATTATTATAACACATACCTACATACATAACACACCATCACGCCAATATTCCCCGAAGGGGTAGGCAGATGTGTACTAATTTACACCCACAGTTCGCCGGTGTGTTTAGTTTTCATGAAGGCTAGCCTATTTTTTTTATTCTTAATAAGCTTACCCTTGACCGCCAGTTCGCCTGATGTTAAGCGACACTGCGATCTACGATGGAGCAAGCTTGCTCAGAAGAAACCGATTCACTCGTGATTTAAAAACACCCAGATTATTATTATTATATACCAAACTCCGAGCTGAGAATTTCATAGAAAATCCCAATAACATTTTGCTTGACCTGGAAATCCAACCCAGGACCTCTTGCGTAGCAGTCGCGCTCAGGACTACTACGCTAATGAGGTAGTCATATTAACACATAGAGTTTAGATCAGATTAGGATGAAAATTTAGTAAAATTAAACAATAATAATTTTGAAGTACACGTGAGTTGTGAACTTGTGACCGGTCCCTGTGGAGGTTTTTGGGGGAGGCCTTTATTCAGCAATAGACTTCTGTTGGCTGATATTATGAGTTTTGAATGAACACATAATCAAAAATGACGGCACCCACTCATCTGTATCTAATGATAAAAAAATAAACTTTAGCGCAAGCCAATCACGGCATTGGCGCAGGACATTGACCCCGGAATCAGCTGATGTTATACAAGCTTTTTTTTTTTTTTTTTGTATGGTGATGGCTGTTGATTCAGGGAATCTTCACAGCGTAACCGGACTTGGTGGCGAGGCACCGAATGCCTCCAGCCAGGAGCATCTTATAACTAAGCAACAGCAGCTAAGGGCGTCCCCTGCGGGACTCGACCTCGGCTTAGGGCGTTGCTGGGGGGACAGCTAGGGACGGCTGGATCTGGGTTAATGTTATACAAGCCAATCAAAATATTTTTTATAGCAACAAAAATTTATAATTATTCCGGAGTCAATTTCCTGCGTAAGAATATCGATTCATGTAAAGACATGAAAAATATAAGTATTGTTAATTTGAAATAATTAATTGAATAAATATTTATTGTATTAAAAAGTGCGTAAATTTTAAGTTAGTGTACAGTTTCGCCATGGATATAAAAGTGATTCTGTAAGAAATACATGTATGTATAGCTATGTTGTGCTCTCCTCTCTGTCTGGGGTTAGAGTTCATTGCACCCGGCTGTGTGGTGTGGGGCCCACTTCGCCTCACGCTGTGAAGGAGAATGACGTCCCGGGTTACATTCATAAGTACGGAAATAAACACGTACTCGCGCGAATTTGTTATTTTTAGACTTGTCACAGTAAACCTAATAAGTTAAAGACTGAATGTGCGCCAGTGTCAGTGAACTTGTGTGAAAAAATCGCAATCCCTGAGTGAAAGTGACCAGCAGACAGACCAAGCAAGATAATTGGAGGACATAATGTAAGTACTAAATAAAAAAAAAAACAAATAAATGCTGTTCGTTGGTAAACACTGCACTTGAAGACGGTTCGACCAAATTGTATTTTTTTTTAATTTTAAAATGTTCGGATGAAGTTTTTCGGGAAAAGAAAAATTGGAAACCTTGCCAAATTAGAAAAAAATAATGGGCTTTTTTATGGGATTTTTGTTTGATCTAATAATGATATTCAATAAAGGTTAAGTATGTATATAGCCGACATTGGAATAATTTTTTTATAAACTTTGATACCGATTTGATTTATTGACGTTGTCCAATTTTTTTTTATTCTTGATAGGTGTCCAATTGACAACATTTAATTTTTGTAAGATCCATGTAATGTATTTTTATTTGAAACTAGATCGAAAAATACGATACCCATATTTTTTATTTTCCCGATATTCAATCATTTTCATAATAATATAATATTTATTTTCGACTTTGAAGTTCTTTCTATTCTAAACAGACGAAATGCCAAGCCAAAAGCTAACAGTGACATGACATAATTTTATGACCCTTCAAAAAATTTCAATATTCTCAGTTTCCGCCGTATATATGACGTCATCACACGTTTTTTTGTTTTTTTTCTCCGAAATAAATAAAATAAAATACATTTACCAAATCATAATTGACATTTCATATCACATAGATTAGAGCAGTTACTCTATTAATATTAATATGTAACATAAAATTGAATTCTGTTTAGATTAAATGTAAATAAATTAAATTATTATAATAATCGTAATTATTCATCTTATCAGCCTATTGACGTCCACTGTTGAACGTAGGCCAAAGAGTCCCCCAAAGAGCGCCCCAATTATTAAATTGAGGCTAAAAAAAAGCAAACAAAAAGACTGAAATTATTCCCACTTCCATACTATATATATTACATTAACGATAAATGAGATTAGGCTATTTGAACTACATGTCTGTCACAGCACAATGTAAGTGCAGTCAACACGTCCCGCAATCATTGCCAGGACAGCATTAGTGCTGGCCCTCACCCTACGTACCAATGACGAAATGTAGAAATATAAAAATTTAATAAAAATGTTTTGGAACTCAGGTTACGAAAATAAAGAAATATATTTTTTGCTTTGGTGGCATAATAATTTTGAAATGTTGTCAATTGTCATGTTTTTCGGTTTTTGGTAGGTTATATACCTAAGTATATTTTTTGCAAATAATCATCTTTATAGGTATGTATAGTGCTACTAACTATAAATATATAAATATCTAACTGTAGTATGAAAAAGAAAAATAAAACACACGATGAAAGTATTGTGTGTGTACATATTTTAAATAAGCACCAAAGGAAGCCAAAATCAAATTCACAGCCTGCTTATATGAGATTCACTATCATGGACCCATCTCATGGACCTCTATATTTTTTCCAATGACATGGACTCCTTGCAGTTCGTCGTCGACCCTGGGGGTCGATATAGGTGTAGAGAAACTTTATTCTCAATAAAAACATAATTATGTCACTTACTTGAGAACAATACTAAAATCCTAAAACTACCGTAAGTTTGTCGTCGTCAGTTGCAAGTTAGTTATTAATTAATTTATGCATCCGATGCATTCATTTTTCCAGAATTGATTGGTTTGCGATTAGGTATTCGCAAGTTGAGTTTTCAATGCATTGAATGTGTTCACATTTCTTATTCGTGACGGAATTTTATTATAAAGTTGTGCTCCTTCAAATATAGTTATTTTGCATTTTTTTTGCCATAGCTCGTTCTGATTTTTGGTAAAACTAATAAGCTGGCTCGCCGTTTGCTACGTTGGTTACCTATTTGTTTGAATTGGGTCAGTGCTATGTTTAAGTGATATGGACCACGTTTTTAGACCTTACTAGCAATGTGACAACCTACTAGTAATGTGTGAAAAAAGGGGGTCTATATCCATCCATCCAAACCTATCACTTACCCAATTCAAACAAATAGCCAACGTACCACACGGCGAGTTAACCCCTCGTGCTAAGCTAAATGCTTGTGTTACGAGTGGGTTCACGTCGGTAGTGCAATGGGTGGGTTTCGAACCGGCAACCACATGATCGCAAATCCGACGCCCTAGCCATTAGCCATTGGATTTAGCCATTAGGTTTAGCCATTAGACTTTGGGTATGACTTGTTATCTATGAATCTATGAGTAACTAGTACCTAGTAGATTACTATTTTAAGCGTATCGTCCCGTCAGTCGCTTCACTATATAGTATAAAACAAAGTCGTTGTCTGTCCGTCCCTATGTATGCTTAAATCTTTAAAACCACGCAACGGATTTTGAAGCAGTTTTTTTATAGATAGAGTGATTCAAGAGGAAGGTTTTAAGCTATTTACCATTACGCTACGACTCTTAGGAATGGGGCAACGCGGGTGAAACCGCGGGCGGGTCGCTATGTAATCTTCTATACTTATAATAAATCTGTAGAGAGGTCAATTCTGTACATGAAATATATTTCCAAAATAACTATCAGCGGGTGATTAGTGATCGATACTGACGCCAAAAATGCAATCAGTAAAATTTTTGTCTGTCTGTCTGTCTGTATGTTCGTTATAGAAACAAAAACCACTCGACGGATTTCAACGAAACTTGGTACAATTGTTCTTCATACTCCTGGGCAGGTTATAGTATACTTTTCATCACGCTACGATCAATAGGAGCAGAGCAGTGAAGGGAAATGTTGGGAAAACAGGAGAACTTACTCCATTTTTTAAGCTTCCGTCGCGTGTGCAGCCTTAATGGTTAAAGCTACACAGAAATCATGTATGACGGAAATGTTCTCCTTAAAATTATAGAAAAAATATTCCAGGACAGCAAATGTCTATCTTTTATGGTTGACTTACAATAACACGTGTAACTCCCGATAGCTTAGCAGTTCGGAGCTTTCTGATTATATTTGTCTACTCTTACGTTAGGTGACTGACTGACTGACATAGTGATCTATCAACGCACAGCCCAAACTACAGGTTATAGTATACTTTTCATCACGCTACGATCAATAGGAGCAGAGCAGTGAAGGGAAATGTTGGGAAAATGAGTGATTCATGAGAAAGGTTTCAAGCTATAAAACATCACGCTACAACCCTTAGGAACGGGGCAACGCAGGTGAAACCGCGGGCGAAGAACTAGGGAACAAAGTAACTATTCCACGCGGACGAAGTCGCTGGCAAAAGCTAGTTCTAAGTAAATTAACATCACGCGAAATGGCGGTCAAGCGTAACCCTATCGCGAATAATAAAAAAAATAGCTTTGTATTTATTTAAATTTGGACAGTAGGTAAGTCTGTAGGGACTGCTAACACTTATTGAAATAAAAAGGATACATTATTTAAACCTATCAATACTTGAAATACCAGCCAGGTCTGACTCTCTCTGTCTGAACTGAAAGCTTCTATGAGAAAATTAAATCCTTTGATTTAATTTTCTCATAGAAGCTTTCAGTTCACTTAAAATAAGATACAAAGTAAGTAGGCGCCTACCGGTATCAAGGTTACTTTGATCAATTTCGAACTGTGTTGTCTTTACAATTTGCAAATAATAAAATCGACGGAAAATATTTGAAACATCCGCTATCTCAGCTTCAGTGATTTTTGTCATGAAAACTGAAAATAGATCAATAATTTCAGCAAAGCCCCCGCAGTATCAAGTCATTGTTACCATGTTCTTGCAATATATCTAATAAAATTTAAGTAACAGGATATCAAATTTCAAATCGATCAGACCCGTGGAAGTTGACCACATCCCTTCACAAATTAGAAAAGAACTGATAATCTTCAAACGCTGGCCAGTTTTTTTAAATAACTAAGAACACTCGATCAAATCACCTGCCAAACAAAAAATCAAAATCGGTCCATTCGTTTGGGAGCTACACGGTAAACGCTTTGCTTCGGGGGTTAAAAATTCAAACAGGATGATCAAAGCTAAAGGTTACCCCGGTAACCGATTAAAAGGGTGGCAGCCATTTTTTTTTAACTTTTGTCCGTGACGCCAAAAACATGACACAACAGTAGTGCCAAACGCCATAGGAGCTAATGACACGGCTACAGTGTCATCAGAAAATGAACACTACACTACGCATGTACTACATGATTACTGTTAATAATAACAATAATTTTACCATGTCCAATATATCATAAATACCATTTATGTAAGCTAATTATAACACTAGTTGAACGTCTACCAATTATTTCTCTTCTTTTGCTCTTCTCTTTCCGTTTGCTTTATTAATTAAGAATTATGACACTACTATCACTCGCCAATGACGCCACTTAGTCAACGATTTTTTCTATAAATTTTTTTAGCTTTTTTTTAAAAAAAAATAATAGTAATAATATCGGCGACGATAATTATTACTATTATTTTTTTTAAAAAAAAAAGCTTATTACCAATGTGGGTCGCACATTACTAGTATTTTTGTTAACCCTTCGTACTAAGCGAAATGCTTGTGTTACGAGTGGGTTCACGTCGATAGTGCAATGGGTGTGGTTCGAACCGGCAACCACATGATCGCAAGTCCGACGCCCGAGCCATTAGGCTACCGCCGCTTCAAAAAAATTTGATTTCCATATACGACGACTGCCTCATTAGTCTAGTGGTCCCAAGTGCTACACTAGAGGTCCTGGGTTCGATCCCCAGGTCGAGCAAAGTGTTATTGGGTTTTTCTATGAAATTCTCAGTAGCAGCTCGGAGTCTGGATTTGTGCCCGGTTAATGGCTATAGGCTCGCCCCCTATAACATGGGACTTAAACATACCGGCGAACTGTGGGTGTACATTAAGTACGCCTCTGCCTAACCCTTCGGGGAATACAGGCGTGATGGTATGTTATGTTATGTTCCATATACGAGTATTACAGTGTTGCTCTTTTCATATTAAACTCACGTGTTTTTTTCCAAATGTAGGAAAGAGGTAAAATGCCTGTAAAGGTTTTTAATTGGCACTGCATTATTTATATCACTCGATGTTACTGATGTTATTTGTTTGTAAATCTTCCTTGCAATAAATAAATATAATTAATTTGGGGTTATTACGAGTATAACTTATATTCGTTGTTGCCTAATTGGAAAGTCAACCCTCTCTAGGCCTGTGTAGTAACAGATGTGTAAGGGCCGGGGTGGAAACTACGCCGAAGTCTTGCCCATCTAGGGTTATAAACAGAACAACGAGAACACTCTGCCTGTTGCGATTTGCGGGGGCTGTGGGGCTGCGGACACATAGAGTGAGGGTTCTCGGCGTCCATCAAGTGACCTCAGGGATGACGGTGACACATAATGGGCTCATGCCGCCGCGCGCATTGCACAGAGGTGGGTTAGGGAGTCCTTGAGATGGGCTTATAGGCGTTGTACAGAAAGGGTTCCGCTCCAATTGTGAGTAGAATTATTTAATTCCATTAGGCCCTACCTCTCTTAACATTAACTAATATATTATATTACTAGCTTTTGCCAGCGACTTCGTCCGCGTGGAATAGTTACTTTGTTCCCTAGTTCTTCGCCCGCGGTTTCACCTGCGTTGCCCCGTTCCTAAGGGTTGTAGCGTGATGTTTTATAGCTTGAAACCTTTCTCATGAATCACTCATTTTCCCAACATTTCCCTTCACTGCTCTGCTCCTATTGATCGTAGCGTGATGAAAAGTATACTATAACCTGCCCAGGAGTATGAAGAACAATTGTACCAAGTTTTGTTGAAATCTGTCGAGTGGTTTTTGTTTCTATAACGAACATACAGACAGACAGACAGACAGACAGACAGACAGACAAAAATGTTACTGATTGCATTTTTGGCGTCAGTATCGATCACTAATCACCCGCTGATAGTTATTTTGGAAATATATTTCATGTACAGAATTGACCTCTCTACAGATTTATTATAAGTATAGATATAGATTAATTTATGTAGGTATATATGTCATAATCTATAGGTACTTAGGTATAAAAGGGGGTGAGGAGGTGGAAACGGGGATGAAAGTTTGTATGGGATAGCTGGTTTTTTCAACGATTACTAGCTATTCATCATCACTACATAGTATAAAACAAAGTCGCTGTCGCTGTCTGTCCGTCCCTATGTATGCTTAAATCTTTAAAACTACGCAACGAATTTTGAAGCGGTTTTTTTTTAATAGATAGAATGACTCAAGAGGAAGTTTTATATGTATAATACATGCATAATATTGTTGAGAAACACTGATAAATTTAGAGGTTTCTAATGTGATGTTGTAAATAAACACATTTTTTGCGCCTACATTGCAAACGCTGGCTGAACCCCACGAGATAAATTAAAATAATGTACTACAGTATTGTACACCTAAAAAGGTCAACAAAAAGTCCGCGATGGTATATGTCTATCTCTTAAGGATAACCCACAATAACCATTTTTTACATTTTACGGGAAAAAATGGCTTATTTACGAAGTCATTTTAAGCAATTCAGCATTAATCCTTATCCAATTAAGTACCTTAATTACATTGTCAATTTAATATAGATCAATATGGCCCTTTACAGCATGTAATTTAAATGAATATTTCCGAAGATATTACAGATTTAAAATGCAGGGACAAAGCGGCGCACTTGTGACGCCGAGCTTGTAAAAGAGGATTGGGCCTCCGGTAACCTCACTCACTCGGCGAAACACAACGTAAGTGTTGTTTATAAGGACATTCAGTAGTAGGTAGATATATATTTAGTATCAGCTTTGCACCCGTGCGAAGCCGGGGCGGGTCACTAGTAAATAAATAAAGACGTGTTTCAGGGTTTCTGGATTTTCACATTTTACGGGGGTGGGGGGGCAACTTACAGAGGCTGGATGTCTGTATGGGAGTACTCGTAGCGGGTGCAATTTGTTATTGTCACTACTAAAACTAAATAAATAATGACGTATTTCAAGGGGCGTGTAGTCGTGAGTGAAACCACAGGGAATAACTAGCTATTTTAATAAATTCACAGATTTGTTCGAGCTATTCTTGACTAACGTTTATCTTGGAATCGTGGCGCCATGCGTTTTTTTTAACTCGCGATTTTTTTTATCTGACATTTTTTTATAATATTTAACATTTAAAATATTATCTTTTTGTGATATTTTTGCATTTTCTAAGCTACTATAAAGTTATTTTAGCGGGTGGGGTTCACGGTGGCTTAGAGGTCAGAGCGTCTGGTGTATCCAACGAGGGGACGCAGCTTCGAATCCTGCCCTCGATTGAATTTTTGCATTTAAAACTTTTTTAAAGATATAAATTGTAGTAGGAGAAATATTCGATCTTAAACAGGATTCAAACTTGCGTCCCTCCAGTCACATTTTATAGTTATTTTTGTTACTCCATAATACCCTTCAAAATAATCATCAGATTGTGACTGTAGACACGTTGGAGCAACTAAACCACCAATATCTAACAAGCTTAAGTAAGTCCAATTGTCCATGTAGTTAACTGTTTTTTTTTACTTTCCCTGCCACTGAAAGGGGAAACATGTAACATTTTATTCTTTCTATCATCTAATGTTCAAAATCTAAAAGAGCTTTACGACGTTCGAGTAGATCCCAGCTTAGCGTCATGGGCTCCCACTACAAATAATTGTTTTATTCTGTTTATTTCAATATAGAATTGAGCAGTATTTATGTTGGCCAAATAAACGGTTATTCTTTCTATTTATATTGCAATAGCATACGGCCCGTCTGATGGTAAGCGTCAACCGCAACCTAAAGACGCCAACAACATCATCAATTTAGTGATATATCTTGTACATTGTCATTTTGAGACCTCAGTTACCTCGGTAGGTTAGTTAAGTCCGCACGCAAAATACGCGCTTTTTTATGGGATAGGAGGGCAAAAGAGCACACGGATACCTGATGGTAAGAGATAACCGCCGCCCATGGACACCCGCAACACCAGAGCCCGCTATAGATCTCATTTGCGCAGAAATTTTATTTTACTGGCTATATTAGAACCCGTCAATCCGAAGCACTTATGTTAGCACATTATTGGTCACTTGCTCAGTGGCAGAATAGGCAATACGGTATCTACCAAGTACCAAAAATATAAAATACTTACGGTCACATGTGTATACATTCTTGAAATATGCAAATTTGTCCGAAAACACCCAGAATTTAATAACACCCGTGAAGAAATACAAACAAAATATATGTTAAGACACAAAAATAGATTAAATTTACCAACATCCCAACTTAAAATACACTCGTCCAGCCCTTTGGTTATGTCCATAACAATTTACCTAAAGCCATCAGAGAGGAAAACAAAATCGACACATTTATCAATAAATTAAAACGTTTTTTGCTAACTAAATCCTATTACACAACTTCAGGATTTTTTTGACGATAAATCATTTAAAAAATAAAACATCTAATGGTCAGATTTACTTCCTACTTCTTAACACAATAGCACTATTCAATATAAATCTAGATTATAACTACCAAAGAAAATGAATAAAATCACGATGCAATATAATATAGTCATGACTTCAAAACCTATTATAAGTAATATAATAAATAAATATAATTAAATTATATAAAATCAGATAATACGAATATAAACACTGAACTATATGGGCAATCTAGTTGCCAAATGATGCTAAACCCTCTTTCTCTCTCTTAATCTTTTGCTGTGCCCGACAGGGTCCATAATGATCTAATTTATTTATATTCCACCTTTGTAAAACATTATG
This sequence comes from Acronicta aceris, assembly GCA_910591435.1. Classification (NCBI taxonomy): domain Eukaryota; kingdom Metazoa; phylum Arthropoda; class Insecta; order Lepidoptera; family Noctuidae; genus Acronicta; species Acronicta aceris. Next base: position 2,257,756 of record OU342786.1, on the reverse strand, counting down.
GAATGCAATAAAATATTGAGTATTAAGTAGTGAGTACCAAACAGACTCAGCACCAGAGTTCTGCCTCCTCAAAGATATAAGTTAGTATGGCTGTTTGTTACAACAGTATAACGAAATAGACTGTAAAACTTCAAAATAGCGTCATAAATATCACAGTGTCACTTTCTGGGTAAATTTTCGATATTTAAACCCTTTTGACGTTGTTTTAAATTTACTAGAATTACATTTGTCATTTTATGAAAATAGAATGAAACTAGATTTCGTTTAAATCTACATAAAACTGATTGTTGAATGAATTAATTAACAAAAGCCACCACAAAACAACAGTTATGTCTTTTATATAAATCAATTGCTGCATGAATGTAAGTTAATCACTTCGTTATTTTCAGTATGAAAGATTCACTAAAAACGTCGAAAATGTACAAATATGAAACTGCACACGGAACGCTAGTTAAAAATAATAAAATCCAATTACAGATTCGAATAGGTAAATCAATTTAAAAGCTGTTACATTGCGTAATATTTGCATGAATTAAGAATGTACTTAAGAACGGTATACAATTTTGCGCAATACTAAATTAAAATTTAATTTGGCGTGCTCAGTGAGCGCCGAGTTTAATCAAATTAGGCCTTAGAGTACCAGACTGATGCAATCCGCTTTTAATAACAAAATATTCGATAAAATGCAAGTCGAACACGCTCCGAGGGTTCCATTTCCTTTTTTAGGGTTCCGAACTTCAAAAGGAAAGTGGAACCCTTATAATAATATGTTGTAATAATTGTCCGTCTGGCTGTCAGTCTGTCTGGCGGAGGTATAAAGTTAAATCAAATACTTTAATACTTATTTAATTAACTACGGTACTTTAGAGCTGCCAAATAAGAAAAAGAAAAAAACCGAGAAAATTAAGCTTCAGTCAACGTATCTAATAAATAAGGGTTCCGTTTTTTCTGTTGAGGTACGGCACCCTAAAAAATACGGCCATTTATGCCTCATAATATGTATCTGATAAATAAAATAGCTGGTCCAAATTGGACCCAAATAGCACAAGGCAGGGAAAAATGGGCATCTTTGGAGGAGGTCTTTACCCAACCTGGGGTTTTTTCTGAACAAAAGATAAATAGAACTAAAAATATGTAAAAAAATAAACAGAACCAACAAAAAATAGAATACGGAAAACAGTAGGTAGGTACCTACTTAGTATCAATAGGTAGAAAGGTACGTGGCGCGCGTGAAAAGGTCCAGACGCTGGACCGCAGCCACAGTTCGCTGGTGTTATGGTCCAACTTTTTTTTGTTTAGGCATTTTGCATCACGGATGCTAGCGTCAAGCCCGTTTTGTTGATAATGGAAGGGTAACATTTTGTATCTGCTCTTCTAAACAGATTCCAGTGACGTTAGCTGTATACGTATTAATTGCTCATTGAGAGCGGCTAAAGAGTGATTATAAAATATTACGAATAAATTTTCTCTCGCGGAGAAGACAGAGAAGAGCTGTTATTTTAAATAGTTGATTGATGTAAAAATATTTAATAATCCGTAACCCTTTTTTGCTGATTGAACAAAAAAGTAAATTTGGCTTAAACAAAAAAAAATGGCCCGTAGAAGAAATATAAAATAGGACGAAGCAGGAATAAAATAATTAAAAATATATTTTGGGACGAAAGAACTATATTGTTTGGGATACAGGATTTTTTTATGTAGGACGAAACTCAGTGGTTTAACCGAAAAATAAATAATCTAAACTATATTGTGGAATGTAATAAACATTGAGTAGGTACCTATTGAGTATGAATAATATTTCAGCCTGAAATAGTCGTATTTGTAGCGAGCCATAAGAAAAACGCTACCGAGCTGCTTTATCCGCATGTGCTGGCTAAGCTGACTAATTCGATTCGTCATACATACATACACTCACGCCTTTCTCGCACAGGGGTAGGCAGAAACTATAGACTGCCACTTGCTACGATTCTTGCATACTTCTTTTGCTTCTTCCACATTCATACATCTTCTCATACAATCGGCGTATGACCTACTAGGGCGATCAGTACCGACGCTGCCGCTGACATTCGCCTTATAAATACTTTTCGTTAATTGTCTTTCATTCATTCTTTCAACAAATCAACATGCCCAAACCATCTCAGCATATTCTTTTCAATACGTGTCAACTACATCATCTTTCAGTCCGCAACATTCTCTTATCACACTGTTCCTCAATATATCATTCCGAGTTACACCACACATACTTCGCAAGGAACACTCATTTCCACTGCATTTATTCTACTTTCATGTCTCTTCTGCCATACCCAACATTCACTTCCATACATAAGTGTAGGTACCAGCACATCATTGTGATAGTCAACCGTGCCTTTTTTGACACGGACTGATTAGCCACAACTGCATGCATAGCACCATTCACTTTATTTCCTGCATTCACTCTCCTTTCTACATCTATCTTTCCATATCTAGTAAACACACTTCCCAAATAAAAAATATCATTCACCTGTTCCACACTCTTATCCTCTATCTTTACATCACACATACATAAATACTATGTACTACATAGATATTGGTCTTTAGATTAAAGAAAAAGTTTCTTGTAAATAATTTACAAGAACACATTATAATGTAGACGACACGATTGGCGTAGCGGTTGAGCGATCGGCTTCTGCGCCACGTGTTGTGGGTTCGATCCCCACACGGAGCAAATATTTGTATGATCTACAGGTAGTTGTTCCGGGTCTGGGCGTTTGTGTATGTGAGAATTTGTGTTTGTAAACGCACCCACGATACAATACAATCTTATTTAAATAAATCTAGCCTTTTTGTTATTTGGACGCATGGTTTAGAAAATTAAAATACATACATACATACATACACTCACGCCTTTCTCCCACAGGGGAGAAGAGAAGAATGAGAAGATGTATGAATGTGGAAGAAGCAAAAGAAGTATGCAAGAATCGTAGCAAGTGGCAGTCTATAGTTTCTGCCTACCCCTGTGGGAAAATTAAAATAATATATTAAAAATGTGGCGCTCGATTAAAGATCAGAGAAGGGCATTTTTTTTTTGCCCCAAAATGCTTGGGCAAAACCCATCTATACGCTCGGTCCCCGTTTTCGATCGGCTCGCCTACGCAGCAGGCGCCAGGTCGCCGAGGTGCGGGAGGAGAGGTCACGTCTATGAGTAAAATATGTACAGCAAAAGAGTCACTCATTCACTGACTAACCACTAGAACTGGAACCAAACATAGCGGGCAAAATGTGGCTGCGACTTTTCTGCCCCCGTTCGCGGAACACGAAATACGCAGAACGGCCGATATCCTTACTAATATTATAAACGTGAAAGTTTGTGAATATCGATATTTGTTTCTCTTTCACGCCAGAACGGCTGAACGGATCTGGATGAAATTGGCACACAGATAGATTACAGTCTAGAATAACACATAGGCTACTTTTTATCCAGGTCGGTCCGAATCCTAAAGTCCCATAGAAAAAGTTAGTAATAATATAAATACTGGTTTCTGACACTTACGCGAATATTAGACATTGAAATAAAACTACTTTTTACGGATTTTATCGCGTTGTATTGATATTATTTGATTCCCGACGTTTCGGACCCTTTACAGCATCCATGGTCACGGGTAGACTAAGTTGTTGGACGTCTTAATGTTACAATTACTAACAGCTACCTTACATTTTTGTTAATTATTGGCGATCCGATTCACGTAGAACGAGCTCACCGTATCCTTCGGTCTTGCAGTTTCGTGACCATGGATGCTGTAAAGGATCCGAAACGTCGGGAATCAAATAATATCAATACAACGCGATAAAATCCGTAAAAAGTAGTTTTATTTCAATAATATAAATGCTAAAGTAACTCCGTCTAACTGTCTGTTTGTTAAGCTCCACGTAATCTAAACCGCAGAACCAATTTTGATGAATTTTGGTATCTACCTATACAGATAGATTGGACCTCGGAGAAGGGTGCAGTTTTTGTCTCAATAAATTTAAAAAATAAGAAAACCCGCCTGTCGAAAATGAGGCAATAGGTCTTTGGAGTTTTTAAGAAGATGCCAATGTATTGTTATTATTTTTGTAACGAGCTTCCGCGCTTTCTTACCTCGTTCAATCCAAGATTTCTTTTACCTTTTATTTTTTGAAAACAATATCTAAAATCGTGTCAACTGGTTTTGTGTAAATTTTGGGAAAACCTAAACCGACGATCATGCATGAGGAGATTAATGAACGTAGGTGAAGCGAAAGTGGTGTGCCAGGATCGTAGCAAGTCTCTATAGTCTCTGCCTACCCCAATGGGAGACAGGCGTGAAAATATGTATGTATGTATTAGGCTATAGTCCACCACGCTGTCCTAGTGGCCGTGAGGAAACTTTCAGGCGTGAAGGTTTCCTCGCGATGTATTTATTCCTTCACCGTGATATTTGATTTCGATATACCAGAGGTGCGTGCTTTGGATTCGAACACGAGACCATTGACTTGGCAGTCCAATGATCACATTATTATGGAACACTGCGTGTCCACACTGCTGCGTGACACATGTCTCCAATTTGCAAAAAACAAAAAAAGAATGAGTTGAACGATCTGTCTTTCGTTTTTTTTCTCATTGAATAATAATTAAAAAGTAATAAAATGGGCATGTCGTTGCAAGGGCGCCGCGAGGGGAGCACTCTGCCATGCCGCTTAATTGAGCTGTCCCTGCCAAACAAAGTTCATGTTAATACCACATACTTTCAAAGTGATACAGGCACCGGAATTCATTTAAAACGGTGTTTAAACTGTCCGGCCCAGTGCCAGATTTTCATTAACTGACAGTTACTCACGCTCCAACTACTCATGCATTCATGTTTGTACTACAAACAAAACATCAGGGGCTTGATTGCAACAACTATATACCTACATACTTACATTAAAAAGCATGGTGTTGAGGTAAACATATTATTAAAAACACAATCATGTGGTCTAAAGTTTGAAGTTAGTTATTATGTAGCATTTTTATATGTGACTTTTAGTCTTACACTATACTTAGACTTTTAATGATGGACGACACGTTTGGCGTAGCGGCTGAGCGATCGGCTTCTGCGTCACGTGTTGTGGGTTCGATCCCCACACGGAGCAAATATTTGTATGATCTACAGGTAGTTGTTCCGGGTCTGGGCGTTTGTGTATGTGAGAATTTGTGTTTGTAAACGCGCCCACGATACAGGAGAAAATCCTAGTGTGGGGCAACGTTTTTTTTTTTAAAAAAAATGTATTCAGTAACTTGACAGTTCAAAGAAAAATAATGATACCCAGGGCTTGGACAAGTGGCATGAACGCTAATCGAATAGAATAGAATAGAATTCTTAATGTGCTACAATGACACTAGCTCACGATATGTAATTTGAGCCAACGAATAGAATTAAAAATTGGTAGCCAAATATCCATTTTGTCTATTCGTTAAACGAAACGCTAGGGAAGTACATTATTTTCCTTAGAAATCCTAGCCAAGTGGCACTTTTGACAAACGAATTCGCTTGCTAGCGTTCGACACCTAGCGAACGCCAGCACCTCGTAGATAACGCTACAAAATGGCGGATCTTTGATCAGCTCAACGTGAAATTGTGTGATTGTTTTTGTTTAATTACGTATTTAGTTTTATTTTTCGTCAAAATGCATAACCTTAGACTATGGTGGGCTGCGCATAATGAAGAAGTGTGGTTGAAACGACGCCAAAGAAACATTTATCAGTGTTTGGAGGAAATTAGTGTAATGCCCGATTATTTGTTTATCGAAAGATTTAGACTTATTTGTTGCTTTGTTTTCAAAGCCAGACATATAACATAACATACCATCACGCCTGTATTCCCCGAAGGGTTAGGCAGAGATGTACTTAATGTACACCCACAGTTCGCCGGTATGTTTAGGTCCCATGTTATAGGGGGCGAGCCTATAGCCATTAACCGGAGAATTTCATAGAAAAACTCAATAACATTTTGCTCGACCTGGGGATCGAACCCAGGACCTCTAGTGTAGCAGTCTCACTTGGGACCACTAGACTAATGAGGCAGTCTAATGTATTTAAATATGTTAATATAATGAATAAAGAGAATATAATAGATAATAATAATAAATTATTTCTTATTTTCACCTCACAAAGCTTGCGGTAATACATATTATAATATGAGTAAAATAATACATTGTTATTCTTTGCCAAAAGCAAAAGTAAAACTGAAACAAAGTTTTGGTCCTTGAGAAATTTCTGAAGATTTTTTTACCACAAATATGTTAAAAATATTGAAATAAAACTACTTTTTACGGATTTGAGACAACAAATCTTTACAATTCAACTGAGTAATTTTCCCATGACGTGATACAGTTGTTATTATACATGTAAACAAATAAATAAATGGTAATTAACAAATAATTACATCGATACTGTAGGGAATATACTCAAAACATAAGCCTTCCTCCTCTCTCCTACATTGCCGTGCCCGACAGGGACCGCGATTGATACTTTTATATTTATTTTTAACACCTGTTAACATTGTGGAGTACAATCAATGAATTGAGTACTGAGCTAATGAAGTGGTTTCAGCACGTGATTTAATTTCTTAAAGTCATATATTAACTTTCCAGTTCTACTTGTCAAAAGGTCTATATAAGAACCCCACGTTAGTTTCTCGTCAAGATAAATACCAAGATATTTAATTGATTTCACTCTATCTTTTTTTGTCGGATGGCAATCAAACGAGCAGACAGATCGCCATCGCAATATATTTTAGTGTAACAACAGGCGGGTACTAGGGACTGAAGGGACTGAAGAATAAGTGTAATCCTAGGAAACTTAGACCATAACGTGATCTATAGATACAATTATTTTCTCGTGTTGAGTTTAAATGACCTGGCAAGAAACTGGCAGGCAAGTTTTAGGTAATCTATTGAATTACGATCAACATTATTGAGTTTGTCAACTATGTTTAAATCACCCATAATAATTACATTAACTACTATGAATTCTATAGATATTTAGTATCAAAGGAATTTATTAAATTCCTAGCTTTTGCCAGCGACTTCGTCCGCGTGGAATAGTTACTTTGTTCCCTAGTTCTTCGCCCGCGGTTTCACCTGCGTTGCCCCGTTCCTAAGGGTTGTAGCGTGATGTTTTATAGCTTGAAACCTTTCTCATGAATCACTCATTTTCCCAACATTTCCCTTCACTGCTCTGCTCTTATTAATCGTAGCGTGATGAAAAGTATACTATAACCTGTGGTTTGGGCTGTGCGTTGATAGATCACTATGTCAGTCAGTCAGTCACCTAACGTAAGAGTAGACAAATATAATCAGAAAGCTCCGAACTGCTAAGCTATCGGGAGTTACACGTGTTATTGTGAGTCAACCATAAAAGATAGACATTTGCTATTGTGGAATATTTTTTACATAATTTTAAGGAGAACATTTCCGTCATACATGATTTCTGTGTAGCTTTAACCATTAAGGCTGCACACGCGACGGAATCTTAAAAAGTGGAGTAAGTTCTCCTGTTTTCCCAACATTTCCCTTCACTGCTCTGCTCCTATTGATTGTAGCGTGATGAAAAGTATACTATAACCTGCCCAGGAGTATGAAGAACAATTGTACCAAGTTTCGTTGAAATCCGTCGAGTGGTTTTTGTTTCTATAACGAACATACAGACAGACAGACAGACAGTCAGACAGACAGACAGACAGACAGACAGACAAAAATTTTACTGATTGCATTTTTGGCGTCAGTATCGATCACTAATCACCCGCTGATAGTTATTTTGGAAATATATTTCATGTACAGAATTGACCTCTCTACAGATTTATTATAAGTATAGATCTATATTTGTAATTGATGATGATCTGTAGATACCTATAACTAAAGCATTCGAACCAATTCCCATAACTAGAGACTTAGCATCAATTAAAGATACGAGTATTTCTGATACAGAACAGTTTAGTCCCTCTTTTGTGTATACCATGCCTTTCTCTATGGATGGAAAGTATGTAGCTTTACAGTTCCACGATTCTTTTACGATAATTATATATCATAGGTAATATTATTTTGTAGTCTAGATAGAAACGACTTCAAATTGGCAAACGTTTTTGTAAAACTTTTAATGGGTTATTTAGTCCGTTTTTTTTCAGTTTTTATTTATTATTATATATTTATTATAAGAAAGAAAGAAAGAAAAGATTTATTTGGTACAGCATAAAATAATATTGTTAAAAAAAGAAACAAATTTGTACAAAATAAACAAAAAAACAGAAATAAAAAAAAGTATCTCACGGCTGTACCAAATGGGTCTCCAGATCAGCATGATGTCAAACACAACAGAGTGCTTGACGCTGGTTTTCATCTGGAGCCCGTTCCCGGTGCTTCCACGGATATCAATCAGTACAGCAATGTTGTTCCAAATTGTGTCAGTGTATGTACGAGTATAGTGTTGTGTGAATGTGTGTAATTGAGTAAAGATTTAAAATAAATTATAGTAATAATAAATAATAATAATGAAGATGATAAACACAAATTAATTTCCATTATACTGAAGAAAAGTATAATTACATATCATATTAAAAAATAAATGGAATAGGATAAGCAGTATATTACATATCATTATTTATAGTAAGTAGATATCATTATTCATCACGCCTGTATTCCTCGAAGGGTTGGGCAGAGGCGTACTAGTGTGTACACTCACAGTTCGCCAGTATGTTTAAGTTCCATGTAATAGGGGGCCAACCTATTGCCATTAACCGGACACAAATCACAAACTCCGAATTGCTACTGAGAATTTCATAGAAAAGCCCAATAACATATTCCTCGACCTGGCAATCGAACCCTCTAGGGTAGCAATACCGCTTGGGGCCACTAGACTAATGAGTTAAGCCTAGTACTTTTACTTAAGGGTCTTACATTGCCCAATGACCTTGAGGATTTAGTCTTTGTGCTAGTATTTGTTAGTCACAGGCATTTCGGGGGTGCTTCACGCGGGGTGCTAGTGAGGTTTCGGGTATTTCTTTATTATTTCAAAATATACAAAGAAATAAAAAAATAAAAGCAATACAAATTGTTAATAAATGTCATTACAATTTTTTTGGTATAAAATTCATGACTAACTATTGAGCCGTTGAAGAGAAAAAAATCAAATTAGGTTAAAAAAGGGATGTTTACTTCAATAATACGACTTCGACGACACGATTGGCGTAGCGGTTGAGCGATCGGCTTCTGCGCCAAGTGTTGTGGGTTCGATCCCCACACGGAGCAAATATTTGTATGATCTACAGGTAGTTGTTCCAGGTCTGGGCGTTTGTGTATGTGACAATTTGTGTTTGTAACCCACGATACAGGAGAAAACCCTAGTGTGGGGCAACGTTTTTAAAAAAAGCAAAAAAAAACAAAAAATAAACAAACATGTGGAGAAAAAAAAACATTTATTTCACATTGACTTTTATTTTATTATATAACCATAATTAATATATATTATAATCTCCGTCGTTATCCATTCCAACATTCTGGAAGTTACCATTGCATTCACAGTTTTTCCACTTTGGGTTGTAATAAGTTGTTCTGCAAGGCTATACCCAGACAGAGCGTACGTTGCGTACAATGCCCAGAGCGACATCGTGACGAGCTAAACCGAAAGCTTCACTATGTGGATGTAGTACCTATATAGACTGCAGTACATACACAGTGGTTGGCGGAGCGTTACGGTGAAAGTGTATAGCTTTCAGGGCCGCGAGCCTCTTTCTGGATCCCTATCCTATCTTCTCAAAGCGAGAACAATTCTTCAATTCCCGTACGGTAAAAATATTTCACGGTACGGGTGACAGGGCATACATGAGGAGGAGGGGGGAGGCAAACGTCCAACAGTGGACTAATATTGACGACACGATTGGCGTAGCGGTTGAGCGATCGACTTCTGCGCCACGTGTTGTGGGTTCGATCCCCACACGGAGCAAATATTTGTATGATCTACAGGTAGTTGTTCCGGGTCTGGGCGTTTGTGTATGTGAGAATTTGTGTTTGTAAACGCACCCACGATAGAGGAGAAAATCCTAGCGTTTAAAAAAAAAAAAGACTGATGATGACGAAAAATATTTCAAGAATGACAAATAGGTAGTTGCTCTGCTAAGTACCTAGTATAGCTCGTCAAGATGTCCTACACTCTGGGTGTAGCCTTACAGGACTACTTATTACAATTCAAAGCGTAAGGTAGGTACCTACTCTCAACAATATTTGTGTCGTTCAAGAATACGCCAATTTATGGAAACGTTAAACTGTTCATCGTTATAAAAACCTGTTCTTCTATACATACATAGGTACAGTAGCGGTCATAAGTGACCCCCGCCCGTGGTTTCGCCCGCGTTGGTCCGCTCTTATTGGTCGTAGCGTGATATTATAACAACACAAGAATAATTTTACAATTCCAACCAGAACTTCCTGAAATTAGCGCGTTCAAAGAAACAAACAAACTTTTCAGCTTTATAATAATAGTATTGATATAACTACATGTTGAAGTCAATTTCATAAAAATATAAACAACAAATCAGCAGTGGACGGCAATAGGCTGATTTGATTGGTTGATTGAAATAACAAATCAGAGATTCTCAATGATTGGCATCGAACAACTTTTTAGCCCGTGTGGTAATAATTAATCAAAATGGAGGTGACCATGAATCGGTTTGAGGGTTACCGCGTGTGAATTCGCCGCTAGAGGCGCTAGCGTGATATTAAGTGAGGGAGGGTGGGTTACGCATGTTTATTACTTACTAATTACAATAATATTGTGAATATTTTGCAATACTTACCTGAGATTAATTATGGCAAATATGAGTTTCGGGTTTATTACAGATCAATAAATGCTGGTGTAATATAAGTTTGACGTGTCTGTGTGTGTGTGTCTGTCTGTGGTATTGTAGTTCCTGAACGGATGAACCGATTTTGATTTAATTTTTTGTTTGTTTGAAAGGTGAATTAGTCGGGAGAGTTCTTAGCTATGTTTGATGAAAATCGGTCCAAGATGGCCGCCGCCACAAAATGGCGGTGTCGGGGGTTTCATTTTTATTTTTTTCCGAACAAAAAGGGACTACGTAACCCTGCGGCATGCGAAACATTTTTACGATAGGTACGGTTTTAAATAAGATTTAAGGGTATTACATTGCCCAATGACCTTGAGGATTTAGTCTTTGTGCTAGTATTTGTTAGTCACAGGCATTGCGGGGGTGCTACACGCGGGGTGCTAGTGAGGTTTCGGGTATTTCTTTATTATTTCATAATATTCAAAGAAATCAGAAAATAAAACCAATACAAATTGTTCATTACGTCATTACAATTTTTTTGGTATAAAATTATGCCGTTAAAGAGAAAAATACTAATTAGGTTATAAAAGGTCTATTTACTTCAATTACCTATTATCCAAAATTGGAGCAAATTTATAAAAATTTTAAACAATACAATTTGTTTGTGATGTCCTTAAGTACAACATATATTTTTTATATGGCAAACGCACATAAGGATTCCATTAGAAATCCCTTAAAAGCTAGAGTGTTTTTTGAATTTGAGCGATGTAATGCCCTTAATGTATTATTTTGTTTTCACGCGTGTAAAAACAAATTCACGACCTTACTCGCCAGTAAGGTGAGCGTTCTTCAGCTCACCTTACTGGCGACCTTCTTTGTAGACCTCAAAGACATTATTGTCATTATTTTCGACTTAAGCAAAAACATAACCATTGCGTAGGTACGGTTGCCATGGTTACTACCTAGAGGGATTAGAGGTAGGTAAGTATGTGAATTTTCGTATTCTCGAATAGTCTTTAGTAGATTTCGATAAATACCCATCAAAGGGGTACACATAAATATTTAATTATTTTAATAATTAGGAACGCAAATTAGAATTTATATATTATACTCCTTTATACTCTTTGTAATATAGGAGTCTATAGTCACAGATAATATAAAGTATACTTACCTCTTTGTTAAAAGCTTACTAGCAATGTGGGTCGCACATTACTACGTATTCCTGTTAACCCCTCGTGCTAAGCTAAATGCTTGTGTTACGAGTGGGTTCACGTGGGTAGTGCTATCGGTGGGTTTCGAACCGGCAACCGCATGATCGCAAGTCCGACGCCCTAGCCATTAGGCTACCGCCGCTTAAGTACTTACTTAGGTACTTACCTATCGTACCAACAATTATTTAAACTATGTAATGTAGGTAATTGTTTACCATCGTATTTAATGTTCCGTGTTTACCACATAAACATACCATACCATCACGCCTGTATTCCCCGAAGGGTTCGGCAGAGGTGTAGGTACTAATGTACACCCACAGTTTGAAAGAAAGAGAAAGAAAGAAAAGAAAGAAAGAAACATTTATTCAGCTACAAGCGAGACAAGTACAAAGAAAAACTTACTATAAGAAAAAACAGAAACAAAACAAAAAAAAATATAAATAAGAAAAAAAAAAGAAAGTACTGCCTCACGGTTGCGCTGAAAGGGATCTGGTTCAGCATGTGCCAGACAGATTGCCTGGCGCTGGTTTTCAACCAGACCCGGAGGTTTGCAGGTATGTTTTGGTCCCATGTAATAGGGGGCGAGCCTATTGACCTAGGACCTCTAGCATAGCAGTCGCGGTTGGGACCACTAGACTAACAAGACAGTCACGTGATTTTATACCAAGCTATCATTAAACTACTATAATCCAGTAAATGATACAAAACTTTATCAACGTAACGCAAATTTTCTTTTAAAAGTTCAGAGACATGGGTACCTACTTGGGTAAGTAAATACCTCGGCCCGGGTTCGCACGCGTGCAATCTGGTGCAATTTACGTTTAAGTTTTAAAAAGCTCTGAATGTAGAGGTGTTGGGCTCAAAAATAAAAAACCGGACAAAAATTAACATTTAGCCGGACATTTTGCACTGTAAGCCTCGCCGCACGCTCGCTTTTGTTTGGCATCTTTTGGCGGTGCGAGGTTGACTAAAAGCCGGACAGACTGGACTTGTGTATATTTAGCCGGACGCGACTGTATAACGCCGGACATCTGGCAACCCTAACTGTATGTTGTATGTCATTTTAGTGAAGGAAAAATTCCTTCACTAAAATCACTATAATCTTAGCATGGAAAATGCAAAAAAAATCACAATAAGATGTATGTTGTATGATTTAGAGTTTATCTCTTTGATTTTGATGTTCACTCAGCAGATACTAAAAGTGCGCGCCTCACAGTGCGGTGACGTTGTACGGTGGCGTGTGGAAAATATTGCTTACTAGCACTTCGCTCGCGACTTTGTCCGCGAAAATTGTTACAGCTCGGCTAATTTGCATGATATAAATATAATTTATTTCACCCGCGTAGTTCCCATTCCCGTGAGAATACGGGGAATAAATATAGCTTATATTAATGCAGCTTTTAATATAGCTTTACATTAGTGCAAGAATTTTTGAAATCGGTCTACTAAAATTAGTCTTTGTTATTAGACTAAATGTCAGACAGTCACTTACAGTTTGTTCAAACCGTGACATTTTTCTTACTTAGACAATTTTTATACCCGTCATAACTTCTGAACGAAAAGTCCGTTCATAATTTAACGTGGAATTTACACGTAGATACTTAATCAACCTTAATTATGAAACCATTTAAATGGATGAGAATTAATATCATGATACCAATACTTATATCAATATCACCACTATTCAATTCTACCGAAATGAAAAAATGAAACGAATACTATTTTTTTAGTAAAGGAAAAAATTCAATCGCGGTCAAGATTCGAACCTGCGTCTTCTGGTTTAATATACCAGACGCTCTGACCTCTAAGCCACCGCGAACCCTACCCGCATGATTGAAATTTTGCTTCACATTCTCAATTTACGTCATAAGGTGACGTTGGGGACATCTATGAGAGGGAAGTTACCTTATTTCTCAATCGACACGACTTACTTTACAGTTAGTAAAGTGTCGTACGATGCTACCTTACCTTTTAACTATCTTTTTGTGATTTTTTTGCATTTTCCATGCTAAGATTATTAAGTTATTTTTTTAGTAAAGGAAAAAATTCAATCGCGGGCAGGATTCGAACCTGCGTCTTCTGGTTTGATATACCAGACGCTCTGACCTCCAACATTCAACATAATTATATTTATTATTCTTTTAACTAACTATAAAAATACAAAAAATAACTAAATAAAAAATCATTGATGTTAGGTACAATTTGATTAATTATTTAATTAATTTAGGTGATTTAGGTGCGTGTGCAGAAGTCACTACAGAAGACTGGAGAAAAGTCGTTACAAGATTTTGAACGAGATGTGAAAATAGACAATATTATCTTTTTTTTTGTGATTTTTTTGCATTTTCAAAAAATTCAGAATGTGAAGGCAAAATTTCAATTATGCGGGTAGGGTTCGCGGTGGCTTAGAGGTCAGAGCGTCTGGTATATCAAACCAGAAGACGCAGGTTCGAATCCTGCCCGCGATTGAATTTTTTCCTTTACTAAAAAATAACTTAATAGACAATATTATTGAAAATGAATGATTAATATCTCTTAGTACTGACAGCAGTGATGAAGATGACAATACTAGTAACAGTTCTGATAGTTCAACTGAATAAATGGATTTTTTTTGTTAAATTATGTCCTTGTCTCATTTTGCTCTTTAATTTTACGAAACAAAAATAATAATGGGACAGGGATTCGCCTGAAGGTTTTTAAAATTCACATATGTTTCAAGTCCGTATCGATTCATTCACTTTAATCGATGTCACCTCACTATGAAGATAAAACGGACAGACGTCAAATGTTACCTATTACTACTTACTACTTTAGGATGGTGCCTCACTACCCTTCCGTTTCCTTTCTCTATTCTCCATGATTGATTAACTCTCAAGGAAATCAAAATTTATAGGGTATTTTCCATTGACATAAAACTATAAAATTTGGCAAGTAATACCGTCTTATACTATAAGTAGGGAAAAATCAGAAAAACTATACATTTGTGTAACAAAATATTTTTTCGTAAATCATAATTTCACATAAAATGTACCGATAACAACTACCCTCTATCGGTTAATAGGTTTATTAAACAGCTACCTAACTTCATAATGGCAATGGGCTCGCCCAACCAAGTGTAGTAACTTTTTCAAAACGCCATCTAGCGCTGAAGTGTGGTAACATAACATACCATCACGCCTGTATTCCCCGAAGGGTTAGGCAGAGGCATTCAGTCCCATTTAATAAATAGGTGGCGAGCCTATTATACTGATAGACTGATAGATATATATAATATCTCACTGATAGATATAATCTGGGTGTCCCGAGTGGGTACTCGGGAAGCGGGAGTATTCCTCTTTCGGCACCAATTTTTTGAGCACCTTCCGAAAATCTATTACGTGGGAGAGCCATGCTTCGGCACGAATGGGCCGGCTCGACCGGAGTGATACCACGACCTCACAGAAAACCGGCGTCAAACAACGCCTACGTTGTGTTTCGCCGAGTGAGTGAGGTTACCGGAGGCCCAATCCCCTTTTAAAAGGCGGACAACGCACTTGTGACTCCTCTGGTGTTGCGGGTGTCCATGGGCGGCGGTAATCGTTTACCATCAGGCGATCCGTCTGCTCGTTTGTCCTATCCCATAAAAAAAACAACAGCTACGCTTGCTGTTGTTTTTACTTTATATTTTACTTTAGCTATTTAGTTTTTAGAAATAACTTTGGTAAGACAATAATGTCTTTCCCGTTCCACCGGGGGCATCCACAAAAAGCATTTCAATTACCATTTTACAGATATTTGTTAAACAAAATATTTTAAATTATTTTAGTGAATATGACTTTAATTTAGTGAAGGAAAAAATAGGAATATTCGGACCTGCGTCTTCTGGTTAGATAGTCCCACCCGCCAGATCGAAATTTGTCTTCACATTCTGAATTTACGTCATAAGGTGAATTTTTCCTTCATTAAAATAACTTTATAATCTTGGCATAATTGATATAACTTTATTTATGAATCAATTGAAATAAAACAAACACTAAATGGAAGTTTACCAAAATACAATAGTGAAAACTGGATTTAAATCGGTTAAGCCGTTTCTGAGATTAGCGTGCACAAACACACAGAAAAAAAACAAACGGACAAACATTTTAGAAGTCATTTTTTGGGTTCTAATACGTAAATGCCTCCAATAATAGTTTTTCTATATCTATCTTCAATGTAAAGACAGCGATCAGTTACATATTTATTAAATGTATAGAAGATTTGTTAAATAATATTTCGCAAGCATCTCTTTATTGTTTACTAGCGGCCCGCCCGCGGTTTCACTCGCGCTGCCCCGTTCCTAAGAGCCGTAGCGTAATGTTAAATAGCATAAAACCTTCCTCTTGAATCATTCTATCCATTAAAAAAACCGCATAAAAATCCGTTGCGTAGTTTTAAAGATTTAAGCATACATAGGGACGGACAGACAGCGACTGCGATTTTGTTTTATACTATGTAGTGATTTCAGTAGGTGTACACATCATTATTGTCAAGATAAAGAAGAACGATTAAGTATAATTTAATTTTCCTTTTAAAGTACGGATTCCTAAAAAAGATGTGGGGTAAGATCAACAAGGAGTACCTACTTACTTTATTCAGACAATAATTAACTCTCATTCTCTGCCAGCTCTTTTGCAAGCATAACTATTGCTCGCAGTATGAGGCGGCGACCCACTCACTCTGGCTCCTTGATAAGTATTTCGTTGATAAACTTGGTGAAGTTTATAATTAAATATCAATGTCACCTCGCTTATTCTATCAATGTCGCCCGCTGGAAAAATTAATGAAACCCAAAAAGGTGATCGAACAAAAGAAATAAAATTATGCTTTTATTAAGGAGTGTATACGTAATTGACTGTGTAATTAATTTTCAATGTAACATAATTAAAGTTATTATATAAAAAGTGACAAAAAATCAGTCATCAATTCGAATCTGTAGTCGTCAATTGATAAATTTCGCTGACGTCACCATGAGGCGTATAACTCAAACTCAAACTCAATTGTTTTATTTCAATTAGACCATATTAAGGGAACTTTGGAAATGTCAAAACTACATGCACGGTTCCAAATAGTAGGTCATAAGGAGAAGAGCCGGCAAGAAACTCCATAGATACTCTTTTAAATAGATAATTGATGTCTACATTTTTTTTAGTCTATCAATGTGAGTATTGTGGATTTTGATGTGAGTGATAAAAGTAAGTTACGCTCCATCCAGTTATCCTCCATATAAATCATCATCCTCCGAGCGAGTTTTCCCAACTATGTTGGGGTCAGCTTCCAGTCTGACCAGATGCGGCTGAAATCAATATTTTACACGAAGCGGCTGCCATCAGACCTCCGAATCCCAGTTTCTGGGCAATAATAATTGTCATGGATGTTCGTATAACAACCGGGGCCGATGGCTTTACGTGCTCTCCGAGGCACGGAGGGATTCGATGTGTTATGAATGGTCGCCCATCCACAGACTGACCGCAGCGAGCGTGGCTTAACCTTGCACGAGTAGAGTAGTAGAGACGCCTAAATCTGGAAAAGGTATTCGCATCGACCTCACAGGCCGTTTTGGTGACTTAGTAGTCGTTTCGCCCGAATTCGGTTGACGAAAACGACACTTCAAGATTGGTTATTTAGTAGGTGGCGTTTCGCACGAAGCATTTTCATTTTCGTGCTAATCGACCACTTCATATATAACTAGTGGGCTATTCGCACGAATTATATTACACGAATTAAAATGAAAGAAAAGTACAGTGGCGTACAAGTGTCAAGACTAAATTACAATTTATATTTAGAGATATTATATTCGACGACACGATTGGCGTAGCGGTTGAGCGATCGACTTCTGCGCCACGTGTTGTGGGTTCTGTACTGTAGGTACATAATTACTAGGCAACTTTAAATAGTTATAGATCCTAAATGGTCATTCAAAATTATTAAAGAAACCGTAAAATGATTTCCATAGACCTATTAAATGATACCGATTGTTACCCCACTTGACATAGTGTTCTACAGCCCTAGGTTAAAGCATACTCAGTCTACTGGTAAATCTGCGGCTGGACATTGTTTTATGTGTGGTTTAGTCAAACAAATCCACATTTTATGTTTCATATTTTTTGTCTAGTGGTTCCAAGCGCGACTGCTACGCTAGAGGTCCTGGGTTCGATCCCTAGGTCGAGCAAAGTGTTATTGGGTTTGTTTATGAAATTCTCAGTCGGAGTCGGGATCGGAATCTGGATTTATGCCCGGGTAATGGCAATAGGCTCACCCCCTATTACATGAAACCTAAACATACCAGCGAACTGTGGGTGTACATTAGTACGCCTCTGCCTAACCCTTCGTGTAATACAGGCATGATGGTATGTTATGTTATATTTTTCTAATATCTAACTCGAAAATGAATACAAAGGAAGGGATATTATTAGATAAGAGTGGCAAGTCTAGCGTTTATTTGATTCAACAATCAAATGACTCTGCAGACAATATAATACATTGTCAAAAAGTCATGTAATAGAGATTGACATCTTTAATTATTCATCATCGAATTATAAAAAATGCATAGATAAGTTGGTATAACTTCTTCTTTGACATTGAAAAACATTGAAAAAACTTAATTGCTGTGATTTTTTTTAATAGCCTATTTTGTGTCACACTGCTGGGCAAAGGCCTCCCCTAACTCAGTCCAGGATTTTCTATCCTGGACTTCCTCATACCACGTCGGTAAAAAGCGGTTAAGATCATCTCGCCAACGTCTAGGAGACGTTTAGTCTACCCGTGACCATGGATGCTGTAAAGGATCCGAAACGTCGGGAATCAAATAATATCAATACAACGCGATAAAATCCGTAAAAAGTAGTTTTATTTCAACGTAACAAATAAACTTAAAAACTACTGGACCGATTTCAAAAACTATTTTGCCATTAGAAAGCTACATTATCACTGAGTAATATAAGCTATATAACATCACGCTACGCCTCTTAGGAACGAGGCAGCGCGAGTGAAAACGCGAGCGGATCGCTAATTTATAATAATAAGACCATAACTGTATCAACACTTAACGCAAATAAACAATTTGATTTGATTTGGGGACAGTACAATTAACGGACACGAACTAAACCTAGACTTGAAACAAATGGGTATCCGTGGAACGCTAAAAATATGTTCAGGTGGGAATCGAACCCACGACACGCGACGCAACGAGAGCGGCGAGGTGACCGCCTGAAACGCTACGCCAAACAAGCATGGTACCTACAAACTGTAATTAGGATTTTTTTTAAATGCAATGATTATAAATAAAAAATGATCAAAAAATATAGAATAAAGTTTAATCTCAAAAACTCATTAATCACCCTTCCGTTTTTTCGTATGCGGGTTAAAAATTAGTGAAAATCAGTTGAATTTCGACCACACGTAATTATCTATCTCACTTCACACCATCCACGACACATTTACAACGCAAGTACCTCAAATGTAATTGAAAAAATAATCTGCTTTGCCCAGCTGTATATTCCGAATTCATTTTCCGAATTCATATGCGTATATATAATTAATTATAGTCCGCTTAAACTGTGAAGGAAAACATCGTGAGGAAACCTGTTCGTATTTTCTCGACGGCGCGGCGTGAGAAGTCTGCCAATCCCCAGTAGGTTAGACATGGTGGGCATTCGGAGACCAGTGCCAGCAGTGGGACAATATAATGGTTTGTTTATTTATTATGTAGCCCAGTAGTGGCACACCAAAGAGACTACATAAAAAAATCACGTCAAAATTCAAACACTCATTTCAAAGTTATCAATTCAAACATTATATGGATTTAATTAATGTCTAAAAGAAATTTTAATTAATTTATTGATAACTAGAAGAACTTTTTTTAAAATAAATAAGTATTGTATTACGCATATATATCGCACGCAAAATAGTTATCTTTATGAAAGAAAAATCACCATGGAGCCGTTTAAAAAATGAGAGGAGCAGGTTAAAATCCCAAACACCACGATAGTTGGCAATAGTTGGCAAAAGTTGGGTAGGTACTGACACCGTAGCCAACCGGCCGTCAAATTTTTCTTTCAACTAAGTAAATCTAGTACTTACATTGATGTTTGTTTTCCTCCGCGGCACAACGTTCACTGGCGGCGGAAAAATATTTTCTCTATGATATATATGTACTTTAATTATTACTTTTAAGACGCGTGTGTCCTGTTTCGCTCTCGGGAGCTGAATGGTTCTATCAGTTACGAGTGGGTGTCGAAGCGTAACCTTGATGGCGCCCTGCACTGTATGTGCGTCTGTCTAGGCAGGTAAGGGTAGCTATCGTTGGTAAGTGCAAGCCTGCGCATTGCGTTGCGTTTCTGACCTTCACAGGAAGCGCCCGGTTCGATATTAAATTGATTCCGGTGTAGCATGATATTTCCGACTGTAAATATTACAAAGTAATTATTTACCTGCGCTGCTCTTTGAAGGAACAACGACACAAATTTATTTAAATATTACCTCAGATAGAACGTAGGTACCTAGGTACCTAATACCTATCCGTAGAAATAGAACTTTGAACTATTGCGTAGGTATTATTACGAGTAATTAGCCGTAACGCGGGTAAGTCTCCATTTTCGATATCCCTACCATTCCTATACCTCCCCTTTAATAAAAGAAATTTTCCGCGAGCAGGACTCGAATTTGTGTCATCCGATTTGATGTACCTGACGCTATGGAGTATTCCTCTTTCGGCGACAATTTTTTGAGCACTTAAGCTATTTCACTCAGA
The DNA here is from genome assembly GCA_910591435.1 of Acronicta aceris. Taxonomy (NCBI): domain Eukaryota; kingdom Metazoa; phylum Arthropoda; class Insecta; order Lepidoptera; family Noctuidae; genus Acronicta; species Acronicta aceris. Next base: position 2,236,958 of record OU342786.1, on the reverse strand, counting down.
ACCATTAGGTATTTAATGGTGCTGTAAGTGGAATAGTTTAGGTGCTCAAAAAATTGGTGCCGAAGAGGAATACTCCGACGCCATAGGGGTAACTGCCTCATTAGTCTGGTGGTCCGAAATGCGATTGCAACGCTAGAGGTTCTGGGTTCGATTCCCAGGTAGAGCAATATGTTATTGGGTTTTTCTATGAATTTTTCAGTAGCAGCTCGGAGTATGGGATTTGTGCCCGGTTGGCCCCCTGTTATTACATTTAACCTAAACGTACCGGCGAACTTTGGGTATACATTAGTACGCCACTGCCTAACCTTTCGGGGAATATAGGTGTGATGGTATGGTATGTTATGTTTTGCTTTATGTAACTACACTACCGCAATCTCTAGCCGTGCTGTTCAATTAATCCACGTAATTGTTCGCCATAAGATGACGTGACGTCTACATTTCTACTTACCTAATTTTTTTAAGGATCCGACGGACCCACTTGCCCATACAAACATAATGCCAAAATAAATCGTAATTCAAATAAATTCAATTCGTAATTCAAATACAATTTGGTTAAATTGTGTTATTATTCGGATACCTTTCAACAATTTTACCCAAAATACTTCATAGGAAATAAATGTAAGTGAAAGTAATCGTGATAATTTTACGAAGTTTCCTTTAGTTTTCCGGTGGTTTATTTCCAGTGAAGTAGTAGTAGATGAAAGGTAGGTAGGTAGGGTGGGTCCTATATTAACAGTATCCAAATCCGAATTAAGTATATATAACACGATTTGATAAAATTGTGTTTGCATTACGATTTTTTTTGGTATAACGATAATAATAATTATACGTAATCCGTACTCCGGCGGACCGTTAAGGAAAACAAAAGTAAATTTAGAAAATAAACTACATCAAATTGTATTATATTATATTATAGATGTGAAATCAACTCTGTCTATCTATCCGTTTGTTACTTTTTCACGCCTAAACCGCTAAACCAATTTTAATGAATTTTGTTATAGTAATAGATTTGACCTTAGAAAAGGACATGAAAGTACGTACTTTCGTTTCCGAGTGAATCCGCGACCAACAGCTACGCGACCTAGTAAGAAATATTCTATTTAAACACAGAAACAAAAGTGCACATTTTTCCGGTACTGGATACGCCCATCTGGTATCCAGTGCTGAAGAATAAGTTTACTTATCCGGCGTGTCGAGGGTTGGAACCCGATTGGTGTACAAGTCGCTGTGGGAGGCAGGGGTTGTGAGGCGCGTGGCGATATTTTGCTCACTGCGCAACTGAGAAGTACTTAGTCAACTGCAAGGACGTCGAACGTAGGAGCTTAGCTTACATAGCTTAACTTACTATTGAAACTAAATAATTCAATTGTATTTGAGTCAATCCTAGTCCACTAAGTATTTGATTTGTACGTGACTCTTGAAGTCACGTACGCAATAAGAAAAAGGAACCGTTTTAAGTAGGATCACGCCGTTGTCCTGTCTGTCTGTTAACCTTTTTCTACCAACATGTGGAGGTATCAAGTCGGAATTAAAAACGCATACCTACGTAGGTGTGCACGGTCCTTGAAGCTGTAAACAGCAGGCTTACTCTTGAAAACAATACAATACCAATCCAAACGTGATCCGATTCCAATGTCAATTTGGCTGTCGGGCGATTTCGTACTCTTGAGCACAAATCCGTTATCCTTGTATCGGCATCCCTGATTGGCCAATGGTTGGGTCGTTTCCCAATCCTATTTAGTTCACTCAATCACCGCGCAATATTGAAATAATTTGGCGCTAGTCTCGGATTCAAGAGTACGAAACTTGACGAAACGGTACAATTCCAATGTCGATGTATCGGAATTGAGTTCAAGAGTAAGCCCCCACACTAGTTTCAATTCAATCAATAATACCATTTAAATTCGGAAATAAAGCAAAACCTAAAACGGGTAGTAAGTACCCTAAACTACGCGTTGACCTAGAATCATGAAAGTTGGCAAGAATCGAAGTCAGCACAAGGAAAGGGAAAAATTCGAATATTTTATTATAGGTCTCACAAATTATACAATTGTTTGTCCTGACTGACTGACTACAAACAGCCAGCCAAAACTACAAAGTCTAGAAAGCTAAAATTTGGAACTTGTGTTTATTTTATAACATCCGGATTTTCGGAAATAACAACTTGAGGGAGGGAAATGGGGAGGCGATGTTTGTATGAAAGTCTTTGTTCTTCAGAAACATGAAAATTTGAATTACAGCTACATACTGAAAGTAAATAAATAATATTTCTGGGTTCTTCAATTTTCGAGGAAACGGGGTTGAAAGTTTGTACGGGATAACCGATTTTTTTTAAAGATAGAAACTTATATATTGCGGTTGTAGCTAAAGAAATAATGACGTGTTTCTGGGATTTTGGATTTTCCCCTATTAAGGGTGCAACGGAGGCTGGATGATTTAATAAGGTAAAGAGAGTTTAAGTGTAGGAACTTGAAAATTGGAATCGTAGTTACACATCAAAAATAAAATATATAATGAAGTGCTTCAGCGTTTAAGTTGGGGGGCAACGGGAGCTGAATGTTTGTGAGGGGCGTATCGAGTGTTTTAAAGATAGGAAATTGAAAATTGTAATCGTAGCTACTCATGATATAATGATGCGTTACAGGGATTCCGGATTTTCACATTATTTTTTTTAAATTATAAATTGCTTACTAGCAATGTGGGTCGCACTATTAGGTATTCTTGTTAACGCCTCGTGCTAAGCTAAATGCTTGTGTTACAATTACGAGTGGGTTCACGTCGGTAGTGCAATGGGTGGGTTTCGAACCGGCAACCACATGATCACAAGTCCGACTCCCTAGCCATTAAGCTACCGCCGTTACATTATAAAGGGAACGGAGACGTGTTGTCACGAAACTAATTAGTTGTGATTTTAATTCATGGAATTCGTATTGTGACGCGCTAAGCAACAAGTGGGCGGCTGGCCGGTAAGTACAGGCGTGCGGGACGCATGCGCCACGTGCTGTTCACATGCAATGGAGCCAAGACAATTAGACGACTCCAAAACTTGATTGAGATAAATGAAACTGAAGATGCTTTAGCTATTGTGTAAAAAAGAAATATTGTAAAGGGAGAATTTAACGAAGAGTGGAAGTTAGTTACCTATATGTGTGAAAAGGGAGAAAAAATCAGCTAAATAGCCCAGCAAAGGAATTACCGAAGTTACAATTTTATGCCGACTATCAGATTTCCGAAAGCTTTTGCACTGGCTAATTATTCCCTTTAAATATTTGAGTCCGTTCAGAGTTAGAACACAATTTCAAGATGGAACCTAGGTATATGATTTAGTCTTTGTGCTAGTATTTGTTAGTCACAGGCATTGCGGGGGTGCTTCACGCGGGGTGCTAGTGAGGTTTCGGATATTTCTTTATTATTTCAAAATATTCTAAGAAAAGAAAATAAAAACAATACAAATTGTTAATTACGTCATTACAATTTTTTTGGTATAAAATTCATGACTAACTAATAAGCCGTTAAAGAGAAAAAATACAAATTACGTTAAAAAAGGCCTATTTACTTCAATTATTAATATTATCCAAAATTGGGGCGAATTTATAAAAATTATAAACAATACAATTTGTTTGTGATGACCTTATGTATAACATATATTTTTTATATTGCAAACGCACATAAGGATTCCACTAGAAAATTCGTTAAAGCTACGGTGTTTTTTGGATTTGAGCAATGTAATGCCCTTAATTAAATATGTTTATGTGAAGATTTAAGTGCTAATGGGTGGAGATTTAACATAGCTATGGAAGTAAGCTTGTGAAGTAATAAGATTATTAAAATAAAACTACTTTTTTCCGTATTTTATCGCGTTTTATTGATATTATTTGATTGCCAACGTTTCGGATCCTTTACACTGTAAAGGATCCGAAACGTTGGCAATCAAATAATGTAACTGACTATGGCTACTGTAAAGTTTACAGTATCCATAGTCACTGGTACACTAAGTTGTTGGACGTCTTAATGTTACAATTACTAACAGCTACCTTACATTTTTGTTAATTATTGGCGATCCGATTCACGCAGAACGAGCTCATTGTGACCTTTGGTCACAGTTTTGGGCTTGGATTTATATTTAATAGAATCTATAATGGGGTTCCAAGCAGGTGGTAAGACCTAGCCACCTTCTCTATTGGAATTTGGGTGATTATAAAATCAATAGCCTCACGAATCATCCTGGGCAGGAATCAGTTTTCTTTTGCGAGGACTTGTGGTTTATCAAATCTGATGTAATGCCTTGTCAAGAGTGTGTTCACAAACTGCTGACTTCTTGGAACGGCGGTGTTTGACATCGGCGATGTATTCTTTTACGCGGGGCCCTATGCTTCTTTTAGTTTGGCTTATGTATGAGAACCCGCTATCACAATCTAGCTTGTGTAGGAATATGCATCTTGTAAAGGTATGTGACATTTGACAGGTGGTATGAACTGACAAATCTTTTTCATCGACTTGAAGTATGTTTTGATTGAAGCTCGCTTCAAGATATAGCCAATTTTGTCTGTGACTCCTCTTACATATGGTAATGTAGCAGGTAGGCGTTCGACTGTGGCACGTTTCACGCGGTTTCTGTGACGAGGGCGCGGTATTCGGAGCTTGTTGTCGTGCAGTACTTGCTTGACATGTTGAAGCTCTGCAGCCAGATGTTGCTCATCACAGATCCCACGCGCTCTCTGAAACAATGATTTACCGACGGTAGATAACTGTGTTGGGTGGTGGTGTGATTCACTATTTAAGTATTTGTCTGTATGGGTTTTCTTTCGATACACAGTGTGTCTCAAGGTGTTAAGAATTACCAAAACATCTAAGAAAGCTAAACAATTATTGGCCTCTACCTCCATACGAAATTGAATTTTAAATGTCTAAGTAGATATTCGCGTAAGTGTCAGAAACCAATAGGTACTTATAATAAGATTATGTTTTATAGGAAATAATGAATTTTAATTACAACTACTGAAAAAATACCTAAGTAAATAAATAATGACGTGTTTCTGAGTTTTTAGATTTTTATATCTTAAGGATGCAAGGGCACACCAACAACTGAATGGTTTATACGGCTCCCGATTTTTCTATTGAGGTACGGAACCCTAAAACATGTTATTTTTTACCGAAGATAAACTTTATTATACTTTATCATATATTTGTATGAATTCACTAACTTGACAGTTGAAGGGTTACCAGATTTTGACAAAAAAATTGTGAGGTGGTGAAAGAGTGAACGAAAATGAATGAACTTAATTATTATTGACAATCGTATACCGCTTGTCATACTCCGCCTTTTTTTGTTTAGCACGGAAAATCCGACATAGCCATGTCGATCTCATACCGACTAAAAACCGTATTTGCCTTCCCTTGCCATATAGTCACGACTATAACATGATAGGTATTTTACAGTCTATTAATTTATAATGAGAGAACGAGTGTACGATGCGAACGCTGATTTATTACTGCTTTAACATTGTTCGTTTTGGTGTCATTTCACAATTTTACAAGTGGGTAGATATATATCAATTATACATACTTATTAGAAGTTTTTCAGACGAAATAAAGTGGCAAAAGGAAAAAGTAAAATTATGAAACATGATTTTTATTCTTAGCCTATTTCTATTAGGTATAAAAAAATAAATAAAGGACATAACTTATTATTATTTCCTTTATTCATTATATTTATGTACATATTTAAATACATTTTTAAATATTTATATAAAAATGACAATAAAAAATATTAGTCCACCGGTATCGGGAGCAGGGTCCAAGCTACCGATGGTCAGGGCCCTAAAGAAAGGAACCTCCTAACAATACGGGCCGTATCCAGGAGTACCGCTTTCTGTATCAGGCTGTCTAACGAGAGCCTCCATAGGCGTGAGTCGAGGCTCTTGGCTATTAGACCATAATATAATAATATAATTCGGATTCACTTATGTTATCTTTTGGAGGGTAACTTACTTTTATCACTCAAATCAAACTCCACAATACTGACATTGATAGAATAAAAAAAAATGCAAACATCAATTATCTATTTATAAGAGTATCTATGGAGTTTCTTGCCGGCTCTTCTCCATAAGACCTACTATTTGGAACCGTGCATGTAGTTTTGACTTTTCAAAAGTACCTGTAAAAACTGAGTTTGAGTATACATATATTATTATATTAATAAACATCTTACATACGAGAGTTTTTTAAGTTTTATTTAATTATAACCATTTTTAACATTCGTTCTATACCTACGTACAAATTCACGTTTATAATATTAAGTAGGATAACTTCTAGATTCCAGAATGGAATTGGGATGAGAAGATAACTATTAAAAAAAAAACTAAAATCTAGTCATGCTAGATAAGCGGGGATTTGAAATCTTGCATCTAAATAATTATATCAATCAGCTTTTTTAATAAAAATGCGATGTCCGAAAAAAGTTTTCTTGAAATCCGCCATGGTTTCATTGGCATCCCAGTTTATCAAACAATCAAATCGAATCAAACACCAGTGCTGGGCTAAGTTTATTACCAATTCCGTTGCAAAGTAGGTAAGTAGGTATCCACACAATGTTATTTGTGGACGAGGTCGGCCTAGGAGACGTTGGCGAGATGATCTTGACCGCTTTTTGCCGACGTGGTATGAGGAAGCCCAGGATAGAAAATCCTGGACTGAGTTGGGGGGAGTTACAAAATAGGCTATTATAAAAAAAGTATCCACACGACCTTCCCACCCACATACATTTTAATAACCTCTTTATTCTTTATATACAAATACCGACAACAAAACAAAAACCCCCTTTTCCCCCACCCAACCCCCCTCTGCGGCCGTCAGGTTATCACTGCGGTCATATATGACATGTAGTAAGTAAGTAATAGTTTTTCATCTTTTCAGATTAGCAGAGATGTTCGCGGAAGACGGGCGGCAGCCGGCAACGCATCGCAGGCGACTATCGTCGCACTGCGGAGGCTGGTCTCGAACCAGCCTCCGCAGTGCAAGATAGTAGGTACTTACCTAAAGCAACCTGGGGGATAGCTTTGCCCAGCAGAGCAGAAAATACATAAATAGGTACGTACCTTATCATGTAATCCCAAATTCCCGAACGAAACGCTTTAAGTCCATCGCGTCCAACGCTTTTATCATGCGTACTGCTGAAATGTGGAATGCGCTTCTCGAGTGGGTCTCCCCCGATTTAATAGCAGTATTCTTCCCAAAAAAACTACGTTGTCCTTTAAGTTGTGACGTCAGTCACAACTTAAAGGACAACGTAGTCAATTCATCTAAAAAATACTTTTAACTTAGCTACTATTTATCATTGATGTAAGCTACTGTAAATACAAGCCAGAACGGTTGTACTTAATTTTTAACCGACTTGAAAAATGAGGAGGTTTTCAATTCGGCTGTAGGTATGTTTTTTTTTCGTTTTTGATTAAGTATTCTTATTTTGATCGGTAGTTAATACTTCAGAGGTGGTCCCATAAAAATTTGGTCAAGATCTGATCACAAAATGACAGTAACACGTAACGACCGAGTAAATGATAAAATGATAACGTCGTCTAGGTATACTCGTACGTAAAATTTTACTCGCTACTAAAAATGTTGAAATAAAACTACTTAAAAAAAAGTAAAACTGCCTTTAATATAACATAAAAAATATTAATGTTTTGAACGAAACAGTTTTGGTCGGTGGCGAAATCAAAAGATCCGATCTAAGTCACCGACTTCCGAAGGAAGAAGAATCCTTTTGAATTCCGTTTTATAGCATCTTCTACAAAACGGCTACAATTCGGTTCTGGCATCGTGTGATCACACTTCTAACTTAACCTAACCGATATTTAATTTTCTTTCATAAATAATTAAAAACTCCTTGTAATTAAAAACGTAAAATGTTGCCGAGTTGTAAAATCCGTAGAAAAGTCATAATAATTGACGACACGTTTGGCGTAGCGGCTGAGCGATCGGTTTCTACGCAACGTGTTGTGGGTTCGATCCCCACACGGAACAAATATTTGTATGATCTACAGGTAGTTGTTCCGGGTCTGGGCGTTTGTGTATGTGCGAATTTGTGTTTGTAAACGCACCCACGACACAGGAGAAAATCCTAGTGTGTCCTACCTCCTAGTCCTACAATTTTTTTTTTTAACGTTGCCCACGTTAAAAAAAAAATTGTTCTTTACTTGACGCTTTCATTGAAATATTTTGCTGGCGTTGTTTAAAAGACGCGTTAGTTTATTAGAAGCTTTCTTATTTTCCTGTTGCTCTCGTACCTATATAATGAGAGGTTGGATTCCATGGTAAATTAAAAAAAAACGAGGCTTGATTTATAATTACTCGATATAAGTAGGTACTTAATCTGGGTGTTTTTAAATCACGAGTGAATCAGTTTCTTCTAGACCATGTGGGTCGCACATTACGCTAAGCTAAATGCTTGTGTTACGAGGACCCGGGTTCACGTCGGTAGTGCAATGGTAACAACATGATCGCAAATCCGAAGCCCTAGCCATTAGTCTACCGCCGCTTCAAGTATTGGACGTGCAGTACCTACCGACAACACAGCACTTGCGAATATTTCCGCGCGAGCTCACTGAAACACCGTAGCCACTAACGGCCAGTCCTAATAACAAATCGATCGATAGATTTGCTTACTAGAGGTAGGATTTTGACATTACTTGTATGAACATTATGTCTAAATTCTATCTCTAGTAAACAAATTTACTGACTGATTTGTTATCGGGACTGGCCGTAACGTAAGTAAAGAACCGTTTCTTACTTTGTGACGTAACGCTGGCTCAAACGGCGAGGCGGCGGCGGCCTAAACTTGGACCGCATAGCCCAACAGCCCAAGAAATGATAACGAATTAAGAAAGTGCTGTAGATCGGTTAAGAAACGGATATTTGAACGTCGAAAATTAAAATAGCTACGGGTAAAATGTTGATTCTATCGAAAATTGTTAAGTAGGTAGCTAAGCTTAAAATTTCTAACATTTGAACATTGACATTTTATGATTTAATTTTAGACGTTCAAATATGTACCCCAACAAACAAATAGGTACATAATAACTTCCTAAGTCACTTAGTATTTAAAACACTACCTATGGATATACCCAGTACTGTCTGTACCATTACGGGGCACGGGCCCACTCTCGCGGGGGCCCCGAAAACCCAGTAGGTACCTACCTACTTATATTCGCTTAAAAAATAAATTATATTTTAGATTGATATACCTACTTAATCTAACAATAATATTTACATAGTTACCCACCGTTACCTACCTATACTCCATTTGTTAAGGTACTTAACTAAAGGTAAACAAATCATAAAAAAGGTTCTTTTATTGGGCCATTTTTCGTTTCAAATAAAACGTAACCAAAATAAATTATTTAATAATATAAAACCACATTTTTCTTTTATACACTAGCATATTTAACTACTTTGTTAAATATTAAGTGGTTATTATTAATTCTGAAGCTTGCGAACAATTAATTAATTTAAAAAATATTATTATGTCATAAAGTATTGCAATGTGCCTAGTAAAAAGAAACTAATAATCCCTCAGCCGGCTGACAGCTGCAAGTACTTTCCCCCTCCACTGGCAGTTTCCTCCCGGAAAATCCGGAAAAACCCGCCCGGGAACGTCCGGGTGCGTTACCTCGATGATTTCTTAATATTCTTATAAGAATACCTACTAAACCCTGTATATATTTGAATTCCTTATGAAATTCCCTACAGATTAGTATGTCTACCCTAAAGTTTAAATATTGCAATATATTAAAATTGCTGGGAAATAAGAGGAAAATGAAAATGGCGACACATTTGTGTAAAAAAATTATAAAAAAAAAAATCATACCAGTTTCATGTACAGTTTATGTTTTATTTTATTGCTAACATCCTATATTTACTAAATATTATTATCACTACATAATATGGTTCCATACATATTTTTTCCATCAAGACTATTAGAAATCACGGCGCAAGTTTCGATAAAAAAAAGTAAATATCAGAATCTACTTAAGTAGGTACTTGACATAAATATTTTTTTCCAACAGGGCCCCACATTGTCGTGTGCCCTGGGGCCCCGGAATGGGATAAGACGGCCCTGTATGTACCACATATAAAGCCATAGTTAAGTAAATATTACTTAAATATTTTTACAAACAAATAGGTAGGTACCTATCTATTACAATATGAGCAATCAGCAAACCTACCTACACAATCTAAAGTGCTGACCCTAGTGGGGCAAAATCCACCAACTTTTAAGCTAGTGGGAACTACCCTAGTAAATCTATTTAGTACGGCAGGTTCCACTGCGAAGTTTATGGCATTCCACTTTGCCCCACCAGTGGGGGGGCTTGATGGGGCAAAGTGGAATAATTCGTTTCGCTCACTCGCTCGGCTAAGTAAGTAGTGCGTAGGGTCACGGTTCTATCCTAACCCAATCCAACATTTTTTCGTGAGCATTTATCCATTTTGGTAAGTAAAACAACACTTACGGTGTGTTTCGCCGAGTGAGTGAGGTTACCGGAGGGCCCGGAGGCCCAATACCCTTTTAAAAGGTCGGCAACGCATTTGTGACTCCTCTGGTGTTGCAAGTGTCCATGGGCGGCGGTAATCGCTTACCATCAGACGACCCGTCTGGTCGTTTGCCATCCTATCCCATAAACAAAATGTACAACTAAGTATTCTGATGAGTGTAGGTACCTACCGATATTTATTTTGTAAATTAAAATGTTGTGCTTTAGGCACCTCGGTACAGAGTCAGTTTAATTTATACTTAAGTTTAATATATTTTACTTGGATATCATGTCATAGGGTTTAAAAATTATTTTGGTGAGCATTCCATATAAAGTTCAACGTTCGACTTTGGTCTCGTTAAAAGTTATCGCACACATATCAACTCGAAACCTCCTTATTGCCGCGCGCACTAATCTGTATTTTAACAGCATTCCCTCGCCTCGTCTCGGTTAATGTTTCGTTTCATCTAGTCATATTTAGATAGGTACCTACTTTACGGTTGCGAGCGAAGTTTTTGGAGATTCTATCTGAGTGTAAATTTTGATTTATAATCGATATGAGTGAATGTAACTCTGAAGGCCCGGAAGTAATAGAAACGATTACAAACCTTTAAGAAGAACTAAATGAGGAATAAGTTTTATAAATTAAATAATTCAGTGAGTTTTTCCTTAAAATACGGCAACCCAGACTATGAGATACAGCAGCTCAGATTTTTACGATAACAACACTGGTAAGCGATGCGTGGTCAGGACTGCATTCATAAAGTATCTTCCGGTCGTGAATTGTGATGCTATTGGTCAATGTCTTGGCGTCGAGTTACGGCCGATTTCTATATCCTATCTGTCAGTAGATTTGCTTACTAGAGATAGGATTTTGACAGTAGGTGTATGGAGCTTATGTCAAATTCTATCTCTAGTAAGCAAATCTACCGACAGATTTGATATAGAAACTGGCCGTTAATACCTATGTGTGCTATAACTTTAACCAACATTAATATTTTTTACCCACGACGGAACTAAGACGGTACATGTGTTTAGGGGTAAGAGGGTGTTTGTTTGTGTGTGCCAACGAATGTTGCCACTTATCTCCCGAACGGTTTGACCGATTGAGACGCGGTTTTCTGTAAAGGTTAGTAGAACTAAGAACTATCTTATTGTGATTTTTTTGCATTAGCATGGAAAATGCAGATAGTTAAAAGGTAAGGTGGCATCGTACGACATTGAACTAACTGTAAAGTAAGTCGTGTCGGTTGAGAAGCAAGGTAACTTGCTTTTCATGGATGTCGCCAACGTCACCTTATGACGTAAATTCAGAATGTGAAGGCAAATTTCGATCAAGCGGGTGGGACTCGCGGTGGCTTAGCGGTCAGAGCGTCTGGTGTATCTAACCAGAAGAGGTTCGAATCCTGCCCGCGATTGAATTTTTCCTTTACTAAAATAACTTTATAATCTTAGCATGGAAAATACAAAAAAATCACAAAAAGATATGTCACGTATTCACTTACCTACAAGAACGAAATGACTTCATGAAATGAAGTGAATGAAATGATATTCATGTGTATGTAGTCATTTAGTCGGGGGTTTAGAAAATGTTATTTAAACCTTTTACGATAACAATCGTCGCACAGTGGTTCGACCCAATACAAGAGGTCGGACATAGGATTCATAAAATAAAAAATGTTATATTTAAAGAAACTAACTGTGCCACCGTATTCCTTTATTGAAGCGCAACAAATATTTTGGGAACCATTTTGTTATTGGTCTTATAGTTTACGAGTAAATCGAAAAAAAACGATTTCAACAACAAACAACACAAAAATGTCTATTTAAGACCAATTTTTGACCAATTGCTTTACGTGGGAGAGCCATGCTTCGGCACGGATGGGCCGGCTCGACCGGAGTGATACCACGGCCTCACAGAAAACCGGCGTTAATCAACTCTTACGTTGTGTTTCGCCGAGTGAGTGAGGTTACCGGAGGCCCAATCCCCTTTTAAAAGGTCGGCAACGCACTCGTGACTCCTCTGGTGTTGCGGGTGTCCATGGGCGGCGGTAATCGCTTACCATCAGGCGATCCGTGTGCTCGTTTGCCCTCCTATCGCATAAAAAAAAAATTGAATAAAAAATAATAAAAACGGTAAAAAAACTAGTATCACGTCAGGTTAGGTCAAAAACCCATTTAAGGCAGATTTTTTATTCATATGGGTCATATCTCAAAAAGTGCACGTTTAGTGCACCATGTTTCTTTGAACAAAATGTGGCGCTTAATAAGTGAAAAGAAATGATCAAAACCGCAAACCGTAACAAGACGGGAATAGCGAGATATACTTAGTCGTTTTTGTGTTGCTCTCCATAGTGCGTAAACCGTTTTTTTTTCTAATAAAAAAAATGTTCCCATAATATCTATCGCGCTTCGATGAAGGAATACGATGGTATAGTTCGTTTCTTTAAATTCCACATTTTTCGTTTTAAGAATCCTATGCCCGACCTCTTGTATGGGATAGAACCACTGTGCGTCGTGGGTTTTTTCAAAATTTTTAATTTTGAGTTTTGTTTCACTATCGAACCGTTTTCCAATAAAACATACTATTGATGTATGTACTATACCATTAAAATAGTTACTAGATACATAAACATTAACTATATTGATAAAGGTGAAGACGTCTGTGATGAAAAAAATATTTCACCATTTGGCGCAACCGCTGAGTGATTTGTTTAAACGCAATGGGTAGTACGACTAGTAGGTTCAATTCCCGTACGTAAAAAAATATTTTAATGACCGATAAATAGGTAGTTGCGTTAGCTACTAAGTAACTAGTACTTTTGAAACCCTTTTGTGTTATAATTTTTTTGTTAAAAAAAACGTTGCCCCACACTAGGATTTTCTCCTGTATCGTCGGTGCGTTCACAAACACAAATTTACACAAACGCCCCGACCCGGAACAACTACCTGTAGATCATGCAAATATTTGCTCCGTGTGGGGATCGAACCCACAACACGTGACGCAGAAGCTGATCGCTCAGCCGCTACGCCAAACATGTCGTCAAATGTGTTGTTCAATATCACTCCAATTTATGAAAGTAAACTTCAGTAACCTAATCGTTATAAACAAACCGTGTTCTTTTATTTCATTAGTTCTGACTTCTGTTAGTCAGGGCTTATAATATAGCTCCACTACGGTTTAATTTGAGTTTATGCAATTTTATATGACAATAACTTATCAAGTACCTACTGACATACAGCAATCATGAAGTGAAGTGTAAATACAACATAACGGTATGTTTAGGTCCCGTGTAATAGGAGTCGAACCCATTGCCATTAACCGGGCACAAATCCCAAACTCCGAGCAGCTACTGAAAATTTCATTTAAAAAGATCTAATGACACTTTGTTCGACCTGGGAATCGAACACAGGACCTCTAGCGTAGCAGTCATGCTCAGAACCACTAGGCTAATGAGTTGAAATACCTATTTAGCTTTTCTCTTCATGTAAATCCATTCGTCCCGTCTACCAGTCATTTCAAAATTCACTAAAGATCATATTCATCAGCAAGTATCCCTGGGTACTCATACTTAAGTATATACAATCCAGATTCCATCATTTCCATCCCTTCTTTTGAGCTCCTGCTTTTCATTAATTCAATTAGATACGGGAAGTCTGGGAGAGTTGATATCGAATTTTCCTATAAATGAGGGTTAGTAACTTATTTATTTAGGTAGCTTATTTATTTAGGTTTACATACAGAATTACTTTTTCGATATTATAGTACTGAAATATACATTACTAGCGGCCCGGTACGTGCTTCGCTACGTATAAAGCGAAATACAGCGGACAGCGGACAAAACCATTCCCAGATCCCCTTGAACACACACAAAAAATTTCATCAAAATCGGTCCAGTCGTTTGAGAGAAGTTCAGTGACATACACACTCACAGAAGAATTATACATATAAAGATATACGAGTATATTTGAATGAAAAATGGGATATGAGTCAACTCTCCCCACCCTTAGGGACACTTGAACCGGGGTCTGGGGAGAGTTGAACATTGCTTTTTAAAGGGGAAAATTAAAACATTTTGCAGCTTAAATCACAGATATATTAAACAAAACATCACAAAATGAAATGATATTATAAAGAAACACAGTTATTGCTCTTCTTCTAAAGAAAAAAAAAACAATTCTTTAACATTTTCTTAACATTCCACAATCAACAAAATTATTAAATATTTTGTTAGTCTAGTGGTCCCAAGTGCGACTGCTATGCTAGAGGTCCTGGGTTCGATCCCCAGGTCGAGCAAAGTGATATTGGGATTTTCTATGAAATTCTCAGTAGCAGCTCGGAGTCTGGATTTGTGCCCGGTTAATGGCAATAGGCTCGCCCCCTATTACATGGGACCTAAAACATACCGGCGAACTGTGGGTGTACATTAGTACGCCTCTGCCTAACCCTTCGGGGAATACAGACGTGATGGTATGTTATGTTTGTTAATAAAATTAAAGATTTAACGTTTCTTGTTGGTATTTCTTAACCTTTTGTTTAAATTATATATCTACTTATTCTATTCATTTGGTATCATCAATCAGCCTTTTTAAAGTTATTTTAGTAAAGGAAAAATTCAATCGCCGGCAGGATTCGAACCTGCGTCTCCTGGTTGGATACACCAGACGCTCTGACCTCCAAGCCACCGCGAACCCCACTCGCCCGATTGAAATTTTGCCTTCACTTTCTGATTCGTCGTAAGGTGACGTTAGCGTAAATTCAGAATGAATCCTGCCCGCGATTGAATTTTTCCTTTCCTAAAATAACTTTATAATGTTAGCATGGAAAATGCAAAAAAAATCACAAAAAGGTAATCACTCTATTTTCTTCAAATTTTTCAAATTTTTGTCCGTTCAAATAATAACATACATCGATTCCTCCTTTACCTCACGTATAGCATTTTCTAATTATGTGATGGTATGTTTTTGTCTTTTGCGTGTTGTTTCAGAAGGCTTGTATCGATAAGGCATTTTTTTTTCATTCAATTAACCTGTGAGAGAAAATAAGATTTAACATTAAAAAAAAACTAAATACAAATAGAACTCACGCATTAAGGTATCCGAATTGTTTTTAAATTTATTCAAAAAGATTTAAATTTCTACATCTATAAAATAAAACTCCAAATATCATATAGAGGGAGACATGAACCACTGAACTTATCTCCTGCACCCGCCATGGTGCAAGCCTCCCGCATATACGTACCTACTACTTTGACATAAAATTTTAGTCACAGAAAAACAATCGATCTTAGCGAAAAAACACTCAGCACACGTCAAACTACAATAATCAGGCAGTATAATAGTAACCAACACACAATTCGTACCTCTATAAACACAGCCGCAATCTCAAAACTACAAAAACTCATAAAATTTACAAAATTATAGACAATTATAGATCCTGCTTTAGAGCGAAATTTAAGGGCATCAAATCCAAAAAACATCCTAGCTTTAACGAAGTTTCTAATCGAATCCTTATGGGCGTTTCAATCAAATCAGCCTATTGCCTTCCACTGTGCATATATTTTTTATGTGCGTTTGCCATATAAAAAATATATGTTATAATTAAGGTCATCACAAACAAATTGTATTGTTCAAAATTTTTATAAATTTGCCCTAATTTTGGATAATAATTGAAGTAAATAGGCCTTTTTTAACCTAATTTGTATTTTTTCTCTTTAACGGTTTAATAATTAGTCATGATTTTTATACCAAAAAAATTGTAATGACGTAATTAACAATTTGTATTGTTTTTATTTTCTTATTTTTTTGAATATTTTGAAATACCTAATAAAGAAATACCCGAAACCTCACTAGCACCCCGCGTGAAGCACCGGCCGGAAAGCCGGACATAGGTAGGCTTTTTGATTGCGTGTCCGGCCAAAATAAACGGTGTCCGGCTTGTCCGGCTTTTGTTAGGCTTTTTACATTTCGCAACCGAGCGAGCGCCGAGCGTGGCCGAGCGCAGGCGAGTCGACTGTCGTTCGCTCCCGCAGGCCACAGTGCCGCTCGCCGTCCGCGAATTTATTAGAATTTAACAAGATTTATGATAATAATCAAAAAATCTTGATTTTACATATTTTTTTTTTGTCGTGCCTATTATTACTGATACACAAAATCCTCAATAATGAAGTGTGTCCGGCCTTTCTACCCAAATGTCCGGCCAAACTGGCTGGTCTGTCCGGCTATTAGGTTTGGCGACCTGGCAACCCTACCCGCAATGCCTCTGAAGGCGCTGAACTAACAAATACTAGCACAAAGACTAAATCCTCAAGGTCATTGAGCAATGTAATACCCATAAGCTGAGTCTCTCGCCAATCCTTTGAGCAATGTAAGCAACTTTGGTTTTTCTACGGACCTTCGCATATTTGATTCGATCGCAAACAGAAATGCTAAGTATAGCTCTCTCCATAGCTCGCTGAGTTACCTTGAGCTTTCTTATGAGACCCATAGAAATAGTTCTTTAGAATAGAATTACATACATTTCCTTTGAAATGACAGTGTCACCTATGGTTTTATGCCTTAGAGCGCCGTAATAACAGCGGCACAAAAACCAAACTCCGAGCTGCTAATGAGAATTTCATAGAAAACCCCAATAACACTTTGCTCGACCTGGGGATCGCACCCAGGACCTCTAGTGTAGCAGTCTCACTTGGGACCACTAGACTAATGAGGCAGTCTTGTTTTACACCCACAAAACCACAAAATGTATCAATTTGGCTTCTAAACCAATATTTTATGCTGTGAATGACTTTTTGTCCAAATATTTTTATATGGAATGCTGAAATATGGAATGCACTTCCCGAGCGGGTCTTCCCTGATAGATATAATCTGGGTGTCTTTAAATCACGAGTGAATCGGTTTCTTCTAGGCAAGCGCACTCCATCGTAGATCGCAGAATCGCTCAACATCAGGCGAACTGGCGGTCAAGCGTAAGCGTATCACGAATAAAAAAATATATATATCGCATAGACATTTCGATATTTCGAGCAGATATACAGATCGATAGAGAAAAAAATCGGAAAAGAATGGTATATTATTACTAATTTTGGACAAAATGGTTTATACGCCAACTGAACCCAAAGGTATCGAATTATTATAATATGATGTTTATAATCAGGGCCGGATTTAGGGGAGGGCAACCGGAGCGACATCCCCGGGGCCTCTACAAAAGAGGAGGCCCCACAATAGAGACTTCGGAAAAAAAATCTTTCAAATTCCGCCTAGTACTAGTAAACATATTTTCCGGAATCCAATCCAAAATTTCCAATCTTTTCCGGAACTATTTTACTACAAAATTCTCGAAGATCAAAATTTCAGAGCTACATTCCCAAACCTTAAAATTGTATTGAGCCAATGTATTTGGTTTGAAAATTATAAAAAATCGGCTCGAAGCCGATTTTTTATAATTTTCAAACCACGATGCCAAAGCCGTCTATCAAAGCTTTCGCTCGTGAGCATTGAAAGCGTTTAGTTCGGGAACTGGATTTCAGCGAAATCATTAACGATTTTTCGGCGGAAAAAGCTCGGAACGTTCCGTTCATTAACACTAAAATTTAATTTCAGATAATTCTTGTTTCCGATAATATTTATAAATGTTTGTTAAATACTAAAAGAATCTACTTGGTTTCACAATAAATTATTTATTGAAAAACTCAACTGAAAAATATTTATTATGTGGGAGAGCCATGCTTCGGCACGAATGGGCCGGCTCGACCGGAGTGATACCTCGGCCTCACAGAAAACCGGCGTTAAACAACGCTTACATTGTGTTTCGCCGAGTGAGTGAGGCTACCGGAGGCGCAATCCCCTTTTAAAAGGTCGGCAACGCACTCGTGACTCCTTTGGTGTTGCGGGTGTCCATGGGCGGCGGTAATCGCTTACCATCAGGCGATCCGTCTGCTGGTTTACCCTCCTATCCCATAAAAAAAATTGATAATTTTATTTGGAAAATAATTTGGGGCCAGGGGCCCTCCACTCCTTTGCTGCCCCGAGGCCTCCAGACCTCTAAATCTGGCCCTGTTTATAATAAATGGCAAACTTTAAACTTGAGTGAGATGCGCTACATAGTACCTACCTACAACTACATCCTACCCATAACTGCAAGTTAAACTTCATTAACGAGCGCGAGCATAGATCGTAGATACAGGAAGCATACGATGGAAAGAAATAGCATCAAGCAGTTGTCTTAGATGACACATTTGATAGGTGTGATGAACAGAATGGACATTACTTAAGTAAATAACACAGTTTATTTCAATTTTATATTTTTTTTAAAGTATACAAAACGATACACAAACAGTAACCAATTAATATTTATCTAATCTATGTAGTTATCTAATATTAATTTGTCACTAGCTTTCTCCGCACTTTTACTCGAGTATCGATCGAAGTACCTATATTTCATTGCATAAGTACAAATATTAGCGAATAGGCTAGGCAAAAAAACACTACATATTTTACAATGTTGGTTTAATTTTTACATAAGTACATACATACTCACGCCTTTCTCCCACAGGGGTAGGTAGAAACTATAGACCACCACTTCTTAAGTAGGTACGATTGTTGCATAGGCACATAGATTGTTGCATAGGGCCCACACTCATATATGTAGATATCTTCTCTTACACACGCGCTGGTTGCGAGTGCTACGCACCTGACCTTTTTGAAGGACCTCGCCAATGATATTTTCGTATATCCTTCTAGGGCGACCTGTTTCGACGCTGCCGCTGATATTCGCCTTATAAATTCCTTTCATAATTTCTTAAAATAAGACATTTACCCGAAGAGTTTTTGAGACTTTTTGTTCATTGAGCACTTTGAAGGTTTTATTCGTCTTTCATTCAATCTCTCAACATAAAAGGACTTCAAATACCGGCATTGCTATGCCTAAACCCATTAGAAAATGTGTGTAAGCTGTACTATTCAAAATGGTGGGAACATGCATTGCAAGTTTATTTTACACTAGCTTTTGCCAGCGACTTCGTCCGCGTGGAATAGTTACTTTGTTCCCTAGTTCTTCGCCCGCGGGTTCACCTGCGTTGCCCCGTTCCTAAGGGTTGTAGCGTGATGTTTTATAGCTTGAAACCTTTCTCATGAATCACTCATTTTCCCAACATTTCCCTTCACTGCTCTGCTCCTATTGATCGTAGCATGATGAAAAGTATACTATAACCTGCCCAGGAGTATGAAGAACAATTGTACCAAGTTTCGTTGAAATCCGTCGAGTGGTTTTTGTTTCTATAACGAACATACAAACAGACAGACAGACAGACAGACAAAAATTTTACTGATTGCATTTTTGGCGTCAGTATCGATCACTAATCACCCGCTGATAGTTATTTTGGAAATATATTTCATGTACAGAATTGACCTCTCTACAGATTTATTATAAGTATAGATATAGATATAGAAGATAGATGGAATTCTGAATTATATTTAAAAGTACGGCCGCGCTCTTGGAGGGATTTACCTCGATTCTCCGTTTCCTGAACCAAGTGCCGAGGGGATTAACTGAGGTCTGGAGAATCTTGGTGACGGAGGGTCTTTAAGTAGGCATGAATAAAAAAAAACCACAAATAAATCTATATACATAAAATGCTTTGCCCTGAATGACTGACTGACGGATCATCGCACAGCCTAAACCGCTGATCGTACAGTCCTGAAACTTGGAGGGTGTTTTCTTTGTATGATGTAGGCATCCAATAAGAAAGGATTTTCTGAAATTCTACCCCTGAGGGGGTAAAAAACGGGGGCAAAATTTGTATGAAAGTGGCTTTTTTAGCAGGTGAATCCGCAGGGTACAGCTAGTTTTATTATAATTCAAATTTCTTTAATCTATTACTAAATTTTAGGTACCGTAAAGTGGACCTTGCAATCGGCACTAGAAAGTTATAGGCTGGAAAATTATAGGCTGGAAAGTTATACAACAAACCGCGGTCTTTAGGCGAGAAAGGCGGCCTTAAAATCTATATCTATCTATACTTATAATAAATCTGTAGAGAGGTCAATTCTGTACATGAAATATATTTCCAAAATAACTATCAGCGGGTGATTAGTGATCGATACTGACGCCAAAAATGCAATCAGTAACTTTTTGTCTGTCTGTCTGTGTGTTAGTTATAGAAACAAAAACCACTCGACGGATTTCAACGAAACTTGGTACAATTGTTCTTCATACTCCGGGGCAGGTTATAGTATACTTTTCATCACGCTACGATCAATAGGAGCAGAGCAGTGAAGGGGAATGTTGGGAAAATGAGTGATTCATGAGAAAGGTTTCAAGCTATAAAACATCACGCTACAACCCTTAGGAACGGGGCAACGCAGGTGAAACCGCGGGCAAAGAACTAGGGAACAAAGTAACTATTATACGCGGACGAAGTCGCTGGCAAAAGCTAGTATCTAATAAATAATTTTATCTTCCTTAAATTTAAAAACAAAGTCGGGTTTGTTACAACACTTATCGTTGTTATAACTCGAGAACGGCTGGATCGATTTTTATGGTCTTCGGTTTGTTGGATTTGTCTCCTCCCCGAATAGCAGAATAATTATTAAAACATCGAACAAAATCACGAAAATGAACATTATGGATAAAATTTATTTTCTCATACATTTTGTATCGGTAACGGATTGACAGATTAAATAAAACATGGACACAAATGAACATGGAGTTGTTTTCTGTTTCGGTAAGGCCAGTGGATGGCATTCTTTGCATTGTCCGAACTCCTCATAAGCTGCTGGTGTGCCAGTTATGTTTAAATGGGTCCCCGGTTGGTTTAGATTTACAATTTGGCACCGCAATCGGGTTCTACGAATTTTTATATATAAAGTGCGAGACATGGGAAAGGGAGTGAATGATTAAGGTGACGGCTGCTAGGGATGAATGGGAGAAAAGGACATGCTGCGCCGGCCACAAATATTTTTTAAGCTTGCTAGCAATGTTGGTCGCACATTACTAGTATTCTTGTTAACCCCTCGTGCTAAGCTAAACGCTTGTGTTACGAGTAGGTTCACGTCGGTAGTATAATGGGTGGGTCTCTAACTGGCAACCACATGATCGCAAGACCGACGCCCCAGCCATTAGGCTACCGCCCCGCTTAATTGGGACAAGGACAAGAAGATGATGATACAGAGTAAGATAACGTTTGGCCAAGATTGTACCGTATAACAGTAAAATTAACGGTGCATGGGAAATTGATTTAACATACATTATAAGATGCGACTTGCCTGAACTACGTTTATTCAAACCTGTGTTTCAGGCCATCACTAATAATATTTAATTGGGATAGTAATTAATGTAAAGTAATACTTATATAAAAAAAAAATCAAAAATAAAAATCATTTATTAAATACTACATGACAAAATATTTGTTAGTAACAAAGTCTTACTTAGGTATATTATTTACATGACATTATGTGCCTGAACTAGGTAATCTTGTGTTTCAGGCGAGAAAAATACATATTAAGGACTAAAATAATCACAAAGTCAGTATAACAAAATAAGTATAACAATAATAAACAAAAATAAACTAAAAAGAACACATAAATAAATGCTTACTTTAACACAATTAGCAATTTCTCTGTATATTCGTAGGACATGCTTTGGAGGGCTTCCTGAAGAGTTTTTTTACAATTGTTATAATTGAGGGTATATTGAGTCTATTGTAAAGAAGCGGCACTAAAAAAACGTAAAATTTGGCAGCGAAAGCATGTTTAGTTCCTGTAGGTTGTGGGCAAACTATATATTTCCGTCTTTTTTTTGTAAACTCAGCTGTGAAGGCAAGTGATGTGTGCTGTTTTAATACTATGGTCATTATGAATAGCTGTCGAAAAGTTAGTACTCTGCAGGATTTATACAGGAGGTTAGTGGGAAAAAGGAAAGGGCGAAATGTGGACACCTTGAGAATCGCTCTTTGTGTTCTTTCAATAGTTAGTAATAAAGTTTTACCCGCAATATAGAAATACATTAAGTCCTCTACGGCTACGAGAGAAAGCTTACCTTAGACTGAAATAAACTTAAGACTATTTAACCTATATTAGAAATACAAAAATTAACTTATAAGTAATAGAGTACCTACCTACTACTTATGTTATTTTAAAACTTCAATGAGGTTTTCTATGTCTGTGTAATTTAGTTTCGCAACATAATCAAATAATAATAATCTACCTATTTTTTTTATAATAGTAAACCGAGGTTACTTTGATAATTTTTGAACAATGTTGGTTTATAATATTTTTATTTAGCAAAGAATAAAATCTCTAAAAATTACTAGCTTTTTTCAGAAAATATTTAAATTCGGGCGATAAAAGCTAAACTCGTTTTGGGGTTACTTTGATACCTGTAATCTTCGTTACGTAATTTGAAAATCGCCCCAAATATAATTCTATGAGAATTAAAACAACGCAAATCTTTCAACATACCATACCATCACGCCTGTATTCCCCGAAGGGTTAGGCAGAGGCGTACTAATGTACACCCACAGTTCGCCGGTATGTTTAGGTCCCATGTAACAGGGGGCGAGCCTATTGCCATTAACCGGGCACAAATCCAGACTCCGAGCTGCTACTGAGAATTTCATAGAAAAACCCAATAACACTTTGCTCAACCTGGGGATCGAACCCTCTAGCGTAGCAGTCGCGCTTGGGACCACTAGACTAATGAGGCAGTCAAAAATCACAACAAATCACAAATCTTTCAATAGTAAAATTAAACATTATCATTTGTATTAGTTGAGTTGGATCATATGAATTTTCCATTAAAAACGCCAGCACTTTATATGACACATAGCTAATCTACCAAATTGCATTCTTTTTCACATAATTTCCATTTGTTTATAAACGTAATTTTTCGGTTTTTTATCGGTTCACCGTATACCCTATATAGGTACCTATATTAAGCAATTTGTTAAGCTTGTTATACATAAAGGAAAAACACATAAAATCTTCTAGCAAAAGCATGCCTAGTTTGGGCGTTGATGCATAGAACCAGATCTTTCCTTCGCCTATCTAGACGGACCAAAAGGTAGTTCTGCATGTTGATGTAGAATGATGTCAAGAATAAAAAATTTACGAACTGTTAGTACCTTACATTCCAAGTAAAGCTGGTGTGGGGGAAAATTTGCTAACTTTAGAATTGCTCTTTCAGCACGTTCTAGAGGGAGCGTTCTGAGATACAGTAGGTAAGAATGGATTGACACAATGTTAAATTAAAAAACCTGTATAATTTAAAGTCAGCCATATTACGTAAATATTTAAAAATGTTAATTTATGTGCGCACTCCGATGCGTAGGAAATCAATAAGTATGTTTTTTATAGCCTAATTCGTTTCCCACTGCTGGGCAAAGGATTCCTCTTTCTCCTTCCAAACCTCTCTATTTTGTACGATATCCGGCCAAGCTTCCCCCCAAACATATCGAGATCGTCGCGCCATCTGCGTCACGGCCGACCTCGACGGCGCTGTCCACTATACGGCGTCCAGTTGGTGACAACTTTGCCCATCTGTCTGGGTGCATTCTAAATAGCAACATGGCCCGCCCACTCCCACTTTAGCTTGGCTGTTTTTTCCCCAACATCTGCTATTTGGGTTATGGAACACAGGGTGGTATTTCGAATATGATCGCTACGGTTAACGCCTAGTATCCTGCGTTCCATTGCTCGTTAGCCAATCTGGAGTTTGGACTTCAGTTGTCCAGTAAGGGACCAACTTTGGGCACCATAGGTCAATACGGGCAATTTGCACATGTCTCGTTTAAAAACCGACAAAAGAAGGAAATTCAAAGACGGATTGAAAATGCATGGAAGAGCTTCTAGTCTCTAAATGAACATATATTATGCAGGGTAGCCTACTTATATCACTAAAACGGAAACTTATGGACATGTGCATATTACCCGTTTTGACCTATGGTGCCCAAAATTGGTCCCTTACTGGACAACAGAAGTCCAAACTCAAGATTTGCCAACAAGTATGTTTACGGAAATTAAATTGTGTGTTAATCGTGACACCTAGGTATCTTAGATGGTATGATTTAGCTAAAGTGGGACAAGTACATGCAATGTTATCGTAATTATGAATGGAGTAAAACTAATAAATAAAATAACGCCCAGCTTAGTGTTGCCTTTGCACCTGTTGATTCAGCTACAACGCCGGGGCATGCGCGCTCGCCTTCCCCTACGCCTGCTCTAGATGTCCAAACCTCCCGATGGAACTAACAATCCGTATGATCCAGAAAACTCGAATAATTGCCTGGTTATTACTTTTAGAACCAAGCACTTTCGACCAGGCTTCTCTCTAGACTGTGAATGGAACACATTTGAAGATAAAATAATGAAACTATTTACTGACCTCCTGGAAAAGTGAGCAGAATGGAAGGCTTGGAAGACTAACGCTCAAGCCGACAGAAATTAAGTTACAAAACGCGGAATATAATTAAAATGAATGTACAAACTTTCAAAACAATAGAATTCATGTTCAACGCTTAAGTATTTATTATATTATGTGTTCTGTACTGCAGAAACCACGGATTTGAAACTGGATAATCGTCTTCTTCAATGCCCGACTCATCGCTCTGACTTTTTTCACTCTACTTTCTTCATCCAGTCAGTTTTACTATGGAATGCTCTCCCATCTGAGATCAGGATGGCAAACAGTCAGTTGTCTTTTAAATACAAGCTGCGTAAATACCTTCAAGTCAGTACCTAGGCAGATTCATCATCTCTACTTTGACCTGTCTGTATATATATGTATATATTATAGATATGTATTATATAATTATTATGTATGGCATGTAGTCTATGTATTTTTATGTATAGTCTGATAACAGTGTCTCAATGTTACGAGTGCATCTACCGTTTTATTATTTATCTCTGCATCACCCTAAGGTTGTCTGGCAGAAAATGCCTATTGGCATTAAGACTGCCTTTGTACCAACGGTGCATAAAGTATTAAATAAAATAAAATAAAAATAAATATTCGATGAAATCCGGTCCGGTCCGGCCGGATCCGGTCTAGATCGTTAAAACATGTAAAATATTGAGTAATAAAAGTGTTATTAGAAGATATGTTTACAAAATCAAACAGTATCTAGGTACTAGACAGTTCTTTAAGTAATATCGACTTCGGCCCAGCTTGGACATTAACCTTCAATATCCACACATCCATCCACTATGTCCATGGAGTTTCTTGCCGGATTCTTCTCCATAGGATCAACCTTTTGGAACCGCGCAACTAGAATCATAACGTTTCATATACGCTTGTAAATGCTTATTACACTTATGATTATTACCCGACTACGAAAAAAGGAAGGGTAATGAGGTTAACAGTCTATGTATGTATCTTATGTATGTATGTAAATATTATGTATAGCATGGATGTTCGATCCTAGCTCAAAAACTACTTATCAGATTTTAATAAAAGAGATGTCGATTGATTCGTCTTTGCAGTCATAGGCTATGATTTTTTCAACATATAGCCGGTAATACACAAAAAAGGGGACCGAAAAAAGTAAAATTTTACTCCATTTTAACAAATGAGGTGTTTTAAGAGTCCGGCGGACTGAATTTGTCTTACAAACGTAATACCGAAATAAATCGTAATTAAAACACAATTTAATCAAATTCCGTTATTATTCGGATTTCGTTAATCTAGGTTCCTACTACTGGAATTACTGGAAATAAATACAAGCGAATGCAATTTTTGAAGCAAAAGCAGATAGCCTTTGGACCGCCAAGTCAAAGGTCTTGAGTTCGAACCCAAGGCACGCACCTCTGAAGTTTCGAAGTCATGTGCGTATTAAATAGTTAATTATCACGCGCTTAAACGGTGAAGGAAAACATCGTGAGCAGACCTGCATGCCTGAGAGATTTTCTCGATGGTGTGTGAAGTCTGCCAAACAGCACTAGGCCAGCGTGGTGAACTATAGCCTAGTCCCTTTCATTCTGAGATGAGACCCGTGCAGACCCAGCAGTGGGACTGTATAATGGGTTGATTATGTTATGTTATGAATGCAATTATTGATAACTTTACCAAGTTTGGAACGGTTGTCCGGTCTTTTATTTCCAGTGAAGTAGTAGTAGACGAAATAATATCGTAAGAATCTAGATTAAGTAACTGTATACAAATCCGAATATAATAACATAATTTAATAGAATATTGTCTGGATTACGATTTATTTCGGTATTACGTTTTTGTGGGCAATTCAAGCTCCGCCGGACCCATGAGCTTTGTCTTCCTAAGATTATCGTGCGGTACCTACATGGTATTACAGGAAATCCATATAAGTAGATAGTAAACACTGGAAGAATGAAAACTGTACCTGCTGGGACTTTCTTATTACTAGTTCTATGTATAAATAAAGAAGAACAATTTTTCCATGACCGATTGAAATGAAATAGTTTGTGAAACATGCATCCTAATCTATACTTATAATAAATCTGTAGAGAGGTCAATTCTGTACATGAAATATACTTATAAACTTGGTACAATTGTTGTTCATACTCCTGGGCAGGTTATAGTATACTTTTCATCACGCTACGATCAATAGGAGCAGAGCAGTGAAGGGAAATGTTGGGAAAATGAGTGTTTCATGAGAAAGGTTTCAAGCTATAAAACATCACGCTACAACCCTTAGGAACGGGGCAATGCAGGTGAAACCGCGGGCGAAGAACTAGGGAACAAAGTAACTATTCCACGCGGACGAAGTCGCTGGCAAAAGCTAGTAGTGAATAAAATTAGCATGAGCCACCAAATAGGGTCAAATAACTAAAAAAACGAGATCGTAGCGTCTGGTGTATCTAACTAGGAGGCGCACACAAACACCCAGACCCGGAACAACTACCTGTAGGCAATACAAATATTTGCTCCGTGTTGGGATTGAACACACAGCACGTGGCGCAGTAGCCGATTGCTCAGCCGCTACACCAAACGTGTCGTGGTTTTATTTATTAAGGGAAATGGATTGAAGACATGGAGAATAAAATAATATTGGTTCTCAACAAAACATGGTCAATTTAGCTAGCTTTACGGAAATAAAATAGTTTTGATGACTTACTACAGATGCAATTCCGACTATTGATGAAGGTACTGAAAATTCAACTAATGATAGACTAAGGGCCGATTTTTCCATCACCAGATAACTTTTATAACATGCCATCACACCTGTATTCCCCGTATTCCCCGAAGGGTTAGGCAAAGGCGTATTAATGTACACCCACAGTTCGCCGGAATGTTTTTTTTTTATATATTTCAGTTGATTTATTTGTCATTTATTTTGATTGTTAGGCATACATGCGATTTGATACATGTCTGCAGTTTTCATGTGATATTGCAACTGGTTTATGTTCCGTTAAATTTCTTGAGTTTACAGAATATTTCCTCTATTAGCTTGGTGAATGAATCTCGCCGGAATGTTTAGGTCCCATGTAATAGGGGGTGAGTCAAAAATAATTGGCACGCTTGGTTTTTATACAGACGGAGGATATTAGATTTGTACACCCCTCTTTTTCGTAGGGGGTTGAAAACATTTTTTTTTCTATTCTGGCTTCGCACGGTTTACGCATTTCGCCAATGACAAGTATGGGTATTTTTTATAAAAGGTAGGGAAACGGAATACCTACATCTTAAAAAAAAGGAACTAGGAAAGACGGAATTTGGACAAATCAGGAGAGTTTTGGGAATACATTTATGCATACCTAAATTTATAAGACTATATAATATATATATGTATACTATATACGTAGTGAGTTTATAAATATTTTTACATAATATTTTATAAGCACTTACATAATGGAGAACTACAATGAAATGATGACGAAAAATATTTACAGTTTAATATTATTATGAGAATAAATTAAACTATACATTATAAACAGAAAGATTATCTGAATATAAGAGAGAAATAATAGACGAAGGGAAAGGAACATCAAGGGAAATTAGATCATTAAAAAAGGAAGAGTGATCAAAAATAGGACAAGAAAACAAGGCTGTGATTAACATCACCCACCTCAAATCCACACGAACACAAGGGGCTAGCCACAATGTGAAGTCTGGCAAGGTGGGCTAGGGAACAAACATGCCCCAGTCTCATTCTGATTAAGAATCTTAAGAATTAACAGTCTCCGCTTTGCTAAAATTACACTTACAAAACCATGGCTTCACTGGGACATCGGGTTAAATTACGGAAAAATAACGACCTTTCGATAGTCTACTGGATTCCCAAACTTTCGTCCCGTAGAAAGGATTTCAGTAAAGCCATAAGATCGTAGCAGAATTTTTTATAAGCTAACTTGGACGGGTCTACTCAAAGCTGCTATGGTTCTTTCCTCAAAAGGCCATTTCAGACATTACCCTACATCATACCACTCACATATAAGTGTTCTTCCATGTCTGAACTTTAAAAGAGACCATGATCCTCTGAGTTTGTTTCGGTGTTTCTTCTCAGAGGTCGTCAGTTAGGAAATGCCGAAGCCATCTAGCTTAAAAAAACCCCAAACCATTGTAAAAGCATCTCTAAAGATCTACTTGCAGAATAAATAATTTCATTTCATTTCATTTCATTCCACACTGCACCGCATCTTTGTCAAGTTTGTCAGCTATTTCATTATCAAACAAAATGTAACGAATAACCTTTTGATATAACGTTAAATGCAAAGTTTCTTATATCAAATATAACCAGGTTAAGATTATTGAATTTAAATTGAAATTTTTGAAAAGATTGAAGGGCGCTAAGAGAGTGAAAAGACAATAACAAAAGGATAATTCTCTAATATAATCTGTTATTACGTAAAATAATAAGGTACCTATATCGTCTCTAGAGGGAACAGTTCAAAGACTTTTAGTCACAGATAACATGATACAACAGCGGGCCCGGCAAACGGTGTCTTGCTGTGTCAGCCCTCACCTCAATCATTCACTCCCTTTCCCATGTCTTGCCCTGTATTTAAAAAAATCGTAGAACCTCATTTCGGTGGCATCCAGGCACTCATTTAAACACACACACAAAAAAATATTTAAATCACACCAGCAGCTTATGAGGAGATCGGACAATGCACAGAACGCCATCTACCGGCCTTACCGAAACAGAAAACCTCACAGAATACATCGCCGTGTTCATTTGTGTCCGTGTTTTGTTTCTGTCAAATCTGTCAATCCTTTCCCGATACAAAATGTATGAGAAAATAATTTTTGTTCTTATTGTAGTTTTTCTGCTATTCGGGGAGGAGACAAATCTAACAAACCAAAGATTATAAAAATCGGTCCAGCCGTTCTCCAGTTATAACTATTGTAACAAACCCGACTTTATTTTATATTTTATATAGATTAGTAGGTAATTTAGTATTACCTGCTTTAACCGAAATAGGTTTGACTCAATATTTTTATTAATTTGACTGCCTCATTGGTCTAGTGGTCCCAAGCGCGACTGCTACACTAGAGGTCCTGGGTTCGATCCCCAGGTCAAGCAAATTGTTATTGGGTTTTTCTATGAAATTCTCAGTAGCAGCTCGGAGTCTGGATTTGTGCCCGGTTAATGGCTATAAGCTCGCCCCCTATAACATGGGACCTAAACATACCGGCGAACTATGGGTGTACATTAAGTACGCCTCTGCCTAACCCTACAGGGAATACAGGCGTGTTGGTATGTTATGACAAAAGTCACCTAGATCATCGCTGAAAACCAGCGCTGTAAGTATTGCTTGTTGCGACAGCACAGCATTTATGCTGAGCGTTGACCTAATTTTCGTACCGAGATGACACACTTCTTCTTGTTTAGTTTGTTGTCATTTGATGTGCTTTAAGATTCATTCATTGAATCATTGTTTACAAATAACAATATTGTTTGCGTTTTGATATTACATCAAAGATAGCACAGACTACATAGAGTACTTACTAGTTTATAGATAGTAATATCAACCGTCATCAAAGAGTTGTTGTTTGTGCAATATAATTTGTTACCACTTTCGTACTGGTCATAGATTAAAGAAGAATAGATCAAATTATGTACCAAGAACCATAAACTTCTATAGTTTTCCTTAATCTGTGGCCATGCCCTCAGGCTAAGCCTGTTGTGTTGCCAGCTCCCATTTTTATTTTATTACGCAACCTTTTGCTAGTTCTAAGTTATTTATGACTAGCGACCCACCCGCGGTTTCACCCGCGTTGCCCCATTCCTAAGAGTCGTAGCGTAATGTTAAATAGCTTAAAACCTTCCTCTTGAATCACTCTATCTATTAAAAAAAACCGCTTCAAAATCCGTTGCGTAGTTTTAAAGATTTAAGCATACATAGGGACAGACAGACAGCGACAGCGACTTTGTTTTATACTATGTAGTGATTGTACAATTGAATTTTGATTTGTTGTGCGTCATACGGGCGAAAATAAAAACTTTTTCTTTTTTTCTTAATTTTAGAACATATTAGCTTTTTTTATTACCTAAACATGTGCTCTTCCGTTTTTTTTGGACAATTGCCGGTCGGCAAAATTACCTATTGAATCTCCAACAGGTTAAGATTAAGACTATATACCTATTTACCACAGTGTAAGTCGGTACTTCAGTCATTTTATGTCTTGGTAGATCTTTAGAACCCAAAGATTCGATTCGAGGACTAATTCGTCGCAGATAGTGTGCACTGAGTCCGTTCAACGAAACCAAAGTAGATTTTGTTTATCAATGATGTCGTCCTCTGCCCAATCTCGGCTTTATCCGTTATTTTAATATCCGACCGCCATATTAAACAGAGAGTAAGGTTAGAAGCTGAGATATCAATGAAACGCTCTGACTGCTGGATGACAACTCTTTATTGAATAAAAAAAAAAAAATCAATTATTGTAAAACATAGCTAGTTATTTTCCCCAAAACTATTGCGTTTGAGCGGTCTATGGAAAGTGGCACTATCTTGTATACTAGTTAAACTACGACTGCTAACCACCATATCCATAACACTAGGCTTACGGGCAGCCGTAGGTACTCTGCATTCGCGTAACTTTCACACTCACTTCACTTGGATGCGTATCACTTAGTTTACGTTCATTCCTGTGTGCGTGAAAACTTAATTGAAGGTATTGTCACTTGGTTGGAGCTCCTGGTAGACATCCTTCTATTTATAAAGAAAGAAAAACAGATTTATTGAGACACTTTTTTTTTATCTGTGTTGTACGGCAAGATGCGTAGAAAAAAAGAAGTATTTCTCAATAAATCTGTTTTTCTTTCTTTCTTTTCTTTCTTTCTACAAGACACATACTACATTTTAATTGAAATTAACTGAAATTTTGACGACACGTTTGGCGTAGCGGCTGAGCGATCGGCTTCTGCGCAACGTGTTGTGGGTTCGATCCCCACACGGAGCAAATATTTGTATGATCTGCAGGTAGTTGTTCCGGGTCTGGGCGTTTGTGTATGTGAGAATTTGTGTTTGTAATCGCACCCACGATACAGGAGAAAATCCTATTGTGGGGCAACGTTTTTATAACAAAAAAAAAAGTGAATGGCAGCCCCGACGAATTTTCTTGTTGATAATGAAATGTAGGTAGTCAGTTAGTCGGGGGTTTCGAAAATGTTATATAATCCTTTTAACATAACGTCGTGGGTTTCTTCAAAATATTTAATTTTGAGCTTATAGCATTATAGTCCAAAAAATATTTCTTTATCTTTTTTCTCCGAAAGATCAGCATTGGGGCACCTAAATTTTGTTTTAAAATAAACTTTAGCGTGTAGCATGGACGGATTATTAAATTGCTATTATTATAACGGGTAATCTAAACTAATATTATAAAGAGGAAATATTTGTTTGTGTTTGATAATTAGTTTTGAAACCATGTAAAAATACGGAAAACATTACACTCAACATACCATACTCGCATTTCTTAGTTGGAATGGGCTGCTGTTTTTTTTTTGTATGTAGAGAGAACTTAACAAAGTTTTATTTTAAAATAAAATGTAGGTGCCCATTGGGGATCAAGATCAGCATTAGCCGATCTTTCAGAGAAAATAAAGATTTTTTTGTCGTCAAATAATGCAAAATGATACATTGAATGCGTTTATTATGGTCTGACCGAGAACTAAATATAAAACGACAATTAATTGATTGATTTCACAAATATACGCCTTTTTTCTGTTTTCTAAACCGTAAAAAAGGTAAACTTTGGTAGCTACTTAATTATTCATAAACTACACTGATCTGGCACGTGGGGGTTCTACTCCCACCCTTCTAATAACAAGCCCTCTCAATCTGTAATACGGATGGGGAATGTCCGTTTTTGCAGACTTTTCCTATATATCTTTCCCTACATTCCCTATAGCTGTCCCAATAGAAACTTATAACATACATAATTATCATGTCCGTTACTATTAATTTCAGTAAGATAGGTAAGTACGGGTCGTACAAATAACATTGGGAAGGAAAGTGCCGATGTTGATGAAGGGGGATTGATGAAAGATGAAGGGGGTTGATGACATTCCATTTCAACTTCTGGGTAATCTAAGGAAACATACTTTTAGTCCAGATGGAATAAAAAAGCTCACCCTTTGCAGTACATAATAGTCGCAGGGTTTAGCGGTGAATTCTAATTATCTCGTGGCGGTATCAAAATAAGATAATTTAATCAAAGATCGAAAATAAAATAATCAAAGAAGTGATACCCTAGTGGTATGACCATTGGACTGCCAAGTCAAAGGTCTCGAGTGCGAACCCAAGGCCAACCTCTGACTTTTTGAAATCATGTGCGTATTGAATAGACAACGCGCTTAAACGGTGAAG
Organism: Acronicta aceris; assembly: GCA_910591435.1. Classification (NCBI taxonomy): domain Eukaryota; kingdom Metazoa; phylum Arthropoda; class Insecta; order Lepidoptera; family Noctuidae; genus Acronicta; species Acronicta aceris. Next base: position 2,203,641 of record OU342786.1, on the reverse strand, counting down.
GAAAACATCGTGAGGAAACCTGCATGCCTGAGAGTTTTTCTCGATGTTGTGTGAAGTCTGCCAACCCGCACTGGCCAGCGACTATAGCCTAATCACTCTCATTTTGAGAGGAGATCCGTGCCCAGCAGTGGGACAGTATAATGGGTTGATTATAATATCAAAAGACTTACCGCGGTGGCGGTGATACTATAGATACGAGTAGCATCAAAATCAACAACAAAAAACTTATCCGTTTTTATAGAGTAGAGTAGTGTAGTAGTGAGTGTTTTAGGTACTTATTGTATCATTTTATTTGGACGAAAGTATATGGCCCCTTTATCATTTTCATATTTAAAGTTTATGATGATTTTGGTTGTCAGGCCCCATTATATTTCTCAAAAGAGATAACTTTATTCTAGTCGCAAGTAGTTGTTTCTTGGCCTACTGCAATAAACTTCCCCTCAAAATCCAATAAACTTTACTTAAAATAGTATTGTTTTTTTTTAAAAAAAACTTTGCCCCACACTAGGATTTTCTCCTATATCGTGGGTGCGTTTACAAACACAAATTCTCACATACACAAACGCCCAGACCCGAAACAACTACCTGTAGATCATACAAATATTTGCTCCGTGTGGGGATCGAACCCACAACACGTGGCGCAGAAGCCAATCGCTCAACCTCTACGCCAATCGTGTTGAAAAAGTTGAAAAATGCGCGTAACCAGGTGATTAATAAAAGTGGAATTATCATTCAATTTCATCCCCGAAGGGTTAGGCAGAGGCGTACTTAATGTACACCTACAGTTCGCCGGGTATGTTTCGGTCCCATGTTATAGGAGGCGAACCCAGGACCTCTAGTGTAGCAGTCGCGCTTGGGACCACTAGACTAATGAGGCGTTGGAGTCCGTCGAGAAACGTGCCAAGAAGCTCATTGGCAACGACTCCCTTGTCCGAGCTAATCTCCAAAGTCTTGAACATCGCCGCAAAGTTGCTAGCTTATCGGTTTTTATCGGATATATTACGGAGAGTGTGCATCAGATCTCCACGATCTTATCCCCCCTAGCCCTTTCCACTATCGGACGACCAGAAGCACGAAAAAGCGTCATCGAATGTCCACCCGAACGAAACGCTTCACGCTTCGTACTGCTGAAATATGGAAAGCACTTCCCGAGTGGGTCTTCCCTGATGGATATAATGGGTGTCTTTAAATCACGAGTGAATCGGTTTCTTCTAGGCAAGCGCGCTCCATCGTAGATCGCAGTATCGCTTAACATCAGGCTAACTGGCGGTCAAGCGTAAGCCTATACGAATAAAAAAAGAGGCAGTCCTCATCCCATTTTTAATCCTATTTTTTCTTTATTGTCATTTTTCTGTCACATTTAAGGCGAATCGTTCAGCTGAGCCCGCGAAATTCAAATTTCAAGTGATTTTTCGCCGTTTGTAGGTCTATAATAAGTTTTGCATTCATGGTAATGGTTATTGCGACATTAACTATACAAAATTCACAATTTTTATCTAAAACCATTGCTTAAAAATCATTATTATAGCTAAAAGTAGTGTAAAATGTCAATTTTGACCAATTACACAGATTGCGCCAAGTTTTTGGCTTGATAAGGATTTATAAGTAAAGGTTTTAGTTCTCAGTTGTGAATGTTGTATAGTTAATGTCGCAATTAAAACTGCCATGAATCTAGAACTTGTTATAGACCTACAAACTGCGAAAAATCACTTGAAATTTGTATTTCGCGGGCTCAGCTGAACGATCCGCCTTAAGCTTAATAGTTAATGTTAATATTTTTGAGATTAGGTGTCCACATTATTTTTCTTTCTATTTACTCTTTATTTAGTATTTTGTTATACTTTCTTCTTCAGAATGCCTCGCAAGGAGGTTTTCTGTTTCGGTAAGGCCAGTAGATGGCGTTCTGCACATTTTCCGAACTCCTCATAAGCTGCTGGTGTGATTTTGATTTTTTTTTCTATATTTAAATATCTCCTGGATAGTTTAGATACACCCACAGTTCGCCGGTATGTTTAGGTCCCAGGTAATAGGGGGCGAGCCTAGATATTGCAATTAACCGGGAACAAATATTAAACTCCGAGCTGCTACTGATAATTCATAGAAAAACCCTGTAACTATTTGGTCGACCTGGGAATCGAACCCAAACCCAAGCCCTCTTGGGCTTGGGGTTGGGTTCTGGTACTTGGTACTGCTACGCTAGAGGTCTTCCTCTAGCGTAGCAGTCGCGTTCAAGACCACTTAGCTAATGAGGCATTCCTGTCTTCTTAGTTAATTATCAGTTTTTATATTTTCAGGGTTTCTTAATATCGAAATATTTTAGTTTTTATACAAAGAAACAGACACATAATACTTATGTATTTTTGTTGCAGATGCAAGTAGCTGCAAGTGAAATGCAAACAGAGGCAGGGACACATATTTTGTTCGCCGCCGCCAATAGAGTATCTAAATGTTATTATTAGTCGGAATAATAAATAAATCATCTCAATATACACAATGTTTTATTTACATAACATAACATAACATACCATTACGCCTGTATTCCTCGAAGGGTAAGGCAGAGGCGTACTAATGTACACTCACAGTTCGCCGGTATGTTTAGGTCCCATGTAATAGGGGGCGAGCCGATTGCCATTAACCGGGCACAAATCCAGATTCCGAGCTGCTACTGAGAATTTCATAGAAAAACCCAATAACACTTTGCTCGACCTGGGGATCGAACCCAAGACCTGTAGTGTAGCAGTCGCGCTTGGGACCACTAGACTAATGAGGCAGTCCATGTTTTATTCAAGCACTGTAATTACAGTGCTTAAATAAAACATGGACATGCTACATGCTACATGGACATGAACATGCCACATGGACATAATCAGTCTTCTTTATTTTTCTTCTTCTGTGTTGTTGATCCAGTAACTAAAATATAATTTTAACTGGCTGAATAGATACTAAGTGCTGTTAGAATTTTGAGGGACTTAAACTTTGGAAGCAGACGCATATGCTAGCAGTTATCAATAACGGATACAAAAGAGTTATTCCCAGTTAGCCCCACCGTCGACGCCACCACTAAATGGGATGGCTACTCTTTTTGTTCTCAGTTGTCACCAGTGGTAAATTATGGTGAATAAAGCGTTGATTAATCTTGCAATTTAAATCTCTATTTTATTATAAATTCACTCGCTAAAAATGCGACGACTTTCATACAATCTTTGCCCCCCTTTTTCATCCCCTTAGGGGTAGAATTTCGGAAAATCCTTTCTTATTGGATACCTACGTCATACAAAGAACACACCCTACAAGATTCAGGTCTCTACGATCTGCGGTTTAGGCTGTGCGTTGATCCGTCAGTCAGTCATTCAGGACAAAGCATTTTTTAGGTATAGATTGTGATTTATAAAATGATATGTCTTCCAAGTGACGTGTAAAAGTTTTATATCACCCGTTTTCAATGTGCATTTAAGAATAAAATATATCATCTATTTAATATCATTCGTGAAAAAAAAAATTCACACCACTATATTTTATATTCAGCACCGCCACTAGCGGGGGCGTATCAATTTATTTTTCCCACCTGTCACCAATGGTGGCAACTCAGAATAAAAAGAGAGGCAATTCCCAATTTCCACCACTAGTGATGCCACCTGGTGGCAACTGGATTTTTTTTGTGTCGACGTTGGGGCAACTGGGAACAACTGGAACCAAATTATAAATAGTGGTAGGTACGGTCAAAAGCTCATCCTAGCTGGAGGCATTCGGTGCCTCGCCACCAAGTCTGGTTACGCTATAAAGATTCCCTGAACCAACAGCTATGGCCATGCAAAAAAAAAAACAAAAGCTCATCATGGTATCCAAAGCTGTCAAATTTCTTCAATCGGTGTTCAATTTAATCTCCAATTGTCCGAACACAATCATAAACCTCCATACAATAGAATAAAATTCATTTTTTCAAAAATATGTAATATTTGCTATCTGAAAAATCGTATACCTCTACCAAATCATAAGTTCCGATGGTAGAGAGACTACTAAAGTTCGTTAACGATAAATATCAATATTTATAAACTGTAGGTACCTATAGGCACATAATTATGTACATCATAGTGTCATGAATTCGGTTTTTGGCGGAAACTGCCAAAAAAAAACCACCGTGGTGGGTAGGCTTTCATTATTTTTTTTTATTAAAAAAAACTGCCCCCTCACTATGATTTTCGCTTGTATCCTGGGAGTGTTTACAAACATTAATATCACATACATAAGTAATCATTCAAGCACCGTAACCCCTAACAAATTCCTGTAGGTCATACAAATATTCGTTCCGTTCGGGAATGGAACCCACAACCCGAAGAGTAGAAGTCGAAGTCGAGACACTACGCCAAACATAATTATAAAAAAATTATTGCTGCAAAAAAAGGTGCAGTAGAAATGGAGGGAAACGAGGGGGCCGATGCGTTCTTGGGCTAAGGATGCAGGTGGAGGAACTTATGAGATGGTTTGCGGCAGAGTAGGTATAATTATAATTCATAGAAATGGACACTAGCCCTCTTGTGGCAATTCAAAGCATACGCATTCGAAGCGGCATCTACATTTCTTCACAGTAACTAACGCTCTGTAAATATTACTATCCCAGTCTAGATATGAAAAAGAGAACCCTCTTGGGGCATTTACTGTTTGACAACAAGCGCCGCCTGGCGGTTGGCTCCGGAACCGTACATAGATATATTGCTATAGATAGATACGTATAACTATATAGATGGATACGTACCTACATCATGTATATCGGCCATGTTGTTGCAAAAATAATTATGTACCTAATTAACACTGTACAATTTACTAAAAAATCAATATTATACGATTTTGTAATAAATTGGACAAAGTTAGTTAACTTTGCAACAACACGGACGATATACACACCTACAATTTTAATTCACTGAAGCAAATGACAATAGGGTGAAAAGTAAACAACCAAATTTTTATCATTTTTTATTATAGAAATTGATATTAGCGTTACATAAAGTATCTCTATCACATTCAGTGTTTCTATCACAATTCACAAGTTATTGTGTCTAACACAATAAGTATATCTGTTGGATCGCTGGGATCCTTTCCATTGTTTGGAGGTGGAACCATGATTAATAAGTAGTCACTATAGTTTTTAAACAATCAATTTATTTAACCAATTAATCACTTTTTAAATTACAATTATTTTCAAAACAAAATATTAATAAAAGTAAACAATATAATTTACATGAAAACTGAAATAACGAGGAACTCAGAGCGTCCAAAATACGCAGGAGCGTTCCGTCTCGTACGGCGACTCGCTCGCATCTGAGCTCCGGAACGGGAAGCGGCTGATTTTATGCCTTTGCACACGGTAGTAGTGGGGACGTAGTGGGGATGCGTCACTGCGGACTTGTTTGTTATTAATTTTATTCGATCTTGTGATGCATGCTTGGTGTTGAATCAAGGTCCGCGCCGACATATCTATTACAAAGCGTCTCTATCACATAACGTCATTATCACAAAACGTACTTATTTAACTAACTAATTAGCTTTACCGAGCGAAGAGACATCGAAGAAATGAGCATTGAATATATATTTGAAACATGTGCAATAGAAATTGTTCAACAAAACCTAATCATACTAGTCATATATAGCTCTCTCGAAAAAGTTCTAAAAAAGTTAGCTTTAAAAGGCGGAAAAAAAGACATAATTATCGGGGGTGACTTTAATGTGAATATGTTAGATACATCGAATAACACATTAACACTGATTAACCAAATGAAAAGCTTTAATTTCCACCAGCAAATTAACGAAGCGACTAGGATCACGGATACTAGTGCTACTTGTCAATGATTTAATATTTACAAATTTCATAGATAGAGCCATTGATACCGTCCGTTAATGAATACGGAATCTCTGATCATAAGGGAATATTACTTTCTATGCCAAATGTACACAGCGACAGAAACGTATGGTACATAAATAAACGATTGTATAATGAAAAAAATATTCAACATTTTAAATTAGAATTAAGCAAGATAAATTGGGAAATAGTATTTTCAAATGACACAAATGTAAACGAGAACTATAAAACATTCCATAATAAAACCATAATACATAATCTACTTAACACCTGCATACCCTTAAATCATATAAAAGTAAGATATAAATTAAAAAAAACTAGACTGACTGTCGGACTAAAAACCTCATGCAAACACAAGCGACTGCTGAAAATATTTATTTCTAAAAATAATGACCCCATTTTACAAAATTACTATAAAAAATATGAAAAACTTCTAAAACGTACGGTCTTAACTTTTAAAAAGCAGCTATATATGTAGGAAGAGGGGTGTTTCCATTGAAAATACCATCTTCGTTAGCCATGCTTATTTATTGAAATGACAATCGCAATACAGATAATAACAAAATTATAACAAAATTAAATTAATAATTAACAATTATTATTATTAACAATTACAAAATATCACCGATGACGTTAGGTCTGTCTGGTTCGACCGCTGACCAACGAACCCGCTCTCACTGCTGCGGGCGCCTTTTATAAGGTGCCGGTGGTGGGGCGCGTTGGAATGAATCACGTGTTTTTGCACAAACGAATGACGTAATCGGATGATTGTTCATCCGGTATTTAATATTATATTCCTTTAACACATATTTTTGGACGAGTATAATATTTGCGCCGATACGGCCATGCTGATAATAGACGCGTCCCTGCGTCTACAGAAAGTACATACCTAACCTGAAAAGATAAATTTATTACTTACACATAGAACGAATAGTATATTTCCGTGGGTGCCAATCTCATAGCCTCAGCGCTAATTTTGATTGGACCTCACACTCAAAAATGTCAATCTCATAGCCTCAGCGCTAATTTTGATTGGACCTCACACTCAAAAATGTCAACCTCATAGCCTCAGCGCTAATTTTGATTGGACCTCACACCCAAAAATGTCAACCTCATAGCCTCTGCGCTAATTTTGGTTGAATTCTCGTTACACAGTAAATACGGCAACCTCATAACCTCGGCGCTAATTTTGGTTGGATTCTCGTTACACAGTAAATACGACAACCTCATAGCCTCGGCGCTAATTTTGGTGACGACTCATACATAACGATCACATATCTAATCTCAAAAGTTACATTACTTATTCTAGCTTCTCGTAATTTTTTTTTTCGTCTCATATTATATTGTTGCTATCATTCAATGTTTCATCCTCTTCAATGTCTTTAGACATCGCCGATATGGCCACGTCACTTTGCACTCCGAATTTAGGAGCGCTTCTTAGTTGCTCATGACATACTTTTCTTGATCGGCCGCGACCATTGATTCGACGGATTTCATACCTATCATGAGGTAATACTTTCCTTATTTCAAAAGGTCCATCATATTTTGGGCTTAATTTAGTACCGAGTCTTGGAGGTTCTTTTAATAGAACGTATTCATTTCTTTCGAATCTTTTTACTTTGGCTTTACTTTTATCATAGCGTATTTTATCTTTTTCAGCTTGTTCGGTCATCCTTGATAACACCGCTTTTCTCAACATAGTTGGGGTCTATGGAATCGTTACGTTCGTCAATTAGGTTTAGAAGTTCTGGAGGAACACTTCCTTTCTTGCCAGTTAGTAATTCAATTGGTGTTTGACCTGTGGTTTTCGAAAAGGTAGTATTGATAGCTAATTGCAAGGCGCCCAGTGATTTCATCCAATGGTTTTTCTGCGTGTTCTTGATTATAGTCAATCCATTCTTTATTATTCTCATAATTCTTTCGACCTGTCCATTAGCTCTGCTTGTGTATCCAGCACATTGATGTAATTCAATTCCGTATTGGTCGCAGTAGGTTTTATAATGAGATATAAATGCACCATCACCATCGACAATAATTCGTCGTGGCGCTCCAAAAAGGAAAACTATTTCTTGCAGATGTTTTAAAGCACTGGCTTGAGTTTTATTTTTGGCATGTTGTAATATTACAAATTTTGTGTAAGCATCAATTGCCACAAAAACATATTCCTTCTGAGAAGCATTGCCACTTAGTTTCCCAGAAATATCGATGTGGATGGTATGAAAAGGTTCCGGTATCTTTTCAATAGGATGCAGACGACTTTGAGTGGCTCCAGATGATCCTTTCATCGTTTTGCATATGACACAATGTTCTACAAAGTATCTGACTGTTGACGACATTTTAGGAAACCAAAAATTCTCTTGAAGTTTAGCTAATGTCTTTTCCCATCCCATGTGCTTAAGTGCTTCGTGGTATGTGTTAATAAGACTCCACCGGTAAGACTGAGGAACGACTTTAGTAAATTTTATCCTGTGATCTGATTTTGTTTTGTAGTGCAGAACATTATCCTTGAGTACATAGTCCGGATGCAACTGATGATTTGAATGAACTTCTTTGATGATTTTACTGAGGTCAGCGTCACGTCGTTGTTCTACAATCAGCCAATCGTCTTTGGTTGACAAGTTCATTACAACTTGAAGCGGGTTGCGGCTGAAGAAATCAGCATGTTTCAATTTCTCGCCTTTTCTATACTCCACTTCAAAATCAAAATTCTGTAAAAATGCCCACCATCTATGGATTCTTGGCAGTAATTCTTGTTTATAGCGCGACGCTTTCACTGCATTGCAATCCGTCATGACTGTGAATTTTCTTCCATACAGAAAGTGGCGGAAATGCTTAATCGCTCGAACTATTGCTAATGTTTCCAGTTCGTAGCTATGGTATCTTGATTCAGCTGGCGTAGTCCTCATACTGAAATAGCCGATGACGTGGCGAATCCCATCTTTCAGTTGAATTAACACAGCTCCAAATCCAATAGCGCTGGCATCGGTATGGAGTTCTATTGGATAATTTTCTTGAAAGATCGTGAGTAGAGGTGCTGAAGTCAAATAATTAATTATTTTTGCACGTACGGCTTCATGGCTGTCCGTCCATTCCCATTTTACTCCAGGCTTGGTCAAGTTGTACAATGGTGCCATTATAGTTGAAAAATCGCAAATAAATCGGCGAAAATACCCTGCTAAGCCATTAAATTGTCTCAATTGCTTTACATTTGTCGGCGGTGGGGATCTTGCCAATGCGTCAACCTTAGATGAGCTGGGTCTCACCTTCCCATTGGAAACTATGAATCCGAGATATTCGATTGAAGTCTTTAGAAATAAGCATTTCTTAATATTGATAGAAAATCCACCTTTTGCAAGAGCTTCTAGAACCTGTTTTAATTTATGGATGCCTTCATTAATCGTTTTGCTTGGTACGAGTACATCATCCATGTACACTAGCGCTATTTTGCCTCGAAGTTCTCCTAGTGCTTTATTTATTGCCCTTTGATAAACTGATGGCGCATTAGTCAAACCAAAAGGCATTGTTAAGTATTCGTACTGCCCGTCCGGTGTGACGAATGCAGTTTTCTCAATTGACGTTTCAGATATGGGCACTTGGTGAAAACCAGCGGCCATGTCCAGACAAGTAAAATATTTGGCATCAGCGAGCTGGTCTAGTTGTTCGGATATTAAGGGTAATGGGTAATGATCCCTTACGGTGTTTGCGTTGAGTTCCCTGTAGTCTACACATAACCTGTCTTCTCCATTTTTCTTCTTTACCATTATTATGGGGCTTGCAAAAGGCGAGTTGCTCTCTCTTATAATATTTTTATCTTGAAGATCCTTAATTATTGTTTTAACTTTTTCGCGTTCGACTGATGCCAATCTGTATGGACGCCGATTAACTATTTTATCAGGGTTTTTCAACCGAATAGTCAGCTCACCAGTAGTTATTCTAGATCCAGATACGCTATCTCTGAAGTTGTCCTCGTATTGGTTAAGCATGTTCATTAATGCATCTAGCTCTTCTTTGGTATTTATGTCAGTATTTATAGAACTTACAGATAGTTGCCATATATTCATAGCCTTGTCGCGTTGTTCTACTCTCGTCATCACAACACCGCTATGTGATAATATAATCTTTAAGCCAGGAATATTCAAAACGTCTCTTCCGATTAGAATGTCCGTGGGTAGCTCGTGGTCCAGGACAATGTGAAGATCAAGTTCAAAATGAATATCGTTTACGTTGCATACAGTTGTAACCTGATTGAAGGATATAACTGGTACCGGCCCAATACCTTTCATATATGTGGTTTTCATTTTTCTTGGTCCAGGAAGTGATAGAGCTAACGATTCTCGCACCAATGAACAGTCTGCTCCACTGTCAAATAATGCTTGATAATAATTGTCACCAATTGCAATAGAAATTACACTTTTCGTAACATTATTATTGACTTGACATAGGTTAACGTTTTTTTTTTCGGCGTTGAGTCGTTTGAAACAGGTTTCATATGTATGTCCAGCCATAGTGCAGTAAGTGCATTCCTTTTTCTTTTTATCTTTGGCCTTATTTGCTTCATCTAATCCAGAAGTAGATGGCGTTGGTTGGTCAAAGCGAGAACGTGCTATAGCGTTTTGATTACACCATCGAGCTCGATGTCCTTGTTTACCACATACAAAACATGTCATGCCTTGATCTGATCTATTACCATCCATTTTCATCTTTTTATTGGGTAAACGTTCATGAGTAGGTGGATATTTGCGTTTACGCATAGTTTTGGCAATCGCAATGAGCTCTGGGACAGATTGACACTTTGCGTTGAGAAGTTCTGTCCGAAGGTCATCTTCTTTAATACTGCCAATTACGAATTCAACTGCATCTTGGTCAGTAGGATCAGGTTTTACAATCTTTTTGAACATTTTCCACACATTAGATATGTATTCGGGGATGCTTTCAGCATCATTAATACTGTATCGTCTAAATTTGAGAACGTCCGAAAAATATCTTGATTCTGGCTCGAAAGTTTGTAGCATATCTTCTTTCATTTCAGCCCAAGTGGTTGTTCTAAGTAGACAATCATCAGCCCAGGTTTGCGCTCTTCCTTTTAGAACACCAGCAGCTTTAAGTCGCACTTCATGATCCTTCAATTTGTATTCTTGCTGTGTTCTAGTTATTAGGTCTACCCATTCTCTCACATCAGTACCTTTGTCGGGATCAAAACTTGGAAAATAAACATCGGAAATGCGAATCGAGCGACTTTCTTCTGAATTAAACATTTTCATCATCTCAGTAAGAGCAGCACGATTTTCTTGAGACATTTGCATCATCATTTCACACATAGTATCCTTAAATGTGTTAGCTATAAGAGCCATAGTTGTAGAATTTCCAGGTATTGATTGATGGCGTTGGTTCGTCCCCTCTTCTGATGTAGGAAGAGGGGTGTTTCCATTGAAAATACCATCTTCGTTAGCCATGCTTATTTATTGAAATGACAATCGCAATACAGATAATAACAAAATTATAACAAAATTAAATTAATAATTAACAATTATTATTATTAACAATTACAAAATATCACCGATGACGTTAGGTCTGTCTGGTTCGACCGCTGACCAACGAACCCGCTCTCACTGCTGCGGGCGCCTTTTATAAGGTGCCGGTGGTGGGGCGCGTTGGAATGAATCACGTGTTTTTGCACAAACGAATGACGTAATCGGATGATTGTTCATCCGGTATTTAATATTATATTCCTTTAACACATATTTTTGGACGAGTATAATATTTGCGCCGATATATATACAAAAAATTAAAAAGAGTGACAATATTACAAAAACTATGTGGCAAATTATAAAGGAGCGAACAAACAAAAGTAGCAATAACAAAAAAAGGGAAAATATTAACTTAAACATACAAAATAGTGTAATAGATAATCCATTACAGATAGCAAATATATTTAACGACTTCTTTGTAAAGGTTGTTGGGCAGCCCGGCACACAGCCTGGACGCCCAGTTGCCACGCCAACTGAAAATTCAGTATACATCCGACCAGTTGACCCTACAGAGATTATTTCTATAATTCGTAGTCTAAAAAATAAAAATAGCTTTGGTCACGACGAAATACCACCAACACTTATAAACAAATGTGCAGAGTTGTTAGCAATGCCATTGGTTTTTCTAATAAATCAATCCTTTACAGAGGGAATTGTACCCGAGCTTCTGAAAATATCTATAATAAAGCCAATATTTAAAAAGGGCAATCAAACAGATTGCATGAACTACCGCCCAATAGCTCTCCTGCCTACCTTCTCTAAAATTATAGAAACTGCAATGTCAAAACGAATATACTCCTTTTGCGAACAAAATAACATACTAGATGAAAGCCAATATGGCTTCAGAAAAAAAAGATCCACTACATATGCGATATATAAATATATTCAAGAAATATTAAATATAATAAATAAACGAAAATATGCAGTAGGTATCCTCCTCGACATGAGCAAGGCATACGATAGGGTATCTTATAAAATACTGTTAAATAAATTATATGGTATAGGGATACGGGCTATAGCGCACGATTGGTTTGCTTCCTATCTCAAAAATCGTAGCCAGTACGTGGAAATCGAACACCGTAACTCAAAAACTGGCGAAATAACTCACGTACGATCTCAAGAAGCGAAAATAGAAAATTCAATTCCACAGGGAAGTGTACTCGGGTGCCTATTATTCATAATTTATATAAACGATCTCCCAAAAACAATAAATGCTACAAGCATCCTTTTTGCGGACGATATATCAGTTGTCTTTCCATGCGAAAATGAATTAAATTTAAATATAAACATCCACAACCTTTAACAGAAATAATAATCTGGTTGCAAGAACACAACCTCGAGATAAATTTCGCAAAAACAAAAATCATGCAATTTAAACCATACCAAAAACGACCACTAAAAATTAAATACACATATAATAACACTGAACTAGAATGCTTAGACACATTTAAATTACTAGGGCTAAATATAGATACAAATCTAAACTGGAAATCACATATACAAAATATTAGCGGGAAATTGTCTAGGTTCACTTACGCATTATACCAACTAAAAATAACGACCGACGTGAAAGCTGCCACAAATGCATACTACGCATATGCGCACTCCTGGCTCCGATATGGAATATTACTGTGGGGGAACAGCACAGATACACAAATACTCTTTAAACTGCAAAAAAATGCGTAAGAATTCTCGCAAATATTGAACAAACGGACAGTTGTAGGCCTCATTTTAATAAACTAGGCATTCTTACATTAACGTCACTTTACATCCTCGAAATCTGCCTATTTGTGAAAAAACACACACAATTATACCCGCACAGGAAAGAACATTACTCACAACCCCGAAACTTATGACACCAAAATTATAACTTAAGACCTCAAATTTAGCATTATTTCACACTGGACCATATGCAATGTCAATAAAAATATATAATAAAATACCAAAAGAAATAAAAGACATACTAAATTATAATATTTAGAACAACATTATATAAACTCCTTATGCAAAAATGCTACTATAGTCTAAAAGAGTTTTTTGAGGACAAGGACAAATATGTCCAACCGACTACTACCATAACATGCTAGGTGACATATAGACATATATACAAATATAATATAATACATATATAAAATAATAATAATAATTGCACACTAATAGTAATGACATACATACAAATAAAATATAATACATATATAAAATAATAATAATTAAATAATAATAATTGCACACAAATAGTTGCATGAGTATAAATTAGATATCGTTTTTTTTTATGTAATTTAATTTAATTTTTATTGTGATAACTGTATTAATACCTAATTAAATATAAATGATAATATTATTGTTATTGTATCGTACCAAATTCCATTAAAATATTAATTTTGCAGCGCCCTTGCAGGGTTTCATATTGATACCACAAATTATTGTAACATCCTTATTACATATGAATTCAATAAAGATTTGAATTTGAATTTGAATTTAATGTTTTCACATTTCCATTTGAATAAAAGGATATAGAAAATGGCTTGATGGTATGTTATGATGATATAAATGAAATTTAAAATTCACGCAATCTATCAAAAACAAAAAAAAAATTAAGTGTCATAAAACGATCATAAGACTTCTTAAGTTTGGCAATAATTTGGTACTTTCTTGAAATTATTTATTCGTAAATTTTTTAAGTGAACTTCTTTGAGCGCGTTGAACGTTTTTGGGTGAACAAAAATCATGGAAATCGCGTCATCGTCACCACACGCTTCCCACTTATCGACGATACAATTCACAAGTCACTTAGTTTTCACTTCCATCTTCCATCGGCAGTCCCCAAAGATTTATTACGTGGGAGAGCCATGCTTCGGCACGAATGGGCCGGTTCGACCGACAATAAAATATTTTGGTTGGTAGTGGTACTAAAAGTAGAGTTGGGCTATATACATCGATGTATTAAAAATACTCGATGTAACAGAGTGTCAATACATCGATTTAATTCGTAAACACCGAAGTTTTTTTTTGATGCATCGAAGAGGCAATCCTGCTAGGATACAATAATTGCATCAGCGTCACTTTGCGAGTAATCATTGAACCAAAAAGATAAATTCCACATCGTCATCTATGGAAAACGAAATGACTGAGGATAAGAATTCAATTGACAACATTTCAAAATTATTATGTCACCAAAACAAAAATATTTCTTTGTTTTCCTATCCTGAGTTCTAAAACATTTTTATTTATTTTTTATATTTCTTCATTTTGGAGAAAAAAATATAAAAAACCAAAAACGTGTGATGACGTCACTTATACGGCGGAAATTGAGAAAATTGAAATTTTGTTTAAATAATACTAAGTCAACAACAAAATAAGTAATGTATGGTTATGAATGAATAGGATAGATGCGAAACTGGTATTAGACACTTTTTTTAAAGGTCCGAAAAATGACGTCGTGTCACCGTTTAACCCATTTGTACGGTTAGTACAAATGACGTCATTTGGCACTTACGTCTGTTTAGAATAGAAAGAACTTCAAAGTCGCAAATATATGAAAATGATTGAATATCGGGAAAATAAATTATACGGGTGTCTTTATTATATTTCGAACTAGTTTTAAATAAACTTATAACATCAATATCATATACAATGTCAATTCGTAAATGTCTTCAATTCAAATACTTCACTTCACTCACTGATCATGAGATGCGAATAGAGTACGATTTTGTGACTCGAGTCGCTCGAATAATTTTATTAAGTCATTCGACCTGTACTCGAGATTTCGAGTCACTTTACTCATAGTAAATATTTTCACAAATTGCAACTCGAGTCAGATTTTAACTTTATTAGATTAGTAATATGCCGAAATAAAAATATATTAGTTACACATTATTTATTTATAAATAGCGGCCCGGTACGTGCTTCGCTACGTATAAAGTGAAATAATAAATAAAAATAATTGGAACATCAAATTCATAATCTGTTACAAAAAATGTGATAAATGAAGAACCGCTCGACCGATTTTGTGCAAACTTCACATAAACCATCTACTAAATAGTCCGAACAAAGCCTAAACATTTGGTTTGGATAGATGAGCCCGTTCTTGAGTTATAAAATTACAACGAAAAGTGGCATTGATTTTTATATATATTGATATCCAACAAATATAATAATAATATCTTGCTCTCTCTCACTCACTCATATTAATTTTCCAAGTAATGATAACTATTTACTAACTACGTGTTTACTTACCAACTCGAGTTCAAACGGGCATGAGTACAAAATTTTTGTAAGTAGTTTCTAAATTATAAGCGCAATAAAGCATTTTTGATAAGTTAACTCCTGTTTTTTACATATACGCACTCATTCATATCTAATTTATGTATGTATGTATGGAAAATATCGATGTATTTTTGAAATAGCGATATAATATCGATGTTGTTTTTTTCAACGTCCAACACTTAAAATGTCATATGCTTAGGTTGGTACTTTTGGTCAAAGAGGGTCAAATAATGAGTGTTGCCAAATAGAAGATTGTGATTTCCGAAAAAAGCAAATCAACATGAAAAAATATTTAAAATTTCACAAATACATATCTGATAAATAGAAACTTCCGGAACAATTAATGCAAACATCCTGTTAACTTAAGTGATTCACTTAAGTAAATTATAATAAAATAAGGGTTTGCTATTGTAATTTCACAACAAGAATAACTTATTTTAAAAGTCTGGAATTAATATAACCTATGTAGGCTACAGAAATTTGCATTCTAAGCTTACTGATAATATTATATAATGTAATATTAAAACAAAAACAATCCTTCCAAATGTTAATTTTCCGTCAATTACGGTAATTCTTTTAGTACAGCCAACACCGTAAGATTGTTCTAAATAATAATTTATCCGTGTTATAAAATTGATATTGATATACAATTGGTATTTCATATATTTCAGTTATTATTATTTAGTGTTTCTTTTTTATTTATTATTTATATTGAAGCTTTTTATTTTAATTTTAATATTTTAAACTTTGTAGATAGTGACATCTAGAAAGTCCGGGTATACTAACTAAGAGATTTCTTTACCGCCCCGTTCAACAGATAGAGCCACTATTTTTCCAAAAGATACGACAAAGGTCGATCTCAAAGTCACAAGGGAATCAAAACCTATACAGTGCCTTTATGGCGGATCGTTCAGCTGAGCCCGCGAAATTCAAATTTCAAGTGATTTTTCGCAGTTTGTAGGTGTATAACAAGTTCTAGATTCATGGCAGTTGTAATTGCGACATCAACTATACAACATTCACAAGTGAGAACTAAAACCTTTAGGTACATATAAATCCTTATCAAGCCACAAACTTGGCGCAATCTGTGTAGTTGGTCAAAATTGGCATTTTTCACAAGTTTTAGCTACAATAATGATTTTTAAGCAATGATTTTAGATAAAAATTGTGAATTTTGTATAGTTAATGTCGCAATTACCATTGCCATGAATGCAGAACTTATTATAGACCTACAAACTGCAACAAATCACTTGAAATTTGAATTTCGCGGGCACAGCTGAACGATCCGCCTTAAAGGCATTGTATAGGTTTTAATTCCCTTGTGACTTTGAGATCGACCTTTGCCGTATCTTTTGATTGCGTTGATTGGTCGGTTTGGTAACCAAATTTGATGAGGGAAAATGTAAAGTGCACTATGTTTTATATTATTTTCCAAAACTTGTGTTTCCCTGAAGTTTAATGTGTAATTATAGTGGATAGTTAACCATTAAGTGTTCGTGAACGTGTGCAAGTGTAGGCAAATGATATAAAATTGAAGATCGTGACTTTTGTGTTCACTCCTAAACTCCATCGAAGCCCAGTGAAGTTTCCACTGTTTTACTGGGGATAAAGTGAAGTGTTATAAACTTTACAAAAGACACGACATAAAGGTCTAAGTTACCAGGTCATAAAATTCCTTAAAAAAAGTAACCTGGACAAATCTGTCAGTAGATTTGCATAGTAGATTAAGTAAGAGTAAATCCATACACATCCTATCTCTAATATGCAAATCTATTAACGGAGTTAAAATAAAACAACAGTATTATTGCTAATCGCATATATTTAAACAAATAATGTTTTTTCTTACATGTATTAAGTACCTACAAATCTTTATCAAAAAAACATATAACATGAAATACTGAACAATACACAATATCTAACGCTAAAACATTTAAAGACTCCGATGCGATCGCGACTCTGCGACAAATCTTAGGCGTATTTTCGTTGTTTTTGGCTAGCAAGTCTATTTTATAAAAGAATGTGCCCACCACATATAACTAACATTTAAAAACATAATTGCGACTCAATCGCATCGTAGTCGCACGTGTTTTAAGGCGGATCGTTCACCTGAGCCCGCGAAATTCAAATTTCAAGTAGTTTTTCGCAGTTTATAGGTCTGTAATAAGTTTATTATTTTTATTATTAATAAATTCTATATTCATGGCAATAGTAATTGCGACATTAACTATACAAAATTCACAAAGTTTTTCTAAAACCATTGCTTAAAAATCATTTTTGTAGCTAAAAGTAGTGTAAAGTGTCAATTTTGACCATTGACACAGTTTTTGGCAAGTTTTTAGCTTGATAAGGATTTTTATGTAAAGGTTTTAGTTCTCAGTTGTGAATGTTGTATAGTTAAAGTCACGATTACTACTGCCATGAATCTAGAACTTGTTATACACCTACAAACTGCGAAAAATCACTTGAAATTTGAATTTCGGGCTCAGGTGAATGATCAGCCTTAAAATACGTCATTATACATTGAAATAAAACTACTTTTTACAAATTTTATTGAGTTTTATTGATATTAATTAATTCCCGACATTTCGTTTTCTTATTTTTTTTTTACCACTAAGGTGGCAAACAAGCATACGGCTCGCCTGATGGTAAGCGGTTACCGTAGCCTATGGACGCTTGCAATACCAATACATATATGTGATACCGATATCTGTTGCCGTCCCTGTAAATCAAGGAGAATTCGTCGGGCTGGCAGCATAGGAGACAATAGCGTGATGCTTATCCTATCTGCCAACACAACGCTTCCTCGCGGAGCTCTGGCGACCTTGCTCACCGTTAGGAACACAACATAGCACGGAACTATGTTATTTGGCTACGATTTTCTGCAAGCTGGAGGTACTTGCCCAGTCGGGCAGCTCCAATTGTGAGTGGAATTATTCGATTCCACTAATTCAATAATATCAATATAACAACGCGATAAAATTCGTAAAATGTAGTTTTATTTCAGTGTCTAAATATTCGCGAAGTGTCACAAACCAGTATGTTACGTCATTGTAATTGATGACGTCAGTTAGCTATTAATAGATCTATTTTTATCACATTTATATTTATTATTATGTATATTGTATTGTACTGAATTGTAGAATAGTTGACTGTATTCCAAATTATGGAAATGGGTTATTTTGGCAATGTGTGTCGCACATTACTAGTATTCTTGTTAACCCCTCGTGCTAAGCTAAATGCTAAGTAGCTAGTTAAGTACAAAATCTTTTTAAGGGTCCGGCGGAGCTTGAATTGCTCATAAAAACGTAAAAATACTGAAATAAATCGTAATCCAGACAATATTCTATCAATTTTTTTTATTATTTTTTATTATGTTATTAATCGGATTTAGATACCATTAATCTAGGTTCCTACGGTACTATTTCGTCTACTACTACTTCACTGGAAATAAAAGACCAAAAAATCGTTCCAAACTTTGCAAAGTTATCAAAAATTGCATTCGTTTATTTCTAGTGAAGTATTGGACGAAATGGTTGAGTAGGAACCTAGATTAACGGTATCGGAATCCGAATAATAACAGTATTTGATTAAATTGTGTTTGAATTACGATTTCTTTCGGTATTACGTTTGTAAGAGAAATTCGGTCTGCCGGACTCGTAAGTTTTTTTTTCTTTATAAACATTGCTTATGGAATACACATTTCTTTTATTAATATAATTTGATAAACATAGCTGATACGCGCGACAGATGTCAGAATAATAATCGTTTAAAACATATTTGAAATAATATACATAGGTTTTATCTTGACTTAAAACCTGAAATAAAACGAAATGAATATTAGAACATACAATGGTAGTATACTATTGTAGCTTTTGGTTTATAAGGCGTCAGGAATCGTACTAACTAACACAAAATTTAGTATTTGATCCATGACATTTTCATGATTGATTTACAAAGTCGGACGATAGATGACGCAATGAAAATCCCTTCATAGGGTTCCGTACCTCAAAAGGTAAAAAAGGAACCCTTATAAGATCGCTCCCTTGTCCGTGTCTGTCTGTGTGTCTCCACAGATTTTCTCAGGAATGGGTGGATCTAGCAGTTGAAATTTATACCAGATACTGAGGTGTCTCAGGACCTTGATTTGTATACACCTAATAGGGACTACTTAGGTGTATACAAATCACAGTCCTGAGTCAACACGATAAAAAGATATGGGCAAATTTAGATTTTCGCGAAAAGTAAGTACCAAAATTTACCTGAATTTTCAACTTTTTTATTTTTTGGAAATTTCCCTTTACTTGTCCTGTTGGACCTTGCTTTTAACCAAAATTGACAATTCCAGGTCAACCGGAAGTACTGTATAGGTTTTGGGTCGACAACCTATATGGTTGTTCCCATTGACCTAGAATCAGGCAATTTGGCAAAAAATAAAGGTCTTAGAGCCAATTTTATTATAGAGCGGTACAATGGGTAGGTACGGAACCCTTGGCGCACGAGTTCGACTCGCACTTGACCGATTTTGTCAATAAAGTATGACATTGTCTTGTGTACATTTTGACTGTCAAAAATAAGGAACTTCATGCGCGTGATCTTGATGACAGCTCGCGCGTATAAGTTATGTTCAACAAACATTTTGAAAGAATAATGGAATGGCGAGAAATGTAGTGCCCAAAAGAAAACTCACTGATCCACTCCACTTACGTGTTCACACGCGTTTAGTAAGTAATTTTGCTCTCGACTCTGCTACTCGACTAAATAATTTAGTCTAAATCTTATAGCTATGTCTTTAGATTTAGTCTAAATCTAAAGTTATAGGTATAAGGTGCTGGCGTTTACTTAGACCGCCAAATTGGAATTTCAATTGGTTTTCCGCTGTTTGTGGTGTTATAAGTCATTCTACGTACAGGACAATAATAATTGCGACATTAACTATACAATATTCACAATTGAGAACTAAAACTTTTGCATAAAAATCGTTATTAAAGCTAAGCGTTGTCTAAATTGACAACATTTCAAAATTATCAAGCCAACAAAACAAAAATAAATACTGTTTCTTTGTTTTCCTATCTTCAGTTCCACACCATTTTTTTTTTATATGTTTTCATTTCGGAGAAAAAAGATAAAGAAATGTGTGTTGACGTCACTTATACGGCGGAAACTGAGAAATATCATATCAATATCAATACAACGCGATAAAATCCGTAAAAAGTAGTTTTATTTCAATGTCTAATATTCGCGTAAGTGTCAGAAACCAGTAGGTATTTTAAAGTTATGAATAAATTATGATAAATGCCAAACTGACAGAAGTCAATTATTAGGGGTCAGAATATTACGTCTTTTCACCGATTAACCGTACTAATGACTTCAACTTTAATAAGAACTACAAAGTCGAAAATAACTATGAAAATAAAAAATACGGGTATCAATATTCAAGTTTTTATGATTATAGAAACTGATAAATACGTAAAATCAGAATGTGAAGGCAAATTTCGATCTGGCTGGTATGACACGCGGTGGCTTAGAGAGCGTCTGGTGTATTTAACCAGAAGAAGCAGGTTCGAATCCTATCCGCAGTCGAATTTTTCCTTCACTAAATTAACTTTATAATCTTAGCATGGAAAATGCAAAATCACAAGAAAGATAGGAACTGATTAAATAAATAAGTTGTGTTTATTTAAGTACTGTTAGGCCTTAAAATTCTTCAGATCCAGACCATTCTAGGCTATCTAGGCCTGTCCATTAGATAGGCTTCATAAAACCGCATTCAAAAACGTAAAAATCGATTTATCTATATATTTAAAGGAAGAACCTGACTGACTGACTGACGTATCAACGCACAGCTGAAACTACAGGAGCTAGATCCCTGAAAGTTTGCATGCTGGGACCTTTTGCACTGTAGACGAGCACTAAGAAAGGATTTTTGGAAATTCAACCCCTAAGGTGGTGAAAAGTAGGCTGAAAGTTTGTATGAAAGTTCGCACACACTACCATGAGTTTTGACATTCACGTACCTGATTCCATAGTACAGCTGTCATTCGCTATGGACATTTTGACAACTGTTTTCTTCCTTAAAAATTATACTTAACACATTTTATGAAACCTTCATGGTGTAGGTACAGTGCGTTCTATTTAGAAACGAAATTATCTAAGTACGCAGGCGAAGCTGCGAACGGAACGGTAAAATATTATTATTACGTACAAAACAGTTTCGGAAGTCGGTGCCTCGGTGCCAGGTTTCCTTACGATGTTTTCCTTCACAGCTTTAAGCGGATGTTATTTAATTCGCACATGATTACGAAAGTTCGAGGTGGATTGGATCCAGTGGTCAATAACTAGGCTATCACTGTTTTTTTTTAATATATTGGCTTAGTATATTTCCTTATTTACACAAATCAATAAATACGTATAACTACCTACTTTATAATACTGGACAGTAAATATTCTAAATCAGCTAAATAGTACTTTTGCATTTTTTATAAATAGGCACGGTATACACATAATTTACTGAACTGACTAATCGACTATTGCATTAGTCAACTAATTCCGACTAAATAAATAATGTGAATTAGCTAGCTCCTATAATGTGAACTATGTGAACTAAATCGAATAGTTGATTAGTCAGTCAAAACTAAATGTCATATAGAATGAGTTTCTGAGTTAGTAAGGTCATATATAATATATCTAAAAAATATATGGAAAATTGATTAAAATAAATTGAACTGTCTATTGCATTAGTCAACTAATTCCGACTAAATAAATAACGTAATTTAGATAGCTCCTATAAAGTGAATTATATAAACTAAATCGAATAATTGGTTAGTCAGTCAAAACTAAACGTACATAGTCATATGGAATTAATGATTATAGACATATTCTGGTGAGCTCTAAGTAAATTTTCAAGGATAACAGTCTATGAAATTTGTTATTTTAGAACTTAACTGTGACTGATGTACTATAATATACTTTATATCTATATTATATGCTACAATATCGCATTGGGTTTGGCCTGTAAGAATATTTGTATGTAAGGTAATAAATAAATAAATAAATAATTTCTGAGTTGAGAAGCATACATATATCTGGAAAATGTAAGTAATTGATACTTTAGAAAACCGTCTCAAAAATAAATCTACGCCGCACACTTGAAAATTGTAAGCACCATCACTGATTGAGTAGATAATATTATAACTTGTTATCATTTCTCCGCCTGGAGTAAGCCGAACCGTTGTAAGACTATTCAGGGGCCCTTGAGTATAACAGTTTGGAGCCCATTAAGAAAGTAAAATAAATTTAAATTATTATACATAACTAAGTATAAAGTTTACGATCTGAGACCTTTTACAAACTGACGATACTTAAAATTATTCAGTGACGTCACAATCTAGTAGAAATCGTAGTCGATATTATCGTTAATATAAACATATAATAAATATACTAATTATACGTGACATGTAATCAAACGTGTAAAAAGTTAATTTATGTCGATACATAAATTAACTTTTTAGGAAAAGAAAACTAACTTCAAGCATTTGTATCTTCAGAATCGATGGTCAGATTTATTGCCGTAGCTAGGAATGTAATTGTGTTCTTTAGTCCTCAATGGACTCCCCCTAATGAACTCAATACCTAATGGACCAGAGACAATAACTATTGAACAATTTATTTTTAAAAAATCACAGATTGGGAGGGTTTTTTACCCCCCAATCCCCTACCTACATAGTAAGACACCAATCAAATTTAAAAGTTATAAATCAACACTATTTTTTAGCCTCTAAAGGCGAATAATTTAATATTTTAACACTGAATAGTCTATATGTATGCTGTATCCCAAACTAGACCGGTTCTCCAGCAGTGGGATAATCGGTTAAGTACCTACATCACCTGGTCGTGGGTACGGCGAGGTAACTCTGATGTTATTTTAATAGTTTTTCTTGTTCCTCGGCTCTGGCGTAAACGTCACCATTGCGAGCCTCTGGTGAAGTTCTCGAGGCGAATGATGAGCGTGTGTGGGGGGAAGCCGACACGGGGAGGGGGTGAGGAGATACCTTCGAAAGAAAAAAATCTGTATTTTTGTTGAGAATAATTAATTTTTAAAGCACATGGTGTTCCGTTTTGAAGGGATTAGTCTTCAAAACGGAACACGATAGCCAGTGACATTACTGGGCAAATTAGCCTTAACAACTGAGGTGTCAAGATGACACTGTCTATAGGCTGCGGTTGCCGCTTACCATCAGACGGCCTGTATGCTTATTTGTCATCTAACTACGATAAAAAAGGTCATACTATAGAGAATATATTTACTTGTCTTGAAGGAGTCTTGTGTTCTCCGCTGATGCTTATGTCCTCATCTACAGACTGCAACAACTGGAAATAGAAAAAAAAACATAAATATACCTTTACGCCTGTTTTCCAAGGGTTAGGCAGAGTATAAATCCAAACCGAGCTGCTGCTGAGAATTTCATAGAAAAGCCCAATAACACTACTTGACTTTGGTATTGAAGTCCAGATCTAGAAGACAAAAAGACTATAACAATGGGCTCTATTAATGATCCGCTGAAACGGTGAAGGAAAACATTTAGAGTTAGAGATTTTTTTATGTGGCCTACGTAAATGTTCCGCCAATCCGTCGTGTGACGGATTGTTGAGCTCCCTATAATATGGTCGACCTACACAATGTCTGATACATGCGTGCCGTCGGATGGGACTGGTTTACTCAAAGCCGCCATGGACCTTTCTTCAAAAGGCCATTTCAAACACTGCCCTGCATTGTATCACTCACATATTCTTTTACTACGAGTATTACGTACTAGCTTGTTTCGGTGTTTCTTCTCAGAGGTCGTCAGCTAGGAAATGCCGACACCATCTAGTACTTAAAAAAAGACATGTAAAAGTATCCTTGAGAGATCTATTTACAGAAATAAATATCATTTCATTTCATCGTCAAGAAACATGCATGTCTAAGATTTTCTGGACGGCGTGTGATGTCTATGAACCTCAATACCTAACAATACCTTCACGGGTCGGACAGGGTTTTCTTAACATATTGTATAGTACATCAAATTCTACTTGATGAAACCTCAGCTTTGATTCCTCTCCAGCATTTTTATTATCTTGGATAGCTGCACCAGCATCAGCTGCTCAGTTTCCACTCTCCTCTTCTCTAGCTCTAGTCTTTCGTCTCTCCACTCTCTATCATAATCCACCGTATCTCTTTCGTAATTCAAAAATCTTTCATATCGATCCAAATACTCCAATTGCCTATCATTAGACTCGATTTCGTGCTGAATCGATTTGAAATCAATTTCGTTTGGTATGTAATCGGTGTCTTGGTTCGGTATATCGATATCTGGGTGGGATCTGGTGTCTATTTGTTCCTGGCTTGGGGGGGAGAGGTTGTGGAAGGTGAGGAGGGAGGAATCTGTATGGAATGTCGTAGTTTTTTTCTTTTTACAATGGTCCAATTCTAAAATGATAAGTTTGAATAAATACTAAGACAGAATTAGAAGAAATGATAGCATAGTGGTATGACCGTTGGATTGCCAAGTCAAAGGTCTCAAGTTCGAACCCAAGGCATGCACCTCTGACTTTTCGAAGTCATGTGCGTATTAAATAGTTAATTATCATGTGCTTAAACGGTGAAGGAAAACATCGTGAGGAAACCTGCATGCCCGAGAGATTTTCTCGATGGCGTGTAAAGTCTGGCAACCCGCACTAGGCCAGCGTGGTGGACTATAGCCTAATCCCTCACATTCTGAGAAGAGACCCGTGACCGTTCCCGAATTATCGGGAATTACCATCATGCCTGTATTTCCCGAAGGTTTATACAGAGGTGTACTTATGTAAACCCACACTTCGCTGGTACGTTAAGGTCCCATGTAATAAGGGGAGAGCCTATTGTCATGAACTGGGCACAAATCCCAAACTCTGGACCCTGTATCACTCTGGCCGAGCCGGCCCATTCGTGCCATAGCATGGCTCTCCCACAATTGGCCAACATTATTGTGTCTCGGTTTGAAGGGTAATGTAGCCAGTGACATTACTGGGCAATAAGACTTAAGAGTACCAAAATAAATCGTTATCCAAACAATAATTTATCAAGTTGTGATATTATTAGGATTCGGATACCGTTAATCTAGGTTCTTACCGTACCATTTCGTTTACTACTACTTCACTGGAAATAAACAACCCGAAAATAATTCCAAACTAGGCAAAGTTATCATATAATACATTTGCTTATATTTTCAGTGAAATATTTTGGACGAAATAATAATGTAGGAACCTAGATTTAGATTATCTGAATCCGAATAATAACACAATTTGATTAAATTGTGTTAGAATTACGATTTATTTTGGTATTACGTTTGTATGGGAAATTTGGTCCGCCGGTCTCTTAAAAATTGAAGTGTCAAGATGACAACGCGCGAGTGATACCACTGGTGTTGCTGACGTCTATAGGCTGCGGTTGCCCGTATGTTTGTTTATCATTTTACATATAATAATAAAAACTAACCATTAGTCTTACTATCATCCATGTTTTTATTCAAAACCTTTTTTTTCGTCCAGAAATTATTTTTAACGCATTCCACACATTCGGTCGCGTCGACATCTTTGCCCAAATGTTTGGGCAAATTCTCGCAATTCATTTTACTGAACAATTCGTAGTTAGCCCAATATTTGGCCGCATCAGAAGCATTGGCGTAAGACCTGGACGGCTCAGTCTTTGTGAGTTCGTTGTAAGATTTGGTGGTAACGCCTAATTTCGTTCTAGAAGGTTCTGAGAGCGACCAATGTTGGTTGTTGGCTCTCGATGCATATTTTTCGGAGTTGGCGTCCAATCTTTCAGATGACGGATAGTTGTGATGTGAAACTTGCATCAATTCAATTATATTCAATCTTTGCGGAAATTGATGCTAGAATTTGAAGATTTGATAAGTTGGTATATAACAGCCAGCCGATATAACAAATCCGCAGATAGATTTGCTTACTAGAGATAGACATTACTTGTATGGACTTTATGTCAAAATCCTATCTCTAGTAAGCAAATCTATCGACGGATTTGTTATAGGGACTCGCCTTAATAAAGAACAGCATATCATGGTATACAAAACTGTCAAATTCCTTCAATCTATTGAGAAGCAAAGTAACTTGCTTTTCAATAGATGTTACTGACGCCACCTTAAAGACGTAAATTCAGAATGTGAGAGCAAATGTCGATCTGGCGGGTAGAACTCGCGGTGGCTTATGGCTAGTCCCTATATATGTAGATAGGATACATGTATATAGATAGGATTTTGACATAAGGTTCGTACAAGTAATGTCAAAATCCTATCTCTATTAAGCAAATATATCGACGGATTTGATATAGGAACTGGCCATTAGTGATCACAGCGTCTGGTGTACGTGACCAGAAGACGCAGGTGCATATCCAGCGCGCAGTCGAGTTTTTCCTTCACTAAAATAACTTCAGTTTTAGCACGGAAAATGCAAGAAAAAAATTACAAGAATATAGTTCTACAATCGATTTTCAATTTAATCTCCAAGTAATAGAGTTTATTATCCATTGAGGAAATTTGACAGTTGCTGGTAACTTGATGTGCTGTCTGTACTGACTAAATAATTGTTGGTAAAGTGTCTTTTCAACATCGGCAGTACATCTAACATAACCATCACGCCTGTATTCCCAGAAGGGTAACACCTAATGGTAAAGGGGTATGGTACATCCATAGTTCGCCGGTATATTTAGGTCAAAAAATAATCGAGCCTGTTGCCATTAACCGGGCACAAATTCAAGTTCCGATCTGCTACTGAGAATTTCATAGAAAAACCCAATAACATTGCTCGACCTTGTAATCGAATTCAGGACCTCTAACATACTCTACTAGATTAATTAAGCATCTTTTTTTTAACAAAATTCTAATTTTAGAAAATGACAAATACAGAACTATTTTACCCATTACTAAGTAATATAATTATGAACAATTAAAATTGAACCTTATTGATAGTGGAAGTAGATCCTAATTCCTCTGCGTTCCTAGTGGAAGCTGTGCTGGTAGATTTGCCCAGTAGTTTCTTGGAGATCAAAGATATAGGTATGTTGCCACTAGACTTGCTCGAGTTACATAAATGCTGTAAAAGGATGGGATGGGATAGGATTGTGTTGCACTGTTAGATCCAGCATCCTGCAAACCAGCTGGATCCAGGATCGACCAATCCAGCTGGAACCAGGATCGAGCAATCCAGCTGGATCCAACATCGAGCAATATAGCGGGATCCAGGATCGAGCAATCCAGCTGGATCCAGCATCGACCAAAATAGCTGGATCCAGCATTGAGCAATACAGTTGGAGCTGCCCGACTTGAACCTTGGACCTTGCAGAAAATCGTAGCCAAATAACATAGCTCCGTGCTATATTGTGTTCCTAACGGTAAGCAAGGTCGCCAGAGCTCCGCGAGGAAGCGTTGTGTTGGCAGATAGGATAAGCATCACGCAATTGTCTCCTATGCTGCCAGCCCAACTATTCCTCCTTGATTTACAGGGTCGGCAACGCGCGAATGAAACCCCTGGTGTTGCAAGCGTCCATAGGCTATGGTAACCGCTTACCATCAGGCGGGCCTGTTGGCTACCTTTGCTATAAAAAAAAACCAGGATCGAGCAATCCAGCAATCCTGAACTGTAAATAAATTATGATAATTACCTTATCGACTTCAGTATCGAATTGTTCGTTGGTGGCGCCTTTAGACAGCGCGCCCTTTTCCATCAGAGTGGCGCGTTTAGCCGCTAGGTATAGAGACCTGGAAATATTTAAAAAGAACTCAAATTTTATAATAAACTAGCTTCTGCCTGCGACTTTGTCTGCGTCGACTTCAGAATTGGGTCCGACCTGGATAAAAAGTAGCCTATGTGTTATTCCAGACTATAATCTATCTCTGTGCCAAATTTTATCCAGATCTTAGAGATTTACGTGGGAGAGCCATGCTTCGGCACGAATGGGTCGGCTCGACCGGAGTGATACCACGGCCTCACAGAAAACCGGCGTTAAACAACGCTTACGTTGTGTTTCGCCGAGAGAGGGTTACCGGAGGCCCAATCCCCTATTAAACTCGTGACTCCTCTCTTTGGTGTTGCGGGTGTCCATGGGCGGCGGTAATCGCTTACCATCAGGCGATCCGTCTGCTCGTTTGCCTTCCTATCCCATAAAAAAAAGAAACGTAAAATGGAGACTTCCTTACGACAACATTTTTTTCTGAGACGAAAATAGAGAGTGTCCATGTCTTATTTTAATATATTTATGTTCGAATATCTCTTCAGGCTCTCTCGCCTCCGATGTTCGAATTAGTAAATATTTTTACCGTGCGTTAATAATGTAAAATACAAAAAAAGGCTTGCATATTCCCTATTACCAGTCGTAACTTGTAATAAGAAAGTTATTCGACTCGCGCTCAAACCGATCGCTCAACGTATCGTGTTGTAAGCTCGATCCCCACATGAAGCAATTATTTGTATGACCTCCAGGTAATTGTTCCGGGTCTGGGCGTTTGTGTATGTGAGAATTTGTGTTTGTAAACGCACCCACGATACAGGAGAAAATTCTAGTGGTGGCAACATTAAAATGAAAAATTGGTCACGTACCGTTTGACTGTAAGATAAAATAATTCTGCTATAGCTCTCACAGAGTAGTCAGGCACGAAGGTGTGACGTAGCATGGCGTCCATGTTGATATTCTGTAAAGACCCCATGGCTGACGGCGTGGGGGACTCCGCTGGGGACAAAACAATACCATTTTCACTTTTTGCGCGATAAGTTGAGAACAGAGCAGTGAAGTAATTAATTCCTCCTGTGATTAATTATAATAAGTACCTACAAATTTGTACGGAACCCTCGGTTGGCGAGTCCAACTCGCCCTTATCCAGTTTTTTATCTATAAATATAAAATGCTTTGTCCTGAATGACTGACTGACGGATCAACGCACAGCCTAAACCGCTGATCGTAGAGACCTGAAACTTGGAGGGTGTGTTCTTTGTATGTATTAGGCATCCGATAAGGAAGGATTTTCCGAAATTCTAACCCTAAGGTGGTGAAAAGGGGCATGAAAGTTTGTATGAAGTCTGTAATTTTTTCAATATATCTTTACATAACATACTATCAAAACATACCACCATGCCTGTATTCCCCGAAGGGTTAGGCAGAGGTGTACTTAATGTACACCCACAGTTCGGTATGTTTAGGTCCCATGTTATAGGGGGCGAGCCTATAGCCATTAACCGGGCACAAATCCAGATTCCGAGCTGCTACTGAGAATTTCATAGAAAAACCCAATAACACTTTACTCGACCTGGGGATCGAACCCAGGACCTACCCCAGTGTAGCAGTCGCGCTTGGGACCACTAGACTAATGAGGCAGTCAATCTTTAATGCGTAAATACTGACCAACGCCGACGTTCTGGGTGAGAGCCTGCACTCCGAAGTATGTGAAGGGTCCCGCTTCGAACACGAGGTTCTCTCGACCCACCGTCACCTCCACACGACCCTCCAGGATCAGCACGAAGTAATCCACCTGCCGGAGATGAAATATTCATAATAACTTACCATCACGCCTGTATTCCCTGAAGGGTTAGGCAGAGGCTTACTAATGTACTCCCACAGATGAAAAATTAAAATGAAAAATCTTTATTTGTTATTTTAGTAAAGGGACAGGATTCGAACCTGCGTCTCCTGGTTGATTACACCAGACACTTTGATCTCTAAGCCACCGCTAACCACACCCGCCTGATTGAAATTTTGCCTTCACATTCTGAATTTACGTTGTGCCAATGTACAACGTAAATTCAGAATGTGAAGGCAAAATTTCAATCAGGCGGGATTGGTTCGCGGTGGCTTAGAGATCAAAGTGTCTGGTTCCAGACGCATTTAAAAGATAAAACTCGGCGAGTACTTCTATTATTGGTAAGAAGGAAATAAAGAGTTGTGTGTTATGTTTGTGTTCCTAACGGTGAACAAGATCGCCAGAGCTCCGCGAGGAAGCGTTGTGTTGGCAGTGTGGGGGACCGGTGGTGTTTTGTTACCGCCGCTGTCATGCATGGCAGCATGTCTCCTATGCTGCCAGCCCAACTATTCCTCCTTAATTTACAGGGTCAGCAACGCATGAGTGATACCCCTGGTGTTGCAAGCGTCTATAGGTTACGGTAACCACTTACCGTCAGGCGGGCCGTATGCTTGTTTGCCACCTTAGTGGTATAAAAAAAATAAAGAAAAATTGTCCGAACTCCTTCTAAGCTGGTGGTGTGTTTTTTTTTGTGTGTGATTAAGTGTGTCCCTGGTTGGTTTAGATTCACAATTTGAGCCAATAGGTAGCACCGCAATCGGGTTCTACGTTTTTTTTTATATACAGGGCAAGACATGGGAAAGGGAGTGAATGATTGAGGTGAGGGCTGCTAGGGATGAATGGGAGATAAAGTCATGCTGCGCCGACCACAATACATACGACGACATAAATTGGGACAAGGGCAGGAAGATGATGATACAGGGCAAGACATTTGCCGGGCCCTCTAGTCTATACTTATAATAAATCTGTAGAGAGGTCAATTCTGTACATGAAATATATTTCCAAAATAACTATCAACTATTAGTGATCGATACAGACGCCAAAAATGCAATCAGTAAAATTTTTGTCTGTCTGTCTGTCTGTATGTTCGTTATAGAAACAAAAACCACTCGACGGATTTCAACGAAACTTGATACAATTGTTCTTCATACTCCTGGGCAGGTTATAGTATACTTTTCATCACGCTACGATCAATAGGAGCAGAGCAGTGAAGGGAAATGTTGGGAAAATGAGTGATTCATGAGAAAGGTTTCAAGCTATAACACATCACGCTACAACCCTTAGGAACGGGGCAACGCAGGTGAAACCGCGGGCGACGAACTAGGGAACAAAGTAACTATTCCATGCGGACGAAGTCGCTGGCAAAAGCTAGTTTTTAATAAATCAGTGGAATACCCAAATGAAATTTCAATTTGGCAACCTATGCTAACGCCATCAACTTAGTGGAAAGTAGACTCACCGGTTTCCCCTGCTGGAAGACGTAGGTGCTGGGGTCTTTCTTGGTCTTGCCTTTCAGCTTGATGTGGTGAATGACGTCCTGCTTCAGCAGACGACGCAGGACTGTCTCCGATACTGTGTCCGGTCGGAAGGCGTCTACACCTGATGGAGAAATCCTAACTATTATAAATTTAAAAGTGAGTTTGTTTGTTGGGTACGCTGTCACGCCTAAACCACTAAACAGATTTTAAAAATGTCTTTCACCAATAGAGAGCTACTTTATCAGCGAGTAACATAGCGTCGGTGATATTTCAAAATTGCTACATTTACTTATAAGGCCTAGCTTTGAATTAAATAACGTTAAAATTGCAAAGTGAATGTAATCCAACGTATCAAAAATTTGCCTATTATGAAAAAAAGTCATGATTTGACGTCCGCAGCCATTTGGTTATTTGTTAGAAAATTTAGGTTACTATGGACCCTTTGACACTTTATTTGACACGGATCTCGATGAAATTTAGTTCAGAGATAGATTATAGTATCTTTTTATCCAACTGCCTCATTAGTCTAGTGGTCCCACTAGTGGCCCCACTGCTATGCTAGAGGTCCTGGGTTCGATCCCCAGGTCGAGCAGTGTTATTGGGTCTTTCTATGAAATTCTCAGTAGCAGCTCGGAGTCTGGATTTGTGCCCGGTTAATGGCAATAGGGTCGCCCCCTATTACATGGGACCTAAACATACCGGCGAACTGTGGGTGTACGTTAGTACGCCTCCGCCTAAACCTTCGGGGAATACAGGCGTGATGGTATGTTTATGTATGTTTATGTATTTATCCAATTCTGAAGTCGCGGGCAGAAGCAGAAGCTAGAAGCGGTCATAGCCAGCTCTGGCGCAGAAGCTGCATTTCCCAAAACGTTCATTTTTCGTAAAGGGCACATCTCAAAATGAGCACATCTAAACATAAACAAAGAATCCGTCTTACTTGCTATGTATAGTACAAATCAATATTTAACTTTATTCTCCGTTAGTTATATGAGATCACATTATGCGGAATCTATAATTCTATATTAATATTATAAAGAGGTAAAGTTTGTGAGGTTGTTAATCTAATCTCTGGATCTACTGAACCGATTTTGAAAATTATTTTTGTGTTGGATAGTCCATTTATCGAGGAAGGTTATAAGGCTATATAACATCACGCTTCGTCTCTTAGGAACGGAGCAGCGCGGGTGAAACACGGTAATCTTATAATAAATTGATATAATATTTTAACCAGTGCTCAGCGTACGTATGTAGTGCCATATCGTGGGATTCGTTGATCGTGGCATAACGTGGACTTACCTTGCCAAAACTGCTAGACTAAAGGACACGGTGAACTCGTTCTGCGTGAATCGGATCGCCAATAATTAACAAAAATGTTAGGTAGCTGTTAGTAATTGCAACATTAAGACGTCCAACAACTAGTCTACCCGTGACCATGGATGCTGTAAAGGATCCGAAACGTCGGGAATCAAATAATATCAATACAACGCGATAAAATCCGTAAAAAATAGTTTTATTTCAATGTCTCAAATTCGCGTAAGTGTCAGAGACCAGTATGTTACCTTGTCATCCCAAAATCCCGGGATTAAAGATTCAGATTCGATCAAATATTACCGACAAATAATTTACATATCCGCACCCTAAGAGTGTATATTGTTTTTAAACTTTCGTAATTTTTACATATCTTATACTAATTCGAGCTAGCTAAACTAATACTGGCATTTTCCCGCGGCTCCGCTTGACTAAACTCGACAATTATACAATCCCGAGATCCCGGGGTAGATCCATGTTAACATATACATTTGAGTATCTTTTTGTGATTGTTTTGCATTTTCCATGCTAAGATTATTACGTTATTTTTTAAGTAATTTTTTTAGTGAAGGAAAAAATTCAATCGCGGGCAGGATTCGAACCTGCTTCTTCTGGTTTGATATACTAGACGCTCTGACCTCTAAGCCACCGCGAACCCTACCCGCATGATTGAAATTTTGCCTTCACATTCTGAATTTACGTCATAAGGTGACGTTGGTGACATCTATGAGAGGCAAGTTACCTTACTTCTCAACCGACACGACTTACTTTACAGTTAGTTCAGTGTCGTACGATGCCACCTTACCTTTTAATTTTTCTTTTAATTTGGTATATCAAACCAGAAGACGCAGGTTCGAATCCTGCCCGCGATTGAATTTTTTTCTTTACTAAAAAATAATATACATTTGAGATTATTCATCCTAAATGGTACTGACTATGTCGACCACTGATTATAACTACTGACTAAAACTATTATACAGGGTTACATTTCAGAGACAGGCCAAATTTTTTAATTAAGACATTAAGGCGGATCGTTCAGCTTGTGACATGGTCCGCGCTCGCCGCTCCTTCCCCACACCTCAAGCCTCACCGCGCGCGTCACTATAAATAGCTCGGCAGACGACGCGCGGACTCCTCCTTCGTCCGGCTGCAGCTACCGAAGCTAAGTGCCGACCTCTACCGGTCGGACCTCGCCTCGAAGCCTTCGCCGAACCCTCCCCGAGCTTAACTCACCCTACTCTTTATATCTTTGTACATAGTTTGTGTTAACATCAACCCTAGTGTCAATAAAATTTGTATATTTCGTGTTCTGAGTGTAATTTATCTCCACTGAGTAGTTCCCGGTCGGCCACGTCTCTAAAACGTGTCCACCACGTTACAAGCTGAGCCCGCGAAATTCAAATTTCAAGTGATTTTTGTAGGTCTGTAACAAGTTCTAGATTCATGGCAGTAGTAATCGCGACATTAAATATACAACATTCACAACTGAGAACTAAAACCTTTACTTATAAATCCTCGATTGTAACTATCCACGCGTTCTGTAATTTAGAGGTGGATAGATAATTTTAACTTTTTCATTTCGTAGATCGAAAATATTATCGATTCTTAACAGCCCGTGTAAATTTGGTCGGTCATTGAAAAATAACCTTGTATAAGTTACTTACTGGTGCTGAGGAACTGGAAGGTGGCCAGGGTTAGTTGAGGAGATATATGTATGCGCTGATTCTCATGTCGCTCCGCAAACGCCGCGAAGTCCTGCAGCTTGTTGGTTGGCCGGTTGCGGCGCCGTTTAGAACGGTTATCCACTGTTGGAGTAAAAGCATTTTTTTTTGATGATTTTATGTGATAGGAGGGCAAACGAGCAGACGGATCACCTGATGGTAAGCGATTACCGCCGCCCATGGACACCCGCAACACCAGAGGAGTCACGACTGCGTTGCCGACCTTTTAAAAGGGGATTGGGCCTCCGGTAACCTCACTCACTCGGCGAATCACAACGTAAGCGTTGTTTAACGCCGGTTTTCTGTGAGGCCGTGGTATCACTCCGGTCGAGCCGGCCCATTCGTGCCGAAGCATGGCTCTCCCACGTTTTAAATTGATGTCGGCAAACGTGCTGACCAACCCCCTGGTGGTAAGTAGTCATCGATGCCTATGGACACCTGCAACACCAAAGGAGTTGCTGATGTGTTGCCAAGCCTTAAGAGCTCCCCGTGCCGTGTGCCCCAGGATTGCGCTGAAACGGCGCTGGTTCAACGTATGCCAGACAGAATGCCTTGCGCTGGTTTCCAACCAGATGTGGCCCACGGATGGTAAGCCAGTTCAAAGAAAAAATAAAAGTGATAATACATACTTAAATAAAATAAAATAAATAAAGAAAAAATACAATAGAACACGGACTTATAAACTCCGATGTAAGGGTGATTACGCATGCCAGTCTATTGAGAAAATTAGATAACATAACATACCACCACGCCTGTACTCCCCGAAGGGTTAGGCAGAGGCGTTCTAATGTACACCCACAGTTCGCCGGTATGTTTAGGTCCCATGTAATAGGGGGCGAGCCTATTGCCATTAACCGGGCACAAATCCAGACTCCGAGCTGCCACTGAGAATTTCATAGAAAAACTCAATAACACTTTGCTCGACCTGGTGATCGAACCCATGACCTCTAGCGTAGCAGTCGCGCTTGGGACCACTAGACTAATGAGGTAGTCGCAATTACATAGATATTTTCTCTTTCTATCAGCATTCTATGGAATTGTATTGTATTTATAACCTGTCCCCGACTTAAAAATAAACTGTTCCAACTTCTTGTAGAAAATTGTTATTACTCTATTGATGATTTTTCATGGCTTAGACTCTTTTAAATGTCTCACGTTTGCTTGACGATAATTTATGTGATATTGATTGTCTTGTATACGTCCTGCATGACTAACAGTAATCATAGAATTCATATTTAATATTTAATGGAATTATAATTTTACAATCATATTCGCAATATAATCTATACTTATAATAAATCTGTAGAGAGGTCAATTCTGTACATGAAATATATTTCCAAAATAACTATCAGCGGGTGATTAGTGATCGATACTGACGCCAAAAATGCAATCAGTAAAATTTTTATCTGTCTGTCTGTCTGTATGTTCGTTATAGAAACAAAAACCACTCGACGGATTTCAACGAAACTTGGTACAATTGTTCTTCATACTCCTGGGCAGGTTATAGTATACTTTTCATCACGCTACGATCAATAGGAGCAGAGCAGTGAAGGGAAATGTTGGGAAAATTAGTGATTCATGAGAAAGGTTTCAAGCTATAAAACATCACGCTACAACCCTTAGGAACGGGGCAACGCAGGTGAAACCGCGGGCGAAGAACTAGGGAACAAAGTAACTATTCCACGCGGACGAAGTCGCTGGCAAAAGCTAGTAATTAATAATTTGTGTGCCCTAGTGGCTGATCATGGTATGAACATTATTAAGTATATAATTATATTATAATGAACACTTATATGTTACCCATGTATCACAAATAAACGATTTGATTTGACTCGGAACGGAAAATTTTTTGGCAATGCGGTGGTACCAACCGGGGTTGTTGCGGATGCAATAATTTTGACATCCGCGGATGTGGATTATTAGAGGTTGACATCCGCGGATGCGGATTTCAGCTATTTGTATAACATATCTCATTATTAAGTACACAAATAAATGAAAATCGATTCTATGTTAATATGCTTATGTATTATTATTAGTATTATATTAATAGATATTATAGATAGAATTGAGAACAAAACTAAAACAGTTTCTTTTTATTAACATTTTGAGTCTAGAGTTTTATAATGAAAAACTTTGTTTAATAACTAAATTTAGAATTTGGCAAAGGTAAAGTTTGTGAGTTTGGATGTTGGGGGTATTCTCCGGTACTACTTATCCGATTTTGAAAATTTGTTCAGTGTTAGAAAGGTATATTATCCCTGAGTGCTATAGACTACTGTTTATTTTGGTACATATTTTCAATGTCACCCTACAACTCTTAGGAACGGGGCAACGCGGGTGAAGACGCGAGCAGCCACTAGAATTTAATAAATAGTAATATTGCAGCTTTCTCACTTATAAATCCGCATCCGTAAAAGCTCCGCATCGATCGATGCGACGGATGCGGATGCAGATGTCTGACTTAATGCGGATGTTCCGCATTCGCAGATGTTCCGCATTTGCGAATGTGGATGCGAAAATCCGCAACACCCCTGGTACCAACCTAGACAAACTCAACAGCAACAGCAGGTTATCACGATTAAATGTGTTTCAACTTACAGAAGACGTCGGTCTCATCCACGATTTCAGCTTGGATCATCTCTTCGATCACGTCTTCCAAGGTCACCAGCCCTATGGTCTCATAGAAGGGATCTCCCTCACCCTCGTTATTGATACGGTGGACAAAGGCCATGTGCCCTTTGTGCCCTGAAAAAAAAAATATTCGTAACCATCACGCCAGTATTCCCCGAAGGGTTAGGGAGAGGTGTACTGCTGTACAATCACAGTTTGCCATCAGTTTCCATGTAATAGGGGCGAGGCTATTGCCTTTAAGCGGGTACAAATTCAAACTCCGAGCTCGAATTCTGAGCAGAACTCAGAATTTCATAGAAAAATCCAATAACAATTAGCTCGACCTGGGGATCGAACACATAACTTCTAGAGTAGTAGTCGCGCTTTGGACCACTAGGCTAATGAGGCATATCTTTGTAAATAATAATATCTTTGCTATGAATTGCAATTAAATTATAAATTATTATTATTATTATAGATTTAATTTAAATTACTTGCATATAGAATAACTCAATAACACTTTGCTAAACCTGGGGATCGAACACAGGACCTCAAACGTAGCAGTCACGCTCAGGACCACTAGGCTAATGAGGTAGTCACACTGCACATCTTTATAAATAATCTTAATAATATCTTTACCCTAATTTGCAATTATACGAGTATTACATTAAATTGAAATAATTATAATTAAAATTACTTGCAATAAATTTTAATTCAATTTTTCACTCAAATAAATTACTTTTTACGGCTTTTATCGCGTTGTATTGATATTATTTGATTCCCGACGTTTCGGATCCTTTATAGAATCAATGGTCACGATTTTTAAAATCAAATAAATTGTAATTCAATTAATTCAATTGTAATTGATAAACAATTAATTGGTTGATCTACCTTCTTTGAACTGCTTAAACATGACATCTAAAGTGACGTCCTCAAAAACAAAGTTGCAGGGGTTCTGGTAGTATTGGCAGAGAGTTCGCAGCGGCGTGTTGTCGTCAGGATCCACGAACGCCAAGTCTTTGATGAACAGCACCGTCACTATATTGCCTCTACCACCTTCGTAGACAGGAATACGGGAGTAACCTGATAGAGGTTTGATGACAAAAATGAAATTATATTTTGATATTTTTACAACGTGTAACAGAATAAGGGGGATAAATATATATACCACCAAATTTAGTAAATTGACCACCAAAATGGATAAATGGTCATCTAAAATTAGGTTTAGGTTAGGTTAGAACTTATTTCGGTGATCATTTACTATTTTTGGCAATATAAAGTGATTTTTTGCCGTAACATTTTACTAGATCTGGTGGTTAATTAAACATAAGCCCTGAATAAGTGCAAGACATCGAACAGGTCGATTAGAATATCGAGTCATAATTATAATAACGAAACCCGAAAGTCATTTTGAGACATGTAAGCATATTCTTTTTCTGTAATCGATTCAGTAGTCGATTCTGAACCACCTACTTACAGATCTTGCGCTTTTTCTGTTACAGCTTGTATATATAGATACAAAAAATATTTTTTATTGTACACCAAAGGATACGCAGCGGTAACCTAATGGCTAGGGCGTCGGACTTGCGATCATGTGGTTGCCGGTTCGAAACCCACCCATTGCTCTACCGACGTGAACCCACTCGTAACACAAGCATTTAGCCTAGCACGAGGGGTTAACAGGAATACTAGTAATGTGCGACCCACAATGTGCTATTAAGCTGGTTTTTTTTAAAGTTTTGTTTTGTTGTTTAAGAACAACGATTACTCTAAAACACCGCAAAACATTGGAATATGATTGTTATCTCAAATAATCGTCTCATAATAAACTATGTTTATTATAATTGCTCTCTAGACAACAATGTATCGTTACAATAATTAAAAATTAGATTCCATTGTTAAACCATGCCACACCTTATACAGATGGTTAAATTAATTTAAATGAACACGGTAGGGTAAATATTTGAAAAATATTACGTCATTAACTTCATCCCAAAGTTAAGAATGCAGATGTTTAAAATTACAACTATGATAATGAAAACTTAAACTACACCACTGCCGTCAAGCAATAAGACAAGAATAAAAACATTCTGAACTATGAAAGAGAGAACTACTGTGATGAGAAGAATGATTTGTTAAATAATGTTCAAATATTTTTTTTTACGTGGGAGGGCCATGCTTCGGCACGAATGGGTCGGCTCGACCGGAGTGATACCACGGCCTCACAGAAAACCGGCGTAAAACATCGCTTGCGTTGTGTTTTGCCGAGTGAGTGAGGTTACCGGAGGCCCAATCCCCTTTTAAAAGGTCGGTAACGCACTCGTAACTCCTCTGGTGTTGCGGGTGTCCATGGGCGGCGGTGATCGCTTACCATCAGGCGATCCGTCTGCTCGTTTGCCCTCCTATCCCATAAAAAAAAATCACCCGGTAAAGTAACTAAAATTAAACGTGAAGGTTAGGTGCTAAAAAAAGCGTATTCTGTGTGGCACCAGTCATATATCAAAATACTGAATACGATTCAAGACCAACACATAAGAATAATCACTACATAATATAAAACAAAGTCGCTGTCGCTGTCTGTCCGTCCCTATGTATGCTTAAATCTTTAAAACTACGCAACGGATTTTGAAGCGGTTTTTTTTAATAAATAGAGTGATTCAAGAGGAAGGTTTTAAGCTATTTAACATTACGCTACGGCTCTTAGGAATGGGGCAACGCGGGTGAAACCGCGGGCGGGCCGCTAGTATTTAAATAAAACCGGACAAGTGCGAGTCGGACTCGCCCACTGACGGTTCCGTACATATTTAATAACGTACTTTAAATAAAGACTATATTTTTTATAATTTAATTACAAATGTATTCTTTTCAGATTTTTCTCTATACTTGTAATA
The DNA here is from genome assembly GCA_910591435.1 of Acronicta aceris. Taxonomy (NCBI): domain Eukaryota; kingdom Metazoa; phylum Arthropoda; class Insecta; order Lepidoptera; family Noctuidae; genus Acronicta; species Acronicta aceris. The sequence continues at coordinate 2,163,376 of OU342786.1, read as the reverse complement.
TAAGACAGTATTACTTGTCAAATTTAATCAACAATGTCAACGGAAAATACCCTATAAATTTTGATTCCTTAAAGAGTGTCGAAATAACGTTAATAATAACGTTTTTTGCAGCATAAACAGCCGTATATTTTTTTACGTTAACTCAGAAGTTTGATTTTTTTACAGCTGCAAGGGACTGTAGACCTACGTATATGGTACGTAGACGTACGATACCTACACGCTTTACCGACGGAAAACCAAGTGATCGTATAAGGGTTCTGTTTTTTCCTTTTGAGATACGGAACCCTAAAAACATCTTACAAGTCTTCTTGTGGAAAAATGTTATTATTCTATCGTAGAATTTCTAGCTTTTTGTAGATTATAATTTTCACTATAAGAACTATTATTCTAGATTACCTATTTAAAAAAAAAATATTTGCATACCGTTATGGTAGAATGTACACGGAACCACCAAATTGTAAACACCTTATATTATTTACTATCTAAATTCTGTGCAAATAAATGTAATAATACTAGCGGACTCTGCAGATGTTATCCTGCCCTGAAATAAAACAAATCCCTGCTATCTACCGGGTCGAATTGTATTTTCAAACCACTCAAATATACACACAAAATTTCATCCAAATCGGTCCAGCTGTTTAGGAGTACACACGTACAAAAGAATTATATATATATCTAGCGACCCGCCCGCAGTTTCACCCGCGTTGCCCCATTCCTAATAGTCGTAGGGTAATGTTAAATAGCTTAAAACCTTCCTCTTGAATCATTCTATCTATTAAACCGCATCAAAATCCGTTGCGTAGTTTTAAAGATCTAAGCATACATAGGGACGGACAGACAGCGACAGCGACTTTGTTTTATACTATGTAGTGAAGATTCTATTCTATTCTAAGTAATCCAGACGTACAAGACAGCTAGGTACACTTACCAGATTTGATAATCTCCGACATGGTTTCAAAATCGAGTACAGAGCTGATGGGCAGCATAAATACGTCCTCCAACTTCGTCATCACATCAGAAACTGTCTTCTTACGGAGCTCCAACGCTCCAGATATTATGTTGACCTCGTCTTTGTCCAGGTCATTCACGTCCGTGGTTACCTGAGGGTTGGGAGTCAGGTCATGATAGGTTTATCAGCTAAGGAAGAATGGACCTTTTGCTGACACAAGCATTAAGTGGGCACGGGTTTTTTGATGTAATATCTTCACGCAATTGGCAAAGCGGAGACTGAGATCTGTCCACTGTACTGAAAGGAAATTGACACTCCAGATAGGTTTCAGAAGATTTGTGGTGGACATGCCGAAAACCCGAACGAAACGTAATGAAATGAAATTTGTTTATTTGCTTAAATGTGGGTACATATAGTTGATATAAAAGTAATTTATATAGTTCAGCACATTTACCATATTATACGGCATGCAAATGATTTGATCGATCAACTAGATTACAATGATACTACAAATCAACGACGAGCAATAATCGTAGGTAACGAACATAAAGATAACATTGTTCTATGTATGATACCAAATAACGGCAATTTATGAAAAATTGTAATAGTGATAGATAGCAGTCAAACGCGTCTACATTCATCATGCATACCACAGAATTGTGGAATGCGCTCCCCGAGTGGGTCTTTCCCGATAGTTATAATCTGGGTGTCTTTAAATCACGAGGGAATCGGTTTCTTTTAGGCAAGCGTTTTAGTCAATCGTAGATCGCAGTATCGCTTAACATCAGGCGAACCGGCGGTCAAGCGTGAGCCTATCACATATATAAAAAAAGGTTTCCCAACTATTCTGTATAATCAAGGAATTTCTTTTAGCATTTCTTTTAACCTTACTTTTTACTCTAATATGTCACCGATATTCTATAACTTTGCTCTTTAATAAAGACACCTTTATTGAAGAGCGAAGTAATAGTTGTGCTTGTAATTGTAAGTGGAAGTTAGTTAACAATTCCAGTGTTAAAAATAACAATAACAATTCCAATGTTGACTGGAATTGCTATATGTAAGCGCAGTCTACAAGGCTACATTAAATTGTAACAACATTATTACAGCTTTGTCACAATTTGAAAATTTTTCACAATCCATCTGTATTTTATATTTTTACTGTGAGTTTAGTGAATAAGTCGTTGAAGTGCAATAATAAAAAATAAATAAAATAAAATTAAACCTACTGTTTTTCACTACATTATACTTTTTACTGTTGACAAAAATAAAGTATACAAAATACTGTTTTCAGCATCAAAATGCATAACACTAAGCACACACTAAGTCAGTGCAGCGTAGTGGCAATAGTGGCGTATAAAACACTTCATTTTTCTATAATCATGTATTTATTTCATCTAAAAATTGGCAACCCTAACCCTAGAGCACGCCATCTTTGAGTGGCAGGAGTTTGAGGATGAAAGAAATAACATACCATAACATACCATCACGCCTGTATTCCCCGAAGGGTTATGCAGAGGTGTACTTAATGTACACCCACAGTTCGCCGGTATGTTTAGGTCCCATGTTATAGGGGGCGAGCCTATAGCCATTAACCGGGCACAAATCCAGTCTCCGAGCCGCTAATGAGAATTTCATAGAAAAACCCAATAACACTTTGCTCGACCTGGGGATCGAACCCAGGACCTCTAGTGTAGCAGTCTCACTTGGGACCACTAGACTAATGAGGCAGTCTAGTCTCAAGAAATAACATGAAGGAAAATGGAGATGATGTAAAAACTGATAAATGGAAAAGATGCTGATGAATAAAGACGAATGGAGAAAGTGCGCGAATATGCTGCGAAGGATAATCTATAAGAGAGAAAAGGATGACCAAGTGTCGTCCGAAGTAATGCTTTGGCGGTTCCGGACGATATAGACGAGACCGAGGAAGGTTTAAAGATAAAGTTTACTTTTTTTTTAAAGTTATATTTCAACATTTTTTGTAGTGAGTAAAATTTTACGCATACCCAGACGACGGCGACGTTATCATTTACGTGTTATTGTCATTTTGTTCTAAATTTTGTGATCAGGTCTTGACCAAATTTTTATGGGACCTAACGGGAAGCACCAGCTATCAAATAAAAAAAAGGATCATCAAAATCGGTTCACCCAGTCAAAATTTCTGAGGTAACAAACATAAAAAAAATATAGTCCAATTGAGAACCTCCTCCTTTTTAAATCGGTTGAAAGTTTTTTTTTATAGGATAGGAGGGCAAACGAGCAGACGGATCGCTTGATGGTAAGCGATAACCGCCGCTTATGGACACCCGTAACACCAGAGGAGTCACGAGTGCGTTGCCGACCTTTTAAAAGGGGTTGGGCCTCCGGTAACCTCACTCACTCGGCGAAACACAACGTAAGCGTTGTTTAACGCCGGTTTTCTGTGAGTCCGTGGTATCACTCCGGTCGAGTCAGTTCATTCGTGCCGAAGCATGGCTCTCCCACGTAAAGTATAGTAGAAAACTTGTGTATTATACTATATTTTGTATTTTCCATGCGAAGGCAGAAGACGCCACCTTAAAGACGTAAATTCAGAATGAAGAAGATTATGGTGATGCATGCACACAGAAATTTTGTTGTCTATCGAGCGTATGACACCCGTGGGTTGCAACTGAAAACCAGCATCGGACGGTGGTTCTTATTATGTACCACCACCAGACATTATGCTGAGTTAATCGCACAATTTTTTAATACAATGTAGGTACTTACTTATCCATTGTTATTTTTTGTGCCAATAAACACATTTCTTTCTTTCTTTCTTATTATAGTTAAGCTGTGATTTAGGCCGAGCAAAGATATTTTCAGTAGCAATCTGGAAATAGGTAGCTACCGATACCTACTAATTTAGTAACAGGCAGATAAACTTTGGGTATACATATAAGGTACATACAAAAGTAAATATAATGCAATAAGTTTACTATACTTAACTTAAATCTTAAAATCAGGACAAAGGTAAGAAAACATAAGACTATTTTCCAACTGACAATTAAAAAACTTCCATAAGAGTCCGGCGAACCGAATTTCTCTCACAAACGTAATACCGAAATAAATCGTAATTCAAAAACAATTTGATCAAATTCCGTTATTATTCGGATTCCGATACCGTTAATCTAGGTTCTTACTGTACCATTTCGTACAAAATACTTCACTGGAAATTATTGTAAGCGAATGCAATTTTTGATAACTTTACCAAGTTTGGAACGATTTTCCGGTCTTTTGTTTTCAATGAAGTAGTAGCAGACGGTATAGGACCGTAGGAACCTAGATTAACAGTATCTAAATCCGAATAATAACATAATTTGATAGAATATTGTTTGGATTACCATTTATTTCGGTATTACGTTTTTGTGGGCAATTCACGCTCCGCCGGACCCTTAAGAATTTGTGATAGTTTAAAATAAAACGCGTTACTATCGAGACATCAGTGATTTTTTTTCGAATACAATTTTGAGCTTTATAGGAATGGAATAAGGTCGAATTTTAATTATCAGTTGAACTAATTCTCACTCATAGATACCATCGAAAATTTACATTAGCCGAATTGTACCGAATGTGATATAGCTAAAGTCCGTTTTTCTTTGGCACTATTGTTAAATAGTGCCAAAGAAAAACGGACTTTATATAACAGTATCAAAGTCTATATTTAAGACTTAGATAACTAGCGATCCGATAGCGAGAACATAAATATAGCATTATTTTATTGGTTAACGGCCGGATTCTATATCCTATCTGTCAGTAGATTTGCTTACTAGAGATTATGGAGCTTATGTCAAAATTCTACCTCTAGTAAGCAAATCTACCGACAGATTTGATATAGAAAATGGCCATAAGTCGGCAAACGAGCAGACGAGCCACCGGATAGTAAGTAGTTTTCGCCGCCCATGGACACCTGCAACACCAGAGGAGTTGCTGATGCGTTGCCGAGCCTAAGAGCCCCTACAGACTGCAGACTGCCAGAGCCGCAGCAACCGAGGGGCGACTGGCTCTCACGCGCAAATGTCAAAACACACCGCGGAGCTTTACGACAGACTCCGACGTAAGGATAGTCGCCAGCTAGTCAGACCACAAGAGGTCCTACCACCGAGCAAATCAGATATATCTACATATTTTTTTATAGATAGATAAATATAATCTGGGTGTCTTTAAATCAAGAGTGACTCGGTTGCTTCTAGGCAAGAGCGCTTCATCGTAGATCGCAGTGTCGCTTAATCAGGCGAACTGGCAGTCAAGCGTAACCCTATCAGGAATAAAATAAATTGTATATTAACATATTACCCCGATGTGTCGTTTTTCTCAATCCTGTAGCAATTTGGCCAAAGCGTCTGGTGTACCGAACCGGAGGACGCAGATTCGAATGCTGCCTTAGGTAAATTATTTTCTTTCCCTTTCGTAATTTTGTTTGAATTTCGATAAAATCCCCGATAGCACTTCTAGTGTGGTAATACTATACAGTACGCACAATATAACTGTGCATCTCTGAAGTTATTCACAAGTCACTGCGCAGAAGTTTTTACGATAATAAGTGCGCATGCGCGTTCAGTGGAGTGCAGTCGTCGTTTGCTATGCTATTTCACTCACTCTTTCACATTCCGTCTATACATAAGTCCCAATGGCGATCTCATGTCCAAGGGCTCCTCTAGGGCATAATAAATGGGGCCCTTTTAGAAAAAAAATATGTAAATCCTTACTAATATAATAAACGTGAAAGTTTGTGAGTATGGATGTTTGTTACTCTTTCACGCCAGTACTGCTCAACGGATCCGGATGAAATTTGGCACAGAGATAGATTATAGTCGGGAATAACACATAGGCTTTTTATCCAGGTCGGACTCAATGCTGAAGTGTATGCAGACAAAGTCACGGGAGAAGCTAGTGATCTATTTCATGATGCTTTTTATAGTCAATTTTCTGATGCTTTATTTATAAACTCAAACTAATTTTTTACGTCTTTTGAAATGTCAAAAACTACGTGCACGGTTCCAAATAGTAGTTTTATGGAGAAGAGCCGGCAAGAAACTCCATAGATACTCTTACAAATAGATAGTTGATTTTTTGTGAGTATTCTGGAGTCTGATGTAAGTGATTTAAGAGTAAATTACCTTCCAAAAAGATAACCAAACCGAATCTGGTTTGCCATCACTCCCTACAGACGGCACCCGTTCACGAGCACGACGTGTCTATCAGCGTTGTTCCACTCAACCGGGTTGTAGGGAATAAAAGGGCCCGACACAACGCCACCATCAGCAGGACATTTAAGTGAGCATGACAAGCTTTGACAACCAATGATTGTTCTTTTTATTCTATACAAATCGAGGACTATTAGAGAGATTATTAGAAGAGAGAAAGAAAGAGAGGTACAAAGAGAGGTCGGGCATAGTGGAATCGAAAAATTCCAATTGAGCTGCCCGACTGGGGAAGTACCTCCACCTTGCAGAAAATCGTAGCCAAATAACATAGCTCTGTGCTATGCTGTATTCCTAACGGTGAGCAAGGTCGCGAGAGCTCCGCGAGGAAGCGTTGTGTTGGCAGATAGGGTAAGCATTACGCTATCGCTATCACTGTCTCCTTTGCTGGCAGCACAACTATTCCTCCCTGATTTACAACGTCGGTAACGCGCGGATGATACCCCTGGTGTTGCAAGCGTCCATAGGCTGTGGTACCGCTTAACATCAGGGGAGCCGTATGCTTGTTTGCCAGCTTAGTGGTATAAAAAACGTTATTTTTGTAGTACGGAAACTTCCTATGATTCCCATGCTTCTCTTTGCCCTGGTGGCAGATCATCTGCCATCAGGAGAAACGGCAGTGTATGCAGTACTCGTTACGACTAAAAACCACACTTTACTTTATTTTTTACATACTGGTCCACTTCTTCAAAGTAATTTCTATTTTAGCAGACTAACACTTTTTCTCGCGACTGTATCTGCGCGGGCGCCGGTACACAAACTTCAGAGCACAGTTACATTGCTAGTACTGCGAAAAGACTAAAAAAATCTACCATTCACTATAAATATTTTGTATACTGGCAATACTTTGTGCACATAATATTTAAAGTACATACCTTGCGAACATTTTTGGTACGGAACGCAAAAAGAGACAGTGTCTCCCTCACCTTCACTAGCTCCTTGAGTCTCTCTCTGTTGTACACGCTGCCTATCTCCTCGCCTAGGAAGTAGTCTAGGAGCTTGCTCACTGGGAACGCTAGGGGCGCTGTGAGGGCCATTACTGCCTGCAAACAAAGAATAGTAAAGTGCTACAGAGAATTTCATAGAAAAACTCAATTACACTTTGCTCGACCTAGGGATCGAAACCAGAACCTCTAGCGTAGCAGTCGCGCTTGTGACCACTAGACTAATGAGGCAGTCAAATAAATTTAATTAAATAATAACATTAGGTAGCTTAATGGCTAGGGCGTCAGACTTTTTTTTTCGTGATAGACTTACGCTTGACCGCAACTTGCGATCATGTGGTTGCCGGTTCGAACCCCACCCATTGCACTACCGACGTGAACCCACTCGTAACACAAAAATTTAGCTTAGCACGAGGGGTTAACAAGCGACCCACATTGCTAGTAATCTTTAATTAAGGGTTCGGCGGAGCTTGAATAGCCCACAAAAACGTAATACCGAAATAAATCCTAATCCAGACAATATTCTATCAAATTATGTTATTATTCGGATTTGGATACCGTTAATCTAGGTTTCGACGGTACTATTTCGTCTACTACTACTTCACTGGAAATAAAAGACCGAAAAATCGTTCCAAACTTAGTATAGTTATCAGAAATTGCATTCGCTTACAATTATTTCCAATGAAGTATTTTGGATGAAATGGTATCGTAGGAAACCTAGATTAACGGTATCGGAATCCGAATAATAACCAAAATTTTATTAAATTGCGTTTGAATTACGATTTATTTCGGTATTACGTTTGTAAGAGAAATTCGATCCGCCAGACTCTTAAGGAAAAATATATTACCTTAGTAATCATTATACTCTTGGCCCCAACCATGAGTCCGTGTCTCGAACAGATCGCTTGCGGCGTTATCTCGCCCAGCAACACGATAGCTAGCGTCGAGACTATAACAGCGAACAAGCCCGACGTGAGTTCATCTAGTAGGATCGTAAACGTCGAGTTGACGGCGACATTCCCTAGTAATATGCTGCATAGTAAATAGTTCCCGTGGTCTCGGACCGGCATTATCGCACGAGCATATTTGCGTTCTTGTTCAGTGCCTGAAAAAAAATCACCATATTAGTCTTTTCGTGATTTTTTTTGCATTTTCCATGTTAAGAGTCCGGCGGAGCTTGAATTGCACACAAAAACGTAATACCAAAATAAATCGTAATCCAGACAATATTCTATCAAATTATGTTATTATTCGGATTTGGATACCGTTAATCTAGGCTCCTATCATACTATTTCGTCTACTACTCCTTCACTGGAAATAAAAGACCGGAAAATCGTTCCAAACTTTGTAAAGTTATTAAAAATTGCATTCGCTTACAGTTATTTCCAGTGAAGTATTTTGGACGAAATAGTAGAGTAGGAACCTAGATTAACGGTATCGGAATCCGAATAATAACAGAATTTGATTAAATTGTGTTTGAATTACGATTTATTTCGGTATTACGTTTAAGGGGAATTCGGTCCGCCGGACTCCGGATTATAAAGTTATTTTAGTGAAGGAAAAAATCAATCGCGAGCAAGATTCGAATCTACGTGTTCTGGTTAGATACACCAGACTTTCTGACCTCTAAGCCACCGCGAGTCCCACCCGCCAGATCGAAATTTGCCTTCACATTCTGAATTTTACGTCATAATCATATTTATCATCAGCATCAGCCTATACTAGGCCACTGTTAGACGTAGGCCACCCCCTGTGTGCGCCATTTCGCCCTGTCCTCGGCTTGTCACATCCAGCTTCCGCCAGAAACCTTTCGCAAAACATCACTCCATCTTGCCGGTCGGCCCACACTACATAAGCCGAGTCTCGATCTCGAAAAAAAAAATTAAATATTAAAAATAATAAGGCACAGTGCGAAAAAGCACTTTCGTCTTTTTGTAATCATAATGTTATTACTCGCTTAAACGATGAAGGAAAACATCTTGAGGCAACCTATACGCCTGAGATATTTTCAGTCGTGGACTATGGCCTAATCCTACTCATTCTGAGCCCAGTAGTGGGACATGGGTTGATGAATCATCAACGATGATGATGAGAAAATGTATGATAAATAACTCACCTGTATTAGAAATGATCTTGAGCTCAGTTCTATCCAAGGACATCAAGCCAAGATTCAAGCCGGAAAACAAGGCTGAGAAGGTCAGACAAGTCAATATCAAGGTCAAAGACACCCAGAGTGGCAGCAGCGAGGTGTGTGAAGCAAGCATCTTGTATCCTTCAGTGCCTTGGTGCAGGTACTTTTCCTCGTCTTTGATGGGATCGTCCACCCCAAACTTGAGATTTTTAGCGCATATGTAAAGCTTTGAATCGGTTATAGGGGGAGGTGCTACGATGTCAAATAACGCGGTTTTCGGGCGAAGAGAACCTTCTTTCACCTGTGAAAGAAAATAAAAGCAATGTGAACAATTAACAATAAGATAAGATAAGGTATCTTTTTGTGTATTTTTACGTTAAGATCTATATATTTTAGTAAAGGAAAAAATCAATCGCGGGCAGGATTTGAACCAGCGTCTCCTTCAGAATGTGAAGGCAAAATTTCAATTAGGCGGGTGGGGTTCGCGGTGGCTTAGAAGTCAGAGCGTCTGGTGTATCCAACCAGGAGACGCAGGTTCGAATCCTGCACGCGATTGAATTTTGTTTGATCAGGGACGGAAGAAGTTTGTTACGCGATTATTCCGTCAATTATGAATCGATTTTGATGATTCTCTTTTTGATCGGTAGGTCATACTTCAAAGGTGGTCCCTTAAATATTTGGTCAACACCTGATCACAAAATTTAGAAAAAAAAAACGAAAGCTTAAAAACCTAAAATCCGACAACAAACACGAAAAAAAAATTCTAGGTCCACGAACAGTGGTATCCAGTTTATAGCCGTATAGTCGCATGCCGCCGTAATTATATTTAAGTTTGTACCTACAGATAATGATAATTGCATGCGCCTATGGCTATAATCGGGGTATAAATAGATTCGCCACCTATTACATGGGACCTAAACATACCGGCGAACTGTGGGTGTACATTAGTACGCCTCTGGAAATACAGGCGTGACGGTATATAATGTTTTCGGATCCTTTACAAACCGTAAAAAGTTATTTCGATACCTAATATTCGCGTAAGGTTCAGAAGATAGGACCCTTATACATTACTTATTTATAATTTATTTTTATTTTGAGTGATAATAATCACTTACCATGTATTCTCCTTTGAGAAGAAACTTGCAAGGTTGTCTATATTGTTGAATTTCGTGCGTGAAGGCTATCACAGTCCTAGCTGTAAGACCATCGCCGAATAGTCTAGAAAAAAAAAATATCATATAATTTTTTATATCTCAAAATTACTCCCATTATTGAAGTCAACAGCACATCATGGTATCGTAAAACCGTTAAATTTTTAATTTAATCAGTAAATAATAGTTTGTTATCCATTGGGGAATTTTGACAGTTTGTCGTAACTTGATGCGCTAGTGTCCGTACATACGTTAGCACCTCTGCCTATCCCTCGGAGAATACAGGCGTGATAGTTACGTTACTTACCTTAAAGTAACTCTGGAATCAGCCAGAACACTAGGAATACCATCTTCAATGATCTTCGGCTCCTTATCAGAATCTTCGATCCTCAATCCTTCAATATTGATCATATAAGGATCAGCCCTCACGCTGGTGAAATCCATTTCAGGCACTGTCACATCCCTAGCTTTCCTGTTCACAGCTTCCAGTTCAAAACCTTCAAAAACTTGACCTAAATCTTTGGAAGATTTAAGAGTTTCTGACGATACAGTTGTGTCTTCCGAAATGGCCCTTCGGAACCTCTCAATAGAATTGTCACTTCCAATCTTCTCATAGTTGTCCTTCCGAAGATCGAAGTCTGAAATCGTTTTCGCTTGTTGTATTTCGGTTAAAGGCACGTATTTGTCATTAATGAGAACTTCTATATCTTGTCTTTCTTCTCTGGTGAGTCTTGGCGTGTTTTCGAGGTGGTTTACGTCTGTATCGTGGGATAGATCTATCCATTCTGATTTCTGTTGCTGGTTTTCGGTTTGGAGACTCGAATTTGTGTCGTTTTCGAGTCTGGGGACAAGATAGAAAGTGTATTTAAACATTTGCGAACTTGTAGAGTGCATTGCCATCAACCAGGCCCAATGCAATCTCCGAGTTGCTACTGAGAATTTCAGAGAAAAACCCAATTACACTTTGCTCGACCTGGGGATCGAACCCAGGACGTCTAGCGTAGCAGTCGCACTAGACTAATGAGGCAATTTTTATTCATATTATATTTTATTTATTTATGCACACTTAACAATGCAAAGTTGATTAATGCCCCATCATACTTAATCAACCCATTACATTCTCCCACTGCTGGGAACGGGTCTCCTCTCAGAATGAGACGGATTAGGCTATAGTCCAACACGCTAGCCTACCATGTTGGCAGACTTCACACGCCGCCGTCGAGAAAATCTCTTTCCTCACGATGTTTTCCTTCACCGATTAAACGCGTGATATTTAACCATTAATATGCACATGACTTCGAAAAGTCAGAGGTAAAAAACAATCCCCAACATACTTGGTAGGAATTAAAAAGCCAAAATTTTATTTTTATATTAAGTACTTTATTTCGGAGGATAAAAATATAAATGAAAAAACGTGTGATGACGTCACTTATACGACGGAAATTGAGAAAATTGTTTTTGTCGAAATAATAGTAAATCAACAACGAAATAGGTAATGTAAGGTTATGAATAATTATGATTGATAGTAGCCAAACTGAGAAAATTTAAAGAAAAAATATTGAGAGGTCAGAAAAATGTCGTCATGTCGTCGTTTAGCACTTTTAACTGTACAAATGACGTCATTTGGCACTTACATCTGTTTAGAATAGAAACAACTTATTAGAAAAAAAATGGGTATCCTATTTTTCGATCTAGTTTCAAATAACATTATAATTTAAGCGTATCAATTCTCCAACTTAAAATATTCTATAAAATTGAGTCTCCCACGTAATTTTAACACCTATTGTAGTAAACATTGCGTGTTTCATTCTAATATAAAATTATGTATGCATGTATGCATGTACTGTGGCAGTAGGGAGGGCTGGATGTGAAGGTCGTTGTTAAAATGCGAAAGGCCCGTTTCCGATAGTAATCCTATATCTAGTAAGCAAATACTGACAGATAGGATATAGAAACCGGTCGTTAATCGGTTCAGTAGATTCAGAGATTACCCCCTACAACCTCACTAACTCATAAACCTCTTTATAATATTTAAATATTAGTATAGTACTTATTTAAAGAAGTAGGTAGTAAGTACACACAGGTAGGTACGTTCGGATCGTAACGCCCGTCACGCGACTGACACTTACAACACTCTAATGAATGAGTCTATTTTAATCACCATTACGAAACTATGCTGCCTCATTAGTCAAGTGGTCCTAAGCGCGATTACTCCATTCCCAGGTCGAGCAATGTTTATTTAATCCCCAATGTACATAAGTGTGCAAAGGGGGGTCTTAATGCCTTAGACACTTTCTACCAGACAACCTTTGGATGGGGCAGAGACGATCAAAGTAGATTAATTGGTAAAATATAGAGAGAAGTAGAAGGTGAAAATTTGCCCAAACATTGTAATGATATAGTAACTTAAATACAATATACGTGTTCAATAATATAACTTTTAAGATAAAAAGTAAGTAAAATCGCCTTCAAAAAAATAGTGCGAACTATTTTCGGAAGTCGGTTGGCCTTTGATTTAATCGGATCTTTTGATTACGCCACCGTTTTTTTTATGTGATAAGAGGGCAAACGAGTGGACGGATCGCCTGATGGTAAGAGGAGTCACAATCGGCAACGCACTTGTGACTCCTCTGGTGTTGCGGGTGTCCATGGGTGGCGGTAATCGCTTACCACCAGGCGATCCGTCTGCTCGTGCCGAAACTGTTTCGCACTTAAAATTATATTGACCCGTAGCATTGACCCTACTCCCGATACCGATAGGTTTTTATAAAAATATTTAAAAATGTAAAGGAATATGTATAGAAATAAATAAGAAAATGATAATCAAGCCATACTGTTCCAATGCTGGGCACGGATATCCTGTCAGAATGAGGGATTAGGCTGGATATAGTCCACCACGCTCGCCTAATGCGGGTTGACAGATTTCACACGCCGCCGCGCCGTCGACAAAATCTCACAGGCATGCAGGTTTTTTCTTTCCATCACAGTTCTAGCGAGTGATAATTTATACAAACTAATGCGAAAATCCCTCTGTTTATCGTTTTGACTTCTTGTTACATTTCGAGCGCCTAAACCGCGGAACAGATTTCTATAAAATTTGGTATGGGGACATATAAGTATTACAATATACAATATCTATTTAAAACTGGTGAGAACCCCGCGCGCTTATTATGCCACAGACTAATAAGAAATAATATTATTAATTTGCGTTTATTTTAGAATTATTTGCCATAGACAGTTTTTTTATTTTTTTATACATAAGTTTTTATGGTTTGGCTACTACGTCCTTTTAGCCATATCATAATAATTATCTTTAGTTATTTTTAGTTTAATGTTTTTAATTTGCTGTCCGATGTGCGTGAAGTCGCTCAAGGCCCTAGCAGAATACCAGCGCCGCGTCATTTATTGCAATGACGTGGCACATGCTGAGTTAGGGTCCTTTTTTGTTCTCACAAATCAGCATAATCATAATTTTAGTTTTATTATTCCATTTTTTTTTCTCTCTTTTCAGTGTGTTGCGTCTTTATATAAGTATCCTTTAAGTATTGTGAGGACAAAATAAATGTGTTTCTTTCTTTCTTTCTATAAGCTATTTACATCTCTGAATGAGTGAAAACTCCTTTTCGACGCGAGTGAAATCGCGGGCTGCCGCTAGTATTATAAATGCGAAAGTAACTCTGTCTGTTCGCTACATATTCACGCCTATATCGCTGAACCAATTTTGACCAGACATTTTGGTATACTTGCTTACAGTTAGATTGGACTTTGGAGAAAGACCAGGCGAGCAAAACCGCTACTAACGACTAACTTTCTACAAGCTACACAAATAAATCTATATAAATAAAAATGAATGTTTGTATGTTTGTCCTCTATGCATTGCTAAACCATTCATCCTATTGCGATGAAACTTTGGTGAGTTGTTGAGTCCGTGCCTGGAAAGGTTTATGATGAAAAAAAACAAAGATAAAAGAGACATTGCAATGGAATGATGGTAGTCTTGTGCCTATTCGGTCAGTAAAGAGATCGCTCTGAACTAGTACAATTCGGTCAGTGAACTAGTCACCTTATTAGTTCTATTAGTACCTACTATTAGTTCATATAGGACATCTGACCAAATTGCTTATTAGTTCATCGTTCCGTCCCATTACAATAGTTTGACAGTCATATGAATAGTTATTAGGGTTTAATGTCCAACTGATTCGTGGAACTTGATGATATTTTTTTTATTATTAAATACTAGCTTTTGCCAGCGACTTCGTCCGCGTGGAATAGTTACTTTGTTCCCTAGTTCTTCGCCCGCGGTTTAACTTGCGTTGCCACGTTCCTAAGGGTTGTAGCGTGAAATTTTATAGCTTGAAACCTTTCTCATGAATCACTCATTTTCCCAACATTTCCCTTCACTGCTCTGGTCCTATTGATCGTAGCGTGATGAAAAGTATACTATAACCTGCCCAGGAGTATGAAGAACAATTGTACCAAGTTTCGTTGAAATCCGTCGAGTGGTTTTTGTTTCTATAACGAACATACAGACAGACAGACAAAAATTTTACTGATTGCATTTTTGGCGTCAGTATCGATCACTAATCACCCGCTGATAGTTATTTTGGAAATATATTTCATGTACAGAATTGACCTCTCTATAGATTTATTATAATTTATAAGTATAGATTAAATACACATTTTATGCATAAAATTAATCTCTCGGTCAATATTATTTAATTTTCCGACATAATATAACTTTACTCGGTACATACTCTACTCTATTATTAGCTCTTTTATTCAATCTCGGTCGTTCAGAAACATTACGTACTGTTACGCCGAGTAACTATTAGTACAGAGATGGGTCACGAAGATTCTAGATAAGTCGTAGAAGCACGTAGAACATTCGAAGAAAAGCCGGTTTCAAGGTGAATGACCGTAAACAATAGACGATCACTTTATTGTCTATTTATCCCGAACCCCAGCTCGTAACAGTACGAAATGTACGAATAGTACGAAGTACTATTAGGACCGAAGGACCGATTGACGATCTCGGTTAGGAAACGTGTCTTTTAGTTCGTTCGTTCAGGACCGACACAAGACTACATGATGGGAGACAGCTAGTAAATACATATTATAGGTACTGTTCAATTCATTGTACAGAAGAGGATGAGGGGATGGGCAAGGGATGACGGATGACGGTGACTAAAACAGTGGTGAATATAAAGGGATGGAGGAGGACGAAAGATGGATGGATAGTGTTAAGGCCGATATGATGGGAAAGGGACTGAATGATGAGGTGACGGCGGACATGAGCGAATGGAAGAAAAGGATATGCTGAGCCGACCACAAATAAATTAGGACAAGGTCAGGAAGATGATACTGATGATCAAGTATCAGCCTGTTACAATTTTATTATACTAGTTCGAAGTATAATATCAAAGATATATCCATCTGCGTCCGTCAAACAAATATAAAAACTATAAAAATATTACTTATGGCAAACTCGTTAAATGTGTTTGCAACGGAATGGAAACGTCTGAAATAACCGTTTTATAGCCCCGTACCGACCATGGAATGCCAAGTTCGAATCTGACGCACCGGTAATTTTTCGAATATTATAATAACCTTCTTATTTTTTACATACGTATAACGTGGGAGAGCCATGCTTCGGCACGAATGGGTCGGCTTGCCCGGAGTGATACCACGGCCTCACAGAAAACCGGCGTCAAACAACGCTTACGTTGTGTTTCGCCGAGTGAGTGAGGTTACCGGAGGCCCAATCCCCTTTTAAAAGGCGGGCAACGTACTCGTGACTCCTCTGGTGTGTCCATGGGCGGCGGTAATCGCTTACCGTCTGTCGCGTCGCGTCTGCTCGTTTGTCCCCCTATTACATAAAAAAGAAATACATACATACACCTGACTGCCTCGTTAATCTAGTGGTTTCAAGCGCGAAACCCAAGCTCGGGTCCCAAGGGCTAGAGGTCCTGCGTTCAATTTCTAGGTCGAGCAGGGTTATTGGGTTTTTCTATGGAAGTCTCCGCAGCAGCTCAGAGTTTAGGCCTTGTGCCCGGTTAATGGCAATAGGCTCGCCCCCTATTACATAGGACTTAAGAGGCCGGCGGACCAAATTTCTCTTAATTCAAATTCAAATTCAAATCTTTATTGCTTTCATATGTAATAAGGATGTTACAATAATTTGTGGTATCAATATGAAACCCTGCAAGGGCGCTGCAAAATTAATATTTTAATGGAATTTGGTACGATACAATAACAATATTATCATTTATATTTAATTAGGTATTAATACAGTTATCACAATAAAAATTAAATTACATTACATAAAAAAAAAACCTATATCTAATTTATACTCATACAATTATTACTATTTGTGTGCAATTTATATTATTTAATTATTATTATTTTATATATGTATTATATTTTATTTGTATGTATGTCATTACTATTTGTGTGCAATTATTATTATTATTTTATTTAAGTATTATATTATATTTGTATATATGTCACCTAGCATGTTATGGTAGTAGTCGGTTGGACATATTTGTCCTTGTCCTCAAAAAACTCTTTTAGACTATAGTAGCATTTTTGCATAAGGAGTTTATATAATGTTGTTCTAAATATATTATAATTTAGTATATCTTTTATTTCCTTTGGTATTATATTATATATTTTTATTGACATTGCATACGGTCCAGTGTGAAATAATGCTAAATTTGAGGTAGTAGGGAGCGATAGATAATTTTGGTGTCTTAAGTTTCGGGGCTGTGAGTAATGCTTCCAAACGTAATATCGAAATAAATCGTAATTCAAACACAATTTAATAAAATAGTATCGTCGAAACCTAGATTAACGGTATCTAAATCCGAATAATAACATAATTTGATAGAATATTGTCTGGTTTACGATTTATTTCGGTATTACGTTTTTGTGAGCAAATCAATCTCCGCCGGACCCATAGTATCGGCGAACTGTGGATGTAGGTACATTAAAGTACGTCTCTGCCTAACCCTTCGGGGAATACAGACGTGATGGTATGTTATGTTATATACTCTTAATTTTTTATATAAATAAACGAATGCCTTATTCTCGTAGGGGTAGGCAGAAACAGCAGGACGGCACTTGCTTCGATTCCTGCATACTTCTTTTGCTTCATCCACATTCATACATTTGTCATACACACGCGCCGGAGTTGCGAGTACTACGCATCAAACATTTTGAAGGATCTCACTGATGAGGTCGTTATATATCTTTCTAGGGTTACTCCTAATTTGTTTTTTTTTTGGGAGCAGAAAATCTTTATGAATTGTCTGGTCAAAGGTGCAAAATTTCCTTTTCTAAGACGATGTGTTTCTAAGCTTTGAGTGCCATCAAGCTCTGGACGGAATCGCCAGGCATGGACCACTCTAAAGCTCTGAATAAAGCGCTAAGCAGGAACAATCTGCGTATTGTGCCGAGTGCCTTAAGGGTATTACATTGCCCAATGACCTTGACGATTCAGTATTTGTTAGTCACAGGCATTGCGGGGGTGCTTCACGCGGGGTGCTAGTGAGGTTTCGGGTATTTCTTTATTATTTCAAAATATTCAAAGAAATAGAAAATATAAACAATACAAATTGTTAATTACGTCATTACAATTTTTTTGGTGTAAAATTCATGAGTAACTAAGTCGTTAAAGAGAAAAAATACAAATTAGGTTAAAAAAGGCCTATTTACTAAAATTATTATCCAAAATTGGGGCAAATTTATAGAAAATTTATACAATACAATTTGTTTGTAGTACCTTAAGTATAACATATATTTTTTATATGGCAAACGCACATAAGGATTCAACTAGAAACTTCTTAAAAGCTAGGGTGTTTTTTGGAATTTGTGCGATGTAATGCCGTTAACAGGACATAGTTATTTAAACGAGCATATGTTCAACCTAAGGTTGAGCGATACGCAAACCTGTCGACGCTGTGGGGAGGCTGATAAAACGCCACTTCACATTCTTGGGGAATGGGGATTGCTAATACAAAAGCGTAGTGTTCATCTAGGGAAACACATCTTAAGCCCGGATGAAATAAAGGAGCTCACCTCTATGAAAATCCTGCAGTTCATAATAGCTGCAGGATTCAGTGGTGAACTCTAACTCAACCAGTGGCTATCACAATAGACTGCGGCCGGAGTGATACTATAGCCGCAAACAAAAAAAAAGACGATGTGGTTATATCGATCAAGTTTTCACTTTTTTTGGAAGTTAGACACTATTACGTAATGTCCAAACATCTAAACACCCAGAGCTAACTTTGACTAAGTATTAGGCAGTTTAGGATTTGTAACACACTCCAGAATGTTGCGTAAGCCTAGCTTATTGTATGTTCCCCCCGCTAGGTGCACATATAGACTAAATTCTTATTCGTTACGTGCACGCAGATATTTTAATAAACTCTCTCGTGATCACGACTTAGATATATTTAATACCAGTGTTTCTCAGCATAAGCAGTTGATGAGTAGTTTTCTTTTCAGACAGGACAGCTAGTTAAATTAATTTCAGTTTGCCCCTGCATAGTATGCCGTATAGCACTTTGTTTTTTTTTTCATATATATTTATACTAATTTACCGACCTTCTTTCTTTATATATATGTTACTGTAAAAGCCCGAACTACGGCAAATTCTTAGATTTACCAACTCTGACTGGTAAAAATTCGAAATGTTCCACCATGGTTAGGTTGGGTTGTTAGGTTTTTTTTTTAAAAAAAAAGCTTACAACGCTATGCAAATGTTCCACCATGGTTAAGTTAGGTGATTATATTAAAAAAAAAGGTAATAACAAACCTAACTGGTTTATTTGGACTTTTACCAGTCAGAGTTGGTAAATCTTAGAATTTGCCGTAGTTCGGGCTTTTACAGTAACATATACATGACTGTTTACACGTGAAAACTTGTAAATGGCCTTTAGTATTGTATTTTAATGAATGTAATGTACGTGCTAGCTGTAAGTTTTCCGAATAAAATAAAATAAGTATACTTGTAATATCTATACTTATAATAAATCTGTAGAGAGGTCAATTCTGTACATGAAATATATTTCCAAAATAACTATCAGCGGGTGATTAGTGATCGATACTGACGCCAAAAATGCAATCAGTAAAATTTTTGTCTGTCTGTCTGTATGTTCGTTATAGAAACAAAAACCACTCGACGGATTTCAACGAAACTTGGTACAATTGTTCTTCATACTCCTGGGCAGATTATAGTATACTTTTCATCACGCTACGATCAATAGGAGCAGAGCAGTGAACGGAAATGTTGGGAAAATGAGTGATTCTTGAGAAAGGTTTCAAGCTATAAAACATCACGCTACAACCCTTAGGAACGGGGCAACGCAGGTGAAACCGCGGGCGAAGAACTAGGGAACAAAGTAACTATTCCACGCGGACGAAGTCGCTGGCAAAAGCTAGTATATAATAAATATACTTGTAATAGTGTACTTATAATATCTAGGCCATATTGTATGCGTAGTTCAAAAGGTCACGGGGTGTCTAGGAAGGGGGCGGGTCATAGTTTACCACCCTGTCGACATTTTCGCCGTAAAAACTATGTTAAGTAATATAGCTTTGAGTAGGGTTGCCATCAGTGAAATAAGCAACTGGACTGGGTCAATATTATTTTTTGTATAATTTATAAGTACTTTTTTCTGTTATTGTGTGCTTTGTCCGTAGGTAACTGTGTAAATAAATCCTCTATCTTTCTAAAATGTATAAACTAAACAAAGAGGCTCGAAAATTCTGGATTTGCGAGATTAAAACCATAAATATTATTAAATATCTACTCTTTATAAATCACAAAAAATATCCTCTCTAATACAAATGGGATGATGCGTTCACACTGCAACTAGGTAATTGAGAGATCTAATAAGGCGCCGGGGGCCTCTGATAATTAAAAAACAATCAATAAATTATGTAGATCAGTCAATTGACAATATTTAAAAAAATATTAAGCCACTAAAAAAATAATACTGTCTCTTTCAAAGTTCAAGTTTCAAA
Source organism: Acronicta aceris (assembly GCA_910591435.1). Taxonomy (NCBI): domain Eukaryota; kingdom Metazoa; phylum Arthropoda; class Insecta; order Lepidoptera; family Noctuidae; genus Acronicta; species Acronicta aceris. Next base: position 2,142,947 of record OU342786.1, on the reverse strand, counting down.
ACATTTTAATTTATTTTTTATATTACTTCGTTTCGGAGGAAATAAAATTAAAAATCCAAAAACGTGTGATGACGTCACTTATACGGCGAAAACTGAGAAAATTTCAATTTTGTCGTAATAATAAGAAAAAATAACTTTATAATCTTATGCATGCATGGAAAATGCAAAAGAAACACAAAAAGATAAGTAATGTAAGGTTATGAATTATTATTATAGATCAGATGCCAAACAACAATACACAAAACACAACAAAATAAAACAATTCCGTTCTTTTGAATTGAATAGCAAAATGAAAGACACTTGATACTCAGCGGATGAACACATAAAAAACAAATCGAAACAGTTATTATCACGCAGTCCGTGTTTTATTCGAGTGAACCTGCTCTGTCCCATCAATAGGTATGTTGAGCTCAGCTCCTAGCCTAACCTGATGCAGTTGAAAATCAGTATATTACGACGACTCCTGGTAATCTTGAAAGGATAGCAACTTGGCAACCCTAGTTATAGGGTATGTCAGTTGCCAAAAACGATAAAATAGAGGGATTTCCCATTTTCTGTCTAGGAATATTGTCGCGTAAGGTCATTCACTTGCGATAAATAAGGCGCCATTTAAATACGTAAGCCGATTTAAGGGGTCGACCATGTCTTTATTCTCATCACATCAAACTCCACAATACTCACATTGATAGAAGAAAAACATTGTAAACATCAATTACCTACATCAAATAGCTTTTGACCTTTCAAAAGTACCTATTTAAGGTCTTTATTGAAATAAAATATTTGAATTTTAAAATTCTTATTTTTTCTTACAAGGTTGATATCAAATTGATTACAATGTTGATAGTTCCCACATAAAATTACAAAAATACGCCATTAACCGCGTACAAATCCAAACTCCGAGCTGCTACTGAGAATTTCATAGAAAAACCCAATAACACTTTCCTCGACCAGGGGATCAAACCCAGGACCTCTAGCGTAGCGGTCGCGCTTGGGAACACTAGACTACCTGATAAGGTTCTTTAGATTCATACGTAATAAAATATTAAACTGGCGGGAGGGGGTCGGCCGATACTTATTTTCTCTTACATAAAGGAGGGAGGTGGACCAGACCAGGGGGCTTACTCTTGAACTCGAGAAGAGTGCGAAATCGCCCGACAGCCAAATTGACATTGGAATCGGATCACGTTTGGATTGGTATTGTATTGTTTTCAAGAGTAAGCCTGCTGTTAAAAATTGTCTTAAACGCAATAAATGAGCATAAAATTCATTGCGGTCATACTTAATTAAAGCGTATGATTTCACGATCTAATCATATGGCTATGTTTCATCCCAATCTGTAAAGCAGTTTTTGAGAGATTGAATAAATAACATACCTGCCTAGAGGTCCTGGGTTCGATTTGATTGGGTCGAGCAGTGTTATTGGGTTTTTCTATAGCAATAGGCTCGCCAAACGGCAAACTGATGTACACCACATTAATACGCCTCTGCTTTTCCCTTCGGGGAATAATATTAGCAGGATAATAAGAATAAATCTAGTAGGTGGCACATATAACCGGTCCCTGTGGAAGGCTTTGGGGGAGGCCTTTGTTCAGCAGTGGACTTCTATTGGCTAATGGCGGCGCACGTGTTTGCCACACCGTCATCGTGACTTCAAGAGGGATGCGAGGCAATGCCTCGCCACTTGAAGGTATCCAGGGAATGCGGGATGCCTATCATGTTCATGGCGAATGTCACGAATCATATGGCCGTAACTATAGAACAAATGAAGGTTAGTGCAGTCTTTAGTCGGTATGAGTGAGACATACCCTCGTGGATAGCTCCTCCACCTCTCCAGGTGGCAGACGATCCATAAGGGATACTACGAATAATGAGAATATTTTGTCTATCTATCCAATTAATATGAGTCCTGGTTGATGGTTTGGGCATGTCGAGAGAATGGATGAAAGGTGATCGAAAATTATTTATGGCCGTGGAACCGCAAGGAGAGGACGCCCTAGAAAGACATACACCAACCTTATCGGTAAGATCCTTCAAAAAGGTCAGGTGCGTAATACTCTCAATCTGCGCGTGTGTAGGACAAGACGTATAAATGTTGATGAAGCAAAAGAGGTACTTATGCAAGAATCGTAACAAGGGCGTTCTGTAGCTTTTGAATACTCTATGGGTCCCACATAATCTCCGCCCAGACGGAGATGGCGGGATGAGCTGGACTCTTTCCAAAAAGACTCGTCCCTAACAACAATAGAAAGAGAGAAGTGGAAGAAGAGTGGGGAAGCCTTTGCTCTGCAGTGGAGGCACCACGGGCTAGTAATAATAACATAGGAAAAGTGAGTGGATGTACAGTGGCAACCAAAAGCCCACAGGCAATCTCACAACGCAATAGCTTGACGTTTAGTTTGATTTACGACCTTCTATTTATTGTTGTTAACAAGTGACACACACTGGCTGTATCGAGCTCACTCGTACTGTTCATAGCAATGTAATCCTTAGCATGCTTATGGACTTTTGAGTGTTTACTGTATGTAGTTATATGTATAACTAGCTTTTGCCAGCGACTTCGTCCGCGTGGAATAGTTACTTTGTTCCCTAGTTCTTCGCCCGCGGTTTCACCTGCGTTGCCCCGTTCCTAAGGGTTGTAGCGTGATGTTTTACAGCTTGAAACCTTTCTCATAAATCACTCATTTTCCCAACATTTCCCTTCACTGCTCTGCTCCTATTGATCGTAGCGTGATGAAAAGTATACTATAACCTGCCCAGGAGTATGAAGAACAATTGTACCAAGTTTCGTTGAAATCCGTCGAGTGGTTTTTGTTTCTATAATGAACATACAGACAGACAAAAATTTTACTGATTTTTTTGGCGTCAGTATCGATCACTAATCACCCGCTGATAGTTATTTTGGAAATATATTTCATGTACAGAATTGACCTCTCTACAGATTTAATATAAGTATAGAAGATATGAGTCCTCAATCCGTGACCATGTACTTACCTATTCTTGTACTCCAATGTATTTATAATAACTCAGAACAATAAAAATGAATGTTCTATACTTCAAAGGTAATTATTTTTGCTACAATGATTTATTATAAACACCTGCTTTATTTGCATTGCAATAAAAAATTCATTACTCATTCATCTTACATGTTTCCCAGTAACATTTAAAATCTATAGAGCTGGCTTTTCAACACTATTTGCATAGTGGCTGAGCATTGAAGGTTCGAATCCTACATGGATGATCCATGTAGGATTCGAACCTTCACACGATTCACAAATACTTGATCCATGATGGATCAAATATTTGTAGAGGTACTCATTTGGGGTTTAAGGACTTGAAAAGTGTGTAAATTTTTTGGTTTGTAATAGCAGATCCGGGAGAAATCTCAGATCATGTTTCGTTTTTAAAATCCATTTTTCAAATTTCTTGTTTTAGTACACCTCAAGGATATATTACATAAGGGAAATCTAACCTGGGGTCCTGTCATATCCCAGGGAGTCCATAGACAAAATCAAAATTATAAATATTATGTAAGTAACTAAGTACCGCTAGTTACATAATAACATAATATTTATAAAATTATTCTGAAGTTTGCCAGGCCCCGCAATTTTCAAACCCACTTTTTTTTTATAATGAAATACGAGAAAATTATTGATAATGAAGTTAAGAATAACATTTACAATTGCGGTTTTTAAGGTAACCAGCAGAGGGTAAGTTAAAAACACCAATGAAATTTATATGAGATATTTTATTTTCACAATCAACAAAGATTTTGCATATATCATAAACACAATAAAAAAAAACCATTTTTAAGTCAGTTGAAAATAATGTATTTACTTATTAATTCTTCCATTAACAAAAACAATAATAATAATAATAATAGTTGCATATTGTTTAAATTGTATTTAGTTGGTATAACTTGATTCTTTCCTTGATTTTTTTGAAAAAAGGGATTCATTTTTTTTATGTGACCTATTAGTAAGTAGGTACTATTCAAGGAAATGTAAGGAACAGGCAGTCGATATTAATTCATTCTAAATATGTTTATAATAATCAACGCAACAACGCATTTCATCAGCGTAAACATCGCAAAAAAAAATGTGAAAGTGATCAAAACTATTAATTTCAGAAAGAATTAGCTACTTACAAATTTCTGCCGTATACATCCAAGTAATGCTCAACGCCTTGATGCACCCACTTTCCACCAAACGGATTGTTTTTCACGTCGTTTTTATAAACACAGAAATAAATTTTAGTATTTATAATGGGCAAAACAATTTCTAGCTTCGTCAGCCACTGCGAAGTATAAACTTCTTTCAGCTCGTAATTAGGGAGTATGACGTCACAATCACCACCCCCTGAACCTTCCACTGGGGTTAATCTCCACGAATAATGCCCCAGAAATTCACCACCCTTAACATTTAATAAATATTTACAATTGATATCATCACATTTTTTGCTGTCCAGTTTTAACGAAATTATCCGTGGTTCAGAGGTTTTATTTTCAAAGGCGTACACGTTGAAAAATAAATATAATAATAAACCACAAGTCCGTAACACATTTTGCACGTGTGCCATTTTTGCGGAGCGCAAAATTGTAAAGAAAACAAGAGATCGCGTCGTCTAGCTAATGCGACATATTTCCGTTTGACAGTTAGGCGGGCAATTGTTGCCGGAACTGCAGTAATAAATAGTGTTGTCATATCCTGTATACAATAATATTATCAAATGATTAGGTAATTACAAAAATAGCTTTAAGTAATTAAAAGTGTTTTATTTGTTTTCTAAAGGATATTATCAATAATTTGCAAATTGTTAGTATTAGACTAATTATTTTTTAGATAGTTTTCGAACGTAAATACTACTGTCAAATATGACGTTAATAGTTTGGATACACACCAAAGAGTATAATACAACAATGCATACACAAAAGCACAATAAACAAAAATCTGACGATTGATAAATTAATGCTACCTTGGATTAGCCTCGACCACTTGTGAGTTTTAAAACTCGCCAACACCTTTTCGCAATATTTTTAACATGAGATTTTTGTCATAAATGCTTTCAGTTTTCTATTAAAAATGACTGGTGAGAATCACTGTGAGATCATGGCAAGATGGTCACGAAAAGAAAAGCTTTTATACATTCTAATCAATTTTAAGAATAAAACAAAGGTGTGAAGAGAAGAGAAGTGTTTTCCTATTTCACTATTATACTAAAATATTCTTTATTTTTAACTTTACCTTGACAAATGACAAATCATAATCATATATTTATTGCATTCATGTAGTAAAAAGGTGTTACATAAATATAAATGTTTCATAAATGACCCTGCTAGGGCACAACAATATGTACTTATTTATAATCATTAGCATAAGTTTATAACATTAATTAATAATTTCTTTCATCTAATCTTTTTTATTATTTATCTAAAATACATTTTATAATAATCCAATTATGGCAGTGTGTTTATATATATTTATAACATTATTTAATTATCTATTTATAACATTTTATATATTATAATTATAATACTTGCTAATTGGAATCATTATATTGGTAACATATGTAATAGTAGATTATTATTATTAGTGTTGTGTCTGGTATAGGTGTGTTCAATTTTGTATGTTTTTCAAATATAAATTGCATTCTTTCAGCTATTTATTTATCATCAAAATATTCCTTTAGGGTGTAGTATGACTTTGATATAAGATATTTTTGTAGGCTATTTTTAAATTTATTGTCGTAATCTGTGTTTTTTATTGAGTTTGGAAGTTTATTATATATTTTGACACACATTGCTAAGGGTCCGGAATGGAACATTGTTAGTTTTGAGCTAGGTAGGGCTAATCTATTTGGGTTAATATTAATATAGGTAGTAATATTAACAGAGGGAACAGAGATGGGTGTTTTCTCACAAATTTGCCAGCTTCTATTATATATACTAGTAAGTGTAAGTAGTTTATATTGCACAAAGAGCGGCCTGCAGCTTTCTTGGTTATGTATATTTGCTAGGATCCGTATACATTTCTTTTGTAAAAGAAAGGGTCTCTCGATATCCACACTATTTCCCCACACTACGATTTCGTAATTTAGCCACGAGTATGCGTAAGCATAATATGCTGTTATGGCAGTTTTAAAATCGGTGCCAGTAAATCTTAACAGTTTATTACATAGGGTGTCTATGTGAGCTTTCCAATTTATGTTGGTATCTACAGTGAGACCTAGCAATGTAAACTGGTTTATGCATTCTAGTTTTTTATTGTTGTATGAATAATTTATATCTAGTTTTTGTTTTTGGTAAGGTCTGTATTGCATTAGTTTCGTTTTGGAGTAGGTCTTTTAGTCAAGTTCTTGTTTTAGCGAGTTTATCGTCTATTATTGTGTCTAAGGAGTCATTATTTGTGTATGGGAAAATTATCGATATATCGTCAGCAAACAGGATACTTTGAGCATCAATTGCCCTAGGGAGGTCATTTAAGTATATTAAAAATAATAAGCAACCTAAGATGCTGCCTTGTGGTATTGACATAGTTACTTTTGATCTTTTTGATTTGATAATATTAGATCTTATATGTGTAATTTGAGCTGTGTGTAGATTTTTATATTCCAGTTCGACAAATTGTGCTCGATTTTCTAAATAAGAGCAGAACCACATAAGTGCAGTAGAAATGTCCAATACTTCATCTTCATATTCAAAATAATTTTATCAAATACAGAAATTTTAATTTGAAGTGCGTATCCGATTATTACTAGAAATCTCGATTGAAAACGATAAAATAAAAAGTACTACATTCTCACAACATACTCACTCGCTATCGACTCACTTCCATGATTTTGCTAGATTTCGAACGAAACATATCTTTTCACTCTTTCTAACTTATGTGATATGAAAAAGCGAGTACATAGGAGATGAGAAGCTGTTACAGACAAGTGAAATGTAAACGAGTGAATTTGACAAAACACCGGTGGTGAACCGCGATCGGTCAGCGACCATTTGGCAAGACTACTAAAAGTCAAAAAACGAGTGTGTTGGCCCTATTTTTAGTGAAACAAAAATCAAATCAACTAATTTCAATATTATAATGAGATCGCCATTTAAATGTTCATTTAAATCGTAGGATTACGCGTCTGAGTACACATAAATCTATTGTTCTTTGTTACATCATGAATAAAAAAGTATTGAGAGAACAGAATTGATTTTCGGTAGCGTAAAAATTAATGGAAATTGATATTATGGAGGTCAGAGGAGCTGGAGATGGGGCTGCAGCTGGAGAATATATACGACCGCCATCGAAACGATACTCCTGGGCCGAGGTTCGGCAGGCTGTACATGATTTACGAAAGGAACTATCATGTCTGTCTACGATGGTCCCAATCGCTATCAGTTTTCGCAAGTTAGGCAATGGGAAGATGAGGATATATTTCTTGAGGAACCCACAGAATGGATGGGAGATCACTTTGCTGTACACTGATGTGACACCAACACAGGCGCCAAGTAATTCCAGGTATGATAAAAAAAGTTTGTATCATGATGACATTTAAAAAAAGTTTGAGGCTGTATAGTGATTTTCCTATGTAAAAAAAATGTAAAGGCTGAATGATTAGAGCCTTGTACCATTATAACAGTAAGGTTTCATAGTCAATCTGGTTTTTTTTTATTAATCACACAAATTTTGCATGCAAAACTCAGGTTTCTTTGCAAAGAATACAAAAAATCTCTGTATACTGGGAAGAAATGTGTTTAAAGGCAACAAAACTCAGCAGGTGTGGCAGGAAGTTCTAACAATCGGCCTGGCTAGCTATCCCCATATATAAGGTCAGAACAAAACAGGTTCTAGGTATTCTTATTATTAAAACAAAGCCCCATAGATCTAAAGAAAGCCTCATAAAACTGTTTTTACAGTTAGTCATTTTCATGGAAACAGAAAATCAGTTTACTGTATAATAATGAAAGTGTTTTTACATTAGATAGCTTGGTCTGACAATCAAGACTACATCTTGTTTAGTTTGGTTTCAGACATTTATTTCTCGAGCAGAATAACAATTCACATAACATGGAAAACAATAGATTTTATTTAATAAGTAGTTGTTATGGAGCATATAGAAGCGGTACAGGTGTATCCATTAATGAAGTAGATAATGTATGCAAATAAAACATGATAGCCGAAAAAAAACGTAGATGGAATTATTAACATTCAGTCAAAATAGAAGAACTGTTACAAGAACAGGTTTTGACACTATTTTGGTTTACTTTATACCATCACACCTGTATTCCCTAAAGGGTTCGGCAGAGGTGTATTAATGTACATCCACAGTTTGCCGGTATGTTTTATGTCCCATATAATAAGGGGCGAGCCTATTGCCATTAGCCAGGCACAAATCCAGACTCCGAGCTACTACTGAGAATTTCATAGAAAAACCCAATAACACTTTGCTCGACCTGGGGATCGAACCCAGGACCTCTAGCATAGCAGTCACTCTCAGGGCCACTAGACTAATGAGGCAGTCAGTAAAAGTTGAGTATCCATAAAAAATCTGTTTTGCTGCAAATTAATTTCATTCATGTAACTTTCATTAAAAAGAACTTTACAGTCAAAATTTATCTCATTTAATTATATAACTTGCTTAAATACAAATTACTTTCTCATTTAGAAATCTAAAAAAAATGTTTGAAATTTCTCTTTCATAGATATACAACATAACAATACTTTTTTTATTCTTGATAGGTTAAAGTCGTGTTTTGTTCATTGTAGTTTTTTTGTCCTATTAAAATTTGGTTTAACTGCCTCGTTAGGCTTGTGGTCCTGAGGTCCTGAGTGACTGCTACACAAGAGGTCCTGGCTTCGATTCCCAGGTCGAGCAAAGTGTTGTTTGAGTTTTTCTATGAAATTCTCAGTAGCAGCTCTGAGTTTGTGATTTGTGCCTGCTTAATGGCAATAGCATCGTCCCCTATGTTATTTGGCTACGATTTTCTGCAATGTGGAGGCACTTATTACTCTATTATATCATGGGACCTAAACATACTGGCGAACTGTGGGTGCACATTATTATGCCTCTGCCTAACCTTTTGGGGAATACAGTCGTGATGTTATGTATGTATATAAAATTGGTATACAGTGGAAAACCTGAAACTGAAAACTGTGGCTCATTGAGCTTCCAAAAAAATCGATATTTTTCCTGGCATCTGGCAATTTGTCTTCAAGTTCAAGTTCAATGTTTTTATTACAAATAAGCTTTTACAAGCGTATATGAAACGTTAATGAGTCTAGTTGCACGGTTCCAAAAGGTTGATCCTATGGAGAAGAATCCGGCAAGAAACTCCATGGACACACTTTTAAAATAATTTGTATTACAATCTTCAAGTAGGTGCAATACAGGTGTCCTCACATTGATTTAACGGCCTAACGGCCGGTTTCTATATCCTATCCGTCAGTAGATTTGCATACTAGAGATAGGATTTCGACAGTAGCTGTATGGAGCTTATGTCAAAATTCTATCTCTAGTAAGCAAATCTACCGACAGATTTGATATAGAAAGTGGCCATAAGTTTACCCGCCCCTGGCCTAGGTTATTGATTAAATTGATTTTTTCTGCAATGTTAATCCTTTGTTTGTGTAGATACTAGCCAAAACACTGTTTACATGCAGTTTGTAGATGATAAATGTGGTTGAAAGGTTAAATAATATTTATTGTGAGAATCTCATGTTGTATTATTTTTTATTATTAAGATGACTTTTGTTTTTAGTGTTATTTTAATCCATATGATACTATCACGCCTGTATTCCCCGAAGGATTAGGCAGAGGTGTACTAATGTATACCGGTTGCATATTTAGGTCTCAGGAACAAGCATATTGTCATTAACCAGGATAAATCCAAACTCCGAGCGGCTACTGAGAATTTTATAGAAAAACTCAATAACACTTTCGTCAACCTAAGAGTCGAAACGAGAACCTCTAGCATTTATAGCAGTCGTGCTTTCGTGGTTTCAGAAAAACATTTATTGAAGGGTCCGGCGGAGCTTGAATTGCCCACAATGACGTAATACCCAAATAAATCGTAATCCAGACAATATTCTAACAAATTATGTTATTATTCGGATTTGGATATCGATAATCTAGGTTCCTACGATGCTATTTTGTCTAGTACTACCTCACTGGAAATAAAAGACCGGAAAATCGTTCCAAACTGAGTAAAGTTATCAAAAACTGCATTCGCTTACATTTATTTCCAGTGAAGTATTTTGGGTGAAATGGAATAAATAGTAGGAACCTAGATTAACGTTATCTGAATCCGAATAATAGCGCAATTTGATAAAATTGCGTTTGAATTACGATTTATTTTGGTATTACGTTTGTAAGAGAAATTCGGTTCGCCGGACTCTTAAGAGATTTTACATTGTTCGGAATGGTTAACTTCAGATGCGCACAGGTGTTTTATTTGATTTGACCTTACTGTAACTTTAATCAATATTGTTAGAGCCGTTTTCGAGAACAAGTTTACAAACAAACAAATGTATATCAATCGTAAAATAGTTATACATATGAAGTAATTAACTTAAATACTTCAGTGATAAGTCTATGAGATAACGAGTGACAGAGAAAGTGTTATAGACTTTATTGAAAGAGAAATCTGTGTTACATAAATCTTAGCATAACATCAGTAGGCTTACTCTTGAACTCAATTCCTATATATCGACATTGGAATTGTGTCGTTTCGTACTCTTGAATCCGAGACTAGCGCCAAATTGTTTCAATATTGCGCGGTGATTGAGTGAACTAAATAGGATTGGGAAACGACCCAACTATTGGCCAATCAGGGATGCCGATACAAGGTTAACGGATTTGTGCTCAAGAGTACGAAATCGCCCGACAGCCAAATTGACATTGGAATCGGATCACGTTTGGATTGGTATTGTATTGTTTTCAAGAGTAAGCCTGCAGGCCTATTGTCTTGCATTGACGCAGAATTTAGTTCACTCGTTGGTATTGTTGTGATTAGGGCAAGAATTAATTTTGGGCTGGAATTAATTTTGAGGGGAGGGGTTCGAGGGGGACAAAGACAGGAAACATATCGGGTAGTAATTGTAACATTAAGGGTCCGGCGGAGCTTGAATTGCCCATAAAAACGTAATACCGAAATAAATCGTAATCCAGACAATATTCTATCAAATTACGTTATTATTCGGATTTCGATACCGTTAATCTAGGTTTCTACGATACTACTTCACTGGAAATAAAAAACCGAAAAATCGTTTCAAAACTTGGTAAAGTTATCAAAAATTTCATTCGTTTACATTTATTTCCAGTGAAGTATTTTGGATGAAATGGTAACGTAGGAACCTAGATTAACGGTATCGGAATCCGAATAATGACAGAATTTGATTAAATTGTGTTTGAATTACGATTTATTTCGATATTACGTTTGTAAGAGAAATTCGGTCCTCTAAGAATTTCGGTACTCTTAAGAAGTCCAACACCTCAGTCTGATCATGGATGCTGTAAAGGATCCGAAACGTCGGGAATTAATATAATATCGATACAACGCGATAAAAACCGTAAAAATTAGTTTTATTTCAATTCGCCTAAGTGTCAGGAACTAGAATATAAATCAGTCCTATTCTATGTATTTTTTTAATGCTTAGTAGTAATCGTACATTATTCTTGTTAACCCCTCGTGCTAAGCTAAATGCTTGTGTTACGAGTGGGCTCACGTCGGTAGTGTAATGGCTGGGTTTCGAACCTGTAGCAACATGATCGCGACTCCCTAGCCATTAGGCTACCGCCGCTTGTTTCTGTCTGACTGAGAAATGAAAGACACCTCGCAAAGCTGATGTCGCAGACGTCTACATTTGGTTGAGCATCGCCATCTGTACTGTCCCACTGCTGGAAACGGGTCTTCTCTCAGAATGAGAAGGATTAGGCTATAGTCCACCATCCTAGCCCAATGCAAGTTGGCAGACTTCACACGCTGTTGAGAAAATCTCAGGCGTGCAGGTTTCCTCACGATGTTTTCCTTCACTGATTGAGCTAGTGATAATATGTATAATACCTACTAGCTTCTGCCCGCGACTTTGTCTGCGTGGACTTCAGGATTGGGTCCGACCTGGCTAAAAAGTAGCCTATGTGTTGTTCCAGACTATAATCTAACTCTGTGCCAAATTTCATCCAGGTCCGTTTAGCCGTTCTGGCGTGAAAGAGTAACAAACATCCATACATCCACACTCACAAACTTTAACGTTTATAATATTACTAAGGATTGTTCTTGAGAGACTTACGCTTGACCGCCAGTTCGCCTGATATTAAGCGACACTGCGATCTACGATGGAGCGCGCTTGCCTAGAAGAAACCGATTCACTCGTGATTTAAAGAAACCCAGATCATAAAACTTCGAATTCTCCATCTTTACAGGTTAGATTGGAAACCTCTGATTGAGTCCAATGTGGCTCTTGGTGTAACTTCGGGGAAGTGGTCTCGTGAGGAGCAGTTGCTCTGGGAGAGGCAGAGAGTCGCCGCGTGGGGGATCGCCTCGTATGAACTCCATCAGAGCACAGGCAGGATTATGTTCCCGTGTGCTTCGTCGCTTTTTGTGGCTGACGAAGGACTGAGTCAGGTGAGAATTTAACTCTAATCAAATATTAACATATCATCACGCCTGTATTCCCTGAAGGGTTAGGCAGAGGCATACTAATGTACACCCACAGTTTGACGGTATGCTTAAGTGTAATAGGGGCCGAGCCTATTGCCATTTTGACGACACATTTGGCGTAGCGGCTGAGCGTTCGGCTTCTGCGCCATTTGTTGTGGGCTCGATCCCCTCACGGAGTATTTGTTTGAGTATTTTTATTGGTAAACGCAGCCACGATACAGGAGAAAATCCTAGTGTGGGGCAGCGATTTTATAAAAAACCCAGACAAGACACATTTGATTATGTACTTCATTGTTTTATGATTTCATTACAAATTTATAGTTTTTAGATTTTTCCCTATACTTGTAGTATAAGACGGTATTACTTACCAAATTTCATAGTTCTAGGTCAACGGAAAATACCCTATAAATTTTGATTACCTTGAGAGTGTCGAAATATACGTTTTTTGCGGTATAAACAGTCGTATCTTGTTTTACATTGACTTAGAAGTTTGATTTTTTCACAGCTTTAAGGGACTATAGACCTGAGTATATGGTTTTAATTTTAACATAATAGCTCCACGCGTTCCTGAGATAAAGGGTCTTGACAGACAGACGGACGGACGGACAACATTAACCAGGCACAAAGCCCATACTCCGAGCTGCTACTGAGAATTTCGTAGAAAAACCCCAACAACAATTTGTTTGACCTTGGAATTGAAACCAGGACCTCTAGCGTAGCAGTCGCGCTTAAGACCACTAGGCTGATTTCTTACGTGGGAGAGCCATGCTTCGGCATGAATGGAACGGCTCGACCGGAGTGATACCACGGCCTCACAGAAAACCGGCGTTAAACAACGCTTACGTTGTGTTTCGCCGAGTGAGTGAGGTTACCGGAGGCCCAATCCCCTTTAAAAGGCCGGCAACGCACTTGTGACTCCTCTGGTGTTGCGGTTGTCCATGGGCGGCGGTAATCGCTTACCATCAGGTGATCCGTCTGCTCGTTTGCCCTTCTATCCCATAAAAAAAATGAGAGTTATCATCTATCAATCATGTCAACAATGAATTTATTTTTGCAGTCCCCGCCCCTAGTCCCCCGCTCGCTGAACACCGGTGGCGGAGCACCCTTAACCCCCGCGATGTGCCCCCGGGCACCCGAACTCGTGGCCCACGCCGCTAGAGGGGACATCTGGCTCGCCGGAGGTCAGTTACGACGCCCCTGCCGTCTTACGTACGCGTGCCGAGGACATGAACCGGACCGGTGAGTTGATATCATTTATTTTGTATAAGGTAAGGTGTTAAAAATTAACTCTAAGACATTTAATGAGTCGTTTAATTTAAAATCTTCTATCTATTTAACTATTTAACGTGGGAGAGCCATGCTTCGGCACGAATGGGCCGGCTCGATCGGAGTGATACCACGGCCTCACAGAAAACCGGCGTCAAACACCGCTTACGTTATGTTTCGCCGAGTGAGTGAGGTTACCGGAGGCCCAATACCCTTTTAAAAGGCGGGCAACGCACTTGTGACTCCTCTGGTGTTGCGGGTGTCCGTGGGTGGCGGTAATCGCTTACCATCAGGCGATCCGTCTGCTCGTTTGTCCCGCTATCCCATAAAAAAAATCGATATAAAAGACGAACCTGATTGTCTGACCTACTGACGTATCAACACACAGCCGAAACTAAAGGAGCTAGATCCCTGAGTTTGCATGCTGGTTGCCTTTACACTGACGACGAGCACTAAGAAAGGATTTTTAGAAATTCAACTCCTAAAGTGGTGTAAAGGGGGGGTGGGGGGTTGTATGAAAGTACACACACTGTGTACTTCTAGATAATTGATTGGATAAAATGATAAAACAGTGACTGTTTTTACAGTAACTGACGTCACAGTACACGCGCCAAAGATGGCGGCTTTTAAATCTCCAGAATCTGATTGCAGTTTTGAATATTTATTTTTATGATTAAATGTTAATGTTTTTGTCAAAGAAATATTTTTTACGGTGCTTTGATAATGTAAACAAGTGATTAAAAAAATGACAAGCATATTCCCTATTCTGTTTTTCTTCCTTAGGTTGGCAGATGACCCTCGTCAGGCTGGCGTGCCTTGCTACGTGACACAAGAGGAGTTCTCCAGGTACACCGGCTTCTGGTGGCAGCCGAAAGCAGATGGTAAGCTTCTACTGAAGAATAATATAGGGTAGTTATATGGTGTTTGATTTATCAAAAAAATTTGTCGTTTCGTAACTTTTTTTTTTGGGGTAGGATACGAGCAGACGAATCGCCTAATGGAACCGCCGCCCATGGACACCCGCAACACCAGAGGAGTCATAAGTGCGTTGCCCGCCTTTTTAAGAGGGGATTGGGCCACCGGTAACCTCATTCACGCGACGAAACACAACGTAAGCGTTGTTTGAAGTCGGTTTTCTGTGAGGCCGTGGTTTCACTCCGGTCGAGCCGACCCATTCGTGCCGAAGCATGGCTATCCCACGTTAAAAAAAAATCGTCTTGGTGGGTGGGACTCGCGGCGGCTTTGTGGTCATAGCGTCTGGTGTATTAAAACAGAAGACACAGTTTCAAATCCTGCCCGCGGTAGAATTTTAACTTCATTAAAATAACTTTATAAACTTAGCATCGAAAATGCAAAAACAAAAAATACAAAAAGATATTGATTGTAATTGTTAAGTATTTATTTGTTGCAGATGATGTGTTCAGGATAGTTTACGAGGAAGTGGATGAGAGTGACGTGAAGATCTTCAGCTTCCCATCATCACAGAGCAGCAGCGGTGATGTGGAGGAGTTCAGGTTAGTGGCTATTTTTTATGGATTAAGTGGGCAAACGAGCTGACGAGCCACTTGGTGGTAAGTAGTCATCGTCGCCAATGGACACCTGCAACACCAGAGTTGCTGATGCGTTGCCGAACCTTAAGAGCCCCTACGGGCTGCAGACTGTCTGAGCCGCAGCAACCGAGGGGAACTGACTCCGACGTAAGGGTAGTTGCCAGCCAGTCAGACCCCAAGAGGTCCTACCACCGAGCAAGTCAGATATTTTCACGCCTCTTACGGGATGCCTATCTGAAAGGCAGTGAGGAACAATATTCTAACCTGTCCCCACATGGGGTATTATATCAAAATTGTTATTCAGTGGTTACGGAATTGTTGATTTTTGACAGTTTCGTCTACGGCATAAAAATGCCGTACAATTAGGTACTTAACCGGTGTTTGATTTATTAAAAATACCAGGTTAAGTACAATGTGTAATTAAGGGTCCGGCGGAACTTGAATTGCCTACAAAAACGTACCTAATACCGAAATAAATCGTAATCTAGACAATATTCTATAAAATTATGTTATTATTCGGATTTGGATACCGTTAATCTAGGTTCCTACCGTACTATTTCGTCTACTACTACTTCACTGGAAATAAAAGACCGGAAAATCGTTCCAAATTTGGTAAAGTTATCAAAATATTCTGGCAGTTAGAGGCTGTCATGCTCACTTAAATGTCCTGCTGATGGTGGCGTTGTGTGTCGGGTTGTTTTATTCCCTACAACTTGGTTGAGTCGAACAACGCTGATACACACGTCATGCTCGTGAACGGGTGCTGTCTGTCGGGACTGGTCAACTCTTACATGCCATGTCAATCCGGATTCAGTTATGTTATCTTTTGGAGGGTAACCTACTTTTATCACTCACATCAAACTTCACAATACTCACATTGATAGAATAAAAAATATGTATACACCCATTATTTATTTAAAAGAGTATCTATGGAGTTTCTTGCCGGCTCTTCTCCATAAGACCTACTATTTGGAACCGTGCGTATAGTTTTGACATTTCAAAAGTACCTGTATATGGTCTAATTGAAATAAAAAATTTGAGTTTGAGTTTGAAAAATTTCATTCGCTTACATTTATTTCCAGTGAAGTATTTTGGACGAAATGGTAGAGTAGGAACGGTAACTAACGGTATCGGAATCATAACAGAATTTTGATTAAATTGTGTTTGAATTACGATTTATATTGGTTTTACGTCTTTAAGAGGAATTCTGAAAAATCATTTAAATCGGCAAATTAAGTTCTAAGATAAAACCATTTAAAGTTATTGATGGGTATTGAGAGGGGGTGCTTTGTCCATTTCCCGCAAAACAAGTGTTAGTATAAGATTTGTATGGCGCAGTGAGTTGTTGTATGTTTCTTTCTGTCTGTTTGTTCCGTTATCACTCTTTAAACTGCTGAACCAATTTTGAGGAATTTTTTTATAGAGATAGATTGCACTTTGGAGACGCACATAGGCTACCTTTTTCTCAACAAGTTAACTTAGACAAAAGAAAAGGCGTCTTGACAGATCGACAGGCAGACGACTCAGTGATCCTATAACGGTTCCGATTTTCCTTTTGAGGTAAGGAACTCTAAAATGTGTTATAATAAAGGTATTGTCATCCTTCACAGGTTCCCTCGCGCTGGTACTCCGAACGCCAAGTCTTCGCTGAAGATGGTGACATTCAGGCTACAGAAGGCTGCTCCTACGACAGTCCTGGATTACTACCAGGAGGAAGCCGCCGAACATTGTAAGTAAATTTTCCTCATGTGGGGACGGGTAAGAATACAGTTCCCCACCGCCTTTCCAATAGATATCTCTTAAGAGGCGAGAAAATATCTGACTTCCTCGGTGTTAGAACCTCTTGGGATCTAACTGGCTGGTGACCAACCTTACGTCGGAGTCTGTCGTAAAGCACCTTGGTGTGAGAGCTTTCCCCCGCGGTTGCTGCGGCTCTGACATTCCGTCCGTCGGGCCTCTTAAGGCGGATCGTTTCGCTGTGCCCGCTAAATTCAAATTTCGAGTGGTTTTTCGCAGTTTGTAGGTCTATAATAAGTTCTGCATTCATGGTAATGGTAATTGCGACATTAACTATACAAAATTCACGACTTTTATCTAAAACCATTGCTTAAAAATCATTATTGGAGATAAAAGTAGTGTAAAATGTCAATTTTGACCAATTACACAGATTGCGCCAAGTTTTTGGCTTGATAAGGATTTATTAGTAAAGGTTTTAGTTCTCAGTTGTGAATGTTGTATAGTTGATGTCGCAATTACAACTGCCATGAATCTAGAACTTGTTATAGACATACAAACTGCGGAAAACCACTCGAAATTTAAATTTCGCGTGCACAGCGAAACGATCCGCCTTAAGATTCGGCAATGCATCAGGAACTCCTCTGGTATTGCAGGTGTCCATGATAATTTAAAACATGGAATAAAACTGGAAGAATATTAGAACAACAATGGTTTATAAAGCGCCAAGAATCGTACTGACTAACGGCCAGTTTCTATATCCTATCTGTCGGTAGATTTGCTTACTAGAGATAGAAGTTTGACATAAGCTCCATACAGCTACTGTCAAAATCCTATCTCTAGTAAGCAAATCTACCGACAGATAGAATATAGAAACCGGCCGTAAAACAAATTATTCGATCCATGATATTTTCACGATCGATTTACCACATTCAGACGATAGATGACGCGATGAACATGACTTTTTGTCAATAAAGTATTACATTGTCTTGCGTACATTCTGTCTGTCAAAAAATATGTTACTTTATGCGCGTGATCTCGATGACAGCTGTCGCGCGAATCAAGTTATGTTTAATAAACTATAGTCTAACATTCCGTTTACTTTTAAAAGTGTGTTTAAGAGGTCTTTTTTTGTTTACCAGCTGGTGACGTCACCAACGGCTGTATGGAAGTCACGGACATCCGGTGGTATGAGCTGCATCAGCCGTTGAAGGAGAGCTTCCCTTGGTTCGAATACCTCGCCAGGGTCGGCTGGACCCCAGACGGACAATAGTAAGTATTTCTGAATTATGTGGTTAGAGAACGTACCAAACCTGACCTTTTTTTTTCAATTTTTAACTCTACTTCCCTCTCGGTGATCACCAGTGATCGGAATAGGTAGAGCTATTTTGGTTCATTGACCGCAAACATATATGTTAATATGGACATACCCCGGGATTTAAAAAAATTATGAATGTAGGAAACAGAATAATGTAATAGTTTGTTTTAAGTAAACCTTTGCACACGCGACGTTGCCAAACTTACATCAACAACATCGGATGTCCGAAGTTGCAAAAGTTCAATGCGCACACGCGCGTTGTTGCCATCCTTGCAGGATGCAAAACACAGCTTGTGGGAACAAAAGAGAACAATAGCGGGAATGCGGGACACTCTTTGCCTTACGAAAAGTATGTATCGTCTCTTTATAACGTATTACAATTTTCTATTAGCAATTAATTCCGGGACGTAGGGTATGTCCATATTATTATATCATACCACAAGTAACAAAAATAGCTCTACCTATTCCGATCTCTGGTGATAACCCGTAATATATGCTAAGACTCTCCTCTATTTTTCACGTAAAATATATAGGGTTATTTATCAATGACCGCCCAAATTTACAGAGGCTGTTACAAATCGATAATATTTTCGATCACGCCTGTATTCCCCGAAGGGTTAGGCAGAGGCGTACTAATGTACACCCACAGTTCGCCGGTATATTTAGGTCCCATGTAATAGGGGGCGAGCCTATTGCCATTAACCGGGCACAAATCCAGACTCCGAGCTGCTACTGAGAATTTCATAGAAAAAAAAAACCCAATAACACTTTACTCGACCTGGGGATCGAACCCAGGACCTCTAGCATAGCAGTCCACAGCAGGACCACTAGACTAATGAGGCAGTCAATATTTTCGATCTACGAATTAAAAAAGTTTTTATTTTATTCACTTGATTTTATTTCTGTTCGTTTTTAAATTAGAGAACGCATGGATATCATTAACACAACACAATTATACTGGTTTCTGACAATTACGCGAATATTAGACATTGAAATAAAACTACTTTTTACGGATTTTATCGCGTTGTATTGATATTATTTGATTCCCGACGTTTCGGATCCTTTACAGCATCCATGGTCACGGGTAGACTAAGTTGTTGGACGTCTTAATGTTGCAATTACTAACAGCTACCTTACATTTTTGTTCATTATTGGCGATCCGATTCACGCAGAACGAGCTCACCGTATCCTTCGGTCTTGCAGTTCTGGGCTTGGATTTTGATTTTATGGAATCTATAATGGGGTTCCAAGCAGGTGGTAAATTCCAATAATTAACAAAAATGTAAGGTAGCTGTTAGTAATTGCAACATTAAGACGTCCAACAACTTAGTCTACCCGTGACCATGGATGCTGTAAAGGATCCGAAACGTCGGGAATTAAATAATATCAATACAACGCGATAAAATCCGTAAAAAGTAGTTATATTTCAACAACACAATTATGTTCAATAACCTAGATAGCAAACATTAACATATCAGTTTGAGAGCACACACACACCACCACAAATCCGGAATGTTTTTGATGTTAGGTTATTTTCAGACATTTACAAATGATTGTCTTTACAATATATTGTGTTAATTTGACAATAATGTTTAATATACACTATGAGCTTGACCTTAATGTCTTAATTTCAAAGACCATCGGCCATCTTTGAAATTTAAGAGTCCGGCGGACCGATTTTCTCTTACAAACGTAATTCCGAAATAAATCGCAATTTAATCAAATGATGTTATTATCTTTTTGTGGTTTTCTTGCATTTTCCATGCTAAGATTATTAAGTTATTTTTTAGTAAAGGAAAAAATTCAATCGCGGGCAGGATTCGAACCTGCGTCTTCTGGTTTGATATACCAGACGCTCTGACCTCTAAGCCACCGCGAACCCTACCCGCATGATTGAAATTTTGCCTTCACATTCTGAATTCACGTCATAAGGTGACGTTGGTGACATCTATACTGGTATATCAAACCAGAAGACGCAGGTTCGAATCCTGCCCGCGATTGAATTTTTTCCTTTACTAAAAAATAACTAAATGATGTTATTATTCGGATTCCGATACCGGTAATCTAGGTTCCTACTCTACCATTTCGTCCAAAATACTTCACTGGAAATAAATGTAAGCGAATGTAATTTTTGATAACTTTACCAAGTTTGGAACGAGTCGGGCGATTTCGTACTCTTGGGCACAAATCCGTTAACCTTGTATCGGCATCCTGATTGGCCAATGGTTGGGTCGTTTCCCAATCCTATTTAGTTCACTCAATCACCGCGCAATATTGAAACAATTTGGCGCTAGTCTCGGATTCACGAGTACGAAACTTTACGAAACGGCACAATTCCAATGTCGATGTATCGGAATTGAGTTCAAGAGTAAGCCCCCTGGTCCGCTATGAATTCCTGGCTACGGACTATTATATATATATTTTTTTCTTGTTTCCAGCGTTTGGGTACAACTTCTAGACAGGAAACAGCAACGGCTAGAGCTGGTACTGATCCCGTTGGCTCACTTCTCGTCGCCGACGACCTACGAGCACGCTGGGGAAATGCTCTCTGCTCGACGCGACGAGCCGAGCATCCAACAGGTGAGGTGACGTCATTACTCTTTTTCTATATTTTTTTTTATGAGATAGGGGGACAAACGAGCAGACGGATCGCCTGATGGTAAGCGATTACCGCCGCCCATGGACACCCGCAATACCAGATGACTCACAAGTGCGTTGCCCGCCCTTTTAAGAGGGAATTAGGCCTCTGGTAACCTCACTCACTCGGCGAAACACAACGTAAGCGTTGTTTGACGCTGGTTTTCTGTGAGGCCGTGGTATCACTGCGGTCGAGCCGCCCATTCGTGCCAAAACATGGCTCTCCCACGTAAGAAACTCTCGTTAAAACGCAAATTGCCGGTCAAGCGTATGGTTGGATTCACACGGCATTGTCCTGCTCGTTTTTTGCAGTATGCGCCTAAACGAATCAATTAGTGGCACACACATTGTACAGTCAGCGTCAAATAGTTCGTGATAACCAAAATGGTCAAAAGGTTTGCAACACGACCTTATTGCAACTGTAACAAAGACTTGTTGCGAACTATTTGGCCCCTTTGGTTGTCACGAACTATTTGACGCTGACTGTACATCATTCAAAATTTGATTAAATATTGTTTGGATAACGATTTATTTTGGTATAACGTTTTTGTGGGCAACTCAGGCTCAACCGGACCCTTAAAAGAACTTAAAAAAATACGAAGTGATTTTTGTCAAAATAAATAAATTGAATTGAATTGAATTTGTTGTTTAAAAAATACGAAGTGTTTAATTTGTTGTTTGTGTAGAAGCAGTGATAGCCCAGTGGTATGACTATAGATGGGTTTCCGCCGTGCATTTTGGGCGAAAAAAATAAATGCCCTGGCATAAACCCATCTCTAGGTATGACCGTTGGACTGCCAAGTCAAAGGTCTCGAGTTTCCACCCAAGGCTCTGACTTTTCGAAGTCATGTGCATATTAAATAGTTAATTATCACGCGCTTAAACGGTGAAGGAAAATATCGTGAGGAAACCTGCATGCCTGAGAGATTTTCTCGATGGCGTGTGAAGTCTGCCAACACGCACTAGGCCAGCGTGGTGGACTATGCCTAATCCCTTTCATTCTAAGAGGAGACCCGTGCCCAGCAGTGGGACAGTATAATGGGTTGATTATGTTATGTTATGTTGATAACATAACATATATATTTGTATATTATATTTGATATGTATATTTTTTTTCAGCCAATCCCAGACATACAAATTCTAGTCTCAGAGGCGGCACCAGACGCGTGGATTAATGTTCATGACATTCTCTACTTTCTACCATCGACTGATCAAGAAATTAACTTTATTTGGGCTAGCGAGGAGAGCGGACATTTACATCTGTATTTAGTTACATGTGCGCTGACGCAGAAAAGCAGCGCGCCGCATCGGTGTAAGTATATCAAATATATTTGGTAGAAAATGGTAGAATTTATTTTGCGCCATGAATGTGGTAGAAATTGAAGTAAGTAGATCTACAATGGTGTGAGTATAAAAAATCTTAAAAAATATTTTGGTAGAAAATGGTAGAATTTATTTTGTTTACTTAATATGGGAGAGATTGAGGTAGACCTAAAATTATGGTGAAGGTTTTATGGTTATATTTCTTAATGGTCGTGATTTAATTTTATTTGTCCGCAGCGGTCATAGATATGATCACGGATGATGAGAGCAATGCTGTAGGACCGAATATGATCTGTAAAGAGCCCATCACCGCCGGTGAGTGGGAGGTGATGGCTAGGAAAATATGGGTGAGTGTCTTCAGCTCTTCTAGTCTTCAGCTTAGGTTCAGCTTTAGCTTGCAGGTCGATTATTCAGCGTAATTCTTACATTATTATCGTATCAGCGAAAAGATGGCCACTGCTGAATAAAGGCCTACCCTAAAGACTTCCACAAAGACATATGCCACTTGCATCCAACGAATTTTAACATTATTTTAACAGGTTGACACAGTCCGCCAGCTGGTATACTTCGTAGGGCTCCGCGAGACGCCACTGGAGCGCCATCTATACGTAGCACCGCTAGCGCCGCCGCGGCCGCATGCGGTACAACTTCTAACAACGGTTGGACACTCATGTGCTGTGGATATAGATGATGTGAGTATGATACGCAGTTGACACGCAGTTGCTCCGCAATTGATACGCAGTTGCTCCGCAGTTGACACGCAGTTGCCCCGCAGTTGACATGCAGTTGCCCGCAGTTGTCACGCCATTACCACGCAGTTGCCACGCCATTGCCACGGAGGTGTAACATAATAGCCACACAGTTCCTATACGCTAGATCCTGGTTTCGATTCCGAGGCATAAGTGTTATTGTTGGGTCTATGAAATTCTCAGTAGCAGCTCATAAATCCAAACTCCGATTTGTGCCCTGTTAATACCAATAGGTTCGCCCCCTATTCTATGTATAGTCTATTCCAATCAAAACTGAAAACTTTGTAAACAAAGAAAAGTCAATGACCCTAAATAGTTTTAGTGATGTGGCTATTGCAAAACATAATGTATATGAACGAATGAGTGAATGGATTTTTTCTTTCGATGGAATAAACTTGATTATAAGATGTTGGTTTCTTTACATCGACATCGACATTAGTACCTATGTATAATAACACTTATTATAAATATAATATTAGTATACTGCTTTACTTCGATTTTTCCTACTGTTATGCTTTTAAATAAGTATTTTGAGTTGGGAGATAAAGGAATTAAACCTACTGCATCATTGAGAATGTGTACATTGCATAATATTATTGATAAAAATTAAAAGAAACCCCCAAATAAAAATCTCACAACCGAAAAAAAAACTATAATATAATGTCCATTTACGTTTAATTTATTTAAGTAGAATATTTAATCTGTCAAAATCAATAATAAATATGAAAATTATTGAATATCGGGAAAATAAAAAATACAGGTATCCTATTTTATTCGATCTAGTTTCAAATAAATTATAATATAATAAGCGTGTTACAAAAATGAAATGTTGTCAATTGGCATAATGCCATAATAGCTTGCCCTCTTCACGTTTTTGAATCTGTTTTTCATTCATTCAATATCGTACAGATCAGCACGTCACTAAAGATTTAGAAAAAAAAAACTGTCAAACTGATACAAAGGAGTTGTTTTAGGAATGTATGGAGCCTGGGCCAGCTCCATGTACACTATACGTAAATATAGGTTTAAAATATAGAAACTGATTTTTAATGTTAATTCATTTTAATTTCACTTCGTTTTCTTGTACATTTAAAATATCTTGGTCAAGGAGAGCAACACAACACATTAAAAATACAATATGGCGGATCGTATTTGAAATCAATTTGTCAAAATAAATGACACTGACATTGTTTGTTGTCAGTCTAAAAATGCAACGCGAGTACGAAAATATTTGGTTAAGCTTCATTAAATAAAATAGAACTACCATACCATTGGGAAAATAGTCGCCATCGACTCAATTACCACAAGGAAGCGAAAGGACTACAGAATGTTCTACTCAATTGCGTCAACACATGATTTACCTATTGGATCAGCAAGGGACTTTAGGGGCTGGATACCTCGGTGTCAAGAAGAATAAGAAACGGAGCCTCGAATGTGATCTTGTTAATCAAACTATTACTGCAGTTTAATTCTTTGGTGACTATCAATATACCCTGGAGTTCGATAATTCATAGGAAAGCAGTGAAATGTGCAGTACCTGATAACTACAAGTTATTGTTAAAGTGCTTACCTATCCCATTACAGAAATGCAAATATTTTAGTCCAACTATACAGTTCCATTTTATTAGCGATAGAGGAATGAAATAAGAAATCAGTCATGATGCATAGGTTGTATACGTATACCTAATATAAATAAAACAACTTGATTATGATTTTATTCATTTTCCACATCATCCCTTCTATGCTTTCATAGTGCTGAGCCTGACCTAAATACCACACAAATGTCATGTGAGCACAGCAACCTGCTGTCCGTTGTCCAGAGATATGACTACAATAATAACTGATGATTTTAACATCCCACCCTGATTCTTCCCTCGCTAATAAGATATATTTATAATAAGTTCAGTTCTCTATAACACTGTCTTTTGTGTCTCCCGTCCAAAATATAAGCCTGTCATCAATACTTATGAAATTATGTAGGTATCAAAATCAAATTGATTTGTATCATCATCCTGGAACAAATAACATAAAATTAAGATAAAGTAAAAGGTATATACCTATAATAATAATTAGTCTCTTATTGCAGTTTAATAAATAGTGATTTTAGATAATATAGGATATAGTTATATGGACAAATCTTCTTTTCTATTATTTTTGTTCTTGTAACTGTAGTATTCTGTAACAGAATTAAGAAAAGCCTACATGGGCACTATATATTTTATGCCTTCAATAAAAAAAAAACAAAAGAGATGCTTACCTCTCTTGGAATTGGTAATTGTTTTAGCATTCTTTCGGCACACTCGTAGAGTGAGCATGCCTCATAAAATGAAGATGTTTTACACATAGCAAACATTGCTAACATGGTGGTGCTGGAGCTCGCGATTTTCATGTGGTGTAGCAATAGCAGTCGACATTTCTTGGATTATAATGTCAAAGCATTGTTAACACATTATGTAGGTACTTTAATTTCATCAACCTAAAATAAAACAAAAAAGAGGTAAGTATTCATGGTTATAAAACTTTACAGTATAGAAATGAATCAAAATATTTTAACCTGAAGGCTAAGATGCTGCTCAATCGCCGAAGCGAAATTATTTCGGGTCTCATTTCACCGTCAACATCAGGTCATCGTAATATTATTGTTCTTGTTCATCTATTACAAAAGTGCACTGTAGGCAGCGCGCCACGGTCAATAAACAACCAATTAATGTCCGTAGTAGTAAACTGGACTATTAAAACTCCGAATTAAAATAATAAAACAATAATCCCAACAAGCACGAACACAAACGAGACAACTGTCAAAGTCGTCTATGTCGTCAAACGTCATGCCAACAACTGTCATGGATGCCATAAAAATAGGGTTATCATAATAAAAAGTCTCCACATTAAACAATTTTGTACAACTGTACTCTTCTTTAAATGGATTTGTGTGTATTTTTATAAAATTCCTCTATTTTTTCTCTATTTATCTATATAGTGTACATGGTGTTGGCCCAAGATGAAACATCTCCTTTCTAAATTCGATGATTTTTACATATTTCAGTAAAAATTGCAATAAAAAACGAGTTAAATATGAAAGTGACAGTATTTACGAAGATTCCGACATCAGAATGTAGAGAAGTGATAACGAAATCAGTATGAAATCGACGATTTTATGTTGAGTGATGGTTTGTTTACAAAGTTTTCAGTTTTGATTGGAATAGACTTTATATACCTAGGACCTGAAAATACCGGTCTAAGTATGGGTGTATTTTAATACACTTCTGCCTGACCTTTCGGGAATACAGGCGTAATGGTATGTTATATCCTTTTTATTTTGACTACCTCATTAGTCTAGTGGTCCCAAGCGCGACAGCTACGCTAGAGGTCCTGGGTTCGATCCCCGGATCGAGCAGTGTTATTGAGTTTTCTATGAAATTCTCAGTAGTAGCTCGGATGTCTGGATTTCTGTTTTTTTAATTCGTGATAGGCTTACGCTTGATCGCTTGTGCCCGGTTAATGGCTATAGGCTTGCCCCCTATAACATGGGACCTAAACATACCAGGCGAACTGTGGGTGTACATTAAGTACATCTCTGCCTAACCCTTCGGGGAATACAGGCGTGACGGTAGGTATGTATGTATCCTTTTTTATAATCTTTTGTACATAAATGACATCACGAAAATAACTAACCATAAATGTATACTATATGCCGATGATATATCCATTATAGTAACATCTAATAAAAAAAGCAATACAATTACAGATCATGAATCTGACATTAATAATACTATAGATACGTTACTGCATTGGCTTGACATAAACCATTTAAAAATTTAGACAAATCCGTTTTTATTCAATTTAATAAATCGTATAACCATAAAAACAAGGTCAATCTTAATATAAATAAAATCAAGGATGCTTCGGCACGAATGGGCCGGCTCGACCGGAGTGATACCACCTCACAGAAAACCGGCGTCAACCAACGCTTACGTTGTGTTTCGCCGAGTGAGTTACCGGAGGCCCAATCCGGTTTTAAAAGGCGGGCAACGCACTTGTGCCTCCTCTGGTGTTGCGGGTGTCCATGGGCGGCGGTAATCGCTTACCATCAGGCGATCCGTCTGCTCGATTGTCCCCCTATCCCATAAAAAAATGCAAAAAAATCACTAAAAGATAGGTGACATAAAACATTTTGACTTTGACTATGTTTCTTTGCTGTTATTCAGGAATGTACGATGGCGGTGATTACATCTTCGAATATCAGCAGTGTCCCAGTCACGAGGGTATTCAGGATCACCTCATCACCACCCCGTCTTCACGTACAGGGCACTATCACCGATCGACCTCCGTCAGGTAAAATTCATCTATACCAATACTATAAAGCTGAAGAGTGTTTGGATGAACGCACTAATCTCAGGAACTACTGGTTTGAATTGAAAATTGCTTTTTGTGTCGGATAGTCCAATTTCCAGTAGTAGTAGGCGAAATAGTACCGTAGGAACCTAGATTAACGGTATCCAAATCCAAATAATAACATCATTTGATACAATATTGTCTGGATTACGATTTATTTCGATATTACGTTTTTGCGGGCAATTCAAGCTCCGCCGGACCCTTAAAGCGTATTTTAGCACATTGTGACGTCAAGCCGTGCGTGCACCAATCAAATTCTATAAAAAATGTTAAGCAATGACTTGAATCTGTTTGCAAAAAATAATATCATTTATAATTTACTGTATTAATAATGATGTTTCAATTTGCCAGAATCGTTGGAGGTCCGAAGCTTCAACGGTTCCTGGGATAGCCGTTCTGGTGATGGAGACGATACGGATAGCGAGTCCGGATTACTAGTTAGAGGTATGATAGAAAAGTTTTAGAAACACACCTCCGAAACTTTTACATGGAACATTTCATGGACTTTCTAGAACTTTCTAGAAGATTACTCATGCTAATATACAACGCCTAGGCATGGAAATGAATGTTAATTTCTATTCATTTTTAATAAAAAAAATACTATTATTTTTGACAGTGATTTCACAAAAAATAATATTATCAATTCTGAACAGCCTCTGTTTTTGGCTGGCTATTGAAAAAATCTATATATACATAGATTTTTTTCAAAAGAAGAACCTGACTGACTGACGTATCAACGCACAGCCGAAACTACAGGAGCTAGATCCCTGAAAGTTTGCATGCTGGTTCCTTTTGCACAAGACAAGCACTAAGAAAGGATTTTTGGAAATTCAACCCCAAAGGTGGTGAAAAGGGGGTTGAAAGTTGGTCAATGAAATGAAACAGAAGAACAGAATGAAACAGCTCCCATTCGCTGTTGACATTTTGACAATGTTTTCCTCCTCATAAATTAGACTTTTAAACCTTGGCCCGGCCTGGGAATCGAACCAAAATCATTTAATTTCAATATAGTTTACAGGAAAAATAATGTTGTTTCCCTTCGAATGTATTATAAAATATTAACTATTGGGGATTGGGGATGAAAACATTTTATCATATGAAATCTCCATGGTGTAGGAACAGTAGGCACGGTATATTTTAGCAACGAAAATTACCTAAGTACGCAAGCGAAGTTTTTTTTTTATGGGATAGGAAGGCAAACAAGCAGACGGATCGCGTGATGGTAAGCGATTACCGCCGCCCATGGACACCCGCAACACCAGAGGAGTCACAAGTGCGTTGCCGGCCTTTTAAAAGGGGATTGGGCCTCCGGTAACCTCACTCCCTCGGCGAAACACACCGCAAGCGATGTTTGACGCCGGTCTTCTGTGAGAGTTGCACACGGGAACTCTAGTAACTGTATATTTATTTATGTTATAGAACGGTCCCTCAGCATATCAGACGTCCCGCCGCCGCAGATCCTGGAGACGCGTCTGTCTTGTGGGGCGACGGCCTACTGCACCCTGTGGCGCTGCGGCCGGCCGGGGCGAAGCCCTACCGTGCTGCACGTCTACGGCGGCCCCGAAGTACAGACCGTGACTAACAGTTATAAGGTGACCTTTTTTATCGATCGAAAAACATAACTCTCCTGCCGCAGTCGGGTGAAAAGTAATTTTATTTCAATGTCTAATAAGTTTAAGTTCAAATGTTTTTATTATAAACTAGTTTCTGTCCGCGACTTGGTCTGCGTAGACGTCAGAATTGGGTCTGAGCTGGATAAAGACCTATGTGTTATTTCAGACTATAATCTATCTCTGTGCCAAATTTCATCCTGATCCGTTCAGCCGTTTTGGCGTGAAAGGAATAACAAACATCCATACATCCATACTCACGAAGTTAGGATGTACGTACATACATACAGACGAGCCACCTGATGGTAAGTAGTCATACACCTGACACCTGCAACACCAGAAGATTTGCTGATGCGTTGCCAAGAGTGTCCATGGAGTTTCTTGCCGGATTCTAGTCCATAGGATAACCTTTTGGAACCGTGCAACTATAATCATAACGTTTCATAAACGCTTGTAAAAGCTTATCCTTACTTCCTTACTAATATTATAAACGTGAAAGTTTGTGAGTATGGATGTATGTTACTGTTTCACGCCAGAATGGGTGAACGGATCTGGATAAAAATTAGCACACAGATAGATTATGGCCTGAAATAACACATAGGCTACTTTTTATCCAGGTCGGACCCAATCCTGAAGTCCACGCAGACAAAGACGCGGGCAAAAGCTATTTTGAAATAAAAACATTTAACTTGAACTTATTATGTAGACATTGAAATAAAATTACACCCGACTGCGGTAGAAGGAGAGTTATGTTTTTTTAGTGTATGTATGTATGTATATTTCTATTAAGTACCTGATTCCTGATTTTTTTTTTATTACCAGGGTATCCGTCAACTGCGCATGCACATGCTGGCTGCGCGCGGGTTCAACGTCGTGGCTGTGGATTCCCGCGGCTCCAAGCACCGCGGCCGCGCCTGGGAGGCCTCCATCAAAGGCAAGCTGGGACAGATCGAGCTGGATGACCAGGTCAGAATAGAATAGCGCACTTTTGAGTAGGATGCGAGGTAAGGCCTCGTCCGAAGGGGTCCCGAAATTGACAATATTTCAAATTTATTTAGTCACCAAAACAAAAATACTATTTCTTTGTTTTTCTAGGCTAAGTTCCATTTTATTTTTTTTATTATTTTTTTATATTTCTTCATTTTGGAGAAAAAAAAGTGTGATGACGTCACTTATACGGCGGAAACTGAGAAAATTGTAATTTTGTCGAAATAATACATAGTAAGTCAACAATGAAATAGATACTATAAGGTTATGAATAAATAGGATAGGTGCCAAACTGGCATAAGACAATTTATTTAAGAGTCCGAAACATGACGTCGTGTCATTCTTTAACCCATTTAACAGTACTAATGACGTCATTTGGCACTTACGTCTGTTTAGAATAGAAAGAACTTCAAAGTGGAAAATGAATATGAAAATGATTGAATTTTCGATGTCTAGTTTCAAATAAAATTATAATTTAAGTATGTTAAAAAATGAAATTTTGTCAATTATTATTTCATTTTTAGGTAGAAGTTTTACAATGGCTGGCAAAGGAGACTGGCTGTATAGACATGGAGAGAGTCGCCATCCACGGATGGAGTTATGGTCAGTATTTTACGTACCTATAATATTATTCTTGCTATGTCACGAAAAAACCCAAAATAGTGATTATTTCAGTTTTTTCAGTTCATTCGTATGTTGATGTGTGTAGTGAGCTCGTAGTGTGTGTGTAACTAGCTCGTAGCGTGAATGAGTGAGCTCGTAGTGTGAGTGAGTGAGCTCGTAGTGTGAGTGTAGCTAGCTCGTAGTGTGAGTGAGTGAGCTCGTAGCGTGAATGTAGCTAGCTCGTAGTGTGAGTGAGTGAGCTCGTAGCGTGCGTGTAGCGAGCTCGTAGCGTGAGGAGCAAGCTCGTAGTGCGAGTGAGTGAGCTGAGCTGAGCTGAGTGATGATTAAAATTAAACCATTTTACTGATTTTATCGATAAATACTGTGCCAAGATATGCTCCTTGTTTATCATAAAATTAAAAAAAATATAGATTTTATTGTCTCTTTGTGATTTTTTGCACGTCATCTTATGACTTAAATTTATATATAATGTGAAGGCAAAATTTCAATCAGGCGGGTGGGGTTTGCGGTGGGTTAGAGGTTGGAGAGTCTAATGTCTCCAACCAGGAGACTTAGGTTCGAATGCTGCCAGCAATTGAATTTTTCATTCACTAAAATAACTATTGCTTTTATTTGTTCTTGTTGTTAGGGTTAGTTTTTTGAGACCTTGAAATAATCTGTGTGATTTGCAATAACATGCTATCGGTGCACGGCTATCAAAAATAGCCCAACTATTAGATAATGAACAATACGTGCAATGAAAGGGAAACAAGTGTAATTTGTGTTATCTATACACACATAAAGGCGTGTTGTTACGTATTATAAAACTATTTAGCACTCGGAATTATTCTTACGGAACGTACTGTCGCAACGCTAGTTGGCGCGTAACTAAATTCGATCACGGCAATTGCCTTGATTTCTTGTTTTCATTTTAGAGTGGGGGTATATCTATAATTTTATTTATTTACGAGCTTTTGCCAGCAACTTCGTCCGCGTGGAATAGTTACTTTGTTCCCTAGTTCTTCGCCCGCGGTTTCACCTGCGTTGCCCCGTTCCTAAGGGTTGTAGCGTGATGTTTTATAGCTTGAAACCTTTCTCATGAATCACTCATTTTCCTAACATTTCCCTTCACTGCTCTGCTCCTATTGATCGTAGCGTGATGAAAAGTATACTATAACCTGCCCAGGAGTATGAAGAACAATTGTAACGGATTTCGTTGAAATCCGTCTAGTGGTTTTTGTTTCTATAACGAACATACAGACAGACAGACACAAAAATTTTACTGATTGCATTTTTGGCATCAGTATCGATCACTAATCACCCGCTGATAGTTATTTTGGAAATATATTTCATGTACAGAATTGACCTCTCTACAGATTTATTATAAGTATAGATTTAAACTTTTATGTACTAAAGAAATGGTATTGAAATGGTATATGGCATTCTCTACCAGTCAACCTTTGGGTCAAGTAGAGAAACATGTATTAAGGTAAACGAAGAAAAAGCTTAATATTAAGGCTAATTCAATATAACTTTTACTTATTAAATATGGAAATGTATTAAATATAATATATATATATACATATATAATATAATCCTTAAATAAAAATGTATACAAAATAAAACATTATAGATATAAATAAATACATAATATTAATAAACATATCATAAGTATCGTATTGAATAAAACTGTTATGAGGGTGGATTAAAAAAAAAAAAACAAAAAGTAATAGGTAATTTTGACATAATTTTTACGTGGGAGAGTCATGCTTCGGCACGTATGGGCCGGCTCGACCGGAGTGATACCACGGCCTCACAGAAAACCGGCGTCAAACAACGCTTACGTTGTGTTTCGCCGAGAGAGTGAGGTTACCGGAGGCCCAATCCCCTTTTAAAAGGTCGGCAACGCACTCGTGACTCATCTGGTGTTGCGGGTGTCCATGGGCGGCGGTAATCGCTTACCATCAGGCGATCCGTCTGCTTGTTTGCCCTCCTATCCCATAAAATATGGATAGATTAGCGATTGTATTTGATCGGTGCGGGTAGGCGGGTACCTGTCGCTGCTGGGGCTGGCGACGCGGCCGCACGTGTTCCGCGTGTGCGTGGCGGGCGCGCCGGTGACGTGCTGGCGGCTGTACGACTCGGCCTACACGGAGCGGTACCTGGGCGTGCCCGCGCGCGCGCCGCACGCCTACACGCGCGCCAGCGTGCTCGCGCACGCGCCCTTCTTCCCCGACCAGTACGTAACATTTTTCCTTTAATCCCAAATCTTTTATTGAGATGACGACACGATTGGCGTAGCGGTTGAGCGATCGGCTTCTACGCCACGTGTTGTGGGTTCGATCCCCAAACGGAGCGAATATTTGTATGATCTACAGGTAGTTGTTCCGGGTCTGGGCGTTTGTGTATGTGAGAATTTGTGTTTGTAAACGCACCCACGATACAGGAGAAAATCCTAGTGTGGGGCAACGTTTTTTTTAAAAAAAAAACTACTTTTTACGGATTTTATCGCGTTGTATTGATATTATTTCATTCCTAAAAGTCAATACCACCGTGTGCTCGCATTTTGTTTTCAAAATGGCTAGATATAGAGTTGGCTGATAGTACTGGCTGCATTTGCCCGCATTTCACTCGCGTCTCAAAAAGATTAACATACTATAAGTCCGATTCTAGACAGCGTATCAAGATGAAACATGCACCAGATTTTAAGTTAGACCTTCAGAAATACATCGGTGAAAACTGCTTTCAATTCCATGCAGTAGTTTTTGCGTGATGCGCGTACAAACATACAGACAGACAGCTAAAAATTGTGTTAGCTTTTTTTGCTCAATTTTTTTTGCTAATTGCTCTAATTAGAGCTATCGAAGTCTTTGCGAATACGATTGTAGTACAGCCACAAGATTTGCGTTTAGTTGATTTAACTAATTTCTTGAAAAAAAAATGATTACATGTCTCAAAATGACTCCCTGGTTTCATACTGGTTTCTGACACTTACGCGAATATTAGACATTGAAATAAAACTACTTTTTACGGATTTTATCGCGTTGTATTGATATTATTTGATTCCCGACGTTTCGGATCCTTTACAGCATCCATGGTCACGGGTAGACTAAGTTGTTGGACGTCTTAATGTTGCAATTACTAACAGCTACCTTACATTTTTGTTAATTATTGGCGATCCGATTCACGCAGAACGAGCTCACCGTATCCTTCGGTCTTGCAGTTCTGGGCTTGGATTTTGATTTTATGGAATCTATAATGGGGTTCCAAGCAGGTGGTAAATTCCAATAATTAACAAAAATGTAAGGTAGCTGTTAGTAATTGTAACATTAAGACGTCCAACAACTTAGTCTACCCGTGACAATGGATGCTGTAAAGGATCCGAAACGTCGGGAATCAAATAATATCAATACAACGCGATAAAATCCGTAAAAAGTAGTTTTATTTCAATCCCTGGTTTCATTATTATAATTATGACTCCTGTTGGAGGTCTTGCGCTTATTTAAGTAACACGTTGTATATTGTGTATGCTCTTGTCCAGGGAAGGCAGACTGCTAATCATCCACGGACTAGCGGATGAGAACGTCCATTTCTGTCACACAGCCGCGCTGACCGCAGAACTGGTCAGGTTGGGGAAACCACATCGAATACAGGTACATACAGCGTTCAGAACATAGACCCACCTCGTGTCTCCAAAAGAGTGGTGAATATTAATGTGGTGGGAGAGGGAGACCAAAGAAAAGATGGATGGATTGTGTTGGCGGACCGTTCACCTGAGCCCGTGAATTTCAAATTTCACGTGATTTCAAGTTTGTAGGGATTCATAGGAGTAGTACTCGCTACATTCACAACTGAGAACTAAAAAATCTTTACTTGTAAATCCTTATCAAGCCAAAAACTTGCCAAAAACTGTCAATGGTTAAAATTGACGCTACAAGTACGTTACGCTTTTAGCTACAATAATAATAATAATAATAATAACCGCTGTTGCCGCCTTCTGCCTGTACTGGCAGCTGTTTGGGGGGCCCAGCTAGTGAGGTGGCAAGTCACCGTCTGCCATCCCTATGGATGTTTATTCAAGGCTCAAGGCAGACGCCGTTTTCTTCCGGCAATAGAAGTTATCGGTCCACCTAACACCCACATCCATAATCCCATTTTTAATTTCCATATTTTACAATAGTCCTGCAGCCGCCCGGAATACTTCATGGCTGTACTCCCATAGTGCAGTTGTGGAGTGTCCCGGGTGTATGCCCCATCCCATATTAGGTCAAAGTTCTCCAAGGGGCCTCTGCGCGTTGGACCTGTGTCCCCCCGCAAGCCTTCCAAAGGACCGGATGTCTTCCTCACGGGAGGCATGCCGTGTAATCCAAAAAGGAGATAATAATAATATATTCTTTATTGATTTTTAAGCAATAGTTTTAGTTAAAAGTTGTGAATGTTCAATAGTTAATGTCGCAATTACTATTGCCATGAATGTAGAATTTATTATAGACCTACAAACTGCGAAAAACCACTTGATATTTGAATTTGGCCGGCTTAGGTGAACGATCCGCCTTAAGGCCGAATAGCCGATGGGAAAGGGAGTGAATGATGACGTGACAGCTGACAGGGATGAATGGAAGAAAAGCAAATGTTGCACCGCCCACAAATAAATTTGGACAAGGGCAAGAAGATGGTGATTTAACATACCATCACGCCTGTATTCCCGAAGGGGTAGGCAGAGGCGTACTAATGTACACCCACATTTCGCCGGTATGTTTAGGTCCCATGTAATAGGGGGCGAGACTATTGCCATTAACCGGGCACAAATCCAGACTCCGAGCTGCTACTGAGAATTTCATAGAAAAACTCAATAACACTGCTCGACCTGGGGATCGAACCCAGGACCTCTAGCGTAGCAGTCGCGCTTGGCACCACTAGACTAATTAGTTAGTTAGGGAGTTTAGATTTGTTCCCGGTTAATGGGTATAACCAGGCACGAATCTATCGGCCTCAACTCCCATTACATGGGACCTAAACATGCCGAACTGTAGGTTTACATTAGTACACCTCTGCCGAAGTCTTTGGGGAATACAGGCGTGATGGTATATTCTATTTACATAGTTAAAATGTAAAAATGGCATTGAAAACAAAATTACCTGATTTTAATAAATCCTTCAGTAGGAGAATCTTAGGACCTTGGCCTCAGCATTTTCTTTAATAATCTTCTCTTCTGTATGAAGAGAAGATTATTAAAGAAAATGTATATATATATGTAGAAATAATCATCTCTTTCCAGGTATACCCAGGCGAGAGGCATTCGCTTCGCGCGATGCACGCAGCGAAGCACTACGAAGCGACGCTTCTGCACTTCTTACACGAAAACCTGTAACGAATCATGTACATATTTTGTATAAAACTACCCACATCTGTATGGGGTCCAATCAATAATATGAAACGCAATAAAAAACGGTTGGAATTGTAACGCAGTCGAATCACAATCGGCATGAAATTGAAATGCAACTGTCGTCACGCAGTTGCCACGCAGTCGCCACGCAGTTGACACGCAGTTGACACGCAGCTGACAGTAAATTACCTGCAGTTGTTACGCAGTCGAAACGCAGTGGTCACGCATTTGAAACACAATCGATGTATGGAACGCCACTAAAATAGTGTAGACAGTTCCCTCGTAGTTTCTACTCAATAATACAATTTCAACGCAACCTCCACGCAATTGTAAAGGACACATTATAATGCAATTGTTATAGTATTTGATTATTATTTAAATGTATTAGCAATTTCAATGCAGTTGTGAAAATAAAAAAAAAACTGCCACCCATCATTTTCTAGACCGTACGATACGTAGCCCCAAAACATTGATACCCCATACAACGTCAAATGTATATTACATTTTAGCTCGTACAATAAAATTATGTTAATCTTGTACATTCTCGTAAACAACTGGACCGATTTTGATGGAGTTATTGCTAAAAGATAGATGCATTGCGCGAGAGAGACTGATTTGGTTTGATCAACAAATCTGCTCAGATAAGGCGGATATTATAATATCCTTAAATGATAGTTAAATATCATCCTTACATATTAACATATAATGTGGCTAAGATATAACTAAGCTTATCGACCGATTTTAAAAGGTTAAGCCGCGGTTGTCGCGGTCAATGTGTAGATAGGTGATCATTCTTAACACATCGAGACCCCTCCGTGCCTCGGAGAGCACGTAAAGCCGTCGGGCCCGGTTGTCATACGAACATCTATGACAATTGTTAGTGGTCGTCAAAAGCCCAAAAAAGTCTAACAACCAGTCTTTTTTTTAATGGGATAGGAGGGCAAACGAGCAGACGGATCGCCTGATGGTAAGCGATTACCGCCGCCCATGGACACCCGCAACACCAGAGGAGTCACAAGTGCGTTGCCCGCCTTTTAAAAGGGGATTGGGCCTCCGCTAACCTCACTCACTCGGCGAAACACAACGTCAGCGTTGTTTAACGCCGGTTTTTTGTGAGGCCGTGGCATGGCTCTCCAACGTCAACATACCCTCCTGATATCGGTATTGCCCAGAAATTGTGTTGCGGAGATCTGATGGCAGTCGCTTCGTGTAAAATATTTATATTCTTCTGCTGCATTTGGTTAGACGGGAAGCCTGTACATGGAAAAAGTCTATAGTGAATGAAGTGTCGTATTTTCAACTCTATCTCTATCTAATTTAAGGATGATTATTAATTATCAAAGGAGATTGTCTTGATTAGATCTCTCAATTACTTAAGTGCAGGCAGAAAGATGGATACTGGGTGTAAACTCAACGAAACCAAAAACTATAAAGCAAGCCGGCTCGCCTGATTGTAAGACTAAGGTTAAGAGAGATAGGGCATAGTGGAATCGAATAATTCCACTCACAATTGGAGCTGCCCGACTGGGGACCTCCACCTTGCAGAAAATCGTAGCCAAATAATAGCTCCGTGCTATGTTGTGTTCCTAACGGTGAGAAAGATTGTTAGAGCTCCGCGAGAAAGCGTTGTGTTGGCAGTGTGGGGGACCGGTGGTGTTTTGTTACCGCCGCTGTCATGCATGGCAGCATGTCTCCTATACTGCCAGCCCAACTATTCCTCCTTAATTTACAGGGTCTGCAACGCGCGAGTGATACCCCTGGTGTTGCAAGCGTCCATAGGCTACGGTAACCGCTTACCAACAGGCGAGCCGTATGCTTATTTGCCACCTTAGTGGTATAATAAGCGACAACTGTAGCCTGTAGACGTCAGCAACACCAGTGGTATCACTCGCGCGTTGTCATCTTGACACCTCGGTTGTTAAATCTCATTTGCACAGTAATGTCACTGGCTAATTACCCTTCACACGGGAACAATACACAGACGAGCTCAATGACTGGAAGAATCAATGGTTTTTAGTTTCGTTGAGAATTTTTAACACCCTATAGATAGTATTGATAGCAAATGTATTACAAAATGTAAATATTTTTTAACAATAATACAAAATATATGTTTTTCAAAATTCAGTTTTGTTGTTTTCTTATGCTTACGTGCAACACCTCGGCCACTCCGAAGAAACGCTCCGATTCCAATAGTTTTATTTTTTGCCGGTTGCCGGCTCCCTGCATGCAATAACTAGGTACATACATTCATAATTCATAGTGTTTTGAGTAATCTGTAAAACCAAAAATGAAAAACCAAATACATATGTACTTTTCTAAGGTTTTATCGATGAAAATCTAACTTAAGGATCCGGCGGAGCTTGAATTACCCACAAAAACGTAATACCGAAATAAATCGTAATGCAGACAATATTCTATCAAATTATTTTATTATTCCGATTTGGATACCGTTAATCTAGGTTCCTACGGTACTATTTCGCCTACTACTACTTCACTGGAAATAAAAGACCGGAAAATCGTTCCAAACTTGGTAAAGTTATCAAAAATTGTATTCGCTTACATTTTTTTCCTAGTGAAGTATTTTGGACGAAATGGTAGAGTAGGAACCTAGATTAATGGTATCGGAATCCGAATAATAACAGAATTTGATTAAATTGTGTTTGAATTACGATTTATTTCGATATTACGTTTGTAAGAGAAATTTGGTCCGCCGGACTCTTTAAGGGCATTAGGTACATCGTTCAAATCCAAAAAACACCCCAGCTTTAAAGAAGTTTCTAGTAGAATCCTTATGTGCGTTTGCCATATAAAAAATATATGTTATACTTAAGGTCATCACAAACAAATTGTATTGTTTAAAATTTTTATAAATTTGCTCCAATTTTGGATAATAAGTAAATAGGCCTTTTTTAACCTAATTTGTATTTTTTCTCTTTAACGGCTTTAGTTAGTCATACCAAAAAAATTGTAATGACGTAACTAACAATTTGTATTATTTTTATTTTCTTATTTCTTTGAATATTTTGAAATAATAAAGAAATACCCGAAACCTCACTAGCACCCCGCGTGAAGCACCCCCGCAATGCCTGTGACTAACAAATACTAGCACAAAGACTAAATCCTCAAGGGCAATGTAATATCCTTAATAAGAATAAAACTAAACGGAACAATATTAATGTTTTTAAAGAATAAAATCTAAATGTTTATGTTATTTTTAACAAAAACATTCGACCATGTCCGCTCGCCGACATGATGACAAGAACTTACCTACTTACCTAAAATAAGACTTGTGTGCGTTTTTAGAAAGAGATAAATGCGTAGTATTGAATAAAGGTATTCGAAGTCATGTGCGTACTACATAGTTAATTATCACGCGCTTAAACGGTGAAGGAAAACATCGTGAGGAAACCTGCATGCCTGAGAGATTTTCTCGACGGTGTGAAGTCTGCCAACCCGCACTAGGCGACACTATTCTGAGAGGAGACCCGTGCTCAGCAGTGGGACAGTATAATGGGTTTATTACGTTATGTTTATTATTTACTAGCGACCCGCCCGCGGTTTCACCCGCGCTGCCACGTTCCTAAAAGTTGTAGCGTAATGTTAAATAGCTTACAACCTTCCTCTTGAATATCTATAAAAAAAACCGTCTCAAAATCCGTTGCGTAGTTTTAAAGATTTAAGCATACATAGGGACGGACAGACAGCGACAGCGACTTTGTTTTATACTACGTAGTGAAGTCTACAGTAAGAAATGATGCTAGTCTTGAAACAATATCTTCGGTAATATAGTTGAGGTGGTAGATAGTACCAAGTTTTTAGCAGTCAACATAGATGCTCTGTTGAACTGTAAAAACTGTAAACTGTAGCAAGAGACACTAGCCATAACTAAATCTATTAGTTCAGCGTGCTATGCAATCAGAAGCCTGAGGAAAGAACTTAGGTACACTGGCTCAACTCAGGATGGTATAAATATGGAGGATGGTATACTTTGGTTGAATGTAAGCATAGACAGAGCATTATGTTTTGGGGAAATAGCTATACATATAACATTAGCATGACATTTGTCATACAAAAAAGGGCTATTAGAAGAATGTTTCGTCTTAAGGCCCAGCCTTTCTCAAAGTGGGCGATAACGCCGCCTTGTGGGTGCTGCAGGCCTGAAGGGGGGCGGTAAGAGACCCAAAAAAAAATGGGGGCGTTGTGTAGAGGCTTGGGGGGGTGATTTGTAATTTCATCTAACTAGGAGGACTCTTAGACACCGACCGGGCTCTGGAATCTCGACTACAACTTGTGCACATCAACTAATATTAATTAAGAGATTGCTCAAACTCGATTAATTAATTTAATTTGAAGTTATAGTGGTTTTTAAGTAGGTGACAAAATGGGGGCGCTAAAAAATAATTTATTCTCAAAGTGGGGAGTAGACAAAATAAGTTTGGGAACCCCTGTCTTAAGAGTCCGACGGAGCCAATTTCTCTTACAAACGTAATTCCGAAATAAATCGTAATTCAAACGCAATTTAATCAAATTCTGTTATTATTCGGATTCGGATGCTGTTAATCTAGGTTCCTACGTTACCATTTTGTCCAAAATACTTCACTGAAAATAAATGTAAGCGAATGCAATTTTTGATAACTTTACCAAGTTAGGAACAATTTTTCGGTCTTTTATTTTCAGTGAACTAGTAGTAGACGAAATCGTACCGTAGGAACCTAGATTAACGGTATCCAAATCCGAATAATAACATAATTTGGTCTGGATTACGATTTATTTCGGAATTACGTTTTTGTGGGCAATTCAAGCTCCGCCGGACCCTTAAGGAAGAGAACACTTCAAACATTTAACAATTGTAACGGTTCCGTGTCTCTATATTTTATTTTTATTATCTAACTTTTTGAAAAATCTCAATAGAATTGAAACTGACAAAGAAAGAAAAGTTAGAGACAGTACTCGTGGAAAAGATATACCCTCAACAATACAGCCAAAACTCAATGTAGTGCAACATAATTCAAGAGTACAATCAGTTTCATTATACAGTGTGTCCGGACATGGACTAGCGATATTCTAAATACTTAAATATAAACTACTTTAAAGTGCAATTACACTCTAGGCTTGGGTCCAATACACTTCCCCGCTATGTGGCAGCCATTTTGTTGAAATATGCTCTATGCGAGTACAAAACATATGATATATCCCAAAGTTTTAGTCATACGACGACACGTTTGGCGTAGCGGCTGAGCGATCGGCTTCTGCGTCACGTGTTGTGGGTTCGATCCCCACACGGAGCAAATATTTGTATGATCTACAGGTAGTTGTTCCGGGTCTGGGCGTTTATGTATGTGAGAATTTGTGTTTGTAAACGCACCCAGGATACAGGAGAAATTCCTAGTGTGGGGCAAAGGTTTTTTAAAAAAAAATACTGAGATAAAAAATAGGCTTATTCGAAAGGCAATAATATTGTCTACCATCTGCATTATAAAGCAATGTGTTTACAATTCCATAACTTTTGAAAAAAAATGTGAGTCGAAAAAAAAAGAAAAATTATGCAATTCAACCAATAATTGTTAATTACTACAAAAACATACCCGCAAACTTTTTTATTTTTTTTACTAGATCGACAGATTTTGAGCTAAGCTACAATACAACATAAACAATTCACAACTGTAAGTCTAATACTTTAAGAGTTATGTTATGGAATTGTGAACACATTGCTTTGTAATGCAGATGGTAGACAATGTTATTGCCTTTCGAATAAGCCTATTTTTATCTCAGTATGACTAAAACTTTGGGATATATCATATTTTTTGTACTCGCATAGAGCATATTTCAACAAAATGGCTGCCACATAGCGGGGAAGTGTATTTGACCCAAGCCTAGAGTGTAATTGTACTTTAAAATAGTTTATATTTATGTATTTAGAATATCGCTAGTCCATGTTCGGACACACTGTATAATAAGCTGCCTACAGAGTCAAAAATAAACTTAAAGCATACTTATCTATTGGGGAAAGGCTATTATAGTATTGACGAGTTTATTAATGATAAATAGTAGACATAATAACCTATTATTTTTGACATCCTTAAATTAAATTAATTAACTTTAATGAAATTTATAATGTAAATAATAATTATTGGAATTCATTATTATTAATTATTATTGTAATTGCGGTTATCGCGAAATTGATGGAATTGAATTTGTGTAGTTCATAATTATTATTGTTTAAATTGTAACACATATTTTTAACACAATGTTTATTGTTATGAAATAAACGGATATAAATATAATGACCACCAAATTTAGTAAATTGATCACCAAAAATGCTTACCAAAATAGACAAATGGTCACCAAATTTGGTTTAGGTTAGGTTAGAACTTATTTTGGTGATCATTTACTATTTTTGGCAATATAAAGTGATTTTTTTGCCGTTACATTTTAATAAATCTGGTGATTAGTTAAACGTAAGCCGAAATAAACTATTTAAGACTTATGACTCAAACCTATTTCTCTTTTTATCTATACTATATACTATACTAGCGGCCCGCCCGCGGTTTCACCGCGTTGCCCCATTCCTAAGAGCCGTAGCGTAGCTTAAAACCTTCCTCTTGAATCACTCTATCTATTAAAAAAAACCGCTT
The DNA here is from genome assembly GCA_910591435.1 of Acronicta aceris. Taxonomy (NCBI): domain Eukaryota; kingdom Metazoa; phylum Arthropoda; class Insecta; order Lepidoptera; family Noctuidae; genus Acronicta; species Acronicta aceris. Next base: position 2,100,111 of record OU342786.1, on the reverse strand, counting down.
CGAAATCCGTTGCGTATTTTTAAAGATTTAAGCATACATAGGGACGGACAGACAGCGACAGCGACTTTGTTTTATACTATGTAGTGATTATTAAAAAGAGGTAAAGTTTGTGAGGTTGTAGGGAATCTTTGGATCTACTGAACCAATTTTGAAAATTCTTTTGGTGTTGGATAGTCCATTTATCGAGGAAAGTTATAAGCTATATAACATCACGCTACGCCTCTTAGGTACGGAGCAGCGCGGGTGAATCCGCGAGCGGGTAGCTTGTTACAAATAAAAACATTTGAACTTGAACTTGACCAATATAATGTTTTTTTTTAATCCTGTCATGGGATATGGCGCCACACTTTGTGTATTTGCCAGTGTGAAGTATATGGAGTAAACAAGTAGATAATAATATTTATTAGTTCCCGTCATGGGATTATATTATACTAGCGGCCCGCCCGCGGTTTCACCCGCATTGCCCCATTCCTAAGAGTACGGCTGTTAGGAATGGGGTAACGCGTGTAATGTTAAAAAGCCTAAAACCTTCCTCTTAATCACTCTATCTATTAAAAAAACCGCTTCAAAATCCGTTGCGTAGTTTTAAAGATTTAAGCATACATAGGGACGGACAGACAGCGACAGTGACTTTGTTTTATACTATGTAGTGATGGCGCCACACTATTTGTGTTTGCCAGTGTGAAGTATACAGAATAATCCCCAGTAAAACAATGGAAACTTCACTAAGGCTTCGATGGCGTTTCGATTTTTAGTTTCAATTTTCTTCAATTTAAATTTTTAGTTTCAATTTTATATAATTTGCCTACACTCGCACACATTCACGAACACTTAATGGTTAACTTTCCACTATAATTACACATTAAACTTCGGAGAAACACAAGTTTTGGAAAATAATATAAAACCGACGAAGTGCACTTTATATTTTCCCGCCTAAAAATCATAATGTTGATAACGTCATTTATAAAATAGATGTCAATATTTCAAGTGCGTGAAGTTTTGTCGATAAAGGTATTACATTGCCCAATGACCTTGAGGATTTAGTCTTTGTGCTAGTATTTGTTAGGCACAGGCATTGCGGGGATGCTTCACGCGGGGTGCTAGTGAGGTTTCGGGTATTTCTTTATTATTTCAAAATTTTCAAAGAAATAAGAAAATAAAAACAATACAAATTGTTAATTACGTCATTACAATTTGTTTAGTTAAGCCGTTTAAGAGAAAAAATACAAATTAGGTTAAAAAAGGCCTATTTACTCAATTATTATCCGAAATTGGGGCAGTCATAAAAATTTTAAACAATACAATTTGTTTGTGATGACCTTAAGTACTTATAACATATATTTTTTATATGGCACACGCACATAAGAATTCCACTAGAAACTTCTTTAAAACTAAGGTATTTTTTGGAGTTGAGCGATGTAATGCCCTTAAATTAAAAAACAAAGTGTAACCGGCTGAATACATTACCTGCCCGTGTGGTTTTCAATTTTTATTTAAGACTAGCTTTTGCCAGCGACTTCGTCCGCGTGGAATAGTTACTTTGTTCCCTAGTTCTTCGCCCGCGGTTTCACCTGCGTTGCCCCGTTCCTAAGGGTTGTAGCGTGATGTTTTATAGCTTGAAACCTTTCTCATGAATCACTAATTTTCCCAACATTTCCCTTCACTGCTCTGCTCCTATTGATCGTAGCGTGATGAAAAGTATACTATAACCTGTGGTTTGGGCTGTGCGTTGATAGATCACTATGTCAGTCAGTCAGTCACCTAACGTAAGAGTAGACAAATATAATCAGAAAGCTCCGAACTGCTAAGCTATCGGGAGTTACACGTGTTATTGTGAGTCAACCATAAAAGATAGACATTTGCTGTCGTGGAATATTTTTTACATAATTTTAAGGAGAACATTTCCGTCATACATGATTTCTGTATAGCTTGAACCATTAAGGCTGCACACGCGACGGAAGCTTAAAAAATGGAGTAAGTTCTCCTGTTTTCCCAACATTTCCCTTCACTGCTCTGCTCCTATTGATCGTAGCGTGATGAAAAGTATACTATAACCTGCCCAGGAGTATGAAGAACAATTGTACCAAGTTTCGTTGAAATCCGTCGAATGGTTTTTGTTTCTATAACGAACATACAGACAGACAGACAGACAGACAGACAGACAGACAGACAGACAAAAATTTTACTGATTGCATTTTTGGCATCAGTATCGATCACTAATTACCAGCTGATAGTTATTTTGGAAATATATTTCATGTACAGAATTGACCTCTCTACAGATTTATTATAAGTATAGATTAAAACGAATCGAATCAGCAAACATTAATATGTAACCTAACTGGTTACCATAACTAGTACATAAAACTAACTTTACGTTTCCTCAACGCTACCTATTCCTAACCAAGGTAAAAATATGTGTCCTAAACTCCTAGAGAAGGGCGGCCTCGCGAAGATCTTCGCGTCTTTGTGGAATTAATTTTAATGATGTTGCTTGACGGGAAATGCAAAATCCTAATAATATAAGGTAGGTATAAACGTAAAAGTTTATACCTACCTTACGAGTTTTTTACGAGTTTGTTACTTAATCACGCTAGAACGCCTGAGCGAATCTGGACGAAGTTTGGTACAAAGATACTCGTAGGTAGTCTGGAACAGCACATAAGCTACTTTTTATCCAGGTCGGATCCAATTCTGGACGCATACGAAGTCGCGGACAGATGCTAGTTACATATATATTCTTTTTATGGAATAGGGGGGGGGGGCAAACTAGCAGTCGGATCGCCTGATGGTAAACAATTACCGCCGCCCATGGACACCCGCGACACCAGAGGAGTCACAAGTGCGTTGCCGGCCTTTTAAAAGGGGATTGGGCCTCGGATTGGATTCACTTCAACACAACATATGCGTTGTTTGACGCCGGTTTTCTGTGAGGCCGTGGTATCACTCAGGTCGAGCCGGCCCATTCGTGCCGAAGCATGGCTCTCCCACGTAAAAAATCTAGTGTTTGATTTATTTATTAAACAATGATTCATAGAGAAATGGGTCAGCGAGCCATTATGATATTGAACCGTGACCCGCAACACGAACTGATAAGAAAATATATTATTATTAGGTAGGTATCGATAATACGTCGATATTATCTTGACATAGTAAACGAAGATTGTCGAAACAAGTAGCAAAGCAACGCTAACATTATTGTGTTCCAGAGGCAGGGTAATGTAGCCAGTAACATTACTGTGCAAATGAGACTTAACAACTGAGGTGTCAAGATGACAACGCGCGAGTGATACCACTGGAGTTACTGACGTCTATAGGCTAGGGGTGTCGCTTAGCATCAGACGGTCCGTACGCTTGTTTCGTCTTAATACAATAAAAAGGATGATTATCTACTTATATACATATAGATAGACTTTACGTGGGAGAGCCATGCTTCGGCACGAATGGGCTGGGTCGACTGGAGTGATACCACGGCCTCAGAGAAAACTGGCGTCAAACAACGCTTACGTTGTTTCTCCGAGTGAGTGAGGTTACCGGAGGTACCAATCCCCTTTTAAAAGGTCGGCAACGCACTTGTGACTCCTATGGTGTTGCGGGTGTCCATGGGCGGCGGTAATCGCTTACCATCAGGCGATCCGTCTGCTCGGTTGCGATCCTATCCCATAAAAAAAAATAGATTCCATTTAATCTAAATCAAAACTGAACGAAACACAACTAAGCACAAAACTGCAAAACTGAAGGACACGGTGAGCTCATTCTGCATGATCGCTAATAATTAGATAACAAAAATAAAACATAGCTGTTAGTATACCAGACTGGTTTCTGACACTTACGCGAATATTAGACATTGAAATAAAACTACTTTTTACGGATTTTATCGCGTTGTATTGAGACTACCCTGCAATCTGCACCTGTAACACCAAAGTTCTACAAGCGGTATGTAGATGATACTACCTTCTAATAAAGTAACAGCATTTTTAGACCACCTTAACGCCATAAACTCCAAAATTCAATTTACTATGGAGGCAGAGGCCAATAACTCGTTAGTTTTCTTAGATGTTTTAGTAATTCATAATCCCAATAACACCTTGAGACACATTGTGTATCGAAAGAAAACCCATACAGACAAATACTTAACTAATGAAACACACCACCACCCAACACAGTTATCTACCGTCGGTAAATTTTACTTATACTTTTACTGCTACCTACAATAACTCGTTTCTTGTAATATTTCTGTTGAGCTTACCTGCTCAGTTTGTATAACTAGCTCTGCTCACTAATGTTTTTATTTTACTTTTATTATGTTTCTCATTAAGTGAAATTTGTTGTGAATTTCTTTTGAGGAATAAAGATTCTTTAACCGCAAATCATTGTTTCAGAGAGCGCGTGGGATCTGTGATGAGCAACATCTGGCTGCAGAGCTTCAACATGTCAAGCAAGTACTGCACGATAACAAGCTCCGAATACCGCGCCCTCGTCACAGAAACCGCGTGAAACGGGCCACAGTCGAACGCCTACCTGCTATATTAGGTACCTTACGTTAGAGGAGTCACAGACAAGATTGGCTATCTTGAAGCGAGCTTCAATCAAAACATACTTCATGCCGCTGAAGAAGATTAGTCAGTTCCTACCACCTGTCAAATGCCACATACCTATACAAGATGCAGGAGTATACAAGCTAGATTGTGATTCCGGTCTCTCTTACATAGGCCAAACTAAAAGAAGCATAGGGACCTGCGTAAAAGAACACATCGCTGATGTCAAACACCGCCGTTTCAAGAAGTCAGCAGTTGTGAACATACTCTAGACAAGGCCCAGCACTACATCAGATTTGATAAACCACAAGTTCTCGCAAAAGAAAACCGATTCCTTCCCAGGATGATTCGCGAGGCTATTGAAATTAAAAAACATCCAAATTTCAATAGAGAAGACGGCTGGGTCTTACCACCTGCTTGAAACCCCATTATAGAGTCCATAAAATCAAAATCCCAGCCCAAAACTGCAAGACCGAAGGATACGGTGAGCTCGTTCTGCGTGAATCGGATCGCCAATAATGAACAAAAATGTAAGGTAGCTGTTAGTAATTGCAACATTAAGACGTCCAACAACTTAGTCTACCCGTGACCATGGATGCTGTAAGGGATCCGAAACGTCGGGAATCAAATAATATCAATACAACGCAATAAAATCCGTAAAAAGTAGTTTTATTTCAATAGCTGTTAGTAATTTTAACATGTCCAAAACCACAGTCTACCCGTGTCCATGGACGCTGTAAAGGATCCGACACGTCGGGAATTAAATAGGTAACCATAACAAACCGTCACGCTTGTATTCTCCGAAGGGTTAGGCAGAGGCGTAATAATGTACACCCACAGTTCGCCGGTATGTTTAGGTCCCATGTAATACGGGGAGAGTCTATTGCCATTTATCGGACACAAATCCAGACTCCGAGCTGCTACTCAGAATTTCATAGGAAAACCCAATAACACTGCTCGACCTGGGGATCGAACCCAAGACCTCTAGCGTAGCAGTCGCGCTTAGGACCACTAGACTAATGAGGCAGTCAATTAATTAATTATATTATAATTACTATTAATCAGGTAATATAAATATAACGCAATAAAATCCGCAAGAAATAGTTTTATTTCAAAACTAGCTTTTGCGAGCGACTTCGTCCGCGTGGAATAGTTACTTTGTTCCCTAGTTCTTCGCCCGCGGTTTCACCTGCGTTCCCCCGTTCCTAAGGGTTGTAGCGTGATGTTTTATAGCTTGAAACCATTCTCATGAATCACTCATTTTCCCAACATTTCCCTTCACTGCTCTGCTCCTATTGATCGTAGCGTGATGAAAAGTATACTAAAACCTGCCCAGGAGTATGAAGAACAATTGTACCAAGTTTCGTTGAAATCCGTCGAGTGGTTTTTGTTTCTATAACGAACATACAGACAGACAGACAGACAAAAATTTTACTGATTGCATTTTTGGCGTCAGTATCGATCACTAATCACCCGCTGTTAGTTATTTTGGAAATATATTTCATGTACAGAATTGACCTCTCTACAAATTTATTATAAGTATAGATTGAGGATTCCCTAGTAACGTTAGTAATTTTCAAGTTCTTGGTAAATTGGGAATCCCCCAAACGTAGTACCTATCTACCGGTTTAATGATTTGACAATTTATTTAATTAAAATGCAGCGGTTGCTAATTTACGATGGAGGAATTAAATCGCAAATTTTGTTGAAACTGGAAACACAATATGAAACACGTCACCAGCAGGTCGCGCGAGACTGCGATCTACGATGGAGCGCGCTTGCCTAGAAGAAACCGATTCACTCGTTATTTAAAGACACCCAGATCTTAGCTAGCAGGGAAGACCCATTCGGGAAGTGCATTCCATATTTCAGCTGTACGCATTATAAAAATTTAAATAAGTAGGTATTTATTTTTGTTAATTCTTTGCAAAGATTTTTTAAAGACACTATTACAAATAAATGTTTTAAGGGTCCGGCGGAGCTTGAATTGCCCACAAAAACGTAATACCGAAATAAACCGTAATCCAGATAATATTCTATTAAATTATGTCATTAATCAGATATGGATACCATTAATCTAGTTTCCGACGGTACTATTTCGTCTACTACTACTTCACTGGAAATAAAAGACCGGAAAAACGTTGAAAACTTGGTAAAGTTACCAAAAGATTATACCAGAGCGTCATCTCGGGAATAGTCTGTTTATCCATTGATTCTGACCTAGTTAGAGAATTGCTATATCATTTTCTTAAAAAATAATCATTAAATAAGAATAATATAACGTCACAGAGTCCATCCAAATCTATAAAATCTAAATAAAACAACAGATCAATTCAATATTCATCGCGAATGTCAGTGATTAAGGAAAACGTTATAACCAGTTTTAATGTTTATTTTGTAGTGTGAGGCAATTAGCGAGATATACCTAGCTTACGTTATTACGAACAGCGTAACCTTGCGAACTTGCGATTGTGGGTTTTAAAGCATAAAAGGAACAGTACTCTTTATGTATTGGTTAAACGACGACCAGACGACCCACCTGATGGTAAATAGCCACCTGCAACACCAGAGGAGTTGCTAATGCGTTGCAGAGCTAGAAGAGTCCCTTACGGACTGCAGACTGCCATTGTCGCAGTATTCTTTTTATTATAAAATGGTAGCACATAAGGGGAACTTTAAGAGGTGGTAAACTAATGGCTAGGGTGTCGGACTTGCAATCATATGGTTGCCGGTTCGAAACCCACCCATTGCACTATCTACGTGAACCCACTCGTAACACAAGCATTTAGCTTAGCACGAGGGGTTAAGGGTCCGGCGGAGCTTGAATTTAGACAATTCAAGCTCCGCCGGACCCTTAACCCCTCGAAATGAACACATTGCTTTGTAATGCAGATGGTAGACAATGTTATTGCCTTTCGAATAAGCCTATTTTTATCTCAGTATGACTAAAACTTTGGGATATATCATAATTTTTGTACTCGCATAGAGCATATTTCAACAAAATGGCTGCCACATAGCGGGGAAGTGTATTGGACCGAAGCCTAGAGTGTAATTGTACTTTAAAATAGTTTATATTTAAGTATTTAGAATATCGCTAGTCCATGTCCGGACACACTGTATAAAAAATAATTGTTGTTCGTTAGTCTCGCTAAAACTCGAGAACGGCTGGACTGATTTGGCTAATTTTGGTCTTGAATTATTTGTAGAAGTCCAGAGAAGGTTTAAAAGGTGAATAAATATGAAAATGTTCGGAATTAAATAAAAATAACAATGAGGGTCAGCTAGTCAATTATAATTGTACCAACATACATTGTACGATGTAATATTAACATTTTTTTTATTATTCTGTGGAAAATGTCGTTTGTTATACATTTAATGCATCTTGTATTTTTTCTTTATGGGATACGGGGGCAAACGAGCAGACAGATCGCCTGATGGTAAACGATTATCGCCGCCCGTGGACACCCGGAATACCAGAAGAGTTACAAGTGCGTTGCCGGCCTTTTAAAAGAGGGTTGACCTCCGGTAACCTCACTCACTCGGCGTAACAGAACGTAAGCGTTGTTTGACGCTATTTCCTGCTTCTTTCTTTCTGCTCTTTTCGTTTGGTATTATTGTAATGTATAATTTTCCCAAATAAATACATACATACATACATACACTCACGCCTTTCTCGCACAGGGGTAGGCAGAAACTATAGACTGCCACTTGCTACGATTCTTGCATACTTCTTTTGCTTCTTCCACATTCATACATCTTCTCATACATACACGCCGGTTGCGAGTGCTACGCACCTGACCTTTTTGAAGGATTTCGCCAATAAGATCGGCGTATGTCATTCGCCTTATAAATTCCTTTCGATAATCGTCTTTCATTCATTCTTTCAACATGTCCAAACTAGTGATGTAACGAATGTTGGATTTTTCACATTCGCGAATGCGAATGCGATTGCGAATATTTATCTTTAACATTCGCGAATGCGAATGCGAATGAGAATATTTTAAAATTTCAAAAAAAGCGCGCGTAAAATGTTTGACAGGTTTGACGTTTCGTGTCGGCCATGTTTAAATTGAACATAGCCGAGCCGATATTGGTTAATTAAATGAATTTAGTCACAGAAAGTTCATTCTAAAAGTTTGGTTTTGTTTTGAGGTTAGTTTTACTTGCTTATATATCATTATTTTAAATACATAGATAAATAACTTGCAATTGAAACCAAATGTTAACATAACAAGTATTAGAAGTTTACTTTAGTTTAAAATAAAAATAATTATAATTTTGTTTTTGAAAAAAGGTTTATTTACAAATAGTTAAGTATTCGTTGTTTTGTTTTTTAAGTTTATATTTCATTCATTATAAATATATTTAATTCCTCAGATATATAAAGTGGAATGAAAAAATATACATTTAAAGCCAAAGGATATAAGTACTTAATACATTAGATATTTAAAGTTTAATAATTTTGTTTCAAGTAATTGTTTAGTTTTTTAGTAAATAGAAACTGTAAACTTTATTTAAAAATGGTAGTAAAGTAATAATATACTACTAAATAAATGCAAACCTTACATAGTTGTAACATAATGTTAGATTTGATCAGATCTCTGAAGTTCTTTTTTTATAAATGAGACTTTATACTGGTTTCTGACACTTACGCGAATATTAGACATTGAAATAAAACTACTTTTTACGGATTTTATCGCGTTGTATTGATATTATTTGATTCCCGACGTTTCGGACCCTTTACAGCATCCATGGTCACGGGTAGACTAAGTTGTTGGACGTCTTAATGTTACAATTACTAACAGCTACCTTACATTTTTGTTAATTATTGGCGATCCGATTCACGCAGAACGAGCTCACCGTATCCTTCGGTCTTGCAGTTTTGGACTTAACGTCGGGAATCAAATAATATCAATACAACGCGATAAAATCCGTAAAAAGTAGTTTTATTTCAATGAGACTTTAATTTAGAATGTAGAAGTATGATTTAATAAAAATATCTAAGTGTTATCTATTGTATTATTATTTCATATGCATGCATATAATAATTTCCTTTTTGATTATTAAAAACATTCGCTAAATATTAGCATAATTTTTGCGAATGCGAATGCGAATGCGAATGCGAATATTGAAAAATATGCGGATATTCGCGAATGAGAATGCGAATGCGAATATCCGTTACATCACTAGTCCAAACCATCCCAAATAAATAAATTAAAAAAAAGACTAAGCGCTTATTCCCAGGTCGAACAAAGTGTTATTGTGTTAATCAGAAAGTTATTTTTTCACCGATTAACCTTTTGACCTCTGCATGGATTAGACATCATTAGCCATAGCAACTTAAATATAATATATTTCAACGTACATACAGGTGTCATTTAAAACCCCCCCAAAGGGGTTTTCGCCTTGTCGCGGCGGGGGGGCTTAGTAACCGTGGACGGTGGCCCACGGCGACGCTACCCTCCCTACCCTCTGCGGCCGATGTGTGGACGGCGGCGGGGCTAGATATCTGTCCCGCCGCAGGGATGGTTTTGGGCGGCGGACTCGGGGTCGTCAGTCGCCCTAGAGGAGGGTCCAATATTGGACGTCCGCGGTGGGATCGCGGAGCATGCGAGAGCGATTCCCGTGATCCGACTACTATGCGGAGGGTGGCAGTGGTGGTGGTTTTAGTCCGTATGCTGGCCACCTGGCCGGAGAGCCCGACACAACCGTCCCGCATCCCCGAAGCGGGGCGGCGTGCATAAGGAGCATTTCCCCACCCGAAAAAAAAAGGTGTCATTTAAAAAAAATACAATTGTGATTCATTAATGATTTAATAACTCAAGGGCCTTAAAGGACACTCGGACAAACAAGCCGATTTTTAGTAAAACCATGGTCGGCGGGTCACGCAGCACCAATTTTGCGGTACGTAATCCTACAAACATAGGTACTTAGCTAGATCCGGCCGCAACCTTGTTTGAACTAACAAGTTTTCCTTCACATGACGTAATCTCAGTATATTAAAATGTGTTTCGTTTCGTGGCCGATTAAGTAGGTATATCAACTCAGTCGACAAGAAGATGTCTTAAACACAAGACATCGTTATTTTTTATAACAAATAATTTTAAGTCAAATGACCTTTTGATTCCAATGCTCTTGTGAATAAGTTTTTTTTTTGTTCTTTTTTTAAAAACAGTGCTGTGATTATTTTTTTAAGGTCAGTATCAACGATCTTTATTGTTTTTTTTTTCTGCACTTGTTTATCGAATGATATTTTTGTTTTTTATCATCATTGTTTTTTTTTTAAATGGATATAGTTAAGGATTGATGAACTAATGTTGTGATAATAGAGTACAATAATCTTATTACCTACCTACTAATCTAAAAGGCAAACGCAATTACTTATTAGGTCAAAATGCCATTAATATCACTGACAGTCCATTTAGCGGGCATTTTGACGTATAAGTTCACAATTAATTAATGACAAATACATTTCTTCGAATTATTTTTTCTGTGCACACATTGCACATAGCGTTCTATTCGCTATCGCGATTTTAGATAAAGTGTAACATTTGCATTTTTATAGCCTAGGAATTACTTACGTATCCACTATTCAATGTACGTATTAACATTATTTTTATACATAGAAAATATAAACAGATGCTATGTGGGTATTTATTATGTTTGAGATGCGCAGATTTAATCAGTGCTACGGATTTTCCATCACGACATTATTACTTAATTTATTTTACCTTCTTGCCTACGTAACTACATCTAAGTACCTATGTAGATATTCTGCGAAATTGTAAATATTCAGTCTTTATTGTGTTCATATACATTAACTACTTATGTTAAAAAAACCCTGTCCGCTCCGAAAAGGTATCATCAATCACATCACCAAATAAAATAAGAAACATTAAATATTTATGAATGTAAACATTGGTGAACGTAAAAATGCACGATTGTCGTGCCCAAATTAATGCAATTTCCCCAAAATCTAGCAAATTTTTAAAATGTGACAACTCCATTTCCTTAACGGCCAGTCCCAGTTTCAAATATGTCAGTACATTTGCTTACTAGGTTTTTGACACACGACCCATACAAGTAATGTCAAAATCCTATCTCTAGTAAACAAATCTATCGACAGATTTGTTACTGGGGCTGGGACTTAGTATGTTTAACACCCCGTGACGATTGCCAATTTTTCTTACGTTTTTCTTTTATTCGTGATAGGCTTACGCTTGATCGCCAGTTTGCCTGATGTTAAGCGATATTGCGATATTGCGATCTACTTTAATAATTTTTTTTTAATGTAGATTAAGGCGGATCGTTTCGCTGTGCCCGCGAAATTCAAATTTCGAGTGGTTTTTCGCAGTTTGTAGGTCTTTAGGAAGCATTCATGGTAATGGTAATTGCGACATGAACTATACAAAATTTACAATTTTTATCTAAAACAATTGCATAAAAATCATTATTGGAGCTAAAAGTAGTGTAAAATGTCAATTTTGACCAATTACACAGATTGCGCCAAGTTTTTGGCTTGATAAGGATTTATAAGTAAAGGTTTTAGTTCTCAGTTGTGAATGTTGTATAGTTGATGTCGCAATTACAACTGCCATGAATCTAGAACTTGTTAAAGACCTACAAACTGCGAAAAACCACTCGAAATTTGAATTTCGCGGGCACAGCGAAACGATCCGCCTTAATGACATCTAATAATAGAAAGATAATGATACCTTTACGGATCCGACAGGGTTTATGTAAGGTTGTTACAAAAGTTTAGTATCAATATGAAACCTTGGGATGTTGCAATTTTTAGAATGTTATTTTTAAAAGTATAAAATATTTAATATGCATTTATAACTTGTTTTCTATCTATCTCTAGGTACCTAATTATTATATACTAGCTTTTGCCAGCGACTTCGTCCGCGTGGAATAGTTACTTTGTTCCCTAGTTCTTCGCCCGCGGTTTCACCTGCGTTGCCCCGTTCCTAAGGGTAGTAGCGTGATGTTTTATAGCTTGAAACCTTTCTCATGAATCACTCATTTTCCCAACATTTCCCTTCACTGCTCTGCTCCTATTGATCGTAGCGTGATGAAAAGTATACTATAACCTGCCCAGGAGTATGAAGAATAATTGTACCAAGTTTCGTTGAAATCCGTCGAGTGGTTTTTGTTTCTATAACGAACATACAGACAGACAGACAAAAATTTTACTGATTGCATTTTTGGCGTCAGTATCGATCACTAATCACCCGCTGATAGTTATTTTGGAAATATATTTCATGTACAGAATTGACCTCTCTACAGATTTATTATAAGTATAGATAGACTAGCGGCCCGCCCGCGGTTTCACCCGCGTTGCCCCATTCCTAAGAGCCGTAGCGTAATGTTAAATAGCTTAAAACCTTCCTCTTGAATCACTCTATCTATTAAAAAAACTGCTTCAAAATCTGTTGCGTAGTTTTAAAGATTTAAGCATACATAGGGACGAACAGACAGCTACAGCGACTTTGTTTTATACTATGTAGTGATTATATTTTTTAATTAATATAAGGGTTCTTTCTAAGAACAGTAGAAGAAGCCGAAACAATTTTCATTAGATTTTTTGGTTTGCCTGACTATATGTTTGTACGTGCATCACATAAAAACTAATAAAGGAAATTGGATACAGTTTTCCGGGTTGTATTCCTGCCTAATAAAACATATAATCTGGTGCATTTTCATCTTGATACCTAGAAGCTGTTATAATATCTAATCTAAAGGCTTTTGGGACGCGTGCGCATATAGATATCAAAATAACAACATACCACCACGTATGTATTCCCTGAAGGGTTAGGCAGAGGTGTACAAATGTACACCCACAGTTCGCCGGTATATACATGGGTGTTAGATGAGCCTATTACATGGGTCTTAGATATCTAAGACACATGTAATAGGGAGCGAGCCTACTGCCATTAACCGGGCACAAATACAAACGCCGAGCTGCTGCTGAGAATTTCATAATAAAACCCAATAATACCTACTGCTCGTCCTCGGAATCGACCTCAGTATAGCAGTCGTGTTTGGGACCACCACGGAACACCACATCCTGCGGCCAGAAGTCCTCTTCCCTGACGAGGTGCAGATAACACGTTGGTACTCGCACTACAAACGCCTTAATGTTGACGTTGCGGTGCGACTCCAACAGCTGCACTCTCGGCGTGTACTTGATGCGCTGGCGCACGTACTCCACGATATCCTCCGCCTTAGTGGTGTAGTGTAGGCGGCAGACGTATACAGGAGTGTTCGGCTTCGCGGCACGTAATGTCACATTAGGCTCAGCAGGAGCCGTGCCGCAGCGGTTCTTATTAGTTCGTTGACGGCGCTTCCTCCTTTGCAACGTCACGAAACCATCGTCATCAGCCCGCGTCGATGCCTTTTTAGGCAAGGGTTTTGAGAATAGTCACCCATCCGAGCTTAACCTTGAAGATCAGTTGATCAGCTTAGATTAGCGATTACCGCCGTCCATGGATGCACCACACCAGTGCATCCGAGTTACAAGTGCGTTGCCGCCCTTTTAAAATGGGATTGGGGCTCCCGTATCCTCAGTCACTCAACGAAACACAACGTAAGCGTTGTTTCAGTGAGGCCATGGTATGACACTCCTGTTGAGCGGGCCAATTCGTGCCGACGCATAGCTCTGCCACGGTGATGACCTATTGCTATTTACTGAACACAAATCCACGAGTCGCTGCTACTGAGAATTGCTTAAACCAATATGCCAACCCTAATATAATAATAATAATAAATATAAATAATAATAAATAAATTCTTTATTCAAGTAACCATGACTCATTAATGTTAGTATTACTTAAAACTAAGTTAGTAACATTTCATAATGTAGTATATATAATAATTTATTGATCTCACCGCTGCTTCATCCCATGCGAGACGGAACAACAATGACTCACGTATGAGCAATCCAGACGCCCAGCAATCATACTCAGGACACTGTTAGAGCTGGCCCACACCCTGCGCACCAGAGAAGCACACCTCTTTCGCATGGTCGCATAGAAGCAATCTACGTGTGCGTCAGCAAACATCCCCGATGCGCTACAGAAGCGAGGCAGCCCCACCAGTATCCTAAATGCGTTATTGTATTGAACGCGGAGAGCGCTGTACGACTTTTGAGTATATATAAATTAATATCCTCTATATCCTACTATATTGGGGGCCCGACTACTAAGGTCCGACCGAGATCTCGGTCTCGGTCTCGGTCTCGGCCATTCTCGGCCAAAAAATCATTCTCGTTCTCGGTCTCGGCATTATTTTTGAGCTAGTCTCGGCCTAGACCGAGAATCACAAATTCCGCAATAGTGAACTTTTTTAATATGACTTGCGTGCTAATTTGATCGCTGAGCGCAATGTGTGATTGATCAATTGATTAAAAAACTGCCAAATCAAATAATCAAACTAAATAATGACCAAATGCTACTCGGTTTGTATTTTCGTAATCATATCACACTGAAGGACTGAGGACTTAACACTGTCAGTGATTGGGGTGTCAATAGCTTATAATATAAAAGTGACCTCTCTATCAACGCTGACAAAACTGTTATTGTATCTACATACATACATACATTCACGTGTTTCTCCCTTTCTCTCAGGGGTAGGCAGAAACTCTAGACCGCCACTTGCTACGATTCTTATATACTTCTTTTGCGTCTTCCACATTCGTACATCTTCTCATACATACACGCTGGCTGGGAGTACTACGCGCCTGACCTTTTTAAAGGATTTCGTCAATAAGTTCGGCGTATGTCCTTCTAGGGCGACCTCTGACGACCCTGCCGCTGAAATTCACCTTATAAATTCCTTTCGTTAATCGTTTTTGCTTCATTCTGTCAACGTATCCATACCATCTCAGTATATTCTTTCCAATACGTGTCACTACATCATCTATTGTATCTTAAGTTATTGTTATTGTATCTTTTACGGTAAAACGGCGTTTCGACAAACTCACATTGCCCTAGCTGAATGGAAAGAAGATCATAGTTACATAACATTAAACTGGCGGTCGCGTAGGCCTATCTAGAATAAAAAAAATACATTCCAAGGAAGTCAAGTATTTTGGTGTCACTATCGACCAAAAGCTGACGTGGAACTCGCACCTAGCTAACATACTCAAGAAAGCCAAGGTGGCGTGCCGATTAACTATTGCTAGTGGCACACAGCACTACTATAGAATATCAAAAGCCCTGGCTAAAAGAACTCTTACAAATTTAAGTTTCGAGACTGTTATCAATAAGGTCTGGACAGAATCGCAAGGAATAGTCCACTCCTAAGCTTTAATTAAAGCCTATGATAAATGGACATAGCTCCTATCCTAGCGCTAAGCAGGAAAAATCGACATTGTGAATAGGCTGATAAATTTCCAATTCAACTAGGGGAATGCGGATCGCTAACATTCAAGCGCAGTGTTCATTTAAGGAAATCCTAGATGAAATAAAGGAACTCTAGACTTGAGATTGAGAGACTTGAGCGCTAGATCGTTGAACGCTCGAGTCTTTAAATCTCATGACCGTCGACTCAGTGCACAAGGCTCGGCCACAGCGCTCGTTTATAACACTACTACGGGCGTAGTGATACTATAGCTGCAAATAAACAATGAATAATAAAAACAAATAAAAAAAACTCGACGGCCAAAAAAGATGGAAACCAGGTGACAAATCTCATGCAGTCGGAGGAATTGCCTAAATTTAACTCCAAAGATCTAATTCCTGCGACTGCTATTTCGATAAGTTTTGAGGAAAAAAATATTTTCAAGACATGGCGCCAGAAATCGGCCATTTTAATTTTTATTTATATACCCAGTGTCACTGTCACATTTGAGGCGAATGTATCGACGCCTCTCAAGCTAAAGTCCATCAAGCCGTTAAGGCGTGAAACGTGACTAAGAAATATACATACATACATACACTCCAAAAACATCTCTCCTTCTGGGTAGAAATACATTGAAAAAAGTGACTCTTTAATTTAGCGATTCTCGGTCTCGGTCTCGGTCTCGGCCGAGATTTTTTTTCATTCTCGGTCTCGGTCTCGGTCTCGGACAACGTCAAAAAACTAGTCTCGGTCGGACCTTACCGACTACAGATTAGACTACCGCAGATTTCAATTTTATCTTTTGGTTTTTCCTCTATTGTATAACAATGATTGATGCAATTAAGTAATTTATATACCTACATATAAAAAAAAACATTAAATTGACTTGGCAGTCCAACGGTCATACCACTAGGCTATCACTTCTGTGTTTTTGTGTAAAAATATCGAAATCAATAAGGACAACTGCCTCATTGGCCGAGTGGTTCTGACCGCAACTGTTACGCTAGAGGTCCTGAGTTTAATTCCAAGGTTTAGCTGTGATATTGGGTTTTACGAAATTCTCAGTAGCAGTTCGGAACTTAGATTTGTGCCCGGATAATGGCAATAGGTTCGCCCCCTATTAACTGAACCATAAACATACCGACGAGCTGTGGGTGTACATTAGTATGCCTCTGCCGAACATTTCGGGGACTACAGGCGTGATGATAACCATGTTATGTACTATCGGCCAACTCCATATCTAGCTACCGTAAGGGCTATATTTGCTTGCAGCGCTAAGCTGACATACTAGCGCTTACCTATGCTCATCATTCAATAGCATCGCTGCATTGGGGATTGGGGTATTTGCTGAGACTCTTGTTTTTGTAATTGAAAAAAAAAAATTGAAAAAGATTGAAACTGCTTATGTATACTAACATAGTCTATAAGTTACATTGTTACTAACACTCTATGGATCTGATGGTCTTAAAATAAATGATTTTTATTTATTATTTAAATGACTAAATGTAAAATACTCATAAACAAGGGCAGTGAACAGCTGTGGTCATCGTGTGCACGGGATTTTGTTTTCAAAATGGCTACATATGGAGTTGGTTGACAGTACTTAAGTTATCTTCTTTTTTTTTGCAGAAACCATGGGTCTCATCATCCTTACTGCTATCCTGGCGTTGGCAGCTGGCCAGACCACCATCGACCCGTCAGTCTTGATCGGTATCTTCGGTACGCCCCCCACACCCACCAATAATCCAGGCCCTACGACACAGCGGCTTGAAGACGTAAGTTCTTTTTATGGATTCATTCGGCCTACGAGCTGACGAGCCACCTGGTCGTAAGTAGTCATCGTCGACCATGGACACCTGCATCACCAGAAGACTTGCTGATGCGTTGCCGATCCTTAAGAGCCCCTATAGACTGCAGACTGCCAGAGCCGCTGCAACCAGGGGAACTGACTCTTACGTTTCTTGCCGGTTCTTCTCCATAAGTCCCACTATATGGAAGAGTGAACCTAGTTTTGACAATTCAGAAGATTTTTTTTTTATTTCGGAGCTTTTTTCCGTCGTGGAAACATCAGCTCCATCGTACTAGAAATCCAAGTTACAATAAAAGAAAAGCTATCATACAAATACTAATGGGAGAGTTGCTGCTGAATCGGAGGCAGTAATCTATAAAACATTCTAGCCATCTCTGACATGGGGTCAGCCAATATACGTTGGAGAATTCCCATATCCGTCCGATTTATTAAACTTTTTCAACAGTGACTCTCTTTCCACCTCGTTCCTGACACACTCCAGAAGCATATGTTGCGCATTCTCAATTTTACCACAATTTGGACTTTTTCATAAGATATGCAAACTTTGCAGATGGATAATGTTCTGAACGAAGTCCACATGCAATTTTCAATAAAAACCTGCTCATGTTGGCTTTTACAAACGAAGGCACGCGAGGGAGCTCTCATTGGATGGTTTTGTACCATATGCCCTTCTCTTTACTGCGTTCATCAAAATATTCTGTCCATAGTTGGTGACAAGTTAACTTGTATTTACATAAAAACTCGAAATAAGTCGGTGAAATATTTTTGGACAACCCCTGAATGGCAGCTAATTTGGCGAGCCGGTAAGCCTCCTTGTTGCCTGCTAAGCCAACATGAGACGGGACGTATTGCAATTTCAGACACTTTCTATTTTTATTATATTTGTATACTAGCTTTTGCCAGCGACTTCGTCCGCGTGGAATAGTTACTTTGTTCCCTAGTTCTTCGCCCGCGGTTTCACCTGCGTTGCCCCGTTCCTAAGGGTTGTAGCGTGATGTTTTATAGCTTGAAACCTTTCTCATGAATCACTAATTTTCCCAACATTTCCCTTCACTGCTCTGCTCCTATTGATCGTAGCGTGATGAAAAGTATACTATAACCTGTGGTTTGGGCTGTGCGTTGATAGATCACTATGTCAGTCAGTCAGTCACCTAACGTAAGAGTAGACAAATATAATCAGAAAGCTCCGAACTGCTAAGCTATCGGGAGTTACACGTGTTATTGTGAGTCAACCATAAAAGATAGACATTTGCTGTCGTGGAATATTTTTTACATAATTTTAAGGAGAACATTTCCGTCATACATGATTTCTGTATAGCTTGAACGATTAAGGCTGCACACGCGACGGAAGCTTAAAAAATGGAGTAAGTTCTCCTGTTTTCCCAACATTTCCCTTCACTGCTCTGCTCCTATTGATCGTAGCGTGATGAAAAGTATACTATAACCTGCCCAGGAGTATGAAGAACAATTGTACCAAGTTTCGTTGAAATCCGTCAAGTGGTTTTTGTTTCTATAACGAACATACAGACAGACAGACAGACAGACAGACAGACAGACAGACAAAAATTTTACTGATTGCATTTTTGGCATCAGTATCGATCACTAATTACCAGCTGATAGTTATTTTGGAAATATATTTCATGTACAGAATTGACCTCTCTACAGATTTATTATAAGTATAGAAGAAGATATAATCAAGAATTTTGAAGGCTGTCGAAACACCTTTGAAACCAAGGGCGCATCGAGCCACATGTTGGAGTGCACTTTTACTATCAGTCAAAATCACTACCGTACTTCAATTTAAATCATTGCAGTAGATGATAGCATCTGAAATTACAATGAGCTCCGCAGACATTATAGATATATCATTAACAATTTTAAAGCTCTCAGAATTTTTATATTTTGTATCTGAGAGGCTGAAATTGCTAGTTTTAATAAATCATACATCAGTATTAGTATTCCCCGAAGTTTTAGGCAGAGCTGTAGGTACTTATTAATATACACCCACAGTTCAGTATGTTTAGGTCCCATGTAAACGGGGGCGAGCCTATTGTCATTAAACGGACACAAATCCAAACTCCGAATTGCAGGCTTACTCTTGAAAACAATACAATACCAATTCAAACGTGATCCGATTCCAATGTTAATCTGGCTGTCGGGCGATTTCGTACTCTTGAGCACAAATCCGTTAACCTTGTATCGGCATCCTGATTGCCCAATGTTTGGGTCGTTTCCCAATCCTATTTAGTTCACTCAATCACCGCGCAATATTGAAACAATTTGGCGCTAGTCTCGGATTCAAGAGTACGAATCTTGACGAAACGGCACAATTCCAATGTCGATGTATCGGAATTGAGTTCAAGAGTAAGCCCCTGGTACTGAGATTTTTATAAAAAAAACAATAATACAGCTCGATCTAAGAACCTAGGACTTCTAGCGTAAAAGTTGTGCTTATTATGATTAACCAAAAGTCGCCATTTTGACCCCCTGATGATGTAAGGTCACTCAGGAGCGGCCCAGGGGCTCGTCGAGACTAGTGAATGTCCAAGGTCTGCCTACAGTGGAGCCATCACTCCTTTTGGAGGTGTTTGGAACACCCCCTGCTATGCGTAAGCCTTCGAAGACGATTGAGGATGTGAGTTTGAATAGGATAACAGATGGAATGATGTTGGGTACAATAGCATTGTGCAATGCATGAGAATATTGTAATATTATTGGGGAACTTTAATTTGCATAAATCTGTGTCAATTTTGTTGCTCTGTTGAATGCAAAAGAACTTGTGCAGATTCAAGGTGTAAACGCTCAAAGGCCATAAGCACGCTAAGGATTACATTGCTGTGAACATAGTGAGAGTGCATATGGGCCATATCTTCCACTGCACCATACTTACAAAATAAGTTAATGCCATTGGAAAATCCCCACGAGAACATGTTAACACTGATCTGGTAACATTATTTAAAACAATTGGGAGACTTCTTAAAATTTAATTTGCATGAAAAGGTTTCATTGCATAGTGTCATCATCATTAGCCATTTTCAGAGAAGGGTTAGGCTTTAGTCCACTACATCAACCTGCAAAACAACTCTTACATTTTATTTTTATTTTATTTTATTTTATTAGGATCTACGACAAAGAATACACCTTACATGCTAATAAAAGTATTACAATTGACCTTCAAGCCAAGTGCTTCTTTAATTATGGGAGATCACATCATGCGAAATGAGATCAACCACTACTTAATATAAACGAAAACAATGAGATCAAACTTTAAAATTAAAATTAAATCAGCTTAAATAAATATGTATATGTATAAATATGTATATATATGTATATATATGCTTAAGTATCAAAACAAAACAACTAAATTTAAACAATTAAATTTAAAAATATCCTTAAGATTTTGAGCGAGAGAGAGATATATATTATACAATTATCTTCAGGTGTCCAAATTGTTTCAATATTGTTAAGTTGAACTAAAATATTACTTTTAAATTTACATAATAACCATACGCTTGTATTCTCCGTTCTTGTGTAGGTTGTTGTTTTTATTATAAACTAGCTTCTCCCCGCGACTTTGTCTGCGTGGACTTCAGAATTGGGTCCGACCTGGATAAAAAGTAACCTATGTGTTATTCCAGACTATAATCTATCTGTGTGCCAAATTTTATCCAGATCCGTTCGGGCGTTCTGGCGCGAAAGAGTAACAAACATCCATACCACCCATAATCACGTTCAGAAACATTCACGTTTAGGTATAATATGTATTAGAATGGTTTTTCTTTTTTTTAAGATATTAGAATGGATTTATTATTTTCCATTTTGAAATGCTTCTTTGGACTAGTCTATGTTGTGGTTTCATTAAAAATATCGTCAATTTTTGAATATCGAATCAGAAAGTTGAACCAGTCACACACTGTGCTCTATTTAATTTGTACTGCTGCTATGTGTGAGACCGACTCAACTTTTTATTATTTTTTTTCCAGATCACTGTAAAACCAACGGAGGGTACTTCTATGTATGTTGATAAGGATGGGCAGAGCTGTCAGTGCGTCCCTTACTACTTGTGTGACGCTAACAATGTTGGTGTCGATGTGAATAACGCATCCGTCACTGGTTGGGGCACACTTGATATCAGGTAAGAACGCTTTAGAAAAAAAGATAACATATGTTGGCAGACTAGCCATAAGTATTCATCGTCGCACATGGACACCTGTAACACCAGAGGAGTTGCTGATGCGTTACCGAGCTTTAAGAGTCCCTGCGGACTAGAGTCGAAGTAACCCAGGGGAAAAAACATACAACAAAAGTTCACGTGAAACGCCGGCGCCATCTAGTACAAAAAATCTAAAACATTGACTAAGTAAAAGTGTCTTTCAAAAGATCTATTTACTCAATTATTTTTTTGAAAAACGTTGCCCCACACTAGTATTTTCTCCTGTATCGTGGGTGCGTTTACAAACACAAATTCTCACATACAAAAACGCCCAGACCCGGAACAACTACCTGTAGATCATACAAATATTTGCTCCGTGTGGGGATCGAACCCCCAACAAGTGGCGACTGCTACGCTAGAGGTCTTGTGTTCGATACCTAGGTCGAGCAGTGTTATTGGATTTTTCATCGTGGGAGAGCCATGCTTCGGCACGAATGGGCCGGCTCGACCGGAGTGATACCACGGCTTCACAGAAAACCGGCGTGAAACAACGCTTACGTTATGTTTCGCCGAGTGAGTGAGGTTACCGGAGGCCCAATCCCCTTCTAAAAGGCCGGCAACGCACTTGTGACTCCTCTGGTGTTGCGGGTGTCCATGGGCGGCGGTAATCGCTTACCATCAGGCGATCCATCTGCTCGTTTGCCACCTAACGCATAAAAAAAACAGTAGCAGGTCGGAGTTTGGATTTGTGCCCGATTAATGGCAATAGGCTCTCTCCCTATTATATAGGGCCTAAATATTTTTGTAAAGCTATTTGTAATGTAGACTCATGTTTTTGTTAATAATATATATCTCTTAACTGTGGGTGTATAGTAGTTAATCTGTGCCGAAACCCTGAAAGACAGGCGTGATGGTATGTAAATTTTGTCTAGGTTTGGCGAAGACGATGGCAATCGTCAATGTCAGGAGAGCGTGGAGGTCTGTTGCGTCATCCCCAAGGACACTGCCGAGGTGCCAAAACCCAAACCAAGGCCACAGCCAGGCAAGGTCCAAGGGTGTGGCTACCGTAACCCCCGCGGTTTGGGAGTCACCATTACTGGAGGCAGCGTGAGTTTACTCAACTATTTTAATTTTTTTAGAGTTCCGTATATCGATGATCCGCATTCAATTCAGTAGCGTTTTCAATCCAGCTGGATTAACATTATACCAGTTGGATCCAGCATTTTCGTTTTTTTAGGGTTCCATCTCTCAAAAATAAAAAGGAAACCCGTATAGAATCACTTCGTTCTCCGTGTGTGTCTGTCAAGACTGCTTTTTCGGGAACGCGTAAGTTAAAAACAAATACATAGGTCTACGTTCCGTTGGACCTGTAGAAACCTTGATGACACGTTTGGCGTAGCGGCTGAGCGATCGGCTTCTGCGCCACGGGTGGTGGGTTCGATCCCCACACGGAGCAAATATTTGTATGATCTACAGGTAGTTGTTCCGGGTCTGGGTGTTTGTGTATGTGAGAATTTGTGTTTGTAAACGCACCCACGACACAGGAGAAAATCCTAGTGTGGGGCAACGTTTTTTTTTAAAAAAAAACTAAGCTTCTAAGTCAAAGCTAAATATAAAAAATGCGGCCATTTATGACTCATACATCGACAATCGCAAATAAATCAAATCCTAAGTAGGTATTTCCCGTTCACCTAGAATCAGGAAATAATGTTAAAATCGTAACCTTGTAATTAAAATATCAAATAAAAAACAGACTGACAAAAAGATGACATTAGGTCTTTAGAGTTAAAGGCAATGCCTCCGACTGCATGAGATTGGTCATTCTTGTTTCTTGATTTTTTAAATTAACCTTTTATTTTTTTTTGTATTTGATACACCCAGTGTCATTGTCAACATTGAGACGAATCTGACGACGCTTCTCAAGCTAGAATCTATCAAGTCATTTAGGCTGCGGAGAGTAACAAAGAAATAAACATGCATACATACATTCGAAAAACATAAACCTTCTGGCGCAGTCGCGTAGGAAAGAACTCATTTTTAGGGTTCTGTACCCAAAGGGTAAAACGGGACCCTATTAAGACTCCGCTGTCCGTCCGTCCGTCTATCAGTCCGTTTGTCACCAGGCTGTATTTCATGAACCGTGATAGTTAGACAGTTGAAATTTTCACAGATGATGTATTTCTGTTAAAACAACAAATACTAAAAAACATAATAAAATAAATATTTAAGGGAGCTCAACAGACATGATTTTTTTGCCGTGTTTATAGTTTGGTACGGAACCCTTCGTGCGCGAGTCCGACTCGCACATGACTGATTTTTTTAAACTTATCTACAATTGCAGTTGGGGAAATGACTGAAATGATTGATGCATTATTGCAACTACAAAATATAAAGGGGAACCCTAGAAACTGTAGTGCTCCTTACCCTCAGCTATAAGCTACACAAAATTTGCGTTTAAAAGCAGTTTCATTATATTCCTGCGACCATTTTTATATAATAGATTAAATAACTTTTATAATTTAAATAATTTTAGTTGCAAAGAACATTTAAGTCAATTTTTACAAAGCATTTCTTACGAATAAACTGAAGACTTACTAGTAGTTTGTAAATAAATCACTTTGTTCTAAATTATCCTCAGGTTAATTAGGCTATCTACTACGTAATACGTTTATTTTAATTGTTAATTTGTAACTTGCACTCCCTAGCCTGAAACATAGTTTCAGCCTAGTACAGGCATATTATAATATGTAACAAGGATTATTTTTTAATTGTAAGGTTTTTATTGCAAATGTATTTTTGTTTTCTAAATAATTGATTTGAAATAAAACTACTTTTTACGGATTTTATCGCGTTGTATTGATATTATTTGATCCCCGACGTTTCGGATCATTTACAGCATCCATGGTTACGGGTAAACTAAGTTGTTGGACGTCTTAATGTTGCAATTACTAACAGCAACAACATTGTGAATTATTAGCGATACTATTCACGCAGAACGAGCTCACCGTATCCTTCGTTCGGTCGTGCAGCAATTTATTTATTTAAAGTATAGACGCCAACAGGCGATGGAAGATCTTCCGATAGAAGTAGGGTCCGGGTGCCGCTTACCATCAGGCGGCTCAGCCCATTACAATAAAATAAATGAGTTTCCAGGGCGCTGAAGCACAATTCGGCGAATTTCCCTGGGTGGTGGCTCTGCTGGACGCCCGCAACTCCTCGTACGCTGGTGTGGGGGTGCTCATCCATCCCCAGGTGGTGATGACCGGCGCTCACATCGCTCAGAAGTAGGTGGAATTTCAACTAATCGTAGGCGACTAGCGATCCGGCGTAGGTAACTAGCTTCGCTGCGTAGATTTTCCCAACATATCCGGTGGATTTAAATGATATATATTACCCAAGGTCACCTTAAAATTTAATCCGGCGGATAGGACTCACGGTGACTTAGAGGTCAGAGCGTCTGGTGTATAGGGTGTATCTAATCAGAAGACGCAGCTTCGAATTCTGCTCGCGATCGAATTTTTCTTTCACTAAAGTAACAATAATCTTAGCATGGAAAATACAAAAAAGTCACGAAAAGATATTAAAAGAAGGTTTTCAGCATTTGAGAACTCGATGTCATTGTCTATACTAATATTATAAAGCTGAAGAGTTTTTATTTGAACGCGCTAATCTCAGGAACTACTGGATGGAATAGAAAAAATCTTTTTGTGTTGGATAGTTCATTTATCGAGGCAGGTTATAGGCTATATAACATCACGCTACGACCAATAGGAGCGGAACAACGCGGGTAAAACCGCAGGCGGGTCGCTAGTAAGATAATAAATGAGGCTACAAATTAGGTGACTCAGACATGCCACAATGTACACACATTTACAGGTTCAGAAAAAAACCCCACTCACTATTATTTCTTATTATTCTACAGGTTTCCTCCAGGCACTTTGAAGATCAGAGCCGGAGAATGGGACACGCAGACAATCAAAGAAATATACGAATTTGAAGAAAGAAATGTAGAGAATATCTATATTCATGAAAGTAAGGCATCATTTACCTCATTAGTTTGGTGGTCTAAAGCGCGACTGGCACGCCAGTTTTATACCGCTGAGGTGACAAACAAGCATGCGGCCCGCCTGATGGTAAGCGGTTACCGTAGCCTATGGACGCTTGCAACACCAGGGGTATCACTCGCGTGTTGCCGACCCTGTAAATTAAGGTGGAATAGTTGGGCTGGCAGCATAGGAGACATGTTGCCATGCATGACAGCGGCGGTAACAAAACACCACCGGTCCCCCACACAGCCAACACAACGCCTCCACGCGGAGCTCTGGCGACCTTTCTCACCGTTAGAAACACAACATAGCACGGAGCTATGTTATTTAGCTATGATTTCTGCAAGGTGGAGACCGAGCAGTATTATTGGGATTTTTCTATGTTATTCTCAGTAGCAGCTCGGAGTTTGGTTTTGTGACCGTTTACTGGTAATAGGTTCGCCCCCTATTACATGGGACCTAAACATACCGGCGAACTGTGTTAAATTAGTACACCTCTGCCTAACGTGAGAGAACCTTTGAACGTGGGAGAGCCATGCTTCAGCACGAATGGTCCGGCTCGACCGGAGTGATACCACGGCCTCACAGAAAACCGGCGTCAAACAACGCTTACGTTATGTTTAGGAGTGAGTGAGGTTACCGGAGGCCCAATCCCCTTATAAAAGGCGGGCAACGCACTCGTGACTCCTCTGGTGTTGCGGGTGTCCATGGACGGCGGTAATTGCTTACCATCAGGCGATCCGTCTGCACGTTTGTCCCCCTATCCCATAAAAAAATAACGCTTCGGGGAATACAGGCGTGGTGGTATGTTATCTTGTTAAAAACTAACTTTTTTCCCGCTGTTTCACTCGCATTCCAAAGGGCTTTTTGAGAGAAAAAGTAGCTTATGTCCTTCTCCAAGATCAAATCTATCTCGTTACCTATCAAAATTGATACAGCGGTTCCAGCGTCACTTAATAACCACTAAGCCACCGCGAGACTCATCCGCTAGGTCGAAATTTGCCTTCACATCCTGAATGAGGTCCTCTTTGGTGACGTCAATTGCAATGTGTTTAATTGTTTTTTCACAAAATCGTTGCCCCCACTAGGATTTTCTCCTGTATCGTGGGAGCGTTTATAAACACAACTTTTCACATACACAAACGCTCAGATCCGGAACATCTACCTGTAGATCATACAAATATTTGCTCCGTGTGTGGATCGAATCCATAACATGCCAATGTCAGTTTGATTGAAGCGGCGGTAGCCTACTGGCTAGGGCGTCGGACTTGCAATCATGTGGTCGCCGGTTCGAAACCCACCCATTGCACTACCGACGTGACCCCACTCGTAACAAAAGCGTTTAGCTTAGCACGAGGGGTTAACCAGAATACTAATAATGTGCGACCTACATTGTTAGTAAGCTTTTTTTAAAAAAAATGTTTTATGCCCAATCAATGCCGGAGGGCCGCAGGTTTGAATTCTGGTCGAGAGGGAATTTTTCTTTCGGCAAAATTCATCATTATTAATCTTCGTGGATGTCTTTTTTCAGACTTCCAGCCGAAAAGCTTGAAGAATGATATAGCTCTACTCCGCCTGGATCAGCCAGTCCACATTTCCGAGTACATCAACGTAATCTGCATGCCTGATCAAGACGAAGTGTTTGATAGTCATGAGAACTGTGTAGCCAATGGCTGGGGTAAAGACGTCTTTGGTAAGTCTTGCATTATTTATTTCTGTAAATAGATCAATTGCCCTTACAAACGTAATACCATAATAAATGGTAATATATTTATTTATTTAAGCATAAGCACACCAACAATACAATTACTCAGATTTAATATAAATATAACTAGCAAATATTATATAATTATTATGTATGGCATGTAAATATAATTATTATTAATAAAATTAGTAAATACTTCTCAATATTACGAGTGCATCTACCGTTTTATTATTTTTCTCTGCATCACCCTAAGGTTGTCTGGTAGAAAATGCCTAATGGCATTAAGACCGCCTTTGCACCAACGGTGCATAAAGTTTTAATAAATAAATAAATAAATATTAAGTTGCGAGCAATCATACAAGTTACAGGTTTGGATTTTTATTTATTTATTTTAAATACACATGCACAACATTAATTAAGGAACCAAAGCGTTGTACAGTTTAAAAGAAACAATAAAATTAGTAAAGAGTAAACAATGCATATATTGTAGGGAGGGGTTTTAGCCAAATGAGAATCACTGAGTAGAAACGGTATGTGTATATAATTGGCATTAAAACAAAACAATAGTGAACAATAATAATAAGGCATAGAACTTGACGCGACAATTTAGAGACGACACGCGGAGCGCGAGAGCGCAGTAGAGATACGGCGCGCGTGCGTCGTTCGCGGTGGTGCGTACGTGACTCACGACTGTGGCAACAGTGCGCGAGCGGTTATGCGAGCAACGTTGCCGTTCCGTCACAGTTTATGACAGGAAGCGAGCTGGCAACCTACGCGTACGAGAGGCGCGCGGAGTTGCAATAGGAGGGCGCACTATAATATATATAAAAAAACAATATCAAAATAATATACAGCTAAGAGTAATATTATTTCTCAGTTTTCATTCATCCTCTCACAAAATCTCATACATTAAGTTTTCATGCAAGACATTGACGACATAAATAATATCAGGAGATTGCAAAAAGTAGACTGAAGGTAATTTAAATAAAACCTAAATCAAAAGAAAGAAATATATGTTAGTAATATGAAATACTAGCGGCCCGCCCGCGGTTTCACCCGCATTCCTAAGAGCCGTAGCGTAATGTTAAATAGCTTAAAACCTTCCTCTTGAATTACTCTATCTATTAAAAAAAACCGCTTCAAAATCCGTTGCGTAGTTTTAAAGATTTAAGCATACATAGGGACGGACAGACAGCGACAGCGACTTTGTTTTATACTATTTAGTGAAGTACTTAATATGAAATATGCATTACAGGGACATCCTGACATACCCTGCTAAATTAGTGCGCTTTATATATTATGTTTAAACCCAAGACACTTTTAGATTCAATTCAATGTTTTCTATTTTCAAGTAGACGGCACCGGCATTTCCGTACCTCTGAGAAAAACGGTAAACCCAGAGAATCATGGTGTCTTTTAAAGTCCAGACACTAGTAGTAATATTTCAGATATGATATGAGTTTTGCAATGTAGGGCAATAACTTTTCTTTCTTTTTTAAAAAAAAAAATAACACATGACACAGAAGCCGATCGCTCAGCCGCTACGCCAAACTGAACTGGTATTTTGAAGTAAGAGTCATAGCAGCTTTGAGTTGAGCTGTTCTGACTGACAGCACAAAAATAATCCTTGCCCCAATTTATTTGGGGTCGGCTCAGCATGTCCTTTTCTTTCATTCATCCCTGCCAGCCGTCACCTCATCATTCACTCCCTTTCCCATCATATCGGCCTTAACACAATCATCCAATATCTTTTCTTTGGTCTCCCTCTACCCCTCCGTCCCTCCAAATTCATATTCACCACTCTTTTCGTCTCATGTGTTTCATTCGCTGGGAGTCGTTGGATGCAGGCCGATCCTTGTGGAAGTCTATGGAGTAGGCTTTTGTTCAGCAGTGGACCTGGACTGATATGATGGTTATTCTCTTTCTTTCCAGGTCTTCAAGGACGTTACGCTGTGATCCTGAAGAAGGTGGAGGTCAACATGGTGGCTCACACTCGCTGCAACAATTTGCTGAGGAGGACTAGGCTTGGGAACAACTTCAAGCTGCATTCCAGTTTCGTGTGTGCTGGTGGGGAAGAAGGGAAGGATACCTGTCAGGTAAGAATGGAGATTCAGGCAATTTGGGCTGGTAGGTACCGTTACATTGCCAAATAATCCGCTGTTATCCAATAATGTGCTAACATTATTGTGTTCGGGTTTGACGGGTAATGTAGCTACATGTATCGCTGTTCCATACAAACTATGACGGAAAAATTTTGAATCGCGAAAGTGAAGTTTGCAACGCAACATGCATATATAGACCGTGGCCAGCCAGGCAAAGCACACGCCAGGGGCCGTATTGTGACGTGTTAACACCATCATTTTTAGGTTGTAAGAGAGAGTATTCAGAGAGGCTATTTAATATGTAGAACGCCATCTCTTTCTCACAACGTAAAATTGATTGCATTAATGGCATGCGAATGGCGATGGCGATGGCGATGGCGCGAAATTCAAATTTCGAGTGGTTTTTCGCAGTTTGTAGGACTATAACAAGTTCTAGATTCATGGTAGTTATAATTGCGACATCAACTATACAACATTCACAATTGAGAACTAAAACCATTGCTTAAAAATCATTATTGGAGCTAAAAGTAGTGTAAAATGTCAATTTTGACCAATTACACAGATTGCGCTAAGTTTCTGGCTAGATAAGGATTTATAAGTTTTAGTTCTCAGTTGTGAATGTTGTTAATGTCGCAATTACAACTGCCATGAATCTAGAACTTGTTATAGACCTACAAACTGCGAAAAATCACTTGAAATTTGAATTTCACGGGCAAAGCGAAGCGATCCGCCTTAACACGTTATAATATGGCCCCTGGTCGGAGGATTCCTCCTTTGGTGTGAGGGGCAACACACCTCGCCTCTCCACAGTAATGTAGCCAGTAACATTACTGTGCAAATGAGACTTAACAACTGAGGTGTCAAGATGACAACGCGCGAGTGATACCACTGGTGTTGCTGACGTCTATAGGCTACGGTTGTCGCTTACCATTACGCGACACGTATGCTTGTTTGTCATCATATAACGATATAAATAAAAATACTAATTGTACCATGTGTACTAATTAGCACAACTCTGCTTAACCCTTCGGGGAATACTGGCGTGATAGTATTATGATTATGTTATCCATACTAATATTATAAATGTGAATGTAACTCTGTTTGTTACGGTTTTACGCCTAAACCGCTGAATTAATTTTGGTGAATTTTAGTATAGAGAGAGAGATTAGACTGGAGAAGGATATAGGCTACCTTTGTTCTCAAAATTCTTTGAAATGCATGTGAAACCGCGGGTAACCACTAGTGTAAAAATAAAAGAACTAATTTTCCTTTTAGGGCGACGGTGGCGCTCCTCTAGCGTGTCCTATCGGCAACAATAGATACAAACTCACAGGACTAGTCGCGTGGGGCATTGGTTGTGGGCAGAAGGACGTCCCAGCTGTCTACGCGAATGTTGCCATGTTCAGACGATGGGTAGACGAGAAGATGGCCCAATGGGGACTCGAAGCAATGACGTACAGGATTTCTGAATAAATTTACGTTAAGTTAATGGTTCATTAAGCTTTTAATTCTTCATTAATCATTAAATGGTTCAATAACCTAAAATTTTACATTGTTATTGGTTCATTAGCTAACTTTTAATTAGGTAATCTGAATTTTAAGATAATAAAAGAAGATAAAGACAATAAATGATTGATCGATACTTTTTACACAATTACAGCTTCATGAATGTAGGAACTTATCTATATCAAGTTAATGGTTCATAAACTCTAAAACAATTGGTTAAGAAAATTGTGTCATAGCAATAACTTATTTAATAAGATATTACCTATATCTTATTACCTTCTTAGGACGCGAAACCCGTAAATTTTAAAAATATGAACCAATCTTTTGTTCTCCAATTAACTGAAGGGTTTTTTGTGTTAGTTAATGCTTCATTAACACATTCATATGTTGTAAAGTGAAGAATTACAGTACTTACCTTAGTTTATTGATTAGTTTATTACTATTAGCTATTTAACCCAATGGATTTTGAAATTATATCTGTCGTGGGTCGATCGATTAACTGGGCAGTTCAAGTTTTTGTGATATGAACGATTATTTCAAAATTTGCCTAACCATAAATCTTCATGTATGTACTCTGTAACTGCATGACTGGCTTGAACAGAATACCAGCGATGGACACTTATAGTTACATCTTTTACGTGGGAGAGCCATGCTTCGGCACGAATGGGCCGGCTCGACCGGAGTGACACCACGGCGTCGCAGAAAACCGGCGTCAAACAACGCTTACGTTGTGTTTCCGAGTGTGTGAGGATACCGGAGGCCCAATCTCATTTTAAAAGGCCGGCAACGCACTTGTGACTCCTCTGGTGTTGCGGGTGTCCATGGGCGGCGGTAATCGCTAACCATCACGCGATCGGTCTGCTCGTTTGTCCCGCTATCCCATAAAAAAAATAGAGAATAAACAGCAATACCCGTATGAAATTGGCCACTTTCTAGAAAGAGACAAAGCGATCGTGCGGCCTATATCTATCTCTGTCTTGTAGGTCATCCGCTCCTGCAAGGCTGTGACGTGGACCAACCAAAATTCTAGAAAAAGACAACTAACTACTGGCTGCACGATCGCTTCGCCTCTCTTCTGCCCATATTTACTTTACAACTGGATAGGAAAAGCTCAGTCCATTCTCTAGGTCTATGATCAGTATGTATTAGATTATATCAAACCGACCATCGGCACTCATATAATAATTACACTTGGCATGATTTCCTCCTACGCTGACATCGGTCGCTGACGTCGGTCGAGCGTACCGTCAGTGGCGTAAGTAATAGAAAATCTGCGGTGGACGTCAGCGTCGCTTTGCGGTGTCTCATAGAAAATTGCGTTATCTATACGCTCGACCGACGTCAGCGTAGAATGAAATCAAGCCTTAGGATAATACTAACAAAAATGTTATAAAAATGCTCAAATAATTATTATGTTACAATGTATCAGTCAAAACTTTTTTAGAAATTTGACATTAAATAAGTAATTTTTACATTTGGTTTTTAATTATTCCAAATTCGTCAGTCGTGGAAGCAATAGTGTGCTGACATTTTTTTTTTAATCCCGGTATGGGATATGGCACCACACTTTTTGTGTATTTGCCAGTGTCAAATATATGGAGTAAACAAGTAATATTTATTAATTCCCGTCATGGGATTATAATATATGACGCCACACTTTCTGTGTTTGCCAGTGTCAAGTATACAAAATAATCCCCAGTAAAACAGTGGAAACTTCACTAAGGCATCGATGGAGTTTAGGAGTGACCACAAAAGTCACGATTTTCAATTTTATATCATTTGCCTACACTCGCACACGTTTACGAACTCTTAATGGTTAACTATCCACTATAATTACACATTAAATTTCGGAGAAACACAAGTTTTGGAAAATAATATAAAACCGACAAAGTGCACTTTACATTTTCCCGCCTAAACTCAGTGTGCTGACATTATAGTGTCCCGGTTTGAAGGGTAATATAGCCAGTGACATTACTGTGCAAATGAGACTTAACAACTGAGGTGTCAAGATGACAACGCGCGAGTGATACCACTGGCGTTGCTGACGTCTATAGGCTACGGTTGTCGCTTACCATGAGGCGGGCTTATGCTGCATTGTAATCTTATTATAGTTATAGTTAAAACTAAACTACCAACATTACTAACATTGCGCTTCTCTATTGCTGTCCACAAGATTACATTGGACAGTTTCGACAATTCAAAACTAATTAGGTAAGTACCAACTTACCTAATTAGTTTTGAATTGTCAAAACTGTACTAATGATCTAATTTATAATACGATCGCACGTTTGGCGTAGTGGCTGGGCAGTCGGCTTCCAAGCTACGTGTTGTGGGTTCGATCCCCGCACAGAAAAATAGGCTAAATGACTAAAAAAAATATTTTGACACATCAGTTATTGCAAATTGTTTCAATATTGCGCGGCGATTGAGTGAACTAAATAGGATTGGGAAACGACCCAACCATTGGGCAATCAGGGATGCCGATACAAGGTTAACGGATTTGTGCTCAAGAGTACGAAATCGCCCGACAGCCAAATTGACATTGGAATCGTATCACGTTTGGATTGGTATTGTATTGTTTTCAAGAGTAAGCCTGCTGAACTTTGATGCTCTTTTTCTTTGTCAATTCTTATTATTTTGATAAAGCATAAAATACTTGTCCGATATTTTTGGATATCCGAATATAATCATATTTGTTTCATGTAATCATCATCCCTATTATTTGTATGACCTACAGGTAGTTGTTCCGGGTCTGGGTTTTTAAGTGAGAATTTGTGTTTGTGAACACACCCACGATACTGGAGAAAATCCTAGTTCACGGGAATTAAATAATGCGATAAAATCCGTAAAAAATAGTTTATTTTATGTCTAATATTCGTGTAAGTGTCAGAAACCAGTATAAAACGGTAATGTAAAACACTTGTTTTTTTACAAAGCTTACTAGCAATGTGGGTCGCACATTACTAGTATTCTTGTTAACCCGTGCTAAGCTTGTGTTACGAGTGGGCTCACGTCAGTAGTGCAATGGGTGGGTTTCGAACCGGTAACCACATGACTGCAAGTCCGACGCCCTAACCATTAGGCTACCGCCGCTTCTTCTTCTTTTTTGTATAATAATATACTTTATTTTTATATATAAACGATTTATAACTTGAAAATATGCTTATCATGTTGAATTCATGACTTACGTGTCGTGTCAGCGCTCGTCGCGTCAGAATTGTGTGCATGCTTTTATACAAAATACATGTCGAGATCTTACGATCTAAGAATACACGCCTGTGCAATGTGTGATGCATACATAAAGCAGAATCTGTTGGCCCACTAGCGCATAAATGACTAAACGCACGACAAAGGGTAGTGGTGGCAAAAACGGCTGCATTTCGATAATGAATTATTATGCAGTTATGTTATTTCTCAACAGCTGCTATTTTATACTGCTACTGTTATTCTGTTAAGTTGCGGTTTCACAACAAGCTAAACGTTGGCTAATAGACAAAATGTGCAGAATGTGCGACATTTGCCCAAAATCGCGGTGACCTTGAATGTTTTCGCAAATACCACTACAACGACACAACATCCCGCATAAAATGTATAAATAGATATACTCACTTGATTTGATATAAGTAGTCTGATTCCAATACAATCTTAATATAATAAAAATCGTTACCAAACGAAACCAAAGTGTTTACATTTTTTGTGTTATCCTATTACTAAATAATGATAATTCGTAAAATAACCAAAATCGACTTTATTTCTATGCTAAATTAGCTTATATTAGTAAAACACATATTACTGAATGACAACGGATAGCAATAGCGTTGGTAACTTCGAAATGAAAATGAACCTTAACATCATGTGGCGTAAGATCACTATCGTACGCGATGCGCGCGCAGCGCGATCGTGGAAATGGAACGCCATGGCGGCGACAGCAATGTTATTTGACAGCGTGTTAAAGTTATTTTCAAAAATGCATTACGTAATTTGCTATTGTATTTATTTCTGCAAATAGATCCGAATAC
The DNA here is from genome assembly GCA_910591435.1 of Acronicta aceris. Taxonomy (NCBI): domain Eukaryota; kingdom Metazoa; phylum Arthropoda; class Insecta; order Lepidoptera; family Noctuidae; genus Acronicta; species Acronicta aceris. The sequence goes on along the minus strand of OU342786.1, from coordinate 2,064,892 downwards.
TTTTACGTCATTTGTTTAAATTTTTATGACTAGATGGCGCTGGCATTTCCTAACTGACGACCTCTGAGAAGAAATGCCGGAACAAACTCAGAGAATCATGGTTTCTTTTAAAGTCCAGACAGTAGTCGATTTCCAGTGAAGTAGTACCTATAGTCCGGTCAATTTAGACCAAAAAATGAGAGTGAAGTTACATAAAGCCCAACAAGCTGAATTTCAGTGAAATTGTTCAAATATAATTATAAACAATGTCTAGAAGTTCCCCATCATTTCCCTGTAAGGAAAAATTTTTATTCAAGGTCAAAGGTCAAAAACATGAGATTTTCGCGATTTTCAGCAAAACGGTAAGTTTTATCATAAAAGTACCTCCGATAAAAATTGTAGACCATAAAATTATCTATAAAAAATGTATCAATACTTTTTTTCTTACGAGCCACCGTTTCTGAGATATAACGATTCAAAAAGTTATAAAAGTTGTTATCGTCATAATATACATGAGTACGCCACGTATATACATCTAGAGTTGTTATATTTTATAATATATATATATATATTATATATATATATATATATATTATATAAAATATAACAACTCTAGATGTATATACGTGGCGTACTATATATATTATATATATATATATATATTATATATATATATATATATATATTATATATATTAAATGTTTAAATATTTTTCTATCGGTCATTGTAACTTATACTTACAATATAAAATATACATAAGTTTTAACTATAAGAACATCAGGTAAAATGAAAACCAGTCCCTTAATCTTTAAGCCAGTGTAACTTCGAGACATCTGTCTCTTGTTCTATTGTGTGCGTGGCTAGGGTCTTATACCTGCTATAATAAATGAAATACCGTTATTACTTCCACCTGCGCCGGAAAAACTGCTGAACACTATTTTTTGCAACTGCAAAAAGGTATGCAGTCCTAATTATTGTGGTTGCAAAAAAGTCGGACTGTCTTGTTCTTTGGCATGCACAAATTATCAAGGCCGGTCGTGCTCTAATATTGAATCACAAACAATGGAGGATTCGTTTGACTCCGACGAAGTATCATGCGATACATCGCTATTGACGCAATTTACTTGCATCCAAAATGAATATGAAGAAGAAGCAGGAGAAGAAGAACAAGAATTTGAAACTTACGAATAAGACAAATAAACTTCAACACTTTTTTTACATTAAACAGGATCACAACAAACCAAAGACCTTTAAAGACTTAAATAGAAACTTGTTTAAAAAAAGGATGCAAAATCTATTAGCAGAGAATTGTTACTATCAAATAAATGACTTTCTGACTGATACTTTTGACATGTTGTAATATTGTATTTGACTTAGCTAATTTTGATTATTTTTTGAATAAGTATAGAATATAGGTACCTAATTATGATTGTAAATTAATCTAACGGCTAACAAATTAAAACCTAACGTTATTGTTTGTTTCGAAATTTTATTATTATATTCAGTATTTAATAGTTGTTATTTTGGAGGTTATGCTTATTATTTTTGTATATTACATCTGATTTGTACGCCCCAGTTGGCAAAACATGTACGATCCATTTATTATTACTTGAAAACCCTGCATGACTGACTTTTCAGTATGTATACGCATGTTTTTGACAAATAAATCATCTTTATCTTTATCTTTATCACAACTGACCCGTGGAGTAGGCCTACTGGGGAAACCACGTTAAAAAAACGCGCTAAGTACACTACCTCATAGGTGGCATGGAAACGTGTGCATATTATGACGATAACAACTTTTATAACTTTTTGAATCGTTATATCTCAGAAACGGTGGCTCGTAAGAAAAAAAGTATTAATACATTTTTTATAGATAATTTTATGATCTACAATTTTTGTCCGAGGTACTTTTATGATATAACTTACCGTTTTGCTGAAAATCGCGAAAAACTCATTTTTTTGACCTTTGACCTTGAATAAAAATTTTTCCTTACAGGGGAATGATGGGGAACTTCTAGACATTGTTTATAATTATGTTTTGAACAATTTCACAGAAATTCAGCTTGTTGGGACTTCGAATGTCTAAACTGACCGGACTACTACTAGACGAAATAGTACGGTAGGAACCTAGATTGACGGTATCCAAATCCGAATAATAACTAAATTTGATAGAATATTGTCTGCATTACGATTTATTTCGGTATTACGTTTTTGTGGGCAATTCAAGTTCTGCCCGACCCTAAAAAATTTCGGCTTATATTAAAATATAAATTTATAATAAAATATTAAGTAATTATTTTATTTTAATTGTAGGTAAGGCTGAACTGCAGTTAGCTTTTTCTAATTCAGCATGCAATTGTTTTAACCTGGCCCTCGCTAACGTCAGATTTGCATTGGTGGCTCTCATACTTTCCTGCAAATAATAAAGAGTAAAGGTAGAATCATAGAAGTGTGTCTTAGCGTGTCATGTCGAAATGTTACTTTATTTTTTAATTGTAATTAGTATTAGACTGCCTCATTAGTCTAGTGGTCGTAAGCGCGACTGCTGCGCTAGAGATCCTGGGTTTGATCCCCAGGTCGAGCAGTGTTATTGGGTTTTTCTATGGAATTCTCAGTAGCAGCTCAGTCTGGATTTGTGCCCGGTTAATGGCAATAGCCTCGCCCCCTATTACACGGCGAACTGTGGGTGTACATTAGTACGCCTCTGTCTAACCCTTCGGGGAATACAGGCGTGATGGTATGCTTAATTACTATTTCCTATTTTAAAAGGCTTCTTTACTACACTCATATAGGCTGTAAAATTCCATAAACACAACTCCAGCCCGATTTCAATAAAAAAATATACAGGTATTTTTTTATTGAAATCAGGCAGTATATTTTTTTATTGAAATCGGGCATAGATCAATCAGTATGTAGTACAGTCAACAGCGCATCATGGTACTGTCAAATTTCTTCAACTGATTTTCAATCTAATCCCCAAATATCTTAAGTTTATTATCCATTGGGGAAAGATAGTTTATGGTTCTTGATGTGTTGTTGACTCTACATAATTTTTTAACTGTGAATGAGTCAATCTTACCTGCACGTTTAGAAGGGTTTTGTCGGCTCTAGTCAGTTTTTCCACAGATATTTCTGTTGTGTGCTTGATCAAACCTTCAAGTGTGGCCCGGAGAGACACATTACATTCCCCTATAATAGAAAAAATGAAATCTACTTAAAAAAAAACAAAACATGAGTACCTACACTATGTATTATTAAAGATGCATGAAGTTTATATAAAAAAAATAAACAGCAAATACATAACAAAAGAACTTAAAGAGTCCGAATTTCTCTTAGAAACGTAATACCAAAATAAATCGTAATTCAAACACAATTTAATCAATAACAATTTTATCTTCGACAGTCATCAGTTGAGCATTTTGGTTTTGTTTTGAAATTCTCAACGCAAGATTCAAGTTTAAGTTCAAATGTTTTTAATTTCAAATAAGCTTATACATATGTTTATAAAGCGATAAAGCGGTCTTTCTTGAATAAATGATTTTAATGTAGACTTACATAATTTCTGATGAAGCAAGGAGTTGTAAATGTTGGCTTGAGTAGGTGTGGATGGAGGTGGCAGCACACTGGGAAGAGGAACATCTGGCTCCGGCAGAGTTACTGGTAGCGTCAACTTGGTCTCTGAAAAAATTTAAAAAACATCTAGGAAATATACCGCTACTACGCGACCTATTTTGACCACCGTCGATGACCACCTGCGGTATATATCAACCGTCCCCCTTTGATTTACTAGTCAGTGATTTTCTGTGTTTATTATACCAAACAAAACGAACAAATAATTATTACCATCATCAGATTCTGGCGCTTCCCCTGCTACCACAAATGATTTGGAGTTGTCAGTTGCATCTAATTCCTGCAAAAAAAAAAATACAATTTTCATTGACTTTCGAAAATTGTGATAGAATAGGATATATAAATTTACACAAAGTTTATAATTGGATGATTCTAAAACAATTTTTAATGAAGCAGAGGTTACAAGTTATGTAGAAACTGAGTTATACATACCGGAGATCTTCCAATTTCTATTTCAGAATCTGATTCTGAAGCTTCGCCGTCCACTACATGAGCAGTTTTAGACATTTTCTACAAAGAATAATGAAAAAATACACGAAAACCAGTCACAATCACAATCGTGTCAATGTTTACATTTTACAAATGTTTCTAATAGAATGTCAAATTAGGAATAAGTAACTTTCCATCACATGACATTGTGACTTTGAGCATTAATAGATAAAGAGGGATAGACATATACATTTATTCACCTATTGAAAAGGATAGACTGTTCTAAGATGTTTCAAATTAAAAATTAATGACAGTGGAATGCACAATGTTCATGTTGACGTTTTGACCTGAGGTTTTGACTTTTGAAGATGACTGACGTCATGAAGTGACGTTCAACAACTCACAGCAGGGGGGACAGTGCCTGACAAGTAACGTTGCGAACGATAGTGGCTTCATCTGTTCAACGGCGCGGAAACGAAATTTCCTAGTTAGTACATAATGATTCTTTAGATGTCTCTATCTACAAAGATTAAACATTTAAAATTAAAATGAAAAACTTCAAAATAAATAATAATTAAAAAAGAAACACTACTTAATAATATCTCAAATAATTCAAATACCAATTTTATATCAATAAATCTCGTTTAAACACGGATAAATTATTATTTACAACAATCTTACGGTGTTGGCTGTCCTAAAAGAATTACCGTAATTGAAGTAAAGGAAACACCTAAAAGGTTTGTATTTGTTTTGTATAAATTAATACAATTATGCTTACAATGCGAACTTCTGTAGCTTAGATGCATTGTTTTAGTTCAAGACATTTAAATTGATCAGTTTTTGATGCAGGATTGCAGGAATCCAATTATATAAATCATACAATTTTTACCGGCTTATTATTTTGAAACTTTTTATCAGATTTAGCTATTTATCAGATTAATGTGAAGTCAAATTTTTTTGCAATGATTTGCTTTTTTCGGCAATTTCAATAATTTATTTGGCAACATTCTTCATTTGAAATATATCAGCCAAAATATTTTTTTTTACAAAATGGTGGCTTCTTCCTGCGTCGGCGCACGTTTGTAGATAAAAAGTTCCATTTTGTACTTTTCGCCTCCAGAAAAAACCTCCAGTATGTGCGTCGAGTCGAGCCCTGTGTTCCTCCAAGGCGGAGGAATTCCGTCGTGAGGAATGCCGTCGTGAATTTATTCTTCTATGATGACTTCCTGACCCTTGTTTGTGATACAGACACTTTTTGTGCTAGACACTTTGTGTAACGTTATTATCAACTTTGGAAAAATGCCTCAACGCTGCATACTGGGTTGTGAACCCAGTGGTAAGTACTCATAATGTTTTGGTGACTAACTTAGTGTTAGAGTTCTTATTAGTGTCAAGTTAACCAACTTCCCTAAATCGACTTGGCTGTCCACACTGTCAAGAATTTTTTTGAGGTATGTAAGTATTAGAGCTACGGTGGGCCGTGGCGTGACTGGCCCCAACTCACAATAGGCTGATTATGTCATCTTTCACTGTAATAAATGAGAATATGCAAATGATATAAATGTTAGTTTGTACCTATACACAAACTTACTTGGAGATCCCCAACAACTATACAATTCAGCATTTCTATCACTGCACTCTTTCAAATATTGGATTACACAGTATCATAAAAATTTAATAATAAAAACCTTTTTATGTCTTTCAGAGGTTCCAATGCATCGGTTTTCAAAGGCTGACAAGTTTCCTGAAAAATTCAAAGCTTGGATCAGAATTGTTGGCACAAATCCTGAAACATTGTTTGATTATGAATATTACAAAACAAAGAGGATTTGTGATATACACTTTATTGACAGCCATTGAGTCCGTGCTAATAGAATAAGTGCAATAGCAGTTCCTATGCTTCATCTACCTGGTAACTCCTAAAATTAATTATTCATAAAATGTTGTTGTTGATTTATTTGATGATTAATGGTGGCAATGAGTGATTTGGGTTTTTCTATAAAATTCTCAGCTCAGTTTCTACTTGTGCCCAGTGATGTTAACATGTTTACCCCCTATTACATGAGATCAAGATAAAAACCAGCTGGAGAACTGTGTGTATATAAGTAAATTGCTACCCTTAGATATATTATATGTAATACAGTTGCATATTATAATTTTAAATGTTACATGTAGCTACAGTGGAACTGTGATAATATGAAAAAAAAAATTAAGTAATTAATATCCAATCCGAGTGATCCAATCATACAATTATTATATTTAGTACATATTTAAAATTAATCTACATCTACACTAATTATAAAGAGAAAAGATTTGTATTTTTGTATGTTTGTAACAATTAAACTCAAAAAGAACGGGACCGATTTCAAAAATTCTTTCACAATTAGAATGCTATATTATCCCTGAGTAACATAGGTTATATTTAAAACTAGAAAAAATTAAGGATCCCGACTAAAACTTCAACAATGTCCACCCATGCGAAATCGGGACAGGCCGCTAGTTACATATATAGCACTTCCCAAGTGCGAATGCTACGCTAGATGTCCTGAGTTAAAACCCCAGGTAGAGCAGTCTTATTGGGTTTTTCTATGAAATTCTCATTAGCAGCTCGGAGTCTGGATTTGTGCCCGGTTAATGGCTATAGGCTCGCCCCCTATAACATGGGACCTAAACATACTGGCGAACTGTGGGTGTACATTAAGTACACCTCTGCCTAACACTTCGGGGAATACAGGCGTGATGGTATGTTATGTTATGTTAAAAATATAATTAATACCAAAACATTACCTTAATGGGTAAATTATATGAATAGGGCCAAATTATATGTATAATGTGATTTTTACCAGTAGTTGTAGATTGCGATGTTGAATGCTCTTGGTAATGCGTTGATGTTGATGGTTGTTCCAAGATACCTCGACTCACAAATTGTTCTGAAAATGTGTAAAATTTAAATTGAAACTTTACACAGAACCATGTTAGCTGACTATCTCTTTGCCCGCGACTTCGTCCGCGTGGAATAGTTACTTTGTTCCATATAAACTTTCATCCCCTATTTTATCTTCTTAGGGGTGGAATTTATCAAAATCCTTAGGGGATGCCTACGTCATAGTAGCTATATGCATGCTAAGTCTCGAGTAGCAGTCGCACATGGGACCACTAGACTAATGAGGCAGACTATTTTTCTAATAATGAGATTTGTTAAATTTTAGGTACAGTTCAAAATATTCGCCCAAAATACTATATGACACTGGAGCATAATTATAGCGTTGTCAGCAAGTCTAAAAGAACAGCTGGAAATGGTAATAAATGTATTATTATATATGAGATACAGTGATAGTGACGGTTATTTCAGGTATTACAAATGTTCACCAATTGTCGAAATAACCGTATTACTCTTTAGTATTTATAAATTCAAGTACTTATTGATGTAATTATCCCGCATGACAACAGGTTTGCGGGTTGAAATCCATTTCAACCCTAAAAACAGTTATAGTTTGTTAGACATATGTTGCTTGATACGCGCGACAGCTGTCATCGAGATCATGCACATGAAGTTCTATATTTTTGTCAGTCAAAAGTACGCAAGACAATGTCACACTTTATTGAATATCGTCGACTGTGGTAAATCGGTCATGAAAATATCATGATACATATAACTTGTTTTAGTTAATCCGATTCAAAATCATCATTCAAAATCCAAAAACCACAAAAGTATACCTGCATTGTATGTTTTAAAATTCTTCTCGTTATATTTCATTATTTGGATTCGGATATCGTTAATCTAGGTTCCTATCATACCATTTTGTCTACTACTACTTCACTGGAAATAAACGACCGGAAAATAGCTTTAAACTTGGCAAAGCTAACAAAATTTACATTCACTTATATTTATTTCCATTTAAGTATTTTGGACGATAGTAAGAAACTAGATTAATGGTATCTGAATCCGAATAATACCTAACACAATTTTGTTTAAATTACGATTGATTTAATTAAAACTGCCTTAAGACTGCCTCATTAGTCTAGTGGTCCCAAGCGCGACTACTACACTAGAAGTCCTGGGTTCGATCCCCAGGTCGAGCAGTGTTATTGGGTTTTTCTATGAAATTCTCAGTAGTTGCTCGGAGTCTGGATTTGTGCCCGGTTAACGGCTATAGGCTCGCCTCCTATAACATGGGACCTAAACATACCGGCGAACTGTGGGTGTACATTAAGTACGCCCCTGCCTAATCCTTCGGAGAATACAGGCGTGATGGTATAAATGTATGATTTATTTCGGTATTACGTATGCATGAAAAATTCGGTCCGCCGGACCCTTAGTCAAGATAAAACCATTTTTTTTAATATGGTTTAAACAATGATTTATGTTTTTTCATTATTATACGTTAATAGTTTTTTTTTTCAACAAACCCCAATCCTGGACATTTTATTCTGACATCTGACGCGCGTATGAAGCTATGTTTATCAAAATAGTTCAAAATTAAGTTCATACTTATTGTCCCTGGTCCAGCACTATTATAACTAAATTAATTACGGGCTCTGGTCCCAAGTTAGAACCAAGAAATGAATTCCTGCTATGCTCTTCAATATAATCTTAAATAAATAACTGTATGATACAAATAGTAAAGAAAACATAATACTTTTACAGATCCAATTGGCCCACTTCGGACGAATGTGAAGCAACTCCAGAAAGAGATACGTCGTTTGCGCAAGAAAGGTCGGCCTTTCAAGAGCAGACTGAAAAATGCTGAAGATATGTCAAGTAAAACTCTGTTCCAACATTTTGTCAAGAATTTTAATAAATCAACTCAACTGTTTCTCAATATGCAGCTACAAGTTTCAAAGAAAGAAAAAGGGCGACGATTTAACAATGAGGAAAAGGTGCTCTCGTTGTCATTATATAAGAAAAGTCCGAAATGTTATAGTCTTAAATAAGTTTTTTACGATACGAAGGCAATGTAGCGTTTATTGAGCACTATAAAAATATTCCCAGGAATAAATCCTATAGTGTTCGAAAGAATAAAAAAAATAGTGCTAGAAAAATACGTGACCAACCGTTCGTGCAGTTTAATGTTTGATGAGATGTCTTTAACGCCACAAATTAACTATAACGCTCATAAAGATGTATTTGAAGGATTTGCAACAAATAATGATTCAAAATTTGCAGATCATGCACTAGTTTAATGAGTATAGTAATTTATAGGGAAAAGAGAGCCCTCTTGAGGCATTCTAAGGCAGATCTGTTTGACAACTAGCGCCGCCTGGTGATCGGCGCCGGATCAAATCATAGTATTGTATATACGTATAATTACAGTACGCGCGACTTAAGTTGGCCGGACTGAAGTTAGCTGTTTGGTTGCGCAGTACACAATTTTTAACGTACACAATCCACTGCGCATTAAAACGGCGAACTTCACTCCGGCCAACTTATGCTGCGCGTACTGTATGTATATAGATATTAATAGTAGACAGGTAAGTAGATATATCGTCTATGTTGGTGTAAAGCTAAATAACTAAATATGTACATATTATTATAAAATCGTAGAAAATCGATAAAAATAATTCAAACTCAAACTCAAATTTTTTATTTTATTTAGACCATATACAGGTACTTTTGAAATGTCAAAACTACATGCACGGTTCCAAATAGTAGGTCTTATGGAGAAGAGCCGGCAAGAAACTCCTTTTTGATGATGAACTCCAATTGATGTTTACATATTTTTTATTCTATCAATATGAGTATTGTGGAGTTTGATGTGAGTGATAAAAGTAATAAAATAAACTGTACAGTTAGTTATTTAGTTTAGCAACAACATAGGCGATAAATCTACAATTGTAATACACTGAAGCAAAGAGCAGTAGGGTGAAAATAATAACAACTAAATGAATATCATTTTTTATTTTTATAATGTTTGCGTTTATTATAATAATGTTGAGCATACATTTTAGTTTCATCGTCACCCACGTATGTCAGTTTTCCGGACAAAATCCGATTGATCGATCTGGACCACATACATACACTCACGCCTTTCTCCCACAGGGGTAGGCAGAAACTATAGACTGCCACTTGCTACGATTGTTGCATACTTCTTTTGCTTCTTCCACATTCATACATCTTCTCATACATACACGCCGGTTGCGAGTGCTACGCACCTGACCTTTTTGAAGGATTTCGCCAATCAGATCAGCGTATGTCCTTCTTGGGCAACCTCTACCGGCGATCTGGACCAACTATATAAAATAACGTTAACTAACAGTAGTATTTATAAAATATTGTTTTAACTTTGTTTATGCGTGTTGCAGTGAAAAGGGTAACTGACGATTGTTTCTGCTAACACTATTATATTCCTCTTTGGTACATCTTTTTTTTAAAAAGCTGTTGTAATGTTTTGAAGGTCATGAAAGCAATTTTCTAATTCTTTACTGGGATAACAGAGCCACTTTTTATTACTATATTCTATGGCTTTTATAAATGATTTTTTATCATTATCGTCTTTATTGATAAGGTTTTTTTTTTACAATTTTGACATGTCTTACATACAATATTTTTTAGACATTTTGTCAGGACCCAGCCACACACGTAATTCCTTTGGCCTGCATCAGCTTCTGTATTAATATTAAATACTTCTTCGTTATACTTTATTTCATTGGGATCATCAGAAGTGTCAGGTTCCCGATTTAGTGTATCTGTGAAGAAGAATTCTAGAGTTTGCAAACATTTATTTGAATCTTCTTCACAATTAGCTCTAACTGAATGGGGCGAGTTATAATTATTTAGAAGTAAGGCTTTAAAAGCACCTTCGAATGCAATAGCATTTGGAGAATTATTTCTCGCCCCATAACTTCTGATATTCCCAAAGAAATTTTCTACTGGGTCCTGATTAAAATTTCTTGTCATAAGTGCATCAAAACCATATCTTTGTGATACAATATTCCAAATTACTTCCATGCCTTCAATAGTTTTCATTAAATTACTAACAGATGGAATGGTCGTTTTGATCCCTCGCGACTTGTCCCCAATTGTTTTACTTTGTCTAAATTTTATAGTTTTTAAAATTTCTTAAGCTTTTTTCCATAAATCATGGTGAGGAGAGTTTTTCCTTACAGGTCCTTTGAATATTTTCCCATTTGGTATGTGAAAAGATGAAACATTTAAGCTATCAAACAGATTATCAAATAATACAGTGATTTAAATTAGTTGCTGGCAGTTAAATATTTCGTAACCGCAGCAACACTGTGGCTAAATAATTGAGTTGCAGACTTTACCCTCATTTTATTTATTTTTTCGGGATTGACATGTTCTTCCGTTATTTTTTGAAGCAACCGTAACTCCCCATAATCTTTATCGGCACCATATACATTTTGGTAATATTCCCACTTCACCACCTTTACTCCTTCTTTAGACATATATACTAAGTCTTTAGTGATCAAATTATTCCGGATGCCCTTAATTAAATGGGGAACATCGTATAAGGGTATTATTTTATGTCCATTTATAATTATTTGATTATAACGCCATTCTTTCCTACGGCGAAAATATATTGCCTTTGAGTCATTTATGAGCAGTCATTTTTGAGTCAGTTATAGCACCAACATTAACAGGACTCTGATCGCACACTGTATTTAAAATGATAAGGCCCGCATCTTGGGCATACCGTATAACTTCTCTAATTATGTGTTTACTTAAAAACACACAGCGTCGATATGAAGAAGATTTTGTGACTTACCATTTTTTTCCCGCAAGGCTGGTAACACTACCTGTTTGTCTCCGGTTGGACACCAATTTTTCTTGGGGTTGGGTTGCGTGAGATTTGCAACCCTTTACACCTGTCATAGCGTTTTGTGATTTTCCCGCGTGACGCACGGAAAACTTTTCTTCGGAAAGTTTTTATGAAAATCATGCTTTTATTTATGCAGAATTATAGTTAAATTTAGTGCTCGGAAGCGCAAAAGTATATATAGCTCATAACTATTGGTGAGAAAAGTGTTGAACTGTATTCCTAGTGAAGAAAAATGAGTTCTCAATTCATCATCTAGTAATCCTAGTAATAAGGTAGTGTAGGTAATATGGGAGTAAGCACAAATGGATTCGGACTCCGAGGCTTACCTCCAAGAGAGCGACGAGCTAAGGTCAAGTGACTGCGACAGTGAGTACCTACACACGTACACATAAAATCAAGTAAGTCAAATTACCTACCTACATATATACAAGATTGATACAGCACACATAGCCCGTCTCCACGGTGGAATTTGTGGTCAATCCCTTTTCCTAGACCTTGGGAGACCACGCTGTAACAGATACGGCAAAACAAATAAAACTACTTAGGCAGGCTATTTAGGCACAATATTAATTAAACCCTTATAGGGGGGTATAGACTACTCTTGCCAAAGCGGATTTGATAAGAGAGTTTGCCTCGGAGGCTGTTTACGACTATTAACATGTGATGAGCTTTGATGCCTGATACGAGCCAATGCCACTGTATACCTAGAAAAAGTGTAGAAGTACTATAAAAATTCTGTGAGACTCTCAGGTTCTCAGAATTTCATTTTTTTTTGAAGTTGATGGGGGTAGAAATGATTGTTTGATATCACAAGTGTATAATATGTATCTGTACAGTACATAAAAGCCTACAATTGTGGGACATTGGTTTAATACATAATACAATACCTCGGCTATATTAACACTTGGCTAAGTATGCCAAATCATAATTATGTAAAATCAAATTGTAAGTCATTCAATAAATATGATATATGATAAGCTACACCAGTGATATTAATGCAGTCCTCTTAGGTTGACTGTAGTTCGGTCTATTGAGGTGGCAACAATTAGCATTCTTACATCTATACTAAATATATAATATTTATTTTTGTACCTTATTCTCATAAGATTTCCCATCCCTAGTGGGTATGGTGAGATTAAATACTTAAATGCATGAATGCCCCATGAGTGAAAAAGCACTAATTTTATAATACTAATACTTTGGCAGGAAAGATGATAGCAAGTGGTAGCACAATATTATATAATTACAATAACAACAACAAGGGACTCTAAGTTTCTTGTCAAAAACATTGTTAAATACCAAAAGAACCTCGGTTCAGTCTTGGACTGATAAGTGTTCGAATTACACTGTACACATTAAATACTACTACACACTGGGGCACAAAAGTGCTTGATAACCACAACCCTGTCAGATTTGAGACTAGATGTTCAAGAGTTATGTTTAATGCACACAAATGTCTGTTTCACATTCTGGATATACACTCATTGTTATTATCTGAGTATGTTGAGGCGAATTTTTTACAAATGTCCATCTCTGCCATTAGGTCTGGCATCGACTCGTTGCACTGTTGCAACCCAATTGGATCGCGGAGATCCTTCGTTTCAAAAGGAATTGAGTTCTAAGCTACTTAGTTGATATCCTTTTGGTCTACCAGACCAGTCCAAGTTGATCTCCAACTGCGGAAGTTGTGGGACTACTGGAATCTATGGCATGGTCCAAGTTGATCTCCAACTGCGGAAGTTGTGGGACTACTGGAATCTATGGCATTGCAAATAAGCTACCCAAATAAGTTCTTGACCAGTACTGCAGGTAGACTGCCAGGGGTTAATTAAAAGAACTCTAAGAAAAGATGAGAAAAAAAAAAAAAAAAAAAAATGTTTTTTTTTTTTTTTTTTGTTGCTCTAGACATTTTCCTATCACAGGGTTATCCAATCACCATTGGTAGAGCCAAGTAGTCAAGACCAAGGTCTTTCTACAACAGCAACTGTACCTACTACAGCATGTGAATCTTTACAGTTGCAGTACAAATATCATTTCGATTGCTTTGAAGGATGGATGGTCCAAATAACAGATTGTATGGTTTGTGGTATTTTGCAAGTCAGAATTTGTATTTCCATTTGGGCGTCAGTTAAAAAGTTAAATAGTCAAAAACTAGATTCACTGTTCCCAAAACATTGTTGCCATGTGTTGACACACCCTTCATAACAACCAATGCAGCAGATGCAGGTTGAGGGATCTCAATAAAGACAGCTGAGACTGCAATCATACGGGAATGAGTGGTTGCAGTACATGCATTGATTCGGAATCAATTACATTGTCTGCAGAATACCCACTTTCTAGTCTAGTCCAACTATTGGACATGTTTAACTTGCAAGTTGTTGAGACTGACACTCAGGCATAACATAGCCCTGTCAGCCCATTACCTCTCGGGGAGGTACAACTGCACTGCCGATCGTCTCTCTAGGCATCAGCAGAAATGACACTCAGGCATAACATAGCCCTGTCAGCCCATTACCTCACGGGGAGGTACAACTGCACTGCCGATCGTCTCTCTAGGCATCAGCAGAAATGACACTCGGGCATAACATAGCCCTGTCAGCCCATTACCTCTCGGGGAGGTACAACTGTACTGCGGATCGCCTCTCTAGGCATCAGCAGAGATGACATTCAGGCATAACATAGCCCTGTCAGCCCATTACCCATTACCTCTCGGGGAGGTACAACTGCACTGCTGATCGCCTCTCTAGGCATCAGCAGACAGTCATCTCTGAGTGTCAACCGCATGACATAGCCCCGTCAGCCCATTACCCATTACCTCTTGGGGAGGTACGACTGCACTGCTGATCGCCTCTCTAGGCATCAGTAGAGATGACACTCAGACATAGCATAGCCCTGTCAGCCCATTACCTCTCGGGGAGGTACAACTGCACTGCCGACCGCCTCTCTAGGCATCAGCAGAGATGATACGAATGGCATCTGTTGCCCACGGCAACAAACCGATTGTTTCATCGTTGGGGTACTTCAGACGTACTTAGATCCATTACCGTCTGCAGAAGCATCCGTGGTCAACAGATATGTGACATTAAACTGAAAAGTTCAATTTGTAATCTACTGGAATGCCTTCAGCCAAAGGTGGAAATTTCGGCCGAGATGGATCTCTCTTTTGTCTAAGGGTCCAATCTCATCTCTTGAGTATTGGCAACTTTAAACAGGATAGTGCTTTACAATAGCAGCAAACTGGGATAAACTATTTTGGCTGGTGATAAATTCTCACGCCCCCTTGCACCATGGTATGTGGACTTGATGTCGAATCCAAGACTCCCGGAGAGTCGAATAGACCTAGGACAATCAGCCTTCAAGACAAATATACCTACTGCCAGTGCAGGCTGGGTAAGGTGGAGGTAGGGGTAACAGACCAGCAACTGGTCAGTTTGTGAGAAACAACTGTTAGGTCAGTTGTTGTGCCAGTTGGAGGAAATTGACTATAGACATGTACTATTCAGCCATCAGAAGATGGATTTAATGATGTTATCACAAAGTAAAACTTGTTAATCAAGGACTTTTAACTTGAGTAAACAGTCACACGATAAAGTTACATTAAATAGTTTATCTACTACTTACAACTTCTGAATTATTATTATTTTTTTCCTATGGTATTATTTTAGTACTGGAGACATGGATTGGCTAATTTTATATTTTACAGATTCTAGCTAGAAGTTGAGGCTGCACTATCGACAGCACAACATGTTCATTCATGGTACATGATCTGACATTACCAGAATTTATAAGTTGTACATAAAGGTATATCTTTCGGGTGATTATAAGATTGACATGGTAGTTATGGCATGTAACTGTTATTTAAATATCAAAATAAACAACCTTTTCCAGTTTGATCCACCTAGATCAAACAGTATTACACATATTTGTACCAAAAGACAGGATAAGCTAAGCAGAAGGTCTGGTCCCCTTAATTATATATTACAATTGACTGCTAAAACACACCCAACTTAAACCAGGTTATTGTGTGGGTAAAATATGTTATGTAAGATGTGGGGTCGCCAGCAACCCAAGATTACTTTAGGTTGGTATAGCCTCGGCCAGCTGGATAAAGAATTATTAAATTGATGAAATTCTGGTGGGGTAAAAAGGAAAAGTAGACAGGCTGTCGGAAAATTCTACAGATTTTACTGTAATTAAATAAAATAATACACTAAGGGAGCTCAGTTTCTCTTTAAATTTTTGGACCAGAATACTTGGTACCCCAATATTAATTATATTCAAATGTCATATTATTATGTTTTGATCAGCAGATGACTAGCAGATGATCTCTTCAGAGTCCTCCAACAGTAGTAAGATTACTGTAAATTATATTGAATGGTAAAATTTACTGTTATTATAATAATTTATACATTTTATTCTTTCACATAGCGTTTTGTGTTTGTCACCAGCAGATACCAAACAGGTCTTCATATCGACGCTGTGTGTTTTTAAGTAAACACATAATATAATATTTTGAATAACAACAAAATTGTTATTATGTGTTGAAAGAAAAACACACAGCGTCGCAGGAAGATCTTCCTGGTGAATGAAGACACTATGACAGGTGTAAAGGGTTGCAAATCTCACGCAACCCAACCCCAAGAAAAATTGGTGTCCAACCGGAGACAAACAGGTAGTGTTACCAGCCTTGCGGGAAAAAAATGGTAAGTCACAAAATCTTCTTCATATCGACGCTGTGTGTTTTTCTTTCAACACATAATAACAATTTTGTTGTTATTCAAAATATTATATTAAATGTTTTAACTCGAATTTGGTAAGCCCGGCCGTAAAATTGTATGCAATAGGTTGCTTAAAATGTTCCTTGACATCTTTTACCTTAAAAACTAGTGCTGGGGGGAGGGGACAGTGTCTTGAAAGTGACGTTTTCGGAAGACAGTGGCTCTATCTAGTGAACGGCGCAAAATATAAATCTCTTAGTTAGTACTTACGGATACTCTAGATGTCGCTATCTACAAAGATTAAACTTTTAAAATGTAATTTGAAACAAACAAATGAAACACTACATAATATTAACTCAAATATATCAAATACCAATTTTATATCAATAAATTGTGTTTAAATATGGATAAATTATTATTTACAATAATCTTACGGTGTTGGCTGTACTAAAAGAATTACCGTAATTGATGGAAAATAAACATTTGGAAGGTTTGTTTTTGTTTTAATATACATTATATAATATTATCAGTATGCTTAGAATGCAAACTTCTGTAGCCTACATGAGTTATATTAGTCCCAGACTTTTCAAATAAGTTATTCTGGATGTGGAATTACAATAGCAAACTCTTATTTTATTCTAATTCAAGTGTAGGACGTCAAGAGATAACAAGAATAAGATCTTTATTGCGTTTTGTTTATTGTACGAGTTCAGTTCCCGCCACGCGCAGTTATTTTGTTTACCGGTAAGCGGAATCGTCATATAATGGACAATGACGATATTTGGTAAACAAATACTAATAATATTATTGGAACGAAGTTCCTTATCGCGCGTTGTGAAAGGGGGCTAGAGGGAAAAATTCTTACGAAAAGTTGTCACGACACTTTTTGTAAGCTGTGCGGTGTGCGCATGTTTCTCTCTCTCTCTCTCTCTCTCTCTCTCTCTCTCTCTCTTTTATAGAAAGCAAGCCAGATATTTTCATTTCTATTTCGCATTGAACAGTGTGGTGTCGCGACGATTATTTTTGTTGAGTGTATACAGGTTTTTTGTAAATAAATAATACAATTAAACAATTAATTTATTACAATTCCTTCACTAATTAATCGAAAGGAACTTCGTTCCATCCGGGTGTCCCTTGACACCTCTCAAGTTTTATTTTTATTACATTGTTAAGTATAGGCAGCTCATATGCAGGTAATGTAGCTAATGAGTTTGTACTTTTATTTCATATCTAAGCAATCGTTATGCAAGATTCTTTCTACTACCTAATAGGCCACGCTTGATGGCAAACTTTATTTAATTAGTTTATAATTTCTCTCTAAGTGAATTTGTAATTATTTTGAGAAATAAATTCTGTAACCGTAAGTAGGTATGCATATAATAGAAAATCTTTATTTCCAGTACGAGGACTCATTTATGTTTCTCTTATTAAATCAGAGAATCAGCACATCAAGTTACCCGTTATTCAGTATTCCAATCTAAGCAGATGTTTAGACTGGGAGTCGACATAGTTGCGATGGGTACCTATATCCATCGATAGGAATCAAGCCATATCAGCTTTCGCTACTGGATAAAAGGTTAAATTTAAAAATAAAACTCCAAAGAAACACGAAGAACCTCTTTACTATCAGATTTAACGTGGACGTCTTGACACAGCGACAAAATATTATTATTTACATTAATTTTATTACATTCCTCATAAAACGCCTTAGGGCACATCATCCTGACACCTTAAACATAATTTAAATGTAAGATTATCGTATTAATAATAAAATTTAGCTTGTAAAACAGATTTAAAGATAATTTACGAATTTAAAAAAATGGCGCCAAAATATTGGAGTAATTTTTTTGGCCAGTTACACATAATGGCTAAGGCATTTTAATCTGTCATCCAACGTGTGATCTCTTTTAAGCTTGGCTGCAAACGGCAAACCCTACGCAGAGATTTTGTATTAGATCGAGAAATTTTATGACAGTGTGTAGGCGAATAATAAATTTAAAATAAGTATTGGTTCGCATTAGTTGGCCAGTATCTTCAAATCAACAAACTACAATGGCAAAGGACGCAAAATATATATTTTTTTACAAGCGTGGTAAGAGCAACCGCAAAACTGAGTGGAAAAAAAGAAATTATTGCTTGAACCACGCTTGCTATTTTGGAAACGTGTAAAAATATAATTAACACAAGTGATAAATTTAAGTATGTCAGTCAATTATTTTAATGAATTCAATTTAAATTATTACGTCATAACACATTTTTGAGTTGTGTGGTGTGTTGTGTTGTGTGTGGACAGAGTTGTGGTGAATGAAAATGACATTTTGTGTATTTTTTTAACAATAAGTACCTAGGTACTATATATACATAGTAATGTACGTACAGTTTCGACGTAATAACTGTGCAAGTATGGGATTTAGCCATTCTGAACGGCCGCGCAGGTAGGTATAATCATTATACATAAGTGTTTTTCTGAAAAAATATGTAAATCAGTAAGGACAATAATCATGAATGCGAAACATTTACCACCACAACTGTCTTTACGCAGAGTATAAATTTTTAGCGTACAACTTCAGAGACGCACAGATTATTCAGTCAGAACTGTAGGTAAGTAATTAACTACTGGTCTACTCAAAGCCGCTATGGATCTTTCTTCAAAAGGCCATTTCAGACACTGCCCTGCATTGTATCACTCACATATTCTTATACTATTATGTCTGGAGTTCAAAAGAGAGTCTTGAGTTTGTTTCGGTGTTTCTTCTCAGAGGTCGGCAGCTAGGAAATGCCGACACCATCTAGTACTTAAAAGAAGTCATGTAAAAGTATCTTTGACAGATCTATTTACAGAAATAAATATCATTTCATTTCAACTAAAAATAATTTAATTTCGCTGATAGGTAAATCGGATCACCAACAGTTTGTGATTTCATAAATATTTGAGTTAAGTAGAACAATATATTAAAACATCTAAGTATAGAAAACAGCAACAGTTTAACAGTGGCTCTAGATGGATTAAATACACATAATCGATCTTTAGGTAATGTACACCGTGACATTTAAGTCGTTTTAGAGCCGAAAGGATTGTATTAGGCTCATCATTAGGAATACCTTTTACTATGGAACCAACCCTGAAATCGCGAAAAAAAACAGCTGTTCCATAGAACTCGACTCGGTTGCCGGTTCGAAACTCACCCATTTATCTTAGCACGAGGGGTTAACAATAATACTAGTAACGTGTGTTAGCAATAAGTTAGTTATAGATCGTACTTTGTTACATTTTCATATTGTATATCGCAATCTCGGTCAAACCATCACTCGAAACAAGAGCGGGTAGTTGTAAAACGAATGAATATAAAAACCGGCCGCCATCTTGTTTTAAAAACTTATATAAGTCGATGTCACTACAAATCTTTTTTTGGATTCCCTACTTGACGGCCGGACAGTAAACATCTCGTGCGCTGTATCCATAAGGAAGTATTTATCTCGATTTATATAAGAGTAAGTGTCAATCTATTTTATGTATACATTTTTAGTTACCTATTAATAATATAATCCATATTACTTTTGTCTATCATTATAGTTATTAAACAAAGCTTTGTGACGCATATTTTATTTTATTAAACTCACTGTTTCCAATACAAGAGTCTTATTTCCAACATCTCAGAAGTGGGATATGAACTAAGAATTTGTATCTTTTTTTTTTTCTCTTTTTTTTCTCTCTTTCTCTTTGTTTCCTTTTTATAAGTAATTGAGATTGAGATGGAATACTCGCGTGTTTTAATTTTATTCTAGGAAAATATGGAAGGTCATAGTTCACCTGTCTTGCCTGATGGTAACTCCCGGGAATCGGGCCACCAGAGGCAGGTTGGTAACGAAAGAAATGACCAAGTAAACCGTCACCTATCGGGGAAAACTCCAGACTTAAGCGGACGCAGATCGTGCCATCGGCAGCTACGCAGTCGGTCCCGTGTAAGAACATGCAGCCGGCGCCGATCCAACGTGAGATCGCGCAGCCGGTCAGAAGAACGCCAGAGACGCCGCAGTCTACGCAGGCGGTCGCGTGTGTCGTCACAGGATCGAAGACGGCGCTCGCGATCGCGAAGCAGATCACGTGGCCAGCGCTGTTATCGTTCCTGTGGCCAAACGTCTGGCAGTCACCGCTCTCGAAGCAGATCCTGCATCAGGCGCCAGGCTACAGATGCCCGCCAGCAGGATCACACGAGCCCACCTCTCAGTCAGTGCGGTCGACTGAGCAACAAATCAAGTGTCCAGTCTTGCAGCCATCGCACCGGCCCGCAAGGCGAGACTGCGCATTGCACGCCACGCCGTACATCAGACGACGCGCCTATGGAATCTTCAGGTAACATCGCTACCCATGATATGGGTAGGGATGGTTCAGAATTATTACAAAGCGGTGCTCATTCTGACAATACTACTTTAAACTTGTTGATACAAGCTCTGAAAACTATCACTCCTGATCCAGTAAAGATAAATTCTATTAACAACACAATTCCTGAATATGACCCAGCAAAAAAGGAGCAAACTATGGTTATGTGGTTGCATAAAGTCAATGAGTGTGCAGCTATATATGGTTGGTCGGAAAAGCAAATAATACATTTCGCAATTCCTAAACTTAAAGGTGTAGCCCAGCGTTGGTACGAGGGTCTGCCATCCGTACTCTTTTCTTGGGAAGAATGGCAGTCCAAATTAATAGCCGCCTTCCCTTCCGATGAAAACTATGGGCAGATGTTGAGTGATATGCTGGCTAGGCGCGCTCGATTCGGAGATTCTTTAGAAGAATATTTCTATGATAAGATCGCCTTAATAAATAGGTGTAGTATTACCGGTAGAAAAGCTGTAGACTGCGTGTTACACGGAATAGACGATCGTTCTGTTAGACTAGGTGCAGAAGCGGCTCAGTTCGATAATTTAGACAAGTTATTAACCTACCTAAGGAATTCTAGGAATGTGAGACAGAATTCCGATAGGAAAAATAGCAATAGGAGCCATCCAATTAAGAACGGTACGGACATGCAACCTCAACAAAATCGTAATAGGGGTTATAAAATTATTCGTTGCGCTAATTGTAGACAGGAGGGTCATGTTGCTGTCCAATGTAAACTACCTATAAAAAAATGTACCAAATGCCTCAAAATAGGCCATGATACTGAAAAATGTTATGCAAATTTATTGTCAACTGAAAAATCTGTAAACAGGATCAGTCACAATAACCATACAAGTCATAAATATTTAAAAACCGCAATTGTTAATGGAATACCTATTGATTCATTCGTTGATCTAGGAAGTGAATGCTCCTTGCTTAAATGTTCATATCTTTCAAAGTTGGATATTAAAGAATGCAAAACAGATAACTTGCCTGTCCTAAAAGGATTCGGAAATTCCACTGTGAATGCAATAGGACGAATTAACTGTTATGTAGAGATTGATGGAGTGGGTGCTGATACTGAACTTCTCATTGTTCCCGATAATGCTATGCAAATCCCTTTAATGATCGGTCAGACTTTCACAGAACAGTCTCATATTCTAATACAGAAGACTAGCGATCACCTTGATATTATACGTCTCTATGACAACATTATAGCCAGCAGTGACAGCAAAGTTAAAGTGTACTGCCTAAACCGATCAGCCGTGTTTGGAATTTCAATTGTAGATGTTTATACAGAACCAAAGTTTAACGGAAATTTATTTATCGAAGGGGGTCCGCGAAATATGGGTGGTCATTTATTCTGCACACTTATTGGCGTCTATCATTTTAATGAGAATGGAACAGGGCAAATTGCTCTAAATGGATTGTGCCCTAAACCTTATATCCTTGAAAAATACCAGTTAATAGCTCGTGGGGTAGTTGCACGTGAAGACACTAAAATTAATGTCCTTCGTGTTACAATCCCGGATAATCAAAAACAAGCAAGGGCTATAGCCGTTTCAGATTTAACTTGTGGGAAAAATCTAGATGAGACTGTAGTAGACGACTTGTTGCTGTTATTGAATAAGTTTCGCAGTTGTTTTGCATTTTCTATGTCCGAGTTAGGGAACTGTAATCTGTCAGAAATGTCAATTAATTTAAATAACAATGAGCCTGTCGTTTACAGACCATATCGTCTTGCAATTAAAGAAAAAGAAGTTGTTAGAGACATGGTTACCGAACTATTGGACAATGACATAATCCGACCATCTACTTCACCTTACGCCAGCCCAGTTGTATTAGTAAAAAAAAAGACTGGCGACTATCGCCTGTGCATTGACTACAGAGCTTTAAACAATAAAACAATTAAAGAAAATTACCCTTTGCCTCTCATAGATGACCAAATAGATGCCCTTTCAGGCTATAACTATTTCACAACATTAGACTTAGCGTCTGGCTATTACCAAATTAATATTAGAGAACAGGATAAACATTTAACGGCGTTCGTTACACCAGAAGGGCATTTCGAATTCAATAGGATGCCTTTTGGCTTGGCAAACGCCCCGGCAACTTTTCAACGTTTGATGCATCAAGTACTTGGACATTTGCGTCATCGGGAAGCGTTGGCATATTTAGACGATATAATTATACCGTCTGTAGATATTGCAGAAGGGATGCAACGGTTAGAACTAGTATTACGTTTGTTAAACGATGCAGGCCTAACACTTAAAATTAATAAATGTATATTCTTTGGCACTTCAGTAGACTATTTAGGTTTCGAAATCTCACGTGAGGGTGTTAAACCAGGTTCGAAAAAAATAGAAGCCGTAGAAAAATTTCCTACACCTAACAATCAGCATCAAATTCGCCAGTTTTTAGGATTAGCTAGTTTCTTTCGTCGGTTTGTTCAGGGATTTTCTATCATAGCAAAACCACTAACACAGCTATTAAAGAAAAATTCCCCGTGGGTATGGGGTCTCGATCAGCAAAATGCCTTCCAACAACTGAAGGACTCTTTAGTACAAAAACCAGTTCTTGGAATTTACAACCCTAAAGCAAGTACCGAGTTACACACCGATGCTTGCAAAATAGGTATAGCTGGTATTCTCCTTCAGAAGGATGATACGGATAGATTAAAACCCATTGCATATTTTAGTAGGCAGACAACTCCTGATGAACAAAACTATTCATCTTACGATCTGGAGACACTTGCTGTTGTAGCTTCCCTTCAAAAGTTTCGCGTATATCTCGTCGGGATTTCTTTTAAAATAATTACGGATTGCAACTCGCTGCGTGCTACATTTTCAAAGCGTGATATGTTACCTAGGGTAGCTCGGTGGTGGACCCTGATGCAAGATTTCGATTTTAATATTGAATATAAACCAGGAACATCCATGAATCACGTTGACGCCTTGAGCCGTAATCCGGTATTAGAGAATGCTCAAAAAGAATTTTCCGTTAATAACGTATCGGAATCAGGTTGGATTATCACTGTCCAAGAATCTGACTCGGATATTCAACGTATAATCGGTATCCTTAATGATCCAAATCTAGATCATGTCACGGACATAAAAAGCAATTATAAATTAAAAAATGGTAGGTTATTTCGGATCACTGCTGATGGTGATAGATGGGTGGTACCCAAGGGAGTTCGTTGGCAGGTAGTAAAAAAAAATCACGATGATATTGGTCATTTTGCATTGGATAAAACTTTAGAGAAAATTAAATTACATTTTTGGTTCCCCAGAATGCGGCGGTTTGTAAAAAAATATGTAGAGTCTTGTTTGGAATGTGCTTTCTCTAAATCATCGGGGGGCAAGAAGCCTGGTTTTCTGCATCCTATTGAAAAAGTCAATGAACCATTCGATACCATCCATCTTGACCATGTCGGACCATTTGTACGCAGTAGTAAGGGCAATATCCACCTCTTAGTGATAATTGATGCATTCACGCGATTTATTTATTTGAAGCCCGTCCGAAATACAAAGAGTAGTTCGAGTATTAAAGTATTACGTGAGTACATGAGTATATTTGGTGTTCCACGTAGAATAATTTCTGACAGGGGATCGTCTTTTACTAGCGATTCATTTAAGTCCTTTATTTCACAAAAAGGTATTCGACATGTCCTCAATGCTGTAGCGACACCACGGGCGAACGGCCAAGTCGAACGCTATAATAGGGTAATTGTCGATTCACTAACAACTAAATGCGTTGGAACTTCAGAATGTAAATGGGATGATCACCTACCTGAGATTCAGTGGGGAATAAATAATACATTTAATAAAGGAATTAATCGAACTCCCGCGGAAGCATTGTTTGGTATACGACCAAAAGGTCCCAGCGATGGTAGCTTGATATCCGCAGTAAATGACGGTATCACTGTTAATACTGATAAAATCAGCGTAGATAATATCCGGGACGAAATTAGCTCTTTTGTGGAAACTTCCCAGCAGCTTCAAAAAGAAAGATACGACAAGTCGCGTAGTAAATCTTTTCCTTTTAAAGAAGGTGACTTGGTGCGAGTTGAAAGGCAGGTACCTGCTACCGGCAGCAGTAAGAAACTAATTCCGAAATTTCAAGGCCCTTATAAAATTACAAAGGTTTACGAACATGACCGGTATCAAATTGAAGATACTCCTTTAACGCGGAAGGGTAATAAAAAGTATACGACTGTTGTCGCTGTTGATAAAATTAAACCGTGGCTAAACTTTTCTAGGCCTCACGATGATATTTTAAGTGAGGAAGAATCTGATTAATTTTACGTTATGCATGCTCTATAATTATATCACTTGTTCGTGTATTGGTGTACAGGACGTAAAGGGGCCTGTTACCACTTGTTTTAATATGGTATACAGGACGTAAAGGGGCCTGATACCACTTGTTTTAATATGGTATACAGGACGTAAAGGGGCCTGATACCACTTGTTTTAATATGGTATACAGGACGTAAAGGGGCCTGATATCACTTTTTTTTTTTCAGTATGGTATACAGGACGTAAAGGGGCCTGATACCACTTTTTTTTTTTCAATATGGTTTGCAGGACACAAGGGGACCTGACATGATGGTTACGTGCACTGTGTGCGAACCTGTATTATTATATTGTTGATGTAATCCTAATTGTGTGTGTACTTGAGCATTGCTTGACATATTTGATACTTATTAATTAAAAATCAATCGATTCACTTGTTTCGAAATACATTATGCATTTTGTTGTGTGAGGACACACAAAAATTTAGATGGCCGAATCTGTTAGCAATAAGTTAGTTATAGATCGTACTTTGTTACATTTTCATATTGTATATCGCAATCTCGGTCAAACCATCACTCGAAACAAGAGCGGGTAGTTGTAAAACGAATGAATATAAAAACCGGCCGCCATCTTGTTTTAAAAACTTATATAAGTCGATGTCACTACAAATCTTTTTTTGGATTCCCTACTTGACGGCCGGACAGTAAACATCTCGTGCGCTGTATCCATAAGGAAGTATTTATCTCGATTTATATAAGAGTAAGTGTCAATCTATTTTATGTATACATTTTTAGTTACCTATTAATAATATAATCCATATTACTTTTGTCTATCATTATAGTTATTAAACAAAGCTTTGTGACGCATATTTTATTTTATTAAACTCACTGTTTCCAATACAAGAGTCTTATTTCCAACACGTGGGAACGAAATAGCGAGAAAGGATTTTTTTTTAAAAGAGCAATAAAAAAAAATTGTTTCTTAAGTTAATCGATTAATGTAATGCCTAACACTGGTCGTAAGTAGGTTTTTTAATGTAGATTTTATTCAGAAAAAATACTTTCTTTTTTTTTATCCAAAAATGGTAATGGTAATCAAAGATAATTAGGCTTTCTTTAAAAAAAATGCGGCAAATCCGATCGACCACACAAGTAATTTGTCAGCAGTGTGACTTCGACTTCGTTGCGGAATTTCACTATTATATTGAGCAGCTGAAAAATATTCTGTCGAAACGTTTTATGAAGCAACCGATTTTCTTTGCAGACATTTCTACCAACGAATTAACTTCGCATTGTTATACATGCTTTTGTTCTGAGAATTTGAAATTCGTAACTTTTTGGTTTTTCACCAATATTAAAAAATATATAATAATATATTTGAAATAATCGGTTTATAACATTTTATTAATATCAGGTAGGTATTTAAAATTATCGGTTTATTTTCTTTTATTAAAAAAATATAAACAGCATAGTTGTGATATCTTAGTTGTCTTTATTCAATGTAATTGGTGAGACCGTATGTAATAAATAATATTATAACATCAATAAATTCTTTATTTTTAAAGATTTTAATAGACTAGGAGACCATTTGGCATTGAAGACATTATGTCTTATTATTCTTTATTATCTTATAGAACCATAATATCGTCTTTTAATAGTTTTCCTCCTTTATGCAGTCTGATTATTATGAATGAATAAAAATCGATTAAGTATTTCACAATAAATATTATTTAAAATTTAAAACCAACATTATTAACGACCGTCAACCAACACTGATAGTTTTTAAATAAAATAATTTTTTCTATAGGTACACTAGATTAATAATTATAGTATTCTAAAAATTTATTAAGTATTTTTGTGACCTCTTTGATGTTCATTTAACTGAGAAAGAATTGAATAATAGGTACAGACCGTTCACCGTAAGATGTCCCCTTGCCGTGATGTTGGCACTATTGCTTATCATTTTGATGGCAAAATGGATTTTATGGCATGCACCTTCAATACAATCTCTGCACTGCTTTTAAATGGCTTTGGCATGATTAATTCAAAAAAGATTAAATAATAACACAAAAACGAGCGGAACACTTCACACAATCAATAATGCCTTTATAAAATGACAAGCAGTAGTGCCAACATCACGGCAACACAAGGGTCTGAAGGTACATCATGGTGATTTTTAATTCACTATTAACCTATAAATGATAAAATTGAAGTTACGATCAATTTGTCAAATGTCAACGTTTCGGATGGTTTGAATAATTATGTCCAATATTCGCGTAAGTCTCAGAACTATAAAATTAGTGTTTTTGAACAACTTTCATTATGACACCAACTCTGAAATATCGATGAAAATATGTACCTACCTAGGTACCTATCAGCTGATTCATAAATGCATTATTTACCCAGTTAACATTTAAGAAATACTTAGCAGATTTCTTTTCGTTATTTCAAGTTTGGTCTTTTATTAAAAGTTATACCTATAAGTTTTTATTATAAGAATTTGTAATTTTACCCCTAAAAGGTGAATAATTAATTAACATCGTATGTATTTTTGGAGATAATATTTGGAGAATTCAGTCCAATCCAATAATATAAGTACATACTTAGCTATGTACTAGGATTCATAAGACATTTTATCTAGATTTAGTCTACGATATAGCTTGCGTCGCAAACATCGATTGTTTAAAGTTTTCATAATATTTTCATTCACGTATCGTGCCCAAAGAATTCGATTTTATTAGTAAACGAAGACTAAAAACCAATGCACAAGTGACACGTAAAGTTTGATTCAATGAGTGATTAGTAAATTAAAAACAAAATAATTTTCCGATTTAGTTATATTGCTACATTTTTTTACGTTTTTTTTTGTAAATAGTATGACTACCTGTCTGATTTAGTCGAATAATCGATTCCTAAAATCCTTGCCTAAGATAATAATCCCATGCTATTTTCAATTCAGCGGTTTACTCTTAAAATTGCTAAAATCTAGTCTTTAAACATGATTGGTACATGAATTCATTAATTTTTGTCAATTTCTAATTCCTTTCATTTAATTTATCTATTCTAATGACTAAAATTGATGACTGTCTAATCGACTACTTAATACGTTACTAAAAAAGAAAAAAAAACTTATTATCTTAAAATATTAACAATAACAATCGTGACTAGAGTAATAATACAGCAGCTGTTTTACAATCGATATAAAATGAGTAGGTAATTAAAATAAAAATGGATTTAAAAAAGTTTCTACTTAAATGACAAGCTATTTTACTTTTCCTGTATCGGCTGAGCTCGCATTGTACAGGCTTTCCGAAGAATAAGAGGTCAGTTTATAAAGAAATGTATAGTTTGCTAAATAACTGAGCCGATAAACGTTTTTGTTATGAACAACCAAAACAATTGACGACACGTTTGGCGTAGCGGCTGAGCGATCGGCTTCTGCGCAACGTGTTGTGGGTTCAATCCCCACACGGAAGAAATATTTGTATGATCGACAGGTAGTTGTTCGGGGTCTGGGCGTTTGTGTATGTGAGAATTTGTGTCTGTAAACGCTCCCACGATACAGGAGAAAATCCTAGTGTGGGGCAACGTTTTTTAAAAAAGAAAAAGAAAAGAAAAGAAGAATTTTTAGATAGTGTAAAAGTAACAATTGTTTTATTATTTATAAATTTATATGTTTATTACTCCGTGTATATTTGCGACTTTTCTAGATTTAAGATTTCTTTCTGGTCGCAAAATTGATTGATATTTAAGCGGGTTTTCTTTCCTGGTTTTGAAAGCATGTTCTATAAATTGCCATAATTTTCACAGTCAGCATAGGACTTTACTATTTTATTACGTTTATAAAACAGGTGCTGTATTAATTGTTTTCATCACTATCAAATCACGTAATTCGCTATCACCTATACAATATAAAACGAAATATATTAGGTACTATTTTAAAATAGTTATTATTGTATTAAAAACTAATAACCAACATTTTTCACTAAAAAGCGGCTACAATTTAAAAATAAATGCGAAGCTTATAAACTAATTTTACTAAAATTGTTTATACTAAAAACTGATTTACTAAAATGGCTTCACTAAAATTAAACGAATAAAAATTATGTGATATGATTTATAATTGCTTGGAGTTTATTTTTATTAGAACATTACGTCTAAATTTCGAGGATTTTACTTCAAAAACATCTAAAATACTCTTCAGTATAACAAACGATAAACTGATTTGCACCACTCTGATATTATACGCAAGTGGCTGCTCATAACTGTGCGCGTTGAAGTTAGCGTTTCCGAACGGCTGCGCAAGTAAAATCACATAAATACGTGTTTTTGTGCTATCATCGAAGTCCAGAAACATTTTTTATAATAAAATTTACTACTGCAAAACCACTTGCGGTCAACTTCAGACGCGTACAGGTATTTCAACTGCTGTACAGAAAATAGCACATCAAGTTACCACAAACTGTCAAATTTCCCCAATGGATAATATAAACTCTATTATTTGAAGATTAAATTGAAAATCGATTGAAGAAATCTGTGTTGTGGATACCGTGATGTGCAGGCTGTTGGCCGTACTAGGTATAGGCTGTTGTTTTGACAAAAGTTTGGACTTATGCAGTATTAAGCGATCTTTCGCTGTTATCTTTATTTGAATATTTTTCTTGCTTTTATATGTATTTTTAGTAAGTACCTGAGTAGATGATTCAGAAAAACATCAACGATTTGGTAAAATTCCATTTAAAAAATGAAGGTCTTTGTCAATTAATCTATTCTTAAAAATATATTCAATTCATTCAATTCCTTTATTTATTCAATGGGTATTTAATGCACTGTCATTTATTTTAGGATAGTTGTTTTTTGTTAAAATAAAAAAAAATGCAGTGAAGATAAATAAAAAATGTGAGTAAAATGGACTAAACTAAAATGTTGTAAAGTGATTGCTCAAAAGGATGGTAAAGCTCGTCAAAGATCGTTATAAAAATCGATAAAATTGGACCAAAAAAGCCAAAAAAATCTTAGAAATAAATAAGATCGTTTTCGAAAAATATTATCATAGTGGTAAGCACATCCAAAATTCATTTTTTGTATAACATACGTTAAAATTATATCCAGATGTCATAATACTTTGGGAGCGGCATTTTACCCTGTTGCTTTATTTAATTAATTAAAAAAATGATAAAATATAAGTTCCTTACACAACCATGGATATAATTTTTTGGTAAAAATAATAAGTGTAAGAACAAGGCTTGAAATTCCAAATAAAAACAGCACAAATGAAATGGTTCTAAAATTTCTTCTAAGTGATTTTAAAATTTCTGTTTTTAATCTATAGGTAAGTAATCTATTCCTTTTTTAAATTTTAAATCTAAGGATTAATGCTTTAAAGATGCTACATAACTCTTATAATAGTAATTAATAGTTTAGGATAATTTATTAAATCATAATAATGATTTAAAAAAAGGTTCCGACTCCATCCTAAAACAAGGCAAAGAAACCATATAAATATTGTTTACAAGTAGGTGCAATATTTTATAAATATTTTAAGAAATATAAGTATTTATTAATATCTACTATAGATATAAAATCATATTATTGTAGAATTAGTGTGTTACACCTCGATTTGAGTTGATTTTAATACTAAAATATTTCATCTTCTCGTCATCAACAGGAAAAGAGATTTAAGTATATTATTATAATTAAAATAAAAAATATTATTATATTATCTACAGTGATTAAAAATATAACAGTTAGGTATTTAATTAATTTTAAAATCCACAAAATTATTTATAACTCATAAAATATTATTTTGTTGGTGTTTTAGATTGAACTGTAATAGTTCAAATCATTTTAAACTATCTTAAATTTTAAATTTACAAATTAAACATTGCTATTATTAGGAATCTGAACATTTAAATATTGCTTGTGATATTTTAAAATGCATATAAGTCTGAACAAATCATGTTTGCTTCGATAACACGCGACGGTAGCCTAATGGCTAGGGCTTCGGACTTGCGATCATGTGGTGGCCGGTTCGAAACCTGTCCATTGCACTACCGTACCGGCGTGAACCCACTCGTAACGCAAGCATATAGCTTAAGCGCGAGGGGTTATCAAGAATACTTGCTTATATTATTTAAAAAATAACACAATATTTACAAAACATATTAAGATAACAGGTCAGTAATAAGTCTTAGTTAAAGTTATTATATCCATGATGGATTTAATAGCTTTAATAATTTAATAATAATAAACAAGTAGGTAATTTATTATTCTGACAAACACATCACAAATAATAAAATAAAAATACAAAACCGAAAACGCAAGAATTGGAGTCGAAAACCTTTCCAAAATCTAGGAGGGTTCTTTCCATTCTTGGCTAGAAATGCAGCAGCAGTACGCTCCTAAGCCTGGGACGCACGACACGGCTATAGAAGTCGTCGAGGGCTGCCAGGTAGTGCGCGTATCGGCGCGCGCGCAGCCAGTCGGCCGCGGTGCGCAGGAGTCCCGCGTCGCGCGAGCATTGACAGCGCCTGATGTGCGCCGTTCTAACACTACGGCGCTTTGCTACGGTCCTGTGGAGATTTAATAGTTTTAAATATCCATAAAAAACAAACATATATCACGTCTGTCTCTCATTGGGGTAGGCAGAGACTACAGATTTCCATTTGCTACATCGTAAAAATCCTGTGGGTCATATTAGTTATATCCAATATAATTATGTATGTCACTTGGTTTATATAAATGTATACCTAATAGCTTATTGGCATAAACCGCATCGAGACAAAACTGGGAAGAAACTGGCTCCTGTAACACAGTTCATACTAGCACAGTAGCCAGGGTCCTATCAATTTATTGTTAAACTTTCTGATGTCAATAAAGATTTTTAGAAAGTCAATATACAGGGTTAATCGCAATTGTAATAAATACATATTATCTGGATAATTATCCAGTGACTGATATTGCACTCACTGTTCACAAGTACGTCTTACATTTATTATTTTCGCTGACCATAACCGTACATATACAACATGTTAGAGAAACCCTGTCCGACCTGTGAAGGTATTGTTAGGTATCGAAATCGGGTTCTATTGCTGAATTGTGGGGCAATTTGGACACGACCTTGAGCTTTAAACGTCAATTATATCTTTATTTTAAGGAATATTTAATGTTTCTTATTTTATTTGGTGTGATGATGATGATGATGATGTGATTGGTATACCTATATGCACCTTTCAGAACAGACAGGGTCTTGACATATTTTTTAGGTACTAAAATTAATCATAACGTCACGGTACCCAACAAAATAACTTAATATGACTTATAAAAATGACAGAAATAAAAAATAAGATAGTTACAATAATTTTTTTAAATGTTTTTGGACACTGTAAATTCATAAAATTGTTAACGATTAAAAAAATGTCCGTTCATTTAAAACTAACCTATCGTATTACATTACTGAAAGCAACAAATAAAGAAAAAAAAAGATAGTGTAATTATTGTGTACGCCAGATTCCAGTTTTCGAAGAAGGACCAACATAAGTCACATTTTTTCCAAGTATTGCAGGTAGTTTGAGAAAACGTATAAGACCTGGCAAAACATGTGACAAACGTTTGTCTACGTAGTGCTCGTCGATTCGTGAAGCACACATCTTGTCACGAAGCGCACGATTTGTCACGAAGCGCACGTCTTGTCACGAAGCGCACGTCTTGTCACGTAGCGCACGTCTTGTCACGAAGCGTACGTCTTGCCACGAAATGCACGTCTTTTCACTAATTTGTTTCTAGTGAGCAGGGTGACCCCAGGGCTGAATGGTATCTTTTTATTTATACCACTAAGGTGGCAAACAAGCATACGGCCCACCTGATGGTAAGCAGTTACCGTAGGCTATGGACGCTTGTAACACCAGGAGTACATTCGCGCGTTGCCGACCCTTTAAAAATCTTTTCACACTCTTTTTTAAGAACCTCATGCTGTAGTCCTTAGGGAAAGACTCGGCG
Organism: Acronicta aceris; assembly: GCA_910591435.1. Classification (NCBI taxonomy): domain Eukaryota; kingdom Metazoa; phylum Arthropoda; class Insecta; order Lepidoptera; family Noctuidae; genus Acronicta; species Acronicta aceris. The sequence continues at coordinate 2,031,685 of OU342786.1, read as the reverse complement.
GGGAATTGATTCCACAACCTGACTGTCATCATCGTCGTCATCATCATATCAGCCAACGGAAGTCCACTGCTGAACAAAGGCCTCCCCCAAAGATCTCCACAGCGATCGGTCACATGCCGCCTGCATCCAACGACAGCGACCCTTACCAGGTCGTCCGTCCATCCTGTTGGAGGTCGTCCACACGTAGGCCTAATGCGGATTGATAGACTTCACATGCCGTCAAGAAATTCTTTCAGACTTGCAAGTTTCCTCACGATGTTTTTCTTCACCCTATAAGCACGTGATAATACGCATATGACTTCAGAAGTACAGAGATGTGTACTGTAATATATTGAGGGTTCAGGGGCCGTATTATGACGTGTTAACGCCATCATTTTTAGGTTGTAAGAAAGAGATGAGGCTATTTAATATGTAGAGCGGCATCTCTTTCTCACAACGTAAAAATTATGGCGTTAAAACGTTATAATACGGCCCTTAAACTTAGCTGTTCAATGGTCGTATCGTTAGGTTATCACTGCGTTAGACTACAGCTGAAAAAAAACAGGATTTCTGCCATACCTGGCGGGTGATAGCGCACTAGCTGCCTCAGTCTGCCGTCATAGTCCCGTATCGAACATCTGCAGTGACCGAGTTATGACGTCATCCTTCAGGCATGACTCCAGGAACTCCTCAATCGTGATCACTCCATCCTGATTTAGGTCCAGCTTCCTAAATACGCGATCCACCTGTAAGACAATACTTGGATACAGTGTTGAGTAGAGAGCGTGGCAGCGAGTGATGGTACCAATCCAGAAGAACTCAGCAGAAGATCTACCATCTCCAAAATCACTTTACCTGTTCATTAGCTTTTGCGTCATCTAGCCTCGCAGCCGGTGATCCTGGCGGCGCCCGTCGACCCAGGAGCTCGTGAACTGCCACCACTACTTCAGCCAGCTCCTGCCTGGTGATGGCTCCGTCTCCATCTACGTCATACAGCCGGAATGCCCAGCGAAGACGTTCGTACACCGACCCTCGAAGTAAAGTGGACAGAGTGACTAACAATTCCTGGAAAGAAGAGGAGAGTTGCTTATTAAAATGTTCAGAGGTATGTACAAGTGTGCAAATCCTTCTGTGCGTTTGCCATATAAAAAATATATATTATACTTAAGGTAGGAAGTAAATCGGCCTTTTTTAACCTAATTAGTATTTTTTCTCTTTACCGGCTTCATAGTTAGTCATGAATTTTACACCAAAACAATATTGTAATGACGTAATTAACAATTTGTATCGTTTTTATTTTCTTACTAGCGGCCTGGTACGTGCTTCGCTACGTATAAAGTGAAATAATAAAAAAAATAATTGGAACATCAAATTCATCATTTGTTACGAAAAATGTGATAAATGAAGAACCGCTCGACCGATTTTGTGCAAACTTCACATAAACCATCTACTAAATAGTCCGAACAACGCCTAAACATTTGGTTTGGATAGGTGAGCCCGTTCTTGAGTTATAAAATTACAACGAAAAGTGGCATTGATTTTTATATATATTGATGATGATGATTTCTTTGAATATTTTGAAATGATAAAGAAATACCCGAAACCTCACTAGCACCCCGCGTGAAGCACCCCCGCAATGCCTGTGTCTAACAAATACTAGCACAAAGACTAAATCCTAAAGGTCATTGGGCAATGTAATACCTTTAACATCAGGCGAAATGGCGGTCATGCGTAAGCCTTCACGAATAAAAAATGGATATGTACGGATTAATGACCGAAACTCCGAAGACCGAAAGATTGAAATGTTCAACTCAAAATCAACAATTTTATTGTCCCACTGAGTCACGGATCTCCTCTCAGAATCAGAAGGAGCAGTAAGAGTATTCCACCACGCTAGAGCGGGTTGCAGGCATGCAAGTTTGTCCACGAAGATTTCCTTCACCGTTTGAGCGAGTAATACACAATGTACCAGGTACTTCTTTATTAACATAACATACCATCACGCCTGTATTCCCGAAAGGTTAGGCAGAGGCGTACTAATGTACACCCACAGTTCGCCGGTATGTTTAGGTGCCATATAATAGGGGGCGAGCCTACTGCCATTAATCGGGCATAAATCCCAATCTCCTAGCTGCTACTGAAAATTTCATAGAAAAACTCAATAACACTGCTCGACTTGGGAATCGGATTCAGGTCCTCAAGCGTAAAAGTCGCGCTCAGGATCACTAGGCTAACGACTCAATTTACTTATGATCGTACGGCTAACGAGATACGTGCATTATTTCGACCCAAGTATGACTTTTTTATTTCAACACTAGCTTTTGCCAGCGACTTCGTCCGCGTGGAATAGTTACTTTGTTCCCTAGTTCTTCGCCCGCGGTTTCAACTGCGTTGCCCCGTTCCTAAGGGTTGTAGCGTGATGTTTTATAGCTTGAAACCTTTCTCATGAATCACTCATTTTCCCAACATTTCCCTTCACTGCTCTGCTCCTATTGATCGTAGCGTGATGTAAAAAAAAGTATACTATAACCTGCCCAGGAATATGAAGAACAATTGTACCAAGTTTCGTTGAAATCCGTCGGGTGGTTTTTGTTTCTTTATCGAACATACAGACAGACAGACAGACAGACAGACAGACAGACAGACAGACAAAAATTTTACTGATTGCATTTTTGGCGTCAGTATCGATCACTAATCACCCGCTGATAGTTATTTTGGAAATATATTTCATGTACAGAATTGACCTCTCTACAGATTTATTTTATGTATAGATTTGACCGCTTGTGTCGAATTTAGGTATGCGACACGTATTTCCGTGCCCCTACCGCTCGTGTCGTATTTCTGCGACATAGAACACGCATGACTTTTTCGTTCTATTTCCGTCCTATGGTACCTGCGTGGTACAACTAAAACCATTATTAAATAGAGATTATTATTTACAACAATTACGTAATTTTTTTATCAATTTATTTTTTTACCACTAAGTTGGCAAACAAGAATCCGGATCGCCTGATGGTAAGCGGTTACCGTAGCCTATGGACGCTTGCAACACCAGGGGTATCACTCGCGCGTTGCCGACCTTTTAAAAATCTTTTCATACCCTTTTTGAAGAACCCCATGCTGTAGTCCTTTGGGAAAACCTCGGCGGGGAGTTGATTCCACTACCTGGGTGTACGTGGGAGGAAATTCCTCTGGAATCGCACAGTAAGACCAGGGTGGTTCTATGGTCTCTTACTGTGCGAGAGGTGTGGTGATAGAAAGTAGCTTTTGGCATCATTTCAAACAATTCCTCAGAACACTACCCATTGTACAAACGGTAGAACATGTACAGAGAGGCAAAGTCTCTCCTCAGACTTAAGGGTTATTATTTTATCGATTTGTAGCCTCGCGCTAGGGGCACGGCAATTGATATTTAGTCAAGTGCTTAAAAGGTTAATAAAAAATAAGCGTACGGGCCGCCTGATGGTAAGCAACAACAACCGCAGCCTATAGACGTCAGCAATACCAGTGGTCATCTTGACACCTCATTTGTTAAAGTCTCGTTAAATCTCTGCTGCAAATATTAGGTACACACTACGTGAAGCCCTCATGCTTGGCTATCCGCCAGGCTAAGCCACTGGCAGCATTGCCAATAGGACTTTACTGCACATATGTCTTGATCGTGAAGGATTACAGAGAGATCCCGAGATTTACTTCAAAGTATTTTGAGTATCATTAATCTTTTCCGTTTTAAAAATAATCAGCTTCTGCGGCAAAACAGAACAAGTCCTGTGCCTGGGGAATTTACAAATAAAAAAATTAAGGGATACAGTACACGCCGACTCCAAACATGTAAGACAAGCGTGCTCCATCGTAGATCGCAGTATCGCTTAACATCAGGCGAACTGGTGGTTAAGCGTAACAACATAATCAACCCATTATATTGTCCCACTGTTGGGCACGGGTCTTCTCTCAAATGAGAGGGATTAGGTTATACTCCACCACGCTGGCCTAGTGCGGATTGGCAGACTTCACACGCCGTCGAGAAAATCTCTCAGGCATTCAGGATTCCTCACGATGTTTTCCTTCACCGTTTAAACGTGTGATAATTAACTAAGTATTAATACGCACATGACTTCGAAAAGTCAGAGGTGCGTGCCTTGGGTTCGAATTGAGACCTTTGACTAGGCAGTCCAACGGTCATACCAGTAGGCTATCACTGCTTAACCAGACACCTGCAAAACCAGAGGAGTAGTTGTTTGCATTGCCGAGCCTTAAGAGAAGCCACAGACTGTAGACTGCCAGAGCCGCAGCAAGCGACGGGGAGCTGGCTCTTACGCGCAAAAGTCGAAACACACACCCATGGCAGGACAAGATTTTCTTACGCTCCAGGTATTCCATTCTCGAAAATGGCCCGTAGTGACGTCAACCTCTCGAATTTCACGATCAATGTTGCCGTTGATTGGCAGCTTCGATACCATTACGGATTTTTTTTAATTCATGATCAATCTATCTATACTTATAATAAATCTGTAGAGAGGTCAATTCTGTACATGAAATATATTTCCAAAATAACTATCAGCGGATACTGACGCCAAAAATGCAATCAGTAAAATTTTTGTCTGTCTGTCTGTCTGTATGTTCGTTATAGAAACAAAAACCACTCGACGGATTTCAACGAAACTTGGTACAATTGTTCTTCATACTCCTGGGCAGGTTATAGTATACTTTTCATCACGCTACGATCAATAGCAGCAGAGCAGTGAAGGGAAATGTTGGGAAAATGAGTGATTCATGAGAAAGGTTTCAAGCTATAGGTAAAACATCACGCTACAACCCTTAGGAACGGGGCAACGCAGGTGAAACCGCGGGCGAAGAACTAGGGAACAAAGTAACTATTCAACGCGGACGAAGTCGCTGGCAAAAGCTAGTATAAAATATATTTGCTTACTAGCCCAACTATATTTTATCTCGTGTTAATCGTCTATTTACTTAAAAAAGCAAAATGTATGAAATTAGTGATAATGAAAAAATGCATCTTGCTTGGCTAATTTATTTATACATAGTGGTATCAATTCAAATCTTGTCTAACCTACGCATGCCAAAATTGGAAATATACATCCAAATTAAAAAGCAAAATCACTACCTGCCAACGCGGTATAGAACGAAGAGTATGCTCAATATCAAAAAGATGCAAATAAATCGTCACACAAAAATTAGAGAAACCACTAAAGTGACGGATGCTCTAACCTACGCTAAGAAACTAAAATGGAAGTGGGCTGGGCACGTAGCGAGGCTAAAGGACGAGAGATGGACCAACAAGGTAACAACGTGGAAGGGGCCAATTGGCAAACGTCTCCAAGGCAGACCTGCAGATTGATAAAAATAGCTGGTACCTGCTGGCCGCAAATAGCTCAAGATACAGACATATGGAATTCTTTAGAGGAGGCCTTCACCTTCACTTGAGGAGGGGTTCATGCAAACAAACTCCTATATGATTATCTAGATTTAAATATTTTTTTAAATAAGTGAAATACGGGTAAAAAAAACATCATTTTTTTTCTTTTTCTTCAAACAATCTATGTATCATACCTTTGCATGGAATAAAAGGTTTTTTATTTAATTTTTATTTTAATTTTATCAATTCAAACAATGACGTCGCTGCGTGTCAACCGCGTGACCTACCTCAGCTAGGTCTAGAACATCAGTATTCCGGTGACAGCTAGGCTAGCCTGTCACCGGAATAGGATTCTGGTGTGCTCCTACTATGCACAACCAAGGTGCTTTGCGACAGACTCCGACATAAGGGTGGTCGCCAGCCAGTCAGACCTATAGATTTGTTTCGGCCCAGGCATTTTGTCTAAAAAAATATGCCCTGGCATAAACCCATCTCAGGTCAGATCAGATATTTTCTCGCCTCTTACGAGATGCCAGAGAAGAACTGTATTCTGTATAGTTATAGAAATAGCAACCCAAGTATTCTGTCTATTCAATAACTTCGCACAGCTTGGAAATTCGCGACGTCAACTTCAAAATTGGTTTAACGATGCAATTTTGTGGCCCCAAGTTTAACAATAACTTCTAAAGGTTCCCGATAACTCTGAATGATCATTTTCAACCACTAATTCGAGAAGTTTTTCAATTAAAATTTTTTAGCGGTCATTAACCTAGTTTTTTTTTGGCTTATGTTTAACTATCCACCAGATCTAGTAAAATGTTACGGCAAAAAATCACTTTATATTGCCAAAAATAGTAAATGATCACCAAAATAAGTTCTAACCTAACCTAAACCTAATTTTTGGTGACCATTTATCCATTTTGGTAAGCATTTTGGTGATCAATTTACTAAATTTGGTGGTCATTATATTTATCTCCTTTTTTTATACCACTAAGCTGGCAAACAAGCATACGGCCCGCCTGATGGTAAGCGGTTACCGTAGCTTATGGACGCTTGCAACACCAGGGGTATCACTCGCGCGTTGCCGACCCTGTAAATTAAGGAGGAATAGTTGGGCTGGCAGTATAGGAGACATGCTGCCATACACAGCGGCGGTAACAAAACACCACCGGTCTCCCACACTGCCAACACAACTCTTCCAAGATATACAGTGTGTTAAGAAAATCCTGTCTAACCCGTGAAGGTTTTGTTTGGTATCGAGATCCGGTTGTAAGTATTTATATCATCGATTTTACTTTTTAAGTAAAAATAATCCCAGTAAAAATATTTTTTTTTCTTTATAAAAATAACATTATTATTGACTGCCTCATTAGTCTAGTGGTCCCAAGCGCGACTGCTACGCTAGAGGTCCTGGGTTCGATCCTCAAGTCGTGCAGTGTTATTGAGTTTCCCTATGAAATTCTGAGAAGCAGCTCGGAGTCTGGATTTGTGCCCGGTTAATGGCAATAGGCTCGCCCCCTATTACATGGGACCTAAACATACCCGGCGAACTGTGGGTGTACATTAGTACCCCTCTGCCTAACCCTTCGGGGAGTACAGGCGTGATGGTATGTTATGTACAATGTTACAATACGGTGGCAGCGACATCGTATTGGGTGTTAAACAGACAAAGGACGATGACGGTTTTATCACACATTAAAAATTTGCTAGATTTTGAGGAAATTTCGGCAATTTGGACACGACAATCGTGAATTTTGAACTTCATTAAAATGTATATCATGAATATTTAGTATTTTTTTTTGTAAAAAAAGCTTACTAGCAATGTGGGTCGCACATTACTAGTATTCTTGTTAACCCCTCGTGCTAAGCTAAATGCTTGTGTTACGAGTGGGTGCACGTCGGTAGTGTAATGGGTGGGTTTCGAACTGGCAACCACATGATCGCAAGTCCGACGCCCTAGTTATTAGGCTATCGCCGCGTATTTGGTGATGTGATTTGGATTTGCCCCTTTGGGTTTTTTAACATAATGTATTTATGTAGATAAGTAATAAGTAACTGCCTCATTAGCCTGCTAAGCTAGAGGTCCTTGGTTCGATTCCCGGGTCAAGCAAAGTGTTATTGGGTTTTTCTATGAAATTTTCAGTAGCGGCTCCGTGTTCGGAATTTGTGCTCGGTTAATGGCAATAGGGTCACCCTATTACATGGGACCTAAACATATCGGCGATCAGTGGGTGTGCATACGTACGCCTCTGCCTAACCCTTCGGGGAATACAAGCGTGATGGTATATTAAGAATATTACATTGCCCAATGAACTTGAGGATTTAAGCTTTGTGCTAGTATTTGTAAGTCACAGGCATTGCGGGGGTGCTTCACGCGGGGTGCTAGTGAGGTTTCGGGTATTTCTTTATTATTTCAAAATATTCAAAGAAATAGGAAAATAAAAACAATACAAATTGTTAACTACGTCAGTACAATTTTTTTGGTATAAAATTCATGACTGACGATTAAAGACTATTAAGCCGTTAAAGAGAAAAAAAATCAAATTAGGTTGAAAAAGGCCTATTTACTGCAATTATTATCCACAATTGGGGCAAATTAATAAAAAAATTAAAACAATACACTTTGTTTGTGATTTATTTTTTTTTATTTTTTTTTTACACAAGGCGCATCAACAATATAAACACAAACATTGGTTAGTAGCAAAATACAGAGACAAAGACTAGTGTTTATATCAATTATAGATAACATGATGATGACCTTATGTATAACATATATTTTTTATATGGCAAACGCACATAAGGATTCCACTAGAAACTTCTTTAAAAGCTAGGGTGTTTTCTGGATTTGAGCGACGTACTGCCCTTAAGTGATGTGTAGGAATGATAGATGCACAAATAACGCCAAATAACTTTTCCAACCACTCTATCGTTGAATAATAAAAACTTCATCAATAGTTTAAGTTTTACCATGGATTTGGATGGCTTCCAAAACACGAAAACTTGAAGAATTGTTTACCACAAGCAACTGACTTTTATGGTAACCATATATTCTGAACCGACGTCCAAAGAAGAACTAACGTTTTGGAGCTTCACGTCTTGCCAAATTGAATTGAAATTTTCTGCATTATTTTATACTACCTCCTGCCAACAGTTTCACTCAGCAGTTAAAACGATAAAAAGTAACCTAAATATTGAGCAGGATCATAACTTACCTGTATACCAGATTTAATAGAAATTAGTCAAGTAAATCTTGAGTTATAAGCAGATTTATAGACATACAATAATTCTAAATAATTAATTGTGTTTCTGACACTTACGCGAATAGTTAGAATAATAATATAACGTCGTGTTAACGCCATCATTTTTAGGTTGTGAGAAAGAGATGCCGCTCTACATATTAAATAGCCTCATCTCTTTCTTACAACCTAAAAATGATGGCGTTAACCCGATGTAATAATACAGCCCATGATTCCGATTATATGTGACAAGAAGATAGATTGTATCCTGGGAAAGGACATAGGCTACTTTTTGTTACGTTAACACGTCATAATACGGTCCCTGTTCAGCGGTTTAAGCGTAAAAACGTAACAGACAAACAGAGTTAGACTAAGAATACTAATCGACTAAAGAATTGACTTAACAGTCCGGCGGACCGAATTTCTCTTACAAACGTAATACCGAAATAATTCGCAATTCTAACACAATTTAATGAAATGGTGTTATTAATATGATTCCGATACCGTTAATCTAGGTTCATACGTTACTATTTTGTCCAAAATACTTCACTGGAAATAAATATGAGCAAATGCAATTTTTGATAAATATACCTAGTTTGGAACGATTTTCCATTTTTTTATTTCCAGTGAAGTAGTAATAGACGAAATAGTACCGTAGGAACCTAGATTAACGGTATCCAAATCCGAATAATGACATAATTTGATATAATATTGTCTGGATTACGATTTATTTCGGTATTACGCTTTTGTGGGCAATTCCAGCTCCGCCGGACCCTTAATTGAGCTTGATCTCAATTTTCAGATTAACAGAAATAGTTGAAAACTAGGTAAAGCATTAAAGTTAGCTGGATTCTATACTTATTTTTATGTCTGCACTTCCAGAATAGCGAATGCCTGTCTTTTTCCAAGTTGCAAATGGGTCATGACGTCAGAATTGAGTTACTTCCTCGCGATTGGATTTTGACTACCAATTGCATTGCTTGGATTGAAAATAACTTTACGGGTGTAATCTCCGGAGTAGTAGGGCTTGTCGCTTTTTTATCCTTGACTCGCTGTTACCCGCAGTTTCACTCACGTCCCAAAAAGATTAACATACTATAAGTCCGGTTCTAGGCGGCATCATCAAGATAAAACATGCACCAGATTTTAAGTTAGACCTCTAGCAATACATCGGTGAAAACTGCATTCAATTCCATGCAGTGGTTTTTGCGTGATGCGCATACAAACATACAGACAGACGGACAGACAAAAATTCAAAAAATTGATATTTTGGCTTCTGTTGCCCTAATAAAGAGCCCCCATATTAGTTTTTCTTTAATACCTTTTATTAAAGGTTTAGATAGGTTTGCCTAGAAGAAACCGATTCATTCGTGATTTAAAGACATCCAGATTATATGTATCGGGGAAGACCCACTCGGGAAGCGCATTCTACGTCCCTGCGTAATAGGTAGGTACCTAAGCTGATGAACCGACCTCATTAGTGGTCTCAAGAGTGACTGCTACGCTAGAGGTCAGGTTCGATTCCTAGGTCGAGCAAAGTGTTATTGGTTTTTTATTAAATTCTTAGTAGCAGCTCGGAGTTTGATATTTACGCCCGGTTACATGGGAGCTAAACATACCGGCGAATTGTGGGTGTGGGTAGGTATTTTAGTACGACTCTGCCTAACCCCTCGGGGAATACTGGCGTGATCTGTAAGGTCAGTGTGAGCATGGGTGACTTTCTTAAGACATCGAGACCCCTCCGTGCCTCGGAGAGCACGCGAAGCCGAGATTGTTACCATGGAGATGGTTACTGTGGAAATGCTTACCAAAGAGTGTAGTAATAAATAGGAAAATGCTTACTATGGAGATCCATTTGACATTTAAATCGCCTCTTTGCTTCAATAACGTGTTATCTTGGAAAACACAATTTTACAGTAGGGTAGGTAGAAAGTTTTTATAATAATAATAATATTATCAAATCTTTCTTATAATTTCAGAAAGCTTAGTTATGTAACTGTATACATATTCTTAAAATAAGTTAAAAAAATGAGTTTAGGCGGGAAAATGTAAAGTGCACTTTGTCGGTTTTTTAATATTTTCCAAAACTTGTGTTTCTCCGAAGTTTAATATGTAATTATAGTGGATAGTTAACCATTAAGTTTTCGTGAACGTGTGCGAGTGTAGGCAAATGATATAAAATTGGAAATCGTGACTTGTGTTCACTCCTAAACTCCATCGAAGCCTTAGTGAAGTTTCCACTGTTTTACTGGAGATTATTCTGTATAATTGACACTGGCAAACACAGAAAGTGTGGCGACATATATTGTAATCCCATGACGGAAATTAATATTACTTGTTTACTCCATATACTTGACACTGGCAAATACACAAAAAGTGTGGCGCCATATCCCATAAAGGGATAAAAAAAAAGTTAAAAAAATATTCTTTTAGGTAAAATCGTTTTTTGTAAGTTACAAACAGCTTATTGTAAAATTGTGTCTTTTCAACATAACACGTTATTGAAGCAAAGACGCGAATTATATAAATGTACAAAATTATTGCGAAATGAAATTCAAATATCGGCAGTCAGCTTACCACTCAATTAAGTAGTTATAGCATGAGCTATTTCGGATGAACTTTTAAAAACAATAAATGAGAGCTTCATAAACAAAAAGCAATTCAAATAATTAAAAAAAAGTTTAAGGTTAGTTGTACCTACTAATCCTATTTTTTCTTTATTTTAAATTTTTCTGTCACATTTAAGCAACAGTTAATCTTTATATTTTTGACATTAGGTGTCATCATTTTTTTATTGTTACTTTTTAGCTTCAATGTAACCTGTCTAAAAATTAATCACGGCCCGGGCTGCAAAAATAAGTCGATCAGAAGAATGTTCATGTAGAATTTAGAAAAAAACAAACACAAGCAAGGTGATCTGCTAGTGCTAGGGAATCATGCGTAACCAAACATTTTGCACAATATTTGGTGAGCATTCTTTATATAGTTCATTCAATTAATTTTAAACAATGATATAATATTATTAGATACCTACGCCATGTTCATAGTAAATGTCATTTAAAATTGAGTCGCGCTACATGTCCATAACTATAATCCTAAACATTTTAAACTTTCCTAATATGCGCGCGCATAGATACAGGCAGCCTAAGATGAAAAGAAATAGCACTAAGCAGTTGTCTTAAATGACACATTTGATATGTCCAGTATGTCCGGTATATTGTGACGTGTGACATGAAAAGTATTGGGTCCCTTTCTCTTATACTAATAAGGCATGCGCTGACTCTTTCTTTCATTTTTAAATTTTATTTCCAACGAAAAGATTTAAATAAATTGTACGGAAGCTAATAATTTATTAACTTACTTGGGATAAGATACTCCATGCTCTTTTCTTACTTTAGTATAATAATTTATGTAGTAATGCAGCACAAGACGGCACATTTATATAAAATTAAAATTTATTGCTGTCAATAGCGCTGTCAAACACACTTCTGCGCCTTAAGTCAGTCAACCGCTTAAGTGACACTACAAATTACACGTTCCCCCGAAACAATATTCGCATTTGAAGGATGATAACGTGTCTACCTCTATTTAACTATATAATGTCATTGATTTTAAAGCTAAACATTTTAAAGTGTGAAACATACATACATAGACTCACGCCTTTCTCCCACAGGGGTAGGCAGAAACTATAGACAATATGCGGTACCAACATTATAGGTAATCAACCATGTTCATGGAGAATAGAGAAAGGAAACGGAAGATTAGAGAGGCACCATCCTAAAAATCACTAAATAGGGTTGCGTTCTAATATTACTAACACCGCCACATGCTTGCTTTTGCTTCTTCCACATTCATACATCTTCTCATACATACGCGCCGGTTGCGAGTGCTACGTATCTGACCTTAGTGTGATAACATTATTTTTAAAGTGCATTTGTACAATTTATTTTATTTACTTTGTAATGATAATGATTATAACTTTGACAGTTATTTAAAGAAATCAACGCGAGCGAAGCGGGTAAAAGCTAGTCTATGATAATTGTTAGCGGTAGTCAGAAACCCAAAAGCCTGACAACGAGTCTACCCTCCGGATATCGGTATTGCCCAGAAATTATGTTGCGGAGGTCTGATGACAGCCGCTTCGTGTACCAAATTGACATGCAGCCACATCTGGTTAGACTGAAATCCAAAATCAACATTGTTGGTAAAAGACAATCATAATAAAAAAGTTACTTACCTGTAATAAAAAAAAACAAAAGTCTTTCTCTCTCAACATAATAAACTTTATAAAATGTTGCAGGAGTAACAAAGTAGCACACTGTATAAAGGGGAGATGAGAACACGCTGTATCTATGATCAAAACAAGGACATTAGAGTGTGTTTTACTTGTATTGGGCGCGAAAACTTGGGAGTTGGGTAAAAATTAAATTTATTTTAAATACAAATCTATATGTAATTGCAGAGTGCTATATAGTAGGACCGCATGTTGTAAAATTGTTGGTTCTAATTTCACGCTAAAATGGGGATTTATTTTGGTGATAATTTACTATTTTTGGCAATATAAACAGTGATAGCCTAGTTATATGACCCTAGGACTGCCAAGTCACAGGTCTCGAGTTCGAATTCAAGGCACGCACCTTTGACTTTTTGAAGTCATGTGCATATTAAATAGTTAATTATCACGCGCTTAAACGGTGAAGGAAAACATCATGAGGAAACCTTCATGCCTGAGAGATTTTCTCGACGGCGTGTGATGTCTGCCAACCATTAGCGTGGTGGACTATAGCCTAATCCCTTCTGAGAGGAGACCCGTGCCCAGCAGTGGGACAATGTAATGGGTTGATTATGTATTATGTTAAGTGATATTTTGCCGCTAAATTTTACTAGATCTGGTGGTTAACATGATAATCCATTTACTTCTGTTCATTTAAGAAGTCCTTCTACTATTTTTGAGCAAAAGTTTTAGTCTATAGTTTTCGTAGTCTAACTTTATTTTTACGTTCAAACTTCAGAGAGAGCGATATCTCAGCTGTCGTTAGATCAAACAAACACAAAAATACTTTGTATCTATATATACGAACTAGCTGTTACCTGCGGTATCGCTCGCGTCCCAAAAGGATTTACTATAACCTATAATTCGGTATATCAAGATGAAATATGCACCAGATTTTAAGTTAGACCTCCACCAATACGACTGTGAATATCGCATCAAACTTAATGTTTCGCCGTGATACACGTACAAATATAGAGACAGACAGACAAACATTCTAAAAATTGATATTTCTCCTATATTATTATTTTATTGACTGCCTCATTAGTCTAGTGGTCCCAAGCGAGACTGCTACACTAGAGGTCCTGGGTACGATCCCCAGGTCGAGCAAAGTGTTATTGTGTTTTTCTATGAAATTCTCAGTAGCAGCTCGAAGTCTGGATTTGTGCCCGGTGAATAGCTATAGGCTCGCCCCTATAACATGGGACCTAAACATATCGACGAACTGTGGGTGTACATTAAGTACGTGATGGTATGTTAGGTTATTATTATTTTAAAAATGTTCCTTCACTAGTATAACTTTATAATCTTAGCATGGAAAATGTAAAAAAAAAACACAAAAATATTGTTCTTTTGGCTTTTGTTGCTCTAATAAAGAGAAGAAAAACGAATATGGGGGTTCCCATATTCGTTTTTCTTGAATATCTATAATGTAATATACAGACATCAGCCTGTTAATTTTTTATAAAAGACTCAATACTCAGTTTTCATCCATCACGCCTGTATTCCCGAAGGGTTAGGCAGAGGTGTAGGTAATAATGTCCACCCGTGCGATGCCGGGATAATATTATAAGCATGAAAGTTTGTGAGTATGGATGGCCGTATAGATGTATGGATGTTTGTTACTCTCTCACGCCAGAACAGCTGAACGGATCTGGGTGAAATTTAGCACAAAGATAGATTATAGCCTGGAACACATAGGCTACTTTCTATCCAGGTTGGACCCAATTCTGATACCCACGCAGACATAGTCACAGGCAGAAGCTAGTGTTATATAAAACTATCATATTATTATGTTTGGCACCCAGGGACGGTATCACTGCCACCATTGCCACATCAGTTTTGACGTTCTATAAATTTTTGATTTTTTTTATTCATGATAGGCTTACGCTTGACCGCTAGTTTGCCTGATGTTAAGCGATACTGCGATCTACGATGGAGCGCGCTTGCCTAGAAGAAACCGATTCACTCGATTTTTGATTGGGGATATTTTTTCTTGTAAATTGAAAATAATTATATAAACAGAACCGGATCTCGATATACTTAACAACACCTTCACGAGTCGGACAGGGTTTTCTTAACAAATTGGATTAGTTAGGTAAGTTAGATAAAAATATGAAAATTTTAAGAGAGGTAGGGCATAGCGGAATTGAATATTTCCACTCATAATTGGAGCTGCTCCATTTTGACCCTTCAGAAAATCTTAGCCAAATAACATAGCTCCGTGCTATGTTGTGTTCTTAACGGTGAGCAAGGTCGCCAGAGCTCCGCGAGGAAGCGCTGTGTTGGCAGTGTGGGGGACCGGTGGTGTTTTGTTACCGCCGCTGTCATGCATGGCAGGATGTCTACTATGCTGCCAGCCCAACTATTCCACATTACAGGGTAGCAACGCGCGAGTGATACCCCTGGTGTTGCAAGCGTCCATAGGCTACGGTAACCGCTTACCATCAGGCGGGCGCCGTATGCTTATTTGCCACCTTATAAAAAAAAATAATGGTAGGTCCTGTACTCACCCTGAAACTGATGGCCCCACTGCAGTTGACATCAAAAGCTTTAAACACATAGTGAGCATACAATGCCGAATCTGAAACAAGACAATTAATTATTTAAAGACTACACGGTTTACTCACGCGCATTCTCGGGATCGCCCGACTAGTTTCAGACTCAATAGGAGTCCTTAATCATGAGCTGACGCGGCGGCGGTGGTGTCGATCGATCCCGAGATGCGCGTGAGTAAACCGTGTAGTCTTTAAATAATTATGAATACGCCTCACGAAAGTTATTATACAAAGACAATTAATATTATTATTTTTAGTGTTCCGTACCTCAAAAGGAGAAAACTGAACACTAATAGGTTAACTTTGTTGTCTGTCCTACTGTCCGTCTGTCTGTCAAGACCCTTTATCTCGGGAACGCGTGGAGGTATCAAGTTGACATTAAAACCTTAGTAAACTCAGGACACAAACCCTTGAAGCCGTGAAAAAACTTCTAAGTTAAAGATTTTGCGGCATAAATGGCTATATCTTTTTTTTACGTTAACTTAGAAGTTTGATTTTTTTACAGCTTTAAGAGACTGTAGACCTGAGTATATGGTTTTAATTCCAACTCGATTTCTCCACGCGTTCCCGAGATAAAGGGTCTTGACAGACAGACGGAAGGACAACAAAGTGATCCTATAAAGGGTTCCGTTTTTTCCTGTTAATGTCAAAAAAGGGGATACTTACTGCCATGTGGAAAGAATTTTGCGTAGATATCTTTAAAGGATTCTTCTTGAACTACACCTTCTGGACATTCCTGCAACAATTAATTCAATACATTATTTCAAAGGTTTAAGATGAGTAGGTCGTGACAGTTAGCCTAATTGTCATTGTTCGTTTTTATTGATTACGTCGGCAAACGAGCAGGCGAGCCACCTGATGGTAAGTAGTCATCGCCGCCCATGGACACCTGCAACGCCAGAGGAGTTGCTAGTGCGTTGACGAGCTTTAAGAGCGCCTACGGACTGCAGATTGCCAGAGCCGCAGCAACCGAGGGGGAAGGCTCTTACGTGCAAAAGTCGAAGCACACACCGCGGTGCTTTACGACAGACTCCGACGTAAGGGTGTTCGCCAGCCAGTCATACCCTGAGAGGTCCTACCACCGAGCAAGTCAGATATTTTCTTGGCTCTTACGAGATGCCTATCTGAATGGCAACGAGGAACTTTATTCTAACCGTGTGGGTTAGTAAAAACGACTCCTCATTTAAGCTGTTAAGTATGTCGCAGTTAGATTATATAATCGCTAGCTGTTTCACAAAACGGCTCTGTCATATTGTTAAGCGCCATCTGGCCGCAGCCGCGCGTAGCACCGCACATAATTACTATAGGTTTTTGGTGCCTTGGTACGCGCGGGGGCGACTAGATGGCGCCGCGAAGCATAAATATTATTCTAGATTCTATATTTTTCTATGGTTTTAAAAAATAAAAGACTGTCAAAAATATACATTCTTTCTGAACTTCGAGCAAACATGTGTTTTATTTAGCACATTCAAATATAATTATAATTAGGAACTGAGACTACTTTTATATAAACGAAACGAAATATACACATATAAAACAGCAGAATGACGTTTAGCAGTTTTTGATAATTTCACCCTTCACGCGGAATTGCATGATCGTTTTGCATTCATCAATACAGCGTGTTAACGATTAGCGGTCTTGTAAAACAGTGTGAAATGAAACGACGGACTGTACAATTTAGTTCCAAAGGGCGCTCGTAGCGCTGTTCGGTGGCAAAAACAAAAGATCCGACCAAATCGAAGGCACCGACTTCCCAAACTGTTTTTTTTTAAAAAAAAAGCTTACTAGCAATGTGGGTCGCGAATTACTAGTATTCTTGTTAACCCCTCGTGCTAAGCTAAATGCTTGTGTTACGAGTGGGTTCACGTCGGTAGTGTAATGGATGGGTTTCGAACCGGCAACCACATGATCGCAAGTCCGACGCCCTAGCCATAAGACTACCGCCGCTTATGTTTTGCACATGACATATTTTTTTTTTTACTATTATCCAACAATTTGGTAGAAATTGTAAAAGAAATCTATAGTAGATTGAAAAGCATAATGTCATTATTATTATTCTACCATGGCTTGTATAAAAACAGCTGTTTTCAGCACGAGTGCACGATAAGGTGAACTTTTCTATTGTATTTCATAGATGCTACATAATGTAGGTATTATATAAAGCTATTCATATACATAGATGGTCTGTGGGGGAACTTTTAACAAAGCGCCTGTATTCGAGCCGCCAAAGTTGAGTGGTCTAAGTTATAAGCGATTGTTTATGTAATAATAATACTAACTGCCTTATTAGCCTAGTGGTCCTGAGTGCGACTGCTACGCTAGAGGTTCTATGTTCAATTCCCAGGCCGAGCATAGTGTTATTGGGTTTTCTTGTGAAATTTTGGGCGGTAAGATGAAAAACAAGCCTGACCCGCAGGCGGCCTGTCCTGATGGTAAGCGACAACCGCAACCTACAGACGTCAGCAACACCAGTAGTATCACTCGCGCGTTGTCATCTTGACACCTCAGTTGTTAAGTCTCATTTGCACAGTAATGTCACTGGCTACATTACTCTTCAAACTGGAATACATTGCTTAGAGGCATGAATATTCAACAATGCGGAGGTATTAACACAGACAAACTGTAACTGAGTTAACTTGATCGAGTGCTATTAGTTATGAATTGAGAAAATCTGGCCAGCAGTTTGAAGAGTATCAGCTCTTTTCTGTTTCATGAAGGGGTGTGACAAACTTCCACAAGTCTGATCGATTTGAAAGGGGTTTGAAGATTTTTGTATGGAGTGCGGCATTTCCCTGGGCGCCATTTTGAAAAAAATTGTGATTAGCGGCCACTCATAAAAACTTCAAAAATCAATTGCAGTCATCAATACCAAAAAGTAATGTCTCTATAAAAAATCTTCTAAAGAGTCAAGTTTCCAAGATATAAGCAATCAAAGTTAGGTATCGATAAACCTAGGGAAAATTTTAGAAAAATGAATTATGTACATAGTTGTATTCGGAATGTTATACTTTATCAACTGGTATACTTGTTTGTAAGTATCGTTATAAAACTGTCCATATGGTCATACCATAGGGACAGTTCTTAACCGTTTTTGAGCCGAAGCAAGGCTCTCCCACGTAAAGTCATAACTTTACCTGGGAGAGCCATGCTTCGGCACGAATGGGCCGGCTCGGCCGGAGTGATACCACGACCTCACAGAAAACCGGCGTCAAACAACGCTTACGTTGTGTTTCGCCGAGTGAGTGAGGTTATCGGAGGCCCAATCCCCTTTTAAAAGGCCAGCAACGCACTTGTGACTCCTCTGGTGTTGCTGGTGTCCATGGGCGGCAGTAATCGCTTACCATCAGGCGATCCGTCTGCTCGTTTCCCATAAAAAAATAATATAATATACCAAGGATGATTTTTGGCAAAATACATTATTTAACCGACTTTAATAGTTTTTCTCCTAAAAATAATAATGTAATTCGTTTTCGTAAATAATTTAGACTTGTAAGACTTTCAAAATAATATTTGAAATCAATTCACAGAACTTAACAGTAGAGAGATAGAATATTCTTTATTGCTTTAGTCCAACAGGTAAAACTTTGATAGGGTTTATCTTGGAAACGTGACGGTTTGCAAAATATATGTATCCGACATTTTTTGTTTATAATAATGTCAGCTATCGAAATAGTAGGTTTTTTTTTATGGGATAGGAGGGCAAACGAGCAGACGGATCACCTGATGGTAAGCGATTACCGTCGCCCATGGACACCCGCAAGACCAAAAGAGGAGTCACAAGTGCGTTGCCGTCCTTTAAAAGAGGATTGGGCCTCCGGTAACCTCACTCACTCAGCGAAACACAACGTAAGCGTTGTTTAACGCCGGTTTTCTGTGAATCCGTGGTATCACTCCGGCCGAGCCGGCCCATTCGTGCCGAAGCATGGCTCTCCCACGTGTCGGCCAGATTAGTGGCTGCATTTTTCAAAAAAAATTTAAATGGTGGACGCCACAGAAGGCCAAAATCTTCAAACCCCTTTGGTATCCTGTTACTTCAAGGATATTGCAAGAATAAATGATAATTTTAAAGACGGTTCTCGCAGTATGGAACAAGCCTTTATTTAGTCTGTGACACACGACACTTTAACCGGGCGTGGTCTGTGTCGACACATGAGCGACAGAAAGCCACTTCCGTTGACATTGTGAGACAAGCTTTACTTCACGAAGTCAGAAATAACTAACTTGTACAAAGTTGTTGTAACTAGGGATGGGCAAACGAAAAAATATATCGATATTTTTAAACAGTATCGATAAATATCGAGTGATAATTATCGATATTTGAAACGTGCGGCAAGGTAAAACTTGTGGACACCTAAAGCCGATATGTTTTAGGTTCCATGTACCTAATGGGGGCGAGCCTGTTGCCATTAACCGGGCACAATTGCCAAACTCCGAGCTGAGACACTGAGAATTTCATAGAAAAACCCAATAACACTTTGCTCGAACCCAGGACCTCTAGCGTAGCAGTTACGCTCGGGACCACTAGACGAATGAGGCAGTTTAAAAAAATATATAAATTTAGGATTAAATACCTAATAATTGAGGAGCCCTCATACCAATAGGCGGCGTCGTGGCAGACCAAAGAAAAGATGGCGTGACAATTTCGATACCTTTAATGCAGATTGGGGTAGCGGTAGATCGAGACATGAGGGGGAGGCCTTTGCCCAGCAGTGGGACACACCAGGCTAATCATAATCATAAACATAATAATTATATACAAAAAAACAATTAACCGTGCTGTTTATATATACGTAAGTTTGGGTCGTTAGATGTTTGTTACTCAAGCATGCCAGAACGGCTGAACGGATCTGGTTAAAATTCATTTATTAATTTAATTATGTACACCAACAGTATACATACATACTTTACAATCGTTTTTTTTTATGGGATAGGAGGGCAAACAAGCAGACGGATCGCCTGATGGTAAGCGATCACCGCCACCCATGGACACCCGCATCACCAGAGGAGTCACGAGTGCGTTGCCGACCTTTTAAAAGGGGATTGGGCCTCCGGTAACCTCACTCACTCGGCGAAACACAACGTAAGCGTTGTTTAACGCCGGTTTTCTGTGAGGCCGTGGTATCACTCCGGTCGAGCCGGCCCATTCGTGCCGAAGCATGGCTCTCCCACGTAAGAATAAGATACAAAAGGTACGTAGAAAAGGTCTGAAACATATGTCAATTACAGGTATACACAACATTTACCACTGAAGCACATAATTAAATAAAATATTACAAATTTAGAGATAAGGTTAGAACCTTTAGAACTACTAAAATTTAACATAGAGATAGTTATCTTTTTTTGTGATTTTTTTTTTTCATTTTCTATGCTAAGTTGTGATACCACCTAAGGAGTGATATCACGACCTCACAGAAAACCGGCGTCAAACAAGGCTTACGTTGTGTCTCGCCGAGTGAGTGAGGTTACCGGAGGCCCAATCCCCTTTTAAAAGGCGGGCAACGTACTTGTGACGCCTCTGGTGTTATGGGTGTCCATGGGCGGCGGTAATCGCTTACCATCAGGCGAGCCGTCTGCTCGTTTGTCCCCCTATCCCATAAAAAAAGGAAAGAAAGAAAGAAAGACCTTAATATATACAATACACGTTCATTTCTAGTGACAACACCTTTTAAAACACAGTCAAAAAGGACACGCTATGAACTCTGCTTCCGTTGTGATGATGGCGCTGTTTTGACGTACGAGTAACTAAACGGGGTCTTAAACACAAGCGAAAGCGATATAATTTTTATTTTACTTTAAATTATTACTCGTGGTTTCACCCGCGCTGCTCCGTTCCTAAGAGGCGTAGAGTGATGCTATATAGCCTATTACCTTCCTTAGAAATTTATAAAATCGGTTCAGTAGATCCAGAAATTACCTAAAACATCACAATCTTTACCTCTTTATATTATTAGTATAGATTAACATTAAGATGGGTCATAATTAAATAAAGAAAACGTTTCTCCACACTAGGATTTTCTCCTGTATTATGGGTACGTTTACAAAAACCAATTTTCACATACAGAAATGCCCAGACCACTCCTTGTAAATCATACAAATATTTGCCCCCACAACACATGGCGCAGAAGCCGACCGCTCAACCGCTGCAAAACGTGTCGTCGTCTTTGCTAGATAGAACTGTGCTGCTAAGTTTGTCTGAGTTACTGTGCAAATGAGGCATAACAACTGAGGTGTCAAGATGACAACATGCGAGTGATACCACTGGTGTTGCTGACGACTCAATCTTGGTCTCTAGGTCTTGATTGATCAGCATAGTTATTACTTAAGCCCCTAACTAATTAGTTAGGTGACCCAATTTTAGTTAATAATATTAGAAAATTGGATCAAGAAGCCCTCCATAATAAATACAAATGAGATTAAAGTGGCATTTCAGTATTGTTTTTTATTGTAATAAGATGACAGATATGCATATGAGCTGCCTGCTGGTAAGCGACAACTGTAGCCTATAGACGTCAGCAACACCAGTAGTATCACTCGCGCGTTGTCATCTTGACACCTCAGTTGTTAAGTCTCATTTGCACAGTCAATGTGCAATGTCACTGGCTACAGTATCCTTCAAAACACAATAATGTACACATAATGTGCAATAATGTGCACATTATTGCTTAGCCACAGATTATTTGGCAACGCGGTGGTACCAACACAGACGAACTCAGCATCAGAGTTCGTTTAATCTAATGCTGTAGATTTTCAAACTGGTTGTCACTGGCTTCTGACTACCGCTAAGGATTGTCATAGATGTTCGTATGACACCCGGGATCGACGGCTTTACGTGCTCTCGGAGGCACGGAGTGGTCCCGAATCTTTGAGAATCTCGAATACATCTACTGGCCGCAGTAAGCGCAATTTTACATTGCAAATTAATCAACGTAGCAATTACTTGTAAAATTTATCAAGCGCGCTATAGAAATCATTGTATAATTTTTTTATGACGTGAATGCCCTATAAATACAATATGGCGACCTGTCACTGACAGAAAGCACTCTATTTTTGGCGGGAAACGGTCGTCGACTCCCTCACCCACTGACCTTTTAGTTGAAGTAGACACAATGCGAATCTATTCGTCTCGCTTGCTCTCGCTAAAGCAGTATAACGCCGTCTCTCTCTCATTCATTAGCACGGTTCTACACGGGTATCATTTTGAGTGTTTACACAGTAATAATAATATCTGTTTGTTTGTTTTGTGTTGAGAAATATAATGAGAATGAAGATTTTCAACGCGTATTGTTACGTCAGATAAAAAGGGTTGGGTTGTTAGTTTTTATTACGAAAATCTGCATTTTTTATGTCTGTATCTATGGCCTACAAATTGGCTTTAGACATACCGTGAACACTCTATTGAGTAGGGTAATAGACTGTTTATTTTCTTGTCTTGCCCTGTATCATCATGTTCCTGTCGTTGTTCCAATTTATTTGTAGTCCTTTTCTTCCATTCGTCCCTATCAGCCGTCACCTCAATCATTCACTCCCTCACCCAAGTGCCCTGTATATAAAAAAAATCGTAGAAGCCGATTGCGGTGCCATCTACAAGGTCAAATTGTGAATCTAAGCCATTCAGGGACCCATTTAAATATACACAAAGGAGTTCAGACAATGCACAAAACGCCATCTACTGACCTTACCGAAACAGAAAACCTCACAGAAAACAAAGCCATATTAATTTGTGGCCGGGTTTTATTTCTGTTGAATCTGTCAATAGTAGTTTTAGTTCAATATCGGTTTTGCGTAGAAATTGTGTTGCGGACAGTCACTGCGTATAAAATACTAAAAAAACTTGAGAGGTGTCAAGGGACACCCGGATGGAACGAAGTTTAAATTTATAAATAGTTGAAGGCTCGATTAGCGCAGTGCCATAGGATGCAAGTTCAAAATCAGCACGGAGCGAGTATTTATACATATAATCATAATCATAATATAAACATATGCTAGCATATGGAAAATTAATCGAAAGGAACTACTATCTTATTATCTTAATATTATCTTATTATACAATAGCTTACTATAGCAAAAAGTGTCACGACACTTTCGTGTCGCTTTTTCGTGTCGTGACAACATTTCGTAAGATTTTTTTCCGTAGCCCCCTTTCACAACGCGCGATAAGGAACTTCGTTCCAATATCTCAAACGAATCTGGTTAGAATAGAAGCTGCTACATAGGAAAGAAGCTACGAAAACAGCAAAATAATTTTGCAAAGACTGACTGCTAAGAATTCTAATGTTTTATCTCCGACAAGCAAAGCCGGGCTGAAATGTTTACACTCGTCGACACGCTGTGTCAGAATATCTCTGTAAGAATAGAAGCACTGAAAAGAGCTCAACGTTTTGTTATACCTACAGAGAAATACACGACTGTTATTCTACTGAAGTCTACAAGAAAAGTAAGTTTAAACATTGTTTAGATTTTGGTACGTACGTACTCCAGAGGTGAGACGAAACACAAGTTCGAGCCTAGTGATGTGACATTTTTATAAATTGATTCGTTTTTATTAAAAACTGACGGGCTCGGCAAACGTTGTCTTGCCCTGTATCATCATCTTCCTGCAATTTATTTGTGGTCGGCGCAGCATGTCCTTTCCTTCCATTCATCCCTATCAGCCGTCAGCTCAATTATACACTCCCTTCCCCGTGTCTCGTCCTTTATATAAAAAAATCGTAGAACTCCCGACTAGCTCCGTGGTAGGAGCTCTTGGGTTCTGACTGGCTGGTCACCACCCTTACGTCGGAGTCTGTCGCAAAGCATCTTGGTGTGTGTTTCGACTTTTGCATGTAAGAGCCAGTTCTCCTCGGTTGCTGCGGCTCTGGTAGTCTGCAGTCCGTAGGTGCTCTAAAGAGTCGCAACGCATCAGCAACTCCTCTGCTGTTACAGGTGTCCATGGGCGATGATGACACCTTACCACCAGGTGGCTCATCAGCACGTTTGCCGACTTAATCCTTAACAAAATGTAAATGCAGTAAATTCAGCGATATCTTTCCGTGATGCAAAATTCGCTGTTGGTTAGTTCGATTTTTGAATGACTCTGTCCACTCCCCCCACTGAGTCATAATAGTTATGACTTATTGGATTCATTAGCCTCTAGGTCGGTTGCGTGCGGTTATAGAAATGGTGACCCATAGTAAGACAAAATAATATTTAATATAGTGACATTCCAGTTAAAGATAAGCGATAAAAAAAAATAGTTTTGCTTGTCATGACGCACCATCCATACCATGTCACGCCTGTATTTCCTGAAGGGTTAGGCAGAGGCGTACTAATGTACACCCACAGTTCGCTGGTATGTGTAGGTCCAACGTAATAGGGGGCGAGTCTATTGCCATTAACCGGGTAGAAATCCCAAACTCCGAGCTACTTTTGAAAATTTCATAGAAGAATGCAATAACACTGCATGACTTGGGAATCGAAGCCAGGACGTCTATCGTAGCAGTCGTGCTCAGAACAAATAAGCTAATGAAGCAGTTACTCAGAGTAACAGAGAATCATGGTCTCTTAAGGGTCCGCCGGAGCTTGAATTGCCCCACAAAAACGTAATACCGAAATAAATCGTAATCCAGACCATATTCTATCAAATTGTGTTATTAATCGGATTTGAATAACGTTAATCTAGGTTCCTACACTACCATTTCGTCTATTACTTACTTCACTGGAAAAATATTGGAAAATCGGTAGTAATTTGGTAATTTTATCAAAAATTGCATTCGCTTACATGTATTTCCCGTGAAGTATGTTGGACAAAATGGTAACGTAGGAACCTAGATTAACGGTATCGGAATCCGAATAATAACAAAATTTGTTTAAATTGCGTTTGAATTACGATTTATTTCGGTATTACGTTTGTAAGAGAAATTCGGTCCGCCGGACTCTTAAATCAAAATCAGAACTGGGGTTTTGAAGGAAGAGCCATAGAAGCTTTGAGTTGACCTGTCCTAACTGACGGCACGCATACATCAGTATCGTGTAGCTCAACTATTATTTAGCTATTCATCGCTATAAAAATAATTATAGCATCTCTTTGAGTGTGACACAGTAAGTTTCCGTGTTCTGACATTGTATTTGTGTAGAAACACGCAAAATTGCGTGCCAATGTATTATACTGATTTTGTGTTGTGTCGTGGCATAGATTCACGCCTCTGCTTCGTCTGCATTGGAACAAAATCAGCTGTGTTTGCAATGTAAACATTTTGGGAACGCTATAAATGGGTGATGTACTCCCTTGCCTGGGCTAAACTTTATTTTTTACGGGATAGGAGGGCAAACGAGCAGACGGATCGCCTGATGGTAAGCGATTACCGCCGCCCATGGACAACACCAGAGGAGTCACGAGTGCGTTGCCGACCTTTTAAAAGGGGATTGGGCCTCCGCTAATCTCACTCACTCGGCGAAACACAACGTAAGCATTGTTTAACGCCGGTTTTCTGTGAGGCCGTGGTATCACTTCGGTCGAGCCGGCCTATTCGTGCCAAAGCATGGTCCTCCCACGTAAAGAAACTCCAAAGTTTAAGGCGGATCGTAAACCTGAGCCCGCCAAATTCAAATTTCAAGTGATTTTTCGCAGTTTGTAGGTCTATAATAAGTTCTACATTCATGGCAATAGTAATTGCGATATTAATAACTAAAACCATTGCTTAAAATCATTAATGTAGCTAAAAGTAGTGTAAAATGTCAATTTTGACCATTGACACAGTTTTTGGCAAGTTTTTGGCTTGATAAGGATTTATATGTAAAGGTTTTTTTAGTTCTCAGTTGTGAATGTTGTATAGTTAATGTAGCGTTTACTACTGCCATGAATCTAGAACTTTTTATAGACCTACCAACTGCGAAAAATCACTTGAAATTTGAATTTCGCGGGCTCAGCATCGTCGCAAAGTTGCTAGCTTATCGGTTTTTATCGGATACATTTCGGAGAGTGTGCATCAGATCTCCGCGATCTTATTCCCCCTAGCCCTTTCTCCTATCGGACGACTAGTAGCACGAAAAGGCGACATCGATTCATGGTGGACATTCCGAAAACCCGAACGAATCACTAAGTCCACTTTTTTCATGCATACGCTGTACTTACCGCTGAAATATGGAAATGCGCGTCCCGAGTAGGTGTTTACCGATAGATTTTAAGATTTGTACCTACATAAAAGGTCATTAAACTTTAAATATACAAATTATTTTCCTTTAAACAAACAAAGAAATGTCGTGTTTAGCGTCAATATAATAGCGATCACGAAATAGCAATTCTGACATTAAAACTAAGTTTACAACCATCGTACAATAATCAACATTTTAAGTAGCTTAAATGTTGCTCGGAAAAATTAAAACTGCATTAAGTTTTATTACTACAGTGTTTTGGGTGCACTATAAGTAGGGTTGCCATCTCTAAAATCTGGTAACTAGAACAAGAAGCGTGAAAACCCCGGATTTTAGACCTTCGAACCCGGATGCGGACGGGGCGCGTGGCGACCCGGGCGGTCGCGTGGCTCGGCGCATGTGTCACCCGTTACTTGAAGGAGGTGACTTAAAAACCTTTAGAGCCGGACTACAAATGAAACCCGGACGCTCCCCGGACACTCTTTGAACTAAGACAAATCCGGGGAAACCCGGACGGTTGTCAACCCTGAATAAAAGTGTTCCTCACTGCCATTCAATCGGCATATCGGAAGAGGTGAGAAAATATCTGACTTGCTCGGTGGTAGGACCTCTTGGTGTCTGACTGATTGGCGAGCACCCTTACGTCGGAGTCTGTCGTAAGGCTCTTTGCTGTGTTTCGAATTAAGCGCATGAGAGCCAGTTTCCACTCATTTGTGGTAGCTCAGTAAAATATACCTTCAGATATTCCTAACATCATAATTTATAACAACATTTTGTTCTATGTTTTTTTAAATACCATTAAGCGAAATGGCGATGTCAAAAGTTATAAGTCAAAATGTTTTATTTCAATTAGACCACTAAATAGGTAGGTACTTTTGAAAAGTCAAAACTAGTAGCACAGTTCCAAAAACTGGGTCGTATGGAGAAGAGCCGGCAAGAAACTCCATAAATACTCTTTTAAAAAAAACTTGATTACAATATTATGTTTTACAACTTTGTTCCAACTAGTTGCTGAGAATTCTGCAGTTTAATGTATAAGATTTATTCAATATACAAAAAGAATTAGGGATTTCCACAGCAAGTAAGAGCTGACCAGCCCCGGCAGACAGCACCCGTTCACGAGCATGATGTGCGTATCGGCGTGGTTCGACTCAACCATATTGTAGGGAATAAAACGACCCGACACACAACGCCACCATCAGCAGGACATTTAAGTGAGCATGACAAGCTCAGACTGCGGGCACAACAATTTTACAGATAAATATACGTATGTACTGATACAGATTGCTACATCAATATCTGCACTATTAATACTCACACATTACAATTTTCTAATTAAGATAATAAAGAAATATATATGATGATAAATGATGTAGATAGTAGGTTTATCCAATGCTTACCGTTTTAAACCCTCTGTACATGACTCGAATCTCCTGTTTAGAGAACTTGGTCTGCCGACATAGCTCTTCCAAGGCTACTGGAATAGGCTTCGGGGTCCGGCTCGGCTCCAGCTCATAAGCATGCTCCTCAACCGGAGACTCAGGTGGAGTAGCCATCTTGAAGAATTACTGCCCCAAATTCAAACAGTTATAACCTAGAAATCATTTTTTTATTCCTACAAATGCTATCTTTTATTCGCCAGTTTTCCAAAGAGTTCCTAGGAATTCACTTGCACTTCACTAGTTTTTTTTAGCTGTAGTCCAATTGACAAATCATTTTGGCGGGAATTCAGACAGTGACAGTTCACAGATTAAGAAAATATTAATGACGGATGGTGAAGGCAGGATTTCGGTTCTGAAACAAAGAGAAAGACAATTTTAATGTTATATTTTTTGTGTTTTGATATACTTTTATGCAAAGAAGAGAATAATAGAATTGGTAACAGACAGAACAACAGAAACAAAATTGGAATCTATCACTAAGTAGTCCCTCATAAGTCAAAGTTACTTTGGTCGTCTGAAGTTAGCCTTTCCAAACAGCCACGCAGGCAAAATCGCATAGATAAGACGGGTTTTTGTGCAATAATATCAAAATTAGTAAGGACAATAATCACGATTGCGAAACATGACTCCAATTGTCTTTGCACGGAGTTTTTATATTAAAAACCACTGCAAAATGACATGCGGACAACTTCAGACGTGTTATTTCAACCGTACTGTATCTAAGGTGGTCGTGTCCTTTTTTTGTAGTTAGACAGCCCTGGGCAAAGGCCTCCCCCCATTTTTTCCACTCTTCTCGTTGTTGTGCTATTTCCTTCCAAATGTCTAGAAAGACATCCATATCATCCCGCCATCTCCTCCGTGGTCTGCCGCGTCTCCGGTAAACTGTTCGAGTTCAATTAATAGGGTAAGCTATTAATTTTATTCATGTTAAATAGCAAATATATCACTACTTGTCGCATTTATATTATAATTAGCGTTTGGCAAACTGTAGCTAAGTGTAACGGCACAGTGCAGGTGCAAATGTCAGTTGCCAAAGATAACCTTAAAATAGCTTCAGATTTGTGACTAACGTCAGCGTCATTTAAAACTAGGAACAGGCCTGTCCTACAGGTCCTTCTTTACCATTAAGCACAATGGGCAAGTGCCCAGTACTCTTGTTTCTACTCTACCTTTTTGCTTTTGTATGATTGATTTACCAGATCTGAGGATCATCGTTCATTTCATTATCTTTTACTCCCACGGTTAGGTTAGGTTAGGTTTTTTTCTTATTGTGGAATATTTCGGACTTTTATCTTTCAGAGTAATTGGTAAATTTTGTGATTAACCTTAGTTTGCTGTAAACAAAAGCTGTAAACAACATTTTAAATCACTTAAAATACTAACACTACCTTGTCTTTACATTTACGAATCCGCATTGTTTGTGAAGAAAAATAGTGAACTGTTTAGGAAAGTTTCAGAGCAACGTACTAGATCTACAAGACAGGAATATCGACACGAATTATGCCTTAGAACATCAAAAACCGCTCTAAAAGAGCATACTTTGCATGGCTCCAAAAATATTTAATAAGTTACCAAATGATATTAAATACTCAAACTTGACAATTTTTAAACGTAAAATAAATATTTTTTTAATTTATAAATGCTACTACACCATTGACGAATTCCTTTTTGACAAAATCTAATGTGACATGCGTACCAAATGCTACAAAACTGACATTTTAATTTTTTAAAGTATGTTAAATTGCATGTACCTACAGTAGTCTTATATTCATAATCACGAATAGTGTATGCCCTGATGGGTAGATTTTTGAGCTACTTTAATAATTAAAAGACCTATTGTATCACCAAAAATCACACTAATAAATACTTTGACTTTGACTTTGACTTTGGGTTATAGAGTAGATAACATATATTAAGTTACTGTAAATGCCATAAGTTAAAGACGGTCCTGTTGTCCTATTCACAATTTTTGTGTGGTGAGAAAGGGACGTCACTGTCTCTCTCTCTCAATCGCAAAATGATCGCAATTATAACACTTTATTTTCCGCAGATAACATAAATATCATCCTCATAACCTTTTTTCTTAACTGCCTCATTAGGCTAGTGGTCCTGAGCGAGACTGCTACGCTAGAGGTCCTGGGTTTGATTCCCAGGTCGGGCAGTGTTATTGGGTTTTCTTTGAAATTCTCAGTATCAGCTCGGAGTTTGGGATTTGTGCCCGGTCAATGGGTCGCCCTCTATTACATGGGATCCAAGCATACAGGAGAATTGTGGGTACATACATTAATACGCCTCTGCATAACCCTTCGGGGAATACAGGCATGATGGTATGTTACCCTACTATGGCATATAGGGAATTTCCCACAAGATAAATCAATGCAAGTACCGCGCCGAAATCCAGTTAATCTTGAATACTACTGACCTTACCGCGGCTCGGTCGTAAAGGTATCATGTTAATCAGACGTATATCACTATACGCTTACAACCCATTGAGGAATTATTCCTACCGTACTAGAGCAATGCTCTCTCTGTGTATGATGCTGGGATCAAGACATGTTAATATTATGAGTTATACATGCAACAAACATGTAATTTTATATTCTATCTATAATTAAGAAAAGATACAAATACAGCCTATTTTGCTCGCTGATAATGTAGCTTTCTATTGATGAATGAATTTTTATAACCGATTTAGTGGTTTAAGTGTGAAAGTGTAACAAACAAACAAACAAAATCACTTTCGCATTTATAATATTAATTAGGAAGTAAGGATTTGAATGTAACGTTGTTAATTTAGGTGTAGTTAAAGATTTTGTGATTTATTTTTATAGTTTTCCCTGATCCCTGAGAATAAATACCGAAATAAAAACTCGAAGATAACTAGTCAACACATCAAAATTTGTTCAAACCTCACACGTAAAGAAACGTATTGTTTTTATCAGTAAACGTATTGGTATGATGTACATTTTACCTCAATGTGTATACCTAATTTAATAGAAGCATTATATTTCCCGCCGGCACTGGCAGGGTGCCAAGCCGGAAAAAATTCGTTAGTTTTTTTAGTAAGTAGCAATGTTTTAAATTTTTAATCGCACTACAATTTTTATGCATTGTTGGACGTTTATTGTATCTTCCTTTTTAACTTCCATAATTTAATCAATATTTTGTATTCTCCTGTCTTGTTTTCATCTATACTTATAATAAATCTGTAGAGGGGTCAATTCTGTACATGAAATATATTTCCAAAATAACTATCAGCGGGTGATTAGTGATCGATACTGACGCCAAAAATGCAATCAGTAAAATTTTTGTCTGTCTGTCTGTATGTTCGTAATAGAAACAAAAACCACTCGACGGATTTCAACGAAACTTGGTACAATTGTTCTTCATACTTCTGGGCAGGTTATAGTATACTTACTTTCATCACGCTACGATCAATAGGAGCAGAGCAGTGAAGGGAAATGTTGGGAAAATGAGTGATTCATGAGAAAGGTTTCAAGCTATAAAACATCACGCTACAACCATTAGGAACGGGGCAACGCAGGTGAAACCGCGGGCGAAGAACTAGGGAACAAAGTAACTATTCCACGCGGACAAAGTCGCTGGCAAAAGCTAGTAAGTGTAGTGTATTGTTCTGTTCTTCTTATTAAAGTAAACGAAGTTATTATTTATATATTTTCTTTATTTTTAAGATTTATAATTAATACAATTATGCAGATGCGCTCATGCAATCTGCGGGGGCGGAGGAAGGGGGGTGACGTCTCTTTGCTGCCTGACATTTAACTTTGACATTTGACATTAACCAGGCCTTACATTCTCGATAGTACATCTTCCTCTCTTTCCCCAAAAAAAAAAGTAACAAAAAAAAAAAAAAGGTTTCTTACATAGTAACTAATTACCATACTATCTAATTAAATATTACGGGTACTACACATGTGAAGTTTATACTTCCAAAGTCTACACATCCAGTCTTGTTGAAGATCACCAGATTATTGAGTTCGTACATGATATGAAGTTCTAGTATAAATACAACCATTATGATCTCTTATGTCATAGGATCTGTAACCATTATTTCTTACAATTTGTCCTAAACTCCACTTATTTATATTAGGATATTTTTTATACCATACATATTCATTTAACTTAAAACTAGGTTTTGGTCTGGTGTTTTTATTATAATTTTTAATATTCCTATTTTTTACTTTGTTAAATTCAGTATTAACATTAACATTTAATTTTGGTTTTAGATACTGATGTGTTACAGGCAATTTAGTTTTGATATTTCTATTCATTAACAATTGTGCTGGAGTGAAGTTCGTACCAGACACTGGAGATGACCTGTATTGAAGTAATGCTAACCTGTAATCAGTTTTATCCTCTAAACATTTGATAAGCATTTTCTTTGCAATTTGAACTCCTCGCTCTGCCATACCATTTGATTGAGCATATCTTGGACTAGAGAAAGTAAATTTAAAATCCCAATCATAGGCAAATTTTTTACATTCAGCTGAATCAAAAGGAACATGATCTGCAACAATCTCAGATGGTATACCAAAACAAGAGAATATATCCTTTAAGGCATTTATAACATTTTGTGCAGATTTACTTGGAATATATTTAATCTCCAGCCATTTTGACATATAGTCATACACAATTAAATAATTCTTTCTCCTATGTTCCATAATATCTACACCTAATTTAGAGAAAGGTAAACTTGGTACCTCATGTGACAATAAAGGTTCTTTAATATTGTTATTCTGGTAGGTTTGGCATATAATACAATTCTTAACAATTTTTTCTATATGTGAATCAATGTGGGGCCAGTAATACAACATTCTAGATGTTTGTTTCATTTTAGTTATTCCTAAATGGCCTTCATGTAGTTTATTTAAAATTTCTATTCTTAATGATTTAGGTATAACAAGCCTGTGATTCATAAAAATTAAACACTGATCTACAGATAAGTTTTGTCTGAATTTATAATAACTTTTTAGAGCATCAGGAACATCTTTAATTTTATCTGGCCATCCTATGTTAATTAATTCTAATAATGCACTTAATTCTTCATCATTTGATGTTTCTTTTATCAATTTGTTTTTCTGCTCCTGTGTACATTGTAAATGAGTGGCTAATCCAATACAATGGATCACTTCATACATGTATGTCTTATCCTCTATAGAATCATTTAGGTATGAACGTGATAGTAAGTCAGCTATATGCATTAGTCGACCCTTTAAATATTTGAACTGAATATCATACTTTAATAATTTTAATTTAAGCCTCTGAAGTCTTACAGAAGGAATCTCATGTAAACCCCTTTTTAATATTGTTTCCAACGGTTTATGGTCATTTAATACTACACATTTCCTTCCATAAACATAGTAATGAAATTTTTTAGTTGCCCACACAACACTAAGTAATTCTTTTTCAATTTGTGAGAAATTTTTTTCTGCTTCCGATAAGCTTCGAGATGCAAATGTTACCGGTAGTCCGTTTTGCATCAGGCAACATCCTAACCCATCTTTGCTTGCGTCACATTGTATTGTAATTGGCAGAGAGCTATTGAAATTTTGTAAGACCGGAGCATTAGAAATGTACTTTTTAATTTCACTAAAACTATTTTCATGAACATTGGTCCATAACCAGTTTACATCTTTCTTTAACAATGATTGTAATGGGGCTGCAATTTCAGCTAAGTTATTAATGAATTTTCGCAAATAATTAACCATTCCTAAAAATATTTGAAGTTCCTTCTTATTGCTTGGGCTCTTAATATTTAATATTGCTTTTACACGATCTGGATCTATTTTCATTCCTGCCTTGGAAAATATATGACCAAAGAACTTTACCTCCTCTAGCTTATACTGAAATTTCCGTTTGTTGAATCTGACATTATGTATATGAGCACGTTCAAAAACCTGTTTTATTATTTTATCATGCTCTTCTTCAGTTTCAGCACATATTAACAAATCATCGCAGTAGATGACAACCCCTGGTATATCTCCAAATGTTTTCTCGCTATATTTTTGAAAAATTTCTGGGGCAACTGATAGACCAAAAGGTAATCTAAGGAATTTATAACAGCCTAATGGACTGCTGAATGTGCATAAATCTGTTGAATCTTTTGTAAGGCGTATATTGTAAAACCCATCCGACAGATCAAGAACAGAAAATATAGATTTATTACTTAATTTAGCAATTAACTCTTCCAAGGTAGGAATAAGGTGATATTCTCTAATTAATACATTATTCAGTTCCTTAGGATCTAAGCAAATTCTTAAGTTTCCATCACTTTTTTCTATAATTACAAGGTTACTCACAAATGACTTTGGATGTTCTACTCTCTCAATAATCTGATGCTCCTCAAGGCTCTTCAATTTGGCTGCGAGGCGATCTATTAACGCTAGTGGTACCCGCCGAGGTGGCTTTACAACTGGATGAGCGTCAGACTGAATGTGTAGCTCCAGTGGTGTTCTAAATTCACCTATGCCCTGAAACAGTTTTACATTTTGATTAATAATTAAATCTTTTTCTTTATTATTATTATTGCTCACACTATGGACATTATTAATATTAATATTATTAAGTAACTTTAGCTTTAATAATGAGTCTAAACCCAAAATTGGTTTAACATCTTGTCTAATTATTATGAACTCCGTTTTAATTTGCACCCCTTGTAAGGAAGTAGTTAATTCTTTCTTGCCCAATGGCTTTATTAAAGTGCCCCCAAATGCCTCTAATATATTATTAGTCTCAGACCATTGAGGATTTTCATCATCGACTATTTTTTTTAACTCTCCCAATGATAAAACATTTACTTGTGACCCTGTGTCACACTTAAAATTTACTTTTGTATTTTCTACTTGCACAGTCTGTATCCATTCATTATTTTTAAAATTTACATGTTTCCCTAAGGAATGGCACACTTTCACAAGTCATAAATCCTGTACCAAATTGTTTTCCCCATTATTATCTATCTGATTAATTTCTAAATCATGTACAATTTTATTCTTACAACCTGAAGCAAAATGATTAAGTTTATTACAGTTAGAACAAGTTTTGCCATATGCTGGGCACTGCCTGGGACCATGTTCTCGGTTACACTTTAAACAATGATAATGTTTTTTATTAAAATTGCTAAATTGTCTATTTTTATTAAAATTATCATTATACTTAGCTTCTCGGTTGGGGATGGGGTTGCGTGCCTGATGTTTGGTGATTGCATCTATAGATAATGAGGGCTCATCTCTCTTCTGTATTGTCTTCGCATGCTCTTTTGATAGTTCTGCTGCTCGGCACCTGTTCACCGCTATGTCTAGGGTAAGATCACTGATTTCCAATAGTTTTTGTTGTAACTTTCTATCTCCGATACCCATAACTATCCTGTCTCGTAACATTCTGTCTTCCAAATCCCTGAAGTTGCAACTTTTTACTAGTTTCTTAATGTTGGAGTAAAAATTATCAAAGTTTTCCCCATCTTCTTGCTTCCTATTGTTGAAGTTAAAGGTATTTATCACCTCATTCTGTTTGGGTGTAAAGTAATCCTCAAATGCCTTCAGTACCTGTTCATATTTGTCAGTTTCCTCGGTTTTCTTAAGTATGTTTAAGTACAAATCCTGTGCATCCACGCCTATACAATTTAAAAGCATCGCCGCTTTTCTTGCTTCTGAAAGCCTGTCAAAACCGGCCGCCGTGATGAAAATTTGAAATTGCTGTTTGAACTTTTTCCATTTTGGCAGTAAATCTTCCACTGTGTCGAGAGAAAGCGCCTCTGGCATTCGATATTCAATATGCGCCATATCTGCAGTTTCTTTGACTTCTTCGGCCATGCGGTTATTGCTACACCAAACCAACCAAGCGAGTTTCACGATATCTCTCTAAATTTCTTCAATCCTGAGTTGGTTCGCAAGACGACTGCGCCATGTATTGTTCTGTTCTTCTTATTAAAGTAAACGAAGTTATTATTTATATATTTTCTTTATTTTTAAGATTTATAATTAATACAATTATGCAGATGCGCTCATGCAATCTGCGGGGGCGGAGGAAGGGGGGTGACGTCTCTTTGCTGCCTGACATTTAACTTTGACATTTGACATTAACCAGGCCTTACATTCTCGATAGTACAAGTAACATAATAAAAACCAAGCTTTGTTTGAAAAAAAAAAATCAAATTTAAAATGTTTTGGTTGAACGGTTGGTTTTGATTCATTTTCCGTTAAAATTCAAATCTCCAAATAAAAAGATAGGTAGGACCTCTTGGGGTCTGACTGGCTGGCGACCACCCTTACGTTGGAGTCTGTCGAAAAGCATCTTAGTGTGTGTTTCGACTTTTGCACTCTTACGTGCAAAAGTTCCCCTCGGTTGATACGGCTCTGGCAGTCTACAGTCCGTAGGGACTTTTAGAGATCGGCAACGCATCAGCAAAGCCTCTGGTGTTGCAGGTGTCCATGAGCGATGATTGACTACTTACCATCAGGCTCGGCTCGTTTGCCGACTTAATCCATAAAAATAAAATAGAGTTTCAATTTATTCGGTGTTCAAGTATTTATTTTCTACAATATTTTAGTTGCCTCATTAGTCTAGTGGTCCCAAGTGAGACTGCTACACTAGAGGTCCTGGGTTCGATCCCCAGGTCGAGCAAAGTGTTATTGGGTTTTTCTATGAAATTCTCATTAGCAGCTCGGAGTCTGGATTTGTGCCCGATTAATGGCTATAGGCTCGCCCCCTATAACATGGGACCTAAACATACCGGCGAACTGTGGGTGTACATTAAGTACACCTCTGCCTAACCCTTCGGGGAATACAGGCGTGATGGCATTTTAGTCACATCAGACTACTGTTAGCTACTTTTTCGAGCTTTTAAAGTATTCACATCTTGACACAAAAGCTGTAGCGGTCTATCATAGTATTTGGGGCTCTACTACGAAATCCGAACGTGGATGTTTCGATTCGAAACGGAAATACGAAGCGCGTCGATCTTACGATGTAACAAGTTTAAGGGCCGCCTGATGGTAAGCGGCAACCGCAGCGTATAGACGTCAGCAACACCAGTGGTATCACTCGCGCGTTGTCTTGACACCTCAGTTGTTAAGTCTCATTTGCACAGTAACGTCACTGGCTACATTACCCTTCAAACCAGAACACACCAATGTTAGCAATTAAAATTAAATAAAAGTATACACAGCTACCTAGCCGTGTGTGTATATTTTTATTAACTACTAGCTTTTGCCAGCGACTTCGTCCGCGTGGAATAGTTACTTTGTTCCCTAGTTCTTCGCCCGCGGTTTCACCTGCGTTGCCCCGTTCCTAAGGGTTGTAGCGTGATGTTTTATAGCTTGAAACCTTTCTCATGAATCACTCATTTTCCCAACATTTCCCTTCACTGCTCTGCTCCTATTGATCGTAGCGTGATGAAAAGTATACTATAACCTGCCCAGGAGTATGAAGAACAATTGTACCAAGTTTCGTTGAAATCCGTCGAGTGGTTTTTGTTTCTATAACGAACATACAGACAGACAGACAAAAATTTTACTGATTGCATTTTTGGCGTCAGTATCAATCACCCGCTGATAGTTATTTGGAAATATATTTAATGTACAGAATTGACCTCTCTACAGATTTATTATAAGTATAGATGTACCTACATATTTATAAAAACAATTTAAGGCGGAACGTTCAGCTGAGCCCGCAAAATACAAATTTAAAGTGATTTTTCGCAGTTTGTAGGTCTATAACAAGTTCTAGATTCATGGCAGTTGTAATTGCGACATTAACTATACAACATTCACAACTGAGAACTAAAATATTTACTTATAAATCCTTATCAAGCCAAAAACTTGGCGCAATCTGTGTAATTGGACAAAATTGACATTTTACACTACTTTTAGCTACAACAATGATTTTTAAGCAATAGTTTTAGATAAAAGTCGTGAATTTTGTATAGGTAATGTCGCAATTACCATTACCATAAATGCAGAACTTATTATAGACCTACAGACTGCGAAAAACCACTCGAATTTGAATCTCGCGGGCTCAGCTGAACGATCCGCCATAAATAACAGACCTCTCATTGTACCGAATGCCTAAACAACGCGTAACTGAATAAGCACAAGACCTCAAACCGGTTATACGTGGGAAAGCCATGCTTCGGCACGAATGGGCCGGCTCGACCGGAGTGATACCACGGCCTCACAGAAAACCGGCGTCAAACAACGCTTACGTTGTGTTTCGCCGAGTGAGTGAGGTTACCGGAGGCCAAATGCCCTTTTAAATGGCGGGCAACGCACGTGTGACTCCTCTGGTGTTGCGGGTGTCCATGGGCGGCGGTAATCACTTACCATCAGGCGATCCGTCTGCTCGTGTGTCCCCCTATCATATAAAAAAACCACTGTAATCGATTCTGAACTAACTACTTTCAGTAGCTTATTCTGTTACAGGTTGTATAATGCAAGTTCAGCTTATACTGGAAATGGATACTTAGCTATCTAACTAGCTATTAAACTCAGTAGCAGAGTTCTAATAAATACCTCCAAATTGTCAAATAATTAGATAATAAACCGCAAATAACATTTTGCAGTATCGTCCACGTAAGATAAGATCAGCGTATTGTATCGTAAGGTAAGATCGAATCGATTGTCGGGTCGGAAATATTTCATGGTATTTTATATCCGTCAGCCGTAACGTCGGAGTTCGTAGTAGGCACCCTGATCAAAGTTTCAGCTTGAGCGGTGCAGCCGAATATGCATTGACCCAAATAGCAATCTTAGTCGGGGGTAGTTGTGAAAACTAATTCTGAAACGCCACAATTATATCACTGGTGTCCCAGTTGGGTGGCAATAGTGGAGTATGTTCATATTGTCGCCCAATTGGGGCACACGATTGGCTCAACGGCCGAGTCATCGCCTTCTGCTCCACAAGCTATGGGTTCGATTCCCACACGGTACAAATATTAATATTTCTACAAATACTTGTCTTGCCTACCTGGTAGTTGTTTCAGGTTTGTGTTTTTGATAGAGTAAGGGAAGTAAAAAAATACCATATACTTATACATTGCTGGGTGTCCTTTCAGAACAAGAGAGCTTATGTTATAGTCCCACCACGCAGCTATTGTGAGTTGGCGGACATGACTTCCCGCGTTCAAGAAAATCTCTCAGGCTTAGAGGTTTCTTTACGATGTTTTTTCACATGTGGTTATTATTATTTTTTAATTAATTTGGGGAATAGTAACATAAGTAATTAAAATGTCCTTCCGTGTTTTCCTTGAGAATTTCTAATGGACGTTAATTACGTACAATCATGACACAACGATCTATATACATATAATTTATGCATGTTACCGCCACAACTTATTCTAGAATGAAAGTTTTACCGAAACCTTATAAAATGTATGTCTTACACTAGAAATTTGTAGATTATGGTATAATCTAATAAATATATCGTGTTAAGGTGTTCTGTAGCTTCTGATATTACAGGGACAATGAGATTGAACAAGACATAAATATCTAGTTTTCTCTTTCACTCACTTTGTGACGTCATTTGTTATGTTTCACTGGGTTAAACCATTTTTTACTATAGGAAATTGCTTATAGTAATTTACATAATACTGTGGATATATAAAAGTAATTTTGATCAGAAAAGAACTTTAAATGTCACATGTAACGTAACTCCCCAATCTTTTATGTAATGTCCCACGTTGGGCGCCAAGTAATAAATCATTTTTTGCACTAATCACCAACAATTTAGGCGACGTGTACATGTTTCAAGCGACCGTGAAAGCTCCATCATTTCACGGCTTTTGTTTTTTTAATATTATTTTATAAAATTGGACCTCCATTATATAAGTAGGTACCTACTTAGGTGATCTATATCAAAGGAACTTTTATAGTGTTTTAGGTCCCATGTTATTGGGGTAGAGCTTATTTTCATTAACTGGGCACCAATACAAACTCCGAGTTGCTACTGAGTGGAGAATTTCATAAAAACACAATAGAACTTTGTTCCACCTAAGTGCATATCGAAGCCAGGACCTTACTACTGTTATATTATCACTACCACTAGTCCACTGAGGCATTGTTTGTATGTAAAACTTGCATTTAGGAACGTGATTCGAAACCAAAATTTTTTGGGCCAACAAAATTAAACACAATGTCACATTGACAAGAAGAAGCACGTCCAGAAATTTTTAACCAATGGGGAAAAAGCGCGGGGACCGCCATATTTTGGTTGCAAACCTTTTTGATGTTTTAGTGAATATTTAAACATCATGTCCAATCCAGGACGATATCTTTCCGAGTGGTTAGGTTTAAATGGCTGCTGTGGTGTTAAACATTTATCTTCATTTAATGAAATGACCGGGTAAATGATACAACGTTTTTTATTGCTTACATTAATGCGAAAAAGCAATGACAGGCTATTATTGAGTTATTTTAGTAAAGGAAAAATTCAATCGCGGGCAGGATTCGAACCTGCTTCTTCTGGTTTGATACACCAGACGCTCTGACCGCTAAGCCACCACGAACCCCACCCGCCTGATTGAAATTTGCCTTCACATTCTGAGTTTACGTCATAAGGTGACGAAACCTGCCCGCGATTGAATTTTTCCTTTACTAAAATAACTTTATAATCTTAGCATGGAAAATGCAAAAAATCACAATAAGATAGACTATTATTGGTCAAGTTGGCAAACGAGCAGACGAGCCACCTGATGATAGGTAGTCATCGCCGCCCATGGACATCTGCAACACCAGAGGAATTGCTGATGCGGTGACGGGACGTAACAATCCATACAGATTGGAGATTGCCAGAGCCACAGAAACCGAGGGGGAGAACTGACTTTCACGTGCGATTTGAATGGATTGAACGATTACTCTGAGAAATAAAACGAAATAGAAACTCTATGGTTAGTTATCATAGCACACTCAATTTACCACATCACTAAAAACTGTACCTAAGTAACGATAAAGATGACTCAAAAGTCTAGAAGTCCTTCAAAATATTGCACAAGTCTGCAAGAATTTGAAACAAGTCGTTACAAGATCTCGACCTCAAAAAGAACTCTTCAAAAAGTGCTAACGTTCCTACAAAAGCGCCTCTTTAGTGTCCCTTTAGAGTGTACTAAGCGACAATTATGTAAGCGACAATAGCCCAGCCACCCTAAGCGGTAAAGAATTGAAGTAAATATTCCGTGTAACCATTCAAGTAACAAATTACAGAAAAATGTGGCTCGGGGCCGAATAACTTAATTAAAAAAAATATTTGACAGCTGTCATAAAATCGCGTCAAAAATACCGATGCCCATAACACCACCACAGCAGCCACAATAAAAAATCTAATAACAAAACTGGCAGCACTCAATAAAGATTCCCATACACGAAATATTGTGTTATGTTACCGATCGCACTAAAGACTCGCAAAGGCTAACCCTTTTTTTTATTAAAATCCTGTTCACATGAGTTTTGGTTGTAAGTGCTTGTAGCTATTTACTTTATATTTCATGTTTCGCTTTCAGAAATGGTTGCTTTCAGGCTGAAAAGGTCAGGAATGGCGGTGCGGCGGGAATATAGTTTTATTTTACCTACGTACACCTCTTTATTACATTTATCGTGATACTGGCTTTTTTTTACTACCTATGCTGTAAGCTAGAGAATGCTGCATTATAAATACTTTACGTACCTATCTGTTAAGAAGGACACAATATGCAATGGTGCTGATTATTCTGCATAACACAATAAACGAAATAATCAAATTGTTAAAAAATTGTTTAAAAGTGTAACTAATAGTCAATAGTAGGTAGTGATGAAATACTCAAACTGTTATTTCTTTCTTACAAACTTCGTGGAATAGGACAGAAAATATTGTGAAAAGTCAAACTAGCCTATAAAAATGACATTGTCATTTTGTTGTCAATAATTAAAAAAAATAATTGAGGAATAAAATTGACGTTTGACAGATTTAGCATAGAAAAACTGTCAAAAATTCGAATTTGATTGAATCCGAAAACGTCTTTTTAGTTTAATTTTGCCAAAGCGCTTGGCGCTTCATCGGCCAAATTTATTTTTTATTAGTTTTTTGATATTGGTAGCTCTAAAGGCTTATTCTAGGAACTAAAAAAATAAATATTATTTAATTTCCACCTTTCCAAAATAATAATTATTATAATTAAAACCTTTTTTGTAGGTAACTAAAACACGCCCATCCCACCCCTACCACATAAAAATATTAACTACAGATGTTATTAGTTCGCGTAAAAAAAACAAATTTTCTTATATGCCCCATACATCATGATAAGGATCTGTATTTGAAACATAAAATGTTGCAATAAAAAGGCCTTCGTAAGAGCTTAGGCAGAGTACAGACAGTGGCGTGGAAAAATCTCTACGAGATGCGCGTTTATGGCGTTCGTTTTGATTCGTTTGCGTTCGCTCTGTAGCCTTCGTCGTAAAAGAGGATTAAAAAAGTTCTTGAAGGTTTGTTATTCCACATAGCGCCATTGGCTTAACCTTTGGAGTACAAGCTGTACATAATCCTACTAATGTTATAATCGTGAAAGTTTGTGAGGATGTATGGATGTTTGTTACTCAATCACGTCAGAACGGCTGAACGGATCTGGACAAAATTTGGTACACAGATAAACTATAGTCTGGAATAGCATTTAGGCTCCTTTTCATCCAGGTCGGACCCAATTCTGAAGACCACGCAGACTAAGTCGCGGGCAGAAGCTTGTAATCCTTACTAATATTACAAACGCGAAAGTTTGTATGTATGGATGTTTGTTACTCTTTCACGTCAGAACGGCTGAACGGATCTGGATAAAATTTGGCAAGAGATAGATTATAGTTTGGAATAATACATAAGCTTTTATCCAGGTCGGACCCAATTCTGAGGACCATGCAGACTAAGTGGCGGGCAGAAGCTATTAAAATGTAATGTATAATTTGACTTGTAAAAGTGTCTTTTCAAGATCTATTTACAGAATTAAATATCATTTACTTATATTATTTTGTTTTTAAAAATAATTTGCAAATTACGGTGTCGCTCGTACGTGCGATTTAATATCCAGACGGTACCTACCCGTTTACACGACCTTAAATTATCGACACATCTAGCTTATTTCGGGCAGTCTGTCTGTCTGTGTCTATTTTAGATTCAGCAATACGATTGCATCGAACAGACCACAGTTATTTTTGATGTTGTAGACACTTACTAACATATCATCACGCCTGTATTCCCCGAAGAGTTAGGTAGAGGCGGTACTGTTTTTTTGTAAATACGTTGCCCCACACTAGGAATCTCCTGTATCGTGGGTGATTACTAACACAAATTATGTATCATCACAAACACCCAGAACCCGCGACGCAAATTATATTTATACAAAAAATTAGGCTTACCCTACTCAAACATAACAGGTAGGTATCTAAAGATATAAATTTTTGCAAAAGAAAAATTCGATCTCAGGCAGAATAATTCTATCCTGCGATTCTGCGTCCCTCCGGTTAAATAGGTAAATATACCGGACGCAAGTAAGTTTGTAAGCAGCGAACTATGACAGATATCAATAAAATTGTATCGTTGCTAAAATAGGTATACTTATCTAGGTTTCAATAATATTTAACGTTGCAACCTGCATTCTGAATTTCACTAGATCATAATTTTAGAGCAAGCTTTGAATATTTTAGTTAGTTCAATGAATTATTAACTCTTGAGCGATGTTAGCCACCACAATGTACGGCGTAGTTTAAGATCATAGTTATTTTAACCTATTACCTAACTGCCTCAGTTAGTGAGGTACCAGGGGCCGTATTATGAAGTGTTAACGCCATCATTTTTACGTTGTGAGAAAGAGATGCCGCTCTACATATTATATAGCCTCATCTCTTTCTTACAACCTAAAAATGATGGCGTTAACATGTCATAATACGGCCCCTGCTAGTGGTAAGCGGCAACCGCAGCCTATAGACGTCAGCGACACCAGTGACACCTATCACTCGCGCGTTGTCATCTTGACACCTCAATTGTTAAGTCTCATTTGCACAGTAATGTCATTGGCTATGGCAACACATGTCGCAAACTGCTAGTATTCTTATTTAATAGTAAAGGAACAAATTCAATCGCGGGCAGGATTCGAACCTGCGTCTTCTGGTTTGAAATACCAGACGCTCTGACCTCTAAGCCACCGCGAATCCTGCCCGCGATTGAATTTTTTCCTTTACTATTAAATAACTTAATAATCTTAGCATGGAAAATGCAAAAAAAAATCACAAAAAGATAGTTAAAAGGTAAGGTGGCATCGTACGACACTGAACTAACTGTAAAGTAAGTCGTGTCGGTTGAGAGGTAAGGTAACTTGCCTCTCATAGATGTCACCAAACGTCACCTTATGACGTAAATTCAGAATGTGAAGGCAAAATTTCAATCATGCGGGTAGGGTTCGCGGTGGCTTAGAGGTCAGAGCGTCTGGTATATCAAACCAGAAGACGCAGGTTCGAATCCTGCCCGCGATTGAATTTTTTCCTTTACTATTAAATAACTTAATAATCTTAGCATGGAAAATGCAAAAAAAATCACAAAAAGATTGCTAGTATTCTT
The DNA here is from genome assembly GCA_910591435.1 of Acronicta aceris. NCBI lineage: Eukaryota > Metazoa > Arthropoda > Insecta > Lepidoptera > Noctuidae > Acronicta > Acronicta aceris. The sequence goes on along the minus strand of OU342786.1, from coordinate 1,987,109 downwards.
GATAAAACAGATGAAGGAGTTTAGGCCGAAAAATGTAAAGTGCACTTTGTCGGTTTTATATTACTTTACAAAACTTGTGCTTCTCCGAAGTTTAACTATAGTGCGATAGTTAACCATTAAGTGTTCGTGAACGTGTGCGAGTGTAGGCAAATGATATAAAGTTGAAAATCGTGACCTTTGTGTTCACTCCTGAACTCCATCGAAGCCTTAGTGAAGTTTCCACTGTTTTACTGGAGATTATTCTGTATATTTGATACTGGCAAGCACAGAAAGTGTGGCGCCATATATTATAATCCCATGATGGCAATTAATAAATATTACTTGTTTACTCAATATACCTGACACTGGCAAATACACAAAAAGTGTGGCGCCAAATCCCATACCGGGATTTAAAAAAAAAACAGATGAATGACATAGGGTAAAACCGGAATAGTTGCCTCAGATGTATTATTGCCCCGATTGTAATTACCTACTATACTTTCGCGGATGAAACTCGCGTATTTTATTAATCTATCGAAAGATTCTCCAGCTAGTTGATCGTGTCTCATGTCTCTGTGCGATTGCATGGGAAGGCAAAATGCGATCAAAGTTTTTGAGGGCTAGATGTCCTGTTCCTCGGCGGGGCATGGTCCGCAAAAATCGCTAATACTCTGGAAATATTGAAGACTAGCTTTTGCGAGCGACTTCGTCCGCGTGGAATAGTTACTTTGTTCCCTAGTTCTTCGCCCGCTGTTTCACCTGCGTTGCCCCGTTCCTAAGGGTTGTAGCGTGATGTTTTATAGCTTGAAACCTTTCTCATGAATCACTCATTTTCCCAACATTTCCCTTCACTGCTCTGCCCCTATTGATCGCAGCATGATGAAAAGTATACTATAACCTGCCTAGGAGTATGAAGAACAATTGTACCAAGTTTCGTTGAAATCCGTCGAGTGGTTTTTGTTTCTTTATCGAACATACAGACAGACAGACAGACAAAAATTTTACTGATTGCATTTTTGGCGTCAGTATCGATCACTAATCATCCGCTGATAGTTATTTTGGAAATATATTTAATGTACAGAATTGACCTCTCTACAGATTTATTATAAGTATAGATAGATTTTCATAAATTTGTAGATCAAAAAACCAGTAAAGGCTAGTTTTACAACTATTTTTTTGCTTTTTGCACTGAGAGATACAGAGTGATTTTCGGCGGAGCTTGAATTGCCCACAAAAACTAATATTAAAATACATAGTAATCCAGCCAATATTCTTTCAAATTATGTTAGTATTCGGATATTTATTTATTTACACAAGGCACATCAACAATATAAACACAAACATTGGTTAGTATCAAAATACAGAGGCAAAGACTAGTGTTTATATCAATTATAGATATGCACAACATTTAGGATAACATTTCACAGTAGTTATATATTATAATTATCTATACTTATAATAAATCTGTAGAGAGGTCAATTCTGTACATGAAATATATTTCCAAAATAACTATCAGCGGGTGATTAGTGATCGATACTGACGCCAAAAATGCAATCAGTAAAATTTTTGTCTGTCTGTCTGTATGTATGTTCGTTATAGAAACAAAAACCACTCGATGGATTTCAACGAAACTTGGTACAATTGTTCTTCATACTCCTGGGCAGGTTATAGTATACTTTTCATCACGCTACGATCAATAGGAGCAGAGCAGTGAAGGGAAATGTTGGGAAAATTAGTGATTCATGAGAAAGGTCTCAAGCTATAAAACATCACGCTACAACCCTTAGGAACGGGGCAACGCAGGTGAAACTGCGGGCGAAGAACTAGGGAACAAAGTAACTATTCCACGCGGACGAAGTCGCTGGCAAAAGCTAGTATTAAATAAGCTGTAAGTTGTTAATGTTAAAATTAAATAATAATAACATTAAAAATGAACTAAAATTGTATTATAATTTGTAAAATTATGTAAGAGTTAGTAGATTGGACATGGATTACTTTATTCTGATTTGGATACCGATTTGAATTCTAAATTAACGGTATCGGAAATCAAATATTAACAAAATTTGATTAAATTGTGTTTGAATTACTATTTATTTCGGTATTACGTTTGTAAGAGAAATTCGGTCCGAAAGTGCTATCTATAATCTATCCCGGTTTTACCTTATACAAAGATAAAGATAAAGATGTATTTATTTGTCAAAACATGTGTGCTATAAAATATATGTTGCTTGCAAATATAAAGTACCAACATGTTCTGCCATATCTGGCGTACAAATTTGAATTATATTAAATTAATTATACTAACATACATTACAGGTACATAATTTAAAAATAAAATATAATAAAATGTCGACAACTATTAATAATAATATAATTAAAATTTGTCAGATAGAAAATCATTTAAACTGTAGTAAGCTTTATGTATTAATAATTCTTTAATTTTATGTCCGAACAGATTGACATTCAAATTTTTGTAGAAATTAGGAATTTTATTATAAACTTTAGGTGCCATACAGAATATGCTGTTGCTCATGTGACTAGTATTAGCCCTGTGCATACATAGCCTATTATTGTCACGTCTGTTGCGTGTGACGATATCTGATAGTTTAGGGAACAATTGAGGGTTCTTTTTTACAAAGATGCATGTTTCTAAAATATATAGAGATGGTACTGTAAGGATTTTATGTTTTTTGAAGAGCGGTTGACAACTATCTGTGACTTTCAATCCAAACATAGAGCGTATGCAACGCTTTTGCATTTTAAATATCAGCTCCTTGTCCGTTGAATTCCCCCAAAATATGATACCATAATCTTAGAATAGATGCTACTAAGCCGTGGTAGGCGGTGAGAAGTGTATCAATGTTAACCACAGGTGCAAGTTTATATAATGCATATGATGTACAACACGATTGGTTTACAATAATCAATCTTGTGATCTTCTCTCGTATCTTGTTGGAATAAAACTACATTTTACGGATTTTATCGCTTTGTATTGACATTAATTAATACCGAACGTTGGGGATCCTTTACAGCATTCATGGTCACGGGTATATTGAGGTGTTGGACGTCATAATGTTAAAATTACTAACAGCTACTTTACAATTTTGTTAATTAAGTTGGATTGCGTGAATCGGATCGCCAATGATTACCAAAAATGTAAGGTAGCTGTTTTTTGTAGAATTATTTCAACGTCTAAGTGTCAGAAATCATTATCTTCTCACGTGGTGATCTGAGATAAATCGTATCTTCAATAAATAACCAAAACCGCATTCTACATAGGTATTTATTTCAGAGCGTATCCCGATTCTTATTTTGATACACCAAGGTTAGATACTGATGGATTATATAGATCGGCACTCACGCGCACCATAGCCAAGCGGTTTAATTTTTTTATGGTATACATATACCTACAGTTCGCCGGTACCTATGTAGGTCGCATGTAAACGAGGGTGAGCCTATTGCCATTAACCGGGTACAATTTACAGTTCGAGCTGCTGGTGAGGTTTTTTTTCAAGCTTACTGGCAATGTGGGTCGCACTTAGCTAGTATTCTTGTTAACCTCTCGTGCTAAGATAAATGCTTGTACGAGTGGGTTCACGTCGGTAGTGCAATGGGTGGATTCCGACCCGGCAACCACATGATCATCAGTCCGACGCCATAGCCATTAGGCTACCGCCGCTTAATTCCTATAAAACACCAATAACGACTTGGGGATCGAATCTACGACCTCTAGGGTAGTAGGCGCGCTAGCGGCCAGTAAAGAACGAAAGAAAGAAAAACAATTTTGATCATCGCGAAGAAAAAAATATCTACAGAAATAAAATAACCTTAAAAATAATTACTCAGAAAAAATAATTATAAAAAGAAAACAAACAAAATTACACATTATATGGCAACACAAATATTGCCTCTCATCTCCTCTAGACTAATGAAGCAGTTAAAAAATAAAAATACTTATTATATTTTTAAAACAAAGGTATCAAGTATAGGTACGTCTGGTTGCTATCAATTGCGTTCAGATGATTCTTGAAACTGTCAGGTATCATATTAAATAGCAAGAAAAATATAGTCTCACTGCCAAATATATCTGCTGGCAACCCTTTTTTTTATGGGATACGAGGGCAAACGAGCAGACAGATCGCCTGGTAAGCGATTATCGCCGCCCATGGACACCCGCAACGCCAGAGGAGTCACAAGTGCGTTGCCGACCTTTTAAAAGGGGATTAGGCCTCCGGTAACCTCACTTACTCGGCGAAACACAACGTAAGCGTTGTTTGACGCCGGTTTTCTGTGAGGCCGTGGTATCACTCCGGTCGAGCCGGCCCATTCGTGCCGAAGCATGGCTCTCCCACGTAAAAACCCTGCCATTGAATTCGTCTGTGTCGCTAAAATATTCTGCTGTTAACCATTAATGTCCTAACATTATTGTGCTCCGGTTTGAAGGGTAATGTACCCAGTGACATTACTGGGGAAATGAGAACACTCGCCGGGTGATAAAACTTCATTTTGATAAACACTTAGCTTGATACGCAAGAAAGAGAAACCTAAGAAAATCCTGCAGATCATAATAGCTGCAGGATTCAGCGGTGAACTCTAACTCAACCAGTGGCGATCACAATAGACCGACAGCGGTCGCCGTGATACTATAGCCGCAATTTAATATATAAAAAAAATTGCTTGATACGCACGACAGCTGTCATCGCGATCACGCGCGAGTGTTTAAATTTTTTTTGACAGTATTAAATGTATCTACGCATGACAATGTCATACTTTAATAACAGAAAGGGATGTTCATTGCGTCATCTATCGTCTGACTGGGGTAAATCGATCATACAAAGTCACGGATCGAAAAATTTGTTTTAGTCAGTACGATTCTTGATGCTTTATAAACTAAGTTTTTAGTTTCACCCGCGCTGCTCCGTTCCTAAGAGGCGTAGCGTGATGTTATATAGCCTATGTTACTCAGTGATAATGTAGCTTTCTAACGGCAAAAGAATTTTTGAAATCGGTCCAGTACTTTTTGAGCCAATTCGTTACAAACATACTTACATACAAATCTTTCCTCTTTATAATATAAGTATAGGAAACTAGAATAGCGTAGGTACCTACCATTGAATCTTCCAATATTCTTCTCGTTTTATTTCATGTTTTAAGTCAAGATAAAACCAATTTTATTTAAAATAGTTTATTTTCAATATCGTAAGATAATCGTTTTTTCCAACAAAACCCCACTCCTAGAAATGTCACTCTGCCAGCTGTCGCGCATTATATTCTAAATCTGTCTCGCGAGATATAAAGAAAGATAGAAAGAAAGAAAAAAGGTTTATTGACAAAGTCACGGACACTGCACACACAGCATAAAAAAAGCGTAGTACGATGAAAGTCAAATTAACAGACCAGGCCAATAAGCTGCCAGCTTAAAATGGAACTGGGCTTGTCACGTCTGCCGCATGTTAAACGAGTTGTGGACTAGAAAAACTACCGAGTGGATCCCACATAACGGTAGACGACAACGCGGCAGACCTAGATGGAGATGACGGAGCTTGACTTCTTCTTGATTGGACTTCACACGCCATCGAGAAAATCTCTCAGGCATGCAGGTTTCCTCACGATGTTTTCATTCACCGTTTAAGCGCGTGATAATTAACTATTTAATACGCACATGACAACTCGAGACCTTTGACTTGGCAGTCCAATGGTCATACCACTAGGCTATCACTGCTCAGAGACAATAAGCAGGTAAATATAATGTTTTTGCAGATGCATTACAGCGCGTATTTATAACACAAGCAAAACTATTTCGCGCACTTCAAACACAAGAACATGTATATGTTATTTAAAAGATAAATAAACAAAGGTATATAAAGAAACACAAACATCAAAAGATGTCGTAAATTATATAAAAAGCTAGTTTCCGCCCGCGTCTTCATTCGCGAAATATGAAGATGGAAATAGGATTTTTAATGAGACTGGTTGCTTTTGCCCGCAGTTTCACTCACGTCCCAAAAAGATTAACATACTATAAGTCCGATTCTAGGCGGCGTATCAACATGAAACATGCACCAGATTTTAAGTTAGACCTCTAGCAATACATTGGTGGAAACTGCATTCAATTCCATGCAGTAGTTTTTGCGTGATACGCGTACAGAAATACAGACAGACAGATAAAAATAGTAAAAATTGATATTTTGGCTTCTGTTGCTCTACTAAGACCCTCCGTATTAGTTTTTCTTTAATATCTATAATGTACGGACATCTGCATGTAACAATTTTATTATAGGTATAGAATTGATGACAAACGAGAATCGGACCGTCTGATGGTAAGCGACAACCGCAGCAGACGTCAGCAACACTAGTGGTATCACTCGCGCGTTGACATCTTGACACCTCAGTTAAGTTTCATTTGCACAGTAATGTCACTGGCTACATTACCGTTCAAAGCCGGAACACAATAACTGGTTAAGGTTACTGCTTACTATCAGGCGGCACTTAGGGAGTTGAACGCTCCCTAAGTGCCGTATAACGTAACGCAATTTTTGGACATTTTTGACCCCACTCCCCCCATGTAACGCGCCGCGTTTTTCTGTACATTTTTTTACCTAAAGGCCACTATTATGTGGCGTAAAGTACCGGAAAGTCGCTAAAATACCTTTGTTATTGTTTTAATCGCGTTAATATTATTAATTAACATTTGAAATGTCTTGTTTTAAAAAGTGCGTGAGAGAATCTCCCTACGCGACCGTTCTGAAGGGTTAAAAAACAATGTTAATTAAGGCGTAGTTCGAAGCCCCCCGTCCCTGTAACGCATCGTGACGTTTTACAAGACCCCCCCCCTCCCCCCAAATTCGTACAATTCGAACGCTCCCTTATATATGTATAAGGGAGCGTTCAAGTATATCCCTTGTATACCTATTTTTTTGCATAATGTTATAAAAATAGATCAATAAACTTCTTAGCCAAAATAAGTGCCATCTATCTCAATAAAATAACATTTTATCGTGAATTCAGCTTTAGAAGCTAATATTTCTTCATTGTTATTACGAAAACGTTTATTTTATTACATCTTTGTTTTGAATAATACTTTAAATTTATTGTATCTACTGACATAATCTATTTCTTTTGCAAATAAGAAAGAAAATAATGTGTGTTTGCAATATTTTACTTAGTTTATCTGGCAATAAGTAAGATTTTTTTTATGGGATAGGGGGCAAAAGCGCAGATAGCCTGATAGCAAGCAATTACCGACGACCATGTACACCCGCAATACCAGAGTAGTCACAAGTGGGAGAGGCATGCATCGACACGAATGGGCCGGCTCGACCGGAGTGATACCACGGCCTCACAGAAAACCGGCGTTAAACAACGCTTTCGTTGTGTTTCGCCGTGTGAGTGAGGTTACCGGAGGCCCAATCCCCTTTTAAAAGGTCGGCAACGCACTCCTCACACGACTTCTATGGTGTTGCGGGTGTCCATGGGCGGCGGTAATCGCTTACCATCAGGCGATCCGTCTGCTCGTTTGCCTTCCTATCCCATAAAAAAAGTGGGTAAGCATCACTTTTTACGAAGCCACTGCCATAAGCGGTAAGCGCAGCTAAAACCTTGGTGGTGATTCTTAATTCGAAAAAAACAAAATACTTACATTATTTCTGGGTATGTAATAGATTTCCTAATACCAACTGTTAACAAAACAATTAAGGGTCCGACGGAGCTTAAATTGCCCACAAAAACGTAATACCGTGAAGTGAATGGTAATCCAGACAATATTCTATAGAATTGTGTTATTATTCGGATTTGGATACCGTTAATCTAGGTGCCTACGATACTATTTCGTCTATTTCTACTACTTCGCTGGAAATAAAAAATCGGAAAGTCGTTCCAACCTCGGTAAAGTTATCAAAAACTGCATTTGCTTGCATTTATTTTCAGTGAAGTATTTTGGACGAATTGGTACAGTAGGAACCTAGATTAACGGTATCGGAATCTGAATAATTAAAAGAATTCGATTATATTGTGTTAGAATTACGATTTATTTCGGAATTACGTTTGTAAGCGAAATTCGGCCCACCGGACTCTTAAATAGAACAACCTAAATCAACAATGAAATAATTCTATGAAAATACCGATTCTTGATATAAAACATTTTAAATCGCATTCCCGCGAAAACCGCGTCACAGATTAAAAACACATCGGGCACCGGCAAAACTATTAGAACTCTTTACAGACAGAAAATTAAATTAACATGCAAACTCTTTGGTTCGCGTGGCGTGGCAGACAGCCAGAATGTCGCGGATTTAGTTTGATAATAAATATTTGGATACGCTTAGGAGAGAATTTGAATACTCGTAGTATAGCAAGTTTTTGTATTGTCGCAAGCAAAATATTTTGTTTTGTTGCATTCTTTTTTGCAGTCTAAAATTACGGCGACCTTGAAGAATGACTGCAGTGGCTTTTTATACTTCACTGCCCAAAGAAATTTAAAAAAATTGAAAGGGCGGATATTGGCAATATTTTTATAAGTATTTCTAAAAGGATGAGGCAGAGGCGTAAACATACGGTTTAGGTCCCATGTAATAGGTGGTGAGCCTATTGCCGTTAACCGGGCACAAAACCCCCCCTTTTTTATGGGATAGGAGGGCAAACGACCAGGCGGATTGCCTGAGGGTAAGCGATTACCGCCGCCCATAGACACCCGCAACACCATAGGAGTCACAAGTGCGTTACCGGGCTTTTAAAAGGGGATTGGGCCTCCGGTAACCTCTCTCACTCGGCGAAACACAACGTAAGCATTGTTTAACGCCGGTTTTCTGTGAGGCCGTGGTATCACTCCGGTCGAGCCGGCCCATTCGTGCCGAAGCATGGCTCTCCCACGTAAAAAAACTGCTACTGAGAATAGCAGAATAACCTCAGAAGAATGTCTGTCATTCTTCTGAGAGAATAACAATTGAAATGAAAAGCTGCCCAGTGAAGTCACTGGGCAAATGAGACCTGATTAAAGTTTCAAGATGACAACGCGTAAGTGATAGGTTCCATAGTATATAGGTACCTGACAATGTAGTCTTTGGATACCACTGGTGTTACTGACATCTCTAGGTTGCGGTTGTGACTTACCATCAGGCGGCCAGTACCTACTTGTTTGTCATCTTCATCATTATCTTCACTACATAGTACATAGTATAAAACAAAGTCGCTGTCGCTGTCTGTCCGTCCCTATGTATGCTTAAATCTTTAAAACTACGCAACGGATTTTGAAGCGGTTTTTTTAATAGATAGAGTGATTCAAGAGGAAGCTTTTAAGCTATTTAACATTACGCTACGGCTCTTAGGAATGGGGCAACGCGGGTGAAACCGCGGGCGGGTCGCTAGTAATACAATAAAAAAGTAAGAACTTACCAGCATTTATAACCGTAATATGTGCATTACATACAGGAATGCCAATATTCGCTGAAACCATTAAATTTTACCGTTTATTTTGGCAGCTACGTTTATTTTAGCGCCACACTTTGCCTCTTTGCACGTTGTAAACAATCGTCCCTACTGTTAGTTAAATAGTATCTAAATGTTATATAAACGCAATAATAATTTGGACATATTGTATTAACATTATCCGACAAATATAAAAAAGGACACTCAAAATATGCCTGTGAACCTAAATCTTATTTTTTGTACAGTTCCGTGCCTCAAAAGGAGAAAACGGTATCCTTAAACAATCAACCCATTTATTGTCCCGGCCATGTATTGGGCACGGGTCTCCTCTCAAAATAAGAGGGATTAGGCTATGGTCCACCACGCTGGCCTAGTGCGGGTTGGCAGACTTCACACGCCATCGAGAAACTCTCTCAGGCACGCAGGTTTCCTTACGATGTTTTCCTTCACCGTTTAAGCGCGTGATAATTAACTATTTATACGTACATGACTTCGAAAAGTCAGAGGTGCGTGACTTAGATTCGAACTCGAGACCTTTGACTTGGCAGTCCAAGGGTCATATCACTAAGCTATCACTGCATATATTATAGCATATTTTATTTCAATTAGACCAGATACAGATACTTTTGAAAAGCTATTTGCACGGTTCCAAATAGTAGGTCTTATGGAGAAGAGCCGGCAAGAAACTCCATAGATACTCTATATAGGTAACTGATGTTTACAAGGGATTTTTCCTATCAATGTGAGTATTGTGGAGTTCGGTAAGTGACGAACTAAATTATCGTCCGAAAGATAACACATAGGATCACTTTCTTGTCCGTCCATCCGTCCGTTTGTCTGTCAAGACCCTTTAACTCGGGAACGCGTGGAGGTATCGAGATGAAATTAAAACCATATACTCAGGTCTACAGTCCCTTGAAGCTGTGAATAATCAAACTTCTAAGTTAACGTAAAAAAAAGATACGGCCGTTTATGCCGCAAAAACATATTGCTGCCCATGCTGCCCTGCTAAGTAGTCATCGCTGCCCATGGACACCTGCAACACCAGAGGCCTACAACACTGGTACGATGAATAAAATATTTTGTGATTGTTATTGGGTTTTTCTATGAAATTAATGGCTATAGGCTCGCCCCCTATTATATGGGACCTACACATACCGGTTACCTACATTAGTACACCTCTGCCTAACCCTTCGAGGAATACAGGTCTGATGGTATGTATCAGTCCACATACGTTGTGTTTCGTCGAGTGAGTGAGGTTACCGGAAGCCCAATCCCCTTTTAAAAGGTCGGCAACGCACTTGGGACTCCTATGGTGTTGCGGGTGTCCGTGGGCGGCGGTAATCGCTTACCATCAGGCGATCCGCCTGATCGTTTGCCCTCCTATCCCATAAAAAAAAATCTTCGCAAGAAATTATGGGAAAATTGCAACGAACATGACGTGGTATTTCCCATGACAGCTATTGGCATTGAAAGGGCGTAAGAAACATCAAATTAAAGTGTCCTTTATGGTCTGCAACCCCAAGGCATTAATATAATATGTGCCGTGGGAATGGCATTGAAATCACGCATCTGTTTTGCAGGTGGACACAAGGTAACAAGGTCTCCAGATTATTAACAGAAAGTAGGATTCTTCCAATAATATTTTGTGGAATTCTGCTGGCGAGTTTGTGTCCGGGTACCACTGCAATTCCTAATAATCTGGCTCTAAGCAATAATGTGCTGACATTATTGTGTCGCCAGTGACATTACTGGGCAAATGAGACTTAACAATGCGGAATAGACGAAGGCTCTTTGGATCATATTTTTTTTGACTGTCCAAACAATAATCCATTTCTTGACCTTTACAGTCACCTCCCTAAATTAAAGATTCCTCTCCCTATCAACTTATCATGTCTTCTCACCTACTTCTCCCCCAAAATACTTGAGGCCTTGATGATTTTTATTCCTGGCAACAATATTAAACTTTAAAATCTATTCACACTAAGCACTAATATCTATAGAATTCATTCTCACTTTTCTTAAATCCTGCTTTTAATTCTTGTCTAAATTAATGCTTAGATCTGAACGTTTCTCCTTTCTACTTGTTATTGGCTGAATTGTCTTCATCGGCAACATGCCATAAAAATAAAAAAACTTGAGAGGTGTCAAGGGACACCCGGATGGAACGAAGTTCCTTTCGATTAATTAGTGAAGGAATTGTAATAAATAAATTAATTGTATAATTGTATTATTTATTATTTACAAAAAACCTGTATACACTCAACAAAAATAATCGTCGCGACACCACACTGTTCAATGCGAAATAGAAATGAAAATATCTGGCTTGCTTTCTATAAGAGAGAGAGAGACAGACAGAGAAACATGCGCACGCCGCACAGCTTACAATAGCTTACTATAGAAAAGGTCGTGACAACTTTTCGTAAGAATTTTTTCCGTCTAGCCCCCTTTCACAACGCGCGATAAGGAACTTCGTTCCAATCGTTCCAAAAACTGAGGTGTCAAGATGACAACGTGCGAGTGAGAGATACCACTGGTGTTGCTGACGTCTACCTATAGGCTGCAGCTATCGCTTACCATCAAACAGCCTGTATTCTGTAGCTATGATAATTATTTCGAAGCATAGTTTCTAGTTGTCAGTAGGCATGGAACATTTCGCAGATAGGATGTGTAGCATTTTAATTAAATCTTATTTTGTTCACGATCATTATATGTAGCAAAATAGCAATAAATGATTTTGAATGAAAATTCATTGTGGACGAAAAGTAGCAGGCTGCGAAATTTCGCATGTAAAATCGCTGTGAACATTAGTTACCTCTATTTCAACATAAAATTGTATTCAGTAACTTGACAGTTGAAGGGTTACCAGATTTTTTTTTTTAAGGGATTTTATGACCTGGTAACTTAGACCTTTAGGTCATAGGGTTACCAGAATTTGACAAAAAAAAAATTGTGAGGTGGTGAAAGAATGAATGAAATTGAATGAACTTGAGTAATGTACTTGTATGCTAAATTTTATTTTAAATTTAATAACTTGTCTTATAAACACGCTATACACTATTTTTTTATGGGATAGCAGGGCAAACGTGTAGACGGATCGCCTGATGGTAAGCGATTACCGCCGCCTATGGACACCCGCAACACCATAGGAATCACAAGTACGTTGCCGACCTGTTAAAAGGGGATTGGGCCTTCGGTAACCTCACTCACTCGGCGAAACACAACGTAAGCGTTGTTTGACGCCGGTTTTCTGTGAGGCCGTGGTATCACTCCGGTCGAGCCGGCCCAATCGTACCGAAGCATGGCTCTCCCATGTAAACTATTAAACATTGCAAAAGTTTATCAGAGGAAATAGAAATGACAAAAGTAAAATTACATGATTTTTATTCTTAGACTATTTCTATTAGAAGAAAATCAAAAAGGAAATTACTTTTATTAATAACTAGCTTTTGCCAGCGACTTCGTCCGCGTGGAATAGTTTCTTTGTTCCCTAGTTCTTCGCCCGCGGTTTCACCTGCGTTGCCCCGTTCCTAAGGGTTGTAGCGTGATGTTTTATAGCTTGAAACCTTTCTCATGAATCACTCATTTTCCCAACATTTCCCTTCACTGCTCTGCTCCTATTGATCGTAGCGTGATGAAAAGTATACTATAACCTGCCCAGGAGTATGAAGAACAATTGTACCAAGTTTCGTTGAAATCCGTCGAGTGGTTTTTGTTTCTATAACGAACATACAGACAGACAGACAGACAAAAATTTTACTGAATGCATTTTTGGCGTCAGTATCGATCACTAATCACCCGCTGATAGTTATTTTGGAAATATATTTCATGTACAGAATTGACCTCTCTACAGATTTATTATAAGTATAGAAGAAGAAGAAGATAATTAAGTATTCGAATGTTTCACATCTTATATACGATTTTTAGGCAAGTTTTACAATATTACATTCTATAAATACATAACATAATCAACCCATTAAACTATCCCACTGTTGGGCACGGGTCTCCTTTCAGAATGAGAGGGATTAGGCTATAGTCCACCACGCTGGCCTAGTGCAGGTTGGCAGACTTCACACGCATTCTATAAATAATGCAATTACATTAATGTTATAAGGATTTTATGGAAATGTGAGTACGATGTAGGCTAGATTATACTAGGTACGTCTTTTAACTTTTAACTGTATGGTGGCTTCGAGATTTTTTCTTTAATCTGGTATCGTCGTGTGATGGATTGTTGAGCTCCCTATAATATGGTTGAGCTACACAATGTACGGATGGGACTGGTTTACTCAAAGCCGCTATGGATCTTTCTTCAAAAGGCCATTTCAGACACTGCCCTGCATTGTATCACTCACATATTCTTATACTATTATGTCTGGACTTCAAAAGAGACCATGATTCTCTGAGTTTGTTTCGGTGTTTCCTCTCAGTGGTCGTCAGCTAGGAAATGCCAACACCATCTAGTGCCTACTAACAACTACTACTTACCATGACTCTAAAAAGTGATAAGGACCTACAATTTGCGAAAAACTATCGAGAAAATAACTTCCGCCTATAAATAAGAAAAAAACTTTTAGAGTTTGCATTTCAAATTGTTACCTCCGACGAGAATAATGTCTAACTCCGCGATTTCCCTAGCGATAACATCGTAAACTCAAGGCACAATACAAATATAGGCTATTTACATGCATTTTTAAAACTATATCGATCTGTGTACTTACTTCTTACGATTCCATAGCGACTTTTAAGGTGATGGCGTTTGCTTAGGTAGTCAAATTCAAATTTCAATTGCGTTTTTGCATTCGAGCTTCATGGTAGTAGTCATTGCGACCTTAACTTTACAGGGTCGGCAACGCGCGATTTATACCCCTGGTATTGCAAGCATCCATAGGCTACGGTCACCGCTTACCGTCAGGCGGGCCGTATGCTTGTTTGCCACCAATTAATCATCATTTAATGATTAAATTATATTTATTTCTGTAAATAGATCATAAAAAGTAAGATAATTTTACAAGTCAATGCTTTACATTTTTTTTAAACTAGATGACGCCGGCATTTCCTAACTGACGACCTCTGAGAAGAAACACCGAAACAAACTCAGAGAATCATGGTCTCTTTTAAAGTCCAGACAGTAGTAGTGGTAATACAACTATGTATAATATTATATGTGAGTGTTACGATGTAGGGCGATATCTGAACAGGCCTTTTAAAGAAAGAGCCTTAGTAACCTTGAGTTGACCTGTCCTGACTGTCGGCATACATACAACAGTCATCGTGTAGCTCAACCATCATTAAGGGAGCTCAACGACCCGTCGCACGACGATATCAGATCAGCAAGACGTCACTTAGTGGTATTACTGGCAGCTTTACAGTGGCGGTAGAAGAACCCTGTAGATTAAGCTGCCCAATCTTAAGCATGCGCATAGTTAGTGTTTAGTACGGCTCTGGCCTCGGCGTGCAGACGGGCGGGACAGTCGTTCTGTGTGTTCGCGCCCTTCCTACCGAACCTTTTGGAGGTTGCGCACACCGGGTTGGCCGCTTGACACTTGGCGTTCTTTTTAATGTAGATCATTTTAAGGATTTTTGAGTAAGGTCTGTTAAGAATTTACATAGTTCTCAGTTGTGAATATTATAAAGCTAATGTCGCGATTGGAATGTCTTACATTATGCCTACCTATACCTAATGTTATAGAGACCTACAAAATTTGGCAAATGGACATTAATGGTAAATGGAAAAGGAAATGCTTCTAATAAAACTACTTAATATAATACAAATACAGGAGCGTACCTTTATGCATTGCCATTAATCGTGGCAGTGTTGCCAGTCTTCTGGGCAGATTTTTTGTCTCTTTATTTCATGTAATTTATGTAAATAAATATGTAGGTTGCTTTTTGATAAGTATATACTTAGTGTAAGCAGTGTATAAGCAGTGAAAGCCTAGTGGTATGACCGTTGGACTGCCAAGTCAAAGGTCTCGAGTTCGAACCCAAGGCACGCACCTCTGACTTTTCGAAGTCATGTACGTATTAATAGTTAATTATCACGCGCTTAAACGGTGAAGGAAAAACATCGTGAGGAAACCTGCATGCCTGAGAGATTTTCTCGATGGCGTGTGAAGTCTGCCAACCCGCACTAGGCCAGCGTGGTGGACTATAGCCTAATCCCTCTCATTCTGAGAGGAGACCCGTGCCCAGCAGTGGGACAATATAATGGGTTGATTATGTTATGTTATATACTTAGTGTATTCTTCAAAATTAAGTGAAAAATTAGTAACTAACTTCTTTTTACGAACGAACGACACTTTTACAAATCAGTTTTACATTTTTAACACTAGATGGCGTCGGAACTTGGTCGCTCGTCAAATTGTCTTGTTGAATTTGACATGAAGTAAGCTGGCGTTTATTATTCAGTGAGGTATGAACTACCCTCCAGGGAGCTTTAGGGCTGCAATCAAATTCAATAATGTCATTTAAGACGTTTTAGACGGTACAATTATGAGCATGGCTAAATAATAACTACATTGCACAATCGCTAGTTTAAGCTGCAACTACTATGATGCTAGTATTCCTCGAAGAGTTAAGAGTCCGGCGGACCGAATTTCTCTTACAAACGTAATACCGGAATAAATCGTAATTCAAACACAATTTAATCAAATTCTGTTATTATTCAGATTCCTATACTGTTAATCTGGGTTTCTACATTACCATTTCGTCCCAAATAGTTCACTGGAAATGTAAGCGAATGGAATTTTTGATAACTTTACCAAGTTTGGAACGATTTTCCGGACTTTTATTTTCAGTGAAGTAGTAGCAGATGAAATAGGACTGTAGGAACCTAGATAAAACAATATCTAAATCCGATTAATAACGTAATTCGATAGAATATTGTCTGGGTTACGATTTATTTCGGTATTACGTTTTTGTGGACAATTCACGCTCCGCCGGATCCTTAAGCAGGTGTTCTATTATACACCTACTTAGGTAGAGTCCGCCGGTATGTTTAGGTCCCATGTAATGAATAGACGGTTGTTCTTAATGCCAACCGGGCTACTGAGAAAATCAATGCAACTATCTTTTTGTGATTTTTTTGCATTTTCCATGCTAAGATTATTAATTTATTTTTTAGTAAAGGAAACGAGGAACGTCACCTTATGACGTAAATTCAGAATGTGAAGGCAAAATTTCAATCAAGCGGGTAGGGTTCGCGGTGGCTTAGAGGTCAGAGCGTCTGGTATATCAAACCAGAAGACGCAGGTTCGAATCCTGCCCGCGATTGAATTTTTTCCTTCAATGCAACTAGTTATGACTTTACAAAAGCACCTATTTAGTGTTCTAATTGAAATAAAATATGTTGACTTTGACTTTGATTTTGAATAGAAAAGTCCAATAACACTGCTCGGCCTGGGAATCGATCCTAGAATCTCTAGCGTAGCAGACGCGCTCACGATCACCATACTACTAGTAGGTATCATATCTATTATTTTACGTAACTTTACTGAGGCAGTCATGAGGGCATAAGGCGAGAGCTGCCAGCTTAGATCTATGATTAAGACTCACAAAATAATTCACCTTTTTTATCTTTCTAAGCCCGAGGACCCCTGGATGGCCTAAATCGGCCCTGCTTCCTGTGGTCAGACAATGGGTAGGTGACCATTCATCACAGCAAGACTCCTCTGTGTCTCAGAGAGCACGTAAAGCTATCGGTCCCAGTTGTCATAGGAACATTTATGATAATTGTTAGTGCTAGTCAGAAGCCCAAAATGTTTACAACCAGTTTATTCTAAGAATATGTGTATTGCCCAGATATTGATGCCCAGATCTAGTATTAATTACGAGTCCGTTATACCCCACCCAAGTGGCAGAAGACCCATAACCATTCTCCGTACTTTATAAAAAAAGGTCAGATAATTGTCAAAATTTAGCGCCATTTTTTTTGTCTATGGTAAACGGTAGGGATACCCTCATAAAAATATTGTTTAATTTCTTTTATTTAAATAAATAAAGCGTTCATTATCTCGGTTCTCATTGGATATATTATGTTTATTTACATATACAGTGCATATGTAATTAAAAATAAAGGTAAAAGGTACCTCCATGACAATTTTATTTATTTTTAGTACCCAGATAATTAGAGAGAGGGAGGGATTCTTCATAGAGATAAAACCACTTTGTCTACTGTTTTCATTGTTGTAGATCAACGTACATCTGTACTACATGTTACGTAAATCATATATATACCTTCCTATGTACCTAGCTAATGATAAAATTTTGTCTATTATAGTACTGCTGTATCCAAATAATAATAATAAAAAGAAGGAATAAATATAACAAAAATATGCAACTAAGTAAATTAAAAAACGTTAGCGCAACAGATTATTTATTTTTTCAAACGTTAAAAAACCATGCAAGCGTAAAAAAAAACAAATATAAACAAACATTATACCTAAAAGGCGTGTTACATTATTTTATTTTAGATATGTAAGTATTATCAATATTAAAGAATAAAAATACTTACTTTCAGATTGTCAGCGACAGAGCTTTAAAAAGAAAACCACTTTTATTTACAAGAAGAAAAAAAACAGAACACATTTGAAAATCGAATGAAAATGTAATCGGGGGAATCAGATAATTACACTCATCGCACAGTCTCCCTTTTAAGTCCACTAGGACTAGATGTGCTTTGCGTCCAATTTCAAAACGAGTCAACAATTATTTTACTAACTCACGCACTATATTTACATATCTAAATTAACAATTTTATTCATCGTTACGTTATTTAGCCGTGTGATTTTACCGCGGTAATTTTTGTGCGTTTCTGACGGTAAAAATAGCACGATATATCGTCAACTTATCCGCGTCCTTCCCAGCCCGGGCTCGGGCGGTTACTGGCGGCGGGGTTGCCCTATTTGAAATTTATGATTCCCCGAGGTGTAAACGTGATTTATAATTAAAGAAGGTCGTTGTGTAGAAATGCTTTGGATTTTAGTGCCCTCATGAAGATTTAATGGTGCAGTTAGGTATCTACTATTTTCTAAGGACTTAGGTACTTTTTATTAAATTCAAAACATACTTTCTACTACATATTTCCTATTTTATTATGATTAAATTATTAAAATTAATCAAGTAAGTAATTAATTCAGCAAAGCTCGCAAGGAAAAGGTGTAAAGTGTATTTTGAATTATTTGTAATTAGATACTTGACGGGTTTTACATATTTACTTCAACAAAAATTAATCCTCCTGCCTTTTTCTAAAATATATCGGCCTTCTAGTCTTACCAGATGCGGCTAAATATCAGTATTTACAAAGTGGCCGTCATTAGACATTGAGTTCAACAAAATTTCTGGGCAATACAGATAGACTGGGTGTCTTACGGCCAGCCCAATAACAAATTTGTCAATGATACATTTGCTTACTAGAGATAGGATTTTGACATTACTTGTATGGACTTTATGTCAAAATCCTATCTCTAGTAATTAAATCTACTCACTGACGATTGTTATAGGGGTTCGTATGAAAACCAGGACCATTATTTCTAATCTTCTAAAGGTCTCAATACTTTATTGCATTCTATAATATTAGTTAATACAGATATTGTTAGTTTTATTAAGTATATAGGAGCAATGCACCATGTCGGACACAGCACAGTTGAGTAGACAACAGGAAACAATGAAGAGGAGGAAAAGTGCTTATTTGTTTAATGAATATTTTGCAATTCATTATTTATTGTATTGGTGTTTTTCTGTAATATTATGTTACTATATTTTATTCTATTGAGATTATTTTTCCTTTTTCAAAGTTCCAGTTGGCAAGGGTAAATGTTTAGGATAGCAACACTACGGTAACTACGCGCCGCCATCAACGATATCGATGTCCCACAGATTATATCCCGGTTCAGGGATAAACCTACGTTTAGTTATTCCATCGAAAAATATTACTGTAAATAAAAAATAAGTTTTTTTTTATTCCTAAAAGGCATGATATTTTCTGAGAAGAAAGGTGTAATAAAGAACTTCAAATTGAGCATGAGCTTTCATAATCTTAGTGGGACACTGACAATGCTGGATCACTGCCTGGCACAGTTGTGACATTTAATGTCATAAATCCTTTAGCAGTGACAATAGGACAAGAGAACGTACGTGCGGTTATTAGTCGGTACAAGTCCGACATATCCTGCCGCCTCCTCTGATTGACCGCCACGTGAACAGAAAAAGCGTGCCCTCAACGCCAAGCTTCCGAATTTCCTTTAATAATCTGTCACCCAGTCGTGACCGTGGCGTGCTGGGCAGATTTTGGTTTGTTGTCTATATACGACTGTGGCGTTCAAACGATCAATGAGGATTTTAATACAAAGGCACGCTTATACCCTTTTTTACATACGCTTTATTCTCACAGCGGTAGAAAGAAATGAGGATGATTTTCGCACTACAAAAAAAACCCTAATGGCTAGGGCGTCGGACTTGCGGTCATGTGGTTGCCGGTTCGGATCGGACCCCACCCATTTCACTACCGACGTGAACCCACTCGTAATACAAGCATTTATCTTATCACGAATTAACAAGAATACCTACTAGTAATGTGCGACCCTCATTGCTAGTAAGCTTTATTAAAAAAATAACCGGACAAGTGCGAGTCGGACTCGCCTACAGAGGTTTCCGTACAAATTTGTAGGTATATATTGTAATTAATTACAAATGTATAGTTTTCAGATTTTTGCATATACTTGTAGTGTATGACCGTATACTTTCCAAATTTCATAGTTCTAGGTCAACGGTAAATACCCTATAAATTTTGATTTCCTGAGAGTATCGAAATATACGTTTTCTTGCGGCATAAACAGCCGTATCTTTTTTTTAAGTAAACTTAGAAGTTTGATTTTTTCACAGCGTCAAGGGACTGTAGACCTGAGTATATGGTTTTAATTACAACTCGATACTTCCACGCGTTCCCGATATAAAAGAGTGCTGTCAGACGGACGGACAACAAAGTGATTCTATAAGGGTTCCGTTTTTTCTTTTGAGGTACAGAACCCTAAAAAGGTAACAGAGATAGTGCAGCAGCACAAAACTCAATCGATTCCTATTAAAAAGATACACCGATATCGCAAATCGTAAGACGAGGTCTAAATAAAACGCTAGTTTTAAATTAAATGCAAAAATAAAATTTAATTAAATTTAAATTAAATTTTAATTTATTTTATTTATTTATTTTTTTTATTTATAAATAATTAATTGGAATGTGCCACAAGCCCATGCGTCCGCGATTCATTTTAAATCGCCATCCTGAGGAGAGAGAAATAACGATTTTTATAATCATTATCCGAAAAAAAAACTAAAGTAATATTTTGGCGCCCAACGTGGGACTAAATATAAATAAACATCAATATTTCGGCGCCCAACATGGGACACAAATTTTAATTTTAATCACCCAATTAAAGAGCCCTTCTCAAGCCGCCTGCATCCAACAACTCCCAGCGACCTACTAAGTATATAATCTAAATAATTATTTTTTCATCCATTTACATTATACATAATAATTATATAAAATGGCTGAACCAATTATGATGCAATCTTCTGTTATTCATATAAGCATTTTTTTTTAATAATTATTTTTAGACTAATTAGGTTTTTGGTATAGTATGTGTGTAAGGTTGTTTCCATGCAAATAAAAGCCATTTCATACATTAATACTTATATTTGACAAGGTGGTAATAAAAATATTAACATTATTATTTAAATACCTTCACGGAAACCCCTTTGGCTTAGTCGTGAACATAAAATTAAGCCAAAGGCGCTTGATAAGCCCGCAAAATTCAAATTATACAGGGTTATTGGTGATTCGACGTATTCCCGTTAGGAGGTGATAGGGGTGACTACTACGATCATTTTAACCCCCCTGTGCATAAAGCAAAAGTGAACCATTTTTGAGTTAACATGTTTTTTATCTTTTTTCAAAATAAGTCAAAAATGCAACATCACTTTTGCATAATGCAAGCGATTAAAATTATCACAAATAGTCACCTCTATCACCTCCTTACGGGAATACGTCGAATTACCAATAACCCTGTATTTTGGTTTTTCCCAAATTATAGATGGACGCAATTATACATCTATAATTTGCTAGAAATTAAATAAAATTGAAATACGGCAGACCAGGCGAGCGAATCCGTTTTAATATAGGAATTATATAACATAGTATATTGCAATTTCCTATAAATATATCGACGACATGAAAAAAATCTTAACTGACATTTATGCGAATATTATACAAAATTGACGAAATAAAACCACTTTTTAAGGATTTTTTCGCGTATACAACCTGTGCTAGAATAAACGCAAGAACTGAAACTTGTTTGTTCAGAATCGACTACTGAATCGATTATTATAGTGGTTTTTAATGCGTTAATTTATGGCGAAAGATAATTACCACCATTATCAGCTATGGGTTGCTTAAGAAAGGATGGTGTCTATGACGGGAAAAATCATCGTCTTAAACTGGTAAACGTAACCAAAGTTTCGGACCCTTTACAGCGTCCATGATCACGGGGAAACTTGCCCAACCATGGACTTATTTCATGGACGCCCTACTAAGGACTTGTGGTTTTATTTCAAGATTCTTTTATATTTTTGACTAATTCATGTTTAGTTATAAATGAAAACGACTAGTGTTAGAAAATTTAAGAGTCAGAATGTCTCTTACAAACGTAATACCGAAATAAATCGTAATGCAAACACAATTTAATCAAATTGTGTCATTATTCGGATTCCGATACCGTTAATCTAGGCTCCTACTTTACCAACTCGTCCAAAATACTTCACTGGAAATAAATGTAAGCGAATGCAATTTCCTATAACTTTACCAAGTTTGGAACGATTTTCCGGTCTTTTATTTCCAGTGAAGTAGTGATGGACGAAATAGTACCGTATGAACCTAGATTAACGGTATCCAAATCAGAATAATAACATAATTTGATATAATATTGTCTGGATTACGTTTAATTTCGGTATTACATTTTTGTGGGCAATTCAAGCTCCGCCGGACCCTTAAGACGAAAAACGGTTGGCCAGCCAAATTCAAACATAAATTGTTTTTTTTTTAAACATGTTAAGGTCTATACAGTGGTGTAGCATGGCCCAGACGGGCCCATTGTCGAGGGCCCGTCGATAAAATGTAGATCACATAATTATATGTGTGAATCCATTTATAATCTTGTAAGTAGGTACTTAATTATGATCAGATAATTATGTTTTCTTCCAAGGAGTTTAGGTAGTTTCGACATACATTATATATCCCACAAAAAAAAAACTATGTCACTGCTTCATTAGCCTAATGGTCCAGCGCGCCTGCTACGCTCGAGGTCGTGGGTTCGATTCCCAGGTCGAGCAAAGTATTATTGGGTATTTCTGTGAAATTCTCAGTGGCAGCTCGGAATTTGGATTAGTACCCGGTTAATGAAAATAGGCTCTAAATAGGCTCTTAGGAATAAAGGCGTGATGGTATTTGAATTTGGCGTGCCAAGCGAATGACGTCGCTTTGATATGTATATTACAAATCGGCACTATATTTAATTAAAAAAAAACAGATTCAGATAATATTTTTGTACTTTGTGAATATAAATATATATAAATAAGACGGTTAACATAATGTTAACAAGATTCTTTAAGAGCCAGTGAAGTGAGAATTGGGCATATAAACGTAATTCCAAAATAAATCGTAATTCAAACACGATTTAATCAAATTGTGTTATTATTCGGATTCCGATACCGTTAATCTAGGTTCCTACCACCACTTCGTCTACTACTACTTCACTGTAAATAAACGACCGGAAAACCGGTCGAACCTTCGTAAAATGATTCAGAAAGATTCAGGAATTATTTTATTATTTATTTCCAGTGAAGTATTTTGGACGAAATTTTACAGAAGGAACCTAGATTAACGGTATCCGAATAATAACACAATTTCATTAAATTGTATTTGAATTACGATTTATTTTGGAATTACATTCCTATGGACAAGTCTGTCTGTCGGACCCTTCAGCTTGGCTGAAGCTTCAAATTAATTTGCATAATTACTGACATACTTAACAAGTTTTAACGAATTTATTTTGTAAAAGATAATTTTTAATATACATTTAAATGGTTAAATACTAAATTAAAATTAAATTCTAACCGATTTGACGACAAATCGGTTGAAACAATATTTAGACGAATTGACATAACAGATAAAACCGCATCAGAATTTGCTCATCCGTTTAATTTTATATTACATTCATCATCATCATCATATCAGCCAAAAGACGTCCACTGCTGAACAAAGGCCTCCACCAAAGAGATAAAGACCGGATACTTATTTGTTTTACTACTCGTGCGCGATAGGTTGAGCCTCGCGTGGAAAGCGACTTTCCGCCCGCTTTCCCGTCCCCTTCCCCTCAGGCGCCTGTGTTGTACTGTAGCCAACGCAATTTTATTACCAGCACAATATTACGTATTGAAACATAAACATATCGTCCATTTCTAATTCCAACAGCGAAAAAGCTTCGCTATTAGATTGCAGTGTATAAAGATTAATATAAAGCTGCGCTATTCATGTGTACAAGAGTCAACATTAAAAAAACAGCACAGACGAAATCGCGGTTTTCTGTGATATTTTTTGTGCACTGTACAAGCACGCGTTTGTGACGTCACTGCGGTCAGGTCTCAACTTATCGCGCACAGGCAGTACATAATTACACAGACATTTATCCCACGTAAGTGTGCGGGTAAGACTAAAGAGAAGATTATAGACGTCAGCAACGCCAGTGGTATCACTCGCGCGTTGTCATCTTGTCACCTCAGTTGTTAAGTCTCATTTGCACAGTAATGTCACTGGCTACATTACCCTTCAAACCGGAACACAACATTATTGCTTAGCGGCAGAATATGGCGATGCGGTGGTTATAATAATAATAAAAAAAAACAATAATTTACAATAGCAACAATCACTTCACGTACACAATTTTCAAACGTCCACTACAAATATATTTATAATATATTATTATATAAACTCTGTCCGTCTTACGCACTATCATACCATGTTCCGACCGTTGTCACCGGCTATTCTGTCGACAATCTGAAAAAAAAAAAAATACAAGTTGTCAACTGTCAGTCTAAGAAAACACCATATATGACAAGAAAATCAATTTGGCAGGTGTCGATGTCAAACTGACACTGACAGCTGTGAAATTAATATTTATCCGAAAAATATGTGATCTAACAGTTTAATTTGAATTTTTGACACGAAATTCTCGTATCTTTAGAATTTTTGATTGTCTGTCTATATCGTAAGCCTATCACGAATAAAAAAAAAGCTTGTACGCGCATCACATAATAACTACTGTATGTAGCCTTCACAGTTATCTTGCTAAACTGTAACTTAAAACCTTGGAGCTTACTCTTGAACTCAATTCCGATACATCGACATTGGAATTGTGCCGTTTCGTCAAGTTTCGTACTCTTGAATCCGAGACTAGCGCCAAATTGTTTCAATATTGAGCGGTGACTGAGTGAACTAAATAGGATTCAGAAACGACCCAACCATTGGCCAATCAGGGATGCCGATACAAGGTTAACGGATTTGTGCTCAAGAGTACGAAATCGCCCGACAGCCAAATTGACATTGGAATCGGATCACGTTTGGATTGGTATTGTATTGTTTTCAAGAGTAAGCCTGCTGGTCTGTCTCAATAAACCCTTTTTCTTTTTTATAAGTAAATCGGTTTGAAATGCTAGTCAAACCGCAGGCACATAGTTAAAATATATTTAGTTAATTAATACATAATATATTCTTACCCCTCTTATAATTGGCAGGCTGAGCAGAGACCCTAGTACTGGCACCATTCTTAAGAAATTCACAGCTGCTGGCAGGAAACCTCTGTTGTAAAAAAAAGTATCATGTTACTGTATGACGACAAACAAGCATAAGTGCCGCCTGATGGTAAGCGACAACCGCAGCCTATAGACGTCAGCAACACCAGTGGTATCACTCGCGCGTTGTCATCTTGACACCTCAGTTGTTAAGTCTCATTTGCACAGTAATGTAACTGACTACATTATTCTTCAAACTAGAAGACAATAATATTAGCACATTATTGTTTAGTGGCAGAGGTGTACTAATGTACACCCACAGTTCGCCGGTATGTGTAGGTCCCATGTAATAGAGGTCGAGCTATTAACCGGGTACAAATCCCAAACTCCGAGCTGCTACTGAGAATTTGATAGAAAAATTCAATAATACTGCTCGAAATGGGGGTGGAATAGGTTCATGCTATGTTGTGTTCCTAACGATGACCAAATGTCGCCAGAGCTCCGCAAGGAAGTGTTGTGTTGGCAGATATGATAAGCATCACGCTATTGTCTCCTATGCTGCCAGCCCAACTATTCCTCCTTAATTTACAGGGTCGGCAACGTCATAGGCTACGGTAACCGCTTACCATCAGGCGGGCCGTATGCTTGTTTGCCACCTCAGTTGTATAAAACAAATAACTTTTACAAAAATTCTTAAGCTCACCGGAAAAGCAGCAAGAAGCCATAGATCTCAGCGATCATCCCTATCATTGGCCATCCCAAAAGTACAATGGTGATACCACCAAAGAAGGCCACTGTTGCTTTAATCTTGTGCCTTTGGAAGAAGAAGAAAAACGTCCGCTGCAGACCTATCACACAGGCTAAACCGCTGATGAAGAGGATCTGTAATGTGCAAAAAAGTAGTATTTTATTTTTTTCTTAGAGAGATAGGGCATAGTGGAATCGAATAATTCCACATACAATTGAAGCTGCCCGACTGCCCGATCTTGCAGAAAATCGTAGCCAAATAACATAGCTCCGTGCTATGTTGTATCCTTAAGTGCAAGGTCACTAGCAAGCTCCGCGAGCAAGCGTTGTGTTGGCATTGGGGATCCCGCTGGCGTTTTCTTACGCCGCTGTCATTCATGGCAGCATATTATCTCCTATGCTGCCAGCCCAACTATTCCTCCTTAATTTACAGGGTCGGCAACACGCGATACCTCTGGTGTTGCAAGCGTCCATAGGCTATGGTAACCGCTTACCATCAGGCGGACTGTTGCCACCTTAGTGGTATAAAAAACAAACAATCTTACATTGTATATTATATCTAGATACGCAGTGCTATAAATAAAAGTACAATCCACTACATTTTAACATGTTACTAGCTTATATTAGATACAGTTGAAGCGGCGGTAGCGTAATGGCTAGGGCTTCGGACTTGCGATCATGTGGTTGCCGGTTCGAAACTCACCAATGATTGGGTTCACGTGGGTAGTGTAATAGCACTACCGACACACCCATTGAACCCACTCCTAACACAAGCATTTAGCTTAGCACGAGGGGTTCACAAGAATACTAGTAATGTGTGACCCACATTGCTAGTAAGCTTTCTTTTAATACTCACATTGCCTATAGCCAGTAGACCTTTGTCGAATAATAGCAGGACACCCAGGAAGAGGAATGTCATGCCAAACCCGGCTAGGCCCACGCCTATTTCTGAAATCAATTATTAACATTGTTACACATAAGACTGCTTATTGATCTAGTGGTCTCAATCCCGACTACTACACTAAAAGTCTTGAATTCGAATGCCAGGTCGAATAGTGTAATTGGGTTTTTCTATGAAATTCTCAGTAGCAGCTCGGAGTCTGGATTTGTGCCCGGTTGATGGCTATAGGCTCGTCTTATTACATGGGGCCTAAACATACCGGCGAACTGTGGGTGTACATTAAGTACGCCTCTGCCTAACCCTTCGGGGAATACAGGCGTGTTGGTATGTATGTATGTATATGGGAACATTATGGTGTCAGAGTCATACATACATTATAAGAATCACTATATACGACCTTTCTGCATGCAAATATGGGTACAGGATAACAATATACTAAATTTAGCACATAAGAACTCATACGTCACTAAAAATCAGAATTTATAAAAAAAATGCTGTTGCCCATAGTTTCACTTGCAGGAAAAGAAAGGAAAAAGGTTTTTTTGATACAAAAGGTGCTATATGTCCTTCTTCAAGGTCGAATCTATCCCGAATATCCCTATACCATGATTAATCAAAATTGATTCAGCGGTTTAGGCATGAAAACAACAAACAGACAGTTTTACACACACATTTAATTTAAACAATTTAAAAATAGGCTGTTTTCACTGAAAAGTCTACAAATACCTAATAAAATCCATTATTAGATTGCATTTCATCTTGCCTGGTTAAAATCTATGTTAGTTTACCTGCTTTAACAGTAACTTTTAATTGGTCAGAGGTGGTTTACTTTTATTTAATAACTAGCTCTGTCATTGCCTAGAAAGTATATAAAAACATGTGCATTTTAAACACAACTTTCTGTAAAATTTACAAAGCATTTGATTTAGTTTTTTAAAATCAAATATGCTTCAATATTTTATATACATAACATACCATCAAACTGCCTCATTAGTCTAGTGGTCCCAAGCGCGACTGCTACGCTAGAGGTCCTGGGTTCGATCCCCAGGTCAAGCAGTGTTATTGGGTTTTTCTATGAAATTCTCAGTAGCAGCTCGGAGTCTGGATTTGTGCCCGGTTAATGGTAATAGGCTCGCCCCCTATTACATGGGACCTAAACATACCAGGCGAACTGTGAGTGTACAGTAGTACGCCTCTGCCTAACCCTTCGGGAAGTACAGGTGTATTCCCCGAAAGGATGGGCAGCGGTGTAGTAATGTACACCCACAGTTCGCCAGTATGTTTAATTGCCCATATAAAAGGGACAAGCCTTTTGCCATTAAACAAGCATAAATCCGGACCCTAAGCTGCTACTGAGAATTACATAGGAAAACCCAATAACACGGCTCAATCTCGGAATTGAATCCAGGACCTCTAGCATAGCAATCACGGTTAGCACTTATTTTGTTTGAAGGTGCATCGTAAGGTAATAAATATAACTACAGGACACTAATCATATTGTTTATGATTAAATTAGGATTAATAATAGAAAATCTGCAAACTCAGTGCTATCAGAAGGATCTTAGAGACCTTTAAATACAATTTATATTGTTTGAGGTGCCATAAATATAGTTTTCTGTTGCAATAAATACTTTTTTGTTGATATCTCAACGAAAACCTACACAATTTCGGACCATGACATAGAAACGCAAAAACTTACTCTGTGTGTCTGTGATCTCGATCATTTTAAAGTTTTTACTACTTATTATTATTATAAACTACACTATTCCCGCAATTTATATTAAAACATATATTTTTTTACAAATTCATAACCTCATCTCCACGTCATTTTATCGAATTATATTGTCACATCTGTCACTGTCAAACTGACAAAGACACAATTGAATTGCCATTTAAAAAGCGACTAAGGTTTTTCAAAATAAAATCTATATAGTTTTGATACCGTTTACTTTTTTTATTAAAAGTTTAATTAAAAGTAATTTACGTCTATATACGACGACTTGTATAACGAGAACCAAAATGACTCAATTCGCTTCTGTGATACAAGGTCCCTCACAACCATGACAAAATATTATCTTGGAAATCAGTGGGTGTGGTGAACAATGATGTTTTTCGAGTCACACACACTAGCAAGTTATAATTCTCCTGGGCAGTAGCGGGCCCCAGGGGGACGGGAAGTCATGACCCCCCCCTATTACTAAGTCACGAGTATTCACTCTCTGACTATGACCTCCAAAGATTTTTGCTGGGATCGCACCTGCTCCTGGGTAGATCACCAACCAGATGGACGTGACCGCAGGCTACATACGAAATGCTCAAACCCCCACATGACTGTGAATGTGGGTCCTCAAAAGTTTCAGGATGACAAAACATAGTTTTTAATCAGTAAGTACTTAAGTATATATATAAAGTCGAACGTACCCCACTGTCTCTTCATATTTCAATAGAATTTTCCGGAGTGATAAACAACGTTTTGAATTTAATTCCTACTGCGATGTATTTCTTCACGCTCGCTGTTAAACCAAAATCGTTTTACTATGGTAAACTGCAAATTGTGTAACGTAGGTAATGACACATTATTAGTTTTGAGCAAGTTTAAAAAGAAATCAACGGAAACATTAAACACATGACAGACTGGCCCAGTATTCCACTACGCGTACACCTACGCGTAGTGGAATACTAAAAATATAATAAAATAAAATGGAATTTAAAAAGCAGTGATAGCCTAGTGGTATGACCGTTGGACTGCCTAGTCAAAGGTCTCGAGTTTCCACCCAAGGCACGCACCTCTGACTTTTCGAAGGCATGTGCGGATTAAATAGTTAATTATCACGCGCTTAAACGGTGAAGGAAAACATCGTGAGGAAACCAGCATGCCTGAGAGATTTTCTCGATGGCGTATGAAGTCTGCCAAACCCGCACTAGGCCAGCGTGATGGACTATAGCCTAATCCCCCTCATTCTGAGAGGAGACCCGTGCCCAGTAGTGAGACAGTAACTATAATGGGTTGATTAAGTAGGTGTACGCCATTTTCTGTAGCAGCCATTAGGTCTTGATGTGTGCAGGTGTTGCCATATCTTCCACTGTAAAGTAAGTTAATCCCACTGGAGAAACACCACCGCCACCGGAAAATGTTAACTTTACTGTATCGTCCGTCTTTATTCGGTATAAGTCCGGTGTACCCGGTCTTTCACCTCCCCAGGTGGCAGATGATCTCTGAAGAGGAAGGCCTGTCTATCTGTCTATATCATTGGATAACCTGAACGGATGAGCCAAAAATGATATTCGGAAATTTATTACTTTGAAGCTATTTGAAGCGGTGAACGAAGATTTACAAAACAAGTAGTGGTGAGTAAGGATGGGAGAGATGACCGACTTCGGCGAACGTCCCACAACCACGGATAGGAGGGCAAACGAGCAGACGGTTCGCCTGATGGTAAGCGATTACCCCCGCCCATGGACATCCACGACACTAGAGGAGTCAAAAGTCGGCCTTTTAAAAGGGGATTGGGCCTCCGGTAACCTCACTCACTCGGCGAAATACAACGTAAGCGTTGTTTGACGCCGGTTTTCTGTGAGGCCGTGGTATCACTCCGGTTGAGACGGCCTATTCGTGCCGAAGCATGGCTCGCCCACGTGATAATTGAGGACGTTCTCAAAGAAAGGTCAGGTTAAGAGCACTCTAAACCGACGATCATGCATGACGAGGTTATTGAACGTAGATGATGCGAAAGTGGTGGGCCAGGATCGTAGCAAGTGGAAATATATGATCTCTGCCTACCTGCCAAAAATATCAAATAACAATTATTTCTGGTCAACGATCGTTTTTATTTTTCTTGTTAACAATACAAGGCAGGAACAGCACTCACTCGTGTGTTTTGTTTTATCTCAACATGAATTAACCAACGATTTAGTTTCGCTTGGAACTCTTAAACTTAAGACGTTCGGTTTTGTGGTTAAAGTGGAAACAATGTATTTATTTGCAGTTGCTTTGTGTTTGATATTTAGCTTTTTTAGTATTTCGTGTGCATCAGAAGGTATGTTTTATCTATACTTATAAAATGGTTTGTCCTGACTGACTGATCTATCAACGCACAGCCAAAACTACACAGTATATAAAGCTGAAATTAGGACAAAGGTTTATTGTTTATCGTAAGCATCTGCCTACGGAAGGGTTTTTGGAAATTTCAACTTTGAGAGGGTTAAATGGAGGGGAGATATTTGTATGACAGTCTGGTCTTTAGAGCTAGAAACACGAAACATATAAAACGAGGAAACTGAAATGGTAATACTTCCGGGTGGCGGCAACACCTTCCCTGGGTGCCAAACATACTAAGGCTACTAAGGTGGTTTTTTAACATTTTATAAATTTGCTAGAGTTTAGGGTACCTAATTGCGGCAATTTGGGTACGACAATCGTGCCCAAATTAAAATTAAACTTAATTAACTAACTTTTGTATGGCGTAACACGGTATGGTAGGTAGGCAGGTCTAATACGGCCGGTAGCCATAATAGACGCGAGAGGGGTGACGTATATGACTTGATTCCAGGATATTTATTTCCTCAGTCTTAAAAGTGAGTATTCCCTAGTGTTGCAATAACGAGCGCTGAGGCCGAGCTTCGAGCGCTCAGACACAAGACTCGAGCCTTGAAGACTCAAGCTTTTCAAAAGTACCTTTTTAATGGTCTAATTGAAATAAATAATTTTGACTTTGACTTTGACTTTGACTAGCCTTCAACGCTGAAGGGCTCAAGTCTCACGAGCTTGGAGGAGTCGTTCGAGGCTCAGCCTCACCGCACGTTTTTACAACACTAGTTATATTCCCCTCTCAAGGCTAAAAGATGTAATCATTTTTATCATTATGATATTCCCATCTTGCAGCTGGGTGACATTATTTGTGGAATCGAACCCACTTGGTGCGACAGTAAATGTTCTGCACCTTAACAGTTACCTACTCTAAACGTGCAGTTAACTATTATTGTAATACACAAAATATAATATTGGTAAAACATTATTCAATTTGTAATAATGTAGTTACGTTATGATTTTTAATACACTAGTGGTTGCGTGCGGTCTCACTTGCTGCCGAAAAGTATTTATCATTCCATCATCGCAAGATGAGAGCTTATTTTACCCCGTATGGGGATGGGTTAGAATACTATTCCTCACTGAAAATATCTGACTCCCTCGCTGGTAGGACCTCTTGGGGTTTGATTGACTGGCGACCACCCTTACGTCGGAGTCTGTCGTAAAACGCCTTGGTGTGTTTCGACTTTTGCACGTAAGAGCCAGTTCCCCTCGGTTAAAGCGGCTCTGGCAGTCCGTAATCCGTAAGGGCTTTTAAGGGTCGGCAACGCAACAGCAACTCCTCTGGTGTTGCAGATGGCCATGGGCGGCGATGACTACTTACCGGATCGAATTCGGATACTGTTAATCTAGGTTCCTACCGTACCATTTCGTCTACTACGAGTACCTACTACTCGTACATCACTGGAAATAAACGTCCCGAAAATAGTTACAAACTTGGCAAAGTTATAAAAAATTACTTTTTACGGATTTTATCGCGTTGTATTCCCATTCATGTATCCTTTACAGCATCCATGGTCACGGGATCCGAAACGTCGGGAATCAAATAATATCAATACAACGCGATAAAATCCGTAAAAAGTAGT
Organism: Acronicta aceris; assembly: GCA_910591435.1. Classification (NCBI taxonomy): domain Eukaryota; kingdom Metazoa; phylum Arthropoda; class Insecta; order Lepidoptera; family Noctuidae; genus Acronicta; species Acronicta aceris. Next base: position 1,954,546 of record OU342786.1, on the reverse strand, counting down.
TTTATTTCAAATTACATTATCTTACATTTATTTCCAGTGAAGTATTTTAGACAAAATAGTAGTGTAGGAACCTAGATTAACATTATCTGAATCCGAATAATAACACAATTTTATTAAATTGTGTTAGCATTGTCATTCAACGTGGCAATGCTGCCAGTCTTCTGGGGACGTTACCGGATGACAGCGATGTACGCGACCAAGAATATTATTAAAACGAATAAACCTTACCCGAAAGGTCTTTCGTGATGCAGTTATTCGGGTAAAATGTTTCGTGATTGCTTACCCTACCTAGAGGAGTACATAACCTACGTTCACACCGAGGCGTGACAATTTATCTTTATTTATTTATGTAGGTGGGTATCAATTATTTGTGTGTGTGCAAGATTTACGTTACACTCTTTGCGCTGTAGCATGGTGCGGGTGACATTAATATCACATAATATTAAATGATCACCAGCTAACGCTGAAGGAAAACATCGTGAGGAAACCTGTATGCCTAAGAGTTTTTCTCAACGGTGAAGTGTACCAACCTGCGCTAGGCCAGAGTGGTGGAATATAACTAGGGATTGCAATTGCTGGATCCAGAACATTTTTTGCTTTGCTGGATCCAGTATCTGGCGCTGGATCCAGCAATGCGGATCCGCAAGTGATTAATTTTAAATATTGGACTATGAATTGTAACGTTGCTTCTCTACATGGCACTGCTTTCTCTTTGATTTGATTTCTGCTGATTGCTAGATGCCTTTCAGCTCTAGCTAGGCATGGCTGGCTGTTTTCGTGCTTGATAATTGTGTCTTTGTAGTGTAATCATGTCGATTCTAAAAAAACTGGTGATAGTGATAGCCATTGATAGCAGTGGTAGGACTTTTCATTTTCAATCGTAATCCGTCCATGTTCGATATCTAGTTGGTATACGTGGGAAGTCGCAGTCTCTTGTGTTAATCCAGCAACAATTCAGCTGGATTGAAAATGCTGCTGGATTGCAATCCCTAACTATAGCCCAACTCTTTTCATTCTCTAAGGAGACTCGTAGGTACAAATGTGTTTATAATGAAACTGACTGCTGAGTTCATCGTGTTGGTACCACCGGATTGCCAAATATTCTGCTGCTAAGCAATAATGTAATAAACTTGTGTTCCGGTTTGAAGGGTAATGTAGCCAGTGACATTGCTGTGCAAATGAGACTTAACAACTGAGGTGTCAAGATGACAACGCGCGAGTGATACCACTGGTGTTGCTGACGTCTATATGCTCCGCTTACTATCGGGACGTATGTTAGTATTGTATGATTGTACAATGAATAAAAAGAAATATCTTTAATTTTTAGGGTCAGAATGTGTCTCCGAAGATGGACTTACGGGTATTTGTACAGATATACACAAATGCATGCAATACGTCAAGATTCTAAAGGACAAGAACAGACCACAGGTACCTATATCTTATCTAGACTAAAAGAAAGAAAAACTGAGTGAATGGCCCTCCCTAGCCTCACCACCTGTTAAGTTACTAAGGCGTTAAAAGTTACTTAGAAACAAAATTTTAAGTGCTGTTTGAGTCCGGCGGACCGAATTTCTCTTACAAACGTAATGCCGAAATAAATCGTAATTCAAATGGGCTCTGGATACTTAAACATTTTCATGAGGTCATATTAATAAATAAATTAAAACAATTTATATTTGAGAGAGAAGAAGAGGCTTGCTAATACTTTAATAATGCTTGAATATTCATTTTGATACCATAATATAAGTGTGCACCAGCTGACATGTAGCAATGAAAAAATTAATTAATGGGAGCTTGAATTGCTCACAAGAACGTAATACCGAAATAAAATGTAGACAACATTCTATCAAATTATGTTATTATTCGGATTTATCTCACCGTTAATCTAGGTTCCCACGGTACTATTGTGTCTACTACTACTTCATTGGAAATAAAAGATCGAAAAATCGTTCCAAACTTGGTAAAGTTATCAAAAATTGCATTCGCTTACATTTATTTCTAGTGAAGTATTTTGGGCAAAACGGCAACGTAGGAACCTAGATTAACGGTATCGCAATCCGAATAATAACAGCATTTGATTAAATTGTGTTTGAATTACGATTTATTTTGGTATTACATTTTTAAAAGGAATTCGGTCCGGACTCTTAATGTAATATTTACAATACGAATTGTATTTGATTAAATTTTTCACAAAATCTGTTATTTTTAATAAATTAAATACCAGTTAAATACTGAAATCCTTAATTTCAGGTCTGCTCCTATAAGAATCAAATTCCCCTCGTCTGTTGCACGGACTGTGAGCTTGTCAACGACACGAGGTAAGCTTATGGCATACGCGTATTATTAAAATATCTACTAAGTAATTGGGGGATAGAGTGCTGGCGCCGACACTAATAAATAATGGTAGATAAAGTTGGGTGCGGTAGTAGAAACATGTGAGTAGAATAAACCTCGGTGAAAAGGCTCTTTTGTATGAAAAATACTTACTATTATTCTGTTTATGAATTCTTGAATGACTTATCTATAGATAATTAGTTGAGGAAGTAATTAATTTATGACCTAATTGATTATAAGTATCATTTAATTATTAATGTTCTTGATTTGATGTTACCTACAATAAAAATATAAGTAATTAATTTTGTATGCCTTCTGGCAGAATATGGTATGGGGCTAAAATTTCTTGTAACATCCTTATAACCCTATATTCACAAAATAAATAAATTTGAATTTGAGTATTTGACTTTCTCGGTGGTAGGACCTCTTGTGATCTGCCTCGTTGGCGATCACCCTTACGTTGGACTCTTTCTTACACCACCTTGATTTGTGTTTCGGTTTTTGCACCTAAGAGCCAGTACCCCTCGGTTGCTGCGGCTCTGGCAGTCTGCAATCCATAGGGACTCTTAATGGTCGTAAACGCAAAAGCAACTCCTCTGATATTGCAGGTGTCCATGGGCGACGATGACTTCTTTACCACCACGTGGCGCGTAGGCTCGTTTGCCGACTTAATCCATAAAAAAACTCTCGCACTAATGAGGCAGTTTGTCTGAATTCTTAATAATTATGTACTTACGTATCATTTCAGTAATAGCCTAGTGTAGTAAGCAGTGATAGCCTAGTGGTATGACCGTTGGACTGCCAAGTCAAAGGTCTCGAGTTCGAACCCAAGGCACGCACCTCTGACTTTTCGAAGTCATGTACGTATTAATAGTTAATTATCACGCGCTTAAACGGTGAAGGAAAACATCGTGAGGAAACCTGCATGCCTGAGAAATTTTCTTGATGGCGTGTGAAGTCTGTGAAGTCGTGCCCAGCAGTGGGACAATGTAATGGGTTGATTATTATTATTTATTTTATTATTTCAGTAATGTACTGGTGAATAGAAATGGGCTTCACTACTTTAAGACTGGAAGTAAAGCACAAGACAGTAAGTTATATTCTCCTGTATGAGTGTGTGTGTGTTTTTTCGATTTACAAAGACACCTCCCGCCCGGTTCAGTCCCAACTCGGCACCTTCCTGATGTTTTGTGGGCATGATAAATAAATTCATGGATGCCGAGATGGGACTAAACCTCCCGCCCGAGGGTACAAAATAATAAATTATATATTTCTCCAAATAGATCTTATAAAGACACTTACAATACTGATTTCTGATACTTACCCAAATTTATGAAATCAAACTACTTTTTTACGTATTTTATCGCGTTGTATTGATATTATTTGATTTCGGATCCTTTACAGCATCCATGGTCACGGGTAGACTAAGTTGTTGGACGTCTTAATGTTGCCATTATTAACAGCTAGGTACCTAACTTTTTTGTTAATTATTGCCGATCCGATTCACACAGAACGAGCTCATCATAACCTTCGGTCTTGCAGTTTTGGTCTTGGATTTTGATTTCCTGGAATCTATAATATGGTTCCAAGCAGACAACCCAGCCAATACAACGCGATAAAATCTGTTAAAAAGTAGTTTTATTTCAATGTCTAATATTCGCGTAAGTGTCAGAAACCAAATTTATAACTTTGAAATAAAGCTATTTTTTTTAATTGCTTTGTATTGATATTATTTCATTCCCGACGTCTCGTAGGTATCCTTTACATAGCTTAGTCTACCCGTTACCATGGATGCTGTAAAGGATTCGAAATGTCAGAAATTATTAATTTGTAAAAATCATCCCCAGCTTTATGAAAAATTCGATGACAATTCTAGACATAAAAATAACCTTAAACTACCAGTAATCAAACTTAAAATATTTAGAAGAAATGCTTACTGTATGTCAATTAAAATCTACAATCATCTCCCAAAGACCATCAAAGTAGGTATTGCCAATATCCCGATTTAAAAAGCAATTATTTAATTTCCTTTTAAATAAAAGCTATTAAAGTGTTAAGGCGGATCATTCACCTGAGCCCGCCAAATTCAAATTTCGAGTGGTTTTTCGCAGATCGTAGGTCTTTAATAAGTACTGCATTCATGGTAATGGTAATTGCGACATTAACTATACAAAATTCACAATTTTCATCTAAAACCATTGCTTAAAAATCATTATTGTAGCTAAAAGTAGTGTAAAATGTCAGTTTTGACCAATTACACAGATTGCGGCAAGTTTTTGGCTTGATAAGGATTTATAAGTAAAAGTTTTAGTTCTCAGTTGTGAATGTTATATAGTTAATGTCGCAATTACAACTGCCATGAATCTAGAACTTGATATAGACCTACAAACTGCGAAAAATCACTTGAAATTTGAATTTCGCGGGCTCAGCTGAACGATCCGCCTTAAGGAGTATTTAGAAGATAGTTTGATGAAATAGTACTTTTGGATTAGAAGGAATGAAATGTTTTTATCCTAATCTTAAAATATTTTAAATTTTCTATTGTAATTTGCACGCCCCAATGGGTAGAATATGATGTACCTAATTGTAAGCACAAATATCTGTAACAATACCATATTTCGATTTTGAATTGATTTGATTTGAATATTAATCGACTATAAATAATGTTTATGTAACAAATCATTCTTCTCATCATATTAATTCTCTCTTTCACAGTTCAGATAGTTTTTATTCTTGTCTTATTGCTTGATGGCAGTGGTGTAGTTTATGTTTTCATTAGCATAATTTGTAATTTAAAAAATCTGCATTCTTAACTTTGGGATGAAGTTAATGACGTTACACCTTTTTAATTTATGTAAAGGTTTTGAAATAAAACTACTTTTTACGGATTTTATCGCGTTGTATTGATATTATTTGATTCCCGACGTTTCGGATCCTTTACAGCATCCATGGTCACGGGTAGACTAAGTTGTTGGACGTCTTAATGTTACAATTACTAACAGCTACCTTACATTTTTGTTAATTATTGGCGATCCGATTCACGCAGAACGAGCTCACCGTATCCCTCGGTCTTGCAGTTTTGGGCTTGGATTTTGATTTTATGGAATCTATAATGGGGTTCCAAGCAGGTGGTAAGACCCAGCCATCTTCTCTATTGAAATTTGTCAGAAACCAGTATTATGTAAAGGTTCTACAAATAAAAAAATATTGTAAATATTTGTACAAGTACAACGCTATAAAATCCGTAAAAAAGTATTTTTATTTCAATGTGTAATGTTTGCGAAAGTGTCAGAACTAAGTAAATTATCTATTAACATTTTACTACAGAATGCCTTGAGTACGTGATAGATCAACCATACCCTTGCCACTTATGGGGCGGAGTTCAGAGATATCTTGATGATGACGAAGAGTGTTATACGTACAGTATCACTTCCATCCTGGCAGCTGCAGGTCAAATAGATTCAGAGTCACCACACCCTCATATGGTAAGGCATAGAGTAGCTTGGAGAAAGAAATCGGAAATTGATAACATTTCATTTTTTAACACCCATATATTATAAATTTTATTTGAAACTAAATCGAGAAATAGCATACCCGTATATTTTATTTTCCCGATATTCAATCATTTTCATATTTATTTTCGACTTTGAATTTCATTCTATTCTAACCAGACGTACGTGTCAAATGACGTCATTTGTACGGTTAAACGGGTTAACCGGTGACGGTAATTTTTTTGACCCTTCAAAAAAAATTCTTACCTATGACAATAGAGATGCCAAATCTATCATAAATTCATAACCTTCCATTACATATTTCGTTGTTGATTTATTTCGACAAAATTTTCATTTTCTTAGTTTCCGCCGTATAAGTGACGTCATAACACGTTTTTTGATTTTCTTTTCTTCGAAATGTTAAAAAATTTTAACCTTGAAAATGGTAAAAAGTGAAAAAAAATATAGTAGGATGAAACCCATTGGAAAAGGAAGAAAATATAACGTAAATGAAAGGAAACATATTTTATGTGCGATCTGAGGTCGGGAAGTGGATAGGGATGCGTTTTTAAGGGTAAATAACGGTTTATCTCGATTTCCGCCAAACTACAAGTCCTATGGAAAAAGTTAAAGTTCAAACTCAGGATTTTGCCAAATATTCTGTCGATAAGTAATAATGTGCTATCAATATAACCGGTTTGGAGGATAATGTAGCCAATGACATCTTTTTTATTGATTATGTCAGCACACGAGCAGTCGAGCCACCTGTTGGTAAATAGTCATCGCCGCTCATGGACTCCTGCAACAGCAGAGGGGAGGCTGATGCATTGGCGAGCTCTAAAAGCCCCTCCGGACTGCAGACTACCAGAGCCGCAGCAATTGAGAGGAAGCTGGCTCTTGCGCAAGAGTCAAAACACACACCAAGTTGCTTTACGATAGTCTTCGACGTGAGAGTGGTCGCCAGCCTATCAGACCACAAGAGGTCTTAGTACCGAGCAAGTCAGATATTTTCTCTTACGAGTTGCCTATCTGAATGGCAAAAAAAATTGACATACTTTTTTATTCTACATGGCCAGGCTTTACTGGGTTATGGAGATGACCTGAAGACGGCACGGTGGTTGTGCGCTGGGTCTCTGATCAGCCATCGATTTGTTCTTACTGCTGCTCACTGCATATACAATTATGAGGTAGGAGTGTAAGTATAAACAATCTTTAAGTACATATTATAAAATTGTAACAGGTCGATGTCTGTACAATATAAACATAATTATATTAAAGAAAAACTAATATGGAGGGAGACCCCTCCATATTAGTTTATAAACCCACAAAGTCTTATTGGGTTTATAGTTTATTTGCATAAATTTAATGTGGTTTACAGAGCTGGTAACGATAACAAGGTAACAACAGAAGCCAAAACAAATTTAGAGCAACAGAAGCCATTTTTTTAAATTTTAGATTATAGCCTGGAATAACACATAAGCAACTTTTTATCCAATCCACGCAGATAAAGTCGCGGGCAGAATATATATACCTAGAATAATACCTCTGAGAATAATAGCAGCGTCGTTAGTCCAAACGATCCAGGTCCAGGTGCAACTGGTTTCGATTACCGGATCTAACAGTGTTATTGGGTTTTTCTATGATATTCTCAGGGTTTGAATTTGTGGCCAACTGGCAAAGGGCTTATCTGATCGCTTTTTGACTTATTAAATTTATCTATGTTGGTACCACCGCATTGCCAATAAACAATAATGTTCTAACATTATTGTGTTCCGGTTTGAAGGGTAATGTAGCCAGTGACATTACTGAGCAAATGAGACTTAACAACTGAGGTGTCAAGATGACAACGCGCGAGTGATACCACAGGTGTTGCTGGCTGCGGTTGCCGCTTACTGTGGCCGTATGCTTATATGTATAATATATGTATATAATCAACCCATTACATTGTCCCACTGCTGGGCACGGGTGTCCTCTCAGAATGAGAGGGATTAGGCTATAGTCAACCACGCCAGTCTAATGCGGGTCTGCACGTCGTCGAGAGAATCTCTTAGGCATGCAGGTTTCCTCACAATGTTTTCCTTAAGCGCGTGATAATTAACTATTAATACGCACATGACTTCGAAAAGTCTGAGGTGCGTGCCTTGGATTCGAACTCGAGACCTTTGACTTGGCAGTCCTATGGTCATATCACTAGGTTATCACTGCTTAGTCCGTAGGCCGTATGCCGTATGCTTGTTTGTCATTAATTTATAATTATAAAGTAATATTTTACATTATATTGTAATGTTTGCAGAGGTGCTTTGAATTATATAGCGTTGGGTCTTACTGGTCCTACTTACCAGTGGGATAAATATAATGTGTCGACTATCAGGGCCCACACTGACTACAAGGAAACCACAAGTTACTATGACATCGCCTTAGTTCAGTCAGATAAATGGTGAGATTATAAGATATAAGCTATGTCTCTTCCTTCAAAATACCATTTCAGACATTGGAACTCACATATTTGCTATTAATTACTATGTCTGGAGTCTGTCGAGTGGAGACCACGTATCGGAAAACGCAACCTGTTTTTTTTATGGGATAGGAGGGCAAACGAGCAGACGGATCGCCTGATGGTAAGCGATTACCGCCGTCCATGGACACCCGCAACACCATAGGAGTCACAAGTGCGTTGCCGACCTTTGAAAAGGGGATTGGGCCTCCGGTAACCTCACTCACTCGGCGAAACACAACGTAAGCTTTGTTTGACGTCGGTTTTCTGTGAGGCCGTGGTATCACTCCGGGCGAGCCGGCCTATTCATGCCGAAGCATGGCTCTCCCACGGTTTGAATGAACCTGGTAAAGGTTGGAAGTCGTTGGATACAGTCTATACACAACCGGTCCTTGTGGAAGTCTTTGGGGGAGGCCTTTGTTCAGCAGTGGACTTCTTTTGGCTGTTATGATGACTATATCTAGACTTTAAAAGAGACCATGATTCTCTGAGTTTGTTTCGGTGTTTTTTCTCAGAGGTCGTCAGTTAGGAAATACCGGTGCCATCTAGTTATAAAAAAACACTACCTTGACTCGTAAAAGTGTCCCTTTATTCTTGGGTCAAAGATTAGCATTGCCATTCAACGTGGCAATGCTGCTAGTCTTCTGGGTACGTTACCAGATGACAGTAATGTGGAGGAGTACTTTGGCGCCCAGGCGTGACAATTTGTTTTAATCCTTATACTTTATATTTTATAGTTCTTATTTTAGTTAAATATTATGCTGTAAATATGTATCTATTTACAGAAATAAATATCATAATTGATCTAGAAAGACTGTTAGAATTGATCTTTTTATTGTTTCCTTGGATCCTCATGGATCGTTTGCCATCTAAGGAGGTGGTAAGGTAGGCACCTACGCCTAAAAACCATACTTGTCTTCTTTTGCCCTATGGGATTTGCAATGAGGAGTCCATAACTGAAAAGCAATAAACAGAACTTATAACCGTAGAGGAATCGAGGTCGAAATTACTGGGCAAATGAGGCTTATAGGTCCGGCGGAGCTTGAATTGCTCACAAAATCGTAATATCGAAATAAATCGTAATCCAGACAATATTCTATCAAATTATGTTATTATTCAGATTTAGATATCGTTAATCTAGCTTTCTACAGTACTATTTCGTCTACTACTACTTCACTGGAAATAAAAGACCGGAAAATCGTTCCAAACTTGGTAAAGTTTTCAAAAATTGCGTTCGCTTACATTTATTTCCAGTGAAGTATTTTGGACAAAATGGTTGAGTAGAAACCTAGATTAACGGTATCGGAATCCGAATAATAACAGAATTTGATTAAATTGTGTTTGAATTACGATTTATTTTGGTATTACGGTTGTAAGAGAAATTCGGTCCGCCAGACTCTTAACAACTGAGGTGTCAAGATGACAACGCGCGAGTGATACCACTGGTGTTGCTGATGTCAAGAACGTTCTTTTATTATTATAGACTGGTCCAACTTTGACATTCAATGTTCAACATCCCGATATGGCACTATTGTACCAGTGAAGAATATAAACACGATTTATTTTAAAAGAGTGTCCATGGAATTTCTTGTCGGATTCTATTCCATAGGATCAACCTTTTGGAACCATGCAACTAGAATCATAACATGATTATTTATTATTTATTTCATAAATGCTTGTAAAAACTTATTTGAAATAAAAACATTTGAACTTAAACTTAGGCTGTGGTTGTCGCTTACCATCATTTTATGCTTGATAAAAAAAGCTGAAGTTTTTTTCATTCCAGGATCAAGTTCACCCACCTCGTATCGCCAGCTTGCCTGAACACTGTGGAAGGTGATGAAACAATCGCTTTTGCGACTGGTCTGGCGTCCAAGGACCTTCGGCGGGGAATGTCCGATTCTATAGTTACAGTGAGTATCAATAAGGTCGTAGCGAAGGATGAACTTTAGACCAGACACAATTAGTACTCCCAACTGTTCTATATTTGAAACTGACTGAAGCCGACCCCAAAATAGTTAGGAAAAGGCTTTAAGTCCACTTTTATCATGCGTACCGCTGAAATATGGAATGCACTTCCCTGGTAGATATAATCTGGGTGTCTTTAAATCACGAGTGAATCGGTTTCTTCTAGGCAAACGCGCTCCATCGTAGATCGCAGTATCGCTTAACATCAGGCAAACTGGCGGTCAAGCGTAAGACTATTACGAATAAAAAAAAACAAGGAAAAGGCTCGGAGGATGACGACACGCTTAAACGATGAAGGAATATATCGTGAGGAAAATTGACTGCCTAAGAGATTTTCTCGATGGCGCGCGGCGTGTGAAGGAGAGGGAGAGGGGTTGAACCCTTACTGCCTATTATTAAGATTCTCTTAGTCTTTCCGATCTTCCTCATGGAGAAGAACCCTTTCAGTGTCTAAACGTGTCTGTTAATCATCTCGTACATAATAACATAACATACATAATCAACCCATTATACTGTCCCACTGCTGGACACGGGTCTCCTCTCAGAATGAGAGGGATTAAGCTATATTCCACCACGCTGGCCTAGTGCGGGTTGGCAGACTTCACACGCCATCGAGAAAATCTCTCAGGCATGCAGGTTTCCTCACGATATTTTCCTTCACCGTTTAAGCGCGTGATAATTAACTATTTAATACGCACATGACTTCGAAAAGTCAGAGGTGCGTGCCTTTGGTTCGAACTCGAGATCTTTGACTAGGCAGTCCAACGATCATACCACTAGGCTATCACTGCTTATAATCATCTCGTAATTCACCAACATTGGCCATTTTGGTCCCCCTGTTCTGGGTTGTTCTGGGTCGGTATGCTCCTGATCAGGTTCTATCCTTCTCTATTCTAAAGTAATGTAAAAACTTCCAGGTGGTTCTTACTGCGTTCACCGAGGCGGAGTGCACGGCTTACCATCCTTCCCACACGGAACAAATTTACGGTTTCAATCAAACTTTACAGATGTGTTATGGAAATTATGCAAATAATAAATTATATAATGATTTCTGTAAGGTAAGGAGAAATGGATTTTGTCTATATAATGAATCACAAAATCTTTAACTAGTTACATTCAAATTCTTACTCCCTAACTAATATTATAAATGCGAAAGTGAGTTTTGTTTGTTTGTTTGTTACACTTTCACACTTAAACCACTAAATCGATTATAAAAATCCTTTCATCCATAGAAAGCTACATTATCAGCGAGCAGAATAGGCTGTAGTTTTATTTTTTCTTAATTACGTGGGAGAGTCATGCTTCGGCACGAATGGGCAAGCTCGACCGGAGTGATACCACGGCCTCACAGAAAACTGGCGTTAAACAACGCTTACGTTGTGTTTCGCCGAGTGAGTGAGGTTACCGGAGGCCCAATCCCCTTTTAAAAGGCCGGTAACGCACTCGTGACTCCTCTGGTGTTACGGGTGTCCATGGGCGGCGGTAATCACTTACCATCAGGTGATACGTCTGCTCGTTTGCCGCCCTATCCCATAAAAAAAGCTTGGAGCAATGTCCGTTGTCTGAATAGACAATACATACATACATACATACACTCACGCCTTTCTCCCACAGGGGTAGGCAGGTTGTATGTATTGTATATTATAGACAATACCCCCAGTAAAAACATAATACATAATTATTGTTTTCTACACCACTCGTTAAGCACTCCACTGACGTCACTACTCTAAATGGGTTCGAAATAAAACCACCAGATGGCAAGACGATCACTATAATGGGTGGTTTAGTACTTACTTAAAAATTAAACATTCACACCATCACTAAATCAATGTAACGAAACCATAATTATCACGCCCAACGCCATCTATCGAGGTTAGGGTCAAACTTATGCAATATTTTGAATCATCCCAATCGCGATATGGTTTACGAATGTACAGCCACAGATTATCTCAAAGAGTAACAAATATCCTCACAAACTTTCGAATTAGGATATTCTATAACTATACCTATAATAAAATTGTAACAGGCCGATGTCTGTACATTTTAGATATTAAAGAAATGCTAATATGGGGGACTTTATTAAAGCAACAGAAGTCAAAATATCAATTTTTAGTAACTTTTGTCGTCTGTCTATCTGGCTGGATGTTTGTACGCGCATCACGATAAAACTACTGCATGGAATTGAATTCAGTTTTCACCGATGACAAATGATAAATGATATTTATTTCTGTAATAGATCTTTTAAGGATACTTTTACAAATCATTTTTTTTTAACTAGATGACACGATGACACACATTTCCTAACTGACGACCTCTGAGAAGAAACACCGAAACAAACTCAGAGAATCATGGTCTCTTTTAAAGTCCATACATAATACTTAGTAGCAAATATGTGAGTTCCAATGTAAGACAATGTCTGATATGGCCTTTAGAAGAAAGAGCCATTGCAGCTTTAAGTAGACCAGTCCCATCTGACGGCACGCATGCATCAGTCATTGGATAGCTCGACCATAATCTAGGGAGCTAAACAACCCGTCGCACGACGATACCAGATCAGTGGAACATTTGCGTAGGCCAGATAAAAATCTCAAAGCCGCCAGACCGCTTTAATTAATTATTCAGCTTACTTAATACTCACATTTAAATTAATAATTGAATATATTGTTAGAGAACTTAAAATCTGGGGAATGTTTCATCTTGATACGCCACCTAGAATCGGACTTACAGTATGTTAATCTTTTTGTGAGTGGAACTGCGAGTATCAGCAACTAGCTAATAATCTTCTTCTATACTTATAATAAATCTGTAGAGAGGTCAATTCTGTACATGAAATATATTTCCAATATAACTATCAGCGGGTGATTAGTGATCGATACTGACGCCAAAAATGCAATCAGTAAAATTTTTGTCTGTCTGTCTGTATGTTCGTTATAGAAACTAAAACCACTCGACGGATTTCAACGAAACTTGGTACAATTGTTCTTCATACTCCTGGGCAGGTTATAGTATACTTTTCATCACGCTACGATCAATAGGAGCAGAGCAGTGAAGGGAAATGTAGGGAAAATGAGTGATTCATGAGAAAGGTTTCAAGCTATAAAACATCACGCTACAACCCTTAGGAACGGGGCAACGCAGGTGAAACCGCGGGCGAAGAACTAGGGAACAAAGTAACTATTCCACGCGGACGAAGTCGCTGGCAAAAGCTAGTGGATAATATTAGTAGGATTTCTTGTAAATTATTTGTAACCAACGTTTTCCTTCTCAGCTTGACATCGGAGGTTCCCTTCATGTACATTCGGATTTATCCTCGTGTGCACACACTCTGATCGGCGTGGCGTCCCATGGGTACCCGTGTGGCAGTTCTGGTGTTTATACCAGAGTTTCTTACTTTGTACCCTGGATAGAGAGTATCGTGTGGACTTGAAGAAGAAATCGACGAAGAATTTGACAATAAATGCATAAATTACGTTCTGTTTTATTCATAAGAGTGTTTTAATTATTTGATTTCCCACTTCTTTTTTTAATTCGTGTCAGGCTTACGCTTGACCGCCAGTTCGCCTGATGTTAAGCGACACTGCGATCTACGATTGAGCGCGCTTGCCTAGAAGAAACCGATTCACCCGTGATTTAAAGACACCCAGATTATATCTATCGGGGAAGACCCACTCGGGAATCGCATTCCACATTTCAGCGTAACGCATGATAAAAGTGGACTTAAAGCGTTTCGTTCGGGTTTTCTGAATGTCCACCATGTCCTTTTGGCACAGTCAGCTAATAATAGTAGGTATATACCTATCATAAAATTGTAACAGGCACATGTCTATACATTATAGATATTAAAGAAAAACTGAGGGGTCTTTATTAGAGCAACAGAAGCCTAAATAACATTTTTTAGAATTTCTGTCAGTCTGTTTCTGTTTGTACGCGCATCCCGCTATAACTACTGCATGGAATTAAATGCAGTTTTCACCGATGTATTGCTAGAGGTCTAACTTAAAATCTGGTGCATGTTTCATCTTGATACGCCGCCTAGAATCGGACTTATAGTATGTTAATCGTTTTGGGACGTGAGTGAAATTGCGGGCAACATCTACTAGAAAATAAATAAATTTCTAACCGAAGATCTTTTTTTTTTTATGGGAGGGCAAACGAGCAGACGGATCGCCTGATGGTAAGCGATTACCGCCGCCCATGGACACCCGCAACACCAGAGGAGTCACGAGTGCGTTGCTGATCTTTTAGAAGGGGATTGGGCCTCCGGTAACCTGACTCACTCGGCGAAACACAACGTAAGCGTTGTTTAACGCAGGTTTTTTGTGAGGCCGTGGTATCACTCCGGTCGAGCCGGCCCATTCGTGCCGAAGCATGGCTCTCCCACGTAAAAATCTCTGAGCAGAAACACCGAAATAAACTCAGAGAATCATGGTTTATCAATCAATCAGAAGAAAGCCTTTTGAAGAAAGTTTTACGTCTACTTTTCTCATGCGTACCGCTGAAATGTGGAATGCGCTTCCCGAGTGGGTCTTGCCCGATAGATATAATCTGGATGTCTTTAAATTACGAGTGAATCGGTTTCTTCTAGCCAAGGGCACTCCATCGTAGATGTAGTATCCACGGATCCATAGCGGCTTTGAGTAGACCAGTCCCAGCTGATGGCACGCATGCATCAGTCATTGTGTAGCTTGAGCTCTAGGGAGCTACACATTCCGTCCCACGATGATACCAGATCAGTGGAACATTTGTGTTACTTACAAATAAAATAAGTAATTTTTTTCTACTACGGGCTCCGCACGATATTACTTTCCAATTACCTATTGTTGGTGTTAGATTCGATTAAATAAACGTTTAGCTGATAAAGTTAGCTGATCTTATCGGCAACTAAAAAGTGGCTACATTTGTAGAATACCTTAGAAGTATTTTAATCGGCGAGGGCCCTCTTCTTTATTTTTTATCCGACTGTGTCAAAACGAGGGTTATGTTTTTCGAGTATATGTATGTATATTTCTTTTGTACGCTCTGTAGCCTAAACGGCTTGATGGATTTAAGCTTTAGGGGCGTCGTTAGATTTATCTCAATTGAGAGAGCAACATTGGGTTATCAAAAACAATGTGAAATAAAAAAGTTAAAAACCAACAAGAATTTGTTAAAATCAAAAATGTCCGACTGCATGAGATTGGTCATCGTCGGTCAGTCGGACATTTTGGCAGTGGTACATTTAAAGCTTCTGAAGTTATCTTCAGAAGCGCACATTTATTTCGACCGTACTATTTTTTTTTTGATCAGCAAACAAGCAGACGAACCACCTGAAGGTAAGTCATCGTCGTCCATTGACACCTGCAACACCAGAGGAGTTACTGATGCGTTGCCAAGCTTTAAGAGCCCCTACGGACTGCAGATTGCCAGAGCCACCGCAACCGAGAGGGAACTGATTCTTACACGCAAAAATCGGAACACACACACAAGGTGCTTTACGACAGACACCAACGTAAGGGTGGTCGCCAACCAGTCAGGCCCCGAGAGGTCCTATCCCCGAGCAAGTCAGATATTTTCTCTGCTCTTACGAGAGAAAGGCAGCTAGGAACTGTATTCTAACCCATCCCCACACGGGGAAAAATCTGCGCTTTTTTTTTTATTTGATAGGTGGGCAAACGAGCAGACGGATCGCCTGATGGTAAGCGATTACCGCCGCCCATGGACACCCGCAACACCAGAGCAGTCAAGAGCGCGTTGCCGACCTTTTATAAGGGAATTGGGCCTCCGGTAACCTCACTCACTCGGCGAAACACAACGTAAGCGTTGTTTAACGCCGGTTTTCTGTGAGGCCGTGGTATCACTCCGGTCGAGCCGGCCCATTCGCTTTGTGATTTTATTGAATGTACAACAAATATATGAACAGTTTAAAATAATTTATGTATGTAACCAGCCTAACGCGTGACGTCATCATTTCTTTTTTCCTTCAAGAGTACAGTAGACCTTCGCCTACCTATGTGCGAATCCACCGCTCAATAGAATGCTGGATTTAAAGCAATCAACTGTTATAATATTATTTTTATTTCTCAAGTTCTTCAATGTTATATGTATCAAAAGAGAAGGTAAGAAAAAAAATTTTTATTATACCATTACGCCTGTATTCCCCGAAGGGTTACGCAGAGGTGTAGGTAATGTACACCCACAGTTCGCCGGTATGTTTTGGTTAAATTTTTTAGGAAGCGATTCTATTGCCATTAACCGGGCACAAATCCAGACTCCGAGCTGCTATTGAGATTTTTATAGAAAAACCCAATAACACTTTGACAACACGATTGGCGTAGCGGTTAAGCGATCGGGTTCTGCGCCAGATGTTGTGGGTTCGATCCCCACACGGAGCAAATATTTGTATGATCTACAGGTAGTTGCTCCGGGTCTGGGCGTTTGTGTATGTGAGAATTTGTGTTTGTAAACGCATCCGATACAGGAGAAAATCCTAGTGTGGGGCAACGTTTTTTAAAAAAAAAACACTGATCGACCTGGGAGTGGATCCCAGGACCAAGAAGTGTAGCAGTCGCGCTTGGGACCACTGGACTAAAGAGGCAGTTTTTTATACAATTGTTTAAATTATTCGTAACATAAGCATTTAGCTTAGCACGAGGGGTTAACAAGAATACTAGTAATGTGCGACCCACACTGCTAGACCTTAAGCTTATTTAAAAAAAAAGAATGATAATTGAGTATCACTCGCTTAAACGATGCCTAACAATCAGTCTACCCTCCGGATATCGGTATTGCCCAGAAATTTGGTTTCGGAGGTCTGGCAGCAGTCGCTTCGTGTAAAATATTGATTCTGGAAGCCGACCTCATCATAGTTGGGAAAAGGCTCGGAGGATGATGACTCGCTTAAACGGTAAAGGAAAACATCGTGAAGAAACCTGTACGCCTGGAGATTTTTTCGGTGGCGTGTGAAGTCTGCCAACTCGCAGTAGGCCAGCGTGGTGGACTATAGCCTAATCCCTCTCATTCGGAGAGAAGACCCGTGCCCAGCAGTAGGACAATAAGAATATCATCGTCCTCCGAGCCTTTTCCCAAATATATTGTGGTCGGCTTCCAGTCTAACATTACCGATTTTACACGAAGCGACTGCCATCAGACCTCCGCACCACAATATCTGGGCAATACCGACATCCGGAGGGTAGACTGGTTATCAGGCTTTTTGGGTTTCTGAGTACAACTAACAATTGTCATAGATGTTCGTATGACAACCGGGACTGACGGCTTTACGTGCTCTCCGAGGCACGGAGGGGTCTCGATGTGTTAAGAATGGTCACCCATCCACGGGCTGACCGCGGCGAGCGCGGCTTAACCTTGCAGATCTGTTGATCGGCTTAGTTTCTTTTTTTTTTATGTTGCCCCACACTAGGATTTTCTCCTGTATCGTGGGTGCGTTTACAAACACAAATTCTCACATACACAAACACCCAGGCCCGAAACAACTACCTGTCGATCATACAAATATTTGTTCCGTGTGGGGATCGAACCCACAACACATGGCGCAGAAGCCGATCGCTCAACCGCTACGCCAATCGTGTCGTTACTTAGACCCCAAAATAAAGATTGATTATAATAATTATACATTATTAGTACCTATTACATTATGCCCGTACGACTCAGGATTGCCAGTATAAAAAAAAGAATATTATCCGAAAATTGAACATCATTTGTAGCAATATTTAGATTAGCTACGATGGCACGATTGGGATTGTGGCTGAGTGATCGGCTTCTAGTAAGTATTGTGGGTTCGATCGCCGCACGGAACAAATATTTGTAGGTAGGTACCTATGACCTGTACATATATGATGATATATGTACAGGTGGTTGTTCCGAGTGTGTTTGTAGTGATAGCCTAGTGGTATGGCCGTTGGACTGCCTAGTCAAAGGTCTCGAGTTCAAACCCAAGGCACGCACCTCTGACTTTTCGAAGTCATAGGTATGTGAAGGAAAACATCGTGAGGAAACCTGCATGCCTTAGAGATTTTCTCGATGGCGTGTGAAGTCTGCCAACCCGCACTAGGCTAGCGTGGTGGACTATAGCTTAATCCCTCTAATTCTGAGAGGAGACCCGTGCCCAGCAGTGGGACAGTATAATGGGTTGATTACGTATGTATATTGTATATATGAAAATTTGGGTTAGTAAAGACACCCACGATACATGAGAAAATCCTAGTGGGGGGTAACTTTTTTTTTTTTGAGAAAGAGAAAGTTATTATAGGTAATACCTACGTAGCCATGCATTTAGTGTTGCCATGTTTGATAACTTGTCTCATTAAACGGCGATTTCAATAAACATGTTTTCTTTCATGTTGTGAAATTGAATTGTTGTACATTTTGGATTATTGTATGATTATAAGCGGATTTTACCAATTTTATGATGTTTTATAAATGTTTTATTTCAATACTAGCTTTTTGCCCGCGACTTCGTCCGCGTGGAATAGTTACTTTGTTCCATATGAACTTTTATCCCCTATTTTATCCCCTTAAGGGTGGAATTTATCAAAATCCTTTCTTAGGGGATGCCTACGTCATAGTAGCTATACGCATGCAAAGTCTCAGCCCGATCGGTTTAAAATTGACAAAGTTTCATACAAACTTTTATCCCCTTGGGGGTAGAATTTATCAAAATCCTTTCTTAGCGGATGCCTACGTCATAACATCTACCTGCATGCCAAATTTCAGCCCGATGCCTCCAGTGCTTTGGGCTTTGCGTTGATAGATCACTAAGTCAGTCAGTCAGTCACCTTTGAGTTTTATATATATTATGAAGACCATTAAAAAAGGTAGGTACCTATTTACTTTTGAAAATTCAAAACTAGATGCACGGTTCCAAAAAGTGAGTCTTATGGAGAAGAACTGTCAAGAAACTTCATAGATACTATTTTATTAGAAAAAAATATGTTTACATTATTAATCTTTACAACTTTAGTTTTAAATAATTACTGAGAAATACTTATGCAGTTTAATGTGTAAGATTTATATAATATAGGTGTTACATAAAACAAAGGGATTGCCACAGCAAGTAAGAGCTGACCAGCAGGCTTACTCTTGAAAATAATACAATACCAATCCAAACGTGATCCGATTCCAATTTCAATTTGGCTGTCGGGCGATTTCGTACTCTTGAGCACAAATCCGTTAACCTTGTATCGGCATCCCTGACTGGCCAATGGTTGGGTCGTTTCCCAATCGTATTTAGTTCACTTAATCACCGCGCAATATTGAAACAATTTGGCAACAACTAGTCTCGGATTCAAGAGTACGAAACTTGACGAAACGGCACGATTCCAATGTCGATGTATCGGAATTGAGTTCAAGAGTAAGCCCCCTGTCCCGATAGACAGCACCCGTTCACGAGCATGACGTGTACATGACGTGTGTATTGGCGTGGTTCGACATAACCGTTTCGTAGGACTTGTAGGGAATAAAACGACCCGACAGTTTGTATGTTTGTGAAGTCTAGTACGGGGGTGCCTTATAGAAGAACAAGTCGAACTCGCCCACCGAGGGTTCCGTATATAATATTACCACTAAATTTTCCATCGTTCTCAACACAGATTAACTTGCATTGTCATTAGAATTACCTACTCTGATACCTCACAGAAAATCGGTGTTAAACAACGCTTACGTTGTGTTTCGCCGAGTGAGTGAGGTTACCGGAGGCTACTGGTGTTGCGGGTGTTCATGGGCGGCGGTAATCGCTTACCATCAGGTGATCCGTCTGCTCATTTGCACTCCTATACCATAAACACAAAAAAAAATACCACAAATCCTCTGCGGTATATTGTTATCTTTTTCATATGAAGGGGGACCTGGTGTCCTAAGATACAGGCTTCGGCTTAATTTAGGCACCAGTCTCCCACAAATTATTATAGATACTTATAATTTTGAAATTTATGATAACATCTAAGTAAACTGTTTTTTTTGTGGAAGAAAAATAAATTCATTTTTTTAATGTAAATGTGTAGTTTTCAGATTTTTCCCTTAAACTTGTAGATTAAGACGGTATTACTTGCCAAATTTCATAGTTCTAGGTCAACGGAAAATACCCTATAAATTTTGATTCCCGTGAGACTGTCAAAATACACGTTTTTTGCGACAAACGGCTGTATCTTTTTTTTACGTTAACTTAGTAGTTTGATTTTTTGCAGCTTAAAGGGACTGTAGACTTGATTATATGGTTTTAATTTCAACTCGATACCTCCACGCGTTTCCGAAATAAAGAGTCTTGACAGACAGACGGACGGACGGACGAACCGACAAACGGATGGACAACACAGTGATCCTATAAGGGCTCCGTTTTTTCCTTTTAAGGTACGGAACCCTAAAAAAACAAAACAGAAAGCCTTAAACTTGCATAACATAGTGTAGGTATAATGCAAGGTCACTGTGTACTAGCAATTGATAATAATTTTAATAATGAAGATTATTTTTCGTTTTAGGTTCAGCGTGTTTACTTAGAGATGGTACAGAGGGCGCTTGTATACGATTATCGAAATGTCCATTGGCTAGAAATGAACTGAAGCAATTCAAGTTTCCTAAGGTACGTTCTCTAAAGAGAGGCTCTTGGTTATACCAAGGGCCGATTTTAACCAATTGATGGCCATGGGCACTTTAGGATAATGATGGCAATAATAGATATGTCAGGGGATTGCAAAAGAAGTGGATCGCGGGGCCCTGGGCACTGCCCAATGCAAAAGAGGGTCCTAGTTATACCCCATTTGGGTTAAAATATAGTTCCTCATTACTGTTCAAATAGCCATCTCGTAAGAGGCGAGAAAATATCTGAATTGCTCGGTGGTAGGACCTCTTGAGGTCTTACTGGCTGGCGACCACCCTGATCTAATTAAGTTTCGGAAGTCGGTGCCTTCGATTTGATCGAATCTTTTTTTTCTCCATCGACTTCCAAAACTATTTCGCACTTAAGTTTTTGAAAATCTTAACGTTTTTGTATAATTTTACGATATCATCGTTTACTAGAACGCTACGTGTTAGGTACCTATTGTTGGTTTATCCTAAATTTCGTGATCAGATCATGTTTCTGGAACTAGTCGGGGTCGGATGAACTTTGGTCTCCCTAAGGAATTCTCAATAAAACCAATAGTATTTTTTTTTATTCGTGATAGGCTTACGCTTGACCGCCAGTTTGCCTGATGTTAAGCGATACTGCGATCTACGATGGAGCGCGCTTGCCTAGAAGAAACCGATTCACTCGTGATTACAGACACCCAGATTATATCTATCGGGGAAGACCCACTCGGGAAGTACATTCCATGATGACGCTTTTTCGTGCTTCCGGTCGTCCGATAGTGTAAAGGGCTAGGGGGATAAGATCGTGGAGATCTGATGCACATGCATCTGATGATAGTATTTAGGAATATCACGATAACTTTGATCAAGAGGGGCGTTTGATTTAACTTGTAACAATAATCTTCGAGAATCTTCTTCTAGTTAAATGGCGGAGAATCATAACACCGCCATCTAGAAAGTGACGTCATACGCATATTGACATCTAGTGGCGAAGAGGTGAACTCAAATCTAATTAAATAGTATGAACTGTGTGAACAGATCCTGACCAAATTTAAATGCAACCACCTCAGGAGTTTATTACTCTTTCAAATTAAAAAGGATTTTTGAAACTTATCCACAATTGACGAAAATGTCAGTAAACATACATACAGACGAACATACATTTGAGGTCGTACTGAATAACATACCTTGAGCAGACAACTTTAATTTTTCCAGTGGCACCTTTACAAACCACTTACACCTTTCGCCATTTTTCGATCTCTCTAGTGTTGCCAACCTAACGAACTCCACCAACCGTCCTACCAACATTAGTTTTATTTCTAACTAGCTTTGCCCGCGACTTTGCCAGCGTGGACTTCAGCATTGGATCCGACCTAGTTGAAAAGTATCCTATGTGTTATTCCAGGGTCCTATAATATCTATGTGCCAAATTGTATCCAGATCCGTTCAGCCGTTCTGGCGTGAAAGAGTAACAAACATCCATACATCCATACTCACAAACTTTCACGTTTATAATATTAGTAAGGATAGTGTTGCTACTGTATTTTTCATCTCTTTAGTGTTGCCAACCTAATAAACCTCACCAACCGTGATACCAACATTACTTTTATTTTTAATAGTGTTGCTACTGTAACATAATTAAAACAAAACCAATCCCACAAATCCTCCCCCTTTATTTTGAAGTCGACTAAAAGTCGTAATTATTTTCAGTTTTGTTCATATGACGTACTGAAACCTACTGTTTGCTGTTTCGACTGCTCCGCCGTCAAGTCTGCGCCGTAAGTACTTAATTATTATTTATTTATTTATTTGCTCATTAGTCTACTCATTAGACTGCCTCATTAGTCTAGTGGTCCCAAGTGCGACTGCTACTCTAGAGGTCCTGGGTTCGATCCCCAGGTCGAGCAAAGTATTATTGGGTTTTTCTATGAAATTCTCATTAGCAGCTCGGAGTCTGGATTTGTGCCCGGTTAATGGCTATAGGCTCGCCCCCTATAACATGGGAGCTAAACATACCGGCGAACTGTGGCTGTACATTAAGTACACCTCTGCCTAACCCTTCGGGGAATACAGGCGTGATGGTATGTTGGTATGTTGTTATTTATTTGCATTCAACATGGTACATTCATCATCATCATCATCAGCCAATAGCAGTCCACTGCTGGTCATAGGCGTCCCCCAATATGCGCCATTTCACCCTGTCCTCGGCTTGTCGCTTCCAGCTTCCGCCAGCAGTCTTTCGCAAATCATCACTCCATCTTGCCGGAGGGCGTCCTACGCTAGCTTTGCCGAGTCGCGGTCTCTACTCAAGAACACGTCCCTAGCCCTTACCGCCGCTAATGCATATTATTAAAATACTAGCTTTTGCCAGCGACTTCGTCCGCGTGGAATAGTTACTTTGTTCCCTAGTTCTTCGCCCGCGGTTTCACCTGCGTTGCCCCGTTCCTAAGGGTTGTAGCGTGATGTTTTATAGCTTGAAACCTTTCCCATGAATCACTCATTTTCCCAACATTTCCCTTCACTGCTCTGCTCCTATTGATCGTAGCGTGATGAAAAGTATACTATAACCTGCCCAGGAGTATGAAGAACAATTGTACCAAGTTTCGTTGAAATCCGTCGAGTGGTTTTTGTTTCTATAACGAACTTACAGACAGACAAACAGACAGACAGACAGACAAAAATTTTACTGATTGCATTTTTGGCGTCAGTATCGATCACTAATCACCCGCTGATAGTTATTATTTTGGAAATATATTTCATGTACAGAATTGACCTCTCTACAGATTTATTATAATTATTATAGATTTTTGTTTAGCAAATAAATAAGAATAATCAAACATTTTGTTTTAATTTTCAGGCGTAATGTTAACTTTTTGGTTCCAGGATACGGCAAAGCAAATGACAGTAAGTATATATGTAGTATATATGTACGAGTATATATAATATAGAAAATTACGCTCTCATGACGTCACCGTAAACATTTGCGTGTGTAATTACTAGGTATAAAATTGATTTCAGTCCTCTCCTATTTCGTATTAATAAGTAAACTTAAAAATATAGATAATTGATTGGATAAAACGATCAATAAATTTAAAAAACGATACAACTGTGACTGTTTTTGCGGAAACTGACGTCACAGTACACGCGTTCAATATGGCGGCGGCGTATAAATCTCAGAAGCAGTGAGTAAGTGTAAAATATTACTTTATAATTATAAATTAATGGTTTACAGTTAGGAAATGCCGAAGCCATCTAGCTAAAAAAAAACCCCCAAACCATTGACATGTAAAAGTATCTCTAAAGATCTACTTGCAGAATAAATCATTTCATTTCATTTCATTTCATTTCATTTCGTTTCGTTTCGTTTCGTTTCGTTTCGTTTCGTTTCGTTTCGTTTCGTTTCGTTTCGTTTCGTTTCGTTTCGTTTCGTTTCGTTTCGTTTCGTTTCGTTTCGTTTCGTTTCGTTTCGTTTCGTTTCGTTTCGTTTCGTTTCGTTTCGTTTCGTTTCGTTTCGTTTCGTTTCGTTTCGTTTCGTTTCGTTTCGTTTCGTTTCGTTTCGTTTCGTTTCGTTTCGTTTCGTTTCGTTTCGTTTCGTTTCGTTTCGTTTCGTTTCGTTTCGTTTCGTTTCGTTTCGTTTCGTTTCGTTTCGTTTCGTTTCGTTTCGTTTCGTTTCGTTTCGTTTCGTTTCGTTTCGTTTCGTTTCGTTTCGTTTCGTTTCGTTTCGTTTCGTTTCGTTTCGTTTCGTTTCGTTTCGTTTCGTTTCGTTTCGTTTCGTTTCGTTTCGTTTCGTTTCGTTTCGTTTCGTTTCGTTTCGTTTCGTTTCATTTCATTTCATTTCAATGACAAACAAGCATACGGCCTACGGACTAAGCAGTGATAGCCTAGTGATATGACCAGAGGACTACCAAGTCAAAGGTCTCGAGTTCGAACCCAAGGCATGCTCCTCTGACTTTTCAAAGTCATGTGGCAAATATACGTCCATACATAGATAGATATCCTCGGTGCTTAGTACACACAACCGGTGCGTATGTATGAGAAGATGTATGAATGTGGAAGAACTATGCAAGAATCATGGCATGTGGCGGTCTATAGTTTCTGCCTACCCATGTGGGATAAAGGCGATAGTATGTTTTATATGTATGTATAAGACTCGACTATCTCATTAGTCTAGTGGTCCCAAGCGCGACTGCTACACTAGAGGTCCTGGGTTCGATCGCCAGGTCGAGCAAAGTGTTATTGGGTTTTTCTATGAAATTCTCAGTAGCAGCTCGGAGTCTGGATTTGTGCCCGGTGAATGGCTATAGGCTAAACATACCGGCGAACGGCATACTGTGGGTGTACATTAAGTACGTCTCTGCCTAACCCTTCGGGGAATACAGCCGTTATTAGACGTTATTAGATTATTATTAGGTATTATTAGATTATGTATAAGACTCGAAAAATATAACCCTGCATCTGGCGCATTTGAGTAAAAACTCGTGTTTCCTTTCAGAATGCCTGGAAGAATTTTACAAGAAATTGCCTTGTAATAAGCTGAACGATATTTACCGGACTTTGGATGACAGTGTCATATGTTATGACAAGCCCTACAAAGAAGTCATTACCGTACCAGTTGTTGCAGGAGGCTATGATGCCCGAAGATCTCAATTTCCTCATATGGTAAGATTCCATCACGCGTCCTGTATTTTTTTTTTTAAAACGTTGCCCCACACTAGGATTTTCTCCTGTATCGTGGGTGCGTTTACAAACACAAATTCTCACATACACAAACGCCCAGACCCGGAACAATTTACCTGGAGGTCATACAAATAATTGCTCCGTGTGGGGATCGAGCTTACAACACGATACGTTGAGCGATCGGTTTGAGCGAGTCGAATAACTTTCTTATTACAAGTTACGACTGGTCCCCTCACTATGGCGCAAAGCCTATGTACGTCCTCTTCCCAAGATCCCTAACCCTACACTTCCCAGTCACTTTCGCCCTATCTCTATTCTACTTTTTTTATCAAAAGTGCTTGAGGCGTCTGTTCACAAGCAATTTTCGCAATTCATTCACCATAATATCATTATCAGTCCTTTCCAATCTGGGTTTAGGCCCGGGCATAGCACTAGCTCGGCTCTCCTTAAAGTGACTGGTGATATTAGAGAGGCTATGGAGGATACCAAAGTCACCGTACTTGTGTTGGTTGACTTCTCCAGCGCCTTTAATACCGTGAGTCACGATATCCTATTAGCCATCCTCTCTTACCTTCTGGTCTCTTCCAAGGCGCTGGATTGGTTTTCTTCATATCTTCTGGAACGCCAGCAGTCAGTGCGGGTTGACGATAATTCGTCAAACTGGTGCCCACTTGATGCAGGAGTCGCACAAGGCGGTATTCTATCACCACTTTTGTTTTCTATCTTTATAAATCTCTTAACTCCTGAACTTCACTGTGCGTATCATCTGTATGCCGATGACCTACAGCTTTACCGTCCTTCTAGTATCATTGATTTACCTGCCACCATCAACAAGATAAACCAGGACTTAGCAGTAGTTAAGAACTGGTCTGACAGATTTGGAGTGGCAGTTAATCCTGAAAAATGCCAGGTCACCATCGTAGGGAGTTCCCGTAATGCCAGCAACTTGACCACTATGAACCTACCTCCTGTTCAGTTCAATGGCGCGATTATTCCCTACAGTGCTGATGTGAAGAATCTGGGCATACACATCGACAGGAACCTCACCTGGCAGACCCAAATCACGACTGTCAGTCAAAAAATAACTGGAACGCTGCGGTACCTCTACCGGTTGAAGAACGTACTCCCGTGTAATGTGAAAGCAATGCTCGTGCAGACCCTTATTTTTCCCATAATCGACTATGGTGATGTATGCTACTATGACCTGGATGCAGATCTTCTTAATAAACTAGACCGCCTTCTCAACAATTGCATTCGATTCGTTTTTAATCTTCGCAAGTACGACCACGTATCAGCGTATCGAGTTTAACTTAAATGGTTACCCATAAGACAACGAAGAGTGTTGAGAGCACTGACCACTCTCTTCTCTATTCTTCATTCTCCTGCTTCGCCTTCTTATTTAACATCTCGCTTTCAGAACGTATGCTCCCAACATGACAAAAATCTCCGCTCATCAAATAATCGTCTTCTTCACTGTCCCTCTCACCGTACTGACTTCATGCACTCTTCGTTTTTCATTCAATCTGTCCTTCTATGGAATGAGCTGCCCTTAGAGATCAGAATGGTTAACAACCGTTTCACATTTAAATTGAAGCTTCGTGAACACCTTCACAAAAAATTGGCAGAGTTATCACAACAATAATTAGTTATTTAATTTTGGAATCTGTTGTAACCACTGTTATACTAATATTATATATATGATAGATATATGTATTTGTTTATATTTAACTAGGTATGTATTATTTGTTTTATGTATATAAGTCTACATTGATTAATATTATTTACGTATTTATATATATATATATATATATTTCTTTTATCGTATACATATAAATCTTCATCTGTTTTGTAAGTTTTTTGTGCTGAGCACCTGCCTTGATTATCTCTGCACCACCTGAAGGTAGACTGGTAGAAAACGCCTACGGCGTTAAGTCCGCCATGTGCATTTAATGTGTGCAAAAGTATTAAATAAATTAAATAAATAAATAGGGAATATGCAAGCCTTTTTTTGTATTTTACATTATTAACGCACCGTAAAAGACACACAAACACAAATTCTCACATACACAAACGCCGGAACAACTAGCGGCTGAACGATCGGCTTCTGCGTCACGTGTTGTGGGTTCGATCCCCACACGGAGCAAATATTTGTATGATCTGCAGGTAGTTGTTCCGGCGTTTGTGTATGTGAGAATTTGTGTTTGTAAACTCACCCACGATACAGGAGAAAATCAGATCAGATACAGGAGAGTGGGGCAACGTTTAAAAAAAAAAATTAAACCCCGACACAAAAGAGGGGTGTAGTTTAACGTGTGTATCTGCCTGTAAGTGTTGCATCGTAGAACCTGAACCAAGGCTTGGAACCGGTTTAAAAAAATCCGGTTATGAATGAATTCAAACCGGTTTATTACCGGTTGTTAATTATTTTTTTTATGGTATAGGAGGGCAAACGAGCAGATGGATCGCCTGATGGTAAACTATTACCGCCGCCCATGGACACCCGCAACACCAGAGGAGTCACAAATGCGTTGCCGACCATTTAAAATCATTCAATACCGGAATTTTTAAAACCGGTTCCAAGCCTTGGGCTGAACATATGGTCGGATTTTGTGTGCTTATTTGTCTTCTTAAATATTCTTGCTTTAGGCTCTTATAGGTTATGGCGACGACCCTGACAGTGCGGACTGGATGTGTGGAGGTTCTGTCATCAGCGATCGCTTCATCCTCACTGCTGCTCACTGTATTTCAAGTCCAGCTCTGTAAGTACTAGCCGAAGGCTCAAGGCCTTAAATCCTGTCATGATCGTAGTGAATGAAACGCATCTCATGACCATGACTATAGGGTACGGAGATGGAAGGTGCAGCAGTCGACACGAGTCCCTCCGAATGACTCCGCCCCCCTTCAAAAAGGGCCTCAAAATAGGTCACGAAGCAAGGCCCTTTGAACGGGTCCTGATAGGGTGGACTTCTTGTCAAGGACGTGCCGAATGTCTAGAATTACATGGGCAACAGAAGGCAAATGCGGTGCTAGTCATTACGAGTCCGATATACCCTTCCGTCTCCGTAGATAGAAACACAAAACAAACAAACAAACAAACACAAGCTCTTCAACTTTATAATATTGGTATAGATTCGTGGTAGTAGATACGAAAGAACGTCATTTACCTACCACGAATCTATCCTGGTTTCTGACACTTACGCGAATATTAAACATGGAAAAAGTCCTCGCCGATTCCTTCCCAGGATGATTCGCGAGGAAATTAAAAAACATCCAAATTTCAATAAAAACGATGGCTGGGTTACCGCCTGCTTGGAACCCCATTTATAGATTCCATAATATCAAAATCCAAACCCAAAACAAGCAAGATCGAAGGACAGTACCTGCAGTAAGCTCGTTCTGCGTGAATCGAATCGCCAATAATTAACAAAAATGTAAGATTAAGATAGCTCTTAGTAATTGCAACATTAAGACGTCCAACAACTTAGTCTACCCGTGACCGTGGATGCTGTAAAGGATTCGAAACGTCGGGAATTAAATAATATCAATACAACGCGATAAAATTCGTAAAAAGTAGTAATATCATAAAGATAAAGAGTTTGTATGTTTTTTTTTTATGTTGGATAGTCCTATTTGTCGAGGAAGGCTAGATAACATCACGCTACGCCTCTTAGGAACGGAGCAGCGCTGACGAAACTGACACGTCGCTAGTTTTTAATAAGTATTCCCTTTGGTCCGTCCAAAGAAGTAAGCAAGTATTGTTCACATGTGGTAGTTAGCTACTGGTTTCTGACAGAGAGACAGAGAACCTACGCGAATATTAGACATTGAAATAGAACTAAATAGGTACATTTTACGAATTTTATCGCATTATAATTAAATTCTGGATGTTTCGGATCCCTTACAGCATCCATCGTCACGTGTAGACCAGTCATCTATTAGTGATCACGATGCTGTAAAGTATACGAAACATCGAAGCCATAAAATGTTTTACTTCAATGAGGCACCTTATTTTTTTTACAGAGGCGAGATCAAGTTTGCTGCCCTCGGCATTCTGAAGCGAACTGATGATCGGGAATTATGGCAGATATATGACGTCACTAAGATCATTTGCCATCCGGATTATAATCCACCTTCTAAGTACAACGACATTGCACTGTTAGCAACAGGAGCCAGGTATATTGGATTTTTACATGGGATTTTTTTTATGGATTAAGTCGGCAAACGAGCTGACGAGCCACCTCGTGGTAAGTAGTCATAGTCGCCCATGGACACTTGCAACACTAGTACGGAGTAGCCGCGTGTTGCGTTGCCGACTCTTAAGAGCCCTTACGAACTGCATACTACCAGAGCCGCAGCAACCGCGGGGAACTGGCTCTTACGTGCAAAAGTCGAAACACATACCAAGATGCTTTACGACAGACTCCGACGTAAGGGTGGTCGCCAGAGAGTCAGATCCCTAGAGATCCTACCACCGAGCAAGTCAGATATTTTCACGCCTCTTACAGGATGCCTATTTGAAAGGCAGTGAGGAACAGTATTTTAACCTGTCCCCACACGGCGTGATGGATTTGAGATTATGACGGTTTTTATGGCTGATCGTTTACCTAGTCCACCAAATTATTATTTTTAAACCATTTGGTTAGACCACAAAGTTTTAGTTCTCTGTTCTTATTATATTGGGACGTGATATTTTGTGAAACGCAAAAGAAAACAATACTCGTACAAGTGTAGCTCATATACAATACAATAGAAGGTTAACCGGGCACAAATCTAAAACTCCGAGCAGCAACTACGAAAATCCCAATACCACAATCATAACGTGGGAGAGCCATACTTCAGCACGAATGGGCCGGCTCGACCGGAGTGATACCACGGCCTCACAGAAAACCGGCGTGAAACAACGCTTACGTTGTGTTTCGCCGAGTGAGTGAGGTTTCCGGAGGCCCAATCCTTTAATAAAAGGCTGGCAACGCACTTGTCACTCCTCTGTTGTTGCGGGTGTCCACGGGCGGCGGTAATCGCTTACTATCAGGCGATCCGTCTGCTCGTTTGCCCCCTATCCCAAAAAAAAACACTGCATGACCCGGGCAGTGGATCCAAGACCTCTAGCGTAGCAGTCGTACTTGGGACCGCCAGGCTAATGAGGCAGTTATTTTCAGAATTAGGTTTAATAAAGAAGTTTTACCAGCGTGTCTTCACAGAGGATCAAATTTGCCCCCCCTGGCCACAGCTACCGGGTGGGGCGCCCTGGGCCACAGGAAGCCACTGGCCGAAATATTACAAGTTGTAAGTATTCTTTCACACACACACACACGCACACAAGGGATGGGCAAATGTAAAAGAAAAATATCGATATTTATCGTATCGATATCGATCGAATTATTACGAGTTCTTCTATCTATACTGTTAAAAAATATCGATGTTTTTTAACATTTTCAATAGACTCGTAATAATTATGCCGACACCTAATCTACTCTATGTTTTGTAAAATAAATAAAAAAATAATAATAATCGAGTGAAAAATATCGATATATCGTATTGTTTTTCTAAACGGGCGTGAGATCATGTTAGCCCTAAAAAAACAAAAGGTCATCTAGTAAGTAACATTAAATATCAGAGATGCGTAAAAAATATCGAATTTGAAATTAATTTGATGTTCCAAAATACATATCGATGTATCGTGGATTGAAAATATCGACGATCAATTAATTCACATGCAATTTGACGACACGTTTGGCTGAGCTATCAGCTTCTGTGCCACGTTTTGACGGTTCGAACCCTACACGGAGCAAATATTTGTATGATCTTTATGTAGTTTCGGGTCTGAGCGGTTGTGTATGTGAAAGTTTGTGTTTGCAAACGCACCTACGATACAGAAGAAAATCCTAGTGTGTGTGGTTAACGATTTAAAAAAAGATATGATTTAGTACCACCAGGTCGTGCTGTCCTGTCGATTCGAGTCAATAGACCGTCTGTAATCATGACTCACGGCGACACTTCTATCAAATCTAAAACTCTTTCTCGTTCTAATTTCTGACAATTGAAATAAAACTACTTTTTAGGGATTTTATCGCGTTGATCATTAAAGATTCTATTAAATCTAAATCGAAGCCCTAAACTGCAAGACCACAAGACACAGTGAGCTCATTCTTCATGAATGGATCGCCAATAATTAACAAGAATGTAAGGTAGATGTTAGTAATTTCAACATTAAGGCGGATCGTTCAGCTGAGCCCGCGAAATTCAAATTTCAAGTAATTTTTCGCAGTTTGTAGGTCTATAACAAGTTCTAGATTCATGGCAGTTGTAATTGCGACATTAACTATACAACGTTCACAACTGAGAAATAAAATCTTAATCTTACTTATAAATCCTTATCAAGCCAAAAACTTGGCGCAATCTGTGTAATTGGTCAAAATTGACATTTTACACTACTTTTAGCTACAATAATGATTTTTAAGCAATGGTTTTAGTTAAACATTGTGAATTTTGTATAGTTAATGTCGCAATTACCATTGCTATGAATTTAGAACTTATTATAGACCTACAAACTGCGAAAAACCACTGGAAATTTGAATTTGGCGGGCTCAGGTGAACGATCCGCCTTAAGACGTCCAACACATCTGTCTACCTGTGATCATGGATGCTGTAAAGGATCCAAAACGTTGAGACGTTAAATAATAACAATACAACGCAATAAAATGCGTAAAGAATAGTTTCATTTCAAACTCTATCTTGTAAATACTTTTCAGGTAAATGTGAAGAAGTATTCAGATGACGCATGTTTCCATGCATACCCTAAACATAGGCACTTGTCGCATGGTTATAATATCACCACACAGGTCTGTTATGGAGACGAGAACCAGATCTACGATACGTGCGAGGTAAGCTCAACAATAAATAAATATTGCTCATAGTAGTTCCTGATCTGGAGCGATCAGTTTCATTTGCAGCTCCCCTTTTTTTATGGATTAAGTCGGCAAATGAGCTGACGAGCCACTTGGTGGTAAGTAGTTATCGTCGCTCATGGACACCTGCAACACCAGAGTTGCTGATGCGTTACCGACCCTTAAGGGCCCCTACGGACCGCAGACTGCCAGAGCCGCAGCAACCGTGGAGAACTGGCTCTTACTCGCAAAAGTCGAAACACACACCAAGGTGCTTTACGACAGACGCCGACGTAAGGGTGGTTGATAGCCAGTTAAAGCTAGCTATTTTGTTGTTATTTGTATTTCTAATGTGTTTCATCATCATCATCTTCCTGCCTTTGTCCTAATTTTTATCTTGATGTCGGCGCAGCATGTTCTTATCTTCCATTCCTCCCTGTCAGCCGTCACCAGATCATTCACTCCCTTTCCCATCACATCGGCCTTAACACAATCCATCGATATTTTCTTCCCCTACCCCTCTGTCCTCCCAAATTCATATTCACCACTCTTTTTATTTTTTATACCAAGAGAAACGATTCCTTTTCACCTTTTCGACACTGGCGCCACTTTCAGCCCTCGAATATACTCGTCCACCTGAACATCATCTCCACTGCATGTAGTCTTCTTTCATTCATCTTATGGGCCCAGCACTCTGATCCATACAACACGATAGGTCTTATAATGGATTCATAGATTTTGCCATTCAGATTGAGAGGCATCCGTCTGTCACAAGGTGTTCCCGTGACCTGTTGCCATTTCATCCATCCTGAGTTGATTCGTTGAGTGCTTATTTTATGTACTTACTAGTTTTTGCCAGCGACTTCGTCCGCGTCGAAAAGTTACTTTGTTCCCTAGTTCTTCGCCGGCGGTTTCACCTGCGTTGCCCCGTTCCTAAGGGTTGTAGCGTGATGTTTTATAGCTTGAAACCTTTCTCATGAATCACTCATTTTCCCAACATTTCCCTTCACTGATCTGCTCCTATTGATCGTAGCGTGATGAAAAGTATACTATAACCTGCCCAGGAGTATGAAGAAAAATTGTACCAAGTTTCGTTGAAATCCGTCGAGTGGTTTTTGTTTCTATAACGAACATACAGACAGACAGACAGACAGACAGACAGACGGACAAAAATTTTACTGATTGCATTTTTGGCGTCAGTATCGATCACTAATCACCCGCTGATAGTTATTTTGGAAATATATTTCATGTACAGAATTGACCTCTCTACAGATTTATTATAAGTATAGATAGGTAGTGAAGTGTGTAGCCCGAGTGGCGCCGTGGTCACTATTACAAGTTGATCTTATCGAATGAACTAGCGAACTATTTTTACGTGGGAAAGCCATGCTTCGGCACGAATGGGCCGGCTCGACCGGAGTGATACCACGGCCTCACAGAAGACCGGCGTTAAACATCGCTTGCGTTGTGTTTCGCCGAGTGAGTGAGGTTACCGGAGGCCAAATCCCCTTTTAAAAGGTCGCCAACGCACTCCTGACTCCTCTGGTGTTACGGGTGTCCATGGGCGGCGGTGATCGCTTACCATCAGGCGATCCGTCTGCTCGTTTGCCCTCCTACCCCATAAAAAAAAACTAAAGTCGCAAACGTCCGGCTCCATATGGAGTACTGCTGCTGGGAGCACCAGCATACCAGGTTGTTCCTTTTGTGTAAAGAAAACTAAAGAAGCTAGGTTTTTCGTACAATGAAGGGTCAGCTTTTACTTGACAGTGTTGCATGTTGTAATTTTCTCCTTGCGATTTCAACCTCTTTTTAATCTTTTCTGTTACCAGGGCGACAGTGGTGGCCCACTGCAAGTTGAATCCACTGGCAACGAAAAGTCTAAATGCTTATATACGATTGTTGGAGTGACGTCATACGGCCGGTCGTGTGGCTTTGTGGGTAGTTCTGGAATGTATACCAGAGTTGCCTATTATATACCGTGGATCGAGGCTAACACTGGAAGGCTGATGTAGAGAAGAATGGAGAAGATGACACAGGATTTCCCCTCTGGATTTTTTTGGAGAATAAAAGTGATTTCAAAAGCCATGTGTTTTTATTTAAATTGCGTGAAACATTAGTGATAGCCCAGTGATTATAACCATGAAATATCAAGTTCTTGAGATCGAATCCAATAGACACACCCCTCTGACTATATTTGCAATCGTGTAATCATGATCTTAATATCATTCAAGGAATAAAGACACCCTGAAATCATGTATGTGTTTATAATGAATTATCACTCGCCTAAACGGTAAAAAAAAAATCTGTCTACTGACTGCTCCCTATTCCAAAATCCATCAAAATGAATCAGAATGAAGATATAAGAAGGAAAACGTGGGTTTAAGGCTTTTTACGATTCTTTAAATAAAATTTTATGTTATATTCATATTTATTCATATATTCTTTATTTGCGTACCATAATGTATAAATAAGGTGGTGTAAAATAAGAAAAATCCATTATGGACCCTGTAGGGCACAAAAAATTTCAGAAGAGAGGAGGATACTTTAATGTTAAAATTAGGTAAGTTAAATACTCATTATGTAATTATTATTATATGTTACATTTAACTTTAATAGCGTGATATGTTATACGTGAATATTAAATTTAAGTAATAATATTTGAGCATTATTTTCTATATAAATTTTAACAGATTTTATTTTATTTAATAAATAATCATGACAGTTTAAAACATTTTTATTCTTCAAAAACATTTTTTGGAGTATAAAAAGTGTTACACGACGGCCTTCACCCGATTCAGCGGAGAAGTTCAGTGTAATTCTTCACAATTCTTCTCTACATCAGTTTGCCAGTGATGCGTTCGATCCACGGGACATAGTGGGCGACTCTGGTATACATGCCGGTACTTTCAGCGAATCCACAGGACCGCCCATATGACGTCACACCGACAATCGTGTACAAACATTTGGACTTTTGACGTCCATTCGCCCGAACTTGAAGTGGGCCACCGCTGTCGCCCTGGGAACAGAAAAGACGCAATATCGTTCATCATTACGCCTGTATTCCCCAAAGAATTAGGTAGAGCTGTACTAAGTACACTAATAGTACACCGGTTTGTACATATGTTTAGGTCTCATGTTATTGGATGCGCCTATTGCCACCGCTGCTACTGAAAATTTAATGGAAAAATCCAATAACTCTTTGCTCGACCTGGGAAACCCAGGACCTCTCGCGTAGCAGTCGTACTTAGAAACACTAGACTAATGAGGCATTATCTTATCAGCTAAAAGAGGTCTACTGCTGAACGAAGGCGTCCCCCAAAGACTTCCACAAGGACCGGTTGTAGGTACCTCTTGTTGCAGGCGGCTGCATCCAACGCAAGAACCATAAATAGCTACTGGATTTTGCAGATAGAACATTTTTCTGAAGAGCGTAAAAATGACCTAGTCGTTGTTGCATCTCTTTCTTCCAGTAATTATTGTCACCCACAAAAAAGAGATGCAACTACGACTAGGTCATTTTTACGCTCTTCAGAAAAATGTTCTACGTGCAAAATGTACAAAATTCAGGTTCTTGATCCATTGTCTTCCAGCGACCTTATCTATTTGACAGTTTCATAGTCTATGTAGTCTTTTTACAAGTCAATGTTTTGAATTTTACATACTAGATGGCGTTGGCATTTCCTAGTTGAACCTCTGAGAATAAACACCGAAACAAACTCAGATAAACATGGTCTCTTTTAAAGTCAGGACATAATAGTATCAGAATATCTGTGCCACACAAAGTAGAGCAATGTCTGAAATCGTCTTTTGAAGAAAGAGCCACAGAAGATTTGAGTAGACCAGTCCCAGTTTACGGCACGCATCAGTCATTGTGTAGCTCGACCATACTTTAAGGAGCTCATCAATCTGTCACACGAGGCCGCATAGTGTGTAAAAGGAGAGCAAAAACAGATATCTTCCATCCTGACAGATTGAGAGGGAGGTTAGTAGAAGGATAGGAGTTGAACTCCCCTGTGTCAGATCGGTCTAGTTCAGGAAAAATGAAGTACCAAAGTGTACCGTTCTTGCGATTTAAAAAAGAGAATAAACCAAATTTATGTGAAATTAATAGAAAGAAAGAAAAACGATTTATTCCTTGCGAAGAATAATAATAAAAAGAAAACATTAAAATAAATAAACGAAAACAAACAAATTAAACAATACAATAGTGCGTCTGATCCCCGCAAGGAAAAGGGATGGAGCTCAGCTTTATGCTGCATCATTAATTAATTGATGATTTAATATATATTAACATAATCATTAATTGATGTCGTTACATATATTATTTGGTACCCTATCAGTACATAATAAAGCACATAATACTAACAGTACATAAGTACACAACCATTTATCTTAGCACGAGGGGTTAACATGAATACTAGTAATGTGCGACGCACATTGCTAGATACCTTTTTTGAAAAAAAAATTATAAATTTCAACATGTCCTCTCTACATACAAAAAAAAAAACAGTAGCAGCCTAGGTACCTCGCATGTGTCATTGTCTAGATCGTCGTCTCCATAGCAAGCCTGTGTAGTGGCGTTGTAACCATCTAGCAGATGTCTGTGCTTAGGATACTTCATGGAGCAGAGGCCGTCAGAATATCTCGTGACAGTTACCTGAAAAATCACGAACGAGATGAAATTTATAGATTTAGATAGAAAATATCCTCCACCTTGCAGAAAATCGTAGCCAAATAACATAGCTCCGTGCTATGTTGTGTTCCTAACGGTGAGGAAGTTCGCCAGAGCCCCTCGAGGGAGCGTTGTGTTGGCAGTGTGGGGGACCGGTGGTGTTTTGTTACCGCCGCTGTCATGCATGGCAGCATGTCTCGTATGCGGCCAGCCCAACAATTCGTCCTTACAGGGTCGGCAGCGCGCGAGTGATACCCCTGGTGTTGCAAGCGTCCATAGCCTACGGTAACCGCTTACCATCAGGCGGGCCGTATGCTTGTTTGCTACATTAGTGGTATAAAAAAAATATATGGTGTTCCCGTGACCATGGATGGTGTAAAGGATCTGCAATAAAAAGAAGTTTCATTTCATCAGATCTCCACGATCTTATTCCCCCTAGCCCTTTCTACTATCGGACGACCAGAAGCACGAAAAAGCGACATCGATTCATGGTGGACATTCCAAAAACCCGAACGAAATGCGTTTTCCGAATGGGTCTTACCCGATAGACATAATCTGGGTGTCTTTAAATCACGAGTGAATCGGTTTCTTCTAGGCAAGCGCGCTCGTAAATCGCAGTGTGATGTTCACACGAACTGGCGGTCAAGCGTAAGCCTATCCCGAATAACAAAAGCAAAACAAGAAAAATAGTGCATGAAGAAGTCCGCAAGTGGTTTTACCAACTCGGTTTATAGACAAATGGGTTCGTTAAATATTTCGCATTCATGACTATTATTCGTACTTATTGACTTTTTTTTATGGGATAGGAGGGCAAACGAGCAGACGGATCGCCTGATGGTAAGCGATAAGCGCCGCCCATGGACACCCGCAACACCAGAGGAGTCACGAGTGCGTTGCCGAACTTTTAAAATAATACTTTGCTCGACCTAGGGATCGAACCCAGGACCTCTAGAGTAGCAGTCGCACTTGGGACCACAAGGTCGGCAACGCACTCGTGACTCCTCTGGTGTTGCGGGTGTCCATGGGCGGCGGTAATCGCTTCGCGGCGATCCGCCTGCTCGTTTGCCCTCCATAAAAAAGAAACTACTTACAACTTGTAAAGTATCGGCCAATGGCTTCCTGTGGCCCAGGGCGCCCCACCCTGTAGCTATGGCTTCCTCAGGCATATCAAATCCTCTGTGAAGACACGCAGGTAGAACTTCTTTATTATACCTAATTCTGAAGGAAAAGCCACATAAACATTTTGAAAAGCCGGACACAGATTCAAATTTAGCCGGACATTTTGGTCTGAAAGCCGAACTGGCTATTAAAAGAAAATAAACAAATGCATGCGCATGATATCTTTTAGCGGGACGCAGTTGAACAAAAGCCTTACCAAAGCCGGACAGGACTGTAAATAACCGGACAGACACCGGCAACCCTAGATGGGCTAAATTAGAATACAGTTCCTCACTGCCATCTTGTAAAAAGACGAGAAAATATCTGACTTGCTCGGTGGTAGTGCGATGTGGGGTTGAGGAGGGGTTAAATAAACAACATGATGCGTACTATTCCGAGAGTCAACTGTAGAACTGCCCTCTCTCCTTTAATTGATGGTATATGTATACATGGATAGTACGTGACTACGTGCTAATACTAAGACTACGAAAACAGCTTATTTACCTTAACTTAAACTATGTACAATACGTGATATGCTGAAGTACAACTCCACACCACAGTGGGACCTCTTGTGGTCTGACGGGCTAGCGACCACCCTTACGTCGGAGTCTGTCGTAAAGCACCTTGGTGTGTGTTTCGATTTTTGAGCATTAGAGCCAATTCCCCCCACTCGGTTGCTGCGGCTGTAGCAGTCTACAGTCCATAGGTCTTTTATGGTTCCAACGCGTCAGTAATTTACAATCCCCCCCCCCACTAGATCTACTGCTGCAATCTGCTGTCTCCCGCCTGGACCAACTGCTGCTGCACTGCTGCTGGTGGCTGACGGCCTTCTTCTGAGTCCATTAAATTCAATATCCTATGTTATTCTTATCCCTGTTTTATAATTATAAATGGTCTTGCTCTTGATGGTGGAGCGAGCACATCCAGAAGATGTCTGCTCACTATCCTTGGTTAATATTCCACATATTCGCATACAGCGCTACAAATCATCTTTTATAATGCGCACAGCCAAGAGTGAACACCCTTCCTGCGTCTGTATTTGCGAGTAGGTACAACCCGAATTTATTCAATTCTATAGTTCCTTAGTAACAGACCCCCTCTCAAAACTGATATCCTAGATCCACCACTGATGGTAATGATAATTTTTATAAAAGATTATAAAGTAATTTTTTAGTAAAGGAAAAAATTTCAATCGCGGGCAGGATTCGAAACTGCGTCTCATGGTTGCTTAGTGGTGGCTTAGAGGTCAGAGCGTCTGGTGTATCCAACCAGGAGACGCAGGTTCGAATGCTGCCCGCGATTGAATTTTTTTCCTTTACTAAAAAATAACTTGTATAATATTAAACCTAACGTACTTGGCTCCTGTCGCCAGCAAGGCGATGTCGTGGTACTTTGAAGGTGGCTTGTATTCCGGATAGCTAATGATCTTGGTGACGTCATATATCTGCCATAAATCCACAGGGTCAGACCGCATCAGGACGCCAAGGCCAGCGTATTTAATTTCCCCTCTGTAAAAAAAAAATATATTTAAATCATCAAGTAGGTCTCATATAGCCAGTGTTGGACGGCATCAAATGGGCATTTAATTACTATATTTGCATTTTTGAATTAATTTTATTGCAATGAATTTTTAATCAATCGATTAATTGATTAATTGTTTCCCGGGTGGATCTTCCCCGATAAATATAATCTGAGTGTCTTTGAATCGGCTTCTTCTAGGCAAACGCGCTCCATCGTAGATCGTAGTGTCGTTTAACATCAGGCGAACTAGTGGTCAAGCGTAGGCCTATCAAGAATAATAAAAATCACCACAACCACCAACAACGGACCACAACAAGGAGCGAGGCTATGCATCGCCTCCTATTTAAATACCAAAAAAAAAAAATATAATAAAATACCAAAGGAAATAAAAGATATACTAAATTATAATATATTTAGAACAACATTATATATAAACTCCTTATGCAAAAATGCTACTATAGTCTAAAAGAGTTTTTTGAGGACAAGGACAAATATGTCCAACCGACTACTACCATAACATGCTAGGTGACATATATACATATATACAAATATAATATAATACTTAAATAAAATAATAATAATAATTGCACACAAATAGTAATGACATACATACAAATAAAATATAATACATTTATAAAATAATAATAATTAAATATTAATAATTGCACACAAATAGTAATAATTGTATGAGTATAAATTAGATATAGTTTTATTTTTTATGTAATGTAATTTAATTTTTATTGTGATAACTGTATTAATACCTAATTATATATAAATGATAATATTGTTATTGTACCGTACCAAATTCCATTAAAATATTAATTTTGCAGCGCCTTTGCAGGGTTTCATATTGATACCACAATTTATTGTAACATCCTTATTACATATGAAAGCAATAAAGATTTGAATTTGAATTTGAATTTCAACACGCGCGTAAAGAGAACACCAGTAGGAGTTCGCTGCCCCATCAGATAATGGTCTGGTTGGGCGGCGAAATCCTCTAGTCAGCCCAACAGCAGACCACAGTTCATGGAGGCTGAAGTTCTATCTGCCCCCTCCGGGACCCGGTCTACTACGGATCTGGAGAGAGATCTCCCCTTTTCTCCCTTTCCAACACCAGTAGACCTAGGCATAGAGTACGATGGATGGAGAAGAATCTACTTACAGAAGAGGACTTGATATGCAGTGAGCAGCCGTGAGAATATAGTGATCGCTGATGACAGAGCCTCCACACATCCAGTCAGCATTGTCCGGGTCGTCTCCATAACCTATAAGAGCCTGAAGCAAGAATATACCTAGGCTTTAGGTATCTATTAGAGAAAGAGCAACTCCGAACATCCGATGTTGTTGATGTAAGTTTGGCAACGTCGCGTGTGCAATGGTTTACTTAATACAAACTATTATATTTTTCTGTTTCCTACATTCATTTATTTTTATAATCCCGGGATTGTAGTCGAAATCCCGGGATTATAAAAATATCCCGTATGTCCATATTAACAAATATGTTTGCGGTCAATGAACCAAAACTCAAATAGCTCTACCTATTCCGATCACTGGTAATTAGGATACCTATCTGCTCCGAAATATACATAAATATACAGAAAATGTAGTTTTAGGATCAGAAGTCGGATTTTATTTAAAAAAAATAAACGAGCGACACAAAGTACAATAATTAATTCTTATATTTATAATTTAGGCAGATTTCATTAGTAACAAGAGTAACGCTATATCAATAATCGTAATTGACAAACAGCCGTTAATTACACAAGAGTAATAAACCACAATTAGGTAGACACTATAAGAATGACTCACTGCAAATAGCGCCGACAACTCACGACAACCTTCCCGTTTGAAAGCCGACCAGCAAGTGACTTGTCCGTTTATTTTTTTTTTGAATGGTGATAGCTGTTTATTCAGGGAATCTTCACTGCGTAACCGGACTTGGTGGCGAGGCACCGAATGCCTCCAGCCAGGAGCATCTTAAAGCTAAGCAACAGCAGCTAAGGGCTTCCCCTGCGGGACTCGACCTCGGCTTAGGGCGTTGCTGGGGGGACAGCTAGGGACGGCTCGATCTGGGAGACTTGTCCGGCGAGCTAACCCCACTTTTATAGGAATCGTGAGATGACGTCACTAAATACAGTAAACGATCCTTGATTATCCTAACAGTAGTATCTATACACCGTCAAATTTAAATGGTTATCCCGTAGCAAAACGAACCTAAAATACGAACAACTTTTACTATGGGACCGACCCTGAAATATGAAAAAAAATTGCTGTAACAACAGTAACTGTAACTGTAATGTAATAGCTACACGATCAAAATGTATGGAGCAACTGTTTTTTAAGCTATTGCATAGCTTCTATCGCGGGCCTTGAGCGTGGGGACCGAATCCAGAAATTCCGTAACGAAAAAACCTAACACGCTTGTTTTTGCTATCTATTTAAGCTATCCGGTACCAGGATAGCATAAAGTGTATAGAAATTAAGCTGAACAATGATAATTATTATACCGACTTGCTTCTATTTTCTTGTCTGTGTACCAGGATAGCATAAATTATAGCAGCTTAGATTATAGAATTTTAGTACTGGTAACTTCCGCTTTCCAGTACCAGAGACTAGTAAAAATTACAGTAATCCTCAGTAATCTTAACCAGGATACAGGATAGCATAAAGTATAGGCATATGGACGAAAACAAATTGGAATAAAATAACTGTAGGAAGGAGATAACCGTACGATACAGTACCAAGGTAGCATAAAGTATAGCAGTTGTCATACAACTTCAAATTATATAATCATCTAGAGAAACACGCTTGTCTCTTTAGTTCAGCAACCCGCCTTTAGGTGGCATTGGTTGTATTACATAAGTTGATAAAAACCAATGCCACCTAAAGGCGGGTTGCTGAACTAAAGAGAAACACGCTTGTCTCTTTAGTTCAGCAACCCGCCTTTAGGTGGCATTGGTTGTATTACATAAGTTGATAAAAAACGCTATGCAATAGCTTTACCGCGGCAGTCCCCGAGTGCCACACGACATTTTTTTTATATTTTAGGGTCGGTCTCATAGTAAAAGTTGTTCCTGTTCATTACTACGTTCATTTTGCTGCGGGATAACAACTATTTAAATATTACGGTGTATAAAGTTATTTTAGCGAAGGAAAAAATCGAGTGCGGGCAGGATTCCTGCGTCTTCTGGTTGAGAAGCAAAGTAAGCTTTTCAATAGACATCACTGACGTCACCTTAAAGACATTATATTCAGAATGGTGGCTTAGTGCGGGCAGGATTCCTGCGTCTTCTGGTTGAGAAGCAAAGTAAGCTTTTCAATAGACATCACTGACGTCATCTTAAAGACATTATATTCAGAATGGTGGCTTAGTCATAGCGTCTGGTGTATTCAAACAGAAGACGCAGGTTTGAAACAGTGTCTTTTGGTTGTTTCCAGAAGAATTTTTTATTCAAAAGTCAAAAAAAGACAAAATTATTTATTTCAATTAGATCATTAAAAAGGTACTTTTCTATTTAATTTTCTATTTAATCTAATTCTACTAAAATTACTTTATAATCTTAGCATGAAAAATGAAAAAATAATACATAAAGTTAATGTATATAAGATGTATGTATGTAAGATGTATGTTAATGTTTATGTCCTCCAATAAAAAAAACATACCATGTGTGGGTATTGCGCTCTATAAGCATTATAGCCACCCGCAATAACGTGCTTTAAAACGGCCATCCCAGGATTCTTATAACAAATGACACTCTTATCTAAATTTCGGTAAATTTCGTCTAGTTGATTGCATGGAATCCGTTTGTAATATTCTTCCAAGCATCCTGGAATAAATAATGATATTAGATTAATTTATTGAAGGAAAAATTCAACTCCGGGCAGGATGAGAACCTGCGTCTTCTGGTTAGATACACCAGACGCTATGACCACTAAGCCACCGCGAGTCCCACCCGCCAGATCGTTTGCCTTCACATTCTAAATATACTTCTCTAAGGTGCCGATAATGACATCTATTGAAAAGTAAGTTACCTTGCTTCTCAACCGACATGACTTACTTTACAGTTAGTTTGATGTCGTACGATGCCACTTTACCTTTTAACTATCTTTTTCGTGATTTTTTGTTTTTGCATTTTCCATACTAAGATTATAAAGTTATTTTGCAGTCGATTTTTTCCTTCACTAAAATAACTCTTTATAATCGTAGCATGGAAAAGAAATTACAAAAGATGATATATATTAGATGTTGTCTAAGACAACAATATTGTGGCTACAATAATGATACAAGCTATATACATACGGTTGTAAAAAAATTAAAAAAAAAATGCTGTAATTTTTTTTTTTCGAAAAGTGCCTCAATTAGTTTCTATCGTGCTAATAAAGCACAAAAAAAAATATTTTTATTCCATCGATAAATTCCATAAAAATGCATTTAAAATGTACATTTTCAAATTTCCCGCTTAAATTGACGAAAACGCTGGACGCAGCGGACGCCATATTGCTCTGTGGTTATGACGTCAGTTGGCTGTGTAAACAGAATTGTTTTGATTTATTGTTCTATTAACGTTTGTGTGCTGTTCCTGTATGCTAAGAGGCTGATCAGTTGACAGTTGACTCCTTTTTATTTTACACAGTCGTATGGCGTAATAACATGGCGACTACTATTTCCATGGCGTTAAAAACCAAATTAAAAAACTGAAAATTGAATTGAATTTTAAAATTTATTTTA
Source organism: Acronicta aceris (assembly GCA_910591435.1). Lineage (NCBI taxonomy): Eukaryota > Metazoa > Arthropoda > Insecta > Lepidoptera > Noctuidae > Acronicta > Acronicta aceris. The sequence continues at coordinate 1,910,055 of OU342786.1, read as the reverse complement.
TGATTAAAACTAACATTTTCCGACTGCTTTTTGCTTAAGCTATCTCAATAATATATTTTTAGATTTTTTCTTATAATTCTATAGAGTATAAATAAGTACCACTATTGCAAAATACTTACCTACTTAACTGAAAAAAAAAATAAGTACGGGAGACTAATTAAACGACCCTCACCGAATTAATGATTTTTAGAATTGCTGCGATTGGAGATGGCTTTATAGACTTTATTCAGACTTTGAAAACATACATATATACACGCCTTTCTCCCACAGGGGTAGGCAGAAAGGATTTCGCTAATAAGATCGGCGTATGTCTTTCTAGCGACCTCTACCGACGCTGCAGCTGACATTCGCCTTATAAATTCCTTTCGTTAATCCTCTTTCATTCATTCTGTCCAAACCATCTCAGCATATTCTTTTCAATACATGTCCGCAACGTTGCCTTATCACACTATTCCTAAATCTATCATTCCGACTTTGAAAGCATTCGACAAATTAAAATGGGAGGTTCAATACAATACTAAAAATGTATAATTATTAATTTTCCTTTATTACATGTTCAAAATTTTCTTTGATAGACATATTATAATCTTAAAATTTCATTTGTTGCGTCTTTTTTATTTCATCCTGTATACCTATATAATATAAAAAAAGTCAAGCCGTTCCACCTTCTCTATGCTTTATTTGGATAATGGTACTCACTGTCATTTGCTTTACCGTATCCCGGGATCATGAATTTGGGAGAATATCTGGCAAGGAAAAGAAAACCTTTTATTATTTCCTTCATGCTTCAGTCCTGCAGAAATGCGTGGCTAATGAATAACTACGCTGATCAGTTAATAGATAATAAAGGTTACGATTAAAAAAAAATATTTTTTACGTGAGAGAGTCATGCTTCGGCACGAATGGGCCGGCTCGACCGGAGTGATACCACGGCCTCACAGATAACCGGTGTGAAACAACGCTTACGTTGTGTTTCGCCGAGTGAGTGAGGTTACCGGAGGCCCAATCCGGTATCCGGTCATTTGTGACTCCTCTGGTGTTGCGGGTGTCCATGGGCGGCGGTAATCGCTTACCATCAGGCGATCCGTCTGCTCGTTTGCCCTCCTATCCCATAAAAAAAAGGAATTTATAAGACGCATCTCAGCGGCAGCGTCGGGAGAGGTCGCCTTAGAAGGACATCATCATCGAACCAATAAATGTCCCGATTTGTCACGATGTTTTCCTAACAAACACTAAATTGACTCATAATAATTTGATACAAATTATAAAAGTATATGATACAACAAGCCGTGGCCGGATTTAGGTAGTAATAAAATAAAATATATAAAAGAAGCGGCGGTAGCCTAATGGCTAGGGCGTCGGACTGGCGTTCATGTGGTTGTCGGTCCGAAACCCACCCATTACACGTGCCGTGAACCTACTCGTAACACAAGCATTTAGCGTAGCACGAGGGGTTAACAAGAATACTAGTAATGTGCGACCCACATTACTAATAATCTTTTTTTTTTAAATACAAAATATAGCTTACAATGATATAGATGCAGCTTCCTGAACATCAGTACACTGTATACAGCAAACAATAGGTTTCAGTATATTGTAGGAACATAGCTGAAAATAATGATAATATAAAATAAATATGTACTTAGTTAAAAAAATTAAACCGACTTCAAGAAACAAAACAGTTTCTAAAGTCGGTGGCAAATACAAAAGATTCAACCAAATCGAAGGCGCCGACTTCCGAAATTGTGGACGTAACAAAATCGGCAAGCGAGTTGGCAAACCGAGGTAAGTGGTCATCGTCGCCCATGGACATCTGCAACACCAGCGGATTTGCTGATGCGTTGCCGACTGATAAGAGGACAGACCCCCTGCAGACTGCTTGAGCCGCAGTAACCGAGAGAGAGAGAGAACTGGCTCTTACGCACAAAAGTCATAATCCACAGCAAGGTGCTTTATGACAGAATCCGACGTAAGAGTGGTCACCAGGCAGTCAGACCCCAAGAAGTCCTAACACCGAGCAAGTCAGATATTTTCTCGGTTCTTACGAGAGGCCTGTCTGAATGGCAGTGAAGAACATGTAATTATATCTTACTAGCGGCCCGCCCGCAGTTTCCCCCGCGTTGCCCCATTCTTAAGAGCCGTAGCGTAATGATAAATAGCTTAAACCTTCCTTTTGAATCACTCTATCTATTAAAAAAAACCGCTTCAAAATCTGTCATGTAGTTTTAAAGATTTAAGCATACATACGGACGGACAGACAGCGACAGTGACTTTGTTTTATACTATGTACTGATAAGTCTTTGCGAAAGTCTAAGTGTAACGTTAAGTTTTTCTTTTTTGATTTAATTCGATAAGAATTTAGATACTACAATTCCACTTCTACGGCGTATGACAATGAAATATGCAATTGAATTTAATTTACACTTTCAGCAGTACAACTGTGAAAACCATATCCAATTTCGTGAGGTAGATTTTGTGTGATGCGCGTACAAGCATACAGACAAACTTTCTAAAGATTGTTCTGACGTCTATTGCTCTAATAAAAACCTCTTATATTATTATATTTTAAACGTTTTCTATGTACAATTTGACTAAAATAGTCAATACGATTGATTTGAATGTAGCCAGTTAAATTACTGGGCTAATGAGATTTAACTCAGAGTGATTTAACAACTGAGGTGTCAAGACAACGCGCGAGTGATACCACTGGTGTTGCTGACGTCTAGGGCTGCGGTTATCGCTTACCATCAGGAGATATAACAAATGAGGTGTCAAGATGACAACGCGGGAGTGATACCACTGGCGTTGGTGACGTCTGCAGGCTGCGGTTGTCGCTTACCATCAGGAGATATAACAAATGAGGTGTCAAGATGACAACGCGGGAGTGATACCACTGGTGTTGGTGACGTCTGCAGGCTGCGGTTGTCGCTTACCATCAGGAGAGATTTAACAAATGAGGTGTCAAGATGACAAGATGAACAAGGCGGCAAGTGGTAGAAATAAAACTTTAGTCTTCACAGATCAATTTGGATCTGGTTTTGGCTCATTATTACGGAACCACCTGTCTCAAAATATAACTAATTATTGCTATCCTAATCTTGAATTAAATGCAATTATTAAGGAAATTGTTAACAAACCTATGGATGCCCACACCTCTTTAGTCTTATTGTTAGGTAATAGTTCAGGGGTTAAAAAAAAAGGACATTGTGGATGGTATAAACACCTTATTAAAATTACATGTAGGAAAAATATTGTTATGTGCATTTCCATATTCGAATACTTTGACAGAAAATGAAAACAATTGTTTATATAATTTAAATAACACAATGCACTTAATGACATGTTACCATAGTGACAAATTAATGTATTTCGACACAAACAAGTTTGTTAGTGGATTTCAATTGACAAAGGAAGCTATGTTTCTTCCTAAGAAATACAAGTGTTTGATCGCTACATTGATAGCCCACAATATTAACTTATATGACAAGCAAGTGGTATCTAGTTGTACAGATAACACTGGCGGTAAAACGAAGGAGTGTCCGATTTTGGACTCCATGACGCCTAATGACCTCACCAGTAAAGTGGACTTTTGTTCACAAATGGGGAGACGTACGCGAAGTACGGCCTTGCCAACTAGTTAGTTTTGACACAGGTGTTGTGGATCTTACTCCGGATCATAGTTTAAACTAGTTAATAAGACAACAGAAGACAATAACAAAAACATATCTTCTGGCTGTTCAACACACTCGGTTACAAAGGGAAATAGTTTGAATACTTTGAAAATATGTCATCAGAATATTCAAGGGTTTTCTTCCAAAATGTTGAACTATTCTTGGAAAAATATCAATTCGACATAGTTTGTATAACAGAACACTGGTTAAAAGATTACCAGATATCAATAAGTTATGAAAATTATTTTGTAGCTAGTTGTTTCAACCGCAAGTCTATGATACACGGTGGTTCGCTTATATTAGTTAGGAACTCGCTAAAAGCAAAAGGTCGTAAGGACATAGTGTCGAAGTCGGTTGAACATTGTATTGAAATCTCCTGTGTTGAGCTGGATAAGCATATTGTATTATGTGTTTATAGACCTCCTAGCCAAAATTATACAACATTTGAATCCGTAATGGAGGATATACTTAAAATACTTTTAGAGTCAAAGAAATCCTTAATTGTGTGTGGTGACTTTAACGTTAATATTTTAGTTGATAATGCAGTTACGTGCAAGTTATTGTGCCTATTTAAGTCTTTTAACTTAGTAAATGTATTTTTGGAACCTACTAGAATTACGTCTACATCTGCAACTTGCATTGATAATGTTTTCTGCAACTGTGATTACTTAGAGGCAGCTATCATACATTGTTTATCATCTGATCACAGTGGACAAACCGTTACATTTAATACTCATAAACCTCCAAGTAAAATACAAATAAAATCGAGGCATATCACATCACATAAATTAGAAAATTTTAATAATTCCTTAATTAATAAATTATCTGTTCAAAGAAACCATTTTAATAACTGTGATAAACATTATTCGCATTTCTTTTCTATTGTGAAAAGCGAATTTGATACCTTTTTTAAAATAAAATCAAAGAAAATAAACTGTCAATTTAAATTCAGTGACTGGGCAACTGCAGGTATTCGTAAAAGTAGGGAGCGTTTATTTGAATTGTACGGCTTAAAGCGTTATAACAAAAGTGAGAAATTTATTCAGTATGTGAGTACTTTCTCAAAAACTTTTAAAAAAGTATGTCAGATAGCAAAATCTCATTATATTAGTAATAAAATAAGGTGCGCCGATAATAAGGTCAAAACCACTTGGAAGATAATTAATGCTGAAAGCGGTAAATCGAAATTGCAGGGTAACAACAATTTCTCTGTGCAAACGACACATGGTCTCGTAAGCACAGATGCCGAAGTAGCCCAGGAATTTGAGAACTTCTTTGCAAATGTTCCCTTAAAAATTACAGCTTCATTAAATTCTTCCCCCGCACTTTCTGCGGCTTTGCTGAAACGGAATGTAGCTCCCTGTCCTGTAACGTTTAGATTCAAGCATGTTCGCCCCTTGTGTATTACAAAAGCCTTTAAAGAAATAAAAATGAAATTAACTGAAGACTTGTGGGGTTTATCGGTAAATGTTTGCAAAAGTATAATAAACACTATAGCACCACACCTAGCGATACTATTTAACAAGTGTGTCGACCAAGGAATATTCCCAGATTTAATGAAGCCCAGCAAAGTTATACCCTTGTTTAAATCTGGAGATTGTCAAGATCCTGGCAATTTTAGGCCGGTGTCTGTTCTGCCTGTGCTTAGCAAGGTGTTTGAAAGGATAATGCTCAACCAAATGCTATTGCATTTCAGTTTAAATAGACTTTTTCATGACCAGCAATACGGCTTCACAAAAGGGCGTAATACTACTGACGCGGGTATCAGGCTTATTAAACACATTTTCGATGCCTGGGAAGAGTCTCAGGACGCGATCGGTATATTCTGTGACCTCTCGAAAGCCTTTGACTGCGTAAGTCATGAAACTTTGCTGTCTAAATTAGAGCATTATGGTTTGAAGCATAAGTCTTTGAAACTTGTCAAATCTTACTTGTGCGATAGGCAACAACAAGTCCAAATAAATGGGGTTAAATCGCCCGGCACGCAGGTGAAAATGGGCGTACCCCAGGGTTCTATTTTGGGTCCATTCTTGTTTTTAGTGTATATAAATGATTTACCATACGTGCTTGAGGATCAAGCGAAGATTGTGTTATTTGCAGATGATACTTCTTTAATTTTTAAACTAAACAGGCGTACACCTAATACTGACGATGTAAATAACGCACTTCTTAAGGTCCATGAGTGGTTCACAGTTAATAATTTAGTATTAAATGGGCAGAAAACTAAATGTATAAAGTTTGCTCTACCCAATGTAAAGTGTGTAGATTGTGACATCGTACTAAATAATGATAAGCTGGAATTTGTCGACCACACGGTTTTCCTAGGAATAAAGATAGATTCAAAGCTACAATGGGGGCCGCACATTAGGACTTTAGCAGGACGCCTGAGTTCGGCTGCTTATGCGGTTCGAAAAATCAGACTACTTACAGATGAAGCCACCGCAAGACTAGTTTACTTTAGCTACTTTCATAGCATTATGTCTTACGGAATATTGCTATGGGGCCGCGCTGCAGATATAGAATCTATTTTTATACTGCAGAAAAGAGCTGTTAGGGCCATTTACAACCTACGTAGTCGCGATTCACTCAGAGAACTCTTCAAAGAAATAAATATATTGACAGTACCTTCTCAGTACATCTATGAGAATATTATGTACGTAAGAAAAAATCTACACCTTTATTCAAAAAAATGTGAACTGCATAGTTATAATACGAGACATAAATCAAAACTAATGCAGCCGCAGTTTCGTCTCGCTAAAGTCCATACTTCTTTTATGGGATACTGTGTAAGATTTTATAATAAAATTCCGGAATTCATTTTAAAATTCCCAGAAAACAAATTCAAAAAAATTATTAAGTTTACTCTGTGCAGGCAAGCTTACTATAAATTGGAAGATTATCTTTTAGATAAAAATGTTTGGCAAATTGCTGGTCCAGCTCCACAGGATGATGTCATGGATAATTTTAATGTAGACTATACAATTTGACATACCCAATTGGCAATATTATATTTGATGACATTATATTAATATTTATTTTCTATTACCATTTGTCAGCATAATTATTTAATTGAATATACCATACAATATACGAGTATACATTATTATTTAAAGACTACACGGTTTACTCACGCGCATTCTCGGGATCGCCCGACTAGTTTCAGACTCAATAGGAGTCCTTAATCATGAGCTGACGCGGCGGCGGTGGTGTCGCGAGTCGAAGTCGAGTTCGACTCGCGACACCACCGCCGATAATTATGAATACGCCTCACGAAAGTTATTATACAAGTATACATTATGATAACAATTTGATGTACATATTGATTGAACTAGTATGGTATAATTTCCTAATTAGTATACCTACTGTAAAGTGTGGGGATCGTGCAGATATTGATGTAACAATTGTGTTAGTATATTTATCTATAAGAATATTGTGCCCACGGTCTGAGCTTGTCATGCTCACTTAAATGTCCTGCTGATGGTGGCGTTGTGTGTCGGGTCGTTTTATTCCCTACAATATGGTTGAGTCGAACCGCGCCGATACACACGTCATGCTCGTGAACGGGTGCTGTCTGTCGGGACTGGTCAGCTCTTACTTGCTGTGGCAATCCCTTTCTTTCTATATAATTACTAAATATAACGCCTACTTATACTGAATAAATCATCATACACATCAAACTGCATAATTGTCAAACTATTTAAAACAAAGTTGTAAAGATTAATATTGTAATCATGTTTAAAAGAGTATCTATGGAGTTTCTTGCCGGCTCTTCTCCATAAGACCCACTTTTTGGAACCGTGCAATTAGTTTGACTTTTCAAAAGTACCTTTTTAATGGTCTAATTGAAATAAATAATTTTGACTTTGACTTTGACTTTGACTTTGACTTTGATGACAACGCGCGAGTGATACCACTGGTGTTGCTGACGTCTATCGGCTGCGGTTGTCGCTTACCATCAGGAGAGATTTAACAAATGAGGTGTCAAGATGACAACACGTGAGTGATACCACTAGTGTTGCTGGCGTCTATAGGCTGCGGTTGTCGCTTACCATCAGGCGGGACGTATGGTTGATTGTCAACATTAAAAAACACGATTGAACCTAACAACTTACCTTAGGAAATCTAAATTGTTTCAAATCTTTTTTCGCAAAGGAACATTTTCTCAATTTTTTACAGACGCCTTCTGTGCCATCTTTTAGTAAACATGGTGTTCCTGAAATCAAAATTTTCATCATCCAGAAAGTAATTGCAATTACCTGACCTAGGTATCGACCTAGGTAGAGAGTAAACCTCTCAGGCATGCAGGTTTCCCCACGATGTATTCCTTTACCCTTTAAGCGCGTCATTATAAACTAATAATACGCAAAACTCGAAAAGATAGAGGTGCGAACCTTAGATTCGAAGTCTCACCCTTGACGTGGCAGTCCAATGGTCTAGTACTAAGCTATCACTGCTTTCTAGACCAATCTAGAAATTTGAGCAATGAGCACACTGATAAGCTGGCTAGGGAAGTTTCTGGAACCTCACTATTGGACCGGAACCATTTTTAGGACTGGCCTCAAGCGCAGTCGAAACAGAGGCGAGAGAGCGAGGCACATGGATGAGTGGTTCAACCTCACAGGACTATAAGTTATAAGTTCTTCATCGAGATGGCAAAATGCCATTTGGAACTCAAGCAGGCGGCAGGCCCGTCACTTGATGGGGGCGCAAACTGGATATTTTGGGACTAACGATCTCCTACAAAAAATGGGTCTGACGGAGACATCAGCCTGCATGGCCTGCAAATGGGAAATTGAAAGTATGGAACACCTTCTGTGTACATGCGATACAATGACTAGAAAGCGAATGCGCCTCTTGGGGCAGGGTTATCCAGGTCTACAGACTCATAGCCTCAGGCCTCATTATTAGGCTCATGGAAGAGCGTTTGGAGAACTGGGTGATGATGAGGAATAGGTATCTAGGAGAAGCACAAAAGATCCCGTTGAGCTCCCTAAATTATGGTTGAGCTTCACGATGATGCGTGCCGTTAGTTGGTACTGGTCTACTCAAAGCTGCTATGGTTCTTTCCTCAAAAGGCCATTTCAGACATTACCCTACATCGTGCCACTCACATTATAAGTGTTCTTCCATGTCTGGACTTTAAAAGAGACCATGATTCTCTGAGTTGGTTTCGGTGTTTCTTCTCAGAGGTCATCAGTTAGGAAATGCCGAAGCCATCTAGCTAAAAAAAACCCAAACCATTGACATGTAAAAGTATCTCTAAAGATCTACTTGCAGAATAAATAACTTCATTTCATTTAATTTCCCATTGGAACGAAGTGCACTGAGGCCTTGCTGCCTCAGCCCCACTTATCTTCTATACTTATAATAAATCTATAGAGAGGTCAATTCTGTACATGAAATATATTTCCAAAATAACTATCAGCGGGTGATTAGTGATCGATACTCACGCCAAAAATGCAATCAGTAAAATTTTCGTCTGTCTGTATGTTCGTTATAGAAACAAAAACCAATCGACGGATTTCAACGAAACTTGGTACAATTGTTCTTCATACTCCTGGGCAGGTTATAGTATACTTTTCATCACGCTACGATCAATAGGAGCAGAGCAGTGAAGGGAAATGTTGGGAAAATGAGTGATTCATGAGAATGGTTTCAAGCTATAAAACATCACGCTACAAACCTTAGGAACGGGGCAACGCAGGTGAAACCGCGGGCGAAGAACTAGGGAACAAAGTAACTATTCCACGCGGACGAAGTCGCTGGCAAAAGCTAGTGATAAGATAAGACCCAACATGTCAGTAAGTATAATTACAAACAATTTAATTTTAAATCCCCTGGCTACTTATCTTCATCTTCATTGTAAAACACCAATTAGAATTCGCAACATCAATAAAAAACCCTGGTAATTGAAATCAGCGTTTAATGAGACAAGTTATTACACATGGCGACACAAATTGAGCTTAATGTGGCTATAGTAACTGACCTTGAAAATTAGACCTTTGTCAGGATTCGAACCTGTATCCTCTGGTTTGATTTATTAAACATCCTCTTAGTCTTATCCAATTTGTTGGATTTGATATCCAGTCTCACCAGAAACGGCTGAATATAAATATTTAACACGAAGCGACTGCCATCAGACGTCCGCAACACAATTTCTGGGCAATACCGATATCCGGAGGGTAGACTGGTTCTGGGCTTCTGACTACCACTTTTTATGGAATAGGAGGGCAAGGTATAAGCCGTGATAGTCTAGTGGTATGACCGTTGGACTGCCAATTCAAAAGGTCTCGAGTTCGAACCCAAGGCACGCACCTCTAACTTTTCGAAGTCATGTACGTATTAAATAGTTAATTACCACGCGCTTAAACGATGAAGGATAACATCGTGAGGAAACCTGCATGCTCAGAGAGATTTTCTCGATGGCGTGTGAAGTCTGCCAACCCGCACGAGGCCAGCGTGGTGAACTGTAGCGTAATCCCTCTCATACTGAGAGGAGACCCGTGCCCAGCAGTGGGACAGTATAATTGGTTGATTATGTAGGAGAGCAAACGAGCAGACGGATCGCCTGATGGTAAGCGAATACCGCCGCCCATGGACACCCGCAACACCAGAGGAGTCACAAGTGCGTTGCCGACCTTCTAAAAGGGTATTGGGCCTCCGGTAACCTTACTCACTTGGCGAAATACAACGTAAGTGTTGTTTGACGCCGGTTTTCTGTGAGGCCGTGGTCTCACAGAACTCTCTCACTCCGGTCGAGCCGCCCCATTCGTGCCGAAGCATGGCTCTCCCACGTAGAAAAGATTACGATTGTCATAGGTGTTTGTATGACAATGAGTTAAATTTTATTCCAAATCATTACATGGTAAGTAGATATACATTTAGGTAACCTTTTGAGCGTCACAGTCATGTATAAACGACATAACAAAATACCCACCACGCCACGGTCACGACTGGGTGACAGATTTCTATAGGAAATTTGGAAGCTTGGCGCAAATATTCACGCGCTAAGCAATAAAATGCTAACATTATTGTGTTCCGGTGTGAAGGGTAATGTAGCCAGTGACATTACTGTGCAAATGATACTTAACAACTGAGGTGTCAAGATGACAACGCGCGAGTGATACCACTGGTGTTGCTGACGTTTATAGGATGCGGTTACCGCTTACCATCAGACGGCCGGTATGCTTGTTTATTATATGTTTAGTTTTAGTTTCTAAAGCGACGGTAGTCTTGGCTAGGGTGTCGGACTTGCGATCATGTAGTTGGCGGTTCGAATCCACCCATTGCACACGATGTGAACCCACTCGGAACACTAGCGTTTAGGGTTAACAAGAATACTAGTAATGTGCGACCTGCATTGCTAGTAAGCTTTTTAAAAAAAATATATTAATACTGACTGCCTCATTAGTCTAGTGGTCCCAAGTGAGACTGCTACACTAATGGTCCTGGGTTCGATCCCCAGGTCGAGCAAAGTGTTATTGAGTTTTTCTATGAAATTCTCATTAGCAGCTCGGAGTCTGAATTTTTGCCCGGTTTATGGCTATAGGCTCGCCCCCTATAACATGGGACCTAAACATACCGGCGAACTGTGGGTGTACATTAAGTACACCTCTGCCTAACCCTTCGGGGAATACAGGCGTGATGGTATGTTATGTTAAAAATGTTATATTAATACTATAATATAATAAACATTACCTTCCTTTTGCTCACATAAAACACTGAGAAATTGCAGAAATAAATAAACCATAACATTTGTTGACTTTATATCCATTTTTCTCTTCAGCGGTGGAATAGTACATAGGTAGGCGTCCGTATTACTGCTGTGTACTGCACTTACTATGTAAATAAAAAGGAAATTGTGACGTCAGGCGTTAGGTTAGTTACACACGTCAAAACTTTTTCTTGTTTTTGTGAAGAACGTACGCGACAAAATTCCAAACAGCCAGAATTTATTATCTAGTTACTATGTTTGTCAAAGATAGCTTGAACGCAATTGAAATCCCATTTTTTCAATAAAGTATAACATTTTCTTGCGTACCTTTGAACTGTAAAAAAATACCAAATCCCCTATAAATAATATCTCCACTTTTATCATGCGTACCGCTGAAATATGGAATGCGCTTCCCTAGTGGGTCTTCCTTCCCCGAGAGATATAATCTGGGTGTCTTTAAATCACGAGTGAATCGGTCTCTTCTAGGCAAGCGCGCTCCATCGTAGATCGAGGTATCGCTTAACGTCAGGCGAATTGGCGGTCAAGCGTAAGCCTATCACTAATAAAAAAAACGAAACTTAATGTGTGTGAGTTCGATGACAGCTGTCACGCATATCAAGCTAACTATGTTTAACAAATTTAAAGCTGCTTAGGTCAATTAGATTTGAAGGGTAATGTAGCCAGTGACATTACTGGCCTTAAGAGTCCGGCGGACCGAATTTCTCTTCCAAACGTAATACCGAAATAAATCGTAATTCAAACACAATTTAATCAAATTCTGTTATTATTCGGATTCCGATACTGGTAATCTAGGTTCCTACGTTACCATTTCGTCCAAAATACTTCACTGGAAATAAATATAAGCGAATGCAATTTTTGATAACTTTACCAAGTTTGGAACGACATTCCGGTTTTTTATTTCCTGTGAAGTAGTAATAGACGAAATAGTATCGTAGGAACCTAGATTAACGGTATCCAAATCCGAATAATAACATAATTTGAATTGAAAATATTACGATTTATTTCAGTAGTTTTTGTGGTTAATTCAAGCTCCGTCGGACCCTTAAGAAACTTAACAACTGAGGTGTCAAGATGACAACGCGCGAGTGATACCACTGTTGGTGGCGTCTATGACGCACAGTTATGTTGACAGAGGTATTGTGGACACGGTGTGTGTTCAAAAGTCCTTAGAATGCGGAATAGACGAAGGCACTTTGGATCATTTTTTTTTTGACTGTCCAAACAATAATCCATTTCTTGACCTTTACAGTCACCTCCCTAAATTAACGATTCCTCTCCCAATCAACTTTACATGTCTTCACACCTACCCCTCCCCCCATGAGTGGTTGCGCCTCACAGGACTTGCTCACTCCAAGAAATTCATTGGTTCCTCATCGAAATGGCAAAATGCCATCTGGAACTTAAGCAGGCGGCAGGCCCGTCACTTGATGGGGGCGCTGACCGGACATTTCGGGACTAACGCTCTCCTACAAAAGATGGGTCTGACGGAGACATCAGCCTGCAGGGCCTGCAAAAGGGAAATTGAGAGCATGGAACACCTTCTGTGTACATACGATGCAATGGCTAGAAAGCGAATGCGCCTCTTGGGGCAGCGTTATCCAAGACCAGAGGATTACAGACTCATTCCCCCAGGCCTCAATAAAAAGCTCATGGAAGAGCTGTTTGAAGGGGAAGCACAAAAGATCCCATTGGGTCGAAGTGCACTGAGGCCTTGCTGCCTCGGCCCCATATAAGATACCCCTCCCCCAAAATACTTGAGGCCTTGATAATTTTTATTCCTGGCAACAATATTAAACTCTAAAATCGATTCACACTTATCACTTATATCTATAGACTTCATTCTCACTTTTTTTATTTATTATACTTTATGCACTGTTTGTACAAAGGCGGTCTTAATGCCATTAGGCATTTTCTGCCAGACAACCTTAGGGTGATGCAGAGATAATAAAAACGGTAATGCACTATTTATATTATGAGATATTGACAGACTAAACCTATAGATATATTATACAAAATAAACATATATTTACTTGCCATACATAATATTTATACACTACATAATTAATATTATATATATATATAAGTATACATATACATATACAGACAGGTCAACGTCGAGATGATGAATCTGCTAAGTGTCTAGCTTGGAGATATTTCCGCAGTTTGTACTTAAAAGAAGGGAGACTGTTTGCCATCCTGATTTCCGATGGGAGAGCGTTCCATAATGAGATAGACTGGACGAAGAAAGTAGAGTGGACAAAGCCAGAGCGATGGGAGGGACATTGTAGAAGACGATTATTTGAAGATCTCAAATGTTTAGAATGATTAGTACAAAGATATTGAAAGTGAGAAGTTAAGTAAGAAGGAGAATTGGAAGAAAAAAGTACGGAGTAGAGCGTAGTCAGTGCCCTCATGTGTCTACGTTGCCGAATAGGCAACGAAGACACTTTTCTTAAATCCTGCTTTTAATTCTTGTCTAAATTGATGTTTAGTTCTTCACACGTTTCTCCATTCTACTTGTTATTGGCTCAATTGTCGTCATCGGCAAACATGCTATAAAATGTCCTTAAACTTTTAATGATAAAAAAAACTACCATTGTCATTGAAAATAATTATATTTTATTATTAATCATTAAGTTGAAGTAGTAGTCGTCATGTGTAGAAGAACCGACAACCGCTAGGTAAGACGTGTTCTCGACAAACGTAGTGTAGATCGTCTTCCGTCAAGATGGAGTCATGACAAGCCACAGAGAGTGTGAAATGACGCATAAGGCTGAGTTTCCACAAGAGATGTGCGAGGTAGCTCGACGGTGCAAGGCTGTGGAACGATGTGTGCATTTCCATCAGAGATGGTGCTAGGCCGCTTCCCGGTGCGAGGATGCGTAGCGATGCTGATAAACGGTGCGAAGATGAGCAGAGCGAGGATTGTAGCGGGCTCGTTTGAGGTGCGAGCGCATTATACACATCCTTCCATTGTTTTTTTATGTACAAAAACCTCACTCTCCGCTGAGCCGTTTCCACTAGAGCTGCGCTGAGCGAGGAAATAAATGAAGTTATTCTATTGGTTCTTAACGAACATGTCCCTCGCTACGTATCCTCACACATCTCTGGTAGAAAAGCAGCCTTAGGGGAGGCCAACGTCCAGCAGTGATTTCTGATTACGGCCACACTACGCTCTCAATCCAGGGTAGGTAGTGAAGCACTCTGGTGTATACGCCAGTACTGCCGACCAGCCCGCACTGCCGCCCCGCTGACGTCACGCCGAGCACGAAATACTGACACGAAGATATATGGAACTTGTTCTGTAAGGGACCTCCGCTGTCACCCTGAAATAAAACAAAATGAGGAACCTACTTAATAAATTTTATAAGCACTAATAGCCTAGTGATATGGAGGGGCTCGTGGTTATGTTATAACTAAGTTGGTCAAGAAAGTAAGAATTATAAAGTAATTTTAGTGAAAGAAAAATTCAATCGCGGGCAGGATTCGAAGCTGCGTCACCTTATGACGTAAATTCAGGATGTGAAGGCAAATTTCAATTAGGCGGGTGGATTCCGCGGTGGCTTAAAGGTCAGAGCATCTGGTGTATCCAACTAGAAGACGCAGTTTCCAATCCTGCCCGCGATTGAATTTTTCCTTCACTAAAATAATTTTAAAATCGCGAAAGTTTACAGCACTGAGTCTCCTATTCTGATATTAAAAAGGGATTTTGGGCTGAGAAGTTATGTCTACGTTTTTGTGTTGGTGATAGGCTTACGCTTGATCACCAGTTCGCCTGATATTAAGTGATACTGCGATCTACGATTTTTTTTAAAGCTTACTAGCAATGTCGGTCGTTTAAAAAGCGGCGGTAGCCTAATGGCTAGGGCGTCGGACTTGCAATCATGTGGTTGTCGGTTCGAACCCCACCCATTGCACTACCGACGTGAACCCACTCGTAACACAAGCATTTAGCTTAGCACGAGGGGTTAACAAGAATACTAGTAATGTGCGATCCACATTGCTAGTAAGCTTTAAAAAAAAAAAAACATTACTAATATTCTTGTAACCCCTCGTGCTAAGCTAATTGCTTGTGTTACGAGTGGGTTCACGTCGGTAGTGCAATGCGTGGGTTTCTAACAGGCAACCACATGATCGCAAATCCGACGCCATCAACGAATCCCTCGAAACGGCACTACCTACGCCGATCACTGGTAACTAGTCGGCTAGTCTATCGATCATGCTTACCTCACAAGTATCTTTCACCTCACGATGATGTCCGTAGCACATTTGGGATCTATGGTCGTAGCCTCGCTTTAAGTGCCTGTGCGGAGGATATAGCTTCGAACAATCTTCCCGACTGAACTCTTCTAAATAAACCTGTAACATAACATACTCACGTCTGTATTCCCCGAAGGGTTAGGTTAGAGGTGTACTTAACGTACCCACAGTTCGCCGGTATGTTTAGGTCCCATATAATAGGGGGCGAGCCTATTGCCATTATGTTGCCTATGTTATTGTGACATTGTTACCCATTTATTAGCCACTTCGGCACGAATGGGCCGGCTCGACCAGAGTGATGCTACAGCCTCACAGAAAACCGACGTGAAATAACGCTTACGTTGTGTTTCACCGAGTGAGTTAGGATACCGGAGGCCCAATCTCCTTTTAAAAAGCCGGTAACGCACTTGTGACTCCTATGGTGTCCAGGTGTCCATGGGCGGCGGTAATCGCTTACCATCAGGTGATCCATCTGTTCATTTGCCCCCTATCCCTTAAAAAAACAACATGTTACACACAAGCCGATCGCTCAACCTAAGTCTATAGTTTCTGCCTACCCCTGTGGGAGAAAGGCGTGAGTGTATGTATGTTAGATACTTCCTATAAACTTCAGGTATTCAAAAAATACTAAGTACAGCTTGTAAGGTGTCAGCTAGCTCCCGACGATATCCTAAAGCCCCCCACCCAGTTGCTTCCGCCTCGTTGTCATTTTTCCCCAACTCATAATGTAGACAAGCAGGCATCACGTGTTCATTGAAGGCTACTCTGAAAAACAAAAAAATACTATTTATGTTTTAAGGGTCCGGTGGAGCTTGAATTGCTCACAAAAACGAAATACCGAAATAAATCGTAATCCAAACAATATTCTATCAAATTATTTTACTAACTAATCGGATTTAGATACCATTAATCTAGGTTCCTACGGTACTATTTCGTCTACTACTACTTCACTGGAAATAATTGCATTTATGTATCTTGGAAACGTGACGCTTTACAAGATTTTTTCCAATGAAATTTCTTGTTGGTTTTGATTTCTGCTATCGATGTTTGATGTTTTTATCAGTGGCCACTAACCACCGCTTTTTTCAATATGGCGCCCGGGAGGAATACCACACTCTGTACTAAAATCTTGAAACCACTTTGAAGATTTTAGTAAGTTTCTTACATCTGTTTAGAAACTCATATTTTATAGTGTAGTGTACATAATTATAGATTTACTGCCTATACGAATACTGTGCAATTCCAGCAATATTTTTTTATACCACTATGGTGGCAAACTAGCATACGGCCCGCCTGATGGTAAGCGGTAACCGTAGCCTATGGACGCTTGCAACACCAGGGGTATCACTCGCGCGTAGCCGACTCCGTAAATTAAGGAGGAATAGCTGTACTGGCAGAATAGGAGACATGAACAAAACACCACGGATTGCCATCACCACTGCCAACACAACGCGGAGCTCCTCGCGGAGCTCTGGCGACCTTGCTCACCGTTAGGAATACAACATAACACGGAGCTATGTTATTTGGCTACGATTTTCTGCAAGGTGAACGTACTTTCCTAGTCGGGCAGCTCCAATTGTGAGTGGAATTATTCAATTCCACTATGTCCTACCGCTCTTAAACATACATCGTCATCTATTATATTGACCCACTGCTGGACACGTGCACCATGCTAGCCTACTGCGGGTTGGCAGACTTCACACGCCGTCAAGAAAATATCTCAGGCATGCAGGTTTCCTCGCGATGTTTTCCTTCGCCGTTTAAGCGAACAAAATAATATTTATATACTTAATTAATAACTAATACGCAAATGATTTCCAAAAGTCAGAGATGCGTCCCGAAATATAGAAAGTCCGAGAAAGTTCGAGAACTTTCAAGAACTTTCTCTGAGGTACAATTGATAGCCTATTTTTTATAAGTGGGTTTAAAATATAGATAAAATACACGTTTACCTTCCTTGTGTTTTCAAGAGAGCAATGTCGTTATATTTGGATGGTGGTCTGTATTCTGGGTGAGCCATTATTATGTCGACATTATACTTCTGCCAGAGTTTAGGCGGATCTGTCCGTTTCAGGATACCTAGAGCTATGTATCTTACTTGTCCTCTGAAATATAAATGGATATAACTTTTAGGGTGATTCGTTTGGGTTGCCGAATTTAAATTGTTATTTTTTTCGCCTCATTCGTCTAGTGATCCCAAGCGCCACTGCTACACTAGAAGTCCTGGGTTCGATCCCCAGGTCGAGCAAAGTGTTATTGGGTTTTTCTATGAAATTCTCAGTAGCAGCTCGGAGTCTGGATTTGTGCCCGGTTAATGGCTATAAACTCGCCCCCTATTACATGGGACCTAAACATACTGGTGAACTGTGGGTGGACATTAAGTACGCCTCTGCCTAACCCTTCGGGCAATACAGACGTGATGGTATGTTGTTTTTTTCGCGATTTCGTGTTGTTTTTTCAATGATCGGAGAAAGGTGAGCTATGTACCTTACCTTTAAGAACAAAGACAAAAAGTGGAGACTTCCTTACGATAACATTTTTTTTCGGGAAAATTGATCAGGTTTCGGGACATGACTAAAGTAAATAAAATATTAATGTAATGTTATTAATATAGAAAACAATTGAATTCGTTTCCTATCTTTGTTTCCCAAAATTGACACAAAATAAGTAGACACGATTTTTATTATTTTCGAAAACTAAAGGCCGATCTCCTCTTGGAATGAACCTTGTTATATGAAGCTGGTATGTAAATTACGTTAGTTTCTTACTTCTTTGAATCCAAGATAAGAAGAGTATTTTTATTTTTTAAAACAATCAAACAATAAAAAACGTGTTTACTGGTTTAGTGTCAATTTTGGGAAACAAAAGCAGGAAAAGATTTCACTCGTTTTCTATATTAATAACATTAGTAAGTATATTTTTGGGTTTTAGGCGGGAAAATGTAAAGTGCACTTTGTCGGTTTTATATTATTTTCCAAAACTTGTGTTTCTCCGAAGTTTAATGTGTAATTATAATGGATAGTTAACCATTAAGTGTTCGTGAACGTGTGCGAGTGTAGGCAAATGATATAAAATTGGAAATCGTGACTTTTGTGTTCACGCCTAAACTCCATCGAAGCCTTAGTAAAGTTTCCATTGTTTTACTGGGGATTATTCTGTATACTTGACACTGGCAAACACAGAAAGTGTGGCGCCATATATTATAATGCCATGACGGGAATTAATAATTATTACTTGTTTACTCCATATACTTGACACTGGCAAATACACAAAAAGTGTGGCGCCATATACCATAACGGGATTAAAAAAAAAAGTATATTTTTTTGTGACTTTTTTTGCTTTTTCCATGCTAAGATTATAAAGTTATTTTAGTAAAGGAAAAATTCAATCGTTGGATACACCAGACGCTCTGACCTCTAAGCCACCGTGAACCCCACCCGTCTGATTGAAATTTTGCCTTCACATTCTGAATTTACGTCATAAGGTGACGTTGGCGACATCTAAGAAAAGCAAGTTACCTTGCTTCTCAATTTACTAAAATAACTAGAGAATAGCTCGAAAAGTCGGCCCTTAGTTTTTAATATGTTTACATACATAATCAACCCATTACATTGTCCCACTATTGGGCACAGGTCTCCCCTCAGAATGAGAGGGATTAGGCTATAGTCCACCACGCTAGCCTAATGCGGGTTGGCAGACTTCACACGCCGTCTAGAATATCTCTCAGGCAGGCAGGTTTCCTTACGATGTTTTCCTTCACCGTTTAAGCGCGTGATAATTAACTATTATTACGCACATAACTTCGAAAAGTCAGAGGTGCGTGCCTTGGATTCGAACTCGAGACCTTTGACTTGGAGGTCCTATGGTCATATCACTAAGTTATCACTGCTCTAATATTGCTTTTATATTTTTAGGATAGAAAATTACCTATCTAAATGACCGAAATCGATCCAGTAGCCGATTCTGAACAAACTACTTTCAGGATGTCGATACATTAAATATGTCACCCGATGTAGATATATTTGGAGTGATAACTTACAATAACGGACTGGATATACAATGCCCAGCAGTCAGGATAAAGTTCTCACTAATCAGGGAGCCTCCACACAGCCACTCGGCAGAATCCTCCTCACTCCCATACCCGAGCAAAGCCTGGATAAAATAACATGTCTTATAACTTTGCAAGCGATCGACCTGGCGGGCTCAAATTACCCCTTTTAATGTTATTTTATTGAAGGAAAAATTCCACTGCGGGCAGGATTCGAGCCTGCGTCTTCTGGTTAGATACACCAGACGCTATGCACTTGCTTGCTCGTAAACTTTAAACAGGAACTTTATGAAACTTGGCAATAAAGCTAGGTACAAAAACCACTCATTGTCACGGAAAATTCCAGCCATTAGCATTATTCACAACAAATTTACAGGGGGGTCAAAAATGCTCAGAGTGGCTTCGAGAAAGGAATTGATACGGCCGTTCTTGTTTGCTCGACTTAGCGGGGGCACTACCCACCCAGAAATATAGTACATTTCGTGTACCTATAATATTTTTCTATATTCTATAGTACAATTGACTAAAGTCACTTTAAAAAGCAGTAATTTTGATAATATAGGTAACACAATAACTTTGTTATTTTGCAGTTACGAGTATTTGTCTAATCACTACATAGTATAAAACACAGTCGCTGTCGCTGTCTGTCCGTCCCTATGTATGCTGAAATCTTTAAAACTACGCAACCGATTTTGAAGCGGTTTTTTTTAATAGATAGAGTGATTCAAGAAGGTTTTAAGTTATTTAACATTACGCTACGACTTTTAGGGTAACGCGGGTGAAACCGCGTGCTGATCGCTAGTGTAAGAATAAATAAGATTGCCTGCTTACCATGTGAGGGAACTGGTCTCTATGAGCATCTGTGCCTCCAGCGGCTCCCACAGCCGTGGGGTAGGACTCGAAACAATTCTTCTGTGGGTGTTTTCTTTTGGCTATCGTACCAGTGAAATGTCCATGACATGGCTCCAATTCTTGCATGTAGTCCAGACATTCTGACAAAGAACCAAATTGTATTTAAGTATGAAATAAAAAAAAGCTTGAAGCACGAAAAAGCGACATCGATTCATGGTGGACATTCCAAAAACCCGAACGAAACGCTTTGAGTCCACTTTTATCATGCGTACCGCTGAAATGTGGAATGCGCTTCCCAAGTGGGTCTTCCCCGATAGATATAATCTGGGTGTCTTTAAATCACGAGTGAATCGGTTTCTTCTAGGCAAGCGCACTTCCTCGTAGATCGCAGTGTCGCTTACACACCTACGCAAACACCCCACAGTCAACACAACGCTTCCTCGCGGAGCTCTGGTGACCTTTCTCACTGTTAATGAACACAACATAGCACAGAGCTATGTTAATTGTTTACAATTTTCTGCAAGGTTGAGGTACTTCCCTAGTCGGGCAGCTCTAATTGTGAGTGGAATTATTCGATTACACTATGCTCCACCTCTCTACTATTACATCACCGGCGAACTGCCGTGTACATTAGTACGGCTCTGCCTAACCTTTCGGGGAATGATAATGGTAAATGACATCATACTTACTATCTCTTGCTTTTTGTCCATTTCGAAAGTACCATTGTCCACTCGTGGGGCTTATAAACATATTTCTGTAAAACAAACACTATTTTATTTATATGCTCGCCCCTATTATCTTATCTAATCTTACATGGGGCCGAGGCAGCAAGGCCTCAGAGCACTTCGACCCAATGGGTATCTTTTGTGCTTCCCCTAGATACCTATTATTCATCCTTACCCAGTTCTTCAAACAGTTCAAGTTGAAGTTCAAATGTTTTTATTTCAAACTAGCTTTTGCCAGCGACTTCGTCCGCGTGGAATAGTTACTTTGTTCCCTAGTTCTTCGCCCGCGGTTTCACCTGCGTTGCCCCGTTCCTAAGGGTTGTAGCGTGATGTTGTATAGCTTGAAACCTTTCTCATGAATCACTCATTTTCCCAACATTTCCCTTCACTGCTCTGCTCCTATTGATCGTAGCGTGATGAAAAGTATACTATAACCTGCCCAGGAGTATGAAGAACAATTGTACCAAGTTTCGTTGAAATCCGTCGAGTGGTTTTTGTTTCTATAACGAACATACAGACAGACAGACAGACAGACAGACAGACAGATAAAAATTTTACTGATTGCATTTTTGGCGTCAGTATCGATCACTAATCACCCGCTGATAGTTATTTTGGAAATATATTTCATGTACAGAATTGACCTCTCTACAGATTTATTAAAAGTATAGAAGATAAGCTTTTACAAGCGTTTATGAAACGTTATGATTCTAGTTACACGGTTCCAAAAGGATCCTATGGAGAAGAATCGGGCAAGAAACTCCATGGGCACTCTTTTAAAATAAATGGCGTTACAATCTTCACTGGACAATGTTGTGATATGAGGATGGGTGAACATTTAATGCCAAAGTTGGACCAAAGTTGATAATTACTAGAGGATTCTCAGTGTTTGAGATCTCTGTCATTATAAGAAAATAAATAAACTACATATATGGTAAAATAGCTCTTCCTTAAGCTTTATAATGTGGCCTAAAGACATATCCTTGAAGGCTACAGATTCAGAAGACTACAGACTCATAAGTCAAGGCACACTGCGGCGTCATGGGCAATGAAGTTACAGTTGCTGCCAAACCCGGAGCTTTGATGCAAAAGTGGCCTGCATACAGCTCATTCTCGGCGTCAGCCGGTACTGGAGGTACTGGAGCACCGAGCACGGCGCGCACACAAGAACAATGCTGCCCAAACTCAAAGACATCCTTAAGCTCTGGGAACACACACAGCCTGGAAGCTATTTCACCTTACGCAGGCACTCACCGGGCACGGGTGCCTAACCCTTGTGACAGTATGTTACATTTTATTAATTTATCAATAATGTTTTTTTTTAAAAAACGTTGCCCCACACTAGGATTTTCTCCTGTATCGTGGGTGCGTTTACAAACACAAATTCTCACATACACAAACGCGGAACAGTTCCAGACCCAGAAAAACTACCTGTAGATGACACAAATATTTGCTCCGTGTGGGGATCGAACCCACAACACGTGGCGCAGAAGCCGATCGCTCAACCATTACGCCAATCGTGTCGTCAATGTGCACAAGAAAACTTTGCTTAAAAGTATTAAAACAAACATCAAACCAAAGCAATAATTGAATAAAACTGGACAAGTGCCAGTCGCACTCGCCAGCCGAGGGTTCCGCACCAACTTGTAGGTATATATTATTATTTTCTATACTTATAATAAATCTGTAGAGAGGTCAATTCTGTACATGAAATATATTTCCAAAATAACTATCAGCGGGTGATTAGTGATCGATACTGATGCCAAAAATGCAATCAGTAAAATTTTTGTCTGTCTGTCTGTCTGTCTGTCTGTCTGTCTGTCTGTCTGTCTGTTTGTTTGTTTGTTTTTCTGTTCTTTTCAGATTTTTCCCTATACTTGTAGCATAAGACGGTATTACTTGCCAAATTTCATAGTTCTAGGTCAACGGAAAATACCTATAAATTTTGATTCCCTTGAGAGTGTTGAAAACACTTATTGTTGCGGCTTAAACGGCCTTATCTTTTTTTTTCATTAACTTAGAAGTTTAATTTTTTCTCAGCTTCAAGGTACTGTAGACGTGAGTATAGGGTTTTAATTTCAACTCTATACCTCCACGCATTCCTGAGATAAAGGTTCTTGATTGATAAACAAACGGACAGACTGACGGATGGACAACAAAGTGATCCTATAAGGGTTCCGTTTCTTCTTTTTGAGGTACGGAACCCTAAAAAAGTCGTAGGTAAGTACCTACTGTCAATAGGACTGTCAATTTAATACAATTTTCAACCTTATAACTCTTATACATTCTTGCAAATAAATAGTTGGACGTACCTTGTATCATTGACCAGCTCGCAGTCTGTACAGCAGATGATCGGTGTTTTCCCACGGTATGTGCATATCTGTTAAAAAATACATAGGTTGGTACTTAACTATTCCTACATACATACACGAGTACAAGAGTTCCGGTGCGCAGCCTGCGTACTTAGGTAATTTTCGATTCTAAAATATATTATACGTGGGAGAGCCATGCTTCGGCAAGAATGGGCTGGCTCGACCGGAGTGATACCACGGCCTCACAGAAAACCGGCGTTAAACAACGCTTACGTTGTGTTTCGCCGAGTGAGTGAGGTTATCGGAGGCCCAACCCCTTTTAAATGGTCTCGCAACGTCATCAACGTCGTCAACGCACTCGTGACTCCTATGGTGATGCGGGTGTCCATGGGCGGCGGTAATCGCTTACCATCACGCGATCCGTTTGCTCGTTTGCCCTCCTATTCCATAAAAAAAAATACTGTGCCCACTGTTCCTACTTCATAGAGTCTAAATTAATAGGAAGAAAACAAAATGTCAAAATATCAACAGCGAATGACAGCTGTACTATGGAAACTTAAATAATCATATGTATGTGTGTGTATGTCAAACCAAAGCCCTAAAAGCTTGAAATTTGGCAGATAGGTTTCTTATAGGGTCTAAACATCAGCCAAGAAAGGATTTTTGGTAATTTCTTACATTTTGAGAGGGGAAGTTCTCCCCGTGTTCCCGAGAAAAAGTCTTGACTGACTGACGGACACACGGACAATGAAATGATCTTATAAGGGTTTTTGTTCCTATTTAATCTAGGGTTAGACTGCGCTTGAGATCCTCAGTTCGATTCCCAGGTCGAACAAAGTGTTATTGGGGGTCTCTATGAAATTCTCAGTACGTAAACGTACAGTAAACGCTCAAAAGTCCATAAGCACGCTAAGGATTACATTGCTGTGAACAGTACGAGCGAGTTCGATACAGCCAGCGCGTGTCACTTGTTAACGACATAGAATAGAAGGTCGTAAGTCAAACTAAACGTCAAGCTATTGCGTTGTGAGATTGCCTATGGACTTTTGAGCGCCACTGTACATTAGATCTCTGCCTAACTATCTAACCCTTCGGGCAATACAGGCGTGATGGTATGTATGTTTTTTCTTTTGAGGTAGGCGACCCTAACAATTTAAATTACCGATGGATTATCCTTATTCTTGATATCTTCGGCCGCGTTTAGACAATTATAGACACTCGCACACACTCCATCTACCCCGTCTTTGCTGCACTTCG
Organism: Acronicta aceris; assembly: GCA_910591435.1. Lineage (NCBI taxonomy): Eukaryota > Metazoa > Arthropoda > Insecta > Lepidoptera > Noctuidae > Acronicta > Acronicta aceris. The sequence goes on along the minus strand of OU342786.1, from coordinate 1,885,198 downwards.
ATCCTGGGAAGTAAATACAGTATAATTTTTAAGCACAATAATTGACAAGAATATTTGCAAACTCTTTCATCTACTGGTTTCTGACACATACGCGAATATTAGACATTGAAATAAAACTACTTTTTACGGATTTTATCGCGTTGTATTGATATTATATAATTCCCGACGTTTCGGATCCTTTACAGCATCCATGGTCACGGGTAGACTAAGTTGCTGGACATCTTAATGTTGCAATTACTAACACCTACCTTACATTTTTGTTAATTATTGGCAATCCGATTCACGCAGAACGAGTTCACCGTAATCCTTCGGTCTTGCAGTTTTGGGCTTGGGTTTTGATTTTATGAAATTTTTAATGATCATCTAGTCAGAGTAAATCACCATGAAACAAGACTTAGGGCCGCTTGCACCAACTTCTTAAATCTGTTTAAGTTGTATTTAAACACATCGTTTCATTGAAAATTTGTATCTAAATATATATAAAACTCAAAGGTGACTGACTGACTGACTGACATAGTGATCTATCAACGCACAGCCCAAATCATTGGAGGGATCAGGCTGAAATTTGGCATGCAGGTAGATGTTATGACGTAGAAATCCGCTAAGAAAGGATTTTGATAAATTCTACCCCCAAGGGGATAAAATAGGGGATGAAAGTTCATATGGAACAAAGTAACTATTCCACGCGGACGAAGTCGCGGGCAAAAAGCTAGTTTAAATACAATTTAAACCAGTTTAAGACGTTGGTGCAAGTGGGCCTTAGAGTACCAACAAAATTGTCTACAGTCGCAGGATTATATGCGAACAGAAGAACTACTTCTTCACCAGTAGTAGTCGCTTTATATTTACTCTATATATTAATAATTCACATTAGTCTTATTAATCTACATGAAAACTTCAGTAATATTAGCATACACTCACACTCACACTCACACACACACTCGCACACAGACACTCGCACTCACACTCACACTTACACTCACACCCACACTCACATTGACGTACTAGGATACTCTTAAATCTATACTAATATTATAAAGAGGAATGATTTGTATGTAAGTATGTTTGTAACGAATTGGCTCAAAAAGTACTGGACCGATTTCAAAAATTCTTTTGCCATTAGAAAGCTACATTATCACTGAGTAACATAGGCTATGTAACATCACGCTACGCCTCTTAGGAACGGAGCAGCGCGGGTGAAACCGCGAGCGGGTCGCTAGTAATCTATATTATTGTATGTGCGTTCTGTGTTTCCTTACATCGTTGTTTTTTAAATTTATTGTAGGTACATAATATATTATAATTTTTTTTAAAGATTCTAGAACACGGATGATGTACCTGTATGATATGTACTGACTAATGGCTAGGGCGTCGGACTTGCGATCATGTGGTTGCCGGTTCGAAATCCACCCATTGCACTACCGACGTGAACCCACTCGTAACACAAGCATTTAGCTTAGCACGAGGGGTTAACAAGAATACTAGTAATGTGGGACCCACATGGCTAGTAAGATTAAAAAAAAACTCTTTTCCGCAAACTGCTATGCAGTTAGCATATTATTTATAAGAATGAGCATGTAATACTTAGGTTAATAAAAAAAAAACAATAAAAAAAGTTTAAGATAAAGTTATTGATTACTTATTACTAGCGACCCGCGGTTTCATCCGCGCTGCTCCGTTCCTAAGAGGCGTAGCGTGATGTTATATAGCCTATGTTACTCAGGGATATTTATAAAAATATTTATATTTAAAAAAAATTTTGTAACCAGGCATTGGTCTTATGATGTGGTTTACCAAATAAACGTCTTTTCTTTCTGTCTTTCTGATATTGTAGCTTTGTAACAGCAAATGAATTTTTGAAATCGGTCCAGTAGTTTTTAAGATTATTCAACGTCCTTTTTGAGTATAGATGTAGGCTAGATACTCGTAATTAGAATATATGAAGCTTTATACGGTCTAGTGATTTTAAGATTTTTATGTGGCCTACGAAATATTCCACTGATTATCGTATGATGGGTTGATAACCTCACTAGATTCTGGTCGAGCTATACAATGACGTATGACGTGTGGCGTCAGCCCGGACTGGTCAACTCAAAGCCACTTTTTTTACGTTGGAGAGCCATGCATCGGCACGAATGGGCCGGCTCGACCGGAGTGATACCACGGCCTCACAGAAAACCGGCGTCAAACAACACTTACGTTGCGTTTCGCCGAGTAAGTGAGGTTACCGGAGGCCCAATCTCCTTTTAAAAGGTCGGCAACACACTTGTGACTCCTATAGTGTTGCGGATGTCCATGGGCGGCGGTATTCGCTTACCATCAGGCGATCCGTCTGGTCGTTTGCCCTCATATTCCATAAAAAAAAGCCGCTGTGGCTTTTTCTTAAAAAGACCATTTCAGACAATGTCTTGTATTGTAACTCACATATTTCTCTCCGTACTTTAAAAGAGACCGTGATTCTCTGAGTTTGTTTCGGTGTTTCTTCTCAGAGGTCATCAGAAATGCCAGTGCCGTGTAGAAAAAAAAATTTAAACATTCAGTTGGAAAAGTGTTTTTAAAACGTCATCATTTAAAAGCGGCGGTAGCCTAATGGCTAGGGCGTCGGACTTGCGATCATGTGGTTGCCGGTTCAAAACCCACCCATTGCACTACCGATGTGAACCCACTCGTAACACAAGCATTTAGCTTAGCACGAGGGGTTAACAACAATACTAGTAATGTGGGACCCATAATGCAAGTAAGATAAAAAAAACTATTTACAGAATTAAATAACATTTATAAATTAATATGAATAATCTGACTGTGTCTCAGCGTTACTTAGAGGACGGCTCCCCTGATGGTAAGCGATACCGCCGCCCACGGACACCCGCAACACCAGGGGAGTCACAAGTGCGTTGCCGGCCTTTTAGAAGGGGATTGGGCCTCCGGTAACCTTACTCACTAGGCGAAACATAACGTAAGCGTTGTTTGACGCCGGTTTTCTGTGAGGCCGTGGTAACGGTCGAGCCGGCGCAATTGTGCCGAAGCATGGCTCTCCCACGTTAAATAAAATTAAATAATAAATCCACATTAAATAATAAATTCAAATAGAATAACAAGTAATTATTTAATTACCTTCAGGTAGATCCAAAAACTCCTGCCCACTTGCATATGACAGTATAAACACTATGAATAAAGCATTGAGAATCATGTTTGTAATATTATTTAATGATTATTACAAACAAAGTTACCTATATAACAACACAAGTTTACCTTAACACAACATAAAGACAAATGCTTAGAACCGGAAAAAAAAAATGTTAGCAATGAATTTATAATGAGGCATAAACGTACTTATGAGAAACTGGTTATGAATGTAATAATAGGATAATCCAATTACGTAATAGCCTATTTACTTAGGGTTAGAAGTAAATAGCCAATTACGTAATTCATTTGGGCATCTCGTAAGAGGCGTGGAAATATCTCCACTTGCTCGGTGGTAGGACCTCTGTGTTTAAGAGTCCGGCCGAATTTCTGTTACCGATTAACGGTATCGGATTCTGATACCGTTAATCTAGGTTGCCACTGTACCATTTCGTCCAAAATACTTAACTGGAAATATGTAATTGCAAGCGAATGCAATTTTTGATAACTTTACCAAGTATGGAACGATTTTCAGCGAAGCAGTAGTTAGTAAACGATTTGTGGTCAAATCCGAATAACAACATAATTTGATAGAATATTGTCTGGATTATGATTTATGCCGTTTAGTATTACGTTTTTGTAGGCAATTCAAGCTCCACCGGACCCTTAGATCTTTTTTTTATTTTTTTATTCGTGATAGGCTTACGCTTGATCGCCAGTTTGTCTGCGATCGATACTGCGAAAAAAGATCACAAATATTACATTTCTGTTCAGTAAAGTGATGCTTTAAGAAATATTGACGATCTCATGTAAGGTTTTAGTTCTCAGTTGTGAATGTTGTATAGTTAATGTTGCGATTACTACTGCCATGAATCTAGAACTTATTACAGATCTACAAACTGCAACAAATCACTTGAAATTTGAATTTCGCGGGGTCAGGTGAACGGTCCGCCTTAAATTAAACCGACACCTGAAGGGCCCTGAACGAAACAAAGCTAATGAAGAATTTGGTAATGCTAATTTATTGTTCACCTCTTTTTAACTATATAATGTCATTGTTGTTCAGTATGATAATGACACGAATAGTTTCTAGGGTACTCCACTTTAATTAGGTAACCAAATAAAAACACCTCACTAAATAAAACACAGCAAAAATGCAGTAAGTATATTATTTATACTAAATAAATTCTGTGACATTACTCGTATAATATATTGTTTGTATATTTTTTTTATAGCACTAAGGTTGCAAACAAGCATACGGCCCGCCTGATGGTAAGCGGTTACCGTAGCCTACGGACGCTTGCAACACAAGGGTTATCACTCGCACGTTGCCGACCCTGTAAATTAAGGAGGAATAGTTTGGCTGGCAACTTAAGAGACATTCTGCCATGCCTGACAGCGGCATATATATATTTGTCGTTGCATAACTTGCAGCTTAGGGCAAATTGCATTTGCAGACGTATTCGGATTTACCCACGACCGTAGCGTCCATTTTGACGCATTCCTTGAAATGACCACAACCCGGCACTAAACATCCGGCTCGACAGACTAAGACACAGATATGTAGTGACTTGTGTCTCGCGTTGTGGCTGTAGCAAACGTCCATATTCTCGATGATAGACAGGAACTTTTTCTCCTCCTCTGATGTAAGCGAATCAGTAAGGTCTGTGGTATCGCTCGGTACCGCTGCGACGTTCACGATGGCGGACAAGGCGCAGAGCGCGAAGAGTACAACAGTTAAACGGTTCATGTTGACGGTTTCTGTACCACCCCACGGCCGTTGAGCGCTTTATAGCAAAGGAAAACAACAATGATAGGACATAAAAAATTGCATTTGACCTTTATCTTAATATATTGCAATTTTTATCTTATTTATGCGTTTATGGAAAGGTAACGCTTGATAACCCTGTGTTATTTTTAGGTGTGTAAAGAAAGGACTTGTTTACTGCCTCTAGTGATCCTGTGCATGACTGCTAGGCTAGAGGTCTTGGGTTCGATTTGCAAGTCGAGCAAAATGTTATTGGGTTTATATCAAAAGTAGCTCCGAGTTTGGAATTTGTGCCCGGTTAATGGCAATAGGCTCACCCTACTACACGGTACCTAAACAAACCGGCGAACTGTCGGTGTACATATATCAATATGCCTCTTTGTTATAGATTACTAGCGACCCGACCGCGGTTTCACCCGCGTTTCCCCATTCCTAAGAGTCGTAGCTTAATGTTAAATAGCTTAAAACCTTCCTCTTGAATCACTCTATCTATTATAAAAAACCGCTTCAAAATCCGTTGCGTAGTTTTAAAGATTTAAGCATACATACGGAAGGACAGACAGCGACAGCGACTTTGTTTTATACTATGTAGTGATGATCAAGTGATGACCTTCATTTACCAACCACATCAATTAAGCAACCCCACACATGCAACACCAGTAGGAGTTGCTGATGCGTTGCCGACCCTTAAGAGTCGACTTGCTGACTGCCGGAGCCGCAGCAACCGAGGAGGAACTGGCTCTCACGCGAAACACACACCAAGGTGCTTTACGACAGACTTCGACGTAAGGGTCGCCAGCCAATCAGACCCCGAGAGGTCCTACCACCGAGCAAGTCAGATATTTTCACGCCTCTTACGGAATGCGTATCTGAAAGGCAGTGAGGATCAGTATTCTAACCCGTTCCCACAAAGGGTAAAACCTCTGCCTAACTCCTCGGGGAATACAGGCGTAATGATATGTTATGACATGTTTACTGGTGTCTTTCAATGAAGAATGTTGACCAAGGCCTGGAACTGTACTGTGCGCTACCTACTTATTTTAAAGCTTAAACCAATAGCAGGCCAATAGCACCGTAGGTTGTACGCTATCACTAGATACATTACAGTCTGACCGAGATCTCGGACCCGGTCTCGGTGATTCTCGGCTAAAAATATAATTCTCGGTCTTGGTCTTGGCTTAATTCAAAAACATAAAAAAATTACGTGCGAAACAGTTTCGGAAGTCGGTGGCGAAATGAAAAGATCCTATCAAATTAAAAGCACCGACTTCCGAAACTGTTTTGCACATAACTGTCGCGATTTCCAAAGTGCTCATGCTATCAAACTTATTTATGGAGCCTTGGTTCGAAGCAAGCTTGAGGCCAGTGCATGTGTATGGAATCCGTACGAGAAAAAGTATGCGCTCGTGTTGGAAAAGGTCCAAAAAGTTTTTCTAAGATACTTGTACAAAAAACTGTATGGGTACTATCCTTACATGTATCCCACGAGACTTCTTTTGGGGACATTAAGTCTTAACCAATTGTGAGACGGTTGTTTGACCAGATGATTGTAACGTGCAAAATTCTAATGGGAAAGATTGATGCATCGGGTCTCCACGATGAAGCCTGTAGATTTTCCGTGCCAAATAACTACAGTCGTGGTAGAAGGCACAGACTGCTGGCGGTTCCATCGTGCCGTACCGTTGCACGGTCCAACTCCCCTCTACCGAGATCACTGAAGGATCTTAATGCTCTCTTGGACTCAAATCTAAATTTTGATTTGTTTGCGGATGAATGGAAGTTGTTAATGATTAAATGTTTGAAGTTTTGTGAGGAGAATGCATGAGAGTGTTATGAAATATTATTATTAACATTATGATAAGTATATACTTTGATTAAATAGTGTAATTGGCTTCGGCCGTTCTATTTAATGTACAATAAATAAAAAAAATATAAAAGAAATTACTGGATTTCCTGTGGTCCAGAGATCGAACCAAACCAGAATTGCTCATCTGTGCAGCTGTGTTCCGCACGTCACTAATTTATTTAACGGCATTCAAAATCAACCTATTGCCGTCCACTGCTGAACGTAGGCCTCCCCCAAGGAGCGCCAACCATCCCGGTCTTGAGCAGCTCGCATCCATCCGCTGCCAGCCACCTTCTTCAAATCGTCGGTCCATCGCGTCGCAGGGCGTCCCACACTACGCTTGCCCAAACGCGGTCTCCACTCTAACACTTGTCGGCTCCATCGGTCGTCTGTCCGTCTGCAGACGTGGCCGGCCCACTTCCACTTCAGCGTGCTTATTCTTCGAGCAATGTCGGTGACTTTAGTTCTTTGGCGAATGACTTCGTTGCGAATTCTATCCACCAAAGAAACTCCAAGCATTGCTCTTTCCATTGCACGCTGTGCAACCTTGAATTTGTGGACCAGTCCCAAGGTTAGTGTCCACGTTTCGGCTCCGTAAGTCATCACGGGTAGGACGCACTGGTTATAGACCCTGGTCTTTAGGGATTGAGGGATCGACGATTCAAAGATATCACGCAGCTTCCCGAATGCCGCCCAGCCCAAGCGAATCCTTCTGGTCGCCTCCTTCTCGAAGTTGTGCCGCCCCAGTTGTATGGTTTGGCCAAGATATATGTATTCTTGCACAACCTCGAGGGCAGCGCCATTTACGTAAACGGGTCCTGGGGTGACATGGTCATTGTACATGACTTTGGTTTTATCCAAGTTCATCCCAAGACCCACCCGCCTTGAAGAATCGCCAAGGCTGTTCAACATCGCCTCCAGCTCCTGCAGAGATTCTGCCATGATGACAATGTCATCCGCAAATCGAAGGTGTGAGATGTACTGACCGTTAATATTTATGCCTCGTCCTTTCCAGTTAAGCATCTTGAAAACGTCCTCCAACGCGTTCGTAAACAGTTTCGGAGAGATGACGTCTCCCTGTCTTACCCCTCGACGCAGTTGGATTGGTTTTGTACTCTGACCCTGTACTTGGACGGTCATCGTTGCGGCCTTATACAGACATCTCAGAACCTCGACGTATCGGCAGTCGACAAGGCATCTCTGCATTGATTCCAGCACAGCCCAGGTCTCGACGGTATCGAAGGCTTTCTCGTAGTCCACATACGCTAGGCAGAGTGGCTGATTATATTCCTCGGTCTTTTGGATGATTTGCCTGAGGGTGTGTATGTGGTCCACGGTGCTGTAGCCTTTCCGAAACCCGGCCTGCTCCGGTGGCTGGAAGTCATCGAACTTTTGGGCAAGACGATTCGAGATAACTCTCGAAAACAACTTGTAAACATGGCTCAGGAGTGATATGGGGCGGTAATTTTTAAGCAGCGTATTATCGCCCTTTTTGAAAAATAATACCACTACGCTCCTGCTCCATGCCTCCGGTGTCATGCCAGTGTGGATGACGGAATTGAAGAGCTTAGCAAGCTCTGTCAAGACAGGGGTTCCTCCTGCCTTGATCAGCTCCGTGGTTATCCCGTCATCCCCCGGAGTTCTGTTGTTATGAAGCTGTCCGAGAGCTATTCTAATCTCACCCATGTCAATGTCGGGAAGCTCTTCTGTGAGGTGGCGTGTAAGTCTGGCCCGTGGATCATCCGCGCTGTGGGCCTGAGGTGGGCATGTTTTTTGAGAGTATAAGTCTCCGTAGAACTTTTCGATTTCAGCGAGTATCTCTGGCTTCGAGGTGACGGTAGTGCCCTGTGACGTACGTAGTTGCGTCAGGTGACAACGGGAGGTATGCTGCTTGGCGAATACTTTTGAGCCCTTGTTTCGCGCTATGGCTTGCTCAATCACTTGGGTATTCGCGCGCCGATTGTCGCGTCTTATCAGCTTTTTGACCTCCCTATTAACTACCTGGCGCTCCAACGGTGTGGCATTCGTAAGTTCTCGTCGTTTTCTCATCAATTCCAGGGTCTCGCTGGAGAGTACCGACTTACGTCCATGTCTCTTAGGTCGAAAGTGTTTATAGCCCACCTCGCGGATGACACGTACCAGTCCATCGGTGGCATCGTTTATGTCCTCTGTGGTTTCCAGCGCGGCGAATCGGTTCTGCAGTTCCAACTGGAAGCTTTCGCAATCGGCTTCGACCTGGGGCAGCGTTGGTCTAAGAGTCGACTTCGTTAAACGCGCTCGTTCGATTTTAACCTTAATATCCAGAGTGCCTCTTACTAGTCGGTGATCACTTCCGGTATTAACCCTATTGATCACAGAGACATCTCTGAATATCTGACGCTTGTTAGACATAACGAAGTCGATCTCGTTCTTAGTCACGTTATCGGGGCTTCGCCAGGTCCACTTCCTTTGAGGCTTCTTCTGGAAGAAAGAGTTCATCAGAAAAAGCCCCTGAGCCTCAAGAAAGTTTACCAGCATTTGCCCCCTGTGATTTCTGCGCCCATAGCCGAATGGACCTACTCTCGACTCGCCGCTTTCTTGTACTCCCACTTTAGCATTGAAGTCACCCATAACAACAGTGTAGAATGTTTTGGTACGAGACATTGCTTTCACTATGTCTTCGTACATAGCCTCGACTTCGTCGTCAGGGTGTGCGGAGGTTGGGGCATACACTTGTATAATCTTCAAGGAGTACCTTTCTGTTATTTTAAGTACAAGGTATGCCACCCTTGCCGACACACTGCCTAGTTCCACAATGTTGCCCTTGAGTGACTTGTGGACCATAAATCCGACGCCACCTTGGGATGGTTGGTGTCCCTCTCGGAAGTAGAGTAAGTGGCCACTATCGAGGGTTATCGTTTCCTCACCCTGTCTCCGGATCTCCGACAGACCCACGATGTGCCAGTTGATACGACTTAGCTCTACTTCCAATTCAACGAGGCGCTCGTTCAGCCGCAGAGAGCGTCCATTAAACGTCGCCAGGTCGAGGTTACGATGTTGGTACCCTGCCGTCGCCCGGGGATTCTTAGCACCCCCCACCGCACCGTTACCGTGGCCGGTACCATGGCCAGGAATAGTGCAGCTACCGGGAACTGGGGGCCGTAAATCTGGGATGCTACTCATTGGGGGGGATTTGCCATAGTCACCACGCTTGGCAGGCGGGTTGGTGACCGCAGTTCCTGGAATGCTTTCTCTGATAGTACTGCTGCCTACTATCAGGTTTGGCATTTGGGAGCATTCCATTCCATGATTCATGGTTATACCGCCATGTATCGGTTGCCGGAGCCAAAATGGATGGGGAAGATGTTATTACCTATATTCCGGCTAATATCCTTTAGTCGCCTTTTACGACACCCATAGGAGGAGAAGGGGTGGCCTATTCTACAGCCCGGGGTCCACACGGGTTAACGGCATTACATCGCTCATATCCAAATAACAGCCTAGCTTTAAAGATGTTTTCAGTGCAATACTTATGTGCGTTTGCCATATAAAAAATATATGTTATACTTAAGGTCATCACAAACAAATTGTATTGTTTAATAATTTAATAAATTTGCCAGATTTTGGATAATCATTGAAGTAAATACGCCTTTTTTAACCCAATTTGTATTTTTTATAGTCAAGAATTTTATACCAAAAAATTGTAATGACGTACCTAATCAACAATTTGTATTGCTTTTATTTTCTTATTTCTTTATAATAATAATAATAATAACCCCCTCTGGGACAAGCGTTACCTCGTCATGAGACTAACGTCAAACTAGAGGGTAGATTAGAATCGCTTTTTACAAACCTTAGACAATAAAACAAAAAATGTGTCATAAGGTCTAATGAAAAGCGCACAAACCGCAGGGCAGCTTGTGGCGAGCTGATGGTGAGTGGCGACACTGCGGTCCTTGTTGCTCCAGAGAGTCGGTCAGGGCCTCGTTTCTAGTTTGCCCCTGTTGGGTAGCTAGGGTGGAAACCCAAGAGCGCCCGCAGGACTCTCAACTCTGTCTTGCCTTAATTGGCCGGCCAGAGGGGGGCCGCCAGAGCTATATGCTAGGGGGTGGAAGTATCTAATGGCATAATAGCGGGGAAACCCAATCCGGTTCTTTTCGAGACTCGCGACGGTGAAACCGAGGCCGCACCTCTCTACACCCTTAGCCGCTCACACCGCTGTTGCCGCCTTCTGCCTGTACTGGCAGCTGTTTGGGGGGCCCAGCTAGTGAAGTGGCAAGTCACCGTCTGCCATCCCTATGGATGTTTATTCGAGGCTCAAGGCAGACGCCCTTTTCTTCCGGCAATAGAAGTTATCGGTCCACCTAACACCGACATCCATAATCCCATTTTTAATTTCCATATTTTACAATAGTCCTGCACCAGCCCGGAATACTTCATGGCTGTACTCCCATAGTGCAGTTGTAGAGTGTCCCGGATGTATGCCCCATCCCATATTAGATCAAAGTTCTCCAAGGGGCCTCTGCGCGTTGGACCTGTGTCCCCCCGCAAGCCTTCCAAAGGACCGGATGTCTTCCTCACGGGAGGCTTTGATATCCAAAAAGGAGATATAAATAATAATAATAATAATATCAATTTAATTCGGACCATAATCCATATTGTGTTAGTAATACAATTATAAAACTTAGCCTATGTTAGTATAATTAAAAAATTAAACATTATTCCCTCCAAATTTTAAATTAATTCATGTATCTTCCTGGGGCACCTGGCCCGCAACAGTGAATGCGAGTCCGAGGGCCGACAACGCCCTTCGCTCTCTCTCTATGTCACAATCATCCTTCAAATCTTCGTTCACTATATGGCCAAGATACTTAAATTGTGACACTCTAATAAGAGCCACACCATATAACCACACTGGTGGGACCATCTTAGGCTTTTTTCTTCCCACCCTAAATACCAGCATCTCACTTTTTTTAACATTATAAGCATATTTCTCACACACCGCAAGTATATGTCTGAGTTCATCAGTCGAGAGGCTCAGCAGCACCATGTCATCTGCATAAGTTATACTATTTATGATGTTACCATCAATAGAGCATCCGACACCAGTGCTACTGAGCTCCCCAATCAGCCGATTGACGTAAAGACGTAAAGACGTCTACTTTTTATCCAGGTCGGACTCAATCCTGAAGTCCACAAAGACTCCAGTAAGTCCAGAAATCCTGAAGACAAAGTCGCGGGCAGAAGCTAATAAATTATTTTTTCAGCAGACAAATTTGAATTAGCTATTGTTTTCACTATTCCTACAACAAATACCCTATCCCAAGTAATTATATAAAAATTAATAAATAAAACTCAGTGAAAATGCAGTGCTTCGAATATATTTTATTAGTTCTGTGACAGTATTATATTGTTGATAAATACATTTATTTGTCGTTGAACAACTTGCAGCTTAGGCAGTTTTACATTTGCAGGTGTATGGGGGCTTAGGGCCTGTAGCGCCTTCAACTTTGACACACTCCTTGAAACCACCACAACCCGGCTGCAAACACCCAGTGCGGCAGCCCAAATGGCATATCAACTTTGTTTTGAATTGCATGTTGTGGGCGAAACAAACCATTACGCCTTCCACGATGTCCACAAACTTTTGTTCCTCCTCTGGTGTAAGCGAGTCAGCACGGTCTTTTGGGGCGGCGTCGCTTGGTACCGCTGCGACGTTCACGATGGCGGACAAGGCGCAGAGCGCGAAGAGTACAACAGTTAAACGGTTCATGTTGACGGCTTCTGTACCAGCCCACGGCTGTCGAGGACCTTTATAGGGCTCCTTAGCGCACAAACAACAATGATAAGATGCAAAAAAAATGCATTTAACCTTTGTTTTATAAAATATATATCGCAATTTTTATCTTAGGTACTTAATTGGAAAAGTAACGCATGATAACCTAGAGGTTATTGTCATTTTTAACACGTTATCAGTAATGTGTCATGTCCTTTTAAACAAATGAGTTGATTACTGTTGTTTTAATTATTAATAGGTAACAATTGCTAAAGAAGTTTTTGGTGACAAATCTTACTAAAAAGCTTCATCAAATTCAAAAGTAGGAGATTCTCAATTTTGTTTTATGTATATGGATTTGGATGATCCGTTTTGGTTCGAAAGAGGACTTTTTTTTATTTATTAGGTCGGCAAACGAGCATACGCGCCACCTGATGGTAAGTAGTCATCGCCGCCCGTGGACATCTGCAACACCAGAGGAGTTGCTGATGCGTTGCCGTGCTTTAAGAGCCCCTTCGGACTGCAGACTGCCGGAGCCGCAGCAACTGAGGGGGAACTGGCTCTTACGAGCAAAAGTCGAAACACACAGCGCTATGCTTTACGACAGACTCCGACGTAAGGGTGGTCGCCAGCCAGTCAGACCCCGAGAGGTCCTACCACTGAGCAATTCAGATATTTTCTCGGCTGTTACGAGATGCCTATATGAATGGCAGTGAGGAGCTGTATTCTAACCCGTCCCCACACGGGGATTCTAACCCTTCCCCACACGAGGATTCTTATTTCAAAATGGTCCCACTTAAATTTCATAAAGATCACAGACGCAGATAGACAACGGAACTCTTCAATAATTATTGAAGAGTTCCATAATTGTTAATGTGTAATTAATTATAATTAATGGCAAATGACCCGCGATTGCGGCAATCATATATCTATGCATTTTTACCACTCGTAACACAAGCATTTAGCTTAGCACGAGGGGTTAACAAGAATAAATAAATAAGCTTTAAAAAAAAAAATCTACTCAAAATGTTGAAATATTTTTTTTTTATCAAAAAGTAAAACCGCCTTCAAAACCATAAAAAAATATGTTATGTGCAAAACAGTTTCGGAAGTCGGTGCCTTTGGTCGGATTTTTTGTTTTCGTCACTGACTTTGTGTCTGACTGTTTTCCACATAACATTTATTTTTATTTTTATTTTTATGGTGGCACTTCACATGGCTATTTGTGTTCGCTATTGGGTCCTTGTTGTATTTGGCAAAATATATGATGTACAGGCCAACATGCAAATACAGGCAAATACGACCATCACAAACATCATCACATTGTGGACGGTTTATTTGAGTACCTATTTGCTTGTGCCTATTTGACCCCTTTGATGTGCGTCGAGAAACCGACAAGCGCACGGTAACGCGTATTTGTTATTAGCCTTATTTGTCAAATAGGCAATTATGGCAAATACTTTGTCAAATATACTATCCACACATGGTAATTGTTTGCCAAATATGCCAAATGTGCCAATACAAATAGCCATGTGAAGTGCCACCATTATAAAAATAACGTTCGTATTGATTGCTTATTTTATAACTGTTTTCATGAAGACTTTAAATTCATTGAAATAAGTCACATTTTTGTTCATCTTGTATTTATTGACGGAATTTCTTGCAGTTTTAGTCTTGCGTACGGCAGCTAAAGGGTGACTTGAATTTATTTAATTTTAATATTTTTAGAATATAACCATACCTGCATATCATTTTGTTATTGTAGTGAAGGAAAAATTCGACTGCGGGCAGGACTCGAACCTGCGTCTTCTGGTTAGATACACCAGACGCTATGACTACTAAGCCACTGCGAGTCCCATCCGCCAGATCGAAATTTGCTATCACATTCTGAATTTACTTCTTTAAGGTGACGTGGGCAACATCTATTGGAAAGCAAGTTACTTTGCTTCTCAACCGACATGACTTACTTTACAGTTAGTTCGATATCGTACGATGCCACCTTACCTTTTAACTATCTTTTTGTATTTTTTTTTTCATTTTCCATGTTATGAATTGGCGGTCAAGCGTCAGCCTATCACGAATAAAAAAAAATGATATATTTAAAAAGACGGAAATCGATTAGTAGCCGATTCTGAACAAACTATTTTTAGGGTGTGTGTTAGTTGTATGTTTGGCCTGTTGTGGAGCTGTATTTGTGAATCATACTTAATACGATTTATCTAAAGTAAAATATAACCTATGTGGCAGAGACCTGGACGGGACTCTCACCAAGCAAACTGTACACCATCTGCAAAATCCTCGGGTGGCAACCGAGAACTGGTCGTAGAAGTGGTCGTCCCTCAACTAGATGGAGCGACGACATAGCGAAGGTGGCGGGGTACAAATGGTAGACATAGCCCAGAGCCGAAACGAATGGAAGATGCATGAAGAGAGGAGGCCTTGGTCCAGCAGTGAATAGCATCGAGCTGAGCCTTAGATTCTGACCGGCTTGACACCAGGTCAAAAGGCAAGGCGAGGATAGCGTACAGTGTCCTATCGACGGCGGACGGCATTTATTATAAATGATAAATGATATTATTTATTTCTGTAAATACTTAGGACACTTACAAGTTACATGTATTACCTATATTATCAACTAGATTTTAACGTAGTGGTAAGGGCGACTTCGATTTTCAGGTCGAGACGTGTTATTAATTTTTTTTATGAAATTCTTAGTAGCGGCTCGGAGTTTGGATTTTTTTCCGGTTAATGGCAATCAGCACCTATTACCAGGGACCATGACATATCATTTTTTTTAAAGCTTACTAGCAATGTAAGTCGCATATTACTAGTATTCTTGTTAACCCCTCGTGCTAAGCTAAATGCTTGTGTTACGAGTGGGTTCACGTCGGTAGTGCAATGGTTGGGGTTCGAACCGCCAACCATATGATCACAAGTCTGACGCCCTAGCCATTAGGCTACCGCCGCTCATATATCTATCAGTGAACTATGGAATACAGGCGTGATGTTTGTTTATGTTATAAAACAAAATTAATATTGATTCATTCAGTATTGACAGCTTTTTTATTATCTCTATCTATATACGAAATAAAAATGTTAAATTTCGATGAGAAAATTTACACAAGCGAAACTGGGCACGATTCGCCTTGTTTACACAGGTCGCAATTTGAGTGGGTCCCTGGATAGTTTAGATTCACAATTGGGCCGAGGAGGTGGTATTATTTCAATCGTAGTACCTACATCATTATTATATTATCGAAGCTTTATAATTGTAAAAGAGTAATGTGTTTTTATTATTTTATCTTAAATGTTGTGCTTATCTGTAATTGATGTAAACACTGGTCCAGCTACTGTTATTGTTCACATATTATAGATAGGTCAATAAACGCATATGTCCTACAAATCAAAGATGACACCTTTGAGAAGTATGTGTGGGTTAACCTTGAAATATAGAGCGACGAATATTTTTCGTTTATCATGAAAAACAAATACATCCCAAAACTTGGCCGTTGAGTCATAGGTGTTCTTCGTGGACAAAAATGTAATAATAAATTTAAATCCACGCGGACTCCATTAAGGCGGATCGTTCAGCTGAGCCCGCGAAATTCAGTTTGTAGGTGTATAACAAGTTCTAGATTCATGGCAGTTGTAATTGCGACATTAACTATACAACATTCACAACTGAGAACTAAAAAATTTACTGATAAATCCTTAACGAGCCAAAAACTTGGCGCAATCTGTGTAATTGGTCAAAATTGTCATTTTACACTACTTTTAGCTACAATAATGATTTTTGAGCAATAGTTTTTGATAAAAATTGTGAATTTTGTATAGTTAATGTCGCAATTACCATTACCATGAATGCACAACTTATTATAGACCTACAAACTGCGAAAAATCACTTGAAATTTGAAATTCGTGGGCTCAGCTGAACGATCCGCATTAAGTCCAATCGTGGACTAGGCTAGATGCTGTTCGCACAGGTGCTGATCAGACGGGTGCTCTAGCTAGGTGGACTACGTCGGTATTACTATCTAAGAAAGCACTTGCCTAATAGTTGATTCGATAAAATATCCTAAATGTTGACCAGGCTCATAATGTACCTGTACACCAGATTTCATAGAAATCCGTCACGTAGATCTTGAGTTATAAGCGGACATACCTACTTACATAAGAACAATTCTAAAAATAATGAATACGTATCTTTTTGTGTTTTTTTTTTGCATTTTCCATGTTAAGATTATAAAGTTATATTAGTAAAGGAAAAATTCAATCACGGGCAGGATTCGAACCTGCGTCTTCTGGTTAGAGCGTCTGGTGTATCTAACCAGAAGACGCAGGTTCGTATCCTGCCCGCGATTGAATTTTTCCTTTACTAAAATAACTTTATAATTAATACGGCTTAAGTACCTATCTATCATTCGATTAGTTCCCTCCACTTTTCTACAGACTTATTATATTTATCGATAATGTCCAAAATATTCATAACAGCAATGCAAACACGGCCATCTTAATTTATAAAACGTATGGCTACATAAGGGCATTACATCGCTCAAATCCAAAAAATACCCTAGCTTTAAAGAAGTTTCTAGTGGAATCCTTAAGTGCGTTTGCCATATACAAAATATATGTTATACTTAAGGTCATCACAAACAAAGTGTTTAATTTTTTTATAAATTTGCCCCAATTTTGGATAATGATTTTATTGAAGTAAATAGGCCTTTTTTAACCTAATTTGTATTTTTTTTCTTTAACGGTTAATTAGTTAGTCATGTATTTTATACCAAAAAAATTTTAATGACGTAATTAACAATTTGAATTGTTTCTATTTTCATATTTCTTTGAATATTTAGTAATAATAAAGAAATACCCGGAACCTCACTAGCACCCCGCGTGAAATACTAGCACTAAGACTAAATCCTCAAGGTCATTGGGCAATGTAATACCTATAGTAGGTTTCGTTCGGGTTTTGGACTATTTATGGGTTGATGATGTATGGAACATTCCGTTAGCAAATTTAGACTCACACTTGTTTTTCACACTCACTTTTATCTTAACTGTGTATACAGGGTGATAGGAAAAGGGACGGTAAAGTTCTTGAAAAAGGCACCGGAGACTGTTAACTGTAAAATATTTCGTTTTTTAACCGACTTCAAAAGAGAGGACCTCATTCGTCTAGTGGTCCCAAGCGCGTCTTCTGCGCTAGAGTTCATAGGTTCAATCCCCAGGTCGAACAGCTTTATTGGATTTTTCTCTGTAGATATTATGTTTTTTTTTTTTTGGAGATATGTTCGCCAATAATTTCAGCGTCCGACAGAGGGCCTCATTTTGACTTTGACTTAACATTTATTCAGATTTGTGAGAAACACTTCTAGTTCGTCAATATTGCAACCCCCAAACGCCCGCCCTTCGTGACTTCACTATTACTATCATTGGTATAACAAGCCACTAGAAACTCCTATCATCCGTAACATCTATCTGTTACGATTAACCCAATATTTAAACTACATATTTTTTTTTATAGGATAGGAGGGCAAGCTGGCAGACGGATCGCCTGATGGTAAGCGATTACCACCGCCCATGGACACCCGCAACACCAGAGGAGTCACGAGTGCGTTGCGACCTTTTAAAAGGGGATTGGGCCTCCGGTAACCTCACTCACTCGGCGAACACAACGTAATCGTTGTTTCACGCCGGTTTTCTGTGAGGCCGTGGTATAACTCCGGTCGAGCCGGCCCATTCGTGCCGAAGCATGGCTCTCCCACGAATACTCATACTCTCTCCCCTACATTTATAGGTAACTGCCTCATTAGTCTAGTAGTCCCAAGCGCGTCTTCTGAGCTAGAGGTCATAGGTTCAATCCCCAGGTCGAACAGCTTTATTGGGTTTTTCTATGAAATTCTCATCTATATGTGATAGAAAAATGTAAAATCTATAAAGATAAATAGGATTAGTTTAACTAACTACAAAACTTACTTTTTTATTATTTGAATTACTTTTTGTTTATGAATTATTCATTTCTTGTTTTTAAAAGTGCATCTATATATCAGGGAAGATCCACTCGGGAAGCGCATTCCATATTTCAGCGGTACCTACGCATGATAAAAGTGATACTATATACCAATGTTATAATACCATTAGATACGCCATGTTCATAGTAAATGTCATTTATAATTGAGTCCCGCTACATGTCCATACCTATAAAACTAAACATTTTAGGCTTTCCTAATGAGCGCGAGCATAGATACAGGCAGCCTAAGATGAAATAAAATAGCACTAAGCAGTTGTCATAAAAATGTCACATTTGATATGTCCAGTATATCCGTATATAGTGACGTGTGACATGAAAAGTATTGGGTCCCTTTCTCTCAAACTAATAAGGCTTGCGCTGACTCTTTCTTTCATTTTAAATTTTATTTGAAACGAAAAGAATAAATTGTACGAAAGCTAAGAATTTAATATCTTACTTGTGATAAGATACTGCATGCTCTTTTCTTACTTTAGTATAATAATTTGTGCAGTATCGCAGCACAAGATGGCACAAAAGTAATGTTTATTATTGTCAACAGCGCTGTCAAACACACTTCTGCACCTTAGGTCGGTCAACAGCTTAAGTGACACTACAAATTACACATTGCCCACGAAACAATATTCGTATTTGAAGGATAATAACGTGTCTACCTCTTTTTAACTATATAATGTCATTGTATATACTATATAATATACCTAACAATGCCATCACGCCTCGGACAGGATTTTCTTAACATATTGTATACCTACTTACATATACTTGAAACCCCCTTCTGGCATAGTCGGGAAAAATAACACGACACGAGTAAAAGTACGGGTAGGTAACAGATAAGTAGGATATGATTTAAACACAGCAAAAATGCATGATTAAATATAATTGTTAGCTCTGTATCATTACCGTTATTATTATAGTTTTCGTTGAACAACTTACAGATTAGGAAGAATTACAGTTACAGACATATTTAGATTCCTGTTTGGCGCACTTTTTAAATCCGCTGCAACCCGGCTGCAGACACCCTGTGCGGCAGCCCAGCTGGCACTTAAGCATTGAGTTGAATTGGTAGTTGTGGACGATGCAGAAGCTCAGACCTTCGATGATGTTTATGAACTTTTCTTCCTCCTCTGGTGTAAGCGAGTCAGAAGGGTCTTTCGGGGCGGCGTCGCTCGGTGCCGCTGCGACGTTCACGATGGCGGACAAGGCGCAGAGCGCGAAGAGTACAACAGTTAAACGGTTCATGTTGACGGTTTCTGTACCACTTCACGGCTGTCGAGCGCTTTTATAGCGCGTTAATGCAAAAACAACAATGATAAGATGTAAAAAAATTGCATTTAACCTTTGGGTTATCTTAAATTGCAAGTTTTATCTTACCTTTCTATACAGGATGAGAGGGAAAAATTACTTATTCTTTTGAAGATTTATAGAAGAGTTGACTGACAACAAATTAACACTAATTTGCCGGGTCTTTTTCTAAATTTTCAGACTTATCACAACAATATATGTACCTAGTGATTGTAAAAATGCTACCTTTGTCTGGTAGCACCGATCTGAGATTTATCATAATTTAAAAAAACAAATCATACCGAAAACTCTTGTTATTTCAGAAATAAACGTTATTAGTTTCAATCCAGTTATTCCTTACATATTATAAAACAGAGGCCCCCGCCGCGTCTGTGTGTGTCTTTTCGCGAAAAACTCAAATTTCGGATTTTCATGCGGTTTTCACTAATGGACGGAGTGATTCATGAGGTAGGTTTTTAAACTATTTAACATCACGCTACGACTCTTAGGAACGGGGCAACGTGTGTGAAACCGCGGGCGGGTTGCTAGTTTTTTTTATAAATGCGAAAGTAACTCTACCTGTCTGTCTGGACATACACAAATTCATAGAACCAAGGGAAGGACATAAATCTCCTTTTTTAGGACAGGCTGGAATTTCATATTTTTGTATATATATTATTTTTTAATTAGCATTAGCGTTTTTACAATCACTAGGTAATATATTTTCGTGATAAGTCTGAAAATTTAGAAAAAGGCCCTAAAAAAGTGTTAATTTGTCAGTCAACTCTTCTATAAATCTTCAAAAGAATAAGTCATTTTTCCCTCTCATCCTGTATAGAAAGGTAAGATAAAACTTGCAATTTAAGATAACCCAAAGGTTAAATGCAATTTTTTACATCTTATCATTGTTGTTTTTGCATTAACGCGCTATAAAAGCGCTCGACAGCCGTGGAGTGGCACAGAATCCGTCAACATGAACCGTTTAACTGTTGTACTCTTCGCGCTCTGCGCCTTGTCCGCCATCGTGAACGTCGCCGCGGTACCGAGCGACGCCGCCCCGAAAGATCCTTCTGACTCGCTTACACCAGAGGAGGAAGAAAAGTTCATAAACATCATCGAAGGTCTGAGCTTCTGCATCGTCCACAACTACCAATTCAACTCAATGCTTAAGTGCCAGCTGGGCTGCCGCACAGGGTGTCTGCAGCCGGGTTGCAGCGGATTTAAAAAGTGCGCCAAACAGGAATCTAAATATGTCTGTAACTGTAATTCTTCCTAATCTGTAAGTTGTTCAACGAAAACTATAATCATAACAGTAATGATACAGAGCTAACAATTATATTTAATCATGCATTTTTGCTGTGTTTAAATCATATTCTACTTATCTGTTACCTACCCGTACTTTTACTCGTGTCGTGTTATTTTTTCCCGACTATGCCAGAAGGGGGTTTCGAGTATATGTAAGTAGGTATACAATATGTTAAGAAAATCCTGTCCGAGGCGTGATGGCATTGTTAGGTATATTATATAGTATATACAATGACATTATATAGTTAAAACGAGGTAGACACGTTATCATCCTTCAAATACGAATATTGTTTCGTGGGCAATGTGTAATTTGTAGTGTAATGTAATGTAATGTACTGTAATAAGCGGTTGACCGACCTAAGGTGCAGAAGTGTGTTTGACAGCGCTGTTGACAGCAATAAAAAAAAAAAAAACTGTAATAAGCGGTTGACCGACCTAAGGTGCAGAAGTGTGTCTGACAGCGCCGTTGACAGCAATAAACTTTACTTTTGTGCCATCTTGTGCTGCGATACTGCACAAATTATTATACTAAAGTAAGAAAAGAGTATGGAGTATCTTTATCACAAGTAAGTTAATAAATTATTAGCTTTTTTTTTATGAGATAGGACGGAAAACGAGCACCCGGATCGCCTGATGGTAAGCGATCACCGCCGCCCATGGACACCCGCAACACCACAGGAGTCACAAGTGCGTTGCCGTCCTTTTAAAAGGGGATTGGGCCTCCGGTAACCTCACTCACTCGTCGAAACACAACGTAAGCGTTGTTTAACGCCGGTTTTCTGTGAGGCCGTGGTATCACTCCGGTCGAGCCGGCCCATTCGTGCCGAAGCATGGTTCTCCCATGTAAAAAACTAACTAGCTTTCGTACAATTTTTTTTTCGTTGCAAATAAAATTTAAAATGAAAGAAAGAGTCAGCGCATGCCTTATTAGTTTGAGAGAAAGGGACCCAATACTTTTCATGTCACACGTCACTATATACGGATATACTGGACATATCAAATGTGACATTTTTATGACAACTGCTTAGTGCTATTTCATTTCATCTTAGGCTGCCTGTATCTATGCGCGCGCTCATTAGGAAAGCCTAAAATGTTTAGTTTTATAGGTATGGACATGTAGCGCGACTCAATTATAAATGATATTTACTATGAACATGGCGTATCTAATAGTATTTTAACATTGGTATATAGTATCACTTTTATCATGCGTACCACAGAAATATGGAATGCGCTTCCCGAGTGGGTCTTCCCTGATAGATATAATCTGGGTGTCTTTAAATCACGAGTGAATCAGTTTCTTCTAGGCAAGCGCGCTCCATCGTAGATCGCAGTATCGCTTAACATCAGGCCAACTGGCGGTCAAGCGTAAGCCTATCACGAAAAAAAAAAACAAAAGTATATTTATATAATAACTAGCGCCTTGCCCGCGGTTTCACCCGCGTTGCCCCATTCCTAAGAGTCGTAGCGTAATGTTAAATAGCTTAAAACCTTCCTCTTGAATCACTCTATTTATTAAAAAAACCGCTTCAAAATCCGTTGCATAGTTTTAAAGATTTAAGCATACATAGGGACGGACAGACAGCTACAGCGACTGTGTTTTATACTATGTAGTGATGTCATTGGGATATATATTTTCGGATCGGACAGGGTTTTTTTAACATAATGTAGGTATAAGTAGGTAATATTTCTTTGTTACGTTCTGTAGCATAAACGTCTTGATCGATTTTAGCTTGAGGGGTGTTGTTAGATTTATCTTAATTGTGAAAATATCAATAAAGACATGATAGTTATCAAAATTCAATATGGCGGCAACCAAACGCCATATTGTAAAAAATTAAAAAATAAAATATATGTATTTTATATTTAATATCCCATGTAAAAAAATGAGAGCCATGCTTCGGCACGAATGGGCCGGC
Source organism: Acronicta aceris (assembly GCA_910591435.1). Lineage (NCBI taxonomy): Eukaryota > Metazoa > Arthropoda > Insecta > Lepidoptera > Noctuidae > Acronicta > Acronicta aceris. The sequence goes on along the minus strand of OU342786.1, from coordinate 1,862,176 downwards.
TCGACCGGAGTGATACCACGGCCTTACAGAAAACCGGCGTTAAACAACGCTTAGGTTGTGTTTCGCCGAGTGAGTGAGGTTACCGGAGGCCCAATCCCCTTTTAAAAGGTCGGCAATGCACTCGTGACTCCTATGGTGTTGCGGGTGTCCATGGGCGGCGGTAATAAAAAACCATGTGGCCCAATATCCTGCACTGTACGATGCATCTCACAAAAACGATATAGGTAAACGGAGTCTCACGGAACACGGTAGGGTAAGGTATGATATAGCGGGTTGATTTCCGCAACTCTACGACAAAGCGCGTATTTTGCATGCAGGTGGAAAGATTTGTTACCTACTCGAGCCACCCCAACTCCTCAAGAAGAAACTGGAATACGGCACTGCCGTCCGCTGCAGCCATCTGCAGTTGGGTTCGGAATCATGAGTGCAACGACATGATGCTGCGACGTGTCGCTGCAGTTCTTATATTGAATAGACGTGATAAATGGGCTAGCAATATGTGTAGAAGAACCGACAACCGCTGGGGTAGACGTGTTCTTGAGTGGAGATCGCGACTTGGCAAACGTAGCGTAGGACGAATATAAATTATAGGTAAGGAAAATAGTTATACTTAAATCTATTTATATACCTAAGTGTAACAAAGATAAATTAGAATACGTGATTTTGATTTTGATTCAGGCGAGTTTTTTTAAATACTTAATTATTTATTTATTTACACAGCATGGAAGACTTACAGCAAATTATGACACCTTAAATTCTTGAACAGTAATCTGTCAGCCAATAACAAGTCTTCACGTTTAGAATTAGTATATTGTTACGAGCTGGGGTTCGGGATAAATTAAAAACCACTAATTTCACCGAAATAAACAGTCACTTTATTCACTGCACAAACACACACAGTAATCACACGAACTGTCACTATACTAGCACTTGTTACACTTAACGTCGCACTGATAATCACTTGGTAGTTCACTTCGATCTTCACTTCGATGTGTCCAAAACTGAACTGCCCTTCCGACGCTGTCGACCATTACCATATGAGCCACGTAGATTCTGGATTCGAAAAATCTCGATAAATCTCAATAATGCGACCCGCCCGCATTTTTGAGACAATAGATGTTTACGTCCTTTATTCAACTTGCGAACAATAGATGTCTACGTCCTTTATTCAACTTGCGAACAATAGATGTTTACAATCGCCATTGTTAATCCTTGACCTTGAGCCCGGTCTCACGCTATTGTGTTTTGTTTGTTTTTCTTTTTGTTGCGGGTGCCGCATTCTAGCATATTCCTCTTGTTTGTTTTCTACCTGCTTCATCGACTAATCCAGAATCTCCGTGACCCATCTCCGTCGTCCTAGTTACTCGGCGTAACAATATTAAAAAGAACAGTGAACTTATACTAAATACTGAATATGAAAATAATCTTTAGACCAAGTACTGCAACATTTACTCTACACTTTGGTCTTTGAAAACATCAATACTTAAGCACCTCCTAGCCGTAACTATAGTAGTGTTAAAAACATCGAAATGGTGCTGTTTACACAAGTTGTTAAAATTTCTGCTTGCACGCACGACATAAGAGTTCACATTATCAATCTGTAAATGCTATATCCAGTTACAGATATTGTGACAGACCGAATAATGGCCATATTAGGCCAGGGAATGTGATGGTCACTATAATTGGTCACCAAAAGTTTTTTTTTTGGATGGTATTAGATGTTTATTCAGGGAATGTTCACAACATAATCGGAATTGATGGTGAGGCGTCGAATGCCTCCAGCCAGGAACAACTTATAAACCAAGCAACAGAAGATAAGGGCGTCTCCTAAAGTAATGGTACTCGGACCTCGGCTTAGGGCGTGGCTGGATCTGGGTTAAATTATTTAAGGGCGAATTTAAAGCTACTGACTTGATGCGGGCAACTCAAGCAAGGGTCGGGAAGGTGGATACTATGATTGGTCACCAAAAGAACGAAACCCGCTACCGAAGGTAACGAAGTGCGTCCACGTTCCCTTATTGGCGTAGAAAAGTAAACTCCACCCCTTAACGTTGCGGGGAAAGTTGCGGCGAGGAGGGACAGGGGGTGAGTCAGAGGCGATTGGTTGACAAGATATTGATTCTTTGCAGTTTTTACAGTTTTATTGCTGGGAGTGTAACTTACAATCTGGTGGCGAGTTATAGTATATTAGGTATACTAAGTAAATCCTTTTGAGATGAACTGTGGGAGAGCCATGCTTCGGCCCGAATGGCCCGGCTCGACCGGAGTGTTTTTTTTTATGTATGGCAATAGCTGTTGATTCAGGAAATCTGTACAGCGTAACCGGACTTGGTGGGGAGGCACCGAGAATAACCGATAACATAAGCAACAGCAGCTAAGGGCGTGTCCTAACGGGACTCGAATCTCGGGTTAGGGCGTTGCTGGGGGGACAGGCTGGGACGGCTGGATCTGGTTTAAATTATAATAAATTTACGGGCTAATTTAAAACTACTGGCTCGGCGTGGGCCGGCTCGAGCAAGGGACGGGGAGGGTTACCGTTAGAGGGTCTTCGCGACGGCCCCCGCCGGCAGGGACGGTATATCGGACGGCGTCTGTTTATGTGTATTTATAGATAGATATAATCTGGATGTCTTTAAATCACTAGTGAATAGGTTTCTTCTAGACAAGCGCGCTGCATCGTAGATCACAGTATCGCTTCGCATCAGGCGAACTGCCGCACACACACCCCACAAACACCCCACTGCCAACACAACGCTTCCTCGCGGAGCTCTGGCGACCTTGCTCACCGTTAGGAACACAACATAGCACGGAGCTATGTTATTTGGCTACGATTTTCTGCAAGGTGGAGGTACTTCCCCAGTCGAGCAGCTCCAATTGCAAGTCGAGTAGTCATACTCATAGTCATTTATTTACTGAGAGCTGAGTGGAATTATTCGATTCCACTATGATTCTTCTCTTAAAAGCCTTACCTCTCTTCATCCATAGAATTATACGTAAACCCATAGGTAGGTACTATTAAGAAATAGCCTCTCTGTAAGCTTTTTTTTATTCATTACTAGCTTTTGCCAGCGACTTCGTCCGCGTGGAATAGTTACTTTGTTCCCTAGTTCTTCGCCCGCGGTTTCACCTGCGTTGCCCCGTTCCTAAGGGTTGTAGCGTGAAGTTTTACCTATAGCTTGAAACAGAAAGAAAGAAAGAAAGAAAATATATTTATTTGCATGGACAAGACGCACACAGCAGTCATATACAAACAAACAAAAAGCAAACTAAATGTGAAGGTGGGTGAGTATGCGTCACATCCACGCAAAACGGCCATCGCTCAGCTTATTGCTATGACTCGTGCGCGGGGCAGAGTCACAACGCCTTTCTCATGAATCACAGAAACCTTTCTCATGAATCACTCATTTTCCCAACATTTCCCTTCACTGCTCTGCTCCTATTGATCGTAGCGTGATGAAAAGTATACTATAACCTGCTCAGGAGTATGAAGAACAATTGTACCAAGTTTCGTTGAAATCCGTCGAGTGGTTTTTGTTTCTATAACGAACATACAAACAGACAGACAGACAGACAAAAATTTTACTGATTGCATTTTTGGGCTCAGTATCGATCACTAATCACCCGCTGATAGTTATTTTGGAAATATATTCAATGTACAGAATTGACCTCTCTACAGATTTATTATAAGTATAGATAGATAGATAGGCTTACGCTTGACCGCTAGTTCGCCTGATGTTAAGCGACACTGCGATCTACGATGGAGCGCGCTTGTCTAGAAGAAATCGATTCACTCGTGATTTGAAGACACCCAGATTGTATGCTACTAATAAGATTTCGATGAAATTGGTATTGGATAGAATCTTGGGGAAGAGGGCCGTTCAAGTATTACGTAATCACTATAGAGGCGGGGGGGTCTTTGCTTTGCTTATTTTTGATGACATGGGGTGGGGGGGTCTGGATATTGATTACGTCAGCAGTAGTTATTTACTTTTTTACAGATATGGCAACCCACACATTCTCTATGTTTGAAAACGAAACGCATTTTCGGGGATTCCCACAAATAATGTATACGTTTAGGTACTCGCTTAGAACCGAGTAGGGGAATTACCGCGCGCTATTCACGTGTCCTCTATCCTAAATCTATTTTCTTATTTCTAGAATTATAACCGCTGCTCATGAATCAATAAAAAAAAAAACAGAATTCATTAAAAGAAAAATGCATAAGATGTTAGTAGTAGGTAGCTAGAGCCATTCACCGGGCACAAATCCAGTCCATCCAATTGAAACTATTAAAATATTGGTTTCTGACACTAACGCGAATATTAGACATTGAAATAAAACTACTTTTTACGGATTTTATCGCGTTGTATTGATATTATTTGATTCCCGACGTTACGGATCCTTTACAGCATCGTCGGTCACGGGTAGACTAAGTTGCTGGACGTCTTAATGTTACAATTACTAACAGCTACCTTACATTTTTGTTAATTATTGGCGATCTGTTTCACGCACAACGAGCTACCAGTATCCTTCGGTCTTGCAGTTTTAGGCTTGAATTTTTATTTTACATAACATAACATACCATCACGCCTGTATTCCCCGAAGGGTTAGGCAGAGGCGCACTTAATGTACACCCACAGTTCGCCGGTATATTTAGGTCCCATGTTATAGGGGGCGAGCCTATAGCCATTCACCGGGCACAAATCTAGACTCCGAACTACTGAGTATTTCATAGAAAAACCCAATAACACTTTGCTCGTCGAACCCAGGACCTCTAGTGTAGCAGTCGCGCTTGGGACCACTAGACTAATGAGGCAGTCAAATATACTTATCTATTAAAAGTGTATAAATATATATCAGTCATATAATGTATAAAATGTATAAAAGAAGCTGTCTGACTGACCTACTGATTGACGGATCAACGCACAGCCGAAACTACAGGAGCTAGAACCCTGAAAGTTTGCATGCTGGTTTCTTTTGCACTGTAGACGAGCACTAAGAAGGGATTTTTGAAAATTCGACCCCCAAGGTGGTGAAAGTTTGTACGAAAGTACACACACTACCATGCATTTGACACACACATTGTCAAGATATGTACAGCTTTCATTCACTGTTGACATTCTGACAATTATTGTTTTCTTTCTTATAAATTAGACTCAAGTGTCCGGCGGAGCTTAAATTGCTGACAAAAACGTAATACCAAAATAAATCGTAATCCAGACAATATTCTATCAAATTATGTAAATTATTATTCGGATTTGGATACCATTAATCTAGATTCCTACGGTACTATTTCATCTACTACTACTTCACTGGAAATAAAACACCGGACAATCGTTCCAAACTTGGTAAAGTTATCAAAAATTGCATTCGCTTATATTTATTTCCAGTGCGGTATTTTGGACGAAATGGTAAAGTAGGAACCTAGATTAACGGTATCGGAATCCGAATAATAACAGAATTTGATTAAATTTGTTTGAATTATGATTTATTTCGGTATTACGTTTGTAAGAGAAATTCGGTCCGCCGGACTCTTAACACATTATAATTATGATATGAAACACACCATGGAGGTACAGTGGGTTTAGTTTATTTAGAAACGAAAATTATCTAAGTACGCAGGCGAAGCTGTGCACGGAAATTCTAGTTTAAACATATTATATTGGTCAGAAAATCATGTTTATCGGTGTATCGTGCGACTTCCGACGAAACAGGGCCGTTACCGTACCAGGCCACGCGTGCACCGCACCTCCGCTCGACACAGCTGATCGCCGCGATTTCTTTTGTTACTGATAGAGTATCTATGGAGTTTCTTGTCGGCTCTTCTCCATAAGACCCACTTTTAGAACCGTGCAACTAGTGTTGACTTTTCAAAAGTACCTTTTTTACTGGTCTGATTGAAATAAAACATTTTGACTTGACTTTTCATTTAATGTTACTACAGAATTATACCTATTCATAAACAGTCCACTGCTTTTTATTATTGATAAGCTTACGCTTGAACGCCAGATCGCCTGATGTTAAGCGATATTGCAATGTACGATGGAGCGCGCTTGTCTAGAAGAAACACACTCGTGATTTAAAGACGGATTTATATAATAATAATATAATTTTATTAAGTGTTAGGGGTCAAACATGTTTTCGATTATTTTTAGGAACTTTTCTTCCTCCTCTGGTGTAAGCGAGTCAGTCAGGTCTGAAAGGACGGCGTCATCCGGTACTGCTGCGACGTTCAAGATGGCGGACAAGGCGCAAAGCGCGAAGAGTATAACAATCAAACAACGGTTCATGTTGCCGGTTTCTGTATCACCCCACGGCTGTCGTGCGCATTTATAGCAGTTCTCATTATCGCAAAACAAACAATGATATGATAAAAAATTGGTTTTAACCTCTGGGTTATCATATCTACACTCGAGAGCAATAAACTGGAATCACTTCATCGCGCGGTGCTCAAAACAATTTTTATACAATATCTCACTTGAAAGGTAATTTTGTTAACTTTCAATCTTTCAATCCTACCCCTTCCCCAAAATACTTGAGGCCTTGATGATTTTTATTCGTGGCAACAATATTAAACTTTAAAATATAATCACATTAAGCACTAATATCTATCCCATCAAAAACATTCTGTAAAAAACTAGCCAAGTCTCGATGGAGCTGCTTGTTTATCTCTAAAAAGTAATGAAATCTAGACAAAGTCGTGCCAAGTCTAAGGTTCCTTACTGCGATTTCTTTATTATTTATAGTTAATGTTGTGTGACTTGACCGTTGACTTGTACCCTTGTTGTAAATTCAAATATAAAGGTGAATGTTCAACACATTGTACACAGAGGATTACGTAGTATGAATGTTCGTTGAGAATATAATTTGATCATTCTTTATACGTTAGTGGGTTATACCAACTCTGTACCAAATTTCAGCTCTCTAAGTTTATGGGAAGTACTAGTTCTATTTTGATGATCATGAGTGAGTGAGTGAGTGTCATAAATGCGAAACTTTGCTTTCGCTTAACTTCGAAACTAAATGACCTACAGACTTGAAATTTTGGATTTTAAGTATGTGATTATAGCTTACTGGATGACGAAAATTTCTGCGTTCTGGTCTTATCCAGAGGTTCTCAAATAGGGGCCTGAAAATGCGGCGAAATGGTTCCAGTAAAGGATGGTACGGCAGTGTTTGCTTCGCGCTCGACTTGGCGATAGACTTCATTCTCATTTTTCTTAAATCCTGCTTTTAATTCTTGTCTAAATTGATGTTTAGATCTTCACACGTTTCTCCATTCTACTTGTTATTGGTCGAATTGTCGTCATCGGCAACCATGCCATAAAAAAAATATATCCTAAAAATTATTCACCTTATGATATGGAACGTAAAAACCACATCGTATTTAACGGCACTGGGAACAGTAAAGCTAAAAGAAAATATAAACCACACAATATAGAAACCACTCAAGTTTATCTCGAAGGTATACAGTACAGTTAGAATACTGTGCCTCACTGCCATTCAAATAGGCATCCCGTAAGAGGCGTGAAAATATCTGACTTGCTCGGTGGTAGGACCTCTTGGAATCTGACTGGCTGGCGACCGTAACGTCGGAGTGTATCGTAAAGCACTGCTGTGTGTGTTTCGACTTAGTTTCACCGTGGTACGTTACTCCACAGTTACTAAGCCCCTCCCACCGCGACAAGGCAAGAACCCCTTATGGGGGTTCTAAATAAATACCTCGAAATATGGTGCCAATTTGAGAACCCCATGGAATAGGGTACCTTTTACCTTATAATATGAATAAAACCCAAAATAAATGCAGTATTAAATATAATTGTTAGCTCTGTATCATTACTGTTATAATTATAGTTTTCGTTGAACAACTTACAGATTAGGAAGAATTACAGTTACAGACATATTTAGATTCCTGTTTGACGCACTTTTTAAATCCGCTGCAACCCGGCTGCAGACTCGCAGTGCGGCAGCCCAGAGGGCACTTAAGCATTGAGTTGAATTTGAGCATTCGATGACTTGTATGAACTTTTCTTCCTCCTGTGGTGTAAGCGAGTCAGAAGGATCTTTTGGGGCGGCGTCGTAATCTCATCATTCTATTATTTTACTAAATAAAAATATATAAACCAACATTGTTTAAAAATTATCAAAGTTTACGGTGACCCAAACAAAAATTAAAAGCTATTTTTTGTATCTTTTAACGCCTTAAGGGTCCGGCGGAGCTTGATATGCCCACAAAAACGTAATACCGAAATAAATCGTAATCCAGACAATATTCTATCAAATTATGTTATTATTCGGATTTCATAACGTTAATCTCGATACTATTTCGTGTAATACTACTTCACTGGGAATAAAAGACCGGAATAACATTCCAAACTTGGTAAAGTTATCAAAAATTGCATTCGCTTGCATTTATTTTCAGTGAAGTATTTTGGACGAAATGGTAACGTAGGAAACTGGATTAACGGTATCGCAGTCCGAATAATAACAGAATTTGATTAAATTGTGTTTAAATTACGATTTATTTCGGTAAACAGAAACAGATTGCTGACGTGACAAAGACATTGAAAGACGCCTTAGCTCTTGACGTTGCAGGACCATTCCCGGAGAGTGCAAGTGGAAATAGACCCCAAGGACAAAGAGAAGACTGCTTTCTCTACGGGAAAAGGGCTATCGCAATTTAAAGTCATGCCGTTTGGACTGTGCAATGCTCCTGCTACGTTTGAGAGACTTATGGAACTAGTGCTCACTGGCCTTATTGGACACGCCTTGTTGGTCTACTTGGATGACATTATCATTGTGGGCCGTACTTTTGATGACCACCTTCAAAATCCCGAACCCCAGCTCCATCGTAGATCGCAGTATCGCTTAACATCAGGCAAACTAGCGGTCAAGCGTAAGCCTATCATGAATAAAAAAAGAAAGAGAATTTCGGTCCGCCGAACCCTTAATAACTTAATCGACAGAAATGCGTTGATGGGGAGTTTGTTGCGCTGCTATAGAATTCAAGCTGTTTTTTTTTTTTTCAATTTATAATAATTTTAATGTGTATGCATGAGGTATAATTTATTTAGAGATTTTACAAAAATGGAAACGCTTTGGTTGTTTCTTCTGATACCACGAATGAAAGGGTTGTGCCTCATATAAACTAACTAGGCTGAAGGCAACACTGAGAGAGTTGAGTAGAAAGAAATAGCTAAAATACCTTATTAATTGATAAACTGATAACCTATAAATAACTTACATATACTTCAATAATTTAATCTAATTTCAATACAATCTAACAGAGCAACTATTTCACACGAAATCCGAAGTAATAAGAGAGCGAGCCGTTGGTGTCCAGTCTTTTTATCTTCTCGTACTGACTGTAGCTAGGTAAGTGATCACGGTCGTCCGGTAGGAGGCGCTGGGGTGGCTGCTACCGGTCATTGGGTTGCCAACACTCATTAGCCAGGGCTTTCTCAAGAGTAACCAATCGACCACGTTAATTACAATCAAGTTACATAAATATTCATAAAACTCATGACTACCTCACAGAAATCTAAATTCTTTACTTCGTTTTTTAGGATCTACCCTTCTTACTTCATGAAATGAGTGAACAAAGCGAACTAGATAGAGAATATTGTAACGCGGCCCTAAACGAGATGGTAGCGCGACCCTAACCTAGTGTAGGCATAAACGCCTCTTCGCGCGGCAGCGATCGGCCGAGCCTCTCCCCCCGCATCCCGCCAACGTCTCACATATTCAGTCCACGCCGGGAGAAGCACCGAACCGCCCACGATCACGCGGCACGCGCTAACTTTTATCCTGTCGTGTCTATTATATTGTTTTGTGTTTTTTTTATGCCTAACCTTTATACTGTCATACTGTGTTATAACACAGTATGACAATATACTGTTTTTACCAATATACTGTTTTTACAACCACTATTCGTGTCCGACTCATTTCACACCCTTTGAACTCTCATAGCGACAAATTAACATTATAATTATTATATTTATGTCCCATTACTTCCAATTGAATAAAAGCTTCAAAAAGTGTAGAGAGTACTGTGTGAGATTTGAACTCACGACTCACTGATTCACGCATCTACCTCTGCATGCGAATAACCGGTAGGTCACAATTATGAATTACAATGAGAACAATGATGATGCATGAAAATAGAAGGTCGTAAGTCAAACTAAACGTCAAGCTATTGCTTTGTGACATTGCTTGTGGATTTTTGGTCGCCACTGTACCTGATAACAAGCTTTTTATCTTACTTTTGTATACCGACAAGGAAAATTCTTAAAATAATAATTATGTTCATCTGGTAGATATTCTGAAAAGCATCAGTTCAGTGCCCAGAATTAGGTAGCTGTTTTACAAACACTGTTTTTGGTGACATATCTGAAAATTAAGAAAAAGCTCTCTAATATCTCGGTAGCCCCCGTTCTAACCTGTCCCCCCAAAATAAATCATAATTCAAACTAGATTTAATCAAATTGTGTTATTAATCAGATTCCAATACCGTTAATCTAGGTGCTTATCCTACCATTTCGTGCAAAATACTTGATAACTTTACCAAACTTGGAATGGTTTTCCGGTCGTTTCTTATCAGTGAAGTAGTAGTAGAAGAAATGATAGGATAGGAACCTGGATTAACGGTATCTCAATCCGAATAATAACATAATTTGATAAAATATTGTCTGTCTGATGTGATGTGGTTCACTTTGATTATGAGTCGTGTAATAAAGTATTTTACAACAAATAGGATTAGATCTCGATACCTAGAATAAACACATGGTTTTCTTATTAAATTAACCTAGTTGATTTCTGAAATTTTATATTAGAAAGACTTTAATTCGGAATGTGAAGGCCAACTTCGAATGCCAATAGGAATCGCGGTGGCTTAGTTGGTCATAGCGTCATAAACTAAAGCAATAAACGCAGGTTCGAATCCTGCCCGCAGTCAATTTTTTTTTCACTGAAATCTATACATATTAAATGCTTTTTCCTGAATGACTGACTGACGGATCAACGCACAGCCTAAACCGCCGATCGGAGAGACCTGAAACTTGGAGGGTGTGTTCTTTGTATGAACTAATGTGTATGATAATGAATATAACATACATAACATACTGGTTTCTGACACTTACGCGAATATTAGACATTGAAATAAAACTACTTTTTACGGATTTTATCGCGTTGTATTGATATTATTTGATTCCCGACGTTTCGGATCCTTTACAGCATCCATGGTCACGGGTAGACTAAGTTGTTGGACGTCTTAATGTTACAATTACTAACCTTACATTTTTGTTAATTATTGGCGATCCGATTCACGCAGAACCACAAGCCAAGCTAGACAAGGCCCAGCACTACATCAGATTTGATAAACCACAAGTCCTCGCAAAAGAAAACCGATTCCTTCCCAGGATGATCCGTGAGGCTATTGAAATTAAAAAACATTCAAATTTCAATAGAGAAAATGGCTGGGTCTTACCACCTGCTTGGAACCCCATTATAGATTCCATAAACTCAAAATCCAAGTCCAAAACTGCAAGACCGAAGGATACGGTTAGCTCGTTCTGCGTGAATCGGATCGCCAATAATTAACAAAAATGTAAGGTAGCTGTTAGTAATTGTAACATTAAGACGTCCAACAACTTAGTCTACCCGTGACCATGGATGCTGTAAAGGATCCGAAACGTCGGGAATCAAATAATATCAATACAACGCAATAAAATCCGTAAAAAGTAGTTTTATTTCAATACATAACATAATCAACCCATTATACTGTCCCACTGCTGGGCACGGGTCTCCTCTGAGAATGAGAGGGATTAGGCTATAGTCCACCACGCTGGCCTAGTGCGGGTTGGCAGACTACACACGCCATCGAGAAAATCTCTCAGGCATGCAGGTTTCCTCACGATGTTTTCCTTCACCGTTTAAGCGCGTGATAATTAACTATTTAATACGCACATGACTTCGAAACGTCAGAGGTGCGTGCCTTGGGTTCGAACTCGAGACCTTTGACTTGGCAGTCCAACGATAATGAATATGAGTTTCCGAAATTCTACCCCTAAGGTGGTGAAAAGGGGGGTGAAGGTTTCTATAAATGTCTGTCATTTTTTAGCGGTTTATAATTTAAAAAAATATTGTTGTTTGCCCCACACTATGATTTTCTTCTGTAACGTGGGTGCGTTTACAAACACAAATTCACTGTACGCCCACAGTTCGCCGGTATGTTTAGGTCCCATGTAATAGGGGGCGAGCCTATTACCATTAACCGGGCACAAATCCAGTTGCTACTGAGAATTTCATAGAAAAACCCAATAACACTTTGCTCGACCTTGGGATGAAACCCAAGACCTCTAGCGCAGCAGTCGCGAGAGAGATAGAGAGATCTTATTACGTGAGACCTAAACATACCGGTGACAAAGCGTGCGTGCACATTAGTACGCCTCCGCCTAACCCTTCGAGAAATACAGGTATGATGGTATGATGATGGTATAATTCAAATGTTCATCATTTGAATTGTATTTGCTGCAAATAAGTATATGAATAAAACACACAATAAATGCATTATTAAATATAATTGTTAACTAGTTCTTTTACGGTTGATATGGATATCATTGGTTATATTATATACAAATACAATACTCGGAAATCAGAGATCAGAGAATCATGGTCTCTTTTAAAGTCCAGACATGGAAGAACACTTATATGTGAGTGGTACGATGTAGGGTAATGTCTGAAATGGCCTTTTGAGGAAAGAACCATAGCAGCTTTGAGTAGACCATTCCCAACTGACGGCACGCATGCATCAGTCATCGTGTTTAAGATAAAAGTAATACTCACATATCGTATCGTAATTAAATAAAATTTACGTCACAGGCTTTGGCTTTGAGCCAAAATTCAATTATTCAGGTCAAGTAACTTATAATAATTATGTTTACAAATGATATTACTAATAACATATCATTGGTATAAATGTTTAGAGTAATACAATTCTATTAACATGGCATGTTAAACTATGATTCATATTTATTTACAATGCCGATAATATGTTTTTATATAGTTACTGGTTTCTAAACATTTTGTTTTTTATTACAGAGAAGAACCGTGCAGTTATGGGTTCGGCGATTTGCGGATTCCGGTGACGTAGGCAATTCAATTCAATTCAATTCAACGCAACAGCCCATAGTGTGTGCTTACAAACCATGCGAAACCACTTGCGTACAGCTGGTTTACGATGCAGCAAACCAGCACGGAAGATTTTGTTGTCAAGTGCACATCGACAAACTCGGGTTGGGTTTGACAGGTCATATTTAAACTTTGATTGGGAAGAAGTACATTGTTATTTTTACTGACGAAAAATCTTTTAGTCGGATAAGGATGGACTTAAAATATTGTGGAGACTAAGGGGGGAAAGATATAAGGAAAATAACATTGTTCCATGCAGGACTAGTGGCAGAATTACGGTCGAATATTGGGGCTGGATGTCTTCGATGGGTCCTGTGAATTAGTAGGTGATTACTGTGCCGATTGGTTTTTTTTTATGTATGGCAATAGCTGTTTATTCAAGTAATCTTTACAGCGTAACCGGACTTGGTGGCGAGGCACCGAATGCCTCCAGCCAGGAGCATCTTATAACTAAGCAACAGCAGCTAAGGGCGTCCCCTGCGCGACTCGACCTCGGCTTAGGGCGTTGCTGGGGGGACAGCTAGGGACGGCTGTATCCGGGTTAAGGTTGCGGATTGCCTATCCGCATGAGCACATATTCTTCGTGCATGATAATTGTTCAGTGCATCAAACACATCATGTGTAGGACTGGCTCAGCAACCGAGAAAACATGACTGCTATTGACTGGCCTGCTAGGAGTCCAGATTTGAAACCCATAGAAAACTTATGGGGTCATATGGTGCGAAACTGGAACTCTTTGAACGTAAGATCAACTATTACATGAGACCTACACATACCGGCGAACTGTGGGTGTACATTAGTATACCTCTGCCTAACCCTTCGAGAAATATAGGTGTGATGGTATTATGATGGTACAATTCAAATGATGAAGCTGCAAATAAGTATATGAATAAAACACAGAAAAAATGCAGTATTAAATATAATTGTTAACTAGTTCTTTTACGGTTGATATGGATATCATTGGTTATATTATATACAAATACAATACTCGTTAATGTTTACATTTGCAGGCGTATTTGTCACCTTCTGAGACGCATTCCTTGTAACCATTGCAACCCGGCTGCAGACACCCAACGCGGCAGCCCAACTGACACAGTAGCATTGATTTGAATGGTAAGAATTCCACGGCACAAACCATATCATAATGTTTAATGATGGAGACAAATTTTGCCTCCTCCGCTGGTGTAAGCGAGTCAGCAGGGTCTGGGGCAGGGTCGCCCGGTACCGCTGCGACGTTCACGATGGCGGACAAGGCGCAGAGCGCGAAGAGTACAACAGTTAAACGGTTCATGTTGACGGTTTCTGTACCATTCCTGTCGCTGTCGGGTGCTTTTATAGCAGTTCTGATTAGCGTCTAAAAAACAATTATAAGATGTAAAAATTGTGTTTAACCTTTGGGTTATCATAACTAACTAGAAATATATCAAACAAATGTTTATCTGACCTTTGAATATTTACTAAAAAATCTAATTGTTCCTTGAATCGAAAAGGTTAAGAGAGGTGACTTACAACAAATCATTACCCATTGAAAGAAAAAGGTCCGAAATAAGCAGCGAGTACCTACTGAGATGTTGAGATATCCCATCTCTAAGTTTTTCTTAATTTTTAGACACGTTACAAGAAAAACAGGGTAGGTAGATACCGAAGTCTGGGCACAGAAGATCTACCTAATAAAGATATTATTCAAAAAAACAAATATACAATACCATCACGCCTGTATTCCCTCAAGGATTAAGTAGGGGCACTAGTACAGGTTTTTCTATGAAATTTGAGCTCGGTAAATAGCAATAGGATTGCCGCCTATTACATGGGCCTACACATACCGGCGAATTGTGGGCTTACATTATACACCTCTGCCTAACCCTTCGGGGAATACAGGCGTGATGGTATAGTATATTCAGATTTTTTACTTTTAAAATTTTTCTAAACTAGGTATACCATATTATTTATACGTTCTAGCCTTTTTCCCAAGTCTAACCAGATGCGACGTCGATGACGACGTCTACCTAAGTAAAATTCTACTGATTTCTGACACTTAAGCGAATATTAGACAGTGAAATAAAACTACTTTTTACAGATTTTATCGCGTTATATTGATATTATTTGATCCCCGACGTTTCGGATCCTTTACAGCTTCTACACAACTCGCTATTCAAAATGTAGAAATAAAATCAATTTTATGAAACAGTATAACCACATTCAAAAACATAAAAAAATATGTTAAGTGCGAAACAGTTTCGGAAGTCGGTGGCGAAAACAAAAGATCTGATCAAATCAAAGGCACCGACCGAAAGACACGACATGACATTTTGTGGTTTTGAAGGTGGTTTTACTTTTTCAACCGACTTCAACAAAAAGGAGGAGGTTCTCAATTTGACTGTATTTTTTTTTATGTTTGTTACCTCATAACTTTCGACTGGGTGAACCGATTTTGATGATGCTTTTTATTTGAAAGCTGGTGCATTTCAATTTGGTCCAGTTCTGAAAATGGCATCCATGATAAAATAATATAAGTCTTACATTTGCATTAAGTGTGTGCGCGACAAATGGACGAATAACTCAATATCACGCCAACCGATTGTGATGATACTTTTTTTGATCGATAGCTCATACTTTAGAGGTAGTTGGCGGTACTTCCTGCCTGCTCTGGCGTCACTTTTGATTTTGCTCCATGTTATGGTTTATAAGATTTTAGTATGGAGAGTGGCCTTCCTCTCGGGCGCCATTTTGAAAAAAGCCGTGATTAGCGGCCACTCATACAAACTTCAAAAATCAATTGCAGACATTAATACCAACGAGAAATATCTCTGTACAAAATCTTGTAAAGCGTCACGTTTCCAAGATATAAGCAATCAAAGTTTTAAACTTAACGATACCTAGTATCGATAAATTTATGGAACATTTTAGAAAAATGAATTATGGACTATACCGACTGGTATACTTGAAATTACTCTATCGTTAAAAAACTGACCTTACGGTAGGTATTTTCTAAGTGCCAAGGATGATTTTTGACAAAAAATATTATTTTCACAATCAGTCCGTGGAGTTTTTAATAACCAGGTCAGGATGAGGTCAGATATGGGTGCGTATCTTGTTAATTAATCCTTTATGATTTAAATTATATACATACACTCCCCCAGTTGACCGACTTTAATATTTTTCCTTCTAAAAATAATAAAGTACCTAATTTGTGGAGTTGCAAGACCTTCAAAACAATATTTGAAAACAATTCACGGAATACATAACAGTACAACATTGATAGCGTTTATCTTGGAACCGTGACGCTTGAGACAATAAATATCGACGGGTAAAAGGCTATTTGACTTAAGCGCCATTTTTGGCGATATTGACTTATATACATATTTGGAATCAGCGGATTTTTCTGCGTATTTCAAGCCATATTTCACTCAATTTGGACGACTTTTTTGGCGGTTGAGTCAATGACGATTTTTGGTATCATTTCGTAATTCACGGAATGAAACGACACTGATTTCTCGATTTTTTTCAAATTATGTATTTCAGCCAGTTTTGTAGAAGCATAAATTTATCTTACTGTTTAATAAGTCTTTATGCCTTTTATGTATTTTGCATAACAGGTCGTTTCAATCTTTTTTACTCAGTCAATAACAAATTATATTGTTATTTAAAGCAATTATCCTTGATTAAATTGTTTAATGGACGTCATTTAAATCATTTTACCTGGTGCCAAAATATACATCTGGGTAACTTAAATCGTTTTAACCCATTAAACAATGTCACTTGAGCCTTTTGTCTCACAACCGATATAGTTGTTGCATGGAGGTTAAAACATTTTATGTCAAAACAAAAACTACTCATCAGGCGTATAAGCCGTTTATCTATGGATACTGATACATCAAAACTTTTAGTTAAATCGTTTTACCTACTTAAATATTCACTATTTTATTAAATAAAGTAAATATTATTTATTATTATTCTATTCATTTATTGATTTAACTTATTTATATACATTTTTATTTAATTTTATATAAAAAACAACATTTAAAAATAAAAAAAATAGTAGCCCACCGGTTTTGGGAGCAGAGAAGAAAAACCTCCTTACAATGCGGGTCGTGTCCAGGAGTACTACTTTCTGTATCAAGACCATGATCCAGCCACCCAATAAGAGCCTCCTTAGGTGTTGGTCGAGGCTCTTGGCTATTAAACCATTGGCTGATACAACGATTGGTACAATGATCGTCTAATCCACCTCCTACATGTCGACAACCTCGTGTGCCAAATCAAGATATATCTACTTTATTTCTTTTTCGGCTTCCAAGAGGTTCTCTTCATGCAGGACTGTGATTGCAACAAATATTGCACGACGCTCTGAACAATCTATCACCACAATATCAGACTTATTGGCTACAATAGTCCTGTCAGTGATAATAGATCGGTCCCAATACATTGTAACATGACCATTTTAAGAACTGGGTCGGGCTCAAACTTGTAGTACGGCACCTCCAATTCCACAAGATTGTATTGCAAGGCAAGTTGTTGGTGGATAATCTTGGCTACCAGGTTATGTCTGGCAAGAAACGCGAACAACCAGAGATAATATTAAAGTCAGATACTCTCCCGGACGGTGCCATGCCCGACATATGTCAACCGTACCATCCTTCACGATATATTTCCAGTAGTTATTCGTCATCATAACTTCGTCCATAGTTGCACAAACAAACCCTTCGGTTTCTCCAAATAGATCTCCGAAGCGTACACGGACGCTAAGAAGTATATATCAGGTTCATCGAGAGCCCTGTAATAGCGCCCGTGTAGCTCTTTGCTTTGCCATACATTCCTACGATCGTTCGTACTAAGTACTACAGGCTTGCGTCAGCTCAGTTTAGCCATGGAGAGAGGGGTAAGTCCATTGTCCACTGCAACCACATCTCGATGCATCCCCATTTCAGTTTTTAAGAAATGCTCACTAGAGAGACTACACACCTCGCGGTTGTGAAGGTTTTTGGGCATTTAAAAATCCCCGAGCCCCTTATTTCCGCGGGATGTATAGATTGATCCTCATTACCGAGGAGTGTCGGTTATGCATTCGATATGCGGTCAGCAGTGTATGGACCTTCCTATCCAGGGCCTCAAGTTCAGTCTGAGTCCACTTGAGTATGCCGAATGAGTACATTAAGACTGGCATGACCTAACCGTTGAAAGCACGCAGATGTTGAGATTCTCTGTAAATCATACAATAATATTTTTTATGCTCGATGCCCTTATCTTGCTTGTGGAAATCCCCCCCGAATGGGTGACCTACCGACTAAAACCACACGGGTATTTCGCCTCACCACTTTTTGCTGGGGTTACGGGAACGAGGTTTTATTCCTCCCTGACCCTAGCAGTATGCTCTATGACCTGGTGCAACCCCTTTATGAGTTCAATTATTATAACTACTTAAATAGAGAAAACAATAGACTTCTTATTAATGCAAAAAAATACTATTTATAACTATATGTGGATCTTGATTCGAAATTATTATTAGTTAAGAGTTTCTAAGACTGACTGAAACCTTTAATATTTTTTTATACCACTAAGGTGGCAAACAAGCATACAGCCCGCCTGATGGTAAGCGGTTACCGTAGATAGCCTATGAACGCTTGCAACACCAGGAGTATCACCCGCGCGTTGCTGGTCCTGTAAATTAAGGAGGAATAGTTGGACCGGCAGCATAGGAGACATGGTGTCATGCATGACACTGGCGGTAACAAAACACCATTGGTCCCCCCCACTGCCAACACAACGCTTCCTCGCGGAGCTCTTGCCGGAGCGGTGACCTTACTCACCGTTAGGAACACAACATGGCACGGAGCTATGTTATTTGGCTACGATTTTCCACAAGGCACTTCCCTCAATCGGGCCGCTCAAATTGTGAGTGAAATTATTCGATTCCACTATGCCATACCTCTCTTAAAAATCAATAATTAAGAAATAAATGTTGATTGTAAAAATAATTTCTTATTATTATTTATTTCCTATTTAAAAAATCAACAATACAGTACCTATGATTTAGTATAATTAACTAAAGATAAAAAAGCTCAAAGACCAAAGTTTCCAAAGTCGATAGTTTTCATAAACATAAGTCTATTTTTAAATTTAAAGGCTGTCTTATGTGCCATTTTTACTTCTACTAATAAAGTTTTCCTTTGATGGTGAATTAATCTGCCTCATCAATATTTTTTGTATTTTGAGTATAAATCTTTTTACTCCTTTTCATTATAAGGTACTTTGTGGCTTAAGGTATTTCGACGTGAATCATTGATAACTATTGTGGTGTTTAAATCAATTTTCCCCCATTAGATAATTTAATTTACGTATTTTAAATTATTTTGCCTTGATCAGAAAATAGTGCAAAACGGCTTAAGTAACAACTATTTTATTAAAAAATGCTTGGTTTTAAATAAATATATAATTAAAAAATAGATTATATTTCATAGTTTTAATATTGATTTGGTGTGGTTCTGTTTAATTAATACGTTTCACATAATGAATTTTTTTTCCAAAAAAAAAACTTTAAAACGCTCTCCTGTAAAGTTACCAAAATGGCGCTTAAATCAAATAGCCTTTTAACCGTCGATATGTATCTGTCATTTTTTGTTTATATTAATGACAGCTATCGAAATATATGCGTCTTAAAATTGGCCGCATTTTTCAAAAAAAAATTAACATGGCGGACACCACACGAGGCCAAAATCTTCAAACCCCATTGTTCTAGAATTGGAGGTCCGTTACGAAGTATCTTTGAGTAGTCTTAGCTCTTAGACGCTACATGCGCCCACGTCGTGAAACTGTCATTCGTTCCTTTTTATATCTACTTACTTTGCTTCAATCTCATAACTACTTATTGTTAACTTTAACGTAACATAATCAACCCATTATACCGTCCCACTGCTGGGCAAGGGTCTCCTCTCAGAATGAGAGGGATTAGGCTATAGTCCACCACGCTAGCCTAATGCGGGTTGGCAGACTTCACACGCCATCGAGAAAATCTCTCAGGAATGCAGTCACCGTTTAAGTGCGTGATAATTAACTATTGATGACTTCGAAAAGTGAGAGATACGTGCCTTGGGTTCGAACTCGAGACCTTTGACTTGACAGTCAAACGGTCATACCACTAGGCTATCACTTGTTAACTTTATATAATATAACATACCATCACGCCTGCATTCCCCGAAGGGTTAGGCAGAGGCGTACTGTACACCCACAGTTCGCCGGTATGTTGGTGAACCTATCGCCATTAACCGGGCACAAATCCAGACTCGGAGCTGCTACTGAGAATTTCATTGAAAAACCCAATAACACTTTGCTCAACCTGGGGATCGAACCCAGGACCTCTAGTGTAGCAGTCGCGCTTGGGACCACTAGACTAATGAGGCAGTCATTTAATTAATCATCATAGAATTTTTCAAATATTTTGTTTTATAAAATTGAACGTTATTAGTTGTGTCTATATTTAAAAAAAAAAAAACGTTGCCCCACACTAGAATTTACAAATATTTGCTCTGTGTGGGGATTGAACCCACAACATGTAACGCAGAAGCCGATCGCTCAGCCGCTACGCCAAATGCGTCGTCAACGTATTTGCATAACCATTAAAACCAATGAAACATCGATTGCTTCTTACGAGTTTTGTGTTATTTTGTGTGCGGTGTTATTCAATTTTTTATTGTTTTCTTCGTATATCGTTATATTTTATTTAGATTTAATCAATTTGTATTATTAATCGGATCCCAATACCGTTAATCTAGGTTCTTATCCTACCATTTCGTCCAAAATACTATAAAACTTTACCAAGCTTGGAATGGTTTTCCGGTCGTTTCTTATCAGTGAAGTAGTAGTAGAAGAAATGATAGGATAGGAACCTAGATTAACGGTATCTCAATCCGAATAATAACATAATTTAAGTTATTTTTTAGTAAAGGAAAAAAATAAATCGCGGGCAGGATTCGAACCTGCGTCTTCTGGTTTGATATACCAAACGCTCTGACCTCTAAGCCACCGCGAACCCTACCCGCATGATTGAAATTTTGCCTTCACATTCTGAATTTACGTCATAAGGTGACGTTGGTGACATCTATGAGAGGCAAGTTACCTTACTTCTCAACCGACACGACTTACTTTACAGTTAGTTCAGTGTCGTACGATGCCACCTTACCTTTAAACTATCTTTTTGTGATTTTTTTGCATTTTCCATGCTAAGATTATTAAGTTATTTTTTAGTAAAGGAAAAAATTTAATCGCGGGCAGGATTCGAACCTGCGTCTTCTGGTTTGATATACCAGAACGTCACCTTATGGCGTAAATTCAGAATGTGAAGGCAAAATTTCAATCATGCGGGTAGGGTTAACACACACATGGTTTTCTTATTAAATTAACCTAGTTGATTTCTGATATTTTATATTAGAAAGACTTAAATTCAGAATCTGAAGGCCAACTTCGAATGCCAATAGGAATCGCGGTGGCTTAGTTGGTCTGGTGTAATAAACTAAAGCAATAAACGCAGGTTCGAATCCTGCCCGCAGTCGAATTTTTCTTTCACTGAAATCTATACATATTAAATGCTTTGTCCTGAATGACTGACTGACGGATCAACGCACAGCCTAAACCGATCGTAGACACCTGAAACTTGGAGGGTGTGTTCTTTGTATGAACTAATGTGTATGATAATGAATATGATTTTCCGAAATTCTACCCCTAAGGTGGTGAAAAGGGGGTGGAAGTTTCTATGAATGTCTGTCAATTTTTAGCGGGTGAAACCGCGAGGTTATTACCTCTAATAACTTTATAATTAAAAAAAACTTTTGGATGCCCCACACTATGATTTTCTTCTGTAGGTACCGTGGGTGCGTTTACAAACACAAATTCACTGTACACCCACAGTTCGCCGGTATGTTTAGGTCCCATGTAATAGGGGGCGAGCCTATTACCATTAACCGGGCACAAATCCAGACTCCGAGCTACTACTGAGAATTTCATAGAAAAAAACCCAATAACACTCGACCTTGGGATCGAACCCAAGACCTCTAGCGCAGCAGTCGCGCTTGGGACCACTAGACTAATGAGGCAGTTAATTTATCTAATATAAAAAAGTAAAAAAACTTTTTAAATTACCTCATTAGCCTAGTGGTGAGTTCGAAACGCAGGTCGAGCAAAGTGTTATTGGGTGTCTCTGTGATATTCTTAATAGCAGCTCGGAGTTTGGAAGTTGTGCCCTTGCGGTAATGCCAATATTTTCGCCCCTTATTACGTGAGACCTAATCATACCGGTGAAAAAGAGTGAGTGCACATCAGTACACCTCTGCCTAACCCTTCGGAACATACAGGTGTGATGGTATTATGATGGTACAATTCAAATGATGAAGCTGCAAATAAGTATATGAATAAAACACAGAAAAAATGCAGTATTGAATATAATTGTTAACTAGTTCTTTTACGGTTGATGTGGATATCATTGGTTATATTATATACAAATACAATACTCGTTAATGTTTACATTTGCAGGCGTATTTGTCACCTTCTGAGACGCATTCCTTGTAACCATTGCAACCTGGCTGCAGACACCCAACGCGGCAGCCCAACTGACACAGTAGCATTGATTTGAATGGTAAGAATTCCACGGCACAAACCATATCATAATGTTCAATGATGGAGACAAATTTTGCCTCCTCCGCTGGTGTAAGCGAGTCAGCAGGGTCTGGGGCAGGGTCGCCCGGTACCGCTGCGACGTTCACGATGGCGGACAAGGCGCAGAGCGCGAAGAGTACAACAGTTAAACGGTTCATGTTGACGGTTTCTGTACCACTTCTGTCGCTGTCGGGTGCTTTTATAGCAGTTCTGATTAGCGTCTAAAAAACAATGATAAGATGTAAAATTGTGTTAAATCTTTGGGTTATCATAACTAACTAGAAATATATCAAACAAATGTTTATCTAACCTTTGTATATTTACTAAAAAATCTAATTGTTCCTTGAATCGAAAAGGTTAAGAGAGGTGACTTACAACAAATCATTACCCATTGAAAGAAAAAGGTCCGAAATAAGCAGCGAGTACCTACTGAGATGTTGAGATATCCCATCTCTAAGTTTTTCTTAATTTTTAGACACGTTACAAAAAAAACAGGGTAGGTAGATACCCAAGTCTGGGCACAGAAGATCTACCTAATAAAGATATTATTCAAAAAAACAAATATACAATACCATCACGCCTGTATTCCCTCAAGGATTAAGTAGGGGCACTAGTACAGGTTTTTCTATGAAATTTGAGCTCGGTAAATAGCAATAGGATTGCCGCCTATTACATGGGCCTACACATACCGGCGAATTGTGGGCTTACATTATACACCTCTGCCTAACCCTTCGGGGAATACCAGGTGTGATGGTACCTATATTATGTATTTTCATATTTTTTAGTTTTTAAATTTTTCAAAACTAGTGCAGCAGTGGTATGACCGTTGGACTGTCAAGTCATAGGTCTCGAGTTCGAACCCAAGGCACGCACCTCTGACTTTTCGAAGTCATGTGCGTATTAAACAGTTAATTATCACGCGCTTAAACGGTGAAGGAAAACATCGTGAGGAAACCAGCATGCCTGAGAGATTTTCTCGATGGCGTGTGAAGTCTGCCAACCCGCACTAGGCTAGCGTGGTGGACGATAGCCTAATCCCTCTTATTCTGAGAGGAGACCCGTGCCCAGCAGTGGGACAGTATCATGGGTTGATTATGTTATGTATATGTATGTATACCATAATATTATGTATACATTCTCGTAGCCTTTTTCCCAAGTCTCACCAGATGCGGCCGGATATAAATATTTTACACGAAGCGACTGTCATCAGACCTCCGAAATACAATTTCTGGACATTTTTTTATATTATACTTATATGGCAAACGAGCAGACGGATCGCCTGATGGTAAGCGATTATCGCCGCCCATGGACACTCGCAACACCAGAGGAGTCACAAGTGCGTTGCCCGCCTTTTAAAATTGGGGATTGAGCCTCCGGTAACCTCACTCTCTCGGCGAAATACAACGTATGCGTTGTTTGACGCCGGTTTTCTGTGAGGCCGTGGTATCATTCCGGTCGAGCCGGTCCATTCGTACCGAAAGAAAAGATAGACCGGTTGTCAGGCATTTTAGGGTTAGAGACGATAATTAAAGTTTACTTGTTACCTCATAGCTTTCGACTGGGTGAACCGATTTTGATGATTCTTTTTTTATTTGAAAGCATTTCAATTTGGTCCAGTTCTGACAATGGCTTCCATGAAAAAATAATATAGGTAAGTCTTAAATTTGCATTAAAGTGTGTGCGGGACAAATGGACGAATAACTCAATATCACGCCAACCGATTGTGATGATACTTTTTTTGATCGATAGCTCATACTTTAGAGGTAGTTGGCGGTACTTCCTGCCTACTCTGGCGTCACTTTTGATTTTGCTCCATCTTATGGTTTATAAGATTTTAGTATGGAGCGTGGCCTTCCTCTCGGGCGCCATTTTGAAAACAACAGTGATTAGCGGCCACTCATAAAAACTTCAAAAATCAATTGCAGACATTAATACCAACGAGAAATATCTCTGTACAAAATCTTGTAAAGCGTCACGTTTCCAAGATATAAGCAATCAAAGTTTTAAAGTTAACGATATTTATTAGACTATACCGACTGGTATACTTGAAATTACTCTATCGTTAAAAAAACTGACCTTACGGTAGGTATTTTCTAAGTGCCAAGGATGATTTTTGACAAAAAATATTATTTAACCGACTTTAATATTGTTCCTTCTAAAAATAATAAAGTACCTAATTCGTGGAGTTGCAAGACCTTCAAAACAATATTTAAAAACAATTCACGGAATACATAACAGTACAACATTGATAGCGTTTATCTTGGAACCGTGACGCTTGAGACAATAAATATGTATCTGTCATTTTTTGTTTATATTAATGACAGCTATCGAAATATATACGTCTTAAAATTGGCCGCATTTTTCAAAAAAAATTAACATGGCGGACACCACACGAGGCCAAAATCTTCAAACCCCATTGTTCTAGAATTGGAGGTCCGTTACGAAGTATCTTTGAGTAGTCTTAGCTCTTAGACGCTACATGCGCCCACGTCGTGAAACTGTCATTCGTTCCTTTTTATATCTACTTACTTTGCTTCAATCTCATAACTACTTATTGTTAACTTTAACGTAACATAATCAACCCATTATACCGTCCCACTGCTGGGCAAGGGTCTCCTCTCAGAATGAGAGGGATTAGGCTATAGTCCACCACGCTAGCCTAATGCGGGTTGGCAGACTTCACACGCCATCGAGAAAATCTCTCAGGAATGCAGTCACCGTTTAAGTGCGTGATAATTAACTATTGATGACTTCGAAAAGTGAGAGATACGTGCCTTGGGTTCGAACTCGAGACCTTTGACTTGACAGTCAAACGGTCATACCACTAGGCTATCACTTGTTAACTTTATATAATATAACATACCATCACGCCTGCATTCCCCGAAGGGTTAGGCAGAGGCGTACTGTACACCCACAGTTCGCCGGTATGTTGGTGAACCTATCGCCATTAACCGGGCACAAATCCAGACTCGGAGCTGCTACTGAGAATTTCATTGAAAAACCCAATAACACTTTGCTCAACCTGGGGATCGAACCCAGGACCTCTAGTGTAGCAGTCGCGCTTGGGACCACTAGACTAATGAGGCAGTCATTTAATTAATCATCATAGAATTTTTCAAATATTTTGTTTTATAAAATTGAACGTTATTAGTTGTGTCTATATTTAAAAAAAAAAAACGTTGCCCCACACTAGAATTTACAAATATTTGCTCTGTGTGGGGATTGAACCCACAACATGTAACGCAGAAGCCGATCGCTCAGCCGCTACGCCAAATGCGTCGTCAACGTATTTGCATAACCATTAAAACCAATGAAACATCGATTGCTTCTTACGAGTTTTGTGTTATTTTGTGTGCGGTGTTATTCAATTTTTTATTGTTTTCTTCGTATATCGTTATATTTTATTTAGATTTAATCAATTTGTATTATTAATCGGATCCCAATACCGTTAATCTAGGTTCTTATCCTACCATTTCGTCCAAAATACTATAAAACTTTACCAAGCTTGGAATGGTTTTCCGGTCGTTTCTTATCAGTGAAGTAGTAGTAGAAGAAATGATAGGATAGGAACCTAGATTAACGGTATCTCAATCCGAATAATAACATAATTTAAGTTATTTTTTAGTAAAGGAAAAAAATCAATCGCGGGCAGGATTCGAACCTGCGTCTTCTGGTTTGATATACCAAACGCTCTGACCTCTAAGCCACCGCGAACCCTACCCGCATGATTGAAATTTTGCCTTCACATTCTGAATTTACGTCATAAGGTGACGTTGGTGACATCTATGAGAGGCAAGTTACCTTCCTTCTCAACCGACACGACTTACTTTACAGTTAGTTCAGTGTCGTACGATGCCACCTTACCTTTAAACTATCTTTTTGTGATTTTTTTGCATTTTCCATGCTAAGATTATTAAGTTATTTTTTAGTAAAGGAAAAAATTTAATCGCGGGCAGGATTCGAACCTGCGTCTTCTGGTTTGATATACCAGAACGTCACCTTATGGCGTAAATTCAGAATGTGAAGGCAAAATTTCAATCATGCGGGTAGGGTTAACACACACATGGTTTTCTTATTAAATTAACCTAGTTGATTTCTGATATTTTATATTAGAAAGACTTAAATTCAGAATCTGAAGGCCAACTTCGAATGCCAATAGGAATCGCGGTGGCTTAGTTGGTCTGGTGTAATAAACTAAAGCAATAAACGCAGGTTCGAATCCTGCCCGCAGTCGAATTTTTCTTTCACTGAAATCTATACATATTAAATGCTTTGTCCTGAATGACTGACTGACGGATCAACGCACAGCCTAAACCGATCGTAGACACCTGAAACTTGGAGGGTGTGTTCTTTGTATGAACTAATGTGTATGATAATGAATATGATTTTCCGAAATTCTACCCCTAAGGTGGTGAAAAGGGGGTGGAAGTTTCTATGAATGTCTGTCAATTTTTAGCGGGTGAAACCGCGAGGTTATTACCTCTAATAACTTTATAATTAAAAAAAACTTTTGGATGCCCCACACTATGATTTTCTTCTGTAGGTACCGTGGGTGCGTTTACAAACACAAATTCACTGTACACCCACAGTTCGCCGGTATGTTTAGGTCCCATGTAATAGGGGGCGAGCCTATTACCATTAACCGGGCACAAATCCAGACTCCGAGCTACTACTGAGAATTTCATAGAAAAAAACCCAATAACACTCGACCTTGGGATCGAACCCAAGACCTCTAGCGCAGCAGTCGCGCTTGGGACCACTAGACTAATGAGGCAGTTAATTTATCTAATATAAAAAAGTAAAAAAACTTTTTAAATTACCTCATTAGCCTAGTGGTGAGTTCGAAACGCAGGTCGAGCAAAGTGTTATTGGGTGTCTCTGTGATATTCTTAATAGCAGCTCGGAGTTTGGAAGTTGTGCCCTTGCGGTAATGCCAATATTTTCGCCCCTTATTACGTGAGACCTAATCATACCGGTGAAAAAGAGTGAGTGCACATCAGTACACCTCTGCCTAACCCTTCGGAACATACAGGTGTGATGGTATTATGATGGTACAATTCAAATGATGAAGCTGCAAATAAGTATATGAATAAAACACAGAAAAAATGCAGTATTGAATATAATTGTTAACTAGTTCTTTTACGGTTGATGTGGATATCATTGGTTATATTATATACAAATACAATACTCGTTAATGTTTACATTTGCAGGCGTATTTGTCACCTTCTGAGACGCATTCCTTGTAACCATTGCAACCTGGCTGCAGACACCCAACGCGGCAGCCCAACTGACACAGTAGCATTGATTTGAATGGTAAGAATTCCACGGCACAAACCATATCATAATGTTCAATGATGGAGACAAATTTTGCCTCCTCCGCTGGTGTAAGCGAGTCAGCAGGGTCTGGGGCAGGGTCGCCCGGTACCGCTGCGACGTTCACGATGGCGGACAAGGCGCAGAGCGCGAAGAGTACAACAGTTAAACGGTTCATGTTGACGGTTTCTGTACCACTTCTGTCGCTGTCGGGTGCTTTTATAGCAGTTCTGATTAGCGTCTAAAAAACAATGATAAGATGTAAAATTGTGTTAAATCTTTGGGTTATCATAACTAACTAGAAATATATCAAACAAATGTTTATCTAACCTTTGTATATTTACTAAAAAATCTAATTGTTCCTTGAATCGAAAAGGTTAAGAGAGGTGACTTACAACAAATCATTACCCATTGAAAGAAAAAGGTCCGAAATAAGCAGCGAGTACCTACTGAGATGTTGAGATATCCCATCTCTAAGTTTTTCTTAATTTTTAGACACGTTACAAAAAAAACAGGGTAGGTAGATACCCAAGTCTGGGCACAGAAGATCTACCTAATAAAGATATTATTCAAAAAAACAAATATACAATACCATCACGCCTGTATTCCCTCAAGGATTAAGTAGGGGCACTAGTACAGGTTTTTCTATGAAATTTGAGCTCGGTAAATAGCAATAGGATTGCCGCCTATTACATGGGCCTACACATACCGGCGAATTGTGGGCTTACATTATACACCTCTGCCTAACCCTTCGGGGAATACCAGGTGTGATGGTACCTATATTATGTATTTTCATATTTTTTAGTTTTTAAATTTTTCAAAACTAGTGCAGCAGTGGTATGACCGTTGGACTGTCAAGTCATAGGTCTCGAGTTCGAACCCAAGGCACGCACCTCTGACTTTTCGAAGTCATGTGCGTATTAAACAGTTAATTATCACGCGCTTAAACGGTGAAGGAAAACATCGTGAGGAAACCAGCATGCCTGAGAGATTTTCTCGATGGCGTGTGAAGTCTGCCAACCCGCACTAGGCTAGCGTGGTGGACGATAGCCTAATCCCTCTTATTCTGAGAGGAGACCCGTGCCCAGCAGTGGGACAGTATCATGGGTTGATTATGTTATGTATATGTATGTATACCATAATATTATGTATACATTCTCGTAGCCTTTTTCCCAAGTCTCACCAGATGCGGCCGGATATAAATATTTTACACGAAGCGACTGTCATCAGACCTCCGAAATACAATTTCTGGACATTTTTTTATATTATACTTATATGGCAAACGAGCAGACGGATCGCCTGATGGTAAGCGATTATCGCCGCCCATGGACACTCGCAACACCAGAGCAGTCACAAGTGCGTTGCCCGCCTTTTAAAATTGGGGATTGAGCCTCCGGTAACCTCACTCTCTCGGCGAAATACAACGTATGCGTTGTTTGACGCCGGTTTTCTGTGAGGCCGTGGTATCATTCCGGTCGAGCCGGCCCATTCGTACCGAAAGAAAAGATAGACCGGTTGTCAGGCATTTTAGGCTTAGAGACGATAATTAAAGTTTACTTGTTAGGTACCTCATAGCTTTCGACTGGGTGAACCGATTTTGATGATTCTTTTTTTATTTGAAAGCATTTCAATTTGGTCCAGTTCTGTTCAATTAAAGTGTGTGCGGGACAAATGGACGAATAACTCAATATCACGCCAACCGATTGTGATGATACTTTTTTTGATCGATAGCTCATACTTTAGAGGTAATTGGCGGTACTTCATGCCTACTCTGGCGTCACTTTTGATTTTGCTCCATCTTATGGTTTATAAGATTTTAGTATGGAGCGTGGCCTTCCTCTCAGGCGCCATTTTGAAAAAAGCCGTGATTAGCGGCCACTCATAAAAACTTCAAAAATCAATTGCAGACATTAATACCAACGAGAAATATCTCTGTACAAAATCTTGTAAAGCGTCACGTTTCCAAGATATAAGCAATCAAAGTTTTAAACTTAACGATACCTAGTATCGATAAATTTATGGAACATTTTAGAAAAATGAATTATGGACTATACCGACTGGTATACTTGAAATTACTCTATCGTTAAAAAACTGACCTTACGGTAGGTATTTTCTAAGTGCCAAGGATGATTTTTGACAAAAAATATTATTTTCACAATCAGTCCGTGGAGTTTTTAATAACCAGGTCAGGATGAGGTCAGATATGGGTGCGTATCTTGTTAATTAATCCTTTATGATTTAAATTATATACATACACTCCCCCAGTTGACCGACTTTAATATTTTTCCTTCTAAAAATAATAAAGTACCTAATTTGTGGAGTTGCAAGACCTTCAAAACAATATTTGAAAACAATTCACGGAATACATAACAGTACAACATTGATAGCGTTTATCTTGGAACCGTGACGCTTGAGACAATAAATATCGACGGGTAAAAGGCTATTTGACTTAAGCGCCATTTTTGGCGATATTGACTTATATACATATTTGGAATCAGCGGATTTTTCTGCGTATTTCAAGCCATATTTCACTCAATTTGGACGACTTTTTTGGCGGTTGAGTCAATGACGATTTTTGGTATCATTTCGTAATTCACGGAATGAAACGACACTGATTTCTCGATTTTTTTCAAATTATGTATTTCAGCCAGTTTTGTAGAAGCATAAATTTATCTTACTGTTTAATAAGTCTTTATGCCTTTTATGTATTTTGCATAACAGGTCGTTTCAATCTTTTTTACTCAGTCAATAACAAATTATATTGTTATTTAAAGCAATTATCCTTGATTAAATTGTTTAATGGACGTCATTTAAATCATTTTACCTGGTGCCAAAATATACATCTGGGTAACTTAAATCGTTTTAACCCATTAAACAATGTCACTTGAGCCTTTTGTCTCACAACCGATATAGTTGTTGCATGGAGGTTAAAACATTTTATGTCAAAACAAAAACTACTCATCAGGCGTATAAGCCGTTTATCTATGGATACTGATACATCAAAACTTTTAGTTAAATCGTTTTACCTACTTAAATATTCACTATTTTATTAAATAAAGTAAATATTATTTATTATTATTCTATTCATTTATTGATTTAACTTATTTATATACATTTTTATTTAATTTTATATAAAAAACAACATTTAAAAATAAAAAAAATAGTAGCCCACCGGTTTTGGGAGCAGAGAAGAAAAACCTCCTTACAATGCGGGTCGTGTCCAGGAGTACTACTTTCTGTATCAAGACCATGATCCAGCCACCCAATAAGAGCCTCCTTAGGTGTTGGTCGAGGCTCTTGGCTATTAAACCATTGGCTGATACAACGATTGGTACAATGATCGTCTAATCCACCTCCTACATGTCGACAACCTCGTGTGCCAAATCAAGATATATCTACTTTATTTCTTTTTCGGCTTCCAAGAGGTTCTCTTCATGCAGGACTGTGATTGCAACAAATATTGCACGACGCTCTGAACAATCTATCACCACAATATCAGACTTATTGGCTACAATAGTCCTGTCAGTGATAATAGATCGGTCCCAATACATTGTAACATGACCATTTTAAGAACTGGGTCGGGCTCAAACTTGTAGTACGGCACCTCCAATTCCACAAGATTGTATTGCAAGGCAAGTTGTTGGTGGATAATCTTGGCTACCAGGTTATGTCTGGCAAGAAACGCGAACAACCAGAGATAATATTAAAGTCAGATACTCTCCCGGACGG
Source organism: Acronicta aceris (assembly GCA_910591435.1). Classification (NCBI taxonomy): domain Eukaryota; kingdom Metazoa; phylum Arthropoda; class Insecta; order Lepidoptera; family Noctuidae; genus Acronicta; species Acronicta aceris. The sequence continues at coordinate 1,830,301 of OU342786.1, read as the reverse complement.
TGCCATGCCCGACATATGTCAACCGTACCATCCTTCACGATATATTTCCAGTAGTTATTCGTCATCATAACTTCGTCCATAGTTGCACAAACAAACCCTTCGGTTTCTCCAAATAGATCTCCGAAGCGTACACGGACGCTAAGAAGTATATATCAGGTTCATCGAGAGCCCTGTAATAGCGCCCGTGTAGCTCTTTGCTTTGCCATACATTCCTACGATCGTTCGTACTAAGTACTACAGGCTTGCGTCAGCTCAGTTTAGCCATGGAGAGAGGGGTAAGTCCATTGTCCACTGCAACCACATCTCGATGCATCCCCATTTCAGTTTTTAAGAAATGCTCACTAGAGAGACTACACACCTCGCGGTTGTGAAGGTTTTTGGGCATTTAAAAATCCCCGAGCCCCTTATTTCCGCGGGATGTATAGATTGATCCTCATTACCGAGGAGTGTCGGTTATGCATTCGATATGCGGTCAGCAGTGTATGGACCTTCCTATCCAGGGCCTCAAGTTCAGTCTGAGTCCACTTGAGTATGCCGAATGAGTACATTAAGACTGGCATGACCTAACCGTTGAAAGCACGCAGATGTTGAGATTCTCTGTAAATCATACAATAATATTTTTTATGCTCGATGCCCTTATCTTGCTTGTGGAAATCCCCCCCGAATGGGTGACCTACCGACTAAAACCACACGGGTATTTCTCCCCACCACTTTTTGCTGGGGTTACGGGAACGAGGTTTTATTCCTCCCTGACCCTAGCAGTATGCTCTATGACCTGGTGCAACCCCTTTATGAGTTCAATTATTATAACTACTTAAATAGAGAAAACAATAGACTTCTTATTAATGCAAAAAAATACTATTTATAACTATATGTGGATCTTGATTCGAAATTATTATTAGTTAAGAGTTTCTAAGACTGACTGAAACCTTTAATATTTTTTTATACCACTAAGGTGGCAAACAAGCATACAGCCCGCCTGATGGTAAGCGGTTACCGTAGATAGCCTATGAACGCTTGCAACACCAGGAGTATCACCCGCGCGTTGCTGGTCCTGTAAATTAAGGAGGAATAGTTGGACCGGCAGCATAGGAGACATGGTGTCATGCATGACACTGGCGGTAACAAAACACCATTGGTCCCCCCCACTGCCAACACAACGCTTCCTCGCGGAGCTCTTGCCGGAGCGGTGACCTTACTCACCGTTAGGAACACAACATGGCACGGAGCTATGTTATTTGGCTACGATTTTCCACAAGGCACTTCCCTCAATCGGGCCGCTCAAATTGTGAGTGAAATTATTCGATTCCACTATGCCATACCTCTCTTAAAAATCAATAATTAAGAAATAAATGTTGATTGTAAAAATAATTTCTTATTATTATTTATTTCCTATTTAAAAAATCAACAATACAGTACCTATGATTTAGTATAATTAACTAAAGATAAAAAAGCTCAAAGACCAAAGTTTCCAAAGTCGATAGTTTTCATAAACATAAGTCTATTTTTAAATTTAAAGGCTGTCTTATGTGCCATTTTTACTTCTACTAATAAAGTTTTCCTTTGATGGTGAATTAATCTGCCTCATCAATATTTTTTGTATTTTGAGTATAAATCTTTTTACTCCTTTTCATTATAAGGTACTTTGTGGCTTAAGGTATTTCGACGTGAATCATTGATAACTATTGTGGTGTTTAAATCAATTTTCCCCCATTAGATAATTTAATTTACGTATTTTAAATTATTTTGCCTTGATCAGAAAATAGTGCAAAACGGCTTAAGTAACAACTATTTTATTAAAAAATGCTTGGTTTTAAATAAATATATAATTAAAAAATAGATTATATTTCATAGTTTTAATATTGATTTGGTGTGGTTCTGTTTAATTAATACGTTTCACATAATGAATTTTTTTTCCAAAAAAAAAACTTTAAAACGCTCTCCTGTAAAGTTACCAAAATGGCGCTTAAATCAAATAGCCTTTTAACCGTCGATATGTATCTGTCATTTTTTGTTTATATTAATGACAGCTATCGAAATATATGCGTCTTAAAATTGGCCGCATTTTTCAAAAAAAAATTAACATGGCGGACACCACACGAGGCCAAAATCTTCAAACCCCATTGTTCTAGAATTGGAGGTCCGTTACGAAGTATCTTTGAGTAGTCTTAGCTCTTAGACGCTACATGCGCCCACGTCGTGAAACTGTCATTCGTTCCTTTTTATATCTACTTACTTTGCTTCAATCTCATAACTACTTATTGTTAACTTTAACGTAACATAATCAACCCATTATACCGTCCCACTGCTGGGCAAGGGTCTCCTCTCAGAATGAGAGGGATTAGGCTATAGTCCACCACGCTAGCCTAATGCGGGTTGGCAGACTTCACACGCCATCGAGAAAATCTCTCAGGAATGCAGTCACCGTTTAAGTGCGTGATAATTAACTATTGATGACTTCGAAAAGTGAGAGATACGTGCCTTGGGTTCGAACTCGAGACCTTTGACTTGACAGTCAAACGGTCATACCACTAGGCTATCACTTGTTAACTTTATATAATATAACATACCATCACGCCTGCATTCCCCGAAGGGTTAGGCAGAGGCGTACTGTACACCCACAGTTCGCCGGTATGTTGGCGAACCTATCGCCATTAACCGGGCACAAATCCAGACTCGGAGCTGCTACTGAGAATTTCATTGAAAAACCCAATAACACTTTGCTCAACCTGGGGATCGAACCCAGGACCTCTAGTGTAGCAGTCGCGCTTGGGACCACTAGACTAATGAGGCAGTCATTTAATTAATCATCATAGAATTTTTCAAATATTTTGTTTTATAAAATTGAACGTTATTAGTTGTGTAATAATTTAAAAAAAAAAAAACGTTGCCCCACACTAGGATTTACAAATATTTGCTCTGTGTGGGGATTGAACCCACAACATGTAACGCAGAAGCCGATCGCTCAGCCGCTACGCCAAATGCGTCGTCAACGTATTTGCATAACCATTAAAACCAATGAAACATCGATTGCTTCTTACGAGTTTTGTGTTATTTTGTGTGCGGTGTTATTCAATTTTTTATTGTTTTATTCGTATATCGTTATATTTTATTTAGATTTAATCAATTTGTATTATTAATCGGATCCCAATACCGTTAATCTAGGTTCTTATCCTACCATTTCGTCCAAAATACTTTATAACTTTACCAAACTTGGAATGGTTTTCCGGTCGTTTCTTATCAGTGAAGTAGTAGTAGAAGAAATGATAGGATAGGAACCTAGATTAACGGTATCTCAATCCGAATAATAACATAATTTAAGTTATTTTTTAGTAAAGGAAAAAATTCAATCGCGGGCAGGATTCGAACCTGCGTCTTCTGGTTTGATATACCAAACGCTCTGACCTCTAAGCCACCGCGAACCCTACCCGCATGATTGAAATTTTGCCTTCACATTCTGAATTTACGTCATAAGGTGACGTTGGTGACATCTATGAGAGGCAAGTTACCTTCCTTCTCAACCGACACGACTTACTTTACAGTTAGTTCAGTGTCGTACGATGCCACCTTACCTTTAAACTATCTTTTTGTGATTTTTTTGCATTTTCCATGCTAAGATTATTAAGTTATTTTTTAGTAAAGGAAAAAATTTAATCGCGGGCAGGATTCGAACCTGCGTCTTCTGGTTTGATATACCAGAACGTCACCTTATGGCGTAAATTCAGAATGTGAAGGCAAAATTTCAATCATGCGGGTAGGGTTAACACACACATGGTTTTCTTATTAAATTAACCTAGTTGATTTCTGATATTTTATATTAGAAAGACTTAAATTCAGAATCTGAAGGCCAACTTCGAATGCCAATAGGAATCGCGGTGGCTTAGTTGGTCTGGTGTAATAAACTAAAGCAATAAACGCAGGTTCGAATCCTGCCCGCAGTCGAATTTTTCTTTCACTGAAATCTATACATATTAAATGCTTTGTCCTGAATGACTGACTGACGGATCAACGCACAGCCTAAACCGATCGTAGACACCTGAAACTTGGAGGGTGTGTTCTTTGTATGAACTAATGTGTATGATAATGAATATGATTTTCCGAAATTCTACCCCTAAGGTGGTGAAAAGGGGGTGGAAGTTTCTATGAATGTCTGTCAATTTTTAGCGGGTGAAACCGCGAGGTTATTACCTCTAATAACTTTATAATTAAAAAAAACTTTTGGATGCCCCACACTATGATTTTCTTCTGTAGGTACCGTGGGTGCGTTTACAAACACAAATTCACTGTACACCCACAGTTCGCCGGTATGTTTAGGTCCCATGTAATAGGGGGCGAGCCTATTACCATTAACCGGGCACAAATCCAGACTCCGAGCTACTACTGAGAATTTCATAGAAAAAAACCCAATAACACTCGACCTTGGGATCGAACCCAAGACCTCTAGCGCAGCAGTCGCGCTTGGGACCACTAGACTAATGAGGCAGTTAATTTATCTAATATAAAAAAGTAAAAAAACTTTTTAAATTACCTCATTAGCCTAGTGGTGAGTTCGAAACGCAGGTCGAGCAAAGTGTTATTGGGTGTCTCTGTGATATTCTTAATAGCAGCTCGGAGTTTGGAAGTTGTGCCCTTGCGGTAATGCCAATATTTTCGCCCCTTATTACGTGAGACCTAATCATACCGGTGAAAAAGAGTGAGTGCACATCAGTACACCCCTGCCTAACCCTTCGGAACATACAGGTGTGATGGTATTATGATGGTACAATTCAAATGATGAAGCTGCAAATAAGTATATGAATAAAACACAGAAAAAATGCAGTATTAAATATAATTGTTAACTAGTTCTTTTACGGTTGATATGGATATCATTGGTTATATTATATACAAATACAATACTCGTTAATGTTTACATTTGCAGGCGTATTTGTCACCTTCTGAGACACATTCCTTGTAACCATTGCAACCTGGCTGCAGACACCCAACGCGGCAGCCCAACTGACACAGTAGCATTGATTTGAATGGTAATAATTCCACGGCACAAACCATATCATAATGTTCAATGATGGAGACAAATTTTGCCTCCTCCGCTGGTGTAAGCGAGTCAGCAGGGTCTGGGGCAGGGTCGCCCGGTACCGCTGCGACGTTCACGATGGCGGACAAGGCGCAGAGCGCGAAGAGTACAACAGTTAAGCGGTTCATGTTGGTGGTTTCTGTACCATTCCTGTCGCTGTCCAGTGCTTTTATAGCAGTTGTCATTATCTAATAAGCGTCTAAAAAACAATGATAAGATGTAAAATTGTGTTAAATCTTTGGGTTATCATAACTAACTAGAAATATATCAAACAAATGTTTATCTGACCTTTGAATATTTACTAAAAAATCTAATTGTTCCTTGAATCGAAAAGGTTAAGAGAGGTGACTTACAACAAATCATTACCCATTGAAAGAAAAAGGTCCGAAATAAGCAGCGAGTACCTACTGAGATGTTGAGATATCCCATCTCTAAGTTTTTCTTAATTTTTAGACACGTTACAAAAAAAACAGGGTAGGTAGATACCGAAGTCTGGGCACAGAAGATCTACCTCATAAAGATATTATTCAAAAAAACAAATATACAATACCATCACGCCTGTATTCCCTCAAGGATTAAGTAGGGGCACTAGTACAGGTTTTTCTATGAAATTTGAGCTCGGTAAATAGCAATAGGATTGCCGCCTATTACATGGGCCTACACATACCAGCGAATTGTGGGCTTACATTATACACCTCTGCCTAACCCTTCGGGGAATACAGGCGTGATGGTATAGTATATTCAGATTTTTTACTTTTAAAATTTTTCTAAACTAGGTATACCATATTATTTATACGTTCTAGCCTTTTTCCCAAGTCTAACCAGATGCGACGTCGATGACGACGTCTACGTAAGTAAAATTCTACTGATTTCTGACACTTAAGCGAATATTAGACATTGAAATAAAACTACTTTTTACAGATTTTATCGCGTTATATTGATATTATTTGATTCCCGACGTTTCGGATCCTTTACAGCTTCTACACAACTCGCTATTCAAAATGTAGAAATAAAATAAATTTTATGAAACAGTAAAACCACATTCAAAAACATAAAAAAATATGTTAAGTGCGAAACAGTTTCGGAAGTCGGTGGCGAAAACAAAAGATCTGATCAAATCAATGGCACCGACCGAAACACACGACATGACATTTTGTGGTTTTGAAGGTGGTTTTACTTTTTCAACCGGCTTCAACAAAAAGGAGGAGGTTCTCAATTTGACTGTATTTTTTTTTATGTTTGTTACCTCATAACTTTCGACTGGGTGAACCGATTTTGATGATGCTTTTTTATTTGAAAGCTGGTGCATTTCAATTTGGTCCAGTTCTGACAATGGCATCCATGATAAAATAATATAAGTCTTAAATTTGCATTAAGTATGTGCGCGACAAATGGACGAATAACTCAATATCACGCCAACCGATTGTGATGATATTTTTTTTTATCGATAGCTCATACTTTAGAGGTAGTTGGCGGTACTTCCTGCCTACTGTGGCGTTACTTTTGTTTTGCTCCATCATATGGTTTATAAGATTTTAGTATGGAGAGTGGCCTTCCTCTCGGGCGCCATTTTGAAAAAAGCCGTGATTAGCCACCACTCATAAATACTTCAAAAATCAATTGCAGACATTAATACCAACGAGAAATATCTCTGTACAAAATCTTGTAAAGCGTCACGTTTCCAAGATATAAGCAATCAAAGTTTTAAACTTAACGATACCTAGTATCGATAAATTTATGGAACATTTTAGAAAAATGAATTATGGACTATACCGACTGGTATACTTGAAATTACTATATCGTTAAAAAACTGTCCTTATGCTACATATTTTCCAAGTGCCAAGGATATTTTTTGACAAAAAATATTATTTAACTACTTTAATATTTTACCTTCTAAAAATAATAAAGTACCTAATTTGTGGAGTTGCAAGACCTTCAAAACAATATTTGAAAACAATTCACGGAATACATAACAGTACAACATTGATAGCGTTTATCTTGGAACCGTGACGCTTGAGACAATAAATATGTATCTGACATTTTTTGTTTATATTAATGACAGCTATCGAAATATATACGTCATATAATTGGCCGCATTTTTCAAAAAAAAATTAAAATGGCGGACACCGCACGAGGCCAAAATCTTCAAACCCCATTGTTCTAGAATTGGAGGTCCGTTACGAAGTATCTCTGAGTAGTCTTAGCACTTTAGACGCTACATGCGCCCACGTCGTGAAACTGTCATTCGTTCCTTTTTATTTCTACTTACTTTGCTTCAATCTCATAACTACTTATTGTTAACTTTAACATAACATAATCAACCCATTATATTGTCACACTGCTGGGCACGGATCTCCTCTCAGAATGAGAGGGATTAGGCTATAGTCCACCACGCTAGCCTAATGCGGGTTGGCAGACTTCACACGCCATCGAGAAAATCTCTCAGGAATGCAGGTTTCCTCACGTTGTTTTCCTTCACCGTTTAAGTGCGTGATAATTAACTATTGATGACTTCGAAAAGTGAGAGATGCGTGCCTTGGGTTCGAACTCGAGACCTTAGACTTGGCAGTCAAACGGTCATACCACTAGGCTATCACTTGTTAACTTTATATAACATAACATACCATCACGCCTGCATTCCCCGAAGGGTTAGGCAGAGGCGTACTGTACACCCACAGTTCGCCGGTATGTTGGCGAACCTATCGCCATTAACCGGGCACAAATCCAGACTCGGAGCTGCTACTGAGAATTTCATTGAAAAACCCAATAACACTTTGCTCAACCTGGGGATCGAACTAAGGACCTCTAGTGTAGCAGTCGCGCTTGGGACCACTAGACTAATGAGGCAGTCATTTAATTAATCATCATAGAATTTTGCAAATATTTTGTTTTATAAAATTGAACATTATTAGTTGTGTCTATATTTCTTTTTAAAAAAAAAACGTTGCCCCACACTAGGATTTACAAATATTTGCTCTGTGTGGGGATCGAACCCACAACATGTGACGCAGAAGCCGATCGCTCAGCCGCTACGCCAAATGCGTCGTCAACGTATTTGCATAACCATAAAAACCAATGAAACATCGATTGCTTCTTACGAGTTTTGTGTTATTTTGTGTGCGGTGTTATTCAATTTTTTATTGTTTTCTTCGTATATCGTTATATTTTATTTAGATTTAATCAATTTGTATTATTAATCGGATCCCAATACCGTTAATCTAGGTTCTTATCCTACCATTTCGTCAAAAATACTTTATAACTTTACCAAGCTTGGAATGGTTTTCCGGTCGTTTCTTATCAGTGAAGTAGTAGTAGAAGAAATGATAGGATAGGAACCTAGATTAACGGTATCTCAATCCAAATAATAACATAATTTAAGTTATTTTTTAGTAAAGGAAAAAATTCAATCGCGGGCAGGATTCGAACCTGCGTCTTCTGGTTTGATATACCAGACGCCCTGACCTCTAAGCCACCGCGAACCCTACCCGCATGATTGAAATTTTGCCTTCACATTCTGAATTTACGTCATAAGGTGACGTTGGTGACATCTATGAGAGGCAAGTTACCTTACTTCTCAACCGACACGACTTACTTTACAGTTAGTTCAGTGTCGTACGATGCCACCTTACCTTTAAACTATCTTTTTGTGATTTTTTTGCATTTTCCATGCTAAGATTATTAAGTTATTTTTTAGTAAAGGAAAAAATTCAAGCGCGGGCAGGATTCGAACCTGCGTCTTTTGGTTTGATATACCAGAACGTCACCTTATGGCGTAAATTCAGAATGTGAAGGCAAAATTTCAATCATGCGGGTAGGGTTACCTAGAATAAACACATGGTTTTCTTATGCTGAAAACCAGCGTTGTGACTCTGCCCCGCGCACGAGTCATAGCAATAAGCTGAGCGATGGCCGTTTTGCGTGGATGTGACGCATACTCACCCACCTACACATTTAGTTTGCTTTTTGTTTGTTTGTATATGACTGCTGTGTGCGTCTTGTCCATGCAAATAAATATATTTTCTTTCTTCTTTCTTTCTTTCTTTATTAAATTAACCTAGTTAAGCTGCAAATAAGTATATGAATAAAACACAGAAAAAATGCAGTATTAAATATAATTGTTAACTAGTTCTTTTACGGTTGATGTGGATATCATTGGTTATATTATATACAAATACAATACTCGTTAATGTTTACATTTGCAGGCGTATTTGTCACCTTCTGAGACGCATTCCTTGTAACCATTGCAACCTGGCTGCAGACACCCAACGCGGCAGCCCAACTGGCACAGTAGCATTGATTTGAATGGTAAGAATTCCACGGCACAAACCATATCATAATGTTCAATGATGGAGACAAATTTTGCCTCCTCCGCTGGTGTAAGCGAGTCAGCAGGGTCTGGGGCAGGGTCGCCCGGTACCGCTGCGACGTTCACGATGGCGGACAAGGCGCAGAGCGCGAAGAGTACAACAGTTAAACGGTTCATGTTGACGGTTTCTGTACCATTCCTGTCGCTGTCGGGTGCTTTTATAGCAGTTCTGATTAGCGTCTAAAAAACAATTATAAGATGTAAAAATTGTGTTTAACCTTTGGGTTATCTTACCTAACTACAATATATCAAGAGAATGTTTATCTAACCTTTGTATATTTACTAAAAAATCTAATTGTTCCTTGAATCGAAAAGGTTAAGAGAGGTGACTTACAACAAATCATTACCCATTGAAAGAAAAAGGTCCGAAATAAGCGGCGAGTACCTACTGAGATGTTGAGATATCCCATCTCTAAGTTTTTCTTAATTTTTAGACATGTTACAAAAAAAACAGGGTAGGTAGGTACCCAAGTCTGGGCACAGAAGATCTACCTAATAAAGATATTAATCAAAAAAACAAATATAACATACCATCACGCCTGTATTCCCTCAAGGATTAAGTAGGGGCACTAGTACAGGTTTTTCTATGAAATTCTCAGTAGCAGCTTGTACCTAGTTGGGATTTTAGTTCGGTGAATAGCAATAGATAGGATCGCCGCCTATTGCCTACATGGGACCTACACACACCGGGGAACTGTGGGCTTACATTATACACCTCTGCCTAACCCTTCGGGGAATACAGGCATGATTAATGATATCTTCATTAGGTAGATCTTCCGTGCCCAGACTTGGGTACCTACTTACCCTGTTTTTTTAATGTTTGTTTTGTACGTTTATCTATACTTACTGATATTATAAAGTTTAAGAGTTTGTTTGTTTGTTTGAACGCGCTAATCTCAGGAACTACTGGTTGTAATTGAAAAAATATTTTTGTGTTGGATAGTCCCTTTATCGGGGAAGGTTATAGACTATATAACATCACGCTACGACCAATAGGAGCGGAACAGCGCGGGTGAAATCGCGGGCTGGTCGCTAGTGTAAGGTATTTTCACATTTTTTACTTTTAAAATTTTTCAAAACTAGGTATACCATATTATGTATACATTATTCTGGCCTTTCTCTTAAATCTAACCAGATGCAGCTTAAAATCAATATTTTACACAAAGCTACTGCCATCAGACCTCCGAAACATAATTTCTGGACATTTTTTTATGGTATATAATAATATGGCAAACGAGCAGAGGGATCGCCTGATGATAAGCGGTAATCGCCGCCCATGGACACCCGCAACACCAGAGGAGTCACAAATGTGTTGCCGGCCTTATAAAAGGATATTGGGCCTACGGTATCCTAAACATAAAAAATAATGTTATGTGCGAAACAGTTTCGGAAGTCGGTGCCTTTGATTTGATCGGATCTTTTGTTTTCGCCACCGACTTCCGAAACTGTTCCCCACATAACATTACTTTTTATGTTTTTGAAGGTGGTTTTACTGTTTCATATAAGTTATTTTATAATCGCGTTGGCTTAGAGGTCGAAGCGTCTGGTGTATCTATCCAGAAGACGCAGGTTCGAATCCTGCCCGCGATTGAATTTTTCCTTCACTAAAATAACTTTATAATCTTAGCATGGAAAATGCAAAAAAAACCATCATCATACCATCACGCCTGTATTCCCCGAAAGGTTAGGCAGAAGCGTACTAATATACACCCACAGTTCGCCGGTATGTTTTTAGCTCCCATGTAATAGGGGGCTAGCCTATTACCATTAAAAGTAGCCTATGGACGCTTGCAACACCAGGGATATCACTCGCGTGTTGCCGACCCTGTAAGCTACGGAGGAATAGTTGGGCTGGCAGCATAGGAGACAATAGTTTGATGCTTATCCTGTCTGCCAACACAACGCTTCCTCGCGGAGCCCAGGCGACCTTGCTCACCGTTAGAAACACAACATAATTTTTTTTTTAGCTTACCCAATATAAACCCATAGGTACTGATATCAATAAGTCTGTCAGTTAGGTTTTGACGCCTAAACGGCTGATAATATTTGGATTATACTTAATTAATATTAATATTTAAATTTGCAAGTAGCTGGATTGAACCCTGAGGAAGGACATACTAGTTAAGTTACTTAATATATTTACAAAAGTAAAAAGGCCTTTTAAATTAGATATCTACCTTTTAGCCTAGTGGTGGGTTCGATTCCCAGTTCAAGCAAAGTGTTATTGGGTTTCTCTATGAGATTTTCAGTAGCAGCTCGGAGTTTAGAAGTTGTGCCCGTGCCAATAGGTTCGCCCCTTATTACGTGAGACCTAAACATACCGGTGAAAAAGAGTGGGTGCACATTAGTACGCCTCTGCCTAACCCTTCGGAAAATACAGGTGTGATGGTATGATGATGGCATAATTCAAATGATGAAACTGCAAATAAGGTAAGGAATAAAAGACAGAAAAAATACATTATTAAATATAATTGTTAACTAGTTCTTTTACGATTGATATGGATATCATTGGATATTAGACATTGAACAACTTACAGCTTAGGAACCACGACATTTACAAATGTATTGGGATTCGTGTTTGGCGCACTCCTTATATCCGAAGCAACCCGGCTGCAGACACCCAGTGCGGCAGCCCAGCTGGCACTTAAGCATTGAGTTGAATTTGAAGCCGTTGATCAGGCAGAAAATCATGTTTTCGATGATTTTTATGAATTTTTCTTCCTCCTGTGGTGTAAGCGAGTCATAAGGGTCTTTTGGGGCGGCGTCGCTCGGTACCGCTGCGACGTTCACGATGGCGGACAAGGCGCAGAGCGCGAAGAGTACAACAGTTAAACGGTTCATGTCGACGGTTTCTGTACCACTCCACGGCTGTCGAGCGCTTTTATAGCAGTGCTCATTAGTACATAAAACAATGATAAGATGTAAAAAATGCATTTAACCTTTGGGTTATCATATCTACATAGGTAATGTATAATTTATCTTACTTTTGTATACAAGTAAAATCGACTTATTACATGAATCAAAGTCACAGTCAAAATGTTTTATTTCAATTAGACCATTGAAAAGGTACTTTTGAAAAGTCAAACTAGTGGTTCCAAAAAGAGCCGGCAAGAAACTCCATAGATACTCTTTAAAAAAAAACAATGACAATTATGTAGTTTGATGTGTAAGATTTATTCTGTACTAGCTGACCCGGCAGGCTTCGTACTGCCTCAATCGATAAATAAAATTTAATTCCGAGCAGTTTTATATATAATCACCTTTTAAACCTTCTCTGGACTTCCACAAATAATTCAAGACCAACATTAGCCAAATCGTTCCAGCCGTTCTCGAGTTTTAGCGAGACTAACGAACAGCAATTATGTTTTATATATATACTAGCGGCCCGGTACGTGCTTCGCTACGTATAAAGCGAAATACAGCGGACAGCGGACAAAACCATTCCCAGATCCCCTTGAACACACACAAAAAATTTCATCAAAATCGGTCCAGTCGTTTGATCTAAACCATTCCCAGATCCCTTGAACACACACAAAAAATTTCATCAAAATCGGTCCAGTCGTTTGAGAGAAGTTCAGTGACATACACACTCACAGAAGAATTATATATATAAAGATAAGTTAGTGTTATATTTAGAAAGAAAGGGATTGCCACAGCAATTACAAATTGGAAAGGGGTAAAGGAGCGGCTTACAACAAATTAACATCAATCAACCAGCGGTCGATTCTCGAAGTCATGTGCGTATTAAACAGTTAATTATTACACGCTTAAAACGGTGAAAGAAAATATCGTGAGGAAACCTGAATGCCTGAGAGATTTTCTCGACGGCGTGTGAAGTCTGCCAACCTGCACTAGGCCAGCGTGGTGGACTATAGCTTATTCCCTCTCATTCTGAGAGGAGACCCGTGTTCAGCAGTAGGACAGTATAATGGGTTGATTATGTTATGTTATGTAACCAGCGGTCTGATATAAGCAGCTACCGAGACATATAATTTCTAATACTATATTTTGGGATTAGAATACAGTTCCTCACTGCCATTCAGATAAGTATCTTGTAAGAGCCGAGAAAATATCTGACTTGCTCGGTGGTAAGACCTCTTGTGATCTGACTGACTGGCGACAACACCTTACGTCGGAGTCTGTCGTAAAACACCTTGGTGTGTGTATCTTTTTGTGATTTTTTTGCATTTTCCATGCTAAGATTATTAAGTTATTGTTTAGTAAAGGAAAAAATTCAATCGCGGGCAGGATTCGAACCTGCGTCTTCTGGTTTGATATACCAGACGCTCTGACCTCTAAGCCACCGCGAACCCTACCCGCATGATTGAAATTTTGCCTTCACATGCTGAATTTACGTCATAAGGTGACGTTGGTGACATCTGAGAGGTAAGTTACATTACCTATCAACCAACACGACTTACTTTACAGTTAGTTCAGTGTCGTACGATGCCACCTTACCTTTTAACTATCTTTTTGTGATTTTTTTGCATTTTCCATGCTAAGATTATTAAGTTATTGTTTAGTAAAGGAAAAAAATCAATCGCGGGCAGGATTCGAACCTGCGTCGTTCGCGGTGGCTTAGAGGTCAGAGCGTCTGGTATATCAAACCAGAAGACGCAGGTTCGAATCCTGCCCGCGATTGAATTTTTTTCCTTTACTAAACAATAACCTTGGTGTGTATTTCGCCTTTGGCGCGTAAGAGTTGCAGTCTGCAGTCCGTAGGGGCTGTTAAAGATCGGCAACGCATCAGCATCTCCTCTGGTGTTGCAGGTGTCCATGAGCTGCGATGACTATTTACCATCAGCTCGTCTGCTCGTTTGTCGACCTAATCAATAAAAAAAATAGTTGCTCTCAGAGATTTCTTAATTTTCAGATTTGTCACGAAAAACCAGTGATTGTTAAACAGCTACCCCTGGGCACTGAACTGATGATACGTTTCAGAATGTCTACATAATATACATACTATTTTATAAATGCGAATTTAAATCTGTTTCATTGTTATCTTTTCGCGGCTAAATCTCTGAACCAATCCAAACGTAATCCGATTCCAATGTCAATTTGGCTGTCGGGCGATTTCGTACACTTACGTTAACCTTGTATCGGCATCCTGATTGGCCAATGGTTGGGTCGTTTCGCCTATTTAGTTCACTCAATCACCGCGCAATATTGAAACAATTTGGCGCTAGTCTCGGATCCAAAAGTACGAAACTTGACAAAACGACACAATTCCAATGTCGATGTATCGGAATTTAGTTCAAGAGTAAGCCCCCTGATTTCGATAAAGTAAGAAAAGGACATTCCCTAGGATTCAATCCATCTCCTTGCCGTTTATTATTTTTTTCACTTCTCTTATCAGGTTACCGCAAACATGATGATTAAATACAACAAAAATGCAGCATTAAATATAATAGCGCGACAGCTACGCTTGAGGGCCTGGATTCGATTGCCAGGTTGAATAGTGTCATTGGGTTTTTTAATGAAATTCTTAGAAAGTAGCAGCGTGGAGTTTAGATTTTTACTATTCGATAACATAACATTACGCCTGTAAGTAAAATTCTATTCGCCATTCAAAATGTTGAAATAAAATAACTTTTGACAAAAAGTAAAACCGCGTTCAAAAACATAAAAATAATGTATCTATGTGCAAAACAGTTTCGGAAGTCGGTGGCGAAAACAGAAAATCTGACCAAAGCGAAGGCACTGCCTTCCGAAACTGTTTCGCACATCAATATTTTTGAATGCGATTTATTTTTTAATTATTGCTATAATTATTTTTTTCACAGCTGTCATAATTAAATAATATACTCTCACAACTGAGACGAATTTAATGACATTTCATTATATGAAATATTTCAATATATAATATAATTATATATTTTTTATGTGGGAGAGCCATGCTTCAGCACGAATGGGCCGGCTCGACCGGATTGATACCACGGCCTCACAGAAAACCGGCGTGAAACAACACTTACGTTGTGTTTCGCCGAGTGAGTGAGGTTACCGGAGGCCCAATCCCCTTTTAAAAGGTCGGCAACGCACTCGTGACTCCTCTGGTGTTGCGGGTGTCCATGGGCGGCGGTAATCGCTTACCATCAGGCGATCCGTCTGCTCGTTTGCCTACCTAGCCCATAAAAAAAAATATATTCTATATTGTTTAGGTTTCACACGTCTGATGTCATTATCGACATTTTCGACGCCGGCTATAGCTGAAAATCAGCGCCATGGCTCTGCCTCGTACATGAAACACTGCATTATGCTGAGCGATGGCCGTTTTTGCGTGGATGTGACGCACGTCTTCCATAGGTTCCATTTTGTGGTTATTTTAAGGGTATTACATTGTCTAATAACCTTGAGGATTTATTAATTGTGCCAGTATTTGTTAGTCACAGGTATTGCGGGGGTCCTTCGCGCGGGGTGCTAGTGAGGTTTCGGGTATTTCTTTACTATTTCAAAATATTCAAAGAAATAAGAAAATAAAAACAATACAAATTGTTAATTACGTCATTACATTTTTTTTGGTATAATATTCATGACTACCTATTAAGCCGTTAAAGAGAAAAAAATCAAATTAGGTTAAAAAAGGCCTATTTACTTCAATTATCCAAAATTGGGGCAAATTTATAAAAAATTTAAACAATACAATTTATTTATGATGACCTAAGTATCCCGCAGTATAGCGCACATTGGGGGAGGCCTATGTCCAGCAGTGGACTGCTATAGGCTGATGATGATGATGATGATGATGATGAAGTATAACATATATTTTTGATATGGCAAACGCACATAAGGATTCCACTAGAAACTTCTTTAAAGCTAGGGTGTTTTTTGGATTTGAGCGATGTGATGCCCTTAACTTTCCGTGCGTCATGTTGACGTAAATAAAAGTATTTTAACATAACATAACATACGATCACGCCTTTATTCCCCGAAGGGTAATAGGCAGAGGCGTACTAATGTACACCCACAGTTCGCCGGTATGTTTAGGTACCATGTAATAGAGGGCGAGCCTATTGCCATTAATCGGGCACAAATCCAGACTCCGAGCTGCTACTGAGAATTTCATAGAAAAACTCAATAACACTTTGCTCGACCTGGGGATCGAACCCAGGACCTCTAGGGTAGCAGTCGTGCTTGGGATCACTAGACTAATGAGGCAGTCTCTTAGTATAATAAAAGTATTTTCTTTCTTCTTTCTTTCCAATATTGAAATCTGTTAAACGGTTTCGGCTCTAGAGCTCATTAAGCTCGAAAACCATTACCTCCTTAGGCAGTCGGTTAAAAATACCTATCATTAACAAACTTATCAAGAAAATGCAATAAATTTTAATTATTACATTTACCAGTGTTTGTTATTTATATAAAACTAACTGGGTTTCACCCAGAAGCGATATATGGTCCATATGAAAGTAAAGATTTAAAGTTCTTCGAAATAACTGATACGTCAGTGATAATTCGCCAGGGTCAAATTTAAATGTTTTAATTGAAACTAGTTTGTCCCGCGGCGTCAGCCGCGTTATTTATTAGGTTTTTTTTATGGGATCGGGGGACAAACGAGCAGACGGATCGCTTGATGGTAAGCGATTACCGCCCCCCATGGACACCCGCAACACCACAGGAGTCACAAGTTCGTTGCCCGCCTTTTAAAAGTGGATTGGGCCTCCGGTAACCTCACTCACTCGATGAAACACAACGTAAGCGTTGTTTGACGCCGGTTTTCTGTGAGGCCGTGGTATCACTCCGGTCGAGCCGGCCCATTCGTGCCGAAGCATGGCTCTCCCACGTAATTTTTTTTTATTACAAGTCAATAACCAGTCGGATACAAACTTGTAGGGATAAACTGTATTGAGGGACAAACATAACTTTGCTGTTGGAAAACTGTTATCCCCATAAATCGACAGAGGTCGCAGTTAGTTTTCCAACTGCAATCAAGTTAGTAATCACATATTTTTTTGGTAGGTAATTATGGTTTTCGGATTATTTCCTTTACTGGTGCTCTTTATCATTGCTTCTTGTCAAATTTCATAACTTATTTTTTAGGCTCTTGATTCGATATAAATAAATGACCTTCAAAGTTTTACCCTCAAGGGTGTAAAATAACAATAGAGAATAGGGGATGAAAGTTTGTATGGAAATATGTAAGGTTTATGTGAATGTTTTATAAGTTTGCGAGAGACAAAATATTAGAGCATTTCTGATTTAACATTTACAGAGTCTATAAAGTAGAGTTTTTTTTCTTATACATTTTGTATCGAGAACGGGTTGATGCGTCATATGTATTTATTTGTTGTCTAATTCTAGGCAGCGTATCAAGATGAAAAATGCACCAGATTTTAAGTTAGAACTCTAGCAATACATCGGTGAAAACTGCGTTCAATTCCATGCAGTCGTTTTTGCATGATGCGCGTAGAAACATACAGACAGACAGACAAAAATTCTAAAAAATATTGTTTTGGCTTCTGTTGCTATAATAAAGAGCCCCCATATTAGTTTTTCTGTAATATCACTACATAGTATAAAACAAAGTCGCTGTCGCTGTCTGTCGGTCCATATGTATGCTTAAATCTTTAAAACTACGCAACGGATTTTGAATCTATTTTTTTTATATATAGAGTGATTCAAGAGGAAGGTTTTAAGCTGTTATTTAACATTACGCTACGGCTCTTAGGAATGGGGCAACGCGGGTGAAATTGCGGGCGGGCCGCTAGTCTATACTTATAATAAATCTGTAGAGAGGTCAATTCTGTACATGAAATATATTTCCAAAATAACTATCAGCGGGTGATTAGTGATCGATACTGACGCCAAAAATGCAATCAGTAAAATTTTTGTCTGTCTGTCTGTCTGTATGTTCGTTATAGAAACAAAAACCACTCGACGGATTTCAACGAAACTTGGTACAATTGTTCTTCATACTCCTGGGCAGGTTATAGTATACTTTTCATCACGCTACGATCAATAGGAGCGGAGCACAATTAAAAAATGTTGCAAAAACGGGAAAATTATTTGATTATTTTGTTCTGGGAAGTGACATGGGTCCTTGATAAAGCGGGCGTAGCCGCTGGCGGAAGCTAGTCTATAATAAAATAGTACAGACATCGATCTGTTTCAATTTTATTATATGTATAGATATAAATGTAGGCTAGGTATTGAATTGTTTTTATCTTAACGCGTATTCGTTTGTTTTTTATTTAATTCTTGGAGTCTAAATATTAGGTCATTTGGGGTTGCTTAGCATCTTACTTTTTTAATAATATTGATAAGATACATACTTATTTGTTTTTCACTAATCGACTTCTTAATAAAATAATGAGGTTATCAATGCAACCCATATTTACACTATGTAATTTTCTAGGAATTTTGCGTACAATATTCATATATTAGATATTATTTCAGAATTTTATGACGATAAATCATTAAAAAAATAAAACATCTGATAGTCAGATTTACTTCCTACTTCTTAACACAATAACACTATCTATCTATACTTATAATAAATCTGTAGAGAGGTCAATTCTGTACATGAAATATATTTCCAAAATAACTATCAGCGGGTGATTAGTGATCGATACTGACGCCAAAAATGCAATCAGTAAATTTTTTGTCTGTCTGTCTGTCTGTCTGTCTGTATGTTCGTTATAGAAACAAAAACCACCCGACGGATTTCAACGAAACTTGGTACAATTGTTTTTCCTACTCCTGGGCAGGTTATAGTATACTTTTCATCACGCTACGATCAATAGGAGCAGAGCAGTGAAGGGAAATGTTGGGAAAATGAGTGATTCATGAGAAAGGTTTCAAGCTATAAAACATCACGCTACAACCCTTAGGAACGGGGCAACGCAGGTGAAACCGCGGGCGAAGAACTAGGGAACAAAGTAACTATTCCACGCGGACGAAGTCGCTGGCAAAAGCTAGTTAAGTATAAAACTAGACTATAACTACCAAAGAAAATGAATAAAATCACGATGCAATATAATATAGTAATGACTTCAAAACATATTATAAGTAATATAATAAATAAATATAATTAAATTATATAAAATCAGATAATACGAATATAAACACCATAAATATATGTAAATATGTATAATATACTATATGGGCAATCTAGTTGTCAAATGATGCTAAACCCTCTTCCTCTCTCCTAATCTTTTGCTGTGCCCGACAGGGTCCATAATGATCTAATTTATATATAGTCCACCTTTGTAAAACATTATGGAATGCAATAAAATATTGAGTATTTTTTTTTATGGAATAGAGGGACAAACGAGCAGACGGACCGCCGCCCATGGACACTTGTAACACCATAGGAGTCACAAGTGCGTTGCCCGCCTTTTAAAAGGGGATTGGGCCTCCGGTAACCTCACTCAATCGACGAAACACAACGTAAGCGTTGTTTGACACCGGTTTTCTGTGAGGCCATGGTATCACTCCGGTCGAACCGGCCCATTCGTGCCGAAGCATGGCTCTCCCATGTAAAGAGTGTTGAGTATTATAGAAGAAGCGGCGGTAGCCTAATGGCTAGGGCGTCAGACTTACGATCATGTGGTTGCCGGTTCGAAACCCACCCATTGCACTACCGACGTGAACCCACTCGTAACAAGCATTTAGCTTAGCACGGGTAACAAAAATACTAGTAATGTGCGATCCACATTGCTAGTAAGCTTTAAAATATAAATATATAACTAGCTGCAGGCCGCTGTTTCACACGCTTTCCAAAAGGATTTACTATAATTTACTTTGTTTTGTGTGTACTTACTTTTTTTTATGTAGGTAATTATGTCAGTAGACAAGCTACCGAGCCACCAGGTGGTAAGAAGTCATCGTCGCCCATGGACACCTGCAACACCAGAGGAGTTGCTGATGCGTTACCGACCCTTAAAAGCCCCTACGGACTGCAGACTGTCAGAGCCGCTGCAACCGAGGGGAACTGGCTCTTACGCGCAAAAGTCGCAACACGGTGCTTTACGACAGATTCCATCGTAAGGGTGGTCGCTAGCTAGTCAGAGCTCAAGAGGTCCTACAACAGAGCTACTCAGATATTTTCATGTCTCTTACGGGATGCCTATCTGAAAGGCAGTGAGTTCTACCCATCCCCACACGGGGAATTATTATTGTAAAGCACCTTGGTGTGTGTGCACCTTTGCGAGTAAGAGCCAGTTCCCTTCGGTTGCTGCGGCTCGAGCAGTCTGCAGTCTGGGGCTCTTTAAGCCCGGTAACGCATCAGCAACTCCTCTGTTGTTGCAGGTGTCCATGGGCGGTGATAACTACTCACCATCCGGCGGCTCGTCTGCTCGTTTGCCGACCTAATCAATAAAAATACATCAGGAGAGCTGGCGGACAAGCGTAAGCCTATCGATAATATTAAAAGTAGTTACAGGATACACAATAACTAATCTGCCTACCTATTGCAGCTATCGGTCAATTTGTTTTATTGAAAATAATGACTACACACACACTTAGGTACATTTGAATGATAAGATGTCAAATGCAATATTGACGGTGTTTATACAGATTTATTATTTCGCTAGCTTTTGCCCGCGACTTCGTCCGCGTGGAATAGTTACTTTGTGCAGCATTTTTTAGTACCTATAATTATTTTGCAAATAATACAAACTGCTGTGGTTTACTGTAAATTTAACATCGCATTTGTAAATATTTGTAAACTCATGTTTACGCAAATAAATTTTAAAATTAAAAAAATGCTCATCAGGCTGAACTACTTTTTTTATGGGATAGGGGGACAAACGAGCAGACGGATCGCCTGCTGGTAAGCGATTACCGCCGCCCATGGACACCCGCAACACCAGAGGAGTCACAAGTGCGTTGCCCGCCTTTTAAAAGGGGATTGGGCCTCCGGTAACCTCACTCACTCGACGAAACACAACTCAAGCGTTGTTTGACACCGGTTTTTTGTGAGGCCGTAGTATCATTCCGGTCAGAGCCGGCCTATCCCATAAAAAATATACCATTTACGACTGTATTATTTGAAAGCTTAGGCACAGCCGTACCTACTAATGTACTCCCACAGTTCACCGGTATGTTTAGGTCTCATGTAACAGGGGGCGAGCCTATTGAACAAATCGGGCACAGATTCAAACTAAGAGCTGCTACTGAGAATTTCATAGAAGAAGTCGATAACCCTTTGCTCGTTCTGGGAATTAAACTCAAGATCTCTAGTACAACAGTCGCGCTTCAGACCACTAGACTAATGAGGCAGTAAAATTAAATAATAATCAATAAATAAATAATAATAAAGTATCTAGTTAATAATAATAATAACAATAAAACTATTAAATTAATTATTAATAATGTACCTACCTATAATAAAATTGTAACAAGCCGATGTCTGTACATTATAGATATTAAAGAAAAACGAATATGGGGGTCTTTACTGGGCACTGAGCCTGTCCCGCGTGGGACATTTATTTTTTGCTAAAAAGACGTCTCGCTACAAGCGGACGTCTAGCAACGCTGGTATGCATTGATACCTAAGAATAAGAACGTTTGATTCTAAAATAATGAGGGTTTTTACCATGTTTTAAAAGTTATGGATAATACCCCCAAAGCATAAATATTTCGGTAGCCGTTCATTTCAGACACCCGGTTGATTGATGGGTGTTAATTACTTGTAAGTCACGACCCCTACAATCAAGAAAAAAGTTCGATATAACAAAATCAATACAAATATTTTCTTTATATAGTCATGATAACCCAAAGGTTAAATGCATTTTTCACATCTTATCATTGTTTTATGCACTAATGAGAACTGCTATAAAAGCGCTCGACAGCCGTGGAGTGGTACAGAAACCGTCAACATGAACCGTTTAACTATTGTACTCTTCGCGCTCTGCGCCTTGTCCGCCATCGTGAACGTCGCAGCGGTACCGAGCGACGCCGCCCCAAAAGACCCTTATGACTCGCTTACACCACAGGAGGAAGAAAAATTCATAAAAATCATCGAAAACATGATTTTCTGCATGATCAACGGCTTCCAATTCAACTCAATGCTTAAGTGCCAGCTGGGCTGCCGCACTGGGTGTCTGCAGCCGGGTTGCTTCGGATATAAGGAGTGCGCCAAACACGAATCCCAATACATTTGTAAATGTCGTGGTTCCTAAGCTGTAAGTTGTTCAATGTCTAATATCCAATGATATCCATATCAATCGTAAAAGAACTAGTTAACAATTATATTTAATAATGTATTTTTTCTGTCTTTTATTCCTTACCTTATTTGCAGTTTCATCATTTGAATTATGCCATCATCATACCATCACACCTGTATTTTCCGAAGGGTTAGGCAGAGGCGTACTAATGTGCACCCACTCTTTATCACCGGTATGTTTAGGTCTCACGTAATAAGGGGCGAACCTATTGGCACGGGCACAACTTCTAAACTCCGAGCTGCTACTGAAAATTTCATAGAGAAACCCAATAACACTTTGCTTGAACTGGGAATCGAACCCACCACTAGGCTAAAAGGTAGATATCTAATTTAAAAGGCCTTTTTACTTTTGTAAATATATTAAGTAACTTAACTAGTATGTCCTTCCTCAGGGTTCAATCCAGCTACTTGCAAATTTAAATATTAATATTAATTAAGTATAATCCAAATATTATCAGCCGTTTAGGCGTCAAAACCTAACTGACAGACTTATTGATATCAGTACCTATGGGTTTATATTGGTTAAGCTAAAAAAAAAATGATATGTTTCTAACGGTGAGCAAGGTCGCCTGGGCTCCGCGAGGAAGCGTTGTGTTGGCAGACAGGATAAGCATCAAACTATTGTCTCCTATGCTGCCAGCCCAACTATTCCTCCGTAGCTTACAGGGTCGACAACACGCGAGTGATATCCCTGGTGTTGCAAGTGTCCATAGGCTACTTTTAATGGTAATTGGCGAACTGTGGGTGTATATTAGTACGCTTCTGCCTAACCTTTCGGGGAATACAGGCGTGATGGTATGATGATGGTTTTTTTTTTGGATTTTCCATGCTAAGATTATAAAGTTATTTTAGTGAAGGAAAAACTCAATCGCGGGCAGGATTCGAACCTGCGTCTTCTGGATAGATACACCAGACGCTTCGACCTCTAAGCCAACGCGACTATAAAATAACTTATATGAAACAGTAAAACCACCTCCAAAAACATAAAAAGTAATGTTATGTGGGAAACAGTTTCGGAAGTCGGTGGCGAAAACAAAAGATCCATTCAAATCAAAGGCACCGACTTCCGAAACTGTTTCGCACAACATTATTTTTTATGTTTAGGATACCGTAGGCCCAATATCCTTTTATAAGGCCGGCAACGCATTTGTGACCCCTCTGGTGTTGCAGGTGTCCATTGGCGGCGATTACCGCTTATCATCAGGCGATCACTCTGCTCGTTTGCCATATATACCATAAAAAAATGTCCAGAAATTATGTTTCGGAGGTCTGATGGCAGTAGCTTTGTGTAAAATATTGATTTTAAGCTGCATCTGGTTAGATTTAAGAGAAAGGCCAGAAGAATGTATACATAATATGGTATACCTAGTTTTGAAAAATTTAAAACTAAAAAATGTGAAAATACCTTACACTAGCGACCAGCCCGCGATTTCACCCGCGCTGTTCCGCTCCTATTGTTCGTAGCGTGATGTTATAGAGTCTATAACCTTCCTCGATAAAGGGACTATCCAACACAAAAATATTTTTTCAATTACAACCAGTAGTTCCTGAGATTAGCGCGTTCAAACAAACAAACAAACTCTTCAACTTTATAATATCAGTAAGTAGCTATATACTATATACACTATTTACATAAAATACATGAACGTAAAAAAAAAGCTATATATATAAATCTAAAAGACAGGCGTGACTAAGCGTCAAAGTATTCCTCGGCATCGCTGTCGTCCGGGAAGGTGCCCAGAAGACTGGCAGCATTGCCACGCTGAATGGCAATGCTTATGCGCTGTCCTAGGAACAAGCCAGCCCTCTGGTCACGTGAAGTGTCGACCAGTCTCCTTGAAATTTCCTTGAAAAGGAGACGAGCACTCGGACCCCACGACCCGAGTGTTTCGACCCCAAACGGCTCAAAAATATAGTTACCGGACAGGTTACTATACTTGCGCCGTTTGAGATTCTCTGCAGCAGCAGCAGCAGCGCCAGCGCAGCCAGCTGAGCTTGGAAGATGGGATGGAGCAAGGGTGTCAACACAGGTTGCGTCCCACACCAAAGGCCTACCCATTTTCCAAGGTAAAAAGGACATACCATCTGGTCTCTTCCCATCGTCACGCACCAAGCCATTCGGTTCTAAAACAGCTGGTACGCCGGCGGTGGCAAGAGCACGACGAAGAATGTCGTTAATGCTGGCATGTCGCGCTATGCGGCCTGCACTCCTGCAGCACGACAGGCCATGATATCCAAGGCTGTCGACAACCTCGCCACAGTTACAGCGATGCGGAGCAACACACGGAGCGCCAAGACGGAGACAGGTAGCTAGCCGAAAGGTGGTATCATCCAACATAGTCCCTGTGTTGGATGAAGGAAGTGCTCGAAGCCAGAGACCTGATTCCCATTCACCCACAGCCATTAGACGAGCACGCTCTGCAGTATTGACTGACGTATTGAGTAGTTCTTTCCGCGTCAAACTGCAAAGCGGCCCATCCCAAAGCCTTTGGGAAAATGGGACCAGGGGAAAATCAGTACTGGGACAAGCCATTCTCCAAACGTTCATAGCATCAGCCAGAAACGGTACTTCCAAATCAACCAGAGAAGGTCCTAAGATATCTCTGGCTAATTTTTCGGTACTGTGGACTGAGGATATGAACGCGGGTAAACTGATACTAGAAATTTTGCGGATACCGATGCCACCCAAACGAATGGGGAGCGTGGCTTGTAACCAAGCTCGGTCATCCAGAGCCACATTTAAAATAGAAGAAATAAAATTTCGTATAATATTATCAACTTTTTCCAAAAGATGTGGTTGTGTCCACAAATGTGAACAGCGAAGGAAGAAAGTAAATTTTGGCCCAAAACAGCAAAATCTAATAATGGTAAAAGCCGAATGTGTATTAATTTTGAAAAGTCTTTCTGATATATCATTAAAATTTTGTATTTTATCTTCGATAAAAATCGGAAAGGATTCATCAAAGATTGGGGACCCTAATAGGTGAAGACAAGTTTTTTCAACAACTTTGATGTGAGGAGCAAATGCATTAAATTTCTGTAAAGTCAGTTGTCTGTCAGCAGTGTCTGGTACAAAGATTTCACATTTTGTGGGATTGAGGTCAAGGCCAATAGAACTAAATTTCTGCTTTAAAAATTTAAAATCTTCCAAAACTGTTTCTGCATCACCTCCTAGGGTCCCGTCATCTAAGTACCATACGTTAAATTTTGAATTTAGTTCCTTGATAATGGGATTTATTGCCAAACTAAAAATGACTGGCCCCAGAGGGTCACCTTGTTGACATCCGACGGCTGATTCCAAAAGATCGTCCTTATATAGTAATTTAGAGGGGTGCCTATAGCATTGCCAAAGGAAACTATAAATTTTGGGTATTTCTTTTTTGACTTCGGCCAACAAAGCGTCCCTATTTACCGAATTGAAGGCATTCTTTATGTCAACCTTAAGGATGACCTCATCTTTTTTATGGTTTAAAAAAGTTGCTAGGGCATGTACGGCTGCCTCACAGCCCCCTTTGGAACCAAATCCTAGTTGTAGGGGCTGGAATTTTTGTTTCAGTATGTCACTGTAAAAGGAACAACAAATTTTGGCTGCCGTACGCCGATAAGTACACCCTACGGCAATAGGACGAATGCCGCCATCCTTCTTGCGCAGGGCACATAAATTTGCCCCGTACAAGACGTCGATGACGGCTTCGCTCACATTGCCGGAGAGCATTAAATTAATCAGAGCCGTAAGCTCCTTTAAAAGCAACTCACCAGCTTCCCCGGCGCTTGAACCCGTCAAATCCTTTAGGTGCTGGGGTGTCAAGCCGTCGAGGCCACCAGCAGATCCATTTCGAAAGGAGCTGACGGCTGTGATCAATTGGCGAGCTGTAATTTTTAAGGAATTTGTTTCTGGGTCAGGGGGATCAGGAAAAGTGAGGTCATCCACTGGAGACGGGTGTTTACTCTCCAGAGCTGAAAGAGTCTCTGGAGAGTAAGGTGCAACCACGTCACTACTAAAAATTATCCTGGCAGCTCCACTTATGTCACCTTAAGTATAGATAAACATACAAAACAAACATTAAAAAAACAGGGTAAGTAGGTGGTACCCAAGTCTGGGCATAGAAGATCTACCTAATGAAGATATCATTAATCACGCCTGTATTCCCCGAAGGGTTAGGCAGAGGTGTATAATGTAAGCCCATAGTTCCCCGGTATGTGAAGGTCCCATGTAGGCAATAGGCGGCGATCCTATCTATTGCTATTCACCGAGCTAAAATCCCAACTAGGTACCTACAAGCTGCTACTGAGAAATTCATAGAAAAACCTGTACTAACGCCACTACTTAATCCTTAAGGGAATACAGGCGTGATGGTATGTTATATTTGTTTTTTTGAATAATATCTTTATTAGGTAGATCTTCTGTGCCCAGACTTGGGTACCTATCTACCCTGTTTTTTTTGTAACGTGTCTAAAAATTAAGTAAAACTTAGAGATGGGATATCTCAACATCTCAGTAGGTACTCGCTGCTTATTTCGGACCTTCTTCTTTCTATGAGTAATAATTTGTTGTAAGTAACCTCTCTTAACCTTTTCGATTCAAGGAACAATTAGATTTTGTAGTAAGTATACAAAGGTTAGGTAAACATTCTCTTGATATATTGTAGTTAGGTAAGATAACCCAAAGGTTAAACACAAATTTTACATCTTATCATTGTTTTTTAGACGCTAATCAGAACTGCTATAAAAGCACCCGACAGCGACAGAAATGGTACAGAAACCGTCAACATGAACCGTTTAACTGTTGTACTCTTCGCGCTCTGCGCCTTGTCCGCCATCGTGAACGTCGCAGCGGTACCGAGCGACCCTGCCCCAGACCCTGCTGACTCGCTTACACCAGCGGAGGAGGCAAAATTTGTCTCCATCATCGAAAATGTTTCTATGATTTGTGCCGTGGAATTCATCTCATTCAAATCAATGCTACGGTGTCAGTTGGGCTGCCGCGTTGGGTGTCTGCAGCCAGGTTGCAATGGTTACAAGGCATGCGTCTCAGAAGGTGCCAAATACGCCTGCAAATGTAAACATTAACGAGGGAGTTATATCAAGAATCAAAATGTAGAGAACGCAATAAAATTTTTATTAGGTGCTCTATTTGTGTTGTGTTTTATTAATTAATATTAGCTCGTATCCCGAAGGACGTTATGAAACAAAAGGTAAGGCCCCAAAACATCCAAAAAGTGGCCCCAAAACGACATTCAAAAAGTGGCTCCAAAATGGCTGCCCTTCTCCGCCTTCTAGTGATTTTACTGGGAAGAAGACGCGGCGCAATAACTCCCCAGCACGGAGGCGCCCATTAATTATGTGAGGTGTTCACGGGTGATAGGGAGTTTAGCTCAATCTCACGCGGGGGGAGAGGGGAGGGGCTCGAAAAATTCCCGTCATTTCAATTGAATTTTTCTCTTTATGACTAAAGAGGTTCTGGAGTTTATGATCAAAATAACAGTGCGCATCTGCAGTTAGCCATTCCAAGCTACCGCGCAGATAAAATCACTTCACTAGGTTATTTTTTTATTTTATTTTTCCAAACATGTAAGTTTTTAATGGAAAAGAATCGGTCTCAGTCGGGGTTTAAACCTGCGTCTTTCCGGTTAAGGCGGATCCTTCACCTGAGCCCGCGAAATTCAAATTTCAAGTGGTTTTTCGCAGTTTGTAGGTCTCTAATAAGTTTTACATTCATGGCAATAGGAATTGCGACATTAAGTATTCAATATTTACAAAGTTTAACTAAAACCATTGCTTAAAAATCATTATTGTAGCTAAAAGTAGTGTAAAGTGTGAATTTTGACCAATTACACAGATTGCGCCAGTTTTTTGCTTGATAAGGATTTATAAGTAAAGGTTTTAGTTCTCAATTGTGAATGTTGTATAGTTAATGTCGCAATTACAACTGCCATGAATCTAGAACTTGTTATAGACCTACAAACTGCCAAAAATCACTTGAAATTTGAATTTCGCGGGCTCAGCTGAACGATCCGCCTTAAATACACCGGACGCTTGGCCAACTAAGCTACCGAGACCACTAGCTAAATAGGGGTGTTGCGGATATTCCAATTAATTCAGACATGTGCATCCGCATCTGCACGAACGATACGGAGCTTTTTCGGATGCGGATTTAAGTGAGAAGGCTGCAATATTACTATTTATTAAATAAATCACTATTTTTTTAATTGAATTACTAAACAAAGATTTTCATTATAAAACTCACAGAATAAATAAGAACCAGAATCTTTTATTTGTAAGATAGTAATTTGATTGCAAGACTAACAACTGTTTTAGTTTTGTGCCAACTGCTGACTTCTTGGAACGGCGGTGTTTGACATCGGCGATGTGTTCTTTTACGCGGGTCCCTATGCTTCTTTTAGTTTGGCCTATGTAAGAGAGACCCCGTGTATTTAATGTTCCGTGGAGACCGCAATCACAATCAAGCTCGTACACTCCTGCATCTTGTAGAGTTATATAGCACTATACAGGTGGTAGGAACTGACTTGTCTTCTTCAGCGGTTTGAAGTAAGTTTTGATTGAAGCACGCTTCAAGATGTAGCCAATCCTCTAACATGTGATAATATTACCTGTAGATCTAAAAATAACTTGACGGTAAATTATTTAAGCGAGTTTTAAAACAGTGGTTAATTAAAAATGTATTTTACAACTTAACTTTTGCCAAAAAATAATTATTGTTATTGTTTATAAGATTGTTAGCACAGACATACCTACCTTAATAAATTTTAATATTGCTCCACCCGATTGGGTAGACTGTTGAAACCTACTAAAAATTGTTAAACACCCTATGTACACAGTTTTACGAGTCCGGTGGAGCGAATTTCTCTTACAAACGTAATTCCGAAATAAATCGTAATTCAAACGCAATTTAATCAAATTCTGTTATTATTCGGATTCGGATACCGTTAATCTAGGTGTTAATTACCATGTCCAAAATACTTCACTGAAATAAATGTAAGCGAATGCAATTTTTGATAGCTTTACCAAGTTTGGAACTATTTTTCGGTCTTTTATATCCAGTGAACTAGTAGTAGACGAAATCGTACCGTAGGAACCTAGATTAATGGTATCCAAATCCGAATAATAACATAATTTGATAGAATATTGTCTGGATTACGATTTATTTCGGAATTACGTTTTTGTAGGCAATTGACTTTGACTTTACAACAGATAGGCACTCGACTGTGGCACGTTTCATGCGGTTTCTGTGACAAGGGCGCGGTATTCGGAGCTTGTTATCGTGCAGTACTTGCTTGACATGTTCAAGCTCCGCAGCTAGATGTTGCTCATCACAGATCCCACGCGCTCTTTGAAACAATGATTTACCGATGGTAGATAACTGTGTTGGGTGGTGATGTGAATCACCGTTTAAAAATTAAAAGTTTTATTTAAATGTCTAATATTCGCGTGAGTGTCAGAAACCAGTATGAAATAAACATATTAAAATTTTATTTCATTTATGCTGGTATTGAAAATTGAAATATGATCTAGACGCAGGGATTGCAAATGTGTGTCACAGACGAACTCAAAGTGATAAGGCGCACGTTGTAGAATTGAAAATAATATTTTTAGCAACCAGAAGTCTTAAATTATATAAAAAAAACTACAGGCTTATTAACAATTACTCTAATTTAATTCAAATTTAACGTAATTAAATAATAAATGACCAGATCAACAATTTCGAACATACAAGCAGCCGTTAATTTCCAAACATCAAAAAAAATGACCATAAAGTAATTATGGAACGAAGTCACAGTGAGCAGCGTCGAAACCAACCACCTTACCGACCGGCGACTAAGCGGCAAATGAGCCGGCATTCTTTTTTTTCTTTTTTTTGGTGATAGCTGTTGATTCAGGGAATCTTTACAGCGTAACCGGACTTGGTGGCGAGGCACCGAATGCCTCCAGCCAGGAGCATCTTATAACTAAGCAACAGCAGCTAAGGGCATCCCCTGCGGGACTCGACCTCGGCTTAGGGCGTTGCTGGGGGGACAGCTAGGGACGGCTGGATCTGGGTTAAATTATTGAGGGGCTAATTTAAAGCTACTGGCTCGGCGCGGGCCGTCTCGAGCAAGGGACGGGGAGGGTTACCGTTAGAGGGTCATCGCGACGGGCCTCGCCGGCGAGGACGGTATATCGGACTGCGTCTGTGTGTGTGAGTTTTGAGAGTGCTTGTCTCTCGGTTAGATTCCTGTAGGAGGGTGATAGGGTCGTCGGGGTAGGTCAGAGCGTGCCGTGGACGGCGGACTCTACTGATTTGGGAGGGTTTGTAGTCGGCGCTACTAACCACTAGGGGATTGGGGTGATGGGGGGCCCGATCGAAGAAACGCTTGGAGGTGCGTTTCATAAACTGCTTGATGGTGGGCAGTTTCAGATCGACATGGAGTTCCCTATTGCGCACGAACCACGGGGCGCCCGTGGCTTTACGCATGAATCGGTTTTGGAGAGTTTGCATCCTTTGGATACCGGACCCTTCGATGTGTGCGAATACAACGCTCGCATAGGTCATGATGGGTCGAATACACGTCAAGTAAATTCTCACCTTATATTTAAGGGACAATTTACTGCGTGAGCCGGCATTCGACTGAGCGCTTGGTTTTATAGGCGGTGGTGGGGATCGACGCTGTCTGTTGTAAGTTTGGCTAATAATAGGGGAGAGTTGGATAATACCGAGCCCCTAAGGAATTTCACCTATAATTAGGAAACTGTTTGATATTAAAAGAAACAAAATTTTGTAATTATTAGGACATTTATTCAGGTACGCATACCATATAACAAGAACTTCCAAAATTCAAACAAAAAATAATTATCGTCAATTTACAAAAATAACTAAAGGCGCGGTATTGTCAAACTGGTCCGATAATATCGTGCCCAAAAAAAAATACAATTCTAAGTAATTTTTCTTGTGGAAAATAGGGAGACCCAAATCTTTTTCTACAGATTAAATCAGTAGTTAAGTATATAAAGACTCATCACACAATAAGTATTAACAAAAACTTATAATTTATGACAACAAAACGTAAATCTTTTTTTATAACTAGAAATTAATCAAATTTAATCAAAATCGGTATTTTCGCTTAGGATATGAAATACCACAAGCAGATTCAAATAAGTTCAAACTCTTTTGTCGAGGTAAAAAGAAGTTAATGTAAATAAAACGTACTTTTCATAGTTTACAATTTCGACCGATACCGATACCGCGCCCCCGGCGCGGAATTATCGAACTTGGTCATTTTATTTTTTAACCTCAAAATGATGTGGATAATATTATAGCACGTAAAAACTTACTCTGACATTAATTCTACAGTACACAAGCATTCAAAAAGTATAGTATCAAAGTATTACAATATAAATACAGTATTACTTACCTCTTAACGAAAGTATACGAAAAATTATAAGGAATGACGAAAAAAACTTCTAGAGCGCGTGCTATCTACGTCGTCGCGCGGACCGTAATGGCGGTGCGCGGGGGAGGGTTTGGGCATGTCCGGCTTCGATGAATACGCACTACAGCGCAAAATAGTGGATAGTTTTTGAATTACGCTGACGCACGGAGTTATCAACCGCGCGGTATTATCCAACTCTCCCCTATTTATTTAGGTTGCACTATGGAGATCCCTTTAACACTTTATTTGTCACGGCTCTCGATCTGAGCTCTCGTTGAAACTTAGTACAGAGATAGATTAAAATCTGCAATAGCACGTTCTAGGTTGCTTTTTATACAGGTCGGATCCAATTTTCAAGTCCCCACAGACAAAGTCGCGGGCAGAAGCTAGTATTGTATGAGTCATATAGATCTATACTTATAATAAATCTGTAGAGAGGTCAATTCTGTACATGAAATATATTTCCAAAATAACTATCAGCGGGTGATTAGTGATCGATACTGACGCCAAAAATGCAATCAGTAAAATTTTTGTCTGTCTGTCTGTCTGTATGTTCGTTATAGAAACAAAAACCACTCGACGGATTTCAACGAAACTTGGTACAATTGTTCTTCATACTCCTGGGCAGGTTATAGTATACTTTTCATCACGCTACGATCAATAGGAGCACAGCAGTGAAGGGACATGTTGGGAAAATGAGTGATTCATGAGAAAGGTTTCAAGCTATAAAACATCACGCTACAACCCTTAGGAACGGGGCAACGCAGGTGAAACCGCGGGCGAAGAACTAGGGAACAAAGTAACTATTCCACGCGGACGAAGTCGCTGGCAAAAGCTAGTATGAGATATAATAACGAACTGTTTGTTCATAGACTTATTTATTTTCTTCTTAGAATAATGACAGGGTTTTTTTACCCGCCTTTTAAAAGGAGATTGGGCCTCCAGTAATCTCACTCGCTCGGCGAAACACGACGTAAACAAGACGTAAACGACGTAAGTTGTTTGACGCCGGTTTTCTGTGAGGCCGTGGTATCACTCCGGTCGAGCCGGCCCATTCGTGCCGAAGCATGGCTCTCCCACGTTATATTCTATCCGCAATTTAAATTTTCCATGGCTACCTAGTAAAGCGTAAATAAATGAGAGGGTGGTGCGGGTCTGCGAGGTGGAAGGGGTAGCCTTAGTGGGGAACACCAAATGGTTAATTAACAAACAACACTTATTGATTATCGAACATTAACTCTTTTGGGACAAATTGTGATGCTATCCTTACTAATATTATAAACGTGAAAGTTTGTGAGTATGGATGTATGGATGTTTGTTACTCTTTAACGCCAGAACGGCTGAACGGATCTGGATGAAATTTGGCACAGAGATAGATTATAGTCTGGAATAACACATAGGCTATGTCCGTATCGTATGCCCGCGATTTTGTCTGCGTGGACTTCAGAATTGGATCCGACCTGGATAAAAAGCCTATGTGCTATTCCAGACTATAATCTATCTCTGTACCAAATTTCATCTAGATCCGTTCAGCCGTTCTGATGTAATTGAGTCACAAATATCCATAAGTAAAAGTTTGTGAGAATCACAAATAATTACACAATATAAACGTTTGGCGTAGTGGCTGCGTGATCGGCTTCTGCGTCACGTGTTGTGGGTTCGATCCCCACACGGAGCAAATATTTGTATGATCTATAGGTAGTTGTTCCGGGTCTGGGCGTTTGTGTATGTGAGAATTTGTGTTTGTAAACGCACCCACGATACAGGAGAAAATCCTAGTGTGGGGCAATGTTTTTAAAAAAAAAAAACACCAGGCTTACTCTAATCCAAACGTGATCCGATTCCAATTTCAATTTGGCTGTCGGGCGATTTCGTACTCTTGAGCACAAATCCGTTAACCTTGTATCGGCATCCCTGATTGGCCAATGGTTGGGTCGTTTTCCAATACTATTTAGTTCATGCAATCACCGCGCAATATTGAAACAACTTGGCGCTAGTCTCGGATTCAAGAGTACGAAACTTGACGAAACTACACAATTCCAATGTCGATGTATCGGAATTGAGTTCAAGAGTAAGCCCCCAGATAGACAGAGTTACTTTCGCATCCTACTAGGATGCGAAAGTAACTCTGTTTGTCTGTTTGTTTGTTTTTCTGATACCTTTTCAAACCGAAACCACTGAACCAATTTGATTGAATTTTTTTACAGAGATAAATTGGATCTTGGAGAAGGCCATAGGCCTTACCTTGTTTCGTAACGTTCTTTGGGATGCGAGCTAATATCTATACTTATAATAAATCTGTAGAGAGGTCAATTCTGTACATGAAATATATTTCCAAAATAACTATCAGCGGGTGATTAGTGATCGATACTGACGCCAAAAATGCAATCAGTAAAATTTTTGTCTGTCTGTCTGTCTGTCTGTCTGTCTGTATGTTCGTTATAGAAACAAAAACCACTCGACGGATTTCAACGAAACTTGGTACAATTGTTCTTCATACTCCTGGGCAGGTTATAGTATACTTTTCATCACGCTACGATCAATAGGAGCAGAGCAGTGAAGGGAAATGTTGGGAAAACAGGAGAACTTACTCCATTTTTTAAGCTTCCGTCGCGTGTGCAGCCTTAATGGTTAAAGCTACACAGAAATCATGTATGACGGAAATGTTCTCCTTAAAATTATATAAAAAAAAATCCACGACAGCAAATGTCTATCTTTTATGGTTGAGTCACAATAACACGTGTAACTCCCGATAGCTTAGCAGTTCGGAGCTTTCTGATTATATTTGTCTACTCTTACGTTAGGTGACTGACTGACTGACATAGTGATCTATCAACGCACAGCCCAAACCACAGGTTATAGTATACTTTTCATCACGCTACGATCAATAGGAGCAGAGCAGTGAAGGGAAATGTTGGGAAAATGAGTGATTCATGGGAAAGGTTTCAAGCTATAAAACATCACGCTACAACCCTTAGGAACGGGGCAACGCAGGTGAAACCACGGGCGAAGAACTAGGGAACTAAGTAACTATTCCACGCGGACGAAGTCGCTGGCAAAAGCTAGTTAATTAATAAAACACATCACAAATAGAGCACCTAATATTTTTTTATTGCGTTCTCTACATTTTTATTCTTGATATAACTTCCTCGTTAATGTTTACATTTGCAGCCGTATTTGGCACCTTCTTTGATGCATTCCTTGTAACCATTGCAACCTGGCTGCAGACACCCAACGCGGCAGCCCAACTGACACCGTAGCATTGATTTGAATGAGATGAATTCCACGGCACAAATCATATTAACATTTTCGATGATGGCGATAAATTTTGCCTCCTCCGCTGGTGTAAGCGAGTCAGCAGGGTCTGGGGCAGGGTCGCCCGGTACTGCTGCGACGTTCACGATGGCGGACAAGGCGCAGAGCGCGAAGAGTACAACAGTTAAACGGTTCATGTTGACGGTTTCTGTACGAGCCCACGGCTGTCCGTCGC
This sequence comes from Acronicta aceris, assembly GCA_910591435.1. Classification (NCBI taxonomy): domain Eukaryota; kingdom Metazoa; phylum Arthropoda; class Insecta; order Lepidoptera; family Noctuidae; genus Acronicta; species Acronicta aceris. Next base: position 1,794,781 of record OU342786.1, on the reverse strand, counting down.
TTTTATAGCAGATCTCATTAGTAACAAATAATTAGATGCATTAACCTTTATGTCATTGCAATATTTCTATCTGATAACCTAAGGGTTAATCTGTTTTTCCATCTTATCAGTAAGATAAAGGGTTATGTACAAAGTTTCCTGCTTTTTCCGACAACTCAAAGTAAGTAATTTGTCAAACATAGTTTTACCTCGCGGTTTCACCCGTTAAAAAATAACAGACCTTCATACAACTTTCACCCCCCATTTCACCACCTTAGGGGTTGCATTTCCAAAAATCCTTTCTTAGTGCTCGTCTGCAGTGCAAAAGGAACCAGCATGCAAACTTTCAGAGATCTAGCTCTGTAGTTTCGACTGTGCGTTGATATGTCAGTTCCATCTATACTTATAATAAATCTGTAGAGAGGTCAATTCTGTACATGAAATATATTTCCAAAATAACTATCAGCGGGTGATTAGTGATCGATACTGACGCCAAAAATGCAATCAGTAAAATTTTTGTCTGTCTGTCTGTCTGTCTGTCTGTATGTTCGTTATAGAAACAAAAACCACTCGACGGATTTCAACGAAACTTGGTACAATTGTTCTTCATACTCCTGGGCAGGTTATAGTATACTTTTCATCACGCTACGATCAATAGGAGCAGAGCAGTGAAGGGAAATGTTGGGAAAACAGGAGAACTTACTCCATTTTTTAAGCTTCCGTCGCGTGTGCAGCCTTAATGGTTAAAGCTACACAGAAATCATGTATGACGGAAATGTTCTCCTTAAAATTATATAAAAAAAAATCCACGACAGCAAATGTCTATCTTTTATGGTTGAGTCACAATAACACGTGTAACTCCCGATAGCTTAGCAGTTCGGAGCTTTCTGATTATATTTGTCTACTCTTACGTTAGGTGACTGACTGACTGACATAGTGATCTATCAACGCACAGCCCAAACCACAGGTTATAGTATACTTTTCATCACGCTACGATCAATAGGAGCAGAGCAGTGAAGGGAAATGTTGGGAAAATGAGTGATTCATGGGAAAGGTTTCAAGCTATAAAACATCACGCTACAACCCTTAGGAACGGGGCAACGCAGGTGAAACCACGGGCGAAGAACTAGGGAACTAAGTAACTATTCCACGCGGACGAAGTCGCTGGCAAAAGCTAGTCTTTAATATAATGACTGCCTCATTAGTCTAGTGGTCCCAAGCGCGACTGCTACGCTAGTGGTCCTGGGTTTGATCCCCAGGTCGAGCAAAGTGTTATTGGGTTTTCAGACTATATAAAGGTGGCTTAAATAATAGAAACCCTACCTCCTAAACTAGGGGAGACCTGTGACTTAGGAGTCAGTGTACTAATGTTACTTCGAATGATCCAGTAGACATTTAAGTGTATTGTTTCTGTTGAAGAACCTAATTACAGAATTGGGTAACAATTTATTAAAAGCCTTTAATGTATGATACTTCCATACAAGTTTTCATCCCCTTATAACCCTAGTAGCCTATGTCCTTTCTCAGGCTATCTCTGTACCAAATTTCATTTAAATTGGTTCATTAATTTTGACGTAAAACCGCGACAGACAGACAGAGTTACTTTCGCATTTATGATATTAGTAAGGATTAATCTTTTCTGGACGTGAGTGAAACTGCGGGTAACAGCAGCAGTGTCTTAGATACAGATTGCAGGAGTTAAGTATCTATCTAGTATCTTCTCAATATTATCTAACACCGTTGATAACCTCTGTTATCATGAAATTCCTATTAAGGTACACACGTAACGATAGCATTTATCCTCCCTTATCTCTGTTTATTTCTAGCTTTTTGTATGGCTGTAAAAATATTTAATAAATTGCCAAATGTTATTAAAAAAGAAGAAAAAAATATATTATTATTTAACAATAAATTAAGATAAATAATGAAATACTATATCTACATTATTTTCTATTTTACATAACATACCATCACGCCTGTATTTCCCGAAGAGTTAGGCAGTGGCGTACTTAATGTACACCCACAGTTCGCCGGTATGTTTAGGTCTTATGTTATAGGGGGCGAGAGCCTATAGCCATTAACCGGGCACAAATCCAGACTCCGAGCTGCTACTGAGAATTTCATAGAAAAACCAAATAACACTGCTCGACCTGGGGATCGAACCCAGTACCTCTAGTGTAGCAGTCTCGCTTGGGACCACTAGACTAATGAGTCTTAGGCGTTAAATTTCCAAAAATCCTTACTGCTCCTCTACACTGCAAAAGGAACCAGCATGCAAACTTTCAGTAACTTTGATATTCGTAGATAAAATTCATGGTTTTGAAACATTTGAATCGCCAATTGTCTTTCTAGGTTCGATTCCCAGGTGTTATTGGGTTTTTCTATTAAATAGTAAATTATTATCATGCGCTTAAACGGTGAAGGAAAACATCGTGTGGAATCCTGCATGACTGAGAGATTTTCTCGACGGCGTGTTAACGCCGCACTGAGCCAGCGTGGTGGACTAAAGCCTAATCTCTATCATTCTGAGGGCAAACCCGTGCGGACAGTGGGACAGTATAATGGGTTGATTATATCGGGTTTTTCTATGAAATTCTCGGTGGCAGCTCGGAGTTTCGAATTTGTGCCCGGTTAATGGCAATAGGCTCGCCCCTTATTACATAGGACCTAAACATACTGACGAACTGTGGGCGTACATTAGTACGCCTCTGTCTAACTTTACGGCTGCCACTATCTTATCTTATAGGGCCGCGGAAGCAAAGCCTCAGTGCACTTCGACCCAATGGGATCTTTTGTGCTTCCCCTAGATACCTATAACTCATCCCCGCTCAGATTTCAAGCAGCTCTTCCATGAGCTTTATAATGAGGTAACAGTCTGCAGACCTCTGGTCATGGATAACCCTGGCACAAGATGCGCATGGCTGCCCCTAAGTGGAAGTCTGGATACCGGTATCGCGAAGTGGTAATTCGTCACCTCGGCGTCCTCGACAGAATAAGTAGGTAATGACCCTCATTACTTATTGGCGAAATCCTTCAAAAAGGTCAGGTGCGTAGCACTCGCAACCGGCCTGTATGTGTATGAGAAAATGTATGAATGTGGAAGAAGCAAAAGAAGTATGCAGGAATCGTAGCAAGTGGCAGTCTATAGTTTCTGCCTACACCTGTGGGAGAAAGGCGTGAGTGTATGTATTTATGTATGTACTTATATAAGTACTAGCGACCCGCCAGCAGATTCACCTGCGCTGCTCCGTTCCTAAGAGGCGTAGCGTGATGTTATCTATACTTATAATAAATCTGTAGAGGGGTCAATTCTGTACATGAAATATATTTCCAAAATAACTATCAGCGGGTGATTAGTGATCGATACTGACGCCAAAAATGCAATCAGTAAAATTTTTGTCCGTCTGTCTGTCTGTATGTTCGTTATAGAAACAAAAACCACTCGACGGATTTCAACGAAACTTGGTACAATTGTTCTTCATACTCCTGGGCAGGTTATAGTATACTTTTCATCACGCTACGATCAATAGGAGCAGAGCAGTGAAGGGAAATATTGGGAAAATGAGTGATTCATGAGAAAGGTTTCAAGCTATGGTGAAACCGCGGGCGAAGAACTAGGGAACAAAGTAACTATTCCACGCGGACGAAGTCGCTGGCAAAAGCTAGTATAGCTTATAACCTTCCTCGATAAATGTACTTACTTAGCCAACACAAAAAGAATATTTCAATTCCAACCAGTAGTTCCTGAAATTAGCGTGTTCAAACAAAGAAATAAACAGTCTTCAGCTTTATAATATTACTAGCTTTTTGCCCGCGACTTCGTCAGCGTGGAATAGTTACTTTGTTCCATATGAACTTTCATCCCCTATTTTATCCCCTTAGGGGTGGAATTTATCAAAATCCTTTCTTAGGGGACGCCCACGTCATAGTAGCTATATGCATGCAAAGTCTCAGCCCGATCGGTTTAAAATTGACAAAGTATCATACAATCTTTCATCCCCTATTTTATCCCCCTGGGGGTAGAATTTATCAAAATCCTTTCTTAGCGGATGCCTACGTCATAACATCTACCTGCATGCCAAATTTCAGCCCGATCCCTCCAGTGGTTTGGGCTGTGCGTTGATAGATCACTATGTCAGTCAGTCACCTTTGAGTTTTATATATATTTAGAGTAGATAGGTAAAGTTAGGCACTCACAAAGTCCATGATTATGTTTTCCTTAAGTGATAATTTCACTATTACCTACATACATTCATGATAACGAAGTCAGAGTTGCGTGCGTCATTTGATCCGGTGACCTAGCTATAATGTAAGACATAGAGCTGTGATTATTACCTATGATAACGCTCTGTTGCTTAGCAGTGTCCAAACAAGTCCATAGGGAAAACAAAAATAATAATAACATACCTACCATGATGCCTGTATTCCCCGAAAGGTTAGGGCTTAGGCAGAGGTGGACTAATGTACGTGTGCGTGTCGATGGCGCGGCCACGGGGATTTAAAAAAAATACATGCCATGGTTTTGTAAACAATTTTAAAAGTTGATACCCAAAACCATAAATTTGTCAAAGCTAAGGTTAAAAAGTAGGTAATAAGGGTTTGGAAGTGGCCGCGCCATCGAAACGCACACCTAACGTAGGTACACCCATAATTCGCCGGTATGTTTAGGTCTCATATAATAGGGGACGAACCTATTAAAAACAAACATATAAAAATAATGAGTCTAGTGGTCCCAAGCGCGACTGCTACGCTAGAGGTCTTGGGATCCCCAGGTCGAGAAAAGTATTACTGGGTTTTTCTATGAAATTCTCAGTAGCAGCTCGGAGACTGGATTTGTGCCCGGTGAATGGCTATAGGCTCGCCCCCTATATCACGGGACCGAAACATACCGGCGAACTGTGGGTGTACATTAAGTACGCCTCTGCCTAACCCTTCGGGGAATACAGGCGTGATGGTATGTATGTATATAAAAATAAAGTATACAGAATACTGTTTTCAGCATCAAAATGCCTAACACTAAGTTAGTGCAGCGTAGTCACAATAGTAAATATATAAAATAATGTATTTTTTTTAAATACTGTTTATTTTCCTTCTCAAACCTAAATATTTTTTTTTTTTATTTATTGAAATAAAATAAATTACAAAGATCATAAAATTACATCTGCCAAACTGCAAGGCAGTTTGTCGGCAGCAAGTTCTCTTGTGTTTTTGTAAATTAAACGCTTTTACCGGTTAGACTTAAATATTAACAAGTATACATAAAGATTAAAGATTATGCTGACCTTGGTGCCGATTCCGTTATATTCATATGATTGTAGCAACGTATTTTGATACATCGGAATCGGCACCTTGGTCAGCTAGGGACACATTGATAAATAATGTTTCCTTAATAACATTTTTAATGTTGTCTTTTTTCCCTCAATATTACATATCACGTGTTTTGGTAGTTCATTAATGAGTGTCGGTATAATCCATCTTCTCGTACGTTTTCCATAATAGTTGTTTACCTTTGGGACAAACAGTTTATTTTTCTTCGACAACCGGGTTGGGTAGTTATATTCTCTCTTTTTTTATATATGTATTTATTATGTTGTTCTATTATCATTGACATTTTTACTTTCATATCTATTGGCAATATATTACATTTTTTAAATAATTTTTCATAGTCTTTGTTCACACTATCTTTCGTCGTTTTGCTCACTAATAATTTCATAAGTCTAATTTGTAGTGTTTTTATTTTGTTTACATATGTTTTAAAGGTAAGTCCATAACTACACAACCCGTAATTGATAATTGACTCAGCTAATCTATACTTACTAGGGAACAAAGTAACTATTCCACGCGGACGAAGTCGCTGGCAAAAGCTAGTGCATAATATATTTCATACAATAGTCCTTTTTAACTACTGGTTTTATGGTATACAACTTGCCCAGGACTGACCGTAGTTTATCTATATCTATATCTATACTTATAATAAATCTGTAGAGAGGTCAATTCTGTACATGAAATATATTTCCAAAATAACTATCAGCGGGTGATTAGTGATCGATACTGATGCCAAAAATGCAATCAATAAAATTTTTGTCTGTCTGTCTGTCTGTCTGTCTGTCTGTCTGTCTGTCTGTCTGTCTGTATGTTCTTTATAGAAACAAAAACCACTCGACGGATTTCAACGAAACTTGGTACAATTGTTCTTCATACTCCTGGGCAGGTTATAGTATACTTTTCATCACGCTACGATCAATAGGAGCAGAGCAGTGAAGGGAAATGTTGGGAAAACCAGAGAACTTACTCCATTTTTTAAGCTTCCGTCGCGTTTGCAGCCTTAATGGTTAAAGCTACACAGAAATCATGTATGACGGAAATGTTCTCCTTAAAATTATATAAAAAATATTCCACGACAGCAAATGTCTATCTTTTATGGTTGACTCACAATAACACGTGTAACTCCCGATAGCTTAGCAGTTTGGAGCTTTCTGATTATATTTGTCTATTCTTACGTTAGGTGACTGACTGACTGACATAGTGATCTATCAACGCACAGCCCAAACCACAGGTTAGAGTGTACTTTTCATCACGCTACGATCAATAGGAGCAGAGCAGTGAAGGGAAATGTTGGGAAAATGAGTGATTCATGGGAAAGGTTTCAAACTATCAATGTATATATCATCACGCTACAACCCTTAGGAACGGGGCAACGCAGGTGAAACCACGGGCAAAGAACTAGGGAACAAAGTAACTATTCCACGCGGACGAAGACGCTGGCAAAAGCTAGTTACATAATATATCTATGTGTTCATACCATGCAAATTTATTATCTATAGTCAGCCCCAGGTACCTGTAAGTTTGTACCTGCTCCAGGTTAGTACATTGGCATTTAGAGTTACAATTTCTGTGCAAGCATTCATAGCTGTGGCCTTTTAAACTTAATTTAATATTTTTGATATGCGAATATGGAGACTGTATTGACATGCATTTTGTTTTGCTTACATTTATTATTATATCATTGTCGTGTGCCCATTTTATTATATTATCCAAATCCCCTTGTATTGCCTTTTGTACATCCATTAGGTCCTTACCACTAAACAGAAGGCATGTGTCGTCGGCATACATGTATGCTTTACATTGTTTTAACACATTGCACATACTGTTTACATGTATTATATAGCCTACAGGCCCATATACAGAACCAGTTGGAACGCCATACTTCACAATGCCCTCAGTACTTTTACCATCACAGATCCTAACTTCCATAGTACGCCGTTCCAGATATTTGCCAAACCACTTGAGTATGGGTCCATCAATCCCACACTCCTTCATAGCCTGCAACAAGCCGTCATGATCCAGGGTGTCGAAGGCTTTTTTAAAATCGATAAAAACAGCTACCACTATGTTTTTTTCATTTAAATAATTATTAACATCGTCTGTAAATCGTTCCAATGCCGTTGCCGTACTCCTATTAAGCCTGAAGCCATGCTGTTTATCCGTAATTATATTATTTTGATCCAAAAATGTTGATATTTGATTCACTATAAATTTTTCAGTGATTTTATTTATTGTATTTAAAATAGCAATTGGTCGATAATTTGTACAGTCCTGGTGAGAACCTTGTTTATATATTGGCCTAATGATGGCCTTTTTTAACTCATCTGGGTACTTACTTTCTGTTATACATTGATTAATAAAGTTTGCTATCACAGGACTAATTTTATTTTTAATTTCCTTTAAGTCTCTCACCCTGATGCCATCTGATCCTGGCGACTTGTTGCAGTCTAGTGTGTCGATTATTATGGAAATAACCGCTGGTGTGGCTTTAATTAACCTGAAACTAACCTGAGATGGTTTTACATAGGCAGACCTGTTCATAAACTTTTCATTACATTTATGCTTAATATTATCAATTTCCGTTGTGAATGTGTTACAAAAGTTGTTACAGATAGTGATAAGTGGTTCCTTATTGCATAAGTATTTCTCTATAACCCCATCCACAGTTGATTTACTCCTCCCCAGCCAATTATTAATTTTTCCCCATATTTTACGCCTGTCTCCGTTACATTTTTCTATCTCGTTATGCCTATGCCGATTCCTAGCAGTATTTATGAGTTTATTCGTCTTATTTCTAAATTTTGTATATTGCAATCTTAGGTTGTTATTGCTTGGCTCCGTTTTCCAACGTCTAAATAAATTGTCTCGCTGTGTTATCGTATTTTGTATTGTATTATTAACCCATAATTGGTTATCGCGTTTTTTTGTTGCTAAATTTTGTTTAGAAGACTCATAAATACTGCCAAATATCGTACATATGTTGTTATACAATACAATAGGGTCATGTATAGTGGTTAGATTTTGCCAGTCTACACTGTTAATTTTCTTACTCACCAATTTATTATTTAAAATTATTCTATTCGATTGCGCGCGATCAGTTTTGTTAATATCAGCTGATAGTCCCGTTATATAGTGGTCCGCAGTCTAAGTCGTTACCGTGTACGCTTGGAGCGCGCTTGCCCACTCAGTCCGCACCAATACGTGGTCGAGGCACGATGTGACATTGCGACCCGCCATAACCACTTCACGAGTGACGTCCCGTATGCCGCATTGCAGGCCCCTCTCCGACAGTGCGTTCAAGTATCTCTCAGCAACTGCATCCGTACTATTGCAGAGTATATTGATGTTGTAATCGCCGACCATAATGATGTTGTTTCTTATTGGTATATTATCAATGTACCTTTTGATTTCTGTTATAAAAACCATTTTATTCGTGCTTGGTGGTCTATACACAACAATAATTTCTGTAACGTATTTGTTTATTGTAAGCCTTCCGTGTATATACTCGTATGTTGCTGTAATACATGACTTTATGCAGTCAAATTGCACCTTTTCGCTTGCGTATATGAGTATACCTCCACCTCTTCGATCCTCTCTTGTCAACGCATACATTTTAAAATTGTTGATTTCATATTTTTTTAATTCTTCCTCTCTAATATTTATTTCGGAAAGACAAATTAAATCCAGTTTAGCCAGACATTTTTTTAATATAACAAGTAGTTCATTGAAATGTTTTCGAAGTGAGCCAACATTTATATGTATAATTTGGATGGATGAGCTACGTGAATTTAGGTATTCGTACCATTCATTTATTTACTTTTTAATTATTGAGTTAGAGCCGGTTAGGAAGATACGGCGTCATATAGATTTAAAAACTAAAGACATTGACTGGTAAAAGTGTCTAAAATGTAGGGCATAGTGGAATTTAATAATTCCTCATCAAAATCACACCAGCAGCTTATATGGAGTTCGGACAATGCACATAGCGCCACCTACTGGTGCCGCCAAAAAAGTTGGCAACTCTAATGGAACAAGCTGTCCCGAACATGTATCCGTGAAGCGGCGGTAGCCTAATGGTTAGGTTGCCGGTTCGAAACCCACCCATTGCACTACCGACGTGAACCCACTCGTAACACAAGCATTAAAGTTAGCACGAGGGGTTAACAAGAATACTAGTAATGAGCGACCAACATTGCTAGTAAGCTTAAAAAAAAATGAAAATAAGAAACTGTAATTAAGTTTATTATTAATTTAATAAAGATCCGTTTTTAACTTATATTAAATTCTTAATCTAAGCGGCAACACCGTCTTGAACGTCATCATCTGAAAAAAAAACCATCATTCAGTAAAATAAAAACCGGTCAAGTGCGAGTCGAACTCGTGCGCTGAGGGTTCCGTACCTACCTATTATACCGCCATAATAAAATTGGCTGTAAGACTGCTTTTTGCCAAATTTCGGGATTCTAGGTCAACAGGAACTACCATATAGGTTTTTGACCCAAAACCTATAGGGTACTTCCGGTTGACCTACAATTATCAAGCTTGGTTAAAAGCAAGGTCTTACAGCACAAAAAAACGAAAAATTCCGAAAAATAAAAAAAATGTAAATTAAAGTAAATTTTTGCCCATGTCTTTTTATCGTGTTGACTCAGGACCTTGATTTTTATACACCTAATAAGGACTATAGACACCAGTATCTGGTATAAATTTCAACTTGTTAAGTCCACCCGTTTCTGAGAAAATCGGTGGAGACACGGATAGACAGAAGAACATGAGAGTGATCTTGATATGGGTTCCTTTTTTACCTTTTGAGGTACGGAACCCTAAAAACGAAAAGTATTATAGTTATATTATAATTATACCTTTAAACACTATATCAAAAACCCTGACTGATTCAAAAGGGGCATATAGGTATCCCACTCACATTTTTTTTATGGAATAGGAGGGCAATCGACCCGACGGATCGCCTGATGGTAAGCGATTACCGCCGCCCATGTACATCCGCAACACCATAGGAGTCACAAGTGCGTGGCCGACCTTTTAAAAGGGGGATTGGGCCTCCGGTAACCTCACTCACTCGGCGAAACACAACGTAAGCGTTGTTTAACGCCAGTTTTCTGTGAGGCCGTGGTATCACTCCGGTCGAGCCGGCCCATTCGTGCCGAAGCATGGCTCTCCCACGTAAAAAAAAACATAACATAAGAAACATTAAATATTCTACTGCCTCATTTACATAATACATAAACATAATCAACCTATTATACTGTCCCACTGCTGGGAACGGGTCTCCTCTCAGAATGAGAGGGATTAGGCTATACTCCACCACGCTGGCCTAGTGCGGGTTGGCAGACTTCACACGCCATCGAGAAAATCTCTCAGGCATGCAGGTTTCCTCACGATGTTTTCCTTCACCGTTTAAGCGTGTGATAATGAACTATTTAATACGCACATGACTTCGAAAAGTCAGAGGTGCATGCCTTGGGTTCGTACTCGAGACCTTTGACTTGGCCGTCCAACGGTCATACCACTAGGCTATCACTGCCTCATTTGCCTGGCTTCAATTACCAGGTCGAGAGAAGTGTTACTTATTGGGTTTTTCTATGAAATTCTCAGTAGCAGCTCGGAGTTTGGAATTTGTGCCCGGTTAATGACAATTAGCACGCCCCCTGTTACAAGGGACGTAAACATACCGGCGAATTGTGGGTGTGTCACTTCTGCCTAACCCTTCGGGGGATACATTACATTACATGGCCCCCTTGCTAGGCACCGGTCTCCTCTCAAAATGGGTTATAGTCCACCACGCTGGTCTACTGCGGGTTGGCAGACTTCACACGCCGTCCAGAAAATCTCTCAGGTAGGTTGCTTCACTATGTTTTCCTTCACCATTTAAGCGCGTGATAATTAACTTTTTTTTAATACCCAAATTACTTCGATAAATCAGAGGTCCCTTGGATTCGAACTCGAGACCTTTGACTTGGCAGTGCAATGGTCTTATCACTAGGCTTTCACTGCACATGCAATAATATTTTGTAATGTTAAATCAAATAACCTTTATCATCAGTGTCCATGGGTTCAGGCGTCTCCTGGTATGCTGGTGCCAGTGGGGACACCACCACTCCATCCCAGACGGTGATCTCCGTGGAGATATCCTTGCCACCTTCAAACGGCTGGAGTCCCAGCACATAGCGATGTCCACCTCTAGCTACCACACGGAGTAGGCTGCCGGCAAACGTACGATATATTTTTAATCAAAATCATTTTTTCAAGACAAAAGCAGGGGCAAACCCAGAAGCAGTTTCAATTATTTTAGTGAGGGAAAAATTCGACTTTGGGCAGGATTCGAACCTGCGTCTTCTGGTTAGATACACCAGACGGTATGATCAACTAAGCCACCCCGAGTCCCACCTAACAAATCAAAACTAGTATGACTTTTCAAAAGTACCTTTTTAATGGTTTAATTGAAATAAAACATTTTGACTTTGAATTTTTCCTTCACTAGAATAACTTTATAATCTTAGCATGGAAAATGCAAAAAAATCACAAAAAGATAGTTAAAAGGTAAGGTGTCAACGTACGACACTGAACTAAATGTAAAGTAAGTCGTGTCGGTTGAGAAGCAAGGTAACTTGCTTTTCAATAGATGTCGCCAACGTCACCTTATGACGTTAATTCAGAATGTGAATGCAAATTTCGATCAAGCGGGTAGGACTCGCAGTGGCTTAGCGGTCAGAGCGTCTGGTGTATCTAACCAGAAGACGCAGGTTCGAATCCTGCCCGCGTTTGAATTTTTACTTCACTAAAATAATTTTGACTTTGAAATATTCAGAATGTGAAGGCAAATTTCGACGGGTGGGACTCGAAGAAGACAATTTAATTTAACCTTAGACGGGCACGGCAAAACAGAAAAACCCTGAGCGCCAAGATTCCGAATTTCCTTTAGAAATCTGTCACCCAGTCGTGACCGTGGCGTGCTGGGCAGATTTTGGTTTGTCGTCTGTACATGACTGTGTGGCGCTCATAAGATTAAATTAGATGTGGTAAGATAATTGGGTTTTTCTATGAAATTCTCAGTAGCAGCTCGGAGTTAGGATTTGTGCCCGGTTAATGGCAATAGACTGGCCCTCTATTACCTAAAACATACCGGCGAACTGTGAGTGTACATTAGTACACCTCTGTCTAACCCATCGGGGAATACTGACCTGATGGTGTTTTTTTTTATACCACTAAGGTAGTGATGCGAGTCGAGTTTTTTCGAGTGACTCGAGTCACTAGGGAAAAAAACGAACTCGAGTGAAAAAAATATCGAATCGAGTTCACATGCACTCGAGTCACTCACTCATCACTAGAGATGGGTTTATGCCCGGGCATTTATTTTTTTCGCCCAAAATGCCTGGGCGGAAACCCATCTATACTCATCACTCGCCAAAACAGACAAGTTTATGTCTGTACGAGTATAACAAGTTCACGCACTAGTGTTGTGTTGATGTGTTGAGTGAATGTTCGGTGCTTATAAATTAAGATAATTTGAGTGTTTATTTTCTTACAAGCTTTTATTTTCAACTAGCTTTTGCCAGCGACTTCGTCCGCGTGGAATAGTTACTTTGTTCCCTAGTTCTTCGCCCGCGGTTTCACCTGCGTTGCCCCGTTCCTAAGGGTTGTAGCGTGATGTTTTATAGCTTGAAACCTTTCTCATGAATCACTCATTTTCCCAACATTTCCCTTCACTGCTCTGCTCCTATTGATCGTAGCGTGATGAAAAGTATACTATAACCTGCCCAGGAGTATGAAGAACAATTGTACCAAGTTTCGTTGAAATCCGTCGAGTGGTTTTTGTTTCTATAACGAACATACAGACAGACAGACAAAAATTTTACTGATTGCATTTTTGGCGTCAGTATCGATCACTAATCACCCGCTGATAGTTATTTTGGAAATATATTTCATGTACAGAATTGACCTCTCTACAGATTTATTATAAGTATAGATAGAAGATGAGTGAAGATAATACAGAAACCGGTAAAAATTCGCTGGTTTGGAATTGTTTCGAAAAAAATACAACTGAAAAAAGTGATTTGTTCATTGTAATACCTGAAATATGGCCCCCTGATCCATCAGTGGGTCGAGGCATGGAAAACTGAAACCTTTTTGCACAAATTGTTATTGTGTGTGCATCGATATCGTAGTCATTGCGAGTACGATTGTGGCACAGCCACCAGTTTTATGGTGTGTTTAAAACATAAAATATCATCACGCCTGTACTCCCCGAAGGGTTAGGCAGAGGCGTACTAATGTACACCCACAGTTCGCCTGGTATGTTTAGGTCCCATGTAATGGGGGCGAGCCTATTGCCATTAACCGGGCACAAATCCAGACTCCGAGCTGCTACTGAGAATTTCATAGAAAAACTCAATAACACTGCCCGACCTGGGGATCGAACCCAGGACCTCTAGCGTAGCAGTCGCGCTTGGGACCACTAGACTAATGAGGCAGTCTGTGTATATAAAATTTTTGGTGTATATATATAACCTGTAACAGTACAGGTTATATAAATACAGGATAATAAAGAAAACTCTTAGTGTTCGTTTAAACGTGAACTTATGACTAATTAATTGATTAAGCTTATGGTTTTATTACGCTTCCGTTTCTTTTAATAGGTATATGTTTTATCAAAGATTATGACCGATCACTCGAGTGATTTGAGTCGTCGCAAACCACTCGAGTGACTCGACCATTGGAGTGGTACTCGATTGATATTGCATTATAACTCGCATGAATCGAGTGGTAAAATCTACACACTACACTAAGGTGGCAAACAAGCATACGGCCCGCCTGATGGTAAGCCGTTACCGTAGCCTATGGACGCTTGTAACACCAGGGGTATGACTCGCGCGTTGCCGACCCTTTAAAAATCTTTTCACACCCTATGATGGGAGTAGGAAAATAATGTGGGAGTAAAATAACATACTATCACGCCAGTATTCCCCGAAGGATTAGGCAGAGCCGTACTAATGTACACCCACAGTTCGCCGGTATGTTTAGGTCCCATGTTATAGGGGGCGAGCCTACAGACATTAACCAAGCACAAATCCAGACACCGAGCTACTACTGAGAATTTCACGAAACCGAATAACACTGCTCAACCTGGGGATTGAACCCAGGACCTCTAGCAGTCGCGCTGCGGAACACTAGACTAATCAGGCAGTCAGTATAATGTGGAATAATCTTGCAGAAAATCCTAATTTTGCTGTGCCCGACAGGGTCCATAACGATCTAAGTTATCTATAGTCCACCTTTATAAAATATTATGGAATGCAATAAAATATTGAGTATTGAGTATTGAAATGAAGAACAGATGATATAGTTACGTTTGCGCAGTGGCGGCGGCGAGGTCCTGCGCGGCGAGGTCGAGCGCGGTGTGCGCGCGCGCATGCGCCGCCTCGCACGGGTCCGCCAGCCCCGCGCAGCCCGGCAGGAACAGCCCGCCCGCCAGCAACGACAGCCCGCGTCTGTCCATACAATACACTATCTTACAAACACCATCTCCGATATTAAAGGGACATGTAGAAAGAAAGAAAGAAAGAAAACATATTTATTGTCAAAAGAAAGACGTACAAACTTACATTCTAGTAGGTACTATCGGCCAACTCCATATCTAGCCACCGTAAGGTTGTTGCTTGCACCCTCGGCTGTTATTCCAGTGCTTACCTACGCTTATCAACCAATAGCATCGTCCTTTTTACGAAATCGAAATCGTATCTCTGATCGTATAAACAAAAAAAGATATTGAAATAAAACTACTTTTTATGGATTTTATCCCATCATATTTATATTATTTAATTCCTAAAAGTCAACACCACTGTGTGCACGGGATTTTGTTTCCACAATCTTTTTTTTTATGCGATAGGAGGGCAAACGAGCAGACGATTACCGCCGCCCATGGACACCCGCAACACCAAAAGAGGAGTCACAAGTGCGTTGCCGACCTTTAAAAGAGGATTGGGCCTCCGGTAACCTCACTCACTCGGCCAAACACAACGTAAGCGTTGTTTAACGCCGGTTTTCTGGGAGGCCGTGGTATCACTCCGGTCGAGCCGGCCCATTCGTGCCGAAGCATGGCTCTCCCACGTGCAAATAAATGTAAAATTGCTAGATATGGAGTTCGCTGATAGTACCTATACTTGGGAAAGAACATTAGACAGTACCAGCGGAAATGTGATAGGCAAAACAATAAATAAATGAAACACGTGAAGTTGCACGTCGTAAAAACAAATAGGTCCCCACTCAGCATGATGCCGTGTTAAGGCAAGCCTCAACACAGCGCTGGTTTTCAGTGAGAACCTTAAGTGACGTAAGGATGCGAAATTAGAAAATAATAAAAGAAAGTAAGATGCAAGAAAAGATAGAGATATACATTGTGTAACTGAAAAAGCGCAAAACCTCAAACAGGTCGATTAGAATATAGTCTGGATTTGTACCCGGATAATGGCTATAGGATCGCCCCCTATTACATAGGACCTAAACATACCGGTGAACTGTGGGTGTCCATTAGTACGCCTCTGCCTTCGGGGAATACAGGCGTGATGGTATGTTATGTCATTATTAAAATGTTATAAAACCATCATCGGCCTTATTATGTTTAGCACCCAGGGATGGTGTCAATTTCCTTGTAAATAACATTAAAATAACTATTTATCATATCAAAATGACATCTTTTTACTAAATGCATAAGAATGTATAATATGGTGCTTATATTATAACAAAAACAAATACATCGTAATTTCTGTCTGTTTGTTCCGGCTGATTTCCGAAAAGGCTGCACTGATTTTGACGGGACTTTCACTGGCTGATAGCTGATGTTATAATGAGTAAGTTAGGCTAGTTTTATTTTAGAAAAACAATTAGGGTTGATAGCCTAGTGGTATGACCGTTAGGATGCCAATAAAAAGTCTCGAGTTCGAATCCTAGAAACTGACTTTCGTGATTATGTGCATATTAATAGTTATTATCACGCACTTAAACGGTGAAGGAAAACATCGTGAGGAAACCTGCATGCCTGAGAGATTTTCTCAAAGGCGTGTGACGTCTGCCAACCCGCATTAGGTCAGCGTGGTGGACTATAGCCGAAGACCTGTGCCCCGCGGGTTGATAATGAATTAGGGTATTGCACAAAAACTCGTCTGGGTCTCAAAGTGTTAAGAATGGTCACCCATCCACACAAAGACCATGGGGAGAGCAGCTTAACCTTTATTACTTACTAGCGACCCCCCAGCGGTTTCACATGTGTTGCCCCATTCCTAAGAGTCGTAGCGTAATATTAAATAGCTTAAAACCTTCCTCTTGAATCACTCTATCTATTAAAAAAACCGCTTCAAAATCCGTTGCGTAGTTTTAAAGATTTAAGCATACATAGGGACGGACAGACAGCGACAGCGACTTTTTTTTATACTATGTAGTGATAACTCAAATAATACCTGAATGCCACATTAATAGGCAAGGCTTGTCTGGCGGGGTTATTCATAATACAGTGGTGAGCAAGTAGGTCAATCATCCACGGGGTCAAGGGTTCGAGTCCCGAGTGACGGGAACACATGTCGCGGAGAAGTCGTATCAATACCTGCGAAATTAAAAATGTGAGAATCAAACCGCTGTTATAAATAACTAAGGTTTCTTTACTAATCAATTTTGGGAAAAAAAACCTGAATTGAATTCGATGATTTTACTGTATTCATAACTTTGATGTACTTTGACGACACGATTGGCGTAGCGGATGAGTGATCGGCTTCTGTGCCACGTGTTGTGGGTTCGATCCCCGCACGTGGCAAATATTTGTATGATCTACAGGTAGTTGTTCTGGGTCTGGGTGTTTGTGTAAGTGAGAATTTGTGTTTGTAAAGTAAACACACCCACAATACAGGAGAAAATCCTAGTGTGGGGCAATGTTTATTTAAAAAAAAACTTAAGTGATGTCCTGAAACTCGGGACAATATTCCCTGATTTACATAAGTGATGTCCAGAAACTCGGGACAATTTTCCAGGGACAATTATTCCAGGGTGCCAAACATTATAAGGTTTATGATAGTTTGCCCTTGCCATCTATGATATGTTGATAACAATTAAAAAAGTTGCCCTGGATTTGGGGTAACTGTAGCAATTTGTTTAATCTTCATTAATAAGTTTACTTTCACGAATATTTAATGTTTCTTATTTTATTTGGTGATGTGATTGGGATACCTATATGTCCCTTTCGAATCGGACAGGGTTTTTTAGCATGTCTCTCTTTACAGATATCTTACCTTGATGGATGAATGGTGAGCATTTTCCTCAAACCAGCGGCTGTGGCGTATAGCTGCCAGATGACTGCTGATCACCTTATAGTCTAAATGCACCTGTGAACAATGAGCATTAGTCATCAGTCAGTTCATAATGTAATTAGTAAATTTTATTCAAAGATTAAATTGCAAATATTAAATAGTTAATTATCACACGCTTAAACGGTGAAGGAAAACATCGTGAGGAAACCTGCGTGCCTGAGAGATTTTCTCGACGGCGGTGTGTGAAGTCTGCCAACCCGCACTAGGCCAGCGTGGTGGACTATAGCCTAATCCCTCTCATTCTGACAGGAGACCCGTGCCCAGCAGTGGGACAGTATAATGGGTTGACTATGTATGTATGTATTCAAATCTTTATGATTCAATTCAAGTTTTTATTGCATTGGATTGCATCCATAATGTATATATAAATTAAAACAGATGGTAAGCATAAAACTAAGAATTAATTGGACCCTGTTGGGCACAGCACAGCTCAGTATGAAATCATTCAATGATTCAATTCAATTCTTTATCATTGTATGGATCAGGACGTCATTTAGTAGTAGTTAGTACGTAAGTTAGGTATAGTTTGGGTGAGTTGACGTAAACCACAAGTTCAGTACTAGTATAATATAGTTTATTACGAAACGTCACAAAAGTAAGTAGGGCAAAGTTGGATGCCAATCCGTGGCGCTCGCGATGGTTACGATTTGTCAACTAACTTTATAATTAATTATTTAAGTATCGGCCACTGAAAGTAGGGCGCATTGTCAGCAATATAAACTTTCTGTACGTAACCCGTACAATCATTGTTCAATGATTTAATTCAATCGACAACACGATTGGCGTAGCGGTTGACCGATCGGCTTCTGCGCCACGTGGTGAGAATTGTGAGATGTGAGAATTTGTGTTCGTAAATGCACCCACGATACAGGAGAAAATCCTAGTGTGGGGCAACGTTTTTTTTTTAAAGAAAAAATCTTTATGATCATTCAATGATTTAATTCCATTCTTTATAATCATGCAAGGATTTAATTCATTTCTTTATGATCCTCCAATGATTTAATTGCATTATTTAAGATCATGCAAGGATTTAATTCAATTCTTTATGATCATTCAATGATGTAACTCAATTCTTTATCATAATTTGTTGATTTAATTCAATTCTTTATCATTCAATGACTAATGATTATACTACTTAGTGTCCAGTACAGTTTTTTCCTATAAAGGGATCATCCATTAATTACGTGAGGTGATTTTGGATTTTCGACACCCCTCCCCCCTCGGTGTCGTAAGATTTGACGCGCAATTTTACACTGTTTCTTGCAAAAAAAAAAACTTGATATTTGCTGAAACTCCACTCTCCCTGTAGCGACATCTACCGCGCTACATGCGAACTAGGCGGACAAGTCCTGAATCGCGCAAGTGAAGTTTGCAACGCAACTTGCATAATCATAATCATAATCATTTAATCTGCATTCATGTTGTTGACATAATGGTGGTATCATAATATACTTTTACTACCTTTTTGCCCGCGACTTCGTCCGCGTGGAATAGTTACTTTGTTCCATATGAACATTCATCCCCTTTTTTATCCCCTTGGGGGTAGAATTTATCAAAATCCTTTCTTAGCGGATGCCTACGTTATAACATCTACCTGGTCTGCATGCCAAATTTCAGCCCGATCCCTCCAGTGGTTTGGGCTGTGCGTTGATAGATCACTATGTCAGTCAGTCAGTCAGTCACCTTTGAGTTTTATATATATTTAGATTGTGAGATTGGGTGAGATTCCGCTCGACGAAAACGCCTCAGGTAACTAATGCTGTACCTCAGGTTCCAGTTTCCTCAGGTTCTGGTGCAGCGTGGTGACGAGCACGCGCACGGCGGCGGCGGGCCCCGTCACCGTGAAGCCTCGCTCGTGGCACGCGCTCACCACGGACGTGCTCGGGGTCTCCACACGCATCAACTTGTTCAACTCTTCGTTTACCTGGAGAAACATAATTTAGTTTTTTTTTTTTTGTGTTTGTACACATTGTATTTCTTCATTTCGGAGAAATAAAATGAAAATCCAAGAATGTGTGATGATTTTACTTATACGGTGGAAACTGAGAAAATTGATATTTTGTCGAAATAATAGTAAGTCAACAACGAAATAGGTAATGTAAGGATATGAATAAATAGGATAGTTAGCTAGCTGACATAAGAAAATTTACACAACACACAAAAAATACCGAAATAAATCGTAATCCAGACAATATTTTACCAAATGTTGGTAAAATAACTTCAAAGTCGAAAATAAAAATGATTGAATATTGGGAAAATAAAAAATACTAATATGGGTATTAAAAAAATTAAATGTTACTATAGAAAAGGAAACAGGTATTAACGGGTTATTTTGCTTGACGTTTCGACCAGGTTGCACTGATCATGGTCACAAGCAGACTGATGCAGTGAGTTCACTCCATCATTGCATTGGTAAATTTTTCTTTAACTACCCTCAGATTTTCATTATACAAAGCCCGGGACACACTACACTCACTGTGTCCGTATTTTTAACCGACTTAAAATAGCGAGGTTTTGATATTTTAACCACTGGATTCCACGTTGCTGTTAATTTAAAACCGTCCTCCCGATTGAAAGTTTTGTTTTTGAATTTCAATAGCTTCACGCACTGCTCTTGAATAAAAAAGGCGATCGGATGAGAGGACTTTCGTGTGCTGGAACTCATCATCAGTCTGCTTATGACCACGATCAGTGCAACCTGGTCGAAACGTCAAGCAAAATTAAAGGTACTTTATAGCGCGTTAATACCTGTTTCGTTTTCTATAGTAATATGCAACGCGATAGTTTAAAAGTTATAAATTAAATGTTGTCAATTGAGACAAATCTAACGAAATCAAGCTAAAATCCATCAAGCTGATTAGTCTGTAGAGTGTGACGAAGAAATGTATACCCCTCCCTCTGGCAGTAGGGTAAAAAATACATCATACCTTGTTGGACAGGCCCTCAACAGCTTCTTTGGTTGGCAGAGTCTTCATGATCACCACTATATCTGCCACATTCTTGCCCGCCATCATGGTGCCTTTCTTATAGGAGCCAACCTGACGAACCTCTTCAAGTTGCTGCCAAGAATAACATAATTTTGTTATATGTTATGTATTTGTCTTTAATTCAAATTAATTCTAATTAAAAACAATTAGTAAATCTAAAACGGATCTTTTTGTGATTTTTCTTTCACTTTTGCCATGCTAAGATTATCAGCATGGTGTTAAGCGATACTGCGATCTACGATGGAGCACGCTTGCCTAGAAGAAACCGATTCACTCATGATTTAAAGGAAATTTTTTATTTTAAATTTTCCTTTCGAGCATCATCTCTCCCCATCACCTCCCTCTTTCCATTGAACAATTCTACAGTGGGCAGGATTCTCCGATAATTGGGGTTGGAAATGAAGATAAGAGTGAAAGTATGAGGGGTCATGTACATGTAAACTCACATGTAAATATATATATATATATATATATATATAGGTAGGTATATTATTAAAACGAAAACCTTTAAATTGAACTGCCTCATTAGTCTAGTTGTCCCAAGCGTGACTGCTATGCGGCTGGGTTCGATTCCCAGGTCGAGCTGTGTTATTAGGTTTTTCTATGAAATCTCAGTAGCAGCTCGGATTTCGGAATATGTGCCCCTTATTACATAAGACATAAACATACCGGCGAACCGTGGATGTATTAATATGACCCTTTGTCTTTGTAACCCTTTGAGGAATAAATGTGTGATGTTATTTTAAAACTTTAAATATATTACAAACTCTTTCTATTTTTGGAACTACTGTTTTCATTTGATTATTTCTAGTGTAAAATTGCATAAAACAGTAGAATCCGTTTATTATGACTCCACCTTTTTTTTATGGGATAGGAGGGCAAACGAGCAGACAGATCACCTGATGGTAAGCGATAACCGCCGCCCATGGACACCCGCAAGACTAGAGGAGTCACAAGTGCGTTGCCAGCCTTTTAAAAGAGGATTGGGCCTCCGGTAACCTCACTCACTCGGCGAAACACAACGTAAGCGTTGTTTAACGCCGGTTTTCTGAGAGACCGTGGTATCACTCCAGTCGAGCCGGCCCATTCGTGCCGAAGCATGGCTCTCCCACGTGAATATACGCCCACGCCTATATTGACCAACCGCTTAATATGAGGTAATTACAGTGTAAAGTTTGGTTTACATGTTTTTCGCTCAATTTCGCCGAAAATGCCTTGGTAGAAACCCATCTATAGACAAGGGAATTAAAGTATTATGAAATTCATGTGACGTAATTTATTGATTATTGTCTGTAATAAAAAAAATAAAAGAAAAGGGGGTAATATATGGATATGTTGAGTGTTTAACAAGACATAGAGTTAAGAATACTATGAGTGGGCTCCAAAATTAAATAATAATACAATACAAAAAGAATCTCGGGCGCCAGGAGCTCACCACTACAAAATATGCTACCGGAAAAGCTAACCATCGGTTGATCCTGAACTTTTAATCTGCCGGTGGGAGGATTGCAATAAAAAAACACTACACTCTTTTGCCTGTCTTTTATTTCCCGTAGGTTGCAAAATAATTTAGAATTAAAGTTATCTAGTAGGTACTAAACTACATGCATCACATGGTATAAATATTTTTTGTGTCTGGTCATTATTGCATCAGTATGAATTAATAATTTAAAACTACATACCGTTTCTGCGAACTAAATGAAAATTAATAAAATTTAAATACTAATTGGAGCTGCTGTCATCTCGGCAAGGCGTGAAGCGGCACGTTCCAGTTATAAAGTTATCGGTTGTATGAAAAACCGGTTGGAAATAATGAATTTAAATCCCAAATAAAATTGTATAAAAATAAGGGAAAAATAAAGTATAAAAAAAAAACGCCGAGGCTGTAACAAAATAAGCCTGGATTAGAACTTTGGAAACAACGAGCATATTATGTCGAAAACGTGGTCACGTCCAACACAAAAACTTACCGTTTTTCCAACAATCAAGACCGAGGATTCATCACCACAAGGCGAGAATTCGGTTAAAATAAGCCTGGAACAATAGCGAAAGCTGATTGTAGCCAAATCAAACAAAATTTAAATATGAGCAAGTACAATGAATGATTGCCAATAAAAACTTCGACTTACCGATAAAATATGGGTCCAAAACAAAGGAATTATGCCATAAGGCTTTAACAAACAAAATACTGTTACATTATAATGAAGCCTGCACCAAATGAGGCCGGATTAAAAATATTTAATTCTAAGTTTAAAAAAACGTTCAGGCCATGGCTGGAGAAGGTCGTAGAGTGAATCTGTCAAATCGTGACGGATGACAGATGACTTTTTTTAACTTAATAAATCATGCCAACCTGGGTACCTGCGAAATAATCTACCACAGACTAAAACAATTCAATTAATTACGAAGGTTTATATTAAAAAAAAAACTATTACCATGTAACGAACTAAAAAGACACGTTACATGTCGTTACTAATTTTGATATTTTTGGACAAAATCACTTAATTACAAAGACAAGAAAGAAGTCTTTATTTTGTAAACAGGTATATTTTTACATATGATATTGGAGACTCCTTTTAACCCTTTCACTGCCATGTCAAAACAGAAAGTGTGTCCTTAGCAACAAGCTTCCAAATTTCCTAAAGAAATCTGTCAGCGTCGTGACCATGGTGTGCTGGGCACATATTGGTTTGTTGTGTATACATGACAGCCAATCAAAAGGTTAAGCATGTAAGATGCCTGTGCCAGGAAAATTTTAAATGTTTTAAATTAAATGTTTTTAATTGGAATGTTGTATGACTGTAAAAGTTATTATAAGAACAGAATTTTAAATATTGTTCAAATTAACACCATATTCATGTTTTAGTTAATAAGAAGAATACTGACACATGCTGCAAAGTCTCCCGGTGCCACTACTAGGTTGTCAAGCACTGTCTGCAGCTTTGTGACAAGACTCAGCACTGCTGACTGCTCCGCCGGTGTCGGGCACAGCTCTGCATGCCTTTTGAGCAGGGCCTGTAAGAGCAGAAACATAAATTATTTCATACACTAACACCCAGACCTGGAACAACTAACTGTAGATCATACAAATATTGGCTCTGTATGGGGATTGAACCCACAACACATGGTGCAGAAGTTGATCGCTCAGTCGCTATGCCATACATGTCATCACATGTAGTTAGATATTATTATTATTTATTATTATGTTATTGTGTGCAGTGTCCATGACTATGTCAATAAAAACTTTTTCTTTCACATATGGCATAGTGGCTAGAACTTGAAAGTACCAGTAGCACTACATAGTACAGTCAAAAGCGCATCATTTCCCACTGTCAAATTTCCCCAATGGAAAATGAACCAGTGTTTAGAGATTAAATTGAAAATTGATTGAAGAAATTGTTAAATTTGGAAACCATGATGTACTGTTGGCTGTGCACGATTTCAATAAAGGCATGATGATGCTACATTTTTAAAAATGTCACAAATCAGTCAGAGGGTTGCCTTAGGGGCAGAGTCGCTGGTTCCTGGAAGGAATGGGTCAGAAAGTCTCATTCAAATCTGATAATTAGCTTGCTGCTTCTCTTAAAATAGCCAGACAATGTGTGCACATCCTCTTTTTTCTGTGTCCCATTGCCGCACCAATGCTGGTTTGCGGGCACCTCTACATCGCTTGTGCAAAAATTAATAATGATTTTTGTTCAGAAATTACAGAATTAGATTTATTCTCAGTGTCAGCAAATAGATTTCGTTCTGCTTTGTTAAAGAAACTTAAGGATTCCGATGTATAGTCATTTGAAGTCTTGTAGTCTTACTCGCATAGATTGTTCATTAGTAAAGTTATATGAATTGTATATGCTGTGGATAACGGTGTGAGTTTCACATTTATATATTTGTTTATATTGTTTGCGCAGATATAATGTGTTACTGTTTGTTTGTTCCAAATAAATAAATAAAAAATAAATAAAAAAACAACCAGTCAGAAAAAAATCGCAACGCTAAAAAACCAATTTTCACCTGTGTAAGAGCAGAATCGTCAGGAGCAGGTTTGCATCTAGGAAAAGCCGGTTCAGCAAGTATTAGGTCAAAAGGAGGCCTCAGCATCATTACGCGAGGCCTGTTGAACGGGGGCCGCCCCATACCACCACGGCCTGGCATACCACGGCCTCCACGACCAGCTCCACGAACCATATTGCACTTTTTCACGAGAAACACTTAAAATTACTATTGTTGGGTCTGTTGATAGGTTATTTTCAAGTTGCACCCACTGTTTATAGAAAATACTAAGCCTAGCTATGTGTTATACGCTGTGATAGCGCAATAATTACGTGTTAAAGTATTTATCCACTTGTAATTAGGCCTAAAAATCGTAATTTTAAAGTAATTTTTACACAAAAACAAAATGGCAGACACGCGACGCGCCGCGGTCTTTTAGGGATGTGAAAAAATTATCGATATAAAAAATACCATAATTTTTATATGAATTATTATTTATTCCTAAAATACGATGTTTTTTTGTAATATATAATAATTGAAACCATATTTAAAGCTCCGTGTAGTATTTTCTTTTCTTTCCTTGAAATAAAAATAACACTGCTATGGTTGCGTACCATAATATTACACTATAGTAAATAGTGCCAAGCGCGACTGCTACGCTAAAGGTCCTGGGTTCGATACTCAGATCGAGCAAAATGTTATTGGGTTTTTCTGTGAAATTCTCAGTAGCAGCTCAGCAGACTCCGAGCGGCCTGAATTGGTGTCCGGTTAATAGCAATAGGCTTGCCACCAATGTTAAATTTATCTTAATCGATTTTAATTAAGATGGTCGATTACGAGTAGTTTATTTCTTTATTGAGCCTCATCTCTATTTTATTCAAGTTGCCAGCTACTAAAAAATACCAATGTAGTAGAATTATAAAAAAACATTCTAAAAATGAAAGATTGTTTACTATAAATCCAAGAACTATCCTATAATTCCTATACTTAAATCCTATACTTAAAACTCAAAGGTTCTCTTGTATAAATCTTCTAATCAATAATCAATATCTTTTTGTGATTTTTTTTTTGCATTTTCCATGCTAAGATTATAAAGTTATTTTAGTAAAGGAAAAATTCAATCGCGGGCAGGATTCGAACCTGCCTATTCCGGTTTGATATATATATTTATTTATATATATATATATATATTTGGTCTGGTAGTGAATTGCGTTGGGCGTCGGGACCACAAAGTACTTTTTAAATATACGGTGTCGGGACCCTTATGTTGTATTTGAATAAGTGTCGTTAATAATACGTTGGTTTTAAATTTGAGATGATTTAAAGGCAAGGAAAATAATATAACTACCATCACGGCTGTGGCGAAGGATGTTATGAAGGTACCCATTATCACCGGTATTTTAAGCGTTGTGTTGGCAGTGTGGAGGACCGGTGGTGTTTTGTTACCGCCGCTGTCATGCATGGCAGTGTCTCGTAGTTAAATTATTAGTTGGGCTGGCAGCATAGCCGAACTATTCCTCCATAATTTACAGGGTCAGCAACGCGCGAGTGATACCCCTGGTGTTGCAAGCGTCCATAGGCTACGGTAACCGCTTACCGTCAGGCGGGCTGTATGCATTTTAGCCACCTTAGTGGTATAAAAAAAATATTAAGAAAATAGTGGTCAAACCTATTGCTATTATTAGAGCACGAAAAATACTCCCAAGCTGCTACTGAAAAATTCATAGAAAACCCAATAAGAATGAAGAAAGAATGAAGAAAATAAGAAAAAACCCAATAACACTGCTCACCCTGAGAATCGAACCAAGACTTGTCGTTTAGCTGGCCCGCTAGCGATCATTACCTACACCAAGGGGCATAGTGTCGGCAAGAATGCGAAATACTCGTAATTAACCATTTTTCCCGGTAGATGGCATCCACCAAGAATGGCTCACAAGGTTAACCACTTGTAGTTAGATTCCATAGTTTATTGATTGAGGAAATAAAATAAAACCAGTATTTTTTTCAACACCGACATTTTATTCTGTTTGGCATCATGGTGCTAAAATTTTACACTATTCAGTATTCAAGTAACCAAAAGACAAAACCTAGGTAAATCAGCAACTAGCGAATATTTTTAGATAATATCAAAAAAAACTTTAATTACCAATCTACCAAAAATGGATTTGGGCGGAGAGGAGAGGAAATGCTAGAGAGGGGATTTTACGAGTTAGCCGAGCGGAGATATTGAGCGGCGAGAGATTGATCGCACATCTCTCCTCTCCTCTCCGTTCAAAAAGGCAAAAGACTCGAACTTGACGAAGAGATGTGGTTAATAATAATTGTTCTATAGATCTTAATGAAATATTTTCTTTACACCCCCAAACTGTCTCCTTTGCGTCCGAAAAATCTGACAGTTACGATAACTAAAACAGATTGCATCCCTTTTCGCTTATTAGAATTTTCTTAAGAGGATACGGAGTAGCAACGTTAGTCATAGCAACTGTAAAAGTTTTCTTTCGCTACAAAAACTTTGATAGTACCAATGTTTTTGTTTGTTTTGATTTGTTTTCTCTCTTTGCCAAGCTGCTTGTGTGAGAGACAAAGCGACAAGGGCCATTTGTTTCTTTATAAAACTGATGACGATTTCGTTAATTATATCGCTAGTATTATTAAAATGTATTGGTATTCGCAAAAATGGAAGAGTTGGAAGGGCCCAACCTCGGCGAACGTAACGTACCACAATCAAATTGCGGACGTTCTCAAAAAAGGTCAGGTTAAAAGCACCATAAGCCGACGATCATGGATGAGGAGATTAATGAACTTGGATGAAGCAAAAGGGGTGCGCCAGGATCGCAGCAAGTGGAAATCTATAGTCTCTGCCTACCCCAATGGGAGACAAGCATGAATATGTATGTATATATGTATTCGCAAAAAAATCAGTCAATGTTTCGTCTTTTTATGCCCTTGAATGCAGCAAAAAGTACCTATTTACCATAGTGCCATCTTATTATTATGTCTTGGCCTTGGGCTATCGCAGCCACCCAACCCAGATGGTTTAGATGACATTGAAAATCGGCTGAGTTTTAAATCCACGTTTTTGACGGATCCAGAAGCCCCACTTGTAATTCCATCAGTACCATCCGTTATCTTTCTCATCGCTGAAGAAATCGATGTAATCGATATGGCGGAATCGTTACTATATATTTTTAATCGATTCTGTTCGCAATAATTCGATCTATATTTCCCATATATATCGATGTGTTGAATTAGATTCAGCAGACCACATTTGCGATACCGTTTCTCCAAAGCTTCGTTTCTTATTGAGCAATTTTCTCCGTTGAACAATGTTAGCGTACCTTTTTCACGTACTGTGTACATTTTAAATTTTTAATTGGTGGTCTAAATTCTAAAATATTTCAGTGGGACGACAAAAAATTTCAGTACGTCAGAATTCGGTCGATTTTAATTTTATTTAAATTAGGCAAAGGTATTGCAATGGTCAACCTGAATTAAAACCTATTCTTATACTTTAAAAACAGGTTTTACTTAATTGGTTTTTTAGAATTTCGTTACTTCTTCGGTACTGAACGATGATTTGAAACGCCTAGTCTAATTAAAGACCCATTGAATTTAAACTGCCTTCAAAACAGTCCAATAGGGTTTTATGGGGTCAGGTCAAGGAGTCAATGTCACTAGTCACGAAACAAAAGAATTGTCCTTGAGAAAAGAAATACCTACTAAGTTTTTTTTATGGATTAAATCGGCAAACGAGCTGACGTGACGAGCCACCTGGTGGTAAGTAGTCATCGTCGCCCATGGACACCTGCAACACCAGAGGACTTGCACCAGCATGTCCTCTCCTCTGCATAAATGCCAATGTGCTATGCTAAATTATCGACATTCGACCCCAGTTCCCCAACTGTCTTTACACCGAATTTTTTTATTAAAATTGACCACGGAAAACCACTTGCGGATTATGTACTTCAGACGCACTTGTTTTTAATGGCATGTTTGCCTATGACTTTTCCCCATGTGGAGACGGGTTAGAATACAGTTCCTCACTGCCATTTAGATAGGCATCTCGTAAGAGCCGAGAAAATATCTGACTTGCTCGGTGGTACGACCTTTCGGGGTCTGACTGGCTGGCGACCACCCTTACGTCGGAGTCTGTCGTAAAGCTTCTTGGTGTATTTCGACTTTTGCGCGTAAGAGCCAGTTCCCTCTCGGTCTCGTCTGCAGTCCGTTGGTGCTCTTAAAGCTCGGCAACGCATCAGCAACTCCTCTGGTGTTGCAGGTGGCGGCGATGGCTACTTACCATCAGGTGGCTAATCTGCTCGTTTGCCGACCTAATCAATAAAAAAAATTACGACAATTCAGCCAATAACAAGTAGAAGCTAATCGGGGGTACTGTTCTCAGAGGAAAGACAGACAGTACTGTTGTACGCGTGACAGTTGTCATCGAGATCACACGCATGAAATTGCGTTTTTCGCCTATAGAGTACGTCTATAGAGTATTATTAAGAGGTCAGTGACCTACGTACAATCTTTGAAGTACCCTACCGACGCAAAGCAATGTCATACTTTAATGACAAAAAAGATGTTCATTGCGTCGTCTATCGCCTGACTGGAGTAAATTGATCATGACCTTATAATTATTTTGTTTTAGTCAGTAGGAGTCCTGACTCCTGACGCCTTAACTTTTAACAAAGACTAGATTAATTTATTATACCTTACATTGTCTAAGTATTATAATATTCTTCTCGTTTTATTTCATGATTTAAGTCACAGTAAGATAATAATTTTATTTAGAATATGTTATAGACGTTGATCTGCTTTTTTTAACATCGTAGGTTAATCGATTTTTCCTACAATGCCCAATCTTATACTTCGACGTTTAACTGTATTCAGTTTTTGACAAAAAAATGATAGTGAGGTGGTGAAAGAATTAATGAAATTGAATAAACTTAAGTAATGTAACTTTTATTTTAAATTTAATAACTTGTCATAGAAACACGATATGCACTATTAAACATTGTAGAAGTTTGTCAGAGGAAATAAAATGACAAAAGTAAAAAAAGTAAAATTACATGATTTTTATAAGGAAATTATGTAATTTTATTAATAAATAATAATTACTCGTATGTTCCACATCTTATAATGTATACGATTTTTTAAAGCTTTATTCAAATTAAACAATTTTTATCATTCGTTCGCAATTCATTCGTTCGCAAAATCGTTCACTACCCCAAAACTATTAGTCGTAATATGGTATCATTATTTTTCTTTGAACTGTCAAACTATTGAATAGAAATATTTTTATTCAAAGTATAGAAATATCACTCTGACATCTGTCGCGCGTATCAATCAAGCTTTAAAATAAATAAAATATAAATTTTAATAGAGTATTGTAGATATAGTATTAGTAAGTTTAAGTAGTCTTCTCAAGGCCAAACGATGCTCTCAATCCAAGGCACATAATATATCACTTTGGTGTACAATCCTGAACTCACTAAAGTACCGCATGCCATTTTTATTGACATCACACCCAGGACAATATCGGCACAGTCCTGGACATGATTAAAGAAGGATATAAGAGGACTCCCGAGATCACTCTGAAAAAAAAAACAGCATAAATAAATGAATAGATCTTTTTGTTTTTTTTTTTGCATTTTCCATGCTAAGATTTTATAGTTATTTTAGTGAAGGAAAAATTTTTATAAAAAAAAATTAAATCGCGGGCAAGATTCGAACCTGCGTCTCCTGATTGGATACACCAGACGCTTTGACCTCTTAGCCACAATGCCCACGATTGAATTTTTCCTTTACCAAAATAACTTTATAATCTTAGCATGGAAAATGCAAAAAAATCACAAAAAGATGTAAACAGAGTTATATTTCAAAGACTGGACAAATTTTAGGATTATTAAGATCTTGATTTTTTTTATTTTAAGACTACACGGTTTACTCACGCGCATTCTCGGGATCGCCCGACTAGTTTCAGACTCAATAGGAGTCCTTAATCATGAGCTGACGCGGCGACGGTGGTGTCGCGAGTCGAACTCATTGATTTTTTTTATTTCGTAGATCGAAAATGTTATAGATTCTGTAAATTTGGCCAGCCATTGAAAAATAACCCTGTATATTTCTTTCGCTAGTAATGTGTCACTTTCTCCCTTTTGTGAACAATCTACTATTTACATAAAATTTCTTACCACACAGGAGGTTTGCGGCGGCGCTATAGTACCGTAACAAATCTGGATGGTCTCGTTAAACACACCACTAACGTTCTCTATAGGTGGGTGGAAGTAGTTACACTTAATTGTGTCAGCTTTGGTGTTGGTTATCTGCAAAGAGAAACACCGATTATAAAAACCAGACTTTAAGTAGTACTTTTTCCACGTCATTTTTACATAATATCGAAATAAAACCAGTTTACGGATTTTATCGTTATATTTAGGTACCTACTTACATTTTAAAAATTTAATACAAACATTAAATTTAAAACAATTTAATATAATACAGACGTAATCCGTCACTTCGCTAATCTTTAAAGCAAAGAAGGAGGAGTAGTAGACGAAATGGTACATTAGGAACCTAGATTAACAGTATCCAAATCCGAATAATAACACAATTTGATTAAATTGTGTTTGGATTACGATTTATTTTGGTATTACGTTTTAGGGCCATTCAGGCTCCGCCGGACGCTTACTATGCACATGACTTCGAAAAGTCAGAGGTGCGTACCGCGTCGTATCACTAGAGCTTGTTTCACACAAACCTCTATCACACCACACCGTCACGACAAAAGGTGGTCAAGCTGTGGTTACGTGTGAATAGTGTCGCTACGGCTTCTTGCGGTTGAATTGTAGCACCTACAAAATATGAAAGTGTTTGCTATGTGTCGAGCCACTAGTTCCCGGTGTGGCTGGTGGTTGCGTTGTGGTTGCGACATGGCTGCGATGTGGTCCGTATCACACACGCGGCCGATAATGACGGGAAAATGTGGTCCGTGTGCATTTAATTTATTAATTTTCAGACAAATTAGCGTTCGCCCCACGTGTTGTGGTTGTGGTACGTGTGAAACAATCCTTACACTTTTTACTTGACAACTTAGATGTAAACTAGCCTTCATATGGTGTAATGGCCGCCATAGACGTTCAAGTAATTTGATCAAACAGGCTAGTTCAAACAGTTTGATCGAATTGGCATGAATGTCTGTGACAAAATTTGATCAAATTTAATGAGTAATCAAATGGCTTGAAGAAATATAAATTTTCGTATTTTTATTTGATCAAACAGCTTGATCATACTGTTTGATTAAAAAATTGAGTGTGTGTGTTGTGAGCCCTTAGTTGTTGCTGCGGAAATGTTCCTATGCGGATACAACAACTCTTCGCCCGCTTCGATACTGAACTGATACCGCTTCAAGCGTGCATGAAGGTGTGTGGTCGCTTGAAAGATCATGCCAATTTGATTAAACTGTTGGAACCAGCCTGTTTGATCAAAATACTTGAACGTCTATGGCGGCCATTAGAATAGAAACTCACCTTGCGAGGAGCCATATTGTCTTCATCTTGCTCGTCCCAGACCATAGCATGACCTAAATTATCATCTTTGTCTGTGTTTGAATGCAAGCACGCGGGAAGGACATCCTTGCTAAAGTTAATACTGAAAAAAAAAACAGTAGATGTACGAGTTTTTATTTGAGGGGCTCGTAGGGAGTGACACAGGAACGTGAAAAAATATATACATCGAGATATCGATATTTTGCACTCTTTATTTATCGATACTATTTAAAAACATCGATACGATACATATCGATATATTTTTTTCATTTGCTCATCCCTATACTTTGACTTTTAATAAATATTGAGTAACTTGACAGACATTTTTTTTTTTACGGGTTGGGTTAGTGAACGATTTTGCGAACGATGGATAAAAATGGTTTAATTTGAATAAAACTTTAAAAAATCGTATATAAGATGTGGAACATACGAATAATTATTATTTATTAATAAAAGTAATTTCCTTTTTTGTATTCTTCTAATAGAAATAGACTAAGAATGAAAATCATGTAATTTTACTTTTTTTTACTTTTGTCATTTTATTTCCTCTGACAAACTTCTACAATGTTTAATAGTGTATATCGTGTTTTTAAGACGTTATTAAATTTAAAATAAAAGTTAACACACAAGTACATTACTTAAGTTCATTCAATTTCATTCATTCTTTCACCTCACTATATTTTTTTTGTCAAAAACTGGTAACCCTTCAACTGTCAAGTTACTGAATACAAATAAAAGTTGAAGAAGATGCACCATTAGAACTCAAAAAGTCGAGATCTTTGACTTGGCAGTCCAAAGGTCCGATCTAATCTCTACAATACTATGGGTACTCACTTATGCTGAGTTTCTATGAGTGCTATGTCATGATACTTAGACCCTGGCCTGTACTCTGGGTGGGGGATGGACCTCTTGACCCTGTACTTGTGCCACGGTGCAATAAGGTCAGTCGTTATATTCACAGCTACGAAATTCACTGGACCACTGCAAAGAAAGGAATAAGAGGTAAGTAGTTATACAAGGATCGTAGTATAGGAAACGTGCACAACGAAAGCTCTGCCACCTGGTGGCGCAAATCCGAATCTTTTACGGAAACAATAGGTACTTGAAATTGACACTTCACGTTATAAAATAATCACATTAAAAAAGTGAAAATAACATTTGAACTAAGTGAAAATGTATCCTTGCATTTCTGGTTGCTCGAACACTTCAAAGAAAAATAAAAATAAGTTAAATGGCGTAAAACTTTAATACTTTCCTACAAATAGTACTTAGTTTCCATGGTTATGAGAAAAGTGGATAAATGCAGTAAAAAGCCTTAATATTATGTAAGTGTGAGTTTCAAAAACGCAATGTTATTTGTGAAAATAGCTAAGTTTTGTGTGTAGTAGTACTATTCAATACAAACAAATCTGTAAGTACCTAAACGTAACCTCAAATAATATTAAATTAATTTTTTTTGCCCTTTTCACATATTCTGCGCGCTGACGATAATGATTAATCGGCCCGTATTTTATAATTTTAATCCTATTAAAAACTATTTCTAAATATATATATTGTACTAACGACCCATTCCTAAGAGTCGTAGCGTAATGTTAAATAGCTTAAAACCTTCTTCTTGAATCATTCTATCTATTAAAAATCACCGCATCGAAATCCGTTGCGTAGTTTTAAAGATCTAAGCATACATAAGGACAGACATGACGTGGGAGAGTCATGCTTCGGCACGAATGGGCCGGCTCGACCGGAGTGATACCACGGCCTCACAGAAAACCGGCGTTAAACAACGCTTACGTTGTGTTTCGCCGAGTGAGTGAGGTTACCGAGTTACCGTCTGCTCGTTTGCCCTCCTATCCCATAAAAAAAAGACAGACAGCGGGAAGCGACTTTGTTTTATATTAAGTAGTGATATACAAACCTTGAACAAAATAAGCGCAAGACCTGAAAGTATATTGTTCAGAATCGACTACTGAATCGATAACAGTGATTTTTAATGTGTTAAATAAAAAAAAATATTATACCTGAAATATGGCCCCCTGATCCATCAGTGTGTCGAAGTATGGAAAACTGAAATCTATTTGCACAAATTGTTATTGTGTGCGTGTACGCATCGATATATTAGTCGTTGCGAGTACGATTGTGGTGCGACCATAAGTTTTATGTTTAGCTGATATAACTATTTTCTTGAAAAAAATATGCTTACACGTCTAAAATGACTTTCGGATTTTGTTATTATAATTATGACTCGATATTCTAATCGACCTGTTCGAGGCCTTGCGTTTATTCAGTTACACGTTGTATATTGTAAACATTGACGTCAACACGATGACAGGACGGAAAAGTTTCTTTTTGTAACCACACCGTGGCTCTCGTGTCGATTTGTGCTGCCACCGATAGTTCGTGCACGTTCCCTATTTATCGGAGTGGGTAGGTATGTAACAATATTAGCAAAAATCCCAGTGTGGCATAGAGACTAAAATATGAGTTGATAAATATGAAATAGAATATGTTGCCGTTTATCATAATCGGCCACATATTTTTTTTTTAAATAAAATTTACTAGCAATGTGGGTCGCACATTACTAGTATTCTTGTTAACCCCTCGTGCTAAGCTAATTGCTTGTGTTACGAGTGGGTTCACGTCGGTAGTGCAATGGGTGGGTTTCGAACCGGCAACCACATGATTGTAAGTCCGACGCCCTAGCCATTAGGCTACCGCCGCTTCTTACATTATCCACGAATACTTACATATCATTTAAATTTAGGCAGTAAGCAGAAGTGAGAATGAATTTTTCACTGATAATCGTCCCTGAGCATGTCCATTCGGCTTGATCTATATCAGTACCATACCCCAAAATGGCCTGTAACAAGATTTCATAAACAGTATTAGGTATTATTGCTCCTCAAGAACAGGCTAACAGGCTTTGACTTTGAGAGCCATGCTTCGGCACGAATGGGCCGGCTCGACCGGAGTGATACCACGGCCTCACAGATAACCGGCGTAAAACAACGCTTACGTTGAGTTTCGCCGAGTGAGTGAGGTTACCGGAGGGCCAATCCCCTTTTGAACGGTCAGCAACACACTTGTGACTCCTCTGGTGATGCGGGTGTCCATGGGCGGCGGGAATCGCTTACCATCAGGCGATGCGTCTGCTCATTTGCCCTACTATCCCATAAAAAAAGGTATGAATAAAGATGTAAGTAAATTTTTAGCCAAAGAAAATCGCGCAGGATTCGAACCTACGCTCCTCTGGTTTAGTACACCAGACGCTTTAGCAACTAAGCCTAAGCACTATGAAAATGAACTTGCTTTTCAAAAGATGTCACTGACGTGACCTTAAAGACGAAATTCAGAATGTGAAGGCAAATTTATAATAAGGCTTACTCTTGAAAACAATACAATACCAATCCAAACGTGGTCCGATTGCAATGTCAATTTGGCTGTCGGGCGATTTCGTAGTCTTGAGCACAAATCTGTTAACCTTGTATCGGCATCCTGATTGGCCAATGGTTGGGTCGTTTCCCAATCCTATTTAGTTCACTCAATCACCGCGCAATATTGAATCAATTTGGGGCTAGTCTCGGATTCAAGAGTAAGAAACGGCACAATTCCAATGTCGATGTATCGGAATTGAGTTCAAGAGTAAGCCCCGGCTGGAGGAACTCGCGGTAGCTTACATAGTTGATCATAGCATCTGGTGTATTGAACCAGAAGACGCAGGATTGAATCCTGCCCGCAATCGAATTTTTCCTTCACTAAAATAATGATAACTTACAAGAAAATTATGTTTATCGCTTGAGGAGTAATATTGGCGGAGTTTAGGCGAAGTAGGCTGGCAATTGTTGACAGGGTCCAAAGTACGCACGTCGATGTCAGATGAGGTCTTCTCCTTGCATTCATAATCTAGTTCATCGATGAACTTCACGCATTCTGAAAATAGATTAAGAGGTTTGAAATGGCCACAATATGAATCACCACCATATGGCTGCGAAACCTCCTACGAGCCTTTTCCCAACTATGGTATCGGGTTCCATTCTAACCAGATGCGGCTAAATATCAATATTTTACAGGAAGCAACTGCCTTCAGACCTCTTCAATCCGATTTCTGGGCAATACCGATAGTCCGATATACAGAGGGTAGACTGCTTGTCGGGCTTTTTGGGTTTCTGACGACCACTAAACAAATGTAAACTATGTAAACATAGATGTTCGTGTGTCAACCGGGACCGACGGCTTTACGTGCTCTTAGAGGGAAGTACAATTTATCGCAGATACCCATTAAGTCTGACAACCAAGAGGTCAATTCAACGGTATAAGTTGTAAGTTATACAACCGTATTAACAAAGACCTCAATATCGCAACACAATTGAGTTATCAAGTCAAAAATAAAGTTACCGAATGGCTTCAACAATTTGATTACCGCCAGACTGAAGACTTACTCAAATACATAGAATAACTTACGCACACATTCACACAGATACACACTTGCACAGACAAACGCACAATACATAAACAAACTCAAGCTAACGTACATACATTTATAACTCACGCTTCCACTCCTGCTCACATCCACACTTACTCTCATTCTCACGCACACACGCACACACACACACATACACATATATATATACACACTAAAAAATTATCATCAAATATGATCTCTTCCTCTATACTACGATTAAAATGTATTCCTTCCTTAATAAACTTGCGCTGTAGCGACGCTGACTGCTTCACAAATATGGTGTAAAATGTAACATCGCGTCATTTTCTACGACTTAACGCTTTTTTCCCAAAATACAAGCCAATGTTTAGTTTGGGAATCAGCACAAGTACCTACCGTACATTACATTCAAACTGTGTCTACTAATTGTACGGTTACCTGTAATAACTTTGTAATAACTTGCGTCAATAAATTTATTTATTACTAGTTCTTCGCCCGCGGTTTCACCTGCGTTGCCCCGTTCCTAAGGGTTGTTTTTAACCTTTCTCATGAATCACTCATTTTCCCCATTTTTTAACATTTCCCTTCACTGCTCTGCTCCTATTGATCGTAGCGTGATGAAAAGTATACTATAACCTGCCCAGGAGTATGAAGAACAATTGTACCAAGTTTCGTTGAAATCCGTCGAGTGGTTTTTGTTTCTATAACGAACATACAGACAGACAAAAATTTTACTGATTGCCTTTTTGGCGTCAGTATCGATCACTAATCACCCGCTGATAGTTATTTTGGAAATATATTTCATGTACAGAATTGACCTCTCTACAGATTTATTATAAGTATAGATTAAGTCCTGATAGGGGGTAGTTACTTACGGTTATGAGCCTTCTGTGCTGTTAGATGTAGCAGACCTAGATCGGGATTGATTATTATTTTCCTGAAAATAAAGATATTGTTGTTTAAGTATTCTAATCTGTTAATCTTTTAACAGGTTAGAATTCTGTTCCTCACTGCCATTAAATTATGCATCTCGTAAGAGGCGAGAAAATATCTGACTTGCTCGGTGGTAGGACCTCTCGGGGTCTGACTGGCTGGTGACCACCCTTACGTCGGAGTCTGTCCTAAAGCACCTTGTGTGTGTTTCGATTTTTGCGCATAAGAGCCAGTTCCCCCTCAGTTGCTGCGGCTCTGGCAGTCTGGAGTCCGTAGGGGCTCTTAAAGATCGGCAACGCTTCAGCAATTCCTTTGGTGTTACAGGTATCGATGGGCGACGAGAGGTGATAAAATATCTGACTTGCGCAGTGGTAGAACCACCACTCTTACGTCGGAGTCGTAAAGCCCCTTGGTGTGTGTTTTGATTTTTGCGCGTGAGAGCCAGTTCACCTTCCGGCATTCTGCAGAAAGGCTGTTAAGGCTCTGTAACGCATCTGTAAGTCCTGGGGTGCCAAATTCAGAATCTCCTCGTTTTTTTAAAGTGAAACTTACCTGTTATCTTCAACTAAATCGCAATCAGTGCAGCATATAATCGGCTCTTTTCCTTTAAACGAACAAATCTGAAAGAAACACGCAGCTTTATTATTCGCCAGCTTCTGCCCTCGAATTTATCTGCAAGGACTTCAGAATTGGATCCGACCTGGATAAAATGTAGCCTTTGTGCTATTCCAGACAATCTTTGTATCAAATATCATCTAGATCCGTTCAGCCGTTCTGACGTGATTGAGTAACAAACGCAAACATCCTCACAAACTTTCACTTTTTTAATATTAGTAGGATTCCCCTCTTAGGATGAGAGCAGTTAGGCTAATATCTACCACAATAGCCTACTGCGAGTTGACAAACTTCACATGTCATTAAAACATGAAATTCTAATTAATTTTCCACTATTCCAGCTCACAATATTTTCCTTAACCGTTGAGATGAATCATCATAACTATGAATATAATCAAATTAGCTGTTGCCCGCTGTTTCACTCGCATCACGAATTCGAAATCGGTCCGAATTTCTCTTACAAACGTAATACCGAAATAATTCGTAATCCAGACAATATTCTATCAAATTATGTTATTAATTCGGATTTAGATACCGTTAATCTAGGTTCCTACGGTACTATTTCGTCTACTACTAGTTCACTGGAAATAAAAGGCCGGAAAATCGTTCCAAACTTGGTAAAGTTGTCAAAATTTGCATTCGGCTACATTTATTGCCAGTGAAGTATTTTGGACGAAATGGTCGAGTACGAATCTACATTTCCGATATCGGAATCCGAATAATAACAAAATTTGATTAAATTGTTCAAACACAATTTAATCAAATTCTGTTATTATTCGGATTACAATTACAATTACAATTTATTTCGGTATTACGTTTGCAAGAGAAATTCGGTCCGCCGGTCTCATAACATCAAAATCAACCTGATTTATAACAAATAACGTTCATATCCGGGTTTTAATACTCGTATTATAAAAGCGTAAGCGCATAAATGTGGGTCGCACATTACTAGTATTCTTGTGCTAAGCTAAATGCTTGTTTTACGAGTGGGTTCACGTCGGTAGTGCAATGGGTGGGTTTTGAACCGGCAATCATATGATTGCAAGTCTGACCCCTAGCCGTTAGGCCACCGCCCATAAACATTTTAAATTATATTATCAATTTATTTGAGTAAAATAAAATTCGATCTTAGTTTCTATTCGAATTTGCGTCTTTCCGTTCAAACACCGAACGTTTAGCTAACTAAGCTACCGAGATCACTGCCTGTGATCTCAAATTTCTCTTCTTAATTCTACGTGATAAGGCGACGTCAGCGTCATCTATTGATGACGTCTTTTAGGAAATTCGATCAATTAATATCGAATTTTTCTCTCGCTATTTATATACAACATGTAACTGAACAAGAACCTCAAACAGGTCGATTAGAATATCGAGTCCTAATTATAATAATGAAACCAGAGAGTCATTTTGAGACACGTCAGCATTTTTTTTTTCAAGAAATTAGTTATGTCAGCTAAATATAAACATTATGGCCGTACCACAATCGTACTCGCAACGACTACGATATCGATGCGCATACGCACACAATAACAATTTGTGCAAATATGTTTCAGTTTTGTATACCTCGACACACTTATGGATCAGGAGGCCATATTTCGTTTATTTTTATATTTTTAAATTAACACTTATTAGAAACCATTGTAATCGATTCAGTAGTCGATTCCTGAACAAACTACTTTCAGGTTTTGCGTTTATTCAGTTACAGGGTGTATACAGGATGTCAATTTAGTCACCTTCACCTATATAAAGGGGTGATTCTACTGGTCATACTGACCAACTTTCCTTATGAAACCTATAACTAATAAGTGAAAAAAAAAAACTTTTTATACATGCATAATATGCCTATCTATGATTTATCTACTTTTGTATAGGAAAATGTATTTATTTTCCACGAATAGTGTTTGGGTTTCATACAAAAAGATGTTGAATACGATGAGTAGAATCACCCCTTTAAAGGGGGCGGGTGGCTATATTATCGACACCCTGTATTTAAAAATATGTTATAAACCTCCTTTAAAGTTGGTTAAACACTTACCGGTGGGTGGATTTTCTCCTTCAAATACATAGGAGCTCTAGGACACTTATATATATGGACACAGGTTCCGGTGGCTTCCCCCCATTGGCACTTGTCACCTGCAAGTCATACTAAAATCTTCATCACCACATTAGTTACTATCCGTGCGCGATATGTTGAGACCTGAGCGCAGTGACGTCAACGACGCACAGTACAGTGTACAAAAAAATAATAACAAACATCCGCCCGCGATTTCGTCTACGCTATTTTTTTAATTTTGCCTATGTTGTACACGGGAACAGCGTTGTATTATCCTAAAGAGTAGGTATACTGTTATAGTTGTATTATTAATCTGTATACTTTGCAATGTAATATCTTTTTCACTGTTTTGATTAGAAAAGAACGATATTATAAACCACCAGAAAAATACATAGGCTATAAATTATAAAGATTCACACATACCATCACGCCTGTATTCCTCGAAGGGTTAGGCAGAAGCGTACTTAATGTACACCCACAGTTTGCCGGTATGTTACTTCCCATGTTATAGGGGGCGAGCCTATAGCCATTAACCGGGCACAAATCCAGACTCCGAGCTGTTACTGAGAATTTCACAGAAACAACCAATAACACTTTGCTCGACCTCGGGATCGAACCCAGGACCTCTAGCGTAGCAGTCGCACTTGGGACCACTAGACTACTTAATGAGGCGTTCAAAATTATGAAGATATTGTGTGAATTATGCAGTGTACGCTGGCAAAATCGTGGCTTAGTAATAAAATTGCGTTGCCGTACGATACGGGTGCCCGAGGGGAAGTGAGAGGGAAGCGGGCGGAGGGTCGCATTCCGCACGAGTCTCAACTTATCCCGCACGAGTCTCAACTTATCCCGCAGGAGTAGTAATGACATACTACATACGATCCAGGATACATCATTATCATCATCAACCTATTTATATATTATTTTCCAGGGTCAATTATAAGGAGTAATCAAGTAATAAATAGCCCTCATCATAGGATGGGACTAGGAACAGGGCCATAACCTGTCCCATCCTATGATATAGATGTAGGGTATGCCCTACACCTACATTATTATGGTGTCACACTTTTTGTATTTGATGCAACTATTCAGAATAATCAGTCACGATTTTTAATTTTATGTTGGCAACCCCATGACCGGTAGCAGCCACCCCAGCGCCTCCTACCGGACGACCGTGATCACTTACCTAGCTACTGTCAGTACGAGAAGATAAAAAGACTGGACACCAACGGCTCGCTCTCTTTTTACTTCGGATTTCGTGTGAAAGAGTTGCTCTGTTAGATTGTATTGAAATTAGATTAAATTATTGAAGTATATGTAAGTTATTTATAGGTTATCAGTTTATCAAATAATAAGGTATTTTAGCTATTTGTTTCTACTCAACTCGCTCAGTGTTGCCTTCAGCCTAGTTAGTTTATATCAGAAGCGGGATTAGCGTTGGTTCAAACATAATATGGCATTGGTGAGCACAGTCTACCACATTTTGTGATCGATTCTTGAAACGGTAAACACCAAAATCTGGTGAGTGTTTTAATTTTGACAATATTCTGGTATCGAATGTTCATTGGTAAAGTTTAATGAAAAACATATCTTGTGTTGACTCTTCGATTTAAAATATATAAAGTCGAGTGACTACACTTGAGTTCCTACTAATCGGTAGTATGTTATATTTTATCGTTGCAAAATTGCATTAAGATTTCTGTTGCTATGGTCATTACGAGAGAATGAGGGTAATCGCACATGTCGCACAATGTTCATCTTCGAAAAAAGTTAACGGATATAATTATGTCTACTAAATATGTCCCGGTTTAAATATTTTATCGTACCCACCCATAGGTAATTTGTTACTGATTTTTATATCATTATTTCTTAATGATACTTGTGAAATCACAACATAGGAATACTGAAGTATCTGATTGGAAAGAGTTATGCAATAATTTCTTGGTATAAAGTAAAACTACCGCCATTGGCGGGTCCCTACTAATGTGAAATTACAGATTACTGAGCAGTGATTACGTGTGAGTGCAACTACTGAGCTAGCTTCGGAGGTCAATCCGTAGCTTCAGTAGCTGCTGGAGAATCAAGGCAGGAATGCTGCCGTGATGTTGTATCTTGGTGAAATCTGACCAATTTGCTTATGTCTAAATTTGTTTGATGATAATGATGATGATGATGTTGATGCAAGTGATAAAGGTGATCATGGCTAAAATCATTGAGATTTACAATTGAAATTGGGATGGCCGAACGGTATTGGTTTTTATTGCAAAATGTAACCAATGTACCTAACCATCATATTGTTAATGTTAATAACTGTACAAGTTATGTCAAAGTCAATGTTGTTTGATAATGCCTCTGTCCAAACACGTATGTGTTCCGCATTTAATGACACTGGTAGTAGCTGTTCCATCATTAGGGAAAATCTGTGTAGAGAGTTATTGATACCAATAGCTACCCCAGCGCCCCTGTGATCTTGCAAGAGTTTTCAAACGATAACATACAAACTGTAAATACCTACAAAAGTTCAAGTAAATATTAAATTACGATTCGGTCAACTTAGAAAATATGGAGTTTTATGTTTTGAACGAACTGTCGGATTGTGATATATTATTAGACAGAAATATAACGGAACGACATGACATAATGTACTCGCGAGTGGGTCACAAAATATTTATTTTTGTAATAATGCTTTTATTTTTTCTAATTATTCTGCTCCATTCAGCGTTTATGTTAACTGCATTCTAATATTTTTGCTACAAATATTTATCAAGTTTATTATTATTAAGACATAAATTGTACTTGTTTCTGGCACACTATAGCTTTTGTGACATTACTAGTACTCGACAGCACTTGATACTCATGTCAATTGAAATCTGTCAAAGGTGTTTCCTAAGCCTAAAGGTGCATCTGGAAAAGATAGATGGACGTAGCCTAAGCCTAAAGGTGCATCCTGACGATGAGGATCTTGGAGCTGGGAGAATCTGCTTTTCCCTAAACAGTGAAATTACCTAAGTCTAAAGGAAATTTTCTCGTTGGGGCCAAGTAGACTTGCTAATTATGAATCGTGCCTTGTTTGACATGATGACCGACTCGGGTTATTGTTAACCTATGAGCATAATTGTACAAGTGATATATGTATATGTTTACAGAATCGAACCTACTCGACTGCTACAAAAATAATTATCCAGGTGGAGTGAGCGTGCCCGGGGCTGGCACGGTGCAGCATGGCCGTGTTGGCAACCCCATGACCGGTAGCAGCCACCCCAGCGCCTCCTACCGGACGACCGTGATCACTTACCTAGCTACTGTCAGTACGAGAAGATAAAAAGACTGGACACCAACGGCTCGCTCTCTTTTTACTTCGGATTTCGTGTGAAACAGTTGCTCTGTTACATTGTATTGAAATTAGATTAAATTATTGAAGTATATGTAAGTTATTTATAGGTTATCAGTTTATCAAATAATAAGGTATTTTAGCTATTTGTTTCTACTCAACTCTCTCAGTGTTGCCTTCAGCCTAGTTAGTTTATATTTATATCATTTGCCTACACTCACACACGTTCACGAACACTTAAGGGGTCCGGCGGATCTTGAATTGCCCACAAAAACGTAATACCAAAATAATAACATTTACGTGGGAGAGCCATGTTTCGGCACGAATGGGCGGGCGATATGAATGACCGAATGAGCACGAATGACCGAAGTGATACCACGGCCTCACTGAAAACCAGCGTTAAATAACGCATATGTTGTGTTTCGCCGAGTAAGTGAGGTTACCGGAGGCCCAATCCCCATTTAAAAGGTCGGCAACGAACTTGTGACTCCTCTGGTGTTGCGGGTGTCCATGGGCGGCGGTAATCTCTTACCATCAGGCGATACGTCATCTCGTTTGGCCTCCTATCCCATAAAAAAAAATCGTAATCCAGACAATATTCTATCATATTATGTTATAATATTATTCGGATTTGAATACCGTTAATCTAGGTTCCTACCGTACTATTTCGTCTACTAGTTACTACTTCACTGGAAATAAAAGACCCGAAAATCGTTCATTTATTTCCAGTGAAGTATTTTTGACGAAATGGTAGATTAGGAACCTAGATTAAAGGTAATCTGAATACGAATAATAACAGAATTTGATTAAATTGTGTTTGAATTACGATTTATTTCAGTATAATTACGTTTTTAAGAGAAATTCGGTCCGCCAGACTCTTAATGGTCCATTTATCCATAAGTCACGAACTAGCGATACAAGCGTAGGCTTAAGAATAAAAAAAAAATACTTATTAAACTTTGGAGCAACATAAGTTTTGGAAAATAATAATTAAAACCGACAACGTACGCAACATTTTCCCGCGTAAACTCAAAACAAAAAAGGAGCGGCTCCAACTGTGAGTGAAATTATTCTATTCCAC
Source organism: Acronicta aceris (assembly GCA_910591435.1). NCBI lineage: Eukaryota > Metazoa > Arthropoda > Insecta > Lepidoptera > Noctuidae > Acronicta > Acronicta aceris. The sequence goes on along the minus strand of OU342786.1, from coordinate 1,750,128 downwards.
TATGCCCTACCTCTCCTAAAAAGTTAAAATGTTTTATTTCAATAAAATAGGTACTTTAAAAATATGAAATTTGGTGTCAAACCCTGGATTCGGGCCAGGAGTACCGAGCACGGAAAAAGTTACGATTGTAAATAAATGTCAAAGTTTACCAACCTTCATACTTATGTAAAAGTTCACATAACACAGACGACGTCAAGGCTGGCAACGTAATTATTAAATAACTCAACATTTTATAAATCATAATAATTGACGATCACACATCCGACATACGGAAAGATCGCGGCGTAACTAAAAATTCTAGCGATTTTAAACTCGGTTCCGACTACGCTTTTTTGCAATATTAGTGATGTAATAACATAATTTGCTAAAAAAAATTGCTTCATTGACCTATTGGTTCTGTGCGCGACTACGCTAGAGATTGTGGGTTCAATTCCCAGGTTGGGCCAAGTGTTGTTGAGGTATGTACTGTTTCATCACATTTTTGACATGGCAAACATATATTTGCACACCAGAAATTATCTGGTAGAATATAACTGATCCTTTATATATTTCATGACACCTTATTGTAGTTATATTCCTGCAAATAAATAATTCTTATTCTTATGAAATTCTCAGTGGCCGCTCGGAATTTGGGATTTGTGCCCGGGCTCGCCCCCTATTACATGGGACCTAAATAAACCGGCGAACTGTGTACATTAGTACGTCTCTGCCTAACACTTTGTAAACTAGTGACACGCGGTGGCTGTATCGAGCTCGCTCGTACTGTTCATAGCAATGTAATCCTTAGTGCTTATTGACTTTTGAGCGTTTACTGTACGTACCTACGCAAATGCACGGATATTTAGACAGTGACGTAGGAATTCTCTAAAGAGATTATAATAATACGTAAACATTTTGGAAAAATCCACCATTTATATCTAGATAGTTAATCGAAAAAAATATAAGTAATTAAAGTTTTGTAAAAACCCGATGATACACACCTACCGATAATATTTAATAACCCAAGAACAACAGTTGTTATTCTTATATTCGGGGTTTTCCAAACATTTGATTGATTCGATTAATAATTTGGGAAAATAACGTGGGAGAGCCATGCTTCGGCACGAATGGGCCGGCTCGACCGGAGTGATACCACGGCCTCACAGAAAACTGGCGTCAAACAACGCTTACGTTGTGTTTCGCCGAGTGAATGAGGTTACCGAAAGCCCAATCACCTTTTAAAACGTCGGCAATGCACCATCCCATGGACAACCACTACACCAGAAGAGTCACAAACTCTTCTGGTGTAGTGGTTGTCCATGGGAGGCGGTAATCGCTTACCATCAGAATATTAGTCTGCTCGTTTCCCTCCTATCCTTTAAAAAAAAATACCTGCTTACCTAAATCTTTTGTTGACTGTACATAGAAGTTCCAGAAATAAAACAAAGATGGTATGGTAACCAAGTGCTTGTCTCACGACTGCACTAAAAAGGTCCATTTCAGCGATATGCCAGACAGACTGACGCTGTCTGACGCTGGTTTTCTGAACGAACCTTTAAAAGGACAGTGGTATCACTCGCGCGTTGTTTGTGGCTTTATTTTCCCAGTAATTATACAGGCTACATTACTATGCAAATCATAACTGTGGAATGCACTTCCCGAGTGGGTCTTCCCCGGTAGATGACGTGGGTGTCTTTAAATTACGAGTGAATCGGTTACTTCTAGGCAAGCGCGCTCCATCGTAGATCGCAGTGTCATAATAAATTGTAACAGGCCGATGACTGTACGTTATAGATATAAAGAAAAATTAATATGGGGGGTTTTTATTACAGCAACAGAAGCCAAAATTAGAAGTCTGTCGGTCTGTCTATATGTTTGTACGCGCATCACACATGGGAGAGCCATGCTTCGGCACGTATGGGCCGGCTCGACCGGAGTGATACCACGGCCTCACAGAAAACCGGCGTTAAACAACGCTTACGTTGTGTTTCGCCGAGTGAGTGAGGTTACCGGAGGCCCAATCCTCTTTTAAAGGTCGGCAACGCACTTGTGACTCCTCTTTTGGTGTTGCGGGTGTACATGGGCGGCGGTAATCGCTTACCATCAGGTGATCCGTCTGCTCGTTTGCCCTCCTATCCCATAAAAAAAACGCAAAAACTACTGCATGGAATTGAATGCAGTTTTCACTGATGTATTGCTAGAGGTATAACTTAAAATCTGGTGCATGTTTTATCTTGATACGCCGCCTAGAATCGGACTTATAGTATGTTAATCTTTTTGGGAGGTGAGTGAAACTGCGAGGAACAGCTAGTAGTGTATAAAGTTTATTTGCAAAATAGTAACGTGTATGTTTTAGTAGCGTCGCGATCCTGCCTTATGTCGGTTGTCAAGTATTTTGTTAGGTTATTGTGTTTTATATAAAATGTTGCGATAACTATTTAATAATTACGTTGTCAGCTTTGACCTCATCTGTGTTATGTGAACTTTTACATAAGTATAGAAGGTTGGTAAACTTAAACATTTATTTACAATTGTAACTTTTTCCGTGCTCGGTACTCCTGGCCCGAATCCAGGGTTTGACACCGAATTTCATATTTTTAAAGTACCTATTTTATTGAAATAAAACATTTTAACTTTTTAAGAGAGGTAGGGCATAGTGGAATAGAATAATTTCACTCACAATTGCCCCTGCTGGACTGGGGAAGTACCTCTACCTTGCAGAAAATCTTAGTCAAATAACATAGCTCCGTGCTATGTTGTGTTCCTAACGGTGAGCAAGGTCGCCAGAGTTCCGCAAGGAAGCGTTGTGTTGGAAGTGTGGGGGACAGTGGTGTTTTGTTACCGCAACTGTCATGTATGGCAGCATGTCTCCTATGCTGCCAGCCCAACTATTCCTTCTTAATTTACAGGGTCGGCAACGCGCGAGTGATACCCCTTGTGTTGCAAGCGTTCATAGGCTACGATAACCGCTTACAATCAGACGGGCCGTATGCTTGTTTGCCACCTAAGTAGTATAAAAAAAAACTGACTTTATTTATAAAGCTTCCTAGCTTTATAAAAAAAAAGACGTGTGGCACTCGGGAACTGCCGCGGTAAAGCTATTGCATAGCGTTTTTTATCAACTTATGTAATACAACCAATGCCACCTAAAGGCGGGTTGCTGAACTAAAGAGAAAGCGTGTTTCTCTTTAGTTCAGCAACCCGCCTTTAGGTGGCATTGGTTGTATTACATAAGTTGATAAAAAACGCTATGCAATAGCTTTACCGCGGCAGTTCCCGAGTGCCACACGTCTTTTTTTTTATAAAGCTAGGAAGCTTTATAAATAAAGTCAGTTTTTTTTGCTTGACCTAGGGATCGAACCCAGGACCTCTAGTGTAGCAGTCGCACTTGGCACCACTAGACTAATGAGGCTGTATGTAGTACCTATGTTATTAGATATTGTGGTGATGAAGATTTTAATATGACTTGCAGGTGACAAGTGCTAATGGGGGGAAGCCACCGGAACTTGTGTCCATATATATAAGTGTCCTAGAGCTCCTATGTATTTGAAGGAGAAAATCCACCCACCGGTAAGTGTTTAACCAACTTTAAAGGAGGTTTATAACATATTTTTAAATACAGGGTGTCGATATAGCCACCCGCCCCCTTTAAAGGGGTGATTCTACTCATCGTATTCAACATCTTTTTCTATGAAACCCAAACACTATTCGTGGAAAAAAAATACATTTTCCTATACAAAAGTAGATAAATCATAGATAGGCATATTATGCATGTATAAAAAGTTTTTTTTTTTTCACTTATTAGTTATAGGTTTCATAAGGAAAGTTGGTCAGTATGACCAGTAGAATCACCCCTTTATATAGGCGAAGGTGACTAAATTGACATCCTGTATACAACCTGTAACTGAATAAACGCAAAACCTGAAAGTAGTTTGTTCAGGAATCGACTACTAAATCGATTACAATGGTTTTTAATAAGTGTTAATTTAAAAATACAAAAATAAACGAAATATGGCCTCCTGATCCATAAGTGTGTCGAGGTATACAAAACTGAAACATATTTGCACAAATTGTTATTGTGTGCGTATGCGCATCGATATCGTAGTCGTTGCGAGTACGATTGTGGTACGGCCATAATGTTTATATTTAGCTGACATAACTAATTTCTTATTGGTTATGGGTTGCATAAGAAAAGTTAGTCAGTGTGACAATCACCCCTTTAAGGCGGATCGTTCAGCTGTGCCCGCGAAATTAAAATTTCAAGTGATTTTTCGCAGTTTGTAGGTGTATAACAAGTTCTAGATTCATGGCAATTGTAATTGCGACATTAACTATACAACATTCACAACTGAGAACTAAAACCTTTACTTATAAATCCTTATCAAGCCAAAAACTTGCTAAAAGCTGTGTCAATGGTCAAAATTGACACTTTATACTACTTTTAGCTACAATAATGATTTTTAAGCAATGGTTTTAGTTAAACGTTGTGAATTTTGTATAGTTGATGTCGCGATTACTATTGCCATACTATATCTACTACTATCCGAGTGCAGGGGCCGTATTATAACGTGTTAACGCCATCATTTTTAGGTTGTGAGAAAAAGATGCCGCTCTACATATTAAATAGCCTCATCTCTTTCTTACAACCTAAAAATGATGGCGTTAACATGTTTTAATACGGCCCCAGGTAACTAAATTGACATCTTTTATATGTATAAATAGCCAGAGAAAAATTCGATCTAATCGAATTTCTTAAAAGACAGTATGCGTCATCAATAGATGTCGCTAATGTCACCTTATTACGTATAATGAAGATTATTTTTTTATTGGTTAAGTCGGCAAACCAGCTGACGAACCACCTGATGGTAAGCAGTTATCATCGCCCATGGACACCTGCAACACCAGAGGAGTTTCTGATATATAAGAGCCCCCATATGTCGACCGACTCACGGCCTGCAGTAGGACCTCGTGGTAGACTATGGGATGAGAGCGGTTAGGTAGTCTATAGCGCAACCCTCTCTTCATCCTGAGAGGAGAATAATTAATGAGACTGCTTGGTTTATTTCAGATTTGTTCGCTTAAAGGAAAAACTCCGATTATATGCTGCACTGATTGCGATTTAGTTGAAGATAACAGGTACGTTTCACACTAAAAAACGAGGAGATTTTATTATGGGATAGGAGGGCAAACGAGCAGACGCATCGCCTGATGGTAAGCGATAACCGACGCCCATGAATACCCGCAACACCAGAGGAGTCTCGAGTGCGTTGCCGACCTTTTAAAAGGGGCCTCCGGTAACCTCACTCACACGGCGAAACACAACGTAAGCTTTGTTTAACGCCGGTTTTCTGTGAGGCCGTGGTATCACTCCGCTCGAGCCGGCCCATTCGTGCCGAAGCATGGCTCTCCCACGTAAAAAATTCTCAATTTTCAAAGATTCTCAATTTGACACCCCAGGAGTTGCTGATGCGTTGCTGCAGACTGCCGGAGCCGCAGCAACTGAGGGGGAACTGGCTCTCACGCGCAAAAGTCGAAACACACACAAAGGTTCTTCACGGCAGACTCCGTAAGGGTGGTCGCCAACCAGTCAGACTCCAAGAGGTCCTACCACCGAGCAGTTAGCTAGCATTTTATATTTTATTTTATACTAGCTTTTGCCAGCGACTTCGTCCGCGTGGAATAGTTACTTTGTTCCCTAGTTCTTCGCCCGCGGTTTCACCTGCGTTGCCCCGTTCCTAAGGGTTGTAGCGTGATGTTTTCTAGCTTGAAACCTTTCTCATGAATCACTCATTTTCCCAACATTTCCCTTCACTGCTCTGCTCCTATCGATCGTAGCGTGATGAAAAGTATACTATAACCTGCCCAGGAGTATGAAGAACAATTGTACCAAGTTTCCTTGAAATCCGTCGTGTGGTTTTTGTTTCTATAACGAACATACAGACAGACAGACAGACAAAAATTTTACTGATTGCATCTAATCACCCGCTGATAGTTATTTTGGAAATATATTTCATGTACAGAATTGACCTCTCTACAGATTTATTATAAGTATAGATTTTACTAGTTAGCAACCCGCCAGCAGTTTCGCCCGCGCTGCTCCGTTCTTAAGAGGCGAAGCGTGATGTTAAGCCTATAACCTTCCGATAAATGGACTATCCAACACAAAAATATTTTTTCAATTTGAATCAGTAGTTCCTAAGATTAGCGTGTTCAACCAACCATACCAACCAAACTTTTCAGCTTTACTTTTAGTTCTATGTCGTTCAGTAAACCCTGTCCGACCCGTGAAGGTATTGTTAGGTATCGAGATCCGGTTCTAATAATGACCGTTTTCGCTTTACAAGTAAAAAAAAAATAGCTCGGTTTTTTTTATAAAACGGAGAAACAAAACATACTAAGAGCGATGATTATTTTAACACATTTAAAAAAAATACTAGAACTTGGGGTAATTGCGGCAATTTGGGCAATCGAGAACTTAAAACTTTATTAGTAGAGGAACTGCAGCATATTTGGAATATCGTTTTGTTTTTTGGGAATAAGTAGAAAAGGGAACGGGATAGCCAAATAAAAACAACATCAAAATATTGGACAGTTATTATTCTTTAATAGTACAAACGATCAAACAAAATAAAAACTAGGAACCTTTTCAAAATCGCAATATAATTAAAAAACTCCAAAACCGTATTTTGACTTAGGGTTCAGATATTTTGGAATACGGTATTCCAAATTATATTCACCCTTTTCTTTGAAAATTACTTAATTTTTTTATTAGAAACTAATAAATTTCTTATCTTTTAGTCTCTTATCTTACAGTTTTACAGTCTTTAGTAGTAACGTAATCAATCTTTAACTGACTTCAAAAAAGGAGGATGTTGTCAATTCGTCGGAATCTTTTTTTTAAGGTAAATTTCCCCCTTACTCGAAGACTCCTGCTCCGATTTGAAAAATTCTTCTTTTGTTTTAAAGGGTACGTATATATATATATATATATATATATATATATATATATATATAAAATATACCTACCCTTATCTATCTATTACATTATACTTCCCACGTGGTTCCATATAAATTTAGGTAATTTAGTTTAAAGGGTAGGTAGGTTCCCTTTAAAACAAAAGAAGATTTTCCAAATCGGAGCAGGAGTCTTCGAGTAAAAACCTGGCCTTCGATCAATAATTTTATTATTACGATTGAACCGATAATTCAATCGGGGAGTCCTTAACATTAACAAATCGAAATAGGGACGTAGGAGTGTTTAGCTGCCTTCAAGTAAGCCATTTTCTTATTTTTAACAGTGGCGGTAGCAGCGGACATATTCTCTTTTTCCATCTCATTCTTTTTTTGTACTTATTGGAAGCCGCTATTCCTAAAAAGACAGTAGAATTAAAACTCATAAAAATGTGCATACAATTTGGAATATTCCAAATTATGTTCACTGTCGGCATTCCAAATTAACAACATGACATCCTAACTTAAAATTACATGTCATATTTTTTATTCTAAAAATATTCACAAAATAAAGGTAAAATCATAAAATAATAAAGTCACTTAATAGTTTAAACAATTACATTAAAGATATTACTTATTATAGTAAACGATTATCAATGATTGCATTCTTACCGAAAAATTTTTCAAAAGTGACGTCTCGTTCCCGTATGGCTGGCAGCAGAAATGTCAAGATGGCACCCTCTTTTTTGTACGTATTGGCTTCGTACGTCATATGACGATATGTTTAGAGCAAAAAAACACAGATGGCATTTATATTAATTCGGATATCTGAGTATTCCAAGTTACCTGCAGTATTCCAAATATGCTGCAGTTCCTCTAGTGTTTACTTTCATGAATATACTTAATGTTTCTTATTTTATTTGGTGATGTGATTGGGATATCTATATGCCCCTTTCGGATCGGACAGGGTTTTTCCCAATATAGTGTAGGTATATACAGGGTGCCGATTTAGTCACATGTTATGTGGCGAGTCCCTGTCCTCGTGAGTACGTAGTGAGTGAGTGAGTAGTGAGTACCTGTCGTACTCAACTTGTCCTATGCAGGATTGATAATGATGATCTGTTTTTTCTTCAGAGTGACCTCGGGAGCACCTTGATATCCTTCTACAATTTTGTCCAAGACTGTGCCGATATTGTCTTGGGTGTGATGTCGATAGAAAGGATATGCGGTACCGTAGAAAGTTCAGGACTGTACACCAAAGTGATTTACTATGTGCCTTCGATTGAAAGCATCGTTTGGCCTTGAGAAGACTCTATCAAGTACTTAGGTAGATACTTATAGGTTGTTAGATAAAGCTCGATTCGCGTGACAGATGTCAGAGTGACATTTCTTCGGAGTGACTGAGGTATTGTTGGATAAAACGATTATCATACGATGTTGAAAAAAAAAGGTAATCGTTTAAATCATATTCTAATTATATTGGTCTTAATGTGACTTAAAATCTTGATGACAGCTGTCACACGTATCAAGCTATATTTTATCAAACTTTTTAATGTAAGCTTTATCGGGTTAAGGCATCTAAGATGCATAATACAGCAAGTAATTTATGTTTTAAAACTTAGAATATGGAAATAGCGCCATCTGTTAATAAAGACAGTAGTTATAAAGTAAAATTATTAAACAATAATGTAAAATTATGGAATATTTTATTTAAGAGCCCATTTATTCCTTTTCTTATGATTAGGGACTTTTTTAAATAAGTATGTATGTAGATAAGTACCACATGAAGGATAATTTCATTTCGGATTTTATCCATCAGAGAGACTCTGGGCATAGCTCTCTGCATAGTTCGCTGTGTGACTTTAAACTTTTTTTTATTGATTATTTCGACAAACGATCAGACTAGCCACCTGATGGTAAATATTCATCGCCGCCCATGGACACCTGCAACACCAACCAGAGGAGTTACTGATGCGTTGTCGAGCTTTTAGAGCCCCTACGGACTGCAGACTTCCAGAGCCGCTGCAACTGAGGGGGATTGGCTCTTACACGCAAATATCGAAAGACACACCAAGGCGCTTTACGACAGACTCCAACGTAAGGGTGGTCGCCAGCCAGTCAGACCCTGAAAGGTCCTACCACCGTGCAAGCCAGATTTTTTTTCGGCTCTTACGAGATGCCTATCCGAATGGCACTGAGGAGCTGTATTCTAACCCGTCCCCACACATGGTAAACTTGTGGGCCAGTCTCAGAGTACCATCTCAAAACACCGATATTCGGATGTTTCTGGCTTAATTACGTTACGCGTGTTCAAACGCTAAATTGTTTCTGTAATACAATTTTAGCAGGTATCCGAATCCCGAGGGTTTTTGGCGGCAGACTCGGGATCGTCAGTCACCCATTGCACTTGGCCCACGGGAAGGGTCCAACATTGGACCCTTCATATTTCACATGACAGACAATTCATAAAGATTGCCCGCACTCCAAAAACCCGGCCAAGTGCGAGTCGGACCCGCGCACTAAGGGTTCCGGACCATTATCTATAAAAACGGCTGGGGACATGGGGACTCCTTAAATATTTATTTTATTCTGTTTTTTAGTTAGTATTTGTTGTTATAGAGGCAACAGAAGTACATCATCTGTAAAAAAATCAACTGTTTATCAGGGTTCATGAGACAGCCTGGTGACAGACAGACAGACGGGGAGTATTAATAATAAGGTCCCGTTTTACCCTTTGGGTATGAAACCCTAAAAACTATCCAAAAGTTATCTAAGGTTTAATTTCAAGTTCAAATGTTAACATACATAACATACCATCAAGCCTGTATCCCCCGAAAGGTTAGGCAGAGGCGTACTAATGTACACCCACGACCCTATTGCCATTAACTGGGCACAAATCCAGACTCCGAGCTGCTACTGAGAATTTCATAGAAAAACCCAATAACACTGCTCGACCGAGGGTTCGAGCCAGGACCTCTAGCGTAGCAGTCGCACTTTAGACCACTAGACTAATGATTTTATTTCAAAACTAGCTTTTGCCAGCGACTTCGTCCGCGTGGAATAGTTACTTTGTTCCCTAGTTCTTCGCCCGCGGTTTCACCTGCGTTGCCCCGTTCCTAAGGGTTGTAGCGTGATGTTTTATAGCTTGAAACCTTTCTCATGAATCACTCATTTTCCCAACATTTCCCTTCACTGCTCTGCTCCTATTGATCGTAGCGTGATGAAAAGTATACTATAACCTGTGGTTTGGGCTGTGCGTTGATAGATCACTATGTCAGTCAGTCAGTCACCTAACGTAAGAGTAGACAAATATAATCAGAAAGCTCCGAACTGCTAAGCTATCGGGAGTTACACGTGTTATTGTGAGTACAACCATAAAAGATAGACATTTGCTGTCGTGGAATATTTTTTATATAATTTTAAGGAGAACATTTCCGTCATACATGATTTCTGTGTAGCTTTAACCATTAAGGCTGCACACGCGACGGAAGCTTAAAAAATGGAGTAAGTTCTCCTGTTTTCCCAATATTTCCTTTCACTGCTCTGCTCCTATTGATCGTAGCGTGATGAAAAGTATACTATAACCTGCCGCAGACTGCAGGAGTATGAAGAACAATTGTACCAAGTTTCGTTGAAATCCGTCGAGTGGTTTTTGTTTCTATAACGAACATACAGACAGACAGACAGACAAAAATTTTACAGCTCTTAGGACAGTCTATTATAATCATCAATTACACGCTACACTTACAATATATTGGGTGGAGGCGCGTCACACACTACACCTCCCCCGTTTTTTTTAAAGAAAAACAAAAATAAACATTTTTTTTTTTTGGTTACATAGTATATGTAATTGTATTATATAAAATACAATGTATTATATAAATGCACGTTATTTAACTTATTAATGTAGGCAAGCAAATAGAAAATAAATGGAAAGTTAAAATTGATTTACAATCTGACATTTTTTTTTTACTGAATGCTATAAGTTTACAGCTTTTTATCAGACTATGTGAAACAATGAAAATTCGTTCGTTTAAATTTAAAAAATACCAATTCGGTTATAAAATAAAAATTAAAAAATGCTTATAACAATGCATTTGATTTTATAAAAAAAAATAAGTAGGTACCCATACTATTTTTAACAATAAACACTATTTTTATTTTCTAAGCGCTGTTGTATACCTTACTTACTATTACCTAAACTTGCATTGTTGACAATTATACCTACCTGCCTAAAAATATTAAAAGTAATTTCAATTAAAAAAATGTTATCATTAAAATTATAATTTCACTATTATTCCTTTTAAGAGAAACATGTGCATGTTATTAACTTTAACATTACTAAGCACAATTGATACTGCAGTTAACACTTTTCTTTATATTATACATTTTTTTTTAGACCCATCAATATAAATCCACTTCTTAAAATAATTGTTTATTCCTTTAACATTGACTCCATTTCCTCACATAAAAAAAAAACTCCTGCCTTTCCACATTTCCATACCTACTCATAATTCATTAAATTAAGAAATTCTTAAAACATTCCTTTAACTCATCATCCTTTTCGTGGCACATTTATACACATATCATCATTTTGGACCGGCCGGTCATAACTAATATTATTATTTTTATAAAATGAGGCACTTTATTTATGTCGACTTTTTTTTTCTACGTCATAATTTAAGGACTAAGATTTAAGACATTTACATTAACAGTCTCCAAACAACTTTCACGGACGAAAACTCGTTCGCAGCCATGATCAAATTGAAGGACCTTGACCTTAGTACCTCTTTATGTGCCAAATTATAAACCTCGCACACCTATCACAACATTAAATTAACAACTAAATCCAATATGAATAATTTGGTAAAAATAGTACTCCGTCGCCTCCCAGGTGATCAGTCCGGTAGTAAACAAGAGCCTTATATACCAAACGATTCCCTGCTACTAATTATACTTTCCATATCTAAACCAAACTATCTCATCAAATTTTAAGTATCATAATCCAGCAAATTATATAAAACTTCTATCTATTACTCTTACAAATCCTAAACAGGAAAGTACCTAATGACACTCTAAAGGTGACAAAAGATATTTCATACTATTCCTATTTCCTCAAATCTAAACGAAACTATCATAGCAACAAAACATGTTCGTCAATTTAAGTAAGTGATCATATTTCAGTCACCAAGATTCTAATAAGTTAAACAGTAAATGTTACTTGACTCTGATTCCAACACCAAAGAATGCAGTGTATGCAACTATGCATATATGGAAGACCTAAGTGTATGTATGACACAATGATATGACAATAGTGATGAAATTTCTATTTTTAAAATGTAACAAAGCCTCTTTATTCACGAAAAAAAAACATAGTTGGTATTTACATAGATTCAATTTAAAAAAAACACTCAATGATACGAACACATTGTTACGTCATGTCTGTAAAAGAATAACACAAATAACAAAAATTTTAAATATTTTTTAACTGTTTTAACACAACACAAATTATCGTGGTTGTAAACAAGTACCTGATTAACATTATAAATAAAAATGTAAATTTAACAGGCAAAGTCTGGAAATTTGGAATACATTAAGATTTCACTAAGTTTCAATGGAATTGAAAAATAAAATATAAAATAAATTTTTAGCCAAAACTATAAAATACATTTAATAATGAACTTAATTTCACTTATTATCGTTAATTTTTTATTCAAGTTTTTTTTTAAGGATTATTGTCAACAAGCATAACTTTTAATTATATTCCTGTTATATCTAACGTAACTATATTATATGTTATCTATACTCGTATTATATCTAATGTAATAATATATTTTTAATGTCCGCGGCATTTTAATAAAACCTAATAACTACATCAGACACTTCAGTTATCATACAGTTACTAGTTAATCACCACACATCATCACTAGTTCACTACACATTTTCTGGGTAAAGCGGTCCTCTGGCCGCTCCACATCATAGGATCATTGCATCCCGGCGCTGGCCTGGGTTATACACAAATTGCTGCTCCAAGGTCGCACATATTACGCCAAAATCTTCAATCCATTTTCTCTTACTTGCCTCTCTCTCTCTAGTTCATAGGTAGAATTCACATTTTTAGTATCGAAGTTCACATTTTTAAATTCGCGATTGTCTCCCCGAGTCAAGGATATATTTTATCAAAATTAAATCCACGTCGATATGCCGCTCAGCGCTGCCCAAGGCAGCACTGGCAGGGTCGCCATGTAATGACGGGAGTTCGGGAACGAGTAAAACACTACTAGCTCTTAGGACAGTCTGTATTATAATCATCAATTACACGCTACACTTACAATATATTGGGTGGAGGCGCGTCACACACTACAGTCAGTATCGATCACTAATCACCCGCTGATAGTTATTTTGGAAATATATTTCATGTACAGAATTCACCTCTCTACAGATTTGCATGCCGTTTAATGGTCGAATATGGTGATACTATGTATTTATACTTAAGAACTATGTCTACAATACCCATATGTCGCAAAATAAATGATTTGATTTGATTTATTATAAGTATAGATATAGAAGATAAGCTTTTACAAGCTTACTTATATGAAACGTTATTGAGTCTAGTTGCAGGGAACATAAAATACTGTTGTGTGTAGATTGCCGAGGGTTATTTACAAAATAAAAACGCCAAATTTCGTTGATCTTCTGTAGGGAGCGAGGCAGAGTTTTCTTCCTTTTTTCTTCCTGTTCTTGCTTTTCCCGAGTACTGGAGTGAACTGAACGATGAGGGCCAATAGGCGCCTCTTTATATATCATTTTGCCTATTTTCTAGTAATTTCTTTGCCTCACCCCCGCATACCTTTATTTTCATATTATACATTTTTCTTGTAATATACAATATTTTTCTTATATCTATCTTATTATATTAACTAATTCCTATTTATTAATACATATGTGCTCACCCGGCGCCGCTCGGTTTAGGAATGGCGGCGCGTTTTCGTCGCGAGGCCTTAAATACTACCCCGTCCCCCACTTCACTACTATATAAGCTCGCCCTAAGTGGCGGCCGCGCGTCATTTCCTATCCGAGCATCGGAGCGTGCACATAGATGCGCCTATCTTTTCTTAATACATGCTAGATTACTATTTCTATCTTATATCTACGTAATATTTTATAAAACACAAACAACAAATAACGAAACATAATCATACTTATTTTCTACCTACGTCTATTTATATTTTGATTAAATTATCAAGGAACATAATAAATTAAAACGTATTGTGCAAGATGTACATAAGTTGAGGTGAGCACTACCTGTACCCCTGTCGCCGCATGTGGTTTCTTAGCATTCTGTCGTGCACAAATACATATATACAGGTGTGTTAAAAAAACCCTGTCCGATCCAAAAGGGGCACATAGGTATCACAATCACTTCAAATCAATCAATCACAATCAATTTTGACGACACGATTGGCGTACCGGTTGAGCGATCGGCTTCTGCGCCACGTGTTGTGGGTTCGATCCCCACACGGAGCAAATGTTTGTATGATCTACAGGTAGTTGTTCCGGGTCTGGGCGTTTGTGTACACGTGAGAATTTGTGTTTGTAAACGCACCCACGATACAGGAGAAAATCCTAGTGTGGGGCAACGTTTTTTTTTAAAAAGAAAAGAAGAAAGAATCATCATCATCATCATATCAGCCAACGGAAGTCCACTGCTGAACAAAGGCCTCCCCCAAAGACCTCCACAGCGACCGGTCACATGCCGCCTGCATCCAACGACTCCCAGCGACCCTTACCAGGTCGTCCGTCCATCTCGTTGGAGGTCCTCCCACACTGCGCTTACCGGTGCGCGGCCTCCACTCGAGATCCCAATCACATCACCAAATATAATAAGAAAAAATAAATATTCATAAAAGTAAACATATTAATGAAATCCAAGGTCGTCGTGCTAAAATTCCCCAAATAACCCCAAAATGCAGCAATTTTTTAAAATGATGGATTTTTTCTTTTTTATTTGCGATAGCTGTTGATTCAGGGAATCTTCGCAGCGTAACCGGACTTGGTGGCGAGGCACCGAATGCCTCCAGCCAGGAGCATCTTACAGCTAAGGGCGTCCCCTGCGGGACTCGACCTTGGCTTAGGGCGTTGCTGGGGGGACAGCTAGGGACGGCTGGATCTGGGTTAAATTATTTAGGGGCGAATTTAAAGCTATTGGCTCGGAGCGGGCCGGCTCGAGCAAGGGACGAGGAGGGTTACCATTAGAGGGTCTTCGCGACGGGCCTCGCCGGCGAGAACGGTATATCGGACTGCGTCTGTGTGTGTCAGTTTTGAGAGTGCTAGTCTCTTGGATGGATTCCTGCAGAAGGGTAATAGGGTTCATCGGGGTAAGTCAGAGCGTGCCGTGGGCGGCGGTCTCTACTGATCTGGGAGGGTTTGTAGTCGGCGCTACTAACCACTAGGGGATTGGGGTGATGGGGGGCCCGATCTAAGTAACGCTTGGAGGTGCGTTTCATAAACTGTTTGATGGTGGACAGTTTCAGATCGACATGGAGTTCCCTATTGCGCACGAACCACGGGGCGCCCGTGGCTTTACGCATGAATCGGTTTTGGAAAATGATAGAAACCATCATGGGCCTTATTATGTTTAGCACCCAGGGACAGTGTCGCTGCCACCTTAAGTATTACCATTTTTAGTTTCCTCGTTTTATAATATTTTTCCGGGGATGTTTTTCTTGTAAATTGAAAATGATTAAGTATTAGGATCTCGATACCTTACAATACCTTTCGGCGGACCGAATTTCTCTTACAAACGTAATACCGAAATAAATCGTAATTATAATAACACAATTTAATCAAATTGTGTTATTATAGTTATATGTATATAAAATAGTTAAATTGTGTTATTATTCGGATCCCGATACCGTTAATCTAGGTTCCTACGTAACTATTTTGTCCAAAATACTTTACTGGAAATAAATGTAAGCGAATGGAATTTTTGATAAAATTACCAAGTTTGGAACGATTTTCCAGTTTTTTAGTTCCAGTGAAGTAGTAGTAGATTGCTGGTAGACTCCTAGACTCTTACCCTAGACTCTTAGGGGGTAAGAGTCTACCATCTAAGAGTCTAGGGTCTCATTAATCATTTTCGCCTTAAGAAGGTAGTGATAGGGTGAAATAAACATGTGGCCGACTATCACAGGGTAGCTAAGTTAAAGTTTGAACAATGGGTGTGGTGTGGCAAGCCTGGGTCCGGGATAGTCTATGAGGAGATGTGTGAGGCCAGAAGAATATTTAAGTCACGATTGAAGTGGTGCCAAGACCATGAAGATCACATCAAAATGGATGTTCTGGCCTCACACCACTCTAAAAATGACTTTCGCGGATTTTGGAAGCACTCAAATAAATTGCATGCTAGACCGGCTGTACCTGTGAGTGTCGGTCACAAAACGGACCCAAAGGAGATTGCTGATCTTTTTATGCAGCATTTTTTTGTAAAGTCTCCATTGGGACTATCTCTTTCGGTGTTCGATGTTGAGCCCGGTATGGCAGTTGGGATTAAATTCAACTTTAAAGAAATCGCCAAAACTATAAAAAACATGTCGAGGGGTAAGTCCCCTGGCCATGACGGGCTGAGCATCGAACACTTGCAACATGCGGGTCCACACTTGGCCAGAGTTCTCACGATGTTGTACAGCTTCTGTGTAAGCCATAGTTACTTGCCAGCTGAAATGATGCGGACTATTGTAGTGCCCATTGCAAAGAAAAAGACGGGTGACCTCGTGGACATCAGTAACTATAGGCCTATATCACTAGCTACGGTGATAGCTCAGGTGTTCGACAGCATGCTTAATGCACACTTAAATAAGCTTATAAAAATTCATGATAACCAGTTCGGTTTTCGATCTGGTCTATCAACAGAAAGTGCAGTGTTGTGCCTTAAGCATGCTGTCTCATACTACACACAGCGTGATACTCCGATTTACGCTTGCTTTCTCGACCTATCCAGGGCTTTCGATCTGGTTACTTACGATTTATTATGGCAGAAGTTAAAAAATGAGAAAATTCCAAAGGAAGTTATCAACATTCTGAAATTTTGGTACAGTAACCAGACCAATGCTGTGCGATGGGCTGGAGTTTATTCTCGTCCGTATGGGTTGGAATGCGGGGTGAGGCAGGGGGGATTGAGCTCACCAACGCTTTTCAACCTATATGTAAACGAGTTGATTGGCGAGCTCAGTAGCACCAGAGTCGGTTGTCACATAGACGGAATCTGTGTCAATAACATCACTTACGCAGACGACATGGTGCTGCTGAGCGCGTCAGTATGTGGACTGTAGTACTGTAGGACTGTCAGTATGTGGAAAATTATTGAGATTTGTGAACAATACGCGCAAAAACATGGGTTATTATACAATGGAAATAAGTCGGAGGTCATGGTTTTTGAGACAGGGCGCAAAATCATCGGGGTGCGGGGCAGCTCCAATAGTATTCTAAGAATGATAGCTAGTCGGCTGGACTGCTTATACGTGAATCATTGCGGTGCCATTTCGCACGGAATGATACAGCGGTGATTCACGGTGTAGGGTGTATTTGTTTATTATGTAATTATCATACTAACATAGTTTGTAAGTCGTACTAACAATAATGAGTCTCTGTTACTTTAAATAAATTATATTATATTATATTATTATAAAGCTCATGGAAGAGCTGTTTGAAGAACTGGGCGGGGATGAGTCATAGGTATCTAGGGGAAGCACAAAAGATCCCATTGTGTCGAAGTGCACTGCGGCCTTGCTGCCGCGGCCCTATATAAGATTAGATAGATTGCCGGTATCCAAATCCGAATAATATCATCATTTGATAGAATATTGTGTGGATTGGGATTTATTTTGGTATTCCGTTTTTGCGGGCAATTCATGCTCCGCCGGACCCTTCACACATTGTATAACTAACTTGTTTTAACTAACTATAATAACGTTATTGGAATTTAACCTTCTAACCTAGCTTCGAGACGATTGTGTCTGTCTAAACTGGTTTCCAAACGTGATTCTGCATTTTCCTCATAGAACATGTTTTGTTTTATTACAAACCATTTTTACATTTATTAATTTACCTCATTCTTTTTAACCAAGTTCAAAAAAGGGGATCTCAATCCGACTGTTTTTATTTTGTACGCGATATCTTCGTTGATCTTTAACCGAATTTGATGATATTTTAGGGTTTCGTACCTCAAAAGTTAATAAACATTTCGGAGAGTGTGCATCAGATCTCCACGTCATCATCATCTTGTTCCCCCTAGCCCTTTCTACTATCGGACGACCAGAAGCACGAAAAAGCGACATCGTTTCATGGTAGACATTTCGAATTTCTATCATGAATAAAAAAAGGAACCCTTATAATTTGGATCTAATAGAATATACATCGTATTTGGATCCATAGTTACATTTGGTTGATATCTGACGATCGGTTATAAAAAAAATAAGACCACAAAATGCTTGAAGTCGATTTTCTTTTTTCTAAAGCCATTTTATAAGTACGTATATTTTTCTTTCACTCGTATTATGCTTAAAACTGTTTAACATGTTAATCGTAATGGGTTAGAAATACCATCCGTTTCAATATGAAAATAATTAAGAGACGCTCGACGACTCGGAAAGCTGCCACGCTGAAATGGAAATGGCTGCACACATCTGCCGCATGTCAGACGAATAATGGATGCCAGATTTTAAATTGTTACTTTAGGAAACATGACCTGCCTTGTGATAAAAATAATATACATTGAGCAACATAAAAAACGTCGAAACTTTGAACATAAAAAGCTTTGAGAAGTATGTGTGGGGTAACCTTGAAAGATGCCTGTCATGGTATATGGTTCAGAGACGTGGACACTCACCCGTCACCACATCACCCAGCTGCAAATGGCTCAGAGAAAAACGGAAAGAGCTATGCTAGGAATCACACTGCGTGATAGGGTCAGGAATACTGACATTCGGGAACGCACTAAAGTTGTCGAGCTCGCACTAGCTGTTGCACGACGCAAATGGACATGGGCGGGACACATTAGCCGAAGAACCGATGGCATGTGGGGTAGGAAAGTGTTAGAGTGGAGACCAAGAACCGGGCGAAGAAGTGTCGGCCGTCAGCCGGCTAGATGGGCTGAAGATATAGTGAAATTTGCGGGAAATAAATGGATGAGAAAGGCGAAACACCGAGAGGAATGGCGTGCAATGGAGGAGGCCTATACTCAGCATTGGGTGAAAAGTAAAGGCTGAGAAAGAAGAAGAACCTTGAAAGATAGAGTGAGGAACAGCGTGTTAAGGGAGCGGTGTGGTGTGAAAGAAGATGTAGTAACAAAGATTGAGAAAGGTATGTTAAGATGGTTCGGGCGTGTAGAGAGGATGGATGAACGAAGATTGACGAAACAAGTATACATAGCCAATACGGATGGAAGAGTTGGAAGGGGCCGACCTCGGCGAACGTACCACAATCAAATTGCGGACGTTCTCAAAAAAGGTCAGGTTAAAAGCACCCTAAACCGACGATCATGCATGAGGATATTAATGAACGTGGATGAAGCGAAAGGGGTGTGCCAGGATCGCAGCAAGTGGAAATCTATAGTCTCTGCCTACCCCAATGGGAGACAGGCGTGATATGTATGTAACGTAAAAATAATTAAGTAGGTATACTTATATATAATCTTGCTTATATATTTAAGATGTTTTATATAATCTTTAGTAAGTGGTCATCACTCGTTTCGAGCACACGAGTCGTAATCATGTTAAAATATATTATTTTATGTCTGAGTATAAATTTATATTGTGTTACTTGTGATCTTAATAAGCAAGAAGGTATGTATTAACCTTTATTTTTTTAATTCGTGATAGGCTTACACTTGACCGCCAGTTCGTCCGATGTTAAACGATACTGCGATCTACGATGGAGCGCGCTTGCCTAGAAGTAACCGATTCACTCGTGATTTAAAGACACCCAGATTATATCTATCAGGGAAGACCCACTCGGGAAGTGCATTCCATATTTCAGCGGTACGCATGATAAAAGTGGACTTAAAGCGTTTCCTTTAAATAATTATTAAATTACTAGCTCGTATCAAGATGAAACATACACCAGATTTTAAGTTAGACCTAAAGCAATACATCGGTGAAAACTGCATTCAATTCCATGCAGTAGTTTTTGTGTGATGCGCGTACAAATATACAGACAGACAGTTCTAAAATTTGTTAGATTGGCTTCTGTCGCTGTAATAATAAAGAGTCTATATTAGTTTTTCTTTAATATCGACATCGGATTGTTACAGTTTTATTATAGGTATAGATATTATCATTGTTAGCAGCAGAATTCTTCCACCCTAAAAATGAAGATTCATTAATATAGGTACCATCAAGCCTATATTCCCCGAAGGGTTATGCAGAGGTGTTATAATCAGAGATCGGAATAGGTAGATTTACTATTTTTGGTACTTGTGGTATGAATATGATGTAATAATATGGACATGCCCTACGTCCCGGAATTCATTGCTAATAGAAAATTGTAATACGTTAGAAAGAGACGATACATTCTTGTC
Organism: Acronicta aceris; assembly: GCA_910591435.1. NCBI lineage: Eukaryota > Metazoa > Arthropoda > Insecta > Lepidoptera > Noctuidae > Acronicta > Acronicta aceris. The sequence continues at coordinate 1,729,622 of OU342786.1, read as the reverse complement.
GTTATGCAAAGAGTGTCCCGCATTCCCGCTGTTGTTCTCTTTTGTTTCCACAAGCTGTGTTTTGCATCCTGCAAGGACGGCAACAACGCGCGCGTGCGCATTGAACTTTTGCAACTTCGAACATCCGATGTTGTTGATGTAAGTTTGGCAACGTCGCAATAGTTTACTTAAAACAAACTATTACATTTTCCTGATTCCTACATTCATTTATTTTTAAAGTCCCGGGATTGTAGTCGAAATCCCGGGGTATGTCCATATTAACATATATATTTGCGGTCAATGAACCAAAATAGCTCTACCTATTCCGATCACTGGTTATAATGTACAATCACAGTTTGCCGGTATGTTTAGGCCCCATGTAATAAGGGGTGAGCCTATTGCAATTAACCGGGCACAAATCTAGACTCCGAGCTGCTACTGAGAATTTCATAGAAAACCCCAATAACACTGCTCGAGCTGGGAATCAAACCCAAGACTTCTTGCGTAGCAGTCGCGCTTGGGACCGAAAAGTAATAAGGTAGTCAAGAGCTAATTGTGTTTTTTTTTTATTTATTTAATCAAGAACAATTTACATTGTGTTTGATATCTAGGTAACATGCATAAAATTTACAATTTATAATTATGATTAAACAATTAACATTAAAATGAAAGAAATTTACATACATTAACATTTCATGAATACTTAAAATACGAAACACAACGTAAGCGTTGTTTGACGCCGGTTTTCTGTGAGGCCGTGGTATCACTCCGGTCGAGCCCATTCGTGCAAAGCATAGCTCTCCCACGATTAAAATTTAGTCAGATTTATTTCAATGTCTAATATTCGCGTAAGTGTCAAATAATTTATTTGTAGACTAGCTTTTTGCCAGCGACTTCGTCCACGTCGAATAGTTACTTTGTTCCATATGAACTTTCATCCTCTATTTCACCCCTACAAAGGTCGAAATTTATCAAAACCCATTCTTAGGGGATGCCTACGTCATAGTAGCTATATGTATGCAAAGTCTCAGCCCGATCGGTTTAAAATTGACAAAGTTTCATACAAACTTTCATCCCCTATTTTATCCCCTTTGGGGTAGAATTTATCAAAATCCTTTCTTAGCGGATGCCTACGTCATAACATCTACCTGCATGCCAAATTTCAGCCCGATCCCTCCAGTGGTTTTGGCTGTGCGTTGATAGATCACTATGTCAGTCACCTAACGTAAGAGTAGAAAAATATAATCAGCAAGCTCCGAACTGCTAAGCTATCGGGAGTTACACGTGTTATTGTGAGTCAACCATAAAAGGTAGACATTTGCTGTCGTGTAATATTTTTTATATAATTTTAAGGAGAACATTTCCGTCATACATGATTTCTGTGTAGCTTTAACCATTAAGGCTGCACACGCGACGGAAGCTTAAAAAATGGAGTAAGTTCTCCTGTTTTCCCGACATTTCCCTTCACTGCTCTGCTCCTTTTGATCGTAGCGTGATGAAAAGTATACTATAACCTGCCCAGGAGTATAAAGAACAGTTGTACCAAGTTTCGTTGAAATCCGTCGAGTGGTTTTTGTTTCTATAACGAACATACAGACAGACAGACAAAAATTTTACTGTTTGCATTTTTGGCGTCAGTATCGATCACTAATCACCCGCTGATAGTTATTTTGGAAATATATTTCATGTACAGAATTGACCTCTCTACAGATTTATTATAAGTATAGATTCAATGTACAATAAGGCATACATTATCTCCACAGACTACATCATATAACTTCTATCCTTTCCTTTACCCAACAAAATTTTTACTTGGAATGTTGAGATTTAACTCACTCGAAGTTAGGCGTAATTACTACTTGCTCTCTTTTGCCTGCCAGGTCATGCGGGGTAAATCTGATTGTCCTGATATAGTAGGCCAGCTCGTGAGGCTGTTTATCCCACCTGTACTCAAGATCCAACTAAGGCCTCGTACACATCTTTTATTGGCTGAGCGTCCTGCACGTACAGTGGCACATGCTAACTCCCCGCTTGTGCGTTCTCTCACTCTGTTAAATGCGCTTCTGACATTTACACCAGAGTGTGATCTGTTCGCATCTAGATGGGTGAATGTATGCCGAGAATGTTTGAGATTTTGTGAGAAGATGAATGAAAACTGAGAAATAATACTACACTTAGCTGTATATTATTTTGATATTGTTTTTATATATATAATATATATATATTGTTTATCCTTTACTAATTTTATTGCTTCTTTTGAACTGTACAACGCTTTGGTTCCTTACTGTAATGTTATGCATGTGTATTTCAAATAAATAAATAAATAAAATAAATATACCTCACTATAATGATTAATGATACAGTCTCTGTTCCGCTACTTGTAGAAAAACTTGAACAGATGGGTATTAGAGGTAATCAGCTCAGTATTTTTAAAGACTACCTTACTAACCGCAGCCAATGCGTTAAAATAGCCGATTATATAAGTGATGACCTACAAATTTCTTTCGGTGTTCCCCAGGGCAGTATTTTGGGCCCGTGCCTCTTCCTGGTTTATGTGAATGAACTATGTGACCTAAATCTTAAGGGGGGTAAGATAATAACATACGCTGATGACACGGTAATTTTATTCTCAGCTGAAACATGGGCGGACGTCTATAAAAATGCTCAGGAGGGTTTTGACTTTGTCTGTCATTGGCTCCAGAAGAACTTTCTAACTCTCAATGTGGAAAAGACTCGGTATATAAATTTCTCGATGCGTAATTTTGGACTACTTCCCAGCTCTCTTTCAATAACAGCACACAATTGCTGCAACCAAGAATCCTGCTCGTGTCCTAGTCTGGTGAATTCCACCGAAATAAAATACCTAGGATTAATTATAGATTGCAATCTTTCTTTTAAATCCCATATAAAACTGGTTACCTCTCGGGTTAGAAAGATTATATACGTTTTCAAAAACTTAAGACATGCAGCCGAACCAGCATTGATGAAACAGGTTTATTTAGCACTTGGTCAGTCGGTACTGCAATACTGTATTACGGTATGGGGAGGTGCACCAAAAACTATAATTAAACCCCTAGAAGTTGCCCAAAGAGCTATACTAAAAGTCAGCACTTTTCGTCCTTTTAGATTCCCCACATATGAACTGTACCAATCATGTGAAGTGCTCTCTGTGCGTCAGTTGTTCATCGCGCTGCTAGTTATGAAGCAACACGCTAGTTTGAATTATGAGCCATGTTCCCAAACCTCTAAACGTAGGCGAAAAGCTATTACAGTCAATGAACAACCATCCTTCAAACACTCTTATGTAGATAGGTTCTACTGTTTCCTAGGCCCATTTATATACAACAAAATGAATCACATGCTGAACCTATATTCATTAAACAGGACAAACTGTAAATCAAAGATTTATAAATACATTCATAAACTAAATTATGATGAGACCGAGCAGTTATTGGATATTCTACATTAACGTCAGTAGCTTATCATTCATCTATTCTACAACAACATGCACACACACACACGCACATACACTCACGCACACACACTCACGCAACACACAACACACACACACACACACACACACACACACACACACACACACACACACACACACACACACACACACAATTCTTTTAACCAATTTTTATTTTAATATACATCATGTAATAAAACTTATTTAGAAGAAGAAAAACTAATTTGTAATTTTGGTGATACTCTGTTTTACAGTAGTATAACATTAAACTATACTTATGTACAACCTAGGGAAGAGCGCTGATGTCTGAGATACAGATATTTTTATCTAGTTCAGACACAGATGTCTTTGTATTGTTTTAGTGAATTTTAGTGATATATTTTATTTGGCTGTATTTTGTTCTCTTGACAATGTAACCTTTTGTATCAATAAATTATTATTATTATTATATTATTACTATAATATACATCTTTGACCTAAACTTATTATCGAGTCGCGTAGTCCGGTTTGATTTGATACAATCATTATAAATTCATACCTATATTGTTGCTATCTGACCTCTGATAACTACTAAATAATATACAAGAATTAAGTATTTTAACAGTGCCTAGCTTATACATTCTAGTATTGTTGACTACTTTCAAAAAATATTTACTTCAATATGAGACGGAGGAAGAAAGAATAAACAGAGAAAGTAGGTACTCGTAGAAAAGATATTAAAAATAAAATTTTATTACAATTATTCACAGTTCATCAGTGGAGTACAAGCATTTATTCAATAGGAAACTTTTAAGCTTTGTTTTAAATGAGCTTGTGTATATTTTACTTTTTAAGTAGAAGTGGCAGTTTGTTATATATTAGTATGGCTTGATACAATATTAAATTTTGGTATTATTTTATTTTTAATATCTTTTCTACGAGTACATTCTCTGGTCTCGTATTCAAGTAAATATTTTTTGAAAGAAGTCAACAATACTAGAATGTATAAGCTAGGCACTGTTAAAATACTTAATTCCTGTATATTATTTAGTAGTTATCAGAGGCCAGATAGCAACAATATAGGTATGAATTTATAATGATTGTATTAAATCAATCCGGACTACGCGACTCGATAAAACTAGTTTACAAAAAAAAAAAAATTTTTCCCCAAGGGTAAGACAAATTATTTCTTGTAGATTTTTTGACGATTAATCTAAATCCTGCAACAGAATTGCTTTATGACGTCAGAATTTGAAGATATGCCAATCTCAAAGTGCTAAAAACACGGTTTTTGACGATATTTGAAGTATTTTTTTGAAGACAGCAAATGTTTACGGTCATTTCTAACTAAAGCATCCTTTAGTACTTCTCTTCTCCGTTCAAATCCATTTTGGTTTGCTTCGCTACCAGTTTTTATTCTCAAGATATATTTTTTTAGCTACAGCACTTCGATATTACCTGTATTATTATTTTGAATTTTAGTACTAATGGACATTATGAAAATAAAATAGTATATCTTGAGAAAAAAAACTCGTAGCGAAGCAAACTAAAATGGATTTGAAATGAGAAGAGTAACACTAAAGGATGCTTTAGTTAGAAATTACCATAAAAATTTACTCTCCTCGAAAAATGATTTCTAATTTCACCAAAAACAGTGTTTTTAGTACTTTGAGATTTGTATATCTCCAAATTCTGACGTCCTAGAATTATTTTGTTGCCGGATATAGATTTAGCATCAAAAATTCTACAAGAAATGATGTGCCTCACCCCTGGGTTTTTTTCTTTGTAAATAGTGTAATAAGTTTAGGTCAAAGATGTATACTATAGTGAGGTATATGATGTAGTCTGTAGAGATAACTGTCTGTGTATGCCATAATCTATACTTATAATTAATCTGTAGAGAGGTCAATTCTGTACATGAAATATATTTCCAAAATAACTATCAGCGGGTGATTAGTGATCGATACTGACGCCAAAAATGCAATCAGTAAAATTTTTGTCTGTCTGTCTGTCTGTTCGTTATAGAAACAAAAACCACTCGACGGATTTCAACGAAACTTGGTACAATTGTTCTTCATACTCCTGGGCAGGTTATAGTATACTTTTCATCACGGTACGATCAATAGGAGCGGAGCACAATTAAAAAATGTTGCAAAAACGGGAAAATTATTTGATTATTTTGTTCTGGGAAGTGACATGGGTCGTTGATAAAGCGGGCGTAGCCGCTGGCGGAAGCTAGTAGAGAATAAAGAAAGAGTTATAAGTACTTGCGCCATTTTTTTTTCTTTCACTCCGTCATTTACAAAATAACTGCTTTATTTTTCAGTAGCCGATTGTGATTGGGATGGGGTCAAGGGTCAATGTGTTAAGGAAACAAGATGCATGACCACCCTGGATACTAAGAGTCCAGAACCACCGGTTAGTATTACCGGACCATGAGATACTATGGTTGCTAGGTGTCCAGCCTTTTTTTATGGGATAGGGGGCAAACGAGCAGACGAGTCGCCTGATGGTAAGCGATTACCGCCGCCCATGGATCTGCATCACCAGAGAGAGGCCGTGGTATCACTCCGGTCGAGCCGGCCCATTCGAAACAATACCTTAACGGGACGGACACGGTTTACTTAACAAATTGTATATTTCGTCGGACATGTTTGTAAAATTTTACTGTAGGAGAGCCATGCTTCGGCATAGATGGGCCGGCTCGGAGTGATACCACGGCCTCACAGAAATCCAGCGTTAAACAACGCTTACGTTGTGTTTCGCCGAATGAGTGAGGTTACCGGAGGCCCAATCCCCTTTTAAAAGGTCGGCAACGCACTCGTGACTCCTCTGGTGTTGCGGGTGTCCATGGGCGGCGGTTATCGCTTACCATCAGGCGATCCGTCGGCTCGTTTGCCCTCCTATCCCATAAAAAAAATGTTAGGTATCGAGATCCGGTTCTATTTCTACAGTTTTCATTTTTACAAACTAAAAAATACCCTGAAATTTTTCAAACAACTAAACTGTAATGACAATATTAACAACGACACCGTCCCTGGGTGCCAAACATATTAGGGCCTACAGTTTTATAACATAACATAACATAACATACCATCACGCCTGTATTCCCCTAAGGGTTAGGCAGAGGCGTACTTAACACCTACAGTTCGCCGGTATGTTTAGGTCCCATGTTATAGGGGGCGAGCCTATAGCCATTAATCGGGCACAAATCCAGATTCCGAGCTGCTAATGAGAATTTCATAGAAAAACCCAATAACACTTAGCTCGAGCTGGGGATCGAACCCAGGACCTCTAGTGTAGCAGTCGCGCTTAGGACCACTAGACTAATGAGGCAGTCCTATAACAATAGGCAATAGTTTTATAACATTAAAAAAAATTGCTGGATTTTGTGGTAATTATGGCAATTTGAGTTCGACGACCAATTCAATTATATGTTTACTTTCGTGAACATTTACAGTACGCGCGGCATAAGTTGGCCGGAGTGAAGTTCGCCGTTTTAATGCGCAGTGGATTGTTTACGTTAAAAATTGTGTACTGCGCAACCAAACAGCTAACTTCAGTCCGGCCAACTTATGTTGCGCGTACTGTAATGTTTGTTATTTTATTTGGTGATGTGATTGGGACACCTATATGCCCCTTTTGGATAGTGCAGGGTTTTTTTAACATAGCGTTTTTTATTTAGAAGTTTAATTCATTTTCAGGTCTGTTCTACAAAGGGCGAGGAAAAAATCATCTGTTGTACCGATTGTGATTTAGTTAATGACACAAGGTATTTATTTATTAATTTATACAAGGCACATCTATACTTATAATAAATCTGTAGAGAGGTCAATTCTGTACATGAAATATATTTCCAAAATAACTATCAGCGGGTGATTAGTGATCGATACTGACGCCAAAAATGCAATCAGTAAAATTTTTGTCTGTCTGTCTGTATGTTCGTTATAGAAACAAAAACCACTCGACGGATTTCAACGAAACTTGGTACAATTGTTCTTCATACTCCTGGGCAGGTTATAGTATACTTTTCATCACGCTACGATCAATAGGAGCAGAGCAGTGAAGGGAAATGTTGGGAAAACAGGAGAACTTACTCCATTTTTAAAGGCTTCCGTCGCGTGTGCAGCCTTAATGGTTAAAGGTACACAGAAATCATGTATGACGGAAATGTTCTCCTTAAAATTATATAAAAAATATTCCACGTCAGCAAATGTCTATCTTTTATGGTTGACTCACAATAACACGTGTAACTCCCGATAATTTAGCAGTTCGGAGCTTTCTGATTACTTATATTTGTCTACTCTTACGTTAGGTGACTGACTGACTGACATAGTGATCTATCAACGCACAGCCCAAACCACAGGTTATAGTATACTTTTCATCACGCTACGATCAATAGGAGCAGAGCAGTGAAGGGAAATGTTGGGAAAATGAGTGATTCATGAGAAAGGTTTCAAGCTATAAAACATCACGCTACAACCCTTAGGAACGGGGCAACGCAGGTGAAACCGCGGGCGAAGAACTAGGGAACAAAGTAACTATTCCACGCGGACGAAGTCGCTGGCAAAAGCTAGTCAACAATATAAACACAAACATTGGTTAGTAGCAAAATACAGAGACAAAGACAAGTGTTTATATCAATTATAGATATGCACAACATTTAGGATAACATTTCACAGTAGTTATATATTATAATTATATTATATAAGCTGTTGTTAATGTTAAATAATAATAACGTTAGAAATTAACTAAAATTGTATTATAATTTGTAAAAATAAGTAAGAATTAGCAGAAATTAATTAATATTAGTTTTGAACTTATCACTCTTCTTCTTTATAATCTTTAACCTAAAACGCGTGGGGTGGTCGTAGAATACGACACGTTTGGCGTAGCTGTTGAGCGATTGGCTTCTGCGCAACGTGTTGTGGGTTCGATCCCCACACGGAGCAAATATTTGTATGATCTGCAGGTAGTTGTTCCGGGTCTGGGTGTTTGTGTTTGTGAGAATTTGTGTTTGTAAACGCACCCACGATACAGGAGAAAATCTTAGTGTGGGGCAATGTTTAAAAAAAAAAAAAAAATATCTAAATCATACAAAACGCACCAACTATTGTATGTTGACATTAGCCTGGTTAACGGAGTATTCAAACCTAGATTTGTTCTGCATCGGGGAATGTATGGTATGGTGGAGGTATGTACCTCCACTGCTCTAACGATTTCAATCGAGTTTTAGGAACGATTTACGGCTCCCAGGCGACCCATCGCAGCAAGTCGGCGGGGGGCTGGAACTGCAAACGCAAGCCACGTCTCACTTTTAAACAATTGATTTCTGTTTCAGAAATGTAGTGTTTAGTCCTAAGGGAATATTGTGGAAAGATGGCACCAAGGCTAGAGACAGTGAGTACCAGAACTTTATTTATACTAGCATCTGCCAGCGCCTTAGTCTGCATGGACATCAGAATTGGGTCCAACCTGGATAAAAAATATCTTATATGTTAGTAAACTAGACTGCCTCATTAGTCTAGTGGTCCCAAGCGCGACTGCTACGCTAGAGGTCCTGGGTTCGATCCCCAGGTCGAGCAAAGTGTTATTGAGTTTTTCTATGAAATTCTCAATAGCAGCTCGGAGTCTGGATTTGTGCCCGGTTAATGGCACCAGGCCAACTGTGGGTGTACAGTAGTAGATACGCCTCTGCCTAACCCTTCGGGGAGTACAGGCGTGATGGTATGTATGTTAGTAAACTATATGTATTGTGTGCAAATTTTCATCCAAATCCGTTCAGCCGTTTTTGCGTGTTTGAGTAACAAACATTCGAATGTTACTTCTACATTTTTAATATTAGTAAGATCACCTTTTACCGCAGTTTCACTCGCAATCCAAAGGATTTTTTCAATCTATCTCTGTACCAAACAAACGGACAAAATTATGTAGTAGGTATATGGGGGGCAAATGACAGACGGATCGCCTGATGATAACATGGCAACAACAGAGAAAGCGGCGGTATTCAAATGAAAAGGACGTCGGACTTGCGATCATGTGGTTGCCGGTTCGAAACGCACCCATTGCACTATCGACGTGAACACAAGCATTTAGCTTAGCACGAGGGGTTAACCAGAATACTAACAATGTGCGACACACATCGCTAGTAAGCTTTTTAAGAAAAAAAAAGGGGTAATAGGGCCCCCTGCTGCTCGCGCTTGTCTCACATACAAACTACGTACGGACTACGGATCCGTCAGGCAGACGTTATCAGTCTGTAGCGACATCTACCGCGCTACATACAAACTATACGAACAAGTCCTGAATCGCGCAAGTGAAGTTTGCAACGCAACTTGGATATATACAACTGCCCGACATCAACCGTCGGGCCGTGGCCCGCCAGGCAAAACACCCGCCTGGTCGGAGGATCCTCCCTTTGGTGTGAGGGGCAACACACCTCGCCCCTCCACAGTGGTGACCCCGACGTGATCCCAGTGTATCCACACTGGGGACCCCGAAGAAGAACATCAGCGCACACTTCGAAGACCAGCAGCTTCATCATCATCGTCGCCTTCCTTCCCTCACAGCACGAGCAGCGAGTCACACAGCCAGCCAGCACTCTTCCGGCTTCAACGGGTATCCTGACCACACGTCTGCAGCGAACGCGCATTCCTGGTCAGCACCCTCAGCCGACATCAAGCAACTTGGCACAGCACACTGCACTTCGGCCGGTCAACAAGCAGAGGCAGTCTCTCCTGGTCGACGCAGCAGCCAGCCACTACTCAACACTGCACCACCTCGACTCACTGAGGACTACGCAGCATCACCCCGACTCACTGGGGCTCTCACCGCAACACAGTCCCGACTCACTGCGGACTACGCGGCATCCTGTTCCGACTCACTGGAACACACTCCACTGGCACTGGCAAGCTCTTCAGACGCACTGACCGCTGACTCAGCGACACGACCATCGACCTCCGGTCTCGGGGGGGAGTGATGTAGCGACATCTACCGCGCTACATACAAACTATACGAACAAGTCCTGAATCGCGCAAGTGAAGTTTGCAACGCAACTTGGATATATACAACTGCCCGACATCAACCGTCGGGCCGTGGCCCGCCAGGCAAAACACCCGCCTGGTCGGAGGATCCTCCCTTTGGTGAGAGGGGCAACATATCTCGCCCCTCCACAAGTCTCTTTTTTATGGGAAGAGGAGGGCAAACGAGTAGACGGATCACCTGATGGTAAGCGATCACCGCAGCCCATGGAAATCCGCAACACCAGAGGAGTCACGAGTGCGTTGCCGACCTTTTAAAAGGGGATTGGGCCTCCGGTAACCTCACTCACTCGCCGAAACACAACGCAAGCGATGTTTAGCGCCAGTCTTCTGTGAGGCCGTGGTATCACTCCGGTCGAGCCGGCCCATTCGTGCCGAAGCATGGCTCTCCCACATAAAAACGTCTCTACAATAAGCTAGGAAACCCTGTCCTATCCGTGAAAGTATTTTTGGGTCTCGAGATCTGATTCTATTTATTTAATCGTCTTTAGAATGCAACAAAACAAATAACTGAATAAAATTGATTGAGTAAAGTGAGGGAACAGAGAAAAGTCGCCACTGGTTGCCAACCATATTAAGGCTGTTGGTGTTTTCATATATTTTATATTTGCTAGAATTTTAGGATATTGCGCTAATTTGAGCACCACAATGGCGAATTTTAAATTTAATTAATAAGTTTACTTTCATGAATATGTAATGTTTCTTATTTTGTTTGGTGATGTAATTGGGATCCCTATATGCCTCTTTCAGATCGGACAAGGCTTTTTGACATCCTTACTAATATTATAAATGTGAAAGTTTGTGAATATGGATGGATGTGATGTTTGTTACTCTTTGACACCAGCACAGCTGAGTGGATCTGGATAAAATTTGGCACACAGATAGATTATAGCCTGGAGTAACACATAGGCTACTTTTTATCTAGGTCGGACCCAATCCTAAAGTCCAGTCGCGGACAGAAGCTAGTAATGTATATTTTCCAGATTGTCTCCAGTATATAAAAGAGCTGCCTTACCGATGCCGCTCAGGAGGCCTCTATTCAGGAATCAAGAGACATCTAAATGAAGCGAAGAAGTGCCATACTTTTAGCATGTGGGGAGTAGGCGGTTCTGCACCTCACGGTCAAGAACCTGGAGCGCAGTATCCACACCAGGTATATTTTCATAATTACATAACATATCATTACGCTAATTTTCCCGAAGGATTAGGCAGAGGTGTACTAAGATACACCCACAGTTCGCCGATATGTTTAGGTCCCATGTAATAGAGGGCGAGTCTATCGCTATAAACCGAGCACAAATCCCAAAATCGGAGCTGCTACTGAGAATTTCATAGAAAAACCCAATAACACATTGCTCGACCTGGGAAGTACTTGTGGGTCAAGTTTCGAGCCGACCGAAAGGTTCGGGACTTTTTTGACCGAAACCGAACGTTTATTTCGGCAGAAACATGTATTTTTGCCGAAATCGAAATTTCTGTCGAAAAATAATATTAATAAAACTACTAAGTAACAAAAATGTAAGGTAGCTGTTAGTAATTGTAACATTAAGACGTCCAACAACTTAGTCTACCTGTGACCATGGATGCTGTGAAGGATCCGAAACGTCGGGAATCAAAAAATATCAAACTCAAACTCAATTTTTTTTTAATTTCTACCATATACAGGTACTTTTGAAATGTCAAAACTACATGCACGGTTCCAAATAGTAGGTCTTATGGAGAAGAGCCGGCAAGAAACTCCATAGATACTCTTTTAAATAAATAATTGATGTTTACATATTTTTTATTCTATCAATGTGAGTATTGTGGAGTTTGATGTGAGTGATAAAAGTAGGTTACCCTCCAAAAGATAACATAACTGAATCCGGATTGACATGGCATGTAAGAGTTGACCAGTGCCGACAGACAGCACCCGTTTACGAGCATGACGTGTGTATCAGCGTTGTTCGACTCAACCAAGTTGTAGGGAATAAAACAACCCGACACACAACGCCACCATCAGCAGGACATTTAAGTGAGCATGACAGCCTTTAACTGCCAGAATACAACTTTACTTTTTACTTCTACTTTTTACACGTGGGAGAGCCATGCTTCGGCACGAATGGGCCGGCTCGACCGGAGTGATATCACAGCCTCACAGAAAACCGGCGTTAAACAACGCTTACGTTGTGTTTCGCCGAGTGAGTGAGGTTACCGGAGGCCCAATCCTCTTTTAAAGGTCGGCAACGCACTTGTGACTCCTCTTTTGGAGTTCCGGGGGTCCCTGGGCGGCGGTAATCGCTTACCATCAGGTGATCCGTCTGCTCGTTTGCCCTCCTATCGCATAAAAAAAACGCGATAAAATCTGTAAAAAGTAGTTTTATTTCAATGTCTAATATTCGCGTAAGTGCCAGAAACCAGTAAATAATTTTAACTAATTGTTCTTAGTTTTGAATATTGTACAGTTAAAATGGTAGCTCCCGGTCGCTTTTTCTTAATATATTTTATTATACCTCAAGGCAGGAATAAGTTTTAAATTTATACTATTTCATAACTTTTCTGGACCATTCCGGTAGAGCAATCAGAGATTCAAGATAAAATAATTAACCGTTAATGTTGTAACTACTGCCATGAATCTTTTTTTTTATTCGTCAAGCGACACGCCGACACTACGACCTACGATGGAACGCGCTTGCCTAGAAGAAACCGATTCACTAGTTATTTAAGGGTCCGGCGGAGCTTGAATTGCCCACAAAAACGTAATATCAAAATAAATTGTAATCCAGACAATATTCTATCAAATTATATTTTTATTCGGATTTGGATACCGTTAATCTAGGTTTCTACGATACTATTTCGTTTACTACTTCACGGGAAATAAAAGACCGAAAAATCGTTCCAAACTTAGTAAAGTTATCAGAAATTGCGCTTACATTTATTTCCAGTGAAGTATTATATATTATATAACCTAGATTAACGGTATCGGAATCCGAATAATGACAAAATTTTATTAAATTGCGTTTGAATTACGATTTATTTCGGTATTACGTTTATAAGAGAAATTCGGTCCGCCGGACTCTTAAGAACAGATCTATCGGGGAAAACCCATTCGGGAAGCGTATTCCACATTTCAGTGGTATATACGCATATGTTGTGTTTTTAGATATTTTTTTTTTATAAGAATTGTTAATCTGTTAAGTTAAGTAGGTAATTAAAATCTTAATTATAGAAATTAAGAAAATCTAATCAAGTATATTGTGATACAAACCTACAAATTAAAAATCAGGAGATATTTGTTTTTTTTTTTGGGATAGGAGGGCGAATGAGCAGACGGATCGTCTGATGGTAAGCGATTACCGCCGCCCGTGGACACCCGCAACACCAGAGCAGTCACAAGTGCGTTACCGACCTTTAAAAAGGGGATTTGGTAACCTCAATCACTCGGCGAAACACAACGTAAGCGTTATTTAACGCCGATTTATCTGGAATCCAAGCCACCAATCTATACTTATAATAAATCTGTAGAGAGGTCAATTCTGTACATGAAATATATTTCCAAAATAACTATCAGCGGGTGATTAGTGATCGATACTGACGCCAAAAATGCAATCAGTAAAATTTATGTCTGTCTGTCTGTCTGTCTGTATGTTCGTTATAGGAACAAAAACCACTTGACGGATTTCAACGAAACTTGGTACAATTGTTCTTCATACTCCTGGGCAGGTTATAGTAATATATAAACTTGTTAATATGCTGTGCTTGTTTTAACCAGGTATTGCTGGGTTATGGTGATGATCTGCAGACTGCAGTGTGGCTGGCAGGAGGTTCACTTATCAGCGATAGGTTTATACTTACAGCCGCGCATGTTAGGAAGGCGACTCCGTCCGAGTAAGTGCGACTTTTACGTTTATTCGACCTCTACCAAGACTTCAATTTCCCTTTTTGATGTCTAGACCTTCACATGTTTCTCCATTCCACATAACATAGTGAAAGAAAGAAAGAAAAAGTTTTTATTTCCGCCCGTATGACGCACAACAAATCAAAATTCAACTGTACAATCTTAAATAACTTAAAACTAGCAAAAGATTGCGTAATAAAAGAAAAAAAAATTGGCAGCTGGCAACACAACAGGCATGGCCATCTACCAGAGTATATATATAGAACTATAGAAGTTTATGGTTCTTGGTACATAATTTGATCTATTTTTCTTTAATCTATGACCAGTACGATCAACCCATTAGACTGTCCTACTGCTGGGCACGGGTCTCCTCTCAGAATGAGAGGGGTTAGGCTATAGTTCACCACGCTGGCCTAGTGCGGGTTGGCAGACTTCATACACCATCGAGAACATCTCTCAGGCATGCAGGTTGCCTCACGGTGTTTTCCTTCACCGTTTAAGCGCGTGATAATTAACTATCTAATACGCACATGATTTCGAAAAATCAGAGGTGTGGTCTTAGGTTCGAACTCGAGACCTTTGACTTGGCAGTCCAACGGTCATACCACTAGGCTATCACTGCCATCATTCCACATGTTATTGGCTAAATTGCTGTCATCGGTAAACTATCACCCCACGTGGGGACGGGTTAGAATACTATTCCTCACTGCCTTTCAGATCATGCATCCCGTAAGAGGCGTGAAAATATCTGACTAGCTCGGTGATAGGACCTCTTGTGGTCTGACTGGCTGGCGACCACCCTTACGTCGGGGTCTGTCGTAAAGCACCTTGGTTTGTGTTTCGACTTTTGCACGTAAGAGCCAGTTCCCCCTCGGTTGCTGCGGCTTTGTCAGTCTGCAGTCAGCGACATCCTCTGGTGTTGCAGATGTCCATGGGTGACGATGACTACTTACCATCAAGTGGGTCGTCAGCTCGTTTGCCGACTTAATCAATAAAAAGAATATAATAACTTGCCATAAAAAAGTTGTACCTAATTAACGCTATCAAAGTCAGGAATAGATCTGTGAAGTTACTTCAAAAATTGTTTTGTGGGTACTGTGTTTAGGAGTCTAAATTATTTAAGGCGGATCGTTTCGCTTTGCCCGCGAAATTCAAATTTCGAGTGGTTTTTCGCAGTTTGTAGGTCTATAACAAGTTCTAGATTCATGGCAGTTGTAATTGCGACATCAACTATACAACATTCACAACTGAGAACTAAAACCTTTACTAATAAATCCTTATCAAGCCAAAAACTTGGCGCAATCTGTGTAATTGGTCAAAATTGACAATTTACACTACTTTTAGCTCCAATAATGATTTTTAAGCAATGGTTTTAGATAAAAATTGTGAATTTTGTATAGTTATTGTCGCAATTACCATTACCATGAATGCAGAACTAATTAAAGACTAACTGACTGAAGACAAACTGCGAAAAACCACTCGAAATTTGAATTTCGCGGGCACAGCGAAACGATCCGCCTTAAGAAAACAACTATTACTGAGTCTAAATTATTAAAAAAAAACAACTAACTAACAAGGAAAAATATTAAAGCCAATTTGATCAGTTGTTTTGTGTTTTGACAAAAATCATTCTTGACTAAAACCATTGCTTAAAAATCATTCTTGTAGCTAAAAGTAGTGTAAAGTGTCAATTTTGACCATTGACACAGTTTTGGAATGTTTTTGGCTTGATAAGGATTTTTAAGTAAAGGTTTTAGTTCTCAGTTGTGAATGTTGTATAGTTAATGTCACGATTACTACTGCCATGAATCTAGAACTTATTGGAGACCTACAAACTGCGAAATATCACTTGAAATTTAAATTTCGCTGGATCAGGTGAACGATCCGACTTAAAAGATCTAAGTATAATATATTTAATCATTTATGTTTTTTAATTTTTGCAGTGTTCCGCTGACCTATGTTGCGCTGGATGTGAAGAATCGCTCAGACTCTCCTTCCACATGGCAAACGCATAAGATAAAGAGATTCATCCCAGCCCCCGAGTATAAAGACCCTCAGAAATACCACGACATTGCTCTGATAGAGACTGAGACACCGTGAGTATCTTACTTACTATTATAAAAGCGAATGTTTGGTTGGATGCGTGTTTGTTACTCAACGCCAGAATGACTCAGTAAAGACAATAATCACGAATGCGATACCTACACTTACGACCCCAATAGGGAATGTGATTGTCGTTTTTTTTAATTTTTTTATCAATAGTTTACATTATTAAAGCACCGTAAAATATCAATATTATAAAAACATAAATACTCAAAGTTGCAATCAGATTCGGGAGATATAAACGCCGCCATCTTGGCCGCGTGTACTGTGACGTCAGTTTCCGTAAAAGAGTCACTATTTTATCTTTTTTAACAATTTATCGTTAGTTTTATCCAATCAATTATCAATATTTTTAAGTTTTCTAACTAATGCAAACATGAGACAGGACTGAAATCGATTTCATACCTATTAATTACAAACTAAATGTTTACGGTGACGTCACAAGAGCGTCACAGCGTGTACTTTGACGTAAGTTCGGTTTTGATCTGTGTTTTTGTCGTCCACTGTTTCTACTTTTAAATAATTGAAATATTGCCGAAAAGGCGATAACGTAAAGAAATTATGGCATGGACATCATTCTATAGCAATAAAGATTACATATGAAAACATTTGACTCAAATCATAAGCATATTCCCTATTGTCTTGAGTTTTTATATTAAAAATTGCCAGTACAATACCACTTGCAGATGACCTCAGAGGGCTTACTCTTGAACTCAATTCCGATACATCGACATTGGAATTGTGCCGTTTCGTCAAGTTTCGTACTCTTGAATCCGAGACTAGCGCCAAATTGTTTCAATATTGCGCGGTGATTGAGTGAACTAAATAGGATTGGGAAACGCCCCAACCATTGGCCAATCAGGGATGCCGATACAAGGTTAACGGATTTGTGCTCAAGAGTACGAAATCGCCAGACAGCCAAATTGACATTGGAATCGGATCACGTTTGGATTGGTATTGTATTGTTTTCAAGAGTAAGCCTGCGTATAGCACAGTATTTCAACCGTATATTTCTGTCTTTTGATTTTAGGGTAACATTCAACCATAATGTGTTACCAGCGTGTCTTCACGTGGAAGAAGCTAAGGATGACCAGGCCGTAGCTACCACCTGGAGAGACCTAAAAAGCGCAAACTATTCTTTTGGTCTCGTTGACACTATCCAAACGGTAATGATTTTAGATAGAATATTCTTTAGTGTCCATCTAAAACAATTTTTTTATGCGATAGGAGGGCAAACGGGCAGACGGATCGCCTGATGGTAAGCGATTACCGCCGCCCATGGACACCCGCAACACCAGAGGAGTCACAAGTGCGTTGCCGGCCTTTTAAAGAGGATTGGGCCTCCGGTAACCTCACTCACTCGGCGAAACACAACGTAAGCGTTGTTTGACGCTGGTTTTCTGTGAGGCCGTGGTATCACTCCGGTAAAGCCGGCCCATTCGTGCCGAAGCATGGCTCTCCTGCGATAAAAAATGTCAAGTGTAAGTTATTTATGGCACAATGTCTTATCGCTAACACTGGATTCAATAAATGTGATAAATAAGTAATCTGGCGTATACAAAAGAAACTAAACACTTAAAATCAATTAAAATTAGGTATTAAGGCTTTTACTCTGCAATTAAAAAATATATGAATGCTATAAAATAATGTCCGCCAATGTACAATTTAAGATGCATAAAGTTTAAATAAATAAATAAGACAACTTTGCGGGTTGAAAGAAGATGTAGTGACGCGTATTGAAAAGAATATGCTGAGATGGTTTGGACATGTTGAAAGAATGAATGAAAGACGATTAAGGGGGATCGTTCACCTGATCCCGAAATGCCTGAGCCTGAAATTCAAATTTCAAGCGATTTTTAGCAGTTTGTAGGTCTATAACAGATTCATGGCAGTTTTAATTGCGACATTAACTATACAACATTCACAACTGAGAACTAAAACCTTACTCATAAATCCTTATCAAGCCTAACTATGTATGTATTATCATTGGCGCAATCTGTGTAATTGGTCAAAATTGACATTTAACACTACTTTTAGCTACAATAATGATTTTTAAGCAATGATTTTAGATAAAAATTGTGAATTTTGTATAGTTAATGTTGCAATTACCATTACCATGAATGCAGAATTCATTACAGATATATAAACTGCGAAAAACCAATTGAAATTTGAATTTGGCGGGCTCAGGTGAACGATCCGCCTCAACGAAAGGAATTTATAAGGCGAATGTCAGAGACAGCGTCGGAAGATGTCGCCCTAGAAGGACATACCAACGCCGATTTTATTGGCGAGATCTTACAAAAAGACGTGATGTATATATGAATTATTTTCAGATTAATTTGGAGAAATTCACTGAGGAAGAATGCAAGACAACATACGAACCTTTTAGGATTTTAAAAAATGGAATAGATGGCAACACCCAATTCTGCTATGGAAGCAAGTCCCACTCACCTGAATCTTGTAGAGTAAGTATTACAAACATATACAAAGAACCTAACAATACAATACACCGTCAACAACAAACAACCTACCCTATGTTATAAAACCCTGTCCGATCTAAAAGGGGCATTAAAGGTATCCCAATCACATCACAAAAAAAAAAAAAGAAACATTAGATATCTTTTTGTGATTTTTTTGCATTTTCCATGCTAAGATTATAAAGTTATTTTTATGTAAAGGAAAAAATTCAATCACGGGCAGGATTCGAACCTGCGTCTCCTGGTTGGATACACCAGACGATCTGACGTCTAAGCCACCGCGAACCCTACCCGCATGATTGAAATTTTGCCTTCACATTCAGAATTTACGTCATAAGGTGACGTTGGTGACATCGATCGATGACTGATGCATGCGTGCCGTCAGTTGGGACTGGTGTACTCAAAGCTGCTATGGTTCTTTCTCAAAAGGTCATTTCAGACATTACCCTACATCGTGCCACTCACATTATAAGTGTTCTTCCACGTCTGGACTTTAAAAGAGACCATGATTCTCTAAGTTTGTTTCGGTGTTTCTTCTCAGAGGTCGTCAATTAGGAAATGCCGAAGCCATCTAGCTGTAAAAAAAACAAACCATTGACATGTAAAAGTATCTCGAAAGATCTACTTGCAGAATAAATCAATTCATTTCATTTCAAATAAAATTAGAAACATCAAATATTCATGAAAGTAAACATTTTAAAATGCACGACTGTCATGCCCGAATTATTTACCTACTAATTTTGAGGATGGTAATATATCTACATATACTGGTTTCTGACATTTACGCGAATACATTTACTCTTAGACTTTGAAATAAAACTACTTTTTACGGATTTTATCGCGTTGTATTGATATTATTTGACGTAAAAAGTAGTTTTATTTCAATGTCTAATATTCGCGTAAGTGTCAGAAACCAGTATAATAATACTTTTTACGGCTTTTATCGCGTTCTATCCGGCGATGACTCGGTGAGCTCGTTCTGCGTGAATCAGATCGCCAAATATTAACAAAAAAATGTAAAGTAGCTGTTTGGTGATCATGGATGCTGTAAAGGATCCTTAACGTCGGGAATCAAATAATATCAATACAACGCGATAAAATCCGTAAAAGGTAGTTTCATTTCAATACTAGCTTCTGCCCGCGACTTTGTCTGCGTGGACTCCAGGATTTCTCCAGGTCCGACCTGGATAAAAAGTAGCTTATGTGTTATTCCAGGGTATAATCTATCTGTGTACCAAATTTTATCCAGATCTCACAAACTTTCACGTTTATGATTTTAGTAAGGATTTTAGCGAAAAATTCTTTTGCAGGCAAGATTCGAACCAGCGTCTTCTAATTCAATACACCAGACGCTTTGACCAAGTAAGCCACCGCGAGTCCCACCCACCAGGTCGATTTTATTTTTATGGAATAGGAGGGGAAACGAGCAGAGATCGCCTGATAGTAAGCGATTACCACCATAACCATGGACACCCGCAACACCAGAGGAGTCACGAGTGCGTTGCCGACCTTTTAAAAGGGGATTGGGCCTCCGGTAACCGCACTCACTCGGCGAAACACAACCTAAGCGTTGTTTGACGCCGGTTTTCTGTGAGGCCGTGGTCACTGCGGTCGAGCCGGCCCATTCGTCCCGAAGCATGACTCTCCCACGTAAGAATTTGCCTTCACATTCTGAATTTACATCTGTATGGTGACGTCTGTGTCATCTATTGAAAACCAAGTTTCGCGAATAAGACTCGCGGTGGCTTAGTTGGTCATACTGTCTGGTGTATTGAAGGAGAAAGCGCAGGTTCACATCCTGCCAGCAGTCGAATTTTTCCTTCACTAAAATAACTAGGTAATTTGGAATTTTAAAATTGCAGGGACTTTCCGGTGAGCCATTGCTGATCGACACACAGTTCTCATGCGCGTATGCAGTCATCGGTGTGACGTCATTTGGGGCTCGTTGTGGACCCCAATCCCTCGGACCCGATGTATACACCAGGGTCGCACCCTATGTGTCGTGGATTGAGAGCGTTGTCTGGCCTTGAAGAATAGCATCTAGAAAGATTAAGGTGATTTTAGACCAGCGAAGCGAGGCGTGGATTGGATGGCCGGGAATTGATATTTGTATGACAAAATTGGTGTAAAAGGCATAGATGTCTGAGGCGAGAATTGAAATACAATATTGAACTTTACAGCTGCAAGAATAGAGTATTTATTACTTTTTTATTTATTAATACTTTATGCACCGTTGGTACAAAGGCAGTCTTAATGCCATTAGGCATTTTCTGCCAGACAACCTTAGGGTGATGCACAGATAAATAATAAAACGATAGATGCACTCGTAACATTGAGACACTGTTATCAGACTATACATAAAAAATACATATACTACCTACATATCTTTTTGTGATTTTTTTGCATTTTCCATGCTAAGATTATTAAGTTATTTTTTAGTAAAGGGAAAAATTCAACGCGGGCAGGATTCGAACCTGCGTCTTCTGGTTTGATTTACCAGACGCTCTGACCTCTAAGCCACCGCGAACCCTACCCGCATGATTGAAATTTTGCCTTCACATTCTGAATTTACGTCATAAGGTGACGTTGGTGACATCTATGAGAGGCAAGTTATCTATAATTACTATGTACAACGGATATACAAGTCTCGGTCTCTCCCTGTTAGCTGTCAAACGTAGGGAGCTTATACATCTTTCGGTGTAAAAGGGTCAGCGAGATTTCAATTCACGTTTAATCCAACCCATCCCATCCCATTCTCGCCGGTTTAAAACCACCTTTAGTTAGACTAGTTATATTTTTACGGCCTCAATTTCGCGGGACAAATGTCCCATTGTGAAAACGCGGCTTAAGAGTCCGGCGGAGCTTGAATTGCCCACAAAAACGTAATACCAAAATAAATTGTAATCCAAACAATATTTTATCAAATTGTGTTATTATTCGGATTCGGGTACTGTTAATCTAGGTTCCTACCGTACCATTTCGTCTACTATGACCTCACTGGAAATGCAAGCCCGGAAAATCGTTCCAAACTTGGTAAAGTTATCAAGAAATGCATTCGCTTACATTTATTTCCAGTAAAGTATTTTGGACGAAATGATAGAGTAGGAACCTAGATTAGCGGTATCGATCTCCGGATAATGACACAATTTTATTAATTGTGTTTGAATTATGATTTATTTTGGTACGTTTGCATGGGAAATTCAGTCCGCCGGACTCTTAATGTACTTTAGATTGTTAAACATAGCGTAGCAGACTCTAAGGACCACTAGGCTAACGAGACAGCTCACAGATACATGGGCTTCAGAATAAGCTATCCATTGTATAGAAGCTTTTCGATTACTTAGATGTCAGCGTAATCAGAATAAGCGCAAGACTTAATCAGTTACACGATGTATACATAAATAGGATACCTACTTTGGCATGTTGTGTAAGCCCCCAAAAAATGATCCAATAATAAAAATGATGTAAAAATTTTAATACTGTGTTTTATTATGTACCCATGACAAATCTGGACGGACTGGAATTCCGGCGAGTATTCAAATCTTTGAATGCATATAAAAAAAGCACGAAAAAGCGATATCGTTTCATGGTGGACATTCCAATAACTCGAACCAAACCCGAACGTTTTAAGTCCACTTTTAACATGCGTACCGCTGAAATGTAGAATGCCCTTCCCGAGTGGGTCCCCTATAGATATAATCTGGGTGTCTTTAAGTCACGAGTGAATCAGTTTCTTCTAGGCAAGCGCGCTCCATCCTAGATCGCAAGATTATAGAATAGGAGGGCAAACGAGCAGACGGATCGCCTGATGATAAGCGATTACCGCCGCCCATGGACACCCGCAACACCAGAGGAGTCACAAGTGCATTACCGGCCTTTTAAAAGGGGATTGGACCTCACTGTAATCTCACTCACTCGGCGAAACACAACGTACGCGTTGTTTAACGCCGGTTTGTCATTGCGGTCAAGCGTAAGCCTATAAAGAATAATAAAAAAATGCCCCTTTCTCTACGAAGCCAAGAATTCATTCTGAGTAAAATCATTGAGGTATTATCTTTAGATATACAATATGTGTAACTCGCTGATTTGTCTCACTACTGGTGTTATTTCTTGAGCGGGGGCGGTGCCTAGGAAGCGGGCGGTGAAAATTACAAAACCACGCTTAATACATACCACGTTGGTTTGGCGTTGAAGCGACGAAGGGGCGTGGCCACGGTGCCCATCTATAACAATATATTCAACCATATTGTTTCTTGTGCTGTTGCGCAGCATGTTGGTAACACCAACAAAGACCAATATGGTTAAATTATATTTTTATAGATGTGCCACGTTGCCTCTCCCCTTCGTCGCTTCAACGCCAAACTAACATGGTGTCCATTAGCGTGGTCTTCTAGTCTATACAGGCTGCCGATTTATATACGATCCACATCACACGGCGCGCGTCTGAGCGCACTTTCAATGCGGCACAGCCTACAGGAAATTAAAGTAGATACAAATATAAACTTTAATTGTTGTAAGAGAATCGCTTCACGGCGCCGTTCTTCACTTTCTACCAGGGCGTTGCGGCGCACAGTTTGGGATCCCCTGGGTTAAATTATTTTTGAGTAATATCTACCTCAACGGGCGGCGTCAGGCGTGACCGCGTAGAGGTCGTCCCTCGTGCAGGTGTTCGGGCACAAAGGATACTTCAGTAGATGTGACGTACGTACATCGCCGTAGTCACATTGAGCCAGATTAGGATCTCCGCGATCACGAGAAGTTGCGCATGAGCGTTAGCACGAAATAAATAATGATATTCTACATGAAATTAAATTCTTATAGCTTATACTCACATAATAATAGACTTCATTAGGTCATCTCATAATCTCGAATGTTTATCTGTGAATTATTATCATAAACCAGTTAGAAAAATATGCATTGAGATATTAATTGCACAGAACGTACTAGAGAAGTTCTTTTATATCGATGTGGGTGGTGCTATGAAGAAATAATGAGCCTACCTACATTTTTAAAGAGATTTTGTGCTTAGGTTTATAACCTAATTAAAATTTGATTTTCCAAGTTATGTTAGGAGTTTATGTTTTATGTTTAGTGAGTTACGGCGCTTATTCAGCAAATTGTGCCTCGCGTACGTGAGCGTCGATGTCGTAAAAAAGATTTATTTTACATCCCCAGCAGCAGGACATGTTATTCCATAAATATGTTCTTGAAGCGTGCCTGTAGACTTTGTAATGATACTGAAAAATTAGTTGATGTAGACATATTTTGTTGTTTAATTAAATCCCTAAGAAAGCATTTATTGCGTAAAAAAGTTATCATGTAAGAAAAGATTATGTTTTTTTTTATGTAAGCTATTATTAGATATAATATAATCTATTATTACATATATTCATATTCAATAGTGTATAGTATCGGATTAGGGGTATCACTTCACTACATAGTATATAACAAAGTTGCTGTCGCTGTCTGTCCGTCCCTATGTATGCTTAAATCTTTAAAACTACGCAACGGATTTTGAAGCGGTTTTTTTAATAGATAGAGTGATTCAAGAGGAAGGTTTGGTTAGGAAATCATGAACGTTACTCTTAGGAATGGGGCAACGCGGATGAAACCGCGGGCGGGTCGCTAGTAAATTATAATGCATTTTAATTAAGGAAACTATAGGACTTTTTGTGTTCTTTTATTTATTTAAGATTATTCTGTAAATAACTGTTTGTTTCTTTCCTTAATAAATTTAAAAAAAAATGTGGAGCAAGAACTCACTTTTCTATACCCACTTTTCTATATCATATCTAGTTATGTCATAGTACCTCAATATAATCTTGTTGTTTATAGATATATACATACATACAGGATGTTTTATAACGATATTCAATACAATAATGTTAAAGCAGTAATAAATTATATTTTCTATTTTTAAACCTGTCAAGTTTTTCCTTCAAGAGGAACCAGTGTTCTCTTTGCCTTGAAACGTTGAATGATTTTAATAACAAAAATTGTGAGTCTTTTTTGACCAAAGTTTTTTTATCTGACGGAGTAGGTATATGTAATTATAGAGATGGGCCCTTTTAAATTTGTTTGGTCTCACTCTATAATATTTAAATGTCTTTTTTTTATACAACCATCGTTTCTGAAGATACCAAATACTTGAAGATAATTTATCAAAACACCATTCTGCGCAATCAAACCGTCAATTATTAGGTCACAGAACCCTGCTTTTTTAGTTTTTGTAATTTATAAGATTATATTTTTAGACCTCAGACTAAAAATATTTAGACCTTAAAAACAGGTCTTACTTCAAAAAAGTATTTATGTCGAAATTATATATATGCCTACGTACATCCTGTTAACCGAGAATATTAAATAAATGCAACATGTTTTCGTTATTAGTTGTCTTGCAAATCTTGATAAATTCGCATGTGTTTACAAACACCTCGCAATAATGAGAAATAAATTAATTATAATATTGTGTCTATTAAAATGTGTGTATTGTGGAGATAGGGGTGTATTTAAAAGGGAAATTTTAAATTTATCCGAAGGTAAGATACCTCACAAATAAGGCTCTGATTGAAAAATTTTAATTAATAATTACTCGCTTAAACGGTGAAGGTAAACATCGTGAAGAAACCTGTATGCTGCCCGTATGTTTTTGCTTATCTGGTATAATATTACAATAACAAACATAACATACCATCACGCCTGTATTCCCCGAAAGGTTAGGCAGAGGCGTACTAATGTACACCCACAGTTCGTCGGTATGTTTAGGTCCCATGTAATAGGGGGCGAGCCTATTGCCATTAACCGGGCACAAATCCAGACTCCGAGCTGCTACTGAGAATTTCATAGAAAAACCCAATAACACTTTGCTCGACCTGGGGATCGAACCCAGGACCTCTAGCGTAGCGGTCACGCTTGGGACCACTAGACTAATGAGGCAGTCTATTACAATACAATATTACAATAAGAGATCATTAATACACTCCTGATATTGCCTCTTCTCAATCTGTGTATATGTTACTTTTTTGGGTAATGTAAGCTGAGTGACAGGTTGTGTGAAGGGTATTTCATAACCAGAAATATAAGACAGTATAATGGGGTCATTAGTTAATAATGACCACTGATTATAAAAGTTATGAAGTCGGCCGGCATGTCTTACCTCATTATCCATCAATGTCTGCGGTTCTGATGTGACATCCCTCGATGTGTGGATGTCATAAAATAACTTTTAACAAAAAGGAAAATCGCGTTTGAAACCATAAAAAATAATATTAAGTGCAAAACAGTTTCGAAAGTTAATGCACATAATATTAGATATTTTTTATGTTTTTGTTTTTCAACCGACTTCCAAAAGGAAGAGGTTCTCAATTCGACTGTATTGTATTATATTTTTATGTTTGTTACGCGATTATTTCGTCAATTATGAACTGATTTTGATGATTCTTTTCTCAATGGTTTTTTGGTCATACTTCAGAGGTGGTCCTATAAAAATTTGGTCAAGATCTGATCATAAAATATAGAACAAAATGACAGTAACACGTAACGACCGAGTAAAGGATAAAATGATAACGTCGTTTCGGTATACCTACGTAAAATTTTACTCGCTAGGTACTAAAAATCTATCTTCTTCTATATCTATCTATACTTATAATAAATCTGTAGAGAGGTCAATTCTGTACATGAAATATATTTCCAAAATAACTATCAGCGGGTGATTAGTGATCGATACTGACGCCAAAAATGCAATCAGTAAAATTTTTGTCTGTCTGTCTGTATGTTCGTTATAGAAACAAAAACCACTCGACGGATTTCAACGAAACTTGGTACAATTGTTCTTCATACTCCTGGGCAGGTTATAGTATACTTTTCATCACGCTACGATCAATAGGAGCAGTGCAGTGAAGGGAAATGTTGGGAAAATGAGTGATTCATGAGAAAGGTTTCAAGCTATAAAACATCACGCTACAACCCTTAGGAACGGGGCAACGCAGGTGAAACCGCGGGCGAAGAACTAGGGAACAAAGTAACTATTCCACGCGGACGAAGTCGCTGGCAAAAGCTAGTTTTCAAAATAAAATAACTTAAACATAACAAAAACATAACTAAAATAACTTTAATATTATTTTTATGTTTTTGAAGGAGGTTTTACTGTTTCTTGATATTGTGGCGAATAGAATATTACGTACCTCGACGATGTCATCGTTTATTTGGTCGGTAAGTGTTATTATCATTTTGTGATCAGATCTTTACCAAATTTGAATGGGACCACTTCAGGAGTATAGGTTGTAAGTATTTAGGTACTCTTTGGAATAAAAAAGAATTTTCCAAATCTGTTTATAAGTGACGCGAGTTCTGAGGTAAAAAACCGAATTGAGGACCTTTTTTGAAGTCGTTTAAAAATAAATTTACTTATAATAGAGATTATGAATTCATTTTCTTTATAGGATCAAAATGCACATGGAACGGAGTCGACGGCGTATGTACCAGCGTTTATAAATGTCGATCTGCCATGGAAGATATCAAGAGTAAAAATTATCCTCCGGTAAGTTTATCAATATCTTTTTAAATTACCAAGATGATAAACAAACACACAGGCCGCCCGATGGTAAGCGGCAACTGCAGCCTACAGACGTCAGCAACACCAGTGGTATCACTCGCGCGTTGTCATCTTGACACCTCAGTTGTTAAGTCTCATTTGCACAGTAATGTCACTGGGTACATTACCCTTCATGCCTGTATTCCCAGAAGGGATAGGCAGGTGTGTATCTATATCTACTAATGTATTACAATAACAGTTCACCGGTATATGAAAGTCCCATGTCGACCATATTGCCATTAGAAAAACTCGATAAAACTTTGCTCGGCTGGGATAGGGGCAAACGAGCAGACGAGCATCCTCATGCCGCAATATTGTACCAGTGAAGATTGTAACACCATTTATTTTAAAAGAGTGTCCATGGAGTTCCTTGCCGGATTCTTTTCCATATGATCAACCTTTTGGAACCGTGCAACTACTCGAAGAATCCTAACGTTTCATAAACGCTTATAAAAGCTTATTTGAAATAAAAACATTTGAACGGGTCGCCTGACTATAAGCGATTACCGCCACCCATGGATACTCGCAACACCAAAGGAGTCACAAGTGTGTTGCCTTTTAAAAAAGGGTTTGGGCCTCCGGGATACGCACATAGCCATGCCTCAGCACGAATGGGCCGGCTCGACCGGAGTGATACCACGGCCTCATAGAAAACCGGCGTGAAAGAACGCTTACGTTGTCTTTCACCGAGTGAGTGAGGATACCGAGGACCCCTTTTAAAAGGCCGTCAACGCACTTGTTACTACTCTGGTGTTGCGGGTGTCCATGGGCGCGAGATCGTTTATCATAAAGAAATCCGTCTGCTCGTTTGCCCCCTATCCCATAAAAAAATGTATACCCGTGACAGCTACGACGGTCGACGTCATTGTTTCAAATGATACCACTATGTGTAAATAAATTAGCCGAGCAAGATGCATGTTTTCACTTACTTATTTCTTTATTAGTGAAATTTTCAATTAACATCTAATATACTGGTTTCTGACACTTACGCGAATATTAGACATTGAAATAAAACTACTTTTTACGGATTTTATCGCGTTGTATTGATATTATTTGATTTCCGACGTTTCGGATCCTTTACAGCATCCATGGTCAAGGGTAGACTAAGTTGTTGGACGTCTTAATGTTACAATTACTAACAGCTACCTTACATTTTTCTTAATTATTGGCGATCCGATTCACGCAGAACGAGCTCACCGTATCCTTCGGTCTTGCAGTTTTGGGCTTGGATTTTGATTTTATGGAATCTATTTTGGGGTTCCAAGCAGGTGCTAAGACCCAGCCATCTTCTCTATTGAAATTTGGATGTTTTCGGACCGCCAATAATTAACAAAAATGTAAGGTAGCTGTTAGTAATTGTAACATTAAGACGTCCAACAACTTAGTCTACCCGTGACCATGGATGCTGTAAAGGATCCGAAACGTCGGGAATCAAATAATATCAATACACCGCGATAAAATCAGTAAAAAGTAGTTTTATTTTAACATCTAATTTTAAACATTTTAATTTTTTAACCGAATATACGAATAACACGAGACAGAAATAGTGGCGCAATAAGCAATTTATATTATATTCATAAATTAAAATTTTCCCTAAGGTATGGAAACTGTCAATCAACGGCAACACTGACAGTGTAAAATTATGACGTCGGCACTCTAACCCTGACCCTCATAGAGTTTAGGCGTGAAAATGTAAAGTGTACTTTGTCGGTTTTTTATTAATTTCCAAAACTTGTGTTTACCTGAAGTTTAATGTGTAATTGTTAACGTGTTAGTATAGGCAAAGATATAAAATGGAAAATCGTGTCTTTTGTGTTCACTCCTAAACTCTATCGAAGCCTTAGTGAAGTTTCCACTAGCGTTTCCACTGTTTTACTGGGGATTTATTGATGTGTTTTAAACTAAAAAAAACACATGACTTAAAGGTCTAAGTTACCAGGTCATAAAATTCCTTAAAAAAAATTATGACTTCGCTGCGAGCCATTTTCAGAAAGAGAGTACCTGGGCGCAAACAAATCTTAGTCTGCCATGGTTTCTAGGAGAAAATCCTCATGTCATTAATAAAAGGAAGATATTTGGTTTTTTTTTTGACTGCTTCATTAGTCTAGTGGTCCCAAGCGCGACTGCTACCCTAGAGGTCCTGGGTTCGATCCCCAGGTCGAGCAAAGTGTTATTGACTTTTTCTATGAAATTCTCAGTAGCAGCTCGGAGTCTGGATTTGTGCCCGATGAATGGCAATAGGCTCGCCCCCTATTACATGGGACCTAAACATACCGGCGTACATTAGTACGCCTCTGCCTAACCCTTCGGAGAATAAAGGCATGGTATGTTATGTTATATTTCTATTTGTATTTCAGATATGCAGCTTTGAAGGTGTAAAACCTTTGATATGTTGCGCTGATTGTGAAATTAATGATTCATTCGTGTAAGTGATATTGATTTTATTATAACCGAATTAAAAAAGGAGGAAGTTCTCAATCGGCCTGTATTTATTTATAAGTATGTTTGTTTCCTCCTTTTTTTTAGGGGTCCGTACGTCAAAACGTGCGCATCTGAAGTTATCCGCAAGTGGTTTAAAGATAATTGTGGTCGTAAAATTGATGAATGATTTTGACTCTTAGCAGATAATGATCTAGAAATACCTATTGTAAGTAAAAATACTTGTAATAGACAACTTCAATAATTAGGTGTTTGATTTTACAGAAATTTGGACGCTAAAGTCGACTTATCGTTTTACAAAACGGGGGAGAAAGCTAGAGACAGTAAGTTTTATCTATGTCTATCCTTACTATTAATTATAAACTAATTATAAACTAATATTATATTTATAAACTATATATAATTAATAATTAATATATAATTACTATATAATTAATATATAATTATAATTAATTAATTTGACGACACGATTGGCGTAGCGGTTGAGCGATCGGCTTCTGCGCCACGTGTTGTGGGTTCGATCCCCACACGGAGCAAATATTTGTATGATCTACAGGTAGTTGTTCCGGGTCTGGGCGTTTGTGTATGTGAGAATTTGTGTTTGTAAACGCACCCACGACACAGGAGAAAATCCTAGTGTGGGGCAACGTCTTTTTTAAAAAAAGAAAAAGAAAGAATTATAAACTAATATTATAAACGTGAAAGTTTTTATTTCAATTAAACCAATAATACAGGTACTTTTGAATTGTCAAAACTAGGTAATAGTAGTGAAATAGCACACAGGCAATTTTTCATCCAAGATGTTTTTTTTTCTCAGAATGTCTGGAGTACTTGCAGACACTGAACTACCCTTGCAGGGGCCCGCCGGAGATCGTAGTAAGAAAGGGAAAACATCCCGAGAAAAATTGCTTCAAAACGGATGTGTCGCTCAACGTTATATCCGGTGGAAGGAATGCTAAACGTGACCAGTTCCCTCACATGGTAAGCCGGACCTCGCACAATGAATAAGTGGTAAAACTCAAAGTTGTCCAAGTCATAGTCATAGTCAAAGTCATAGTCATAGTCAAAGTCATAGTCATAGTCAAAGTCATAGTCAAAGTCATAGTCAAAGTCAAAGTCAAAGTCAAAGTCAAAGTCAAAGTCAATGTCAAAAATGCAAGCTAGACGACTAGGTAGTTCTGTTTTATTGTCATTTTTACATTATAGATGCCCCCAACTGCCTCATTAGTCTAGTGGTCCGAAGCGCAACTGCTAAGACATTCTGGGTTAGATTCCCAGATCGAGCAGTGTTATTAGGTTTTTATATGAAAGTCTCAGTAGCAGCTCAAAAATACTAGGAGGCGGTGAAGGGTGGGCATTTTGGGGTTGGCAACATACATACCATTAAACCTGTATTCTGCGAAGGATAAGGCAGAGGTTAGGTCTCATGTAATAGAGGGCGAGCTTATTCCCAGTAACCGGACAGAGATCCACACTCAGATAGGTTTTTTTATGGGATAGGGGGGCCAATGAGCAGACGGATCGCCTGATGGTAAGCGATAACCGCCGCCCATGGCAACACCAGAGGAGTCACAAGTGCGTTGCCGACCTTTTAAAAGGGGATTGGGCCTCCGGTAACCTCACTCATTCGGCGAAACACAACGTAAGCGTTGTTTGACGTCGGTTTTCTGTGAGGCCGTGGTATCACTCCGGTTGAGCCGGCCCATTCGTGCCGAAGCATGGCTCTCCCACGTGAATGGGTGAGTCATGGGTTGAGATGGGCTTATTGGCGCAGTGGCACAGGAAAGGTTCTGAAGGAATAAAGTACTTCCCGGATCCTCCCAATATTGTGTTGAAGATGGCCAGCGGAGGGCCCCACACACCCCAGCCTACCCCCCAGAGTGCCGGCAGCCTTTTGAAGGTTTCCTTCTCGCATAAAGAAAAGGTATAACTTATTAGGCTTTGCTGGGTTATGGAGCTGACATAAACACAGCGCAGTGGCTCTGCGGCGGCTCTGTCATCAGCGAACGATACATCCTCACAGCTGCTCACTGCATCTCAAGCCCATCTGTGTAAGTACCTGGACGAATAATTTGAAAAACATTACGAGTAGAACGTCATTAACTTCATCCCAAAGTTAAGAATGCAGATGTTTAAAACTACAACTATGATAATGAAAACTTAAACTCGACCACTGCCGTCAAGCAATAAGACAAGAATAAAAACAATCTGAACTATGAAAGAGAAAACTACTGTAAGAAACGTGCACCCAAATCAAACTGCAAACAGTACTTTTTGGACACTATATTAGTGATTCCACTTATTTATTACACTCACTTATATAACTTATATATCTGCGATTATTCTTACACAACTTGCTCGAGTTTATATAAATAATATCTTTTTAGCTTCCGAGCTACTCGGCTCCCTTGGACAGAATGAATCTACCGACCATTAGTTCTCCCGATCGTGCCTATTTCCCCTTCCAAGTGCAACGAACGTCACGTGGTTTCAACCGCGTGACGTACAATCGGTAATAGTCAAATGAGCAACTAAAATATTTTATTATAAAAACTGGTACAAATGTAAATGAAGACTTACGAAAATTTGAAGGACCTTACACTACTATGATGAGAAGAATGATTTGATAAATAATGTTCGAATATACACCCAATTATGTGATTCACTAGAATTGTCACTTCACGCCTCGGCCGCATAGCACACGACAACACATGAACACAACTCAGCACGATGACTCGCGTCAACAGGTCAATTCAAAACTGCTAAGGCTCTTTCTTCAAAAGGCCTGTTCAGATATTGCCCTACATCGTAACACTCACATCAGATCTGATAATACTACCACTACTGTCTGGACTTTAAAAGAGACCATGATTCTCTGAGTTTGTTTCGGCATTTCTTCTCAGAGGTCGTCAGTTAGGAAATGCCGGCGCCATCTAGTTATAACAATTAAAAAAATTGACTTGTATTCATAAAGGATCTATTTACAGAAATATAATATAATTTATCATTTATCATCATTAACGCGACACGAATCTTAGTCCGCCTAATGTAGACGAGAACATCATTTTTATGTTTTCTTAGGCAGCTTTACTTTTTGTTATAAAGCTTATTTTATATCAACATTTTTAGTAGCGAGTAAAATTTTATATTGAAATTAAATATTGAGTTATTCGTCCATTTGTCGCGCACACACTTGATGCAAATTTAAGACTTATATGGTTTTCTCATGGATGCCATTGTTAGAACTGGACCAAAGGAAATGGGACCACACGGGAAGCAAGTTTTTATTATTTTTTTCAAATAAAAAAAAAAGAATCATTAAAATCGGTTTACTTGAAGTCGGTTAAAAATCGAATGGTTTTACTTATTTCAATATGTGTAATAGGTATTTGCGGTTTCAGAACTATCATTCAAGTCAAAATAAAAATATTTCAGAGGAGAAGTGAAGTATGTCGCGTTGGGCATACTGAAGCGTTCGGACCCAGTCGATCAATGGCAAAGGTATAATGTCAAAAGGATCATAGCCCACCCGGAGTACAAGCCACCGTCAAAATACCATGACATTGCACTCCTCGAGACGGAAACTACGTAAGTCATAATCCTCCTTTTTTAATGGCCCGGGCGCGCCGCGAGAATATTTTGATATTTGCTTGAAATTATTTATTTGTGTATTTTTTAGTTGGCTACCGATCATTCATGCCTACCTGCAGACAATAGCTTAGTTTGCACCATCTTACTTATAAAATGCTTTGTCCTGAATGACTGACTGACGGATCAACGCACAGCCTAAGCCGCTGATCGTAGAGACCTGAAACTTGGAGGATGTGTTCTTTGTATGACGTAGGCATCCGATAAGAAAGGATTTTTGGAAATTCAACCCCTAAGGTGGTGAAAGTTTGTATGAAAGTCTGTAATTTTTAGCGGGTGAAACCGAAGTACAGCTATCTAAGATAAAAAATAAGATTGGTTTTTGGACAATTTAGATAGAATTTAGATCATTGAAATTTAAAGATTACTGAACGTCCCATTTCGATTTGTCGCATGTTTTAAAATTCACCCTGTATTGGTGTCAAATTCAAATATTTTAAATATTTGAATTAATTTATATTAATTTATATTTGAATTAAATTCAAATATTTTAAATATTTGAATTAAGCCACTAATACAGAGACTTTTTATCATCTTCCTGACCTTATCCCAATTTATTTGTGGTCGGCGCAGCATGTCCTTTTCTTCCATTCATCCCTGTCAGCTGTCACCTCATCATTCACTCCCTTTCCCATCATATCGACCTTAACACAATTCATCCATCTTTTCTTATATCTCCCCCTAACTACCCCTCCGTCCCTCCACATTCATATTCACCACTCTTTTGAAATGTCAAACACTAGTAGCACAGTTCCAAATAGTGGATTTTATGACGGATATTTAAATTTATCAATGTTACAATAATTTACTTTTAATTTTCTTTTTAAGTGTCCGGCGGAGCTTAAATTGCTCACAAAAACGTAATACCGAAATAAATCGTAATCCAGACAATATTCTTTCAATTTATATTATTATTCGGATATGGATGCTGGTAATGTAGGTTCCTGCGGTACTATTTCGTCTACTACTACTTCACTGGAAATGTAAGACCGGGAAATCGTTCCAATCTTGGTAAAGTTATCAAAAATTGCATTCGCTTACATTTATTTCAGTGAATACAGTGAAGTAGGTACCTATTAACATGATTAACGGTATCCAAATCTGTATAATAACATAATTTCATAGAATATTGTCTGGATTACGATTTATTTCGGTATTACATTTTTGTGGGCATATCAAGCTCCGCCGGACCCTTAATAACAACATTGCCCCACTAGAATTTTCTCCTGTATCGTAGGTGCTTTTACAAACATAAATTCTCACATACACAAACGCCCAGACCCGGAACAACTACCTGTAGGTCATACAATTATTTCCTCCGTGTGGGGATCGACTCCACAACACGTGGCGCAGATGTCGATCGCTCAGCCACTACGGCCTACGCGAAACGTATCGTCAAATTTTATTCTATTAATGTGAAAATTATGCATCATCATCATGATATCAGCCAATAGAAGTCCACTGCTGAACAAAAGCGTCCCCCAAAGACTTCCACAGGGACCGGTTATATGGCGCCTGCAGCCAACGACTCCCAGCGACCTTTACCAGGTCGTCCGTCCACCTTGTTAAAGGCCGTCCCACGCGGTGCTTTCCGGAAAATTATGCAGTTTGATGTAATCGCAGATCAGTAGATATAGTTAACCAGAACCCCCATCACATATTCCTGCTAAACCAAGAACAAATTTTCCCCAGGATATCTTTTAATGACCACGTAAGACCTGCTTGTCTTAACCTGGAGCACCACCCAATGTCGGACCCAATAGCAGAGGCGACAGGCTGGGGGGCGCTGGGATACCGACGGGAGCTGGCAGTTACCTTGCAGACTGTAAGCATAATATACCTCAAAAGTACTTAAGTACTTTTGAGTTGAGAAGCAAGGTAAGGCTTTTCAATAGATGTCGCCAACGTCACCTTATGACGTCCATTCAGAATGTGAAGGCAAATTTCGATCTAGCGGGCGGGACTCGCGGTGGCTTAGCGGTCAGAGCGTCTGGTGTATCTAACCAGAAGACGCAGGTTCGAATCCTACCCGCGATTGAAGTTTTCCTTCACTAAAATAACTTTATAATCTTAGCATGGAAAATGCAAAAACATCACAAAAAGATACCTAAGTACTTATTAATAAAAAATACAAACAGACGAACATAGAAATTCGTCCTTTTTTGAATTTGAAGTCGGCAAAAAATACCTGTGTATCTCATTAGCTTTGTGGTCCTGAGCGCGACTGCTACGCTAGAGGTCATGGGTTCGATTCCCAGGTCGAGCAAAGTATTGTTGGGTTTTTCTATAAAATTCTCTGTTTCATCTATGTAGAAGAAGGCCTACATAGATTACTATCTTAACTGCCCCATTCGATCAGACAGACAGATCGCCACTGTACCTGTAGGTCAAACAAATATTTGCTCCGTGTGGGGATTGAACACACAACACGTGGCGGTGGCGCAGAAGCCGATCGCTTAGCCGCTATGCCAAACGTGTCGTTAAGCCGCTTAACATCAGCCTGCCGGAACGCCTACCTAGTCATAACTTATTTTACCAGGTGTTACTGGAGAGATTTGAAGAGGAGGAATGCTCTCGTGCTTATCCAAAGCACAGACATCTTCGCGATGGCTACAACCACACCACACAGATGTGCTACGGACATAGGGAGGATCCTAAAGATACTTGTGAGGTAAGTATTTATTATGTTCCGTAACTGGCTGCATTACCATATAAGTAGTATTAATAATAAATTGTTAGTATTGTCGTTCTATTAACTGCGTGGTACAACTAAAACCATTATTAAATAGAGATTATTATTTACAACAATTACGTTTTTTTTATAAATTTTTGTTATTTTATTGATTTGTAGCCGCGCGCTAGGGGCACGGCAATTGATATTTAGATAAGCGCTTAAAACGTTAAAATCACGGTCAGAATCGAAGTGAAATTATAAAAGTTAATTTAGCAAATTTACTCTTATCCCAACATGCTAATATTTCTATAGAGATAAAAAAAATAGGCACGCATTCCGCAGAATGCGCGCGTCTGTCGCTGCAGATTATCTCGCCAGAAATATGAGCATTGAAATAAAACTACTTTTTACGGATTTTATCGCGTTGTATTGATATTATTTGATTCCCGACGTTTCGGATCCTTTACAGCATCCATGGTCACGGGTAGACTAAGTTGTTGGACGTCTTAATGTTACAATTACTAACAGCTACCTTACATTTTTGTTAATTATTGGCGATCCGATTCACGCCGAACGAGCTCACCGTATCCTTCGGTCTTGCAGTTTTGGACTTACGGTGAGCTAATAATATCAATACAACGCGATAAAATCCGTAAAAAGTAGTTTTATTTCAATGTCTAATATTCGCGTAAGTGTCAGAAACTAGAAATATGAACAGTTAATTGGCGAGATAAGTGTGATTTTGCTATATTAACTTTTATAATTTTACTTCGACTCAGTACTAGCATGAATTGACCCTTACAACTGTTTCACCAGGGTGACAGCGGTGGTCCCCTGCAAGCGACGGGTCACCTCTCAGACTGTATATCTACGGTCCTCGGCGTGACATCATACGGCAGATCTTGCGGTTTCGCTGGCGGATCCGGAATGTACACCAGAGTCGCACATTACTTACCCTGGATTGAGAGCATCGTGTGGCCTTAGGACATAAGAGCGGTGGCGTAGCTAGACGTGGACGAAGTGGACCCTCGCCCTTGCACTTAAGGCGGATCGTTCACCTGAGCCCGCGAAATTCAAATTTCAAGTGATTTTTCGAAGTTTGTAGGTCTATAACAAGTTCTAGATTCATGGCAGTAGTAATTGCGACATTACCTATAAAACATTCACAGCTGAGAACTAAAACCATTACTTATAAATCCTTATCAAGCCAAAAACTTTCCGAAAACTGTGTAATTGGTTAAAATTGACATTTTACATTACTTTTAGCTACAATAATGATTTTTAAGCAATACTCATACATTGTGAATTTTGTATAGTTAATGTCGCAATTACCATTGTCATGAATGTAGAACTTAATATAGACCTACAAACTGCGAAAAATCACTCGAAATTTGAATTTGGCGGGCTCAGGTG
The DNA here is from genome assembly GCA_910591435.1 of Acronicta aceris. Lineage (NCBI taxonomy): Eukaryota > Metazoa > Arthropoda > Insecta > Lepidoptera > Noctuidae > Acronicta > Acronicta aceris. The sequence continues at coordinate 1,691,928 of OU342786.1, read as the reverse complement.
AACGATCCATCTTAAGGGTCCGGCGGAGCTTGAATTGCCCACAAAACCGTAATACTGAAATAAATCGTAATCCAGACAATATTGTATCAAATTAAAAAAGTGTATATTAAGATTTGTTTAAATAAAACACAATCTATACAAAGTGTATTCCTTTATATCTCAAAAAATTTAACAATAATTTAGTCAGTTTTAATTGACAAAAATTAACATTAAAAAAAGATGGTTATGGCTATTTTGTTACAACTAAAAAAAATAATAAAATAAAAATTTTACACAAAATACTGTGGTAATCTCTCAAATAATGTTTACAGAGTAAAAAAAATGCTTTAATTACCTAATATTTATGTTCAATATTTACAAATTAATAAGTTTCTTAAGAAAATTATTATTTTAAAAATAGGTTTTTTTTCGGACGCTCCATTTGTCTATGAGCGCCGAAAAATCGATTGCTCAATCGTTTAAGTTACTAATCAGTTATCGGATATAAAAATAAAATAATTTCATGTATTTGAAATGAAAAAGATTTCATTTTAGATTCAAGTTTTAATGAACTTATCTAATTAAATCATTTCATTGTTTTTTATCGCTTCCGTAGACAAAAAGTATGGTCGGCAAAAAAGTTATCCATTTCAAATAATATGAACACCATTTAATTTTATCCTTTTCTTATACTAATACATATTCCATGTCTTGATTTACTTACATTGCGTTATTTATAGAGTTATAACTACATTTATTTAAAATTAAAACAAGCAATGTACACGAAACTATTTTAAATGACAACAGTTTTGCAGAAATGAAATATTTACTTACACTTAAATCTACCAAAATAACGCATTATTGAATTTAAAAATAATAATTTAAGAAAAAAACGTCCTAATCGTTGTTATGACTTAAAAATAATAAAACTACGTCTTTTTATGATCAGCCCGAAAGACTAGCGCGTTTAAAAGCGTGATCAAAATGTATGCGGTTGCTAACTGTATTTTGGAAGAAAAGAAGTATGGTTGACAAATCTCAAGCGATTTTTTTTAATAAAATTCTTTTGCTCGATTCTATATTCAGTATGAAAATAGTGCGAACAAGAGACGGGATTTCAAGAAACAAGCCTTTTTTTTGCATTGGTATCGTGAGGATTTGATTCCCAGGTCGGACAGTGTTTGTTTTCACTGTTATAGTTATTCTCAGTAGCAGTCTGGAATTTGGTTTTGTGTCCGGTAAATGGCCATAGGCTCGCCCCCTATTACATGGGACCTTACGTATACACTATACACCAATATACGCCATCTGCCTTCTTGGTAAATACAAGCATTATTATATTTTCGTTATATCTACACGGATCGAATAAAAATATTCAACTACTCGCAAATTTGAGCACGCTTTTAAAACAGATTGAAAAGATCTCTTTGGTTTTTACAGAAATAGAGAAAATAATGTTATGGCAGGCAGAACATGGTAGGGTAGATTGGAATACTTTCTCCTGGATAAGACGAAATTAAAGTATAAACTGCACGTTTTTTTAAAGAATTATTGCAATGATCCTAGAAGGAGAATTGCTACTTGACTTTGTAAATACATGGGAATTAATCGACGTTTTGTCCACGCAATCAATCGTTTAAATAATCGAATCGATCGAAAGTTTAGTGAATGACTAATGGGGTTCAAGTTTTTGTATGAAAATGACACATTTACCCACGATTTAAACTATTTTATATCTGACAGCAACTGATTTCTTGGTGATTTCTTTCTTTATTTTCTACTGCAAGCCGTCAATCCGTATTAGTATTAAAATACGAATGTGTGTCTGTCTGATTGTTGTTGGTTTTCACGCCTAAACCACAGAAACAATTGTGATGTTCAGTATAGAAATAGATTGGACTACCTTTTGACAAGTCTTTAAAAACCGCGGGCAATAGATGGTTACGTATCATTGTGACAGGAACATTTTCAATTGAAACTTGACATCTGTCAAATGTCAAAATTAGTGCTAATTTTTTTTTACAGTGTCAGTAGCGGAACCCAGGCAACCCCTAAATAAAGATACTGAATAGTCTTGATAAATTAAGTAGGCACTCTTATTTTATAACTGTACATGAAAAAAATAAATGTCTCTCTGTATTAGTTTGTCTGAACGTTAGATAGGTTAGACTTGGATATGACTTGTTATATCCTAGTAGAGGATCAACCCTTTTCTTACACTACAAATACCAAAAGCCGTCGAACGATTGATCGATATAAATTACACAATTTAATATCAACTTTAACTAATTAATCATACGGCTCAATTTGGTACAACGAAATGAATACACTGGTCGGCTCGAAGCATAGTGAAGCCGGTTCGTTATACTTAGCAATTTCAGCCGTATCGATGTTATAAAGTTGATTTTCAATTGTTATCAAATTGGTCACTTCGCCTCCACGATTTTAGTTCACTTATGACGGCTGTGGCGGCTAAAATTGCGACTTATAATTAATAACATTATGATTCCCAGATACGACTTCACGACGTGCCATAAGTTTCCAGTATAAGCTGACCCCTCATTATACAATCAACAGCATCAATGTATCCAAATATGAATGTCCTGGTGATGTGTGTCGGGTCATTCCCTACAATATGGTTGAGACGAAACACGCCGATACACACGTCATGCTCGTGAACGGGTGCTGTCTGTCGGGGCTGGTCAGCAGGCTTACTCTTGAAAACAATACAATACCAATCCAAACGTGATCCGATTCCAATGTCAATTTAGCTGTCGGGAAATTTCGTACTCTTGAGCACAAATCTGTTAACCTTGTATCGGCATCCCTGATTGACCAATGGTTGGGTCGTTTCCCAATCCTATTTACTTAACTCAATCACAGCGCAATATTGAAATAATTTGGCGCTAGTCTCGGATTCAAGAGTACGAAACTTGACGAAACTGCACAATTCTAATGTCGATATATCGGAATTGAGTTCAAGAGTAAGCCTACAGCTCGTGATGTGGCAATCCCTTTTCTTTAAATATAATGAATAAATCTTACACATCAAACTCTATAATTCTCAGCAACTATTTAAAAAAAGATGTGAAGCATAATATTGTAATCATGTTTTTTTTACTAGTTGCTATTGCCCGCAGTTTCACTCACGTCCCAAAACGATTAACATACTATAAGTCCGATTCTAGGCGGCGTATCAAGATGAAACATGCACCAGATTTTAAGTTAGACCTCTAGCAATACTTCGGTGAAAACTGCATTAAATTCCATGCAGTAATTTTTGCGTGATGCGCGTACAAACATACAGACGGAAATTCTAAAAATTGATATTTTAGCTTCTGTTGTTCTAATAAAGACTCCCATATTAGTTTTTCTTTAAAATCTATAATGTACAGATATCGGCCTGTTACAATTTTATTATAGGTAAAGATAGTGGAAATTTGACAGTTTGTGGTAACTTGGATGTGCTGGTTTCCGTACGTAAAGCCTATGAAATGATGGAAAAATTATATTGGAAAATTATGGGACGCTGTGTAGGTAACCGTGAGTTCACCAAAAGTGCGATTTTCCACAGTAAACATACCTTATTACGTCACAATACTGTAATCGAAAGCAACTACAATCATCAAGGTGATACATCTACTCGACGCAGCAACCAAGAGAGCCAAGTCTACTCATGTTGCGTATGCGCAGTTGAATCGCGAGACACTGGAGCGGATTTTGGGCTTACATGTGTAGGTATATTTTTGGAATAATTTTGCAAATCTGAATATTGAAAGGTCTATTGTAAATGATAGAACTACCCAAAAGGGTCATTTTATTGGCAATATAAGAAAATAGCAAACGTTTTTTTACTTGCTTTTACCCACAATTCCACACCCAAAACAGAAAGAAATGGACCATTTTCCAAATTTAAAAAAGAAATATTTTATATTTTTAAACGATAACATTTTCCAAAAATACATAATGTCTTATTAGCGAAATCTTGTAATTGGCCATATTTTACTATTTTTTATTTTATTTGTACATTAGCTGTAAGTTTTCTAAAGTAATAAAATAAATAAACTCAATTATTTGCTTCCTCATTTCCCTCACCCTTTCAGTAATTTTTTTTCGGAATTCGCAATATCATTTCCATTTGGAAGTTGTTAGAACTCGTTAGGGGTAAAAATCGGTTATAACAGTGTTCACTACATTCGAACGCCTATATCCTAAAATTATAAAATAATGTGAGCATTTAAGCTGTGTGAGCAAAATCGCTGACAATCTCTGGGTAAAAACATTGTTACCCCAAAAAAGGAGTCAAGAGGAATTAAAAGTCTTCATCACCATCATCGACCCATTTACTGGCACGACTCTTAGAGGTAAGGTATAGTCCACCACGCTGGCCTAACACGGGTTGGCAGACTGCACACACCGTTGAGAAAATCTTTCAAACAAGCTGGTTGATGTCGCGGACAAATGAAACCTCGATCCCGCAGCAAAAAGTGGTGAGGCGAAACACCCGTGTGGTTTTGGTCAGTAGGTCACTCTGGGTGGAGTCCGATACGGCGGAAGTCCATGAGGAGTAACACACGCAAAAAAAATCCTCACGATGTTTTCCTTCACCATTCAAACGATTGTGAAAATTGTGATACGAGTGAGTTGATCTTGAGATTTGGCAAAGGCTGTGGTATTATCATTAGATTGCTATTACTATATCTAAAGTATTAAGTAGAAATAATTAAGTAATTCCTGAATTTAAGGCTATTCCTGTTCAATTCTTCAAGTCTCCTTATTTGCGGTGTCGTACAAATAGATGAATATTGAGTTAAGTTTTGATGCAAAAAGGCTCTCTCAAATAATTGTCACCATTTCACTCAAAAAACATTTGACACCTCTTTTGCAGGGAATCTCACCAAGGTCAGTTTGCATTATATGAACTGGATAATAAACTTATCTAAAAAAGATTTCAGTTCCATGTTGCTTAAAGTACAAAAAACACATTCATTTTCTACAAACACACATTTTTTTACAAAATTCTTAGCATAAATGTTCATAAATAGGAACATTTTAGGCCGAAATTTTAACTAGTTTTTCACACGAACCTAGCTTTAACTACATATCTAAAACCAAATTGGTGTTGTTATTAAGTATTTTGATCATTTTGAAGACAATTTTGACTTAGACCATTAAACATAAACCCAGCCATGTTTTTTTTGCATAAAATCTACGCATATTTGTCTATACTTTTCTACTAGACAGATTTAAATTAAGTCAACTTTACGCGACGCTTCAAATATATTATTTAAAAAAGAGGGTAATTTGAGAAAATAAAATTGTTTTTTCTGTAATTACCCTCAATTTCAAATAATTATTACAATCGTGTAATTTGGCAACATATTTTAAAAAGAGGGTAATCCGATAAATACCTTCTTTTCTGTTATTACCCTCACTTTCAAATTTTTATAGTGTTTTTGTATCATTTTTAGAATGACCGAAGTACACTGATAAGCAATCTCTGATAAATCTACACGCATTTATGTACACAAAAGCGACTTTGATAATAATTTCACCAGGCAATGAATACCAAAGATGTTAATTTAATAATAACGCACACCCGTATTTATAACAGATGAAGGGAAAAAATTGTTATTATGTGTAAAATGTGATTAAGTATATTAAGAAAATAATCACTACTGCGAAACATTTACGGTCCCAAATGTCTTCTGCACAGAATAAAAGAGTTAGCGCGCTACCTCGAATGCACCCCACCTTTTCTATCGTAAAATTGACTACTAGCATACGCACAACTTCAGGGAGGCACAGAATTCTCCAATTATTAATTAATTACACTCATCAGTCCGAATTAAATACGATTATAAATTGCTTATCATTCTTTTCAAAAGCACCTCTTTATTTTTTATTCAATTCCTTTTTTAATTACAACCGAATATTTTAGACTTCAAAAAAAGAGCGTGAAATGTCTGCCATCACCTCCCAAACTCATATGGACAATATCGATATCCTAAAGATAAACTGGCTGTCCGCCTTTTGGGGCTTCTGGCTACGTCAAGACCAGAACGGACCACTAACGTGCTCTCCAAGGAGTCTCGATATGTTAAGAAAGGTCACCCATTCATAGGCTAACCGCAGCAAGCACAGCTTATCCTTACAGATCGATCGATTAGTCATTTATTAGCCACGAGCCCCTCTCATTTGTTATTTATGAACAATTCTATAACCTTTGTTCTTTTAACATCACGCGGTTTTTATATTTCTAATTAAGTAGATTAATACTGGAACAACAATATGCATGATCGATGGCATGATTGATTGATTGAGATACATTCACATAAAAAAGTGGTATCCAGGAAATTAGCAGGTGGTAATATGTATATAGTTTCAATCGCAATGGGAGACAGGCTTGAAAATACTTATGTACGTGCCGCGAGTGAACTAACCACTAACAGCTTACGCAAGATGGCTAGTGGACAGTTTCCGTGAAATTCTTAGGCTTTAGATTTCTGTATGAAGTTTTAATCACAAATCTTTTCATTCTAATGTACATTGAGTGGTTGCTACTATTATTATAACAAGAAACAACCCCTCTCAAAGTTTTACACAATTCCATAAAGTTAAAAAATTGCATTATTACGTACTTCTCAGTCTAAAATTCAAACCTCCAGTCTCAATAACATGAAACAACTCCATCTCTTACCGGCAAACGTCAACTAAAACATTGAACACAGCGTCATCCATCTAACTTGACTTGGAAACGGTTTATATACGCATATTTTTTTACCTTGTTAAATGAAATTTATCGTAACAAAGAGTAGCTTACCGTCACACTCAAAGACGTCAATTAGTGTTATTTTATTAAGAGTGGTCAGTACATTTTGGACAGCCAACAAAATAGGAAACTATTTTGAAAATGTTATATTAATTATATATTTTGCGTTAAATTACCAGTTTTCCAAAACATACTGGCCACACTTGGGTAGTTGTTTGCTCGTTAGGGTCACCAAGTATAGCGAGCAAAGCCGAGCTAATCCGGTAGCTCCAGAACAGGGAGTCACACCATGTAGCTTTACTCGATGAATCCGACATAACCACTTTTACCAGCGACGAGTGTCTACATACTAAAGTGGGTTTAATGACCCATGAAATTTTCAAAACATCTCTTGAGTGCGACGGTTAATCGTAATGGCTAGAAGCTAGGCTGGTTCGTGACGAATGTAGTGTTGAACTGTGTTGAGGCAAAGTGGACGATGTGGGAGGGAGACGTGTACTTGCCGCTTGTCTCTCCTGCTCTTCTAACTGTACTGTAAACTCCTCCTCCAGAGCCTGTGAATGAGAAAAGAGGTTAGTGGAGTTTTTTTATATGCATTTCTTTAAAGAGATCCAATAATCCATCTCTTTAAATATTTAAATAGGCGAACTTCAGTATCAACACAAAAAAAAAAAATTATGGACACAGAAGTGCCCATAGAACCTTCGACTTCACTTTTACAAGTCAATGTTTTAGATTCTGTACATCATGATTTCAAAAGCAATTACATGATCAGGGAATTTCAAAATACGATTTTTTCTACAATAAAAAAATGTGCAGAATTTCAGTGCGTTATACCCATTCCTTACTTGTGGAAAGCGTTGCATGGCGCAGTTTAAAAATACCAAATGTTCTATTTTTTATTTAAAATGACGAATGAAAAAAATATAAAATCTATGGCGTAAGGAATAGGTCGAGTTTACTGCAGGAAACATGAGACGCATCGTCAAAATACAACAAGATTTGCCTCAAGACTTATTTTTATTTAAGAATCCTATGACCCCGACTGGCACGAGAGCTAGGTATAACGCTACAGGTATGGGGTAAAATAAGGAAAATTAGGGTAAATTGGGAACATAAACGAAATGTTTAATTATGGTTATTTCAACGCGTCTATTATGAGACTAACAAGTCTCATAATAGACGCATCGTCAAAATACAACAAGATTTGCCTCAAGACTTATTTTTATTTAAGAATCCTATGACCCCGACTGGCACGAGAGCTAGGTATAACGCAACAGGTATGGGGTAAAGTAAGGAAAATTAGGGTAAATTGGGAATATAAACGAAATGTTTAATATGGTTATCGTGGCGTCTATTATGAGGCTTGTTAATTAAATTTTAATTCTGAGGAAGTTGAAGTATTTCGTCTGGTTCGTGGCCTGTAACAGTCTTTAAATCCTGATGGATGGTTTGCCAATCAGGGTGGTATACCTGTTAGCATAGAAGCGAATATAATCACGAGGCTAAGAATGTAACTATCTCTCCGCACGCTGAGAAAAAACTAGTTGTAAAAGTCAATAATAGGATTTTAATGACTTTGATGCGCTTGCTGGTAGGATATATTGATCCACTAGCAGCTATCACTCTCATTATGTAGCAGAGCGGCGGTCAAGCGCAAGCCTATCACGAATAAAAAAAAGAGTTACTTACATATGAGGGTTGTGAGCCTAAATACAAAATTTACTGAGTTCCATTCAAATCCGATAGAGTATTTACTTGGAGTCTCTTAGACCTGATTTGTGGCAAAGCCCTATTTCGATGCTTATAAAACGCAGAGAAGTTATAAGTACCCTAAATCATTGTAACACCAATTATGTGCACATAAGGTCTATTTTACTACCTCTGAATAAGTTTCCGATAACTTAGCTATAATTTCATTCAAATTCTGTTCGTTTTTATATTTATACGGTGACTAGCGACTACTAGATATCGTGAAATAGACCCCTTAATATGCGATTAATCTTTTAAATCTTAAAAACTAGGGTAATTTAAGTCAATAGTAAAAAGGGGTGCTATATTTCGGATCAAAAGCATATTATGTATTACTACTACAGATAAGCGTGTCGTGATTCCTGCAGCCGACTCTAAAAAAAATGTGCTGAAAATGAAACCACATACCATGCATCTTGCGCTGTCCAATTCTTGTTAGCCGATACCCCAATGCAACGCCGTTATCGTATTCTGAATATTGTTACTGGGTTTGCAAAAACCTCTATGGCGAAATAGGGTCAAAATCTAGTATTAAACGGGGTTTTTGTATAACAGTATAATTCTATTTTTACCCTATGCTTTTGCAACCGTTTAAATAATTCACGGTGACTAATGAGACTAAATTTGTATTATTATTTTATATTTGTAGACACTATACGTAAGATACAGCTATGACAATTCAACAAAACTGGCTATTCGTAAAGTTTAAAAAACAAAGGTTTTTGCAAACTGACAGCACAATATACGCAGATCGAAGCACATGCTCATGCTTATAGTCGCACGACTGAAATATCTGTGTTAGATAGGCTTTATGTACATCTGTAGTTATCATAAATTGACAAGAAATTAATAAGGGTAAGTTTTAGAAGCTAGAATCTTAGATTTACCCTGGGTATTTTAATATATTACAACAGTTAAAATAAGGAAACATCTGCTACTTTTATTTAAGGTACCCTGAGTAATCCCACAGTGTCGAAAACAAACCTAATTTTTTATGGGTAAAGAGAAATCTTTCGACATTATACAGGGTAAACCCAGGATGAGCAAGACTTCTATCATTACCCTTAAAATTTTAGTTGCCATTGTACCTGTTGTAGTAATTACAAGCAAGCTCAGAAATTAATTAGCAAATAATTATCGTTTTAGTAAGTTGTGTGTTCATACTGTATAATTAATAATTAAGTATAATTTTAATAACATCACTGTATTTTTTGTGAGTGCTTGCAAGTCTATTGTTGGTAATGTTGAACTTATTAAATCCTATTAACTTGTTTTTGTCTATTTACATTAAACTGTGTGTGTAGTATTGAAGACTTGGCTTGCGTTATGAATTTGAACAAATTAAAGGCAATTCAATCAAAAAGAAATTTTATCTAAAAAGTAAGACACCATCACCTCGATATAAGAGAAAAGAAAACATCAAAAGCTATGAAACATAACATCTTTATTTACATCAAAATTTGCGTAATATGATTTTTATTTAATCATTACATGACAAATTTACAATTACGCATACACAATAGCGTAAAATTCGCGCAAATTCACGTAAAATTGATATTTTTACGATAGCTTGTACATACAGGAGTAGGCTTTACAGAAATGATGATTTGTTTTTTTTTTTCTTAATAAGTATTTAAACGCCTATTTTAAAGAAGATGTTAACATAAGTAATTTAATTTATATTACAAACAAATTTAAAACGTATCTTAAAAGCAAGCAACATTATAAAAAGTATAAAATTTAGAAGAAAATAATATGTTAAAATTTTATTTAACACATGCAAAATGATTCAGTTTTAGATTGATGCATTTACATTTTTACATACAAAACATGCGTATGGTTAGTTTAGCATATCAGTTTATTTTTTTATAAGACCTGTGGAATTAAAAACACTAGCCAAGTGCGAGTGCGCACGAAGGGTTCCGTACCATTATCTATAACAACAGCAAAAAAAATCACATTTGTTGTATGGGAGCCCTCTTAAATATTTATTTTATTCTGTTTTTTAGTTTGCTGTTATAGCGAACAGAAATACATTATCTGTGAAAATTTCAACTGTCTAAATATCACGGTTCATGAGATACAGCCTGGTGACAGACTTAGTAATAGGGTACCGTTTTACCCTTTGGGTACGAAACCTTAAAAATGACGTAACACGTGCAGATCCAGCATTGCTGTCTTTTACCTCATGGTAAGCCAAGGTGAGCAAGCAAACAATCATTTCAGTAAAGCTTAGTAACATATAATAAGATATTTTATTTAATATAGACTTTCTAACGTATAAACGACAGAGTTGTAAACTTTTTCGAGTGACTGTTTCATCACTAAGCCAGTGAAATACTGTCTTAGGGGTCCAAATTTGGACACCTAATTAGATGGCATAAAAGCAAACCCCCTTCATAAAAATATAAAACGTACTATTTGTGATTTTTTTTGCATTTTTCATGCTAAGATTATAATGTTATTTTAGTGAAGGAAAAATTCAATCGCGGGCAGGACTCCAACTTGCGTCTTCTGGTTGAGAAGTTCGTGTCGGTTGAGAAGCAAAAGTATCTTGCTTTTCAATAGATTTATTTATTTTTTATTTCTAATAATGTTGATATCGCCAATGTCATCTTATGACGTAAATTCAGAATGTGAAAGCTAATTTCGATCTGGCGTGTGGGACTCGCGGTGGCTTAGAGGTCAGAGCGTCTGGCGTATCTAACCAGAAGACGCAAGTTTGAATCCTGCCAGCGACTGATTTTTTCCTTCACTAAAAGGAACAATATAAAATGTCTTAGAAACTTCAAATAGCTATAATGTTTTGTCTTATCTTGACACGTGGCATTCTGTGACAGGGATAAGAAGACAAAACATATATAGCTATGAGTTTATAAGACAATTTATATTTTACTAGCTTTTTGCCCGCGACTTCGTCCGCGTGGAATAGTTACTTTGTTCCATATGATCTTTCATCCCCTATTTTATCCCCTTGGGGGTAGAATTTATCAAAATCCTTTCTTAGCGGATGCCTACATCATAACATCTACCTGCATGCCAAATTTCAGCCCGATCCCTCCAGTGGTTTGGGCTGTGCGTTGATAGATCACTATGTCAGTCGGTCACCTTTGAGTTTTATATATATAGAGATGAATAAGGGGATTACATTTGTAGGTAATGATTGACTTTGAGTGACAAGATTTTACATTGATATTCCGAAAAGCTATTCGAATAGTATTTATTTGTAACCCACGGTGTAGAATATACTCAAATACTATAAAAAAAACATGTTTTTTTAGTGATGAAACAGTCAAACGATCTAGTAAACTGTACCTAATAGTAGAATCTAGCAATAATATAATTAAAAATATCTTCAAAAACGAATAAACCATATAAAAATTAATATTTTGTACAAGGAAAATAATTTATAGAAAAAATATTATGAATAGGGTTCATAATATATTGGAATCAGATTCTTTTATGAATCTGTTTATTTATGAAGTATCATTCTTTAAGAAAATAATCGCGTATATTAATATTTATCAGGAATGTATATAGACTTCGTTTAATTCCGTGTATAAGTTAGCGTTCTTAAACCGTCCCAGTACAGAGAAGTTACTCGTGGGTCATACTTGTTTTACGGCCTGTCCCAATATCAAATCAGTCAGTAGATTTGCTTACTAGCGATAGGATTTTGACATATGGTCCATACAAGTAATGTCAAAATCCTATCTCCAGTAAGCAAATCATACATATTTTAAAGTTATTTTTTAGTAAAGGAAAAAATTCAATCGCGGGCAGGATTCGAACCTGCGTCTCCTGGTTGGATACACCAGACGCTCTGACCTCTAAGCCACCGCGAACCCTACCCGCATGATTGAAATTTTGCCTTCACATTCTGAATTTACGTCATAAGGCGACGTTGGCGACATCAATGAGAGGCAAGTTACCTTACTTCTCAACCGACACGACTTACTTTACAGTTAGTTCAGTGTCGAACGATGCCACCTTACCTTTTAACTATCTTTTTGTGATTTTTTAGCATTTTCCTTTACTAAAAAATAACTTTATAATCTTAGCATGGAAAATGCAAAAAAATCACACAAAAGATATCGACAGATTTATTATTGGTACTGGCCGTCAGTATCAGCAGCCCGCCTACAGGCATCTAACTTGCTTTTTATTCATCGATTAAGCGTCCGGCGGACCGAATTACCCTTACAAACGTAATACAAACAGAATTTAATCAAATTGTGTTATTATTCGGATTCTGGTACCATTAATCTAGGTTTCAATCTTACCATTTCGTTTCGGATACCATTAATCTAGGTCCCTATCTTACAATTTCGTGCAAAATACTTCACTGGATATAAATGAAACTTAATGTAATTTTTGATAATTTTACGAAGTTTCGACCGGTTTTCGGTCGTTTATTTCTGGTGAAGTAGTAGTACACAAAATGCACCATTAATCTAGGTACCCTACGTAACTAGATTAATGGTATCCGAATCCGAATAATAACGCAATTTGATTAAATGTTGTTATGATTACGATTTATTTTGGTATAACGTTTTATGGACGATTCAGCGTCTGCCGGACTTTTAAGCAAAAACGTATCCACATTGCCTGTTATTTCAATACTGGGATTTAATACGAACGCCGAACGATACACTCACTCATTCGCTTATTATTCGTTACCTATCAATCAATTTAGCCGCGTAAATAAATCAATAGTTGCACACGGTTTTACGCAACGCGTAATTTTCGTTTTAAATTAATTATTATTTATTTGGTGCTAAGGCACTACTTAAAATTATATTTGATCCCTACTGGGAAAGCGTATACAAGGTGTAGATTTAAACTTAAATCTGAATTTTAATTATTTTAGTGAAGGAAAAATTCAATCGCGGGCAGGATTCGAACTTGCGTCTTCTGGTTAGATACACCAGACGCTCTGACCGCTAAGCCACCGCGAGTCCCACCCGCTTGATCGAAATTTGCCTTCACATTCTGAATTTACGTCATAAGGTGACGTTGGCGACATCTATTGAAAAGCAAGTTACCTTGCTCCTCAACCGACATGACTTACTTTACAGTTAGTTCGATATCGTACGAACCTTACCTTTTAACTATCTTTTTATGATTTTTTTGCATTTTGCATGCTAAGATTATAAAGTTATTTTAGTGAAGGACAAATTCAATCAAGAATTTTAGATAATTGAATATTTATTTGGCATAAAAACTTTATTTTTGTGTACAGAAATCATTGTATTACGAATAAGACATAATCACTATGGGTCTCATAGGAAACTCAGCGAGCTATGGAGAAAATGCTTGGCATATCTCTACGCGGCCAAATCAGAAATGAGAAGATCTGTAGAAAAACAAAGTTGCCGACATAACTCAAAGGATTAGCAAGTTTAAATGGCAGTGGGAGGACTGTGGGGCAGAAAAGTTCTCGGGTGGGGACCACGCCCCGGGATGATCTTCAATGAGATTGTCAGATGACCTGGTAAAGATCGCTAGGAGACTTTGGATGCAGGCGGAAGGCTGTGAGGGAGGCCTTTTTGGCGGATATGATGATTATATGATAATCTGATCTCTATCGACCATAGTTACGTTTAAAAATACACCTTGCACAAATAATAACAATTAAAAATATCAAATTCAACTTTTTAAATATAATTTATCTAACCTAAGACTTTGGATTGAGGCACATTGAATCTACTTCTAATTAAAAATATATTGCCGTTAGTTACGCCGACATGTTTCGCCGAACGCCGACAGTTTAAGTCGAACAAATATCCTTTTCGCCGACACAATTGGAAGCATATTTTTAAACCCGTTGTGAGCAAATGCTTTAAATGGCCCTATATGGTTTCGTAATAACCATCTATTCGTGTTCTCAAATTATTACTTTTTTTTTTCAAATTATTCTGTGGTGTCGATTCTTCTGTAACACATCCACACCAAACTGTAAATTGTACGAGCTGCCCTCTCATTCAAAGACAGCTTATAGGTACTGGATTCATTTAGGTTGGCGTGTAGCTTTATTTTTTACAAAAAAAAATTGTCTTATTACGTCTCTTTCCAAAGAACATGAGAGAGGGATACTTCAGTCCTGTCAAATTAAAATCTGACAGTTCTTAACATTTTCTGTCCTTTTTCAATTATAATTGTAAGAAAGAGACAGTGTGACTAAAATTACGAAATGCAAAAGAATCAGCACTAATTTTTGACTCAAGCCAGGTTCAATATTCCTAAAAAATCTATGGCATTTTCTATTACAAATTTTATTTTATTTTCTTGACAAACTTCATATTAAATTTCTACGAGATTTTTAGGACCCTTTCTTTATATTATGGTCGCTCAAAAATCAACTTGAATTATGTGATACTAAAGTAGATATTTGAGTAAATAGCAATTAGATCTTAAATTCTGAATTGAATATCATAAGACATGACACCCCGCATTTTTCTGAAACGACTACATTTACCCTAGGTACTTTAAATTTCAGAAATATTAAATTCTAAACAGTAATTTCAGAAATAGCTTTACTTTCCGAGGACGGGACTAGGCTTTTGACGTTGGCCGAGACCGAGACCGAAACCGATACCGGGAATCGTAAAATTAGAGAGTTAAGTACTTGTTTCACTGTGACATGACTACGAATGAAAATACAAACCGAGTAGCACTTGTTCATTATTTGCTTTGATTGTCTAATTTGCTAGTTTTTTAATTATTTGAATAATCATGCATCGCCATTAGCGATCGAGCGAGCAACCGAGACATATTCAACAATTTAACAATAATTGCGGAACTTGGGATTTCGGCCTTGTCCGAGATTCGACCAAAAATTAAGCCGAAACCGAAACCATTTTTAGCTGAGACAGATATTTCGTCAGATATTTCGTCAACATTCTAGATGCTATACCCCCGCCATTTAAAAAAAGATTATTGACCTATTCTACAATATTATTATTATTATCTTCCTTCTATTCCATGTTGAATATTCCAATATTTTTTTTTGGACTTTCAAAAATGTTTTCGCCTCCCTCAAGCTAGGCATTTATGTAGGTATCTACTATTAGTTTCGATCAGGTTTGCTAAGTAATCTATAAAAATATCAGTTAACTTGTTCAAACCACCGTTCTCAGAGATGTATGTATAAATAAATGATTACTTAAGGGTCCGACGGAGCTTGAATTGCCCACAAAACCGTAATACCGAAATAAATCGTATTCCAGACAATATTCTATAAAATTATGTTATTATTCGGATTTGGATACCGTTAATCTAGGTTTCTACGATACTGTTTTGAGTACTACTATTTCACTGGAAATAAAAAACCGAAAAATCGTTTCGAACTTGGTAAAGTTATAAAAAATTGCATTGGCTTACATTTATTTCCAGTGAAGTATTTTAGATGAAATGGTAACGTATGAACCTAGATTAACGGTATCGGAATCCGAATAATAACAGAATTTGATTAGATGGTGTTTGAATTACGATTTATTCGGTATTACATTTGTAAGAGAAATTCGGTCCGCCGGACTATTATATAGATATCAAGATGCTTATTGGATAATTCAAATCATGTGATTACATCAAAAATGTTTTCCCCTCCAAAATATACATCTCTGAGAACGGTGGTTACAACAAGTTTGCTATTTTTATATGTATATATAAAAAATATAATTATGCCGATGGAAGAAATCTTTTCTCCTTATAAAATCAATTATAATCTAAAAACGCGCGACGAATTTATTATTTAATTTAATCTAATTTATCAATAAATACTATGGAAGCGAAGCTATTTGGCTTAATATTGGAAGATGGGTTTGTTGAGGTGAATGCACCAATTGTCAGCAATCCATTTATTTAGGAATTCCATTTTTGATAACGGTGCTTTCATCTTGAATCTTGAATTTTAACACCAAGTTGTAAATTAGTGCTAGATTAATACTCCAAAACTGTGATTAATATTATCTGCTATTATCCACATTGCTAATATTAGTAATAGGTTTCCATCAACTCTTATTACTGTGTAACTATCAGCTGTACAATATTCAAATAAGTTTTCACGCGTACAATTTTTAAGTGAATTAATCGACTTATTAAAATTCCAAGACAACAACTGGTGTCTTCACCCCACATCTAATGGCAAGTTTGTGACATTTATGATTATTATAGGAATCGTTTTGTGAATTACATCATATTGGAAGCAGATTACTTAAGGGTCCGGCGGAGCTTGAATTGCTAACAAAAACGTAATACCAAAATAAATCGTAATCCAAACAATATTTTACCAAATTGTGTTATTATTCGGATTCGGATACCGTAAATCTAGGTTTCTACCATGCTATTTCGTCTACTAATACTTCACTGGAAATAAACGACCGAAAAATCGTTTCAAACATGGTAAAGTAATCAAGAATTGCATTCGTTTATATTTATTTCCAGTGAAGTATTTTGGAGGAAAGAGTAGAGATTAACGGTATTGGAATCCGAATAATAACACAATTTTATTAAAATGTTAATTTGTTTTAATTTCAATTAATTTTGGTATTACGTTAGCATTGCAAAGTCGGTCCGCCGGACTCCTGAATACTTATCGTTTTATTTGAATGACAAAAGATCATACCTTTACGTAGATACTGAGAATTGAAATAAAACAGCTTTTTAAGGATTTCTTATAATCGATAGATTCCGTCTAAAAATGATGAAACGGTTGATGGAGATGTATGGAAGAAAAAGACATACTCCACCGACCCCAAGTAACTTTCCGACTAATTATTAAGTTTGGCAAGAGAAACATGTGTATCTACATACTGTAATTCCTAAAAAAATGGGTTAAGGCACAGAGGATAATGGTTACGTATACCCTAATTACTCTGACGACGGATGCTGTATAGAACCTCAGATATGGAAATGTAATAATATGCAATATATCGCGATAAATCCCGTTAAAAAAGTTTTATTTCAATAAAAAAATGTAATAAAATGTTTACCCCATATTTTGCATACAAAAATAATTTACAATGTTAATTAGATATTAAAAATATACAATTTTTAAAAAGCGAGTTTGTTAATGGAAGCATTAATAAGAGCTTAAAGTGTCCAATATGTTTTTGTACAAAGAGGTTACGTAAACAAAAGTATGTATATGTAAATCTCGTTAATTTATAATTAATCCAGCGAGGACAATTTTGAACAGACAATCAAAATCATCCGGTTGAGATGAAACTTTGATGTTTTATGCGCGCTAAAAAAGACCGTTAACCTCTAAAATGCAGTTTATGACACAATCATTAAAGTTATCTGTATATGGAGTATAGTTTATCAATCAATTTAGGAGACATTACGCTACGTAATATTTCCGATGAGACGCACTACCATATTGACCGATCTAAAGCTTCATTTCAGTAGCCTATGTCTTCAGACAGCCTCTAACTAAACAACAGAATCTTTAGGCCCATCAGTTTTATCATTCAAAATGGATTTCCGCAAATTCAAGGTCGAAAGCTGACTAACTGGTACTTCGGTGTTAGAGTAGCTGTTAGAACCCCTCACGGGACCCCATCGACTGAAATGAGTCTCTAGATCTTCGTTAGAATCTATTGTGTACGTGCTGTCGCTGCGTTCAGACCGCATAGTGTCGTAAGTTTCTAGAGAAGGCAAGTCAATCATGACAGCTTCTAACGCGCGATCCTGCTTCAGACTCTGCTGCGATATGCTTCGCTTCATTTGCTGCGGGACTTCGGTCTTCAATAAATGCTCAGACATCGACTGCCTATTAAGTTTTTTATCTTTTGGTCTTTCAATATTCTCTTCTGTTATCTTCCTATCGTCTCCGTACGCCATGATAGGATCTCTCCGCCAATCATCGCTAGAGTTGAAGACCGAAAAACCGGAAATTTTATCGGAGACTAGTTTCAGGTTAGATGTGGAAGCGTATCGCTGTCCTTTAGTTAATTTGCCGCGTTTTGTGGTGTTGTTAGCGCTGGTTGCGGCAGATTTTGTCACTCGGCTGGGGCTGATACTCCGTCTTCGGTCCATGTTAGGGGTGTTGGCGGCCGACAGGAAGTTCAGACTGGTCCTAGATCGGGATAAGGAGCCGATGAAGGAGTTCCGCTGATGGTAAGCGCTGAGTACGTGTTGGAGAACGTTTTTGGGCCACGGTGCGTCGAGATACACACCCCGGTCAGGGATAGGTATGCCGAACTTTTTCTCGTGGTCGTCCAGCTGTTTCTCGAACGTTTTAATGATGTTCTGTTCGAGAATACGGATGTTAATTAAGCGTTGCGAAATTTACATAGCATTTTGGACTTTATCTCGGCTGTGTACGACCAAAAGCGATACGTATCTTGGCGAATTACAGGCGACTCCGAGGGAATCAGAGACATCATTTAATGGAGATAAAATTCAAAATGCCGTGTACAGATTTGTTCCAAAATTCCGTTCCGCGACAATGTGAATTGACCCCTGAGGACGACAAGTGAAACCTATTTTTATGTGTTTGACGTAACTGGACGAATACAATGAGTTGTATGAATGTGAGTTCTGAAATGTTTGTTTTTTTTTTTATTGCCACGGTCAAGGGTTTTCATTTGCATTTTCTGAATTCTCGGGATTTAATCGTCATGTTTATGATTCCGGGATTACAGAGGAGGTATTATCAACTCTATGTTACTTCGTCGAAATTTAGGTAAATATACTCTACCTATTCCGATCTCTGGTCATAAGTTTTATGATAAGAACACTAAAAACGTTTCTCAACTAAATTCATTCATTTATTTTCTAGTATCTAGCAACGTATTTCAGGACCCACATTAACAGTTTCTGACACCATAATGAGCTATTTTCCGTTACCCACCACCAGACATTAGTTCAACCAAGCTATATACAAACATGCTCAACCTCTGGCAAAAGGAATCGTGAATACCAATATTTTCAGTCAATCGGCGCGTGTGTATAACAAGATGTATGAATTTTTTTTTATGGGATAGGAGGGCAAACGAGCAGACGTATCGCCTGATGGTAAGCGATTACCGCCGCCCATGGACACCCGCAACACCAGAGGAGTCACAAGTGCGTTGCCGACCTTTTAAAAGAGGATTGGGCCTCCGGTAACCTCACTCACTCGGCGAAACACAACGAAAGCGTTGTTTGACGCCGGTTTTCTGTGAGGCCGTGGTATCACTCCGGTCGAGCCGGCCCATTCGTGCCGAAGCATGGCTCTCCCACGTAAAAAAAACTGCTACTGAGAATAGCAAAATAACCTCAGAAGAATGTCTGTCATTCTTCTGAGAGAATAACAATTGAAATGAAAAGAGACCTATTAAAAGCAAATGAGACCTGATTAAAGTTTCAAGATGACAACGCTTAAGTGATAGGTTCCACAGTATATAGGTACCTGACAATGTAGTCTTTGGATACCACTGGTGTTACTGACATCTCTAGGTTGCGGTTGTGACTTACCATCAGGCGGCCAGTACCTACTTGTTTGTCATCTTCATAATTATCTTCACTACATAGTAGGTACATAGTATAAAACAAAGTCGCTGTCGCTGTCTGTCCGTCCCTATGTATGCTTAAATCTTTAAAACTACGCAACGGATTTTGAAGCGGTTTTTAACGCCGGTTTTCTGTGAGGCCGTGGTATCACTCCGGTCGAGCCGGCCCATTCGTGCCGAAGCGTGGCTCTCCCACGTAAAAAAATAGAATGTGGATGAAAAAAGTAACACGAACATAACTACCATCACGCCTGCATGCCTAGACGTGTTAGGCAGAGGTATCTATGTTAGAGTTCCTGGCCTTGATTCCGAGTTCGTGCAGTGTTATTGAGTTTTTCTA
Organism: Acronicta aceris; assembly: GCA_910591435.1. Lineage (NCBI taxonomy): Eukaryota > Metazoa > Arthropoda > Insecta > Lepidoptera > Noctuidae > Acronicta > Acronicta aceris. The sequence continues at coordinate 1,671,587 of OU342786.1, read as the reverse complement.
TGAAATTCTGAGTGACAGATCAGAGTTTGGATTTGTGCCCTGTTAATGACAATGTCGCCTATTACATGGGACCTAAATCTACCAGCGAACTGTGGGTGTAATGTACACCTCTGCCTAACCCTTCGGGGAATATAGGCGTGACGGTATGTTATATTGTTCCATATTTATTTTACTTCGTCCAGTTTCATATATCTTAATATGTGATAGTACAAAAAAGTAGGTTTTCCTTTGCTAAAAATTATTTGATATGTTCACGACTGTATTTCTATCTATTTTACGATCTAATCTGAACAAAATATTGGTATCACAATTCCCTTTCCATACCAGGCATATAACATGCGTACAGTCCACCCAATCCTTGGCAAGCTATATACAACACATGCATTGTAAATATCGAAACATCTGTGCTGACGACTGTATTGGAATCACCGTTTTCTTTTCTGAATATACAATGTATTCAGTATCGATATCCGGTTCTATTTATATAAATATAATAATAATAATCAACCCATTACATTGTCCCACTGCTGGGCACGGGTCTCCTCTCAGAATGAGAGGGATTAGGCTATGGTCCACCACGCTGGCCTAGTGCGGGTTGGCAGACTTCACACGCCATCAAGAAAATCTCTCAGGCATGCAGGTTTCCTCACGATGTTTTCCTTCACCGTTTAAGCGCGTGATAATTAACTATTAATACGTACATGACTTCGAAAAGTCAGAGGTGCGTGCCTTGGGTTCGAACTCGAGACCTTTGACTTGGCAGTCCAACGGTCATACCACTAGGCTATCACTGCTTTTTATATAGGTAATCATTTTCAATTTACAAGAAAAAACTATATATTTTTTTAATTCAATTCAATGTTTTCAGTTTTTTAATTTGTTTATAAACACCATGAAATAGTAGCCGCACTGTTATTACGTCATACGGCTGTGTAACCTAAAGTTTTAAGTTTTTAATCTGTTTTTGAACACTATGAAATCGTAACCGCCATGTTATTACGTCATACGGCTGTCTAAACTAAACTAAAAAGTGTCTACTGTCAACTGACGTCTTTTTACTTTTATTGTTTACACAGCCAACTGACGTCATAACCACAGAGTAATGGCGTCCACTGCGTCCAACGTTTTCGTCAAATTAAGCGCAAAATTTGAAATGCATTTTTATGGCACTTATCGATGGAATAAAAATGTTGTGTTTTTTTGTGGTTTATAACTTCAATTATATGTTTACTTTCATGAATATTTAAATGTTTTTTATTTTATTTGGTGATGTGATTGGGATGCCAATATACCACTTTTGAATCGGACAGGTTTTTTTTAAATATATTACCAGTCACCCTTATATGCTTCAAAGATTAGATTCGATATATTTTTATAATAGCACGAACAATTCTCAATCAAACATGCTATAAAACAAAAATAAAAAAGATTTTTCTTGCGAAAAAGTTGCATTAAAGCGGCGGTAGCCTAATGGCTAGCTCGTCAGACTTGTTATCATGTGATTTGATCTGTGGTGGAAAATAAATACAATGTTATTTATTTATTTATTTGCCGGCCCGGAACCCACCCATTGCGCTACCGACGTGAATGCACTCGTAACACAAGCATTTAGCTTAGCACGAGGGGTTAACAAGAATACTAGTAATGTGTGACTCACATTGTTGATAAAAAAAGTATATTAAATTTATAATTCCAATACATTCGTTAGCTTGAACAGTCATGCATACTTCACGCTACAAATAACTGAAAAAAAAGACATATAAATTTGACATTTGATTCCTGCTTCTGGCTTGTGACCGTATTGTAAGGTCATAGAACATGTAAAACTTATAGACAAAACATATGGACAGACAAAGGCGTGGACAATGTTTAGGGAAATTACTATATAGCTTATAATATTAAAGCTGCTTCATTAGCCTAGTGGTCCTGCTACGCTAGAGGTCCTGGGTTCAATTGCCAAGTCGAGCAGTGTTATTGGGGTTTGTCTATGAAATTCTCAGTAGCAGCTCGGAGTTTGGGATTTGTGGTGAAGCCTGATCGTTCACCTAAGCCCGCCAAATTCAAATTTCAAGTGGTTTTTTGCAGTTTGTGGGTCTATAACAAGTTCTAGATTCGTGGCAGTTGTAATCGTGACATTAACTATACAACATTCACAACTGAGAACTAAAACCTTCGCCAAAATCCTTATCAAGCCAAAAACTGTACCAATGGTCAAAATTGACACTTTACACTACATTTAGCTACAATAACCATTTTTAAGCAAAGGTTTTAGTTAAACGCTGTGAATGTTGTATAGTTAATGTCACGGTTACTACATACTTAGAACTTGTTATAGACCTACAAACTGCGAAGAACAACTTGAAATTTGAATTTGGCCGGCTCAGGTGAATGATGAACCATAAGTAACCTAATTATCTAGATAAAATACAAATCTATTCTATAACTATTTCTCAAGTAATTCTAACTACATTGTCCACTGCCCACGCCCAACACTGGAGGACATCACTCCAACATATATGTACATAGATTTCATACCATAAAACAATGAGGAAACACTTCAACGTCAACATCGATGACAGTAAAACTAATATTATAAATGGGAAAGTAACTGTCTGTATGTTACCTTTTTACGTCTAAACCACTGAACCAATTTTGATGACTAGGCTTGATGACTAAAAATTTATGTATGATCCGTCAGTGAGATTATAAAAAAATAATGTAAGTACACGTATTTTTCCTTTTGTTTAACAAACAACAAATGACGGCGATGCACTTTTAAGTTTCGCGTGACGTCATGGTTTAGTAATTTTTATACGAAATACTGACGTCACAACCTCCCACTTGGGGACTTTGATGCTCTATTAGAAAGAAAGAAAGAAGGAAAGCAAGAAAAAGAAAAGAAAGAAACAATTTATTCAGTGAACAGTAAAGACAAGTACATAATATAAGATTGTCAATTTTTATTATTTTGATAAAGCAAAAAATACGTGTCCGATATTTTTTGGATAATCTAACTGACGGAGCGAATATAATGACATTTTTTAATGCGGAGATAAAGTGGACCTTAGAGGACATATGCTACCTTTAACCATGAAAAGTCCTTTGGGATTCGATTAAATAGCAAAATAAAGTAAATAATGAGACATTGAAGTGTTCCAGCAATGGGCCATTGTATACAGAGCGCGATATATATCGGCCATAATATGCAACGTGTAACAGAATAAGCGTAAGACTTAAGATTATTAACGTGATAATGTTTCAAAATAATTTTTTTTATGGGATAGGAGGGCAATCTAGCAAACGAATCGCCTGATGGTAAGCGATTACCGCCGCAGACACCCGCAACACCAGAGGAGTCTGGATTGGGATTGGGCCTCCGGTAACCTCACTCAAACGGCGAAACACAACGTAAGCGTTGTTTGACGCCGGTTTTCTGTGAGGCCGTGGTTTCACTCCGGTCGAGCCAGCCCATTCGTGCCGAAGCATGGCTCTGCCGCGTAAAGAATTTTTAATACCTGATCCATCAGAGGTTCGATATATGCAAAACTGAAACCTATTTGCACAAATAGTTATTGTATGCGTTAGCGCATCGATATCGTAGTCCTGTCGAGTACGATTGTGGTGCGGCCACAAGTTCTATGTTTAGCTGATATAACTAATTTCTTGAAAAATATACGCTTACATGTCTCAAAATGACTTTCGGGTTTCGTTATTATAATTATGACTCGATATTCTAATCGACCTGTTCGATGTCTTGCCCTTATTCAGTTGCATGTTGTATAACAGGAGTGGACTCACCAGTTTCCTGTCTCCGAGGGTGGCGCGCCACTCCTTCAGCTCCTGGGAGTACCTCTCCTCGACCGCTTTCATCTTGTTGCTCTCATGGTTCATGAGGGCCTTGCGCTTCTCGTTCTGGTACTGTTCCAGCTCACGGAGTAAGGCCTGAGAATGGTATTAAGATTTAGCTAGATCTTAATGGAGTATCGTGTGAATCTTAAGGCTGGGCAACGCATCAGCAACTCCTCTGATGTTGCAGGTATCCATGGGCGACGATGACTACTTACAGGTGGCTCGTCAGATCATTTACCGATTTAATCCATGAAAAAGCGTATATAAGTCTGATATGCCAGGGACCAACCCCTCTATGACCCTCCCCTATTTATAAATATTATAAAATCGATCGAAGGATCAGTGAAGATGAGTGATTTCGACGACACGTTTTGCGTAACCGCTGAGCGATCGGCTTCGGGCCACGTTTTGTAGGTACGACTGCTACGCTAGGTCCTGGGTTCGATCCCCAGGTGGAGCAAAGTAATATTGGGTTTTTTCTATGAAACTCTCAGTAGCAGCTCGGGAGTCTGGATTTGTGCCCGGTTAATGGCAATAGGCCCCTCATTACATGGGACTGAAACATACCGGCGAACTATGGGTGTACATTAGTACGCCTTTGCACAACCCTTCGGGGAATACAGGCGTGACGGTATGCTAGTTTTCTTTTTCTTTTTAATATGTTGTTTGTATTTACGTAGTGTTACGTTGTTTCGCAAGGAATATTTTTTAATATTTTCTTTTCTCTCTTACCTCTCCGGCAGCTTTGAGCTCCTCCCTCGCTTTGGCGTGCTTCGTCGCCAGCCGCTGTTGCTCAGCCCGGTAGCGACGCTTCTCGTTCTCTTGGAACTACACAAACGTAATACAGGTTAAGTCCGGGGGACCAAATTTTCCATACAAACGTATTACCAAAATTAATCGTAAATCAAACACAAATTAATCAAACTGTGTTATTATTTGGATTCCTTTATGGGTATTACATTGCTCTGTGACCTTGAGGATTTAGTCTTTGTGCTAGTATTTGTTAGTCACAGACATTGCGGGGGTGCTTCACGCGGGGTGCTAGTGAGGTTTCGGGTATTTCTTTATTATTTCAAATATTCAAAGAAATAAGAAAATAAAAACAATACAAATTTTTAATTACGTCATTACAATTTTTTTGGTATAAAATTCAAGCCGTTAAAGACAAAAAATACAAATTAGATTAAAAAAGGCATATTTACTTCAATTATTATCCAAAATTGGGGCGAATTTATAAAAATTTTAAACAATACAATTTGTTTGTTATGACCTTAAGTATAACATATATTTTTTATATGGCAAACGCACATAAGGATTCCACTAGAAACTTCTTTAAAGCTAGGGTGTTTTTTTTGGATTTGAGCGGTGTAATGCCCTTAATCTAGGTTCCTACTCTGCCATTTCGTTTAAAATATAACATACATTATTAATAATATAAAATATAAATGAATACATATAATACATGATTGATATAATACATTGATAAACATTTACAATACATAACTTATAAATAGTATAATTAATATAATAATATTTAATACGTTGATAAATACATACAATACAAAAATTTATATACAGTATAATTAATATTGATATGATAATATAATATATTAACATTTAGATTATAAGATGTACAAACCAACATTCAGCAAAATTACTAATTAAGAGATTGTTATATTAAATAGATATGTAAAATAGTGTTAAGTAATTAAGACTAATATTTAATATTTAAGTACCAACTAAAAATACTGTTGTGCCCTAACAGGGTTCATGCTTGATACCATCCAATATGATACCACCATTATGTCAACAACATGAATGCATATTAAATGATTATGATTATGATTATGAAATACTTCACTGGAAATAATATAAGCAAATTCAATTATTGATAACTAGCTTCTGTCCACGACTTTGTCTGTGTGTACTATCGCGTTTATAATATTAGTAAGGATAATGGCCAAGACCGAGATCTCGGTCGGAGCTTAGTAACCCTAGATAAGTCCACGAGTAATCTATCAAATCTTTATATATATAATTCTTCTGTGAGTGTGTATGTCACTGAACTTCTCTCAAACGACTGGACCGATTTTGATGAAATTTTTTGTGTGTGTTCAAGGTGATCTGGGAATGGTTTAGATCAAACGACTGGACCGATTTTGATGAAATTTTTTGTGTGTGTTCAAGGGGATCTGGGAATGGTTTTGTCCGCTGTATTTCGCTTTATACGTAGCGAAGCACGTACCGGGCCGCTAGTAATCTATAAAAAAAAGGTAATCTCAAGCTATTTACCTTCTTAAGTCTCTCTCGCTCGTCCTCATGACTGGGCGCGTTGATAGCGCTGATTCTCAGCGACTCCCTGAACATCATCTCCCTGGCTTTCTGTTCAGCTCGGATGCGTTTGGGCAAGGATCTCTTCTCCAATGCCTGGCACTTCGCTAGCTCTTCCTCTTTGCGCGTGTTTTTCCTGGACAATACGTAACACATGCAATTAAAAAAAAAAAACAAGTTCGACACTAGGATTCATAAGAGAAAAGAATCATTCTCTTATAGGCCCCTGGATGGCGAAGATGACCCTATTGGTAAGGGTTAGGCAGAGGTGTACTAATGTACACCCACAGTTCGCCGGTATGTTTTAGGTCCCATGTAATAGGGAGCGAGTCTTTTGCCTTTAACCAAGCAAAAATCATAAACTCCGAGCCGTTACTGAGAATTTCATAGTAAAACCCAATATCACTTTGCTCGACCTTGGAATCGAACCCAGGACCTCAAGCGTAGCAGTCGCGCTATAGACCACTAGGCTAATGAGGTATTATTTTTTATGGATTAAGTCGGTAAACTAGGTGAAGAGCCACCGGATGGTAAGTAGTTAACGTCACTCATGGACACCTGCAACACCAGAGGGGTTGCTTATGCGTTGCCGAGCCTATACGGCCTGCAGACTGCCGGAGCCGCAGCAACCGAGGGGGAACTGGCTCTTACGCGCAAAAGTCAATCCACACACCAAGGTGCTTTACAACAGACTCCGACGTAAGGATGATCGACAGTCAGTCAGACCACAAGAGCTCCTTCCTACCACTGAGCAGTTGCAAGAACGATGTATACCTACATATATTCAGGAAATAAAGTATTTGTCTCATTAGTCTAGTGGTCCCAAGCGCGTCTGCTACGCTAGAGGTCTTGGTTTCGATCCCCAGGTCGAGCAAAGTGTTATTGGGTTTTTCTATGAAATGCTCAGTAGCAGCTCGGAGTCTGGATTTGTGCCCGGTTAATGGCAATAGGCTCGCCACCTATTACATGGGACCTAAACATACCGGCGAACTGTGGGTGTGCATTAGTACGCCTCTGCCTAACCCTTCGGGGAATACAGGCGTGATGGTATGTTATGTTATGTTATAAAGTATTTAATTTAATAATACCTCTTAATCTGCTCCAACTCCTTGTCGTGTCGGACGAGCATCTGATGCCTCCGCAGCAGGAACTCGTCCTTCAGCTGTCTTTTGGCGAGCTGGTGTCGCTCGTGGATCTGCTTCTCTTCCAGCTCCCATAACGCAGCTTCCCGGGTTCGCATTATCTAGAGGAGAAAATTTCAATAACATTAATTTTTTGAATGCAGTGATAGCCTAGTGGTATTACCATTGGACTGCCAAGTCAAAGGTCTCGAGTTCGAACCCAAGGCACGCACCTCTGACTTTTCGAAATCATGTGCGTAGTAAATATTTAATTATCAAGCGCTTATATGGTGAAGGAAAACATCGTGAGGAAACCTGCATGCCTGAGAGATTTTCTCGATGGCGTGTGAAGTCTGCCAACCCGCACTAGGCCAGCGTGGTGGACTATAGCCTAATCCCTCTCATTCTGAGAAGAGACCCGTGCCCAGCAGTAGGACAGTATAATAGGTTGATTATGTTATGTAATTTTTTGAATGGAAGAAAAAATCGGTCTCAGGCAGGGTTCCTGCGTCCCTCCAGTTAGATACATCATAGATTACACCAAAAAAAAGACAGTAAATCAGTATAAAAGTTCAAATGTTATTATTTCAAATAAGCTTTTACAAGTGTCTATGAAACGCTATGATTCTAGTTGCACGGTTCCAAAAGGTTGATCCAGTTGTATTTTATAATAATTAATTCGAAGAGCGACCAGTAAAACAACGACGTCCGGGTGACAACTGATTTATTTCCTTCTACTGACATAATCTTTCTTTATATTTATATATAAAAATGAATCGCAAAATGTGTTGGTAAGCGCATAACTCAACAACGCCTGGGCCAATTTGGCCAATTATTTTTTTTAATGTTCGTTGAAATTCAAGGATGGTTTTTACGGCGAGAAAAATTCGAATAATTGTCGGAAAAACCCTAAAAACAGCCCTTTTCTTTTTCCCATACAAACGTTTTCTAACTAAAACGTAGAGTCAATTTGAGTTTTATTGCCATTGCATAAAGTTCATATTAAATTACAAGCACGCATTGTTGTCTAAGCAATGTAGGTGTGTCCCTAGCGTCAAAGAGTCAATTTGCACTTTATTACCGCTTTACAAAGTTCAAATTCAATCATATCTATCAAAACAATGTGCGTGTGTGCGTTGGAGCACAGAATACTATAAAATAGGTAGGAGCAAAAAACTGCCACATTACAAATCTTTTTGACAGGACGAAGTCTGTCGGGTCCGCTAATACATAATGAATATACCCTACAGATCGTATGGAGAAGAATCCTGCAAGAAACTCCATGACACAGTTATGTAAAGACGACAAACCAAAATGTGGCCAGCACGTCAAGGTCACGATTGGGCGACAGGTCTCTATAGGAAATTCGGAAGCTTGGCGCTTTTTATGTTTTGACGTGGCGGTTAAAAATAAAAATAAAATGTGTCGGTGACCTGGTGCCGCTGCTGCAGGTACTGGCGGTCGGCCAGCGCCTGCCGGTCGCGGTGCGCCTCGTGGATGCGGCGCAGCACGGCGTCGCCGGCCTCGGCCAGCGCCGCCACGAAGGCGCGCTCCCGAGCGCCGTGCTCGGCGTCTAGCCTGGCACGTCTCTCTCTGTATGCATCCTTACGACGATCTTTAGCTACTAACTCCACTTCCTGCGAACAATATCAATCAATATATATCAAAATCAATGCCACTTTTCGTTGTAATTTTATAACTCAAGAACGGGCTCACCTATCCAAACCAAAATGTTTAGGCTTTGTTCGGACTATTTTGTAGATGGTTTATGTGAAGTTTGCACTAAATCGGTTCTTCATTTAGTTCTTCGATTAGATGGATTATACCGACACTCATTAATGAACTACCAAAAGACGTGATATTTTATTATTTTATTTATTTATTTTTTATTAAAAACGTTGCCCCACGCTAGGATTTTCTCCTGTATCGTGGGTGCGTTTACAAACACAAATTCTCACATACACAAACGCCCAGACCCGGAACAACCACCTGTATATCATACAAATATTTGCTCCGTGTGGGGATCGAACCCACAACACGTGGCGCAGAAGCCGATCGCTCAACCGCTACGCCAATCATGTCGTCAACGTCAACGTCGATAAGTAATATTGAGGGAAAAAAGACAACATTAAAAATGTTATTAAGGAAACATTATTTATCAATGTGTCCCTAGCTGACCAAGGTGCCGATTCCGATGTATCAAAATACGTTGCTACAATCATATGAATATAACGGAATCGGCACCAAGGTCAGCATAATCTTTAATCTTTATGTATACTTGTTAATATTTAAGTCTAACCGGTAAGGTAAAAGCGTTTAATTTACAAAATGGATGCAAAAAAAAAACACAAGAGAACTTGCTGCCGACAAACTGCCTTGCAGTTTGGCAGATGTAATTTCATGATCTTTGTAATTTCTGTTATTTCAATAAAAAAAAAATATCACATTTTTTGTAACAAATGATGAATTTGATGTTCCAATTAAATGTTTTTATTATTTCACTTTATACGTAGCGAAGCACGTAACAGGCCGCGAGTTTTAATGTAAAACTGTTTCAATAAATCTTTTTGTGACAAATGGTAGCCTAGGTATGTCTTATGTCCAAAGTCGAATCTAACTGTACCAAAATTTATCAAAATTGTTTCAATGATTTAAGCGAAAATGTAACAAACAAATATCACTACATATTATTAAAACAAAGTACCCCACCGCGTCTGCTTGTTCGCGATAAACTAAAAAACTACTGAACAGATTTTCATACCGTTTTCACCAATAAACATAGTGATCCATAAAACAGGTTAAGGTGTATAATTTGTTAAGGTTTTTATAAATTTGTTGCAATATGATGATCACTGTTCATGGGGGTCACCGAGAGAAGTAAAATTTTTAATAAAAACTGGACAAGTGCAAGTCGGAATCGCCCACCAGGGGTACCATACAACTTTGAAGGTACATATTATATATAATTAATTACAAATGTATAGTTTTCAGAATTTTCTCTATACTTGTAGTATAAGGCGGTATTACTAACCAAATTTAATAGTTCTAGGTCAACAAAAAATACCATATACATTTTGATCCCCTTGAGAGTGTCGAAATACACGTTTTTTGCGGCATCTTTTTTGACGTTAACTTAGAAATTTGATTATTTTACAGCTTCAAGGGACTGTAGACCTGAGTATATGGTTTTAATTTCAACTCGATACCTCCACGCGTTCCCGAAATAAAGACTCTTGACAGACAGACAGACGGACGGACAGACCACAAAGTGATCCTATAAGGGTTCAAGGGTTTTTTCCTTTTGAGGTACGGAACCCTAAAAGTGACTCACACAGTATGGCTATGTTCCCTTACCTGCTTCAACAATCTAAGCTCCTGTTTGAGCGTATCTCGAAAGTGCCTGAGGTCCCTCTCGTGGTCGGCCCGCAGTCGTTTAGCGGCGTGTCTCAGTTCGGCTTCGAGCTGTTGCTCGGCGCGTTCTGCCGCGGCTCGCTGCGCTCTAGCCAGGGCTTCGAGGTCTGACTCGTGAGCTCGCCCCAGGGAGACTAGCTCGGCTTCGAACCTGTTCGAAGATAGAAAATTCCACTGGTCAACAATTTGCACCTGGGTGACATCATTAACATAACATAACATAACAAACCATCACGCCTGTATTCCCCGAAAGGTTAGGCAGAGGCGTACTAATGTACACCCACAGTTCGCCGGTATGTTTAGGTCCTATGTAAAAGGGGGCGAGCCTATTGCCATTAACCGGGCATAAATCCAGACTCCGAGCAGCTACTGAGAATTTCATAGAAAAACCCAATAACACTGCTCGACCTGGGGATCGAACCCACGACCTCTAGCGTAGTAGTCGCGCTTGGGACCACTAGACTAATGAGGCAGTCTGACTGGGTGACATCATTTCATGTAGATTTTTTGATGCTAAATAAAAATCCGGAGCAATCAACAAAATTGCTTTCCCACGTCAGAATTTAGAGATATACCAATCTCAAAGTCCTATGAGCACTGTTTTTAGTCCGCGAGTCCCACCCGCTAGATCGAAATTTCCCTTCACATTCTGAATTTACGTCTTAAGGTTACGTTGACTCGTAGTGGCTTAGAGATCAGAGCGTCTGGTGTATGTAACCAGAAAACGCAGAATCAAATCGTGCCCGCAATTGATTTTTCATTCACTAAAATAACTTTATAATCTTAGCAAAATGAAAAAAAAAATCACAAAAACATAGTCTGACCTCTTGTCCTGCTGTTCGCGCAGCTGGCTCTCTTTGGCGTTGAGGTCCTGGAACTGCTTTTGCTCCTGTTTCTGCAGCATCTTGATCTCTCTCAGCTCCTGCTTGCGGAGGGCGTGGTCGTCCCAAGTGCGGCCGCTCTCCTCGTCGCCCCATATCACCTATAAACAGAGATAACATACATACCATCAGGCCTGCATTCCTCGAAGGGGTAGGCAGAGGCGTACTAACGTACACCCACAGTTTGTTTAGGTCCCATATACTACGGCGCGAGCCTCTTGCCATTACATAACAACAACATAACATAATCAACCCATTGCTGGGCACGGGTCCCACTGCTGGGCACAGTTCTCCTCTCAGGATGAGAGGGATTAGGCTACAGTCCACCACGCTGGCCTAGTGCGAGTTGGCAGACTTCACACGCCATCGAGAAAATCTCTCAGGCATCCAGGTTTCCCCACGATGTTTTCAGTCACCGTTTAAGCGCGTGATAATTAACTATTTAATACGCACATGACTTCGAAAAGTCAGAGGTGCGTGCCTTAGGTTCGAACTCGAGACCTCTGACTTGGCAGTCCTGTGGTCATATCACTAAGGAGGTGAGGGAGTCAATAATTGTAATAAATCTGCTTACGTAATACTTGAACGGCCCCTATATACCTAGGTAGTTTATGTACATATATCTTAAGGCGGATCGTTCAGCTGAGCCCGCGAAACTCAACTTTCAAGTGATTTTTCGCAGTTTGTAGGTCTATAACAAGTTCTAGATTCATGGCAGTTGTAATTGCGACATCAACTATACGACATTTACAACTGAGAACTAAAACCTTTACTTATAAAGCTAAATCACTTGAAAGTTGAATTTCGCGAGCACAGCTGAAAGATCCGCCTTAAGCAAACAATGTTTTCTGAATAAATTATTTCATTTATTAATTTGTATTATTACACCTGAGTTCCTGAACTACATTAGGGAAGGCACAGGCCAAGTAGTTTTAAATATCTGCATTCTTGACTCACCTTGGAAGTAGTGGTGGTGACTATAACGCCATCTATCTCGAACTTCCGGGTGCGTTTGCGAGTTTTCTTCTTGAGGTTGGCCATGTGAATGTCCTCCTTTGACCTGGTAACAAAATATTAATTTTATTTATTACAGCTGTTGCCACACTCGCGACCTTGTGATGTTAAACTTTCAAGGAAAATAAGAAGAAAAAAAATAATCAAATCGGTAAAGTAGTTTAAGTTATGGCTTCACCAAAGGAAATAGAGATTCATTTTTACCCGACTGCGCCGGGAGGGTTATGTTTTTTTTTTGGTGATAGCTTTACGCTTGACCGCCAGTTTGCCTGATGTTAAGCGATACTGCGATCTACGATGGAGTGCGCTTGCCTAGAAGAGGCCAATTCACTCGTGATTTAAAGACACCCAGATTATATCCATCAGGGAAGACCCACTTGGGAAGTGCATTCCATATTTCTGCAGTACGCATTATAAAAGTGGACTTAAAGCGTTTCGTTCGGGTTTTTCGAGTATGTATATTTCTTTATCATGGTTTGCAGCATTAACGATTTGATGGATTTTAGCATAGAGGCGTCGTTAGATTCGTTATGACGTATATATCAAAATTATGACTCAAAAGACGCCTCTCATGCTTAAATCCATCAAGCCGATTAGGCTGCACAGCGCGACAGACATATAGGTAGATACACATATAGAACGGGAGATACACATCTAGTACATTCGAAAAACATAACCCTCCTTCTGACGCAGTCGGGTAATAAAAATAGTTTTATTTAAAAAACCTATTTTACACCACCTACGTCACCAACGTCACCTTATGACGTAAATTCGGAATGTGAAGGCAAATTTTCAATCATGCGGGTAGGGTTCGCGGTGGCTTAGAGGCCAGAGCGTCTGGTATATCAAACCAAAAAAGACGCAGATTCGAATCCTGCCCGCGATTGAATTTTTTCCTTTACTAAAAAAAACCTATTTTATTTATCATCGTCTCTTACCTCTGTATCCTGTTGACGGACTGCCCATCTTGCGGTTTCCTCCTGAGCACGACGGGCTCTCCGTTATCCAAGTTCTGACTGTCTGTATTTACTCTGTAACAAAATTATATAATAAGCAGTGATAGCCTAGTGGTATGACCGTTGGACTGCCAAGTCAGAGGTCTCGAGTTCGAACCCAAGGCACGCAGCTCTGATTTTACGAAGTCATATGCGTATTAAAAGGTAATTATCACGCGCTTAAACGGTGAAGGAAAACATCGTGAAGAAACCTGCATGCCTGAGAGATTTTCTCGACGGCGTGTAAAGTCTGCCAACCCGCACTAGGCCAGCGTGGTGGATTATAGCGTAATCCCTCTCATTCTGAGAGGAGACCCCTGCCTAGCAGTGGGACAGTATAATCGGTTGATTATGTTTAAAATTCTTTTTTTTTATGTTGCCCCACACTAGGATTTTCTCGTGTATCGTGGGTGCGGAACAACTACCTGTAGATCATACAAATATTTGCTCCGTGTGGGGATTGAAACCACAACACGTGGCACAGAAGCCGATCGCTCAACCGCTACGCCAATCGTGTCGTCAAAATTATGTAAATCTATACTTATAATAAATCTGTAGAGAGGTCAATTCTGTACATTAAATATATTTCCAAAATAACTATCAGCGGGTGATTAGTGATCGATACTGACGCCAAAAATGCAATCAGTAAAATTTTTGTCTGTCTGTCTGTCGGTCTGTATGTACGTTATAGAAACAAAAACCACTCGACGGATTTCAACGAAACTTGGTACAATTGTTCTTCATACTCCTGGGCAGGTTATAGTATACTTTTCATCACGCTACGATCAATAGGAGCAGAGCAGTGAAGGGAAATGTTGGGAAAATGAGTGATTCATGAGAAAGGTTTTAAGCTATAAAACATCACGCTACAACACGCGGGCGAAGAACTAGGGAACAAAGTAACTATTCCACGCGGACGAAGTCGCTGGCAAAAAAATAATAAAAGGCAAATCATATAAAAAGTGCCAAAAAAAAACAAAAACCCTCCCGAATAATCCGATTCAGTCCATGTGGGGACGGGTTAGAATACAGTTCATCATTGTCGTTCAGATAGGCATCTCGTAAGAGGCGTGAAAATATCTGACTCTTTCTTTCTTTCTCTCATACATTTTATATGGGGAACCGATTGGCAGATTTGACAGAAATAAAACACGGACACAAATGAACATGGCGTCGTTTTCCGTGAGGTTTTCTGTTCCAGTAAGGCCAGTAGATGGCGTTCTCTAGGCCCTAATTTAGCCCTAGGTGGCACCGCAATTGGGTTCTACGATTATTTTTAGATACAGTTCAAGACATGGGGAGGAGAGTGAATGATTGAGGCGACGGCTGATAGGGATGAAAGGAAGAAAAAAACATGCAGCGCCGACCACAAATAAATTGGGACAAGGGCAGGAATATGATCTTGCAAGGGTCACGCACTAAAGTCAAAACGCACACCATGATGCTGTATCGATGTAAGGGTGGTCATCGTTCAGTCAGACCACAAGAGGACCTACCAACGAGAAAGTCAGATATTTTCTCGCCTCTAACGAGATGCCTATCTGAATGGCAGTAAGAAACTGTAGTATAGGACAAACTCCACTTCAGAGATTTATTATTATATTTGGGAGAGATAGATAGATAGAATATTCTTTATTGCACACCAAAAACTAATGTAAAATACAACTATATAATTCATATAATGGTACAATGGGCGGTCTTGTCGCTAAAAACGATCTCTTACAGTCTTTCCCTCTCTCTTTGGATGGACTCGTGAGAGCCATACTCGACCAGAGTAATATCACGGCCTCACAGAAAACCGGCGTCCAACAACGCTTACGTTGTGTTTTGCCGAGTGAGTGGATACCGGAAGCCCAATCTTCTTTTTAAAAGGTCGGCAACGCACTCGTGACTCCTCAGGTGTTGCGGGTGTCCATGGGCGGCGCTTATCGCTTCCCATCAGGCGATCCGTCTGCTCGTTTGTCCCCCTATCCCATAAAAAAGAGATTAGTTAAGATACGTGGGGCAACATTACCTGGTCCCTCCGTTGAGATGTGCGAGATGCAGCTGGTCATCGTGCGAGGCGGTGGTGTGGGACGTGTGGGACGTGTGGGACGTGTGGGACGTGTGGGACGTGGCCAGCGAGTCCGCGTCCTGCGCCACGCGGGACGATGATGAAGCCACCGACCCGCTGTCCGACTGGGACCTGCTGAGGAAGGCACAGCTGTTAGCCATCCTTACTAATATTATAAACGTGAAAGTTTGTGGGTATGGAAGGACATATGGATGTATGTTACTCTTTCACGTCAGAATGGCTGAACAGATCTGAATGAAATTTGGCACGTAAACATACATAACATAATCAACCGATTATACTGTCCCACTGGTGGGCACGGGTCTCCTTTCAGAATGAGAGGGATTAGGCTATAGTCCACCACGCTGGCCTAGTGCGGGTTGGCAGACTTCACACGCCATCGAGAAAATCTCTCAGGCATGCAGGTTTCCTCACGATGTTTTCCTTCACCGTTTAAGCGCGTGATAATTAACTATTTAATACGCACATGACATCGAGAAGTCAGAGGCTAGCGTGGTGGACTATAGCCTAATCCCTCTAATTCTGAGAGGAGACCCGTGACCAGCAGTGGGACAGTATAATGGCTTGATTATGTTATGTTATTGATACTCACATGATTTTGAAGTCAGAGGGCTGGAATGTTTAGACTGTTTAGAGTAATGTAATGGTAATCATTCTCACCTCTCAAAGCTGTCTGGACTAAGCCTGGTGCTGACGGGGCCGAGCGCTATGTGTGTTGCAGCCGAGTCTCGAACCCGGACCTCCTCGTTGCCGACAGTCACTACCGACACGTGCGATGTGTCCTGTGGGAAACGCGTAAATTATACAATAACAAAATCTTTACTAATATTACAAACGTGAAAGTATGTGAGTATGGATGTATGGATGTTTGTTACTCTTTCACGACAGAACGGCTGAACGGATCTGGATGAAATTTGGCACGCAGTTAGATTGGGCTACTTAGAATAAGCTACTTTTGGTCGGACCCAATCCTGAAGTCAATTTTTCATAATTTAATTCAAAAGCAATTTTTTTTTTTATGGAATAGGAGGGCAAACGAGCAGACGGATCGCCTGATGGTAAGCGATTACCGCCGCCCATGGACAACCGCAACACCAGAGGAGTCACAAGTGCGTTGCCGACCTTTTAAAAAGGGATTGGGCCTCCGGTAACCTCACTCACTTGGCGAAACACAACGTAAGCGTTGTTTGACGCCGGTTTTCTGTGAGGCCGTGGTATCACTTCGGTCGAGCCGGGCCATTCGTGCCGAAGCATGGCTCTCCCACGTAAATAATCTCTTACCCTACACTTAACTTTTTACACTAAAGATGGTTGGAACATGGAGTTATTTTTCCTTGCCACATCTCGACGGCCTAAAAGCATCTTAATAGAAGAAGAAGGGATAAATGATTAAATTATATTTATTTCTGTAAATAGATCTTTTATGAACACCTTTACAAGTCAATTTTTTTTTAAACTAGATGACACTGGCATTTCTTAACTGACGACCTCTGAGAAGAAACACCGAAACAAACTTAGAGAATCATGGTCTCTTTTAAAGTCCAGACATAATACTTAGTAGCAAATATGTGAGTTCCAATGTAAGACAATGTCTGATATGGCCTTTAGAAGAAAGAGCTATTGTAGCTTTAAGTAGACCAGTCCCATCTGACGGCACGCATGCAACAGTCCTTGGACAGCTCGACTATAATCTAGGGAGCTAAACATCCCGTCGCACGACGATACCAGATCAGTGTAACACTTGCGAAGGCCAGATAAAAAATCTCAAAGCCGCCAACCAGCCGATATTTATTTGGCATAGCTTTACGCAGTTTACATCATAATAAAAGTAATTTTTTTTTAATTCCTGATAGGTTTACGCTTGACCGCCAGTTCGCCTGATTTTAAGCGACACTGCGATCTACGATGGAACGCGCTTGCCTAGAAGAAACCAATTCGTGATTTAAAGACACCCAGATTATATCTATCGGGGAAGGTAGGTAAGGTACGCATGATAAGAGTGGACTTGCGTTTCATTCGGGTTTTCGGAATGTCCACCATGAATCGATGTCGCTTTTTCGTGCTTCTGGTCGTCCGATAGTGGAAAGGGCTAGGGGGAATGAGATCGTGGAGATCTGATGCACACTCTCCGAAAGATATCCGATAAAATACTGATAAGCTAGCAACTCTGCGGCGATGTTCCAGACTTTGGAGTTTAGCCCGGAAAAGGGAGTCGTTGCCAATGAGCTTCTTGGCGCGTTTCTCGACGGATTCCAACGCCTCGAGCTGGTACTTAGCTGATCCATCGTTTTTACAAAGGTGCGAACAGTATTCCATGCACGATGAAACTTGTGGCAACATTTATATAAGCATAGGAAGTCTGTCCCAAATAGGTCCTTTTCAGCATTTCGTCAAGCCATCAGTGCTTGATGCAGACCTTTCAACAGGACCCTTGCGAGGAGTCACGGATGTAAATCAGTTGTATAATGAACTAGCGACCCGCCCGCGGTTTCACCCGCGTTGCCCCATTCCCAAGAGTCGTAGCGTAATGTTAAACAGCTTAAAACCTTCCTCTTGGATCATTCTATCTATTAAAAACAACCGCATCAAAATCCGTTGCATAGTTTTAAAGATCTAAGCATACATAGGGACGGACAGACAGCGACAGCGACTTTGGTTACTATGTAGTGATAATAGAAATACTGACCAGGTTGAGTCCATTGGTGGTGCTGTCGTCGAAGACGCCGGAGTCTGCGGCCGCGGCGGGGCTGAGGATCAGAACCTCGCTGCTGTCCAGCCGACGACCTCGGGTCTTCTCTGTAAACAATAATTTAATTATAATAATTTAGAAGCAGCGGTAGCCCCATCGTTAGGGCGTCGGGTTTGCGATCATGTGGTTGCCGGTACGAATCCCATTGCACTACCGACGTGAACCCGTTCGTAACACAAGCATTTAGCTTAACACGAGCAGTTAACAGGAATACTAGTAATGTGCGACCCACATTGCTAGTAAGCGTTTAAAAAAAACATAAATACCTGTATTCCCTGAATTTCATCGAAAATTAGGAAGTTATAAATATTTTACTTTTCTTATTGACAGAGGGCGTACCTACTATAGTGGATTGTGACGTCACAAATCGATACGCCTTACAAAGGGACAAAAAAATCCCCTCTCAATCCCCACCAAAAACATTTCACCAAAAAAATAGATATTATTGCTTTTTTCTGAATGCGACAGATTCTTATAAGGGTTTCTGACACTTACGCGAATAAATTAATAAATTGAAATAAAACTACTTTTTACGGATCTTATCGCGTTGTATTGACGTCTAACGTAAGACGTCCAACAACTTAGTCTACCCGTGACCACGGATGCCGTAAAGAATCCGAAAGGTCGGGGATTGAATAATATTTTACGTCGGAGAGTCATACTTCGGCATGAATGGGCTGGCTCGACCGGAGTGATACCACGGCCTCACAGAAAACCGGCGTCAAACAACGCTTACGTTGTGTTTCGCCGAGTGAGTGAGGTTACCGGAGGCCCAATCCCCTTTTAAAAGGTCGGCAACGCACTTGTGACTCCTCTGGTGTTGCGGGTGTCCATGGGCGGCAGTAGCCAAAAAAATTTGAAAGTCCGAAGGTCGGTAATGATGAAATATTTAATCGACTCGAAATTACTTTTGCGAATGCCTAACTAATACATTTTCTTACAGTGCGTGTCGTCGGTAGTGGTGGTCACGGTACAACTGAAGTTACAGCGCAATACAAGTTCTCACTAGCCAAAACATATGCGTCAGCATTGACACGGTTTAGGAGCATAAGATCATGACAAATGGGTTGCAAATGGTCAAAAGAGCAAAATGTCAAAAGCGTAGAAAGTCAAAGACGCACATAGTCAAAAGCGCATAAAGTCAAAAGCTCAGAATGTCAAAAGAACAAAATGACAAAATTCTACATTCAAAGTCCGGCGGACCGAATTTCTCTCACAAACGTAATACTGAAATAAATCGTAATTCAAACACAATTTAATCAAATTATGTTATTATTCGGATTCCGATACCGTTAATCTAGGTTCCTACGTTACCATTTCGTCCAAAATAGTTCACTGGAAATAAATATAAGCGAATGCAGTTTTTGATAACTTTACCAAGCTTGGAACGATTTTCCGGTCTTTTATTTCTAGTGAAGTAGTAGTAGACGAAATAGTACCGTAGGAACCTAGATTAACGGTATCCAAATCCGAATAATAACATAATTTGATAGAATATTGTCTGGATTAAGATTTATTTCGGGATTACTTTTTGGTGGGCAATTCAAGCTCCGCCGGACCCTTAAATTGATTTTTTTGTGAGACTTGCACTCACAATAGCATACACAATAATTAAACTACACTACTCACCACTGTAATGAGTGCAGTCTAGCGAGTCGAGCGATGATGGCGCGAAGCAGTCGTCGTCTGATGAGGAGCCGGCGCCCACGATCACCACCTCGTCGGCTATGGGCGGCGTCGTCGATATGGTCACGGCGTTGGGCGGGAGCTGACGGACGAAAATCATTTACAATGGACATATTTATTTACCTATTAGCTGTTGCCTGCAGTTTCCCTCACGCCCGAAAAAGATTAACATACTATAAGTCCGATTCTAGGCGGCGTGTCAAGATGAAACATGCACCAGATTTTATGTAAGACCTCTAGCAATACATCAGTAAAACTGCATTCAATTCCATGCAGTAGTTTTTGCGTGATGCGCGTACAAACATACATACAGACAGACAAAAATTCTAAAAACTGTTATTTTGGCTTCTGTTGCTCTAATAAAGACCCCCCATGTTAGTTTTCTTTAATATCATATAATGTACAGACATCGGCCTGTTACAATTTTATTATAGGTATAGATATTTAAATAAGGTCATTAAATATTTATTTCAATCTATCTCCCATAATTCCTTTAATACTATAGATCGTAGCATTCATTTTTTTTTATGTGATAGGAGGGCAAACGAGCAGATGGATCGCCTGATGGTAAGCGATTACCGCCGCCCATGGACACCCGCAACACCAGAGGAGTCACGAGCGCGTTGCCGACCTTTTAAAAGGGAATTGGGCCTCCGGTAACCCCACTCACTCGGCGAAACGCAACGTAAGCGTTGTTTGACGCCGGTTTTCTGTGAGGCCGTGGTATCACTCCGGTCGAGCCGGCCCATTCGTGCCGAAGCATGGCTCTCCCACGTTATTTCTTGTAAACATTTTGGCGCCGGATTCACCGCCATCAGAATTGCTCTAGCTCGTCAGAATTTGGAGATATACTCATCTCAGTGCTAAAAACACTGTTTGGGCATATTTGAAGTGTTTTTTTAAGAATAGCAATTTTTTTATCATTTCTAACTGATGCATCCTGTAGTACTTTTCTACTTTCAAATCCATTTTAGTTTGCTTCGCTACGAGTTTTTCCCTAAAGTCCCCGTCACGAAAAGCTATAAATTTTGTACTTAGTACTTGCGAGTGACTAACATAAACGGACCAAGGTCAAGCATTAGTCAAGTCAAGGTATAGAAAATGATGGGTGGTGTGCACTTGTATTGGCAGCCTTGCTGAGTACTGGCCAGTGACTAACTTATTAAAGATTCAAAGATTTATTGCTTACTAAGTGTATGGTGTTACATTACATTTTAGTGAACTTATAACTTAGCGGCCTTTACAGCATTGCAATATTGAAACATATTCGGATCAAGGTTAAGCATCACAAGTCAAGGTATAGAAAATGATGGGTGTGCACTTACATTGGCAGCAGTGCTGAGCACCGGCGGATGGGTGGTGGTGACGGTGACGAGCCCAGCCGGCGTGGCCGCCAGGCTGTTGGGCTCCACCAGCACCACGCTGTCGGTGACGGCCACCACCACCGGGGACACGGTGGCGGCCACCACCACTGTCTGCTGAGCAACGGCGGTCGGTGGTGACGGAGCTGGCGGCTTGGGCTCTTTAGGCGGATCTGGTTCTTTGGGCTGAGGCGGCTGTAAGAATACGTAAAGATTATATTATACAAGCTTCTCTCAGCGGTCACAACTGCTTCATTAGCCTAGTGGTCCTGACCGCGACTGCTACGCTAGAGGTCCTGGGTTCGATTCCCAAGTCGAGCAGTGTTACTAGGTTTTTTCTATGAAATTCTCGAAGATTGGAATTTGTGCCCGGTTAATGGCAATAGACTCGCCCTAAACATACAACATTCGGAACATCACTAAAGTACATTTAATATTAATGTGGTTTGAGCTTCTGCCCGCAACTTTATCTGCGCCGACTTCAGAATTGGGTCCGACCTGGATAAAAAGAAGCCTGTGTTATTTCAGACTATAATCTCTCCGTGACAAATTTCATACAGATCTGTTCAGCCGTCGGATCCGTACATCCATACTCACAAATTTTCACGTTTATAATATTAGTAATGATAATGAAACTCACCGTAACGGGCCTTATTTCAACAGCATTATGTTGCGATCTCCTATCAACCTTCCTATCTTCTCTCTTCCTCTCTTCCAATCTATCGTCATCAACAGAATTTGACCTGGAATAGCTCTTCTCTAGCCTACTGACTTCTGCGCTAACTCTATTCACTTCTATACCAGTCCTCTCTAGCGACTCTTTTTTACTATCTCTAACTTCTTTCTCATGGATGGAATTTGGTCGACTCTTCACAGTTTTAACTTCTGTATCTTCTGTGAAGCTACTTCTGTGCTTCTTCTGCTCTTCTGGTTTCGTTCTGTTGATTTCTGTGGGTTTCTCTTCTAGTTCTTGCTTTGGTACGATGTCTTTCGATATGTCTTTTTCAGATTTTTTGTTTTCTACCGCTTTTTCTGCATCTCTGCATACCTGGGGATTTAATAATAATTTAATAAGGGTTGGGCAGAGGTGTACTCTGTATATAGTGTTTATAACATAAACGGTAAAACTCCAATGAGTTTATGTTTGTCTTATGTGAATTTTTTTAAACAATAAATAAAAACACTGTTTTGTGAAGATGAAGATATATTTTTTTTACTAGCGGGGTCGCTATATCTATCTATCTTTTATACCCTAGCGACCCGTTGCGGTTTCACCCGCACTTCACCGTTTCTAAGAATGCCCTGACAATAATGAATACAACAAAAAAAAATATCCACTTTTGGTGCAGTCGTTCGGAAGTTCTGTGCGGACCAACATCTAAGCGATTCATTTTTATTTATATGGGGTTTTTTTTTATTCTTGATAGGCTTACGCTTGACCGCCAGATCGCCTAATGTTAAGCGATACTGCGATCTACGATGGAGCGCGCTTGCCTAGAAGAAACCGATTCATTCGTGATTTAAAGACACCCAGATGATATCTATCAGGGAAGACCCACTCGGGAAGTGCATTCCATATTTCAGCGGTACGCATGATAAAAGTGGACTTAAAGCGTTTCGTTCGGGTTTATTGAATGTACACCATAAATCGATGACGCTTTTTCGTGCTTCTGGTCGTCCGATAGTGGAATTTTTAAGCCAAATTTTAAAATTAAGGTCAGACCCAAAGTGCATTTTATACATTATTGTCAAACTAACACAATATATTGTGAAAACATTCATTTGAAAATGTCTGAAAATATATAATAACTAGCGGCCCGGTACGTGCTTCGCTACGTATAAAGCGAAATACAGCGGACAGCGGACAAAACCATTCCCAGATCCCCTTGAACACACACAAAAAATTTCATCAAAATCGGTCCAGTCGTTTGATCTAAACCATTCCCAGATCCCCTTGAACACACACAAAAAATTTCATCAAAATCGGTCCAGTCGTTTGAGAGAAGTTCAGTGACATACACACTCACAGAAGAATTATATATATAAAGATAAATATTGCTGATTTGTGGTTGTGTGTGTGCACTGTCAAACTTACTAACTAATGTTTGCTATCTAGGTTATTGAACTAAATTGTGTAATGGTAACTATATCCACGCGTTCTGTAATTAAGATGCGTACAGGAATAAATGTGAAAAAAGTTTAATTTTAACTCTTTCATCTACTGGTTTCTGACACTTACGCGAATATTAGACATTGAAATAAAACTACTTTTTACGGATTTTATCGCGTTGTATTGATATTATTTGATTCCCGACGTTTCGGATCCTTTACAGCTCCATCCTTTTAACTTTATTATTTCGTAAATCGAAAATATTATTGATTTTAAACAGCCTCTGTAAATATGGCCGGTTTTTGAAAATTAACCCTTTGTAGAAGAAAAGAAAATAGACGATGATATTTGTCTCCTTTCTGTACCCACAAAAACCCATTATTTTGAAATGTAAAAATAGATCATAATTCAATGTCCTAAGCTTTCCATTGTATTCATTTTTATTGGTTTCGCCTTCCATCCTAACATGTGCTCACCTGATCAACAATAAGCCTGCCGGCGGTGGCGGCGGGCGATGCTGCTTCCGAGTCTTGTTCCTCTGCTGGGGGCGGCGGGACTGGGGTGGGGGCGGCGGGGGCGGGAGCCGGAGCGGGCGGGGGCGGGGCGGGCTGCTTGCGGGCGGGGGGCGGCGCGGCCGGCGACGGCGGGGAGCTGCAGGGCGGCGGCGGTGCGGGGCCTTTCTCTTTTTTTGGTGCCTGCGAAATGTTTTAGGTTTTTTAAACAATTTGATATTATATGATTTATTATAGCAAGTGGCGGTCTATAGTTTCTGCCAACCCCTGTAGGCGAAAGGCGTGAGTGTATGTATGTATTATATCATTGTTAGTGATACTGGAATCGAGTCTGGTAGGAAGTCTCCAATCATAATTATTGTCCGACCTGGGATTTAGATTTTTGTATTCTATAAATGCTTAAATATCTAATGATAAAAATCTGTCGAGCCCGCTAGTTCGATTATAATGATTTCACTAAGCGTTCTATAATAAATCACTATACTCACAGGTGGCTTCCTGTCAGCAGGCGGGTGCTCGTCTTCGTGCGGGCGCTTGGTGGCCGGCACCGCCGCGCTGGCGGGCGCGGGCGGCTCGGCCGCGGCGGCCACCGGGGGCGCGGGGACCGGCGGGGGCGCGGGGCCCGGCGGGGTGGCGCCCGGCGCGGGGGACGCCGGCGCCCGCGGGGCCGCTGCGGCCGGGGTGGTGCCCGCGGGGGGCTCCTCCGACACTGGAGGAAACAAATCATTTTAATAATACTGATTTTTAAGCGTGTTTACGGACAATTATTTTTTTTCTTGACCGAGTCGTTTGGAATTTTTAATCTGAACAACACCACGATATAACATATAACAGGACTATGTCTGTCGTATAATCTTATCAGCTAACTTTATACATATTAAATAACTCTTCCGTACAACTATATGTCACTGAATTTTTTGTGTTTCAGTAAATGGCCTGTAGGTGGCGCTGTATCATGTAAAGATTTATTATATCCAACCCGGACAAAGACGGGGCAAGACGCTAGTTTAATATATAATAATATACACAAATGTAACACATACTCTTGACATCTGGCGTGTCGCCGGAGCGGACGGAGGTCGAGTCATCTTCCTCCATAGGCATATGAGAGCTGCGCGGCTCCTGTATATAACAAGCGACATCATTTTAGTGCAAACAACTAGATACGGTCTGAATATCAGTAATTTACACGAAGCGACTGCCATCAGATTTCTGCCGATGTCGTAAGGGCGGGAATACGTCCGATCTGCAGGCCTACTCTTGAAAACAGTACAATACCAATCCAAACGTGATCCGATTCCAATGTCATTTTAGCTGTCGGGCGATTTAATACTCTTGACTTGAGCACAAATCCGTTAACCTTGTATCGGCATCCCTGACTGGCCAATGGTTGGGTCGTTTCCCAATCCTATTTAGTTCACTTAATCACCGCACAATATTGAAACAATTTGGCGCTAGTCTCGGATTCAAGAGTACGAAACTTGACGAACCGGCACAATTCCAATGTCGATGTATCGGGATTGAGTTCAAGAGTAAGCCCCCAGACTGTCGGATTGTATAAATTCAATACGCAACCGATTTCTTTTGTCATGGCATTCGGCATGGGGTAAAGTGCTTACTTTTCCAGGGTGGCATGGGTTAAGCCCTCAGTGCCAGTAGATATATCGTAGGTGTTAGTAACAAGTTAGTTGGTACCTTCGACGCAGGCGGAGGCTCTGGCGGCTGGGTGTCCGATTCGTTTGCAATGTAAACCATACACACGACACATTAACGCAATGCTGACGTTATTTTATTCATTCACAATATGTTAAGAAAACCCTTTCCGATAAGTAAAGCTATTAGGTATTGAAATCCTGTTCTATTTTAAATATAATCATTTTTAACTAGCTGCAGTTAGCGTTGCCGGGCGTCCGGATAAAGCCGGACATAGGTAGGCTTTTTGATTGCGTGTCCGGTCATAATAAACTGTGTTCGGCTTGTCCGGCTTTTGTTAGGCTTTTTACATTTCGCAAACGAGCGAGCGCCGAGCGTGGCCGAGCGCAGGCGAGTCGACTGTCGTTCGCTCCCGCAGGCCACAGTGCCGCCCGCCGTCCATAAATCTTGTTAAATTCTAATAAATTCGCTATTAGAATTTAACAAGATTTATGATAAAATCAAAAAAGCTTGATTTTACATAAAAAAAATTGTCGTGCCTATTAATACTGATACACAAAATCCTCAATAATGAAGTGTGTCCGGCCAAACTGGCTGTTCTGTCCGGCTACTAGGTTTGGCGACCTGGCAACCCTAGCTGCAGTGATAGCCTAGTAGTATGACCGTTGAACTGCCAAGTCAAATGTCTCGAGTTCGAACCTAAGGCACGCACCTCTGACTTTTCTAAGTCATGTGCGTATTAAATAGTTAATTATCACGCGCTTAAACGGTGACGAAAAAACATCGTGGGAAAACCTGCCTGCCAGAGAGATTTTCTCGATGGCGTGTGAAGTCTGCCAACCCGCACTAGGCCAGCGTGGTGGACTATAGCCTAATCCCTCTCATTCTGAGAGGAGACCCGTGCCCAGCAGTGGGACAGTATAATGGGGTGATTATGTATGTTATGTTAACTAGATGCCCCCGGGAACTTCTATTCGCCCTTTTTCACATTTTCTCTATATAAAAACCATCCTCAGAGTTCAAGGAAAAAATTTAAAAAAAAGTACCCGAATCGAAACCCGCTCCAGCCGTCTTCCGAGTTTTGAGCTTAGCAACAAATTTTGCGATTCATTTTTATTTATATAGATAGATTTACAAGAAA
Organism: Acronicta aceris; assembly: GCA_910591435.1. Lineage (NCBI taxonomy): Eukaryota > Metazoa > Arthropoda > Insecta > Lepidoptera > Noctuidae > Acronicta > Acronicta aceris. The sequence goes on along the minus strand of OU342786.1, from coordinate 1,644,699 downwards.
AAAATCACCGTTATTTTATAAATCGGGGGAACTGAAATGGCAATTCTTACGGTGGCAGCGACACCGTCCCTGGGTGCCAAATATAATAAGGCATATGATGGTTTTATAACATTTTAAAAATTTGCTGGATTTTGGGGTAATTGTGGCAATTTGAGTTCGACGACATTGAATTTTAAACTTTAATTAATATGTTTACTTTTATGAATATTTGATGTTTGTTATTTTATTTGGTGATGTGATTGGGATACCTATATGCCCCTTTCGGATAGGACAGGGGTTTTTTAACACCGTGTGTTATAAAGTTATTTTAGTAAAGGAAAAATTCAATCGCGGGCAGGATTCGAACTTGCGTCTCCTGGTTGGATACACCAGACGCTCTGACCTCTAAGCCACCGCGAACCCCACCCGACTGATTGAAATTTTGCCTTCACTTTGACGTCGGCGACATCCATTGAAACGCAAGTTCGAGGAGGTCGAAACCAGGAGACGCAATTTTTCCTTTACTAAAATAACTTTATAATCTTAGCTTGGAAAATGCAAAAAGAACCACAAAAGGCGGTCCTTTTGTGGTTCTTTTATATCGGATCTTGTTATATCGGATTTTCTTAACAAATTGTTTATAAATAAAAAGAGCCATAATAAGCTCCTTTATCCCATAAATCTAAGATATTAATAACATTAAATAAATAAATTGACTGCCTCATTAGTCTAGTGGTCCCAAGTGCGACTGCTACACTAGAGGTCCTGGGTTCGATCGCCAGGTCGAGCAGTGTTATTGGGTTTTTCTATGAAATTCTCAGTAACAGCTCGCCCCCTATAACATGGGACTTAAACATACCGGCGAAACGTGGGTGTACATTCAGTACGCTCTGCCTAACCCTTCGGGGAAGACAGGCGTGATGGTATGTTATGTTATGTAAATAAATAAATACATACATAAAACATGCCACCAGACCGCCACTTGCTATGATTCTTGCATACTTCTCCTGCTTCTTCCACATTCATACATCTTCTCATACATACACGCCGGTTGCGAGTGCTACGCACCTGACCTTTTTGAATATCCAATAAGATCGGCGTATGTCCTAGGGCGACCTCTACCGACGCTGCCGCTGAAATTCGCCTTATAAATTCCTTTCGTTAATCGTCTTTCATTCATTCTTTCAACATGTCCAAACCATCTCAGCATATGCCTTTGGACACGTGTCACTTCATTAAATAAATAATGAAACATTATATAAATACACATACATACATTATCAAACATTATATACTAACCAATTCTCTGGTACTGCTCCTTATTTTTCTTGCCTCTCCTCGACTTTGACTATACATTGTTTACAGTCCCATCGAAAAGAGGCAAGCGGGTTAGCAAGCGTGCAATAGAAGCAGACACACGTGGTTAATATTGTATTAGTATAAATAATAATATAATTTTAAATGCATAATTTAACATCTAGTACAGTGGCGACCAAAAGTCCATATAGCTTGACGTTTAGTTTGACTTACGACCTTCTATTCATTGTCGTTAACTAGTGACACGCACTGGCTGTATCGAGCTCGCTCGTATTGATCATAGCAATGTAATCCTTAGCGTGCTTATGGACTTTTGAGCGTTTACTGTACATAAATATTAAAAAACACGACAGACGGCGAAATATTTTTTTTTTCTTTTTTTTTTAAAAAAAAACGTTGCCCCACACTAGGATTTTCTCCTGTATCGTGGGTGCGTTTACAAACACAAATTCTCACATACACAAACGCCCAGACCCGGAACAACTACCTGTAGATCATACAAATATTTGCTCCGTGTGGGGATCGAACCCACAATACGTGGCGCAGAAGCCGATCGCTCAACCGCTACGCCAATCGTGTCGTCAAACTCAATTTTATCTTTTTTTGCTGTACTAAGAAGATAAACAAGCACACGGGCCGCCTGGTAAGCGGGAACCGTAGCCTATAGACGTCATCAACACCAGTGGTATCACTCGCGCGTTGTCATCTTGACACCTCAGTTGTTAAGTCTCATTTTCACAGTAATGTCACTGGCTACATTACCCTTCACACCGGAACACGATAATGTTAGCACATTATTGCTTAGCGCCAGAATATTGGGCAATGCGGTGGTATAAATAAAATCAATAATTGTGTACCAATTCAGAGTCATAAGAAAAACCATTTTTTTTTTACGGATTAAGTCGGCAAACGGGCTGACGAGCCACCTGGTGGTAAGTAGTCAACGTCGCCTATGGATACCTGCAACACCAGAGGAATTGCTGATGCGTTGCCGAGCCTTAAGAGACTATAGACTGCAGACTGCCGGAGCCGCAGCAACCGAGAAATGGCTCTTACGTGCAAAAGTCGAAACACACAGCGCTGTGCTTTACGACAGACTCCGACGTAAGGGTGGTCGCCAACCAGTCAGACCACAAAAGCTCCTACCACCGAGCTAACAAATCACGAGTTTTTATTTAAAATTCAACCCTTGGTAGCGACCTTTAAATGTCATTGAAAAATTCAAAAACTGCATTAGGTAGTTCTTATGGTATAGAATGAATTATGTGCAGCAACCGATGATGACAGGAAGAATCGAGGGCAAAAGATCTCGAGGCCGGAGCCCAAAGCGTTGGACGGATCAGATATCCGAACAGCTGGAGACACCCGTCAGCGTCGCACTCCATCAAGCGGCTGATTGTAAAAAATGGAAGCACATAATCAATAGACTCAAACAGGGTCACGATCCTCAGCAGTGAGGGGACGACAGAGAAGAAGAATTTGGTGGCCCCTTTTTTTTATAACGCTTAAGAGTCCGGCGGACCGAATTTCTCTTACAAACGTAATACCGAAATAAATCGTAATTTAATCAAATTCTGTTATCATTCGAATTCCGATACCGTTAATCTAGGTTCCTACGTTTCCATTTCATCCAAAATATATTTTACTGGAAATAAATGTAAACGAATGCTATTTTTGATAACTTTTTTCGATTTACCGGTTTTTTATTTCCAGTGAATTATTAATAGACGAAATAGTACCGTAGGAACCTAGATTAACGGTGTCCAAATCCGAATAATAACACAATTTGATAGAATATTGTCTGAATTACGATTTATTTCGGTATTACGTTTTTTGGGCAATTCAAGCTCCGCCGGGCACTTAAAGAATGATTTATTTTCATAGAAATAAGGACCAGCCTAGTATACTAGTACTACATATAAGTAACTGACCTCAGAGTCATCATCTAGCACTTCTTCCTCGACGACCTCAGCCCTGTACTCCAGTAGAAGGTCCCGAAGCGGCTTCGCGTCCAGATTGCCGCTGACGAACTCGTGTTTCAGGAGTTCCACCGATGTTGGCCTCTTCTCCGGATCCTGGGTAAGGTAGAGGATATATATGAGTATAGAGAGAGTATATTGATAGTCCAAAATAAATAACATACCATAACACCTGGATTCCCCGAAGGGTTAGGCAGAGGCGTACTAATGTACACCCACAGTTCGCCGGTATTTTTAGGTCCCGTGTAATAGGGGCCGAGCCTATTGCCATTAACCGGGCACAAGACTCCGAGCTGCTACTGAGAATTTCATAGAATAACCCAATAACACTGCGCGACCTGGGGATCGAACCAAGGACCTCTTGCGTAGCAGTCGCACTTGGGACCACTAGACTAATGAGGCAAGATACATATATATCGTATATAATTTATATCATTACCTTGACAAGTGCTTTCGATATGAAGTCATTAAAAGTCTTGCTCCACTTGGAGGGCTGGTCGAGCGTGGGCGGCTCGCTCTTCTGTATCTTGAGCAGCACCCTCATCGGCGTCATCTCATGGTTAGGCGGTTCCATTTGAGCGAACTCTATAAGGGTTATGCCCAAAGACCAGATGTCCACCTGAAAAGAACAAATATTGTGAAGCAAACTCAGCTCATCGACATAGGCAGTGACACAGCACGACTTCTGGTGCCATCCAGTATGGCGGGTTAATAAATGTGTCGTGCTTCTGTAGGGTACATTTTTTCTTGATTCAAAATAAATGATATTATATCATACTTTGAAGTCTTAGTAGTCTCTGAACGTCTCACACAGCACGACTTGTATGGCCATCCAGTATGACATGCCAATCAACATGCCGTGCTTCTGTTGCGTAGATTAATTCTTTATTCAAGATAAATAACTCAACTCAACTCAAATTTTTTATTTCAATTAGACCATATACAGGTACTTTTGAAATGTCAAAACTACATGCACGGTTCCAAATAGTAGGTTTTATGGAGAAGAGCCGGCAAGAAACTCCATAGATACCCTTTTAAATAAATAATTGATGTTTACATATTTTTTATTCTATCAATGTGAGCATTGTGGAGTTTCATGTGAGTGATAAAAGTAGGTTACCCTCCAAAAGATAACATAACTGAATCCGGATTGACATGGCATGTAAGAGTTGACCAGTCCCGACAGACAGCACCCGTTCACGAGCATGACGTGTGTATCAGCGTTGTTCGACTCAACCAAGTTGTAGGGAATACAACAACCAGACACACAACGCCACCATCAGCAGGACATAAACAAAGACATTAGCAAATAATATTACAAACATACCTTGAAGTCATAAGGATGATCTCTGAACGTCCCCCACAGCACGACTTCTAGTGCCATCCAGTATGACATGCCAATAAATGTGTCGTGCTTCTGTAGCGTAGATTTATTCTTGACTCAAGATAAATAATATTACAACATACCTTGAAGTCGTAAGGATGATCTCTGAACGTCTCACACAGCACTTCTGGTGCCATCCAGTGTGGCATGCCAATAAATGTGTCATCCTTCTGTAGCGTAGATTTATTCTTCAGTCAAGATAAATAATTATTATAACATACCTTGAAGTCATAAGGGTGGTCTCTAAACGTTTCGCACAGCACGACTTCTGGTGCCATCCAGTACGGCGTGCCAATGAACGTGTCGTGCTTCTGTAGCGTAGACTTATTCTTCGCTGACACACCGAAGTCCGCTGCCAAACAAACAGTATACTTAGTCATCATATTATGTCCTTTAATGTCCCACTGTTGGATATGGTAACCTCCCAGAATGAAAGGGAGTTTTAGTTTGTAAAATATAGCTCGACAGATGTCAGTGACATTTCCAGGATTATGACGAATCAAATATTTACCAAAAACACTGTTTAAAAAAATTCTTAATATTTATTTCTTAATATTTTTATAAGAATACCTACTAAACCCTGTATATATTTGGATTCCTTATGAAATTCCCTACAGATTAGTATGTAAATACTCTAAAGTTTAAATTTATACACACAATATTATTATTATCACTACATAGTATAAAACAAAGTCGCTGTCGCTGTCTGTCCGTCCCTATGTATGCTTAAATCTTTAAAACTACGCAACGGATTTTGAAGCGGTTTTTTTATAGATAGAGTGATTCAAGAGGAAGGTTTTAAGCTATTTAACATTACGCTACGGCTCTTAGGAATGGGGCAACGCGGGTGAAACGGCGGGCGGGCCGCTAGTTTATTATAAGCTTTAAGTGACTACGATGTTTACCTATAATTTTTTTTTTTTTTGTTTTAAAAAACGTTGCCCCACACTAGGATTTTCTCCTGTATCGTGGGCGCGCTTACAAACACAAATTCTCACATACACAAACGCCCAGACACGGAAATACCTGTAGATCATACAAATATTTGCTCCGTGTGGGGATCAAACCCACAACACGTGGCGCAGAAGCCGATCGCTCAACCGCTACGCCAATCGTGTCGTCAATTGCTGTCTGTTTTACGTATAAATTACATGGTGTACAATAAAGCTTAAGATGAAAATAAAATTCTATTCTAATATTTTGATGAAAATTTTAAATCCAGCTCAAAGCAACTGCACTTACAGCATTTAATTTAAACATGAATTAAACTATTTCTTTTAAAAAAAATATTCGTATATTACACTAAACAATCTCTGTATTCATACAGCACATTGATTTAAAAAAAATAATTCAAGAAATCGACTATATTAAAAAATAGGATATTAATGTCAAAGAAAATAAACACATGGCAAATAAAATTGTGTGTGAAAAAAAAAATCAAACTAAAGGCATACGGCGTAGCAAAGCGTATCTGTTACTATGAAACCATTATTGACATTTCTAGCTTTGTAATAATCTATATATACTGGTTTCTGACACTTACGCGAATATTAGACATTGAAATAAAACTATTTTTTTACGGATTTTATCGCGTTGTATTGATATTATTTGATTCCCGACGGATCCGTAACGTCGGGAATCAAATAATATCAATACAATAATACAATCTACCTGCATGCCAAATTTCAGCCCGATCCCTCCAGTGGTTTGAGCTGTGCGTTGATAGATCACTATGTCAGTCAGTCACCTTTGAGTTTTATATATATTTAGATTTAGCTAAAAACACTCAATGACCTATTTCACAATTTTACTGCTACATTTACTGTAGATGTTAATATGGTTTTCTCACCAAATATCGTAGAATAAATGAAATATCGTGGGTTCAATTGCCACCCGCGACAAAAAATAGATATTGTTTTCAGGTTATTCATTAATCTAATGGTCTTAACCGCGACTGCTTGAGGTCCTTGATTCGATTCCTAAGTGAAGCAAATTGCTATTGGGTTTTTCTATGAAATTCCCAGGAGTTTTGATTACAGCCGCAACTCCTGAGTATACATGGTGTTATTATTTCATGAATTTTTACACGAAGTATTTTAATATTATGTACTGACATGTATGTAATGACTAGCTTCTGTCCGCGACTTTGTTTGCGTAGACTTCAGAATTGGATCTGACTTGGATAAAAAGTAGCCTATGTGTCATTCCAGAATATAATCTATCTGTGTGTCAAATATTATCCAGATCCATTCAGCCGTTCTGGCGTGAAAGAGTAACAAACATCCATACATCCATACTCACAAACTTTCACGTTTATAATATTAGTAAGGAATGTAATTATTCGTATATTATTATATATGACCTAAACATACCGACGTGGGCGTACCAACATTAATATGCCTTTGCCCAGTACTTCGGGGAATACAGAAATAATAATAATTATGTTTTTTGGAATTCATAGTGTATAATATCATCTAAATACACATCCAAATAAAAAAAAAACAAATTGAAGCACATAACAGATAACGTGCTTGTTACAGTTACAGCGTGCCTAAGGTCAATTTATGCTAGCGCAGAGTCGAAGCGCATTGAATTGAAGTGTTAATCTAATAATTATAGCAAATTCACCCTTATCTTAACAACTTAATGCTCATATTCTTCTGAGATAAAAATAATATGAATGAATCGTCTACGAGCAACCCGTGCGGTTCGTGCAAAACCAAGCGCCTATTACGCGAACCAACGCATCTTCAATGTCGGTATTTTTATAAGAGTTTCATCATACTTGTGAAGAATTTGACGCTTCGATGCGCTTCGATGCGCTTCGATTTTGCGCTAGTATGAATTGACCTTTACATACATACGACTTACATACCAGACGCCGTGTTGAGGCGAATAGCGCACGCGACCAATCATACACAGAGATTTGAAGGTAAGCAATACAAACACTTCACGTCTCTATGTATGACTAGACGCGAGCGCTGGTGACCGAAGACACTTCCAATGGAGTCCCGGCTAATGGCGGAAGTGGGGAACCCTACCACTAAAGTTTACTAACAATAACCAGCTTTGACAGGTGTCAAATTGAATGAATATTTTAAAGTAAGAATTTTTGAAGTGAAAACTTGTTTAAGCGCGTTGATCACTTTTTGGGTGAACAAAAAGCGTGAAACTCGCGTCACCGTCACCGAACGCTTTCCATGAGCTATATGTATATTGTGTATATTATATGTGTACTTTTTGGGTGAACTCTCTCTCTCTCTCTTAGTGCCTCTCCAACTAGCGAAGGTTGGCAGTCAATTTAGCATATTCATTTCTGTCTCTAGCGAGACGAAACAGGTGAACAAAAAGCGTGAAACTCGCGTCATCGTCACCGAACGCTTCCCACTTATCGACGATACAATTCACAAGTTACTTAGTTTTCACTTCTATCGGCAGTCCCCAAAGACTGCCCCGCATGTTTTTTATCAATGTCGTTTTTAAAATATGTACCTATTTTTAACGGTAAAAAACTTAACGACGGTATTTGGTAATTTTATAAATAATAATAAAAAATAAAGAAATAATACCGTAAAAAAATTATAACACCATGTATGTTAAATTAATCCGTAACAAAAATAAATAAATGACGATGTAATCTGTATGTATATTAATATTATAAAAAGGTAAAGTTTGTGAGGTTGTAGGGTCTCTGGATCTTCCCCCCCCCCCAGGGGTTCACGCCTTGGGGGGCTTAGTAACCGTGGATTAGTAACCGTGGCCCACGGCGAAGCTAAGTAGAAACCCAGGGAGGGGTTGCTCCTGCGGGATTTCCTCAGGAAGCCTGCATTGGAGCGGCCACTGTAGGTTGCGGTGTCGTATGGGAGGCACCGCAACTGAGGCGGTGTTTTGTGGGCGACACTGCGGCTGAAAGTTGGGGGGCCTCGGCGGGGTTGCAGCCGCAGGACTGCGGATACGGTGGGGCCGCAGAGGGAGGGGAGTGTCGGTATTACTTTGCGCCGCTCTCCCTACCCTCTGCGGCCGATGTGTGGACGGCGGCGGGGCCACATATCTGTTTCGCCGCAAAGAAGGTCTTGGACTTGGACGCGGTCTCGGGGTCGACAGCCGCCCATTGCACTTAGCCCGAGGGGAGGGTCCAACATTGGACGTCCGCGGTGGGATCGCAGAGCATGTGAGAGCGATTCCCGTGATCCCACTACTATGCGAAAGTTGCAGTGGTGGTGGTTTTAGTCGATATGCTGGCCACCTGGCCGGAGAGCCCGACACAACCGTCCCACATCCTCGAAGCGGGGCGGCGTAAGACGCATTTCCCCACCCGAAAAAAAGAAAAAAAGGGGTTTCTAGATCTACAGAACTGATTTAAAACAAAATTGTGTAGGATAGCCCTTTTATCAAGGAAGATTATACGCTATATAATATCACGCTACGCCTCTTAGGAACGTAGCAGCGCGGAGCAGCTAGTTAATACATTAATAAGTAAATAAATAAATGGCTCGACCTATTACAAAGGACCCAAACATACCAACGAACTATGGGTGTACATTAGTACGCTTCTGCCAAACCTGGCGGTGGTTACAGGTGTGATGGTATATATATTTATTTATATTGCAAGCTTTAATATTTTCTATGTAAGCTCTGAATAAATGGTCTACATATAAAAATACCGACTACGCAGTGATACTATGGACGCAAAATTCACAATATTACCCAACATTTAGCATTTAAATGAATTATCTTTTTGTGATTTTTTTGCATTTTCCATACTAAGATTATAAAGCGTCTGGTGTATCTAACCAGAAGACGCAGGTTCGAATCCTGCCCGCGATTGAATTTTTCCTTCACTAAAATAATCTAAATGATTTGTTTTATTAGCAATTGCCATATTTTTTTAAATAAAACCGGACAAGTGCGAGTCGGACTCGCCCACCGAGGGCTCCGTACAAATGTGTAGGTACATGTTATAATTAATTACAAATGTATAGTTTTCAGATTTTTCCCTATACTTGTAGTATAAACGGTATTACTTACCAAATTTCATAGTTCTAGGTCAACGGGAAATACCCTATAGATTTTGATTCCCTTGAGAGTGTCGAAATATATGTTTTTGCGGCATAAACGACCACATCTTTTTTTACGTTAACTAAGAAGTTTGATGTTTTCACAGCTTCAAGGGACTGTAGACCTGAATATATGGTTTTAATTTCAACTAAATACCTCCACGCATTCCCGGGATAAAGGGTCTTGACAGACAGACGGACGGAAAACAAAGTGATCCTATATGGGTTCCGTTTTTTTTCTTTTGAGGTATGGAACCCTAAAAAGATTTGCATATTCCCTCCCTATTGCCATATTTAAGAAATGATATAACACACCAAGTTAAAAAAACCCTGATCCGAAAAGAGCATATAGGTATCCCAATCATATACATAATAATGAAGTATAATATTCACGATTGTCTTGCCCAAACTACCTCAGTTACTCCAAAATCTAGCAAATTTTTATGTAATAAACCCATTATCGGGCTTATTATGTCGCTGCCACCGTAAGTATTGCAATGTCAGTTTCATCATTTTATAAAAAAATCGGAGTAGGTATTTTCTACCGCATAACAACATAACATACCATCACGCCTGTATTCCCCGAAGGGTTAGGCAGAGGCGTACTTAATGCACACCCACAGTTCGCCCAATAAGCCCTATTATAGTTACATTACATTTTAAAAATTTCCTAGATTTTAGGGTAATTGCGGTAGAAATGACTGCCTCATTAGTCTAGTGGTCCCAAGCGCGACTGCTACGCTAGAGGTCCTGGGTTCGATCCCCAGGTCGGGCAAAGTGTTATTGAGTTTTTCTATGAAATTCTCAGTAGCAGCTCGGAGTCTGGATTTGTGCCCGGTTAATGGCAATAGACTCGTCCCCTATTACATGGAACCTAAACATACCAGGCGAACTGTGGCTGTACATTAGTACGCCTCTGCCTAACCCTTCGGGGAGTACAGGCATGGTATGTTATGTTATATATTAACTTACCTAGCTTAACGCCCCCCGTCATGGTAGCCAAAACATTGCCAGCCTTGAGGTCCCTATGGATTACTTTTCTTGAATGCAAGAACTGTAGGCCCCTGCACATCTCTCTACACACGTAGGCAATTTGGATCTCGTTGAGGCCTTTCTCTAGTTCCGCCATAACCGAGTCGAGGGCGCCACCGTCGCAGTATTCGAGCAGCATCTGAAATATTTCGAGAAAATACTGTTAAAGGAAGAAAGAAATCTTTTTATTTTGGACTCACACTCACAAATATTATAGGTAAGTAGGATCTTTTTTTAAAAAAAAAAAAACTTTGCCCCACACTAGGATTTTCTCCTGTATCGTAGATGCGTTTACAAACACAATTTCTCACATACACAAACGCTCAGACCCGGAACAACTACCTGTAGATCTTACAAATATTTGCTCCGTGTGGGGATCTAACCCACAACACGTGGCGCAGAAGCCGATCGCTCAACCGCAATGTCAATCGTGTCGTCAAGTACATTACTTAATAATTATAAGTAAATACAGCGACCCTGCGCGAGGTCCCTATTTAAGTATAAAGCTGCGACGTTAAGAAAAAGCACAATGCCGAAGCGTATTTTATATTATATATTTTATATTATATTTCATATAAAATCACACGTAATTGTAATTTTTCTTCTGTCACCACTTCAACCCTTAATCTATGTGATTATGGTTGAAGTGGTTATTCGCCCAAAACTTGTTATAAATGAAGTATACCTTTCCACCACATTTATTTATCACCACTTGAACCAAAATCACCAACTTACCCCAAGCCTGTTGCCGATGAAGTAGAACTCATATGACTGCACCACATTTAATTGAACCCTTAAAATCTTAATCACCACTTGAACCAAATCACCCAAAGCTTGTGGTCGATGATGAAATAGACCTCATATATTGTGTCGACCACATTTATATAAACCCTTAAAATCTAAATCACCACTTGAACCAAAATCACCAACTCACCCAAAGCTTGTTATCGATGAAGTAGGCCTCGTGTAACTCCACCACATTCGGATGTCTGCATTCTGACAGTATGTCAATCTCGACGGTAAAGTCGGCGAGGTCATCCTCGTTGTCCAAAACGCACATTTTGGCCGCTGCCAGCTGGCCTGTCGTTTTGTGCTCCGCTTTGTATACCTGCGAATAAGTTCAGAAACTGTTAGGAGATGGGACCAATGCTCTTTTTTTACTAGCTCCGTCGTCAGCACTAGATACTGTACCCCTGCTGAGCTAAGGCCTCCCCTAAGTCTTTTCAGGAACTCTTTTCTTGCGCCCTTACAAGCCAGCCCGCGCGGTACGTATCCAAATCACGCCGCCATCTTTGGGTCATTGGACATGCGGCTGACATGTGACATGATCACCTCATGGTCAGGGGTCGGAATAGGTATTTTTAAGTACCAAATAACGCAAAACTGAACCCCGACTCCCAATCCCGGGATTAAAAGTCATATCCATGTTATGATTTCGTAGGGCATTTTACATTATTTGTTACTTAAAAACTACCTATTCTGACCCCTGTTCATACAACAGTACATCATATTGGATATAAAAAAAAAAACAGAATGTTAAGAGTGAGGCGGACCGAATTTCTCTTACAAACGTAATACCGAAATAAATCGTAATTCAAACACAATTTAATCAAATTCTGTTATTATTCTGATTCCGATACCGTTAATCTAGGTTCGTAGGTTCCATTTCGTCCAAAATAAATCACTGGAAATAAATGTAAGCGAATGCAATTCTTGATAACTTTACAAAGTTTGAAACAATTTTCCGGTCTTTTATTTCCAGTGAAGTAGTAGTAGACGAAATAGTACCGTAGGAACCTAGATTAATGGTATCTAAATCCAAATAATAACATAATTTGATAGATTATTGTCTGGATTACGAGTTATTTCGGTATTACGGTTTTGTGGGCAATTCAAGCTCAGCCGGACCCTTAATACACATTAATGTGTAGCGACATCTATCCCAAGTATCCAGGTCATCTGTCCATTTTGTTCATTTACAGCATATTCTCAATGACCTTTTAGTATACGTATTTGGACATAAGACTCACCTTGCCAAACGCGCCATCACCGAGTTCGCCAACCATATCCCAGTTCTCCGAGGGATCGCTGTTGTCCCGGATGTTATTGAACACCTTCTTTTTCTTCGCATCGTTGCCGCTGCCCAGGTGCAGCACCTGGTTGTCAAGGTCAAGGATTAGATGAGGAGCGTAACTAAGATGAGCTATAACGCCTTTAGGGAAACAATTGCGAAATGCGAGAAGAGACAATCATAGGAAATTACGTAAGTTAGACCACGAACAATAGTGCGATCACACTGATCGACAAAGTTTTTACACATGGGTGTGTCACATCATTTCTTGTAGATTTTATGACGGTTAATCTAAATACGGCAACATTTGCTCTAGCATGTCAGAATTTGGATATATACCAATCTCAAAGCGCTAAAAACACTGTTTTTGGCGATGTTTGAAGTATTTTTTTGAAGACAGCAAATTTTTGAAAGTCTCATCGCTCGCTCTGTTTCTAGAAAGTGGTCAATTTCATTTATTTTTTTTTACCACCGCCCATGGACACCCGCAACACCATAGGAGCCAGAAGCGCGTTGCCGACCTTTTAAAAGGGGATTGGGCCTCCGGTAACCTCACTCAATCGGCGAAACACAACGTCAGCGTTGTTTGACGCCGGTTTTCTGTGAGGTCGTGGTATAACTCCGGTCGAGCCAGCCCATTCGTGCCGAAGCATGGCTCTCCCACGTAAAACTGTTTTTGGCGATCTTTGAAGTAATTTTTTGAACACAGCATATTTTTGAAGTTCACATCGCTCGCTCTCTTTCTAGAGAGTGGTTAATTTCACGGGTTATTGCTCATTCACTATATCTATGATCTGCAAATAAACTGACCTTCTTAAGATTATTAAAGAACGACATGTTGTTGATGTGCGCGTCGCTGGAGCGCGCGCGGGCGCCTCATCCGTCCTTGCACATCGTGTCACACCTCCACTTTGCTCCGGCGCATCTCTGTGGACAAACAAAACATACTTATTAGGCTGCAAACTGACGACGCGAAAATGTGAATGGCGACTGTGAATTTTATTTCCTTGACAACAACGTTTAAATTCCTTGGAATCGTGTAATATGTTGAATGCGAACGAATTGGGGTCGTATAAACGCGCCCGTATTTATTTCTTGGATAAGTAATAACTACGCGTTGCGATATAGGTACTTATAAATGATATTTACTTCTGTAAGGGCCGATTTTTCCATCGCCAGATAACTTTATCGGAGGAATAAATTCGAATTTTTGACAGTTTTTCTATACAAAATCTGTCAAACGCCAATAAGGTATTTTTAATTATTCGAACATTAGTCAAAACTAATGTTCGAATAATTAAAAATACAAATCTGAGTGAAAAATCAAATTAAATACTGAAACTATCTATCCATAACTGAAAAAATCATAGTTCAAAGATATAAGCATTTAAAATTTTTGGTGGGGATTGGGATGCTCTGTCCCCCAAATGAGTGTTAGTATAAGATTTGTATGGCGCATTGTTTTGTGACGTCATAAACAAGTATAGTGCGTTCTCTGTCTAGCATAAAATTAAAATGCTTGTAACTTCCTTATTTTTGAGCCGTTTTTGATTTTGTTTTCGTTGATGGGTTCTATTTATGGTAAACATTTGCAGAAGACTATAAAAAATTATCAAATAGCCTATTTTATTCCTCAGTTAAAAGGTGGTGATGGTAAAATCGAAATAGATCTTTTAAAGACACTTTTATAAGACAATAGTACACATGTTGAATACTAAATAGTGCCGGAATTTCCTCGCTGACGACATCTGAGAAGAAATACCGAAACAAACTCCGATAATCATGGTCTCTTTCAAGACCAGACAATAATAGTACCTATTATTAAGTATTAGATATGTGAGTTAGTCCGGTTAAGTTTTAAAGGATGCTATTGTTATTATTTATTATTAGCCTGTGCTGTCCCACTGCTGGGCAAAGGCCTCCCTCCATTCCTTCCAACGGTCGCGATTGTGCGCTACTTATTTCCAATTCTCAAGGAAGACATCCAGTTCATCCCGCCATCTCCTTCGTGGTCTGCCGCGACCCCGTATCGCTGTTTCAGGGCACCAATCCTGAGCTTTCCGGGCCCACAGCTCGCTGGGCATGCGACAGACATGTCCTGCCCAGTCCCATTTAAGTTGGGCAGCCTTTTGAGCCACGTCAATAATTTGTGTTTTGGAGCGCAGTGTAGTGTTTCGAACGTGATCTGTTAATTTAACACCTAACATACTGCGCTCCATAGCACGTTGGCAAACCTTGAGTTTGGACTTGTCCAATGCGGGTTGATAGGTGAACAGTGAACCTGCTAACTCGGTTCATGGGTGCTGCAGATTACATTAAGGTTAATGTTCTCCGTCACCACCATAATTAACGTCCTGTTCTAACGCCAATTGTCCAACTTAGACCCTTTGCGTACTGAGGCAGTTCGTATGCCCTAAGTTGGCTATGTTTACTTATGGATGGTAGAGTAAACGTTTCCCTTAGTCGACTTTTACGACTTGCGTGGGATGATAAGCAGCTGATACATTCGATGTTTTTCTATTGCTTCCAGATCAGCATGGAAGAAGTTATTGTTAGTAAAGAAAAATTCAATCGCGGGCAGGATTTAAATCTGCGTCTTCTGGTTAGATACACCAGACGCTGACCTCTAAGCCACCTCGAGTCCTACCCAGATCCAGCCAGATCGAAATTTGCCTTCACATTCTGAATTTACGTCATAAGGTGACGTTGGCGACATCCATTGAAAAGCAAGTTACTTTGCTTCTCAACCGACACGACTTACTTTACAGTTACTTCGATGTCGAACGATGCCGCCTTACCTTTTAACTATCTTTTTGTGATTTTTTTGCATTTTCCATGATAAGATTAAAAAGGTATTTTTTTATGCGAATGAAAAAAGTTTTTTTGTATCTTACCAGAAGACGCAGGTTCGAATCCTAACCGCGATTGAATTTTTCTAAATATTATGTCCGACCTAAACACCACTCACGCGTTTCTTCTCTTCTTAGTCTCCATCTTGGGACCTCAATTGTCTCATTTGCACAGTAATGTCACTGGCTACATTACACTTCAAACAGGCACACAATAATGTTATCACATCATTGCTTAGCGGCAAAATATTTGGCAATGCTGTGGTGCCAACACAGACGAACTCAGCGGCACAATTCAGCTCAAAGATAAGACTATTATTAACATGATTTCTTTGTAGCAGCATTAGCAGTAGGAATTTACATGTTTCAATGTATAGTTTGTTTAAACGTGTTTAACTTTGTTAGAGGATAACATTGTTTTAATTTTCCGTATATTAAGTAGCCTATTCACGTGATAGGCCTGGTTTCCACCAAAGCAGAAAGATATGTTGTGTATATAACCTATTAGCAAGCTTTTTTTACGGGATAGGAGGGCAAACGAGCAGCCGGATCGCCTGATTGTAAGCGATTACCGCGGAACATGCACAAACGCACCGCCTGTCAGTGCCATTGTCTGGTTAGGCAACAGACGGCCCAGGACAGCAGCCTACAGCCCACAGCTTATGGAGGCTGGTGTTCTGTCTGAGTTCGAAACTTCCCCCGTGTGGGGACGGGTAAGAATACAGTTCCTTAATGCCATTGACATAGGAATCTCGTAAGAGCCGAAAAAATATCTGACTTGCTCGGTGGTAGGATGGAGGGTCTGACTGGCTGGAGACCACCCTTACGTCGGAATCTGTCGTAAAGCAGAGCGCGTTGCTGCGGCTCTGGCAGTCTGCAGCCCGTAGGGGCTCGAAAAGCTTGGCAACGCATCAGCAACACCTCTGGTGTTGCAGGTGTCCGTGGGCGACGATGACTACTTACCATCAAGTGGCTCGTATGCTCGTTTGCCGACTTAATCAATAAAAAAAACTGTTGCGAATAAGCTACCAGATATCGTTACCAGTTAATAACTGAGCATCTTCTTCGCACAGTCACCTGGCGAAGGGCATCTCCATAGCACATCTTACCCGCTACGCTAAACCAGCTTTAGTGGAAATAGAAACAGTTTAAACTTAGTTTTAAATTCTCTTACCACTTGAGTACCTACTCCGCACATTTCTGATGGAAATACATCCTAAAAGACATATTTTATATTAAAATAACTGTCAGAACTTATACTGAATCATTTATTATCCTCAAAAAGCCAAGAAATTATCATCATCCTTCTAAATAATAGCGCTAGTATAACTGTGCTGCAGGCAGTTTTGAGATATTATCATATTGACGTGAGAAAGTATTACTAAGAATTCTTATTAAACGATGTTGACTTCTGAAGGTGTGTTTGCATTTTTGAACCAATATTACCCATCGTCACCCATAGGATAGTAAGTCACTATAACTTCAGAGGGCCAAGTGTGAGTTTCATTTCATTTGCGTGCTGATTGGCGATTTCCGTGACCTTCACCACTCTCCGCCAATCAGAGAGCCGAACGCAGTCGATGCGTAAAATCGAGTCGGTGAAATGCAACTCACATCACACTCATTACGAGACAGGTATAGCATCTGCAATATATACTCGCGAAACAGAGCATTTTTCCTCAATGTATACGCCATTTAACATACTGGTACATTATTTAGTATTTGCACGTCTTATCAACGTCAAGGTCGCATACATTACACATTGAAGGTTTGGTAACATTTTGGCACTGATAAAGTGTTGTAATTGTTTCAAGATATTATTTTAGACAAATCTTGGAAGGGTGAACCTCCTCTTCCTCGGGGAACGTACCACATCAAAAAAGGTTTTTTTTACGGGATAGGGGGACAAACAAGCAGACGGATCGCCTGATGATAAGCGATTACCGCCGCAACACCAGAGGAGTCACAAGTGCGTTGCCCGACTTTTAGAAGGGATTTGGGCCTCCGGTAATCTCACTCACTCGATGAAACACAACGGAAGCGTTGTTTAACGCCGGTTTTCTGTGAGGCCGTGCTATCAGTCCGGTCGAGCCGGCCCATTCGTGTCAAAGCTTGGCTCTCCCACGTAAAAAACGTGAAACTTCATGTGTTTCATATAATTATTTTTAATTTCTACCTGTTTTCACTATCACATTTCAGCTGATATTGTCTAATGTTTTTCCTAAGTATTAATACCTACTAAAATGTAAGTTTGGACGTACGTCAGTGTTTTTTCTTTCTACTTTCATGAGGAGGTTAATGACCGTAGATGAAGCGAAAGTGGGGTGCCAGGATCGCAGTTGTCAAATTTGTAGGTCTCTGATGATAGCGGTCCCAAATAGGCAATTTTGAGCATTTTGTGAGGGTTTTAGTGCTTAAAAAGATAATGTATCATCATAAAGGAAAACATAGGGAGTTACAAGAGGTTTATATTTATGTTATTGTAAAAAAAAACATTGCTTAAACCAGGAAGAAAAGAGGTGAGCGTGTTTGGAGAAATAACCCCCCCGCATTTTCTTATAAGAGTCCGGACCGAATGTTTCTTACAAAAGTAATACCAAAATAAATCGTAATTCCAACAATTTAATCAAATTGTGCTTTTATTCGGATTCCGATTTCATCCAAAATACTTCAATGGACATAACGAAAGACAATGTTTCTTTTTTTACATAAAAAAAAATAACACAACAGACATGAGACAACTATGAATAATAGCATTCATTGGGAAAGTTGTTTTTTTTTATGTGAGTCCGAAAACGACCTGGCGAGCCACCTGGTGGTAAGTAGTCATCGTCGCCCATGGACACCTGCAACACCAGAGGAGTTGCTGACCTTTAAAGAGCCCCGACGGACTGCACACTATCAGAGCTGCTACAACCGAGGGGAATTAGCTCTTACGCGCAAAAGTCGAAACACACCGCGGTGCTTTACGACAGACTCCGACGTAAGGGTGGTCGCCAGCCAGTCAGACCGCAAGAGGTCCTACCACCGAGCAAGTCAGATATTTTCATGATGAAATGCCTATCTGAAAGGCAGTGAGGAACAGTATTCTAACCCGTGTTAAAGTATTTTACTCTAATTACCAGACATGGATACTTAAAAAACACTCTAGAAGGACGTTAATGTGTTTATCAATTCAAAAGTCAGTTTAATCTAATAGTTGACATTCCATATCAATTGACGCATGAGTCATGGGCGGTAATTATAATAAATTTAACTTTTTATCAACTCCCGCGCACGCTTCCGTTTGTATGATAAGTGTAGCTGTTCAAATTTAATTCAATCAAGTTGTTTATGACTTGTGTAGTAAATAGTGTCAATAAATACGTGATTTCAAATAAACATGTTTGTTTTGTCTGTTGTGCGTAGTCGCGTAAGCAATGAATGTATGAATCAGATTGGGAGCTTCGCCCTTTTGAAATGAAAATATTCATTTTAATGAAGGAAAAATTCAATTTCGGGCAGGATTCGAACCTGTGTCTTCTGGTTAGATACACCAGACGCTCTGACCGCTAAGCCATCGCGAGTCCCACCCGCTTGATCGAAATTTGCCTTCACATTCTGAATTTACGTCATAAGGTGACGTTCGAACGGTTCAGTCGGTTCGATCAAGCGGGTGGGACTCGCGGTGGCTTAGCGGTCAGAGCGTCTGATGTATCTAACCAGAAGATGCAGGTTCGAATCCTGCCCGCGATTGAATTTTTCCTTCACTAAAATAACTTTATAAGCTTAGCATGGAAAATGCAAAAATATCACCGTTTTCATATCAATAGTTATTCTGTCAAGTCATGATCGTAGTCATTTTGGAGTTCATGCCAGAAATGTATTTGACAACCCCACGTTTTGACTATTTTGGATCTGTGATTAATTTAACATACATAACATTTTATTTTATAATAAGTAATTAACACTTTTTATGACACTGACTAATTCGGAACTATATTTATAATTATTTGAATGCCCACGTTTATTAAATCAGTCAGTAGATTTGCTTACTAGAGATAGGATTTTGACATAAGGTCCATACAAGTAATGTCAAAATACTATCTCTAGTAAGCAAATCTATCTATAGATTTGTTATTGAGACTAGCCATTAGTCGGTCGTACCGTCTGGTGAATAAATAAAGGCGCAGTTTCGAATCCTGTCCACGGTCGAATTTTTCCATCACTAAAATAATCTTAATTTAGTTTGCAGAATGTCTTACGCACATTTTCCGATATCGGGGTTGAGCAGAATTGCAAGCTGTGTGCTAGATATGTACACGACAGTTACGCAGACGATATTAGGTAATCCGCACCGATGTCGGCAATAGGCAATAGCATGTATTGGCATTACACATAAATTCAGTGCTCGCTAGAGAATTTCTAAAATGGTTAGGCATGTAATGTTTAAAAACTACATGGATATTTAAACTTTTTAGTGAAATAATAGGAATATACAGGATGCCTGTGAAAACAGGACACTTGAGTCCGCGAAATTCAAATTTCAAGTGATTTTTCGCAGTTTGTAGGTCTATAACAGGTTCTAGAGTCATGGCAGTAGTAATCGCGACATTAACTATACGAGTACAACGGTTATAAAAACTTTAAAATCAACTGTTTAGTAACAAATTGTTTACGTAACCAACCCATTATATTGTCCCACTGCTGGGTACGAGTGTCCTCTCAAATGAGAGGGAATAGACTATAGTCCGCCACGCTGGCCTAATGTGGGTCGGTAGATTTCACACGCCGTCGAGAAAATCTCTCAGGCATGCAGGTTTCCTCACGATGTTTTCCTTCACCGTTTAAGCGCGTGATAATTCTTTTTTTTTTTATAAAGCTTACTAGCAATGTGGATCGCACATTACTAGTATTTTTGTTAACCCCTCGTGCTAAGCTAAATGCTTGTGTTACGAGTGGGTCCACGTCGGTAGTGCAATGGGTGGGTTTCAAACCGGCAACCACATGATCGCAAGTCCGACACTCCAGCCATTAGGCTACCGCCGCTTTATATTAATAATATTAATACGCACATGACTTCGAAAAGTAAGAGGTGCGCGCCTTAGATTCGAACTCGAGACCTTTGTCTTCGCAGTCCAGCGGTCATACCACTAGGCTATCACTGCACATGACATATTGTTTAATTAACATTAACAAATTGACTTTAACGTAAGTTTTAACTTAACTCGTTTAATTTAGTTTCTGGTTTGGCGCTAATGTATAGTGAGAGTATTAATGTGGAAACTGTTGGATTGAATTTTAATTTGTATAAAAAAAATTGGTAGGAATTTAAAAAAAAAAATTATGAGATAGGCCGACAAACGAGCATACGGATCACCTGATGGTAAGTGATTACCGCCGCCCATGGACACCCGCAACTCCAGAGTAGTCACAAGTGCGTTGCCCGCCTTTTAAAAGGGGATTGGGCCTCCAGTAACCTCACTCACTCAGCGAAACACAACGTAAGCGTTGCTTGACGCCGGTTTTCTGTGAGGCCGTGGTATCACTCCGGTCAAGCCGGCCCATTCGTGCCGAAGCATGGCTCTCCCACGATTAAAAACATTTTTGTAACAGAGTAGTATTATGCCCTTTCATCCATTTAACCAGGGGTCCCCCATTTTCGTAGACACCATGTATAATCGCTTTACCTTTTCTACGTCCCCATTTCTGGCATTTAGAAAAATTACTCTGGCAACACCAGTTACCATGTAACACGCACGTTGCGAATAAAATACTCATGTCACTCGCCAAAATAATTGTCATTTAAATGATTTAATAATTTTAATCAGAACTGATTATAGCCCCTCGCCCCTCTCTCTCGCCCCCTATTACATGGGACCTAAACATACCGGCGAACTGTGGGTGTACATTAGTACACCTCTGCTTAACCCTTCGAGGAATACAGGCGTGATGGTATGATTATAGCCGTCGCATTCGAGATGAAACCTTCAAACAACGCAAGCGCTGCCTTTTAATTGAGTAAGGAGACGGTCTAAGTGACATAAAAGAGCGGAGTGTTGGCAATTATAAAGCGTGGCAATAAAGAAAGTTTTTATGCAACATCTCCCGATCTCATGCCATCTCTCTCTAGCGTAGTATTGTTCTGTTTACAGTGCGAGGGAAACGGCACGAGGTTGGCGCTAATTCATAAAACTTCTGTTCCAGGATGAAACAGGTACGGAAATAATTGCTGCTTCTATTTGATTTTGATGCAATTATCGGGTTTTTTGTGACAATTCACAGCCCGGGTCCGGCGGAGCCTGAATTGCCCACGAAACGTTTTGTATTTTGTATGTTATTATTGGGATTCGGACACCGTTAATCTAGGTTCCTAGCGTACCATTTCGTCTACTACTACTTTACTGGAAACTAGCTTTTGCCAGCGACTTCGTCCGCGTAGAATAGTTACTTTGTTCCCTAGTTCTTCGCCCGCGGTTTCACCTGCGTTGCCCCGTTCTTAAGGGTTGTAGCGTGATGTTTTATAGCTTGAAACCTTTCACATGAATCACTAATTTTCCCAACATTTCCCTTCACTGCTCTGCTCCTATTGATCGTAGCGTGATGAAAAGTATACTATAACCTGCCCAGGAGTATGATGAACAATTGTACCAAGTTTCGTTGAAATCCGTCAAGTGGTTTTTGTTTCTATAACGAACATACTGACAGACAGACAGACAGACAGACAGACAAAAATTTTACTGATTGCATTTTTGGCGTCAGTATCGATCACTAATCACCCGCTGATAGTTATTTTGGAAATATATTTCATGTACAGAATTGACCTCTCTACAGATTTATTATAAGTATAGATAAACGAAAATAGTTCCAAAATTGGTGTATATTTTATTTCGTTTGTTTAGAAATTCAGTTCGGAATTATATATTTTATTGTGTAAATAAAACACATGTTTGTTCGAAGTTCAGAAAATTTTTCTTTTTAAAATTTAGATTTTAGTCTTTACTTTTTTAAAAACCATAGAAAAATATAGAGACAATAATTTTGTTTATGCTTCGCGGCGCCATCTAGTCGCCCCCGCGCGTAGCAAGGTACCAAAAACCTATAGTAATTATGTGCGGTGCTGATGACGCTTACAATTGGTAAAGCTATCAAGAATTGCATTCGCATTATTTCCAGTGAAATATTATAGACGAAATGCTAGAGTAGAAACCTAGATTAATGTATAATAACACAATTTGATTAAATTGTGTTTGAATTACGATTTATTTTGATATTACTTTTGTATGGGAAATTCGGTCGGCCGGACTCTTATGACTCGGACCAACGGCAACATGACCGCATGATGTCACCAACACCCGCTACGTCACCGGTATTTATGTTTACGCTTTACGATAACGTTAAAATACTCGGATGTTTACTTCTATCAAGAATATGGTGTCTCTGGTTACTAGCACGCTTACATTCATGGCGCGGACAGTTAGCGTTTTGGCATTTTTTAAAATTGTAATACGAGTTTTTCGTCCGCTGTTTCACACTCGTTGCCTCGTTTCCAAGGGCCGTAGCGTGATGTTTAATATCTTGAAACGTTCGTCAAGAATCATTCTGTCTATTGGTGAAAACCGCATGAAAATACGTGCAGTAGTTTTTGAGTTTATCGCGAACAGACAGACAGACGCGACGGGGGACTTTTTTTATAATATGTAAGGATTAGCGATCCGCCTCGACTTCGCAAGATTGACATTAATGGCTTAACTCTACGATCGCAGTATCGCTCAACATCAGGCAAACTAGCTGACAAGCCACCTGGTGGTAAGTAGTCATCGTCGCTCATGGACACCTGCAACACCAGAGGAGTTGCTGATGCGTTGCCGATCATTAAGAGCCGCTACGAACTGCAGACTGCCAGAGTGCAGCAACCGAGGGAGCACTGGCTCTTACGCGCATCAGTCGAAAGACACACCAAGATGCTTTACGACAGACTCCGACGTAAGGGTGGTCGCCAGCCAGTCAGACCTTGCTTGAAATTACATATATGCGTTTTTTTTAGTTACATATCGATAATCCATG
Organism: Acronicta aceris; assembly: GCA_910591435.1. NCBI lineage: Eukaryota > Metazoa > Arthropoda > Insecta > Lepidoptera > Noctuidae > Acronicta > Acronicta aceris. Next base: position 1,620,985 of record OU342786.1, on the reverse strand, counting down.
CCTACCTGAAGAAAATAGCTTAGTTTACACCACCACCATCTAAGATGAAAATAAGATTATTTTTTGGGCAATTTAGATAAAGGACTTAATACTAGAAAGAAGGAAGTTCTGTGCTGACAACTGACATTGGAATTACATTTTAAAATGAATATGGGCCGGCTCGACCGGAGTGATACCACGGCTTCACAGAAAACCGGCGTGGAACAACGCTTACGTTGTGTTTCGCCGAGTGATTGAGGTTACCGGAGGCCCAATCCCCTTTTAAAAGGCGGGCAACGCACTTGACTCCCCTGGTGTTGTGGGTGTCCATGGGCGGCGGTAATCGCTTACCATCAGGCGATCCGTCTGCTCGTTTGCCTCCCTAATCCATAAAAAAAATGACCGCTAGACTAATGATGACTGCCTCATTAGTTTAGTGGTCCCATGCGCGACTACTACGCTAGAGGTCTTGAGTTCAATCCCCAGGCCGAGCAGTGTTATTAGGTTTTTCTGTGAATCTCTCAATAACAGCTCGGAGTCTGGATTTGTGCCCAGCTATAGGCTCGCCCCCTATAACATGGGACCTAAACATACCGGCGAACTGTGGGTGTACATTAAGTACGCCTCTGCCTAACCCTCCGGGGAATACAGGCGTGATGGTATGTAACTAATGATTACTGAACTTCCCATTTCGATTTGTCGCATGTTTTCAACTATAGTCATGAACCGTTCTTACGCAAAAATTCTCGCTGTGACCTAATGTTTGTTCCAAGTCAACTATGACGTCACTATGATTCAATTGTTATATACAAACTATACTTAATTTTACAACTTTATGACTATGTTTTAATTTTAATATCCTATGCCTTCCCGTATTGTTTCTGCGAAATATGAGGTCATTTAACTGCCTCATTGAAATGAAATGAAATGATATTTATTCTGCAATCTTTAGAGATACTTTTACATGTCAATGGTTTGGTTTTTTTTAGCTAGATGGCTTCGGCATTTCCTAACTGACGACCTGTGAGAAGAAACACCGAAACAAACTCAGAGAATCATGGTCTCTTTTAAAGTCCCGACATGGAAGAACACTTATATGTGAGTGGCACGATGTAGGGTAATGTCTGCAATGGCCTTTTGAGGAAAGAACCATAGCAGCTTTGAGTGGAGCAGTCCCTATTGTTACATTACATTTATATCTGTAAATAGATATAATACAGACACTTTTACATGTCATTTCTTTTAAGTACTAGATAGATGGTGTTGGCATTTTCTAGCTGACGACCTCTGTAAAAAACACCGAAACAAACTCAGAGAATCATGGTCTCTTTTGAAGTCCAGACTTAATAGTATCAGAATACCAATGTGAGTATTGTATTATGCAGGAGAGCATCTGAAATGACCAGTAGACCAGTACAGTACAGTAGACCATACCTTGGAGTAGACCAGTCCCGCCTGATGGCACGCATGCACGTTGTTACGTGGGAGAGCCATGCTTCGGCACGAATGGGCCGGCTCGACCGGAGTGATACCACGGCCTCAAAGAAAACCGGCGTTAAACAACGCTTACGTCGTGTTTTGCCGAGTGAGTGAGGTTACCGGAGGCGCAATCCCCTTTTAAAAGTTCGGCAACGCACTCGTGACTCCTCTGGTGTTGCGGGTGTCCATGGGCGGCGGTAATCGCTTACCATCAGGCGATCCGTCTGCTCGTTTGTCCATTGAACATTGTTTTGCTCAGCAAGATCCAATTGTCCAAGGTCCAAGGTTACCTTTTGTTTCAAAAAGTCCTTTGGATTACGAGTGAAACCTCGGGAAAAGCTAGTTATAAACGTTATACGGTCGAGACATTTTTTATTCGTGTTTCCGTTACCCGTATTCAGTGAGTCAGCCACTTTGATATTTTTATTTAAAACCAAAACTATTCTATTTTTAATGATGTCAACTTCCTATTTTTATATGTTTGTGTGTGATCCATGCCGTATCTGGCAAAAGCAAACGTGCATCTGTATAATTTTCATGATGGCTTCTGTATTTTACGGAAGCTTCCCATTGCCATTACATTTTTTTTTATGGGATAGGAGGGCAAACGAGTAGACGGATCGCCTGATGGTAAGCGATTACCGCCGCCCATGGACACCCGCAACACCAAAGGACTCACGAGTGCGTTGCCGACCTTGCGTTGTTTAACGCCGGTTTTCTGTGAGGCCGTGGTATCACTCCGGTCGAGCCGGCCCATTCGTGCCGAAGCATGGCTCTCCCACAAATCTATCTCAAAATCAACAAAATTGGTACAGCGGTTTAGGCGTGTTACTTTGTCATAATTATGGATGAATAATCACTACATAGTATAAAACAAAGTCACTGTCGCTGTCTGTCCGTCCCTATGTATGCTTAAATCTTTAAAACTATGCAACGGATTTCGAAGCGGTTTTTTTTAATAGATAGAGTGATTCAAGAGGAAGGTTTTAAGCTATTTAACATTACGCTACGACTCTTAGGAATGGGGCAACGCGGGTGAAACCGCGGGCGGGTCGCTAGTTATAAATAAATGGGTGTTAAAAAAAAAATATGTTGTCAATTGCGTCGTTAACTAAGTATATAATATTAAAGTAAGTATTACCATTTCAGTTTCCTCGTTGTATTCACTTGAAAGGTGAAAAAAATAGTACCTATATGCTTTCTAAATATGCTTTCTTTCTATATAATTAGAACTAGATCTCGATACCTAACAATACCTTCACGGTTCGGACAGGGATTTTCTTAACATATTGTATGAAACGAAGCCCGTTACATCACCAAGATATCCAACTACCATGAAGATATTCCTATAAACACGATACGCCTTACCTAATGACCTGATCATCACACGATTCAATCAGGTCACCCAACGGTAAAGTAGGTTTCTAAAACGCTTTGAAATAACCCAATATGCTAACATTGAATGACAACCGGTTCGGAGCTGTGATGAGGTAAATATCTGACATACCATCACGCCTGTATTCCCCGAAGGGTTAGGTAGACTATTATTGTACACCCACAGTTTGTCGGTATGTTTAGGTGGCATGTTGGAGTATTCCTCTTTCGGCACCAATTTTTGAGCACCTAAGCTTACACGTGCAGCACCAGTAGGTATATTAGCTCGGTGCTCAATATGGAAGCTTAGGTGCTCAAAAAATTGGTGCCAAAAGAGGAGTACTACCGCATGTTATCTGCTACGTAGCATAGCAAAATAACTTTCAACAAAATAATGTCAGGTGCAAAACAGTTTCGGATCTCGGTGTCTTCGATTTGGTTTGAACTTTTGTTTTCGCCACCGACTTCCGTAATTGTTGTGCACCTTACATTATTTTTATGCTTTTGAAGGCCAAAGGCCAGAAACCTGATGGTAAACGATTACCGCCGCCCATGTACACCTGCAAAACCAGAGGAGTTACAAGTGCGTTGCCAGCCTTATAAAAGAGGATTGGGCCTCCGGTAACCTCACTCACTCGGCGAAACACAACGTAAGCGTTGTTTGACGCCGGTTTTCTGTGAGGCCGTGGTATCACTCCGGTCGAGCCGGCCCATTCGTGCCGAAGCATGGCTCTCCCACATATGAATCATTACGCGTTATTATTACGTTTTCGATCCGCATTTCCAAAACTGTTACGGTAGAGAACTATAACCAATACATGCCTGAGGTTTATAAGTACACAATCAAACATGGCTGAGTAGCCCACGCATTCTAGTATTCAGTATAAATATGCATATCCCAATTAGCGGAGCGTCAATGCTTGCTAATTGTAATCAGTCTCATGTTTAAGCAAATCAGCAGTGTTCATGGTACCGTTATCTAAGAATCTCCATAGTATTATGGGAAGAGTGTTTTAGTTACTCGACGACACGTTTCGCGTAGCGGCTTAGCGATCTGCTTCGGCGCCACGTGTTGTGGGTTCGATCCCCAGACGGAGCAAATATTTGTATGATGTTCAGATAGTTGTTTCGGCTCTGGGCGTTTATGTATGTGAGAATTTCTGTTTGTAAATGCACCTACGGCACTATCCTAGTAAGGAGCAACGTTTTTTAAAAAAAATAAACTAAAAAAAAGTTACTGATATCTTACAGAAAGAACGAAGGGACCAAAGAAAGGTAGCAGGACTTAGAGGCTGGATTTCGTGTGTTTATAAAATATTACGCCGCTAAGCAATATAGCAAGCAGTGATAGCCTAGTGGTATGACCGTTTGACTGCCAAGTCAAAGGTCTCGAGTTCGAACCCAATGCACGCACCTCTGACTTTTCGAAGTCATGTACGTATTAATAGTTAATTATCACGCGCTTAAACCGTGAAGGAAAACATCGTGAGGAAACCTGCATGCCTGAGAGATTTTCGACGTGTGAAGTCTGCCAACCCGCACTAGGCCAGCGTGGTGGACTATAGCCTAATCCCTCTCATTCTGAGAAGAGACCCGTGCCTAGCAGTGGGAAAGTATTATGTTACCAAGTTTGGAACGAATTTCCGGCCGTTTATTTCCAGTGAAGTACCTAGTAATAGACGAATTGGTATGGTAGGAACCTAGATTAACGGTATACAAATCAGAATAATGACACAATTTGATAAAATTGTGTTTGTATTAACATAACATAACATACCATCACGCCTGTATTCCCCGAAAGGTTAGGCAGAGGCGTACTAATGTACACCCACAGTTCGCCGGTATGTTTAGGTCCCATGTAATAAAGGGGCGAGCCTATTGCCATTAACCGGGCACAAATCCAGACTCCGAGCTGCTACTGAGAATTTCATAGAAAAACCCAATAACACTGCTCGACCTGGGGATCGAACCCAGGACCTCTAGCGTAGCAGTCGCGCTTGGGACCACTAGACTAATGAGGCAGTCACAGACAATGTTTGTATTGAGTACGATTTATTTTGTTATTACGGTTGTGTGAGCAATTCAAGCTTTGCCGGACTCTTAATGTGCACTTCTGCGACTTCTGCCTAACCTTTCGGGGAATACAGGCGTGATGGTACGTCATGTTTGTCTATCTGTATGTTTGTACGCAAATCACGCAAAAAATACTGCACGAATGGAATGCAGCTTTAACTGTCGTATTGCTGGAGATCTAACTGGTCTCAGTATTAGGGGGCGAGCCTATTGCCATTAACCGGGCACAAATAAAAAACTCCAAGCTACCGCTGCGAATCTCATAGAAAAATCCAATAACCCTGCTCGACCTGGGAATCGAACCCAGGACCTAGCGGTCAGGACCACATAACTTCATTGGTCTAGTGGTCCTAAGCGCGATATTTTCTATTAAATCGCGTTACATTTTTATTTTTTTCCTGACAAGTGTCGCAAGCTTGCGCACGCGCAGCTAAGCACTATGGCAAAGTGTTTCGTATAGCGACACACGCACCGCGTGACACGGTTTCGATTCCGTCGCATTCCGCGCTTTCCGAACGGGCCCACATTTTGCTTGCGTCATTTTACAACTAAAAAAGTTTTAGAGAAAACGATTTTTTTACCGTGGCAATATATTAATGACATCAACTTGTTGGCAAACACGTAACGTGTCCTGATGACAATAGGCTCGCCCCTTATTACATGGGACCTAATCATACACTTCTGCCTAATCCTTCGGGGAACGCAGGCATGTTATTTAAAAAAAATAATTATACCAAGTTGATAATGAAACATACCGAGCCGCCTATTGATAAGCGGTAACCGCAGCCTATAGACGTCAGCAAAACCAGTGAGTGGTATCACATAGGCTCGCCCCCTATTACATGGGACCTAATCATACCGGCGAACTGATGGTGTAATACATTAGTACACCTCTGCCTAAACCTTCGGGGAACGCAGGCATGATATTATTTTTTTTTGTATACCAAGTTAACAATGAAACATACGAGCCGCCTAATGGATAAGCGGTAACCGCAGCCTATAGACGTCAGCAAAACCAGTGGTATCACCACAGTATAAATATGGAACAGTACGGAAACAACCTACAAACGCTCAAAACGACATACTCACACAAACATGCGCATCGACGAGACCCCTAAGCGGTTTTCGGAGTGCTGTGTGCAGTAGGTACTGACGGAGTGCAGACAGTGCGTCGAGACGAGTGGTCACGTATAAGTTTATCTCTGCGATCTTTTCAAAAATACTACGAGCGAATTGCGTAGTAAATGCAAAGTAGCTGAACTAATTTACAAATAAACAAAATCGGTTTCATAGTACCCTGTCCTTGTTTCCCAAAAGTTTATTTATGTTCATTAAAATGAAAGCAAGAAAGAAAGAAATATATTTATTTGTAAAAGGCACCTGAATACCGTAAGAAATTTTTTAACTAAGTAGGTACTTACTAACTAAATTGTGGTACACAGGTGAACCTTACAAATCGGTCCAATCTCAGCATAATGCCGAATTGCCAGTTACAGCAAATCGACGCTGGTCGTCGGAACCGGACCGGTTTGGTGTTGCCACAACAAAGAATTTTTCATTTTAAAATTTATTTACAAATAAAACAGCCACAAAATCGAAAAAAGGCACATAGTACATGTGAATAGGTAGGGAATAGGCACAAGTTAATACATCACGGCATAAACAATTTTTTTTTACACTAGCAACAGTGAAGCAATGGCAGACATTTGACAGAACTGAGTAGATTTTGACATTGACATTGATCAAAAGTGTTATTCAAATGACAATTTTTTACACAATAAAATTCAATAATAAAGAATTCCGTGTAAGTATTTGTAAGCCAGTTATTTCAATTCGATTGATTGATCACTACTGAACAAAAATGTTTAAATTAAAAAAAAAAAAACATCAAAAACATTAAAAGTTATAACCTTATTGCTTCAATGGAGCGCAGGTAATTATTTCATCAACTAGGCTTAAATTGCGTACTGTTCCATATTTATACTGTGGTATCACTCGCGCGTTGTCATCTTGACACCGTATCATTTTTTTTTTATTCGTGATAGGCTTACGCTTGATCGCCAGTTTGCCTGATGTTAAGCTATAATGCGATCTACGATGGAGCGCGCTTGCCTAGAAGAAACCGATTCACTCGTGATTTAAAGACACCCAGATTATCCATCAGGGAAGACTCACTCGGGAAGCGCATTCGATATTTCAGCAGTACGCATTATAAAAGTGGACTTAAAGACTTTCGTTCGCTCTATATATGCCCAGTTATTTGGCCTTCAAATAGGAACACAGTAATGCTAGCACATTATTGCTTAGCGACAGAATATTTGGCAATGCGGTGATACCACCCCAAAGCATCTCAACGGCAGACTTTTACTTAGTGAAAAACTAAAGTAAGTACCTTAACTTTACTTTGCACTTTACTTTACTTTAAAACTTAAAATACCTTTGTACTTAATAGTCCTTAGTTGTCTATTTTCTCATCGTTTTGTTGTGTGCATAAATAAATAAGTATTCAGTTATCAGCGGAGTATTCAGAAATTTCTAGGGATTTATATACATCGACCCAACACACCCGAAATATTCTCTCTCTCTCTCTCTCTCTCTCTCTCTCTCTCTCTCTCTCTCTCTAACCTAATAAGACATCGAACATTTCGATTACAATATCGAGTCATAATTATAATAACGAAACCCAAAAGTTATTTTGAGACATTTAAGCATATTTTTTTCAAGATATTACATAAATCAGCTAAACATAAAACTTGTGGGCGTACCACAATCATACTCGTAACGATTACGATATCGATGCGTACACGCACAGAATAAAAAATTGTGGAAAAAGAATTCTGTTTTTCATATCTCGACCCTCTGATGAATCAGGTAGCCATATTTCAGGTATTGTTTTTTTTTTTTAATTTAGCACTTACTAAAAACCACTGTAATCGATTCAGTAGTCGATTCTGAACTAACTACTTTCAGGTCTTGTGCTTATTCTGTTACAGGTTGTTTATGTCTTTTTCATATTATAATGATAATGAGGCAGTTATAAAGATCATCATAAACCCATTTACTGCCCCGGGTCTCCTCTAATAATGAGAGAGGATAGGCTAGGCTCTTTTTTTTAAGGATTACGTCCGCAAACGAGGTGACGAGCCACCTGGTGGTAAGTAGTCATCGTCGCCCATGTATACCTGCAATACCAGACGAGTTGCCGACCCTTAAGAGCCCCTACGGACTGCAGACTGCCAGAGACGCAGCTACCGAAGGGAACTGGCAATTACGTGCAAAAGTCGAAGAACGATAGACTATAGCTAGCTACGACTAACGATAGACGCCAGCCAGTCAGACCCCAAGAGATCCTACCACCGAGCAAGTCAGATATATTCACGTTTCTTATGGGATGCCTATCTGAAAGGCAGTGAGGAACAGTATTCTAACCCGTCCCCACACGAGGTAATAGTCTGCCACGCTGGCCTACTGCGGGTTGGCAGGCACATCTCAGGCATGCAGGTTTCCTCACGATGATTTCCTACACCGTTTAAGCGCGTGATAAATAATTTTCAATACGCACATAGTTGCAAAATGTCAGAGAGAGTGAATTGAATTTCAAATCAAAACCTACAACTTGGCAGTCCTATGGTCATATCACTGGGATATCAGAAAAAAAAAGAATTTACTCAAAAAAAACATTACCTATATAACATTCATAATTGGCAAAATCACTTACATGATTGTCACCACACATGTTGATACTGTGTTAAGAATCTTCCATTCTGACGTGGAAACTTACATCCGTGCCGGTAGAAACGGGATAAATCTCCGCTAGTTATGTCCGTTATATCAAAACGTATCTAAAATCCGATTTCAGTCACAAATAATATCGTATCGATAATCCGAACTAGATAAACTGATTTCACATAACATTATATTCAAAAACCACCGCAGCATCAGGACATGGTTACCATGTTCTTGCAATATCATATAAGTAACAGGATACCAAATTTCAAATCGATCCGACCTGTAAAAGTTGCTCACATCCTTTATGAACCAGAAAAGAGCTGATTATCTTCAAACGGATTTTCTTAAATCTAAGGACACTTTTGATCAAGTCAAAGGAGCCATATTTTTTTGTTCGAGGAAAATGCCCACCATAAATTGTGGTGTATAGTAATGAAACATATTTTGATTTATTCCTCATAATCTTTAGATTACAATGGTATAGTTAGTTAGACATGGTCTAACCGGAATACTGAGAAATACGACAAAAATGTGAACGCGAAAATAACCTAAAAATCTAAAGGCCCAATCCCCTTTTAAAAGGGGATTGGCCTTTAGATAAAAAAAACCTAAACCAGAGGGCTTGTCGAAAATACCTAATAGCCAAACAAAAAGAAAACTGAATCAAAATCGGTCCATTCGTTTGGGCGCTACAATGCAACAGACACACACAGATTACACACGTTAAACTTGTAACACCTTTCTTTTTGCGTCGGGTGTTAAAAATCAAACCAAATCGAGCTCAAAATAACGAGAATCAACGAATGAAAATGGTTCCCAACAATATGTAGTATTACAGTATGAGGTATCTATAGAGTTTCTTGCCGGCTCTTCTCCATAAGACCCACTTTTTGGAACCGTGCAACTAGTTTGACTTTTCAAAAGAACCTTTTAAGCTATTGCATAGCTTCTATCGCGGGCCTTGAGCGTGGGGACCGAATCCAGAAATTCCGTAACGAAAAAAACCTAACACGCTTGTCTCTTTAGTTCAGCAACCCGCCTTTAGGTGGCATTGGTTGTATTACATAAGTTGATGAAAAACGCTATGCAATAGCTTTACCGCGGCAGTCCCCGAGTGCCACATGTCTTTTTTAATCGTCTAATTGAAATAAAACATTTTAACCTTTTGACTTTTTATACATGGTACTAATCCAAATATCTAAGGTAATTCATTACCTTTCCCTCTAAGCTATTTTTCAGTGGAGTAAGAGACAAAGCGAATTCCCCTGCACTCGGTAGATTTGGATTTTGGTATGAATATTGAAAAATAAAACGACACTCAGAACTAACAAGATCCAATTTAGATTGTTACTATTATGACGATAATATTTACGATCGCAACTGCAAGCTGGATCGACTCATGAAATCGATTTCAAAATCTGAAATCTGATTTATAACAGTTTGTTATCCAAAAACGCAAGTGATTATGATCGGTTGATTTCTGCGCAACTCGTGAATATTGATTCGGAACAGGGGGTTAAGTTAAACCGGTAGACAGTGGAGGGGTTGTATCGTTTATAAGTTGGCGAATATACTTCGCATATTTCAATCAATAAGGCTTGAACGGTGGTAAATGTCATTAAATTCATTTTTTTACGTGGGAGAGCCATGCTTCGGCACGAATGGGCCGGCTCGACCGGAGTGATACCACGGCCTCACAGAAATCCGGCGATAAACAACGCTTACGTTGTGTTTCGCCGAGTGAGTGAGGTTATCGGAGGCCCAATCCCCTTTTAAAAGGTCGGCAACGCACTCGTGTTTCCTCTGGGGTTGCGGGTGTCCATGGGCGGCAGATATCGCTTACCATCAGGCGATCCGTCTGCTCATTTTCCCTCCTATCCCATAAAAAAAAAATCAACATCCTGTATCAACTTACCACAAACTGTCAAATTTCCCCAATGGATAATAAACTCTATTGTTTGGAGATTAAATTTAAAAATCGATTGAAGATGTTTGACAGTTTTGGATACCTTAATGTGCTGTTGACCGCACCTAATTATTAAATTATTGTCTCTGGGTTAGGAGCCACCATTAACATACCATCACGACATATTCCCTGGAGGGTTAGACAGAAGTACTGTTGCTTATCTACCTTAGTTCGCACGGTATATTTAGATCCCATGTAATACATGACAATCCTATTGCAATTAGTATTAATTTTACAATAACTTAATCACAGACACAATGAAGAATTCTATAAGTTGCTATACAGGGTGTACAAGAAAAAGGGACACATACTGAAATACGCTATAGTATAGCGTGAAGACATCTTAATTAACGTGCATACTAGTAGCAAACTCTAGAAATAACAGAGATACAAGGAAATTAAACATTAACTTCGTAGGCGCTTCTCCTTAAAGGGTGATTGAACTTCGTATAAGACATAGGTAGATAGGTACCGAAACAAATCGTGTTATTTGTAGCTACAAAAGGATTCGTTGAATTCTGTGATAGAAAAGAAATGAACTCACCTTGTAATTTAATAAACCGCAGTTACCTGTGTAGGTAGGCACCATCATGACCCAACTTTCGGCACAATAACACTACAATTGCACACCTAACACACGCGACACTTTTTCTTTCACATGTTACACTGCACATTCTGATTTATGTTCATAGGTCTACATTATTTACAAGACTCATCCTCATCAACATTGGTATTCATCGACTAGGTACCTACCTACTGGATGAATCCTCTTTTATTGAACGTCACATTTCAGATCTTTTCATACCTACGATTGCTACTAGCTGTTTTTTTTTGTTATTACGTATGGAAATCCTCATGGACTTCCGACTGTCCGAGAGACGCGGTCGACCCATTGCCACTTCACAACGGTACCGAAATGTTCAAAACCTCGCCCCTGCATTGCTACGCATCCCCATGCGCGTTGAAACATCCTGGTTAACATTGCCGCCGGCGTCGGTATTCCGCGGTGTAAAACTGCCATAATCCCTAAACCGTTGCACCGCTCGCATAAGTAGGTACTCTGCCGCTCGAAGGCACACGTTCATCATTATGATGTCTGTAATATTCTAGGTACAAACGCAATGCGCAATGTCCTGAAGACAATCACCAGCAGCCATTCCATACGCCAAAACCAGAGTTAATTAATGAATTGAATTAAATCAACTACATGGTACCTACTATTTACACACGTTAAAACTAATACACGATATGCACACGACCAATACCGTGCAAACGCGACCGTAACCCGAATTGAACTAAAATAAAATAGGTTTTTAGAAAAAATAACATTTAATTTAGAATTACGCATATGCAAATAAAGGGCGGTTCACACAAGACCTTTATTTAATGTTTTAGATTTAATTTGTTCTGTTCTGATTTACATAATGTATGGTAAGTTATGTTTACCGTTTTCTGTGATTTTATCTAACACTTTCAATTAATTTATTAAATACCTTCTTAGATAACTTTTAGGGTAAATGCTGATACTTCATATCCCCCATCCCCTGGGCCGCTATTAGATTTACGAAACTTTCTTACGGGATATTCCTTGAGAAGTTTCATCACGTAAAACATTAGGTACTCGTTATTATCCTCCGTCGCTTAGTCGAACAGAGTTATTTGGATAAAATTGTCAGTCTGAAACTCTCGCTGAGAACCCGAGCTACGTTGGGATTAGAAACAAAGCCTTTCCCACATCGATCCATTCTCGCCTTCCACCTCCACCAAAAATATCTGAATTAATTTTATTATGTAATCAACAAAAAAGTCAACCGACACGTGTGAACCCACCTTTACATTGTCGGTGTCCTTTTGTTGCGTCGTCAAAACGCGCCGCTCGGCTTGAGCGCCCGAGTCAAAGAAGCCGACAAGGAAGCCGCTTCCGATTTGCCGCCTTTCGGCTTGGGCGCACTGTTATGCGCTCCAGAGTCGAATTTTGGATACTGTTTTGCTCTAATAATTACGTTAAAAAAAAATCCTTTTTACTTTATTGGATGTTATTTCAATAAAAAAATAATGGTTATTTGTTTACTTTCTAGGAATATTGAAATTACTTTAAAAGCTTGCTCTGTAACCTATGTGATTTTACGGCAATAAATCACATACCTATCTCAAAAGAAAAATTATTTGGAATATTTGTATTCGCCAGAGTACGTCTCTGTTCAGCCGTTTCCTTTTAAGTGAAACAAAAAATTGATTTTTTGTTAGATTAGAAAAGGATAGAGTACACAGCTGAGAGTTCATGACCTGAATGATTTGTAAACATCGTTAAGGGGAAGCCTATCATAATGAGACCAATTTTGGAAATGGTTTTCATAGTTTTTTTCAGTAACCGCTGGATGAATGACGAAATAAAAAAATACGTAACATCTAAAATCTGTTACTTTACAGGTTCCAGCTGCTTTTATGCGAAATTATGGTGATAATATTGAAAACTTCAAACGGCTGTAACTCTAAAACGGATAATTTTTTTTCAAAAATTTTTTTTGTGATAGCATCCTAGTACAGTATACTTTCACCCATTTCAATATATGTCCCTTTTTCTTGTACACCCGATATAAGCAAAAATACAAAATCCGAACTACAATCGATGCCATCTGATGGTAAGCGACAACCGCAGCCTATAGACGTCAGCAACACCAGTGGTATCTCTCGCGCGTTGTTATCTCCTCAGTTGTTAAGTCTCATTTTCACAGTAATGTCACTGGCTACATTACCCTTCACACCGGTACACAATAATGTTACCACACTATAACTGGAGTTCCTGGATCCCAGGTCAAGCAGTGTTAGGCTATACCTAACCTACCTACCTGGTTTTCTATGAAATTCTCACCTTGGGAGTTTAGATTTTTGCCCGGTGGTTAAGAATATTCTCCATTTCTATTATTTTATTTATTTATTAAGGTTTGCCAACAATTGATTACATTAAAATGAACACTAGTTACATTTGTGAATAAAAAATAATGTAACAATTACTTAAAGGTAAACACCGCATATGAAACATTAAAAAAGTGTTAATAACAGTAAGCTACACAGTAAAAATACTTAAACTAGTGTTTTCTAGGAAACAACAATATATAATGTTTTTATAAATGAAACTGTTAACGATTTTCAAGATCAGGCAAGCCACCAAGAATTGATTTAATTTTGTTAAGAGAGTCAAAGTGAAGGTCTATCACATCGCTACAGCTATGTATCGACTTGCATAGTCTTGAGCAGGGAGAGTTTGCACCTAAAACAGTTCTTCTATGTGGAGGATAGAGTGGTGTGATCGAGTTGCGAGGAAGTCTGGAAGGAACACGCAATTTCAGCTGTGCTAGAAGCTGGGAACAATCAACTTTGAAGCGAAACACTTTACACGCAAACATTGCATCATTGATAGTTCTGCGCTGGGCAAGAGACTTCATGTGGAAGTGCTTCATACGGCATCCGTACGAGCGCAACTTTTTTGCAATTCCATTTACGAAAGCAAGATGCCATACAAAGCGTTTTTGAACACGCTCTATACGCAGTGAGTGTGTTGCATAGTGTGGCCGCCAGACAACACTACAATATTTCAGTGTGCTACGAATGAGGTTATTATAGAGTAATATTTTATTATATTACATGTATGGTTGCTAATTTTGCAAAAACGAGCGCTGAGACCGAGCCTGGAACGCTCAGACACTAGGCTCGCCACTCGACCCCTCAACGCTCAAGCGCTTTAGTCTTAAGAAGGGTCGAGTCTTCAAGGCTCGGCTGTTAGCCGGTTTTACAACACTAATTGCCAACTTTTTTTACAAGAAATAAAGTAGGTACTTATATTTAGTTCTGAGACGGAAAAATAAACAGTATTTAAAAAAATGAAGAGTGTTTTATACGCCACTATTGTGACTACGCTGCACTGACTTAGTGTGTGCTTAGTGTTAAGCTGTTGTTGATGATGACAACAGTATTTTGTATATGTTATTTTTGTTCAACAGTAAACAGTATAATACTGTTTTTAACAGATAATCAATCACATGGGACCTTAACATACCAGTGAACTGCACATTAGATCTGCCTAACACTTCGGGGAATACAGGCGTGATGGTATACCTTTCTGGAGAGCACACTTTGTAACATGAATCATATTCTACGTATTAATAGTAGTAATTAATAAAGAATTTATCACGCAAAGGAATTTATTGGTATTATCTTACTACTTAGATATGCGAATAGTTTAATTCAATGAAATGACGCGTTATCACGATCAGCAGGGTATATTTATGTAAATACGGTAGGTAAATATCGCGACACTAGCATGCAACCATTTTATCCTATTTTATTTATTCTATATCCTTTTTTTTTGTGGTACGGAATATCCTCATGGATCGTCTGCCACTAGTCTTGCCAGGTCTAGTGTGTCAAATTTCGGAACGGAAGGTTAAAATAATCGGGATTTTGGTTTTCAAATCGGGACAGCTACAATGGCTATAAAAAAACTGATTTTTGTGAATCATCGTTTATTTTAATTTGTGTGTAATTTTTTTTTAATGGTATATTACCATTGGTTAGTAGGTACCTAAAGAGGTTAGTGGAAAATCGGAACATTCGACGTCCCGATCAAGGGTAAATCGGGACGTGTCACCAGACCCCTGAAAATCGGGACGTCCCGCGCAAATCGGGACACCTGGCAACACTATCTGCCACCCAGGGAGGGGACGGGGTATCGGACTCGTACCGACTATAAACCGTACATGCCTCGCTTTGCCCTATAGTCATGGCCATGGGATTCATGACATTCGCCACGATCATGACAGGCTGTGATCCAGTGTTCTCTGGATCTCTTCAAAAGCCGAGGCTTAATCTCGCATCCCACTTAGAGCACGCGAACACGCGCGCCACCTACAGGGGCCATTGTCTGATCGAGCGAACAATCAAATGTCCTGCTGATGGTAGCGGTGTGGGGTCATTTAATTGGTTTTTGTTGTATACAATATTCACAACTGAGCCTAACTTTTGCTTATGAGTCCGGCGGAGCGACTTTACCGTACAAAAGTGATAAATCATAATTCAAACAGGATTTAATCAAATTGTGTTATTATTCGGTTTCGGATACCATTAATCTAGGTTCCTACGTGTTCCTACGGTTCCTTTACTAGAAATAAATGTAAGCGAATGCAATTTTTGATAACTTTAACAAGTTTCGGTCCGCGGGACTCTTAAAGACTTGGTTTGGATTTAAGACATGAAATGAGTCTAACAAAATTCTGACAATCAAAACTAGAACTAAAATAGGTGGTGTTTAAAGTCATAACTCGGCACGGTCCCAAAAGTGGGTCAGAGCCAGCACAAAACGCCATAATATAGACAATCCGTTAAAAAAATTACAATATTAATCTTCAATTCTTCAATTTATTTTGTTTTAAAGAGACGCAGGGTGAGTTAAGTAACCATTAAGTGTTCGTGAAAGTGTGCGAGTGTAGGCAAATGATATAAAATTGAAAATCGAGACTTTTGTGTTCACTCCTAAACTCCATCGAAGCCTTAGTGAAGTTTCCACTGTTTTACTGGGGATAAAGTGATGTGTTTTAAACTACAAAAATGGCATGACCTAAAGATCTAAGTTACTAGGTCATAAAATTCCTTAAAAAAAAGAGTCGCGGAGAACAGTTTGCCAAGTTGCCAAGAAATTGGCAGAATCATTTCTGCATTGATATAATTTATAGTATTAATATATTTATGATTACTAATATATTATGTATTGTATATAAATGTATTTATTTAGTTGTTATGTAGGTGTATATTTCAGGTAGTATAATTATATAGGTATATTATAGTTTATGTATTAATCTTCTATCAACACACCCGGTTATTGCATCTGCCACATTTTTCTCTGTATCACCCTATGGTCGACTGGTAGAGAATGCTTATAGCATTAAGTCCGCCTCTGTACTATTTCGTGCAAAAAGTATTAAATAAATAAATAAATAAACAGTTGCTATAGACTTTTAAAACTTACTTCTATCGTTCCCGCCGCCATTTTGAAATGTAACAAAATTTTCAGCATCTTATACATGGCACGCACACAACACTGACATACAACTAACTCTGCTATCGCTACCCGAACATTTTCCGACGCTGCACTGCGCATGTCAGCCTGCAACACTGGTGCATATTTACCTTGTCACGCCTCCGTAAGGGAGATAGAACTCCACCCACACTAGGAAAGATCGCGTATGTGTAAGTAAAGTAAGGTTGCCGACCACAATTATTAAATTAGTATTGTATTATACAGGTATTTCGAGTCTGCGTAGTTGAACGCGAAAATAATAAAATAATATAACGTGGGAGAGCCATGCTTCGGCACGAATGGGCCGGCTCGACCGGAGTGATACCACGGCCTCACAGAAAACCGGCGTCAAACAACGCTTACGTTGTATATCGCCGAGTGAGTGAGGTTACCGGAGGTCCAATCCCCTTTTAAAAGGCGGGCAACGCACTTGTGACTCCTTTGGTGTTGCGGATGTCATCAGGCGACACGTCTGCTCGTTTGTCCCCCTATCTCATAAAAAAATATAAATACCGAAACTATTATCAAGCGAAACCGTCAGTAATTGCATAACTACTACATTTAATTTGTATTAGATATTAGAATTTGTAGTTTATATAGGGTAAAATATATTTTTGAAGTCAAATTTTTTTGGATACTTGATTTAAAAAAATTGGCTGGCAACCCTAGCGTAAAGCCTTGCCCATGTATTCTACATTGTACGCACACTACGACAATATTTGTGTATGTGTGTTTTTAATATGCATGTGTGCATTAAGTGCAGCTCACAGATACGATATTTGCATCCTATCCTGGAATAGGAAGTGGTTAGGTAACGCGGTTTCTGCCAATTAAATATAACATACATACCATCACGCTTGCATTCCCCGAAGGGTTAGGTAGAGGCGTACTTAATTTACACCCACAGATCGCCGGTATGTTTAGGCACCGTATTTCGTTTTTTAAACCACTGAGGTGGCAAACAAGCTTACGGCCCGCCTGATGGTAAGCAGTTACCGTAGCCTATGGACGTCTGCAACACCAGAGGTGTCGCTTGGGCGTTGTCGACGCTGTAAAAACCTTTTCATTTCTATTTTAAAGGACCCCATGCTGTATTCTTTTGGGAAAACCTCAACTCCCGAGCTGCTGCTGCGAATATCATTGTAATATTTAAATCGACTAACGAGTAGAAATAAGGTTTTTGGAAATGACGTAAGCTTCCGACAATCTCGGCGCTCATAGATGTCATTTTTGATCATAACAACATCCTATGTCCTCTTCGTGGACCTAATAGCGTCCGCTGATTAATGACAAAAGGTATGCAACACCTGGATATCTGACTGTCCACAGACGGATGAGCGTGTCAAGATGATTTACTGTTTAAGTATCTGAGCATACAAGGAATCGTTTACGTCATCCTCAACTACAATAATTCTTAGCAGTAATGCAAGGTGTTAAGGGTCCGGCGGAGCTTGAATTGCCCACAAAAACGTAATGCCGAAATAAATCGTAATCCAGTCAATATTCTATCAAATTATGTTATTATTCCAGTTTGGACACCGTATTCTAGGATCCCACCGTAATATTTCGTCTACTACTACTTCACTGGAAATAAACGATTGGAAAATCGTTGCAAACTTCGTAATTTTAGCAAAAATTGCATTAGCTTACATTTATTTCTAGTGAAGTATTTTAGACAAAATAGTAACGTAGGAACCTAGATTAACGGTATCGGAATCCGAATAATAACACAACTGGATCAAATTGTGTTTGAATTACGACTTATTTCGGTATTACGTTTGGAAGAGAAATTCGGTCCGCCGGACCCTTAAGGTGCTGTTCATTGATCGTTCACCTGAGCCCGCCAAATTCTTTCAATTGGTTCTTACTCGATTGCGCCAGAAAGAGTGTTCTGTTTTTCGAGTGTATGTATTGAATATTTCTCTGCTACGATCTGCAGCCTAAACCGATAGATGGATTTTAGCTTGAGAGGCGTCGTTAGATTAGACTCAATTGTTGTGTTGTGTTGTGGGTTCGATCCCCACACGAAGCAAATATTTGTATGATCTACAGGTAGTTGTTTCGGGTCTGGGCGTTTGTGTATGTGAGAATTTGTGTTTGTAAACGCACCCACGACACAGGAGAAAATCCTAGTATGGGGCAACGTTTAAAAAAAAAAAAAAAAAAAAATGTTAAAAAATTGCCGATTTTAGGCGCAACTTTTTTTTGTAATTTATAAGTTATTCTGTAACATATTCTGAATTAATAGCAAGAACTTAATTGCGAAAACCTTACATAAACGTGAAAGTTTGTCAGTATGGATGTATGGATGTTTGTTACTCTTTCACGCCAGAACGGCAGAATGGATCTGGATAAAATTTGGCACACAGATAGATTATAGTCTGGAGTAACACATAGGCTACTTTTTATCCAGGTCGGACCCAATACTGAAGTCCACGCGGACAAATTATAGATAGATTTAGATATTTTCTTTGGCTTCCCTATATTTATAAAAGAAAGAAAAAACGTTTATTTGGTAAACGTGTTTAAGCGGCGGTAGCCTAATGGCTAGGGCGTCGGCCTTGCGGTCATGTGGTTGCCGGTTCGAAACCCACCCATTGCACTACCGACGTGAACCCACTCGTAACACAAGCATTTTAGCTTAGCACGAGGGGTTAACAAGAATACTCGTAATGTGCGACCCACATTAAGAGTAAGCTTTAAAAAAAAAACACATCATAAGGCCAATGCCTGGTTACAAAAATTTGAAAAAGAAGAAAAAATACAGAGCCACGACGTTGCATAAATAAATGGTAAACAGAGTGAAATGTATGCACGTGTCTCATGATGGGGCCAAATGGGTCACCAAATCAGCATCGTGTCAAGCACAGTTTGACGACACGATTGGCGTAGCGGTTGAGCGCCACGCGTTGTGGGTCCGATCCCCACACGGAGCAAATATTTGTATGATCTACAGGTAGTTGTTCCGGGTCTGGGTGTTTGTGTATGTGAGAATTTGTGTTTGTAAACGCACCCAAGATACAGGAGAAAACGTTTTTAAAAAAAAAAGAAAAAACAGTTCAGTGCTTGACGCTGGATTTCATTTGCATTTTCTTTTCATTTTTCACCACTCGCATATATGTTCCATCATAACCGTGCATTCTTGACCTTCAAGCTTTTGAACTGCAGTGTGTCAGCAGGTCAAGTTTACAATAACAAGTTTTAAATAAATCCTTTTTGAACGCGAGTGTTCCCGCGGACAGCAACTAGTAATACAAAGAGACTGTCCATGTGTCACACGCCTTTATAAGCAACTCACGTTGTATCGAAGCCATTGGAATGATGGAAGGATTAAACGGTGCCCGCTAACCTTGAAAATGTGTTGTGGTTTATAATTGATACGTACAGAAACTTTTTTTATGGGATAGGGGCAAAAAAGCAAAGTGATCGCCTGATGGTAAGCGATTACCGCCGCACATGGACACCCGCAACACCAGAGGAGTCGCAAGTGCGTTGCCCGCCTTTTAAAAGGGGTTTGGGCCTCCGGTATCCTCACTTACTCGGTGAAACACAACGTAAGCGTTGTTTCACGCCGGTTTTCTGTGAGGCCATCACTCCGGTCGAGCTTGCCAATTCGTGCCGAAGCATGGCTCTCCCACGGTAAGAAAGAATACTTGTCTGTAGTCATGAAATTGCCCGCTGGATTAGTAGACGAGTAATCAGCTGATTACAAAATTCATCAAAATTGTTTCATTCGTGAAAATCATACCATCACGCCTGTACTCCCTAGGCAGAGGCGTACTAATATACACCCACAGTTCGCCAATATGTTTTTAGGTCCCATGTAATAGGGGGCGAGCCTAAGGCATTAACCGGGATAAAATTCAGGCTTCGAGCTGCTACTGAGAATTTCATAGAAAAACCCAAAAACACTTTAATAACCGAATTATATTGCACACAATTTCAACCGTGCCGTATGTACCTGAGAAAATACAGATAAGACGAAAATTATCAAAAATATTTCCTGTATCTAGCTGTGTAGTTCTATCGTTATCTTTGTATGGAGTAGTTCAGAGATAAGAGCGATCGGAGATAAGACAGCCTCTTTGCAGATAAGGACTAAAATAGGAGATAAATGTACAAATATGGGTCTTGTCTTGACGTAGTGAGAGAATTTTCTTTCGATGTTTTTTATTCGTGAACGGCTTACGGTTCACCGCCAGTTCGCCTGATGTTAAGCGATACTAAGATCTACGATGGAGCGCGCTTGCCTAGAATAAATCGATTCACTCGTGATTTAAAGACACCCAGATTATATCTATCGGGGAAGACCCACTCGGGAAGCGCATTCCACATTTCAGCGGTACGCATGATAAAAGTGAACTTAAAGCGTGGTCGTCCGATTGTAAAAGCTTTCTTAACACAACATACCATCACGCCCTTACTCCCCAAAGGGTTAGGCAGAGGTATACTATAATTAGTATACCTCTGCCGGCGATACATACGTTTAGGCCAGCTGTAATAGGGAGCGAGCCTATTGCACAACGGGCGCAAATCCAAAATCTGAGCTACTACTGAGAATTTCAAAGAAAAACCCAGTAACACACCTGGGAATTAGACCTAGGACCTCTAGCCTAGCAGACGCGGTAAGGATCACTAGACTAATGGCGCAGTTATTTTTCTTTTTGACCGAATTCAAACAAGGACCAGTTTCTGACTGTATGTTTTTTTTTGGTGCATGTTTCGCACATAACGTTATTTTTTATGTTTTTGAAGGCGGATTTTCTTTTTTACTAATATCTTTTGATCATCCTAGCCCAATGGTTCCTAACCAGTTGTCCCCAAGACCTAAAATGTGGTCCGCAAAGATCTAAGCATAATGTGGGTACTTATGTTGAAAGTTTTGAATTAAAGTGTAGCGACATCTACCGTGCTACATACAAACTAGACGGACAAGTCCTGAATCGCGCAAGTGAAGTTTGCAACGCAACTTGGATATAAACAACCGACGGTTGATGCCGAATGGTCGGAGGATGCTCCCTTTCTTTGCTGTGAGGGGCAACACGCCTCGCCCCTCCACAAAAGTTTAATTTCAGATTGACAAATTTTATTTACTTAAACATTGTGGTCCTGCTAACAACAATTGAGAAGAACATTTCCTATATTGTGTATTGTGGTCCCTGGTCAAACAAAGGTTGGAACCACTGTCCTAGCCTTTTCAGACCTAGTTTGGGGTTGGCTGCCAATTTACCCAGATGTGGCCGAATATCAATATTTTACACAAAGCCAGTGCCATTGTTTTGTATGTTAAAAACTTTCTTTCTTTAAATTTGTGCAAATAAATGTATCTTATCTTATTTTTTATTAGACCTCCATAACCCAATTTCTGGGCAATACTGATAACCTAATCAAAAGGTAACAGACAAACAGTAACTATCACTATATTATTAAGTAGAAATGCAGCAATGTAGAAGCAGTAATAGCGTAGTGGTATGACCATTGGACTGCCAAGTCAAAGTTCTCGAGTTAGATCCCAAGGCACGCACCTCTGACTTTTCGAAGTCATGTGCGTATTAAATAGTTAATTATCACGTGCTTAAACGGTGAAGGAAAACCTGCATGCCTGAAATATTTTCTCGATGGCGTGTGAATTCTGCCAACCCGCACTAGGCCAGCATGGTGGACTATAGCCTAATCCCTCTCATTCTGCGAGGAGACACGTGCCCAGCAGTGGGACAGTGTAATGGGTTGATTATATGCAGCAATGTATAATCAAAGACTTTTTTATGAATTAAGGAAGCCAACTAGCTGACGAGCCACCTGGTGGTAAGTAGTCATCGTCGCCCATGTATACCAGCAACACCGGAGGAGTTGCTGACTCCTAAAAGCCTCTATGGACTGCAGACTACCAGAGCCGCAGCAACCAAGGGGAACTGGCTCTTACGTGCAAAAGTCGAAACACACACCAAGGTGCTTTACGACAAACTCCGAAGTGTCAGACACCAAGACATGCTACCAAGCAAGTCAGATATTTTATCACCTCTTAAGGGATGCCTATCTAAATAGCAGTAAGGAACAGTATTCTAACCCATCCCCACATGGGGAACAAACAACAGCAGTTTTTTAAATTTATTTATTAATCACATAACATGCATATCATCACGCCTGTATTCCCCGAAGGGTTAAGCAGAGGCGTACTAATGTACACTCACAGTTCACCGGTATGTTTAGGTCCCATCTAATAGGGGGCCAGCCTATTGCCATTAACCAGGCACAAATCCAGTCTGTGAGCTGCTACTGAGAATTTCATAGAAAAACCCAATAACACTGCTCAACCTGGGGATCGAACCCAGGACATCTAGCGTAGCAGTCGCGCTTGGGACCACTAAACTAATGAGGCAGCTCAGACTTAAAAAATTTTTTATCACAGTACTGTTGTAATTAAATACAACTATGTTGTCGAACTTTTTGAAGTTGCTTTCAAGTAATTGAAAGTAAATATATAGTATAATGCATTTATAATAAAAATATACATACATTAAGCATGTAATAAATTAAAACACAATGTCACTAACATAATAAAATACCCCACACAGGCACTTCCCCCTTCCATGTTTAAAGCTTTAAATTGACTTGATTGGAATGAGAAGGCCAAAATTTAAAAAAATATATAAATTTTTCATTGTTATGAATGAACTTTTTTTTAAATTACTCCTAACAAGCATTTAGCTTAGCATGAGGGGTTAGCAAGAATACTAGTAATGTGGGACGCACATCGAGAGTGTGATCACGTTGGTAGTGCAATGGTGGGTTTCGAACTGGCAACCACATGATAACAAGTCTGACACCTTAGCCATTATGCTACTGCCACTTTAAAATGTATCCAGGCTATTATCTATTCGTGTGCCAAATTTTATCCAGATCTGTTCAGCCAGCCAGCCAGTTCCGGTGTGAAACAGTAACAAACATCCATACATCCACACATCAATACTCGCAAACGTTCACATTTATAATATGATGACTAAAGTTTGGATGTTAACCACTACTTTAGATTTTTCAATTAGCCTAGTGGTCCTGAGCGTGACTGCTATGCTAGAGGTCCTGGGTTCGAGTCCCAGGTAGAACAATGTGTTATTGGGTTTTTCTATGAAATTCTTAGTAGCAACTCGGAGTTTGGAATCTGTGCCCGGTTTTTTTTTTATTCGTTATAGGCTTACACTTGACCACCAGTTCCAGTTCTCCAGGTTAATGACAATAGGCTCGGCCCCTATTACATGGGACGTAAGCATACCAGTGAACTGATGGTGTACATTAATATGTCTCTGCCTAACTTTTCGGAGAATACAGGTGTGATAGTATGTTAAGTATATAGATTGTTTAGTTAATTTTCTGTAATAAATTTTAAACATTACCTACCCATGACATACATTTTACAAAATGGAAGTAAATGTTTTTTATCAGCAGAACATCCTGCCGCAAGAATGACTCATTTTATTCAATATTATTGGGTATATGCATAATTATAATATTTGTTAGAAATTTCAGTCTCAAATAGCATGAATAATAAATATAAAAAACAGCAGATAACAGCTTTGAAAACTAGGAAAAATGTCTATTAACAAAACCTAATTCAACAGACTGGTTTTTAAAACAAGTATTAGTTTTAATTAGTGCCCCTAATTGAGACTAATGGACTTAGTCTCAATCGCAACTCATTTTCCAAATAGTTTCAACAGCTACAGTAACAAAATTGTCAGTTACCTTGTTTATTTAGTGCAGAAACTTACGATAAACAATCTGCCGCACGGAAAACTCACGACACTGCAATCCAAATATCAAAAAACACACAAACACTGTAACATTTGTCAGTGAAAACTGGTGACAGAGAAATTTGTAGGCGACCGCGCCTGACCACTAATTAAATTAGCCGCTGTACGCATATACCAACGTTTGCACATATAACGCCCAGGCAAACCCGTAGACGGAGCGACGCGCGACAAGAATGAGGAAACGGACAAAAGTGAAGAGCTGACCCAACCTCGCGAGGCTTCTGCGTCCTCGACTCGAAAAAAACCTGTTCCTTTTCATTCACCTACTATTCTAAAGAACGGGGCTTCCGTCCGTCCGCGACAATTCAACGTCCACGCGCCACAGACACTGTGGTACGAGCAACTAATGCAACTTTTTACGACAACTACGCGATAATAAGGCGATGCCGATTATCAATATTAAAATATTTGATAGGTGAAAGGAGACATACCTTGATGAAACTCGTATAGATGTATCGAAACAATATCCAATGAGTCCGTTGAGATAAAAATGACACTTCAACACTGAATAATCGTTCACAAATTGTTATAATCACTAATAATTAGTTACACCCACGATTATTGAAAACGGTATTCAGTATGCGGCGGATAAGCGCTAGCCCGTAAAAGACGCCATTTTGATTTCGTCAACTAAAGCCTATAGACACGATAGAAGAAGTACGTTTCGTTATCACGAAACTCGTGAAATGAATATTGAAATAACTTCATTTAAAAATACTAAATACATATTTCTGTCAATAGTGATTACAATTTTTATTGATTCCTTAAATCTGCGTTCACAAGTGCTAGGAATAGGTGAGTAAAAATGAAAAACATCATCGAAAGATGCTAGGCACCATGAAAGATAATAAAACGTAAAATCAATATTTTTGCAAAATATGAATTAAAATAGCGTTCAATCTTTATAGTTTTTTTTTTTAAATATGTTGAATAAATAAACATATTTCATATTATTTTAGTCAGTTTGTATGAACAATGTTTTCAATTCTACAAATGGTTCAAACTTATGACTATAGCAGAACTGTCTATGGTATATAGTAATACCATAATAAATTTTTCCCCTGATAACTGGTATCTCTTCACAAAAATAACTTTTAACAAAAAGTATAACCGCCTTCAAAAACATAAAAATGATGCAAACATAAAATAACAGTTTCGGAAGTCAGTGCCTTCGTTTTGGTTTGAACTTTTGTTTTCGCCACCGACTTCCAAAACTGTTTGGATTATTTTTATGTTTTTGAAGGCGGTTTTACTTTTTGTTAAAAGTTATTTTATTTCAACATTTTTAATAGCGAGTAAAATTGTATGCAAGCCTAGACAACGTTATCATTTACGTGTTATTGTCATTTTGTTGACCAAATTTTTATGGAGCCACCTCTGAAGTATGACCTATCGATCAAAAAAAGAATCATCAAAATCGGTTCATTTGTCGCGCACATACTTGATGCAAATTTAAGACTTATACGGTTTTCTCATGGATACCATTGCAAGGGAAGCACCAGCTTTCATATAAAAAAGAATCATGGAAATCGGTTCACCCAGTCGAAGTAACAAAAAAAAACAGTCGAGTTGAGAACCTCCTGCTTTTTGAAGTCGGTTGAAAACTATCTTGTTTCGGCAGTCGGTTAAAAAGGAGATTGTTCTCTAAAACTGTTTGCATTGTGTGAATGGGCCTTAGTAGTAACTTCCATACTAAGCTACTAAAATGAGTGGAGTGGGGTAATAAAAATGTAGAGCAGTAACCCCAAAACCTATTGTCAAATAAAAGTAGGAAGCAGCTGTGCATATACGTGTTTTTATTTATAAAATAACTCGATAATGTGCGTTTAATACACAAAAATTAAATGTGAAACGCGAAATCAACATGTCGAGCCGTCGTTCGATACTCGGATCGGCGCTTGACGCATTGCCTCCGCCCACGGATCCTCTGCGCGAATTATTTGAGGCATGTAAAACAGGCGATGCAGTACGAGTAAAAAAGTTAATTACACCTCAAACTGTGAATGCCAGGGACACGGCTGGGCGAAAATCGACTCCTCTACACTTCGCTGCAGGTAATAAAACACTAATAACACATTAAAACACAATGATCTTGTCATAAAACAAGATTTTTGAAAACAAGTGAAAGGAGTGAATACTACAATAGGAAGCTGTAAGTTTTAAAAAATTGCATAATTAGTTACGCTAGATGATTGGCGTTTCGTGTTTTATGTCTTCTGTCGTTTTTTATTCATGTTTTAATGATGTAAATGTTGTTATGATGTCGAATTTTGCAAGAGCACCCAAATTCTAGGTGTTTGTAAGAGTCTCGCTCTACTAATTTTGACTTGTTTATCATCACGCTATGTCCGCTGTGAGGTAAGCTGCTTTGTGTAACGTGTTAGTGTGCCTGTGAAGTGTTTGAAGAGTGTGTGTTTTTCTTCAAGATTCTGAAGTTCTGGGTTCAATTTCCAGTTTAAGTTTTCCTGTTAGAAAGTCCTCATTTGTTTCCGGTTATCGGCAATAGGCTTATCCCTGTTACAATGGATCTAGAATCATGTTAGGAAACTGTTGGTGTACAGAAGGACTTCTGCCTAACCTCTTGGAGAACACAGGTGCAATGGTGTGTCTATATTGTTGTTTACTAATGACCCACTCGTTTCACCCGCGCTGCTCTGTTCCTAAGAGGCGTAGAATGATGTTATACAGCTTATAATCTTCCTCGATACATGGACTATCCAACACATTAAGAATTTTCAAAATCAGTTCAGTAAATCCAGAGAATGCTGCCTATAACCTCACAAACTTTACCTGTTTATAATATTAGTATACATAACAAGTACATAAATATACTTCATTAGGCTCAAAATGTACTGTTTCCTGATGAAAACCTGACCAATCTACCAATGACATACTTCTTGAAATTTTAAATGAAACAGTATGAAATATATTAGAAAATATATTAGAAAGAAATACTTGAGAGGTGTCAAGGGACACCCGGATGGAACGAAGTTCCTTTCAATTAATTAGTAAAGGAATTGTAATAATTTTTTTTTTTTTATTAAAGTTTTATTACAATTCATTTCATTTTATTACAAATAAGTTCCTTTCGAATCGAAACACACTTTTGATCGCACGTTATCTGTTTTTTCCATCCAATGGTTGTCTGTAAGAAGTTGCTTTTAGCAATAGGACCGCCAATTGTACTTTTAAAGATGTAAGTATATTCTTTGTTTTCTGACCTGTTATTATACTATATTAGTATATAGTACAGGGATGGTGAACCTTTTTTGATCTACATGCCCCTTTTTCTATACAAATGTTTTATGACGTCATGACGTGCCGTCAAACAAACTCAAGCATGGAACCTCAGAAAAATGATAATTCTACATCATGATCTATGATAGGTATTTCAAAAAAAGGATGTCTCAGTCGCGAAATCTCTATTCTTTGTCTATTAACTTGATACTAACAGACCAGTTTCGATTACTTGCCTAAATTCCTACCTAAGTCCTGTGCCCAAAATACCTATATACTAAGCCTAAGAAGACTATAGCCTAATCCCTCTCATTCTGCGAGGAGACCTGTGCCCAGCAGTGGGACTATGTATCTTATGTATGTAAATCATAATTAACATCCATTAATTGATTTTGGCACAATTCAGTTCTAATTTAAATTCAGTTTTAATAACTAAATTTTAGTATTTGACGACACGATTGGCGTAGCGGTTGAGCGATCGGCTTCTACGCCATGTGTTGTGGGTTCGATCCCCACACGGAGCAAATATTTGTATGATCTACAGGTAGTTGTTCCGGGTCTGGGCGTTTGTGTATATGAGAATTTGTGTTTGTAAACGCACCCACGATACAGGAGAAAATCCTAGTCAAAAGACAAAAAATCAAAAAAATGTTATTTTGGCTTCTCTTGCTTTAAGAGAAGCCAAAATAACATTTTTTTGATTTTTTGTCTGGTCTGTCTGTATGTTTGTACGCGCATCACGCAAAAACTACTGCATGGAATTGAATGCAGTCTTCACCAATATTGCTAGAGGTCTAACTTAAAATCTGGTGCATGTTTCATCTTGTTATGTCACCTAGAATCGGACTTATAGTTATGTTAATCTTTTTGGGACGTGATTGAAACTACGGGCCCTTAAATAATTTAACCCAGATCCAGCCGTCCCTAGCAATCCTCCCAGCAATGCCCTAAGCCCAGGTTCGAGTCCCGTTAGGAGACGCTCTTAACTGCTGTTGCTTAGTTATAAGATGCTCCTGGCTGGAGGCATTCGGTGCCTCGCCACCAAGTCCGGTTACGCTGTAAAGATTCCCTGAATCAACAGCTATTGCCATTCAAAAAAGAACATTAAATTGCGGGCAACAGCAACTAGTATAGAGATAAATACCGTATCTCCCAAAATGCTGTCCCTTTACCGCCACTTACTATTTTTGGTGGGAAGAAAAGATGTAACAAACTCTTTAGTCCAGCGGACCGAATTTCTCTTACAAACGTAATACCGAAATAAATCGTAATTCAAACACATACATACATACATACACTCACGCCTTTCTCCCACAGGGGTAGGCAGAAACTATAGAACATATGCCACTTGCTACGATTCTTGCATACTTCTCTTGCTTCTTCTAGATTCATACATCTTCATTCATATTACGTGGGAGAGCCATGCTTCGGCACGAATGGGCCGGCTCGAGCGGAGTGATACCACGGCCTCACAGAAAACCGGCAAACAACGCTTACGTTGTGTTTCGTCGAGTGAGTGAGGTTACCGGAGGCCCAATCCCCTTTTAAAAGGCGGGCAACGCACTTGTGACTCCTATGGTGTTGCGGGTGTCCATGGGCGGCGGTAATCGCTTACCATCAGGCGGTCCGTCTGCTCGTTTGCCCCCTATTCCATAAAAAAAATCTTCTCATACATACACGCCAGTTGCTAGTGCTACGCACCTGACCTTTTTGAAGTATTTTACCAATAAGATTAGCGTATGTCCTTCTAGGGCGACCTCTACCGGCGCTGCCGCTGACATTCGCCTTATAAATTCCTTTCGTTAATCGTCTTTCAATCATTCTTTCGACATGTCCAAACCATCTCACCACATTTTAATCAAATTCTGTTATTATTCGGATTCCGATACTGTTAATCTAGGTTCCTACTTTACCATTTCGTCCAAAACAGTTCACTGGAAATAATTGTAAGCGAATGCAATTTTTGATAACTTTACCAAGTTTGGAACGATTTTCCGGTCTTTTATTTTCAGTGAAGTGGTAGCAGATGAAATAGGACTGTAGGAACCTAGATTAACAATATCTAAATCCGAATAATAACATAATTTGATAGAATATTGTCTGGATTAGGTTTTTTTTTTGTTTTATGGGATAGGAGGGCAAACGAGCAGACGGATCGCCTGATGGTAAGCGATAACCGTCGCCCATGGACACCCGCAACACCAGAGGAGTCACGAGTGCGTTGCCGACCTTTTAAAAGGGGATTGGGCCTCCGGTAACCTCACTCACTCGGCGAAACACAACGTAAGCGTTGTTCAACGCCGGATTTCTGTGAGGCCGTGGTATCACTCCGGTCGAGCCGGCCCATTCGTGATGAAGCATGGCTCTCCCACGTTTAAAATGTTTTCGTAAATTCGTAAAAGATTTATTTCGGCATTTCGTTTTTGTGGGCAATTCACGCTCCGCCGGACCCTTAATCTCTATGACCTTACATAACTAGGCAGACTTATTTATACACATAATCTGTACATATTTATATATTGTTTCAGTTCTAAATTGTTTCACCTTGACCTTGAAACAGCGATTTCTCTTAGCATTATTATGATAATGTTTTAAATTGCAAATTGTTTGTAATTAAAATTTTATTGTTACAAGATATTTCATATTATGAGGGGCCGCTAAGTAATACTTATGCTGAACAGTCTTCAAGGTTAAGCTACCCTTGACGCGGTCAGTATTTAGATGGGTGACCATCGAGGTCTCCATCAAAAACTAGACGACCCCAATTGTCTTTAAACCTTGATTTTATGTTAAGATTGATCGGTGCACTAGTTGTTGACGACACGTTTGGTTAGCGGCTGAGCGATCGACTTCTGCGTCACGTGTTGTGGGTTCGATCCCCACCCGGAGCAAATATTTGTATGATATGATCTACAGGTAGTTGATGACGTTTGTGTATGTGAGAATTTGTGTTTGTAAACGCACCCACGATACACGAAAAGAATCCTAGTGGGGGGCAACGTTTTAAAAAAAATACCATACATTCCATCACGCCTCTACTAAGTGTTAGGCAGAGGTGTACTAATGTACACCCACAGTTCGCCGGTATGTTTAGGTCCCATGTAATAGGAGGCGAGCCTATTAAGTTATTTAATAGTAAAGGAAAAAAATCAATCGCGGGCAGGATTCGAACCTGCGTCTTCTGGTTTGATATACCAGACGCTCTGACCTCTAAGCCACCGCGAACCCTACCCGCATGATTGAAATTTTGCCTTCACATTCTGAATTTACGTCATAAGGTGACGTTTGGTGACATCTATGAGAGGCAAGGTAGGGTTCGCGGTGGCTTAGAGGTCAGAGCGTCTGGTATATCAAACCAGAAGACGCAGGTTCGAATCCTGCCCGCGATTGAATTTTTTCCTTTACTATTAAATAACTTAATAATCTTAGCATGGAAAATGCAAAAAAAAATCACAAAAAGATAGGCGAGCCTATTGTCATTTATCGAGCACAAATCCGGACTCCGAGAGCTGCTACTGAGAATTTCATAGAAAAACTCGATAACACTTTGCTCGATCGAATCGAACCCAGGACCTCTAGCGTAACAATCGCGCTTGGGACCACTAGACTAATGAGGCACTCAATAAATAAATAAAATAATCTTGATATACCAATTAGAAGCAGTGTATTTTTTTTTTAATTACTAGCAATATGGATCGCACATTACTAGTATTCTTGTTAACCCCTCGTGCTAAGCTAAATGCTTGTGTTACGAGTGGATTCACGTCGGTAGTGCAATGGGTGGGTTTCGAACCGGCAACCACATGATCGCAAGTCTGACGCCCTAGCCATTAGGCTACCGCCGCTTCTTAAAATTTTTCCTGTTTGTTAACTTTGAAGAATAAGGTCTCAAGCAAACATCTCCCCTCTTAATTCTTATCTTCTATACTTATAATAAATCTGTAGAGAGGTCAATTCTGTACATGAAATATATTTCCAAAATAACTATCAGCGGGTGATTAGTGATCGATACTGACGCCAAAAATGCAATCAGTAAAATTTTTGTCTGTCTGTCTGTCTGTATGTTCGTTATAGAAACAAAAACCACTCCACGGATTTCAATGAAACTTGGTACAATTGTTCTTCATACTCCTGGGCAGGTTATAGTATACT
Source organism: Acronicta aceris (assembly GCA_910591435.1). Classification (NCBI taxonomy): domain Eukaryota; kingdom Metazoa; phylum Arthropoda; class Insecta; order Lepidoptera; family Noctuidae; genus Acronicta; species Acronicta aceris. The sequence goes on along the minus strand of OU342786.1, from coordinate 1,589,115 downwards.
TTGTATCACGCTACGATCAATAGGAGCAGAGCAGTGAAGGGAAATGTTGGGAAAATGAGTGATTCATGAGAAAGGTTTCAAGCTATAAAACATCACGCTACAACCCTTAGGAACCCCGTTCCTACTTCTTTCTTCTACTACTTCCTACAACCCTTAGGAACGGGGCAACGCAGGTGAAACGACGGGCGAAGAACTAGGGAAAAAAGTAACTATTCCACGCGGACGAAGTCGCTGGCAAAAGCTAGTAGTAAGTAAATCCTTTCGGGATGCGATGTGCAACCGCGGGAAACAACTAGTGTTATAATAACTAGTGTTTTTACGTGGGAGAGCCATGCTTCAGCACGAATGGGCCGGCTCGACCGGAGTGATACTACGGCCTCACAGAAAACCGGCGTCAAACAACGCCTACGTTGTGTTTCGCCGAGTGAGTGAGGTAACCGGAGGCCCAATCCCCTTTTAAAAGGTCGGCAACACACTTGTGACTCCTCTGATGTTGGGGGTGTCCATGGGCGGCGGTAATCGCTTACCATCAGGCGATCCGTCTGATCGTTGGCCCTCCTATCCCATAAAAAAATAAAGTCTAATATATTCATGTTTTCACCAGGATATGGCCGCAGGGAGGTAGTGGAGATCCTCATAGCTGCTGGAGCGGCTTTACAAGCGCGGGACGACGGCGGCCTACAGCCATTACACAACGCCTGCTCCTTCGGCCATGCTGACGTAGTCAGAGCCCTGCTGGGGGCGGGGGCGGCCCCCGCAGCCAGAGACAACTGGGGGTACACCCCACTCCACGAGGCGGCCGCTAAGGGGAAGGTTGATGTGTGTATAGGTGAGTTTGAAAATCTGAGAATGAGCCTTTTTTACCCGACTGCGGCAAATGGAGGGTTATGTTTTTTGAGTATGTGTAGGAATGTACAGTAAACGCTCAAAAGTCCCTAAGCACGCTAAGGATTACATTGCTATGATCAATACGAGCGAGCTCGATACAGCCAGTGCGAGTCACTTGTTAACGACAATGAATAGAAGGTCGTAAGTCAAACTAAACGTCAAGCTATTGCGTTGTGAGATTGCCTATGGACTTTTGGTCGCCACTGTACTTATGTATATTTCTTTGTTACGCTCTGTAGCCTAAACGGTTTGATGGATTTTAGCTTGAGAGGCGTCGTTAGATTCGTGTCAAGTTAACAAAACTAAGTATCATTGTTTCCCGATGAGGGTGACGTAATCTTGTAAGACTAAACCTTCAATAATTAAGAAAAAACAATGTTTTAGCTACTGTTGCTCTAATAAAGACTCCCCAAGTAGCCCGTGTGCTAAACCAGACTATAATGTCAACATACAATAGTTGGTGCGTTTTGTATGATTTAGATTTTAAGCTATTGCATAGCTTCTATCGCGGGCCTTGAGCGTGGGGACCGAATCCAGGAATTCCGTAACGAAAAAAACCTAACACGCTTGTCTCTTTAGTTCAGCAACCCGCCTTTAGGTGGCATTGGTTGTATTACATAAGTTGATAAAAAACGCTATGCAATAGCTTTACCGCGGCAATCCCCGAGTGCCACACGTCTTTTTTTTTATATATTCTACGACCACCCCACGCGTTTTAGGTTAAAGATTATAAAGAAGAAGCGTGATAAATTCGAAACTAATATTAATTAATTTCTATTAATTCTTACTTATTTTTACAAATTATAATACAATTTTAATTCATTTTTAACGTTATTATTATGTAACATTAACAACAGCTTATTTAATATAATTATAATATATAACTACTGTGAAATGTTATCCTAAATGTTGTGCATATGTATAATTGATATAATCACTAGTCTTTGCCTCTGTATTTTGCTACTAACCAATGTTTGTGTTTATATTGTTGATGTGCCTTGTGTAAATAAATAAATAAATAAATAATCTATACATACCATCATACCATCACGCCTGTATTCCCCGAAGGGTTAGGCAGAGGCGTACTTACTTACTTAATGTACACCCACAGTTCGCCGGTATGTTTAGGTCCCATGTTATAGGGGGCGAGCCTATAGCCATTCACCGGGCACAAATCCAGACTCCGAGCTGCTACTGAGTATTTCATATCATATCTATCTCTGTAACAAATTTCATCCAAATCCGTTCAACTGTTCTGACGTCGTAAACAAACATCCATACATCCTCACAATCTTTCTCGTTTATAATATTTGTAGGATTTATCTACAGATATTGGCCTGTTACAATTTTATTATGTGTATAGATAATTCGTTTTTGCCCTCAGCGTTGCTGCAACATGGCGCCGACCCGAACATTCGCAACACTGAAGGCAAAACCCCGCTGGACCTAGCAGACTCCGCTACCAGGCCTGTATTGACAGGTAAGGAGGTTTTTACCCCGACTACGAAAAAGGAAGGGTAATGAGTTTAATAGTCTGTATTATAAAAAAAATACAGCGATCCAATTGAGGAAGGTTATATAACATCACTCTACAACCAATAGGAGAAGAGCAACGCGGGTGAAACCGCAGGCGGGTCGTTAATCACTACATAGTATAAAACAAAGTCGCTGTCGCTGTCTGTCCGTCCATATGTATGCTTAAATCTTTAAAACTACGCAACGGATTTTGATGCGGTGCAGAAACTGCTGGACCGAATTTAAAAATTCTTTCACTAATAGTATGCTACATTATCACTGAGTAACATAGAGTAGTTAAGTTAATTGAGTTTAATCATAATGTCACTATAAGTCGCTAGTGAAACTGGGGCAAACAGCTAGTTTACCCGCGTTGCCCCATGCCTAAGAGTCGTAGCGTAATGTTAAATAGCTTAAAACCTTCCTCTTGAATCACTCTATCTATTAAAAAAAACCGCTTCAAAATCCGTTGCGTAGTTTTAAAGATTTAAGCATACATAGGGACGGACAGACAGCGACAGCGACTTTGTTTTATACTATGTAGTGATAATGAAACGATGTAGGTATGTGATTTTTGGGTATTCGATCTGCTTCAAAGTCAATGTCAAAATCATACATTCAAGATAGATTACTAGGTAAGACTTCTTGAACGTTATTTCTACATTATAGACAGGCCAAAACGCCCGCCCTTCACCGCCTCCTAGTGTTACCTTAGGGGTTAATATTAATTATTCTTTCTCTTTCCGTATAAGTTTTTCGTTAAAGTCGGCAAACGAGTTGACGAGCCACCTGGTGGTAAGTAGTCATCGTCGCCCATGGACACCTGCAACACCAGAGGAGTTGCTGATGCGTTGCCGAACCTTAAGTGCCGCTACGGACTGCAGAATGCCAGAGCCGCAGCAACCGACGGGGAACTGGCCCTTACGTGCAAAAGTCGAAACACACACCGCAGTGCTTTACGACAGACTCCGACGTAAGGGTGATCGCCAGCCAGTCAGACCACAAGAGGTCCTACCACCGAGCAACTCAGATATTTTTACGCCTCTTACGGGATATCTATCTGAAAGGCAGTGAGGAACAACCCATCCACACACGGTTAATTTGGTTCCGTTGTCCAGGTGAATACTGCGCAGCGGACGTGCTAGAAGCAGCTCGCTCCGGCGCTGACGACAGGCTTGCGTCGCTCCTCACCCCTTTGAACGTAAACGTGCACGCTAGCGACGGTCGTCGGTCCACGCCGCTGCACCTAGCGGCCGGCTACAACAGAGCGAGGGCCGTGCGGCTCCTGCTACAGCGAGGAGCTGACGTTCATGCCAAGGATAAGGGGTGAGTCATACCCCGCCGTAACCGGGACATTAGCGGATCCATGTCGTCCATGAATCACGTGATCTTTTTTACCTGACTGCAGGGTTATGTTTTTCCCGCGTATCTTGTACACAGACCCCTCCGTGCCTCGGAGAGCACGTAAAGCCGTCGGTCCCGATTGTCATAGGAACATCTATGACAATTATCTTTTTGTGTTTTTTTTGCATTTTCCATGCTAAGATTATTAAGTTATTTAATAGTAAAGGAAAAAATTCAATCGCGGGCAGGATTCGAACCTGCGTCTTCTAGTTTGATATACTAGACGCTCTGACCTCTAAGCCACCGCGAACCCTACCTATATCAAACCAGAAGACGCAGGTTCGAATCCTGCCCGCGATTGAATTTTTTCCTTTACTATTAAATAATCTATGACAATTGTTAGTGGGAATCAGAAGCCCAAAAAGCCTGACAACAAGTCTACCCTCCGGATATCGGTATTGCCCAGAAATTGTGTTGCGGAGGTCTGATGGCAGTCGCTTCGTGTAAGGCTTGATTTCCTCCTACGCTGACATCGGTCGCTGACGTCGGTCGAGCGTATAGATAACACAATGTTCTGAGACACCGCAAAGCAAACCAAAAAATTCCAAAAACCCGAACGAAACGCTTTAAGTCCACTTTTATAATGCGTACTGCTGAAATATGGAATGCACTTCCCGAGTGGGTCTTCCCTGATGGATATAATCTGGGTGTCTTTAATTCACGAGTGAATCGGTTTCTTCTAGGCAAGCGCGCTCCATCGTAGATCGCAGTATCGCTTAACATCAGGCAAACTGGCGATCAAGCTTAAGCCTATCACGAATAAAAAAATTAAAAAGCAAGGCTGACGTCCGTCGCAGATTTTCTGTTACATACGTCACTGACGGTACGTTCGACCGACGTCAGCGACCGATGTTAGCGTAGGAGGAAATCAAGCCTAAAATATTCAGCCGTATCTGGTTAGGTGGTTTTTTATGGGATAGTGGAGCAAACGAGCAGACGGATCGCCTGATGGTAAGCGATTACCGCCGCCCATGGACACCCGCAACACCAGAGGAGTCACGAGTGCGTTGCCGGCCTTTTAAAAGGGGGTTGAGCCTTGAGTAACCTCACTCACTCGGCGAAACACAACGTAAGCGTTGTTTGACGCCGGTTTTCTGTGAGGCCGTGGTATCACTCCCGTCGAGCCGGCCCATTCGTGCCGAAGCATGGCTCTCCCACGTAAAAACACTAGTTATTATAACACTAGTTGTTTCCTGCGGTTGCACATCGCATCCCGAAAGGATTTACTTACTATAAGAATTAAGGGTGGAGATTTTTGCTTGAGACCTTATTCTTCAAAGTTAACAAACAGGAATATTTTTAAGAAGCGGCGGTAGCCTAATGTCTAGGGCGTCGAACTTGCTTGTGGTTGCCGGTTCGAAACCCACCCATTGCACTACCGACGTGAACCCGTGGGGCCCGTGAGGCCGTGGTATCACTCCGGTCGAGCCGGCCCATTCGTGCCGAAGCATGGCTCTCCCACGTAAAATAACGTGAACTAAACAACGCTCTATGCCCACTAGAACGTAACAACCGTATCATACCGCTACAAAACGGTATTAGAGACCGCAGACGGTGAATCGTCAAAATATGTACAGAAAATGATGTTATCCGTATTGATTGTATTTGCAGAGGTCTAGTGCCCCTTCACAATGCCTGTTCGTATGGTCACTACGAGGTGACGGAGTTGTTAGTACGAGCGGGTGCTGACGTCAACGCGACGGACCTTTGGGCCTTCACACCGCTGCACGAGGCGGCCAGCAAGGCCCGGCTAGAGGTACGGTGAAACACAAATCTTTATTCGCATAAAAGTTAAGAGTCTGAATTGTCAAACTATTTAAAACAAAGTTGTAAAGATTAATATTGTAATCATGTTTTATTTTAAAAGAGTATCTATGGAGTTTCTTGCCGGCTCTTCTCCATAAGACCCACTTTTTGGAACCGTGCAATTAGTTTGACTTTTCAAAAGTACCTTTTTAATGGTCTAATTGAAATAAATAATTTTGACTTTGACTTTGAATAATATTTCATCAAAACTGTTCTATAAGATAAACAAGATTACATGCTGTTGCACATAAAAACTTCGGCGGACCGAATTTCTCTTACAAACGTAGGTAATACTGACTGCCTCATTAGTCTAGTGATCCCAAGTGCGACTGCTACACTAGAGGTCCTGGGTTCGATCCCCAGGTCGAGCAAAGTGTTATTGGGTTTTTCTATGAAATTCTCATTAGCAGCTCGGAGTCTGGATTTGTGCCCGGTTAATGGCAATAGGCTCGCCCCCTATAACATGGGACCTAAACATACCGGCGAACTGTGGGTGTACATTAGTACGCCTCTGCCTAACCCTTCGGGGAAGACAGGCGTGATGGTATGATGGTACGTAGGTAATACCCAAATAAATCGTAAGTCAAACACAATTTAATCAAATTCTGTTATTATTCGGATTTCGATACCGTTAATCTAGGTTCCTACGTTACCATTTCGTCCAAAATACTTCACTGAAAATAAATATAAGCGAATGCATTTTTTGATAACTTTACCAAGTTTGGAACGATTTTTCGGTATTTTATTTCCAGGGAAGTAGTAGCAGACGAAATAGGACCGTAGGAACCTAGATTAACAATATCTTAATCCGAATAATAACATAATTTGATAGAATATTGTCTGGATTACGTTTTATTTCTGTATTACGTTTTTGTGAACAATTTAAGCTCCGACGGACCCTTACGTAACACATAATAACATCACGCCTGTATTCCCCGAAAGGTTAGGCAGAGGCGTACTAATGTACACCCACAGTTCACCTGGTATGTTTAGGTCCCATGTTATAGGGGGCGAGCCTATTTCCATTAACCGGGCACAAATCCAGACTCCGAGCTGCTACTGAGAATTTCATAGAAAAACCCAATAACACTTTGCTCGACCTGGGGATCGAACCCAGGACCTCTAACGTAGCAGTCGCGCTTGGGACCACTAGACTAATGAAGCAGTCTTAGGACCCTTAGGTATACTAATCTTATATATATGAAGCAGTGATAGCCTAGTAGCGTAGGACCGTTGGACTGCCAAGTCAAAGGTCTCGAGGTTCAAACCCAAGGAACGCACCTCTGACTTTTCGAAGTCATGCGCGTATTAATAGTTAATTATCACGCGCTTAAACGGTGAAGGAAAACATCGTGAGGAAACCTGCATGCCTGAGAGATTTTCTCGATGGCGTGTGAAGTCTGCCAACCCGCACTAGGCCAGCGTGGTGGACTATAGCCTAATCCCTCTCATTCTGAGAGGTATTCTCAGTATCGAGCTCGCTCGTACTGTTCATATCATTGATATCAGTGTAATCCTAAGCGTGCTTATGGACTTTTGAGCGTTTACTGTACATAATACATTATCTCTGCCTCACAATTTGAAAAATACAGGTGTGATGGTATCTTTTTTTTCTTTTTTTTTTCTTTTTTTTAAAAAACGTTGCCCCACACTAGGATTTTCTCCTGTATCGTGGGTGCGTTTACAAACACAAATTCTCACATACACAAACGCCCAGACCCGGAACAACTACCTGTAGATCATACAAATATTTGCTCCGTGTGGGGATCGAACCCACAACACGTGACGCAGAAGCCGATCGCTCAGCCTGCTGCTTTCTCAGGTGGATAAAATATAGTGCTCACACCAAAAAAAATCCAAATCGTTTTATGGAGTCTTCGCTGCTGTATCAAGTCTCTGTGTTCCTTAACAGGTGTGTTCGTTGCTATTAAGCGAAGGTGCAGACCCCACTCTCCTGAACTGCCACGGGAAGTCAGCCCTGGACGTAGCCCCCACCAGGGAGCTGCAGGAGAGACTCGCTTGTAAGTTATTTTTCTATATTTTTATACTGCCTCATTAGTCTAGTGGTCCCAAGTGAGACTGCTACACTAGAGGTCCTGGGTTCGATCCACAGGTCGAGCAAAGTGTTATTGGGTGTTTCTATGAAATTCTCATTAGCAGCTCGGAGTCTGGATTTGTGCCCGGTTAATGGCTATAGGCTCGCCCCCTATAACATGGGACCTAAACATACCGGCGAACTGTGGGTGTACATTAAGTACACCTCTGCCTAACCCTTCGGGGAATACAGGCGTGATGGTATGTCATGTTATGTTATGTTATTTTTATACTAATACTGGCGACCCGCCTGTGATTTTGTCTGCGTGGACTTCAGGATTGGATCCGACCTGGATAAAAAGCCTATGTGTTATTTCAGAGTATAATCTGTCTCTGTGGCAAATTTCATCCGGATCCATTCAGCCGTTCTGTCGTGAAAGAGTAACAAACATCCATACATCCATACTCACAAACTTTCACGTTCATAATACTCGTATAAGTAAGGCTTATAAAGAGAAAAGATTTTTGTATTTTTTTTTTGTAACGATTAACTTAAAAACTACTGAAATGAATTAAACATGTCTCATTAGCCTAGTGGTCCTGTGGTGTGACTTCTACGCTAGAGGTCCTGGGTTCGATTTCCAGCTCTAACAAAGTGTTATTAGGTTTTTCTATGAAATTCTCAGTAGCAGCTCGGAGTTTGGGATTTAGTCCCGGTTAATGGCAATAGGCTCGCCCCCTATTACGCACATCAGTACACCTCTGCATGACCGTTCAGGGAATACCGGTGTGATGGTATGTTTTTTTTTCAGTCGAATATCGAGGTCATTGTCTTCTCGAAGCGTGTAGACTTGCCGAGCCAGCGAGGGTCAAAAAGCAGTTGTCTGCGGTCTCAGGACATCAACACCAGGTGAGAATAGCTAATTGCCAGCTTATCGGTTTTTTATCGGATACATTTCGGGGAGTGTGCATCAGATCTCCACGATCTCATTCCCTCTTGTCCTTTCTACTATCGGACGACCAGAAGCACGAAATAGCGACATCGATTCACTGTTGACATTTCGAAATCCCGAACGAAACACTTTAAGTCCACTTTAATAATGCGTACTGCTGAAATATGGAATGCACTTCCCGAGTGGGTCTTCCCTGATAGATATAATCTGGGTGTCTTCAAATCACGGATCGGTTTCTTCTAGGCAAGCGCGCTCCATTGTAGATCGCGGTGTCGCTTAACATCAGGCGAACTGGCGGTCAAGCGTAAGCCTCTCACGAAAAAAAAAACCTTTACGTGAGAGAGCCATGCTTCGGCATGAACGGGCCGGCTCGACCGGAGTGATACCACGGCCTCACAGAAAACCGGCGTCAAACAACGCTTGCGTTATTTTTCGCCGAGTGAGTGAGGTTACCGGAGGCCCAACCCCTTTTAAAAGGCGGGCAACGCACTCGTGACTCCTCTGGTGTTGCGGGTGTCCATGGGCGGCGGTAATCGCTTACCATCAGGCGATCCGTCTGCTCGCTTGCCCTCCTATCCCATCCCAAAAAAATATGTACTTACATAAATATATAGCTTTTCTATCCGTGTGTTTAGAGACAACAAGTCTCATGCAGTCGGAGGCAATATCTAGGTCTTTGGAGTTTAATTTTTCTCCTAATATTTCTCAACAGAGTTCACAAGCTTCCACCAGCGGGAGTATCCCGTCTCTTCCTGGGGAATGCAGCGTGGAAGCCCTGGTGAACTTCCAGCATGTAGGCACTGGGGACAGGCCGCTACACTGTGCGGCGTCCAGCGTCTACCCTAAGCGGAAGCAGGTGAGGACGCGAATATGATGGGTGGGCGGGTACTTATTAAAAGGAAAACAAAAAATAATCCATACTAATAATATAAATGCGAAATTAATTCAAAATTCATTACCTTTTTACGACTAAACTGCTAAACCAATTTATGTATAAATTGACACATATTGAAGTTATTTTTTTATGAGAAATGACATAGAAACCTCTTGTTTCGTAAAGTCTTTTGGTATCCGAGTGAAATCGCGGGCAACATCTACTGTAGAGATATTGGTTTCTGACACTTTTAAGTCCACTTTTATCATGTGTACCGCTGAAATGTGGAATGCGCTTCCCGAGTGAGTCTTCCCCGATAGATATAATCTGGGTGTCTTTAAATCTCGAGTGAATCGGTGTCTTCTAAGCAAGCGCGCTCCATCGTAGATCGCAGTGTCACTTAACATCAGGCGAACTGGCGGTCAAGCGTAAGCCTATCATGAATAAAAAAGAACTTACGCGAATATTAGACATTGAAATAAAACTAATTTTTACGGATTTGATCGCGTTGTATTGATATTAATTCTCTCCCTACGTTTCGGATCCTTTACAGCATCCATGGTCACGGGTAGACTAAGTTGTTGGACGTCTTAATGTTACAATTACTAACAGCTACCTTACATTTTTGTTAATTATTGGCGATCCGATTCACGCAGAACGAGCTCACCGTATCCTTCGGTCTTGCAGTTTTGGGCTTGGATTTTGATTTTATGGAATCTATAATGGGGTAAGCAGGTGTAAAAGATCCGAAACGTCGGGAATTAAATAATATCAATACCGTAGTTTTTTTCAATACTATTGAGATTTTGAAAAACTCGTATGATACTATTTGGATTAAGACGATCCCAAAGACACCTCATTTATTAAAGTCGAGTATTTTTTTTTATTTTTGTGTTCCTTTTTTATGTTTCATCGGCTACATTGATTTATTTATCCAAAAATTTGTAAAACTTCCTTTTTTTGAACTGTTTTTTTTTTATGATGGAGCTATTAATTATATATACTATACCGTTAATTTATGTTCCTACCGTACCATTTCGTCTACTACTACTTCACTGGAAATAAAAGAACCGATAATCGTTCCAAACTTGGTAAAGATATCAGAAATTACATTCGCTTACATTTATTTCCAGTGAAGTATTTTGGACGAGATGGTAGAGTAGGAACCTAGATTATCATTATCTAAATCCGAGTAATAACACAATTTGATTAAATTGTGTTAGAATTACGATTTATTTTGGTATTACGTTTGTATGGGAAATTCGGTCCTCCGGACTCTTTAAGTAGTTTACATACATACATATTTTCACGCCTGTCTCCCATTGGGGTAGGCAGAGACTATAGATTTCCACTTGACACGATCCTGGCACACCACTTTCGCTTCATCTACGTTCATTAACCTCCTCATGCATGATCGTCGGTTTAGGGTGCTTTTAACCTGACCATTATTGAGAACGTCCGCAATTTGATTGTGGTACGTTCGCCGAGGTCGGCCCCTTCCAACTTTTCCATCCGTTCTGGCCATGTATAATCTTTGTTCATTCATCCTCTCTACATGCCCAAACCAGTTTAACATACGTTTCTCAATCTTTGTTACTACATCTTCTTTCACACCACGCCGGTCCCTTCACACGCTGTTCCTCTCTCTATCTTTCAAGGTTACCCGACACACACTTCTCAAAGCTCTCATCTCTACGGCATTTATTCTACTTTCATTGTTTCTACTGTCACACCCAACTTTCACTACCATACATTAATGTCGACGCCAGCACTCCCCCAATTACAGCCCGCCGCGCCTTTCTGGAAACCTTACGGCTATTCATGAGGGTGTTTAAGTAGTAAATAGGCCATTTGACTGATTATTTTTTATCGTCTTATACAAATGTTTACCATAAATAGAACCCATCAACGAAAACAAAATCAAAATCGGCTCAAAAATAAGGAAGTTACAAGCATTTTAATTTTATGCTAGACAGAGAACGCACTATACTTGTTTATGACGTCACAAACCAATGCGCCATACAAATCCTATACTAACACTCATTTGGGGGAAAGGGACAAAGCATCCCCTCTCAATCCCCCCCCAAAATTTTAAATGCTTGTATCTTTGAAATTTATTAACCGATTTAAATTATTTTTTCAGAAAGCGATTTGTATTTAATATCATTTTTCATTTTTTTCATTACGGTTCATCATTTAAAATTACGTCTATTGGAAGTGTATTTTTATACAGTAGGACTTCTTAAATTCTTCGTATACATCTCAGGTGATGGAGATGTTGATAAGGAAAGGTGCCCACGTCAACGAGAAGAACAAAGATGGCCAGACACCCCTCCATGTGGCCACTGAACATGCGCATATAGACGCCATGGATCTGCTGTTGAGACATGGTAAGTTTGAATATAACATAATATACTATCACGCCTATATTCCCCGAAAGGTTAGGCAGAGGCGTACTATTGTACACTTACAGTTCCTCGGTATAGGACCCATGCAATAAGGGCACGGGCACAAGTCCGGACTCCGAGCTGCTACTGAGAATTTCATATAAAAACCCAATACCACTTTGCTAGACCTGGGCATCGAACCCAGGACCTCTAGCGTAGCATTTCTAGATTCTAGATTCTTCTAGATTAAAAAAAAAAGTTTTAAGTACTAGCAATTTGGGTCGCTCATTACTAGTATTCTTGTTAACCCCTCGTGCTAAGCTAAATGCTTGTGTTACGAGACTTACGAGTGGGTTCACGTCGGTAGTGTAATGGGTGGGTTTCAAACCGGCAACCACATGATCGCAACTCCGACGTCCTAGCCATTGACGACACGTTTAACGTAGCGGCTGAGCGATCGGCTTCTGCGCAACGTGTTGTGGGTTCGATCCCCACACGGAGCAAATATTTGTATGATCTACAGCAGTTCCGTGCCTGGACGTTTGTGTATGTGAGAATTTGTGTTTGTAAACGCACCCACGATACAGGAGAAAATCCTATTGTGGGGCAACGTTTTTTCTAATAAAAAAAAGAAGAAAGAAAGAAAAAACTTTTATTTTGTACCTCTCACAAGATATAACACAAAGAAATTACAAAACAGAAAAGAGAACACCATATCGGTGTGAGGCCAAAATACGGTGCCAATCTCAGCTGATGCTACAGCCGCAAAGTTGCTGCAGCGCTGTTTGGTTTCATAAAATTTAAATTGGATCCTACCTTGGGCTACCACCATTTACACAGTGTAGAAGTCCTGGTACAATGTTGCGATTTCAGGTGCAAAAGTGAACGCTTGTGATGGTCGAGGTTCCAGCGCGTTGGCTGTAGCAGCTCGCAGGGACTCGGCGGCCGCCTGCCGTCTGCTGCTGGCCTGCGGAGCTGACACCACTCCTGACTCCCTGTACCCTCAGCCTGATGGTAAGTCCCAGTTTTAACTGAATCAAAAATGCTGATTTTCCCAAAGGACTACAGCATGGGGTTCTTCAAAAAAGGAGTGAAAAGATTTTTACAGGGTCGGTTTTGGAATATCGTTCATTTTGTCATTCTGTTCAATATTTAAGATAACGATTATAATAAATCCGACCGTTGAACACGTCTTTCGTTGCTCCTGTGGTTTTACGTATTTTTTGCTTTAACAAAATAATAAGAATTGACAAACTTATAAAGCTAAGTTTCGGACTGGGAGGTTGTGACGTCACTATTTATCAATCAATCAATCAATTCATTCATTTGCGAATATGGGTCCAGAAATAATGTTGTTACAATAGAGTTTATGATCTCCACATTCTACCGATAGGCATGCAAATATTAACATAACATACCATCACGCCTGTATTCCCCGAAGGGTTAGGCAGAGGTGTACTTAATGTACACCCACAGTTCGCCGGTATGTTTAGGTCCCATGTTATAATGGGCGAGCCTATAGCCATTAACCGGGCACAAATCCAGACTCCGAGCTGCTAATGATAATTTCATAGAAAAACCCAATAACACTTTGCCCGACCTGGGGATCGAACCCAGGACCTCTAGTGTAGCAGTCGCACTTGGGACCACTAGACTAATGAGGCAGTCAATAATGCAAATATTAAAAATACAATATTAATGTCCTGATATTTTCAGCATTACAATATAACATTCCAACAATAAAATTATAAACATTACAATCCAATTATACAATAGCAATTAAGTGTTACGTGATAAATTTTACGTGGGAGAGCCATGCTTCGGCACGAATGGGCCGGCTCGACCGGAGTGATACCACGGCTTCACAGAAAACCGGCGTGAAACAACGCTTACGTTATGTTTCGCCGAGTGAGTGAGGTTACCGAAGTCCCAATCCCCTTTTAAAAGGTCGGCAACGCACTTGTGACTCCTCTGGTGTTGCGGGTGTCCGTGGGCGGCGGTAATTGCTTACCATCAGGCGATCCGTCTGCTCGTTTGCCCTCCTATCACATAAAAAAAAATATATCAATATTAATATTTTTATCTTCTAGGTATTCCTTGACACAATAATATGTTTAATAGGGAATATACACTGTTTTTTTTTATGATAGCTTATATCGTTTTATTACTGTTAAATAATATTCAGCACCAAAAATGTAAAATGTAGTATATATATATTTTTTTTTTTAATTTTAAACTTTAAACAAGCGCTTTTGACAGTGACATACACATAGACTTTGACGTCACACTCGACTGACGCCATTGGTCAAATCGTCTGACCAATAACGCTCCGTTTCAACCGCTCTGAATTTCCCACATTTTTTTGCACTTTTCAATAATTATTTTCACATCGACAATGAAATAAAATCAGGAAATATTGATAGAGACGTAATGAGGATTCAAAATAGTACCCCCAAAAAAAATATTAGCCTCATCTGTTTCAAATGCATATTGCCTATTACTTAAAAAAAAAAAAAAATATCGTAACTTTTAATCTTTATTAATATGTTTACTTTTATAAAAATTTAATGTTTGTTATTTTATTTGGTGATGTGATTGGGGTACCTATATGCCCCTTTCGGATCGCACAGGTTTTTTTTTAACATAATATATTTTGCCCAGACGCGTGCGCAAACGCGGCCGCCCTCCGGCTTCTAGAAGCAGCTCGAACAGGTGACGTGGAGAATGCTCGAAGTATCCTGGACGCGAGACCTCGTCTCGTCAACTGTAGAGATGTGGATGGACGACACAGCACGCCACTGCACTTCGCTGCTGGGTGAGTATCGGTTTCTTTTAGGCAATCGCGCTTCATCGTAGATCGCGGTGTCGCTTAACATCAGGCGAACTGGCGGTCAAGTGTAAGCCTATCAGGAATGTATGCCCACTGCCCACTGACGGCCATACAGATACCTTCTAACTGACACTAAACTGTCCTCGTACATCTTCTTATAACTACAATACCAATGCACAAGTCCAATCAAATAATTTATTCTAGTTAGATTTAGTATTGAAATAATACTTTTTACGGATTTTATCGCGTTGTATTGATATTATTTAATTTACGACGTTTCGGATTGGCCTCGACTGCCTCATTGGTCTAGGGGTCCCAAGCGTGACCGCTACGTTACCATACGATTCCCGGGTCGAGCAAAGTGTTATTGGGTTTTTCTATGGAATTCTCAGTAGCAGCTCGGAGTCTGGATTTGTGCCCGGTTAAAGGCAATAGGGTCGTCCCCTATTGAATGGGGCCTACAAACTCTCGTCTGGTATTGCGGGTGTCCATGGGCGGCGGTAATCGCTTATCATAAAGCGACCCGTCTACTCGTTTGCCCTCCTATCCCATAAAAAAAAATCAATACAACGCGATAAAATCCGTAAAAAGTAGATTTATTTCAATCATTTATTATTGTCTTTTTGTGTTTTTTTTTTGCATTTTCCATGCTAAGATTATTAAGTTATTTTTTAGTAAAGGAAAAAAATCACCGTATAACGTAAATTCAGAATGTAAAGGCAGAATTTCAATCATGCGGGTAGGGTTCTCGGTGGCTTAGAGGTCAGAGCGTCTGGTATATCAAACCAGAAGACGCAGGTCGAATCCTGCCCGCGATTGAATTTTTTCCTTTACTAAAAAATAACATTTATTATTGTTTTAGGTATAATCGGTTGCCTCTAGCACAGCTGCTCTTACAAAGAGGAGCGGATGTCCACGCGAAAGACAAAGGGTAAGTATTATCTGCAAGGTAGTTTGATGTATTAAAAATAACAGGCTAAGTGAAAAAAAAAAATACAATACTCAAGATGACATAAAAAAATTTTGATTGAAAAAAAAAATGTAATGTTCGACTGCCTCATTAGTGGTCCCAAGCGCGACTGCTACGCTAGAGGTCCTGAGTTCGATCCCCAGGCCGAGCAAAGTGTTATTATTGAGTTTTCTATGATATTTTCAGTAGCAGCTCGCAATCTGGAATTGTGCCCGGTTAGTGGCTATAGGCTCGCCCCCTATAGCATGGAACCTAAACATACCAGGCGAACTGCGGGTGTACATTAAGTACGCCTCTGCCTAACCCATCGGGGAGTACAGGCGTGATAGTATGTTATGTTAAAAATAATATACACGTATTTTTCCTTTTGTTTAACAAACAAAAAATGACGGCGATACAATGCATTTAAGTTTCGCGTGACGTCACGGTTTAGTACAATTTTAAGAAGTAGTGACGTCACAAACTAGCTCCGGAACTTTGATGCTCTTTATATTTGTCAATTCTTATTATTTTGATAAAGCAAAAAATACGTGTCCTATATTTTTGGATAATCTAATATTTTTTAATCCATGACGCCTGTATTCCCCGAAGAGTTAGGCAGAGGCGTACTAATGTACACCCACATTAACCGAGCACAAATCCAGACTCCAGCTGCAACTTAGAATTTCATAGAAAAATCCAATAACACTTTGCTCGACCTGAGGATGGAACCCAGGACCTCTAGCGTAGCAGTCGCGCTTGGGACCACTACAAAATTACCATCATGCCTAAAATACTTTGTCATTGGTTCTCACTCACTGGTCTAGTAGATAATGAAGAGACTAGCTCAATGTTGCAAAAGTTATATATAGAAAATATTTCCGTGCCTCAGTGGGCTCGTGCCCCTGCACAACGCGTGCTCGTACGGGCACTACGAGGTGACGGAGCTGCTGGTGTCGGCGGGCGCTGGAGTCAATGCGGCCGACCTGTGGCGATTCACCCCCCTGCACGAGGCCGCCGCCAAGGGGAAGGCAGACATCGTGAGGTTACTGCTCAAGGTAACATATATTAAGGATATATTATTATACCAACTAGGGTTTCTGATCGAGAATTCCCGAACGAGAATTCCCGAAGCAAGATTTCCCGAAGCGAGAATTCCCGAATCGAGAATTCCCGAATCGAGAATTCCCGAGAAATTTGACCTTACTCGAGACGAGAAAAAAACTTACAATAATACGTAATGTAGTGAATTTATACTAATATTATAAAGCTGAAAAGTTTGTTTGAACGCGTTTATCTCAAGAACTACTGGAAGTCAGAGGTGCGTGCCTTGGGCTCGAGCTCGAGACCTTTGACTTGGCAGTCCAACAGTCATACCACTAGGCTATCACTGCTCACTAAGCTATCACTGCTCTTCATCTTCATCAAACTGCATAATTCTCTGCAACTACAGTACCCCCGACATAACAACGCTACCTTTAAGGTTAGCCTTTGCGGACAGCCACACAGCTCAATTAATTTAAGGGTCCGACGCGGACCGAATTTCTCTTACAAACATAATACCGAAATAAATCGTAATTCAAACACAATTTAATCAAATTGTGTTATTATTCGGATTGCGACACCGTTAATCTAGGTTCCTACGTTACTATTTCGTCCAAAATACTTCACTGGAAATAAATGTAAGCGAATGCAATTTTTGATAAAATTACCAAGTTTGGAACGATTTTCCAATTTTTTATTTCCAGTGAAGTAGTAATAGACGAAATGGTAATCCGAATAATAACACAATTTGATAGAATTTTGTCTGGGTTATGATTTATTTCGGTATTACGTTTTTGTGGGCAATTCAAGCTCCACCGGACCCTTAAGTGTTCTTATGCAAAAATATCGAAATCAGGAAGAACAACATTCACAAATGCGAAAAAAAATCTTTTCAGCACGGAGCTGACCCAACCCGTCGCAACCGCGATGGGTTAACCCCACTGCAACTGGTGCGGGCTGGAGACAGCGACACGGCAGATGCGCTGAGAGGAGATGCTGCCTTATTAGATGCTGCAAAGCGAGGCGACCTTGCACGAGCCAGGTAAGATTAATCTTGATGATAGTTATTTTTTTATTATATTTCGCATTAGCAAAATAGGATTGGATCCGACCTGGATAAAAAGTGGCTTATGTGTTATTCTAACGCTGTGTGCCAAATTTTTTTTTTTTTATACCACTAAAGTGGCAAAAAAGCATACGGCCCGCCTGATGGTACGGTTACAGTAGCCTATGGACGCTTGCAATACCAGGGGTATCACTCGCGCGTTGCCGACCCTGTAAAAATCTTTTCAAACCCTTTTTGAAGAACCCCATGTACCCCTGTAGTCATTTTGAAAACCTCGACAGGGAGTTGATTCCACAACCTGAGTGTGCGTGAGAGGAGATTCCTCTGAAATCGCACAGTATGAGACCAGAGTGATTCTAAGGTATCTGGATGAACTGCACGCTGATGGCGAGAGATGCGGCATTAGAAAGTAGCTGTTGGCATCATTTCAAACAATTCCTCAGAACACTGCCCATTGTACAAACGGTAGAACACGCACAGAGAGGCTAAGTCTCTCCTCAAAGTCTTTCATCCAGATCCGTTGAGCCGTTCTGGCGTGAAAGAGTAACAAACATGCATACATCCATACTCACAAACTTTCACGTTTATAATATTAGTAAGGATTAACGCATGCTAAACATTTTTACACCAAAAAACATGACATACCATCACGCCTGTATTCCCCGAAGGATTAGACAGAGGCGTACTTAATGTACACCCACAATTCGCCGGTATGTTTAGGTCCCATGTTATAGGAGGCGAGTCTTTTGCCACTAACCGGTCATAAATCACAAACTCCGAGTTGTTACTGAGAATTTCATAGAAAAACCCAATAACTCTGGTCAACTTGGGGATCGAACCCAGGAGTTCTAGGGTAGCAGACGTGCTTAGGGCCACTAGACCAGTGAGGCAGTCAGTAGTAAAAAAAACATTTTTAGATATATTAATTTTAGTAGGAGAAAATTCGATCTCAGGCATGGTTTGAACCCGCATCCTTGCGGATAAGTACACCAGATGCTTTAGCCAACTAAGCTACCCAGACCAAGAACCAGGGACATAGGTTCGAACCCTGTCTGCGATCGAATTTTTCCCGCCTCTTCCGGGATGCCTATCTGAAAGGCAGTGAGGAACAGTATTCTAACCCACCACCACACGGGGAAAAACACGGGAGTTTGTCTCTTGGTACAGTGTCAAAAAATGTTACTTATGTTGCAGGAAATTAATAACTCCTCAAAATGTGAACTGCAGAGATTCCCACGGAAGGAACTCCACTCCCTTACACCTGGCTGGTGAGTTTTTTTTTTATATCGGTATAAGTAGTCTGCCAACCCGCATTAGTTTGGCGTGGTGGACTATAGCCCAATCCCTCTCATTCTGAGAGGAGACCCGTGCCCAGCAGTGGGACAGTATAGTGGGTTGATTATGTATGTATGTATTCAAATCTTTGATTTTCTCGATGGCCTGTGAAGTTTGCCAACCCGCACTAGGCCAGCGTGGTGGACTATAGCCCAATCCCTCTCATTCTGAGAGGAGACCCGTGCCCAGCAGTGGGACAGTATAATGGGTTGATTATGTCATAAGCAATTCACGTGGACACTCACCTTGGAACTGGTCCACAAATTCAAGGATGCTCAGCGTGCAATGGAGAGAGCAATGCTTGGAGTTTCTTTGGTGGATAGAATTCTGACAACGAAGTCATCATTCGCCAAAGAACTAAAGTCACCGACATTGCGCGAAGAATAAGCACGCTGAAGTGGAAGTGGACCGGCCATGTCTGCAGACGGACAGACGACCGATGGAGCAGACAAGTGTTAGAGTGGAGACCGCGTGGAAACGCGATGAACCTATGATTTGAAGAAGGTGGCTGGCAGCGGATGGATGCGAGCTGCCCAAGACAGGGATGGTTGTCGCTCTTTAGGGGAAGCCTACTGCTGCTACTGATATGAAGTAGACCAGTAAATAATAACTAAGCAGTACTAAATAGAAAAGAAGAAGAAAGAAAGAAACAGTGGTGTATCAAACCTGAAGACGCAGTTTCGAATCCCGAGCGCGATTGAATTTTTCCTTTACTAAAATAACTTTATAATCTTAGCATGGAAAATGCAAAAAAAAATCACAAAAAGATAAGAAAGAAACATTTATTCACTATAAAAACAGTAACACGTACATGTGCTTAGGTACTTATGAAGTAAAAAATATGTAACATAACATAACATAACATACCATCACGCTTGTATTCCCCGAAGGGTTAGGCAGAGGGGTACTTAATGTACACCCACAGTTCGCCGGTATGTTTAGGTCCCATGTTATAGGGGGCGAGCCTATAGCCATTCACCGGGCACAAATCCAGACTCCGAGCTGCTACTGAGTATTTCATAGAAAAACCCAATAACACTTTGCTCGACCTGGGGATTGAACCCGGGACCTCTAGTGTAGCAGTCGCGCTTGGGACCACTAGACCAATGAGGCAGTAAAAAATATGTGACAACAAATAAAAGGAGAAAAATAACAAGCGTCTTCCTATTACATTATTATTTATGTGAACCATTTAAGCACACTGTGCGTCGCCGTTGTTCATAGCGATTAGGTCCCCACTCAGCATGATGCAGCAGCGCATTAAATCGCTGCAGCGCTGATTTTCAGTGGGGCCTCGATGACGTGTGACGTCAGTATACAGTGTAAATAATAATAAAGTTATAACTGATCTGCTAGATTCAGCTGCGCTCGCTGTGGTCAGTCTTTGCACGAGTGACCATTCTTAACACATCGAGACGTCTCATTGCCTCTGAGAGTTAGCCGTCGGTACCGGTTGTCATACGAACCTCTAGGATAATTAAATTTTTATTATTTTACTAGCGGCCCGGTACGTGCTTCGCTACGTATAAAGCGAAATACAGCGGACAGCGGACAAAACCATTCCCAGATCCCCTTGAACACACACAAAAAATTTTATCAAAATCGGTCCAGTCGTTTGATCTAAACCATTCCCAGATCCCCTTGAACACACACAAAAAATTTCATCAAAATCGGTCCAGTCGTTTGAGAGAAGTTCAGTGACATACACACTCACAGAAGAATTATATATATAAAGATGTAGAAAAAAGAACGATACATTTGCAATAAAAGCCTTACATTGAAAAAAATAGTCCTTGGTACATTATAATAATTTGCCTAACAACATTTCAAAATTATTAAGAGTCCGGCGGACCGAATTTCTATTACAAACGTAATACCGAAATAAATCATAATTCAAACACAATTAATCAAATTCTGTTATTATTCGGATTCTTATATCGTTAATCTAGGTTCCTACTCTACCATTTCGTCCAAAATACTTCACTGGAAATAAATGTAAGCGAATGCAATTTTTGATAACTTTACCAAGTTTGGAACGATTTTCCGGTCTTTTATCCCCAGTGAAGTAGTAGTAGACGAAATAGTACTGTAGTAACCTAGATTAACGGTATCCAAATCCTAATAATAACACAATTTTATAGAATACTAGCTGACCCGGCAGACTTCGTACTTTCATATTTATTCACCTTTTAAACCTTCTCTGGACTTCCACAAATAATTCAAGACCAAAATTAGCCAAATCGGTCCAGCCGTTCTCGAGTTTTAGCGAGACTAACGAACAGATAATAATTTTTACAATTAATTTTTACATACAATTTATTTCGGTATTACGTTTTTGTGGCCAATTCAAGGCTCCGCTGGACCCTTAGCTAAAACAAAAATGCTGTTTCTTCATTTTCCTATCCTGAGTTCCAAAACATTTTTATAACATAACATCGCGCCTGTATTCCCCGAGGGGTTAGGCAGAGGCGTACTTAATGTACAGCCACAGTTCGCCGGTATATTTAGGTCACATGTTATAGGGGGCGAGCCTACTGAGAATTTCATAGAAAACTCAATAACACTTTGCTCGACCTGGGGATCGAACCCAGGACCTCTAGCGTAGCAGTCGCGCTTGGGACCACTAGACTAATGAGGCAGTCACGAAAACGAGAGAAAAAAATAAAATTAAAAAATGTGTGATGACGTCACTTATGCGGTGAAATCTGAGAAAATTTTATTTTTTCGAAATATTAGTAAATCAACAATGAAATATGTAGTGTAAAGTTATATAATTATAATATATATACCTAACTGGCACCTCGGTGACGGAGACACCTTCAATTTTATTTAACTCCAAAGACCAAAGTCAGATATTTTATTTCATTTAGACCAATACTACAATTACTTACAATACAGTACTTACAAAACAAAAACGAATATATAAATATAAATATAGTAAAATTAAATAAATAATGAAAAGGAAATTATCTAATAAAATAAATAAATAATATATACATATAAATAAAGTGAAACTAAACAAATAAATAATAATAATACATGATTGACTATTACTTTTCTCGTGACCATGTAATTTGCCTAGTTAATTCCTTGCCAATATGTAGTGTAATTAAATTTATCTGAAATTTAATATAATGCGGTAATGACAGAATAATATGATTTATGTATGTAATTCAATGTATTCTATTCTAAGCAATTTAAAATCAAGTAATGTAATTCAATTTTAATCTGTATTTCAATGTTACTGTAATGGTGCAAATTATAATGTGAATAGTGTGTACACCTATAAGTGACGTATTTACACAGCATGAGATAAATATTATGTACCTAAACAATTTCCTGTAAATATGTCGTTGGTGTGCCTTATTAAATAAATAAATAAATAAATAAATAAATAAAGAAATGGTAATTACCAAATAATATACGTAGATACTATATTATACACGACAAAACATAAGCTGTCCTCCTCTCTCCTACATTGCCGTGCCCGACAGGGTCCATGATTGATACTTTTATATTTATTTTTTAACACCTGTTAACATTGTGGAGTGCAATAAACGAATTGAGTATTGAGGATTGAAATATTACAGGTACTTTTGAATTGTCAAAACTTGGTGCACTATTGTCTCCGACTGCATGAGCTGATCTTGTTTCCATCTTTTTTGGCAGTCGGGTTTATTGATTTTTTAAATTAATTAATAGGTTATCACTTTAGTTATTATGTGGTCAGGTTGATGTTGGTTTATTTACAGCCGGCTACAACAACCTGGAAGTTGCCGAAGCTCTCCTGGAGGCGGGGGCGGCAGTCTCCGCTCGAGACAAGGGTGGTTTGGTGCCACTGCACAACGCAGCATCGTACGGGCACGTGGAGCTGGCTGCCCTGCTGCTTAGAGCCGGCACGCCGCCCAACGCCGCCGACCGCTGGGGCTTCACGCCGCTGCACGAGGCCGCCCACAAGGCGCGCACCCAGCTGTGTGCCCTGCTGGTAGGTACAGGTGCAGCGGCCGCCTGCTGCCGCCCACAACGCCGCCGACCGCTGGGGCGAGGTGTTATACACTATCAATATATATGCTGAGCTCTGATTTTGTAAGATTTTCTTACAACTTCTTGTATCTAGAATTTATGCAATGAAAATTAATGAAATAACATTTATTTGGACAGACTTTAATGAGATATTTGTTAGATGGTAATTTGAGCAATAGTAAGATAATTGTAAGATAGTCATTTGAGCCACAATGAATTAATTATTTGGACAATAAAATAATCGGTATATAATCAATAATAAGATAATTGTTAAATGGTCTTTTGAGTAAAAATATGATATTGATAGATGGTCTTTTGGACAATAATAAGAATGGTCAGATGGTTATATATATGGGCAATATTAAAATCATTGTTAGATAGTCATTTGAGAAATAATAATATGTTTTTGATGGTCATTTGAGCAATATTGCCAGATAGGCTATTTATGCTGCATAGCCAAATGCCTGCAGTTCATCCGAAGATCGTAACATCCAGTTCTCGTCCCCAGCTCGCTCACGGCGCGGATCCTTACCTCAAGAACCAGGAAGGTCAGACGGCGTTAGACCTGGCGGGGGCTGAGGACGTGCGCTCATTGCTGCAGGACGCGATGACGTCAGCGGCGGGCGAGGCATCCGCCCCCGCCCCCGCGCCCCCCGCACCCCCGCTGCCTCCCCCCCACCAGCCTGTTCTCATGCCCAGCGGGGATACTGTGCCGTTAGCCTTGCCCGTAAGTGTTCATGATAACTATAGCTACCTTTAACCTCTCTTTATTATTGGTTACGAGCTGTTGCATGCGGTTACCACCCGCATCCTAAAGGACTTTCGACACAAAAGCCTATGTCCTCCAAGGTCCAATCTATCTCTATACCAAAATCCATTAAAATTGATTCAGTGGTTTAGGAGTGAAAAGGTGACAGATACGGTATAGATTTTACAGATTCTATTGCGTTGTATTGATGTTCTTTGATTCATTTAGATAGTTTTATTTGTGTTACACTCTTTGCGCTGTAGCATGGTGCGGGTGACAGTTTCAGTAACATTTCGTTTCACTCTTGAAGGTTGCCGCGATTTACAAATTATGACTTAGTATTTTAGCTGTACCACATTCGTAATATATGAAGTCATTAATAACTGTAGTAAATTATATTAAACCCAACCAGAATGCCATAAGAACGTCATACAGGCAACTGTCACCCGCACCATGCTACAGCGCAAAGAGTGTAATGTCTAATATTCGCGTAAGTGTCAGAAACCAGTAGATTTTGGTTTATTATTCGGAATTAATTTCGCATTTATATTATTAGTATGGATTATTTTTTGTTTTCCTTTTAATAAGTATCCGCCCACCCATCATATTCGTGTCCTCACCTGCTTCCGCTTAGGGTAGACGCTGGACGCCGCACAGTGTAGCGGCCTGTCCCCAGTGCCTACATGCTGGAAGTTCACCAGGGCTTCCACGCTGCATTCCCCAGGAAGAGACGGGATACTCCCGCTGGTGGAAGCTTGTGAACTCTGTTGAGAAATATTAGGAGAAAAATTAAACTCCAAAGACCTAGATATTGTCTCCGACTGCATGAGACTTGTTGTCTCTAAACACACGGATAGAAAAGCCATGTATTTATGTAACTACATATTTTTTTGGGATGGGATAGGAGGGCAAACGAGCAGACGGATCCCCTGATGGTAAGCGATTACCGCCGCCCATGGACACCCGCAACACCAGAGGAGTCACAAGTGCGTTGCCGGACTTTTAAAAGGGGATTGGGCCTCCGGTAACCTCACTCACTCTGCGAAACACAACGTAAACGTTGTTTGACGCCGGTTTTCTGTGAGGCCGTGGTATCACTCCGGTCGAGCCGGCGCATTCGTGCCGAAGCATGGCTCTCCCACGTAAAAGACAGAAAGACTTGTAAAGGATCCGAAAATAATATCAATATAATATAACATAACAAACATACCATCACACCTGTATTCCCCAAGGGTTAGGCAGAATCGTACTAATGTACACCCACAGTTTGCCGGTATGTTTAGATCCCATGTTATACGGGGCGAGCCTATTGCCATTAACCGGGCACAAATCCAGACTCCGAGCTGCTACTGAGAATTTTATAGAAAAACCCAATAACACTTTGCTCGACCTGGGGATCGGGGATAGGCAGGCATCAATGTAACGCGATTAAATCTGTAAAAAGTAGTTTTATTCCAAAAATATTCCCAATATATATTTTCGTATTCTTTCTCCAGGTGGTACCATCGAACTACTGGGCCGAAGGCTCCCGTGGCAGCTTAGAGGATGCAGCAGGTAGACCAGCTTCAGCATTATCCACCTCTGAGTCGCTACAGACCTTCCTATCCAGGTACCAGATATTTTTTTATCGACCTTTTTGATTTTTTTTACCAGATTATTTTACTAGCGTCTGCCCGCAGGTTCACTCTCTTCCCAAAAAGATTTTTATAACTTGTCTTCTAGACGGTGTATCAAGATGAAATATGCACCAGATTTTAAGTCAGACCTCCAGCGATACGACTGTGAAAACCGCATCCAATTTGATGCAGTAGTTTTCGCGTGATACGCGTACAAACATACAGATTGAAGATAAAAATTATCAAAAATTAGCAAAATTTCGCATTGTAATCTATACTTCACTACATAGTGTAAAACAAAGTCGCTGTCGCTGTCTGTCCGTCCCTATGTATGCTTAAATCTTTAAAACTACGCAACGGATTTTGATGCGGTTTTTTTTAATAGATAGAGTGATTCAAGAGGAAGGTTTTAAGTTATTTAACATTACTCTTCGACTCTTAGGAACGGGGCAACGCAGGTGAAACCGCGGGCGGGTCGCTAGTAATATTATAAAGCTGGAGAGTTTATTTGAATGCGCTAATCTCAGGAACTACTGGTTGGAATTGAAAAATTCTTTTTGTGTTGGATAATCCATTTATCGAGGAAGGTTATAGGCTATATAACATCACGCTACAACCAATAGGAGCAGAGCAACGAGGGTGAAACCGCAGGCGGGTCGCTAGTAGTTTATATTTTTGACCGATTTAAAAAAAAGAGGAGGTCTTCAATTCGATTTAATTTACTGCCACATTAGTCTAGTGGTCCCAAGCGCGACTGCTACGTCAGAGGTCCTGGGTTAGATCCCCAGGTTTCGCAGTGTTATTGGGTTTTTCTATGAAATTCTCAGTTGCAGCTCGGAGTCTTGATTTGTGCCCGGATGTTGGTAATAGTTTCGCCCCCTATTACATTGGACTTAAACATACCGACGAACTGTGGGTATACATTGGTACACCTCTGCCTAACCCTTCGGGGAATACAGGCGTGATGATAATATTTTTGTCTCCCCGCAGCATTGGACTGGAACAACTGACACAAGTCCTGGAAAGGGAACAGATCACGGTGGATATCCTGTCGGAGATGTCCCACGAGGATCTGCGTGCTGTGGGCGTGGCAGCCTACGGGCACCGGCATCGTTTGCTCAAGGCCGCCCGCCACAGCTTGCAAGCCGCGTCCGGTGAGATACTACCACTTTCTCCTGATCACTTAGGAGTTAGCACACACCGTAGTAACGCTCAAATTCCGATGCCCAACATGTAACGATTGGCGTAGCGGTTGAGCGATCGGCTTCTGCGCCACGTGTTGTGGGTGCGATCCCCACATGGAGCAAATATTTGTATGATCTAACGCACCTACGATACAGGAGAAAATCCTAGTGTGGAGCAACGTTTTATTTTAAAAAAAAACAATAAACGCAAGACATGAATAAGTTCGTTCAGAATCGACTACTGACGATTCGACGACCTACTCTTACATATTTTAGTTGAAATTGCATTAAAAACGGGTGTGATACGGAAGCGACAGTATTCTCGAAGTTTTTGACATCAAAATTTAACGTAGTAAATACAAAATAAGTATGAAATCAGTGAAAGCAGTGATAGCCTAGTGGTATGACCGTTGGACTGCCAAGTCAAAGGTCTCGAGGTTCAAACCCAAGGCACGCACCTCTGACTTTTCGAAGTCATGTACGTATTAAATAGTTCATTATCACGCGCTTAAACGGTGAAGGAAAAACATCGTGAGGAAACCTGCATGCCTGAGAGATTTTCTCGATGGCGTGTGAAGTCTGCCAACCCGCACTAGGCCAGCGTGGTGGACTATAGCCTAATCCCTCTCATTCTGAGAGGAGACCCGTGCCCAGCAGTGGGATAGTATAATGGGTTGATTATGTTATGTTAAGTATGAAATCGACGATTTTATGTTAAGTGATGGTTTGTTTACAATGTTTCAATTTTTTATTGAGACTTCTATCTTGGGTAGGTTGCTATTATCGGCTCGCATAAAATTTGATTCCATTTTGATAGATTTATCAAAAAATTACAGAAAAGTGCTTTTTGACGACACGATTGGCGTAGCGGTTGAGCGATCGGCTTCTGCGCCATGTGTTGTGGGTTCGATCCCCACACGGAGCAAATATTTGTATGATCTACAGGTAGTTGTTCCGGGTCTGGGCGTTTGTGTATGTGAGAATTTGTGTTTGTAAACGCACCCACGATACAGGAGAAAATCCTAGTGTGGGGCAACGTTTTTTTAAAAAAAAAATACAGCTCACAGGTCGAACTTTACTTGCTCGTGACGTCACCAGAGTTGCTACCAATCACAGGGCGTTCCCATCCCAGATAAAATTTCAAAAATTATTATATTTTATTTCGTGTCATTTTAATAAAAATATACATATTTTAGTTTGAATAAAGTATATATATATATAATATGTTCTTTTTAGACTATTATCTGATAGAATTACAACAATTTGTAATATATTTTCAATATATTTTCAAAAACCACTGTAATTCTGTGGTCTCAAGCGCTACTATAACGCTAGGGGTACTAGGTTCGATTTCCAGGTCGAGCAAAGTGTTGTTGGTTTTTGAAATTCTCAGTAGCAGCTCGGAGTGTGGTATTTGTGCCTGGTTAATAGCAATAGGTTCGCACCCTATTACATGGGAGCTAAACATACCGGCGAACTGGGTGATTGTGAACATTAGTACGCGTGATAGTTTGTGGTTATGGACGTATGGATGTTTGTTACTCTTTCACGCCAGAACGGCTGAACGGATCTGGATGAAATTTGACACAGATATAGATTATAGTCTGGAATAACATATAGGCTACTTGTCATCCAGGTCGGACCCAATTCTGAAGTCCACGCCGACAAAGTCGCTAGTATAGTTAATAATTTTATTTGTATACAGAATGGTACGGTGGCACGACCTTAGTAGAAGTGGTCCCACCGTCGGAGGGAGAGTGCGCGGAGAGTGAGTACACCATAGTGGAGAGGGAGATGCAAGCTTCCGTGCGCGCGCACAGGGACCACGCCGGGGGGAACTTCTCACACTACAATGTAGTTAGGGTAAGTCATCACCTCATTAAGGGTATTCATGGACCTAATAGCGTCCGCTGATTAATGACAAAAGGTATAACACCTTCAGGTTCAAGTTCAAGTTCAAATGTTTTTATTTCAAATAAGCTTTAACAAGCTTTTATGAAACGTTATGATTCTAGTTGCTCGGTTCCAAAAGGTTGATCCTATGGAGAAGAATCCGGCAAGAAACTGCATGGACACTGTTTTAAAATAAATGGTGTTACAATCTTCATTGGTAGGTACAATATTGCGATATGAGGATGTGTGAACATTGGATGTCAAAGTTAGGTAGAAGGTTCTCAGTGTTTGAGAACTCGATGTCAATAATAGAATATAAGTGAACTATGTGGTAAAGTACACACATCATCAAAGCAGGATAAATTAGGGTCCACTCAGACATGCCACAATGTAAACACATTTACAGTTTCAGTTACCTGGATATCTGACTGTCCACCGACGGATGAGCGTGTCAAGATGATTTACTGTTTAACTATCTGAGCATACAAGGAATCGTTTACGTAATTCTCAGCTACATTGAGGTTATTACATTGCCCAATGACCTTGAGGATTTAGTCTTTGTGCTAGTATTTGTTAGTCACAGGCATTGCGGGGGTGCTTCACGCGGGGTGCTAGTGAGGTTTCGGGTATTTCTTTATTATTTCAAAATATTCAAAGAAATAGGAAAATAAAAACAATACAAATTGTTAATTACGTCATTACAATTTTTTGGTATATAATTCATGACTAACTATTAAGCCGTTAAAGAGAAAAAATACAAATTACGTTAAAAAAGGCCTATTTACTTCAATTATTATCCAAAATTGGGGCAAATTTTGTAAAAATTTTAAACAATACAATTTGTTTGTGATGACCTTAAGTATAACATATATTTTTTATATGGCAAACGCACATAAGGATTCCACTAGAAACTTCTTTAAAGCTAGGGTATTTTTTGGATTTGAGCGATGTAATGCCCTTAATAGAAATACAAATAGACATTTATTCGCAGGAACAAGTGTTACAAAGGTTCTTAAAAAAACTGTACAATGAGATCCACCTCTTCAAGGCATGCAAATATTTCAATTTAGTTCCACATTACGACCATCTTTATTATATACATAACATAACATACCATCACGCCTGTACTCCCCGAAGGGTTAGGCAGAGGCGTACTAATGTACACCCACAGTTCACCGGTATGTTTAGGTCCCATGTAATAAGGGGCGACCCTATTGTCATTAACCGGGCACAAATCCAAGGTCCGAGCTGCTACTGAGAATTTCATAGAAAAACTCAATAACACTTTGCTCGAACTGGGGATCGAACCCAGGACCTCTAGCGTAGCAGTCGCGCTTGGGACCACTAGACTAATGAGGCAGTCAGATACATATTATATACATTTTATAATACTTTACTAATACTGCCAAAGCGTCGGTAGCCTAATGGCTAGAGCGTCGGACTTGCGATCATGTGGTTGCCGGTTCGAAACCCACCCATTGCACTACCGACGTGAACCCACTCGTAACACAAGCATTTAGCTTAGCACGAGGGGTTAACCAGAATACTAGTAATGTGCAAAAATCAATCAATTTCAATCAAATCAAATGATCATAAAAATCGGTCCAGCCGTTCTTGAGTTATAAATGGTGTGAGTAACCCAACTTTGTTTTATGTATATAGATTTGTTGTTTTTATCTATATACAATATACTATATATTGGCACCTATTTAACGTAGTTAATGTCATTTTGTTTCGCAAGGAATAAATTGTATTTCTTTCTTTCTTTCTTTCTAAGTCTTATAACCATGACTCATTCTATAGGGAAAGGGAAGTACGGTTTTTAGTCGGTACGAGTTTGACGTTTAAAAGAGAAAGAGAGAGAGAGAGAGGGGGGAGAGAGATCTATAAGAGATTTCCGCAACAGCAAAACAAATTGGGTTTGCCCCGGGTGGTAGAAATATCTACACGGTATGCGCAGTTAATTTAAAAAAACAAGAAAGAAAGAAAGAAGAAAGAAAATATATTTATTTGTAAAAGGCACTTGAATACAGTAAGAAAATTATTGACTAAGTAGGTACTTTTTACTAAATTGTGGTACACAGGTGAAACTTACAAAAAAATCCGACTTCCAAAAAATTCTTTGAAATTCATTTTAAGACGATGCCTCCGACTGCTTAAAATTGATCATCTTGTTTTGTTTCCATCTTTTTTGGCTGACGGGTTATTTTTTTTTTTAAATACTTAAGTAACCTAGATTTTTTACATTATTTTTCTGATAACTATTATGGTAGCCTGTTAGTCCGATTCCGGGCATGACGTCGACTTCTAGGACATCTGTTTATTTAATTCTTCTGTTCGAGTGTTTGTATCGTCGAACTCCTAAACGACGAGATTGATTTTGATGAAATTTTTATGTGTGTTCTTTCTTGGATTGCTGGATGTCGACGTCCTTGGTGTAAAACGTTATGGAACCGTATTTTCCACCACCAGATACAAAAGCTGGTGAATGGCCGCCTCTGGGAGAGGTACCAGCATCGGCGGCGGGAAGTCTGTGAGGAAGCGGGTGCCCACAACGAGAGGATGCTGTTCCACGGAAGTCCCTTCATAAACGCCATCGTACAGAAGGGCTTCGACGAACGACACGCTTATATAGGTAAGTAAGAGAGGGTATGTTGCCAAGATATTGGGTAAAATTTCCAATAGGTAGGGAATATTGACAGGATATTGGGTAAAATTTCCAATAGGTAGGGCATATTGTCAGGATATTGGGTAAAAATGCCAATAGGCAGGGAATATTTACAAGATATTGGGTAATTTTACCAAGGGAATATTATCAGTACTATGATATTGATAATATCGCCAAGAGAAAGGATAATTTTACTTTTTGTTATTGTGTGCGTGTGCGCATCGATGTCGTAGTCGTTGCGAGTACGATTGTGGTACAGCCACAATGTTTATGTTTAGCCGATATAACTAATTTCTTGAAAAAAATACGCTTACATGTCTCAAAATGACTTTCGGGTTTCGTTATTATAATTATGACTCGATATTCTAATCGACCTGTTCGATATCTTGCACTTATTCAGTTGCATGTTGTTTATAACAAGAAAACAAAAACAATATATCATTTAATATTTTAATACCTATAAGCATTGCGTTATTTTTTTTTTTATTTATTTATTTGATGCACAAAACACATTACAATCACAATATAAACACCTTAAAGCTAAACATTTTGATCTAGATTGTAACATAACACTATGTGCATACTGGGAAACCACTTCTTTCTTTTTTTTTAAAAACGTTGCCCCACTAGGATTTTCTCCTGTATCGTGGATGCGTTTACAAACACAAATTCTCACAAACACAAACGCCCAGACCCGGAACAACTACCTGCAGATCATACAAATATTTGCTCCGTGTGGGGATCGAACCCACAACACGTTGCGCAGAAGCCGATCGCTCAACCGCTACGCCAAACGTGTCGTCGATTCTTCGATCTATTACAAAACTATGAAAAGCTCATAATATTTAAAACGTACAAGAATTATTTAATAGTAAAGGAAAAAATTCAATCGCAGTCAGGATTCGAACCTGCGTCTTCTGGTTTGATATACCAGACGCTCTGACCTCTAAGCCACCGCGTCTGGTATATCAAACCAGAAGACGCAGGTTCGAATCCTGCCCGCGATTGAATTTTTTCCTTTACTATTAAATAACTTAATAATCTTAGCATGGAAAATGCAAAAAAAAAATCACAAAAAGATACGTACAAGAATATTATGACGTTTGTCGACACCAGTAGGTCTCAACAAAAAATAGCAAATAACAAAAAAAATAGAAAAATAACGGGTTTAGACACTTCAGGCATAAAATCTCGGGTCTCAAGGATCCGCGCTTAACTTACGATGGAGAATGCCTTTAATGATAGAGATACATTTGTTAAAGTTGTGACTGAATATGTCAATTTGAGGTTCGTTATTGAGATAACGATGAATTTGCTATATTAACTTTTTCACAATCCAAATTTTTCACATTGCTAATTATCTTTTTGTGATTTTTTTGCATTTTCCATGCTAAGATTATTAAGTTATTTAATAGTAAAGGAAAAAATTCAATCGCGGGCAGGATTCGAACCTGCGTCTTCTGGTTTGATATACCAGACGCTCTGACCTCTAAGCCACCGCGAACCCTACCCGCATGATTGAAATTTTGCCTTCACATTCTGTATTTACGTCATAAGGTGACGTTGGTGACATCTATGAGAGGCAAGTTACCTTACTTCTCAACCGACACGACTTACTTTACAGTTAGTTCAGTGTCGTACGATGCCACCTTACCTTTTAACTATCTTTTTGTGATTTTTTTGCATTTTCCATGCTAAGATTATTAAGTTATTTAATAGTAAAGGAAAAAAAATTGCTAATGTTTGTTTATTTACTTTTATTTTATTAAGTTGGCAACTTATTGGCAGTGTTGTCAGATGCCAAATTTTTTTTTTAAATATATTTTTTTTTGTTTTATTTGTTTGGCTTTTGGCTAAACAATTGTCGTGCGTTGTTTTAGGCGAAAATAAATAAATTTTCTTTCTTTCTTCTAACTTTTAGATTAACTATTTGATGCGTATTGACCCTGACAGCAATCAGACCTTGTAAGTTAATTCTAATCATTGATTTCAGGTGGTATGTTCGGCGCAGGCATTTACTTTGCCGAGCATTCTTCAAAGAGTAACCAATACGTGTATGGCTTCGGAGGAGGCTCTGGCTGTCCAGCCCACAAAGACAGGAGCTGTTATCTATGCCACAGGTGAGAATATCAGGGGCAAGGGTCAGGGGTTTGATATTTCAATAAACCAGTTGGATTATTTTTTTATACCACTCAGGTAGCAAACAAGCATACGGCCTGCCTGATGGTAGGCCGTAAAGGTAAATGATAGTCATTTGGCACTTAATTCTGTTTGGAATAGAAAGAAATCCGCAGTCGAATATAAATATGAAAAAAAAATTGAATATCGGGAAAATAAAAATACGGGTATCCTATTCTTCGATCTAGTTTCAAATAAAATAAACATGTTTTAATTTTTTTTTTAACTTTGCCCCACACTAGGATTTTCTCGTGTATCGTGAGTGCGTTTACAAACACAAATTCTCACATACACAAACGCCCACACCCGGAACAACTACCTGTAGATCATACAAATATTTGCTCCGTGTGGGGATCGAACCCACAACACGTAGCGCAGAAGCCGATCGCTCAACCGCTACGCCAATCGTGTCGTCATTAATAAGTCAAGTCAATTAAATGTCTATTGCGTATTTTAAAAGAAAAGACGGTTGGATTGTGTTAAGGCCGATATGATGGGAAAAGGAGTGAATGGTTGAGGTGCCGGCTGATAGGGATATCACTACATAGTATAAAACATAGTCGCTGTCGCTCTGTCCGTCCCTATGTATGCTTAAATCTTTAAAAATACGCAACGGATTTTGATGCGGTTTTTTTTAATAGATAGAATGATTCAAGAGGAAGGTTTTAAGCTATTTAACATTACGCTACGACTCTTAGGAACGGGGCAGCGCGGGTGAAACCGCGGCCGGGTCGCTAGTTTATAATAAACTAAACTGTATTCTGTTGTAGACAATTGCTGCTGTGTCGAGTGACGCTCGGTCGCGCCTTCCAGCTGATG
Source organism: Acronicta aceris (assembly GCA_910591435.1). Lineage (NCBI taxonomy): Eukaryota > Metazoa > Arthropoda > Insecta > Lepidoptera > Noctuidae > Acronicta > Acronicta aceris. The sequence goes on along the minus strand of OU342786.1, from coordinate 1,554,901 downwards.
AGCGCCATGAAGATGGCGCACGCCCCCCCCGGCCACCACTCCGTGGCCGGCAGACCCTCGCAGGGCGGCCTCTGCTTCCCGGAGTACGTCGTCTACAGAGGCGAGCAGGTAAACACACCAGACACCTACTGCCTCCATAAGCTCACTTGGGGAGTCCATGACAGGAAAAGTCAGAGGTCGACAAGGTCAAGGACGTCAGTAGACCAGAGGTCACAGAAAACCGGTTAAACAACGCTTACGTTGTGTTTCGCTGAGTGAAACACAACATACCGGAGGCCCAATCCCCATTTAAAAGGCGGGCAACGCACTCGTGACTCCTCTGGTGTTGCGGGTGTCCATGGGCGGCGGTAATCGCTTACCATCAGGCGATCCGTCTGCTCGTTTGCTATATATATATTTCATAAAAAAATTAATGTACATCCACAGTTCGCCGGTATGTTTAGGTCCCATGTAATATGGGGCGGGCCTATTGTCATTAACCGGGCACAAATCCCAAACTCCGAGCCTGCTACTGAAAAATTATAGATAAACTCATTAAAACTGTTCGACCTGAGTTTCGAACCCAGGACCTCTAGCGTAGCAGTCGCACTCAATACCACTACATTAATGAGACAATTGTACCGACGCGCGACGTGTATTTCTTACTATCTGCTGCTCGCGACTTCGTCAGCGTTGGACTTCAGAATTGGATCCGACCTTCATAAAAAGTAGCCTATGTACTATCGGCCAACGCCATATCTAGCCACCGTAAGGACTATATTTGCTTGCAGCCTCTGCTGCTATTCCAGTCCTTACCTACGCTTATCAACTAATAGCATCGTCCTTTTTATGAAGTCAAAATCGTATCTCTAATCGTATAAACAAAAAAGATATTGAAATGAAAGTACTTTTTATGGATTTCATCCTGTTATATTTATATTATTTAATTCCTAAAAGCCAACATCACCGTGTGCACGGGATTTTGTTTTCAAAATGGCTAGATATGGAGTACTGTACCAGACTCCAGTCCATCTCTGTGCCAAATTTCAAGTAACAAACATCCATACATCCTCACAAACTTCGTTGATAATATTACTAACGGGCATACGTTGTCCTGCCCGGAAAATAACCCGATGGAACCCGATTGCGGTACCACCTACCAGCTCAAATATTGAATCTAAACCATCCAAAGACCTACTTAAACACACACAAAATAAAACCCACCCATCCGCTTCAGAGTTCGGACAATGCACAGAACGACATCTACTGGCTTTACCGATACATCATACAACGCCATGTTAATTTGTGTCCGTGTTTTATTTCTGTCAAATCTGTCAATCAATCAAAATAATTTTTCTTCATTACTTTCTTTGTCGCGAATTTTTTAGATGTTTTAATAGTTATTCTGCTATTCGGGGTGGAGAAAAAAATCAAATCAAATCCAACAAATCAAAGATCATAAAAATCGGTGCAGCCGTTCTTGAGTTATAAATGGTGTAACTAACCCGATTTTGTTTTATATATATAGACTAACTATATCCTGTTAAAAATGATGGACTTTCATACAAACTTTGCCCCCGTTTTTCACCCCCTTACAAGTCATACAAAGAACACCAAGTTTCAGGTCTCTACGATCAGCGGTTTAGGCTGTGCGTTGATCCGTCAGACAGTCATTCAGGACAAAGGATTATATGTATAGATATTTGGATAATAACATTACATAATCAACCCATTATACTGTTCCACTGCTGGGAACGGGTCTTCTCTCAGAATGAGAGGGATTAGGCTATAGTCCACCACGCTGGCCTAGTGCGGATTGGCAGACTTCACACGCCATCGAGAAAATCTCTCAGGCATGCAGGTTTCCTCACGATGTTTTCCTTCACCGTTTAAGCGCGTGATAATTAACTATTTAATACGCACATGACTTTGAAAAGTAAGAGGTGCGTGCCTTGGGTTCGAACTCGAGACCTTTGACTTGGCAGTCCAACGGTTCTACCACTAGGCTATCACTGCAACATTTGGATAATGTTTATTTTTGTTTTTTCCAGGCCTACCCAGAATACCTGATTACTTATCAAATAGTGAGTGGTGAAAATAATTCGGGGGCAGTGTGAGAGTGACATTCAGTGCTCAGTAGTGTATGCGGACGCTTGTGTCGAGTGCCGAGCAGTGATCAACAGTGATCGAGGTCTTGTGACATACGAAAAAGGAATAACATTCAAATACATGACGGTCGTGAAGGTAGAAACACCTAAACAAGTGTGTTTTGGATGTTTATGATGGGAAATACGCCAGACAAGTCTTAAATAAATCGTTTTCATTCATATTTTACCAGTTCATTTATTTTATTTAAAAGTATATATACTTTCATTTATCAAAAATAATAATCCTATTGAAAAATGTTATTAAAAATAATCCATAGACTGAAAAAATAATTTTAATCGAGTAATAAAGTTCTAAGATGTAAGCTTTTAATGTTTTTGGTAGGGATTGAGTGGGGATGCTCTGTCCCTTTCCCGCAGAACGAATGTCAGCATAGAATTTGTATGGTGTAGTGTATTGTGACGTCACAATTCTCTAAAGTACGTTCTCTGTCCAGCATAAAATTAAAATGCTTATAACTTCCTTATTTTTGAACCGAATTTGATTTTGTTTTGTTGTTCGCCTCTATTTATGGTCAATTTTTTTGTGAGAACAATAAAATATATCAATCAACTAGCTTTTAACAGTTCAGCATTCGAATTCAATATGACAATAGTCATGATTTGACAGTTGACATTTTTGACGCAGTTGTCAACAAAAAAAATGCATAGACAACGATGCTGCGCCATGCTTTCTGGTACATATTTCCCTCGTTTAACTGATAGCTGGCGTTACTCTTGAACAAGTGTTTTTGTGCAAAAATATCGTAATCACCAGAGATCGGAATAGGTAGAGCTATTTTTGTTACTTGTGGTATGATGTAATAATATGGACATGCCCTACGTCCCGGAATTAATTGCTAATAGAAAATTGTAATGCGTTAGAAAGAGACGATACATACTTGTCGTTAGGCAAAGAGTGTCCCGCATTCCCGCTATTGTTCTCTTTTGTTTCCACAAGCTGTGTTTTGCATCCTGCAAAGACGGCAACAACGCGCGCGTGCGCATTGAACTTTTGCAACTTCGGACATCCGATGTTGTTGATGTAAGTTTGGCAACGTCGCGTTTGCAATGGTTTACTTAAAACAAACTATTACATTTACTGTTTCCTACATTCATTTATTTTTTAAATCCCGGGATTGTAGTCGAAATCCCGGGGTATGTCCATATTAACATATATGTTTGCGGTCAATGAACCAAAATGGCTCTACCTGTTCCGATCGCTGGTAATCAGTAAGGACAATATTCACAAATTCGAGCATTTACGACCTTAATAGAGAATATGCATGTCTTTCTTTATATTTTATTTATATTTTTAATAGTTTACATTATTAAAACACCGTAAAAAATATTTCTTTAACAAAAATATTAATATTTCATCATAAAAATAAATATTCAAAACTGCAATCAGATACGGGAGATTTAAACGCCGCCATATTGGCCACGTGTACTGTGACGTCAGTTTCCGCAAAAACAATCACTGTTTTATCTTATTTTTTTTAATTTGTTGATCGTTTTATCCAATCAGTTAGCTATATTTTTAAGTTTACTAACTAATTCGAACATGGGAGAGGACTGAAATCAATTTTATACCTAGTAATTACAAACCTAAATGTTTACGGTGACGTCATGAGAGCGTCACAACGTAGACTTTGTCGTAAGTTCCGTTTTGATCTGTTAAATTTGCTCTTTTTCTACTTTTAAATAATTAAAATCTTTCTGGAAAAGTGATTATGTAAAAAAATATGGCATGGACATCATTCTTTAGCAATAAAGATTACAAATAAAAATATTTTACTCAAATTTGAATCTTATGCATATTGCCTATTGTCATTACACCGAGATTTTATATTAAAATTTACCCTTTCACACGCAGTTTTTACGGCGGTACTATTTAATTGCTAACTTGTATGAAAAATAAAATATATTTATATAGTAATTCTAAATACACTGGTTTTTTACACTTACGCGAATATTAGACATTGAAATTTTTGATATAATTGATATTATTTGATTTGACCAAACGTCGGGAATCAATAGAACGCTATAAAATCCGTAAAAAGTGGATTTCTTTCAATTCAAAATACATCAAAATCGATTTAGCGGTTTAGCCGTCAAACGTCACAGACAGACAAGAGATTTCTCGTTTATAATAGTGAAGTATGAATATCCTGGATATATTGCACGGCACGTTGTGTAGCGGTGTGTGGGTGAATCATATTGTTATTAGTCAAAAGTGTCAATTTTGGCCCTCTTGTACGATATTCGTCCAAATATAATACTATTGAGTGTCAAAATAGCCCTCTTAATTTTTACGATATAAAGGAATGTGGATTTAAGGTCAATTCCCCTTCGCGTCTGCGCAAGCATGGCTTTATATTTCATCTTCCTTCATCGAATCGCAACTGCGCACTGGCTTTAAGCACGAGCTGATCGAACATCCGCGAGACGGTTTGAATATCCGCGAGACTGTTCGTGCATGCTCGAGACTGTTCGAGTATCCTATTTATTTAAGTGTGAACGGGCCAAGAACAAGCTCGAACATAGACGAGCATTTTTCCGCCTGATCTGAATTGACCCTTAGGAAAGTTTGTTGAGTATCCGTCATACTCAACAAACTTTCCTAAGGGAAGGAAAGGTAGGATCACCCTCTTTATAGGGGGTAAGTGACTAAATCGACATCTTGTATCTTTACATATAATCAAATTGTAACAAGCCGATGTCTGTACATTATAGATATTGAAAGAAAAACCTGATATGGTCTTTATAGCCAAAACAATTTTTTTTAGAATTTTTGTCTGTCGGTCCATCTGTACGTTTGTACACGCATCACGCAAAAACTACTGCATGTTATTAAATGCAGTTTTCATCGATGTATTGCTAGAGGTCTAACTTAAAATCTGGTGGCTTACTCTTGAACTCAATTCCGATACATCGACATTACAGTTGTGCCGTTTCGTACTCTTGAATCAAAACTAGCGCCAAATTGTTTCAATATTGCGCGATGATTGAGTGAACTAAATAGGCTTGAGAAACGACCCAACCATTGGCCAATCAGGGATGCCGATAAAAGGTTAACGGATTTGTGCTCAAGAGTACGAAATCGCCCGACAGCCAAATTGACATTGGAATCGGATCAAATTTGGATTGGTATTATATTGTTTTCAAGAGTAAGCCTGCTGGTGCATGTTTCATCTTGATACGCTGCCCAGAAGCCGAAATATAGTGGGTAAAGTCAGGACTACGGGCAAATGCTTCAAGTTCAAGTTCAAAATGTTTTTATTTCAAATACGCTTTTACAAGCGTTTATGAAACGTTAATGAGTCTAGGTGCACGGTTCCAAAAAAGTTGATCCTATGGAGAAGAATCCGGCAAGAAACTCCATGGACACTCTTTTAAAATAATTTGCATTACAATCTTCAAGTAGGTACAATAGTGCAATAACAGGATGTTGGATCGAAGTCGATAATAGAAAAAGAAAGTTCTGAATGTCATTATGTATAAAAAAATAACCAATATGGTTGTAAAATGTCGACCGGTACACTACTGGATCACTATGTATAATAAACATAAACCGCCTCCTAGTATTCCTATTGCTGCGTAAATTTTCATGAGAATCGTTTTTGAATCACCGCAGAATAGTGTCATTGTATGTGGTAATGAAGCGTTGTGTGAGTATTTTGTATATGTGTATCTAGATATTAAATTGAGGAATTAAATTCTGAATATTGATTTTGTGTCGTTTTATATTACATTTAAGTTATTTTAGTGAAGGAAAAATTCAATCGCGGGCAGGATTCGCAACCTGCGTCTTCTGGTTACACAGTTAGATACACCAGACGCTCTGACCAGTAAGCCAAGGCGAGTCCCATACGCTTGATCGAATTTTGCCTTCACATTCTGAATTTACGTCATAAGGTGACGTTGGCGACATCTATTGAAAAGCAAGTAACTTTGCTTCTCAATCGACATGACTTACTTTACAGTTAGTTTGATATCGTACGATGCCACCTTACCTTTTAACTATCTTTTTGTGATTTTTTTTTGCATTTTCCATGTTAAGATTATAAAGTTATTTTAGTGAAGGAAAAATTCAATCGCGGGCAGGATTCGCAACCTGTCTCTTCTGGTTAGATACACCAGATGCTCTGACCGCTAAGCCACCGCGAGTCCCACCCGCTTGATCGAAATTCAATCAAATTCAAATCAAATCAGGGAGTGTTAATAAAGCACAAATAAAGTTTATAATTCCACTGCAATTGCTGACCGGCCGTCACGAAATGCGCGTACCGCGCGTATCGTGGGAGAGCCATGCTTCGGCACGAATGGGCCGGCTCGACCGGAGTGATACCACGGCCTCACAGAAAACCGGCTTCAAACAACGCTTACGTTATGTTTCGCTGAGTGAATGAGATTACCAGAGGCCCAAACCCCTTTTAAAAGGCCGGCAACGCACTTGTGACTCTTCTGGTGTTGCGGGTGTCCATGGACGGCGATGATCGCTTACCATCGGGCGATCCGTCTGCTCGTTTGCTCCATATCCCATAAAAAAAAACTATATAATAGCCGTAATGTGACGCGCTCGTAATGGGCATTATAAAAAAAATGAAAATATCGACTAGATTCGTTTAATTATAACAACTGGATTATTATTAACTGTTACAAGTTTAATATTTAAGTACAGAGTACTTGACATTCGTGTTTAGTGTGCAATAAAGAATATTCTATTTATCTATCTATCTATCTATCTACAAAATTCATAATTAACGCATACATATAACTTATAACATAAGCTTAAATAACTTATTATAGATTATAACAAATTATTTTAGCTAATATAATAATCTAATATCTATAATGTCGCTACTATAGTACTTATTCGCAGAGGGCAGCTCAGAGGCACCCCCTCTACCCTCAGGCAATTCTTACCACCAAATGAAATCTCCAAATACAAGGATTAGAATCCCTGTAATAGCTAATCCCGCGGATCATACGATCCGTTGATCAGCGTGGTCGCTCTGGTGCTGGATCATAAGATCTCGTCGCCAAACAAAATCTCTAAATACAATGATTCGAATCACCATAGTAGTTAGTCAGGTAACAAAGATATAAATAACCATAAGTAAGCTTTGTATTTAACATACCCCAAATAAAAACTGACTGTGGTAGCTGTTGTGCGGTTCATTAAATCCGGCAACCAACTCTCCAACAAAATCTACCCAAATACATTAAAATTCTCGCAATACCCAACCGTTCGGAGGATCGTATCATCCAAAAAAAACTCCCGAAATACAAAGATTCTAATCCCCATAGTAGCTAACCAGGCAGGTCATACCAACTATCAAAACCTCCCTAAATACAATTATTTTATTTTTCTGCAACCAAACAAAATCTCCCCAAACACACCACATTTTTTTTTTTTTTTTTAGAAAAACGTTGCCCCACACTAGGATTTTCTCCTGTATCGTGGGTGCGTTTACAAACACAAATTCTCACACACAAACGCCCAGACCCGGAAAAACTACCTGTAGATCATACAAATATTTGCTCCGTGTGGGGATCGAACCCACAACACGTGCCGCAGAAGCTGATCGCTCAGCCGCTACGCCAAACGAGTCGTCGAACAATAGCTAACAAATAATCTCCCTAAATACCTACAAAGATTTGAATCCCTATAGTAGCTATCTATCCGGATCATACGATCCAACAATCTCTCTAAATACAAGGATTCAAATCCCCAGTCATGTTAATATGCGAACAAGTCACCTTCTGTCCTGTAGGAACCGCTATCCTGAACAACTTACCCTGTGGCATGCACACACAGACCTTAAACTGGCCTGTAGCCTGATTAAACCTGTCAGTCCTGTTAACAATGCTGGCTATCGGCAGATACCTGACATCGACAAACACACCTTCTTTTCCGCTAAGGACTATGGAACCGTTGATGGATTTCAAGTAGATATCCTGGTCTGCGCTCCAGAATAGCTCTTTGGATTCCATGTGCGTGCCTTCAGCGCCGCGAAGATGGGCTGATGTTTCTGAACGGAGTGTTAAGTCTTCATCCACGGGTGAAGTGACGCGTTTCACTGAAATTTGCTGAAAGAGAATGGTACAGGTCATTAGGGCAAAGTCACAATGTTTTATTTCAATTGGACCTATAAAAAAGTCAAAACTAGTTGCACAGTTCCAAAAAGTGGGTCTTATGGAGAAGAGCCGGCAAGAAACTCCATTGCCTTAAGCTTTACTACTTTGTTTTAAATAGTTGCTGAAAATTATGCAGTTTGATGTGTAAGATTTATTCATCTTTAAATAATTATATAATTCTTCTGTACGTGTGTTTATCACCTAACTCCTGCCAAACGGCTGCTAGCACTGCCTAAGCACTGCATGCACTACAAAGACAGGTCGCAACCTGTCAGCGCACAAAATATTCGGAGGCCGAATATTCGGCTCTTCGGCCAAGAGCGTGGCCGGATATTCGGTATTCCGCAAAATCACTATTCGTCATCTCTACTCATTACAGAAATAAATATAATTTTTATCAAAATCAGAACAGAAAATACACACCTTGGCATGTAAGTTATTGACACCATCCGGTATGTTCATGTCTGCAGCTGCTGTGCTGAACACCACGTCTCCAGTGTCAGGGTCTACCAGTTCCAGCGCGTTCACTGCTCGCACAAACACGCCAGACGTATTCACTGTTAGCTTGTTCTCATAGCGAGATGGTCTGCAAGAGATAATAGAACAGAATAGAATAATCTGGAACATAAAAAGAAGCAAAATAATTGAACAAGAATTGATAAAACTAAGACTAATGGTGGTCTTATCGCTAAAAGCAAAATCTACCAGACAACCTTTGGATGGACAGGAAAGATAAATATAAATAGGGGTGGGTGTAAGGGTTGTCCATGGTGTACAAAAATAAATTAAAGTTAACAATCATTATATATAAGTAATAATAAATCAATTAATTAGATGATGTTTATTTAATATGCTATCCTAGTATTTTTTTTATGGAATAGGGCAGCATATTAAATAAACATTATCTTAATAAATAAACAATTAGTATTATTTTATTTTTGATATGCTGACATTAGTTATCATAATTTTATCATCAATTAATTTACATTAGTTATCTGCGACTGCCTAATTAGTCTAGTGGTCCCAAGCGCGACTGCTACGCTAGAGGTCCTGGGTTCGATCCCCAGGTCGAGCAAAGTGTTATTGGGTTTTTCTATGAAATTCTCAGTAGCAGCTCGGAGTCTGGATTTGTGCCCGGTTAATGGCAATAGGCTCACCCCCTATTACATGGGACCTAAACATACCGGCGAACTGTGGGTGTACGCCTCTGCCTTACCTTTCGGGGAATACAGGCGTGATGGTATGTTATGTTTATGTTATGTAGTTATCATTAGTTGGGGAAAGTAGAAGGATAATATTAGTAACTGAATTAGTTTTTAACTACCCCATTAGCCTAAGTCCTGAGTGTGACTGCTGTGCTATAGGGTCTTAGGTTCGGTTTCCAGGTTGAGTAGTGTTATTGAGTTTTTCTATGAAATTCTCAGTAGCAGCTCGGAATTTCGGATTTGTGCCCCATTAATGCCAATAGGCTGACTTATTACATAGAACCTAAACATACCGGCGAACTCTGCCTAATCATTCAGGGAATACAGCAGTGATGGTAGATACTTACTTAGTTTGTAAATTAAACATGACAGATCCATTTTCACTGGTGATGCTCATTGGGGTATCCTGGAAGCTCTCAATGAGTCCGTCCTTCTTATACAAGTGCTCAAAGTCTGTGTCTCCAAAGAACTTGATGGCGTTGTGCTCTGGTAGGAACTCCATGCTTTCCATTCCTAGAAATTGACCGGAAGAAATGATAACCATAAATGACATATATTTTTATAAATAGATCTTGTAAAGACACTTTAAACGGTTTCTCTATCTATTTACAGAGCTTTGAAATGTATTCCCTATATAGGGAACTGCCTCGTTAGCCTAGTAGTACGTCGGTCCTCAGTCTAGACTGCTACACTAGAGGTAAAATTCCCAGGTAAGATTCCCAGGTCGAGCAGTGTTATTAAGTTTTTTTAAGAAATTCTCTGTAGTAACCTGTTGCCATAAACTGGACACAAATCCGTCAACAGGTGCACTTGCACCGACTAGATCAACGGGTCGTAACAAATTCTAAAATCAAAATTACCTTGACCAAGCCGCAGAACAGCTAAAATGGTGAATGTTAAAATCAAATTCCCGATGGCGAGAACAAACAATAAACAAACAAGCGTCCAGAAAGCGAAGGTCTTCCTTCCTTTGTGAACGGCCTTCGTAACATCGTTACCATTCTTATCTGAGTAATTTTTAACACCAGGATTACTCCTATGGAACAGCTGGCTATGGGTTGGTGTCTTAGTTATGAGCGCTTTTTCTGCGCGATTTCTCTCCAGTGTGCCCTCAGACATAGTCTCGGAAACAGGCGAAACACCACGGAGGCCGCCAAGCATCGCGCACTACTGTTTATCCGTAGTTTTCAGTGAAATACCATTAAAATTATAAATAGCTCTCTGAAATAAATAAAAATGTCAATCAAATTATTGAGCGAATATCCGGGCTGCTGATTGGCTGAGTAATCCACCAATCAGAGAAGAGTTAGGTCGGATACACATCGATAGAGTAAACAGAAAGAGAACAATAACGTTGAGTGGGGTCGAGGATGAGTTGAGGAAACGTTTAAGAATACGGGTGTAGTGACCTCCTTGTGGACCCTTGGCCCTTGTGGTATTTGCTATAAAAATCACCGTTATTGTTACAAAATACAGGTAATCCAAAGGGCAAATTGTATAAATAACGTGATGTGTCGCCGTATGTAGTGTAATAGATTTGAGATTTCATATAACTTTATGAGTTAGTTATATTTGGGTTTTATAACTGTTTTACCAATAAAGACAGAAAAGATTGGATTAATGGTAATGGTAATCGCTTACCATCAAGCGACCGGTCTGTTCTTCGGTTATCAGTCGTTTGCCCCTTAACTCATAAATTAAATAATAATTATCACTACATAGTATAAAACAAAGTCGCTGTCGCTGTCTATCCGTCCCTATGTATGCTTAAATCTATAAAACTACGCAACGGATTTTGAAGCGGTTTTTTTTAATAGATCGAGTGATTCAAGAGGAAGTTTTTAAGCTATTTAAAATTACGCTACGGCTCTTAGAAATAGGGCAACGCGGGTAAAACCGCGGGCAGGTCGCTAGTTAGTAAAAAAATAAAAATGGTCCAAGTAACAGAAGGAGAATCAAAACGTAATTTTGACGTCTCGTACCTGGTGACAACATGACAGCGCGAAATTTTGACAATCTGCTTTGTAATCATGGCGTCCGAACGTTACAGTTTCTCTCTCACCACTTTTAGGTAAAAAAACTATTTATTTACGTGTTTCTGTGTTTTATAAACTCCTCATTTATCAAATGTAATAATACTTTAACCTATTCGCTCATTTATTCATGTAATTTTATTTTTTTTACAAGGTTTTTCTTTGTATGAAATATCGGAGTGTATGTTTGGCGTAATTACAATAATAATTCTGTATTTTTCCGCAGTCCCTCGGGGAAATTAGTTCAAATTGAATATGCTTTAGCTGCTGTAGCCGCCGGCGGCACGTCTGTCGGTATCAAAGGTAAGTTTATTTATTGAAGAGGTTATATTAGCGTCAGTTTATTGGTACTATGCAATTACTTAATTTCTGTCTTCTTGTTCAATCTCGCAGTCTCACCTTGTTAAATAATGTTAATCTCAAATCACTTACACAAAGTATTTTGTATCTAAACATATATTTTTTAGTACGACGACAAAATTCCCGTCAAGATACCCTTCTATTTGGCATCATCATCCTCCTGCCCTGATCTCAATTAATTTGTGGTCTGTGCGGCATGATCTTTAGCTCCATTTATTACTGTCAACCATCACATTATTAATTCCTATTTTAATCATGTCTACCACAACACTTTATCTTTAACATGACTATATTTCATTTCAGCTTCCAATGGTGTTGTCATAGCAACAGAAAACAAGCATAAGAGCATTCTGTATGATGAACACAGTGTCAACAAGGTTGAGATGATCACCGGACATATTGGTGAGTTGCAACAGTCATTTTTTTTATCATGATAGGCTTATGCTTGACTGCCAGTTCACCTGATGTAAGCGATACTGCGATCTACGATGGAGCATGCTTGTCTAGAAGAAACCGATTCACTCGTGTTTTAAAGACACCCACATTATATCTATCAGGGAAGACCCACTCGAGAAGTGCATTCCATATTTCAGCGGTACACGTGATAAAAGATAAATAATTAATCATGATAAATGATTAATCTTAACCAACATAAAAAGGAGAAGGTTCTCAACTCATTGGAATCTTTTTTTATTTGTATGTTCACCGATTACTTGAAGAACCATTTTTGGAAAATTATTTTTATGAAATTTTAGTTTCAAAGAGTATTAAGTATACTTCCCAGGTGGTCCATTAAATTTTTTATCAAAATCTGCCATAAAAACATAACATTGTTCTATATGGTTTTGAAGGTGGTTTCACTATTTTGTTAAAAGTTAGGTATTTCTTTTTTCTGTTGCCAGGTGAATGGACTTAACCACAGAGTTCTCACTATGTGCAAATACCACTGGTGTTGTTGTCATCTATAGGCTGTGTTTGCCGCTTACCATGTGGTTATTTGTTATCTAAGCATTTTTTTTCTATAGCCTAATTTGATGCTGCACTGCACTGCTAAGCAAATGGTGCCTCTTTCTTTGATTATCATGCATACCACTGAAAAGTGGAATGTGCTTCCCAAGTGGGTCTTCCCTGATAGATATAATCTGGGTGTCTTTAAATCACGAGTTTATCGCTTACTTCCAGACAAGAGCATGCACTCTATAGTAGGTTGCAGTGTCGCTTAACATCAGGTGAACTGGGGGTTAAGCTTAAACCTATCAAGAAAGTAAAAAACTAATTGTATTTGACATCTCCATCCTCCATTACAGGAATGGTCTACTCCGGCATGGGTCCAGACTACCGTCTGCTGGTCACACAGGCCCGCAAGATGGCGCAGCAGTATTACCTGATGTACCATGAACCGATACCCACTGCCCAGCTTGTCCAGCGAGTAGCCACGGTGATGCAGGAATATACACAGTCTGGGTGAGTTTGGAAATTTCAGGAAATACATCTATTAAAGACAGTTTTGCAAACATTCTTTTTAACTGGATAGCGACGGTATTTTGTAATTGACGACATCTGAGAAGAAATACCGAAACACTCAGAGAATCATGGGAGTTGAAACCCCTAACCAGCGCTGCACAAGCTAAATTCCTTGCTACAATCTTGCTTAGACCTTATCTTATCTAATATGGGGCCGAGGCAGCAAGGGTTCAGTGCACTTCAACCCAATGAGATCTTCTGTGGTAGGTATCTAGATACCTATTCCTCATCCACACAGATAAGAGCTTTATAATGACCTGTGGGTATGATTCTGTAGTCCTCTGGTCCTAGCCATTACATCATATGTACAGAGAAGGTGTTCCATGCTCTCAATTTCCCTTTTGTAGGCCCATCTTTTGTAGGAGAGCCTTAGTCCCGAAATGTCCGGTTAGCGCCCCCAACAAGTGACGGGCCTGTCGCCTGCTTGAGTTTCAAATGGCATTTTGCCATCTAGATGAGAAACCTATGAATTTCATCGATGTGCCTCGCCCTTACGTACTCCCGAAATACCGTTTCAACTGCGCTTGAGGCCAGTCCTACAAATGTTCTAGTCCAATTGACGATTGACACGATTGGCGTAGCGGTTGAGCGATCGGCTTCTGCGCCACGTGTTGTGGGTTCAATCCCCACACGGAGCAAATATTTGTATGATCTACAGGTAGTTGGTCCGGGTCTGGGCGTTTGTGTGTGTGAGAATTTGTGTTTGTAAACGCACCTAGGAGAAAATCCGTGTGGGGCAACGTTTTTAAAAAAAATCAAATAAACAATTAGTGAGGTTCCAGAACCTTCCCTTGCTAGCTCAGTGTGCTTTAGACCTTACTTTTACTTTCTATAAAAAAAATAATCTTATTTCATTGTCATCTCCACAGTGGTGTGCGTCCTTTTGGCGTGTCGCTGCTGATATGCGGGTGGGACAACGACCGTCCTTACCTGTTCCAGTGCGACCCCTCAGGAGCTTACTTCGCGTGGAAGGCCACCGCCATGGGCAAGAACTATAACAATGGAAAGACCTTCTTGGAGAAAAGGTAGATTATTTCAAACCTCCTTAGGTTATCCATAACGTTAACAATTTAAATCTATACATATGAAATGCTTTGTCCTGAATGACTGACTGACAGATCAACGCACAGCTTAAACCGCTGATCGTAGAGACCTGAAACTTGGAGGGTGTGTTCTTTATATGACGTAGCCATCCGATAAGAAAGGATTTTCAGAAATTCTATCCCTAAGGGGGTGAAAAATGGGGGCAAAGTTTGTATGAAAGTCCGTCATTTTTTAGCGGGTGAAAACGACGGGTACAGGTAGTCTATATACATAAAACATAACATATAACATACCATCACGCCTGTATTCCCCGAAGGGTTAGGCAGAGGTGTACTTAATGTACACCCACAATTCGCCGGTATGTTTAGGTCCCATGTTATAGAGGGCGAGCCTGTAGCCATTAACCAGACACAAATCCAGACTCCGAGCTGCTAATGAGAATTTCATAGAAAAACCCAATAACACTGCTCGACCTCGGGATCGAACCCAGGACCTCTAGTGTAGCAGTCGCACTTGGGACCACTAGACTAATGAGGCAGTCCACCAGTACATAAAACAGTTATATATATATCGGAACTGTTGGGAAAATTTACTGCACACGGGATGCTAGTTTTTTATAAATACAAAGTATATTTTTCACTAATAATCAAATACTGACTGCCTCATTAGCCTAGTGGTCTTGAGCGCGACTGCTACACTAGAGGTCTTGGGTTCGATCCCCAGGTCGAGCAAAGTGTTATTGGGTTTTTCTATGAAACTCAATAGCAGCTCGGAGTCTGAATTTGTGCCCGGTTAATGGCAATAGGCTCGCCCCCCATTACATGGGACTGAAACATACCGGCGAACTGTGGGTGTACATTAGTACGCCTCTGCCTAACCCTTCGGGGAATACAGGCATGTATGTAATCAAATACTCAAAACACTATTTAATTTTAAAACACTGTTCAGTCTCGTATTGTCTCTCTATCACTTTCAAGGCAGGACAAGACTCACAAGTGAGGCATAAACCTATTATCTTTATATTTTAAAAAAAGTTGCGTTAGTTACACCATTTATAATTCAAGATGGGCTTTGTGGACTCCGAATAGCAGAAAAAATATTAAAACATGATTTTGTCATACATTAATATCGAGAAGAATTTTTCTTTAAATTCCTGATAGGCTTACGCTTGACCGCCTATATTAAAAGCTAGGCACAAGTCACAAACTCACAGCACAAATTATTTCATCATAATGAAGATTCATTCCTTCATTTCTTTCTTTCGTTTTTGTCACGGACAGGAATATAACCAGCTCAGAAAATCTAATGTAGGCATTCGCTTACCCACCCAGTTCAAATACGTGCGTCGTAGGTTAGATTTTTTTTTATTCATGATAGGCTTGCGCTTGACCGCCAGTTTGCCTGATGTTAAGCGACACTGCGATCTAAGATGGAGCGCGCTTGCCTAGAAGAAACTGATTCACTCGTGATTTAAAGACACCCAGATTATATCTATTGGGGAAGACCCACTCGGGAAGCGCATTCCACATTTCAGCGTTACGCATGATAAAAGTGGACTTAAGGCGGATTGTTCAGCTGAGCCCGCGAAATTCAAATTCCAAGTGATTTTTCGCAGTTTGTAGGTGTTTAACAAGTTCTAGATTCATGGTAGTTGTAATTGCGACATTAACTATACAACATTCACAACTGAGAACTAAAACCTTTACTTATAAATCCTTATCAAGCAAAAACTTGGCGCAATCTGTGTAATTGGTCAAAATTGACATTTTACACTAATTTTAGCTACAATAATGATTTTTAAGCAATGGTTTTAGATAAAAATTGTGAATTTTGTATAGTTAATATCGCAATTACCATTACCATGAATGCAGAACTTATTATAGACCTACAAACAGCGAAAATCACTTGAAATTTGAATTTCGCGGGCTCAGCTGAACGATCCGCCTTAAAGCATTTCGCTTTATGTCGTTTTTTCGTCGTTCGATAGTAGAAATGGCTAGGGGGAATAAGATCGTGGAGATCTGATGCAGATTTAAAATTGCTGTATTCCTCTATCAAACAACTATCTTATTAATTTGCCAATATCTTTCTTATAACAGGTATACGGAAGAGTTGGAATTGGATGACGCGGTCCACACAGCGATCCTGACTCTTAAGGAAGGCTTCGAAGGTCAGATGACAGCAGACAACATTGAGGTGGGGATCTGTGATGCCAGCGGCTTCCGGAGACTGGAACCCGCCCACGTTAAAGATTATCTGGCTAACATCCCCTAATAATTATTTGTAATGTAATGTAAACTCTGAATTATATCTGTTTTTTAATGGTTGGTTTTTTCTTGTTGGAAAATTTGAAAGTTTTTTTTTATTCTTGACTAGCTGACCCGGCAGACTTCGTACTTTCACATTTATTCACCTTTGAAACCTTCTCTGGACTTCCACAAATAATTCAAGACAAAAATTAGCCAAAACGGTCCAGCCATTCTCGAGTTTTCGCGAGACTAACGAACAGCAATTAATTTATATTTATATAGATAAGCATAGGCGTCGTCCTAATTAGCCAACGATCGTACGAGTTAACGATGCGATCGTGCGATGGTCCAACAGGTCCTAATAGCTCGCACGATGCCCAACGCCTGAAGCCCATCTCGCGATGCCATCGTGCTGTCACTGTGACGGCGCCATTTCGTTATTGGCTGTTTACCGAGATGCCCGGTTTTTGCTGGCGGGCAATATTGGCTGGAGAACTGCAAGTGATATTAAAAAAGATGACGTAGACCACACAATATACTTCTTATACCTTATACCTAGATCCAGAAATCAGCGCGATGGATTTTTTATTCGATCGATTTTTCTCTGTACTCCCGTGACCGTTTTTAAAATATATTTTAAAATATCCGTATAGATACGATTGACAACAGGTTTTTTTAATTCCAAACTTTTTTCCTTTCCTTCCTTAACCCGATAATTATTCAATATAATATCGGGTTAAGGAAGGAAAGGAAAAAAATGTTTAAAATTTAAACGATAAATATTCCCGCTAAAACGGCAGCCGCCATTAGCGTGACGTCATAAAAGCAGAAACATCTCAGAGAGAAACATAGAAACGGAAACGTCAAATTCTCATGACATTTAGTCAAGAGATTAAAACTTCGATTTTAATTTTTAAATTAAAAATAAATATTATGATAACTCTTTATGATTTCTTTTGCATTTTCCATGCTAAGATTATAAAGTTATTTTAGTGATGGAAAAATTCAATCGCGGTCAGGATTCGAACCTGCGGCTTCTGGTTAGATACACCAGACACTCTGGCCTGAGGTGGCTTAGCCATTGAGCCATTAGCCGCGATTGAATTTTTCCTTGACTAAAATAACTAAATCTTATGTTTATATGTGAAAAAAGTATTGTAGGTATTCGTATTTCCTATGGTAAAAACTATTTATATAACATATTTTGATAATTTTATTTTGATAGATGAAAATACCCTATTATGACACTCGAAACAGATTTGTAGCTTTGATTTTATGATCGCACGATCAAACCCATCGAACTTTCGCATCGGTCGAATGATATTTTTTGTGTCTTTCGAGGTGGTTTTACATTTCATAAAAGTTATTAAATTAACGCGCACGAAGCTGCATACGGATCGCTAGTGATCAATAATATTGATAACACAAAACGTCAATGGCTCTTCCTCGAGGAAAAGATATCAGATCTAGTTAAAAAAGATAAAGATAGTTTCACGTTTTTGATATTTTGTAATGCGTCAACACAGGTGCCATATCATAGATAATTGGAAGCTATCTTCAAGCAATCTTTTGCGATTATCATTTTTTTTTATATTCACATGTTTTCTGTGTATTTTCAGGGCCAAATTAGGGTTGGGTAAAGCGAAGTGAGGTAATAAGGGTTCTGCAATGAGAAATTTTAATATTAAGACTGAGTGTAAAGACAATTAGGATCATAGTTGCTTAAATATTTCGTATCCGTGATTATTGCTTTTACTGATTTCGATATTTTTTGCACAATATCACTTATTTAAGGCGGATCGTTCACCTGAGCCCGCGAAATTCAAATTTCAAGGGATTTTTCGCAGTTTGCAGGTCTATAACAAGTTCTAGATTCATGGCAGTAGTCATCGCGACATCAACTATATAACATTCACAACTGAAAACTAAAACCTTTACCTGTAAATCCTTATCAAGCTAAAAACTTGCCAATGCCGCAATTACTATTGCTATGAATGTAGAACTTATTATAGACATACAAACTGCCAAAAACCACTTGAAATTATTAATTATGTCTCTTTGCACGTCTGATGACAAATAAATATTTTTTTCTTTCTACTTTCTTCTTCAGTTCGTCGGTATGTAGGATCCCTTGTGGGCGAGTCTATTGCCAAGGCACAAATTTTCAAACTCCGAGCTGCTACTGAGAATTTCACAGAAAAACCCGATAAGACTGCTCTCCCAGGATCTCTAGCTTAGCAGTCGCGCTCAGTATCACTAGGCTAATGAGGCAGTTAAAGCCTGTATAAAGATATACCCTGTGTTTCAATTCTTTTTTATTCGTGATAGGCTCCCGCTTGACCGTCAGTTCGCCCGATGTTAAGCGATACTGCGATCTACGATGGAGCGCGCTTGCCTAAAAGAAACCGATTCACTCGTGATTTAAAGACATCCAGATTATATCTATCAGGGAAGACCCACTCGGGAACTGCATTCCATATTTCAGCGGTACGCATGATAAACGTTCGGGTTTTTGGAATGTCCACCATGAATCGATGTCGCTTTTCGTGCTTCTGATCGTCCGATAGGAGAAAGGTCTAGGGGAAATAAGATCGTGGAGATCTGATGCACACTCTCCGAAATGTATCCGATAAATAACCGTTCGAAAAAAATTGTTCTTGTATTGTTCTCTCCAATTTACCAAGTAGTATATGAATTTAATACTTGGGAGACACACAAGTTTTGAGACATACCGAAACGTTATCTGTTAGATAAAACATTGAAATATATACTGATTTAGGTACATCAATTATTACGATAATATTTATTGATATCCTACTCATTTTGATTACTTACGAGCGATAATTACGTATACTTAGATGTAGTAGGTACTTATGTAGATAATTAATGTAAAATTAGTTCTCACTAGCGATCCGCTCGCGGTTTCACCCGTGCTGCTCCGTTACTAAGGGGCATAGCGTAATGTTATATAGCCTATAACCTTTCTCGATTAATGCACTATCCAACACAAAATTTTCAAAATTGGTTCAGTAGATCTCACAATCTTTACCTCTTTTTAACTCCATATACATAATTATAACTAACAACTTCTCCAAAGACACGACAAAGTAAATTATACATAGAAGCGATGGTAGCCTAATGGCTAGGGCGTCGGACTTGCGATCATGTGGTTGCCGGTTCGAAACCTACCCATTGCACTACCGACGTGAACCCACTCGTAACACAAGCATTTAGCTTAGCACGAGGGGTTAACAAGAATACTAGTAATTGTGACCCACATTGCTAGTAAGCTTTTTTAAAAAAAGAAAAAAAATATTTATGATTCTACTAGCTTCTGCCTGCGACTTTGTCTGCGTGAACTTCAGAGTTGGGTCTGACCTGGATAAAAAGTAGCCTATGTGTTATGTGTTATTGCTGTCGTGGAATATTTTTTATATCATTTTAAGGAGAACATTTCCGTCATACATGATTTCTGTGTAGCTTTAACCATTAAGGCTTAAAAAATGGAGTAAGTTCTCCTGTTTTCCCAAAATTTCCCTTCACTGCTCTGCTCCTATTGATCGTAGCGTGATGAAATGTATACTATAACCTGCCCAGGAGTATGAAGAACAATTGTACCAAGTTTCGTTGAAATCCGTCGAGTGGTTTTTGTTTCTATAACGAACATACAGACAGACAGACAGACAAAAATTTTACTGATTGCATTTTTGGCGTCAGTATCGATCACTAACCACCCGCTGATAGTTATTTTGGAAATATATTTCATGTACAGAATTGACCTCTCTACAGATTTATTATAAGTATAGATTAATGACAATAGGCTCGCCCGCTGTTACATGGGACCTAAACATACCGGCGAACTGTGGGTGTACATTAGTATTGTCTAATCCATCGAGGAATAAAACTAAGATGCTATGTTCTTTAAACCTTTGGATCGCGAGTGACATCGCAGAAAACAGCTCGCTATTAATATTTGGCACTGTTCATCACGAATGGACTTTGAACTTATAAAAAAGTTTGCATATTTTATGTAATAAGAATACAAAAGCACATGTGTTGAAGCTTCCTGTTTGTTAAGATTAAAAAAAAGTGTATCAGACGATTGCCAACACGTCTATTAGTAGGTAAAAAAACTTTAATCATTAAAATGTTAGCGGAGGAGTTTAGGCGGGAAAATGTAAAGTGTACGTTGTCAGTTTTTAATATTGTCCAAAACTTCTTTACGTGGGAGAGTCATGCTTCGAGTGATACCACGGCCTCACAGAAATCCGGCGTTAAACAACACTTACGTTGTGTTTCGCCACAGTGAGTGTGAGTGAGGTTACCGGAGGCCCAATTCCCTTTTATAACGCAACGCACTCGTGATCGTGACTCCTCTGGCGTTGCTGGTTTCCATGGGCGGCGGTAATCGCTTACCATCAGGCGAACCGTCTGCTTGTTTGCCCTCCTATCCCATAAAAAAAACTTCTGTTTCTCCGAAGTTTAATGTGTAATTATAATTAACCATTAAGTGTTCGTGAAGTATGCCAGTGTAAGCCTACTGAGAGTCCTCTACCCTAAACCTTGTAACTAGCTAGAGATTCAATTTTAAATTAAATAGACTTCTAATAAGATAAAACCTCCCTACGAAAAAAGCAACTGAATTAAAAAAATGAAAATCGTGACTTTTTGTATTCACTCCTTTATTTTATTTTTTTCGGGTGGGGACATGCGCCTTTTGCCCGCCGCCCCGTTTTGGGGATGCGGGACGGTTGACACACAAGACCGAGATGGTTGGCGCTCTTTGGGGGAGGCTTACGTTCAGCAGCAGTGGTCGGCTGATATGAGATGATGATGGCGACACAAATATTTGCATCGGTTGGGAATCAGCTTTAAGTCCACTTTTATCATGCGTACCGCCGAAATGTTGAATGTGCTTCCCGAGTGGGTCTTTCCCGATAGATATAATCTGGGTGTTTTTAAATTACGTGTGAATCGGTTTCTTTTAGGCAAGTGCGCTCATGATAGATCGCAGTGTTGCTTAAAATTAGGCGAACTGACGGTCAAGCGTAAGACTATCTCGATTAAAAAAAAATCGAACCTACGATGCACGTATTTGAACTAGAGGGGTAAGCGAATGCCTACATTAGATTTTCTGAGCGGGTTATATTCCTGTCAGTGACAAAAACGAAAGAAAGAAATGAAGGAATGAATCTTCATGATGATGAAATAGTTTGTGTTGTGAGTTTGTGACTTGTGCCTAGCTTTTAATAGGTAAAATTAATAATGCTTGATTGTTAACATCGAATTGTAATTGTGTTTTTATATATGTAACTTTTAACGCCTTAATATCTTATATCATCTAATATAATATAACACACCATCACACCATCACGCCTGTATTCCCCGAAGGGTTAGGCAGAGGTGTACCTACTTAATGTACACCCACAGTTCGCCGGTATGTTTAGGTCCCATGTTATAGGGGGCGAGCCTATAGCAATTTACCGGGCACAAATCCAGACTCCGAGCTGCTACTGAGAATTTTATAGAAAAACCCAATAACACTGCTCGACCTGGGGATCGAACCCAGGACCTCTAGTGTAGCAGTCACGCTCGGGACCACTAGACTAATGAGGCATAATATAAGGCTATCTAATATAATATAATCAATAAAGTATTGAGTATCTCAGACAGAAGTGTGTTGCGGGGAAGTTTGTGGCGCCCGCCGTTTATTCTTCTCAGCAAGACCAGTAGGAGACGGTGAAGGCCGGGCGTTTTGGGAGCTATCTGTAATGTAAAAAAAAATACTTTAAAAAAGTACTACCTTTTTTTTTAATTGCGGCTATAGTATCACTGCGACCGCTGTCAGTCTATTGTGATCGCCACTGGTTGAGTTAGAGTTCACCGCTGACTCCTGCAAGTACTATGAACTGCAGGATTTTCTTAGGGGTGAGCTCCTTTATTTCATCCGGGCTTAAGATGTGTTTCCCTAGATGAACACTACGCTTGTGTATTATTGATCCGCATTCCCCAAGAAGGTGGAGTGCGTTTAAACAGCCTCCTCACAGCTTCGACAGGTTTGCGTATCGCTCAACCTTAGTTTGAACATGTGCTTGTTTAAACAACAATGTCCTGTTAAGGCTCTCGTCACAATGCGCAGATTGTTCCTACTTAGCGCTAATAAAAGGCCTGTGTGCCTTTTATTATAGGCTTTAATGAGAGCTTTGGAGTGGTCCATGCCTGACTGTCCAGAGCTTGATGGCATTCTCAAAGCTTAGATCCGTCAGGGTTCTTTGAGCTAGGGTTAGTACCTTTGAATTATAAGTGATTTTAACTTTTATGGACACTATTCTTACAATCTTTCTTAACCCCTCGTTCACGTGATAAATGTAGGTAGTTAAGTTGTATTCCCAAGATAATTTTTAAATCTACCCACTTGCAAGATTGTTATTGCTATGTAGGTAAGTCCTTATCTTGGAACCTACACAATATAATAATAGATAATTATTAAAATAACCCGCTTGCAAACTGTATAACTGAGAAAAGTAAGAATATGTAATTTCATTAATAAAAATGATTCATCAACCATATTACAATATAGTGATGCGAATAACTTTTATATCGAATCGACAATCGGTATCGTTAACTTTAACAAAAAAAACTTATTGTGTTAAAAGACTTAAAAGTCTTGTAAAGACTTTATTAATACCTACATCACTATGGAATGGGACGGGATTTGATATTCTAATTAGAGATAGGCTTATGCCGAGGCGTTTATTACCAAAAATGTTTCTGTTGTTGGAAAGTACTTACTTAAAGTACCGACACCAGCATATCAAGTTACCACAAACGGTCAAATTTCCCCAATGGATAATAATCTCTATTATTTTGAGATTAAATTGAAAATCTATTTTAGAAAGACAGTTTGGGATATCAAAATACGCCGTTGATTGTAATTTAAAAAAAATCATTGCCCCACAATAGGATTTTCTCATGTATCGTGGGTGCGTTTACAAACACAAATTCTCACATACACAAACACCCAGACCCTGACCAACTACCTACAGATCATACAAATATTTGTTACGCGCGAGTATCGAACCCACAACACGTAACGTAGAAGCCGATCGCTCAGCCGCTACGCCAAACGTGCGAATTTTTATATCGTTCATAGTTTTTTTTAGTATTAAAATTAAATCATTCATAAATTTAGGTACGTCATATAGGTACCTAATTACATTAAGTACCTGACTGATTAATAATTACTATGATAATTATCATCCTCGTGGATTATAATAGATACTTAAATTTTATAAAGCACCGGATTAGCTAACTGCCTGATAATAAAACTACATAATATTCTGAGTAATAGCCAGAAACACATTGAACCATGATAAAGCAATTTATAACTTTTATAGCAAACACTCAACTCAAAAATTCAGGCGATTCATATGTCATAAAAAACGTAAGTATAATATACCTAATACGATAAAAGCAATCAACAATGATTGATAGCATGGTCTATCAAAACCATCTACTACTTATAAAATTTTATATTTATTTAAGTCGCAGCCTACAAACAGAGATAAAAATTATCTAAAAACGTTCGTCTCTTATCGATTTGGCCTTCACACAATCGAGTTCGGTATAAAAGTGTTTGCAACGATGTTTCCCATCCCTACTCGACGCGCGACCGGCGCTCACTCACAGTTCAGCTGTTAATAGTAGTGTTGGTTCGGTCAGTCAGTTCTCCACTCATTCATTCACGAAGCTGACATGGCTTTTGTGCGATTACGGACTAGTGAATTATTTCTATTATTATTTTTAATAATTAACACGTGCGCCGTGACACCGCCATGGATATTTTCTATAACACAAAACACTAAAACGTGTGATGGTAACAAATGTGTGTTTAATTTGAATGTGGTTGCGAGAAATGTAGACGAGTGGTCGCTAACTTCCGAGCCGGTATCAGAACAAAAATGTGATTCGTTTTTTGTGAGTAAAGTTTTCGAGAACGTTAATGTTGATGTTAAAAATGATGGTAGAAAGGTGTACTTCTGTGTTAAAAGCGGTGGATTGTGGCATCATCAAGGAGAGGATGTATATTTGGATGCAAATGACGTCACTCACACAGTCGACACAGATATGTAAGTCTACCCATTTTTGAAAAGTTTTAGGTCTTTTGCACAACACTAGGAAAAAGTATGACCCATCGAAAGAAATTAACTTATTTAATATTTTGTATTTTTTTTAATTTCGAAAGTTTTAAATTAAATTGTTATCTTTACATTATAATTTAAAATGTATTATTTGTAGTTATAATTGGAACTCTCGTTCACTTAGCTATACAATGTACACGGTAAAAGATAAAACAATTTATTGTTCCTATTACAATTACTGTCTCAATGTGTGTAATTAGGTAATTTAGCATCACAATTTTTGATTAATTATTTATGTGTAGCATTATATCCTAAAAATAAAATGGAACCTTATTCTGTGAGACTTCTGAGTTTAAAGTTTTGTGGAAACTTCAGATAACCTAGAATAACAGCATAAATGGCGGCAAATTGAAATAATTACATAATAGGGCCTACTATCAAAAATGTTACAACATGCTTATTTATAGCCTATCTTATCATTTATCTCTGCGACAATATCAATACATTGGCGTATGATCCATTTGATTTATTTAGATTACGATGTTATGAAATAAGTGGGTAGGGTTACTATTACTTCTAGGGCCATTTTTTTTTCATTACCCAAATTGTCATAGAATTTTTTTTCTGGGTATGTACTTTTGCAAACAATGACACTAACATCTCCAGACCTACTTTTTTTTTAAGGAATTTTAGTGACTTAGAACTTTAAGTCATGTCTTTTTTGTAGTTTAAAACACATTACTATAGTAAACTATATAGTAAAACAGTGGAAGCTTCACTAAGGCTTTAATGGAGTTAAGGAATTAACACAAAAGTCACGATTTTCAATTTTATATCATTTGCCTACACTCGCACACGTTCACGAACACTTAATTGTTAACTATCCACTATAATTACACATTAAACTTCGGGGAAACACAAGTTTTGGAAATTAATATAAAACCGACAAAGTGCACTTTACGCTTTCCCGCCTAAACTCCTCCCTACTTTAGTAGGAATTTATTATCGTTTGGAAATTAAGTCCCATATCGTGGTAATTAATCGCGATTATTTTTAAAGTATTTACTTTCTTATCTAATGCTCAATAATCGACATAAAATGTTTATTCATCAAAGTTAAGTGACCGTCATTGCGTACGGGAATAGGATGGATAGCCTTCAGCGTAATTGGGTCAGCTGTTGACGTCATGAGGCCGGCTGTTAGAAATTTCTCCATATCACCACAGAAATATTATGTAGTATTATTTTATTATTACGAATAGTTTAAGACGTGTGTAATATTAATTAGTAAATTGTATGCGAGCGATTTACGGTTTGCAGTTTTCTATTTTTATAAAAAAATGCAAAGAAAGTTGCAGAAACCGTCAGCTCGTGTAATCCGTAACTTAAAAAAAAATTGGTAGGTAATAAAAATACGTTTTTATACATAATAAACTTATAATTCTTATGTTAAGTTTTGTTTTTGCGCTTCGTATCTTAATTATACCTATGTATCTTAATTATATGTTTTAAAGACATACAATTAAGATACCAGTACAATCACCTTAAAAATACGAACGACAAAAATGGAAAGTGAATGCGGTATGTAAAAATAATGTATTTGAGAAAAGATCGTTACGATGTTAAATTTGCTATTATTACCTACAAAAAAAGATTTTGAGGATGTAAAAAGTGCTACCTATTTCAAAGTATTTCTCTTCCAAATTCTACGTCTTAAGGTGACGTCAAAAATGACAAATAAATAAAATAGTTCTCTTTTTTTAAATTGGACTAAAAATCTGCTTGCCAAGATTACAAAACGCTTCCCAAGCCGTGACGCCATCACACAATCGTCATTACTAATGTTAATTGATGACGTCAGCACAAGAGCGGTCTATCATGAGTTCATGACACATGCTCGCAGACCATGACACAGAAAGACTCAACTCTTACTATTGCGTGACTAAATAACGTCTAGACTCAATGGAAATTGAATGAGACTATTGTTTTTGCAAACAAAAAAAGTTACATGAAATGAAATGATGAAATCATTTTTAGGTATTATCTGTAAATAGATCTTTTGAAGACACTTTTACATGTAAATGTTTTACATTGTTAAGTAGATACTAGATAGCGCCGGCATTTCCTAGCTGACGACCTCTGAGAAGAAACGCCGAAACAAACTCAGAGAATCATGGTCTAGTCCAGACATAATCGTCCCTATAAAAAATATGAGTGACACAATGCAGGGCAATGTCTGAAATGGCCTTTTAAAGGAAGAGCCACAGCGGCTTTGAGTAGACCAGTCATAGCTGACGGCACGCAGTGTGTAGCTTAGCTCAACCATATTAAAGGGAGATCAACAACCCGTCACACGACGATACCAGATCGGCGGAACATTTGCGTATGATAATGTCATTCTAGAAAAATAAATAAATGCATGTCAACTTGCCAAATATTTATTTTTAACGAATTTTATCGCGATTGATTCTATTGAATTCCCGACGTTTCGGATCCTTTACAGTATCCATAGTCACTTTTTATTGTTAATGTCGGCAAACGAATAGAAAAGCCTCCCTGATGCTAAGTAGTTATTAAATCTTCTACCATGGACACTTGCAACACCAGAGGAGTTCCTGATCACGTCGACGACGATTTTGAGCCTTAAGAGCTCCAACGGACTGCAGACTCTCAGAGCCGCAGCAACTGAGGGGAAACTGGCTCTCACGCGCAAAAGTAGAAAACACACACCAAGATTCTATACAATAAGCTCTGACGTGCAGTCAGATACCAAGAGGTCCTACCACAGCGATTTTCTCGCCTCTTACGAGATGTATATCTGATGATAGCAAAATAATTTTGTTTGTTACATTTTAACGCCTAAACCGCTCAACCAATTTTAATGAATTTTGGTATAGACATAGCTTTGATTTTACAGAAGGACATAAGCTTACCTTTCATCTCGATCATTCCTTTGGAAAATGAGAAGAACCGTAGACAACAAGTGTCTAATAAAATACCGCCATGTTTCGGTTAACCTAATAACAACCTTGTTTCTATTTTCGGCGGCAGTCTGGCGCTCTGTCTGATATATTGCCAAGCGATATGATATGTGAGCTTATAGCGTTGGGGGATTTCGACCAGACTTTTAAATTTTTGCGCGCCGATGGCTAATCGTATAAAATTTTATTGGCGTGCTGCCGAGTGTAGGTGGTTCGTCGAGGTGTTTCCGGACGTCACAGTATAAGTGACACCCTGTTAGTGTGCTCTCCGAGGCACGGAGGAGTCACAATGTGGTATGAATGAGCACCTATAATCAGCGTTACAGCGGCGTTGGGTAAAGCGGAAATTTTTAATCTTTTTGAGTAAAAAAAGCGGGACTCTGGTCGAAAGCGTGACATACAAAAAAAAGGGCCGCCATCCAGACTAGACTTGCCTGTGCCACTCGCGCACCTCACCTTCGTCGGACCGCACAGTCGAGTAATGCCGAACAGCGGAATTGAACCTGTACTGCGTGAGATGTGAGAGAGTAATTTTTTGCATAAAACCGGGACGTCCCGCCAAAATCGGGATGGCTAGCAAAGTTGCCTCTGATTCAAGAGGTATCAAGATGACAACGCGCGAGTGATACCACTGGTGTTGCTGACATCTATAGGCTGCGGTTGCCGCTTACCATCAGAAGGCTCGTATGCTGGTTTGTCATCTTATTATCCATGGTAAAAGATCAACTTTTAAAAGCAAGGCAGGAATCCGCTGCTAAGTTCATCTGAGGTGCATTGCCAAATATTCTTCCGTTATGTAATAGGTAATGTCCTAACATTATTGTGTTCCGGTTTGAAGGGTAAGGTAGCCAATGACATTACTGTGCAAATGAGACTTAACAACTGAGGTGTCAAGATGACACGTGCGAGGGATACCACTGGTGTTGCTGACGTCTATAAGCTGCAGTTGACGCTTACCATCGGACGCTGTATGTTTGTTTGTTATCCTATTACTTACCAAAATACTAGCTTCTGTGCGTGGAGTTCAGAATTGGGTCCGACCTGGATAAAAAGTAGCCTATGTGTTATTCCAGACTACAATCTATCTCTGTGCCAAATTTCATACAGATCCGTTCAGCCGTTCGGCCTTAAAGAGTAACAAACATCCAAACATCCATACTCACAAACTTTCACGTTTAGAATATTAGTAAGGACTAACTAAATGAATTCGAAAAGTCAGAGATGCGTGCCCTGTCTTCGTACGATTTCGGATTTGATGTAAATTTGTACTATTGTGTCTCGTTACACGATTCACGGCCGCGCTATGCTCCAGTGCGTTGGTTGCGCAACCAAGCAACCAGCGGTCATTGGGTTCAATACCCGAAAACAAAATCTAGAGCACCATGAAGTATCAATACATTAAAATTGGTTGTTAATTTGAAATTATAACATATTGTTACGAGCTGGGGTTCGGGATCCGAAAACTATTGTGTTTCGTTTGTTTTTATTTTCGTTGCGGGTGCCGCATTCTAGCGTATTCCTCTTGTTAGTTTTCTACCTGCTTCATCAACTAATCCAAATTCTCCGTGACTCACCTCCGTCGTCCTAGTTACTCGGCGTAACAATATCATCGTGCTTATAGTCTCCGAAAGGTTCGGCAGAGGTGTAGGACTACAAATCGTGGGCGTGCCGTGAAAATATCGTAAAGCACAAAATAGAACGAACATAAATGGTGCTTGGTGAAGGCTTTCTTTCCAAAAAATATTTTTATTTTATTTTATGGGATAGGAGGGTAAACGAGCAGACGGATCGCCTGATGGTAAGCGACCACCGCCGCCCATGGACACCCGCACCACCAGAGGAGTGCCGACCTATTAAAAGGGGATTGGGCCTCCGGTAACTTCACTCACTCGGCGATACAACGCAAGCGATGTTTAACGCCGGTCTTCTGTGAGGCCGTGGTATCACTCCGGTCGAGCCGGCCCATGCGTGCCGAAGCATGGCTCTCCCATGTAAAAAATAACTAATTAAATAAAAAACCATGAATTTGTGTTTTACGAGGTTTTCACTTTCATTGCACGGCGACGAAATGTACACCCACAGTTCGCCGGTAAGTATGTTTAGGTCAAATTAGATCCCATGTTATCTATTATTAGTATTACATGGGATCTAATTTGACCGAGCGAGCGAGCCTATTGCTACTACCCGGATACAAACCTAAACTCCAAGCTAGGCTTAGTGCTTTACGAGGTTTTTACTCTACGGCGACTAAATGTACCTATGTTTAGGTCACATTAGATCCTATGTAATAGGAGGCGAGCCTATTGCCACTAGCCGGGCACAAACCTAAACTTCCAAGCTAGACATGGAAATGATCGCTACTTTTCATTTAATGAAATTTTGATTATTTTTCACAATTTCGCAGCCTGCTGCTTTTCGTCCGCAATGAATTTTCATACAAAATCATCTATCGCCACACTTGCTATTTTGTGACTTAACAATGAAATCGTAACCAAAATGCGATTTCATTGAAATTCAATTTTGAGCAGGCTGTGTGAAAAACGTGGTATGAAAAATGATTTCATGTGATTTTTCACATGCTATCTGCGAAATGTTCCATGCCTACTCCGAAAAACCCAATAACACTGCTCGACCTGGGAATCAAATTCAGGTCCTCTAGCGTAACAGTCGCGCTTAGGACCTTGAAATGGGCCGATTTACAATATACACAGATTGCGCGTTGAATTTTAACAAAATGTCAGCCATTTTGTTTTAATTAGATTATTCACTTGAGCACTGAATCATTATTAACAATTATTATTAAAATGAAGTACTTAACATACAATGTCGACGGATATCGCCTACGTAATCGTACTAATAACGGGGGTTAGTGTTTCACAAATGAGTTTTGGGTAGGCCGAAACCTATTATTCGGCTTTCGGCTTAACCAAATAGAAATAGGCTAACATAATAGTTTCTGACACTTGCGCAAATATAAGGCATTGAAATAAAACTACTATTTATCGCTTTATAATGGTACTAGCTTCTGCCCGCGAATTCGTCTGCGTGGACTTCAGAATTCGGTGTGACCTGGATAACAAGACTGACAGACTATAATCCTATCTCTGTGCCAAATTTCATTCAGATCCGTACAGCCGTTCTGACGTGAAAGAGTATCAAACATCCATACGTCCATGCATACTCACAAAGTTTCACGTTTTTATTATTAGGAGTTAATTAACAAAAATGTAAGGTAGCTGTTAGGTATTTTAACATTAACACGTCGAACACTTTAGTTTATCCGGGATCAAGACTATGGATACTTTAAATGTTTACATTTTACAGCATCTGGGAGCAGCATACAAGATCCGGAACATCGCGAATTAAATAATGCCTAACAAACAATATAATGCCATAAAATCCGTAAAAAGTAGTTTATGTATCTCAACTAGAATTTGTGAAGTTATTCGTTCTTTTCAGCGTTTTTCTCCCATTCCACTGATATAATTATATCGTTCTCTCTACAATCCACACTTCCTGTTATCACAATATTGTACCAGTGAAGAATAATCACTTAATTTTAAAAAGTGTCCATGGAGTTTCTTGTCGGATTCTTCTCCATAGGATCAAATTTTTGGAACCTTGTAACTAGAATCAAAACGTTTCTATTGCATGTAAAATCTTATCTATATTAATATTATAAAGCTGAAGAGTTTGTTTGAACGCGCTCATCTCAGGAACTACTGGTTGGAATTGAAAAATCTTTTTGTGTTGGATAGTCCATTTATCAAGGAAAGTTATAGGCTATATAACATCATGCTAGGATCAATAGGAGCAGAGCAACGCAGGTGAAACCGCAGGCGTGTCGCTAGTTTGAAATAAAAACATTTGAACTTTGAATCACGATACCGGTTTTGCATATTTAGTTAGACAACAATGTCAGTTTTATAATGATTCGTGATTAAAGTGCAATGCCCGCTGAAGTCATTAATAAAGCAAACTCGTTTGTGGGTGGGTGGTGATATTAGCTGGTAACTAACTACTGCAAAGTTTTTATTGTAGAATTGTATGTGTTTGAGGTTTCATTTCATATTCTACATACATACAATATATTTTCAAGCCTGTCTTCCATTGGGGTAGGCAGAAACTATAGATTACCACTTGACACGATCCTGGCACACCACTTTCGCTTCATCTACGTTCATTAACCTCCTCATGCATGATCGTCAGTTTAGGGTGCTCGTTACCTGACCTCTTTTCATATTCGGGGTTATCGGATCACTAGATACTATCACCGTGTGATAGGTTTTGTTAACTTTAGCGTCAGCAGAGAAGTGTTGTATTCTTAGTCCACGGTAAAAGTCGGTCTGACGGTCGGCATATCGCTTAAATCTCAAATTATGCTAATATAGTCACTACATAGTCATTCATCAACCAGTATACTGTACCACTGCTGGCCACGGGTCTCCTCTCAGAATGATAGGGGTTTAGCCCATAGTCTACCAATCTAGGATCTAGAGAAAATTTCTCAGGCGTGTAGGTTTCTTCATAATGTTTTCCATGATCGTTAAAAGCAAATGATCATAAATTATTTATACGCACATGGTTGCGAAAAGCCAGTGCTGCGTGCCTTGAATTCGAACATAAAACTATGTCTTGGCAGTCCATTCACCAGACTGTCGCTGTTTTTTAGCACTAAATTGTACATTACTGTTAAAGCATACTACCATATACATACTGCCTGACAATTCCCCTCACATTACTCTATAGATAGATAGATAGATTAACTATCTATAGAGTAATGTGAGGGGAATTGTCAGGCACAGACTGTATCAAAATCCTGATAAACAGCTTACATATCTACACTAACATTTTAACGTAATTCTATATATTGAGCAAATATACATTGACATTATACAGAGCGAGATAACGGATTTGGACAGATAAACGCTAAATAGTAACTAAATATAAATATCACGCGGACGCTTTCTTGATTTTCATATAAAAGAAACTGTGGAACATGCTAATAATGTTAAATATTGTAACTGTACTTTCAGAAAATATTTACTTTCCCCGTGTGAGGACGGGTTAGAATATTGTTTCTTACTATCTTTCAAATAGGTATCTCGTAAGAGTCGAGAAAATATCTGACATGCTCGGTAGTAGGACCTCTTGGGGTCTGATTGGCGACCGCCCTTGCGTCGGAGTCTGTCGTAAAGCACCTTGGCGTGTGATTCGACTTTAGCACGTAACGTAAGAGCCAGTTCGCCGTTGGTTGCTGCGGCTCTGGTAGTCTGCAGTGCGTAGGGGCTCTTAAGAGTCGGCAACGCTTCTAATATTACCTACTACTACCTACATTACTTACTACCAACAATTTGATTCACGTAGAATGATCTAACCTTTCTTTTAGTCTTGCTATCACAGAGTTGGATTTAATTAATTTAATTCAATACATTTTTAAAACCAGACCGAAACTCTGGCCTTCCCTAGGCCGAAACCGAGACTTCAGCCCATCACTACTTGACAAATGTCCTTTTGTTCACATAACATTATACCGTTATGTACCTGCGAACAATGTAGCATTAAGCGCTAACAGGAATG
Source organism: Acronicta aceris (assembly GCA_910591435.1). NCBI lineage: Eukaryota > Metazoa > Arthropoda > Insecta > Lepidoptera > Noctuidae > Acronicta > Acronicta aceris. Next base: position 1,521,518 of record OU342786.1, on the reverse strand, counting down.
CAAGCACAACCATTTTGTAATCCTTGGAAAATTATTTTGATTATACAACTCGATCAAAAAATTTATACGTGTCCGAAGTTAGCCATTCCGAACGACTCCGTGAGTAACATCACTTAAGGGTCCGGCGGAGCTTGAATTGCTCACAAAAACGTAACACCGAAATAAATCGTAATCCAGACAATATTCTATCAAACTATGTTATCACTCGGATTTGTATACCGTTAATCTAGGTTCCTACGGTACTATTTCGTCTACTACTTCTTAACTGGAAATAAAAGGCCGGAAAATCGTTGCAAGCTTGTTAAAGGTATCAAATATTGCATTCGCTTACATTTATTTCCAGTGAAGTATTTTGGACGAAATGGCAGCGTAGGAACCTAGATTAACGGTATCGGAATCCGAGTAATAACACAGTTCGATAAAATTATGTTTGAATTACGATTTATTTCGGAATTACGATTTATTTCGGTATTACGTTTGTAAGAGAAATTCGGCCCGCCGGACTCTTAAGTATATTAAGATTTTTTGTGCAAAGATGTCAAAATTAAGAACGACAAAAACTGGGAACTAATCCAAACTTCGAGCTGCTGCTGAGAATTTAATCGAATGGACTTCCGCCACTCTGGGAAGGCGACGGGGCGTGTCGGACTCCACCCAAAGTGGGTGACCTACCGACTAAATCCACACGGGTGTTTCGCCTCACCACTTATTGCTGGGGTTACGAGAGCGAAATTCATTCCTCCGCGACCCCAACAGTGGCAGACCGCCATTGCGGTCTCCAATGCAATTGAGGGGGATTGTTTTGATCCCCCACCTGCCAATCCACTTGAGTAGGGTAACACCTCCGCGCCGGCATCGCGGGCCTTGTGTCTTGGGCGGACAGATTTCCCCAAGTCCACCGCCCTTGGCCGCTTTACGGTGGCGCTTTGGACCACTAGGCCAAGAGGCAGTTTTTTCAATGATATTAGTTCTGTCAGTCTGTATGTATATAGACAACAATGTCAGAAATCGAAACAAATTTTACAAGGACGATTTTTACTTTGTCTGTCAAATATTTGACAAAGATGTTGTACCCAACCAGACCAACTGGAGCGCGAAAAACTTTTATACATAATTGAGATTAATCCTACAAAAAAGTCCTATTATAAACGTGAAAGTTTGTGAGGATGTATGGATGTTTGTTACTCAATCACGCCAGAACGGCTGAACGGATCTGGATGAAATTTGGTAGAGAGATAGATTATAGTCTGGAATAGTACTGCAGTGCAGATGAAGTCGCAGGAAAAAGCTAGTTATAAATAAACGCGACCGCATTTTAATAACAATACAAATGTGATACAAACAACAAAGCCACAAATTAGAAAAAAACAACAAACCTAAACTAATTACAACCTTACCAAACGAGTGATAAAGTCCTTTATCTATTGAACATCAAAATAACACTGCCACCATGGCTGCGCATGCGAAAAGCAAGTTCTAAATTTAAATATTCAACAGTCAATGTTCTCATTACGTTTGAAGATCTTGAAGAGGACGCACGTATGTAAACATTTTAAGAGTAAGCAGGTTTACACCAAACAGGTTTTATGGTGTTGATGGCTGCAGACGCTGCAGTATTACCAACCTTGCAATAATGGGAGCTGGTTTTAGTTCAAACGTGTTTGTGGATAAACTGAAGCGCAAGATATCTAGGTTAACTAGGCGTATAGAGTGATGAAACTATTACGATTAATCGTAATCGATATCGACATTTCATGATTAATTGTCGGTTTTTATTGGATTAGGGTAGGGAGGCCTTTGCCCTGCAGTGGGACGACAACGGCTGAATAATAATAATAATAATAATAATTGGATTGATTCAAACTGATAAAAACAGATGCCAGAAAAGCTAGAAATTGTTTTTTGAACAAACATTTATAATTTCTTAATTTAACTGCCTCGTTAGTTTTGTGGCTCCAAGCGCTACTGTTACGCTAGAGGTAACTGGAGAGAAAGAGGTCCTGGGTTCGATTCCCAGGTCGAGCAAAATGTTATTGGGATTTTCTATGAAATTCTCAGTAGCAGGTAGCAGCTAGTAGGCCCGCCCCCTATTACATGGGACCTAAACATACCGGCGGCGAATTGTGGGTGCATATTAGTAAGCCTCTGCCTAAACCTTTGGGGAATACAGGCGTGATATTATGTTTATGTAATTTCAAAATTATTGAGCACAGGAAGACACTTGTACGCCCACAGTTCGCCTGCATGTTTTAAGTCCCCATGTAATAGGGGGCGAGCCTATTGCGATTAACCGAGCACAAATCAAAACTCCGAGCTGCTACTGAAAATTTCATAGAAAAACCAAGAAATATAGGTCAACGGTTATTAATAGATTTGGAGACACTAATCAGTTGCCAAGATGGCGTCTGCTAACGTCATTTATGATGTCAAAGTACGGCCATTCATGACAGTCGCGTACTCGTGTCTAAAACAATTTTGTGTAAAATATTGTTGAGAATTCTGTCATAAATAATTGTTTTTTTTTTTTCGTTTTTGCATACTTACATTGGTTACCTTTCTCTCACTCTCTAAACTAGAGACCACCACTTGCTACGATTCTTGCATACTTCTTTTGCTTCTGCCACATTAATATATCTTGTCAGACATACGCACCAGTTGCAAGTATTACGCACCTGACATTTTTAAAGGATCTTATTGTAAGTAATAGGATGATAACTCAAGTAAGAATACGTCAAGCAGAAGCAAGAAGACGTCAGCAACACCACTGGATACATACTGTGCAAATGAGACTTAACAACTGAGGTCAGTTGTTAAGTCTCATTTGCACAGTGACGTCACTGGCTACATTACCCATCACACCCATTGTTCACATCGGAATACGCTGCCACTATTTAGGCGATTATCATTATGGTTATACATACAATAACGACTAAAACTGGGACCAAATAGAATAAGTAAATAAATAAACCAAATATTATCTAAACCTATAATAAAATTGTAACAGGCCGATGTCTGTACATTATTGACATTGAAGAAAAACTTATATGGGAGTCTTTATGAGAGCAATAGAAGCCAATATATTTTTTTAGAATTTTTGTCTGTCTGTCTTTATGTTTGTCCGCTAATCACGCAAAAACTACTGCATGGAATTGAATGCAGATTTCACCGATGTATTGCTAGAGGTATAACTTAAAATCTGGTGCATGTTTCAACTTGATACGCCGCCTAGAATCGGACTTATAGTATGTTAATCTTTTTATGACGTGAGTGAAACTGCAGGCAATAGCAACTAGCAACAAGTAATAAATAAATGATGAAACGAGGAGGTGAAATACAGAGGAGTCTCGATATCCTAAGAATAGTCACCAATCCATATATTGACCGCGACGAGCGTCAGCTTAACCTTGCAATCGAAGTCTGAGTCAGCTTTTAACATTTTCCTTATTGAGATATTTTGAGTAGAATGCGATTATTGTTAACATGTTTATTGGTTCTCGTTACTATGAGTCACCATCACGCCTGTAATCCCCGAACGGTTATACTTCGAGATTTAATTCTGCTCTCGTAATAGCAAATGCAGTAATCGACATTTTTACGATTTTCCGTTTTTGACAACAATTACTTATGGACGTATGGACAAACGTAGGATTATTTTTGTATGGTTAGAACATGTTGAAATAAGAAAAATGCAGCGTTTTGTGTGAAATTATCTGATATTGTTGTATATTTTGCAAGTACTGTATTTGCTATTACGAGGGCAGAATTGTATTCAGTAATTTGACAGTTGGTTACCAGTTTTTGACAAAAAAAAAGATAGTGAGTTGGTGAAAGAATGAACTTAAAAAATGTACTTATACTTATGCAAACTTTAATTTAAAATTTAATAACTTGTCTTATAAACACGATATACTTACACGATTAAACATTGTAGATGAAATAAAATGACAAAAGTAAAATTATAAAAAAAATCTTCTTAGTTTATTTCTATGAAGAAAATAAAAAGAAAATTTAATTATTAATTTTTTTTATGTTTCACGTCTTACATATGAATTTATAAAGTTTTATTTAATTAAACCATTTTTATCATTCGTTCTATAAGCAAAATCGTTCACTACCCCAACACTATTAGTTGTAGTATGGTATCATTATTTTTTTTTTGAACTGGCAAGTTACTGAATACAATTCAAAGTCGAAATATAGACAGAGTCGTACAAATGTACACCCACAGTTCGTCGGTATGTTTAGGTCGTAGGGAGCGAGCATATTGGCATCAATCTCTGCTGCTGAAAATTTCATGGAAAAACCCAACAGCACTTTGCCCGACTTGAGAATCGAACACAGAACCTCTAGCATAGCAGTCCCAATTGGGACCCCTAGACTAATGAGGTAAACGCGAACACAATGTTACACTAAAGTTATTTTAGTGAAGGAAAAATTTAATCGCGGGCAGGATTCGAACCTGCATCTTCTGGTTAGATACACCAGACGCTCTGATCGCTAAGTCACCGCGAGTCCCACCCGCTTGATCAAAATTTGCCTTCACATTCTGAATTGACGTCATAAGGTGACGTTGGCCATCGTTGGACATCTATTGAATTGAATCCTGCCCGCGATTGAATTTTTCCTTCACTAAAATAACTTTATAATCTTAGCATGGAAAATGCAAAAAAATCACAAAAAGACAATGTTACACTTTTGCTGAAAATAATGTACCTACCTACCTAGTTTGAATACATATAAATCTATATTTCTTTAAGTACTTAGGTAACTATAATATTATATCTAAATAGGTAAAGTTGGTGAGCTTTTAGGTTTTTATATACCACTAAGGTGGCACACGATCATACGGATGGTAAGCGGTTACCGTAGCCTATAAACGCTTGCAACACTAACTAATCACTCGCGTGTTGCCGACCATGTAAATTAAGGAGGAATAGTTGGGCTGGCAGCATAGGAGACATGCTGCTATGCATGACAGCGGCGGTAACAAAACACCGCCGGTCCCCCACACTGCCAACACAACGCTTCCTCACGGAGCTCTGGCGACCTTGTTCACCGTTAGGAAGACAACATAGCACGGAGCTATGTTATATGGCTAAGATTTGCAAGGAAGGAGGTACTTCCCCAGTCGAGCAGCTCCAATTGTGAGTGGGATTATTCCATTCCACTATGCCCTACCTTTCTTATAATATAATCACTGTATCTACTGAACCGATTTTGAAAATTCGTTTTGTGTTGGATAGTCCATTTATCGAGGAAGGTTATAGGCTATATAACATCACGCCACACTTCTTTGGAACGGAGCAGCGCGGGTGAGACAGAAAATGTATTGCCAATTTGCCACAGCAAATAGGAGCTGAACAGCCCCGACCCGAACAGCACCCGTTCACGAGCATAACGTTTATGACGCATGACATCTGAAAACTGAATCAAACTTGTTAAGACGCATAAAAAAATCTCCATCAATTGAGATAAATAAGCGACATTGCAGCTTAATTGAGGACAATGTACTCCGTACTAGTGTTGATCAAAACAATGATGTAGGCGGGCAACATGGTCGAAACAAATATAATGTATACATCTGATGTTAGACGAACGGCTGCGCAGATTAATCAAGTGTTTTTGTGCAAAAATATCGAAGTCAGTAAGGACAGTAATCATGAATACGAAATATTTACGATCCCAATATAATATGCATGTCTTTTTTATATTTGAAAAACGGAAGTAACGATCACTAACACGTATTTCAGGAAAAACGGACTGCCATGTGCGTATTAAATAGTTATTTATCACGCGCTTAAACGGTGAACCAAAGTCAAAGTCAAAATGTTTTATTTCAATTAGACCACTAAATAGGTACTTTTGAAAAGTCAAGGAAAGTGAAGGAAAACATCGTGAGGAAACCTGCATGCCTGAGAGATTTTCTCTATGGCGTGTGAAGTCTGCCAACCCACACTAGGCCAGCGTAGTGGACTATAGCCTAATCGCTCTCATTCTGAGAGGAGACCCGTGCCCAGCAGTGGGACACTATATATATAATGGGTTGATTATGTTATGTATGGACTGTCATTTCATAATCAAGAATAAATGATTTTGGTTTCCATTCGGGTAGGTATCTTAGTCTCAATTTTATTAATTTGAACATCAATTCATAAGATTTTTTTTTGTTTATTTGGGAGCAAAGCTATTATGTTTCTGATGGTACTTTGCCTTAAAAAAAAGTAGAGTCCGAAACACCACACAAAAATATTAATAATAATGAAATTTCTGTTTTGACCGGATCGGACGAATCTCAGCGGCTGAACGATTTTTGTTAGGCTTTAGGTTAACCCTGGTGGGGCCATAAGAAAGCGCACGAGCGACACACGTAAATAAAAAAAATATTTTATTTCTTTTAAAAACGAGTGTCCGGCTAAATATGAATATGTGTCCGGCTTTGCTATTTCTGGGCCAGGCAACCCTACTTGCGAACAACTTCAGACGTGCACAATCAACAGCACATCACAGTATCCAAAACTGTCAAATTTCTTCAATCGATTTTGCGAGAGTAGAGTTTATTATCCATTGTGGAAATTTGACAGTAACTAACTTGACTGTACATTAGTAGCTAAACGTCTGCACCCTTCGCGGAATACAGCCGTCATAAGAATTGAGATTATTTGTTATCAATGTTAACATCGCTGCCTATCGGTGTGAGTCAGCAGACATACGCTTAAGATAACAGTAAGATATCTTTGTTAGTTTGTAAACTGATCTCGTACAAATATGTCAAGTAATTTAGCTCTTATGAACACAACTAATTCTGTTACTTTACAGTAACAAACTGACTAGCTTCTATAAATATATCAGCTCTTGTAGAAGAAGGCATCGCACACTATCCTCAGTATTGTTTTCTTTTCTAATCCGATTCAACAGATAGTCCATTTCTCAAATATTCAAGTTATCAACACGTCGCGCAACGCCCTCTGCGTAATGATAATATTATCGTGTTCCGTTGTGAAGGGTAATGTAGCCAGTGACATTACTGTGCAAATGAGACTTTACAACTGAGGTGTCAAGATGACAACGCGCGAGTGATACCACTGGTGTTGCTAACGTCCAGCTGCGGTTATCGCTTACCATCAGGCGGCCCGTATGCTTCTTGAATTTTTTTAGGTTACAATCACGTTACAATTGAAATAATTAATATTCTCCTCACGGTCAAGCACTCAATGGAAAAAGCGTGATGTCAATGTCAACTGTCAGTATCGAATGACGTCATTGTTGCTAGGTACAGTACCCCCGAAATAGTGGTAGTAAATTTTAATTTAAAAACACAGTTGAGGTCGTAATTATTTCACATTCGTGAATATTGTCCATACTGATTTCGATATTTTTGCATAAGAACACTCAATTAAGTGATTTGACCTGTGCGGTTGTTCGCAAAGGCTGACATACGCGCATTGTCATGTCGGGGTAGGGTTGCCAACTTTTTTTGAGAATAATAACGTATAAAATTCTTTGAATATGAAAAAATAAAGTATTTGTAAGAAAAAAAAAGTAGGTACCTACTTATTTTTAAAATAATGGTTGTATTCCCTTATAACTTTGGATAGGTACTTTTAACGCAAGCTAACAATTTTTAACTGACTGAAAGTTTTAATATTGATAAATAATATCGAAATACAAACAACTTAAAAATAACTCGATTTTTATTAAATTTATGGACGATCTGTTCCTCTCTTCTCGTCAATAACATTATTAAAAAACTATCAGTGAAAGCTTAAGTGGCAGGAACAAAGAACAAATGAACAATTATCTTATTTTACACATCGGAATAAGATGGGAAGTAAAGTATACTGGTTTCTGACACTTACGCGAATATTAGACATTGAAATAAAATTACTTTTTACGGATTTTATCGCGTTGTATTGATAATTAACAAAAATGTAAGGTAGCTGTTAGTAATTGTAACATTAAGACGTCCAAGAACTTAGTCTACCCGTGACCATGGATGCTGTAAAGGATCCGAAACGTCGGGCATCAAATAATATCAATACAACGCGATAAAATCCATAAAAAGTAGTTTTATTTCAAAGTATAAAGTATATTTACCAAAAATAAAGTAAGATACGTTCTAATAAAGTATGGTTGGCAACCCTATGTCGAGGGTACTGTAAGAAACTTTTTTATAGTTTGACAGATATTGTATGAAAATCATAGTAGAAAAATATTGCTTACACCCAGGTACGAGTATCTCTCTCTCTTCAAGTGATTTCTCACGGCGACGTCACAAAATTCATGATCAGTGTTGCCGCTGATTGACAGCTTCGATACCAATAAAGATATTTCTTTTATTTGAAAGTCCAATTGTCAAACTACCTCATTAGTTTACTAGTATGAAGCACAACTGCTACACTTCAGGTTTTGGATTCAATTCCCAGGTCAAGCAGTGTTATTGGGATTTTCCTTGAAATTATCATTACTAACTCCGAGTTTAGATTTGCCCAGTTAATGACAATAGGCTCGCCCCCTATTACATTGGACCTAAACATACCATAACTCGTAGTATAGGTACCTCTGCCTAACCCATTCGGGACATACAGCCATGATAGTATGTTATCCCACTATTATTTTATTTACCAGAACCAATGACTCGGCAGTTAAAATAACCAGCAGTTATTTTAGCACATTACAAACTTGGCAAGAGTTTGTTTTTTTTATCACCAACGTTATTAAGGAGGAAAATCTAACTCCCACGTTCATCGTTCATAATAGAATTAACTGTATGAATAATGCCGTAATTCTCAGCAACCGTAATTGGTACAAATAAACCTTATACGCTTCTGCTTTTCTTGCATTGCCAAATGTTGTGCCGGTAAGCAATATTGTGCAAACATTATTGTGTTCCGGTTTGAAGAGTAGATAATGTAGCCAGTGACATTACTGTGCAAATGAGACTTAACAACTGAGGTCTCAAGATACGCGTGAGTGATACAACTAGTGTTGCTGCTAAGATGACAAGCACGTTCCGCCGGATTGATGGTAAGCGCCAACCGCAGCCTATAGACGCCACCAACAAGTGTTATCACTCGCGCGTTGTCATCTTGACACCTCAGTTGTAAAGTCTCATTTGCACAGTGATGTCACTGGCTACCTTCAAACCCTTCAAACTGGATCACAATCATGTCATTAAGTATTCGAACTTTCGACCTAGACGAACTTTACAGCAGAGTTTACTACCTCAAAACTAAATACAAAATTATGCTATTAGTTAAAGACTAAGTGCTTAAAATAAATCTTATTACGTAACATTTTGGCTGTACGCCGAGTGCCATGTTTACAATTGACGTAAAAAAACAAGATGGCTGAAGTGGCGGGAAATTGTGTTTATAGCGCATCGTAAAATTTGAATAGGTTTATGAATGCAAAATTATGTTTTATTGTCTTCTTAGCCATTGTTTAATATGAGGAAAATAATGAATTTTGTTTTAATGGTCGCTGTTGCTGGGACAAATATTAAATAAAAACTTATTAATAAATATTTCAGGATTGTGTTGCTGATTATGAAACGTTATTTTATTAAATCCTTGGTGTGCTCAATAAACTAGATGTGTTATTTAGTGTACGAGTACTTATTTATTATTTAGCCGAGCGCTTCTAATCAATAATATTGGCTAATAAAACCACAATGTATTAACTTACCTAAGTACTTACAGTTCTCGCTTTCTTCATCTTCTTTCATCTTTTGGTCCGGCCTGAAGTTGGCATGAGCGAACTTCAACCCGGGCGGCCGTAAAAATCGTTAAGAAAAAGATTTGATTAAAATGAATAAATAATTGACCCTACGACTTGAGCTTTCGATTTTATTTATTTTAATGCAATACTTTTCTCTCTTCGATTCTTACGGCCGGGTTGAAGTTAGGTCGTGCCAACTTCAGGCCGGACAAAAAGATTGGCGAAAAGTGTACCTACCTATAGTGAAGTCTATAGGTACACTTTTCATATCTTGAAATATTATTAAAAATTAACCACCTGAGTATAAAAAAATATATAATATTATTATACCTAGGTGTATTTTGTTTATAATTGTTCATAATAAGTGTACATAATATATTATTGTTAATCGATCGAATTGATTATTTATGGTTATTATCAATATGTTTTATTATTATTTCTTCTATTTGACCTTGTTTAGGTAATTCTTCTTAGTCTATGATTACTTACGTAATTTTTTTTCACACATTTTGACGTCTCCATTTCGCGCGCTCGCATTTCACGCGCGTACACGCGCTAGCCGTGTGTAAGATGCAGTACTTGAGTGTGTATAAATACGAGATTAATTTCCGCGTGGGCAGCCAGTAAACTATTTACATTACTAAATTCATATTTTTACATGTAAACATTATTTTTCTGATAGCTACATCAGTCTACATTTATATTATTATAGTGTTATTAGCGGCCAAATATTTTACGGCTTTTGAGAAACCCCGCCCAGCCAAAAAATGTTGAACAAACACGACACGTAAAAAAATTACTTACATTTTTTTACTTTAAAAACCAGTGTGTCAGTCTTTCATGGCGAAATGTCCGGATAAATATGGATGTGTCCGGCTATTTTATTTTTGGGTCTGGCAACCCTAAGTGTGGGGCAACTATTGTTCAGTATTTGAGTCAAGGTTATAGGTATTATACACGTGGCGTGTTCTTGTGATCTGTGTATTCTTGCGAAATGGGAGTGGTTGAAGACGTATTTTACAGTAGCGCATAGGTCTAATGTAGGTATGCCACCCGGGAAAGGTCCTAAAATTTAACCCCCCCCCATCATCATTATCATCAGCCTATAGCAGTCCACTGCTGGATGTAGGCCTCCCCAATGGGCGCCATGTAACTCTGTTCTCGGTTTGTCACATCCAATTTCTGCCAGCAACCTTTCACAAATCGTCATTCCGGGGGTTTCCTACGATACGTTTGCCGAGTCGCGGTCTCCACTCAAGAACATGTCTACTCCAGCAGTTGTCGGTTCTTCTACAGATATGGCCAGCCCACTGCCACTTTAGTTTGCTGATTCGCATAAATCAATAAAAATCCTGATGCTTTGTATTGGTAACTATCTCGTTTGCCAAGATACCCAGATTGAAGTCCTCAAGTACCTAAATAGTCCTGGCACCCAAGTTTACCATTTCAAATAATAAAATGGTCACTAAATGACGTAAGGACTTGAAATATTTAATATTATAACTGTAAAAAATCAGCAACTCTGAGGCCTACTGAATATCTATGATAATAAATAACGAAATTACCCAGCAGATACTACCTATATATAAGGATAAGCCTTCCTTCTCTCTCCTACACTGCCGTGCCCGACAGGGCCCACGATTGATACTCTTACATTTATTTTAATACCTATTGACATTGTGGATTACAATAAATGAATTGTGTATTGGATAGGTATTTTGGCATAGTAATAGACTTGGAGCCGTGATGACAATACAGTTATCTGATCTGATGACTATGTCCTGACGCTGCAGCCAGAGCTCACTACCGCCCCCTACATATGTACCCTACATAATATATGTACCCGGGGCCATTACCCCTTTGTCCCCCGACGCTACGCCGCTGGTCATTTAAGTACTTTACATTGACAGATCAATCGCCAAACCCCTCTGAAGTAATCCAGCTTAATCTATGGGTCGTTTATGTTGTGTATTGCGTCTCAATTCTTGACCGGACGTCGGTAGAATTCGAGTCACTAATCAATTTAACTGGACAACACTGGAATCTTCCGTTATCATGCGGTTAAAACTAACTTAATTTTATTTCGGATCTGCAGATGATTCATTGAAGTGTTTTTTCCGTAACGTTATACAGTTTACGATTGTGCCTATACGTGCAATATTGATATGTTTGTTTGTATGTTTTTTTATACTTACCACAAACAAGCATACGGCCAGCCAGATGGCAAGCGGTTACCGTAGCTTATGGAAGTATGGACGCTTACAACACCAGAGGCATCACTCGCGCGTTGCCGAACCTGTAAATTAAGGAGGAATAGTTGGGCTGACAGCATAGGAATAAGGAGACATGCTGCCACGCATGACAGCGGCGGCAATAAAACACCACCTGTCCCACCACTGCCAACACAACGCTTCCTCGCGGAGCTCTGGCGACCTTGCTTGCCGTTAGGAACACAACATAGCACGGAACTCTACAAAGTTCCGTGCTATTGTATTGAATATTGTAGCCATATACATATGGCTACAATATTCTGCACGGTGGAGATACTTCCCCAGTCGAGCAGTGTAATTGTGTTATCGAAAACGGCTCTAAAGGTTTCTAAAGGTGGTAGGAATTTGCTCCTGAGTTCGTCTGTATTGATACCACCGCATTGGCCGTTCCGATTTGAAGGGTAATGTAGCCAGTGACATTACTGAGCAAATGAGACTTAACAACTGAGGTTTTAAAATGTCAAAGCGCGCGCGGTTGCTGCTTACTGCTTAACATCAGACAGCAAGTATGCTTGTTTATGATCATAATTAATACAGTTTAAAAAAACACACAACACACAAATGAGGTTGAATAGTTTATTTCCTTTTGTTGTATAGGAAAAAAACATGTTTAAAAAAATAAATAAAGCTGTGTATGTTATTATGATAGAAATATCATGATATCATAAATATTATTATATGAATTACACCAGTTTTTAGCAGAAGGCCACCCCGATATCTGTTAATACCTCAACCAATTATCACCTTATGTTTCATTGTACAAAACCAAGGTTGGGTTATTTTTGTTTCACACGTGCTATATTCTGAGACAGCGCTAGGGCTGTGAAAAAATAATTACGTGAGTGACTGTCATAATATGTAAGTCACTTTCCTGCTGAGTTCGCTTGTGTTGGTACCACCGCATTGCCAAATATTCCGCCGCTAACCATTATTGTCTTAACATTATTGTGTTCCGGTTTGAAGGGTAATGTAGCCAGTGACATTACTGAGCAAATGAGACTTAACAACTGAGGTGTCAAGATGACAACGCGCGAGTGATACCACTGGTGTTGCTGACGTCTATAGGCTGCGGTTGCCGCTTACCGTCAGGCGGCCTGTATGCTTGTTTGTCATCTTATAAAGTAGGTACTTAAACATTTATCGCGAACACAGTTTGTTTTTGATCTACAATTGGCAAACCAATAATTTGGGCGGGTTCTGTCTAGTCACACCCTAACAGAGTCCATAGCATCAAAATTCTCATTTATTCAGAGGCTTGTCTTTGGGATATTAGCATAATAAATAGTTGGTAGTTTAATCGGAAGCTCCCACCCTAAATAATGGTAGTCATTTAGTAGAATGCCACGCCAAGGTCCGGCCACAGTCACGCGAAATTCTAAAACATTGCTTTTTAATTAACAGTGGGTGGAAGACACTAGGGTTACCAACCGTAGCATCGTTTCTTAACTTTTTTAGAGTTGCGAAATACCAGAAAGTGCTAAAAATGTAGCAGGCTTGCGGCTATGTTATTGTACCTACGTTTTTCGGCTAAAGTTTTGACATTGAATTAATAAACATATAATTAGCGTGGTAGCCTACACCGGACAGTTTGAATCCGGTCTGAGGTCGAATTCGCTAAATTTATATCTGTTAACCCTCAATCCCCCAAGGTTGGATAAATCCGACAGAAATTGTCTTGTCTAATCTGCCTGAATCTATTTTAGGTATCTAAGTACCTATGTCTATTAGACCTATCGTTTGTATATCCATTAAACCGATATTTTGTAAAAAAATCTGCAGTTATATAGTTAAGATGTTATATTTTCTTAGCAAAATGTATAATACAACTATTTTTATTTAGGAGTGAACGTGACCTAGTCCACAAGTTTTACTAAAATTTTAAGAAGCATTCAGATGGTGTCTGCCAAACTATATTTTTAGATAAAATTTACATTTCTAAACGAAATGACAATGTTGATGAATATTTTAAGATACTTAATAGTTATTTACAAGATATTTTAGGAATTTAAACATTATTACGCGCCCAACAGTCTGACAATTATTGATATAATGAATTGATAATAATAGTTATTTCAACGATTCATCTAAAATCTAAACGCAACGTATCTTCCGCGAAAACCCGCACTTTCCGAACATCTTGTATTTCAGTCGAAAATTAAATAACAATGGCCCATCAAAGCTCTAAAACTATATTATTACTATTTGGGAATAATTAAAAGATGGCTCATTGCTTGATAACCACAATTCAATTCAATTTCGTGAAACAACCTTTAATCTGGAGACAATGTTGCCAGGCCTAAATATAAATGCCGGACACAGATTCATATTTAGCCGGACATTTTGGCCTTAAAGCCTGACACACCGGATTTTTAAAGAAAACAACATTTGATTATTTTATTTCTGCAGATTTTTATTACTCTTATTCATTTGTCATGCGTGTTGGTGTGAGTCGCTCGCACGCTTTCGGTTTTTACTCTTTTAGCGGTCGGAGTTGACAAAAAGCCTGACAGGCCGTATTTATTTGGCCGGACACGACAGTAACGAGCCGGTACATGTCCGGCTAAAGACGGACATCTGGTAACTGGTAATCCTATTTAGGGAGGATTACGTGACTAAAAAGAGCTTATAAGGGGAAATCACTACATAGTATAAAACAAAGTCGCTGTCTGTCCGTCCCTATGTATGCTTAGATCTTTAAAACTACGAAACGGATTTTGAAGCGGTTTTTAAAATAGATAGAGTGATTCAAGAGGAAGGTTTTAAGCTATTTAACATTACGCTACGGCTTTTAGGAATGGGGCAACGCGGGTGAAACCGCTATATATCGCTAGTAATAATATAAACCGATTTTGTTTTTGTTTGAAAGGTGAATTAGTCGCGAGTGTTCTTATCTATGTTTGATGAAAATCGGTCCAAGGTCCACGCTGGCCAAGTGCGGGTTGTCAGACTTCACACGCCGTCGAGAAAATCTCTCAGGCATGCAGGTTTCCTCACGATGTTTTCCTTCACCGTATAAGCGCGTGATAAATAACTGTTTAATACGCACATGACTTCGAAAAGTCAGAGGTGCGTGCCTTGGGTTCGAACTCGGGACCTCTGACTTGGCAGTCCAACGGTCATACCACTAGGCTATCACTGCTTCACACTGCTATATATAAATACATTAACAAATATTTTTATAAATATAACATTAAAAGACAATTTTTTTAGGTATTGTTTCATAATATGTAGTACGAAACGGATCCCACTGTTAAAATCCTACAATGTACGGATGGATGCCTCCTTAAGACAGGAATTTCCTAGCATGGGGGTCATCAATCTATCAATTTGTATATTTTTATTAAATGCATTATTTGTACTGCTTTAATAGTCTAGTGGTCCCAAGCGCTAGAGGTCCTGGGTTCGATCCCCAGGTCGAGCAAAGTGTTATTGGGATTTTCCATGAAATCCTCAGTAGCAGCTCGGAGTTTGGATTTGTGCCCGGTTAATTGCTATAGGCTCGCCCCCTATAACATGGGACTTAAACATACCGGCGAACTGTGGGTGTACATTAAGTACGCCTCTGCCTAACCCTGCGGGGAATACAGGCGTGATGGTATGTTGCATTATTTGTATTCAATTCCTTTTGTATTACTTTTAATGACAGATAAACTTTATACTGGTTTCTGACACTTACGCGAATATTAGACATTGAAACAAAACTACTTTTTACGGATTTTATCGCGTTGTATTGATATATTGTTAAACTAGTTCTTCGCCCGCGGTTTCACCTGCGTTGCCCCGTTCCTAATGGATGTAGCGTGATGTATTATAGCTTGAAACCTTTCTCATGAATCACTCATTTTCCCAACATTTCCCTTCACTGCTCTGCTCCTATTGATCATAGCGTGATGAAAAGTATACTATAACCTGCCCAGGAGTATGAAGAACAATTGTACCAAGTTTCGTTGAAATCCGTCGAGTGGTTTTTGTTTCTATAACGAACATACAGACAGGCAGACAGACAGACAGACAGACAAAAATTTTACTGATTGCATTTTTGGCGTCAGTATCGATCACTAATCACCCGCTGATAGTTATTTTGGAAATATATTTAATGTACAGAATTGACCTCTCTACAGATTTATTATAAGTATAGATATTATATATATTGTATTTTTAAACAAACTGAATACTTACACTTAATTATAAAATAGTACTTAGTTAAATAAAAGATATTGGCAAAGCATTAAATGAATCATTACCATTGACATAGGATGCCATCCATCCTCTTGATAACATTTAAAGTAAAGTACTATGCTAAAAAATCTTGTCCGATCCGAAAGGAGCATAAAGATATCCCAATCACATTACAAAATAAAAAAACATTACTTAGGTATGAATGAAACTAAATAATATTTATTGTAATTAATATTTATTTTTTACGTGGGAGAGCCATGCTTCGGCACGAATGGGCTGGCTCGACCGGAGTGATACCACGGCCCCACAGAAAACCGGCGTTAAACAACGCTTACGTTGTGTTTCGCCGAGTGAGTGAGGTTACCGGAGGCCCAATTCCCTTTTAAAAGGTCGGCAACGCGCTCGTGACTCCTCTGGTGTTGCGGGTGTCCATGGGCGGCGGTAATCGCTTACCATCAGGCATACAAATCTTACTCAGTTTTTATTTTAACCATTGGATCCCAATAGTAACTATAATAGTTATCGACGCCCATGGACACCTGCAACATTAGAGGAGTTGTTGATGCGTTGCCGAGCCCCTACGGACTGCAGACTGCCAGAGCTTGAATGTTTCGTCTACCTTCTTTAAAAGGAAGATACCTACCATCACCTTATATCTAATTAATTTGAGATTATCACGACGTGTTTGTAACAAATTCGTTGCCAATTGTTGATATCGTATCAATAAGCTACGTCGTAATGACGTGCGCTCGTCTGGTTTACGTAACTGATATTGAAAACGAAATTAGTAATGTTTTTTGAAGTGAGCTCTGATCAAAACAGATGGAAACCGTCTCGTTAGCTAGATTAAGGCCATAGGTAGCCAGGAATGCATTTGGGGGTCGAGATCTGGACGAGAGCCGAATAAGTTTCGGGTTGGGGAGGGTGTTAATTCTGCGTTTTTTTTTATAGGATAGGAGGGCAAACGAGCAGACGGATCACCTGATGGTAAGCGATTACCGCCGCCCATGGACACCCGCAACACCAGAGGAGTCACAAGTGCGTTGCCCGCCTTTCAAAAGGGGATTGGGCCTCGGGTAACCTCAATCACTCGGTGAAACACAACGTAAGCGTTGTTTAACGCCGGTTTTTTGTGGGGCCGTGGTATCACTCCGGTCGAGCCGGCCCATTCGTGCCGAAGCATGGCTCTCCCACGTGCGTGCTGCATTTAAGCAACTTTCTGAACTGGTAACTAGTACCTACCTATGTTACGTAGTCCACAAGTTATAGCTGAGTAGCTGTTTGCTCTAAGTACTTTTTTTTTAACTTCGCCGACAAAAGAAATTGAAAAAAAGTGCCAAGTTCTGTAGATAATCCTGCTCTGACTTGGCTGGGTTTCTTAAACAAGTTATCTTATATTATTATTATTATTAAGAGAGGCTTAGAGGAATCGTATAATTCCACTCACAATTGGAGCTGCTCGACTGGGGAAGTATCTCCACCTTACAGAAAATCGTAGTCAAATAACATAGCTCCGTGCTATGTTGTGTTCCTAATTGTGAATTGGTGAGCAAGGTCGCCAGAGCTCAGCCAGACGGCGTTGTGTTGGCAGTGTGGGGGATCGGTGGTGTTTTGTTACCGCCACTGTCATGCATGGCAGTATGTCTCCTATGCTGCCAGCCCAATTATTCCTTCTTAATTTACAGGGTTGGCAACGCGCGAGTGATACCCCTGGTGTTGCAAGCGTCCTTAAGCAACGGTAACCGCTTACTATCGGGTGGGCCATATGCTTGTTTGCCACTTTAGTGGTATAAAAAAAATATCTACAGTACTTGGCACTCATTTAGATCTCAATTCTTCTCTTGGCGTAGTCGAGAAACGCCTACTTGGCTCTCATTTATGTGTTTGATGGGATTTATTTACCATGAGTGACACGTCTGCTCGTTTGCGGACATAAATAATAAAATATGAGATCTAGTTAGATGAGAAGGTTTGTCCACATTATGAGTCCATGATCGACGAATTACGTGAAATGGAACTACCTACGCCAACCTCTGGTGATGACAAATGCACAGCATGATCTATGAAGCTTTTCTTCACCACAAAAAAAGTCAAACGGATAGAAATTCCCAGTTTTATATCAAACAAGTGGAGCCTTAAGCTGTCTGTCACAATATTTTTATGACATGGATTTGAAAGTATTACTTTTATTTGCGCCGATAAAGACACTTCAAGATAAAATTGATTGATTAAATACGGTATAATCAACAGCACAAGTTGCCACAAATTGTCAAATTTCCCCAATGGATAATAAACTCTATTGTTTGGAGATTAAATTGAAAGTCGATTAAAGACCGATGTGCTGACCGTACTCTCAAAATAACTGTACGCGTCTGAAGTTGTCCGCAGTTGTTTTGCAGTAAATATTAATATAAACACTCGGTGTAAAGAGAATAGGGTATTACACCCATTTTCGAAAAGTCAGTGAAACATTTTTTGTACGTGGGAGATCCATGCTTCGGCACGAATGGGCCGACCTTTTAAAAGGGGATTGGGCCCCCGGTAACCTCACTCACTCGGCGAAACACAACGTAAGCGTTGTTTGACGCCGGTTTTCTGTGAGGCCGTGGTATCACTCCGGTCGAGCCGGCCCATTCGTGCCGGAGCATGGCTCTCCCACGTAAAAAGATTCTATGCCTAGTGTTAATAATTCACTAAAAAACACAGCCGGTCGTCTCGAACACCGAACGTCCAGAAATGTAGGTACAAAAAACTCTCAAAAGTCCATAAGCATGCTAAGGATTACACGAGCGAGCTCGACACAGCCAGTCCGTGTCACTTGTTAACGGCAATGAATAGAAGGTCGTAAGTCAAACTAAACGTCAAGCTATTGCGTTGTGAGATTGCCTATGGATTTTTGGTCGCTGTCACTGTACCTACAATTATTTCAGCAGTAGGTACCTATTGTGACTGCCTGCGTCCTTGGTTGCAAGCGCGACTGCTACGCTAGAGATCCTGCGTCCGATTCCCTGGTCGAGCAAAGTTTTATTTGGGTTTTTCTATGAAATTCTCAGTAGCAACTTGGAATTTAGATTTTGTCAATAGAGTCGCACGCTACATGGGATTTAAATATACCGGCGAAGTGTGGTTGTAAGTTAGTACAACTCTGCCTGAGCCTTCGGGGAATATAGTCCTGATAGTAAGCTGTTAAGATTGTCGTCTGTAGCTGCATAGCCTGTAGTTGGTTTTTAAGTGTTTAACCTAGAAATTGAAGCATGCATCGAGGTCAAGTCATTGATAACACCTAAATAAATATAACTTTATCATACACTAGCTTCTGCCAACGGTTTTGCTCACGTAGGACACCTATCTAAGAGATATAAAGTACACTAAATGTTGACCAGGCTCATAATCTACCTTTACACCAGATTTCATAGAAATCCGTCAAGTAGATCTTGAGTTATAAACGGACATACACCATACGTTTATACGTGGGAGAGCCATGCATCGGCGCGAATGGGCCGGCTCGACCGGAGTGATACCACGGCCTCACAGAAAACCGACGTCAAACAACGCTTACGGTGTGTTTCGCCGAGTGAGTGAGGTTACCCGAGACCCAATCCCCTTTTAAAAGGCCGGCAACGCACGCGTGACTCCTCTGATGTTGCGGGTGTCCATGGGCGGCGGTAATCGCTTACCATCAGGCGATCCGTCTGCTCGTTTGTCCCCCTATCCCATAAAAAAATACATATATTCTTTCACCTTTTTTGTTCAAATTATTTTGCAATTACAGACACAACTTTTTTATAAACCTATTATAATATGTATGTAGGTAGGTAGGTATAAGAGATGGTATAAGAGTGCTTGTTTTTAACCAAAATTGATAATTCTAGGTCAACCGGAACTTACGTTTAGTTACGTTTTGGGTCGAACACCTATATGGTAGTTCCCATTGACCTAGAATCACGAAATTTCCTGCCTTACAGCCAATTTTATTATGGCATAATCACTAACATATATAGTATAAAACAAAGTCGCTTCCCGCTGTCTGTCTGTCCCTATGTATGCTTAGATCTTTAAAACTACGCAACGGATTTTGATGCGGTTTTTTTTAATAGATCTATAGAATGATTTAAGAGGATGTTTTAAGCTATTTAACATTACGCTACGACTCTTAGGAATGGGGCAACGCGGGTGAAGCCCGGGCGGGTCGCTAGTTATTTATATAGATTGCCACAGCAAGTAAGAGCTGACATCAGTCAACTATCCTGTTATCGAATAGGTTGATTTCTCGTTTTATGCACTTTGAAACGTTAATGTGACAACACCCACCCATATTGTTTACTCTCACTAATGCTATGATCGTTAGTAATACAGAACCAACACATTTTGACAACCCTGCCTGTTAGACTCACAAACAAATAAATGGAACTAATGACTAGGGTTGCTAGGTCCAAAAATAGAAAAGCCGGACACGGATTCATATTTAGCCGGACATTTTGTTCCGCCGTTTTTAGGGTTAGGTAGAGACGTACTAATGTAGAGCCTTAGTTCGCCGGCATACTTAGGTCTCACTCTCATGTAATACGTGGCGAACGTACTAAACTGCGAGCTGCTACTGAGAATTTCATAGCTAAAGCTAATGAAGCAGTTGATATTTTATTAACGTGGATCGATCGCACGCTTTATAGGTATATTGTATAGGTACATATATATGACACACAAACACACACCCCCACACACACCCACCCCCCCACACACACACACACACGCACGCACGCACGCACGCACGCACGCACGCACGCACGCACGCACGCACGCACACACACACACACACACACACACACACACACACACACACACACACGCACACACAATTTTAGGATATTTATTTAGAAGTTTTGTTTTGTTTAACTTTTTGCATAGGTACCACTTTTACCATTTTCTATGCATGATTTTCTGTAAAAGTTGTACAAGTTTCTGCAATAAACTTTTTATTTATTATTTATATTTGACCCGACACGACTAGGCATAGTAATTATAGCTATTTTTCATTCATTTTATGAAATTATGTTTATTTTTCACAGCCTGCTACTTTTCGTCTGCAATGAATTTTCATTCAAAATAATTTATCGCCACATTTATTATTGCTACTTACAATGAAATCGTGAACAAAATGCATTCAATCGCATTTCAATAAAATGCGATTTCGAGCAGGCCAGTAGGCTGTGTGAAAAAAAGTCGCAGGTGTGACGTATGAAAAATTGTTTCATGTTATTTTTCTCATGCTGTCTGCGAAATGTTCCAAGCCTAGACACGACTGTAAAAAGCGGACTTGTCCGGCTAAAGTCAGACATCTGGCAACCCTACTCATGACCTCATTTTGTTCGATAACAGTCGGTCGAAGCGACACAGTGGCGGACATATAAATTAACGTCGAAAAAAAACTTGGTGAAACAAACTTCGAAATCCGATTTTGCAATCCTGTTTTTTTGCTATGCGTTCCAAAATTAGAATTTCTCATTGATATAGTGATCATAAGCCCGACTACTGAGTGAGAGGATTTCTGTTTGATTACCATGTCGAGCAAAATGTTATTGTGTTTTCTATAAAAGTTTCAGTGGCAGATTGGTTCGCCCATAACATAACATACCATCACGTCTGTATACCCCGAAGGGTTAAGGGGAGGTGTACCTACAGTTCGCTGCTATGTTTAGGTCCCATGTAATAGAGGGAGAGCCTATTAACGGGGTACACGCCATATAAATAAATCCTTACATATAATAAAACAAAGTTCCCGCCGTGTCTGTGTATAGTTATGTGTCTGTTCCCGATAAACTCAAAAACTACTGAACGGATTTTCCTGCGGTTTTCAATAAACGACGGAGCTATTCATGAGGAAGGTTTTAAGCTATCAAACATCACGGTACGAGCCTTCGAAACAGCGCGGGAGAAACCGCGGGCGGGTCACTAGTTAGATAAAATATAGGTCACCTGATTTCCGATAATGTGCGTCGCGGGACTATAAAGCATTTATATTGAAAGCCATATCATTAATTATCATTATGGTCTTATGGGTTTATGATAGTATTTCTATAATTTATACCCATAATAAAATTGTAACAGGCCGATGTCTGCACATTATCATCACTACATAGTATAAAACAAAGTCGCTGTCGCTGTCTGTCCGTTCCTATGTATGCTTAAATCTTTAAAACTACGCAACGGATTTTGAAGTGGTTTTTTCAATAGATAGAGTGATTCAAGAGGAAGGTTTTCAGCTATGTAACATTACGCGGCGGGTCGCTAGTAGATATTAAAGAAAAACTAATAAGTATGGGGACTCTTTATTAGGCAACAGAAGCCTAAATATCAATTTTTTTATTTTTTGTCTGTCGGTCTGTATGTTTGTACGCGCATCACGCAAAAACTACTTACTTCATGGAATTGAATGCATTTTCAATTTTTCACCGATGTATTGCTAGAGGCCTTTAACTTAAAGTCTGGTGCATGTTTTATCTTGATACGCCGCCTAAGATCGGACTTATAGTATGTTAATTTTTTTGGGAGGTGAGTGAAACTGCGAGCAACAGCTAGTAAGTAATAATAACATTTTATATACCTACTTAATCATATTTCTTACGTGGGAGAGCCATGCTTCGGCACAAATGGGCCGGCTCGACCGGACTGATACCACGGCCTCACAGAAAACCGGCGTTAAACAACGCTTACGTTGTGTTTCGCCGAGTGAGTGAGGTTACCGGAGGCCCAATCCCCTTTTAAAAGGCAACGCACTTGTGACTCCTCTGGTGTTACGGGTGTCCATGGGCGGCGGTAATCGCTTACCATCAGGCGATCACTCTACTCGTTTGCCCTCCTATCCCATAAAAAAAAATAGGCATGCGAAGTTGCCAACGGGAAACCTAGTTATTTATACCTACCGATTTGAAACAATGTGCGTCACTTATTTTGTCCTAAATTGTATAGGTACAATGATATTGTATGAATCACTTTGTACCTAGTTTGTTATTTATAAATTAATATTGTTTTCCTTAATAAATTGTATCAATTGGATCGTCTGCATCACGCCTGTATTCCCAGAAAGGTTAGGCAGAAGGGTACTAATCTACGCCCACAGTTCGGCGGTATACAGACAGAAAAAGTACTTCAAAACCGAAAAAGCGTGCCCACTGCGCCAAGCTCTGAATTTCCTTTAGAAATCTGTCACCCAGTCGTGACCGTGGCGTGCTGGGGGCATTTTGGATTGTCGTCTATACATGGCGCTCAAAAGGTTAATAGGGGGCCAGTCTATTGCTATTAACTAGACACAAATCTAAACTCCGAGTTGCTATTGACAAATTCATAGAAAAAACTCGATAACGCTGCTCGAACTGGGAAACGAAACCTGGACTTTTAGCATAGCAGTTGTGTTTACGACCTCGTAGATTAAGGGTATTACATTGCCCAATGACCTTGAGGATAATTAGTCTTTGTGCTAGTATTTGTTAGTTACAGGCATTGCGGGGGTGCTTCACGCGGGGTGCTAGTGAGGTTGCGGGTATTTCTATATTATTTCAAAATATTCAAAGAAATAAGAAAATAAAAACAATACAAATTGTTAATTAAGTACGTCATTACAATTTTTTTGGTATAAAATTAATGACTTAATTAAGCCATTACAGAAAAAAATACAAATTAGGTTGAAAAAATGCCTATTTACTACAATTATTATCCAAAATTAGAGCAAATTTATAAAATTTTAAACAATACAATTTGTTTGTAATGACCTTAAGTATAACATATATTTTTTATATGGCAGATGCACATAAGTATTCCACTAGAAACTTCTTTAAAGCTGGGGTGTTTTTTGGATTTGAGCGATGTAATGCCCTTAATGTGTAATGCCCGTTGTATACGCGCGTCTCATCGCCTCGCGTGCTTGTCGACACAATGTCGCTCCACACAACAGCACATCATGTACCTACCTACACACTAGTACACGCCTATTCGGCCTGTCTCGTAGTGCTTCGACGGAGGTGAACAGCCGCCATAAGGCCGTAGCTATGGTTTTTCTAGGGGGGTGGCTAGCAAGCCCCAAACCTGCTTCATTAGAATGCTGCATAGCTGCATATGGCATCAGCAGTCAGTATTTGGTTTCCTAGTTTTTTTTTATGGGATAGGGGGACAAACCAGCAGATGGATGGCCTGATGGTAAGCGATTACCGCTGCCAATGGACACCCGCAACACCAGAGGAGTCACAAAGTGCGTTGCCCGCCTTTTAAAAGGGGATTGGCGATCCGGTATCCTCACTCGGCGAAACACAACGTAAGCGTTGTTTGACGCCGGTTTCTGTGAGGCCGTGGTATCACTCCGGTTAAGCAGGCCCATTCGTGCCGAAGCATGGCTCCCCCACGTTGCTATCGTTTTATTTGAAAATGTCACGACACTATAAATGTTTAATTGATTTGCTAGCTACAATAATATCGGAATCACAGTTTTACACACGAACATTGAAGAGTTCAAGGTTGCTTCAATAATATTTAATGGTGACTCTACACGATGACTGATGCATGCGTGCCGTCAGGTATTCATGACAGATCAACTCAAAGCTGCTATCATATGGCTCTTTCTTCAAAAGGCTTGTTCAGATATTGCTCTTATTTGATAATTACTAAGTACTATGTCTGGACATTAAAAGAGACCATAATTAATAACATTTCATTTTTGTAACACCCATAACTTATATATTTTTTTGAAACTAGATCGAAAAATAGGATGCCCTTATTTTTTTTTCCCGATATTTTCATTTTTTCATATTTATTTTCGACTTTGAAGTTCTTTCTATTCTAAACAGACGTAAGTGCCAAATGACTTCATTTGTACGGTTAAACGGGTTAAATGGTGACAACGTCATATTTCTGACGCTTAAAAATTTGTC
Source organism: Acronicta aceris (assembly GCA_910591435.1). Lineage (NCBI taxonomy): Eukaryota > Metazoa > Arthropoda > Insecta > Lepidoptera > Noctuidae > Acronicta > Acronicta aceris. Next base: position 1,496,434 of record OU342786.1, on the reverse strand, counting down.
TTATGTCAGTTTGGCATACATCCTATTTATTCATAACCTTACATTAACTGGGTAATTCGTTGTTGATTTACTATTATTTCGACAAAATTTAAATTTTCTCAGTTTCCGCCGTATAAGTGACGTCATCAGACGTTATTTGATTTTTATTTTTTTCTCCGAAATGAAGAAATATAAAAAATGTTTTGGAACTCAGGATAGGAAAACAATGAAACGATATTTTAGTTTTCGTGGGATAATAATTTTGAAATGTTCTCAATTCTCGGAGCTTTTTTTCGGTGTTGCTTCTCAGAGGTTCGTCAATTAGGAAATGTAAAATAGTGTCTTGTAAAATTGTCTTTATAAGATCTAGTAAAATATCATATAAAATGTATCTTTCTGTTACAGGCCCATCGAAAATGAAATACAAAATCCGGAGATCACAGACGAAGATTTCGAGAATCTTATCATCCAGTCTAACTCTTACCCAGATCTACCCAACCTGGATAGAGGCCGTCGCCAAGCCGTCGAAGCGGAGAACAACGGCACAGATACTGTAGATGAGAAACCCGTCGATCCAACGGGTTCAGAAGTCGTGGAACTTTCAAACAACACCTCTGATTCCAGTTTAGGGCCTAAAGTCGTGATCGTTCCAGAAGGACCTGTAAAACTTATGGGTCTTAGAGTCGAGGAGTCTGATAAAGAGCCCAAGTTTGTGGATGAGCTGATTACTAGTGTGTTAAGAGAAACACACTTCTATCTAAGGTTGTTCGGATCTGGATTTACAAATGAAACCACTATTGCGTTTACGCACACTCCTTCGCAATACGGTTTAACTTGTGATCATTTGATTAACGGAGAGTATAAGGTTAGTTAGTTAGTAAGAGCGAATGCTATGTTAGAGGTCCTAAGTTTAATTCTTAAGTCGAACAGACTTATTGAGGTTTTTCTGTGAAATTCTTAGCAGCAGCTCGAAGTCTGGATTTGTGCTCGGTTAATGGGAATGGAATCGCTTCCTATTACATGGGACATAAACATACCGGCCAACTAGGGTTGTACTCCCATATAAACTGGTTGGTATCTCACCATCAGTTCTGAATACCACATACTATCATATTTTCACGCCTGTCTCCCATTGGGATAAGTGGAGCTGGAGACTATAGATTTCCACTTGCTACGATCCTGGCACACCACTTTCGCTTCATCTACGTTCATTAACATCCTCACGCATGATCGTCGGTTTAGGGTGCTCTTAACCTGACCGAGTTTAAGAATGTCTGCTTTTTGGACATGGTATGGTCGCGGAGGTCGGCCCCTTCATCCATCTTCTTTAGAAACTCAAATCACCTCACCATACGTATCTCAATGCTTGTTAGTGCATCATCGTTCACTACCCAAGGCTCCCCCATCACACTGTGATAACAAAATGCTTGAATTCGCTTCAATTTTATAAAATATAAGAGAAAATAGTAATAGCCTAATGATCATCATTGGACTGCCAAGTCTAAGGTCTTGAGTTCGAAGTCATGTGTGTATTAATAGTTAATTATCACGCGCCTAAACGGTGAAGGAAAACATCGTGAGGTAACTTGCACGCCTGAGAGATCTTCTCGATGGCGTATGAAGTCTGCCAACCCGCAGTAGGCCAGCGTGGTGGACTATAGCCTAATCCCTCACATTCTAGGAGCAGACTCGTGCCCAGCAGTGGGACAGTATAATGGGTTGATTATGTACATTATTATTTAGCATGAATTGTCTCAAAATTGAGCAAAGGGGTCCTTCCGCTTTTTTGTAGCCTTCCCCGATTATGTACATGTTCTAAAATATTCTTCCACAGGTCTTATACGCCGAATCGGACTCAGCTCTTCTCTACATGACAGCCCCACCACCTCTGGACGACTACAGATTCTACATTTGCGCCAAGAATAGTTCATCTGAAAAAAACTTCATCCACCAAGGCTCAGAGAAATGGAAGGTTTTGGCCACGCACAACAAGCTACTGCCTCTGTGGGCTTCTCTGGTCCTCATTGTTATTCTTCTCATGCTGGCTTCGCTCTTCTCCGGTCTGAACTTAGGTTTGATGGCGTTGGACAGAACTGAGTTGAAGATCATAGCCAATACGGGGACGGAGAAAGAGAGGAAATATGCAAGGGCTATTATGCCGGTCAGAGCTCATGGAAACTACCTTCTCTGCACCATTTTGCTGAGCAACGTAGCCGTTAACAGCACCTTTACTGTAATTCTGGATGACCTGACCTCTGGGCTGGTCGCTGTCATTGGTTCTACCCTGGCAATCGTCTTTATCGCCGAGATTACGCCTCAAGCAATCTGTGCACGTCATGGTCTTTTCGTTGGAGCAAAGAGTATTTGGATTATGAAGGTGAGTTTTGGCCAAATAAATATATAGAAAAACTCGATGAGATGATCAATTGGGGTGTCTGTGTGTTTATGTGTGCGTCTCTGTGTGAGTGTAATCTTGCGCACCAATATTTAGATAAAATAAAATATAAGTAGGTAGGTAGGTTTACCTTTAACCCGATTACGAACAAAGGAAAGGTAATGAGTTCAACAGTCTGTCTGGATGTTAGATCCTAGCTCACAAACTACTGATCAGATTTTGACAAAATGTAATTTCGTTTTGTGATTTTTTTGCATTTTCCATGCTAAGATTATAAAGTTATTTTAGTGAAGGAAAAGTTCAATCGGTGCGTCGTCTGGTGTATCTAACCAGAAGACGCAGGTTCGAATCCTGCCCGCGATTGATTTTTTCCTTCACTAAAATAAAATGTAATGTCGATTGATTCGTTTTTACAATAACAGTGCCATATTTAATTTATTTGTTTTTAACAAAAGAGTCTGGATTCGTCATTAATCACTACATAGTATAAAATAAAGTCGCTGTCTGTCCGTCCCTATGTATGCTTAAATCTTTAAAACTACGCAACGGATTTTGAAGCGGTTTTTTTTAATAGATAGAGTGATTCAAGAGGAAGGTTTTAAGGCGCTGACAACACCCAAATAGGCATATCTCAAACAATTTTTTAGCCAAACCCATACAGTTTGTGATAGCGAAAAAAATATATGTTAATCTTGAACATATTCCGGAAAACATAGTTGTACTCAAAACATGTTTTTGAAAAGTTTTCTCGATACAAAAAAATGGTAAACTAGCCTCTTAAAACGACCTTCCAACAAAAAAATCTGTATTACTAATCGATGCACATTGGTAAAATTAAGTACAATAACATAACACATTTAAATACAGAACTTAGTTGTTTTATATTTTGGAATACTTAACAAATTTTAAAGTAATTAATTGTTTTATGGTTTTGTAATAAGTTGCGAGCCTTGCATATTCCACTTCTCTTTCTTTTCTATGCAATCCGACAGTGAGCGCATAGGCGCCCTGCTAGACGGACGTATGTCGCTTTACTCCGCGCGCTATCCGCAATTACGTATTTTGCTGTATGACAATTTCAAACATAAACATACCTACATATTTTATTCTCTTCTCAATTTAATTAAAAGGATATAGTTGTACGATAAATATAGTTCTAAGCTGTAATTATAATCATTTAGAGTTCTAAGTTGTAAATATAAATAAAGTTCTAAGTAGTGAAAATAGTTGCCGTGAAAAATGAGAAACAAACAAAAATGCCGGAGGCCAGACAAAAAGCGCTTTTATACTAACAAACAAAAACATCTCATGGATATAGAATGTGACAAAACAGATACACGAACAGAAATGAAATTCTAACTAAATAACTAAAATGAAACTTACGTTATTTTTCTACAACTGATAGCGCAAATTCGGCTACATCGGCAGTTTTCGATTGGTCTAGTGGTAAATGCAAAGGATTCGGAGTAAGAAGTTTCGAGTTCGTAATCTGCTGGCGACTAGTGTTATTTAGGTTTTTGATCTTTTATTATTTTATTTTAAGTTTTTAGAATAATAATTATTAATTTTAATAATTTCCTTGAATTATTTAATTTTCTCTACAGTAAAAAGAGACGTTTGGCGAACAGTTTAGAAACAGGTGTAGCCTCGGATTTTTGATTTATTTATTATTTACCATTATACCTATCTTTACAGGTCTTTAACCTAATGCGATAGTGTGGCAACTTACCTATAATACTTTAACAGTTTAGACATCTTATATACAATAAATACACTTACTAATAATAATATAGTAAGTATAAATACTATTAACAGCAATAATAGTAATTCACCAGTAAGATTGTGATGTTACAATCATATTATTATACGTATAATAATTTATTATTTAGCGGGGATAGCGACAAAAAGGATCCCCTTTACTTTTAGAAAAAAGTCACAAATAAATCCAGTGATAAACTATCAAATTTCCATAGACCTATGACTCTCTTAGAACTGGACCTATAGGAAAATACTCGTAACTTTGTCTATTGTTTCTTGCCCATTGTACAGGGTCAAAATAAATTAGCTACCGAAACTCTGCAGTCGTGATGGGTCTAAACATGATCAAAAAGACAACCACGTGCGTGTCTTTTTGAAATTCTGTTTTCTTTGTGTAAACTTCACAGACGTAATGAATATCGATAATTAAATATAAACACGACATGTGGACATAAAAGGAGTCGCATCTCCCGGGTCTGTTGTTAAAATGGGTGTTCCACAGGGCTCTATTTTAGGCCCTTTTCTTTTCTTAGCGTATATAAATGACCTTCCCTATATGATGGCCGAGCTATCGAATATAGTATTATTTGCAGACGATACCTCACTCATATTTAAAATCGATAGAAATGATAGCAATCTCTTTAACGTAAATGAGAGTCTAAAATCTTTGTCTAAATGGTTTGCTGCTAATAACTTACTACTTAATGCTAGCAAAACGAAATGTCTAAAATTCTCGTTACCAAATGTACCACAAACTAAACCTAATTTAATTCTTGATGGCAGCAAACTGGACCTAATCAATGAAACCATTTTCTTGGGTATTACGGTTGATTGCAAGATGCAGTGGGGTGCGCACATTTCAGCCCTGTCTAGCAGATTAAAAAAGTGATCCTGAGTCGTGTACTAGGTGACACCTGTGATCGTTTTATTATAAATGTTGGTGATTGTTTTCATCTGATTCAGATTAAAACTTATAAAGTCAATTAAAGGTACCTATATTCATTTCACTCCCAATTCATATTATTGTAATAAAAGGTTGAACAGCCCTGAATGCCGCCATTTTTATTGTTTACCTTTAGTTAAGTACCTAACCAAATGGAGTATAGGTCATTCAGTATCAAGAATGAGATGTATACAAATTGCCCTAATATTATAAATTAATATAAAAAAGTCGATACCATATGCCTATCTCCGACGGATAAATCACAATAACTGCTTTTACTATTAAAATTTTAGATTAAAAAGGAATACATTTTTGCGAAGCTTATTTAACCCATATGTATCTATTAATCTGTATCTAAATAAATGTGTTTATTAAAACGGAAATTAAATATAGAATATTTGTGCCCTTAACTTTATATAGTTTAAACAAATATCTTAGAAGATATCGCAAAATAAAAATATTCGCGGGACAAAATAATTACGCGCGATTATGGAGTCCGAGGAAACTCATCTTTCGGACTCCACACATCTTAAATCCCTCTCTTCAACTGAAACCTACAAATATTTCGGTATGTCGGAGGCGTTAGGAATCAAAGAGGCTGACATGAAGCAATCATTACCATACCATATTAAACTAAATATAACAAACTACCGGGGCGTATCAATATTAAATAACTTCGGTAAAATGCTAGAAAGAATTGTCTATGAATATATCTTTACTGCATCTGTACACTGTATACCCACATCCCAGCACGGATTTGTGAGAGGGCGAACGGTAAATACAAACCTTCTACACCTAACCGATTATTTGACTACATGTATGAATGCGGGGGCCCAGGTAGACGTTATTTACACTGATTTCGAAAAAGCGTTTGACCGGGTAGATTATTGCATTTTAATTGAGAAACTAAAAGCCGTAGGAATAAAAGGAAATCTGTTAAGATGGATTGATTCGTATTTGAGGAACCGGCGTCAAGCGGTAGTTATCGGTAGTTACAGGTCTGACTATGTTGTTGTAACGTCTGGGGTGCCTCAAAGTTCACTAATTTCACCATTACTTTAATATATCTATTTGATATTACTCAGTGTTTCCGTAATGCAAATCACCTTATGTATGCGGATGACAAAAACATATACATGAAAATAGTCAATTTGAGCGTCTGTCTATTGCTTCAAGAGGATTGGAATAGACTTACTGCATATTATAATAATAATAAAATTACAGTTAATACGCAAAAGTGCCAAACGATCACCTTCTCGAGGAAAAAGAAGAACATAACTTATAATTATCAGATTAGTTCCGATTTAATTCCTCGAGTATCAGACGTAAGAGATTTGGGTGTGATCTTAGACGAGAAGTGCACTTTTGAGGCCCATATAGATCACATCACCAGCACGGCCTATAAATCCCTTGGGTTTATTATACGTAATACACAGCAGCTTAATGATCCAGAATGTATTAAGGCCTTATATTTTAGTTTTGTTAGGAGTATATTGGAATTCGGTTGTGTAATATGGCGGAATGTAATATACCGGAAATATATTATAAAGGATGGCACGACTGACATTTTTCGGGCGTGTCAACGCCCAGGAGAATCGATCCGGCATATTATTTCTGGGTGTTCTCGTCTTGCTAACAGCGAGTACCTGCACAGACATAACCTAGTAGCTAGGATTATCCATTAGCAACTTGCTCTAAAATATAAACTTGTAGACTCAGAGGTACCATACTATAGGTATGTGCCCGACCCAGTTTTTGATGATGGTTGTGTAACTCTGTATTGGGATCGATCTATCATCACTGACAGGACTGTTATTGCCAATAAGCCTGATATAGTGGTGATAGATCGATCAGAGCGCCGTGCAATTATTGTTGATGTCAGTGTTCCGCAGTGTTACGAGAATCTCGTAAAAGCTGAATAAGCAAATTAAATATCTAGACTTGGCGCATGAGATTGTCGACATGTGGGATGTTGACTCAGCAATCATTGTAACGATAGTTGTGACCGCCAATGGTCTAATAGCCAAGAGCCTCGACTCACACCTATGGAGGCTCTCGTTAGACAGCTGGGTTAAGGGCCTGATACAGAAAGCGGTACTCTTGGATACGGCGCGTATTGTTAGGAGGTCCCTTTCTGTGGGGCCCTGACCGCCGGTAGCTTGGACCCTGCTCCCGATACCGGTGGACTACTATTTTTTTATATATAAAAATATAAAAAAATAGTAGTCCACCGGTGTATTTATTTTTATTTTTAAATTTAAATATTTGAAAATGTATTTAAATATGTACATAATGAATAAAGGGAAGAATAATTAAAATTAACAAGAAGCATGAAAGAATTCCGCAAAATTTCTAGTATCAGTTTACCCGCGTTCATATCCTCAGTCCACAGTACCGAACAGTTAGCCAGAGATATCTTAGGACCTTCTGGTTGATTTGGAAGTACCGTTTCTGACTGACGCTATGACCGTTTGGAGAATGGCTTGTCCCAGTACTGATTTACTCCTGGTCCCATCTTCCCAAAGGCTTTGGGATGAGCCGCTTTGCAGTTTGACGCGGAAAGAACTACTTAATACGTCAGTCAATACTGCGGAGCGTGCTCGTCTGATGGCTGTGGGTGAATGGGAATCAGCTTCAAAGCGCGAGACGCTTTGAAGCTTAGTCACGCCTCTGTCTTTTAGTTTTATATGTATATATCATTTTTTTCTTACTTTCATGTATTTTATGTAAATATTCTATAATAATACGTTTCTTTTCATAATTTATATAGTTAATATATATAGTTTATCGTTAGTGGTACATAAAACACAAAGGTGAGTAGTGTATTACTTAAAAAAAAATGTATAAATATTTTCGACTCCACATTCCACATGCTGGGGACCACCTGAGCTAGACCAATATATTTTTATATAAAAAGGAAATAAAAAGTGCATGTAAAACTAATGAAAATTTGGCTAATATAAGTAGGTAGTTTGGGTTTTTATTTTCCTTACGCTTAGGTATATTGTTTTTAATTAATTGTAAATAAAGTTTCATAAAATAATTACCTATACATGGGTACTTGATTTTTTAATCGTCCTGTCTAATTTGTTACTAGTTCTTCGTACAGAGCAATAAATAAAACAGCGCCATCTATTGACTCAATGTTCATTATTGACCGCGTCACTTTGTTTCTTATTTGGTAGTTCGCTGTATCACCACCCTTTTAAAAAAGAGCGCTAGGTAATCGGAGCAATAGTGGGCGTGGCTAAAATACCGAAACATCGAATTTCATTAGCTGTTGTCAGCGCCTTAAGCTATTTAACATTACGCTACGGCTCTTAGGAATGCGGGTGAAACCGCGGGCGGGCCGCTAGTATAATTATATTTATTGTAAATACTAAATGATACTAACCTGAAAAGACTAAGTAATGTGACAATTCCAGAGTTTAAAACAAGATAATTATAAAATTGGCACTTAAACATAGCACGCAAATTGTTGTAGATAATTAACTATTACCTACTTGGCGATAAATTCATTACTGTTAGAACACGTACTTAAACATTAGCGATAGCTAGCTAATTAGTCTCTCGTAAGAGCGACCGCTACCCTAGAGGTCCTGTATTGTTATTGGGTATTAATTTTTCAGTAGGAGCTTCTGAATAAATTTTAGTAATGTGAGGAAACTTATATGGCAAGTCAGTGGTAATCGTGATTGGCTGTCAAACATACTAAGGTTGCTGATCAGGCCCCTCTTTTCTTAAACCCAGGGCCCCGCGATCCAAAGTGGCTAGTTTCTCACTGCTTTTGTTTTTTTTTTTTTTGCATTTGTTTAAAATGCAAAATCACTTTTATGAATATATAATGTCTCTTATTTTATTTGGTAATGTGATTGGGTAAGCCCTTTTTGGATCGGACAGGGTTTTTTTTTTAACTAGATATCCTAATAATATTATAAATGTGAAAGTTTGTGAGGATGTATGGATGTTTGAACAGATCTGGATGAAATTTGATACAGAGATCTGGAATAGCACATAGGCTACTTTTTATCCAGGCTGGATCCAATTGTGAAGTTCAAAGAAGATGAAGATTATGCCACAGCTCTGAACTGTCTCTATCTTTCAGATCGTGATGGGAATCTGCGCTCCCCTCGCGTGGCCCACAAGCAAACTGCTGGATTACTTCTTAGGTGAAGAGATCGGTACCCACTATAACAGAGAGAGATTGAAGGAACTCGTGAGGGTATGTATTTTGATGTACACAATCACAGCAAGTTATCACAATCCGGCGTGAAACAACGCTTACGTTGTGTTTCGCCGAGTGAGTGAGGATACCGATGGCCCAATCCTCTTTCAAAAGGCCGGCAACGCACTTGTGGATCCCCTGGTGTCGCGGGTGTCCATGGACTGGTAATCGCTTACCATCATAAAAAAAACAATCTTTCAAATTTCCCCAATGGATAAAATTCAATTCTGGGAGAAACAATCAGTGAGATATTGATTTAACTTATCCAAATCTTTTACTTTATAATAAATATGTTTTTAGATACCTACCATTTTATGCTATCCGGACTTAAACTCTAATATTTGGAGATTAAATTGAAAATCGATTGAAGAAATTTGACAGTGATGTGCTTTTGATCGTACTTTACAGTAGTGAGAAGTTCTTATGATCTTTGATTCGTTGGATTTCTATCCGCCCCGGATAGCAGAATATATTTATTAAATCATAGAAAAATCACAAATATTAAAATTTTGGCCCACGAGTGAAACTCGAAGAAACAGCTAGTTTGAAAACATTTGTCCCCGTGTGGGGACGGGTCAGAATACTATTCCTCACTGCCATTCAGATATGAATCCCGTAAGAGGCGTGAAAATATCTGACTAGCTCGGTGGTAGGACCACCCTTACGTCGGAGTCTGTCGTAAAGCACCTTGGTGTGTGTTTCGACTTTTGTACGTAAGAGCCAGTTCCTCTCGGTTGCAGCTGCTCTGGCAGTATGTAGTCCGTAGGGGCTCTTAAGGCTCGGCAACGCATCAGCAACTCCTCTGGTGCTGCAAGTGTCCGTGGGCGACGATGACTACTTATCACCAGGTTGCTCGTCAGCTCGTTTGCCGACTTAATCAATAATAAAAACCACCCAAATTATTGCAAACAGTATTTTTTCGAATCTTTACAATAAAAATCCTCTTCAGGTAACAGACCACGTGAACGATTTGGATAAGGAAGAGGTCAACATCATCTCTGGTGCCCTTGACCTTCGCAAGAAGACAGTCAGGGACGTCATGACCAAGCTTAAGGACTGTTTCATGCTGCCGATCAATAGCATCCTGGACTTCGAGACCATGTCAGAGATTGTTAAATCTGGTGAGTGATTTACATACATAGCTGCATACATACCTACAGATAAATAATGGGCATCGGCTAACTTCGTGTTTCCGAAGATGACTGACACGTCTAGGCAGTATAGTGATATGGAGCTTCTCTTAATAAGTAACCCTTAACGCCCTAGTTGCAAATATTACATCAAAACATCATTTTTTACATGGGAGAACCATGCTTCGGCACGAATGGGCCGGCTCGACCGGAATGATACCACGGCCTCACAGAAAACCGGCGTTAAACAACGCTTACGCTGTATTTCGCCGAGTGAGTGAGGTTACCGGAAGCCCAATCCCCTTTTAAAAGGTCGGCAACGCACTCGTGACTCCACTGGTGTTGCGGGTGTCCATGGGCGGCGGTAATCGCTTACCATCAGCTGATCCGGCTGCTTGATTGCCCTCCTATCCCATAAAAAAAAAACACGATGAAGGGTTATATCAGCTCTATTTAATTCTACAAAACGGTAGAGCACGTCCTTCTTGCTTTCAATCCTATCCGCAACTGATTTATTATGACACACGCGTCGCTCGCGCGGCTTGCAACTAAGTTGCTTTTCTTAGAAATGACGTCATTTATTTCATTGCAATAAAGTTTAAATAGTAAATTATTTTTAGGGCCAAACTTCTTTTTGTTAAGGGTATTACATTGCCCAATGACCTTGAGGATTTAGTCTTTGTGCTAGTATTTGTTAGTCACAGGCATTGCGGGGGTGCTTCACGCGGGGTGCTAGTGAGGTTTCGGGTATTTCTTTATTGTTTCAAAATATTCAAAGAAATAAGAAAATAAAAACAATACAAATTGTTAATTACGTCATTACAATTGTTTTTGGTGTAAAATTCATGACTAACTATTAAAACGTTATAGAGAAAAAATACAAATTAGATTATTAAAAAAGGCCTATTTCCTTCAATTGTTATCCAAGAGTGGGGCAAATTTATTAAAATTTTAAATAATACAATTTGTTTGTGATGCCCTTATGTATAACATATATTTTTTATATGGCAAATGCACATAAGGATTCCACTAGAAACTGCTTTAAAGCTTGGGTGTTTTTTTTGGATTTCAGCGATGTAATGCCCTTAATTATCTTTGTTATGTTAGAGTTAGACGATTGATTCCGATGTTTTCCGATGCCCATTATCTTGAAGTAGGTACTGTACAAATGGTTTGGACATGTTGAGAGAATGAATGAAAGATGATTAACGAAAGGAATTTATAAGGCGAATCTCAGCGGCAGCGTCGGTAGATGTCGCCCTAGAAGGATGTACGCCGATCTTATTGGTGAGATCCATCAAAAAGGTCAGCTGCGTAGTACTCAAAGAAAGAAAGAAAGAAAACTTTTTACTCGCAACAGATGTGTATGTAGGTATGAGAAGATGTATGAATGTGGAAGAAGCAAAAGAAGTATGCAAGAAGGGTATATGTAATGTATGTAGATATATAAGTACATTCACGCCCTTCCCCATAGGGGTAAGTAGAACGACCTCACCGTATCCTCCGGTCTTTCAGTTCTGCGTGAATCGGATCGCCAATAATTAACAAAATTGACAGGTAGCTGTTAGTAATTTTACCATTAAGACGTCCCAACAACTTGGTCTACCAAGGATGCTGTAAAGGATCCGAAACTTCGGGAATTAATATCAATATAACCCGATAAAATCCGTAAACAGTAATTTTATTTCAATCCTTACTAATATTATAAACGTGAATGTTTGTGAGTATGGATATATGCATGTTTGTTACTCTTTCACGCCAGAACGGCTGAACGGATCTGGATGAAATTTGGCACAGAGATAGATTATAGTCGGGAATAACACATCGGCTACTTTTTATCCAGGTCGGACACAATTCTGAAGTCCACTCAGACAAAGTCGCGGGCAGAAGCTAGTGTCTATTATTGGCGTAAGTATCAGTACAATACTTATTTCGTATCCATTTCCAGGTTACTCCCGTATCCCAGTGTACGAGGGTAGTAGAGGCAATATCATCACGGTGCTGTTCATCAAAGACCTGGCGTTCGTGGATCCCGACGACAACACGCCGCTGCGGACTCTCTGCCAATACTACCAGAACCCCTGCAACTTTGTTTTTGAAGATGTCACTTTAGACGTCATGCTTAAACAGTTCAAGGAAGGTAGGTGGAAAGTCGATCATCATCGTCCTGGTTCGTCGACAAAAGTATAAAAAAATCCAACGTGGTTGAATCTCGCCAGGAATTCATTTCGAGGGGTGGGGGGCTCTCGTGCTTCGTGCTTATGACCAGTAAAGGGTCCGGCGGAGCTTAAATTGCCCACAAAAACGTAATACCAAAATAAATTATGTTATTATTCGGATTCGGATAACGTTAATCTAAACTACTTCACTGGAAATAAACGACCGGAAAATCGTTCCAAATTTGGCAAAGTTATCAAGAATTGTATTATATCCAGTTAAATATTTTGGACGGTCCGCCGGACTCTTAAGCATTTAGCTCTGGATCCGTGACACGAATTAATTTCGGGGGGGGGGGGGCATGGATTGAATATTAGCTGAATACTATTTTATGCAAATAAACACACGGAAAAACAATTACATTTTATAGAGACAGACGAGACAGTTTTCCTATAAATTCATTAACTCCACACATGTGCCGATAACAGTTAATAAACGCCACATGAATTATATACGTATAATGCTTTGAGGTATTACGTAAAATAGATAAAGCTACGAAACTAATAGTTGCACCATAAGTTGTAGACTACGCGCTACAAGTTAGAAACAATTTACTAATCACACAGACTGTCTACATATTCCCGATGATAATAGAAGTCATCAATAACTACTCCACTTAATATAACATTACACAACTATCGTTATAAAGTTCCAATAAGCTCCGTTATATTACCATTTATAAATAAAATTAATCTCCAAAATGCGGTAATTTTGACTATATAACACAAAACTCGTTATTTTTTTGATATTTGTCTAATGCTATTGTAAATGTAGAATAGTATACCCACAATCCTACATTGGTATCAATATCTTTGCTTTTCAAAAACAAATGATTGTAGCGCACATAAATATTTAACGTGGCTGCTCTAATACTTAATACCTCAATGATATAAAATAAATACGCCTGTGTCTGCAATGAATCATAATATGTAGCCTTGAACGTGTCTGGGTATTTTTTCTCTTAATCTATTTCGGCTTGGTAACGTCTTTGGCGAGCTTTCCATAGAATCCAGACGCTTCCGTAATATTATCCAGCGCTACGAAATTATAAATAATGAAATATGGCCAACATTGTAAAATCGGGGTACAGTTCCCAGGTCGAGAAAAGTGTTATTCGGTTTTTTATAAGAAATTCTCAGTAGCAGCTCGGAGTTTGGAATTTTGCCGTCCCCTATCATATGGGACCTAAACATACCGGCGAACTGTGAGTGTACATTAGTACGTCCTGCCTAACCCTTCGGGAAATGCAGGCGTGGTGGTATGTAGGTACTAGATAATATGTTGTGTGGTATTTTCATCACATCACGTGTACATGTAAGGAACATCACCCATGATAATCATCGTTACGCATCTACGAGGTATTTCATTATCAATATGATTAGGCACTACCTACTTTACATCATCATCAATCCATACCAATACGCTATTATATAATGGCCGAATATGCCTTGCTCTGGAAATATAATTAATAGTTATTTTAGTGAAGGAAAAATTCAATCGCGGGCAAGATTCGAACCTGCGTCTTCTGGTTAGATACACCAGATCTCTAAGCCACCGCGAGTCCCACCCGCCAGATCGAAGTTTGCCTTCACATTCTGAATTTACGTCATAAGGTGAAGTTGGCGACGTCTATTGAAAAGCAAGTTACTTTGCTTCTCAACCGACACGACTTACTTTACAGTTAGTTCAATGTCGTACGATGCCGCCTTACCTTTTAACTATATTTTTAAGATTTTTTTGCATTTTCCATGCTAAGATTATAAAGTTATTTTTAGTGAAGGAAAAATTTTATTGCGGGCAGGATTGGAACCTGCGTCTTCTGGTTTGATACACCAGACGCTCAATAACTGTATAATCTTAGCATGGAAAATGCAAAAAATAATATAAAAAAGATAATATACTTAATTAATATTTACACCATCATGGACATCAACATCACCTCTAGCAGGCATCATCAATCATCCCCACTAATACATTCGATACAATTTTCATCCCGGGTCCCCCAGACCACTTTCTACGTCCTAACAGCGTATCTCTGTCTCTTAGGACATAAAGGCCACATGGCCTTCGTGCAGAGAATCGAGGAAGGCGATGGGGATCCCGTATACGAGACTGTGGGATTGGTTACCTTGGAAGATGTCATTGAAGAGATGATTCAAGCAGAGATCGTGGATGAAACTGATGTTATCAGTGAGTATTTTTTTATTCGTGACAGGCTTACCGCCAGTTCTACTTATGTTAAGCGACACGATGATCTACGATGGAGCGCGCTTGCCTAGAAGAAACCGATTCACTAGTGATTTAAAGACACCCAGATTATATCTATCGGGGAAGACCCACTCGGGAAGCGCATTCCATATTTCACCGGTACGCATGGTAAAAAATTTACATCTTTGGAAATGTTTATAAAATAAAAAATGTCTTGTCTTTGGAACTGAATCAGCGTATAAAAATTCAACTCCATAGGTAAGAGACAGTGGTTCTAATTCAGCTAGCAAGATTTAATCCAAACAAACATACATTGTGAGCTCATTAAAAAAAAAACTTGTTAAAGTTACTGGAACTAATTAATTGGAATTGGAATTGTAAATGTTTTAGAAAATTTATTATTTTATCCTTTTATTAATAACAATTTCCAAATAAACAAAAAATCAATCCTTTCTTCCAGGTGATAACCGCACTAAGAAGCGGCTGACCCGTCCAGTGAACAAGTTCCAGGACCTGGCGGCCTTCGCCGGCCACCACGAGCACCAGCGCGTCCATGTGTCCCCACAACTCGTGCTCGCCACCTTCCAGTTCCTCAGCACCAGTGAGTATTTTTTTTAAAGGAGGTCCTCAATATCTGGAATTGACAACGTTTTTTTTACACCCATATAATAGCATTTTATTTGCTCGGTGGTAGGACCTCTTGTGGTCTGACTGGCTGGCGACCACCCTTACGTCGGAGTCTGTCGTAAAGCACTGCGGTGTGTGTTTCGACTTTTGCCCGTAAGAGCCAGTTCTCGGTTGCTGCGGCTCTGGCAGTCTGCTGTCCGTAGGGGCTCTTAAGGCTCGGCAACGCATCAGCAACTCCTCTGGTGTTGCAGGTGTCCATGGGCGGCGATGACTACTTACCACCAGGTGGCTCGTCAGCTCGTTTGCCGATTTAATCCATAAAAAAAACTAGATCAAATAGGATACCCGTACTTTTTATTTACCCGATATTCAATTAATTTCATATTTATTTTCGTCTTTGAAGTATTTTCCAAATGACGTAATTTGTATGGTTAAAGACGTAATTTTTCTGACCCTTTAAACAATTGTCTTAAGTCCGTTTGGCATCCACCAAAACTTTACATCACCTATTTCGTTGTTGATTAATAGTATAATTTCGACAAAATTTAAATTGTCTCAGTTTCCGCCGTATATGTGTCGTCATCACACGTTTGTTCATTTTTATTTTTTTCTCCGAAATGACTAAATATAACAATTAAAAAAAAATATTTGGCACTCAGAAACAGTATTATTTTTGATGACTTAATAAAGTGTTGTCAATTGTTTCGGTATTTTGTGTCAAGTCTAGTGGTTTTAAACGTGAATGCTATGCTAGAAGTCTTGAGTTCGATTGCCAGGTAGAGCTAAGTGTTATTGGGCTTTTCGGAAACTCGGAGTTTAGATTTGTGTCCCGTTAATGGCAATAGACACCCGTAAAACAGACAGCGCATTGTGGGTGTCCGTTAATACGTCCTTCCCTTAGTAGACGTGCTACACAGTTCGCCGGAATATTCAAATCCATGTAATAGGGGGCCCAGCCTATTACCATTAACCGGGCACGAATACAAACTCCGAGCTGCTACTGAGAATTTCAAAGAAAAACCCAATAACACTTTGTTCGACCTGGTAGTCGAACCAAGGACACAGGCTTAACAGTCACCCTTTAAACTAATTGAGCTCATTTGAATTACTGATTTTGTATATTGAATTGAACGACATGTTTTGCGTAGCGGCTGAGCGATCGGCTTCTGCGCTACATGTTGTGGGTTCGATCACCACACGGAGCAAATATTTGTATGATCTACAGATAGTTGTTCCGGGTCTGGGCGTTTGTGTATGTGAGAATTTGTGTTTGTAAACGCACTCACGATACAGGATAAATCCTAGTGAGGCAATATTCCTTTAAGAATATACATATAAAAAGCTTACTATTACAACTGCATTCCCCGAAATTACAAAAAAATATAATCTTAAAAAATACCCTTTTTTTCCATCAGGCGTGGACCCATTCCGAGTGGACCATATTTCGGAAACAGTGCTGCGTCGCCTGCTGAAGCAGGACGTCATCCAGCACATCAAGCTTCGAGGAGACGAAGACAAGAACGACCCCAAAAGATACGTCTTCTCTGAAGGCAAGCCGGTGAGTAGATGAGACGGCTCCAGAAGACCATCGATATCCTGTACAGTACTGACAGTATTTCCCCCGTGTGGGGACGGTTTTTTCATACCACTAAGGTGGCAAACAGGCATACGGCCCGCCTGATGGTAAGCGGTTACCGCAGCCTATGGACGCTTGCAACACCAGGGGTATCACTCGCGCGTTGCCGACCCTGTAAATTAAGGAGGAATAGTTGTGCTGGCAGCATAGGGGACAATAGCGTAATGCTTATTCTATCTGCCAACACAACGCTTTCCACGGAGCTCTGGCGACCTTGGTCACCGTTAGGAACACAACATAGCACGGAGCTATGTTCTTTGGCTACGATTTTCTGCAAGGTGGGGGTACTTCCGTAGTCGAGCAGCTCCAATTGTGAGTGGAATTATTCGATTCCACTGTAACCTACCTCTCTAGGGTCAGAATACTGTTCCTTACTGCCACTCAGATAGGCATCTCGTAAGAGACAAGAAAATATCTGACTTGCGCGGTGGTAGAACCTCTTGTGATCTGACTGGCTGGCGACCACCCTTACGTTGGAGTCTGTCGTAAAACACCGCGGTGTGTGTTTCGACTTTTGTACGTAAGAGCCAGTTCTCGGTTGCTGCGGCTCCGGCAGTCTGCAGTCCGGCAACGCATCAGCAACTCCTCTGGTGTTGCAGGTGTCCATGGGCGACGCTTACCATCAGGGGCCTTATGGAGACTCAGTGGTAGTTCAATGGCAAAAAATCATTAAGAACCCATTGTGATAAATAAATAAATAAATAAAAATAAAAATTGTTTATTGACACATACATTACAGACATTTGTATACAAATAGGCACAAAAGTTGGGTATTTAATTACAATATGTACTGATACTGATTCCCAAACTAGGCTAGAAGCCTGTATCTTGGGAGGCAGTGTACAGTCGCACTAAGGGTACACAGTACTGTTTGTACATAAGGCCGCTGTTTATTGTTTAGGTTATAACTCCTAACTATATCACTGTGTAATGCTAAAGGTACTTGGTGGGTAATAAATAGATAAATGTCAAATAACGAGTAGAATACCAATATTAAAACTATTGAGATAAGTTTGACACACCATTGACGAGCAGAAAACCAATTTTTTCAGTGACAGGTTAATGGTAAGTCAATGGAAGGTCATTGGAAAGCCAGTGGTCTTAAATAGAAAGCAGAATACCAAATGGGTCAAACTATTCCATTGACACTACTGACATACAACTGAAGTGTCAATAATTTTGTAGAATTGACCTGACTACTTACCATTTTTTTATATATATTCCAGGTGGACTACTTCGTGCTGATCCTGGAGGGTCGTGTGGAGGTGACGGTGGGTCGCGAGAACCTCGTGTTCGAAGCGGGACCCTTCACATACTTCGGAGTTCAGGCACTCACTCAGAATGTCGGTCTTGGTGAGTTAAGATGCTATACGATTTTTAATTGAAGATATAGAGTCTAGTGGTTCTAAGCGCGACTGCTACGCTAGAGTCCCTGGGTTCGATTCCCAGGTCGAGCAGTGTTATTGGGTTTTTCGATGAAATTCTCAATTTCTCAGTAGCAGCTCTGAGTTCGGATTATTGTCCCGTTAATTTTAGACTCAATGTTTATTACATTGGACTTAAACATACCGCTGAACTGTGGGTGTACATTAGTAACCCACATCATTCCATCAATTCCATTAGTTACCTCTGCCTATCCCTTTGGGAAATACACGCGCGATGGTATGTTATGTATTTTTTTTCTCTTCCAGCCGAAGCCCCAGCACCTTCAACGCTAGGCTCTCTGCAGAACCTGAACATGGATTCCATGCTGCGTCACTCGTTCGTTCCCGACTACTCCGTCCGAGCTATCGCTGAACTCTACTACCTCACGATAAAGAGGTGAGCTTAGCTGTAACCAAACTTTACCTTAACGAGAACCGGTTCTTGTAAATATTAATACAGTGAGCATAATACGAATCAGGACGAATATTGTCTTCATATTTGTCGAAAAAGGTAAAGAAATTAAACTTAGACTGCCCCATTAGTCTAGTGATCTCAAGCGCGGACTGCTACACTAGAGGTCCTGGGTTCGATCCCCAGGTCGAGCAGTGTTTATTGAGTTTTTATATGAAATTCTCAGTAGCAGCTCGGAGTCTGGATTTGTGCCCGGTTAATGGCAATAGACTCGCCCCCTATTACATGAGACCTAAACATACCAGGCGAACTGTGGGTGTACATTAGTACGCCTCTGCCTAACTCTTCGGGGAGTACAGGCGTGATGGTATGTTATGTTATGGTTATGTTACATTAAACTTACTGAATTTTAATAGCAGTGATGAATTTAATCATAATAGTTCATTAAAGAATTTGTTAAGATAAATAATACGCTGATTGTAGTTTCGACCAGTAAAAAAAAAATTAAACGCCAATCTTATTTTTTCCTTGTTTGAATAGTAATAAAAAACCTAAGAATCAAAATCTATACTTATAATAAATCTGTAGAGAGGTCAATTCTGTACATGAAATATATTTCCAAAATAACTATCAGCGGGTGATTAGTGATCGATACTGACGCCAAAAATGCAATCAGTAAAATTTTTGTCTGTCTGTATGTTCGTTATAGAAACAAAAACCACTCGACGGATTTCAACGAAACTTGGTACAATTGTTCTTCATACTCCTGGGCAGGTTATAGTATACTTTTCATCACGCTACGATCAATAGGAGCAGAGCAGTGAAGGGAAATGTTGGGAAAATGAGTGATTCATGAGAAAGGTTTCAAGCTATAAAACATCACGCTACAACCCTTAGGAACGGGGCAACGCAGGTGAAACCGCGGGTGAAGAACTAGGGAACAAAGTAACTATTCCACGCGGACGAAGTCGCTGGCAAAAGCTAGTAGTAATTAAAATAATAGGTACCTTCATTTCAATAATCGAGTTTATTTTACTCGATTGATTCATCGTAATTCGATTAAAATCATTCAAATTAACTAATCGATTTTAAAATTAATCGATCAATACCAACGATATTAATATTGAATATTTTTTTTACGTCTTTAAATATCTAATGCTGGTTACTCACATTATAATTTCCTTGTAAGGAAAAATAATTAATTATCCGTTTTTTTTTTCTTAACAGATCAATGTACTTAGCTGCTAAACGCGCCACGCTGATGGAGAAGGGCGTCCTCGGTAGGGGCGGTACTAACGAACAAATAGAACCTGAGGTTGATAAGGTATGTGTCCCAAAAAAACAGCTGATCCATACTTGTTAATATTATAAATGCGAAAATAACTCTGTCTCTTACCTTTCCACGCTTACGGCCGTCCGAATAACAAATCCGTCGATATATTTGAATATTCGAGATAGGATTTTGACATTACTGGTACTTGTGGACATTATGTCAAAATTCTATCTCTATAATGAGTCCGGCGGACTGAATTTCTCTTACAAACGAAATAAATCATAATTCAAACACAATCTAATCAAAATCTGTTATTATTCGGATTTCAATACCGTTAATCTAGATTCCTACGTTACCATTTCGTCCAAAATACTTCACTGGAAATAAATGTAAGCTAATGCAATTTTTAATAACTTTACCAAGTTTGGAACTATTTTCGGGTCGTTTATTTCCAGTGAAGTAGTTATAGACGAAATAGTATCGTAGGAACCTAGATTAACGGTATCCAAATCCGAATAATAACATAATTTGATAGAATATTGTCTGGATTACGATTTATTTTGGTATTACGTTTTTATGGGCACTTCAGGCTCCGCCGGACCCTTAAGTAATCTTCGATAGATTCGATATAGGAACCGACCGTTATACTATAAATGAGAAAATCTGTCTGTTACCCTTCAATGTAGATGAGGGATGGAGATAGTTTGATGAACCGCGGGCATAAGCTATCTTTATATATATAATTCTTCTGTGAGTGTGTATGTGACTGAACTTCTCTCAAACGACTGGACCGATATTGATGAAATTTTTTGTGTGTGTTCAAGGGGATCTGGGAATGGTTTAGATTCACAATTGGACCCGGTAGGTGGCGCTGCAATCGAGTTTTGGGTTATTTTCAGGGCAGGACAACGTCTGTTGGGTCCACTAGTATTAACATAAAACAGCAATTATCAGAAAAAAAGGCTAGCTGATTTTTGATAAAAAAAATTGATTTTAAGAAAAAAAGCTGATTTAATCAAAAGCAGCTGATAATAACATTGAAAAGCCGAATTTTACAAAAAAGCATCTCGACTTTTAATTAAAAATTCCATCAAGGTCCTAAATTAATGTCCATCCCTTTTTTTTGCAGTTGCTTCGCGAAGGAGAGAGCAATCGCATCGAAGAGATTCGGGAAGACAGACCCCGGGTAGAAACGAAACCGGTAATTATTTATACTATAAAAATAAATTGTCACATGTACATACATACATACACTCACGCCTTTCTCCCACAGGGGTAGGCAGAAACTATAGACTGCCACTTTCTGTACAGTCATGGTAAATATCCAAAACTGACAAATTTCTTCAATCGATTTTAAATTTAATCTCAAAAAAATAGAGTTTATTATACATTGAGGAAATTTTACAATTTGTGGTAACTTGATGTGCTGGTCCGTACTTAGAATGCAATTAAAAAAGAATAGGAAGGTCAATGACCCTGATCTGTCAACTGTCACTGAAAAACTTCGGTTTGCATTGAATAATAATTTTTCAAATGTTTTTTTTTTTACTGGTTTCTGACACTTACGCGAATATTAGACATTGAAATAAAAGTACTTTTTACGGATTTTATCGCGTTGTATTGATATTATTTGATTCCCGACGTTTCGGATCCTTTACAGCATCCATGGTCACGGGTAGACTAAGTTGTTGGACGTCTTAATGTTACAATTACTAACAGCTACCTTACATTTTTGTTAATTATTGGCGATCCGATTCACGCAGAACGAGCTCACCGTATCCTTCGGTCTTGCAGTTTTGGACTTGGATTTTGATTTTATGGAATCTATAATGGGGTTCCAAGCAGGTGGTAAGACCCAGCCATCTTTCAATAGAGGAATACGTCGGGAATCAAATAATATCAATACAACGCGATAAAATCCGTAAAAAGTAGTTTTATCTCAATGTTTTTTTTTTCCTTAATTTACTCAATGATTACTTAAAAGCAGGATGACTTATACCTAGTATCTTATTATACAATGTTTTAAGAAACCCCTGTCCGATCCGTGAAGGTATTGTTAGGTATCGATATCCGGTTCTCTATTTATATCATCTTTACTTAAAAAAAAACATATACAAGAAAAAAATACCCCGAAAAACGGGGAAACTCTGCTCACTCTCACGCGGTGGCAGCTACACCATCCCTGGGTACCAAACTTATTAATGGTATTATATATTTTTTTTAAATTTCTCGATTTTGGAGTATTGTAATTTCAATTACATACATCACGCCTGTATTCCCCGAAGGGTTTCGCAGAGACGTACTAATGTACACCCACAGTTCGCCGGTATGTTTAGGTCCCATGTAATAGGGGGCGAGCCTAATGCCATTAACCGGGCACAAATCCAGACTCCGAGCTGCTACTGAGAATTTCATAGAAAAACCCAATAACACTGCTCGACCTGGGGATCGAACCCAAAACCTCTAGCGTAGCAGTCGCGCTTGGGACCACTAGACTAATGAGGCAGTCAATTATATGTTTATTTTCATGAATATGTAATGATTGTTATTTTATGTGGTGATGTGATTGGGATACCTGTATGCCCCTTTCGGATCGCACAGGGTTTTTTAAACATTGTGTATTTATCTTTTTGTGATTTTTTTGCAGTTTCCATGCTAAGATTATTAAGTTATTTAATAGTAAAGGAAAAAATTCAATCGCGGGCAGGATTCGAATTGTTTTTTCCTTTACTTAATAATCTTAGCATGGAAAATGCAAAAAATCACAAAACGATAGTTAAGAGGTAAAGTGGCATCGTACGACACTGAACTAACTGTAAAGTAAGTCGTGTCGGTTGATAGGTAAGGTAACTTGCCTCTCATAGATGTCACCAACGTCACCTTATGACGTAAATTCAGAATGTGAAGGCAAAATTTCAATCATGCGGGTAGGGTTCGCGGTGACTTAGAGGTCAGAGCGTCTGGTATATCAAACCAAAAGACGCAGGTTCGAATCCTGCCCGCGATTGAATTTTTTCCTTTACTATTAAATAACATGGTGTATTTATTATAAATCTATATAATATATATCTTTTATATTTACACGCTGCCAGGATAAGGATGATGCTAAAATTAAATAATACAATCTGGTAATGTTTTTTCCAAAATTATCTATCTATTTAAATATCTTTACGTGGGAGAGCCATGCTTCGGCACGAATGGCCCGGCTCGACCGGAGTGATGCCACGGCCTCACAGAAAACCGGCGTTAAACAACGCTTACGTTGTGTTTCGCCGAGTGAGTGAGGTTACCGGAAGCCCAATCCCCTTTTAAAAGGTCGGCAACGCACTTGTGACTCTGGTGTTGCGAGTGTCCATGTGTCCATGGGCGGCGGTAATCGCTTACCATCAGGTGATCCGTCTGCTCGTTTGCTGTCCTATCACATAAAAAAAAAACATTTTTTCTCAACTATGTTGGGGTCCGCTTCCAGTCTCACCAGATGCGGCTGGATATAAATATTTTACACGAAGCGACTGCCATCACACCTCCGCAACACAATTTCTGGGCAATACCGATATCCCGAGGGTAGACTGGTTGTCAGGCTTTTGGGCTTCTGACTACCGCTAACAAAGCGTTCATGTGACAATTTAAGTCTGATGGACAAACGTACTCTCTGAGGCACGTAGAGCTTTCGATAGTGATATAACCATTGGAATGCCCGGTATGACTTCTTGAGTTCGAATCGAAGGCACCTCTGACGTAACGCAATCATCACTCGCTTAAACGGTGAAGGAAAACATCGTGAGGAAACCTGCATGCCTGAGAGATTTTCTCGACGGCGTGTGAAGTCTGCTAACACGCATTAGGCCAGCGTGGTGGACTATAACCTAACACTTCTGAGAGACCTGTGCCTGGGTTGATGGATGATAAATAACGGTCACCCATCCAAAAAATTACCGCGGCAAGCAGCACTGACCGATTGATCAGCAGAGATCGGAATAGATGTAGCCTAACTTATTTATATATATATTATTATGAAGCTTCCCTATAAAAATAAATTCCTAATTAGGATTATCTTTATATATATAATTCTTCTGTGAGTGTGTATGTGACTGAACTTCTCTCAAACGATTGGACCGATTTTGATGAAATTTTTTGTGTGTGTTCAAGGGGATCTGGGAATGGTTTTGATTCACAATTGGACCCGGTAGGTGGCGCTGCAATCAACTCGATTGGGTTATTTTCAGGGCAGGACAACGTCTGCTGGGTCCACTAGTTATATATAAAAATTAATTGCTGTTCGTTAGCCTCGCTAAAACTCGAGAACGGCTGGACCGATTTGGCTAATTTTGGTCTTGAATTATTTGTGGAAGTCCAGAGAAGGTTTAAAAGGTTAATTTTATTTATCGATTGAGGCAGTACGAAGTCTGCCGGGTCAGCTAGTTCAATATAATTTCTTTTTTCAAATGTATTTAAAGCTCTATAAGTAATTTGCAATTTCTTAGTTCTCGGGATTTAATCATGATGTTTATAATTCCGGGATTTTTGTTGAGGTATTATCAACTCTATGTTACTTACTTCCTAGAACTTTTTTTTTTAAAAAAAACGTTGCCCCACACTAGGATGTTCTCCTGTATCGTGGGTGCGTTTACAAACACAAATTCTCACATACACAAACGCGCAGACTCGGAACAACTACCTGTAGATCATACAAATATTTGCTCCGTGTGGGGATTGAACCCACAACACGTGGCGCAGAAGCCGATCGCTCAACTTCTACGCCAATCGTGTCGTCAAATATACTCTACCTATTCCGATCTCTGTTGATCAGCGATTCCACGAGCTTCATGCCTTAATGATTGTTTGTCTTGCAGTTCACACCTACTTCTGCCAGTCCCCACACGAATTCTACCTTCAATCGAGAGAAGGATGCATCCAACCCAGAGGAAGAGAAACTATTGAAGAAAGAAAAGTAAACGAAATTAATTATGTAATACTAAGATAATTATGTATACACAAAATATGAAATTATATTATAACATGCGCAGTTCCACTGCCTTACCTTTTGCAGAATAACAGGCGTGAATTTATTCATATTAACCGCAGCCTCAGCAACACCAGTGGTATCACTCGCGCGTTGTCATCTTGACACCTCAGTTGTTAAGTCTCATTTGCACAGTAATGTCACTGGCTACATTACCCTTCAAGCCGGAACACGATAATGTTAGCACTTTATTGCTTAGCGCCAAAATACTGAGCAATGCGGTCAATATTAAATCAGTTTTTATGTATACATAAATTATTTTGTAATAATTACAAAATATTAGTCTTCCTTTATGAGCTTCTATGAAATAACTATAACAAAAATATAAACAGACAAATGAATAAAATGATAAAATTATATTTAAAATGGTTTCAGATACTTATATAGAATTGTTAACAATTTATAATCAGATAAAATTTCGTTTTTAATCAGTATTTTTCTTAATACCAAGCTTCGCCTTAAATTTTCATTTCTCCGACGTTGTTAGGGCTTTCAAAAGCTCCAAACCTATCGGTCTTATTAGAAATACTGATTAAAAACAGAAAATCAACTGGTTTAAAGTAATTAATTAATATTTAGTAATTAAGTAATGTATTTTTATTAAAAAAAACGTAGAAAAATTGTGCCTTGTGTGTAAGTTGTAACTTAATGGATGAAATGTTAATCAAATATAAAAGTTTAATAATATGTAGCTGTGCGATACGTAGGCTGCATAAAAAATACAAGACAATTCGTAAACGATATAATAATCCATATACGGTAGCATGGCAGTGCGCTCGCCAAAGTTATTTCCACAGTTTAAATAAAACTAGCGACCCGCCCGCGTTTTCACCCGCGTTGCCCCATTCCTAAGAGCCGTAGCGTAATGTTAAATAGCTTAAAACCTTACTCTTGAATCACTGTATATATTAAAAAAAACCGCTTCAAAATCCGTTGCGTAGTTTTAAAGATTTAAGCATACATAGGGACAGACAGACAGCGACAGCGACTATTTATATGTAGTGATAAACTTTTAATCTGGGAGCACATTAGTGCAACCACCAAGTTTGTGATTTCCGTAGTCAATATGTAAAATAATTATCATTTACCGAAAATATGAAATGTCTCTTGAGAATGGCTCGATCGATTTGGCTGTTAATTCTTTTATTGTGTTCTTAATAGTCAGGACGAGATTTTTTTTTTTAATATCTCTCGAAAAGTTGAAACTGGAAGGTTTGATTGGAAAATAAGTTTTTTTTTTTTAAATCTTACTAGCAATTTGGGTCGCACATTACTAATATTCTTGTTAACCCCTCGTGCTAAGCTTAATGCTTGTGTTACGAGTGGGTTTACGTCGGTAGTGCAATGGGTGGGGTTCGAACCGGCAACCACATAATTGCAAGTCCGACGCCCTAGCCATTAGGCTACCGCCGCTTTTATTCATCTGGATGTGGGTAGTTATATGTTTACGTATTGTCTTTTCTTCTATCCCTATACTAATAAACGTATTTGCAATTAGATCTTAGTAGATCCAGTTTCAAATACCGTACATGTGGACAGTTTGGACAGTCATGGGATATGGCGCCACACTTTTTGTGTTTGCCAGTGTCAAGTATACAGAATAATCCCCAGTAAAACAGTAGAGACTGCACTTAGGCTTCGATGGAGTTTAGGAGTGAACACAAAAGTCACGATTTTCAATTTTATATCATTTGCCTACACTCGCACACGTTCACGATCACTTAATGGTTAACTATCCACTATAATTACACATTAAACTTCGGAGAAACTCAAGTTTTGGAAAATAATATGAAACCGGCAAAGTGCACTTTACATTTTCCCGCCTAAACTCTTACGTGGACAGCTAAAAGTTGGCATTAGCTTTCTTTTTTTTTTCAAAAGACAATTTGCCAAAGACACTGTACATATTTGGATCTTTGAATCATTTCGGCAAAAAGAGATCGTTTAGATACAAAATGTCAGCGCCATCTAGTAATAAAGGCTTGTCAAACTGTCTAGAATCAAATCTACAGAAATATATTTAAATTTACGAATGCCCAAAACGTTTATTAGTAAGAAGGTTTAATTAATAAGGTATAGCTAAGTGTTAAAAAATCAGTAATTACTTTTTTATATAATAAATACGTATTTGTATGTTAAAAATACCTTTTACATGTTTTAAATATATAAAAATACATTTTTACGTAATTGTGAGAGAACTGTGCTATTTCTACAATTTTTATTAATTATTGTTAAAAAATTAAATGTTATTGTAAAATGTTCTGGTTATAAGCAGAATAAAATTGTGCCTTTGCATAAAAAGCGTATCGCACAGATAAAAAATGTAGGTGCATGAAACAAATTTATTATTAATTATAGTATTTTATGATAATATTAAATATTTTTAATAGATTTTATTATTTTTTAATCGAAGCATTTTGTGCATTAACAAAAAGCAGCTTTTAGAATTAGATTTTGTTGATTTTTTAAAGCATTTTGGCGAGAGATGACAACACTACAAAAACAAACACCTTATAGTGACCTAAGAAAATTTATTGCTTAAAACAACATCGCTATCAGCGTCTGTCAGTTTGTGCGCTTAATTCTTGTAAACTACGCCTCCGATTGTGATGCGGCTTTCATTATCATTTAGAGAATTCCTTCCGGAAGCTATGTACACTAGCTGTTGCTCGCAGTTTCACTCACTTCCCAAAAAGATTGACATACCATAAGTCCGATTCTAGGCGGCGTATCAAGATGAAACATGCACCAGATTTTAAGTTAGACCTCCAGCAATACATCGGTGGAAACTGCATTCAATTCAATGCAGTAGTTTTTGCGTGATGCGCGTACAAACATACAGATAGACAAAAATTCTAAAAATTGTTATTTTAGCTTCTGTTGCTCTAATAAAGTTTTCTTTAATATCTATAATGTACAGACAACAAACAGTTACAATTTTATTATTAGTGCCCAGCACTGGAACTATAAATAATAGTATCTTAGAAGATACAATTCAGTAACATCATATATTTTGATATCTCTCGTCTTTATGCTAGGTAATACACATCAAAATGTAATTTTTTCCTACAATAATGTATTATGAAAACCCTGTCCGACCCGTGAAGGTATTGTTAGGTATCGAGATCCAGATCTATTTATATAACCATTTTCAAGTTACAAGAAAAAAATCCCTGATAAAAGAAACTGAAATGGCAACACTTACGGTAAAAGCGACACCCAAAGAGTTTATTAATATAGCTGTACGCGACACCGTTCCTGGGGGCTTACTCTTGAACTCAAGTCCGATACATCGACATTGGAATTGTGCCGTTTTGTCAAGTTTCGTACTCTTGAATCCGAGACTAGGTCCCAAATTGTTTCAATATTGCGCGGTGATTGAGTGAACTAAATAGGATTGGGAAACGACCCAACCATTGGCCAATCAGGGATGCCGATACAAGGTTGACGGACGTGCTCAAGAGTGCGAAATCGCCCGACAGCCAAATTGACATTGGAATCGGATCACGTTTGGATTGGTATTGTATTGTTTTCAAGAGTAAGCCTGCTGTGCCAAACATAAGTGTTGGTTTTTTATAATTGTGGCAATTTGGGCACGGCGACCTTGAACTTAAAAGTTCAATTATATGTTTACTTTCATGAACATTTAATGTTTGTTATTTTATTTGGTGATGTGATTGGGATACCTATATACCTATATGTTTTGGATCGGACAAGGTTTATTTATGGTTAAAACAGAAGACATTTACCTAAACTTCACAGAAGCAAGTAAAATAGAGTGGATAATACCTCCCTTTGAAATAATAATAATGTCTTTTTTCCCACTTCGGTGAGCATATGACTTATTCCCGCCCGCTCCACGACTTTGTTCCCAAGCGCTCCAAAACTAAAATTAATATTGCTATTATTTTGTAAAATCGTCTAAATATCCTTGGAGCTCCTGGTAATGAATGTACGGAAAATTGAATTTTAAAGAACAATAGATTTGGATCGCACGGGAATAAGCCGCGCATATGCCTAAGCGTCTGACGTCACGTAAAAAAATATACAAAAATAATGGTGCTTGATAACTATGATGTGTGTTGCCACAGTTGTTTAATATTAATGTACTTATAATTTTTGGCATGGCAATATTTGTTAGCCATTTTATATTTTATTTTAATTATAATCGGAAGCATCACGTTTTTTTTTTCAATGTAATTATTACAATTTTTAGTTTTATAGGGATTAATTTTGAAAATTATTAATTAGAAGCATTTATTTCAAGTTATTCGTGAATAAATGGATTTTTACAGAAGTCTTGCGTTGTTTTATTTAACTTTGTATCAGTTTATTAAATAGCTAGTTGTTACTCGCATCCCAATCCTTCTCCAAGGTCCGATCTATCGCTATACCAAAATTCATCAAAATCCGTTCAGCCGTTTAGGCGTAAAAACTTCATAAACAGACAGATAATTCGTTTCGCATTTATAAAAACAGTATTATGGATAATAGACGGCATGTTTGGCGCAGTGGTTATACCTGAGAGCTTCTGCATCACGAGAAGACGGTTCAATTCCCGCACGGGAAAAAAATTAAGGGTTACAGGTAGGTAGTATGAATGTTTTTGTGAGAATTTGTGTCTCTAAACTCACCTTATAACTGCGTCATTGGCATAGGCTTGAATAAGGGTCAATTCAAATCGGTTGGAAAAATGCCTATGTTCGAGCTTGTAAGAGGCCGCCGTTCACACATAGCTTACGGATACTCGAACAGTCTCATAATACATTAAATCATATTTAAAACATATAAATCTTATCGTAAAAATATCTAGCATGCCGCAGAGAAACGTAGTCCCAATTTGTTAAAAAAAAATGAGGAGTTTCCGAATGAACTAACGAGAGAAAGAAAACTGTCACAAAACACCAACATTCATTGATCCGTAACTCTTATTTGCTGTAATTAATCTTAGATATTGCAAAATGTTCACTAAATTATTCTAATTAGTAATAAACCCGCGTAACCCACCCATAAACAGTGTAATTTGACATTTCGGAGACCTCACGCTACACTAGCGCCTTTAGCGGCGAATTCACACGCGGTAATAATCAATAAATCGTAATTCAGACAATATTCTATCAAATTATGTTATTACTCGGATTTGGATACCGTTAATCTAGGTTCATACGGTACCATTTCATCTGCTACTACTTCACTGGAAATAAACGAACGGAAAATAGTTCCAATATTATAAAAATTGCATTCGCTTACATTTATTTCCAGTAAAGTATTTTGAACGAAATGGTTGAGTAGGAACCTAGATTAACGGTATCTGAATCCGAATAATAACACAATTTGATTAAATTGTGTTTGAATTACGTTTTATTTTAGTATTACGTTTGTATTGAGATTCGGTCCGCCGGACTCTTAATGGCAATAAGCTCCCCCCTAATTACATGGGACCTGCGAACTGGGTTTGATGACATGTAATTAAAATGTATGTATTTATCCCAAAATATTTATTAAGTCTAATAATTCATTAATATTAAAATTATCTATTAATAATACAAAATATTGTGTTAATGTCACGATGCTAATTTGCTGATGTCTTCATACTGAACTCCTTTGACAACGCGACCCGTTAGCGGTCCCTCTGATATCTGCAAAAATAAAAAAATATTTTTGACCGACTTAAAAAGAGGAGGTTTTGTTTGTGTGTATTAGGCTTGGAAATGATGGTTACTTTTCATTAATTTTCATTTGATGATATTATATTTATTTTTCACAGATATTTCACATGTGAAGCTTCGCAGCCTGCTACTTGTCCGCAATTAATTTTCGTTTAAAATCATTTATTTCATATATTTGCTATTTTTTTATGGGATAGTGGGGCAAACGATCAGACGGATCGCCTGATGGTAAACGATTCCCGCCGCCCATGGACACACGCAGCACCAGAGGAGTCACAAGTGTGTTGCGGGTGTCCATGGGCGGCGGTAATCGCTTACCATCAGGCGATCCGCTGCTCGTTTGTCCCCCTATCCCATAAAAAAACGCGTGATATACATACCTCGACATCACAGCAATAGTTGTCAATGTCTATGCTTCGCAAAAGTCCGGTGGCCCCGCGATACGCGCCGTTCACGAACCTTACGGTGCGGCCCGTCGACGGAATAACTGTTTCTAGATGATTCTGTAAGAAAAATAAAAAAAAACTGTTTTATTTCAATTAGACCATTTCAAAAAGGCACTTTTGAAAAGTCAAAACTAGTTGCACGGTTCCAAAAAGTGGGTCGTATGGAGAAGAGCCGACAAGAAACTCCATAGATACTCTTCTAAAAAAAACATGATTTTTTTTCAAGAAAACGTTGCCCCACACTAGGATTTCCTCCTGTATCGTGGGTGCGTTTACAAACATAAATTCTCACATACATAAACGCCCAGACCCGGAACGCGCGAAACGCCCACAACACGTGGCGAGGAAGCCGATTGCTCAACCGCTACGCCAATCGTGTCGTCACGACGCAGGTTCGAATCCTGCCCGCGATTGAATTGATTCGAACCTGCGTCTTCTGGTTAGATACACCAGACACTGATCGCTAAGCCACCGCGAGTCCCACACGCTTGATCGAAATTTGCCTTCACATTCTGAATTTACGTCATAAGGTGACGTTGACATCTATTGAAAAGCACATTGGGACTCGCGGTGGCTTAGCGGTCAAAGCGTCTGGTGTATCTAACCAGAAGACGCAGGTACGAATCCTGCCCGCGATTGAATTTTTCCTTCACTAAAATAACTTTGTATTAAATAGATTGAGAATTATGCAGTTTGATGTGTAAGATTTATTCCTGACTAGCTGACCCGGCAGACTTCGTACTTTCATATTTATTCACCTTTTAAACCTTCTCTGGACTTCCACAAATAATTCGAGGCCAAAATTAGCCAAATCGGTCCAGCCGTTCTCGAGTTTTAGCGAGACTAACGACCAGCAATTATATTTTATAAATATACTAGTGGACCCAGCAGACGTTGTCCTGCCCTGAAAATAACCCAAAACTCGATTGCAGCGCCACCTACCGGGTCCAATTGTGAATCTAAACCATTCCCAGATCCCCTTGAACACACACAAAAAATTTCATCAAAATCGGTCCAGTCGTTTGAGAGAAGTTCAGTCACATACACACTCACAGTAGAATTATATATATAAAAGATATAGATAGGTGTTATATTATAAAGAAAGGGATTGCCACAGCAAGTAAGAGCTGACCAGTCCCGACAGACAGCACCCGTTCACGAGCATCTTATAATTATAATATTCTCGGTGGTAGGACCTTTTGTGGTCTGACTAGCTGGCGACCACCCTTACGTCGGAGTCTGTCGTAAAGTACTGCGGTGTGTGTTTCGACTATTGCACATAAGAGCCAGTTCCCCCTCGGTTGCTGCGGCTCCGGCAGTCTGCAGTCCGTAGGGCCTCTTAAGGCTCGGCAACGTATCAGCAACTCCTCTGGTGTTGCAGGTGTCCATGGGCGACTATGACTACTTACCACCAGGTGGCTCGTCAGCTCGTTTGCCAACATAATTCATAAAAAAAATATAACAGACCATCATGCCTGTATTCCCCGAAGGGATAGGCAGAGGTGTACTGATGTACAGCTAACAATAGTGTTAAGGTGGTTTTAAACCAGCGAGGTTGGGATCGGTCCCTTTTCATCCAAACTCCGAGCTGTTACTGAGAATTTTGTAGAAAAACTTAGTAACACTTGACCTGGGCCTGGGACAGTACCCAAGACCTCTAGCGCAGGTGTTTACTACCACTCGAATAATGAGGCAGTTTATCTATATCTATACTTATAATAAATCTGTAGAGAGGTCAATTCTGTACATGTAATATATTTCCAAAATAACTATCAGCGGGTGATTAGTGATCGATACTGACGCCAAAAATGCAATCAGTAAAAGTTTTGTCTGTCTGTCTGTCTGTCTGTATGTTCGTTATAGAAACAAAAACCACTCGACCGATTTCAACGAAACATGGTACAATTGTTCTTCATACTCCTGGGCAGGTTATAGTATACTTTTCATCACGCTACGATCAATAGGAGCGGAGCACAATTAAAAAATGTTGCAAAAACGGGAAAATTATTTGATTATTTTGTTCTGGGAAGTGACATGGGTCGTTGATAAAGCGGGCGTAGCCGCTGGCGGAAGCTAGTTTTAAATAAAGATCCCCTACATATATGTAGGGGATCGATGTGCAATAAAATTTTCACCTTTATCTTCATAAAACCCTGAAAGTTTTTAAGAAACTCCATTTTTTAGCGGGTGAAACCGCGGGGTAGAGGTCGTTTTATTATAAAATCTTACACATTTACCGCGATCACGACAGAATACTTCTGCAAATATATATATTTTTAAAACGTTGGACATTAGGATTTTCTCCTGTATCGTGGGTGCGTTACAAATTCTCACATACACAAACGCCCAGACCCGGAACAACTACCTGTAGATCATACAAATATTTACTCCGTGTGGGGATCGAATCCACAACACGTTTACGTGGGAGAGACATGGTACGGCAGGAATGCGCCGGCTCGACCGGAGTGATACCAGGACCTCACAGAAAACCGACGGCAAACAACGCTTACGTTGTGTTTCGCCGAGTGAGTGAGGTTATCGGAGGCCCAATCCCCTTTTAAAACGTCGGCAACGCACTCGTGACTCCTCTGGTGTTGCGGGTGTCCATGGGCGGCGGTGATCGCTTACCATCAGGCAATCCGTCTGCTCGTTTGCCCTCCTATCCCATAAAAAAAAATCACACCAGCAGCTTATGAGGAGTTCGGACAATGTACAGAACGCCATCTACTGGCCTTACCGAAACAGAAAACCTTACATCATACAACGCCATGTTCATTTGTGTCCGTGTTTTATTTCTGTCAAATCTGTCAATCCGTTCCCGATACAAAATGTATGAGAAAATAAATTTTCTTCATAATGTTCTTTTTCGGGAATTTTTTCGATGTTTTAATAGTTATTCTGCTATTCAGGGTGGAGACAAATCTAACAAACCAAAGATCATAAAAATCGGTCCAGCCGTTCTCGATTTATAAATGTACAAACCCGACATTATTTTATATACTCGTATATAGATAATATACCATCACACCCGTATTCCCCGAAAGGTCAGGCAGAGGCGTACCAATGACAGTAACACTTACAGTTCCTTGGTATAGGACCTCCTATCCCATAAAAAAACAACACGTGGCGCAGAAGCCGATCGCTCAGCCGCTACGTCCAACGTGTCTTCGATATGTTTCTGTCACTCACCTGGTCCAGTTTCAGCATTGTGTTGTCTTCTATGAGCTTAACATGTGCGCAGTACTTGTCCACAACTTGCTGGACGATCGCCTTTTTCTTATAATACTTGTCCCCTAGAGACTTGGTCGTGATCTTCACTACGATGTCCTCACACAGCCAATAATCTTTCCTGTGGTGAAAGAAAGAAAGAAATTATTTTAACATAATCAACGCATTAAACTGTCCCACTGCTGGGCACGGGTCTTATCTCAGAATGAGAGGGATTAGGCTATAGTCCACCACGCTGGCCTAGTGCGGGTTGGCAGACTTCACACGCCATCGAGAAAATCTCTCAGGCATGCAGGTTTCCACACGATGTTTTCCTTCACCGTTTAAGCGAGTGATAATTAACTATTTAATACGCACATGACTTCGAAAAGTCAGAGGTGCGTGCCTTGGGTTCGAGACCTTTGACTTGGCAGTCCAACGGTCATACCACAAGCCTATCACCTATCACTGCTTCAAAATTGAAAACTGTAATTATTTTAGTGAAGGAAAAATTCAATCGCGGGCAGGATTCGAACCTGCGTCTTCTGGTTGGATACACCAGACGCGCTGACCTCTAAGCCACCGCGAGCCCCACCCGCCGGATTGAAAATTGCCTTCATATTCTGAATTTACGTCAAAAGGTGATGTTGGCGACATTAACTAAAATAACTTTATAATCTTAGTATGGAAAATCCAAACAAATCACAAAAAGATAGAAAGAAAGAAAATTTATGACACCTGTATTCCCCGAAGGGTTAGGCAGAGGCGTACTAATGTACACCCACAGTTCGCCGGTATGTTTAGGTCCCACGTAACAGGGGGAAAGCCTATTGCCATTAACCGGGCACTAATCCAGACTCCGAGCTGCTACTGAGAATTTCATAAAAAAACCCAATAACAGTGAGATATTTTGCTGTAACATAATGATAGCCGGCGGTAGCATAATGGCTAGGGCGTCCGACTCAACCACCCATTACACTACAGACGTGAACCCACTCGTAACACAAGTATTTAGCTTAGCACGAGGGGTTAACAAGAATACTAGTAATGTGCGACCCACATTGATAGTAATATTGTTAAAAAAAACAAGCATACGGCCCGCCTGATGGTAAGCGGTTACCGTAGCCTATGAACGCTTGCAACACCAGGGGTATCACTCGCGCATTGCCGACCCTGTAAATTAAGGAGGAATAGTTGGGCTGGCAGCATTAGAGACATGCTGCCATACATGACAGCGGCGGTCCCCCACACTGCCAACACAATGCTTCCTCGCGGAGCTCTGGCGACCTTGCTCACCGTTAGGAACACAACATAGCAAAGACCTGTTATTTGGCTACGATTTTCTGCAAGGTGGAGGTACTTCCCCAGTCGAGCAGCTCCAATTGTGAGTGGAATTTTTCGATTCCATTTAACCTATCTCTTTAGACTCCGGCTACAATGATTATCTAATTGATTTTTGTAAGCTAGTTTATAATTACGCTTACCTGTTGGCCTTTTCTTTGGCTCTCTCCTGCATTTTCATGATCTCGTCCAAAGCGGACTGTTTATTTCTATTCTCTTCAGATATTTTCTGCTTCTTAGAAGACTCTTCCTTTAACTTAATCTTCAGGGCCGAGGTGGGCAATGGTTCTGGCTTTTTATCTGAAATAATTAAGTTTTATATTAAAGTTAGCCTGGTGGTTTAACGCGACTGCTACGCTAGAGGTCCTGGGTGCGATTCCCAGCGAATTTGAGTTTTTCTAAGAAAATCTCAGTAGCAGCTCGGAGTTTGGAATTTGTGCCTGGTTAATGGCAATAGGCTCGCCTCCTGTTACATAGGACCAAACATACCGGAGCAATATGTGTATAAATTAGTACGCCTCTGCCAAACCCTTCGGGGAATATGGGCGTGATGTTATGTTTTACATTTTAATCACTAGATGGCGCTGGTATTTCCTGACTTACCTTCAGTTTTCCTCTTCAGACTCAGGACCACCTTCTCCTGGCTACTTTCCCGTTTGAACTCGGAGTATGATGGCTCCTCCGAGGAGGTCTGCTTCTTGCCACGCGCAACTTGCTTCTGAATGAATTCTAGCATTCTTTCCTGATGGAAAATAAAAGCATTTGAAGAAATTGGAGGACAGACTATCTGTTTGCTGCGGATTCATTTACGTTGCATAAGTATTTAGTTACTTTAAGTCTAAGTTATTCATTATAATATCAGCTATCTGCCATTGAAAATCCGTAGTGCAATGGGTGGGTTTCGAACCAGCAACCACATAATTGCCAGTTCGACGCCCTAGCCATTTGGCTACTTCCGCTTTCTTGTTGTAATTATCACATATACTTTCAAGCTCCATTGTAGATCGCAGTATCGCTTAGGCTTACGCTTGACCGCCAGTTCACATAATGTTAAGCGACACTGCGATCTACGATGGAGCACTCTTGTCTAGAAGAAACCGAGAAAAAATTAGTGAAAAAAAATCTCTAGTCTTGTGACATGGTCCGCGCTCGCCGCTCCTTCCCTACACCTCAGGCCTCACCCCGCGCGACGCTATAAATAGCTCGGCAGACGACGCGCGGGCCTCCTTCGTCCTGCTCCAGCTGCCGAAGCTAAGTGCCGCCCTCTACCGGTCGGACCTCGCCTCAAAGCCTTCGCAGAACCCTCCCTGAGCTTAACTCACCCTACTCGTTTTCGTCTTCGTGTTTAGCTTGTATCAAAATCAACCCTATTGTCAATAAAATTTGTATATTTGTGTGTTCTGAGTGTAATTTATCTCCACTGAGTAGTACCCGGTCGGCCACGTCTCTGAAACGTGTCATCAACGTCAAAGTCTCTTTCGCTGTAAAATTGCTAATGTGGTGCACTGTCAACATTCAAAAACATTACCTGATCATCTTTATCCATCTTCTCCTTCTTCGCCTTAGCTTCCAGTGCAGCTATGGTGGCTGGATCTCGATCGATGTATGCTACAAACCATCCTTTCTCTGTCTCATCAACAACACACTTGCCTTCTCGACCTAGCCACTTGACATACTCCGTGAGAGTCTCCCATTGTGTCGCATTCATGTGGATATGGTCTCTGAAATTATGCTATCACATTAGAGGGGATGTCTTGGGTTTGTTTCAAAGATCAAGCATAGTGTTATTGGGTTTTTCTGTGAAATTCTCAGTAGTTTAGATTTGTGTCTGGTTGATTGCAGTAGGCTTGTAGATACAATATGTGGGACCTGAACTCTGTGGATGTACTATCAGCCAACTCCATGTCTAGCCATTTTGAAAACAAAATCCCGTGCACATGGTGGTGTTGGCTTTTAGGAATTAAATAATATAAATATAACGGGATAAAATCTATAAAAAGCAGTTTTATTTCAATATTTTTTTCGTTTATATGATTAGAGATATGATTTCGAATTAATAAAAAGGACGATGCTATTGGTTGATAAGCGTAGGGTAAGGACTGGAATAGCAGCCGAGGCTGCAAGCAAATATAGTCCTTACTGTGGCTAGATATGGCGTTGGCCGATAGTACATTACTATGCCTCTGCCTAACCCTTCAGGGAATGCAGGTGTGATGCTTGTATGTTAGAAGAAAGTATAAAGTAGTAGGTATAGATAAATTTCAAAGTTGTAATAACATAATATGATGTTGAATAAAGCATTTTATTCAACACTAGTTGCTGTTGCCAGCAGTTTTACTCACATCCCAAAAAGATTAATATACTATAAGTCCGATTCTGGGTGGTGTATCATGATGAAACATGCATCAGATTTTAAGTGAGACCTCTAGCAATACATTGGTGATAGCTGTGTTCAATTCCTCGCAGTAGTTTTTACGTGATGCACATTCAAACATACAGAAAGACAGACAGACAAAAATTCAAAAAAATTGTTAGTTTGGCTTCTATTGCTGTAATAAAGATATCTATAATGTACAGACATTACCCTGTTACAATTTTATTATAGGTAGATAAAGATTAGCTGTTGCTCACACTTACAATCTAATAGTATTTATTTACTTGGCTTCTGGTGGCATATCAAAATGAAAGACCAGCTTTTAAACTAGACCTCCAGCAATATAACTGTGAAAACTGCATCCAATTTCATGCAGTACAAACAAAAATTTTAAAGATAATTGCTGTGGCTTCTTTATAGGTAGACCCCTCATATAATTTTATCTTAAATATATTGTTTTTACTGACATTGGCTAATTACAATTATTGCTCATACCAGTTTGATTTTTACTCAATGGCTGTGATGTCAATTATTGTAGTAACTAAAACCATTAATATGTCTACTTGTGGATATTGTGGGTATGTACTATTGGCCAATGTCATATCTAGCCACAGTAAAGGCTATACTTGCTTGCAGCCTTGCCTTCTATACTAGTGCTCACCTACGCTCATCAACCAATAGCATCATACTTTTTATGAAGTTGTCAAAATCATATCTCTATTAATTGTATCTACATTATATAATATTCAAATTATATTACTTCATTCCTAAAAGCCAACACCACCATGTGCACAGGATTTTTTTTTCAAATTGGCTAGACATGGAGTTGGCTGATAGTACATTAAAATCTAAAATTTAACCCTCTACCATTTATTTCTGTCACCCAGTCGTGACCGTGGCGTGTTGAGCACATTTTGATTTGTCGTCTATACATGACTGTGATGCAAGTACCTCATTTATGCACCATATTTCAGGAGTGGGTGCTGTTCCTACTCTCTCACCATCCGAGACCAGGCCCATGCTCAGCAGTGGGACAACAATAATCTACTATACTAATTAACATCAGCAAAGAGACTTACCTATGTGAAATATATTCTTGATACACCTTGTTAGCATTTACTCTTTTCGTACCAAACTGGCGATGAAGGAGTTCGAGATACCCCTCAGCAAACTCCTTGGAGAAATCGTCTATGTACTTGCTAGCGTTATCAGCAAATAATAGTAGCTGGCGTTGATGGGATTCGGACATAGTGTGGCATTTGAAACCATTTTCATCTCGACACTGTTTTTGACACATTTGGCAGTACCACCGCAGTTTTTGTAGGCCTTTGGCCTTTATTTTGTTCGCTATGTATTTTGGCGTCCCCTTTTCCGCCTTCCCACCCATCTTTTATTGATTCCAGCACGTTTTTGGTCACGTTGCGCGTTATGCTTGGACGTTACTGTTTTGTTTCGTAATTTATCGTATTTCGGCAGTCGTTTTTGATAGCAACTTGGGATTAAATATTTTTTAGGTTGTTTATTTGTTGATATTAACAGGTTTTAATAACTTTTTTATATTTTATGAATGTAACCAAATAAAAAACAGTTTTGTAAACATTTTTAGTTCGTAGCTTGCTTGACAATGACATATCATTGACAGCAATCTGACTCTGAAGTCATACATTTTGACAATGACATATATCGTTCCACTTCTAGAATTGTGTACAATGTTTAGCATTTTAGGGTATTGCCAATATAATTAAAAGTATTTTCCAATGTATAACTAATTCCTTCCAAGATTCCATCCAGTAGATTTTTTCTGTTACTTCTGTATTATGAACTTTTTAAGATTAGAAGTTTAATGAGAATCTGTATTAAATTCACAAATTAATTATTGGTAATGATGACCTTATTGCCTACCAACATACAAAGTGTAGCGGTATAAATAAAACTACAAATAGAAGGCCATAGTTAATAACTTTCATATAGATTATCACTGCAACCATAGTCAGTCTACATTGTTATTATTGTATAGAGTTTATTAAAATATAATATTGTTACGAGCTGGGGTTCGGGATAAATTTAAGTAACACCAATTTCACCGAAACAACAAATATTTTAATTAACTTGACAAACACACAACAGAAATTACTGAGAGAGTCACTACAGTATTACTTATCGCACTATAATGTCGCACTTGTAATCACTTAACTTTGCTTCGATATTCACTTCACCGTGTTTAGAACTAAACTGCCCCGGCCGACCCTCACGACCAGTATTTATAGGAGTCACGAAGATTCTAGAATCGAACATTCTCGATAGGTCCACAAAATACGAGTAGGTAAGTACCTACTTATAAACAATAGACGATAAAGCGATCGTCTATTGTTTACGGTCATTCACCTTGAACCCGGCTTTTCTTCGAATGTTCTACGTGCTTCTACGACTTATCTAGAATCTTCGTGACCCATC
Organism: Acronicta aceris; assembly: GCA_910591435.1. NCBI lineage: Eukaryota > Metazoa > Arthropoda > Insecta > Lepidoptera > Noctuidae > Acronicta > Acronicta aceris. Next base: position 1,455,693 of record OU342786.1, on the reverse strand, counting down.
TCCGTACTAATAGCCACTTGGCGTAACACTACCCCCTCCTAAGACATACTCGTCCCGAGCATCATTAGATCCGTAATAACGTGCCAAACGATCCACATGAACGATCTTCGGAGCACCTCTTGGCCTTTTTTGTATCCGGTAGGTGACGTCGTTGATCTTAGTCACGACTCGGTAGGGGCCGTCCCATTTTGCTTGTAACTTGGGTGACTTTCCTTTGCTGCGAACCGGGTTATGTAGCCATACTAGTGAGCCCTCATCGAAGCCTTTATTGTTCATCTTGCGGTCATAACGGGTCTTCATTCTCTCAGAAGTTTGTTGGCCCGACTGCCTGACATGCTCATATATGTCATTCATTCTGGTACGCAAGTCGATCGCATAATCAGTCACACAGCGGGGGGTGTCTGGAGGGATGCCGGTGATGAGATCTGCAGGCAACCGTAGTTCTCTTCCAAAGTTCGCGAAGGCTGGTGTCACCGTCGTACTTTCGTGAACTGCACTTCGATATGACAAAAGAAATGGCTGGATATGCTTATCCCAATCCCTCTGCCTACTTCCTACAACTTTTGCTAGATATCTCTCTAAGGTCTGATTAAACCGTTCGACCATTCCATCAGACTGTGGGTGGTAAGAGGTGGTTCTGGTTTTATGGGCACCCATTACTCGACATGTTTCCTGGAATATTTGAGATTCGAAATTCCTTCCTTGGTCGCTATGAATCTAGGTGAAGGGTACTCCAAAACGACAGAAGACTTCATGAACCAACTTATCTGCGACCGTCGTAGCTTCTTGGTTAGGAATGGCGAACACTTCCGGCCATTTTGTGAAGTAATCCATCACAACCATAAAGTACTTGTTTCCACTTTCACTCTCCGGGAATGGTCCTGCAACGTCAAGAGCTATTCGTTCCCAGGGCGCACCAATGTTGTAGACTTTCAATGCACCTCTACTGCGCGTGTGAGGCCCTTTTACAGATGCACAACTAGTGCATTTACGACACCAGTCTTCAACATCGTCCCGACAGTGGATCCAGTAGAATCGCTCTCGAATCTTCAATAAAGTCCTTTTAACTCCTAGGTGACCTCCCGAACATCCGTCATGGTAAAGCTGAAGGACATCTGGCACTTTAGCTTTAGGGACTACCATCTGTAGATGACACTTATCTCCCTTAGCATTTTCCCATTTACGGCACAAGACACCATCCTGTATCAACAGACTGTCCCACTGTGCCCAATAGCTTTTTGTGATTGTGCTCAATGCCGCAACATCACTCCATATCGGTTTAGGGGTACCAGCTTTCATCCACTCAACGATTGGTTTAACATCCGAGTCAGTTTCCTGAGCCTGCTGTAGGGTTTCTTTCCATTCGTCACTGAGATCAGTTTTCAGCATTCTCACGGGAACTGCTTCTTTAGCCTCTTGCCTGGAACAGTGCTTGCATATTTCCGAACAAGGTCTTCGTGACAATGCATCTGCGTTACCGTGAGATCTCCCACTACGATGTTCAATTAGGAAGTCGAATTCCTGTAGACGCTCAATCCATCTTGCCACTTGTCCTTCCGGGTTCTTGAACTGCAATAGCCACCGCAGTGCAGCATGATCTGTTCGCAGGTGAAATTTTCGCCCCAATAAATACTTGCTAAAATGCTGCAATGTTTTAACTATCGCGAGCAGTTCTCTCCTCGTGACGCAATAGTTTCTTTCTGGTTTTGACAGCGATTTACTGAAGTAGGCTATCACAACCTCTTGATCACCTTTCCGCTGTGACAAAACACCACCAATTCCAGTATTACTTGCGTCTGTGTCCACGATGAATTCATTTTCAGTGTCAGGGTAGGCCAAAATAGGTGTATTGCACAGACGTTTTTTTAATTCTTGAAAAGCTCTTTCACAGTTTGCGTCCCAGCAGAACTGTGTCTTTTCCTCAGTCAGTTTGTGTAGAGGCTTCGCAATGTCCGAGAAATTCTTCACAAATCGTCGATAGTAAGAGCACAAGCCCAAAATGCTCTGACTTGGGTCTTATCTTTCGGAACCGGCCACTCTTTGACAGCAACTATCTTCTCTGGATCTGTTTCTACACCGTTTTCAGACACTACGTGACCCAGAAAACTAACTTGACGTTTAAAAAATGAACATTTTTTCGGACTTAACTTTAAATTGGCTCCTCGGATTTTTGATAGCACTCGTTCGAGATTTTGAAGGTGGTCATCAAAAGTACGGCCTACAATGATAATGTCATCCAAGTAGACCAGGCAGGCGTCTCCAATAAGGCCAGTGAGCACTAGTTCCATAAGTCTCTCAAATGTAGCTGGAGCATTGCACAGTCCAAACGGCATGACTTTAAATTGCCACAGCCCCTTTCCCGTAGAGAAAGCAGTCTTCTCTTTGTCCTTGGGGTATATTTCCACTTGCCAGTAACCACTTTTTAAGTCCAGGGTGGTAAACCACTTCATTCCTGTCAGGGTATCCAACGTGTCATCGATCCTTGGTAATGGGTAACTGTCCTTTTTCGTAACGTCATTCAATCGTCGATAGTCCACGCAAAAGCGCATACTGCCATCTTTCTTTTTCACCAACACCACAGGAGAACACCATGGGCTAGATGAAGGCTCTATTACACCGTCTTTTACCATTCCCTCAATCATGGTCTCCACTTCTTTCTCTCGGGCAACTGGCATTCTTCTAGGTCGCTGACGAATTGGTGACTCGTTGCCAGTATTAATTTTGTGCTGCACCAGTCCTGTCTTTCCTATATCGGCATCATTTGAAGAGAAAATGTCAGCGTACTGGAGCAACATCTTCTTAGCCTTGTTCGCTTCTTCATCAGAAAGATGATTTCGACAGCCTTCCAAGAGAGTGATCACGTTAAACTTTGGATTTTGAACGTTATTACCAGTACACTGATCACTGCAATGTCGCAACCAGGCTATTTCTTCACAAGTACCCATCAATGTGCCCTTCTTGATCACTTGCTCCTTATCGCTTGCATTGAGTATGCGTACTGCGGATTCATTGGTAGCCTTCACCAACGTGCGTGCCATCTTCCATGGCAAGTCATTCTCCAACCTCTCTAGGAGGACACATCGATTTTTCTGCCCAGCATTGTGCGGTAGAGCTACTGGAATGAGTGTTTCCGACATAGGTGGAAGAACTATTTTCTTTAGGCAGAACACCTTCCCTGATATTGCCCCTTCCATAAAGATCTCTTCAGAACCGCACTTCAATACTCCTTGGTTAACGTCGATCTCACAACAATGTTTCCGCATAAAGTCCAATCCCAGGATACAGTCATCTACTATATCGGCAACGATGACATTATGCCGATATATTCTGTTACCAAGTTTAAATTCCACCTCCTTCTCGCCTTGGACGGATATGTGCTGGCCAGTAGCTGTTACTAATTGTATGCACTCGCGGTCACTGATGCAGTCCCCAAGAATCCGACGTGCCAGCTGAGAGTTCACGACCGTGCGAGTAGCTCCAGTATCTAGTGTCAGCTTACAAGGTTTTCTATTGACTTCGCCTTTGATGATCAGGCTGTTCCCGTCATGGGCTTGCGAGATCGAAATCCTTGGGGCTCCTTTCACACCAGCCAGCACCCGCCCCGCAGTCCTGGCTTTTACTCGTTTCCCTGCTGCTCCTCGATGGTGGCATTCACCACCCTTACTGTATCATCTTGTGTCTTTTGTCGCCACGTGGTTCCTTTTGGGCAATTAGCTCGAAGGTGACCCTTTTCTCCACAGATGTAGCATCTAGGCGATGCTGAGCCATCCCTTCGACTTCCGCTGCGCTTTGGGCATACTGCTTGAAAATGACCCTTTTCCCCGCAGAGGTGACATATTGGCAACACGACTTCTCGGATGCGGTGAGTCCGATGGTCCTGTCTAACTGCCTCTACTTCTAAGGCATGGGCTAAGGCGTCTTTCAATGTCTTATGGTGTCCAAGCCTCACAGCAGCTCTGACTTCAAGGTCACGAACTCCATCGACGAACGCTTGGACAAGATTACCGTCGATGAGTGCAGGTGTAGACTGGTATGCTTTTCGAACCAGCTTTTCAACTTCCACGGCCCACTGCTGTAGGGTCTCGGCACTACGCTGTACCCGATCCTTTAGCTGAGCACGAAACACGTACTCCAGATGGGCGTCACCGTATCTTGAGTCCAACGCCTCAATCAGCTGGTCGTAGGTCATGTCCTTGCCGAGGGCCTCCAGTACTGTCAAAGCCCGGTCACGGAGACATAAGGTGAGTGCTGTCTTTGCCTGACCTTTGTCCCATCCGTTCGACTCCATAAAGGCTTCAAATTGCATTTTGTATGCCGACCATGAGGAGGTTCCGTCAAATGGCGGCACTTTAAATCCACGTAGGGAGGTCGTTATGGGTGCAGCATTCACGGAAGTCGCAAGTACGTTTCGTGCCTTTAGATCACCTAACGCCTTTGTCACGTCAGCAATCTGTTCCTCAGTTTTAGAAATCCGGGTCTCGTGCTGTTCCACCTGCTCCTGCATAACACCGAGCTGTTTGCCAAGAGTCCCATGAAGGTCTTTTATGAGGACCATCTGTTCCTCTTGACGTCTGGTATGCTCCTCTTCCCGACGTGCCTGCTCCTCTTTGTCGCGTTGCAGCTGTTCCCGCAATAGACGTGCCTGCTCTTCTTTGTCGCGTTGCAGCTGTTCCCGCAATAGACGTGCCTGCTCTTCTTTGTCGCGTTGCAGCTGTTCCCGCAATAGACGTGCCTGCTCTTCCTGACGGCGAGCTTGCTCCTCTTCCCGGCGAGCTTGTTCTTCCTTGTCATGTTGCCGCTGCTCTTCCTGGCGGCGGGCCTGCTCTTGCATCATTGCCATCAAGGTCGCTAGGTCAACCGTTGATGCTGGAGAAGTTCCAGATGGACCAGCAACTGGGTCTATAGTTGGTTGCTGATGACCCATCTCTTGCTGCCGCTGACTTCTGGTACGGATACCTTCCGTATCTTCCTTCGGTAAAACCGGCATAATTTATCCCACTTCTGACACCAAATGTTACGAGCTGGGGTTCGGGATAAATTTAAGTAACACCAATTTCACCGAAACAACAAATATTTTAATTAACTTGACAAACACACAACAGAAATTACTGAGAGAGTCACTACAGTATTACTTATCGCACTATAATGTCGCACTTGTAATCACTTAACTTTGCTTCGATATTCACTTCACCGTGTTTAGAACTAAACTGCCCCGGCCGACCCTCACGACCAGTATTTATAGGAGTCACGAAGATTCTAGAATCGAACATTCTCGATAGGTCCACAAAATACGAGTAGGTAAGTACCTACTTATAAACAATAGACGATAAAGCGATCGTCTATTGTTTACGGTCATTCACCTTGAACCCGGCTTTTCTTCGAATGTTCTACGTGCTTCTACGACTTATCTAGAATCTTCGTGACCCATCTCCGTACTAATAGCCACTTGGCGTAACAATATAATATTAATTTCTTTGATCTTATTATATCAACAATTACATATTCTCGTTTTTATACATTATCCTGAATACAAGGTATTTTATTTTAATCTAGCAGCATAGCTGAGTAAAAGAAAGAGTCAAAATATATAAAAGAAAGAAGTCAGTAAACGCTTCTCAATGCTTCAAAATGGCCATTAATTTAATCTTCTTTTTCTGTAGGGCAAATAAAAAGCTTTCAAAATAAACACCTTAAAATATTATTTTTCAGTCACATAAAAAATGCTGACATAAACATGTTTTAAACTGTTAATGTTTTTAACAAGTAGAAAACAAATAAATACAATATTCGTTAAAGATAATATTTTGAATGTAGGTCAAATGACACACGGACACTAATTTTAAAATTAAAAAAAAATGGAGCCATATTTGAAATAAATCACTGAACTATGATTGTTTATTTTTATATTTTTTCTGTCTCTAAATAGGAAATATTTGAGTGCAATAATATAATTATAAAATAAACAAAATTATGAGTGATTTTCCTTCATATTTTAATATTTTTTTCAACTAATAATCAGCCCGTTATATTCAAAAGCAGATACCAATATGAATGTCTTGTATACTTCGCAAAAATTACAGGAATTGTTTTGTGATGTAAGTAAGCTGTGTTTATTTTCCTTTACAATTTACGGCAAGTCATCATCCAGGCTAGAGGTCCCCCGGTCATGAAATGAATGTCAATAATCCCATGGCCTATATTACTGCAAGAAAACCTACGAATCCGAATATCCTGCCAGGCAGCAGACGATTAGGATTTCCATATTATAAAAAAGCCTAAAGGTCCCCAAACTTTCATGCTTTCCTAATACTGTTTTTTCTACAATTTTCGCAATATAAAATGTAATCTTGAAGTCTTTCTGACTACGTAACTAGAAAACCAATAATGGATAGCCCAGAGTTCCCAATCTTTTCCAGTCCGCGGAGCACATACCTACATAATTACTTTTTTGTCTCGGCGCCCTAACCTATCTAGCTGATAGATAGGCACAAAAATTAATGAGGAGTATGGTAAAGAGAATCGCTTCATGGCTCCCGTCCTTACTTTCTACGGCGCACCAGGGTGCCGCGGGATAGCCTTAGTGATATATTGTCATTGGATGATGCCTACCTAGTGAGATGACTTCGACTGTCGAGAATTCGCACGCGTCGCTGACTTCTCAAGACCATGTGCGTAGGTGTAATTTTTACAGTACACTCGCTTAAACGGTGAAAGAAAACATCGTGAGGAAACCTGCATGTCTGAGAGTTTTTCTCAACAGCGTGTTATGTCTGTCAACCCACAGTAGGCTGGCATGGTGGATTATAGCCTTACCCACATACCCTTCAATGTCCACACATCCTGTTCGCACTATTGTACCAGAAGAATGTAATACCTCTTAATTTAAAAGAGTGTCCATGGAGTTTCTTGCCGGATTCTTCTCCATAGGATCAACTTTTTGGAACCGTGCAATTAGACTCAATAACGTTTCATAAACGCTTGTAAAAGCTTATTTGAAATAAAAACATTTGAACTTGAACTTGAACCCTTTTCTAGAGAGGAGACCCGTGCCCAGCAGTGGGGCAAAAAATTGTGGGTGTGTTATTTTAGTGAAATACAACAGATACACTAGACGCTATGACCACTAAGCCACCGGGACGTTCCATGTGACGCTTAGTGGTCATAGCGACTGGTGTAACCAGAAGACGCAGGTTTCAATCGTGCCCGCAGTCGAATTTTTCATTCACTAAAATAACTTTATAATCTTAGCATAGAAAATGCAAAAAAAATTTATCTAGGTTCTTCCAAGGTCAACTTTTACCCTCTAGGACCATCTACCACTCCATGCGAACGCCTCGGGGGATGGGGATGGAATCCCCGGGCGATGCTGTAGACTCTGTGGCGGGGATTCGAACCTGCGATACTTTGGAGACACCTACGTTTGGGAGGGTGTCGAGGAACGATACGACCAGCTTTTGTACGAGTGCTTTGGAGTTAAGGTTTGTGTCACCATTATATCAGCCAAAGAAGTCCACTGCTAAACGAAGGCCTCCCCCAAGGACTTCCACAAGGACGGGCTATATACCGCCTGCTGCCAACGACTCCCAGCGACCTTTACCAGGTCATCCGTCCATCTCGCTGGAGGTCGTCCAAACTGCGCTTTCCACTTAAACTTGTTAATCCTTTGAGCTATGTCGGCAATTTTAGTTCATTTCTTATTCGATCGCGAAAAGAAATGCCAAGCAAAAGGTTTGTGTGATGGAACGAGATTCTACAATAGATGATAAAGTATATTTATTTCTGGAAATCGATTTTTAAGACACTTTTACAAGTCAATGTTGATTTTTTTACCTAGATGGTATCAGCATTTCCTAACTGACGACCTCGGACAAGAAACACCGAAACAAACTCTGAGAATCATGGTCTCTTTTAAAGTCCAGACATACTAGGTAGTAGGTATGATCAAATAGGTACAATACAGATATTAAGCCTGTATTCCCCGAGGGGTTAGGCAGCAGCGTACTAATGTACACGCATAGTTCGGCGGTGTTTAGGTCGTATGTAATAGGGGCGAGCGTAACAAATCCAAACTCCGAGCTGCTACTGAGAATACTCAATAACTGTGCTCGACCTGACTCGAGAACAGGATCACTAGCGTAGCAGTCGCGCTTAGGAGCACTAGACTAATGGGGCAGTTTAAAGCACTTTACATAGGCGTCGGTATAGTTATCATCATCACCATCGTCATTATAATCATTTTCATTATCACCTTCACCGTCTTCATCATCATCACCATATTCATCATCATCGATATCATCATCCGTCATTATCATCATCACCATATTAATCATCATCCATGTTATCATCCGTCATCATCATCTTCATTCGTTATCATCATAGTATCATTCACAATCTACGTCATTTTCATCATCATCATCATCACCGTGTTCGTTATTATCCATATCACCATCAGCCACATCATCGTCATTTTCATCATCGCCATCATCATCCATCATCGTCCTGTTCTTAGCCCAATTTATTTGGGGTAACATGGCACAACATCTCCATGTCTTCGACTGACAATATTATTATGACTAGGTGACGCCCTCGGACTGCATGATTTGCGAGTGGTGCGTTCGCGCATTGAGGAGCACGGAGCGGTTTCGCGCACTCGTGCACGCCGCCTTTGATCACCCTATTAGCGATCGTGAGTGTACGTCTTGCATATTTATTTATTTATTATTGTGTGGAGGGGCGAGGTATGTTGCCCCTCTCACCAAAGGGAGGATCCTCCGACCAGGCGGGTGTTTTGCCTGGAGGGCCACGGCTCGCCGGTTGATGTCGGGCGGTTGTATATATCCAAGTTGCGTTGCAAACTTCACTTGCGCGATTCAGGACTTGTCCAGTTTGTATGTAGCGCGGTAGATGTCGCTACAATTGCATTAGCCAGACGTGTCGTCAAGACGTCAATGTCAATGGTCAGTGGTCACGGGCAGAATTAGTGTTGCCAACCCTTCTTTATTATTATAACGTATCTTACTTTATTTTTGGTAAATATACTTTATACTTTTGCCTAAAGATAAAGTATCCGAAAATACTTTTTTCCCATTCTTATTCTGATGTGTAAAAATAAGATAATTTCTAATTTTTATTTATTCCTGCCACTCAATCTTTTTGATAATAATAGTGGCGAGAAGAGATACGAGAGATAATGACAGATCATCCATAAATTTAATAAAAATCTAGTTATTTTTAAGTTGTAGGTATACCTAGGTATTTCGATATTATTTATCGATATTAAAACTTTTAGTCGGTTAAAAATTGTTAGCTTATGTTAAAAGTACCTATCCAAAAATATGTTATAAGGGAATAAAAACATAAAACATGAAAAATACTCTTTTTTTTACTAGCAAATACTTTATTTTTTCCTATTCAAAGTATTTGATACGCTATTGTTCTCAAAAAAACCCTAGCTAGAATAATGTAGACCTCCAAAAATGGAGATCAAAGTCTCGCTTCTCAATGTTATTAACAATTCTCAGTCTCATCGAGCCTCGCAACCCTAAAATCGAGTAACTGTATTAAAAACGGTGTGAAATCGCCCACGAAACTGGAAAAGGATATACAGACCAAAAAGCTTTCGGACTTAGCAAAAAGGCGGGAGGCGAGGAAGAGGTTGCTAGCCAGTGAGGCAAAGGCCACGAGGATTAACATCCCATGTGAAGTTTGCAGACAAAGGTAAGTCTCTAGTAAGCACGGTTAAAACTATGCATGTTTGATGTCCGCAAGGCGTTTGCAGCAATAAATTTTATTAAAAAACTCGGATGTAACGAGAATTGGGATCGTAAAAATTTCGAATTTTGTACAAAATCACTTATTAATTTGATTTTACATGCGCTTTCGGAAAGGCCAAGTTTAGACTCGCACAGTTATAGATCTTGGCAATCGAAAGACGTTTTATTTTAAATCCTTTAGCAATCAACTTTATTTTTGCTAGGCTGATCAATGATCGTTCACCTAGGCCGCCAAATTATTTTTTTTTTTTTGATTTTCGCTAATAGAACTGCAGATTCTAGGCACAGCACAGAAATTATTAGTAGGTAATCGCGACATTATCTAATATAGGTACAATATTTAAGGTTCGGCGGAGCGTGAATTGCCCACAACTACTATTTCTTCTGCCTACTACTTACTTACTTACTTACTGAAAATAAATTACCGGAAAATCGTTTCAAACTTGGTAAAATGATCAAAAATTGCATTGGCTTGCATTTATTTCCAGTGAAGTATTTTGGACAAAATGGTACAGTAGGAACCTAGATTAACGGTATCGGAATCCGAATAATATCAGAATTTAATTAAATTGTGTATGAATTACGATTTATTTAGGTATTACGTTTGTAAGAGAAACTCGGTCCGCCGGACTCTTAGAGAGTCTCCCCTACACCGTCTTGTAACATGGTACGGCATCTTCACGTATTGAAACTAACAACATTCTTGCTCCATTTCTATGTACCATAAGACCCATCACCTTACCTACAATTTTCTTCCCATTGGCCAACTTCTTCCTTTCTTTATCTCCCTCCTGCAGGTATCCAATGCTGGTCCCCAATGATAGCTTGAAGACATTCATTTGTTCTCGTTGTAAGAAGAATACCGAGCTGAAAAGCTCAGTCTGCCGAAAGTGCAATATCGTGATGCCTTCCAATATGATGAAGGAACACATTGATTTGCACTTAAAGGCTGACCTTCGAGGGAAGGCCAGGTAAGAAATGCATTTCAAGGTATGCATGTAGGTAGTCCAACTGTGCGATACTGCATCTGAGTAGGAGTAACTATAATTCGCGGAGAAATGATTCTCGCTCCCGTAACCCCAGCAAAAAGTGGTGAGGCGAAACACCCGTGTGGTTTTAGTCGGTAGGTCACCCACTCTAGGTGGAGTCCGACACGCCCCATCGCCTTTGCCAGGCGGCGGAAGTCCATGAGGATTTCTACATGCAAAAAAAGGAGTAACTATTATACAGGTTAAAAAAAAACTACTTTTTACGGATTTTATCACGCTGTATTGATATTATTTAATTCCCGACGTTTCGGATCCTTTACAGCATCCATGGTCACGGGTAGACGGTCCTAGCCATTAGGCTAATATAATATTCCCTACAACAGGGCCTTACAACCTAAAAAGAACCAGCTGACCATCGTGAACAGCTTGCCGAAGCAGCGTCCCCAGAAGTTCCAATGCTCCAGATGTCCCAAGAAGTATGCAGTGGCTAGGAACCTCGCGATACACGTGAGGAACGCGCACGGAGACAGCCTTGATAACTTGTGTTCTGGTAAGTTATGGACAGACCGTGGTACAAGGACACAGGTATTAAGTATCTTCCTATGACTGGCACGTCATTGGCACCGGTCTACGTCGTTGTTTGATACCACTATGTGTGAATAAATTAGCCGAGCAAGATGTATTTTTTCACTTACTTGCTTTCGTAGTGGAATTTTTTATTCGATATTTTATACAGCGAACTCTGGGTGTAAATTGGTACACCTCTGCCTAACCTTCGGGGAATACAGTCCTGATGGTATGTACGGTATCGTTTACTTTTTTTAACGAAATAGACGAAGAACACGAGACAATAATTGTCGAGCTAATTAAGCGATTTATTTTATTTTCATGATGAATTAAGGAAAAAGATGACTTGGCTAAAATCGCGACTTCTGATGAATCAAGAGTCATTGAATAAATATTTCCGAGCTACCATTTCAACTTTATGCAGCCCCGTTACCCCGTTACCAAGCTCCAATGGGTTTATTTGAATTCCCACGTATGTGCCCCAGTACGAGTATCGAATCATTCTACCACTGAACCACCGATGCTGCTATCCTTTTCTTGCGCGCTGGCTACATGCCCCTTTCGGATTGGACAAGGTTCTTGTCCCGTGTGGAGACGGGTCAGAATACTGTTCAGGAACAGTATTCAGTATTTTACAGTGTTTTACCACATATTTCATTTATTTTCTTATAATGACATCGCGTTCTCAAATACTGAGAACCTCTTGTAATAAGTCGACTTTGGTCCAAATTTGACATTCAATGTTCACACATCCTGATATCGCAGTATTGTACCAGTGAAGATTATAATACCATATATTTTGAAAGGGTGTCCATGGAATATCTTGCCGGATTCTTCTCCATAGGATCAACCTTTTGGAACCGTGCAACTAGATTCATAACGTTTCATAAACGCTTGTAAAAACTTAAAACATTTGAACTTGAACCTGAATTCTATCCCGTCTCCACACATCCCGTAAGAGGTGAGAAAGTATCAGACTTGCTCGGTGGTAGGAGCTCTTGGGGTCTGCCTGGCTGGCGACCACCCCTACGTCGGAGTCTATCGTAAAGCTCCGCGTTGAGAAGTAAGAGCCAGTTCCCCTCGGTTGCTGCGGCTCCGGCAGTCTGCAGTCCATAGGGGCTCTTAAGGCTCGGCAACACATCAGCAACTCCTCTGCTATATTGCAGGTGTCCATGGGTGACGATAACTACTTACCACCAGATGGCTCGTCAGCTCGTTTGCTGACTTAATTCCATAAAACAAGGCTCTCTAACATAGTGTAACTATATGTAAAATAGATATAATATTTTTAAATTTTCGGCCACGTCCAGTATGTGGCCAAGACATGGAGACGCGGGAGAAGTTAGAGGAGCACCTGGCAGCTCACTCCGGGGTCCACCAGTGTGACGAGTGCCTGCTCATCTTCAGGAACAAACGCGCGCTGGTTGTCCATAGCCTCACCCACCACAAATCCACTTGCAGCTGATATGTTTATGATCCAAAAATATCACATAAAAAACTCCATTAAATTTTTTTTGTTTCACTTTTACCAATAAAACTGAAAGAAAGAAAGAAGAAAAGAAAGAAATATGTTTCTTTGGCCAAAGCAAAGGAATACAAACAATTACTGTAACAGCAGGTAACACAGTATAAGTGAGTAGTGGATCCATATTGTTTTCCGTTCCGACGTAATAGGTATCTACGTCAAGGTACTTGACGCTGTTTTCCACCTGGACCCAATGTTTCCTAAAGGCGGATCGTTCACCTGAGCCCGCTAAATTCAATTTTATAGGTTTATAACAAGTTCTAGATTCATGGCAGTAGTAATCTATACAACATTCACAACTGAGAACTAAAACCATTACATAAAAATCCTTATCAAGCCAAAAACATGCCAAAAACTGTGTAATTGACATTTTACACTACTTTTAACCATATTAATGATTTTTAAGGGAAAGGAAAGGTTATAGATGAAATAATAAAAAAAACAAGAAATAATAATATTATGAATAAAAAAACAGCTGAGCGCTGCAAGCAAGTAGGTAGATACTAGCCCTTAAGATGGTTAGATATGGAGTTGGCCGATAGTACATATGTTTAAAACTTGCGTCATGCCTGGGTCACAGATGACCCTTTACTAAAATGAAGATGGAAAATAAAAGACAATAATGGCATTAAAATTATATATTTGCCTTTTAAACTTTTCTACGCGAATTTTGAGCACTGTTTCCTCAGCGGCGGAGGCGGCATCCTGAGAGATGCCACGTAACTCTTCGTGCTGGAGAGCTCCTTCCTCAATCGAATAATGTCGAGCTCAGCCTGCCTTTTACGCTGGAAAGACACTGGTCGCGTTATGGGTAGAAAGATGTTAGTCTAAACAGAATGAGTTAAAGAAGAATGAATGAAAGCGATTCTTTGGGCCCGCTAATTTCAATGAGAGCTACCGTTTCTAAGCTCATCAGATGTCGCCACTAGCGAGTAAGGTCTTGAAGTATAGTTTTAAAAGTTTATTATTACGCGCGTGAAAACAAATAAATATTATATATTAAATCATATATAATACCTATAAATCATACCGTAAAAATACCTAGCATGCCGCAGAGAATGTAGTCCTGTTTTGTTCAAAAAAGAGGATATATATCCGAGAGATATATCCGAAAGATAAAACTGTCACAAAACATTAAACATTCATTGACTTGTAACTCATATTTGCCGTAGTTAATCTCAGACATTGCAAAATGTTCATTAAATTATTCTAATCATTATTAAACCCGCGTAGCCGTACTTTGACATTTCGGGGACCTCGCGCTACACTAGCGCCTCTAGCGAAGAATTCACACGTGATAGCCCTCATTATTAACTTTCTTGAAAAAAATTATGCTTACATGTCTCAAAATGACTTTTGAGTTTCGTTATCATAATTATGACTCGATATTCTAATCGACCTGTTCGAGGTCTTGCGCTGATTCAGTTACACGTTTTATATATTCATGTATAAAAATTCCTTAATTAAAGAGATAAAAAGGTATACTGACTGATTTGAAGACGTACCCTGAGTTCATTAGCGAGCCTGGCCTCCACCTGAGAGACACGGTGTCTAAGCTCAGCGATGTCACGCATGAGACGCGCGGCAGCCAACTTGTTATCTGCCTGAAAAATCGGTACAATATTAATTCAACCCACGAATAACTAAGTCATTATTATCTTTTTGTAATTATTTTCATTTTCCATGCTAAGATTATATAGTTATTATAGTGAAGGAAAAATTCAACTGCGGGTAGGATTCGAACCTACGTCTTCTGTTTAGATACACCAGACGATATGGTGTACCTAAACAGAAGACGCAGGCTACGGCGTGTGAAGTCTACTTCACACGCCGTCGAGAAAATCTCTCAGGCATGCAGGTTTCCTCACGATGTCTCCCTTCATCGTTTAAGCGCGTGATAATTAACTAATAATACGCACATGACTTCGAAAAGTCAGAGAGAACTGGAAACTAAACCCCCCGCCACCGCCTCCCTCCGACTGGAACCCACCCCCAACATATTGGGGAAAACTAGGAAGATAATGCTTCGTGAATCTTACCACTCTAGAAGGTGCATTCTTAGCAACGCTTCTGCTGACCACGTTAGGTAGGTCGGCGACGGAGCACTGGGTGAAAAGACTGTCCGGCATTGGACACTTGGTTACCACTCCTTGGATAGCCTGCAAAAATTGATAAATTATATTTCTGTATGTAAATCTTGATCTTAGAAACTGCTTCATTAGTATAGTGGTCCTAAGCGCGACTGCTACTCTAGAGGTCTTGGGATTTAGTGATAGTTCTCATTACATTGATGGTAAAGTGTTTTTTTAATCCTCACCTGTGCCACCGCGGTCCTGGCATGCTGCATGTGGTGAGCCTCCTCCTTTTCAAGGTGACGCTTCAAATGTTCTATCTCCGATATTATGTTGAACTTCTCCTTCTCAAGCCTCTGATTCGCTTGTTTTAAAGCCTGGAATTTCAGATACACAAGGTGTTATGATGATAAATAGATAGATGAAAGAATGCAATTTACATTTGCAAAACATACAAAATTGAACACACCTATACCAGACACAACACTAATAATATAACTACTACTTATGTTACCAATATAATTATTTCAATTAGCAAGTATTATAATTATAAAATATAAAATGTTATAAATAGATAATTAAATAATGTTATAAATATATATAAACAACACTGCCATAATTGGATTATTATAAAATGTATTTTAGATAAATAATAAAAAAATTTAGATGAAAGAAATTATTAATTAATGTTATAAACTTGTGCTAATGATTATAAATAAGTACATATTGTTGTGCCCTAGCAGGGTCATGTATGAAACATTTATATTTATGTTACACCTTATTACTACATGAATGCAATAAATATATGATTATGAATTTGGAAGCAGTAAGAGCCTCTTAGTGTTAATCCTTTTAGGTTAACTTATGACTATTGGACTTCGCGGGGAATGAAACCTCGCTCCCGTAATCCCAGCAAAAACTTGTGAGGCGGAACCCCGTGTGGTTTTAGTCGGTAGGTCACTCACTCTGCGGCAGAAGACCATGAGGATTTCCACAGGTAAAAACATGACCATTCGACAGCCAAATGAAAAGATGAGGATGATGATGAAAATGCGGACTCCAAAGATGATTTCCAAAGTGGTCTATATCGACCCCCAGGGGTCGATGACAATCTAAAAGGGGTCCATGTCCGCGGGAAAAAATAGAGATCAATCATCAATTTCAAAAATTTAAAATTAGACAAACAGGGGTCTACCCAAAATCGAAAAAGTTAAATCCACTTACTTTCATTTTCTCTTTCTTCTCATGGTGGCATTCATCTATCCGTTTCTTGAGTTTCCTTCTTAGTTCATCTAGAAGACTCGAGAGCGTCACGCGGTTTGATTCTAGATCAGCGCGTTGTTGAACTATTTGATTGATTGAGGTCAAGAGTTTGATGCCTGAGAAACAAAAAGTTATTCTTAGTATCTAGGTAGATAATTTTATATTAGGGCGACGTTGTCCAAATATGTGTGGGATTCACCCGGAATTGGGTGTTTCCTAAATATTTTTTATTTCAATTTGATGCATATTATTATTAACTCTTTCTAAAACAATGTTCTCGAGTGCCAAAATAATTTTACCAGTTTTGCCTCGTGAATTTGAGAACCACTAAACGAGGAAGATTTTTTTTAATTTTAGTTCAAAATCAATACTCAATTCGTTTATTGTCAAGTTTCTTAACACCAATAATTAGGTACCTACTTTTATCTGATTTTATAAATAACACATAGAGATGTTTTTTATTTTATTTCTGTATCTTTATGTGACACTAGCTTTTGCCAGCGACTTCGTCCGCGTGGAATAGTTACTTTGTTCTATATGAACTTTCATCCTCTATTTCACCCCTACATTGTAGGTCGAAATTTATCGAAATCCTTTCTTAGGGGATGCCTACATCATAGTAGCTATATGCATGCCAAATTTCAGCCCGATCACTCCAGTGGTTTGGGCTGTGCATTGATAGATCACTATGTCAGTCAGTCAGTCACCTACCGTAAGAGTAGACAAATATAATCAGAAAGCTCCGAACTGCTAAGCTATCGGGAGTTACACGTGTTATTGTGAGTCAACCATAAAAGATAGACATTTGCTGTCGTGGAATATTTTTTATATAATTTTAAGGAGAACATTTCCGTCATACATGATTTCTGTGTAGCTTTAACCATTAAGGCCGCACACGCGACGGAAGCTTAAAAAATGGAGTAAGTTCTCCTGTTTTCCCAACATTTCCCTTCACTGCTCTGCTCCTATTGATCGTAGCGTGATGAAAAGTATACTATAACCTGCCCAGGAGTATGAAGAACAATTGTACCAAGTTTCGTTGAAATCAGTCGAGTGGTTTTTATTTCTATAACGAATATACAGACACACAGACAGACAGACAGACAGACAGACAGACAAAAATTTTACTGATTGCATTTTTGGCGTCAGTATCGATCACTAATTACCCGCTGATAGTTATTTTGGAAATATATTTCATGTACAGAATTGACCTCTCTACAGATTTATTATAAGTATAGATAATGTTTTTAAGTATATCTACTTACTTCTGTTTAAAAGTAGCTATTGTATTTTTTTTCTCTAAAAACGCCATCGATTTCCCAGTTGAAACTTATTATTCGTGTTTTTGTAGCTCCTTTATTTTTTTGTTTACGGGGGAAACCTTCCAAAAGGCGTCCGGTCTTCGGGGATTAGACCGGGGAGTGTGGGATTTTTACCCACTAAAACCATCCCGGTGGCCACCATCAGCACATGAAGGGGGGCACTGTGCCATCTTAAAAGACCACCCCAGAACCCCCCTGTGCGACGCCTGTTCAGGCACATCCCTGGGGTTTTTGTAGCTCCTACTACTTAATATTTTAACGTGTGTATCTAACGTCAGTTTGCGTCCGGTTTTAAAGACTTACGTTGTTCATTGAGGCGATATCTCTGTGCCGCTGGATGGAAAGAACAGGCGTCAGGACTAGGCGCTCCGGAGTCCTGCCCAGGGTAAGATTGCGAGCTGACATAGTTCGGGAGGCTGGAATCCGTGGAGTCCTGGGAAGGAGACTGCTCAGATCATGTTAGGCGAAAAAAAAACGGAAATTTTGTATCGGTGTTCTTTATCCGGTATGGTGCATTCTTTAGAAGGCCATTTCAGACATCGCTTTGCATTGTAACTCACACAATGAGGGCTATCGCGTGTGAATTCGCCGCTAGGGACGCTAGTTTAGAGTGACGTCTTCGAAATGTCACATTACTATTTAATATTTAGAATAATTTAGTTTTAGTATAAATTAGTTAATTAGTAACATTTTTTTTTATGGGATAGGAGGGCAAAAAAAGGATGGTAAGCGATTACTACTTTTAAAAGAGGATTGGGCCTCCGGTAACCTCACTCACTCGGCGAAACACAACGTAAGCGTTGTTTAACGCCGTTTTCTGTGAGGCCGTGGTATGACTCCGGTCGAGCCGGCCCATTCGTGCCGAAGCATGGCTCTCCCACGTAAAATAACACACCTGGCGGGCGCCCTACATTACGTTTGCCTAGACGCGTTCTCTCGAGAACTCGTTTGCTCCAGCGTATGTCGCTTCTCCGACAGATGTGACTGACTACTTTACGTTGAAATAATATTAATAATTTGTGAGTATTTATCTCTATCTCCACATATTCTGGCTTAATTTTAAACTTAGGTTTCAACCAAAATTTCATTTTTAAAACTGGCATGACGCTCAAAGCACTTTGTCTGCATTAAAAAGTAAAAAACTTCAAAATAAAATGCAATAAATATAAGAATAGAAACCATAGAAACTGTCATTTCTTAATTCGCGTGCAGACATGCAAAGGTAACATTAAATTTGAGTTTAGCTATGTATCACGATATTGCCTTAAATTTCCAAATGTAGAGCAATGCGAATTAGGTCAAGCATATCTATATTTATAGGGACATATCATCACTACTTACATACATACATACAGTACATAGTATAAAACAAAGTCGCTGTCGCTGTCTGTCCGTCCCTATGTATGCTTAAATCTTCAAAACTACGCAACGGATTTTGATGCGGTTTTTTTTAATAGATAGAATGATTCAAGAGGAAGGTTTTAAGCTATTTAACATTACGCTACGACTCTTGGGAGTGGGGCAACGTGGGTGAAATAGCGGGCGGGTCGCTAGTTACCTATAAAGAGGAAAGATTTGTATGTTTGTAATAAACTCAAAAACTATTTCTTAACCGTGGGAGAGCCATGCTTCGGCACGAATGGGCCGGCTCGACCGGAGTGATACCTTGACCTCACAGAAAACCGGCGAGAAACAACGCTTACGTTGTGTTTCGTTGAGTGAGGTTACCGGAGGCCCAATCCCCTTCTAAATGGCCGGCAACGCACTTGTGACTCCTCTGGTGTTGCGGGTGTCCTTGGGTGGCGGTAAGCGCTTACCATCAGGCGATCCGTCTGCTCGTTTACCGTCTATCACATAAAAAAAACTACTGGGCCGATTTCAAAACTTCTTCCACCATAAGAACATTATAGGCTATATTTATTAAAAAAAAAAATATTACGGCAATATTTTACGTTTTTGGAACGAAAGTTCCTTATCGCGCGTTGTGACAGGGGGCTAGACGGAAAAAATTCTTACGAAAAGTTGTCACGACACTTTTTTTAGTACGCATTTTGTCTAATAGATGGCACTGTACTGTTGACGTCATAATCTGAACGGCGGTGTTAAGATTCTCCGCCGTTCAATGACCACTGCAGTACAAAATTTATATATTGAGTTAAAATGAACTAAAACTGTAAAAGAAGGTCAAGTTCCAATAAACCATTAGTTCAACGGTCGATTTGGTTTTACTTCTTGCGATTTGAGTTCATCCCCAAACAAAGCTGACTTAATGAGGTCTGAGGAACTTCGTTCCATCCGGGTGTCCCTTGACACTTCTCAAGTTTTTTTTAACTAGACGGTGCTGGGTATTTTTTAACTGACGACCTCTGAGAAGGAACACCAAAGCATACCTACAGAATCATGATCTTATTGAATGTTTAGACATAGGTTGTAATGTGAGTTACAATGTAGGGCAATGTCACATAGTATTCTTGAGCGCCACTGCTATGCTTGAGGTCCTGAGTTCGATTACCAGGTTGAGAAAAGTATGATTAAGTTTTTCTACGAAATTCTCAGAAGCAGCTGAGTTTGGGGTTTGACAAGAAGCTCGCCCCTATTACGTGAGACCCGCACATACAGGTGAACTGTAGGGGTAGGTACAGTAAACGCTCAAAAGTCCATAAGCACGATAAGGGTTACATTGTTGTGAACAGTACGAGCGAGCTCGATACAGCCAGTGCGTGTCACTTGTAATGAATAGAAGGTCGTAAGTCAAACTAAACATCAAGCTATTGCGTTGTGAGATTGCCTATGGACTTTTGGTCGCCACTGTACGATGTGTCACACACGCTAAGGATTACATTGCTATGAACAGTACTAGCGAGCTCGATACAGCCAGTGCGTGTCACTTGTAATGAATAGAAGGTCGTAAGTCAAACTAAACATCAAGCTATTGCGTTGTGAGATTGCCTATGGACTTTTGGTCGCCACTGTACGATGTGTCACACACGCTAAGGATTACATTGCTATGAACAGTACTAGCGAGCTCGATACAGCCAGTGCGTGTCACTTGTTAACGACAATGAATAGAAGGTCGTAAGTCAAACTAAACATCAAGCTATTGCGTTGTGAGATTGCCTATGGACTTTTGGTCGCCACTGTACGATGTGCCACTAGGATGATGTTATATTTTTACTTACTGTGGCGAGAGGTTTATATTTTGGCATGTCTTCCCCGGTAAACCTGACCGAGTGATGGTTGCGGGATTTATGACCTGGGTATACCATCTTCAAACACATTTTAAGTTACTCCATCTGGAAACTAAACAAATAGATTCTCAAAGCTACAAATATACCAGCTATAATATATAATATCGATCGATAAGATCGTAAGCTATTTTTTACGGATTTTATCGCGTTGTATTGATATTATTTGATTCCTGACGTTTCGGATCCTTTACAGCATCCATGGTCACGGGTAGATTAAGTTGTTGGACGTCTTAAACGGATCACCAATAATTAACAAAAATGTAAGGTAGCTGTTAGTAATTGCAACATTAAGACGTCCAAGAACTTAGTCTACCCGTATATTAAGTTAATATAATATATCTTCCTAAACTAAGACCTGACTACAGATTTAGGTCTCAGTTTAGAAGATATATTTTGAGGTTATAGTCCAAGAGCCAGAGTTATCTTAAATGTCGATCTAGCTATTGTGACTCGGCGACAAATTAGCGACTAAATTTAGGAGAAAACAATTCTTCGCTAGGTGTCCTAGCTTTTGAGATTCAAATTGGGGAGGCGCTCTCCAGATCGCCAGCTATAAACCCTTATAACTTTTGAACCAGTGACCGACGAATTCTGATATTTGGCGACTAATTTTTATGTCATCAAAATTAAAATCCCCGATGGTGGCCATGCCAGTATTAGTCACACGTGGATTCGAACTCGAGACCTTTGACTTGGCAGTCCTATGGTCATATCACTAGGCTATCACTGCTCTCAATAATTAGTTTAATTAACCTGTTAATGATTACGCACGTTGCACTGACATTTTGAATTAACACTGCACTAACACTGATTCTCAGACGTTCACACACCACTAAATTCGTCCTTGTTTTGAATTGGGTCCGCAGAATTATTCGCTATGATTACGCGACAGACGTCAGATATGAAGACAGAGGGTGATGTTTTTGTGCTTTTTCGAATTTATAAATAAACTAGCTTTTTGCCCGCGACTTCGTCCGCGTGGAATAGTTACTTTGTTCCATATGTATGAACTTTCATCCCCTATTTCACCCCTACATAGGTCGAAATTTATTAATTACTACGTCATAGTAGCTATATGCATGCAAAGTCTCAGCCCAATCGGTTTGGTCGGTCGTAAGTATGAATACGTCAATTCTTTATTGCAGTAGGATAGCGCAAGTCAAGATACTCTCCCACGTCTCCCTGTGCTCGCCATTAACCATCGGACCTAAATATTCTGCCGATGTATTATGGATGATACCTACATTAATATATTTCTGCCTAACCCTCCCGGGAATACAGGCGTGATGGTATGTTATTACTGTTTCATCCTGTATTTGCTAACAAGCCGTACTTGGTACGAAGAAGCGTGTGTCATAAAAAATACTATCATAACCTCAGCTTTGCCAATGATCCGCCATTATGGACGACGTTATGCCATATAAACTAACGGACTTTGAATTTATATCGCAATAAATATAGCGAAGGTTTTTAGATTTTCCCTTTTATTTTTCTTTCTTTTTAAAAAACGTTGCCCCACACTGGGATTTTGTCCTGTATCGTGGGTGCGTTTACAAACACAAATTCTCACATACACAAACGCCCAGACACGGAACAACTACCTGTAGATCATACAAATATTTGCTCCGTGTGGGGATCGAACCTACAACACGTGGCGCAGAAGCCGATTGCTCAGCCGCTACGCCAAACGTGTCGTCAAAATTTTAATTGTATATGTGCGAGATCATTAATTATACCTGTTACTTATACGAGTACATAACTCAAGGGGATAGGGGTTGAGGGCTGAAATACAAGCTATGCCTATGCTATGTTCGGCATCAAATGCTAATTTAATACTTTTGTGTAGGTACATTAAAAAATTAAAATTAAAAATTCTTTATTTACACCTTCAAGTTATTACTTATTACAAAATACTAGTCGATTTTAAATTTAGAGCAGAAAGGTAGTTATTGTAACATATTTAGAGTTGAAGCTGATATCTAAACTAAGATAAATTAATATCTTGTACCTACTATAGGCATCAGCGCCCACCCCCAAAATTAACATTCATATTTTAATTAAAGAACTAGGATCTAATTAAGGAAAGGGTAAGGTATTTTTAATTCTAATTTACTAGAGGGAACTGAAAGGAAAGGAAAAAGTTTACATTAACTTAAAATTAAGTATCTTTTCGTGATATCTTTTTTTTGCATTTTCCATGCTAAGATTATAAACGTCACCTTATGACGTAAACTCAGAATGTGAAGGCAAATTTCAATCAGGCGGGTGGGGTTCGCGGTGGCTTAGTGGTCAGGGCGTCTGGTATATCAAACCAGAAGACGCAGGTTCGAATCCTGCCCGCGATTGTATGTTTCCTTTACTAAAATAACTTAAAATTAAGTATTAAAACTGTAAAAAAATGTACTAAATATTTTTATCAGTAGTTTATTATTTAAAAATAAGGTAAGTTAATACTTACGTTATTTCAGGATTTCTCTTCGGTGTTACCTGACTCACTGTTGTATACCGTCGTCCCGCCTGTGTCAGCCTCGAACTACAAAATATTAGTCCAAAGCACGCGACACTGAAACACGCACACGCTACTATTTCCATATTTCAGTTATATTACGTAATTTTCAAAATAATATTATAGATAGGTACATAACATACCATCACGCCTCAGAGGCGTACTAATGTAGGAACACCCACAGCTCGCCGGTATGTTTAGGTTTCATGTAATAGGGGCAAACCAATCCAAACTCAGAAAAACCTAATAATACTTTGCTGGACCTGGGAATCGAACTCATGACCACTAGGCTAATGTTGCAGTACATAATTGCTTATTGAATAATATATACCTACTTAGGTGAATACTAGAGCATGTGGTGAAGTAATGACCGCTCGCTGCGGTCAGTCTGTGGATGGGTGACCATACTTAATATTTCCAGACCCTTCCGTGCCTCGGAGAGCACGTAAAAGCGTCGGGCCCGGTTGTCATATGAACATCTATGACATTTGTTGGTGGTAGTCAGAAGCCCAAAAGCTTGACAACCAGTCTACCCTCCGGATATCGGTATTGCTCAGAAATTGTGTTGCGGAGGTGTGATGGCAGTTGCTTCGTGTAAAATGATATTAAATTAGTTAGATTGGAAGCCAACACTTGCGAGTACAACGTTTGGACTCCCTTTTTAGGGTGCGTTTCCACTCGTTAAGTGTTTCCATTGAAGCGTGGTGGCTAACAACTCGACTCCGTGCGGCTCGGGGTCGCGTGTTTTTATTTGAAAGTTCGCTCAGCTCCACTTACACTGTTTCCACTGATGCGGAGTGGAGATTTCGAGCACTGTGATTGGGCAATTCACGGTCTGCTCCTCTCTACTCTGCCCAACTCGCCAGCTTATAATTAGCTATCTGCCAGTGAAAGTCCCGTCAAAATAACTCCATCCGTTTAGGAGTGTAGCCGTAACAAACAGACAGACAAAAATGTTAACTTTAGTTTTTACACTTTCATTTTATTATTTTTTGTAAATATAATATGTAAAGGTAATTTAATAAATAAAACGACCAATATCTTTAATATATAATAACTATTTATGTATATAAACATGACATCAATATGATAAGAAAAAAAAATATTCATTTATCTAACTCACAATGAAAGGAAATAAAATAATTATACCTTAGTGTAAACAAGTTACAACCTCACGCTACAAGTACCTATATTATTAAACAGAGAAATAATAATTAATAATAATAATTAATATTTTTAAAAAACTTTTTTTTTGCATTGTTGAAATCTATTTTGTGTTAACACTAAACTCTTAAATCCTATTTAATTCAACGCTGCATATAATACAATGTTTGGGTTCGTTTAGTGAAATTAAAAAAAAAAAACAAAAAAGAATTTAGCATATGAACTTTTTAAAAACAATCGAAATTCAAAATTTGATTTTATTTACACATTTTTTATGTAACAAAAATGATTTTTTTTTTCGAATCCGCATTTCCGAGATTCAGTTGGTACCGATTTTATAGGTTGCACTTTTTGTGGCCACTAAATGAACCCAAATTTGCGCAGAACTATGGACAGGGCGGCGCCCCATTTAACTTAAGACCTACCTCTCCAAAAAATCTCTAGTAAAATCTAATTTATACAGATTTCCACACACCCCAAAAGAAAAATAAAATCCTATGCTACGTGAAAAATACCAGAATGAAAAAAAAACTACAACACATCACTATCTCACGGTATAAAATTTTTCTGCATAAAAATCTCCACCTCGGTTAGGGACGCACAAAGTTATCGATAATACCGAAAACAAAAAAACATGGTATCGTTTCTGGGATTTTTCGGTATCGATAATTTTGGGCGGCACTAGCCCGCTATTACTAAACACAGTGGTTACCGCGCGATATTTGTAAATCGATATAATTTAATAAACATGAATAAATGCTTGTTCCAACGCACGAGGAATTTATCGATACCACTTTATTTCGATTAAAAAATTCGATCGTGCTTCGAAACATAAAAAAAAACTGACGCGATGCCGAGTTTGGGATAACTCATACATAAATTATAATTTTAGTGTTGCTATTCGTTCTTATTTTAACCTGCTTTGTATGCGAAAATGATTACATTATTTTATAAAATTACTTGCACATAATGTGCTAAAAAACTGCATTTTTCTTGTCAGTACACCCTAAAGATACTTTACAAGTAGCTAGTTCAGAGTAGACCCTTTGCTTTCTTCACTCCGCTGGTATCCATTGGGATAGATGATTAATAAATCAATTACTGAGTTTAATGAGAACCTAGCCGTTTTTATAAAAAAAACATTTTAAAATGTTGTATAATAAAAATATTTAATACATTATTTTAAAGGTACTTGGTGCTACTTTTCCATAAGACCCACTTTTGGAACCGTCCAACTAGTTTTGACTATTACAAAAGTACATAATTTAGTAATCTAATTAAAATACAACATTTGGATTTTGTCTTTATCCACGTAGTCTCCCAAACACGACACCACTCGACGCACCGAATGTCCTGATAAAACTTTTTTAATATACGCGTCCTTATAAATAAAAAAAATACAAATCTAGGAACATTAATAGCTTAAAACAAAATAATGCTAAATCATTTATATACCGCTTTCTTTAAGATGTGAAATGGAAGGTCGTTGATATTTTCAGTACAGTAGCGGCGTAACTCAATTTTTTTTTAGTTTTTAAACGCTGATTAGGTTAGCTTGATGACCTTTGTCGCTGTAAGTATGCATAACAATGGGATAGTAATAGACTGACTTATTTTTTATTCAAAAAGTTCTAGAAAATGCCTTGCGGTTTTTATTTCCGCTTATTTAAATAAATGCTGGTATTCTATTGAAATTTCGTAAAGGCGAATATGCAATGCAATATGCAATAGCTATCCTCGGATACTTGTATACAATAAAATACGTAAAAAATTAGAGTTAAGCCAATATTGCACTGAAATTCTCAATGTTTATACATATTAACGCACTTATACATACAAAAACGGGTGCGTTTTGTCGTTTTCTTAAATTATTAAAAAAATATGGCTTCGGTTGAAGCGTTTTTCAAGCTCCTTGCTTTTTTAATTTCAAAATGGTGTATCTCATAATAAGAAACTTAGCCCACACTAACGGATTTATCCGATATTTTTACATAAACAAATCTCACATCCAAACACCCACACCCGGAACAAGTAACTGTAGACGGTACAAATATTTGTCCCGAGCGGGAGCCAAACCCGCGACCACTATCAACCCGCAAATAAAAGCGACAACCGAAGCCAACTTCACATAGTACTTAGTCAAAAAATATAAAGACATTTTTATGTTGCTAATACATACATAATAATTTTATTCGAAATAAAAATCTATATATAACTTAATAAATTTTAATACATAATACATCACTAACTGACGGTAAGGGGAGGAGGGGGGGCGACAATGTATACAAGTTTATTTAGAAAGGATATATCAATCGGAATAGGTACCCATTATAGTGAATAACTATTGGAAATAATAAAAACGCATGAACGATATGGTATAGGAAACGTGCACGAATTATTAGGTGGCAGCACAAATCGAGACGAGAGCCACAGCGTGGTTAAACAAAAAAGAAACTTTCAGTCCTGTCATCGTATTGCCATCAATGTTTACATTAAATTTAAATAGTTTTTATTATAATTAAAATTATAAAATACAGGTTCTGGCCGTATAATAATTATAGTCAGCGTGGCCAGAAGGCCAAAAAAATAAAGAAAATATTATTTGAGGTTAATTTTGTTTGAATGTTTTTGAATCTCACGCTTTTGTATGTATTTTTACAGCATTTATCCACTTTTGTGGATATTTTTTACTGCATTTATCACATAACCATGGAAAGTGAGTAACTATTTGTCGAAAGGTAATAGAATTTAACACCATTTTACTTATTTTTATTTAGTGTTTGAGCATCAGAAATGCAACAATACATTTTCACTTAGGTTAATGTGGGGGCAGAGGAGCCAACTGATGGCATGTAGGTAATCACCACCCATGGACACCTGCAATATCAGAGGAGTTGCTGATGCATTGCCGAGCCTTCAAGAGCTTCTACGGCCTGCAGACCGTCTGAGCCGGGAGCGGGAACACGCTTACGTGCAAAAGTTTTTGCAGAATTAATTTCTCAAAAAATCACACCAGTTATTTTTGTACGACGTAAAATTCTCGGATTGATATTTAGTGTTATTCGTTATAATGAGTTACCTTTTAGGCTGACGAGCTTATCTGACCCGGTAACCGTAATGGAAACTGACGTAGCCAATTACGTCACAACAAATGCCGCTATTTTGATTAATTAATCTCCAAACAATAAAGGTTATTATCCATTGGGGAAAGACGGTTTGTGACAACTTGATGTGCTGGCGACTGTACTTTGTTTCTTGAAGTCTTGCAATAGTGAACATGACAGTATTAAAGCTGTTACCAGTGTGTTTAAAATGCGCACCCCGAATTTAGTCATCGTATACTTCGTACTGGAACGATGGCTAGAGAAGAGATAACGAATCGACAAATTCATGTCACGAGACGCATGTTAGCCCCGATCGGATAAGCTTGTTGGACCAATATATCCGATTATGACAGATTTTACATGTGAGATTGTCATTTAACTGTCAAATAGTAGCTTACAAACACGCCCCCTAATTTTTATGACATTTTTGTCACTATCGAGTGCATTTGGGAGTCTTTTTGGCAGTTGCATTTCGTATGTATGTTGTTTTTTTTTTAATGGGAAAGTTGAAAAATTAAAGCAATGGTTATAAAATAAAAAGGCAAAAAATTTTATACTTCTGATCTCATATTTTCCTACTACTATATTATAAAAGTGAAAGTTTGTGAGGATGTATGGATGTTTGCTACTCAATACAAAGATTATAGTCTGGATTATCACATAGGCTACTTTTTATCCAGGTCGGATGCAATTCTGAAGTAGCGGGCAGAAGTACGTAAAAAATAAATTATTGACGAAAACTGTTACATAGTTATATATTTTTATTTCAATAAACCACTTTAATAATGAAGACTTTATATGTTTCATTTCAGAATTTACTTCTAAGATGGCTGTATAAATTTGGTTGAAATCTCTACTTTAATTTTGAAAGTACATTACTGAATATGAAGAACATTTAAATCCGAATAATAGAGGGTGAGTCCATTTACTACGTTTTCTGGTGTCCGGTCGGTCACCGGAATACTTAGTGTGGGACGACCTCCAACGAGGTGGACGGACGACCTGGTGAAGGTCGCAGAGTCGCTGGATGCAGGCGTATAACTGGCCCTTGTGGAATTCTTTGGGGGAGGCCTTTGTTTAGCAGTGGACTTCTATTGGCTGATATAAATTCAAATTCCATGTCTATGCCTGTAAACCTCGGATATCCAATGATAATTGTACAAGTCTATCATTTTGTTGTCAATAAAGGAAGACAGATTGACAAGGGGTATGAACGTGGATGAAGCTAAAGAAATTTGCAAGAATTATTTTGATAGTAATGTGTGATACTCTACACACGAAATGTAACTGTTAAAAAGATAAAAATAACATACTAAATCGGGCTAGATTAGTAATTAATAATAATAAATAATTGTGCAAAAAAACGCTGAAGGAAATAAAAAAAACATCATTTTTACCATCAGATCGTTGGAACGTAAAAAAACAACGCAACGCCAACTTGCCAAAAATACTAAATTTAGAGATCATTAATACTTTTTTAATAAAAAAAAATCTAATTTGTATCAAACATTTGACTAACCCTAAAAACATTACTGGTCTTATTAAAATTTTGTATAAAAAATTGCCCACGTATATTTGTTATTAAATTGGTATCGGAAATTGAAAATTTGATATCGATAAATTCCGATACCCAAAAAACTTGGTATCCAAAATACTGATACCAATAGAAAAATGATATCGAAATCGATACCAAAATTTAATTCAGATACCAATAAAAATATCGATGATACCAGAAATTTTACTATCAGGAAAAAATCAATACCAATAATTTAGTATCAGAAAAACCTTAATACTTAAAAATTTAGTTTCGATAATCCCGATACCAAAACTCTGGCATCAAGAAATACCGATAGCAAAAATATCGGTATTGCAAAAAATATTTTCGGTAAGTCGGCGCCGCGTCAGTATTTTTATTTAATAAAAACCGTTCACTGCATGAAATAATCTGGATGTTCGGGGTCCTTTTCGAATCTCTTGGCTTCTTCCTGCATGCTTTCCTTTATTTTCAATATCGCTGCCGATTCCGTTTGGTCGTTTTGGTCGCCGCCAGGGCCCCCGAAACCTGGTTTTAAAAATAAACTATTTATGATTGTCGATGGTTATAACTGTACAAGTTTGGTAGATGGTAAAGAATAGATTTTGAGAGGTCAATAGGGTTACTTTACTGGTGTTTGATTTATTCAAAATTACAAATAGTAATACTTATAATTTCTAATTAAACAATAAATTAAATCCACTCATAAAGCTTTAATATTTGAGGAGGTGGAGCGACTGAGAGTGGAAGCTCTTAAAATTTTCTCGTAAAACGAGTATTATTATGGAATTTGTATGACGCAACGTTTGGAGTAGCATTTTCTATAGTGCGCTCTCTGTCTAGCATAAAATTAAAATGCTCATAACTTCCTTATTTTTTAATCGGTATTAATTTTGTTTTTGTTGACGGGCTCTATTTAAGGTTAACATTGTCGTGATGACATAAAATATAATCAGTCAAATAGCCTACTCATGTTTAGGGCTTTAGTTACGTGCGTGAGTACAAGAAATTTGTTAAAAAAAAATTCATTCCAAGGAGCAAATTACAGACAATGTAAGCACCAATAAAATTTAGAAAATTAAATAATTTCATCTTGTGTAGCACAATCAACAGCACAGCCAAATATCCAAAACTGACAAATTTCTTTAATCGATTTTAAATTTAATCTCCAAATAATAGAGTTTATTATCCATTGGGGAAAAACAGTTTGTCGTATCTTTATGTGCTGTTGCTGTAGGTACACATGGCTAAGTATTTCCAGTATAGCCTGACAAATATATTTTAAATGATCTGACCAATATATTTTATTGGTATAGACATATTTTTTTAAATAACTGCGTTAAAATGTTTGAACTTGATAGGAAGATAGAAGCGCGCGTAAAAACTGTTGCAACTTGTTGATGCATATCAAACGGCATTTAAATGTCAAAACCGCCATCAAGATTTAGCGGTATTGTTAGTGAGAGAGAGAGAGTTACAATTTCAACTAGAATTTGACATATGGAAGCTTAAGTTTACGCTTAGTAACGTCTCTGCATATTAATTTACGTTTTCTCACACCATCTCACATATAAAGTTTATTTACATATATGTATACATTATAAATTCTATATTTTACCAGGTCTGGAACCTAGAATCAGGGGGCTTACTCTTGAACTCAATTCCGATTTATGGAAATTGGAATTGTGCCGTTTCGTCAAGTTTCGTACTCTTGAATCCGAGAATAGCTCCAAATTGTTTCAATATTGCGCGGTGATTGAGTGAACTAAATAGGATTGGGAAACGACCCAACCATTGGCCAATCAGGGATGCCGATACAAGGTTAACGGATTTGTGCTCAAGAGTACGAAATCGCCCGACAGCCAAATTGACATCGGAGTCGGATCACGTTTGGATTGGTATTGTATTGTTTTCAAGAGTAAGCCTTCCAGATTCGAGAGCCTATTCAGGTTGAGAATAATAATTGTTCAGTTGTGAAAAGGTGCTATCTTAGATTAATTTGGGGAAACTAACATTACTATAATTGCGCCGAATAATTGAATAGACTTATAAATAACTACCGATGCTCATGCTCATGCTTATTTCTCTTAGATTTTGAGGTTATTGCGGCAATTTGGGCGCAATAATCGTGAATTTTAAACATAATTACTTTTTTTTATGTGTTTGGGAAACCTATATGTTCCTTTCGGATCGGACAGGGTTTTATAAATCTATTTTTACTGGCGCGGGTTGTATCATGCATTTAATACTTACTTAAATTGTAGTCTCCCATGCCTGATCCTGAGTCTTCCCTGGGCGTGCCGGGCCCACCACCGCCCACACCCCCGGGCGAAGACTTCATGCCGTCGACTCCGCCCAGCCCTGAGACAATAGACCTGGAGGTTACCTTTATCGTCACGTCAGGAATATATGATAGTTATTAGCACTAAATGATGGGAGTTTTCATGCCCTGAACTGCGCAAAACATACGAAATTTTTAGCTTTGTACGATTCTTTGTTTTAAAAATCAATAATAATGAAATAAAACCACTTTGCGGATTTTATCGCGTTATATTTAGAGTAAAAAATCAGTTTACGTTTTAAGATTTTGTTAACGTAAATATAACGTCATAAAATCCGTAAATTCCATAAAAGACAACATTTTGAAATATACGTATGGAAAAGTACGTTGGCGGTTGATAAGTATCTTTTGAACCTTATAATAATAGTGATAGGGTTGAAAACTCATCAACTACCACTTTATCGTCGGTTGTACATAGGGTTACAAATACATTTTTATTTTACGCAGTCAGGTCTTTTAATAAGTCGTATGAAATTAATACATTTTCTAGATCAAGGAAGCTGGGAAGATTTTTATCTAAAACTATAAACTACATTAATTATGTAGCTTTTTAATTTTGACCTAATTATATTAGATTAGTTATTTGGTTCCTAAAACCTTTTCACTATACAAACGTTCTCACTTTACAAATGCTTGCACTCAGGCATGATTATGATATGGATAACATGCAAAATAAAAGCCTTCTAATGTCAATTTACAGAAAGAAACTCTTGAGATTGTTCAAGGGTTTCATATTGTTTTTGAGACTAACGCAGGTTAGATCGCTACGCATAGATTATTCGTTTAAAAAAAATTGGGCGTTTGACTTTGTTTGAAGTTCTGACTTTTTTTTAATCAAGAGAAATAGGCATGTTTAAATAAATATATGAATGCATAGCTATAAGGAAAAAACTTCCCCGCTTTTAATAACTTTATTAATATTTGTCAAACACCCCTTTTTTAAATACGATTTTTTAATGTTTTCCTATCTTGCTTCATTCTTACAATAAACTAACGCGTAATTAACAAAAATAAGTATAAAAATAAAGATACTGTCAGTATTAAATATTTCAAATGTCAGTGCAAGTATTGCAATACTTCAGTTACTTACTTTGCCATAGATTCTTAACATTAAGCTACAGAGCTGACTCGGACAAGGCTTACGTTTAGCTAAAACTTAGCGTATTAGCATCGAGCATTTTGACCAATAATGATAGTAGCCTAACTCATACGAACACCAAGGTCAAATCTATTTATTTTTAATTTGAATTGTTTTTAAGTTCTTTTTGTTTTTTTTTTGTGATGTGTATCATGAATACTTTTGTACTACGTCAAATAAGTTACTTTATATATTTTCTTCAAGTATTTTCTTATTGGCATTAACTGTGCGAGTGTTCTGACCACATTTTGGGTTGTCAGTGATGTATGTAAATCACCACTACGGTTAATGACTACATATTAATCTCATAAATTAACTATATTATATACTATATGTGCCTGTTTCTATCTGTACCTACTACCTACGATTCGTAAGTCATTTATTGGGCCAATTTATTCCATTCTGCCATATCGATTAATAGTGAATTAATGTATCTTTTTTTAATTGTTGTAATATAATAATGATATAGTTCATTTTACCAGCACTGACAATTTAAACACAATACTGACAGAAGTGTTGGGACACGCAAACAAAACTGGTATTTGCAAGTATCGATTTATACCAATAAGTGACATTTATACCAGTTTGTTTACCGAAAATAAAAACAGGGCTCTGACACGCAGTTTTCAAGCGCGTATTAAAATATAATAAAAGCAACATATTTTCTTTTAATGCTCGAAAATCGACACGGAACGGCGCCGCACACCCACCGCAACCAAACTCATTTTCAAATACTTTTTGTTACTCTGTTTTTTTTTCCACGCAAGTGTCAGAGCCCTTATGGCTTCTGCACACATTGGGCAATGTTGTTGCATCTCTACGCACATTTTAATGTTTATTTTTACTATACATTACCCAGAGAAATAAAAGACAAAAGATAAACAAACTACTTACCCACGTTTCAAAAAAAAACCCAGTTTTTTACAGGAAACATTTTTTAAGTCCAGACAAGCCAATTACCGTAATTGTTCGTATGTTCGCAAATAACTTTGTTTTTAATTAATACATTTTTACGATTACAGATGGTTCCATATAAATTTGGTTTTTGTCTGACCACCGATTCTGAAGATTGATCAGTTTAAGTAGGATTTCTTTTTCTATTAAATTAATGATCTAAACACCAACTGTGTAAAATAAATTGAAGTGGATGGTAAACTGTTTACATTTCCCCCTTTTTTTCCTGTATCATTTTTATTATTCGCTTTTGTATATGGGCCAGCGTGTACAGAAGCCATCAAATCGACACAGGCGATTAAGGATCTGTTTTATTTAACATAAAACAGTCCGATTGAGTCCAGAGGGCCCACCTTCTGCGGCGGGCGGCTGCGAGAGGTGCTGCGGCGCCGACCCGTGCTCGCCGGCGAGAGGGAACTCCGCCCCCAGAGCACCGGCGCCGACCGGCTTCATCAGTGTGTACATGTTGTCTCCCCCTGCCGCGCATAATGCGTGACTTTTATCGATACCGATTGTTTCTGGTATCGGTATTTTTTGGTATTCGGTATTTTTTCGTGTCATAGACAAAATTATTTTTTTATTGTGACGGATTCGTGTGATTTTTTTTGTTTTTAATAAAGATGGCAAGCGTAAAAGAATAAAAAATGCGCATGTTTTATTTACATTTTTATTGTGTGAAAAATAAAAATAATTATCTAATTAAACGATTTTGTCTATGAAAAGGTAACTAAAATCTACACATTTTAATATTAATGTATACCGGAACTATAGAAGTCATAGAATATTAATTTATTATTTACTAATTGAGCATACTATTATATATTCATATTTTATGACTTCTACAAAATAATAACTAATTTTATCTTTTTGTGATTTTTTTGCATTTTCCATGCTAAGATTATTAAGTTATTTAATAGTAAAGGAAAAAATTCAATCGCGGGCAGGATTCGAACCCGCGTCTTCTGGTTTGATATACCAGACGCTCTGACCTCTAAGCCACCGCGAACCCTACCCGCATGATTGAAATTTTGCCTTCACATTCTGAATTTACGTCATAAGGTGACGTTTGGTGACATCTATGAGAGGCAAGTTACCTTACCTCTCAACCGACACGACTTACTTTACAGTCAGTTCAGTGTCGTACGATGCCACCCTACCTTTTAACTATCTTTTTGTGATTTTTTTGCATTTTCCATGCTAAGATTATTAAGTTATTTAATAGTAAAGGAAAAAATTCAATCGCGGGCAGGATTCGAACCCGCGTCTTCTGGTTTGATATACCAGACGCTCTGACCTCTAAGCCACCGCGAACCCTACCCGCATGATTGAAATTTTGTCTTCACATTCTGAATTTACGTCATAAGGTGACGTTTGGTGACATCTATGAGAGGCAAGTTACCTTACCTTAATTTTTTCCTTTACTATTAAATAACTAATTTTCCCAAATAGAATCACTATGGTGTTTTTCTTTTTCTATTTGAGAATCTTAAACTAAGGAAGAATCTATACAGACACAAGACGTATAAGAAACAAATAGGTTGTATACAAAAAAAAAACATTAAAAGCATTACATAGAAGTGATCCAAAGCGTGTACCAAGGTTATGCAAGAATGAAGCAAGCGGAACGGAAAAAGAAAACAACATTTTTTTAAGAAAAGTAGTTTGGTGAGCCATGATATGCGTCTATCCGTCAGTTAATTAAAGGCTTGCGCACATTAGGGCGGGCAGCTCCGCATCGAATCGCATAACAAAAATTCTCAAACAAACTATCGCACACTACAGGCGGGCAGCACCGGGCCGCATCACAACGCACTGGCGGATCGCATCACAACGCACTGGCGGATCGCTTGCTAGGCGTATTTATGCGACGATGTTACGGCCCGTTCACGACCTTACCGCTGTGAGCGGCAGCGGCGAGCGGTAAGAACAAATGTACTAAAATGTTTACTATATTTGTTCCTACCGCTCGCCACCGCTGCCGCTCTAAAACCTAAGTTGTGACCAGGGGCCGTATTATGACATGTTAACGCCATCATTTTTAGGTTGTAAGAAAGAGATGAGGCTATTTAATATGTAGAGCGACATATATTGCTCACAACGTAAAAATTATGGCGTTAACACGTTATAATGCGGCTCCAGGTCGTTATGCGTTGCGATGCGGCTTGCCTCAGTGTTGAAAGGCGCAGTAAACGGACATGTCGCTCGCCCGATGTGCCAGAACTATCGCTTTGGACTTCCAACAGCTGATTCAATTATTGCGATGCGACGCGGCCCGACGCGTCTCCTATGTGCTTTGTCGCAATTTTGCTATGCGATGCGCTGCGGCCTGTCGCGGCTGTAGTATGCGCGAGCCTTAAGACTGCATGGGTTAATGAAGATGAGTGTACATTAACTATTTAGTGATGCACTAACAATGCTAATTTTACCTTGGTGTGGAGAGCTCGAAGCAGAAAATGCTAGAAATTGATGAATAAATCTACCCTAAAAATATGTATGAATTATACTATAATAGCTGTGTTGGATTGCCTCTTTTTCATTTTTGTAAGAAACCTTGGCGTTTCACACACAAACCATCAAAGTTCCATCAAAATAGGTCAAACAAACAAAAAATTATTTATTCATACTAATATTAAAAATTACCCTGTGCCTGTTTGTCTGTCCGTTACGTTGTCACGCCTAAACAGCTAAACCAATTTTTTTGAATTTTGGTATAGAGATAGGTTGGACGTTGGGGAATATACCTTTGTCTCGAAAAGTCATTTGGGATGCGAGTGGAATCGCGGGAAAAAACTAGTTTTTTTAATTATTATTATTATAAGATAACTACAAGTATTAATTCCATTGTATATTTTTTAATTGGTAATAAATGCCTATTAGCTGTTACAGAAGCGCGAATATAAAATATGTTTTTCACATTACAAAAGACAAAAAAATTTTTTTTTTCTGGGAATTATTGAAAAAATTGGGATATTTCATATTTCTTACAATAAATCTTCATACTTCATGAATACTGAAGAAATGTTACAATAAATGTTACTTCTAAAGCTTTAAATTATTTTTTATTAAAAACAAATAGTACGTAAGTACTTATATTTTTTTTATTAATGTAGGCTCATCTTCTAACATTTACACATAACACAGTTAAATACCTGGTTAAAATTGACGATAAATATAAACCTGAAAACGTTTTGTTAAAAATAAGCTAAACTTTGAAACGATAATTTATTAGGATGTGCGTAAGTTTCCTTCGACATTTAACTGAAAAAATAATGTTAGAGGCAGCTGGGATATAATGGGCGAAAATTGTTTTTTTTTTCTAGGTACAGACCTCTTTTATAATAATAATTTCAGAGACGTGCTGGCTGGAAAGTTTACACAATTGTAGAAAAAAAAAAACAGTTTTCGCCCTGTGACGGTCACCATTTGAAGCTTTTTGCGTGTACCAAGTTTTTTATTGATTGGATTTAAAAAAATATAGTTATAAAATCGTAAATCTGAACAGGGGCCGTATTATGACGTGTTAACGCCATCATTTTTACGTTGTGTGAAAGAGATGCCGCTCTACATATTAAATAGCCTCATCTCTTTCTCACAATGTAAAAATGATGGCGTTAACACGTCATAATACGGACCCTGGGTAATTCTATAAACAATACAATTCTGACGTACTTAATATTTTGATGTTAATGAATTTTAATCAATACGGAAGATTATTTTATTGCTCGGTTGGTATCACTACGTGTTTTGGGTTCGATTATCTTATTATAATTACAATTTTAAAAAGTACTTTTAACAACGTTCATTATTGTGTCTACATTGTCATATCTTTTGACTGAACACTGGCTCCCAAAATACAGGCTTCAGCCTAGCATTTTTTTTTAAAAAAAAAAAACGTTGCCCCTCACTAGAATTTTGCCCTGTATCGTGGGTGCGTTTACAAACACAAATTCTCATATACACAAACGCCCAGACCCGGAACAACTACCTGTAGATCATACAAATATTTGCTCCGTGTGGGGATTGACCCCACAACACGTGATGCAGAAGCCGATCGCTCAACCGCTCCGCCAATCGTGTTTTACTATTTATTTATTTATTATTATTTATTTATCACCCGAGGCAAACATTAATTTTTTTCTCTCTGTCAAGCTGACATAATTATGATAGCGACAAAACACAGTGCGTTTTGTTTTTAAGCAGAAAATGTAATATATACCAATTTTGTTCATGATTTGATTTCCCATCCTATTTATAAAGACGACACCATAAGAACCCTTTTTTATGATTGGTTTACACTTTAACGAACTTTAAAAAGGAGGTCTCAATTCGAATGCAGTTTTTTTTTTAAATTCTATATTGAGTATGTGGGTAAAATTTTGAGAATAATTGAGCTAGCATTTAAAAAAATGTTTTACTTAAAAAAAAACAATAAGGATTAACATATTGATTTCTGAGACTTTTTTTAAAATAAAGCTTACAAGCAATGTGGGTCGCACATTACTAGTATTCTTGTTAACCCCTCGTGCTAAGCTAAATGCTTGTGTTACGAGTGGGTTCACGTCGGTAGTGCAATGGGTGGGATTCGTACTGGCAACCACATGATCGCAAGTCCGATGCCCTAGCCATTAGACATATTAAAATTTTACATAGACATATTCGACTAAGGATTATATCGTGTTATGTTAACATTATCAAATCCCGACATTTCAAACCCTTTACAGCGTCCATAGGTAACATCAGAATTTTTTTTACGCGATAATGGGGCAAACGAGCAGACTGCTCCATACTTGATGGTAAGCGATCACCGCCGCCCATGGACACCCTCAACACCAGAGGAATCAGTGCGTTGCCGGCCTGTTAAAAGGGCATTAGGCCTCCGGTATCCACACTCACTCGGCGAAACACAACGTAAGCGTTGTTTGACGCCGGTTTTCTGTGAGGCCGTGGTATCACTCCGGTCGAGCCGGCCCATTCGTGCCGAAACATGGCCCTCCCACGGTGGGAATATAATGTAAAAATAACGCCATAAAATCCCTAGTTTTTTTACATGTCTAATATTCGTGTAAGTCTCAGAAACCAGTAAGCATGATTTATTAAAAAAAAGTACCCAAAATACCTATTTATCCAATAAAAAAACTGAATACCGCCCCAAACCTCTACCCCGCCACCTTGGTCCAGTTATTGAACTCACCGGAATTGGACGAGTCTTGCGGGCTTGGCATAATCGGTGTTGGTGGGC
This sequence comes from Acronicta aceris, assembly GCA_910591435.1. Taxonomy (NCBI): domain Eukaryota; kingdom Metazoa; phylum Arthropoda; class Insecta; order Lepidoptera; family Noctuidae; genus Acronicta; species Acronicta aceris. The sequence goes on along the minus strand of OU342786.1, from coordinate 1,416,954 downwards.
CTGGAGGCCCGTTGCTGCCGGGCGGGGCCCCGTACGCGCCGGGCGAGCCCCCGCTGTAGTTGAGCGGGGCGGCGCCCCCGCCCCCGCCGCCGCCGCTGCCACCTGCCCATGCCCCTCGCGGTCCCATACCCATTGGTGGCATACCTGGATAGCACAAATGTGTTAATGTATGTCCTGATATCCTGTTAATATTATAAACGTGAAAGGTTGTGAGGATGTATGGATGTCTGTTATTCAATCACGCCAGAACGGCTGAACGGATGTGGATGAAATTTGGTACAAAGATAGTTTTATTTTTATGGCATAGGAGGGCAATCGAGCAGACGGATCGCCTGATGGTAAGCGATTACCGCCACCCATGGACACCCGCAACACCAGAGGAGTCACAAGTGCGTGGCCGACCTTTTAAAAGGGGTTTGGGCCTCCGGTAACCTCTATAGTCATTTTCAGATTACCACTAAAAAAACCTGGAATAAAATTGAATAAACTTAAGAGTCCGGCGGACCGAATTTCTCTTACAAACGTAATACCGAAATAAATCGTAATTCAAACACAATTTAATCAAATTCTGTTTTTATTCGGATTTTGATACCGTAAATCTAGGTTGCTACTCTACCATTTCGTCCAAAATACTTCACTGGAAATAAATGTAAGGGAATGCAAATTTTGATAATTTTACCAAGTAACCTCACTCACTCGCCGAAACACAACGTAAGCGTTGTTTGACGCCGGCTTTCTGTGAGGCCGTGGTATCACTCCGGTCGAGCCGGCCATTTCGTGACGAAGCATGGCTCTCTCCCACGTTGAAAAAAAGTAAAAGAAGTGGAAGAAGCAAAAGAAATATGCAAGAATCGTAGCAAGTGGCAGTCTATAGTTTCTGCCTACCCCTGTGGGAGAGAGGCGTGAGTGTATGTACAGTAAACGCTCAAAAGTTCATAAGCACGATAAGGATTACATTGCTATGAACCTCCGTTAACGTGTCGAGGACACGATACCTTTACATTACGAATTTGATAGATGTTCGTGCTAGGGCTACAGTACGAGCTAGCTCGATACAACCAGTGCGTGTCACTTGTTAACGACAATGAATAGAAGGTCGTAAGTCAAACTAAACGTCAAGCTATTGCGTTGTGAGATTGCCTATGGACTTTTGATCGCCACTGTACATAATATTATATCCGTTTGTGTAAAAATTCAACAAAATCAGCATGTGTGCAACTAGGGTTGCCAACTGTACTGTTTTTCCCTACATTATACTTTTTACTGTTAACAAAAATAAAGTATCTATATAAAATACTGTTTTCACCATCAAAATGCCTAACACTAAGCACACACTAAGTCAGTGCAGCGAAGTCACAATAGTGGCTTTTTTTTCTAAAATACTGTTTATTTTTCCTTCTCAGACCTAAATACAGTAGAATCCTTTTATTATGATTCTGCCTATATTGACCAACCGCTTACTATGAAGTAATTACAGTGTAAAGTTTGGTTTACATATAAAATTCTTTATAACAAAGTCGGATATAATGACTTTGCTTATAGTAACATGTCGATTATGATGACCTATTTTTAAGAAATTATGTACCGTTATAGTGACCTCCCTGTGACGGTGTTTGGAGCGTGCATGGCGCATGGCTCACTCAGTCATTACAATTTTTGTTGCGTTTTTAATGTTTTTGTTCTGTATCAGTTTGTTGTTTTTTCTTTTTTGAGTTGTAGAATTTAAGGTGATTTTTATTTTATAAGACGATGCTTTGTATGACGCCTTTGTCACTTCCGTTCTATGTCAATTTAAGCAGATTTTACTGTATACTTTATTTCTTGTAAAAAAAGTTGGCAACCCTTTGTGCCACATAAGGGACACAGTGCTTAGCTACAAGTTACCTGGTGAGTTTAGGCGGGAAAAATGTAAAGTGCACTTTGTCGGTTTTATATTATTTTCCAAAAATTGTGTTTCCCCGAAGTTTAATGTGTAATTATAGTGGATAGTTAACCATTAAGTGTTCGTGAACGTGTGCGAGTGTAGGCAAATTATATAAAATTGAAAATCGTGACTTTTGTGTTCACCTCCCAGATCAGCAGAGTCCACCGTCCGAGGCACGCTCTGACTTACCTACCACGATCACTCTATCACCCTTCTGCAAGAGTCCAACCGAGGGACTAGCACTCTCAAAACACACACAATCAGACGCCGTCCGATTCACCGTCCTCGCCGGCGAGCGCCGTCGCGAAGACCCTCTAACGGTAACCCTTCCCGTCCCTTACTCGAGCCGGCCCACGCCGAGCCAGTAGCTTTTAATTTAACTCAGATCCAGCCGTTCATAGCTGTCCCCTCAACAACGCCCTAAGCCGAGGCCCGTTAGGGGATGCCCTTAGCAGCCGTTGCTGAGTTATAAGTTGCTCCTGGCTGGAGGCATTCGGTGCCTCGCCACCAAGTCCGGTTACGTTGTGAAGATTCCCTGAATCAACACCCTACCGCCAAATAGAAAAAAAAAGCAAAAAAATTGTGTTCACTCCTAAACTCCATCGATGTCACTTGTAACACTGGCAAACACAAGAAGTGTGGTGCCATATAATATAATCCCATGACGGGAACTAATAGATATTACTTGTTTACTCCGTATACTTGACACTGGCAAACACAAGAAGGGTGCCATCCCATAACGGGATTAAAAAAATAAGTTACCTGGTCCCTGTGGCGGAGGGCCGCGCATGCCGGCGGCGTAGGCGCCCGGGCTCATGGGGCCCATGCCGGGCCGCGGGGGGGTCATGCGCGGCCCGCCCAACACCCCGCCGCCGCCGCGCTCCAGAGAGTTGCCCATCATTCCCTGACCTGTACAAGTAGTCAGGTTATTAAGTTATTTTTGCCTTCACATTCTGAATTTACGTCATAAGGTGACGTTTGAAATTTCAATCATGCGGGTAGGGTTCGCGGTGGCTTAGAGGTCAGAGCGTCTGGTATATCAAACCAGAAGACGCAGGTTCGAATCCTGCCCGCGATTGAATTTTTTCCTTTACTATTAAATAACTTAATAATCTTAGCATGGAAAATGCAAAAAAATCACAAAAAGATAGTCAGGTTATTTTTGGGTTACTAAATCGATCCTCGGTGCGATCCCCAGATCTAGCAAAGTGTTATTGGGTTTTTCTATAAAATACTCAGTAGCAGCTCGGAGTCTGAGTTTGTGCCTGGTTAATGGCTATAGGCTCGCCCTCTATAACGTGGGACCTAAACATACCGGCGAACTGTGGGTGTACATTAAGTACGCCTCTGCCTAACCCTTCGGGGAATACAGGCGGTATGTTACTAAATTGTATCTATAAAAATATTTAGCAACTGCGTTTGACTCATGTTTGATTTATAAAAAAATGGGCTAAGTGAAAAATTTAATATTTAAAAACAATTCACAGTCTAAAAAATATATTAAATTGGCTAAGAAAGTTCCAAATTATAAGCATAACACGTATTTATGTCATTAGGATGTGCTGTCGGCATGTTTGCCGAGTGCCCCGCATGAGTTTCATTTCACCGACTCGATTTTACGCATCGACTTCGTGGAGGGTGGTGAAAGTCACGGACATGGGATTTAGAACGAAGAAGACAGAATTTATACGTGGGACAGTCATGCTTCGGCATGAATGGGCCGGCTCGACCGGAGTGATACCACGGCCTCACAGAAAACCGGCGTCAAACAACGCTTACGTTGTGTTCCGCCGAGTGAGTGAGGTTACCAGAGGCCCAATCCCCTTTTAAAAGGCTGGCAACGCACTCGTGACTCCTCTGGTGTTGTGGGTGTCCATGGGCGGCGGTAATCGCTTACCATCAGGCGATCCGTCAGCTCGTTTGCATTAAAAAAATGGCCAATCAGCATTCAAAACGCGGTCGAAGCGTAAAATCGAGTTGGTGAAATGAAACTCACACTTGGCCCTCCACATAGGTTGCTTGCTCAGCATTATGCTGGGTGTAATTAATACCCAGCGTTGGTTTTAGTTGGCCCCTAGCAATCATGCATTACGCTCACAGATCGAGCGAGCGCGCGGGGCAAATCCAATCATTTCACATTTCCGAAACATGTGATTGGCCGAGAGTCAAAAAGGCCAAAAGTCAGCTGTGACCTTAACCACTTTTTTTATGGGTAAGGAGGGCAAACGAGCAGACGGATCGCCTGATGGTAAGCGATTACCGCCGCCCATGTACCGGGTGTACATGGGCGGCGGTAATCGCAACAACACTATAGGAGTCATAAGTGCGTTGCCGACTTTTTAAAAGGGAATCGGGCCGCGGGTAACCTCACTTACTCGGCGAAACACAACGTAAGCATTGTTTGACGCCGGTTTTCTGTGAGGCCGTGGTATCACTCCGGTCGAGCCGGCCCATTCGTGCCGAAGCATGGCTCTCCCACGTAAAAAAACCACACCCACTTCAAAGAAATAGTATGTTGGTAAGAACATCTTAATATACAGACCTGGAGGCCCATTAAAATCATTCCCCATGCCCATCCTGACAGCTCCACGAGGTCCCCCTCCAGAATACCAAGGTCCTATAAACGGTTGTCCAGTGCCCATTAGCTGTGGTTGAGGTCCATGAGGCGACGGCTGTGATCCGGGATGAGGAGCGGGTGGAGACGGTCGTAGCGGAGAATTGGGGAAGAATCCTGGTGGCATACCACCGCCGCCCATACCTGGAAACATTATTGGATGATTTAGAACATCGTTTCCCATTTGGCGGGTCATGACCCGGCCAGTAGGGGGAGGTCGATCATGTCTTATTTATTCTTACAAGAAATGCGCAAACTACTGACGTACTTTGATTATTACCCAAAAATTAAAATTATTGGTACCTACAAAACAAAAGTTCTTACGTAATAACTATTAAATACATCAGTATCACTACATAGTATAAAACAAAGTCGCTGTCTGTCCATCCCTATGTATGCTTAAATCTTTAAAACTACGCAACGGATTTTGAATCGGGTTTTTTTAAGAGATAGAGTGATTCAAGAGGAAGCTTTTAAGCTATTTAACATTACGCTACGACTGTTAGGAATGGGGCAACGCGGGTGAAACCGCGAGCGGGTCGCTAGTTATTAATAAGAGGGGGTCGGCCGATTCTTATTTTTTCTTACATAGCAGTCCCAGCCAAGTCTTAGGGGGGTCATAGCCAAAGAGTAGGTACGAGGTTTGTGAATTAAACGTGTAAGATTCTGGGGTCAAGACCCTAATGATCCCCCTCGGGCTGCCACTGGGAGAGGGGGTAAAAAATTGGCAAAAATCGTCTTAAGTAATAAATGAATGGCGCCTAAAATACAGGGTAGCTGCATTCCCACTTTGTTATAAAAATTAAATAATATTATCGATCGACGCATCACATAAGCGCCGCCGCCGCGCTGCTGTCGTTGGCTGAAAAAGCGACGTCGCACAGCGCCGTTTCGCGCTTGAATATTAGGGTCAATTCATACTAGCGCAGAGTCGAAGCGCATCGAATCGTTAACAATAAATTAAGATAGCAAATTCACACTTATCTAAACAATGTAATGCTCATATTTCTGGCGGGACAACCTGCAACGTTAGTCGCGCTGACGATGACGTCGAATGTGATTTCGCGCGTCATCTCAGAAGAAATATGTGCGTTACCTTGTGGAGATAAAGGTGAATTTGCTATGTTAAGTTTCAGATAGACATTTCTATGTGCTTCGATTCTGCGCTAGTATAAATTGACCCTTAGAAGATAATCCAATAACTAATGTATATTATCTTCTAATAAAAATAGATGTGTATTATTTTACTTAATGTAACCAGTAGGAGGAGGGTAAACAATTCAGTGGGTCACAAAGGGGCAGTATCAAAATTCCCGGTCCAAAACACTGTAGATTTCTGTGTCAGTTTATATTTTATTTAACTGCCTCGTTAGTCTTGTGGTCTCAAGCATGACCCTTGATTGAGCAGATTTTTGAGCTACTTTAATAATGAAAAGACCTATTGTATCACCAAAAATCACACTAATAAATACTTTGCCTGGATCCTGACCCTGGCATCTTGCATTGGATTCCCAGGTTGAGCAGACAAGCAGAACAGGGAAAAACCCTCAATAAAATTGAGGGTGTTTCATTGTAGCAGCTTGCTGTTTGGGATTTCTCTGGTAAATGGCAACCGGCTCGCCTTCTATTACGGAATACAGGCGTGATGATATGGTATGTTATGTTACAGTTTATGTATTGATTTAACTTCTATCAACAAACCCAGCTAACGCATCTGCCAAATTTTATCTCTGTTTCACCCTAAAGTTAGTGTTGTAAAAATGAGTGCTGAGGTGAGGCCGACCCTTAAGCGCTGAGTCGAGGCTCATTAGCCTTGAGTATTCAACATTCAAGTCTCACGAGTTTTGACTATAGTCGCATCCTCAAGCATTATAGTCCAAGCTTGCTACACTTGTGAGACTTAAACATCTAACACTCAAGTCTTCAAGGCTTATGAGTGTTGACGTAGTGCTCAACGCTCGGCCTCAGCACACATTTTTACAACACTACCTATGGTCTACTGGTAGAGAATGCTTATGTACAGTCGAAAAATAAAATAAAATAAATATAATATTGAATTTTACAGTTATCTGCACAAATATTCGCGTATTTAGTATACGTACCGTCGTGAGGCGGCCGCCGGGCCAGCGTTGTGGCTGATACCTTTGACTCCATAACCAGAATTGACGAAACCATAGTCATAGACCATAGGTAGGGTCTACCGGTAGAGAATATGCTAATGTTCTAAAGGTACCTCTTAAAAAAGCAGTTTTCAATTTTATTGCATAACGACCCGCCCGCGGTTTCACCCGCGTTGCCCCATTCCTAAGAGTCGTAGCGTAATGTTAAATAGCTTAAAACCTTCCTCTTGAATCACTCTATCTATTAAAAAAAACCGCTTCAAAATCCGTTGCATAGTTTGAAAGATTTAAGCATACATAGGGACGGACAGACAGCGACAGCGACTTTGTTTTATACTATGTAGTGATTATCTTATTTATTTTATATTGTCAGCATCAAATAGTTTGTGACAATCAAACTGGCCAAAAAGTTTGCATCCTGACCTTATTCCAACTGTACAAAGACATGTTACAAACTATTTGGCCAGTTTGGTTGTCATTAACTATATGACGCTGACTGTACAATCATTACATTATAAAACAAAGTTGCTGTCACTGTCTGTCCATCCCTATGTATGCTTAAATCTTTAAAACTACGCAACGGATTTTGAAGCGGTTTTTTTTAATAGATAGAGTGATTCAAGAGGAAGGTTTTAAGCTTTTATACATTACGCGATGACTCTTAGGTATGGAGCAACACGGGTGAAACCACGGGTAGGTCGCTAGTATTAAATACATAAAATAATTATGCAATAAAATTGAAAACTGCTTTTGTAAGAGGTACTTTTGGAACATTAGCATATTTTTTGTTCAAACTGTTATTTTGATTTGTTATGAATTCTATTATATCCAGGTTAGTAGGTTAAGTATAGTTAGTTATCTTTTTTAGTGAAATAATCTAAATTATTAGCACAAATTGTGTTTTTTTATGTAACATCTGGTTGCTAGGCCATTGCTTGATGTAGATATATCAAATTTAACCAGTGTAATATCTCTGTTATCTGTTACTCTTTATTTTGTTCTAATACATACATACATACATTCACACCTTTCTCCCACAGGGGTAGGCAAAAACTATAGACCACCACTTGCTATGAATTGTTCAGTTCGTTTGCTCCTTCCACATTCATACATCTTCTCATACATACATTTGTTTGTATAGTAAATAGTAAAAGGACAGCTATACTGTCTCTAGCATGTGCAATATGGGGGAGATTTAAACTTCAAAAAAATGCTCAAAATTCACACCAAAACATGATTTATACACAAGAAATCACGATGAACGTGTTACATCTAGCTAAATGTAGACATTCTAACCCGGAAATATGTGTTATATTTACTCAAAAGATAAGAAAAAATTTTGGCCTAAAAACGCGAAATATAATATTGTATTTTACAGTTATCCGCGCTAATAATCGCGTATTTAGCACACGTACCGTCGTTAGGCGGCGCCGGGCCAGCGTTGTGGCCGATACCGTTGACTCCATAACCAGAATTGACGAAACCATAGTCGTGGAAAGCCTTCGCTTCCGAAGAGTGCTCACAGGTGTCTCGTCGCTCTGGCGCCGCACAGTACAGGTCCCAGAACACGCACCACCACGAGTGCAGGAACCCGGGCGGCTCGCCAAGTGTTATATTCTTCTCCCATCGTATTTCAGACAAAAATGTTTGGGCCGCCTTGGTCGCACCGACATGAAGCAGGTATTCGTACACATAGAGCGCCAATTTCTCGCGAGCCTGAGCGTCCGAAGGCACCGTAGAGCCCTTGCCCTTGGCATACATATCGACTGGAAGCCGACTTTTATAATGATATTGTTTATTATTTACATTAACGCTTTATATCAATAAATTCAACTACACAAAATGTCATTGATCGATGGCGACATTTGGCGTCTGTGGCATAGAGAAATTAGTTTGTTCTCGGCGTGCAGGTAGCTGTCATAAAATAATTACAACAGATAAAAAATATCCTAGACTTGTGATTGTGAAAATGGAATAAAAAATACCCCAATTTAAAGGCTCAATTGTTCTATCAATTATTATATTAATCCATGATTAATCCTGATAAAAAGAATACTTTTTCATGGAAGATTTCGTTTTCTGCATTGTTTTCTGATTTTTTGTTAAGAGTCAAGGTTTGTAAGAGTAGGGCCAAACTTTTCTTACAAACTTATTACCCTTCCGGCTGATAGTGATGCGGAGGAGTTCTTTGATGCCCTTTTTTAGTTATATTTAGTTAGTTTTATTTAAGTTAGTTTAATATTTTATTTAGAGATTATATTATGTTACCAAAATAAATCGTAAATAACACAAACACAATTTGATCAAATTATGTTACTATTCGGATTCTGATACTGTTAATCTAGGTTCCTGCCATTTTGTCCAAAATACTTCACTGTAAGCGAATGCAATTTTTGATAAAATTACCAAGTTTGGAAAGATTTTCCAATCTTTTATTTCCAGTGACGACGGACGGTTGGAACCTAGATTGATGGTATCCAAATCCAAATAATAACATTATTTAATAGAATATTGTCTGACAATAAATCTCTTGTGTTTGTTGTAAATGTGAAGTGGTTTGAAGACTACGACATCAAACTAAAGCTTTACGTACACATAACAACATCGCACTTGAGGTCTAAATAATTATTATTTCGAAATTCAGTGCAAGATGAAGACCCATTAAAAAAAAAGTTATAGTCTGTATAGTCCACTACATAATATACTTACTACAAGTAAGGATGGTATTGTAGCTAATTATTATTTCCATTTATTTCAGGCAACAAGGCCCATACAAAATATATAATACATTATAAAACATAAAATACTATAAATATACCTACAAATAACCATAATAAAAACGATCACTATTTCACACGTAATGTCTTCGTGTGTCCCGGGGTGGCAGGTATCCGGCCTCGAAATCGCCGGAACATTACACCTTTCGGCCAAAACTCCTCCTTCATAAAGGTCGACAGGCGTTCAGTCGGTACTCTAACCACAAAGGAATTGAAGTTCACGTTGTGACTAGAGTCCAACCGCTCGACCCTCAGAGTGAGATTGCTTTTTACTGCAATGCAACCTCCTCGGCCTTAGTGGAGTAATGCAGCCTGGACGCGTATATCGGCGTCACTGGTACAGCAGGACGCAGCAGATGATTCGGTCCGGTCGGCGCGGTCCCGCACTTGTTCAGACAGGTACGCTTATTTTGCTGCTTCTTCTTCTCCACCTTGATGAAGCCATCCTTGTCGCTCGGGTCCTTTTCTGGACCATGCTGTTGCAGAACCTTTCGCTTGGATTCGCAGCGGCTCTGCTTACCCCCTATTTCTTCTTGTGTCTGAATCTGCGATGCAGCGGGTTTGTTTGTGGCCACAATAGCAGCGTAGGCACGTTTAAGGGTCGACGTACCTACGTGTGACGTTACCTCTGTCGAGGCAGAAACTGCGGCGGCGCATGTTGCATTGCAAGGGGTTAGTGACGCATGCGCAGAACTCGCCGACTCAAAACTGACGACGTGTGTTCACGTTAGAAATGTCCGGTGACCTACTGGTCGAAACAGTGTTGCGTAATAACACTACTTCAGCAGCACGCAGTTCCCCAATGGTGTTGTTTGACTTTTCCAACTTGAATTGTACTTCGGCCAAGCTCGCTTTCAGGGACGTTATATCCTTCAGCAACCTGGTGACATCGACGTGGTCGAATGTGACGGGGGGCAGCTTATGCAGATCCTTCGCCCCGTAAGCAGGGACATTATCCGGGTCGACTTTCTTTAACAGGGTGATAATATCCTGGATGCTCTTTTCAGTACCATCCCTCCGGCGGGACGGCATCTGGTCGACCCTTCCGAGGATTTGAAATATGAGCAGCTCAAAATTTGTTGCGGTCAGTCCGTAGTATTAGTGACTGTCCACACATTGACACCTCTCCGTGGCTGGTAGGTTAATGAGAAACTGGAGAAATCAGGGCCATGGTCGACGCATTATCATTTAATGCGTCGACCATTTGGGAGGGACCATAAGGACTAACAGATTTAGAAAGCAAAACTGGCACAAATTAACAATTTTGAAGTCATTGAATGATGATTTTGACACAATAAAACAGTAGACTTGGATCTCTAGGGTCCTTGAAATCTGACATGTTATCTTGAGGATATCTATCAGTATTGCAATATTGCCAGGAAATTGGATTACGGCGGATTGATATAGTAGTGACGCTTTGTTTTAAAGATTGATATTCAGCCACATTTATTATATCTGGAAGTCAACCTCATCATTGCTGAGCAAAGAGAATAAATTAGTAGGTAATAGTCATGCAGATTTTTACAAAAGAACAATTTAGACGTCCTCTTCTAGGTATAGAAATACCTGTAATACAAGACCTCCCTCTTCCATATTGCATCTGTGTGTGGAAACATACAAAGCTTGATAGCAATACAGATAAGACATCAAAGACAGACAGACAAAGTAGAAAAACAAAACTAAAACCTTTGCATTACTCATACATTGTATGTGTTGGTGTTCGTGTTCGTGTTATAATCTATCTATAAAAACAAAAATGAAAGTTTGTATGTTCGTCCTTTAACTATGCATTGCTAAATTATTCATCCTATTGCCATGAAACTATGGTGAGTTGTTGTGTCTGGGAAAGTTTATGACGAAAAAAAAGGCATTGCAACTCATGCCGTGGGACCGCTACCGCTATGAATGTAATGAAAAAAAAAATTTAAGCCATAAAATTTATAAATCCATAGACATTATTATTTTTTACCATAATGCTACTTATTGCCAGTTTGCCAGACGAAAACATATGTCAACTCTAGGAATGTCTCCGCTTGTCTATTCCTTCTTCCTTTTCGTGTGGCCGTGTCACCGCGTGGTCCACAGTCGCGTTTCAAGAAACATACAAAATGGCAATCCGCCCTGTATACAGGCCGACAATCGTCAAAAAGAGGACGAAAAGATTTATCCGCCATCAATCGGATCGCTATGACAAACTCAAGCGAAACTGGCGTAAACCCAGAGGTAAGTTCGCGTGCTCTGTCAGTCGGCATTGTCGTTCGATAATCCCCTATTTTGACTTCTATTTGGATAATTATTTCGAATTTGTAGGAAAATGTGCAATATATCAGTCTAATTCTGTGTTGAAAATGTGCTACTAAGGAAATATCATCCATAAGTTTTCATCTGTGAGGTTATAATGTGACCATAGTGTGGGTTTACATGTAGTAAAATCTTTTGCTTTCCCCTCCTTGGTAGAATTCATCAAGGAGTGTTGATAATGAGTTATAACCTCAAGTCCCTGAAGGCTATTCCAAAAAGGTTTCATTATTTTGCTCTTACTTCCTATGTCAACATTATCTGATTTACACACATGGAGTTTGGGTCTAGTTTCTTCACTATCACTGTTCTGATTTTTTTTAAGTTGATTATGCACTGTAAACAGTACACAGTTCCCTTAATTTGGCATAAGTACACAATATTTCCCTCCTAAATTCATTCCACCTTGGTGTTCAAATTTAAATTTTATTCTAAATTCAATTTTGTATTACCAGGAGAATGTTGATTTAGAAAATATTTAAAGGGATTAAAAATGTTGCCAGTGTTTTCTTTTTTTTTTATTTATGCAAGGGCACTCTGTGTTATTCATTCCATATGATAATTACAATTTGTTACCTTGCTATATTAATTATACCAAAACCTATTCCAAGTAGCTTGCATGTGGCTACTTGGTCATAGTGGTAGAAACATTATTTTAAATCACTATTTTAACTGCAATACATTTTCTTGTAATACTTTTTCTTTACCCACAATGGAATGGAGACAGTTTATGTGTTTAGCGGGAGATGTTGTTTGTTTGTTTGTGTGTTACAACAAATGTTGCAATCTCCAGAATGGTTCGTTCACATAACTGATCTCACCTTTGAATGAATTTCTTTCCATATCTTGTACAGATTACTGTTCATGTTTATTAGAAGCTAGCCTCTTTGGAGAGCATCTAAATAGTCCCACCAGCATTTGAGCACTTCATCAATGTTATTTAAATGCTATAAATTGATAATTGTATTATATTTTCAATGTTATAATCTTACAGGTATTGACAACAGGGTGCGCAGGCGTTTCAAGGGTCAGTATTTGATGCCCAACATTGGTTATGGATCAAACAAGAAGACCCGTCACATGCTACCTAATGGTTTCCGCAAGGTGAGCTGTTTTACAGATTCTTCCAATTCCATATTCCATGGAATGTGGAATTGGGAATTAAAAAAAAAAAAATTTATTTCACAAAAAGTTTTGTGAAATAAAAGTTATATACCTGCTTATAGACAAACAATGCCTATGTTAGGATATTCTGGAATTTTAAAGGAATCATAAATGATTCCCAATCAATCTTTTTTTTTTTTATTTATGCAAGGGCACTCTGTGTTATTCATTCTATATGATAATTACAATTTGTTACCTTGCTATATGAATTATACCAAAACCTATTCCAAGTAGCTTGCATGTGGCTACTTGGTCATAGTGGTAGATACATTTATAATATCTATCTTCTGCAAGAATCACTATAAAAATGGAAAAAACTTGTGAAAAATGACTTTTAATACAATCTACTACATACATGACATAAATTGCAATATGGCACTTTGCAATTGAAGACAAATACAAAAAAAATATGGAAATAATATACCTAATTATGCATCTGGCAAGTTGGGTATTTAAAAATGTAATATCATTAATTTTGTTTTGATAATTTGTTGACTCAAACTGTAATTTGTCTACATCCTCTATAGCTGAAGACAATGACAATGTGTGTGTGACAATGTGAAGACAATCTACTGTTAAGAATCGAATCATTGATGGAATGCTTGAATTGTCGTAATGAAAGCTTTTTTAACCAAACTTCGATTTTGTTCTGATTAGAATTAAAGGGTGCCCTCAGCAACAAGCTTCCGAATTTACAATAGAACTGTCACCCAGTCATGACCGTGGCATACTGGGCACATTTTGGTTTTTCATATATACAAGTACATGACTGGCAGTCAAAAGATTAAACAAGCAATTTAACATTCGAAACAGGCCCTCAGAATCTATTCTAAATATGAAATTCTATGCAAGACTTTTTTTTTATAAAATTAATACCTAGACCAAAGAATACAGATCCATATTTCATCAATCAACTTGCTGATTATAGACAGTTCTCTTTCCAAAGCATTAAATCATACGAAAAATTCCATAGAAAAAAGCACATACAAGTTTTCTCGAATTTTCCAGTTATGTAAACAACTTTTCCAATATTTCTTTCCTTAAAAACGGTTACATTTTTATTGAATAGACAAATAATAAGACCAGTCGTTTTCTTATCAAGGTAGCACATTATTATTTATTTACATTGCTGAGCAAAGGCCTTGCCCATAGACTTCCACAAAGACAGTTTATATGCCTGTATCCAACTATTTCCAGTATACTAGGTTGCTTGTTTAACTTCTTGAAAGTTATCCAGCACTATATTGACTTACTTAATTTCTTTCTCAGGTATTGGTACACAATGTCCGTGAACTCGAGATTCTGATGATGCAGAACAGGAAGTACTGCGCAGAGATCGCTCACGGCGTCTCATCCAAGAAGCGCAAGAGCATTGTCGAGCGCGCGCAGCAACTCAGCATCCGGGTGACGAACTCCGCCGCCCGCCTGCGCAGCCAGGAGAACGAATAAACTAAGGATAATTATTAAAAAAAAGTTTAAAAAACTATTTTGTGTTTATTTTTCCCTCATTCCGCATATTCAAGTTCAAATATTCTGGGGACTTGATTGTTAATTTTTGAGGGCTTCATATAAATGTTTACCATAGAGCCGATCAACAAAAACAATTAAATTCGGTTCTTAAGAGTCCGGCGGACCGAATTCTCTTACAAACGTAATACCGGAATAAATCATAATTCAAACACAATTTAATCAAATTCTGTTATTATTCGGATTCCGATACAGTTAATCTAGGTTCTCCACCATTTCGTCCAAAATAGTTTATTGGAAACTAGCTTTTGCCAGCGACTTCGTCCGCGTGGAATAGTTACTTTGTTCCCTAGTTCTTCGCCCGCGGTTTCACCTGCGTTGCCCCGTTCCTAAGGGTTGTAGCGTGATGTTTTATAGCTTGAAACCTTTCTCATGAATCACTCATTTTCCCAACATTTCCCTTCACTGCTCTGCTCCTATTGATCGTAGCGTGATGAAAAGTATACTATAACCTGTGGTTTGGGCTGTGCGTTGATAGATCACTATGTCAGTCAGTCAGTCACCTAACGTAAGAGTAGACAAATATAATCAGAAAGCTCCGAACTGCTAATCTATCGGGAGTTACACGTGTTATTGTGAGTCAACCATAAAAGATAGACATTTGCTGTCGTGGAATATTTTTTATATAATTTTAAGGAGAACATTTCCGTCATACATGATTTCTGTGTAGCTATAACCATTAAGGCTGCACACGCGACGGAAGCTTAAAAAATAGAGTAAGTTCTCCTGTTTTCCCAACATTTCCCTTCACTGCTCTGCTCCTATTGATCGTAGCGTGATGAAAAGTATACTATAACCTGCCCAAGAGTATGAAGAACAATTGTACCAAGTTTCGTTGAAATCCGTCGAGTGGTTTTTGTTTCTATAACGAACATACAGACAGACAGACAGACAAAAATTTTACTGATTGCATTTTTGGTGTCAGTATCGATCACTAATCACCCGCTGATAGTTATTTTGGAAATATATTTCATGTACAGAATTGACCTCTCTACAGATTTATTATAAGTATAGATAAATGTAAGCGAATGCAATTTTTGATAACATTACCAAGTTTGGAACGATTTTCCGGTCTTTTATTTTCCATGAAGTAGTAGCAGATAAAATAGGATCGTAGGAACCTAGATTAACAATTTATTACGGTTTTGTGGGCAATTCACGCTCCGCCGGACCCTTAAATATGGAAGCTATAACAGAGAATTAGGATAGAGAATCGTGACGTCACAACTCATTGTGCGTAAAAATACTATGTTAACACTCGTTTTGCGGGAGAGGGATAGCATCCTCTCTGAATCCCCACCAAAATAAACGCTTTTAAAATACATATCTTAGGCCTTTTAGGAGAGGTAACAATTGGAGCTGCCTGAGGGGGGAAGTGCCTCCACCTTGCAGAAAATCGTGTAGCCAAATAACATAGCTCCGTGCTATGTTGTGTTTCTAACGGTGAGCAAGGTCGCCAAAGCTCCGCGAGGAAGCGTGTTGGCAGTGTGGGGGACCGATGGTGTATTGTTACCGCTGCTATCATACATGGCAGCATGTCTCCTATGCTAACAGCCCGACTAAGGTCGGCAACAACGGCGGGCCGTATGATGGTTTGCCACCTTAGTGGTATAAAAAAAATATAAATTATTTTCTCAGAATACGAGTTATTAAGCTTGCACAAATAGGTACCTATTCTGAAACGTTTTCCCCCGCGGTTTCACACGCGTTGCCTCGTTCCTAAGGGTCATTGCGTGATGTTTAATAGCTTGAAACTTTCCTCATATTTAAACCGCATGAAAATCCGTTCAGTAATTTTTGAGTTTATCACGGACAGACTGACAGACGTGCGGGGGACTTTTTATCTAAGGAAGAATGTAAATTTCGCGTGTGAAACATGTACATTGCTTAATATATACATAAAAAAATAATTTGGCGGACTAAAAATAACGTAGGTAAGAAAGTAAGTGGGTACTAACCTACCTAATCCATTTCTATAATTTTGGAATTCTTGTTTATGTGTTTGATTAGGCATAGAATCCTAACCATGTATTGAATAGATGAGGCCAAACCGGAAAGGAATATCTATCTAATTTAATTTGAAATAATATAGGTAAGGTTTGAATACTGATTAATTATAATTCAATAGTTACCGAACGACTTTGTTCCGGTACATTTGACCGGATGGACACAGGTTCGAATTACATAGCCACACCTAATTCACCCCATAAAACCCCATAGAAAGTCGCTGTCGCTGTCTGTCCGTCCCTACGTACGTACTACGCAACGGATTTTGAAGCGGTTTTTTTTAATAGATAGAGTGATTCAAGAGGAGGGTTTTAAGCTATTTAACATTACGCTACGACTTTTAGGAATGGGGTTACGCGGGTGAAACCGCGGGCGGGTCGCTAGTATAGGTATATTGAAAAGTCGCGTGTCTAAGACGCCGTATGTCATGGTTCCCGCCCTTGTTAAATCAAAGCAACTTACGTGAAGGGATACCTATCGAATAAATAATAAATTGTGTGTACACTAGCGGACAGAAGTGTTGCGAAGTGAATTATATATCTACTAGTGGACCCAGCAGACGTTGTCCTGCCCTGATAATAACCCAAAACTCGATTGCAGCGCCACCTACCGGGTCCAATTGTGAATCTAAACCATTCCCAGATCCCCTTGAACACACACAAAAAATTTCATCAAAATCGGTCCAGTCGTTTGAGAGAAGTTCAGTCACATACACACTCACAGAAGAATTATATATATAAAGATACATATAATCAGAGGCGCATTTACACATTTGACGCCCGTAAGCTATTTTTTCTGTAACTAGTAAGTTAAAACTAGAGATAGAGTGAATATTAGGAACGGCCATGTCATGTGCCTCGTTCCCGCGCCGCAGCCAAACGCGACTACGCAAATCGAACAAAAAATTATCTAAGTGATGAATCATAGGCATTACACGTTAAATTGTTTGTGTGGACCTAATAATATTCAGGTTTATAATAATTTTTTTTATCTGTAAGAGAAAAATAATTTGGCCCCAAATTTGCCGCCCTAGGCTCCAGCCTGCTCAGCCTGCTGGCAAATCCGTCACTGCATATAATAAAACACTAAAAAATGTGTCTGTATTGAAAATATTTACAAAACCAAAAATTTAGACGATGGAGACATAGTAATAGAGTAAGAATTTAAAAAAATATCTGTCTGTCTGTACACACTAATTTCTGGAAATACTGGACGGATTCGAATGAAACTTTTTTGTTTTAAAGCTATTACGCCTGGGCAACATATAGGGTATAATTGATTTTGAAAACTATCTGATGCAGGACCATAATGATCCAGCTAAACTATAAGAAATATAGAATTAACGCCTTAACAAAAGTTATCTGATGAGCATTTTCTGTTGAGGTATAAAGTCTAAGATCTGGAACACCTGATTCAGAACCATAATGGTCTAGCTAAACTAAGAAATAAAAAATGACGCCTTAGCAAATGTTGTTCACCATGATGAGCATTTTCTGTTGAGGTATAAAGATATCAGGAACGTGACGTGTATGATCAGTAAAAATACCGACTATGAAAATAGTCGGTATTGTGTAATAATATACCATGTACACGTCGCGCGAGCGCTAACAAAATATTATAAAATACGTAGAACTTTATAAAAAGCTGCTATTTACTAAGCTATTTTCAATACACCACAGCAATTTTTATGTGTATTGTTTGCAAAATAAATATAGGTACATACTGAAATACAAACAAATTAAAAATGCTGCCCAAAGTAACTATTTCACAGGGACGAAGTCGCGGGCAAAAGCTACTAGTGAGCTCTTTTGGGTGAACAAAAATCATGGAACTCGTGTCATCGTCACCGAACGCTTTCCATGAGCTATATGTATACTGTGTATATATGTGTAGGTACTTTTTGGGTGAACAAAAAGCGTGAAACTCGCGTCATCGTCACCACACGCTTCCCACTTATCGACGACACAATTCACAAGATACCTAATTTTCACTTCTATCGGCAGTCTCCAAACACTGTTATTCTTGGTCGTTCTGTAGATACATTTGTACGCGATTGTACCGAAGACCTAAATAACGTATGACAACGTATTATCCATTGTTTAACCATATTTTGTATTCATAACTGGATTATGTAGCAATCATTTTGCATTATAAACTCCTTGACAAAGAACACCTCTAAGTAGATATTATTTCATTTTGATGCATGTCCAGTAAAATAGCAGAAGTATTGAAAAGTGAAAAATAATTTTAAGAAGCTGCGACTAAGCACACTCGTACTTAAAATGTCGTTTTTTTTTAAGAAAAAATTAAGTTCCTATTAAAGAATCCATTAAATTTTGAAGCCACATAATAAAGATGGCGTATTTCTAGTAATGTTGGAAAAATTAAGAATAATATTTTACGTTTTACTAACTTTATTTATACCATATTTGTTACAAGAATATATTTCAGCTATTTTGTATAATAAAATCAGAAACTGCAATTGTAAATCTTGTGGTTATTAAAATTTATAAATGAAGATTTAAAAATAAAACGATGCCGTCGTATTATTTGTTTTTATTAATTCTGCTCATTAATTTGGGTTGTGTTATCTCCGAGCTGAGTTTGCGCTTTGGTAAGCAATTTTTCTATTTAATAAAATGTAGTCATAAAAGTCCAAACCATATTACTATAAAGTAGTTATGTAATTCATTACAATCATACTGGTTTCTGGCACTTAGGCGAATATTAGACATTGAAATAAAACTACTTTTTACGGATTTTATCGCGTTGTATTGATATTATTTAATTCTAGACGTTTCGGATCCTCTACAGCATGCTCACGGGTAGACTAAGTTGTTGGACGTCTTAATGTTGCAATTACCCTTACCGTACACTTTTGTTAATTATTGGCGATCCGATTCACGCAGAATGAGCTCACCGTATCCTTCGGTCTTGCAGGCTTGGATTTAGATTTTTTGGAATCTATAATGGGGTTCCAAGCAGGTGGTAAGACCCACGAAACGTCGGGAATTAAATAATATCAATACAACGCGATAAAATCCGTAGAAAGTAGTTTTATTTCAATCAGTAAAATCATATTAATAAAAAACCAAGTCCCCCCCGCGTCTGTCTAAAGATCTAAAGATTACCGATCGGATTTTCATACCTTTTTCACAAATGAACAGATTGATTCATGAGGAAGGTTATAGGATATTTAACATCACGTTTTGACCCTAAAAAACGGGGCAAAGTGGGTGAAGCCAGGGCACAGCTAGTATTATAAGAGAGAAAGCGATCGTCAGCGATCAGTGATCGTCAGGATCAGCGATCAGCGAGTGTTAGAGTAATCGCAATAAGGCCACCTATTGTTTGTTTGTACAATAAAGAATATATACAGTACGCGCGACATAAGTTAGCTGTTTGGTTGCGCAGTACACAATTTTTAACGTAAACAATCCATTGCGCATTAAAACGGCGAACTTCACTCCGGCCAACTTATGCCGCGCGTACTGTAATTATACTAGCTCTTGCCTGCAGTTTCACTCACGTCCCAAAAAGATAAACATACTAAAAGTCTGATTATAGGCGGCGTACCAAACTGAAACATTTACCAGATTTCAAGCTAGACCTCTACTCAAGCAATACTTAGAAGAAAACTCCATTCAATTCCATGCAGTAGTTTTTGCGTGATGCACGTACAAACATAGAGACAGACAGAAAGCTCTTCTGATTGTTGATTGCTACGACATCGAAGTATACCTATAATAAAATTGTAACAGGCCAATGTCTGTACTTTATAGATATTAAAGAAAAACTAAAATTGGGGTTCTTTATTAGAGCAACAGAAGCCAAAATATCAATGTTTAGAATTTTTGTTCGTCTTTCTGAAAGTTGGTACGCGCATCATACAAAAACTACTGCATGGTATTGAATGCAGTTTTCACTGATGTATTGCTAGAGGTTTAACTTAAAATCTGGTGCATGTTTCATCTTGATACGCCGCCTAGAATCGGACTTGTAGTATGTTAATCTTTTTGGAAAGTGAGTGAAACTGCGGGCAATAGCAACTTTTTTTTTATGGGATAGGAGGGCAAACGAGCAGACGGATCACCTGATGCTAAGCGATTACCGCCGCCCATGGACACCCGCAACACCAGAGGAGTCACAAATGCGTTGCCGACCTTTTAAAAGAGGATTGGGCCTCCGGTAACCTCACTCACTCGGCGAAACACAACGTAAGCGTTGTTTAACGCCAACGTAAGCGGTTTTCTGTGAGGCTGCGGTATCACTCCGGTCGAGCCGGCCCATTCCTGCTGAAGCATGGCTCTTCCACGTAAAACTACTAACTACTAACTTTATATTGTTATAAAAACACGGTGCAAAGACGATCGGAGTCGTAAATGATTGTTGAAAAGGACGTACAATTTTTTTTTCTTTTTCTAGTCTTCATAATCGAGATCCAAGAACAGGATTTGGCTCAAAACATCGGCAAAGCTCTGAAATTGTCCGAAACAGTGAGACCCGAAGTTCGTGTGGATGACGTCATTGTCCCATTGGACAGAGAAAGAAAAGGAGAGAGTTATAGAATACGTAAGTATCGAGGGAACCAACAGAATAAAAATTTACAAAGAGTAAGTATAATTTCAGCTTTTAGGAGGATAACTTAGGATGAATAAAAACTTACCATCAGGCGATCCGTATGCTCGTTTTTCCCCCTATACAATGAAAAAAAATTCAGACACTAGGATGGTCGCTATGCCAGTCAGTCAAAAAAGCGACATCGATTCATGGTGAACATTCCAAAAACCCGAACGAAACGTTTTAAGTCTACTTATCGTGCGTACCGCTGAAATGTGGAATGCGCTTCTCAAGTGGGTCTTCCCCCATAGATACAATCTGGGTGTCTTTAAATCACGAGTGAAACGGTTTCTTCCAGGCAAGCGTACTCCATCGTAGGTCGTAGTGTCGCTTAACATTTGAGCGGACTAGCGGGCAAGCGTAAGCCTGTCACCAATAAAAAAAAAGACTACAAGAGGTGCTACCACCAAGCAAGTCAGACATTGTCTCGCCTCTTACGAAGTGCTCCATTGTTAAGTCTCATGCCCAATAATTTTACGAGTACCGAAAACATTAGGAGTCGGTGAGGGCAGATCCGACGTTTTGGGGGATGCCAAATGCCATAATGCAAAATGACGCTCAAACAGCTCTACCTAGTAGTCTAGGTAGGCTTGCTTGTTATTTTATAACAATAAAAAAAGTGTTATCTTTCAGTATGCTCTGCACTTTCCAAAGGAGTATCAATGATAGTAGATTTATCCTGGGCGCCATGGGAGATGGCGGAGGAATTAGCCATGGAGACTGGTCTCCCCCTCGTCAGGACCTTGCTGGGATCTCAACAGCTTGTCAAGGCGTTAGATGATTATCTAGAGTCAAGAAACGCCACGGATGCTGCTATTATTTTGGAAAGTGAGATTGGTAAGGAAAAAGAGACATTTTTAGATGATTTCTCCATTTTTCTCATTACTCTAGTCATCGTAGTAGTGACTGCCTCATTAGTCTAGTGGTCCCAAGTGCGACTGCTACACTAGAGATCCTGGGTTCGATCCCCAGGTCGAGCAAAGTGTTATTGGGTTTTTCTATGAAATTCTCATTAGCAGCTCGGAGTCTGGATTTGTGCCCGGTTAATGGCTATAGGCTCGCCCCCTATAACATGGGACCTAAACATACCGGCGAACTGTGGGTGTACATTAAGTACGCCTCTGCCTAACCCTGGGGGGAATACAGGCGTGATGGTATGTTATGTTCTAGTCATCTAGTGGATGTCCATAGGTAAGGAGTTGCAGTTGAACTAAGCTAAGTCATTTTAATATACCTCCCCGATTTGATCCACGCAGGAAGAATGCCATATGCAATGATGATGATAATGATGATGACCTCCCCGAAGTGTTTCCTTTCCCTGGTCCGTACCTCGGACCAACCATGAAATTTATTTTTTCTATAGAGAGAGAGAGTTGTGCTCGATCAATGGAAAAAGGTCTACTCGTTTTCTATTTGCATGGCACCTAACATACTGGCGAAGTGTTGATCTATATTACACTTTTAGAAAGAAAGAGAATTCTAAGATAACGTAAAAAAAGCGTATATTTCGACACTCTCAAGGGAATAAAAATGTATACGGTATTTCCCTTTGACCTAAAACCATGAAATTTGAAATGTACGTAGCCTGTTCCATAAGTCTTGCAATACAGTTTTTTTTCTTTGCTAAAAGAGATCTTATAGAAAGGGTAGTCTTGGATTCACAGAAAACTATCACCTCTGCATGGTACACAAGACATTGTTTGCCGCAAGTTATAAAGAAGTTAAAGAATAACGACCGTCGTCTGAGCACTTGGCACTTCCATTATGACAATGACAATGCTCCGGCACATCATCATCATCATCATCATCATCAGCCTATGTTCGTCCACTGCTGGACGTAGGCCTCTCCTAATGAACGCCACAGAGCCCGATCTTCGGCTTTTCTCATCCAGTCACTGCCAGATGCCTTCCGCAAGTCGTCACTCCACCTGGCCGGCGGGCGCCCTACACTACGTTTGCCTAGACGCGGTCTCCACTCGAGAACTCGTCACATCGGACAATTTTAACTCAAGAATTTTTTTAGTCAGGCCTCACACTATTGCAACACCATCCCTTTAGCCTGGTCCTTGCGCCTTACGATTTTAGGCTTTCTCCTATCATGAATAGTCAACAAGGCGAAAATGACATGGATTTTGAAAAATGCTGCTTTGCAAAACTTTTGGAACAGCCTACGTAATACCGTCTTATACTACAAGTATAGGGAAAAATCTGAAAACTATACATTTGTAATTAATTTAATTATGTACCTACAAATTTGTACGGAACTCTTCGGTGGGCGAGTTCGACTCACGCTTGTCCGGTTTTTATTTTTAATGTTTGTGTGTACGTCACTTCTGTAACAATTTTTTTCACAGATGTCGACAGAACTCTGTATGAACTACTAGGGAACTCCAACATAAGGGTGTGGGTACACGCTGGCTTGACTCGGGACTCCGCTAAGTCCTTGCAGACCATGAGACCTGAACCCAGCTTCTACATCATCGTAGGAGAGAATGGGTTTATTACTGACACTTACGGGAGGGTAGGTGATTCATAAATGGTTTTTTTTTATGTGATCGGAGGGCAAACGAGCAGACGGATCGCCTGATGGTAAGCGATTACCGCCGCCTATGGACACCCGCAACACCAGAGGAGTCACGAGTGCATTGCCGACCTTTTAAAAGGGGATTGGGCCTCCGGTAACCTCACTGACTCGGCGAAACATAAGCGTTGTTTAACGCCGGTTTTCTGTGATGCCGTGGTATCACTCCGGTTGAGCCGGCCCATTCGTGCCGAAGCATGGCTCTCCCACGTAAGTGTAGGAGCTAGTGTTGTAAAGACGAGAGCTAAGACTTTCCTATTTATTACTATACTCTTTGGCTGAGACCGAGCTTCGAGTGCCGAGTCGAAGCTCATGCAAGCAGGATCAAGCAGGATCGCCAACTCTTTGTCTGTCAAAAATATGTTTAAGTACTATATTTCTTAAAAAATATTTTTTTTATCCGTGATACGCTTACGCTTGACCGCCGGTTCGCCTGATGTTAAGCGATATTGCGATCTACGATGGAGCGCGCTTGCTAGAAGAAACGCATTCACTTGTGATTATAACGCTCGAGTTGCTTCAAGCATTATAGTTCAAGCGTTCAACGCTCGTAACCCTTCGGGGAATACCTACCGAATTATAATTATATAATAAATAGTAATATAGCAGATTTCCCACTTATAAATCCGAATAATGTCTGGATTAACGCTAATATTCCGCACTTGCGGATGCGGATGCGAATATCCACAACATCCCTGCTTATTTTATTATCTTCTGTAGGCAGTAAAAGAAAATCTAGTTCGTCGTAATTATCGCTGGAACCTGATTCTGACTGACTACTCAAGTTTAGACGTCAGTCAGCTGGTGTTACCTGCTGTGATCCTGCAAGCAGACCACGTCGAGTGCTGCAGACTTATGAAGAAGGAAGACTGCACCTGCCCTAACGATTTTCAGGTATAACTGGCATTGTAATCGTGACAAAATTAATAAAAGTATTTATCGTAAGAGGCGAGACAATACCTTTTTTTTCTTGATAGGCTTACGCTTAACCGCCAGTTCGCCTGATGTTAAGCGACACTGCGATCTACGATGCGCTTGCCTAGAAGATACCGATTCACTCGTGATTTAAACACACCCAGATTATATATCAATTAGGGAAGCGTATTCTTTATTTCAGCGGTACGCATGATGAGTTTTACCCCGTGTGGAGAAGGGTTAGAATACTGTTCCTCACTGCCTTTTAGATAGGCATCCCGTAAGAGACGTTAAAATATCCAATTTTCTCAGTGGGAGGAGCTCTTGGGGTCTGACTGGCCGGCAACCACCCTTACGTCGGAATCTGTCGTAAAGCACCTTGATGTGTGTTTCGACTTTTGCACGTAAGAGCCAGTTCCCCTCAGTTGCTACGGCTCTGGCAGTCTGCAGTCCGTAGGGGCTCTTACCACCAGGTGGCTCGTCAGCTCGTTTGCCGACTTAATCCATAAAAAAAGCGTTTTGTTCGGGTTTTTGGGATGTCCACCATGAATCGATGTCGCTTTTTTGTGTTTTTGTAGATGTCACAAAAAAATTCGTTTAAATTCACAGAAGAAGCAGCATGTCTTGAACGCGCTGATCCAGTATATAACGGAGACGTACTCCAAGCTGGACAGGGAGCTGCCTCTGATCACCACGACGGTGGACTGTGACGACCCACAGGCCACCATGAACAGTACGAGAGACAGGCTGTATCGGCAGTTCGCGGAAGATTCAGAGCTTAGCAATGAGACACTGTTCTTTTGGGATATGGATAGGTAAGAAGGTATTTTTCTTGCCTTACTTTATACTGCTCGTTTACCTCCTAGCAAACGAGCAGACGGATCGCCTGATGGTAAGCGATTACCGCCGCCCATGGACACCCGCAACACTAGAGCAACAAGTGCGTTGCCGACCTTTTAAAAGGGGATTGGGCCTCCGGTATCCTCACTCACTAGGCGAAACACAACGTAAGCGTTGTTTGACGCCGGTTTTCTGTGAGGCCGTGGTATCACTCCGGTCGAGCCGGCCCATTCGTGCTGAAGCATGGCTCTCCCAAGTAACTTTGCCTTTTTAATTTTTATGTTTGTTACCTTAGAACTCCTTCATTTATAAACAGATTTGAAAAGTCATTTTTTCATTTGAAAGGTTATACTTGAAGTTGTGAAGATCTAAACACAAAATGACAATAACACGTAGGTACCGATCGAACATTGACATCGTGGACGTAAGTACTATCAGCCAAATCCATATCTAGCCATTTTGAAAACAAAATCCCGTGCACACGGTGATGTTGGCTTTTAGGAATTAAATAATATAAATATGATGGGATAAAATCCATAAAAAGTAGTTTTATTTCAATATCTTTTTTGTTTATACAATTAGAGATACGATTTCAACTTCATAAAAAGATCGAGGCTATTGGTTGATAACCATAGGTAAGCACTGGAATAGCAGCCGAGGCTGCAAGCAAATATAGCCCTTACGGTGGCTAGATATGGCGTTGGCCGATAGTACATAATATTCTGCTCACCCCTCAAAATCTTGAAATAAAACAACATAAATATCAAAAAGTAAAACCGCTTTCAAAACAACACAAAAATAATATTAATTTAGTGATGAAAAATTTCGACCGTGGGCAGGATTCGTACCTGTCATAATCTTTGCATGGAAAATAAAATAACGTTATATGCAAAACTGTTTCGGAAGTCGATGGCGAAAACAAAAGATCCAACCAAACCGTAGGCACCGCACGGACTTCCGAAACTGTTTCGCATATCACAATATTTTTTATGCTTTTGCGTTTTTATAGTATTTCAACTTGCGGGAGATGAGTGGGCGGAAGACCTTTCCCTCAAAGTATCCCGTCCTCGGGTTCCCCAAAGGTCTAGTGCAGTGAGGTCATGACCTAGTTCAATTCAATTCTTGGTTTTTCTAGCTAGACAGGTCTTTTTGATTCCCGGATCGAGCAAATTGTTATTGGATTTTTCTATGTATGTATGTATGCAGTAACAGCTTCGATTTATTTATTTATTTGTCTATCAAACACAGCTAACATTAAGGGGATTTATTCCTAATTGGATAGTGTGGTCCTTAATTTAAACACATTTATTATATACTAGCTTTTGCCAGTGACTTCGTCCGCGTGGAATAGTTACTTTGTTCCCTAGTTCTTCGCCCACGGTTTCACCAACGTTGCCCCGTTCCTAAGGGTTGTAGCGTGATGTTTTATAGCTTGAAACCTTTCTCATGAATCACTCATTTTCCCAACATTTCCCTTCACTGCTCTGCTCCTATTGATCGTAGCGTGATGAAAAGTATACTATAACCTGCCCAGGAGTATGAAGAACAATTGTACCAAGTTTCGTTGAAATCCGTCGAGTGGTTTTTGTTTCTATAACGAACATACAGACAGACAGACAGACAAAAATTTTACTGATTTCATTTTTGGCGTCAGTATCAACCACTAATCACCCGCTGATAGTTATTTTGGAAATATATTTCATGTACAGAATTGACCTGTCTACAGATTTATTATAAGTATAGATTACATACGTGGGAGAGCCATGCTACGGCACGAATGGGCCGGCTCGGCCGGAGTGATACCACGGCCTCACAGAAGACCGGCGTTAAACATCGCTTGCGATGTGTTCCGCCGAGTGAGTGAGGTTACCGGAGGCCCGACCCCCTTTTAAGAGGTCGGCAACGCACTTGTGACTCCTCTGGTTTTGCGGGTGTCCATGGGGGGCGGTGATCGCTTACCATCAGGCGACCCGTCTGCTCGTTTGCCCTCCTATCCCCTAAAAAAAAAACATAACACACAATATATAATCTATTTACTTAAATTTATATATTGATTTTGTCTTATGTATGATTTGGTATATATTTATGGTAAGCTATTTGTATATATAATGGTATTTATGTAAGTAGATGCACCGTCAACCCCCATTTCTGTTCAATCTCTGTTAAGTCCATCCAAAGGTTGCCTGGAAGAGATCGCTGGTCGCGATAAAGTCGCCCATTGTGTGTTTTAAATTGTGATTTGTATCCTATATATATATATATATATGTTTTTGGTGTACAGTAAAGATTATATAAATAAATAAATAAATAAATAACACAAATAATGTAACTATTTTGAATTCATTCAAAAAGCATGAAACAAATCGATCCTCTTAGCAACGTCATTCAGTGTGTGCAAGGCGCGCGTAATGGATGCTTTGTCCAGCAAGTTAGTGGCCCGCGTGGTATCGCTATTAACCGCGATTATCATCATCAGCATCATATCAGCCAACGGAAGTCCACTGCTGAACAAAGACCTCCACAGCGATCGGTCACATGCCTCTTGCATCCAACGACTCCCAGCGACCCTTACCAGGTCGTCCGTCCGCGATTATAATTAACTAGCTTTTTGCCTGCGACCTCGTCCGCGTGGAATAGTTTTTCAGCCCGATCCCTCCAGTGGATTGGGCTGTGCGTTGATAGATCACTATGTCAGTCAGTCACTTTTGAGTTTTATGTATATTTAGATTATTATTACTATTTGTGGCAATAGGCTCACCCCTTACATGAAACTCGGCGAACTGTGTATGTACATTCGCACAACTAAGCCTAACCCTTGGAGGAATTCCAGCGTCATGGTATATTATGTTAAATTGATTTTAAATAGCAAACACTATCTCAAATGTATTTCTTTTCTCTCCTTATCTTTTTCTACCAGGTCTGGTCTCTTCCTTCGCTCGCGATTTCTCCTCTCCACTTATAAGCCGGAAGCTGGACAGCAGACAATAGCCGCCTGGTCAGCAGATGATCAGTTTAAGTTATTGCCAGGAATGGAACTAGAACCGCTTAAGATGTTCTTCAGGATTGGAACCGCACTGGTAAAAGATTTTTTTTGTTTAAGTATAAACTTTTAAAAGGTGACCAGATTTAGAGGAGACCGCGGTGGAGGTTAGGTCAGGGCCGCGGCAGCGCGGCGTCTTGGGACGCAGTGATCGCCTTCTGCGAAACTGTCGTCTCGCAGAAGGAGGCTGCGGAGCGGGAGAGGGAGAGTGCCAGCACTGACCCGACCCGCTCCCGGCGCACCGGGAGACGTCGGCGGAGGGCAGACAACGCCCTCCTCCAGCCTCCCTAAATGGGTCCGGGGGTGGCGGGCGCGGGGACGCCCGCCACACCCCCCTTCTAGCACCCGAGGCGGTGGCGCGTAGTGTTCCACGCGCGCCCCTCAATGGCGATGGGGGGGAGTCCAACGCCTCACTCCCCCCCTACATATGTATAGATGGGGCCCGCAGCGGCGGGCCAGTCGGGGGCCGCGGACGAATTGTCTGTTTCCCGTAGCCCCCGACGCCGCAGGTGCAGGAGGGAACACCGTGTGGTTTTTAGTCGGTAGGTCACCCACTCTGGGTGGAGTCCGACACGCCCCGTCGCCTCCCGGGCGGCGGATGTCCATGAGGATTTTCCACACGAAACCAAAAAAAAAAAAAGGCACTCGTCGTGGAGGAATGTCGGAGGAAAACCTCGCTTCCGTAACCCCAGTAAAAAGTAGTGGAGGGAAACACGCGTGTGGTATTAGTCGGTAGGTCACCCACTCTGGGTGGAGTCCGACACACCTCGTCGCCTTTTGTTTTATACCACTAAGGTGGCAAATAAGCATTCGGTCCGATGGTAAGCGGTTACCGTAGCCTATGGACGCTTGCAACACCAGAGGTATCACTCGCGCGTTGCCGACCCTGTAAATTAAGAAGGAATAGTTGGGCTGGCAGCAAAGAAGACAATAGCGTAATGCTTATCCTATCTGTCAAAACAATACTTCCTTGCGGAAGCGTTCCCCGAAACTTCCCCATACTATGAATTTCTCCTGTATCTATGGTGCGTATACAAATACAAATTATCATCTTTCCTTTACTAAAAAAATAACTTAATAATCTTAGCAAGGAAAATGCAAAAAAAAAATCCCTAAAAGACAAATTATCATCGTTGAAGTTCAAATGTTTTTTTTTTCAAATAAGCTTTTACAAGCGTTTAAGTAACGTTATGATTCTAGTAGGACGGTTCCAAAAGGTTGATCCTATCTAGAATAATCCCGCAAGAAACTCCATGGACACTCTTTTAAAATAAATGGTGTTACAATCTTCACTGGTACAATGTTGCGATATGAGGATGTGTGAACACTGAATGCCAAAGTCGCTCATACACACAAACACCCAGACCCGGAACAACTACCTGTAGATCATACAAATATTTGTTCCGTGCGGGGATCGAACATGTAGCGTCGAAACCGATATCTCAGCCGGTATGCCAAACGTGCCTGCAATTGTATGTTATGAACAGACTCCAGTCACTTTTTTCTGAGAAATTAGTCTCCTTTTGTTTTTCAGGCAGTACCCTGGACTCTTCTGAAGGTAGACCCTGAAACTGGAGAACAAATGTATGGTGAAGATGGTCAGATTTTGTATGAAGGATACTGCATTGATCTGATAGCCAGATTGTCCGAGGTAAGAGAGTTTTATTTATTTCCAAGATTATAAATAAATATTAGCATTTTACCCCGTGTGCGGACGGGTTAAAATACAGTACCTCACTGCCATTAAGATAGGCATTAGCTAGGACTTCTTAGGGTCTGACTGACTGGCGAACACCGTTACGTCGGAGTCTGTCGTAAAGCACCTTGGTGTGTGTTTCAACTTTTGCAAGTAAGACCCAGTTCCCCTCGGTTGCTGCAGCTCTGGCAGTCTGCTGCTGTCCTAGGGGCTTTTAAAGCTCTGCAACGGATCAGCAACTCCTCTGGTGTTGCAGGTGTCCATGGGTGGCGATGACTATTTACCATTGATGAAGAATTAAGCGGCGGTAGCCTAATGGCTAGGGCGTCGGACTTGCAATATATATGTAATGTGGTTGATAATAATGTGGTTACCGGTTCAAAACCAAACCATTACACTATCTACTGACGGGAACCTACTCGTAACACAAGCATTTAGCTTAGCACGACGAGTTAAAAAGAATACTAGTAATGTGCGACCAACATCGCTAGTAAGCTTTCAAAAAAAAATTGATGTGTTGGTGATTTGGAAAACAACTAATTACTAGGGTGTACAGTACCCTAGTACCTTATCCTCTATTTAATCCTTTGGAGAATACATCCGTAATCTTCACTTCTTTTCTGGCTCACTTCAGGCTCAGGTTTCTTTCAGGCTCACTTTTTTACTACTAAGTAATTTTAACCGATAGGTTCGTATCTGTATCGATTTGTATTTTTTATCGATATGTATTTTTACTGCTAAGTATTTTTTATCGATAAGGATTTTTACCGCTAAGTATTTATTATAGACTAGCTTTTGCCAGCGACTTCGTCCGCGTGGAATAGTTACTTTGTTCCCTAGTTCTTCGCCCGCGGTTTCACCTGCGTTGCCCCGTTCCTAAGGGTTGTAGCGTGATGTTTTATAGCTTGAAACCTTTCTCATGAATCACTCATTTTCCCAACATTTCCTTTCACTGCTCTGCTCCTATTGATTGTAGCGTGATGAAAAGTATACTATAACCTGCCCAGGAGTATGAAGAACAATTGTACCAAGTTTCGTTGAAATCCGTCGAGTGGTTTTTGTTTCTATAACGAACATACAGACAGACAGACAGACAAAAATTTTACTGATTGCATTTTTGGCGTCAGTATCGATCACTAATCACCCGCTGATAGTTATTTTGGAAATATATTTCATGTACAGAATTGACCTCTCTACAGATTTATTATAAGTATAGATAAGTATGTATTTATCGAATAATAAATAGGTAATTGTTTATCGATATGTAATTTTCACCAGACCATGTCATTTGATTACGAGATCGTGTCTCCAAAGAGCGGAGGATTTGGAAGAAGATTACCTAACGGCACATGGGATGGAGTTGTTGGAGATCTTATGAGAGGGGTAAGTTTAAACGTCAGTAGGTGCATATATGTGTCATAGTTAAGGGCATTACATCGCTCAAATCCAAAAAAACACCCTAGCTTTAAAGAAGTTTCTAGTGGAATCCTTATGTGTATTTGCCATATAAAAAATATATGTTATACTTAAGGTCATCACAAACAAATTGTATTGTTTAAAATTTTTATAAATTTGCCCCAATTTTGAATAATAATTGAAGTAAAAAGGCCTTTTAAACCTAATTTGTATTTTTGTTAGTCATGAAATTTATACCAAAAAAATTGTAATGCCGTAATTAACAATTTGTATTGTTTTTATTTTGTTATTTCTTTTAATATTTTGAAATAATAAAGAAATACCCGAAACCTCACTAGCACCCCGCGTGAAGCATCCCCCCAATGCCTGTGACTAACAAATACTAGCACAAAAGGCTAAATCCTCAAGATCATGTCATAATCACCCGTAATGTAACGAATTCCATGGATTTTATTCGATACGATTCCAACATACCTGTCGCCTCCCCATTGACAGACGGTCCATTATTTTCCGCATTGTATCGAGTTCGAATTCAAGCCATTAAATTAATTATCATTAACGTAAACGGTGAAGGAAGACATCGTGAGAAAAACCTGCCTGAGAGATTTTCTCGACGGCGTGTGATGTCTACCAACACGCATTAGGCGTGGTGGATTACAGCCTAATCCTTCTCGTTCTGAGAGGAGACCCGTGCCCAGCAGTGTGTTAGCAAATGTCTTACGAATAGTTGATATTAGTACTTCCTTATTCTAGAACTAGCTTTTGCCAGCGACTTCGTCCGCGTGGAATAGTTACTTTGTTCCATATGAACTTTCATCCTCTATTTCACCCCTACATTGTAGGTCGAAATTTATCAAAATCCTTTCTTAGGGGATGCCTACATCATAGTAGCTATATGCATGTCAAATTTCAGCCCGATCCCTCCAGTGGTTTGGGCTGTGCATTGATAGATCACTATGTCAGTCAGTCAGTCACCTGAGTAGACAAATATAATCAGAAAGCTCCGAACCGCTAAGCTATCGGGAGTTACACGTGTTATTGTGATTCAACCATAAAAGATAGACATTTGCTGTCGTGGAATATTTTTTATATAATTTTAAGCAGAACATTTCCGTCATACATGATTTCTGTGTAGCTTTAACCATTAAGGCTGCACACGCGACGGAAGCTTAAAAAATGGAGTAAGTTCTCCAGTTTTCCCAAGATTTCCCTTCACTGCTCTACTCCTATTGATCGTAGCGTGATGAAAAGTATACTATAACCTGCCCAGGAGTATGAAGAACAATTGTACCAAGTTTCGTTGAAATCCGTCGAGTGGTTTTTGTTTCTATAACGAACATACAGACAGACAGACAGACAGACAAAAATTTTACTGATTGCATTTTTGGCGTCAGTATCGATCACTAATCACCCGCTGATAGTTATTTTGGAAATATATTTCATGTACAGAATTGACCTCTCTACAGATTTATTATAAGTATAGATATCTCTAATCATGATTTGTTTTTTCACAGGAAACAGACATGGCTATCTCAGCTTTAACCATGACGGCAGAAAGAGAGGAAGTGATAGACTTCGTGGCGCCGTACTTTGAACAAACAGGAATTCTTATTGGTGGGTAGAAAGTTTCATGGACTCGTGGCAAATGTCATGAATCCCATGGCCGAGACTTTAGGCTTGCCCTAAAGCAGATGCGGAACTAATATGTGCAAATGGGGGTTCAGAGATCGAGACGTAGAGATCGAAGGGCTACGCTACCTAGTCAGACTTTCTCCCACAGGTGTACGCAGAAACTATAGACCGCCACTTGCTACGTTTATAGCATACTTCTTTTGCTTCTTCCACATTCATACATCTTCTCATACATACACGCCGGTTGCGAGTGCTGCGCACCTGACCTTTTTGAAGGATTTCGCCAATAAGATCGGCGTATGTCTTTCTAGGGCGACATCTACCGGCGCTGCCGCTGACATTTGCCTTATAAATTCCTTTCGTTAATCGTCTTTTATTCATTCTTTCAGCATGTCCAAACCAATATATTCTTTTCAATACGTATCACTACATCATCTTTCAACCCGCAACGTTGTCTTATCACACTGTGCCTCAATCTATCATTCTGAGTTACACCGCATTTATTTAGGTAATAATTAAGCCAATCAACTGATCTGCAAGGTTAAGCCACGCTTACTGCGGTCAGCCTGTGGATAGGTGACTCTTAAGCGACTCTTGGGGATTCTTAACACATCGAGACCCCTCCGTGCCTCGGAGACGACATATAGCAGTCGGTCTCGGTTGTCATACGAATATCTATGACAATTGTTAGTGGTAATCATACGTCCAAAAAGCCTGACAACTAGACTACCCTCTGAATATGGGTATTGCCCAGAAATTGGGTTTCGAAAGTCTGATAGCAGTCGCTTCGTGTAAAATATTGATGTTTAGCCGCATCTGGTTAGGCTGGAAGCCAACCCCAGTAGGTATAGTTGGGTAAAGGCTCAGAGGATGGAGGTTCAGAGATCTAAATCTCCTACCTAACCTTATATGGTCATACAGAGCACTCTTTGTCTAGCATAAATTGGATTAGAGCGAAGACCTATAATTGGCTATCTGGGTGAATATTTGAAAAACTTTAGAACGTCATTAATTTCATCCCAATGTTAAGAATGCATATGTTTAAAACTACATTTATGATAATGAAAACTTAAACTACACCAGTGCCGTCAAGCAATAACACAAGAATAAAAACAATCTCAACTATGAAAGAGAGAACTACTATGATGAGAAGAATGATTTGTTGAATAATGTTAGAATATTCACCCATCTGTTGTGTATGCTCGTTATTAATCTATTGTAAAAGCTGTTGGTTTTCCACAAGAAATAAATAAAATTAAAATGCTTATTACTTCCTTTTGAACCGATTTTCATTTTGTTTTTGTTGATCAGCTCTATTTATACCGCTCCTCATGTGGGGATGGGTTAGAAATACTTCTCCTCACTGCCACTCAGATAGGCATTTCGTAAGAGGCGAGAAAATATCCGATTTGCTCGGTGGTAGGACCTCTTGTGGTCTTACTGTCTGGCGACTACCCTTACGTCGGATTATGTCGTAAAGCACCTTGGTGTGTGTTTCGGTGTTTGCGCGTAGGAGCCAGTTTCCCCTCGGTTGCTGCGGTTCAGATAGTCTGCAGTCCCTAGGGGCTCTAGGACAGCAACGCTTCAGCAACTCCTCTGGTGTTCTCTCTCCTCCATGGGCGACGATGACTACTTACCACCAGGTGGCTCATCAGCTCGTTCACCGACCTTAACCAATAAAAAATACCTAATATTATGTTTTTTTTTTCATGAGGTCATAAAAAACAGTCAATTATCCTATTCATCATTATTTTATATTTTTTTTAGTGATCCGTAAACCTATCAGAAAGACATCGCTGTTCAAGTTCATGACGGTTCTTCGTATGGAAGTGTGGCTGAGTATTGTGGCAGCTCTGGTCCTAACTGGCTTCATGATTTGGTTACTGGATAAGTACTCGCCGTATTCAGCTCGGAACAACCCTGACGCGTATCCGTACCCATGCAGGTAAGTAATAAATCACACGCTTACTATTAACCTGATCTATTAGGAGATAAATCGTTAAATGATTATATGATATTTATTTCTGTAAATATAAATCTTTTAAGGACACCTTAACAAATCAATGTTGCTTTTTCTTAATTAGATGGCACCGGCATTTCCTAACTGACGACCTCTGAGAAGAAACACCGAAACAAACTCAGAGAATCATGGTCTCTTTTAATGTCCAGACATAGTACTTAGTAGTAAATATGTGAGTTACAATGCAAGACAATGTCTGAAATGGTCTTTTGAAGAAAGAGCCATTGTGGCTTTGACTAGGCCAGTCCCATCTGACTGCACGTATGCATCAGTCAATGTGTAGCTCGACCATAATCTAGGTAGCTAACATTTGCTATAGGCAAAAATCAAGTTACATTAATGCATAGTTTTTTATTAAATCTTAAATCCATTTATGGTTTTATCTTGGAACTATACCTACCTACATTTTTTTTAGTTTCAGAGACTTAGTGCAATATAAAACTTGATATAATTATCTTTTTGTGATTTTTTTTGCATTTTCCATGCTAAGATTATTAAGTTATTTAATAGTTTAAGGAAAAAATTCAATCGCGGGCAGGATTCGAACCTGCGTCTTCTGTTATATCAAACCAGAAGACGCAGGTTCGAATCCTGCCCGCGATTGAATTTTTTCCTTTACTATTAAATAACTTGATATAATTGCCAATAACTAGACCAGAGCCTAATTATCGATCACTTCTTCGCGCTCTTCCAAAAAATTTCGCCGAAATGTTTCCTATCTCTGGTCCAAAGTTAGAACCCCCTACTCTACCCGCCAGAAATGAATTACTGGCGGTCTGTTGTCATAAAAGTCAAAATGGTAATGTATTTGGATTCTGGACTTTAGAAGAGACCATGATTCTCTGAGTTTGTTTCGGTGTTTCTTTTCAGAGGTCGACAGTAAGTAAATGCCGGCGCCATCTAGGTAAAATAAAGTAAAACATTTCCTTCTACATGACTTTTTTTTAAAAGATCTATTTACAGAAATCATTATCAATTATCATCAATAACTTTAATGACTACGATGACTTTTATGACTACAATAACTTTCATGACTACAATAACTTTCATGATTACAATAACTTTCATGACTATTATGTCTACAATAACTTTCATGACTTTTACGACTACAATAACTTTCATGACTACAATGACTTTTATGACTATAATGACTGCATGGATTATAATTACTACAATTTTACAGGGAATTTACGCTGAAAGAGAGTTTTTGGTTCGCGTTAACGTCGTTCACGCCTCAAGGAGGGGGCGAAGCGCCTAAGGCTTTGTCGGGAAGGACGCTAGTGGCTGCATATTGGCTGTTTGTTGTGCTAATGCTAGCGACCTTCACTGCCAATCTTGCTGCTTTTCTAACTGTTGAAAGGATGCAGGTGAAATATTCTGAATGACAAATGCTAGCATTACGTCAGAGGTGTCTGTCTTTCCTCTGAGGTCAGAGGTTTGTAGCTAAGTAATATATTTGCAAGTTTAAGCGACACTATTCAAGCCGTAAGTAACAAGAAATATTACATTGTCATTAAAATTGTCAAGTTGTATGATGTATGATCTATGTAGCTGGTCAGGTAGTTGCAGGTTTGGGTGTTTGTATGTGTGATAATTTGTGTTTGTAAATACCCACGGTAGGTATGTAAAGGAGAAAATCTTAGTGTGTAAAAAAAACAAAAGAATTATCTTGAAATAAAACTACTTTTTACGGATTTTATCGCGTTGTATTGATATTATTTGATTCCCGACGTTTCGGATCCTTTACAGCATCCATGGTCACGGGTAGACTAAGTTGTTGGACGTCTTAATGTTACAATTACTAACAGCTACCTTACATTTTTGTTAATTATTGGCGATCCGATTCACGCAGAACGAGCTCACCGTATCCTTCGGTCTTGCAGTTTTGGACTTGGATTTTGATTTTATGGAATCTATAATGGGGTTCCAAGCAGGTGGTAAGACCCAGCCATTTTCTCTATTGAAATTTGGATGTTTTTTAATTTCAATAGCCTCACGGATCATCCTGGGAAGGAATCGGTTTTCTTTTTCGAGGACTTGTGGTTTATCAAATCTGATGTAGTGCTGGGCCTTGTCTAGAGTATGTTCAGAAGAAGTCAGCAGTTTGTGAACATACTCTAGACAAGGCCCAGCTAATCAAAATCCAAGTCCAAAACTGCAAGACCGAAGGATACGGTGAGCTCGTTCTGCGTGAATCGGATCGCCAATAATTAACAAAAATGTAAGGTAGCTGTTAGTAATTGTAACATTAAGACGTCCAACAACTTAGTCTACCCGTGCCCATGGATGCTGTAAAGGATCCGAAACGTCGGGAATCAAATAATATCAATACAACGCGATAAAATCCGTAAAAAGTAGTTTTATTTCAATGTCTAATATTCGCGTAAGTGTCAGAAACCAGTATAAAAGAATTATCTTTTTGTGAAGGAAAAATTCAACGTCACCTTATAACGTAAATTCAGAATGTGAAGGCAAATTTCAATCTGGTGGGTGGGACTCGAGGTGGCTTAGAGGTCAGAGCGTCTGGTGTATCTAACCAGAAGACGCAGGATCGAGCCCTACCCGAGACGGAATTTTTCCTTCACTAAAAAAAAAGCAAAATAATTATGTATCTTCTTATTTATTTTCCTTTTAGACGCCAGTGTCGTCCCTGGAGCAGCTTGCTCGCCAGTCCAGGATCAACTATACGGTGGTAGAAGGGTCCTCCGTGCATCAATACTTTATAAATATGAAGTTTGCTGAAGACACTCTATACAGGTACCTAGTACTTATTTTCAGGGTTGTGTGTGTCTGTCAAGACCTTTTTTTAAGAACCTGTGGAGATATCAAGTTGTTTAACTCTAGGTCAAGATTCCTTGGAGCTATGGAAAAAGCTTTTAAGTCAACTCAATAAAAATATACGTAGATACTATTTAGTTTACCCATATTTGAAAGAGGTAGAGCATAGTGGAATCGAATAATTCCACTTACAATTGGAGCTGCTCGACTGGAGAAGTACCTCCACTTTGCAGAAAATCGTAGCAAATAACTTAGCGCCGTGCTATGCTGTGTTCCTAACGGTGAGCAAGGTCGCCAGAACTCCGCGTGGAAGCGTTGTGTTGGCAGTGTGGGGGACCGGTGGTGTTTTGTTACCGCCGCTGTCATGCATGGCAACACGTCTGCTATGCTGCCAACCCAACTATTCCTCCTTAATTTACAGGGTCGGCAACGCGCGAGTAATACCCCTGGTGTTGCAAGCGTCCATAGGCTACGGTAACCGCTTACCATCAGGCGGGCCGTATGCTTGTTTGCCACCTTAGTGGTATGAGACAAAAAATTTGAACGGTTCGGACAAACAAACATACCGCCCTTCTGATAGTATCCGCGAACGATCCGCGATAAATAAGTCAAATGTTCTGGCTGTCTGTTTGCATGATCTATGTGAAAAGGGGGTAAATGTCGATATTTTGTGTATTACCGAGCATTTTATCATGGAAGGTTACCAAAGTCAAGTTTATGTACCAAACTATGGTTTAGCTGCGTATTATTGTCGCAAAGAGAAAAAGAGGGGCGGATCATGTATCCTTGTAAAAAATGGACTGCAATGGAAGGAACTGCCTGCAATAGCAAAACTATCAAGTTCAGGCATTTTTGAATGTTGTGCGATTGAGCTTTCTTATTATAGGATGATCATTGTCTGTGTCTATCGAGTGCCAAATGTAAATAATCTCAATTACTGCTTGGATAAACTTGAAAAGATCATTCAAGAACTATCGCGTACACGTTGTAAAAACATTGTTATTGCTGGGGATTTTAACTTAGACATGCTTAAACAAAATAGTCAAACAAGTGCATTTGAATGCTTGCTAATGAGTTATAACTTAAAAATAGCATTAAAACAACCTACTCGTCTGGCTAGCCAGACATGCATAGACAATTTTGCCCATAATTTCGGTAAGGCGTGTAAGAGTGATGTGTTGGAGTTTGCGTTGTCCGACCATACAGCACAGCTGCTTCAGTGTGAAGTTAAAAAAATATGTATCATTGATTATTGGTATATAGCTAAAAAGGATTATAGTGTGGAAAATGCAGCAAAGTTTAAAAACTATCTCAACAATCTTTCCTTTTCGGAGATCTATAACACGGATGATCCCAATGTAGCTTATAATGAATTCTTAGACATATTTAAATTATTGTACGACTTGTGCTTTCCAACGAAAAAAATTAAAGTACATGCAATAAAACAATCTAAATGGCTGTCTAAAGGAGTTAAATTAGGTAGTCGGAAAAAAAGAAAACTTTTATGGCAGTGGAGACTAAGCCCTAACAAAATCAATAAAACCATTTTCTTTAACTATTCAAAATTGCACAAAAAAATAATTAATTTGACACAAAAAGCACAAAATAACCATAGAATAAAAGCCTCAAAAATTAGTCTAAAACTACTTGGCAAATAATCAACCGCGCTAAATATAACTTACCTGTATGTAACATTAACAAAATTAAGGTTAATAACCGTATCGTAACAAATCCTAGGAATATTGCGGAAGCGTTCAATAACCACTTTATTGATAAAATTCAGCCAAAAATTGCTTTCAATAGTAAACCTAACTACTGTCTAATAAATACAAGTACTAAATAATTGTTTATGCGGCCTAGTGTACCAAATGACATACATAATATAATAATGTCATTGAATAACACGAGTAGCGTAGGGTACGATGGCATCGCTACCAAAGTACTAAAGCACGTATCGATGGAGATATGCGGCCACGTTAGTCATATAATCAATTTAAGTATCAGTGCAGGAATATACCCTGATGCTTTCGCTTTGAACAGAGATAGGTATTGGCCGCAAGATCGCTTTCTCTCTTTCTAGAGAGTGATCAATTTTGCTCAATTCAAGAATACGGGCATTGCTCAGTCCATACATCAACGTATTTTTCCATAGGTACAGTAAATGCTCAAAAGTCCATAACCACGCTAAGGATTACATTGCTATGAACAGTACGAGCGAGCTCGATACAGCCAGTGCGTGCGTGTATGAGTGATTTCTCAACATTTTATAGATAAGTTTTATCACACACTAATGAACTGTCAACACACTACGCGCAATGATGATGCATGAAAATAGAAGGTCGTAAGTCAAACTAAACGTCAAGCTATTGCGTTGTGAGATTGCCTATGGACTTTTGGTCGCCACTGTATGTCAAAATTGAACAGAATTTTGACGTTTGGAATTCACAGTTTATACTGGTTTCTGACATTTACGCGAATATTAGACATTGAAATAAAACTACTTTTTACGGATTTTATCGCGTTGTATTGATATTATTTGATTCCCGACGTTTCGGATCCTTTACAGCATCCATGGTCACGGGTAGACTAAGCTGTTGGACGTCTTAATGTTACAATTACTAATAGCTACCTTACATTTTTTTAATTATTGGCGATTCGATTCACGCAGAACGAGCTCACCGTATCCTTCGCTCTTGCAGTTTTGGGCTTGGATTTTGATTT
Organism: Acronicta aceris; assembly: GCA_910591435.1. NCBI lineage: Eukaryota > Metazoa > Arthropoda > Insecta > Lepidoptera > Noctuidae > Acronicta > Acronicta aceris. Next base: position 1,376,264 of record OU342786.1, on the reverse strand, counting down.
TATGGAATCTATAATGGGGTTCCAAGCAGGGGTGGTAAGACCCAGCCATCTTCTCTATTGAAATTTGGATGTTTTTTAATTTCAATAGCCTCGCGGATCATCCTGGGAAGGAATCGGTTTTCTTTTGCGAGGACTTGTGGTTTATCAAATCTGATGTAGTACTGGGCCTTGTCTAGAGTATGTTCACAAACTGCTGACTTCTTGAAACGGCGGTGTTTGACATCAGCGATGTGTTCTTTTACGCGGGTCCCTATGCTTCTTTTACATAGGTATCTCTTACATAGGTCAAACTAAGTAGTTTTATTTCAAATCACAGTTTATTATAGACTCCCCCTTGAATCTCAGGCTTAGTAATTTCGTCTTCTAGGGTATGGAAAGAGATAACATTGAACGCGACATCAGATCAATCACAATACCGGGTCTGGGACTACCCAATCAGAGAGCAGTACGGACATATACTGCTAGCTATTAACGCCTCAGGTAATTTCTACAGATTCATTCTACTTATATATTTTTACAAACACACAGATTTATTTTATTTATTTTTTATTTATTTGTTTAATTCAGAGCACACTTTTAATGTACATCCATATAGTGTTAGTAAAACTTATAACTATGTTAGGAATGATTGGTACAAAATTTAATTTAATTTACTTATTTTATTTTACATTAAACATGGTCGGTCTAGATCCATGTACAGAATTCCAGTGCCTCACAACTGGACAATCAACCCTATCCAATATGGTATTTAGAAGGCTGTTAGTGCTGTGCCTCACGCGACCCATCAGAGAGGCCACCCGTTTCCGCACTATTGTTTTAAAACAATCTGTTCTGGCCTCAGCAAACATTAGTGATGCGCTGCAAAAACGAGGCAGCCCCAGCAGCATCCTAAAACCGTTATTGTACAGGACCCGCAGGGCGCTAAAAGATCTCTGCGTATAACGGACCCACAAGTTGCAGGTGTAAAAAGTCTGACAATAGGCTTTAAACAAAGCTATTTTGACATCCCTCGTACACCTTGCAAACCTGCGGGCCAGCATATTGCATCTCACTGCTAACGCCCTGCGTTCCCGCTCAATATCAAGGTCATCCGAGAGGTCTTCGGTGACCCAGTGCCCCAGATACTTGAACTTTGTGACCCTACTAACAGGCGCTCCCCCAAGTGGAACTGGTGGAACGGTTTTAGGTTTTTTATTGCCCGCCTTAAATATAAGTAGTTCACTTTTATTACTATTGTATCTGAGGCCATGGGCCTCCGCATACCTCTCACATATTCCCAAGAGCCTGTTAAGGGCTTTAACAGAGGGGCTCAGCAGCACCATGTCGTCTGCGTAACTAATATTGTTCACACATCTGCCATCTATTGAACAACCAACACCGGTGCTGCTGAGCTCCTCTATCAGCCCATTTATGTACAGATTAAAGAGTCGGGGTGAAGTAAGCCCACCCTGCCTCACCCCACACTCCAACCTGTACTCAGCCGAGAATGAGCCAGCCCACTTAACACTATTGGTTTGGTTGCCATACCAATATCTTAAAATATTTACTATTTCCTTAGGCGTACTAGTTTCACCTAAGAGCTTACCCCATAACACATTGTAAGACACCAGGTCAAATGCCTTCGACAAGTCCAAAAAGCAGGCGTATATAGGCGTATATACTAGTTAGTTATTTTTTTGCATTTTCTATGCTAAGATTATACAGTTATTTCAGTGAAGGAAAAATTCGATTGGATAAGAAGCAAAGTATCTTGCTTTTCAATAGATGTCGCTAACGTCCCCTAAAGACGTAAATTCAGATTGTAAAGGCAGATTTTGATCTGGCGGGAGGGACTCGCAATGGCTTAGAGGTCAGAGCGTCTGGTGTATACTATCTAACCAGAAGACGCAGGTTCGAATCCAGCCCGCGATCAAATTGTTCCTTCACTAAAATAACTATATAGATTTATACATTTTATTCAAAGAAAAATTCACTCAGACAGTTCGTAGCTGTTTAAGGTAGGTATTTATGGTTTTTTTTAATTTTTCAGGCCCGGTTCCAGATGCAAAGACTGGTTTTCAGCAAGTTAATGAACACACAGATGCAGATTTTGCATTCATACACGATTCTGCTGAAATTAAGTAAGTACTTTTATTAAAATACTAGCTGTACCCCGTGGTTTCACCCGCTAAAAAATGACGGGCTTTCATACAAACTTTCACCCCCCTTTTCACCACCGTAGGGGTTGAATTACCAAAAATCCTTTCTTATCGGACGCCTACGTTATACAAAGAACACACCCTCCAAGTTTCAGGTCTCTACGATCAAGGGTTTAGGCTGTGCGTTGATCCGTCAGTCAGTCATTCAGGACAAAGCATTTTAAATGTACCTATAGATAATTAAAAATACAATTCGTATTCTGAAAAAACTAATTTAAATCTAATAAAGGTCGAAGATATAAGCATTTAAAGGGTTTGGTGGGTATTCAGAGGGGATGCTTTGTCCCTTTCCCGCAAAACGAGTATTAGTAAATAATTAAAAATTAATGTATTCTTTCGTACCTATATGACCGATAACTTGTATGTGTAGTGTAAACTGTAAGTATAAGTTGGTTAATAAATAAATAAATAAAATAAATAAAGTATAGGATTTATATAGCTGTTTGAAGAACTGGGCGAGGATGAGTCAGGCATCTAGGGGAAGCACAAAAGATCCCATTGGGTCGAAGTGCACTGTGGCATTGCTGCCGCGGCCCTATACAAGATAAGATAAGATATATAGCAGCAGAGAGTTGTGACGTCACAATTCTCAATAGTACAACTTCTTTATTTTTGATCCATGGGCGATCCATACTTCGGCACGAATGATACCACGCACGGCCTCACAGAAAACCGGCGTTAAATAACGCTTACGTTGTGTTTCGCCGACTGAGTGAGATTACCAGAGGCCCAATCCCCTTATAAAAGGTCGGCAATGCACTTGTGACTCTTCTGGTGATGCGGGTGTCAATGGGCGGCGGTGATCGCTTACCATCAGGCGATCCGTCTGACCGTTTGCCCTCCTATCCTATAAAAAAAACGTTTTTGTTGAGGAGTCCTTCATCCATTCCATTTATGGTATCTAAACATTTTCATGAAACCAAGTAGCCAAGTAGTAATCCATACAAAATTCTGGGGTTGATCAGGTATGAAGTGACGAGGAACTGTAACCTCACGGGAGTTGGTGACGTGTTTGCGGAACAACCTTACGCGATCGCCGTGCAGCAAGGCTCTAGGCTTCAGGAGGACGTGTCCAGGGCGCTGTTGGAGCTGCAAAAAGAACGCTTCCTGGAGCAGCTGGCTTCCAAGTGAGTTGAGAGATTACTAGGACACTAGGATTTTCTTCTGTCTTAAGGGTATTTACATCCTTTTACAGGTTTGTCTTTAATTTATTGGAGGCACTGGGCACATAAGGATCGCTGGGCCCGTGTAGATAACCACTAAGAGTAGATAACTACATTAAATGAGCTCCCCAAAATTATGGTTGAGCTACACGATGACTGATGCAATGTGCCGTCAGTTGGGACTGGTCTACTCAAAGCTGCTATGGTTCTTTCCTCAAAAGGCCATTTCAGACATTACCTTACATCGTACCACTTACATATAAATGTTCTTCCATATCTGAACTTTAAAAGAGACCATGATTCTCTGAGTTTGTTTCGGTGTTTCTTCTCAGAGGTCGTCAGTTAGGAAATGCCGAAGCCATCTAGCTAAAAAAAACCCAAACCATTGACATGTAAAAGTATCTCTAAAGATCTACTTGCAGAATAAATAATTTCATTTCATTTCAAATGATATAGATAGGTACTTAAAACATCTCATAAGTTTTTGGCTCGAAATTAGGTATTCAAGAAACGAATGATAACAATATCGGTGTATACAGTTTGGTGTTGAAGCTACACATCTATCACCTACATCCAAAATTTAATTACATAACTGGAAATTAAAGAATTCGTTAGGGTAAGTGAGAACTGTGAGGCATCAGGCATCGTGGGCGCTGGAGGGGGGAGAGCCGCCATTGTAAGGTGTTTTTTTTAAGGAATTTTATGACCTGGTAACTTAGACCTTTAAGTCATGTCTTTTTTAAAGTTTACAACACTTCACTTTATCCCCAGTAAAACAGTGGAAACTTCACTAGGGCTTCGATGGAGTTTAGGAGTGAACACAAAAGTCACGATTTTCAATTTTATATCATTTGCCTACACTCGCACACGTTCACGAACACATAATGGTTAATTATCCACTATAATTACATATTAAACTTCGGGGAAACACAAGTTTTGGAAGATAATATAAAACCGACAAAGTGCACTTTACATTTTCCCGCCTGAACTCCTAGTAAGGTGTACTTAAGTACTTCGACATAAAATTGTATTCAGTAACTTGACAGTTGAAGGGTTACTAGTTTTTGACAAAAACTGATAGTGAGGTGGTGAAACAATGATTGAAATTGAATGAACTTGAGTAATGCACTCTTAAGCTAATTTTAATTTTAAATTTAATAACATGTCTTAAAAACTCTGTAAAACATTGTAAAAGTTTGTCAGAGAAAATAAAACGACAAAAGTAAAAAAAGTAAAATTAATTACATGATTTATATTCTTACACTCTCTGCGCTGTAGCATGGTGTGGGTGACAGTTGCCTGTATGACGTTCTTATGGCATTCTGGTTGGGTTTAATTTAATTTACTACAGTTATTAATGATTTAATATATTACGAATGTGGTACAGCTAAAATACTAAGTCATAATTTGTAAATCGCGGCAATCTTCAAGAGTGAAACGAAATGTTACTGAAACTGTCACCCGCACCATGCTACAGCGGCAACGTAAAGAGTGTTATTTTTAACTAGCTACCCTAACGACCCATGTCACTTCCCAGAACAAAATAATCAAATAATTTTCCCGTTTTTGCAACATTTTTTAATTGTGCTCCGCTCCTATTGATCGTAGCGTGATGAAAAGTATACTATAACCTGTCCAGGAGTATGAAGAACAATTGTACCAAGTTTCGTTGAAATCCGTCGAGTGGTTTTTGTTTCTATAACGAACATACAGACAGACAGACAGACAAAAATTTTACTGATTGCATTTTTGGCGTCAATATCGATCACTAATCACCCGCTGGTAGTTATTTTGGAAATATATTTCATGTACAGAATTGACCTCTCTACAGATTTATTATAAGTATAGAAGATAGATAGAAGATTATTAATTATTCTTTTATTCCACATCTTATTTAAACGATTTTTAAAAGTTTTATTCATATTAAACGATTTTTATAATACATACATACGTACATACATACCATCACGCCTGTATTCCCCGAAACGTTAGGCAGAGGCGTACTAATGTACACCCACAGTTCGACGGTATGTTTAGGTCCCATGTAATAGGGGACGAACCTATTGCCATTAACCGGGCACAAATCCAGACTCCGAGCTGCTACTGAGAATTTCATAGAAAAACCCAATAACACTTTGCTCGACCTGGGGATCGAACCCAGGACCTCTAGCGTAGCAGTCGCGCTTGGGGCCACTAGACTAATGAGGCAGTCCGATTTTTATAATTCGTTCGCAAAATCGTTGACTACCCCAACACTACTAGTCGTATCATTCATTTTCATTTAACTGTCGAGTTACTGAAGACAATTTATTAAATGTATAAATATACGTACTCACGCGTATTCTGGTATAAAAAACAAATGCCCGTGTCCATGACACAGCTACACCTCATTTATTTTGTCACTAGCTCTTGCCAGCGATTTCGTCCGCGTGGAATAGTTACTTTGTTCCCTAGTTCTTCGCCCGCGGTTTCACCTGCGTTGCCCCGTTCCTAAGGGTTGTAGCATGATGTTTTATAGCTTGAAACCTTTCTCATGAATCACTCATTTTCCCAACATTTCCCTTCACTGCTCTGCTCCTATTGATCGTAGCGTGATGAAAAGTATACTATAACCTGCCCAGGAGTATGAAGAACAATTGTACCAAGTTTCGTTGAAATCAGTGAGTGGTTTCTGTTTCTGTAACGAACATACAGACAGACAGACAGTCAGACAGACAGACAGACAGACAAAAAATTTACTGATTGCATTTTTGGCGTCAGTATCGATCACTAATCACCCGCTGATAGTTATTTTGGAAATATATTTCATGTACAGAATTGACCTCTCTACAGATTTATTATAAGTATAGATTGAATCGGGTACCAATAATGCATAGAATGGCTGCAGAAAATAATTTTTATTTTTGGGTAGGCCGGGCTCCCATTGATCTTGAGCCTGGACATTTACCCAGAGCGCACAATGCAAAAGAGGGAATCTTCTTACTCTCGATCTGCAGGCTTACTCTTGAAAACAATAAAATACCAATCCAAACGTGATCCGATTCCAATGTCAATGTGGCTGTCGGGCGATTTCGTACTCTTGAGCACAAATCCCATCCCTGATTGGCCAATGGTGGGGTCGTTTCCCAATCCTATTCAGTTCACTCAATCACCGCGCAATAATGAAACAATTTGGCGCTAGTCTCGGATTCAAGAGTACGAAACGGCACAATTGCAATGTCGATGTATCGGAATTGAGTTCAAGAGTAAGCCCCCTGCATACAGATGCAAATTGTCACATAATACAAACACTTGGCGTATCTTTTAGGTATTGGAATGAGTCTGCCAGACAAGCCTGCCCTGATGCTGATGAATCCGAAGGCATTACATTGGAAAGCTTGGGTAAATAATGATGATTATTGTGCTTAGTGTTTGCTAATTTAATAATTATAATGCTTGAGTATTAGCTAAGATGCCACAATATAACGTGTGCGCCAGCTGACATGTAGCAATGAAAAGTAAGTAAGTATCCCAAACAAAAATTAATGCCTTATTAACAGACAAGAAATGTGTTGCTGGGGAGCTTGTTGCGCTGTTTCTTGCCAGCGAAAACACTATGAGGTGGTGAAGAGCGGCCGTTTCGGGGTTTGGTTCTGTCTATAATGACTAAATGTATTTTACGTGGGAGAGCCATGCTTCGGCACGAATGGGCCGGCTCGACCGGAGTGGTACCACGGCCTTACAGAAAACAGGCGTTAAACAATGCTTACGTTGTGTTTCGCCAAATGAGTGAGGTTACCGGAGGCCCAATCCCCTTTTAAAAGGCCGGCAACGCACTTGTGACGCCTCTGGTGTTGCGGGTGTCCATGGGCGGCGGTAATCGCTTACCATCAGGCGATCCGTCTGCTCGTTTGCCCTCCTATCACATAAAAAAATGACGTCTACGTCAATCTTAAATAAATGATTTTGACTTTGGCTTACAGATCTCGATATTTGTTTTACAAAAAAAAAATACCTACCTATATATGTGATTAATCTGCGGGGTTATTCGAAATAGCTAACTTCTTACGTGCAGTTATTTTGACTTGGTTTTACGTGCTCTTCAAAGCACGAAATCGTGATGTTGATCCCTACCTACCTTTTTATTATTTTTACAGGTGGCGTCTTCATTGCAACCTTATTCGGCTTAGGATTGGCAATGATTACCTTAGCGTGGGAAGTATTCTATTACAAACGTAAGAAGAAGAATAAAGTCCAGGTAATGTTATGCAAATATTATATATTTTTAATCAACCACATTATATAGTTAAATAGAGGTAGACACGTTATCATCCTTCAAATGCGAATATTGTTTCGTGGGCAATGTGTTATTTGTAGTGTCACGTAAGCGGTTGACCGACTTATGGCGCAGAAGTGTGTTTGACAGCGCTATAGACAGCAATAAATTTTTATTTATTTATTTATTTATTTATTTATTTATGCACACAACAAAACGATGAGAAAATAACCAACTAAGGACTATTAGGTACAAAGGTACCTAATAGTCCTTAGTTAGGTAGGTTTTATTTTATTTATATGTGCCGTCTTGTGCTGCGATACTACATAAATTATTATACTAAAGTAAGAAAAGAGCATGGAGTATCTTATCACAAGTAAGTTAATAAATTCTTAGCATCCGTACAATTTATTTCATTTATTTAAAATTTAAAATGAAAGAAAGAGTCAGCGCATGCCTTATTAGTATGAGAGAAAGGGATCCAATACTTTTCATGTCACATGTCACTTTATACGGACTTATTGGACATATCAAATGTGTCATTTATGACAACTGCTTAGTGCTATTTCTTTTCATTTCGCAGGCTGCCTGTATCTATGCGCGCGCTTATTAGGAAAGCCTAAAATGTTTAGGATTATAGGTATGGACATGTAGCGCGACTCAATTTTAAATGACAGTTACTATGAACATGGCGTATCTAATAGAATTATATCATTGTGTTTAATCTAATAAATGAGCCTACAGGACGTCTAATAGTAAGCGACAACTGCAGCCTATAGACAACAGCAACATCAAGCCAAGTCAAAATTATTTATTTCAATTAGACCACTAAAAAGGTACTTCTGAAAAGTCAAAATAATTGCAGGGTTCCAAAAAGTGGGTCTTATGGAGAAGAGCCGGCAAGAAACTCCATAGATACTCTCATCAGTAGTATCACTCGCGCGTTGTCATCTTGACACCTCAGTTGTTAAGTCTCATTTGCACAGTAATGTCACTGGCTACATTACCCTTCAAACCGGAACACGATAATGTTAGCAGAATATTTGGCAATGCGGTGGTACCAGCTTATAGCAAAGTTGTATCGTTTATGAAATAATTTCTGATTTCAGGAATTCAGCACAAAATCAGAAAAAGTTGCGTTTGAAAGTAAATTTAAGTTAGAAACGAAAGTGGCGGAGTCTGTCGCTAAGTTGAGGCGACGCGGCAAGATCGACAAGAAGGGTAATATTGCTAAAAATGTCACTTTTGGTGATACTTTCAAGCCGGCAGCTGAAAAGGGCGTCTCTTATATCAGCGTGTTTCCTAAAGATTATAGACCTTAAAATAATAAAGATGTAAACTTCGACATAAAATTGTATTCACTATCCATACTATAACTATTACTGTTGGGAGAGTGAACGATTTTGCGTAAAGAACGAATGATAAAAATGGATTAATTTATATAATTAATAATTAAAGTAATTTTCTTTAATTATTTTCTTCTCTTCTGACTTCTGACTGCCTTATTAGTCTAGTGGTCCCAAGCGCGATTGCTACATTAGAGGTCCTGGGTTCAATCCCCAGGTCGAGCAAAGTGTTATTGGGATTTTCTATGAAATTCACAGTAGCAGCTCGGAGTCTGGATTCGTGCCCGGCTATAGGCTCGGTCCCCTATAACATGGCACCTAAGCGATTACCGCCGCCCATGGACATCCGCAATACCAGCGGAGTCACAAGTGCGTTGCCGACCTTTTATAAGGGGGTTGATTGTTTTAAAATATCTAATAGTATATAATTACCGTGTTTTTAAGACAAGTTGTTAAAAAATATAAGTACATTACTTAAGTTCATTCAATTTCGTTCATTCTTTCACCACCTCACTATTCTTTTTTGTGAAAAACTGGTAACCCTTCAACTGTCAAGTTACTGATTACAAATAAAAGTCGAGGTATTTATGTAGGTATCCTTTTATGCTCCTGCTATTGCGCTTGGAGCAAGAGCGTACAATTAAACGTCCAATAACTTTACGCTCACATCCAAAGTAGGTGTATAAATGCATACTTACTTACTAATGACAGCTATCGTTTTTAAGCTCACCAGATGTCACCACTGCTGAGTAAGGTCATAAGGCATGGTTTTTATTTGATATTACGCGAGTGAAAACAAAATAATACAATAAATCATATTGAATACTGTTTTTTTTTTAAAAAAACGTTGTCCCACACTAATATTTTCTCCTGTATCGTGGGTGCGTTTACAAACACAAATGTCCAGACCCGGAACAACTACCTGTAGATCATACAAATATTTGCTCCGTGTGGGGATCGACCCCACAACACGTGACGCAGAAGCCGATCACTCAGCCGCTACGCCAAACGTGTCGTCAACTTTAAAACCGTACCGCTAAAATATCTAGCATGTCGCAGGGATACCTACGTAGTTTATTTTGATAAGAAAAAAGGAGTTCATAGGTTTCCGAAAGATAACATATAAACTCACAAAGTATACCTAACTGTAGATATTTAGGTTAAATAAAAAATCATAAAATAGGATATTTTAATCTATTTAAGAAAAAATCTAAAATATATAATTGAGATAGCTTACGCAAGAAGCAGTCAAAAATGTTAGTTTTAGCTCATAAATAACACAATATATTTTAAAATTCAATTCAAAGTTTTCAGTTTTTAACACCATGAAATAGTAGGCGCCATGTTATTACGTCAGACGTCTGTATAAACTAAAATGTGTCAACTGTCACCTGGACACGTTTACACAGCCAACTGACGTCATCACCACAGAACAATATGGCGTCCACTGCGTCCAGGGTTTGTGTCAAATTATGGCGGATCGTTTCGATGTGCCCGCGAAATTCAAATTTCGAGTGGTTTTTCGCAGTTTGTAGGTCTATAACAAGTTCTAGATTCATGGTAGTTGTAATTGCGACATCAACTATACAACATTCACAACTGAGAACTAAAACCTTTACTAATAAATCCTTATCACGCCAAAAACTTGGCGCAATCTGTGTAATTGGTCAAAATGTACATTTTACACTACTTTTAGCTCCAATAATGATTTTTAAGCAATGGTTTTAGATAAAATTTGTGAATTTTGTATAGTTAATGTCGCAATTACCATTACCATGAATGCAGAACTTATTATAGACCTACAAACTGCGAAAAACCACTCGAAATTTGAATTTCGCGGGCACAGCGAAATGATCCGCCTTAAGCGCGCAAGAAAATGTAAATTTTAAAAGTATTTTTATGGCACTTATCGATGGAATAAAAATGTTGTGTTTTTTAGCGGTTTATTAGCACTATAGAATCTAATTCAGGCAGTATTAAGAAAAGGGTGTAATACCCTATTGTATTCCGCCCACAGTTAGGTGTTAGGTACAACTCTAGCATTTGGGGTTAGGGTCACGTGTGTGTTAATAATACATAGAATAAGATTAATTAAATAAAACTCAATAAATATTTAAAACTAGTTTTATTTACAATTTAACAATGTAAGTTCCTACATTTTCGTTCTTAAATTACCAAACTTATCAAATAAAATGCTTTCCTTAAAAAAATGCATAACATAACATACCATCACGCCTCTATTCTGTACTAATGTACACCCAAATTTCACGGGGATGTACAGGTCTCATGTAATGGCTAGCCTATTGCCCTTAACCGGGCACAAATCCAAACTCCGACCTGCTACTTTCAATCCCAAAGCACTTGTGACTCCTCTGGTGTAGCGGGTGTCCATGGGCAGCGGTAGTCGCTTAACATTAGACATTGCGTCTGTCCGTCACAAGTGCGTTGCCGACCTTTTAAAAGGGGATTGGGCCTCCGGTAACCTTACTCACTCGGCGAAACAACGTAAGCGTTGTTTCACGCCGGTTTTCTGTGAGGCCGTGGTATCACTCCGGTCGAGCCGGCCCATTCGTGCCGAAGCATGGCTTTCCCACGTAAAAAACTGGGCACATTTTGGTTTCTCGTCTATACATGACTGTGGCGCTCAAAAAGGTAATAAGTTTCATAAAAAAGTTGACCTTAAATAGAGCGCATCAAAGAAAACAAAAAAAAAACGGGTCAAAAGTAAGGAAGTGAAACATTTTAATTTTATGCGAGACAGAAAACGTACTATAGGGAATTGTGACGTCACAATACACTGCGCCATAGAAATCCTATACTAACACTCGTTTTGCGGGGAAGGGACAAAGCATCCCCTCTGAATCCCCACCAAAAACTTTAAATGCTCGGAACTTTATTAGCCGATTTAAATTATTTTTTCAGTGACTTTTCGGTTCACTCCTTAACTCCATCGATGGTTATTCTGTATACTTGACACTGGCAAACACAAAAATGTACCGCCATATAATAATATAATCCCATGACGGGAACTAATAAAATTATTACTTGTTTATTCCATATACATGACACTGGCAATAAACGAATTGAGTATTGAGTATTGAGTATTGAGCAAATACACAAAATGTGTGGCGCCATATCTCATGACGGGATTTAAAAAAAAATTAGGTAGGTATATTTTTCACTAAGCCTGTTATTTTTAAGAAATCAAACACCAGCAAAATACCCAATAGGGTAGTTGACTAGACTTTGGTTTATTAAAAACTAGCGACCCGCCCGCGGTTTCACCCGCGTTACCCCATTCCTAAAAGCCGTAGCGTAATGTTAAATAGCTTAAAACCTTCTTCTTGAATCACTCTACCTATTAAAAAAAACGCTTCAAAATCCGTTGCGTAGTTTTAAAGATTTAAGCATACATAGGGACGGACAGACTTTGTTTTATACTATGTAGTGATAAGTATTTTTACCGTTAAGGCTGATCGTTTCGCTGTGCCCGCGAAATTCAAATTTCGAGTGGTTTTTCGCAGTTTGTAGGTCTATAATAAGTTCTGAATTTATGGTAATGGTAATTGCGACATTAACTATACAAAATTCACAATTTTTATCTAAACCATTGCTTAAAAATCATTATTGGAGCTAAAAGTAGTGTAAAATGTCAATTTTGACCAATTACACAGATTGCGCCAAGTTTTTGGCTTGATAAGGATTTATTAGTAAAAGTTAGTTAGTTCTCAGTTGTGAATGTTGTATAGTTGATGTCGCGATGACTACTGCCATGAATCTAGAACTTGTTATAGATCTACAAACTGCGAAAAACCACTCGAAATTTGAATTTCGCGGGCACAGCGAAACGATCCTCCTTAAGTATTTTTTACCGTAAAGTATTTCTATGTAGTGATAATGGTAAAAATAATTCCTAGACTGAAAAAATAATTTAAATCGAGTCAAGTTCTAAGATATAAGATTTTGATTAAAGTTTTTCGTGGGTATTGAGTGGGGATGCTCTGTCCCTTTCCCGCAGAACGAATGTCAGTATAGAATTTGTATGGCGTAGTGTATTGTGACGTCACAATTCTCTAAAGTACGTTCTCTGTCTACCATAAAATTAAAATGCTTATAACTTCCTTATTTTTGAACCGATTTCGATTTTGTTTTTGCTTTTCGGCTCCGTTTATGGTCAAAAATATCAGTCAAATACGTTAATCAACTACCCACATCACCAGAAAACCCTTTCAGTGGGTTTCTCAACTAGAGTAGTGTTGGTATCAAGAACTTTTCTACCAAATTGCACAGTGAAATGATCTAGGTTGAGGAATTCTCCATCATCGATGTCTTTAATCAGCTTCCTGACGCGATCCCTCGTTCTTTCGACAAAGCAAGCTGCGAGTTTCATCTCAATTTCGGCGTTTCGAAGACCTATGCAGTATGACCTGGAGATGGAAATCGGATTAAAGAATCAATAGGATGATTAAATTAAACACTGTTAAAAAATTTCTGTCCGATCCGAAATAGTAACCCAATCCCATCACCTAATAAAATAAGAAATATTCATTATTCATGAAAGTAAACATTAATTAAGTTATTTTAGTGAAGACTGCCTCATTAGTCTAGTGGTACCAATCGCGACTGCTACGCTAGAGGTCCTGGGTTCGATCCCCAGGTCGAACAGTGTTATTGGGTTTTTCTATGAAATTCTCAGTAGCAGCTCGGAGTCTGGATTTGTACCAGGTTAATGGCAATAGGCTCGCCCCCTATTACATGGGACTAAACATACCGGCGAACTGTGGGTGTACAGTGATACGCCTCTGCCTAACCCTTGGGGGAATACAGGCGTGATGGTATGTTATGTTTTTTAGTGAAGGAAAAATTCAATCGCGGGCAGGATTCGAACCTGCGTCTTCTGGTTAGATACACCACACTCTGACCTCTAAGCCACCGCGAGTCCCACGCGCCTGATCTAAATTTGCCTTCGGAATTACGATTTATATTGGTATTACGTTTGTAAAAGAAATTCGGTCCGCGGGACTCTTAAGGCCCTGTGGTATGTGGGTGACGAGAAGACTCGACGAAGTTTGAAGTTATCTACGGATACGATTTTTTTTTTAAAAACGTTACCCCACACTAGGATTTTCTCCTGTATCGTGGGTGGGTTTACATACACAAATTCTCACATACATAAATGCCCAGACCCGGAACAACTACCTGTAGATCATACAAATATTTGCTCCGTGTGGGGATCGAACCCACAACACGTGACGCAGAAGCCGATCGCTCAGCCGCTACGCCAAACGTGTCGTCAATAATTATTATTAATTTTAATCTTACCTAGAAGCTCTCGCCAGTACCGCTGTCATCACCAGTATTTCAGTTGCGGCTTCAGCGAGTCGGCTCAGTTCCCTGTTGAAGTATGAACTGTTATTTCCAAGAAATATGGAAAATACAACCGCACAGTTTTGCTTTAAATTCCAAATTAAAATCACACCCCGACTTGTATTATGACCTAATCACCACCTCACCACAAAATCGCCACTTCGCCAAATTTGCTCGTAAATAAGATTAACTTTTAACTCAGCACTCCATAGCCCTTGTGGCTGTTTTGTTTGTAAATATATTTTAAAATGTAAAATTCTTTGTTGTGGCAACACCAAACCGGTCCATTCGGAAGACCAGCGTCGATTTGCTGTAACTGGCAATTCGGCATTATGCTGAGATTGGACCAATTTGTAAGGTTCACCTGTGTACCACAATTTAGTTAGTAAGTACCTACTTAGTTAATAATTTTCTTACGGTATTCAGGTGCCTTTTACAAATAAATCTATTTCTTTCTTCTTTCTTTCGTTCTTTCCCTAAAAATATATTTATATTCTAATCACCACTTCACCACAAAATCACCACTTCACCAAACTTGCTTGTAATCAACATACACATTAACATTGAACTTCTTAACCCTAACAATATTTTTTTAGACCAATCACCACCTCACCACAAAATCACCACGTCGCCAAACTTACGTGTATGCGGTAGCCACGTTCACACCGTGTCTTCCCATCAAGGTTTCGCACGCAAACCTCATTCTTAACACACAGTACTCGAGTTGTTCCGAAGGTTGTCTTAAAGATGGGTGTAAGTATTCAGATAGATGTAAATTGAGCTTCGGGTTGTCATTTTCCTGAAAAAAAGAAGAAAATTCTTACTGTTAACATTTTTTTTTATACCATCAGGCCTGTATTCCCCGTAGGGTTAAGCAGAGGTGTATTAATGTACACCCACAGTTCGCCGGTATGTTTTAGGTCCCATGTAAGCAAGTTTATTGCCATTAGATCACAAATCCAGACTCTGAGCTGCTACTGAGAATTTCATAGAAAAACCCAGTAATCAATCGAACCTAGGACCTCTAGCGTAGCAGTCGCACTGGGGACCACTGACTAATGTTGTTTTATTATTGTAATAATAAAAACGACTAGATTTCCATGTCGAGAAGTGTTATTAATATTTTCTATGAATTTCTCAATAGATTCGCCCCCTATTCATCATCATCAGCCTATATTCGTCCACTGGACTTAGGCCTCTTCTAGTGAACGCCACAGAGCCCGATCTTCGGGTTTCCTTATTCAGTCACTGCCAGCTGCCTTCCGCAAGCCGTCACACAACCTGACCGGGGAGCGCCCTACTCTACGTTTGCCTAGACGCGGTCTCGACTCAAGAACTCGGTTCTCCGAGAGATGTGACCGGCCGGCACGTTTGGCGTAGCGGCTGAGCGATCGGCTTCTGTGTCACGTGTTGTGGGTTCGATACCCACACGGAGCAAATATTTGTATGATCTACAGGTAATTGTTCCAGGTCTGGGCGTTTTTGTATGTGAGAATTTGTGTTTGTAAACGCACCCACGATACAGGAGAAAATCCTAGTGTGGGGCAACGTATAAAAAAAATAAAAAAATATCAGCGTGATAATCCTTTGAGCTACGTCGGTAACTTTAGTCCACCCCCTATTACATAGGACCTAAACATAGAGGCGAACTGTGGTCGTAGAACCCCTGACAGTATGAGAAAATAGGTGAAAGCGTATTAAATTAAATAAAGATTATTATTATCTAACCTGATGTCTGTTAGCTAGAACCTTTTTTAAAATAAACGTTGGATGCATTAAGGGATTGCGTATTTGCTTAACTTCCTCTGCCATTACTTTTCCGGCATGGTGTATACCGTTCAGCGCTGCAATGAAAGTTTTGGTCAGGATTTTGAAATGTAGAGAATCTAAATATATATAAAACTCAAAGGTGACTGACTGGCATAGTGATCTATCAACGCACAGCCCAAACCACTGGGGGGATCGGGTTGAAATTTGGCATGCAGGTAGATGTTATGACGTAGGCATCCGCTAAGAAAGGATTTTGATAAATTCTACCCCCAAGGGGATAAAATAGGGGATGAAAGTTTGTATGAAACTTTGTCAATTTTAAACCAATCGGGCTGAGACTTTGCATGCATATAGCTACTATGACGTAGGCATCCCCTAAGAAAGGATTTTGATAAATTCCGCCCCTAAGGGGATAAAATAGGGGATGAAAGTTCATATGGAACAAAGTAACTATTCCACGCGGACAAAGTCGCGGGCAAAAAGCTAGTATTTCCATATTATTAATTTGTTTATTTCGGAAAATGAGCAAACGAGCCACCGGATGGTAAGTAGTCATCGTCGCAAATGGACACCTGCTACGCCAGAGGAGTTGCTATGCGTTGAGGAGCCTTAAGAGTCCGGCGGACCGAATTTCTCTTACAAACGTAATAACGAAATAAATCGTAATTCAAACACAATTTAATAAAATTCTGTTATTATTCGGATTCCGATACCTTTAATCTAGGTTCCTACGTTACCATTTCATCCAAAATACTTCACTGGAAATAAATGTAAGCGAATGCAATTTTTGATAACTTTACCAAGTTTGGAACGATTTTTATTTCCAGTGAAGTATTAATAGACGAAATAGTATCGTAGGAACCTAGATTAACGTTGGCCAAATCCGAATAATAAGATAATTTGATAGAATATTGTCTGGATTACGATTCATTTCGGTATTACGTTTTTGTGGGCAATTCAAGCTCCGCCGGACCCTTAAGACCCCCTACAGACTAGGCATGGAAAATTTGGCAGATAGCATGTGACAAATCATATGTAATCATTTTTCATACATCACACCTGCACACTGGCTTTTTTTACAGTTCCTCACTGCCAGTGAGATAGGCATCTCCTATCAATCAATCAATCAAATCAGCCTATTGCCGTCCACTGCTGAACGTAGGCCAAGGAGCGCCAACCATCCCGGTCTTGAGCAGCTCGCATACATCAGCTGCCAGCCACCTTCTTGGCATCTCTTAAGAGCCGAGAAAATATCTAACTTGCTCGGTGGTAGGACCTTTTTGGGTCTGATTTGGCAACATCGGAGTCTGTCGTAATGGACCTTGGTGTGAGTTTCGACTTTTGCGCGGGACAGTTCTTGGTTGCTGCAGCTCTAGCAGTCTGCAGTCCGTAGAGGCTCAAGGCTCGGCAATGCATCAGACACTCTTCTGGTGTTGCAGGTGTCCATGGGCGGCGATGACTACTTACCATCAGGTGGTTTGTTTGCCGACTTAACCCATAAAATAATACAATCTCACCAATAAACATATTGATACTATCCAAGGTCTCTCCGCGAGTGACTAACTGTCTCATATCGTCCAACAGCTGTTTGCATTCCTCTTCTTTGTCCAGCGCTGGGATTGACATTAATTTAAGCATTGATACGAGTCCATGATTCGTTATGAAGTTTCTGTGAAATCGAGGATATAAAATTCTTTAGTTATAACTAATATTGAATTGAATTGACATAAGAGAGGTAGGGCATAGTGGAATCGAATAATTACACTCACAATTGGAGCTGCTCGACTGAGGAAGTACCTCCAACTTGCAGCAAATAGTAGCCAAATAACATAGCTCCGTGCTATGTTGTGTCCTTAACGGTGAGCAAGGTTGCCTGAGTTCCGCGAGGAAGCGTTGTGTTGGCAGATAGAGATAAGCATCACGCTATTGTCTCCTATGCTGCCAGCTCAACTATTCCTCCTTGATTCAAAGGGTCGGTAACGCGCTAGTGCTACCCCTGGTGTTGCAAGCGTCCATAGGCTACGGTAACCCAAGGAATTATTTTTAATAATATTTTCAATAGGACCATTATATCCTTACTAACATTATAAACGTGAAAGTTTGTGAGTATGGATGTTTGTTACTCTTTCACGCCAGAACGGCTCAACGGATCTGGATAAAATTTGGCATATAGATAGATTATAGCCTGAAATAGCACATTTTTATCCAGGTTGGACCTAATCCTGAAATCCAGGCAGACAAAGTCGCGGGCAGAAGCTAGTCTATACCAATATTATAAAGAGGAAAGATTTGTATGTAAGTATGTTTGTAACGAATTGGCTTAAAAAGTACTGGACTGATTCCAAAAATTCTTTTGCCGTTAGAAAGCTACATTATCACTGAGTAACATAGGCTATATAACATCACGCTACGCCTCTTAGGAACGGAGCAGCGCGGGTGAAGCCGCGAGCGGGTCGCTAGTTTTGAATAAATCAAAGACCATTCACCTACAGTATTGTTATTAGTGTTTTAGGTGGATACCTGCACATTGCCACCTCAAGTTCTGCATCAGGGTCTGCGTAGCCATCAAGTATTCCTGCAGTGAAGTACTCGGCGCTCTCACAGGCATAAATGTCTAGAAGAGTGTTGCCTATTGTGGATTGAATCGTTGTTAAGTCCGCGAGAGGTTTACCTGATGAAATATCGAGAATAAAGCGGTATGCACCTACTACAACATAGAATATTGAACATAGAATTGTCTTCTGCGTCACGTGTTGTGGGTTCGATCCCCACACGGAGCAAATATTTGTATGATTTACAGGTAGTTGTTCCGGGTCTGGGCGTTTGTGTATGTAAGAATTTGTGTTTGTAAACGCACCCACGATACAGGACAAAATCCTAGTGTGGTTTAACGTTTTTTTTAAAAAAAAAAATTAAATTTCAGACGAACAAACAGACAAACAAATACATACAGACACTAATAACCATTTAAAGTGGTTTATGTACAGTAAACGCTCAAAAGTCCATAAGCACGCTAAGGATTACATTGCTATGAACAGTACGAGCTCGCTTGATACAGCCAGTGCGTGTCACTTGTTAACGACAATGAATAGAAGGATGTAAGTCAAACTAAACGTCAAGCTAAAGATTGCTTATGGACTTTTGGTCGCTACTGTACATGTAACAAGGGAAAATCAAATAATTAAGTACATAAATTTAAAATATAAGAAACCCCTGCAGACTCAAGTCATCGTTACCATGTTCTTGCAATATCATTAAAGGAACAGGATACCAAGTTTCAAATCGATCAGACCTGTGAAAGTTGCTCACACGCCTTACTAGAAAAGATCTGATAATCTTCAAACAGCTGACCCGATTTTCTTGAATCATAGCTAAGAACACGCTCGTTCAAGTCACCTTTCAAATTAAAAAAAACGGAATCAAATTTGGTACATTTATTTGGGAGCTACGATGCAATAGACAGGCACACGGATACACACGATTCTTATATTGCATTTATCACGGGGAGTGTTCTGAGGAATTGTTCGAACTTGTACCTCCCGCTACTTTCCATCACAGATCCACTCGACAGAAATGGAAATTTCATCCTTTCCACATTGATGAATGGGTGTCCACCACCGTGCGGTTCTCCAGAAACTTTTTACCGCGCACGACTACTCTGTGGAATCAATTACCAGCGGAGGTATTTCCGATCCGGTACGACATGGCAATCTTCAAGAAGCGAGCCTATTCTTTTCTCAAAGGCCGGCAACGCACTTGCGATCCCTCTGGTGTTGTGGGTGTCAATGGGCGGCGGTGATCACTTACCATCAGGTGACCCACTTGCTCGTTTGCCCGCCTATTCCATAAAAAAAACAGAACACATAGAACACATACACATAACATAACATAGACAAAAACCTACAACGCGCCTCTTTTTGCGTCGGGTCTGTTAAAAAAAAGAAAGTTGTCTTTTTGCCATCTCGATGAGGAACCTATGGATTTCTAAAGATATCCAAGGTATGTTTATTACTTACCCGCAAAAGCTCTTGGTCTGATATACTCCACGACGCTCCGGACTGCGCTGGTGAGGCGACAGCGGGATAAAACCGTTGCATAGAGCCGAGAGAGGCCGAGGGTCTGTGCTAGCTGACTCTCTGAGATCATCTCTAGTGGTGTAGCTGGAAGGAAGTATTTTAAAATAACCTCATAGGATAAGGATAAGGAACTCATAGCTTTGGGCTCCACCGGGCACAGTGAGCATGCCCACAACCCTAATTGAGGTCGATATAAAATGTATACTTACTTACCTACATACATACATATACTCACGCCTTTCTCCCACAGGGGTAGGCAGAAACTATAGACTGCCACTTGCTACGATTCTTGCATACTTCTTTTGCTTCTTCCACATTCATACATCTTCTCATACATACACGCCGGCTGCGAGTGCTACGCATCTGACCTTTTTGAAGGATTTCGCCAATAAGATCGGCGTTTGTCCTTCTAGGGCGACCTCTACCGGCGCTGCCGCTGACATTCGCCTTATAAATTCCTTTCGTTAATCGTCTTTCATTCGTTCTTTCATCACGTCCAAACCATCTCAGCATATTCTTTTCAATACGCGTCACTACATCATCTTTCAGCCCGCAACGTTGTCTTATCACACTGTTCCTCAATCTATCATTCCGAGTTACACCACACATACTTCGCAAGGAACGCATTTCCACTGCATTTATTCTACTTTCATGTCTCTTCTGCCATACCCAACATTCACTTCCATATACATAAGTGTAGGTATCAGCACACCATTGTGGATAGCCAACCGTGCCTTTTTTGACACGGACTGATTAACCAGAATTTAATTATACGTATACTTACTTACTGGCTTTTAAATCCTACTAATATTATAAACGTGAAAGTTTGTGAGTATGGATGTATGGATGTTACTCTATCACGCCAGAACATCTGAAAGGATCTGTATAAAATTTGGCACAGAGATAGATTATAGTCCGGAATAACACATAGGCTACTTTTTATCTAGGTCGGATCCAACTCTGAAGTACATGCAGACGAAGTCGAGGGCAGAAGCTAGTCTAGTATACTTTGAAGCAGTAAAAGTTTCATTAAAATCGGTGCAGTAGTTTAGAGTAGAGAAAAAAACACACATTTACTATTGTAATTTTAGTGAGCTATTGTAACTTTTGTAACAAGTTTATTAATTTATATGTTCGCATGGACCTCTACCTACATTGGTACAAGGTCTTGGACGGTTGTCTTATACAATATATCCGACTCGGGTGGCCGATTTTCGGGTGGCTGTGACCACAACCTTTTTGCAGGCTGGATCCGCCCCTGTGGGCTTACACATTCCTACCTAACACAGGGGTCGCCAAACTTTCTAGACCAAGAGCCAGATGCTGGAAAAATATCGATTTTTCGGAAGCTGAAAGAGCTGCAGTTTTCTGTTTCAGGTTTTTCAAAATTCTCATTTGCACCTAAAAATTTTCTTTTGAGGGGAACTTGAACAGCCGCAACTGATCCTTCAGAGACGCATACGGGTTCCCGACCCCTGACCTAACCCACAAAATTCAAATTATATTCTGTAAGTATCCTAATCTATAACATCAAGAGTCCGGCGGACCGAATTTCTCTTACAAATGTAATACCGAAATAAATCGTAATTTAAACATAATTTAATCAAATTCTGTTATACCACCTACCTACGTTACCATTTCGTCCAAAATAATTCACTGGAAATAAATATAAGCGAATGCAATTTTTGATAACTTTACCAAGTTTGGAACGATTTTCCGGTCTTTTATTTCCAGTGAAGTAGTATATACAAAATAGTACCGTAGGAACCTAGATTAACGGTGTCAAAATCCGAATAATAACATAATTTGATAGCATATTGTCTGAATTACGATTTATTTCGGTATTACGTTTTTGTGGGCAATTCAAGCTCCGCTGGACCCTTAAAGGTGGTTTAACGCTGAGATACGCGTGATCTTAATTCTCGCTGACTTTTTTAAGGTGGCTCTACATGCTCGTTGAGACACTACGTGACAGGCCGAGTACGAGTGTGTTCATGTACAGTAAACGTTCAAAAGTCCATAAGCACGCTAAGGATTACATTGCTATGAACAGTACGAGCGAGCTCGATACAGCCAGTGCGTGTCACTCGTTAACGACAATGAATAAAAGGTCGTAAGTCAAACTAAACGTCAAGCTATTGCATTGTGAGTTTGCCTATAGACTTTTGGTTGCCACTGTACATGGTGTGCTCTTGGGTCTCCACTCAAGTGGGGTTCCACCGTTTACACTCCTCTCTTCGCGTAGAGGGGAGCCTCTAAACGAACGAGGGTGCTCATAGGCCTCCCTCAATATGCGCCATTTCCCCCTGTACCTTTTGCAAATCATCATCATACATCTTGCCGGATAAGTTAAATTGTGTTACTAACCTGGAGTCTTTAAGAACGAGACAAAGGCACCATTGCTGGTGACTCCTTTAGCGCCAGGATGTATAAGGAATGCCCTTAGCCGTGAAGCTTCGATGGAGGCAAGCACCAGTATGAAACCATTATCAAATCGACAGACTTTCTCACCGGTGATGTGCCAAATGCCTTAAAAAAATATAGTAAGTGAGTGACACACTTGTAATATACATAACATACCATCACGCCTGTATTCCCCGAAGGATTAGGCAGAGGCCTACTAATGTACACCCATATTTCGCCGGTATTTTTATTGCCATTAACCTTTTACGTGGGAGAGCCAAGCTTCGGCACGGATGGGCCAGCTCGACCGGAGTGATACCACGGCCTCACAGAAAACCAGCGTGAAACAATGCTTATGTTGTATTTCGCCGAGTGAGTGAAGTTCCGGAGGCCCAATCACCATTTAAATGGTCCGCAACACACTTTCTGCTAACTTCTCTTCACTTTCTGCTGCTTCTAACTTCTCTGGTGTTCGGGTATCCATGGGCGGCGGTAATCGCTTACCATTAGGCGATCCGTCTGCTTGTTTGACCCCTTTATCCCATAAAAAAACTCCGTGCTGCTACTGAGAATTTCATTGGAAACCCAATAACAGTACTTGACCTGGTAATTAAACCGGGACCTCTAGCTTATCAGTCGCGCTAAGGACCACTAGATTATGAGGCAGTTTGAATGATCAATACACCTTGAAATTCAAATTCCTATAATTATGGTTGAGCTACACAATGACTGGTGCATGCGTGCCGTCAGTTGGGACTGGTCTACTCAAAGCCGCTGTGGCTTTCTTCAAATGGCTATTCCAGACATGGCCCTGTATTGTGGAACTCACATATTTTGATACAATTATGTCTAGACTTTAAAAGAGAAGAGACCATAATTGTCAGAATCGGAGTTTATTTCAACCTCTTTTCCGAAGGTTGTCAGCTAGGAAATGCTAGCGTCATCTAGTACTAAAAATTTTAACATTGACCGTATAAGTGTCTCTAAAGAAGTACCTACTTATTTACAGAAAAAAAAACGAAAGGAAAAAGACCTCAAGTCTGTTTTATTTCAATTAGACCTCTAAAAAAGGTACTTTTGAAAAGTCAAAACTAGTTGCACAGTTCCATAGTAGGTCTTATGGAGAAGAGCCGGCAAGAAATTCCAAAGATACTACATACCATCACGCCTTTATTCCCCGTAGGGTTAGGCAGAGGCATACTAATGTACACCCACAGTTCGCCGGTATGTTTAGGTCCCATGTAATAGGGGGCGAGCCTATTGCCATTAATCGGGCAGAAATCCAGACTCCGAGCTGCTACTGAGAATTTCATAGAAAAACTCAATAACACATTGCTCGACCTGGGGATCGAACCCAGGACCTATAGAGTAGCAGGACCACTAGACTAATGAGGCAGTCAGATACTTCTTGTATAAAAACAAGATTATAATATTAATCTATACAGCTTTCTTTTTGTGATTTTCTTTGCATTTTCCATGCTAAGATTATTAAGTTATTTAATAGTAAAGGAAAAAATTCAATCGCGGGCAGGCTTTTAACTATCTTAAGATAGTTAAAAGGTAAGGTGGCATCGTACGACACTGAACTAACTGTAAAGTAAGTCGTGTCGGTTGAGAGGTAAGGTAACTTGCCTCTCATAGATGTCACCAAACGTCACCTTATGATGTAAATTCAGAATGTGAAGGCAAAATTTCAATCATGCGGGTAGGGTTCGCGGTGGCTTAGAGGTCAGAGCGTCTGGTATATCAAACCAGAAGACGCAGGTTCGAATCCTGCCCGCGATTGAATTTTTTCCTTTACTATTAAATAACTATACAGCTTTGTTAAATAGTAGCTGAGAATAATGCATTTTGATGTGTAAGATTTATTCATTATACCTTTAAAATGAAAAAATAAAAACCCGGCTGTCAAAAAAGATGGAAACGAATGACCAATCTCATGCAGTTTAAGGCAATAGGTCTTTGGAGTTTAATTTAAGATGATGCCTCTGACTGCATGAGTCTATTCATTTCCATCATTCAGTTCCATCTTTTTTGGCAGTCAGATTTCTTGTTTTTTTTTAATTAACTTTTTTATTTTACACTTTTTAGCCCGGAATTTTTAGCATTTCTCATTCCAAATTATATTTAAACATATGTATATGTTGTGATATAATATTGTAAGCCATTTATAAAACCCTTTATTTTGATAACCCACTCGATATTAATTTGTCAGGACAAGGTTTGAATGAGAGTTTTATGGAAATCCACCAGAAAAGTTGGAAATATATCTTACATCACCACTTGACACAGGCAGAATATTAAAGTCAACAAAATAATTGTCATCAAGAAAAAAATACTATTTTAATTACCCACCTTGCCCATCCATTTCCGCAGAAGTCCTGAAATCGGCCTGCGATATCCTCTCAGCTAACCTCTCCTTAATACCCAATGATATGGTGTGGTCACCAGATATTAAGTCATCTATTATCATGACATACTGCTCTTCTGTAAACCCTTGTTTCAAAGCTTGGAGGCCTACCCAGTGGTCGCTGATCTCTTGTCCCAGCTGGAAATCGCTCGCTATAGCTTCTAAGTATCTCAAACTTTCCGTTATATTTGTTGCAAGCCCATTTCTAGTCAAACTAACCGGCGCTGCATACATTTTTGTGTTTTTAAGTATGTTTTTACGGTCTTCTGCCGTTTTTTTCGGGTCTATAAACACGTTATTTATAGCTTTAAGCCTCTGCTCTAAAGATTGGGTCTCTTCTTTGTTTAAAATCTCAGGGTAGGCCAGCATTTCTGTGTTGAAAATTGAAGTGAATACATCTTTCATAAATGGCTCGATTTTTGGTTTTCGGCGCTCAACCCGTTCTAGAACGTTCAGGTCTTCAAAGTCGAACTTTTCTTCTTTGACCTGAGGCTGTGATGTTGATGAGGAGTCCCAGTTAACAGCAGAAAATCTGAATTTTCGGTACAGGTTTCTGCTGACATAGCTGTGATGAACCGTGCAAAGTCTACGCGCTATATTCATCTTATGACAGTAGCAGTTTTGAAAGTTATGTTAAATTTAATAGTTATTAACAGTTTTATTTGTAAACTTTTCAATTATTTCGTAACTGTACGGAAAATATTATCATGAAGACATGAACTTTGTAGGTTATTTTGCCTCAAAATGACAATGATCAAAGTCAAGTGACAGTGACAGCTCAGTTGGTTGCATAATGACAGTTACGTTTAGATTACGTTTACGTTCTTTGAAATCTGCAGCCTTGACTTGATTTTTTTATTGATAAATCCTCATTAAATGCGGATTGTAGAAATAATGTATTAAATGTATTAAGATTTATGTATCATCCTCGTGGAGTATAATTCTCGAATAAAATATTTTGTAAATAAAACAAAGACAGACACAAAACAGGCCCGGAGTTAGAGACCCAGGGCCTATAGGTACTTGACATTTCTAGCCTCAAACTTCATTGAATAAAATAATTGGTTAGACTATTTATGGAAGTTGAATGAAGTATTTTTTTATCTTGATTTTTTTCCTCTCAGCGTATTATGTACAAATTATTAGGCCTCCTACTATATAGACTTAGAAAATATACCGCTGAACTGTGTTGTGTCTGACCTATGTCTTCGGAAATATAGGCGTGATGGAATGCTCAGCCCCGGATATCCGCCTAGGCTATAAGGCTTCAGAGTAAGGGTCAACATTCAACTTAATTGAATAGTCCGATTTTTCCATCACCAGATAACTTTCAACTGAGGAATAAAATTGACGTTTGACAGATTTTGTATACAAAAACTGTCAAAAACAGAATTTATTCCTCCGCTATAATGATATCGAAAAATCGATTATAAGCAATTATTTTCTTCAATGAAGTATAAGGCCTGAAATGGCATGTGCCTAGAGGCCCTGTGTCTCTAAGTCCGACCCTGTTTTATTATATTATTACGACCTCTATATTAACCTCGTATTTTAGTAGGTGTAATAAGTTAGCGTAGCGGGCGTAGCAAAATATCGTAGCGTTGGCTACGCCGTAGCTGTCATCCCGTAGCATAGTACTATGTATAATGTTTTTTTTTTAATATTGGATGTTGGACTTGGATTCTAAACCTGCGATTTGGAAGTCCAATGGTATATGACTGCAGGCTGCCTAATCCTAAGAACTATCATTGGCTTTTAAGAAAAGTTACCAAAAAAATTTGATTTAATAAAAACAATAAGTTTGCAACACTCTATTTATTTTTGATCCTGGTAACATTGTATAGAGGAGTTTTAGTGATGTGCGTAGCTAAATGATATCAAGTTACGTTCGCTTTTTATCGTTAGAATATTTCTAATAGACTCACGATATATGTGTTAGTTTGTCAAAATTTCGGCTCTTGCAATTCAGTTGGTGCAGAAGACTCTACGATATACATACCTTCACAACTGTATTCCCCGAAGGCTTAAGCAGAGGTGTCTTAATAGGCCTCATAATTATAATAGGTTGCGAGCCTATTACTATAACCGGGCACAAATTCCAAACTCCGAGCTGCTAATGAGAATTTCATAGAAAAACCAATAACACTTTGTTCGAACTGGGGATCGAGCCCAGGACCTCTTGCATAGACTACATGACTGACTTAGCATCACGCCTGTATGCCCCGAAGGGTTAAGCAGAGTTTCACTAAAGTACACGTTATGTCTATGCTGTTTTTATTTTAATCACTGCTAAGAAGACAAACAAGCATACGTCTGGTAAGCGTCAACCGCAGCCTATAGACGTCGGCAACACCAGTGGTATCACTCGCGCGTTGTCATCTTGACACCTCAGTTGTTAAGTCTCATTTGCACAGTAATGTCACTGGCTACATTACCCTTCAAACCGGAACACAATAATTATAGCACATTATTTCTTAGCGGCAGAATATTATTGCGGTGGCACCAACACAGACGAGGTCAGCAGTAGAGTTCAATCTACATAATTATAAACTAAATACTTCCTCATTAGTCTAGTGGTCCCAAGCGCGATTGCTACGCTAGAGGTCCTGGGTTTGATTCCCAGGTCGAGCAATGTGTTATTGGGTTTTTCTATGAAATTCTCAATAACAGCTCGGAGTCTGGATTTGTGCCCGGTTAATCGCAATAGGCCCCCTATTACATGGGACTTAGAACACTGGTGAACTCTGTATGTAACCCTTCGGGGAATACAGGAGTGACGGTATGTTATGTTATGTTATACCATCGACACCATCTAGTACTTAAAAAAAAAGACATGTAAAAGCATCCTTGAGAGATCTATTTACAGAAATAAATATCATTTCATTTCATATAAACTAAATACCTAGTTACGATAAAAAAAAAATGCCGCAGCATCAAGATATGGTTAGGATACCAAATTTCAAATCCATCAGACCTGTGGAAGTTGTTCACCCTTTGCCATCCCTTCATGAACTAAAAAAGAGCTGATAATCTTCAAACGGCTGGCCAGATTTTTTTAAATCATAGCAAACCTTTCAAACAAAAAATCTGAATCAAAATTGGTCCATTTGTTTGGGCGCTGCGATGCAACAGACAGACACACAGATACACACTACAAACTTTTATCACCCCTCTTTTTGCGTCAAAAATAACGTAAAACGAAATGGTTCCTTAACAGAATTGATTGCACAACCCTAGTATTATAAAGAGGGGTGAGGGAAAGATTTCTCTACCCCATTTCTAATGTCACACCAAAATTAACCTTACACATGTTTGTTAAGGTTTATTTTTCCAACTTTAAACAAAATTAAGTTGTTTTACATAACTACATATAGGTACCATACCATGAAATAATCAGTAAGTTCCTTATAAAGGTTGCCATCGGTCGCGTGAATAGGCTGAATGGTTTGATGTTAATACCAGAAAAAAAAATCAGGATGTATTCGGACGCTATTCGCGCGAAAACAGTAATTTGACTTTTTTTTTTGGAAATATATCGGCAAAGGAATATCGGTTATGAATTAAAAATGTGTTTGTGTTTTTTCGTGCTATATCGTTTGTGAAATCTGAAGGTTTTGATGACAGTGAAGTGCTGTTTGGATGTTTTAATGGTACGTTCATAATTACAATTTGTGCTTCAACATGCTAATATACCTAATCAAAATTATTAGGTACGTATTATTAATGCATATTCCGTGATTCTGCACTGAGATTACAAAAAAATCTTTAATAATCTGCAAAGAAGCCATTGAATGTTTACTTCCCTACAATTCATTTAGGAAAATAAGTAACAATTTAGTAAATTTTTGGGTTAAAAATGGTAGAATTACCGCATTAGGCTAATCATTGATAATTTTTAGGTACAATTATGTTCGAAATTTGATTTCAATTGTTAGAATTTTCTTTTTTTTTTGCGTATAAGTTTACTGAGATAATGGAATGTATGTTATAATTCCTTCTCACCAGTGAGATTAAATCTACTTACTAATGAAAATAAGTGTCATTTTCTGTACAGAATAAAAATCACCAGTAATTGGTTATAGGTGATTTACAGTTTAATGTGATTATTATAAGGGGTTTGTAGGCCAAATAACAACCAATGGAACCGCAATGTTAAGCTACACTTGCCGTGGTCAGTTTATGGATGGGTGATCATCATTAAGTCGTAAAAATTCCTCCGAATCTCAGAGAGTGTGCTCTCTTTGACGGAACTAAACTTTTGTCCTTTGTTTTTTGTTTTTATCCTTTGGATATAGGTACTGCACAGTAAATGGGTTGCAATAGTTTAATGGAAGTCGCTTCTGAAAAGCTTACATTAGAAACAGACGCCAACAATTTTTTTTAAAATAAAGCTTACTAGCAATGTGGGTCTCACATTACTAGTATTCTTGTTAACCCCTTGTGCTAAGCTAAATGCTTGTGTTACGAGTGGGTTCACGTCTGTAGTGCAATTGGTGTGTTTCGAACCGGCAACCACATGATCGTAAGTCCGACGCCTAACCATTAGGCTACCGCCGCTTCACATATATGGCTACGTAGGTCATCCTATTTAAAATGTCATCCACACACACACACTCACACACAGCATGTTTGTGTGTGTGTGCGCTAGCCCTACGTCTCTGTCTTGGGATCAGATCTGCTATGAAGAGCAAGCAGTTCTTATTTATTAAGGTACACCAAGAGCTTTTGTTTAAAATAATATATGTATAACAGTGGTAGGTAACAATTAGTTATGGGCTTATACAGTTGTCAATAACAGGTGAACCACCATTCTTAAATACAAGTGATAACAACTAATAACGAATTATTATACTAACAATTTGAAGTGATAAAAAACTAAATTACAGAATGTTACGTGGGAGAGCCATGCTTCGGCACTTCGAATGGGCCGGCTCGACCGGAGTGATACCACAGCCTCAGAGAAAACCGGCGTCAAACAACGCTTACGTTGTGTTTCGTCGAGTGAGTGAGGTTACCGGAGGCCCAATTCCCTTTTAACTTGTGACTCCTATGGTGCTGCAGGTGTCCATGGGCGGCGGTAATCGCTTACCATCAGGCGATACGGCTGCTCGTTTGCCCTTCTATCCCATAAAATAAGAGGAAATAACAAAATTTTGCAATTTTCGCGTAATTACATCATACATACAAAAGAAATACACAGTACTTGTAACATGTGGGTGATAATAGAAAGAGATATTATTTGAGAAGGTTGTTTATGAAGGTAAGCAGTGATGGCTTAGTGTTATGACCTAGCTTAGTCCAGCACTTATGACTTATGACCAGTGTACTGCCAAGTCGTAAGCTCTCGAGTTCGAATGGCGCACGCACCTCTGACTTTTCGTAATTATGTGTGGGGTGAAGGAAAATATCGTGAGGAAACCAGCACGCCTGAGAGATTTTTTTGACGACGTGTGAAGTCTGCCAGCGTGCACTAGGCCAGCGTGGTGGACTATAGCAGGGGTTCCTAATCTTATTCAGTCCGCGGCGCTCATGCACGTTTACTATTTGGTCTCGGCGCCTTAAGAGTCCGGCGGACCGAATTTCTCTTACAAACGTAATACCGAAATAAATCGTAATTCAAACACAATTTAATCAAATTCCGTTATTACCGATACCGTTAATCTAGGTTCCTACGTTACCATTTCGTCCAAAATACTTCACTGGAAATAAATATAAGCGAATGCAATTTTTGATAACTTTACCAAGTTTGGAACGATTTTTCGGTCTTTTATCTCCAGTGAAGTAGTAGTAGACGAAATAGTATTGTAGGAACCTAGATTAACGGTATCCAAATCCGAATAATAACATAATTTGATAGAATATTGTCTGGATGACGATTTATTTCGGTATTACGTTTTTGTGGCCAATTCAAGCTCCGCCGGACCCTTAAGGGCATTACATCGCTCAAATCCAAAAAACACCCTAGCTTTAAAGAAGTTTCTAGTGGAATCCTTATGTGCGTTTGCTAAATAAAATATATATTATACATAAGGTCATCACAAACAAATTGTATTGTTTAAAATTTTTATAATTTTGCCCCAATTTTGGATAATAATTGAAGTAGTAGTATAGTTTCTTATTTCTTTGAATATTTTGGAATATAGAAATACCCGAAACCTCACCAGCACCCCGCGTGAAGCACCCCCGCAATGCCTGTGACTAACAAATACTAGCACAAAGACTAAATCGTCAAGGTCATTGGGCAATGTAATACCCTTAACTTATCTAGCGGGTCGAAAAAGTTAGGTACGGAGTACCAGGGCACCGCGGCGCACACTTAGGGAAACCCTGGACTATAGTCTAACCTCTAAGAGGAGACCTGTGCCCAGTAGTGGGACAGTAAATTGGTTGATGATAATGATAAAAAAGCTAACAGACAACGCGCGAGTGATACCACTGGTGTTGCTGACGTCTATAGGCTGCGGTTATCGCTTACCATCAGAGGGGATGTATGCTTGTTTACATGTCATATTACATTGTCCCACTGCTGGGCACGGGTCTCCTCTCGGAATGAGAGGAATTAGACTATAGTCCACCACGCTAGCCTAGGGTCCGGGTTGGCAGACTTCACACGCCGTCGAGAAAATCTCTCAGGCATGCAGGTTTCCTCACGATGTTTTCCTTCACCGTTTAAGCGCGTGATAAGTTAGAGGTGCGTGCCTAAGATTCGAACTAGAGACCTTTGACTTGGCAGTCGTATGGTCATATCACTAGGCTATCACTGCTCTATCTATGCTTGTTTGTATACATGTTATTATATATTATTATCACAGTCATCTTACTATCAATCATGTTACGTGCGAAACAGTTTCGGAAGTCGGTGCCTTTGATTTGATCGGATCTTTTGATTTCGCCACCGAAACTGTTTTGCACTTATCATTACTTTTTATGTTTTTGAAGGCGGTTCTATTTTTCTTTAGTTATTTTATTTAAACACTAGCTTTTGCCAGCGACTTCGTCCGCGTGGAATAGTTACTTTGTTCCCTAGTTCTTCGCCCGCGGTTTCACCTGCGTTGCCCCGTTCCTAAGGGTTGTAGCGTGATGTTTTATAGCTTGAAACCTTTCTCATGAATCACTCATATTCCCAACATTTCCCTTCACTGCTCTGCTCCTATTGATCGTAGCGTGATGAAAAGTACACCATAACCTGCCCAGGAGTATGAAGAACAATTGTACCAAGTTTCGTTGAAATCCGTCGAGTGGTTTTTGTTTCTATAACAAACATACAGACAGACAGACAGACAAAAATTTTACTGATTGCATTTTTGGCGTCAGTATCGATCACTAATCACCCGCTGATAGTTATTTTGGAAATATATTTCATGTACAGAATTGACCTCTCTACAGATTTATTATAAGTATAGATTTTGAGCAGCGAGTAGAATTTCAACTATCCACCTAGACGACGTTATCATTAACTCAGTCGTTACGTGTTATTGTAAATTTTGTGATCTGATATTGACCAAATTTTTATGGGACCACCTCAGAATTATGACCTACCTAGGCGACGTTATCATTTTATCATATTACTGTCATTTTGATCTAAAATTTGTGATCAGATCTTGACCAAATTTTTATGGGATTATCTCTGAAGTATGATCTACCGATCAAAAAAATTATAATCAAAATCGGTTCATAATTGACGGAGTAATCTGTAAAAACATACAGTCGTATTGAGAACCTCTTTCTTTTTGAAGTCAGTTGAATAAGACAGAATTTTAGGAAAAAACATCGCGGGAAACGCCGACTTACACAGCTAGTCAAACATAAAATGAATGTAACATTATACAATACTTGTACGGTTTCCGAACGAAATTGTGTAATGGGCAGGTTGAAATGGGGCAGATTGTAAAGTATACTCGTATATCGACGGCGAGCCATTTTTTAGTCCCTGACCCAGAAGAGAAGTTCATTTGCTACTGGTTTCTGACACTTACGTGAATTGAAATAAAACTACATTTTACAGATTTTATCGCGTTGTATTGATATTATTTAATTCTGGACGTTTAGGATCCTTTACAGCATCCAAGGTCACGGGTAAACTAAGTTGTTGCACCTTACATTTTTGTTAATTATTGGCGATCCGATTCACGCAGAATGAGCTCACTGTATCCTTCGGTCTTGCAGTTTTGGGTTTGGATTTTGATTTTATGGATTCTATAAAGGGGTTCCAAGAAGGTGGTAAGACGCAGTCATCTTCGCTATTGAAATTTGGATGTTTTTTAATTTCAATAGCATCGCGAATCATCCTGGGTCGGAATCGGTCTTCTTTTGCGTAACGTAGAACATTTTTCGGAAGAGTAGAAATGACCTCTAGTCGTTGTTGCATCTTTTTCTTCTGGGTGACAATAATTAATGGAAGAAAGAGATGCAACAAGAGATGTCATTTCTTTTCGAAAAATGTTCGACGTGCAAAATCCAGTTGTAGGTATCTATGGTTCTAGAAGAGATTCATATACCATAGACAAGTAGAGTATTATCATTACGAGGGGCATAAATATTAATCTCTATTGCGGATGGGGTTCCGACCGTTGAGGGCGTTGCGTGGAAATATGCAAGAGAACCCTCTATGCTTTGTGACACACGGATGGGATGGTTTGAAAGCTTATTTTAATCCTAGTTGCTGCCCGCAGTTTCACTCACGTCCCAAAAAGATTAACATACTATAAGTCCGATTCTAGGCGGCGTATCAAGATGAAACATGCACCAGATTTTGAGTTAGACCTCTACCAATACATCGGTGAAAACTGCATTCAATTCCATGCAGTAGTTTTTGCCTGATGCGCGTACAAACATACAGATAGACTGCACTTTGATCAATTCAGGAATCGACACGAAAATCTCTTGCGCAGTAGTCAAAAGCGCCTTTGACAATATTTTAATCTCCCCAACAAATTTTCTAGAAAGTAAAACATTAACGATGAAATCATAATTTAATATGATCACGCCTGTATTCCCCGAAGCGTTAGACAGAGGAGAGAGAGTACTAATGTATACCTACCCACAGTTGGCTGGTATTTTTCTATGGTCTCATGTAATAAGGGGCGAGTCTATTGCCATTTACCGGGCACAAATTCCAAACTCCGAGCTGCTTCTGAGAATTTGATAGAAAAACCCAATAACACTTGCTCGACCTGGGAATCGAAGGCAGGACCTCAAGCGTAATAGTCGCGCTCAGGTCCTGAGCGCACCAGTTAAGAGTCCGGCGGACCGATTTTCTCTCACAAACGTAATACCGAAATAAATCGTAATTCAGACAATATTCTATCAAATTATTAATATCATTCCAGGTTCACAATATCTAATAATCAATTTTGAAACATAATTGGCAACATACAAAACACGACTATGAAGCTGTGGATAACTTACTAACACTAAACCTTTTTTATTCTGTTCAAAGTCAAAGTCAAAATTATTTATTTCAATTAGACCATTAAAAAGGTACTTTTGAAAAGTAGACTAATTGCACGGTTGCAAAAAGGAGAAGAGCCGGCAAGAAACTCCATAGATACTCTTTAAAAAAAAACATGATTACAATAATAATCTTTACAACTTTGTTTTAAATAGTTTGACAATTATGCAGTTTGATGTGTAAGATTTATTCAGTTTACGTAGGTGTGTCATTACAAAAAAAAAAGTAAGTTTAACAAACATATAAATTGAAATAAAACTACCTTTCCTATCCTTTACAGCATCCATGGTCACGGGTAGACTAAGTTGTTTGATGTCTTAATGTTAAGGTCTTAATGGCTGTAAAGGATCCGAAACGTCGGGAATCAAATAATATCAATACAACGCGATAAAATGCGTAAAAAGTAGTTTTATTTCATAACATAACATAACATACCATCACGCCTGTATTCCCCGAAGGGTTAGGCAGAGGCGTACTAATGTACACCCACAGTTAGTTTTATTACAATGTCTAATATTCGCGTAAGTGTCAGAAACCAAACATATAAATGTTTGTTAAACTTACTTTTTTTTTGTAATGAATCGGAAGGACACTGGCCTCTGCAACACAGTACTATTAGTAGCGCAGAGGTCAGAGAATTCTTAGCATAAATGTAAAAGTATTTTATGTCAATAAATGTATTATGTAATATTATTATACAGGGTGTTTGGTAGAACTTTGAACATACGAAAATGGTGGTTAGTTGGGGGCATCTGCTACCCAATGGGCCCAAATTATTTAACCTTGGCCGCACCGATTTTTTTTTACTTTTTTTTTAATTTCACAGAAAATTATCAGTTTTTTTTAACTTTAAATTCGAATATCTTTACTTGTGACGGGTAAAACAGGCAGGATGTGGTTGTTGTATATTCAATCTATCATACGATGCCACCGAAGCCTTGATATAGGACCTTGATATAAAAACACACGTACATACACAAAACACATAACTTACACACACAACACACAATATTCACCACACAGTCTCTCAACTTAAATGTATCCTAAGCATACCTATTAGCATTAACAACTTAACTCTGTATAATCGCACTTCAGAGCCCCTAGATACGCTTAGTTTGAGGCTCGCCATAATACGTGTTCTCTGTTTGTTACTTTTCTGGCAATAAACGATTTGTATTTGTGTTATAAATCCTTCCCGGTTCGCTGTCATCCGTCGCGATTCTGAAGGTCTCAAGCGGCACGACATAATTAATTTAATTATTAAAATTTTCCTTTCACCTCTAACGACTTGAAGGGAACGACGATTATTAATCCTGGGGTTCCTAATTTTATTTTGTTTAGATAATTTAGTAAAGGAAAAATTCAATCGCGGGCAGGATTCGAATCGGCGTCTCCTGGTTGGATACACCAGACGCTCTGACCTGTAAGCCACCGCGAACCCCACTCAATTAAAATTTTGCCTCCACATTCTGAATTTACGTCATAAGGTGACGTTTATTTTGTTTTTTAAATCCGAGACACGCGCTTTTGACTTCCCGACCCCGAATTATATCTATTAGAATAAAATTCCTGACTTACTAACTCACTGACTGACAACGCACAGTCTAAGAGACAGGAGTGTATTTGATTTGATAGGTAAATTGTGTGTTATACTTTTAATTTCAATTTATAATTTTTCCGTGGGAGAGCCATGCTTCGCCACGGCTCCACAGGAAACTGGCGTCAAACAACGCTTACGTTGTGTTTCGCCGAGTGAGTGAGTTTACCGGATGCCCAATCCCCTTTAAAAAGGTGGGCAACGCACTTGTGACTCCTATGGTGTTGCGGGTGTCCATGGGCGGCGGTAATTGCTTACCATCAGGCGATCCGTCTGCTCGTTTGCCCCCCTATCCCACAAAAAAAATCATACTACTACCCGGGCGAAGAAGTGTCGATCGTCAGCAGGCTAGATGGGCTTACGACATTGTACTTAAAAATTGCAGGACCGCCAGTTCGCCTGATGTTAAGCGACACTGCGATCTACAATGGAGCGCACTTGCCTAGAAGAAACCGATTCACTCGTGATTTAAAGACATCCAGATTATATTTATCGCGGAAGACCCACGCGGGAAGCGCGTTCCACATTTCAGCGGTACCCATGATAAAAGGTGGACTTAAAGCGTTACGTTCGGGTTTTCTGAATGTGACCACGAATCGATGTCGCTTCTTCGTGCTTCTAGTCGTCCGATAGTAGAAAGGGCTAGGGGGAATAAGATCGTGGAGTTCTGATGCACACTCTCCGAAATGTATCCGATAAAAAAGCGATAATTTAGCAACTTACCATAGATACTCTTTTAAAAAAAACATAGGATTTATTTCGTTCATTTTGGTTTGTTAAACATCTCGCCCGTGTGTCCGGATACACACATGCATAGCTACGCTTCAATATACGGTAATAGGTGCGAACGAAGGCGTGGGACGGAGTTATTTCATGAATTTGCTTGACGTTTGAGTGTGGAGAGTATTGATGTTGTTGAGCTGGTGATGTGTAGAATGTCTACTGTATATTAATTATTATTAAGTTTAATTATCACATGGAAAACATCGTGAGCAATCCTGCAGGCCAGACAGCTTTTCTCGACGGCGTGTGAAGTCTGCCAACCCGAACTAAGCCAGCGAGGTGGACTATAGCTTAACACCTCTCATTCTAAGAGGAGACTTGTCCTGCAGTGGTTCAGTATATGGGTTTGATATGATAAATGGAATAAAACTACTTTTTACGGATTTTATCGCGTTGAATTGATATTATTTGATTCGCGACGTTTCGGATCCTTTACAGCATCCATGGTCACGAGTAGACTAAGTTGCTGCCGTTGGACGTCTTAATGTTGCAATTACTAACTGCTACCTTACATTTTTGTTAATTATTGGCGATCCGATTCGCGCTATGTCTAATATTCGCGTAAGTGTCAGAAACCAGTAAATATTAAATAGGTTTGTACTCATGAAGAAAGATTTGTTATAAAAAATCCAAAAGCGGAGCGATATCCGCACATTCGGCACACGATTCAATAGTTGTGTATATATATATATATATATATATATATATATATATATATATATATATATATAATTAAGTATATGCATTCTCCCCATCCTCACATACGGTGCACAAACTTGGTGTTTGACTGTCGTTCAAAGGTTCACACTCGAGGTTTGCCAATGAGCGATGGAGGACAGTATTCTGGGAGTAAAATTCACTGATTGTATACGCAATACAATACTGCGCTCCAAAATTCAAAGAACTGATGTCACGCGGACAGCAAGACCGCTTAAGAGTCGAACCGAATCTCTCTTACAAACGTAATACCGAAATAAATCGTAATTCAAACACAATTTAATCAAATTCTGTTATTATTCGGATTCCGATACCATTAATCTAGGTTCTTACGTTACCATTTCATCCAAAATACTTCACTGGAAATAAATGTAAGCGAAAGCAATTTTTGTTAACTTTACCAAGTTTGGAACGATTTTTCGGTCTTTTATTTCCAGTGACGTATTAGTAAACGAAATAGTATCGTAGAAACCTAGATTAACGGTATCCAAATCCGTATAATAACATTATTTGATAGAATATTGTCTGGATTACGATTTATTTCAGTATTACGTTTTTGTCGGCAATTCAAGCTCCGCCGGACCCTTAAATGGGACTGGGTGGTATACGTCTGATAATGGCTAATGAATTGCGATCATGTAGCTGCCGGTTCGAAACCCACAACAACACAACGACGACTGACGACAACGACTGAATGATAAAAAAAAATATAATTATTACGTATATTGAAATTTTATTTAATAAGAGTGGTACTGGAATCGAATAATTCCACTCACAATTGGAGCTGCTCGACTGGAGAAGTACATCCACCTTGCAGAAAATCTTAGCCAAATAACATAGCTTCATGCTATGTTGTGTTCCTAACGGTGAGCAAGGTCGCCAGAGCTCCGCGAGGAAGCGTTGTATTGGCAGTGTGGGTGACCGGTGGTGTTTGTTACTGCCGCTGTCAGCATGTCTCTTATATTGCCAGCCCAACTATTCCACCTTAATTTACAGGGTAATTTACAGGGCGAGTACCCCTGGTGTTGCAAGCGTCCATCAGCTACGGTAACCGCTTACCATCGGGCGGGACGTATGATTGTTTGCAACCTTAGTGGTATATAAAAAAAAATTGTAACATAATAAATCAGAATCATGTATTTGGAAAAGTTGTTAGTGACAATTAATACGAAAGTATTTTAAACTAATTACCTACCAGTCACCATATCAATGGTATTCTCCATGGTAATGTCAATATTCGTCGTCTCCAGGTGGTGAGGGTATCGTCAAGGGCTGATGATGAGGCACGATGTGGCCAGGCTGGCGCTGGATCGTACTCATGCTGAATGCTGTGGCAGCCTTGTCTCCAGTGGTTAAGATTGGTGAGTTCATAGTTTTTACTGCATTTAAGTGTTACAAATATAAGCAGTGATAGCCTATTGATATGACCATAAGACTGCCAAGTCATAAGTCTCAAATTCGAATCCAAGGCACCTCTGACTTTTTTTAGTCAAGTGCGTATTAATAGTTAATTATCACGCGCTTAAACGGTGAAAGAAAACATCGTGAGGAAACCTGCATGCCTGAGAGATTTTCTCGACGGCGTGTGAAGTCTGCCAACTCGCGGTAGGCCAGCATGGTGGACTATAGCCTAATCCCTCTCATTCTGAGAGGAGACCAGCAGTGGGACAATGTAAAGGTTGATTATGTTATGTTATGTGTATGTTACATTTATATATCATCACAATAGACCGACTGCGGTCGCAGTGAGGCTATAGCCGCAAACAAATAATAATAAAAATATACATTTATAAAATGTATCTACTTTCTTGTTATGGGAAAAAAACTGGAGGTAATCTGCATGCTTGGGAGGAGGGATTTTTATTTACCCTAACCCCTCTCATTCTTAGAGGAGACCTGTCCCCAATTTTACGTGGTAGAGCCATGCTTAGGCACGAATGGGCCGGCTCAACCGGAGTGATACCACGGCCTCACAGAAAACCGGCGTCAAACAACGCTTACGTTGTGTTTCGCCGAGTGAGTGAGGTTACCGGAGGCCCAAATCCCTTTTAAAAGGTCGGCAACGCGCTCGTGACTCCTCTGGTGTTGCGGGTGTCCATGGGCGGCGGTAATTGCTTACCATCAGGCGATCCGTCTGCTCGTTTGCCTTCCTATCACATAAAAAATAAATAAAAAATAATGGGTTATTAAAGATGACTAATCTCTCTCTCTTTCTCCCTTCCAGGCGCAGTTTTCACAGACGACGCGCGAGGTGGCAGCACTGAGCTGGCCTTCAAGTACGCTGTGTATCGTATAAATAAGGAGAGAACTTTGCTTCCCAACAGTACCCTCGTGTATGACATACAGTACACACCAGCTAGGGACACCTTCAAGACTTATAAGAAAGGTAAGCTTAGACAATATATTAAGAAAACCCGTGAAGTTATTATAAGGTATCGAGATCCGGTTCTATTTAATAATAGTTTTTATATATGACTGCCTCATTAGTCTAGTGGTCCCAAGCGCGACTGCTACGCTAGAGGTCCTGGGTTCGATCCCCAGGTCGAGCAAAGTGTTATTGGGTTTTTCTATGAAGTTCTCAGTAGCAGCTCGGAGTCTGGATTTGTGCCCGGTTAATGGCAATAGGCTCGCCCCCTATTACATGGGACCTAAACATACCGGCGAACTGTGGGTGTACATTAGTACGCCTCTGCCTAACCCTTCGGGGAATACAGGCGTGATATTCTTGTTAACCCCTCGTGCTAAGCTAAATGCTTGTGTTAGGAGTGAGTTCACGTCGGTAGTGCAATGGGTGGGGTTCCAACCGGCAACCACATGATTGCAAGTCTGACGCCCTAGCCATTAAGCTACCGCCGCTTCTATGTAAAATGTAAAAAAAATATACCGATTTAAAAAATAAAATGAGCAAACTTAAATGGCAACACTTACAGTGGCAGTGCCATCATCACGGCGCCAAAACGTACTAACTTAAAAAAAAACTGTTTCGCACATTTTTTTTTCTTGGTTTATTTGCAATCGGTCGTTAGACTATAAGCGAATTTGTTGAGTGATGGATGGCTTTTCTGGTGGTGCGGCCTTGTCGCCCCTACCAATCAAATAAGGCAGTCTCTTTTAAGTTTTCTGACCACCGCAGACGGGTTCTCCAAATCTGCTACGAGAGGATTTTGGTGTAAGGATAACCGCTGTTTCGCACATAACATTATTTTTTACGTTTTTTACTAAAAATAACTTTATAATCTTAGCATGGAAACTGCAAAAAAATAACAAAAAGACTTTTGAAGGAGGTTTTACTTTTTCTTAAAAGTTATTTTAAATATTTGAACATTTTTAGTAGCGATTAGAATTTTACGTATACAACCCAGACGACGTAATCTTTTGATCATTTACTCGGTCCTTACGTATTATTGTCATTTTGTTCTAAGTTTTGTGATCAGATCTTGACGAAATGTTTATGGGACTACCTCTGAAGTGTGACCTACCGATCAAAACAAGAATAATCAAAATCGCTACATAATTGATGGAATGATCGCGTATCAGTCGAATTGAGGACCTCCTCCTTTTTGAAGTCAATTTAAAAACTGTGGTTGTGGGTACATTAGTGCGCCTCAGCTAACCTTCCAAGAAATACAGGCGTGGTGGTGTATATGTATATTTTACACACAAATTTGCATATACGACACACCACATCCCAATTTCCAGTCGACCGAGACATTTCCGTAACTCTCACCAAATACAATGCTACACAAAAACCACAATTTGCCGATCAAAAACCCAGCAAAAACTTTATTTATGAATGTTTGCATTTCGAAGCCTGCTATTTTTCGCGTGGAGGATCCTTCAACCGTCACGTCCGGCCGCTTAACGCAGCCATATTGGATTTCCGGAGCCAGTTACAGTTTCCGAATGACTACCTGTAAATTGTAGCTGTTTTTTTACGATACTTTACAAAATAGATATAGTGTCAAAGAGAATGCCAAAGTCAAAATGTTTTATTTGAGGTTATATTTCAATTAGACCACTAAAATAGGTAGGTACCTACTTAAAAAATACTAAACGGATGAGCCGGCAAGAAACACCATAGATACTCTTTAAAAAAAAACATGATTACGTACAGTAAACGCTCAAAAGTCCATAAGCACGCTAAGGATTACATTGCTATGAACAGTACGAGCGAGCTCGATACAGCCAGTGCGTGTCACTTGTTAACAACAATGAATAGAAGGTCGTAAGTCAAACTAAACGTCAAGCTATTGCGTTGTGAGATTACCTATAGACTTTTGGTCGCCACTTTGGTTTTACGTGGAAGAGCCATGATTCGGCACGAATGGGCCGGCTCGACCGGAGTGATACCACGGCCTCACAGAAAACCGACGCCAAACAACGCTTACGTTGTGTTTCGCCGAGTGAGTGAGGTTACCGGAGGCCCAATCCTCTTTTAAAAGGTCGGCAACGCATTTGTGACTCCTATGGTTTTGCGGGTGTCCATGGGCGGCGGTAATCGCTTACCATCAGGCGATCCGTAAAATCACATAAAAAAAACTGTACAAGATTAAGCTATACAACTATATTTTAAATAGTTGCTGAGAATTACGCACTTTGATTTGTAAAAATTATTCAATAAATATAAAAAAAAAGGATTGCTACAGCAAGTAAGATAACGTACCATCACGCCTGTATTCTCCGAAGGTTAGGCACCTCTTACATGGGACCTAAACATAGCGGCGAACTGTGTGTGTACTAATGTACAATAACCTATTATCATCAACCGGGCACATATCCAAACCCCGAGCTGCTACTGAGAATTTCCCACAAAAAATCATTAATAGGTACTTTGCTCGACCTGGGAATCGAACTCTGGACCTCGGCGTAGCAGTCGGTCATAACACCACTAGACTAATGAGGCAGTAAATACCTAAATACAAGAAGCGGCAGTAGCCTAATGGTTAGGGCGTTGCGATCATATTATGGTTGCCGGTTCGAAACCCACCCATTGCAGTACCGACGTCAACCCACTCGTAACACAAGCATTTAGCTTAACACGAGGGGTTAAGAGTCCGGCGGACCGAATTTCTCTTACAAACGTAATACCTAAATAAATCGTAATTCAAATACAATTTAATCAAATTCTGTTATTATTCGGATTCCGATACCATTCATCTAGGTTCCTACTCTACCATTTCGTCCAAAATACTTCACTAGAAATAAATGCAAGCGAATGCAATTTTTGATAACTTTACCAAGTTTGGAACGATTTTCCGGTCTTTTATATCCAGTGAAGGTAGTAGTAGACGAAATAGTATTGTAGGAACCTAGATTAACGGTATCCAAATCCGAATAATAACATAATTTGATAGAACATTGTCTGGATTACGATTTATTTCGGTATTACGTTTTTTGTAAGCCATTCAAGCTCCGCCGGACCCTTAACATGAATACTTGTAATGTGCGACACATTGCTAAAAAAATAACAAAAATATTCCTTTCTTTTCTAGCGTGTACGCAAATCCAATCGGGGGCGGTAGCACTGTTCAGTAGCGTGAACCCACTGTTGGGGAATACGTTGGATCACATGAGTACAAGTCTACACGCTCCGCATTTGACAGTAGGACCGCATGCGCATGAAAATTGTGAGTATAATTATACAGGGTGACTGGTAAACAGGCTTATTAATGGTATATTAAACTAGCGACCCGCTCGCGGTTTCACCCGCGCTGCTGCGTTCCTAAGAGGCGTAGCGTGATGTTATATAGCCTATGTTACTTAGTGATAATGTAGCTTTCTAACAGCAAAAGAATTTTTGAAATCGGTCCATTACTTTTTGAGCCAATTCGTTACAAACATACTTAACTATTTATTATGTATTAGTATAGATTAAAGCCTTTTTAGGGTCGACGTTGTAGGGTTAAGTGTATACTTTCTAGTTTTGTTAACTGACATCTAAGAAAAGCCATGCTTCAGCACGAATGGGCCGGCTCGACTGGAGTGATACCACGGCCTCACAGAAAACCGGCGTGAAATAACGCTTACGTTGTGTTTCGCCGAGTGAGTGAGGAGACCGGAGGCCCAATTCCGTTTTAAAAGGCCAGCAAAGCACTTTGTGACTACTCTGGTGTTGTGGGTGTCCATGGGCGGCGGTAATCGCTTACCATCAGGTGATCCGTCTGCTCGTTTGCCCCCTACCCCATAAACAACATAAAAACTGACTTTCCCTCCTTTGCAGCGAATCACACGTTCACAATAAACCTGTATCCACCGAGGGATCTCCTCATAAAGGCATTCGCAGAGTTCCTATCCTACTTGAACTGGACTAGAATGGGGGTAATTTATGAAGACTATGGTTATGGTGAGTATTATCTAAATGTAGCCTTATCCCGTGGTTTTTCTCGCATCTCAGAGGATTTTTTCAGACGAAATGAAAAATGTGTTAGTGTGTGCGCTAGTCTTACAACAGCTGTGTCTTTAACAGTAACGTCTTTGCCACACGGGGCACGGGTTTAGGGCCCCCACTATCACAGGGGCCCCTAAAAGCCAGTACCCACCTATATTCGTGTCACTCGCGCGTTGTCGACTCTGTAAATTAAGGAGGAATAGTTGGACTGGTAGCATAGGAGACAATAGCATGATGCTTATCCTATCTGCCAACACAACGCTTCCTCGCGGGGCTCTGGCGACCTTGCTTACCGTTAGGAACACAACATAGCACGGAGCTATGTTATTTCGCTACGATTTTCTGCAAAGTGGAGGTACTTCCCCAGTCCAATTCCAATTGTGAGTGGAATTATTCGATTCCACTATACCCTACCTTTTATATTTAAAAAAAATAATACAGACAAACACAGAACCTCCTCCTTTTTCAAGTCAGTTAAAAATAAAAAGTTATTATTTCAGGGGAGCTCAACATTTTAGACATCGCGAAAGATGGCCGCGATATGTATGCAGTAAGATGTCATGATGCGAAGGAATACAGACGAGCTCTAGCTTTACTGAAGGCCCAACAGATTGACCATATAATAGTGGACACAGACCCGAAGAGAATACGTCAGTTGGCTAGAGCTGTGAGTATTAGTCAAAGTCAAAATCAAAGTCATATTCAAAGTCAAATTCAAAATCAAAGTCACAGTCGAAGTCAAAATAATTGATTTAAGACTAATAGGTAGCATATTTTCTACGTAATTTTTACATTGTAGATAGTTCCCAAGACGTCCCTCCGTCAGTCATCAACATTCTTAATAAATTTTTCATGGATCGTTAGTCACCTGGGGAGGCAAGGTATGTCAGATTCATACTGTCCAAAAACC
This sequence comes from Acronicta aceris, assembly GCA_910591435.1. NCBI lineage: Eukaryota > Metazoa > Arthropoda > Insecta > Lepidoptera > Noctuidae > Acronicta > Acronicta aceris. The sequence goes on along the minus strand of OU342786.1, from coordinate 1,331,430 downwards.
GTACTTGCCTTCTGTTGTTCTATACATCGTTTTTTTTTTTTATCCCGTTATGGGATTATAATATATGGCGCCACACTTTCTGTGTTTGCCAGTGTCAAGTATACAGAATAATCCCCAGTAAAACAGTGGAAACTTTACTAAGGCTTGGATAGAGTTAAGGAGTGACCACAAAGGTCACGATTTTCAATTTTATATCATTTGCCTACACTCGTACACGTTCACGAACACTTAATGGTTAACTATCCACTATAATTACACATTAAACATCGGAGAAACACAAGTTTTGGAAATTAATATAAAACCGACAAAGTGCACTTTACATTTTCCCGCCTAAACTCCTATACATAGTTACGGCTATGAGATTAGTAGCTTTCTCTACGACCGTGACAGATCCAGCACCAGAGTTACAGTTGTACCGAAAACAAATATGTGCATTATAACATAACATATCATCACGCCTGTATTCCTCGAAGGGTTAGGCAGAAGTATAATAATGTACATTCTCAGTTTGCTGCTATATGCTGGTCCCATGTAATATTGAGAGCCTATTGCCGGTACAAATCCAAAACTCCGAGCTGCTACAGAAAATTTCATTTAATAGCCCAACAACAATTGGCTGGACCTGGAAATCAAACCCAGGACCTCTAGCGTAGCAGTCGCGCTTGGAACCACTGGTTTAATTTTATTTATGTTAATCTTACAGATTCTTCAGCTCCAAATGAATAATGAAGATTACCACTACGTATTTACGTCATTTGTAAGTATTAGATAGAAAAGAGTTAATTGTTAAAGAGATTTACACTTTAAGTTATTTAATGAAAAAATTCAATCGCGGGCAGGATTCGAACCTGCGTCTTCTGGTTTGATACACCAGACGCTCTGACCTCTAAGCCACCGCGAACCCTACCCGCATGATTGAAATTTTGCCTTCACATTCTGAATTTACGTCATAAGGTGACGTTTGAATTTCAGAATGTGAAGGCAAAATTTCAATCATGCGGGTAGGGTTCGCGGTGGCTTAACGTAACGAGAAGACGCAGGGTCGAATCCTGCCCGCGATTGAATTTTTTCCTTTACGATTAAATAACTTAATAATCTTAGCATGGAAAATGCAAAAAAAATCACAAAAGGATAGATTTACACTTTGCTCGATGGTAGGAACTCTTTTGGTCTGACTGGCTGGCGACCACCTTTATGTCGGGTCCCTTATGTCTCATAGAGCACCTTGGTATGTAGAACTTTAGTTTCATTTGCACGTGAGAGCCAGTTCTCGCGACTCCAGTCTACAGTCCGTAGAGACTCTGGTGTTGCAGGTGTCCATTGGCGGCGATGACTACTTACTATCGTCAGTTGGGACTGGTCTACTCAAAGCTGCAATGGTTCTTTCCTCAAAAGGCCATTTCAGACATTACCCTCCATCATACCACTCACATATAAGTGTTCTTCCATATCTGGACTTTAAAAGAGACCATGATTCTCTGAGTTTGTTTCGGTGTTTCTTCTCAGAGGTCGTCAGTTAGGAAATGCCGAAGCCATCTAGCTAAAAAAAAAAACCCCAAACCATTGACATGTAAAAGTATCTCTAAAGATCTACTTGCAGAATAAATAATTTCATTTCATTTCATTTCATTATCAGGGTGCTCATCATAGTCGTTCCCCGAATAAGGGGTGTAGATTGAGAACTTGCTCTCACGCGCAAAATTCGAAACACACCGAGGTGCTGTACGGCAGGCTCCCACGTAAGGGTGGTCGCCAACCAGGGCTTCTCACCTCTTACGGGATGCCAATCTGAATGGCAGTGAGGCACTGTATTCTAACCTGTTCCTACACGGGCACCTTTAGCAAATCGCATAAATCTAATCAGAAACTCTTACCGTTTGCAGGACTTTGAACTTTTCGATATGGAAGACTTTTTCTATAATAGAGTCAACATGAGTGGCTGGAGACTGGTGGACAGAGACTCCGACAAAGTGAAGGAATCCTTGCAGGTGATGGAAAAATTCCATCCAATTGGAGCTTCCATTATCAGCGGTGGACATATCAAGGTAAATTATTATCATAAAATCATCATCATCACCCCATATACTGTCCCACTACTGGGCTCGGGTCTCTTCTCAGAGTGAAAGGGGTCAGGCTATAGTCTACCACGCTGGTCTAGTAGGCAGACATCACACGCCGTCAAGACAATCTTTCAGACTTCCTCAAGATGTTTTCCTTCGTTGAAAATATGAATACGCAAATGTTTAATTTCTTTTCTTATGATCCTTTCCCTTCTGTAGACGGAGCCAGCCCTCCTCTACGACGCGGTGCAAGTACTCTCTCAAGCGCTGAGTATCACGGAAAACTTCCACCCTGGAAATGTGTCCTGTGAGAGAGATACTCCCTGGAAACATGGCAGAGCTATTTATGAAAATATAAATACGGTAAGTATAACCAATAGCAATAGCTTTGCATTTGCAAAGGGTCAAAGTTAAAGTCAAAGACAAAGTCATAGTCACAGTCTAAATCAAAATCAAAGTCAAAATCACCTATCTATGGACAGACCACGGCAAGCACAGCTTCGATTGATATTCGCAATTAATAATTAGCCACAAACGACTCAATAATAACATAATATTTTTCCTTACAGATCCAAGCCCACGGCCTCACAGGGCCAATAGAATTCAAGAACGGTGTCCGGACCAACTTCCACTTGCAGCTGATGAGACTGACTGGTGGGGAGAAAGGGGGGATGGTGGTGTCAGGCCACTGGTCGCCGTCAGAAGGCCTGGCTATCACTGACCCAGCAGCATATACCAGAGATCCACCACCAAACGTGACCTTGACTGTTGTTACTGTTGAAGTGAGTATAATGAAGAAAAGCATAGTAGAAGGACATTTTTTTTATACCATTATGGTGCCAAACAAGCATACGGCCCGCCTATAAGCGGTTACCGTAGCCTATGGACGCTTGCAACACCAGGGGTACCCCTCGCGGTGCCGACCCTTTCGAAATATTTTCACACGCTTTTTGAAAAACTCCATGCTGCAGTCTTTTGGGAAAACCTCGGCGGGGAGCTGATTCCACAGCCTGAGTGTGCGTGGTGGAACCACTCTGGAATCGCACAGTATGAGACCAGAGTGGTTCTATGGTTTGTAAGATGAACTATACGTCGAAGGCGAGAGGTGCCATGGAAAGTAGCCGTTGGCTATCATTTCAAACAATTCCTCAGAGCACTGCCCATTGTACAAACGGTAGAATACACACAGAGAGGCAAAGTCCCAGAGGCTGAAGGGATTTTAGGCCGTTTGTGAGATTGGGATCGTTGACAATCCAAACCGCACGTTTCTGGACTAAGTCAAAAGTCAAGCTGGCTCAAGCTGGGTATCAGGTACCTATTGTACTCCTGAGACAGCTAGGTGACGTGGTTGGCTCGCGTCGACGTCATTGTTTGAAATGATACCACTGCGTGTAAATAAATTAGCCGAGCAAGATGCATATTTTTCACTTTTTGACTTCATAAATAGTGGAATGTTCAATTAGTAATTTTATATGGATAACTTACTTATTTTAAATAAACGAAGAACACGAGACCTAAATAGTTAGGCTAGAAAGCAATTTATTTTATATTCATCTTGAATTAATCCTTATTGGTATCGAAGATGTCAATCAACGGCAACACTGATCATGAAATTCGTGAGTTCCTTGACTTCACTGAGAGCCATTTTTGGGAACAGAATCTAGGGCGTAGCTATAGTAGAAGCAATACGTTTCTTAAGGGCAGAATAAGCAAATCTTATTGCTTCTTATTGCTCGTATTGCTTCTCGAGACAGAATTTTTGGAATGTCCACCTTGAATCGATGTCGCTTTTTCGTGCTATAGCCCGCTCCTTCTTATTCTGAGAGGAGATCTGTGTCTCGTGGGACGATATTGGGTTGATGATACAACTCCATCTTCCTCAGGAAAAGCCTTACGTCATGGTGAAGGAAGGCTGGAACTTGCAAGGGAATGCCCGTTTCGAGGGATTCTGCATAGACCTGCTAGCCAGGGTCGCATCCAGGGCAGGATTCCACTACCGTCTGCGTCTAGTGCCGGACAATATGTATGGTGCCAGGGACCCTGATACGGGACACTGGAATGGAATCGTTCGGGAGCTGATGGACAGGGTAAGTCAAGGTGTAATTTAGAGATTGATCTATTTATTTTTTTTGCTTTAATTATAACGATCACCGAAATAAATTCTGAGAATCGTGGGTTCTTGAAGTCCAGACATAACATACCGTCACGCCTGTATTTGCCGAAGGGTTAGGCAGATGTACCTACACCATAGTTCTTCGGTATGTTTAGGTCCTATCTAATAAGGGGCGAGCTTGTCAATAACCGAGCACATATCCAGACGAAGCTGCTTCTGAGAATTTCATACACACTGCTCGTCCTGGGGATGAGCAGTGTGTATGAAAGCTACACACTCTTAATATTGTTTTTTTTTCTTTTTTACAGAAAGCAGACATAGCCGTTGCCTCCATGACCATAAATTATGCGCGGGAGGCGGTCATAGACTTCACCAAACCTTTTATGAACTTAGGAATTGGTATACTTTTTAAGGTAACATAATAATATATAATGCTTGACTTGGCGGGGGCAGAAAGAATAGTCACAGTAATTTCTCTTTTTACAAGTATACAACAGGATGTGTCGAGCTGTACTGTACTACAGTAACTCAAACAATATTACAAGTATTTCTATGGGTCCCCGACCCTTGATCGAGCCCCTAAATTAAATTCGCCCCTAAATAAGATTTAACCCAGATCCAGCCATCCCTAGCTGTCCCCAAGCAACGCCCAAAGCCGATGTCCGAATCCCGTTGGGGGACGTCCTTAGTTGCTGTTGCTTAGTTTATAAGTTGCTCCGGTTGCTCCATTACACTTTTGTCTAAACCTTCGGGGAACACTTATTTTATTTGATTTGTTTTTATTAGGAAAACAAACAGAAACTAACTAACAAAAACTAATTACCAATGATATGTTTTCGCATATAAATACAGAAAAATATACCTTGTTTGTTTATGATTTGATAACAATAAAATATCTAAATGAGTCCGGCGAAGCGTGAATTGCGAACATCAACGTAATACCGACATAAATCGTAATCCAGACAATATTCTATCAAATTATGTTATTATTCGGATTAAGATAATGTTAATCTAGGTTCCTACGGTCCTATTTCGTCTGCTGCTACGTCACTGAAAATAAAAGTCAGGAAAATCGTTAAAAACTTCGTAAAGTTATCAAAAATTGCATCCGCTTACATTTATTTCCAGTGAAGTATTTTGGACCAAGTGGTAGAGTAGGAACCTAGATTAACGGTATCGGAATCTGAATAATAACAGAATTTGATTAAATTGTGTTTGAATTACGATTTAACCGGACTCTTAACAGCATTATCTTAAGAGATAGAGAAGGTATCTTGACAGATCTTGTAGGGGTGCGTAATTGAATTTTGGTGAGGAGGTGTGGGGTGTCAATAGAAGATTGAGCCAGTTTCACAAGAAATGAGATATCTGATATAGTCCTTCTCCCCATGAGTGGTATCTTTTGCATCTCGATTAATAATTGGGATAATTTTATTTGAATTGTTGTTCATATAAATTGTTATTCATCGTTCGACAGGTCCCAACATCACAGCCGACCCGGCTGTTCAGCTTCCTGAATCCATTGGCCATTGAGATATGGTTGTACGTACTGGCTGCCTATATCCTGGTGTCTTTCACTCTCTTTGTGATGGCCAGGTTCTCACCCTATGAATGGTAAGTGGAACTGCTGAAGAACGGATACGTTTTTTTTTATTCTTGACTTGCTTATGCTTGATCACCAGTTCGCCTGTTAAGCGACACTGCGATCTACCATGAAGCGCGCTTGCCTAGAAGAAGCCGATTCACTCGTGATTTAAAGACACCTAGATTATATCTATCGGGGAAGACCCACTCGGGAAGCGCCTTCCACATTTCAGCAGTGTACGCATTATAAAAGTGGACTTAAATCTAGAAAAATACAAAAATGTATACTTATCAGTTCACCCCGTGTAATCACATCAGATCAGATCATGTACATCAGAGTAAGAGGCGAGAAAATATCTGACTTGCTCGGTGGTACCTCTTGGGGTCTGACCTACTGACGGCCAACCTTATGTCGGAGTCTGTCGTAAAGCACCTTACCTAATCAACCCATTATACTGTCCCACTGCTGGGCACGGGTCTCCTCTCAGAATGAGAGGGATTAGGCTATAGTCCACCACGCTGGCCTAGTGCGGGTTGGCAGACTTCACACGCCATCGAGAAAATCTCTCGGGCATGCAGGTTTCCTCACGATGTTTTCCTTCACCGTTTAAGCGCGTGATAATCAACTATACTAATACGCACATGACTTCGAAAAGTCAGAGGTGCGTGCCTTGGGTTCGAACTCGAGACCTTTGCCTTGGCAGTCCAACGGTCATACCACTAGGCTATCACTGCTCACAAACTCGTAAAGCACCTTGTTGTGTTGAAATAAAACTACTTTTTACGGATTTTATCGCGTTGTATTGATATTATTTGATTCCCGACGTTTCGGATCCTTTACAGCATCCATGGTCACGGGTAGACTAAGTTGACTACCTTACATTTTGTTAATTATTGGCGTTCCGATTCACGCAGAACGAGCTCACCGTATCCTTCGGTCTTGCAGTTTTGGGCTTGGATTTTGATTTTATGGAATCTATAATGGGGTTCCAAGCAGGCGGTAAGACCCAGCCATCTTCTCTATTGAAATTTGGATGTTTTTTAATTCCAATAGCCTCGCGGATCATCCTGGGAAGGAATCGATTTTCTTTTGCGAGGACTTGTGGTTTATCATACGTATTCTGAATCTGCTGATTTCTTGAAACGGTGGTGTTTGACATCGCGTAAGTGTCAGAAACCAGTATAACCTTGTTGTGTGTTTCGACTTTTGCGCGTAAGAGCCAGTTCCCCCTCGGTTGCTGCGGCTCCGGCAGTCTGCAGTCCGTAGTTGCTTTTAAAGCTCGGCAACGCATCAGCAACTCCTCTGGTGTAGCAAGTGTCCATGGGTCACGATGACTACTTACCACCAGGTGGCTCGTCAACTCGTTTGCCGAGTTAATCCATAAAACAACTTATTTATTTCAGGTCAACAAGTACTCACGTATGTGGCCACGAGACGAAACTCCTGACGAACCAGTTCAGCGTCTGCAACTCTTTCTGGTTCATTACTGGGACTTTCTTGAGGCAAGGATCTGGACTGAATCCTAAGGTAACCTTAACGTAACGTAATATTCCTCATGTTACAAAACAAATACAAAACGGGAAGCTTGCCGTGATATCCAAAAAGGAGATACAATAGCTTTTACATAACAATCTTACACAAAATAAAGTTACAATATAAGTCGGTCCGTTAAGACTGTCTTGCTGTCCAGCATGGGCCTCCCTTAAAGTACGCCATGGAGTGCGGTTCAGCGTTTGTCTTCTTTCAAAGTCATCATCATCATCATCAACCTATGTTCGTCCACTGCTGGACGTAGGCCTCTCCTAATGAAGCCACAGAGCCCGATCTTCGGCTTTTCTCATCCAGTCACTGCCAGATGCCTTCCGCAAGTCGTCACTCCACGTGGCCGGCGGGCGCCCTACACTACGTTTGCCTAGACGCGGTCTCCACTCGAGAACTCGTTTACTCCAGCGTTTGTCGGTTCTCCGACAGATGTGACCGGCCCATTGCCACTTCAGCTTGGTGATCCTTTGAGCTATGTCGGTAACCTTAGTTCTCTGACGGATAACTTTGTTTCGGATTTTATCCCTCAGAGAGACTCCGAGCATAGCTCTCTCCATAGCTCGCTGTGCGACTTCTTTCAAAGTATTCTCCGCTATTTCACAATATCATTTTACCGTCTACGTCGCTGTCTCCCTGTCTTTCTTTTGTACTGTCTCGGGCACCACTCTAAAACGTCCCTAGACTGTTTATTTATGTTACTCCTAGTCATTGACCTGCTCACCTCCGTTTTGTTTTTTAATACACGAAGTGATAGCTGTGACTCTAGTTTTGTTACTTATAATATCTCATTTTTTTATGGGATAGGAAACGAGCCGACGGATCGCCTGATGGTTAGCGATTACCGCCGCTCATGGACACCCGCAACACCAGAGGAGTCACAAGTGCGTTGCCGACCTTTTAAAAGGGGAATGGGCCTCCGGTAACCTCACTCACTCGGCGAAACACAACGTAAGCGTTGTTTGACGCCGGTTTTCTGTGAGGCCTTGGTATCAATCCGATCGAACCGGCTTATTCGTGCCGAAGCATGGCACTCCCACGTAAAAATTTTACTTTGTAATTTTTTTTGTATCTATTGCCATTAACCGGGCACAAATCTCAGACAAAGACACGCAGATAATGTTATATTTTTTTATATTCTTCTTCCCTTTCTATCCAGGCGACGTCTACACGCATAGTGGGTGGAATCTGGTGGTTTTTCACGCTGATCATCCTCTCCTCGTACACGGCCAACTTGGCTGCATTCCTGACAGTGGAACGGACTGTCCTGCCGATACAGAGTGCTGCAGACCTGGCCGCGCAGAACAGCATACAGTATGGCACGCTCAATGGAGGCTCTACCATGTCATTCTTCAGGGTAAGCAATGATCTATGGATGGTAATGGATGTATATTTTTTTTTTATGGATGGCAAACGAGCTGACGAACCGCCTGGAGGTAAGTAGTCATCGTCGCCCATGGACACCTGCACCACCAGAGGAGTTGCTGATGAGTTGCCGATCTTTACGAGCCCCTACGGACTGCAGACTGTCAGAGCCGTAACAAGGGGAACTGGCTCCTACGTGCAAAGGTCGAAATACCCACCAAGGCGCTTTACGACAGACTTTGATGTAAGGGTGGTTGCCAGCCAGTCAGACCCCAAGAGGTCCTACCATCGAGCAAATCAGATATTTTCACGCTCTTACTGGATGCCTATCTGAAAGGCGAATGATAATGAATTTAGACACATTTTTAGCCGAAACTTCATCATACACATAACATAATTCACCGTCATCAGCTCATTTATCGTCGCACTGCTGGGCACGGGTCTTCTCCCAGCATTAGGGGGATCAAACTATAGCCCACCACGCTGGCTTATTGCGGTCATGTAGTTGCCGGGTCTAAACCCATCCATTGCACTATCGACGTGAACCTACTCGTAACACAAGCATTTAGCTTAGCACGAGGGGTTAACAAGAATTCTCAGAAATTCTTTAAAAATATACCTCTTCCAGGACTCAAACATTGATATATACCAGAAGATGTGGGTGCATATGTCTAGCGCATCCCCACCTGCGCTGGTCTCCTCATACGAGGAAGGGGTGAGGAGGGTGCTAGCGGGGAACTACGCATTCCTCATGGAGTCCACCATGTTGGACCATCGAGTGCAGAGAGATTGTAACTTGACGCAAATCGGAGGACTCTTGGATTCCAAGGTATGGACTTAGGAGCTTCCTAAGTTATGGTCGAGCTCGAGGACTGGTCTACTCAAGGCCGGTGTCTCTTTCTTCAAAAGGATATTAATTTCCAGCAATTGCCCTGCATTGTGATTTACATATTAATGTCTGGACTTTACAGATATATAAGATTCTCTGAGTTAGTTTCGGCGTTTCTTCTCAAATTTTATGTACAAAATGCCGGCGCTATCTAGTACTACAATTCCAAATCATTTGCTTCTAACAGTACCTGTAGACGATGTATTTACAGAAATATATATTTACTGGTCCCAAGCGCGACGTCTACGGTAGAAGTCCTGGGTTTGATTTCCAGATCCAGGAAAGTATTATTGGGCTTTTTTTTATGAAATTCTCAGTAGCAGCTCGGAGTTTGGCCTATTACATACATAGGACCAATGATATAATTATTATTTTCAACAGCACAGGAACAAAGAAATAATTCCGTTCGTGTATTAATCTATACTATCGTACGAACGATATAATGTCATGCATTAAACATATCGACAAATTGCGGGGTTGCTATCTTGATAATTTTCACCAGGGGTACGGCATAGCAACTTGGAAAGGAAGTCCATGGCGAGACAAGATATCTCTCGCGATCCTGGAGCTACAAGAGAAGGGGGTCATACAAATATTGTATGACAAGTGGTGGAAGAACACCGGAGATGTATGTAACAGGGACGGGAAGGACAGCAAAGCTAATCCTCTTGGAGTCCAGAATATTGGTAAGTATTTAAATCCAACACCAGTGGTATCACTCGCGCGTTGTCATCTTGACACCTCAGTTGTTAAGTTTCATTTGCTCAGTAATGTCACTGGCTACATTACCCTTCAAACCGGAATACAATAATGTTAGCACATTATTAGCGGCAGAATATTTGGCAATGTCACGGTATCACGAGATGAATTCAGCAGTATAGTTCTACCACCTTTTTTTGGTTAAGTCGGCAAACGAGCAGACGAGCCACCTAATGGTAAGTAGTCTTCGGTGCCCATGGATTTGGATACGTCTATAACAGCAAAGCAATCGCCAAAGCGTTGCCGAACCTTAAGAGCCGCTAAGGACTGTAGATTGCCGGAGCCGCAGCAACCGAAGGGGAACAGGCTCTTACGTACAAAAGTCGAAACACACCGAGGTGCTTTACGACAGATTCTGACGTAAGGCTGGTCGACAGCCAGTCAAACTTCAAGACGTCTTATCACCGAGCAGGTCAAAAAATTTTTCGTCTCCTACGAGATGCGTACTTGTAATTAGCAGAGAGGAATTTAGGCTGTTCTAAAAGTACTCTGTGGGCTGTTCTATTACGTGTTATAGCGATCGTTTTGTGGCTGACAGAGAGGGATGCCGCTCTAAATATTAAATAGCGTGATCCCTTTCTCATAACTTAATTTTTTTTGCAATAATAGGAACGTAATACGTCACTTCAAATTACATACAATTTTATGACCTAGTCGCATGGTTTTACGGCTGTATTTCCTCCAAAGCAGTGCTGCAGATGTGATGGTTGTAAATTATAATATCTATAAACGATTTCTGGTGTTTTTCAGGTGGAGTATTCGTAACACTGCTCTGCGGGCTTGCTCTAGCGATAGTCGTAGCTATATTAGAGTTCTGTTGGAACACCAAGAAGAACGCATCTCAAGGCAGACAGTCATTGTGCAGTGAAATGGGACAGGTATTTATTTATAGCAAATGTATAGAAGACACGTTTGGCATAGCGGCTGAGCGAGAGGCTTGTGCCCCACGATCCGGTTCGATCCCTACACGGAGCAAATATATTTGTATGACCTGCAGGTAATTGTTTCGGATATGGGCGTTTGTGTGAGTGAGAATTTGTGTTTGTAAATGCGCACCCAAGATACAGGAGAAAACCCTAGTGTGGGGCAACGTTTGAAAAAAAAGAATAAAAATAAATTCACCTTTATCTCAACAACGCAATGCCCATATTTCTTCTGAAATAAAAAAAATACGAAAGATGTTAGGCCGTCCACCACGCTGGTCTACTGCGGGTTGGCAGACTTCACACGCCGACGAGAAAATCTCTCAGGCATGCAAGTTTCCTCATGATGTTTTCCTTCACCGTTTAAGCGCGTGATAATTTATTTATTGATGCGCACATGACTTCGAAAAGTCAGAGGTGCGTGCCTTGAATTCGAACTCGAAAACTTGGCAATCCAATGATTATATTACAAGGCTGCACAAATAAATATATTCTCTTCTAATAATTTGTCTTTAGGAGTTAACAACAGCGATGCGAGGCGGCTCTTCCAGTAGGACAGTGCTAAGACCTGGATGTTCCAGATGTTCACCAGCCACACATGTGCCTCCAGCTACATCTAGATTCGAAGTAAGTCAAACTGTCTTTGATTCATTGTCATCAAGTCGAATTTGAGCGCTCTGTGTTTAATTATCTAATAATCTCTTCATAATTGTTGTCATAATATAATTAAAAAATGACATATTTTCTAAAAATTGCGATAATTTTTATACTACCCAATGATATTATACTAACATAACATACTATCACGCCTGTATTTCCCGAAGGGTTAGGCAGAGGTGTACGAAATGTACACCCACAGTTCGCAGGTATGTTTTAGGTCCCATGTAATAGGAGGCGAGCCTATTGCTATTAATAGGGCACAAATCCAGGCTCCGAGCTGCTACTGCGAAAAACTCAATTACACTTTGCTCGACCTGGGGTTCGAATCCAGAACCTCAAGCACAGGAGTTGCGCTTATGACCAGTATACTAACGAGGCAGTCATATTAAGCCTACCTATTATAGAAAAAAAAAAACAGTTTTATGGATTTGATAGCGTTGTATTTAGATACGATAATGACCTCTTATTCTACATATCCCTTTGAAACACACAATCTGGGAGACACAGTACTTATCAACTTGGTTGTTCCTAATGTTCCTCCCTTGCGTCCTTGCAATCCTCATAATTAAACCGTTTTTTACTTTTCTTTAACGCTCAAATAATAAGTAGGTATGTATATGAAATACCAAAATCATCGATTATTTAAAATACCAACCATCTTATTTTCCAAATAACACAATTGGAACTCAATCAAGCATTTGAGTGACTTCATTACACTTTCAGCAGCACTCCCGCAGCAGCAGCGTGGAGCTGAAGGAGCTGCGCTGGTCGTAGCGGCGCGAGGGGCGCGGCGGGGGCGGCGGGGGCGGGGCGGGCGCGCGCGGGCCCGCCTCCGCTCCCGCGTCCCCCGCGCGCCCGCCCCGCGCGCCCCGCCTCGCCACGCACTACAGTAAGTGTGCCGCAAGGCTCTATACTTGGACCCTTTTATATCAGTTTACTAGAAATTATCAAATTAGTTTTACAGGCTACTGATTTCTGATACAACATACTATCACGCCTGTATTCACAGAAGGGTTAGGCGGAGATGTACTGGTTCGCCGAGTATGTTTTAGGTGCATATTTCTGACACTTACGCGAATATTAGAATTAAAACTTTTATATTCGTAATTTTTCACACTAAGGATTTTATCGCGATATTATGATTTTATTTCAATACAGTTTTATATTAAAGTAATAAATTAAAAAATATTACTAGCGATAAAATTTAATATTTATTTCACCCAATTTAGAAAACTGTAGGATAATTTTATTTAATAATAATAAATGGTTATAAAGTAGTAAATATTGAATATATATTAAACAATAAATTTTACTTCCACAGATTCCGTGGGCTCTCTAAGAAGAACCACTTCTTACGTGTTAAAAGAGCCTCGAGAGAAGAAACACGTGCAGATCGTGGCATAGCTCCTCATTTGGGACACGTGCTTCACGTGTTTTACATTCATTACGTGATTCACGTGCATTACGAGTTTCACGTGCAATAATTATGAGAATAGCATATACATATACATTCAGTGATAAAGTGAAAGTGAATAAAAGGAGTATTTATTCATTGCAAATTTAGTGCGACCTACTTTTTTTTTAATTCCGCGTGCCAAGCAAAGGAACTATACACTATAAATCCTTGTATTTTATAATAGTTCAACTTTCCCACAGTATTATACAGACCCGGCAACGAATTTAAAAAAGATGACCCATAGATAATATAATATTATTTAAGAAAATAATTTTAAGAAAAAATGGCAAACAAATAAAATTGTGTTCTTATTATATTTGTGTAAATAGTTAATGTGTATTTATAAATAAATAAATATATTGAAAACTGCAAATGGACAAATTCAACATAGGAGCCATTTTATGACAACATCGTTAACAAACCACTACATTAGCGACTTAAAGCAATTTATTTCCAACTAGCAACCCGCTCGCGGTATCACCCCCGCTGCTCCGTTCTTAAGAGGCGTAGCGTGATGTTAGATAGTCTATAGCCTTCCTCGATAAATGGACTATCCAACACAAAAATAATTTTCAAAATCGGTTCAGTAGATCCAGTTCAGTATAAATTGAAAAAAAGTTAAGTCCGCAAACGAGCTGACGAGCCACCTCTGTAGACTGCTAGAGCCGCAGCAACCGAGGGGGAACTGGCTCTTACGTGCAAAAGTCGAAACACACACCGCAGTGCTTTACGACAGACTCCGACGTAAGGGTGGTCGCCAGCCAGTCGGACAACAAGAACCTAGTCCTACCATTGAGCAAGTCTGATATTTTCTCACCTCTTACGGGATGCCTATCTGAGAGGCAGTGCGAAACAGTATTCTGACCCGTCCCCCCACGGGGAAAACATTTGCGATCCCAATTGAGTATTTTTTAAATATAATTGAAGTACCATTGCTTAACCTCTTGCGCATAACTTCAGACACACAAGATAAAGAATTTCTTATGAAGTAGGTAGTAGGCATTGATATTGGAAAGTGTGAATAACAAAATAACTATGGTCTCCAAAATGGCCGCCATTTGTAGCTATCAATGTATTTATGACCTTTTATTAGTATGGTTTACAATTCTTATAGTGTTTGTAATCCTATCTATACTTATAATAAATCTGTAGAGAGGTCAATTCTGTACATGAAATATATTTCCAAAATAACTATCAGCGGGTGATTAGTGATCGATACTAACGCCAAAAATGCAATCAGTAAAATTTTTGACTGTCGGTCTGTCTGTCTGTATGTTCGTTATAGAAACAAAAACCACTCGACGGATTTCAACGAAACTTGGTACAATTGTTCTTCATACTCCTGGGCAGGTTATAGTATACTTTTCATCACGCTACGATCAATAGGAGCAGAGCAGTGAAGGGAAATGTTGGGAAAATGAGTGATTCATGAGAAAGGTTTCAAGCTATAAAACATCACGCTACAACCCTTAGGAACGGGGCAACGCAGGTGAAACCGCGGGCGAAGAACTAGGGAACAAAGTAACTATTCCACGCGGACGAAGTCGCTGGCAAAAGCTAGTAAATAATAAAATTTTAACAAAAAGCAAAACCGCCTTCAGAAACATAAAAATAATGATAGGTGCACAACAGTTTCGGATGTCGGTGCCTTCGATTTGGTTTGAACTTATGTTTTCGCCACACAACATTATTTTTATGTTTTTATTTCAACATTTTGAGTGGTGAGTAGAATTTTGCATACCTAGACGTTATCATCATTTCTTCCGTCGATAAGTGTTATTATCATTTTATTCTTAGCTAACAACCCGCCCACGGTTTCACCCGCGTTGCCCCATTCTTAAGAGCCGTAGCGTAATGTTAAATAGCTTAAAACCTTCCTCTTGAATCACTCTATCTATTAAAAAAAACCGCTTCAAAATCCGTTGCGTAGTTTTAAAGATTTAAGCATACATAGGGACGGACAGACACCGACCGCGACTTTATTTTATACTATGCAGTGATGTTGTCATCAGGTACTCACCAAATTTGTATGGGACGACCTTGGGAGTGTACTCTTTTATATAAAAAAAGAATTTTTAAAATCGGTCTCCAACTGGTGAAAATATCGGTGAACCTATAAAATACATACAGACGAACATAGAACTTAGTTAATACGGTTAAAAATCAATTGGTGCAAGTATGAAAGGATAGTTGACGGACCTTGTCTCTAGGTATTTTTCTTTCTACTTGAGAACGGCTCGACCGATATGGTCAAGAGCTTACATTTTTTTTAATCCACCGACGTTTTTTTTACATCTTTGAAATTATGATAAGTTAAACTTACCTATTGATCTCTGACACGTCAATATTAGACATTGAAATAATAATATTTTTTACGGATTTTATCGCGTTGTATTGATATGATTCACCTCAATCTACCCATGACCACGTATGCTGTAAAGGATCCGAAACGTCGGGAATTAAATAATATCAATACAACGCGATAAAATCCGTAAAAAGTAGTTTTATTTCTATGCTATGATAATTATTGATTGATTGCAAACATTGAAGGATTGTAAAGTTTCTTTCAATATACTGCCAAACCTTTTAATAATCACGAAATCTTATGTATGGAATGACATTTGTGTATAAAATATAAGTCAAAAGTATTGAGGGCTGTATTCATTGAAAGTTTAAATAAAAAAAGGAACGCTTCTCCTATTCAATGTGTGAGGGGAAATACTTATTGCAGCTTTACTTGTGTGCGTATGGCGATTTCACTTGAACTCGTTCGTGCACTTCATATTTGTCAAAATGAGCCTCTAAAATGCATTAGCATTTTGATCAGCAACAAAAGAATTTGCATTTTGCTTAAATATTTAGTTTTGATAAAGAAAACATTTTTCTCTTGAGTTCATCCAAAGGTAGTAAGGTGTAAGAGATTGCTTTTAGCGATAAGCGCGCATTTTGTGACGGCCGGTCCGCCATTGCCTTGCAAATATAAACTTTATTTTTATTGTATTACACTTCAATTTTCTCTACCTCGAAGAAAGGGGGCTCGGACGCGCACCATTTGGTGTAAAAAAAATTTGATAGAAATATTTGTTCCGTGCGGGAAGGAAACCTGCCAGCCGTGGCACAAAAGCCGATCGATAATGCAATTAAGTATAAAGTATAATAGCTAAATTGACTAATTTTATTAACTGTTATATTTTCGAACCGTTTGGGGTTGAAACGCTAGGGCCGTGGGGTCCGAGTGCACATTCTGTTTTTAAGGCTATTGCCAAACGCCTGCACGATGCTTCACGTGACCCAATGGCTGGCCTATACTTAGGTCAGAGAATCAGCATTGCCATCCGTGGCAATGCTGATTAGCCAGCCTTCTGTGTACCCTTCCGGCTGATAGTGATGCGGAGGAGTTCTTTGATGCCCTTTTTTAGTTATTTTTATTTAGTTTTCTTTTAGTTACTTTAATAATTTATTTATTATAATTTAGTTAGCTATTTAGGTTACATTGAATAAATTATATATTCTAAAATCAAGATTAAATTTAATTAATAGCTAAACATTATCTAGGTCATTCCTTACATTTGAAATTCGGCCTAGATTGAAATAATTATAAGAAAAGTATTTTAAAAATGTTAAAAATCGCTAGATAAATATATTATAGGTACATTTAAAATATTTTATACGTACATTTTAAGTATTTATTGTAAAAGTGTTCGAATGTATGTTTATTGAAAGTGTTTTCCATAGATTATATGAAAGTTTTTATGTACATTTAATGTATTAAATGTATAATTTATTTTATGCACATACGATGTATAAGATTTTTTTAAAGTGTCGAAAATACTCATGAATCTTCCGCTGCAAGGGCCTCCGTTGCAGCGGAAGACATGTCAGACTCGAGCCAGCTAAAAACCGTTCCTTCTTGCCTTCTCTAAATTATCTTCCAATAACGAGTTTAACATTCTGATTATTGTGCCCTAGAATAGAAGGGTTCAATGTGCCAAAAATATCTTTGTTCAATAATTTTTTTAAATAGGTGTAAGTGACCAGCACGAGTATTATATGTTGTGCCCTAGAGCGGATAGGGATTGAAGTGCTGAAATAAAATCTTTGTTTTTATTGAATTGTTTTCAAATTGTAATTATGTGACTAGAATTTATATATTTTTTTGGCCTAAAATGAAAGAGTGCTAAGCCTAAAGTGTAAAAAAAAAGACGTGTGGCACTTGGGGACTGCCGCGGTAAAGCTATTGCATAGCGTTTTTTATCAACTTATGTAATACAACCAATGCCACCTAAAGGCGGGTTGCTGAACTAAACAGACAAGCGTGTTAGGTTTTTTTCGTTACGGAATTTCTGGATTCGGTCCCCACGCTCAAGGCCCGCGATAGAAGCTATGCAATAGCTTAAAATATTTTTATTCAATCGTTTATCGTAGTAGTATTTTGTGGACAGCACGAGTTTAAGTTTCTGTATTGTGTGGGCTAGAAGAAAAGAGGGATAGTGCCAATAAATTCTTGGACTCTAAGCAATATTTTTTTATTATGTGCTCAACACGAGCTTAATACCCTTCTGTGCCCTAGAGCATAATTGTTTCAATTATAGTTATGTGGCCAGCACGAGTTAAGTTCGTGTGTTGTGTGTCCTAAAAGGAACGAAGGCAAGTTCCAAAAAATATTATTGGTTTTTAATCAGCCGTTTTTTAATAATGATGTGCCCATAACAAGTTCACTCCTTTATTTTAAGCCAAAGAGCGAATAAATATTCTTAAAAGTGCCAAAAAGTATCTAACTATGCGTCTTTGCCCAAATACGAATTTAAAATCCTTCTACATTATGTGCCCTAGAGCGGATACCTACATCTTAAAAGTGCCAAAAAATATCCTGGCTTTTATTAATGAATCGTTTATTTTTTTATGAGTATCGTAATAGACTACATCACAAAAAACATTTGTTTGATCCGTCAGATAAATTATAAAAAAATAATATACACGTATTTTTCCTTTTGTTTAACAAACAAAAAATGACGGCGATACAGGGCATTTAAGTTTTGCGTGACGTTACGGTTTCGTACGAAATAGTGACGTCTCAACCCTCCCACTCCGGAACTTTGATGCTTTTGTCAATTCTTATTATTTTGACAAAGCAAAAAATACGTGTCCAATATTTTTGGTTAATCTAATTGAAGGACCGAATATAATGATATTTTTTTTAATCCAGTCTTCATTCCTATTGTCAGATTCTTATTGAGTATCTTGTCTTCTTGAGAGTATCTTGTCATCTTGAGTATCTTGTTGTTATTGATTTTTGTGAAATTTAATGAAAGATGATTATAATTATGTTAGTTTTAATTACGCAGTTGAGTTGTGATTGTAAATATTAAAAAAGTTTAGCATTGCATTTGATTTAATTATTAATAAAATGTGTAACAATGTACCGAGGTGATTTTTTTATTTTACCTCAATACCTCTAAAACCACTATACGGATTCAAACGCGTTGTCTAGTCCGCCCGTGACCATGTGGACGCTGTAAAGGGTCCGTAAAGTCAGGATTTGATTAAGTAAATAACACACGATAGAATCCCTCACGTTATAATTTGAAATTTGGGAGAGCCATGCTTCGGCATGAATGGGCCGGCTCGACCGGAGTGATACCAGGCCTCACAGAAAACCGGCGTCAAACAACGCTTACGTTGTGTTTCGCCGAGTGAGTGAAGTTACTGAAGGCTCAACCCCCTTTTAAAAAGCCGGTAACGCACTTGTAACTCCTCTGGTGTTGCGGGTGTCCATGGGCGGCGGTAATAGCTTACCATCAGGCGATCCGTCTCCTCGATTCCCCCCTGTCCCATAAAAAAATCCCTAAATTGGTTTTATTTCCATAAATCTAATATTCAGGGAATATAGTGACTTTCAAGTTTTTTTTCGAGTTTGAAGTTCTATAGCGCCTTCATGTATTACAAAACAGTATACGCTCAAAAGTCCATAAGCACGCTATGGATTACATTGCTATGAACAGTACGAGCGAGCTCGATACAGCCAGTGTGTGTCACTTGTTAACGACAATGAATAGAAGGTCGTAAGTCACACTAAACGTCAAGCTATTGCGTTGTGAGATTGCCTATGGACTTTTGGTCGCCACTGTAGGTGTTACGTTGGTAAGGTGCAACATGAAATTCCGTAAGGAAAGGAAAAAATACAATACAATTAATGAATTAGTAGCTTTACTAAAATAAGTATCTCTCATATTACACATTTCGCTTGCTTAGATAATAACTGATATGAATTAAATTTGATCTAAGATTACATAATGGAACTTAAGAGTCCGGCGGACCGAATTCCTGTTACAAACGTAATACCGAAATAAATCGTAATTCAATCACAATTTAATCAAATTCTGTTATTATTCTGATTCCGATCATCCTACTCTACAATTTCGTCCGAAATACTTCACTGGAAATAAATGTAAGCGAATACAATTTTTGATAACTTTACAAAGTTTGGATCGATTGTTGTTGTCTTTTATTTCCAGTGAAGTAGTAGTAGACGAAATAGTATGGTAGGAACCCAGATTAACGGTATACAAATCCGAATAATGACAAAGTTTGATAAAATTGTGTTTGGTTTACGATTTATTTCGGTATTACGTTTTTGTGGGCAAAACAAGCTCCGCCGGACCCTTATTGTTATTAATTCTTTTAATGAATATTTTTTGTAGTTATTTAATAGTAAAGGAAAAAATTCAATCGCGGGCAGGATTCGAACCTGCGTCTTCTGGTTTGATATACCAGACGCTCTATTCGTTTCGTTTACTCAGTTCAGTGTCGTACGATGCCACCCTACCTGTTAACTATCTTTTTGTGATTTTTTTTGCATTTTCCATGCATTTTTTTTTTCCTTTACTATTAAATAACTTAATAATCTTAGCATGGAAAATGCAAAAAAATCACAAAAAGATATTTTTTGTAGTTATCATTATAGATTCTGATAACCCAAAACTTGCTGCAAAGTTAAATGTCACGTGTAACTTTTATCGACAGACATTGGAATTATAACAATATTATAATCATCAGAAACAAAGAGGATACTTACTTACTCAATATTACGAAAATTATGGAGTATTCTATATTTTTTTGTATGAAACCTGAAATGAAATGATATTTATTTTTGCAAGTAGATTTTTAGAGATTCTTTTACATGTCAATGGTTTGGTTTTTTTTTATAGTTGACGACCTCTGAGAAGAAACACCGAAGCAAACTCAGAGAATCATGGTCTCTTTTAAAGTTCAGATATGGAAGAACACTTATATGTGAGTGGTACGATGTAGGGTAATGTCTGAAATGGCCTGAAAGAACCATAGCAGCTTTAAGTAGACCAGTCATGCATTATTCATCGTGTGGCTCAACCATAATTTAGGGAGCTCAACGACCCGTCGCACGACCATACCAGGTCAGCAGGACATTCGTGTAGGTCTAATGAAGTTCCCAAAGCCTCCAGACTATAACAAAGCTTGTTTAATTATCATGTATCAGTAGCCTACATGGTACTAACATTTACAAATTATTATACTTTTTAACTAAGATTAGAATTATCGTAGGTGAGCACTAATATGGGATATTGGGAAATTCCCGGGAAATATTTAACGTTCCATTAGTTTTCGCAAGTCGATATTGTTTTTCAGGAATCGATTCTTCGTCCACAATCTTCGATACATAGCTCTGTTTGGGATTTTCTGGTATTTCAGCAGTTCTGGAGAAACAGCCTGAAAATAATGTGCTAAAATTATACTGCGTGCCAGTGACATTGCTGTTAAAAATGAAATATTGTCAATTGGTATCTTTTTGTGATTTTTTTGCATTTTCCCAAGCTAAGATTATAAAGTTATTTTAATAAAGGAAAAATTCAATCAATTTTCATAGATGTCGCCAACGTCACCTTATGACGTAAATTCAGAATGTGAAGGCAAAATGTCAATCAGGCGGGTGGGGTTCGCGGTGGCTTAGAGGTCAGAGCGTCTGGTGTATCCAACCAGGAGACGCAGAATCGAATTCTGCCCGCGATTGAATTTTTCCTTTACTACAATAACTTTAATGTCAATTGGTGTTTGTAAACGCACCCACGATATAGGTGAAAATCCTAGCGTGGGGTAACGTATTATAAAAGAATAAGTAAGTAGGTACTTGATAATTATATTAAACTTAATACATACCATCACGTCTGTATTCCCCGAGGGGTTAGGCAGAGGCGTATTTAATGTACACCCACAGTTCGCCGGTATGTTTAGGTCCCATGTTATAGGGGCGAGCCTATAGCCATTAACCGGGCACAAATCCAGACCCCGAGCTGCTACTGAGAATTTCATAGAAAAACCCAATAACACTTTGCCCGACCTGGGGATTGAACCCAGGACCTCTAGTGTAGCAGTCGCGCTTGGGACCACTAGTCTAATGAGGCAGGCAGTCATTAATCTTAATGTTTTTACAAAAAATCAGCTCTTACCGACGTCACTACATTTTCCCCTCAACCGACGCGAATAATTTTATAAAGGGGGTTGAAAATAGGTCACTAAGGGTTTAAATACTTTTAACTCTCGACCGGTTTAAATTATAAAAGGACGGGCCCTTTTATGTTAATGAAGCTAAAAGGTAGTTGTGCATTTTAATGCGGTTCAGCAACTGGAGCGAGGTCGGGAAACGGATGGGTGGGTTGAACAGTGATTTGTTGTTAAATTTTAATACGCTCGTGTGGATTTGGTCCATGAGCGTATGGTCCTGGGTTTACTTTGACGACGGGAAATGTTGTTTTTTTTTAAAGTAACAATTTGGCACATCCAAACATTGAAAAATAGCAACAGTATCGCTTCTAATTGTCTATTACTTAAAAATCTTTAGATTTTCTTCTTTATTAATCATTATATTGTCCCGCTACTGGGCACGGGTCTCCTCTTAGAATGAAAGGGATTAGGCTATGGTCCAACACGCTGGTCTACTGCGACCACCCTTACGTCGGAGTCTGTGGTAAAGCACCTTGGTGTATATTTCGACTTTTGTGCGTAAGAGCCAGTTTTCCCTCGGTTGCTGCGGCTCTAGCACTCTGCAGTCCGTAGGGGCTCTTAAAGTTTGGCAACTCTTCTGGTGTTGCAGGTGTTTTATGTTTTACCATGCTAAGATTATAAAGATAAAGATTATAAATGGAGTATTATCACAAATTTATATTACCTCTATCTCGGCTTTCTTGTTCATATTATTGAGGTCTTGAAGTCGGTCCGGCCGGAGTTCTTTATTTTGGGTTCTCTTAAAGTCGTAATCGTCATCGTCAGAGCCCTCTCCACTGTCTGCACTACCACCTGACTGCTTTTGAATTACTATGCATCTGAATACGAAATATTCACAATGGTAACATCGAAGAAATCTCTCGTGGAGTAACAAATTGTAAACATACAATGTGGGAGAGCCATGCTTCGGCACGAATGGGCCGGCTTGACCAGAGTGATACCACGGCCTCACAGAAAACCGGCGTTAAATAACGCTTACGTTGTGTTTTGCCGAGTGAGTGAGGTCACCGGAGGCCCAATCCCCTTTTAAAAATTCGGCAACGCACTTGTGACTCCTATGGTATTGCGGGTGTCCATGTGCGGCGGTAATCGCTTACCATCAGGCGATCCGTCTGCTCGTTTGCCTTCCTATCACATAAAAAGAAACTGGAAAAAAATGTAAGCGAATGCAATTTTTGATAACTTTACCAAGTTTGGAACTATTTTCCGGTCTTTTAAATCCAATGAAGTAATAGTAGACGAAATAGTACCGTAGGAACTTAGATTAACGGTATCCAAATCCGAATAATAACATAATTTGATAGAATATTGTCTGGGTTACGATTTATTTCGGTATTACGTTTTTATGAACAATTCAAGCTCCGCTGGACCCTTAAGCGACACTGCGATCTACGATGGAACGCGTTTGCCTAGAAGATACCGATTCACACGTGATTTAAAAACACCCAGATTATATCTATCGGGAAAGATCCACTCCGGAAGCACACTTCAAAGCACCTACTTAAGTTAATAATAATTCCTTCACTAACCTTTTTTGTCTGGAAAGCTTCTCCAATGCAAATACTTCTAAAAAAAAAATTAATATGCTATTGAGAATTAAAAAAAAACCCAATAACACTGCTCGACCTGGGATTCGAACCCAAGACTAGCACAGCAGTCGCGCTTGGGAAATATGAAATCACAGCCAGTAAAAATAAAACATACATACTACTCACTCTACTCACGCCTTTCTCCCACAGGGGTAGGCAGAAACTATAGACCGCCACTTTGCTTCGATTTTTGCATACTTCTTTTGCTTCTTCCACATTCATACATCTTCTCATACATACGCACCTGACCTATTTGAAGGATTTCGCCATTAAGATATAGTATGTCCTTCTTGGGCGACCTCTACCGGCGCTGCCGCTGACATTCGCCTTATAAATTCCTTTCGTTAATCGTCTTTCATTCATTCTCTCAACATGTCCAAACCATCTCAGCATATTCTTTTCAATACGCGTCACTACATCATCTTTCAGCCCGCAACGTTGTCTTATCACACTGTTCCTCAATCTATCATTCCGAATTACACCACATATATGTACTTCGCAAGGAACGCATTTCCACTGCATTTATTCTACTTTCATGTCTCTTTTGCCACATACATACATACATACATAATCAACCCATTATACTGTCCCACTGCTGGGCACGGGTCTCCTCTCAGAATGAGAGGGATTAGGCTATAGTCCACCATGCTGGCCTAGTGTGGGTTGGCAGACTTCACACGCGATCGAGAAAATCTCTCAGGCATGCAGGTTTCCTCACGATGTTTTCCTTCACCGTTTAAGCGCGTGATAATTAATTATTAATACGCAAATGACTTCGAAAAGTCAGAGGTGCGTGCCATGGGTTCGAACTCAAGACCTTTGACTTGGCAGTCCAACGATCATACCACTAGGCTATCATCTTTTGCCACTCCCAAATCTAAATATATATAAAACTCAAAGGTGATTGACTGACTGACATAGTGATCTATCAACGCACAGCCCAAACCACTGGAGGGATCGGGCTGAAATTTGGCATGCAGGTAGATGTTATGACGTAGGCATCCGCTAAGAAAGGATTTTGATAAATTCTACCCCCAAGGGGATAAAATAGGGGATGAAAGTTTGTATGAAACTTTGTCAAAATTAATAAATTTCGACCTATGTAGGGGTGAAATAGGGGATGAAAGTTCATATGGAACAAAGTAACTATTCCACGCGGACGAAGTCGCGGGCAAAAAGCTATTTAAAAAGTAGAAAATACAAACCATTGTCCAATAAAACAATTGTGATCAAAGAGAGCACAGTAAAGTATGACATTTTATACTAAAATGGAGTAAAATAACAAAATATTATGCTATTTATATAATCTGTATGTTTTGCAATAACAAGACTTTAATATACAAAAAAAATATATCTGATTTAGTCGATCTGTCTGCATTTTTCTATACTAATATAATAAAGAGGTAAAGTTTGTGAGGTTGTAGGGGGTAATCTCTGGATCTACTGAACCGATTTTGAAAATTATATTTGTGTTGGATAGTCCATTTATCGAGGAAAGTTATAGGCTATATAACATCACGCTACGACTCTCAGGAACGGAGCAGCGCGGGTGAAACCGCGAGCGGGTCGCTAGTATTGTAATAATGACAAACAAACATGTCCAGCATGATGGTAAGCGACAACCGCAGCCTGTAGACGTCAGCAACACCAGTGGTATCACTCATCATCTTGAACCCTCTGTTGTTAAGTTACACCTTACCCTATGTGGGGACGGGTCAGAATACTGTTCCTCACTGCCGTTCAGAGATGTCGTAAGAGGCGTGAAAATATCTGACTTGCTCGATGGTAGGACCTCTTGTGGTCTGACTGGCTGGCGACAACCCTTACGTCGGAGTCTGTCATAAAGCACCTTGGTGTGTGTTTCGACTTTTGCACGTAAGAGCCGGTTCCCCTTGGTTGCTGCGGCAGTTTGCAGTCCGTAGGGGCTCTTAAGGGTCGGCAACGCATCAGCAACTCCTCTGGTGTTGCAGGTGTCCATGGGCGATGATGGATACTTACCACCAGGTAATCCGTCAGCTCGTTTGAGCCGTAATCCATACAAAAAGGTGGATAAAATGGGGAGAGTTCGTTGTCCAGGAGTGGGACAATACAGGCTAATAAAAAAGTATATTAAGTTAACACAAGCAAATCCTGTAGTATTGTTTATACGTAATACATAGGAAATAGGTTTTGGTTACTACATAGTAAGTACCTACCTACTAATGTATGCGGGCTTGAAATGATACACCAAACCAAGTACAATCGTGTCGTGATGTGATACTGGCGAGTAAATTATTTTGTAACCGATTGCGTTGAACCTAAAATGAATTACTAGCGGCCCGCCTGCGGTTTCACCCGCGTTGCCCCATTCCTAAGAGCCGTAGCGTTATGTTATTTAGCTTAACAGCTTCCTCTTGAATCACTCTATCTAATAAAAAAAACCGCTTCAAAATCCGTTGCGTAGTTATAAAGATTTAGGCATACATAGGGACGGACAGACAGCGACAGCGACCGTAGTGATGATAAGTAGGTTTTTTTTTATCACTAAGGTGGCAAACAAGCATACGGCCCGCTTGATTGTCAGCGGTTACCGTAGCCTGCAACACCAGGGGTATCACACGCGCGTTGCCGACCCTGTAAATTAAGGAGGAATAGTTGGGCTGGCAGCATAGGAAACATTCTGCTATGCATGACACCGGCGGTAACAAAACACCACCGGTCCCCCACACTGCCAAGACAACGCTTCCTCGCGGAGCTCTGTTCTTTCACCTTCTTTTGTGGATGGGTTTACCATTCTTAACACATCGAGTCCCCTCCGTGCCTCGGGCGTAAAGCCGTCGGTCCCGGTTGTCATACGAATATCTATCACGCTTGCAACACCAGGGGTATCACTCGCGCGTTGCCGACAAGTCACCGTTTGACATCCCTAAGGATGTTTATTCGAGGCTCAAGGCAGACGCCGTTTTTTTTCGGCAATAGAAGTTATCGGTCCACCTAACACCCACATCCATAATCCCATTATTAATTCCCATATTTTACAATAGTCCTTCACACGCCTGGAATACTTATTAGCTGTACTCCGGTAGTGCAGTTGGACTTGTGTGCCCCCGCAAGCCTTCCAAAGGGTGGATGATATCCAAAAAGGATATAGTTACAAAGAATAATAATAATCGAAGCGGCGGTAGCCTAATGGCTAGGGCATCGGACTGGCGATCATGTGGTTGCCGGCTCGAAACCCACCCATTACACTACCGCCGTGAACCCACTCGTAACACAAGCATTTAGCTTAGCACGAGGGGTCAACAAGAATACTAAGTAATGTGCAACACACATTACTAGCAAGCTTTTAAAAAAAATGATAAAAAATTATTTATATATTCAGACAGATCTTTTGTTAGTTACAATTCTGTTACTTACTACATTAAGACTTAAGTATTAAATATCTTCTGCGTTTTTTTTTTTAATTATGGCCTTGCCTTGCATGAAACTTTAAGAAATTGGACGCTACAATAACCATTATTCCTTGACCTCCCGCCTCTCCCGTAAGTCCAATAATTTGTTCTCTAATATCGTAAAACTATAGGACGCCAAGGTTCACGATATGCTGGTCCGTTGTTAATGAGTCTTTCATTATAAAGGGTAAGGGTCAACTGTCTTATCAACGCCGTTTGATAAAGTTCGCAGTGACGAAATGGTGTAAGTATGGAATTTGAAAAGATGATTTTTCAAGAAACAAAGTTGGAATGTAAGTTTTACTGTACTATAATAACTTTATAATCTTAGCATGGAAAATGCAAAAAAAATCACAAAAAGATAGTTAAAAGGTAAGGTGGCATCGTACGACACTGAACTAACTGTAAAGTAAGTCGTGTCGGTTGAGAAACAAGGTAACTTGTTTTTCATAGATGTCCAACGTCACCTTATGACGTAAATTCAAAATGTGAAGGCAAAATTTCAATCAGGTGCGGTGGCTTAGAGGTCAGAGCGTCTGGTGTATCCAACCAGAAGACGCAGGTTCGAATCCTGAGCGATTTAATTTTTTCTTTACTAAAATATTTTTTTTGTGCGATGCCGGCCTTTTAAAACGGGATTTGGCCTCCGGTAACCTCACTCACTCGGCGAAACACAACGTAAGCGTTGTTTGACGCCGGTTTTCTGTGGGGCCGTGGTATCACTCCGGTCGAGTCGGCCCATTCGTGGCGAAGCATGGCTCTCCCGCGTAAAAATGTAAGTTTTTGTTTGTTTTTCGATATAGAAAAATATTTTAATAAATGTGTTGGCAGTAACAGATGTGTTGTTATTAGTAGATATAAGAAAGCGAAAAATTTAATGTGAGTTTTTTGTAAATCCAAAAACAAACTTAGTTTCTGCTGTATTGGAATAAGACTTTGCTTATAACTTACTTTTGAAAGACCTTTTTTTGTAGTAATGAAGAGGCTGCTTTTAAATCCACTTAAAAAAAAAATTCAATTTGACTATATTTTTTTGTTATTATTATCAATATCTTCGCCAATTGTGACATTCTTTAAATATTCAAAAAATAAATAAAAAAATATTTATTGCCAGAAATAAGTTTACAAAAAAAAAACTTAATCTGTTCAATTTCTACTACATACATACATACACTCACGCCTTTTTCCCACAGGGGTAGGCAGAAACTATAGACTGCCACTTTGCTACGATTCCTGCATACTTCTCCTGCTTCTTCCACATTCATACATCTTCTCACACATACACGCCGGTTGCGAGTGCTACGCACGCAAATTTCTACTACTGTTCGTGAAAACCTATTTTTGGCTTGCTGGTGTTTACTCTTTCATTTTATTTCAATAAATGTAGCTGTTGGTTATCCTATGTAAGTAAATTATAACCAAAATATTTCAATTAACATAACATAACATACCATCACGCCTGTATTCCCCGAAGGGTTAGGCAGAGGCGTACTTAATGTACATCCACAGTTCACAGGTATGTTTAAGTCCCATGTTATAGGGGGCGAGCCTATAACCATTAACCGGACACAAATCCAGACTCCGAGCTGCTACTGAGAATTTTATAGAAAAACCCAAAAACACTTTGCTCGACCTGGGGATCGAACCCAGGACCTCTAGTGTAGCAGTCGCACTTGGTACCACTAGACTAATCAGGCAGTATTTCAATTAAATTTAACGGATTGAGTATTTTAAGATTAACTAACAGTAGGTATAATATTTTCACCTTCGAAAAATACTTGTCACTAGCTTAAAAGTCCGGCGGACCGAATTTCTCATGAAAACGTAACACCAAAATAAATCGTGATTCAAACATAATTTAATCAAATTGTGATAATATTCGGATTCCGATACCGTTAATCTCGGTTCTGGCTCTACCATTTCGTCCAAAATTCTTCACTGTAAATAAATGTAAACGAATGCAATTTTTGATAACTATACCAAGTATAAAACGATTTTTCGGTCGTTTATTTCCAGTGAAGTAGTAGTAGCCGAAATGGTCCATAGGAACCAAGATTAACGGTATCCGAATCCGAATAATAACACCATGCAATAAAATGTTGTTTGGATTACGATTTATTTCGGTATTACGTTTTTGTGAGCAATTCAAGCTGCACCGGACCCGATAAATTTTAAATAATTTCGACACAAATAAAAAAAAACAAATTCTATACTTACGTCGTTTCCCAGATCAACCGACAACAGAGTCATTTAAGCTGTGATGTCCGAAGACATTACACAGTGTAGTGTGATAAAATAATAGTTACTTAACAATAATAATATAAATATTTATCACAAAACGACTAGTGAAAGTGTTAAGTAACGTTGATGTTAAAGTGAGATAAGTTAAATGTAAGTTAATTAAATATTTAATTAATTAAGAGAAGAAAGATGATTGTGCACTTGATACGACACGACATCTTTTGTGGATGGGTTCCATTCTTAAAACATCGAGAACCCTCCGTGCCTCGGAGAGCTTGTAAAGCCGTCGGTCCCGATGTCATACAAACATCTAAGACTATTTTTATACCACTAAGGTGGCAAACAAGCATACGGCCCGCCTGATGGTAAGCGGTTACCGTAGCCTATGGACGCTTGTAAAACCAGGGGTATCACTCGCGCGTTGTCGACCCTGTCAATTAAGGAAGAATAGTTGGGCTGGCAGCATAAGAGACATTCTGCCATGCATGAAAGCGGCAGCAACAAAACACCACCGGTCCCCCACACTGTCAACACAACGCTTCCTCGCGGATGTTCTTTTCTTTGTGGATGGTGTTGGATATTTTAATTCTATAATTGCAACACCAACATTAACAAAATGTAAATCATATATTTCTGTGGCAACACCTTCCTTCCAACTGTGACAGTGGTCCAATACACAAGAAAATTTACTTCTCTGCCGTTTTATTTAATCTTCCCCGGCACCACGTACCAGCACCTCATCAGCACCCACCATCACACTAATACACCGCTGCACAGATGGGTTTACCATCCTTAACATATCGAGTCCCCTCCATGCCTCGGAGAGCACGTAAAGCCGTCGGTCCCGATTGTCATACGAACATCTATGACACTTGTTAGTGGTAGCCAGAAGACCAAAATCCTGACAACCAGTCTACCCTCGGGATATCGGTATTGCCCAGAAATTGTGTTGTGGAGGTGTGATGGCAGTCGCTTTGTGTAAAATATTTATGTCCAGCCGCATCTGGTTAGATGGAAGCCGACATAGTTGGGAGCTCGGAGGAGAATGATAAAGGACACCAGTCATTTAGTGTAGTGGTGTTAAGCGTGAATGCTATGCTAGAGGTCCTGGGTTCGATTCCCAGGTCAAGCAAAATGTTATTGAGTTTTTTTATGAAATTCTCAGTGGCAGTTCGGAGTTTAGCTTCGTGCCCGGTAACGCCCTCTATTACATATAAGACCTAAACTAACGAACTGTGAGTATGCCTTAGTACACCTCAATCATCAATCAATATATATAAAAATCAATGCCACTTACCGTTGTAATTTTATAACTCAAGAACGGGCTCACCTATCCAAACCAAATGTTTAGGCTTTGTTCGGACTATTTAGTAGATGATTTATGTGAAGTTTGCACAAAATCGGTCGAGCGGTTCTTCATTTATCACATTTTTCGTAACAAATGATGAATTTGATGTTCCAATTTTTTTTTTTTATTATTTCATTTTATACGTAGCGAAGCACGTACCAGGCCGCTAGTACTCAATACTTTATTGCATTCCGTAATATTTTATAAAGGTGGACTATAGATAACTTAGATCATTATGGACCCTGTCGGGCACAGCAAAATTAGGAGAGAAGAAGAAGGTTTAGCATCATTTGAAAATTGATGGTTATGGTGTTTATATTCTTATTTCAAACTCATTTATAACATAAATTTTGTATTTATTTATAACATTTATAAGTGAGTTTATTTGTTCTATTTATAATTGTATTTATTTATAATCATTTAATTGTATTTATACTGCCTCATTAGCATAGTGGTCCCAAGCGCGACTGCTACGCTAGAGGTCCTGGGTTCGATCCCCAGGTCGAGCAAAGTGTTATTGGGTTTTTCTATGAAATTCTCAGTAGCAGCTCGGAGTCTGGATTTGTGCCCGGTTAATGGCAATAGGCTCGCCCCCTATTACATGGGACCTAAACATACCGGCGAACTGTGGGTGTAAATTAGTACGCCTCTGCCTAACCCTTCGGGGAATACAAGCGTGATGGTATGTTATGTTATGTTAATTGTATTTATTTATTATATTATGTTTAGTTTTCTTTGGTAGTTACAATAAGGCTACGTTTTTTATAGTGTGTTTACATAGGGAAGGAAGCAAGGAAGATGTGTAAAAAAATTTGAAAATGATTTATCGTTAAAAAATTCGGATGTTATATAATACTCTGCATAACCTTTCGGGGAATACAGGCGTGATGATGGTATCTAAGAGAGATTTTATTTTTAAGAGAGATAGGTCGAATAATTCCACTCAGAATTGGAGCTATCCGACTGGGGAAGTACCTTGCAGAGAATCGTAGCCAAATAACATAGCTCCGTGATATGTTGTGTTCCTAACGGTGAGCAAGGTCGCCAGAGCTCCGCGACAGTGTGGGGGACCGGTAGTGTTTTGTTACCGCCGCTGTCATGCATGGCAGCAGATCTCTAATTCCTCCTTAATTGACAGGGTCGGCAATGCGCGAGTGATACCCCTGGTGTTGCAAGCGTCCATAGGCTACGGTAACCGCTTACCATCAGGCGGGCCGTATGCTTGTTTGCCACCTTAATGGTATAATTTTTTTTTTAATAAAAGCAAAGTAAAAGTGTGTTTATTTTACTTTCAGAATAAGGTCGAAATGTATTTCAAAGTCATCTTAATTTTCATTGGTAAGTATTATGAACTAAGTATAATGAATTAAAATAATTAAAAAAATATATATTTCATTTTATGTTAGACAGAGAACGCACTATAGAGAATTGTGACGTCACAGCTCACGGTATCATACAAATCTTATACTTACACTAGTTTTGCGGGAAAGAGACAAAGCATTTCTCAATCCCTGCCAAAAACTTTAAATGCTTAATCATGGAACTGTATTAGTATATTTAAATTATTTTTTCAGAATACGAATAGTATTTAATTAGATTTCAAAGTCAAAGTCAAAGTCAAAATTATTTATTTCAATTAGACCATTAAAAGGTACTTTTGAAAAGTCAAACTAATTGCACGGTTCCAAAAAGTGGGTCTTATGGAGAAGAGCCGGCAAGAAACTCCATAGATACTCTTTAAAAAAAAAACATGATTGCAATATTAATCTTTACAACTTTGTTTTAAATAGTTTGACAATTATGCAGTTTGATGTGTAAGATGATTTATTCAGTATAAGTAGGTATTATATTTAGTAGTTATATAGAAAGAAAGGGATTGCCACAGCAAGTAAGAGCTGACCAGTCCCGACAGACAGCACCCGTTCACGAGCATGACGTGTGTATCGGCGCGGTTCGACTCAACCATATTGTAGGGAATAAAACGACCCGACACACAACGCCACCATCAGCAGGACATTTAAGTGAGCATGACAAGCTCAGACCGCGGGCACAATATTCCTATAGATAAATATACTAACACAATTGTTACATCAATATCTGCACGATCCCCACACTTTACAGTAGGTATACTAATTAGGAAATTATACCATACTAGTTCAATCAATCAATATATACATCAAATTGTTATCATAATGTATACTCGTATATTGTATGGTATATTCAGTTAAATAATTATGCTGACAAATGGTAATAGAAAATAAATATTAATATACTGTCATCAAATATAATATTGCCAATTGGGTATGTCAAATTGTATAGTCTACATTAAAATTATCCAAGACATCATCCTGTGGAGCTGGACCAGCAATTTGCCAAACATTTTTATCTAAACTTAATATTTTTTTTGAATTTGTTTTCTGGGAATTTTAAAATGAATTCCGGAATTTTATTATAAAATCTTACACAGTATCCCATAAAAGAAGTATGGATATATAGCGAGACGAAACTGCGGCTGCATTAGTTTTGATTTATGTCTCGTATTATAACTATGCAGTACACTGCGTTGTCACTACGCTTCTTATTTTTTTTAAACCAAACACTAGTTAAGTACTTAACCAATTTGCGAAAAACTAAAAAAAATCTTACTAACGGTATTTGAATCCCAATAATAACACAGTATCTTCATATTGTATTTGAATTACGATTAATTTCGGTATAATGTTTATATGGTATTATCGATGTAATTAAAATACAATTTAATCAAATTCTGTTATTATTCGGATTCCGATATCGTTAATCTAGGTTCCTACTCTACCATTTCGTCCAAAATACTCGTACTTCACTAGAAATAAATGTAAGCAGATGCAATTCTTGATAACTTTACCAAGTTTGGAATGATTTTCCGGTCTTACCTCTTACGAAACTGCATTTTTTTTTTTAAACGTTGCCCCACACTAGGGTTTTCTCCTGTATCGTAGGTGCGTTTACAAACACAAATTCTTACATACACAAACGCCCAGACCCGGAACAACTACCTGTAGATCATACAAATATTTGCTCCGTGTGGGGATCGAACCCACGACACGTGACGCAGAAGCCGATCGCTCAGCCGCTACGCCAAACGTGTCGTCTATTCAATGAAATGATATTTTATTTCTCATTTCATTGCAGTTGCATTTCACTGCAATTTTATTCTATTTTGTTCTATTTATTTTTTCAGTGACGATCGCAGTAGCAAGCACTTTGAACACAGGTCTAAGACTGCTGTTCCCTCTAGAACATAGGGAATATGTTTATGTGTTGAAGAGCAATGTGTCCACTGGGACCTGGAACCCTCGGAAGAGCGCCACCTACTGGCAGCTAGAGGGAAACCTACACATCCAGGTTTATGACAACTTTACAAAGGCTAGAATGTATTTGGATGAGTTAGAGGTGAGTGGACGCTTCTGATCAATAGTCTTTTGGTCCTAAGTGCGACTGCTACGCTATAGGTTTGATTCCCAGGTCGAGCAGTGTTATTGGGTTTTACTATAAAATACCCAGTAGCAGCCAGGAGTTAAAAAAAAACACAATAAACATAAACATACCATCACGCCTGTATTCCCCGAAGGGTTAGGCAGAGGCGTACTTAATGTACACCCACAGTTCGCCTGATATGTTTAGGTCCCATGTTATAGGGGGTGAGCCTATAGCCATTAACCGGGCACAAATCCAGACTCCGAGCTGCTACTGAGAATTTCATAGAAAAACCCAATAACACTTTGCTCGACCTGGGGATCGAACCCAGGACCTCTAGCGTAGCAGTCGCGCTTGGGACCACTAGACTAATGAGGTAGTCATTAGATGTAGGCTAGATTCTAGGAGTTAATAATATAATTAGCTATGCCATGCGATTTCATCCACGAGAAATGTTTCTGCTTCGCCCCTGTAGGTCATAGCGTGATGTTGAATACCCTATAACCTTCCTCAAAAATTAGGCTATCAAATGCATTTTCTTAAAATCAGATTAATACTTCCAGAGATTAGGGAGTTCAAACAAACAAACTCTTCAACTTTATGATAATATACTAGCTTCTACCCGCGACTTTGTCTGCGTGGACCTCAGGATTAGATCCGACCTGGATAAAAGGTAGCTTATGTGTTATTCCAGACTATAATCTATCTGTGTGCCAAATTTTATTCCGATCCGTTCAGCCGTTTTGGCATGAAAGAGTAACAAACATACATCCACACATCCATTGTCACAAACTTTCACGTTTATAATATTAGTAAGGATTAAGTATAGATTCTGCAATACACAGAATGTCTCACTAGTCTAGTGGTTCTAAGCGCGTCTGCTATGCTAGGTGTTGGGTTGGATTCCCCGGTCGAGCAAAGTATTTTTTTTTATTAAAAATGAGCTTGCCCTTGATCTCAATCTTGCCACCTTTTTTTATGGGATAGGAGGGCAAACTATAAGACGGATCGCCTGATGGTAAGCGATTACCGCCGCGATTGGGCGGAAGGGGATTGGGCCTTCGGTAACCTCACTCACTCGGCGAAACACAACGTAAGCGTTGTTTGACGCCGGTTTTCTGTGAGACCGAGGTATCACTCCGGTCGAGCCGGCCCATTCGTGCTGAAGCATGGCTCTCCCACGTTTAAAGGGTTTACTATTGGGTTTTTCTGAGAAATTCTCGGAGTTTGGGATTTGTGCCTCGTTAATTGCAAACGGTTCGTTCTCTACTAGGTACATGGGACCCAAACGTACCGGCGAACTGTGGGTGTACATTTTGTATCTACGCTACGTTTCTATACAGGCGTGATGGTATGTAAAATCTCGTTTTCTTTTTCAGAAAACCTTATGCTGTACAAATGATGGTTCCGTACGTGATTTTGATAATGCTGACGACAAATTCTTGAAGGAGCCTTGGGAATTGGACTATCAGGTATGTGGACAATTTCTGTATTAACATTAAGACGCCGGAAAACATCGTGAAGAAACCTGCATGCTTGAGAGATTTTCTGGATGGCGTGTGACGCCTGCCAACCCGCACTAGGCCAGCGTG
This sequence comes from Acronicta aceris, assembly GCA_910591435.1. Lineage (NCBI taxonomy): Eukaryota > Metazoa > Arthropoda > Insecta > Lepidoptera > Noctuidae > Acronicta > Acronicta aceris. The sequence goes on along the minus strand of OU342786.1, from coordinate 1,295,886 downwards.
GTGGACTTATCCCTCTCATTCTGAGAGGAGACCCGTGCCCAGCAGCGGGACAGTATAATACGCCTTACTTCTGGAGAAGGTCCAAAAAGCTTTTCTCAGATTTTTATATAAAAAACTTTACGGTTTCTATCCTTTTCTCTATCCAACAAAATTTTTACTCGGTGTCCTTAGCTTTAACTCTCTTGAGGCAAGGCGTAACTATTTCCTACTCATCACTGCTTGTCGCGTACTGCGGGGGAATCTGATTGTCCGGAACTTGTGACTCAGCTGGTAAGACTGTTTGTACCCATTGTCCCCAAAAACCAACTGCGGCCGCGGAGACACAAGCTATTGGCAGTACCGGAGTCGCGTTCAGTGTCGCACGCCAACTCTCCACTAGTTCGGGCACTTTCTTTACTTAATGATCTTCTGACATCATCACCGGAGTGTGACTTGTTTGCAATGGAATGGATGGATGTGTGCAGAGAATGCTTAAAATTTTGTGAGAAGATGGATGAGAGGTAAAAGGTATCGTAATTTTTCTTATATATACATATATAGTTATAGTCTTTTGTTTTGTGTATACCTACTTATTTTATTATTGTAATTTTAAACGCTGCAACGTTTTGGTGTAACTGTAAAGTTGTATGTGTATACTTGTAAAAAAAATGGGTTGATTATGTTATGTTATTATGTATCCATTGGGAAAATTTGACAGTTTTTATTAACTTGACTGTAGGTCCCTTAACTGTAGAATATTTTTGTCCTAACTTTATCTCAACTATGTTGGGGTCAGCTTCCAGTCTCACCAGATGCGGCTGAAAATCAATATTTTACATGAAGCGACTGTCATCAGACCTCCGCAACACAATTTCTGGGCAATACCGATATCCGGAGGGACTGAACACATAGCAATAATGCTAACACATAGCACATAGCAATAATGTGCTAACATTATTGTGTTCCGGTGTGAAGGGTAATGTAGCCAGTGACATTACTGTGCAAATGAGACTTAACAACTGAGGTGTCAAGATGACAACGCGCGAGAGATACCACTGGTGTTGCTGACGTCTATAGGCTGCGGTTGTCGCTTACAAGGCGGAACGTACGCATGTTAATATTTAAAAAAAAAAGATTTTTTACAGGATAACGGTTATATCAAATCGATATATGTGGGTCAGGAGCCAGCCTGGTCTGTGAACTTGAAACGAGCGATATCAATTAACTTTCAATTGACTAAGAAAAGTGGGACCTACTCAGTTAATGAGGTAAGCCTTGATGTTAAGATTATTAAATTTCAACAGTTTTTCCGCAATTGACAACATTTCAAAATGTTTTTACTCACCAATACAAAAATACTGTATATTTCTTCATTTCGGAGAAAAAAAAACAAAAAAACAGGTGATGACCTCACTTATACGGGGAAAACTGAGAAAATTGAAAGTTTAACGAAATAATAGCAAATCAACAACGAAATAAGTAATGTATCGTTATGAATAATTATAATAGATGCTAAATCGACATAAGAAAACTTTTTGAAGGGTCAGAAAAATTACGTCATGCACCGATTAACCGTACAAATGACATCATTTGGCACTTACGTCTGTTTAGAATAGAAGGAGCTTCAAAGTTGAAAATAAAATTTGAAAATTATTGGTTAGTGGGAAAATTAAAAATACGGGAATCCTATATTTCGACCTACTTTCAAATAAAATAATATGGGTGTTAAAAAAATGTTGCCAATTGCGACATTAACTATATAATATACACAAATCTATCTATCTTCTATCTATACTTATAATAAATCTGTAGAGAGGTCAATTCTGTACATGAAATATATTTCCAAAATAACTATCAGCGGGTGATTAGTGATCGATACTGACGCCAAAAATGCAATCAGTAAAATTTTTGTCTGTCTGTCTGTCTGTATGTTCGTTATAGAAACAAAAACCACTCGACGGATTTCAACGAAACTTGGTACAATTGTTCTTCATACTCCTGGGCAGGTTATAGTGTACTGGTTATAGTATACTGGTTCTTTTCATCACGCTACGATCCATAGGAGCAGAGCAGTGAAGGGAAATGTTGGGAAAATGAGTGATTCATGAGAAAGGTTTCAAGCTATAAAACATCACGCTACAACCCTTAGGAACGGGGCAAGGCAGGTGAAACCGCGGGCGAAGAACTAGGGAACAAAGTAACTATTCCACGCGGACGAAGTCGCTGGCAAAAGCTAGTGAGTAATAAAACCTAAATGATTATCGCAGCTAAAAATTGCCCAAATTGACAATTTTGCCAGTTGGCACAGTTTTTGACATGATAAGGATTCAAATAAAATTACTTTTTACGAATTGTATCGCGTTGTATTGATATTATTTAATTCACGACGTTTCGGATCCCTTATAGCATCCATGGTCACGGGTAGTTTGAGGTGTTGGACGTCTTAATGTTGCAGCTCCCTTACATCTTTGTTAATTATTGGCGATCCGATTTATTTCAAATGTCTCCATCAGCGTGGAGTTCATCCACATGCCTTAGAATCACTCTGGTCTCATACTGTGCGATTCCAGAGGAATTTAATCCCACGCACACTCAGGCTGTGGAATAAACTCTCCGCCGAGACTACAGCATGGGGTTCTTCAAAAAGAGTGTGAAAAGATTTTGAAAGGGTCGGCAACGCGTGAGTGATATCCCTGGTATTGTAACCGCTTACCATCAGGCGGGCTGTATGCTCGTTTGCCACCTTAGTAGTATAAAAAAAAACTAATATTCGCGTGCGTAAAAAAAACTAATATTTGACTGCCTCACTAGTCTAGTGGTCCCAAGTGAGACTGCTACACTAGAGGTCCTGGGTTCGATCCCCAGGTCGAGCAAAGTGTTATTGGGTTTTTCTATGAAATTCTCATTAGCAGCTCGGAGTCTGGATTTGTGCCCGTTAATGGCTATAGGCTCGCCCCCTATAACATGGGACCTAAACATACCGGCGAACTGTGGGTGTACATTAAGTACATCTCTGCCTAACCCTTCGGGGAATACAGGCGTGATGGTATGCTAATATTCGCGTAAGTGTCAGAAACCAGAATGACAAAGATTGTTAAGTAAAAGATTCTCAGTTGTGAATAATGTATATTAATTTCAAACAAAAGATAAACTGAACCTGCGTCTCTCCGAGACCACTGTCTGTGATTTGGAATTTCAATAAAAACCCTTTACTCAACTTTGTAATCGAACCCAGAACCTCTAGCGTAGCAGTTGCACTTACCACTACATTAATGAAACAGCAAAAAATATTATTTTGTGTAACATGAATATTTTTTTTTTTTTATTTCAGCCATGTCTGGACGACATATGCGCCATGATTTACCTGTCCAAGGGCAACCTAATCAAGAAGTATACAAGCCTCAAGGTCCCTACTGCGAGGAGTAGGAACAGCTGGTCTTCTGTGCCGTGGTCTCCAGAATATGCTGGGAGAGCTGTGGTAGGTACCTAGTCTATGGATATTAACAAACAAATGAATGTTTCTTTGTGTTTCGAGACGAATGATCGAATGACGTAGACGCAGGTTGAATTCTGCCCGCAGTCGAATTTTTCCTTCTCGAAAAATAAGCATAGTAACTTGCTTTTCTATAGATGTGACTGACGTCATGTTAAAGACGTAATTTCGGAGAGTGAAGGCAAATTTCGACTTGGCAAGTGGGACTCGCGGTATCTTACATATTTGGTCATAGCGTCTGATGTATCTAAACCAGAAGACGTAGACGTCACCTTAAGACGCAAATACAGAATGTGAAGGCAAAATTTCAATCATGCGGGTAGGGTTCGCGGTGGCTTAGCGGTCAGAGCGTCTGGTATATCAAACCAGAAGACGCAGGTTCGAATCCTGCCCGCGATTGAATTTTTTCCTTAACTAAAAAATAACAGAAGACGTAGGTTCGAATCCTGCCCTCGGTCGAAATTTTTCTTCACTAAAATAAGCATAGTAACTTGCTTTTCAATAGACGTCATTGACTTCACCTAAAAGGCGTGATTTCAGAAAGTGGAGGCAAATTTCGACCTGGCGGGTGGGACTCGCGGTGGCTTAGTTGGTTATCTCTATCTCTTTTTCAGATAGACTCGGTGTCTTCAGCAGAGAGGACCTACGAAGTAGATGATCGCAAAGGTTTGAGTTCAGTGGAACTCAGAGGGAGTTACCAGTATAAAACCCATGACCACATCTTAGCTGTAAATACAGAGTAAGTATAAAACAAAATACCAGTGTTCGGTTGTTATGAGCGTTGACCAATTTTTCCAATCTTCTTAAGGGTCCGGCGGAGCTTGAATTGCCCACAAAAACGTAATACCGAAATAAATTGTAATCCACACAATATTCTATCAAATTATGTTATTGTTCGGATTTGGATACCTTTAATCTAGGTTCCTACGATATTATTTCGTCTACTGCTACTTCACTGGAAATAGAAGACCGAAAAAACGTTCCAAACTTTGTAAAATTATCAAAAATTGCATTCGCTTGCATTTAATTCCAGTGAAGTATTTTGGATGAAATGAAATGACGTTTGTAAGAGAAATTCGGTCTCTTAATTACGCCGGACTCTTAATTACGCCGAAATAAACCGAAATACCGTTGAATTGGCATTGAATATGGTAGTTTATTGGAATTCCATTTATTAAAAATAACAGTCTATTGAAAATATATTATAATTATATACAAAATTAAAGAGAGTTAGGGCATAGTGGAATTGAATAATTCCACTCACAATTGGAGCTGCTCGACTGGGGAAGTACCTCCACCTTGCAGAAAATCGTAGCGAAATAACATAGCTCTGTGCTATGTTGTTTTTTTTTACCGTCGCAGCATGTCTCCTTTGCTGCCAGCACGCGCGTGTACCTCTGGTGTTGCAAGCGTCCATAGGCTACGGTAACCGCTTACCATCAGGCGGGCCGTATGCTTGTATGTCTAATGTAGGAAACATATTGTTTAAAAAAAAATGTATTTAATTGAAATTGCTTAATTTTCATTGTTAATTTCAGCCTGTCACTCTCCTACGACCATGACAAGGAAGCGAAGAGTGTTGAGAAGATGAACCTCTTCCAGGCCTCCATACAGTACGTGGCCAGCGACTTCAGAGACCCTTCCAATGGCATCAGAAACCTGCCACAGGGGTACTTGAAAAATACCACTTACGAGGTATGTACTGATAGGTAGGTTACTGATAATTCGTCACGAATCCGTGAAAGGGTTGTAGGACACATCATCATATCAGCCAACGGAAGTCCACTGCTGAACAAAGGCCTCCCCCAAAGACCTCCACAGCGATCGGTCACATGCCGCCTGCATCCAACGACTCCCAGCGACCGTTACCAGGTCGTCCGTCCATCTTGTTGGAGGTCGTCCCACACCGCGCTTTCCGGTGCGTGGTCTCCACTCGAGAACCTTTCTGTTCTACGAGCTATGTGCCCCGCCCACTTTCACTTAAGTTTGCAATCCTTCGAGCTATGTCGGCAACTTTGGTTCTTCTACGGATCTCCTCATTTCTGATTCGTAGGACACATAATTCTCTATAAAATAAACCCATAAAACATTGTCCAAAAGTGAACCGTTTCTCAGATAAGGTTTTTTTTAATATTTTGTTTCGATTAAATGATACGCATCTTTAAAAAAATATAAAAAAGAACTCTTGTATTGAATCTATATTTTTTTAAAGATACGTTTGGCGTAGCGGCTGAGCAATCGGCTTCTGCGCCACGTGTTGTGTGTTCGATCCCCACACGGAGTTAATATTTGTATGACCTACATATACATTTGCGTATGTGAGAATTTGTGTTTGTAAACGCACCCACGTTACAGGAGAAAATCTAAGTGTGGGGCAAGGTTTTTAAAAAAAACTAAGAAATAGAAAAAGAAAATAAAAGCCCCCTAGTTAAAAACTGTCAGCAGATTATTTTGATTTCATGGTTGACAATGCTTTGTTACTCTCTTAAATCAGTTAACAATAATAAATAATGATTCCATATTATGAAGGTTTTATAAGACAAGTAAAGGAAAAATATAAAGTCGAGTCGCTTTAAGAGGTCAAACAGAACACAGAGGAAGAAACAGGGGAGATTGCTCTACCAATAAGAGATGAGGTCATGTTGTGTAATGCCTCAAACTTATCAGACCCGGAAAATAGGAAATTAAACTTAAGAGTACGCCACTAAGGGTTACGCAGAGGCTGAGCTTGACACTGAAAGACGCAGAGCTTAAGGATCCGGCGGAGCTTGAATTGCCCACAAAAATGTATTACCAAAAATAATCCGTAATTCAAACACAATTTTATCAAATTGTGTCATGGTTCAGATTTGCGTACCGTTAATCTAGGTTCCTATCTACCAATTCGTCTACTAACTACTACTTCATTGGAAATAAACAGCCGGAAAAACGTTCGAAACTTGGTAAAATTATCAAGAATTTGGTAAAGTTAAAATATTTTTATGACCTACAGATAGTTGGGCGAGTCTGGGCGTTTGTGTATGTGAGAATTTGTGTTTGTAAACGCAGCCGTGATAAGGAGAAAATCCTAGTGTGGGGCAACGTTTTTATAAAAAAAAAGTAAAGTGAAGTATTTTAAACAAAATGGCAGCGTAGGAACCTAAAGGTATCTGAACCCGAATAATAACAGTTTGATTAAATTGTATTTGAATTACGATTAATCTGCATGGAAAATTCGGTCCGCCGGACTCTTAAGTATGCCAGTATGCTTTGCCTAATTTTTCAAGGAATACAGCGTAATTTTATGTTATTATATTATTATTATTAACATAAAATAATCGTGCCTCATTAGTCTAGTGGTCCCAAGCGCGACTGCTACGCTAAAGGTCCTGGGTTCGATCCCCAGGTCGAGCAAAGTGTTATTGGGTTTTTCTATGAAATTCTCAGTAGCAGCTCGGAGTCTGGATTTGTACCCGGTTAATGGCAATAGACCTAAACATACCGGCGAACTGTGGGTGTACATTAGTACGCCTCTGCCTAACCTTTCGGAAAATACAGGCGTGATGGTATGTTATATTATTATTAAGCAATTCTTTGTCCTCAGATACTTTTGAAAATTGCAAGGAAAGGTATTGATGCTGACAATATAGTGAGGAATGCTTCGTTAATACACAGCTTAGATTTCATTGATCTGTTAAAGTAAGTATCCACTATTGTGAGAACGGATTCCGATTCAATTCCTTATTACCATTCAGATAGGCACCTCGTAAGAGGCGAGAAAATATCTGACTAGCTCGGTGGTAGGAGCTTTTGTTGTCTGACTGGCTGGCGATCACCCTTATGTCGGAGTTTGTCGTAAAGAACCACGGTGTGTGTTTCGACATAAAACGCCGAATCAAACCCAGAGAAATATAGTCTCTTTTAAAGTCCCGACATTTTTATCTATCTTCTATACTTATAATAAATCTGTAGAGAGGTCAATTCTGTACATGAAATATATTCCCAAAATAACTATCAGCGGGTGATTAGTGATCGATACTGACGCCAAAAATGCAATCTATACTTATAATAAATCTGTAGAGAGGTCAATTCTGTACATGAAATATATGCCCAAAATAACTATCAGCGGGTGATTAGTGATCGATACTGACGCCAAAAATTCAATCAGTAAAATTTTTGTCTGTCTGTCTGTCTGTATGTTCGTTATAGAAACAAAAACCACTCGACGGATTTCAACGAAACTTGGTACAATTGTTCTTCATACTCCTGGGCAGGTTATAGTATACTTTTCATCACGCTACGATCAATAGGAGCAGAGCAGTGAAGGGAAATGTTGGGAAAATGAGTGATTCATGAGAAAGGTTTCAAGCTATAAAACATCACGCTAAAACCCTTAGGAACGGGGCAACGCAGGTGAAACCGCGGGCGAAGAACTAGGGAACAAAGTAACTATTCCACGCGGACGAAGTCGCTGGCAAAAGCTAGTCTATAATAAAATTGTAACAGGACGATGAAGAAAGAAAAAAATCTTCTTTATTAGAGCAACAGAAGCCAAAGTAATAATTTTGAGAATTTTTGTCTGTCTGTCTGTATATTGGTACGAGTATCACGCAAAAATTACAGCATGGAATTGAATGCAGTTTTCACCGATGTATTGCTAGAGGTCTAACTTAAAATCTGGTGCATGTTACATCTTGATACGCCGCCTAGAATTGGACTTATAGTATGTTAATCTTTTTGGGACGTGAGTGAAACTGCGGGCAACAGCAGCAATTCTTGATAGGTTTACGCTTGGCCGCCAGTTTACCTGATGGTAAGTGACACTGCGATCTACGATGGAGCGCGCTTGGCTAGAAGATACCGATTCACTCGTGATTTAAAGACACCCAGATTATATCTACTACATTTTTCTACTTTCAGCACCATTTCAAGGCTGGACTACGAGACCTTGATCCATTTATTCGATGACCTAGTCCTGGGTACCAGCTACGAGCTGGAGACATCCAGGAATATCTTCATAGAGGTCCTCCCTCATGCTCGGAGTGATGCCTGCGTCAGATTCATTAAGTACCTGGTCTTGGAGGAAAAGGTATTATTAAGATAACCATAACAAAACAGACTATCACGCCTGTAGCCCCCGTTAGGAAAAGGTTAGGGAGAGGCGTTCCAATGTACACCCACAGCTTGCCGGTATGTTTAGGTCCCATGTCATAAAGGGCGAGCCTATTGGGTTTTTATGAAATTCTCAATAGCAGCTATGCTATGCTGTAACACAGCTATAACACATGGCGCCTAAACGCACCGGCGAACTGTCAGTGTATATTAGTGAACCTCTGCCTACTTTTCGACGACTTTTCGAAGTCATCACGCGCTTAAATGGTGAAGGAAAACATCGTGAGGAAACCTGCATGCCTGAGAGATTTTCTCGATGGCGTGCGAAGTCTGCTAACCCGCACTAGGCCAGCGTGGTGGACTATAGCCTAATCCTTCTCATTCTGAGAGGAGACCCGTGTCCAGCAGTGGGACAGGATAATGGGTTGATTATATATATTATATATAATCATATATGTCGCTGAATAAATTGTTTATTACTTTCTCAAATAAAATTCTAACCTTATTATTATCCTTCCTCTTGATAGGAGAAAGTGGAAGATGCAGCACTCCTCTCCTTAATCAGGAAGCTGCCTTTCAACGTAGCAGCCCCCACCCAGGGGCTTCTTGAAGAATTGGAGTCTCTCAGCAAGCTAGGCCTGGACTTCCCCCCCGACATCCGCCACGCGGGCATTCTAAGCTTCGCGACGCTACTGCACAAAACAATGGAGACTTCCCAAGTAAAACAGGACTATTTTGACAATATTGTTGTCAAATATTTTCGAATGTACAGCGGTGAGTGGTGATAAAAAACCTTTTTTTCCCGTCGATCGGTTAGTCTTTTGAATTGCATGCTTACCATGGGAGAGCCATGCTTCGCCACGAATGTGCCGGCCCGACCGGAGTGACACCACGGCCTCACAGAAAACCGGCGTGAAACAAAACTTACGTTGTGTTTCGCCGAGTGAGTGAGGATTCCGGAGGCCCAAACCTTTAAAATGGCCGGCAGGGCACTTGTGACTCTTCTGGTGTTGCGGGTTGTCGTGGTCCATGGGCGGCGTTAATCGCTTATCATCAGGCGATCTGTCTGCTCGTTTGCCCCCTATCCCATAAAAAAAAGAATATTTGGCAATGCAGTTGTACCAACACAGACAAACCGATTGGTACAGTTCAACCATCTCAATATTTCTTTCAGATTGCCCTCAATATCTGGATAGGATGATTTGGCTCCAGGGTTTATGCAACATAGGTTACTCTGCGGAGTCTTACACGAGGATCATACATACTGACACATCCAGGGATCGTCATGAAAGACTGTGGGCGGCCTTGGCTGGGAACCCAAAGACCGAGGACCCATATACGGTACTATTAGACATGCTTTTCACTAAACTTTGTACAAAGTATGCAAAATATCTGTTAATTATATATACGGTCTATGATTTATTGAGGAATGATATATTGAGGAACAGTGTAGGACAACGTTGCGGGCTAAAAGATGATGTAGTGACGCGTATTGAAAATAATATGCTGAGATGGTTTGGACATGTTGAAAGAATGAATGAAAGACGATTAACGAAAGGAATTTATAAAGCGAATGTCAGCGGCAGCGCCCGTAGAGGTCGCCCTAGAAGGACATACGCCGATCTTATTGGTGAAATCCTTCAAAAAGGTCAGATGCGTTGCACTCGCAACCGGCGTGTAAATATGAGAAGATGTATGAATGTGGAAGAAGCAAAAGAAGTATGCAAGAATCGTAGCAAGTGACACTCTATAGTTTCTGCCTACCCCTGTGGGAGAAAGGCGTGAGTGTATGTATGTATGTCTATGATTTAAATCGTATACGAAACATAACATAGCATTCCAAAACCCAAAAATAAGTCGAGCTGGACTGGCCATATTTGCGGTATGTCTTGCTGATCTGGTATCGACGGGTCGTTGATCTCCCTTAATGATGGTTGAGCTATACGATGACTGTTGTATGCATGCCGTCAGTCAGGACAGGTCAACTCAAGGCTGCTAAGGCTCTTTCTTTAAAAGGCCTGTTCAGATATCGCCCTACATCGTAACACTCACATATAATATAATACATAGTTGTAATACCACTACTACTGTCTGGACTTTAAAAGAGACCACGATTCTCTGAGTTTGTTTCGGTGTTTCTTCTCAGAGGTCGTCAGTTAGGAAATGTCGGTGCCATATAGTTTAAAAAAAAAATGTAAAGCATTGACTTGTAAAAGTATCTTTTTATGATCTTCTTACAGAAATCAATATCATTTTAATCATTTTTAATCAATTTGTTGGGCCCAAATTACCATTCGATCATAAATTAGATGACGTGAAGATTTGAATTAGGGATGCTATGGACTTGGCTTCATAACCGTAAACGATATTAATGGATACCCGAAATAAAAATCTATCCGAAACCGTAACCGTATCCGATAAATATATTTGATGACATTATATAAATATTTATTTTCTATTACCATTTGTCAGCATAATTATTTAATTGAACATACCATACAATATACGAGTATACATGATAACAATTTGATGTACATATTGATTGAACTAGTATGGTATAATTTCCTAATTATTATACCTACTATAAAGTGTAGGGATCGTGCAGATATTGATGTAACAATTTGTGTAAGTATATTTATCTATAGGAATATTGTGCCCGCGGTCTGAACTTGTCATGCTCACTTAAATGTCCTGCTGACGGTGGCTTTGTGTGTCGGGTCGTTTTATTCCCTACAATATGGTTGAGCCGAATCGCGCCGATACACACGTCATGCTCGTGAACGGGTGCTGTCTGTCAGGACTGGTCGGCTCTTACTTGCTGTGGCAATCCCTTTCTTTCTATATAACTACTAAATATAACACCTACTTATACTGAATAAATCATCTTACACATCAAACTGCATAATTGTCAAACTATTTAAAACAAAGTTGTAAAGATTAATATTGTAATCATGTTTTTTTTAAAAGAGTATCTATGGAGTTTCTTGCCGGCTCTTCTCCATAAGACCCACTTTTTGGAACCGTGCAATTATTTTGATTGTACCTTTTTAATGGTCTAATTGAAATAAATAATTTTGACTTTAAAAAACGACTCTTTTCCGGCGGTAGCCTAATGGCTAGGGCGTCAGACTTGCGATCATGTGGTTGCCGGTTCGAAACTCACCCATTGCACTACCGACGTGAACCCACGCGTAACCCAAGCATTTAGCTTAGCACGAGGGGTTAACAAGAATACTAGTGATGTGCGACCCACATTGCTAGTAAGCTTTTTAAAAAAAGATAAAATAAGTACAGGGAAACTCCTGCCTAGTAGTGAGACATACCAGGCTAATCATAATTATTCTTTTTCTCTGTCCACAGATCCTAGAAACAACTTTACCGATAATAACGAATGATGCCGAAAATATTCAGCTAAGAATCATAGCTCTGCACACGTTTTTAAGTTCATCCAACGTAAGAGAGACGGATTTTATGTTTGTACACAATTATATAAGAAATTGTGATAACAGGCAATTGAAAAGATTTTGGTTTGCTACTATGAAGAATTTGGAAGCCAACAAGTATTTCTCTGGATACAGGGTTACGTAAGTATTACATTTTTTTAATGAAACCAAGATAACTTTGAGTCCCGCCTGATTGTAAGCGACAACCACAGCTACACGTCAGCAACACCAGTGGTATCACTCGCGCGTTGTCATCTTGACACCTCAGTTGTTAAGTCTCATTTGCACAGTAATGTCACTGGCTACATTACCCTTCAAAGCTGAGTTCTGAGCTCGTCTGTGTTGGTACCACTGCATTATTGTGTTCCGGACACAATAATGCAGTGGTACCCAGACGAGCTCAGCAGGAGAGTTCTAATACCTCATAAAATGTACATAGTGACATTATTAGCCTCGTGGTACAAAGCGAGACTGCCATGCTAGCGTCCTAGGTTCGATTTCCAGGATGAGCAAAGCGTTATAGGGTTTTTCTATGAAATTCTCAGTAGCAGCTCGGAGTTTGGATTTGTACCCAGTTTAATGGCAATACTAGCTTGTATTGTGATTTAAACATACCAACAATTATATGTGTACAATTGTACACCTCTGCTTAAACCTTTAGGGAATACAGGCGTGTTGGTAAAAGTGCATACTGTTATCTATTTTGTTTTTTTCTAGCTCTTTCTACGTACCGTTTGTGGTGAATCAGGTGTCGAATCCCGACCCACTATATTGGGCGACCAACAATTACATCATTAGTGCACAAGAGGAGGATAGTGCCGCTTCCCTCCAGGTCTTCAGCGTTGGAGACTCGGAAGGTGTGCTGCCGAACTTTATAGGGGCCAGGCTCTGCACTGGAGGGAGAAGACCCTTCAAAGCTGATGTGAGTATAGATTGGTTTTGGACCAACTTGTACCTGAAGAACTGTTTTCCATACAAAATTATTATACAGTATTTGAGTGGAAATGCTAGCGATTATCGTCTGTTAAACTCCTGGCTCAGGCTGAATATGAAACTGAAAAAAGTTAAATTCAAAATCAAAGTCAAAGTCAAATTCAAAGTCAAAGTCAACATTAGGAGGCAATAAATGGCAGGCGTTTTGAGGACTGTATATACAATGTAAATATGATGTCCAAAAAGTACCTAGTAGTATATTTTGAATACATGAATTATTTCACTTTAAATTTATTTTTTAAATACAAATTCCAACTGGTTGCGGGCACCACCACAACTTTTTGAAGGATCTCTCCGATAAGGCGATGTATGTCTTTCTAGGACATCCCCTCCCGGCAGCTCTACTGACATTCGTTTTATAAATCGTAACCCAAAGCATCTCGACATATTTTTCTCAATTCATGTCATTATCACATTATCTTTTAAACTGCATGATTGTCTTTTCACGAAACCGATGAAAGAGTTGGAAGGGGCCGACCTCGACGGACGTACCACAACTAAATTTCGGACGTTTTATACCACTAAGGTGGCAAACAAGTATGCGGCCCGCCTGATGGTAAGCGGTTACCGTAGCCGATGGACGCTTGCAACACCAGGGGTATCACTCGCGCGTTGCCGATCCTGTGAATTAGGGAGGAATAGTTGTGCTGGCAGCATATGAGACATGCTGCCATACATGACAGCAGCGGTAACAAAACACCACCGGTCCCAATAAAACACCACCGGTCTCAAGAAAGGTCAGGTTAAGAGCACCCTAAACGGACGATCATGCATGAGGTCATTGTTGGTGCCAGGGTAAAGGGAACCCAAAGGAAACACAGATGCGAGCTGACAGCAGCGAGGGAGCGCGAGCCGTGACCGGCAGTTCGCTTTGAAGCCTTGTGAAGCACTGAACAACTGAAAAATTCTCCCTAAGCAGTTGTTTTATTTTAATATTTTGTTTTCTAGGTTCTAGAATATTCTGACGCAGATTCTAGAATAAACCATCTGACAGTTGCCTGCCAGTGTGGCTGCAGGCCGAGCCTCCCCCCGCGACCGCAGGCCCTACTACTCTTTGTCGGCCGGCTCTCACTCCCCTACTACGATTTATTGAGAAAAAACAAAGAAACCTCTTTTATTGGTTAAAAAAAATATACACACTATGCGTTATATCAATGTCATACAAATGTTTGCTACGCGTCGCCAACAGTCATTGAATGTAGATGAAGCAAAAATGGTGTGCCAGGATCGTAACAATTGGAAATCTATAGTCTCTGCCTACCCCAATGGAAGACATCGAAGTATGTTGGTAGATATCCTTTGGCTGATAAATAATGATAATTATATTTTCAGATCTATCTGGTAATGCAAGGAGTGGCCAACAGTATTTTCAAGAAACTCAATCCTGTTAACACTCACTCCTTGAAGGTGGAAGATTTGATAGAAATCCTCAGAAAAATAAAAGTGTGGGCTGTCAAAGTACCTGAAAAGGTAATTTAACATAACATAACATACCATCACCTGTATTACCCTAAAGGTTAGGCAGAGGCGTACTTATTGTACACCCACAGTTCGCCGGTATGTTTAGGACCCATGTTATAGGGGGCGAGCCTATAGCCATTAACCGGGCACAAATCCAGACTCCGAGCAGCTACTGAGAATTTTATAGAAAATTCAATAACACTTTGCTCGATCTGGGGATCGAACCCAGGACCTCTAGCGTAGCAGTCGCGCTTGGGACCACTAGACTAATGAGGCAGTCCGAAACTAGTTGCGAGTTCGAATCTTGCACGAAATAAAAAATTGTAATACATACCTGGTCTACAGATAAGTAGGCACTTAATAAGTTGTTCCCAGTCTGGGTAAGAAAATAATTAATTTTTTGCAAAAAATAGTATATAGACAATTAAAAATTTGGTTTGTGTGTGTGAAAATTTGTTGGGGTCCTGGGTTCAATTTCCAGGCTCAGCAAAGCGTTATTGGGTTTTTCAATGAAATTCTCAGTAGCAGCTCGGAGATTGGAATTGTGTCCGGTTAATGGCAATAGACTCGCACCCTATTACATAAGATCTAAACTAACTGACGAATTGTAACTGTGCACAGATAGATACACCTCTGCCAAACCCTTTGGGGAACACAAAAATACTATATTCCTACTGAGAATCTCCTTTTAACCGGCATCAAAAAAAGCAAAATCGCCTTCAAAAACATGAAACATAATGTTCGTGTAAAACAGTTTCGGAAGTCGGTGGCGAAAACAAAATATTCGACTAAATTGAAGGCACCGACTTTTTTATTTTTTTTTACACGTAAAATTATTTTTTATATTTTTTTGAAGGCGGTTTTACTTTTTAGTTATTTTAGTGAAGGAAAAATTCGACTGCGGGCAGGATTCAGACCTGGGTCTTCTAAGTTAGATACACCAGACGCTATGACCAACTAACCCACGGCGTCGAATCCACCAGGTTGAAATTTGCCTTCACATTCTGAATTTATGTCTTAAAGGTGACATCAATGACATCTATTGAAAAGCAGGTTACGGATTTACTTTTTGCTAAAACTAAATTTCTCCGTCGCCAGGTTCACATTGATGTGGTGATCAAGATTCATGACAAGACAGTCTTCGCTACACATATGAACCAATCAAGATTTGAAAGTGGGAGTGGAGAAGATTGTAAGTAAATAGACCCATTTACTGCGACTGGGACTGGTCTTCTCTCAAATGGTTTAGACCAATGGACCAATACGCGACACAGTATTTTGGGCATGGCAAGTAATTGCCCAATGACCTCGAGGATTTAGTCTTTGTGCTAGTGTTTGTTAGTAACAGGCATTGCGGGGGTGCTTAACGCGGGGTGCTAGTGAGGTTTCGGGTATTTCTTTATTGTTTCAAAATATTCAAAGAAATAGGAAAATAGAAACAATACAAATTGTTTTACGTCATTACAATTTTGGTATCAAATTCATGACTAACTAATAAGCCGTTAAAGAGAAAAAATACAAATTAGGTTAAAAAAGGCCTATTTAATTTAAACAATACAATACTAAATTTTAAACAATACAATTTGTTTGTGATGATCTTAAGTATAACATATTTATATTTTTTATATGGCAAACGCACATAAGGATTCCACTAGAAACTTTAATAAAGGGTGTTTTTTGGATTTGAGCGATGTGATGCCCTTAATAGACAGAGAAAAGAGGTTTCGTGACGGAGACACATTTTTTAGATACTTACCAAAATGATGTAGAATTCATATGAAAGTTTTTTTTTTTTTAAAAAAACGTTGCCCCACACTAGGATTTTCTCCTGTATCGTGGGTGCGTTTACAAACACAAATTCTCACATACACAAACGCCCAGACCCGGAACAACTAACCGTAGATCATACAAATATTTGCTCCGTGTGGGGATCGAACCCACAACACGTGGCGCAGAAGCCGATCGCTCAACCGCTACGCCAATCGTGTCGCCGAAGTTGTTAATGTTTAGCAATAAAACTGTCATTATTCTGACATTGTTTGACGGCACGTCATGACGTCATAAACCATTCGTATAGAAAAAGTGGCATGTAGACCAAAAAAAGTTCGCCATCCATGGTTCAGGCTGTAGTTCACCACGCTGGCCTACTGCGGGTTGGCAGACTTCACACACCGTCGAGAATATCTCTCAGGCGTGCAGGTTTCCTCACGATGTTTTCCTTCACCGTATAAGCGAGTCCGAAACGAAGTTATCCGTCAGAGAACTAAGGTTACCGACATAGCTCAGATGATCACCAAGCTGAAGTGGCAATGGGCCGGTCACATCTGTCGGAGAACCGACAAACGCTGGAGTAAACGAGTTTTCGAGTGGAGACCGCGTCTAGGCAAGGAAAGTAGTGTAGAGCGTCCGCCGGCCAGGTGGAGTGACGACTTGCGGAAGGCAGCTGGCAGTGTCTGGATGAGAAAAGCCGAAGATCGGGCTCTGTGGCGTTCATTAGGAGAGGCCTACGTCCAGCAGTGGACGAACATAGGTTGTTGATGATGATGATGATGATGATGTATAAGCGAGTGATAATTAACTACTAATACGCACGAACTTCAAAAAGAGGTGCATGCCTTAGATTCGAAGCCGAGACCTTTGACTTGGCAGTTCTATGGTCATATCACTAGGCTATCAACCTAATAATGTATATTTTTACAAAAGTGTAGCATGTATTAATGGCAAATATAGTAAAAATTCACATTTCACAATCGCAGAGAAAAACGGCTCCTTAGTTTGAAGCCTGTCAAAAATCCCAATAATGCTTTGTTCGTCATCAAATCCGTAGCCAGGAATTGGTTAACTCTATACCAAAGACGAGAAATGTCTTAGGAGGGGTTTAGGTTTAGACAAGAGACAATATTAGTATTTGATGCGGTTTTCTTTAATTGATAGAATGATTCAAGAGGAAGGTTTTAAGCTATTTAACATTACGCTACGACTCTTAGGAATGGGGTAACGCGGGTGAAACCACGGGCAGGTCGCTAGTAAACTATAAAGCGTAAAAACTTAGTAGTATAAAGCAGCGGCAGCCTAATAGCTAGGGCTTCGGACTGGCGATCATGTAGTTGCCGGTTTAAAACCCATCCATTGCACTACCGACGAGAACCCACTCGTAACACAAGCATTTAGCTTAGCACGAGGGGTTAACAAGAGTATTAGTCTTTAATAATATTCCTTACTAGCTTCCGCCAGCGGCTACGCCCGCTTTAGCAAGGACCCATGTCACTTCCCAGAACAAAATAATCAAATAATTTTTCCGTTTTTGCAACATTTTTTAATTGTGCTCCGCTCCTATTGATCGTAGCGTGATGAAAAGTATACTATAACCTACCCAGGAGTATGAAGAACAATTGTACCAAGTTTCGTTGAAATCCGTCGAGTGGTTTTTGTTTCTATAACGAACATACAGACAGACAGACAGACAGACAGACGGACAAAAATTTTACTGATTGCATTTTTGGCGTCAGTATCGATCACTAATCACCCGCTGATAGTTATTTTGGAAATATATTTCATGTACAGAATTGACCTCTCTACAGATTTATTATAAGTATAGAAGAAGATTAATAACATCTGCATCCTTTAGGTGAGACCCTGGCCTTCAAACTAGAAAAACTGTATTTCCTTCTATCTAGTAAAAGCTGTTTTTAAAAAAAACTTTATTTGTTTATTTCAGTGGCCTACATCGAAGACTTCCTACGTTTTGGAAGCCATATTAACCAACAAATTGTATACTACCCATTTCAAACTGATGTTAATATCCCAAGCGACATGGGTGAGTTTTTACCATATTGTTAACTAGAGTTCCCATGCGCATCTTCGCCTGCGTACTTATATAATGTACCTACACCATGGAGGTCTCTATGATAAACTGTGTTAGATCTAATTTATAAGGAAGAAAACTCACAGAAAACCGGCGTCAAACTACGCTTACGTTGTGTTTCGTCGAGTGAGTGAGGTTACCGGAGGCCCAATCCCCTTTTAAAAGGCGGGCAACGCACTTGTTACTCCTCTGGTGCAACGCCAGAGGAGTAACAAGTGCGCTGCCAACAAGCGGGTGTCCATGGGCGGCGGTAATCGCTTACCAGCAGGCGATCCGTCTGCTCGTTTGTCCCCCTATCCCATAAAAAAAAACTGGTGAAAAAATTAAGAAAATAATTGTCAAAATGTCAACAGCGAATGACAGCTGTACTATGGAATCATATTTAAATCTTGACGTTATCATCGTTTATTAAGAATGTCTTCTAAAGAATCTAAGTCTGTGTGTGTATATGTCAAACGCATGGTAGTGTGTGTGGAGTTTCATACAATCTTTCAGCCCCCTTTCCACCACCTTAGGGATATCGGATGCCTACATCATACAAAGAACACACCCTCCAAGTTTCAAGTCTCTACAATCAGCGGTTTAGGCTGTGCGTTGATCCGTCAGTCATTCAGGGCAAAGCATTTTATACTTGTGTATAGACTAGCTTAACGCCTGTATTCCCTGAAGGGACAAGCAGAGGTGTAAATGATATGATATTTATATCTGTAAATAGATCTTGTAAAGACACTTTTACAAGGTAATGTTTTAATTTTGTATGTGCGCTGGCATTTCCTTACTGACAACCTCTGAGAAGAAACACTGAAACAAACTCAGAGAATCATGGTCTCTTTTAAAGTCCAGAGATAGTATTTAGTAGCAAATATGTGAGTTACAATGGAAGACACTATCCAAAATGACTGGGACCCACTCTGGGTCTGGTTGAAAACCAGCGTCAGACAATTTGTCTGGTATATTCTGAGCCAGATCTCTGTCATGTCAACCGTGAGGCACTGTATTATTCTTCTGTGTGTTTTTTTTGTTTTAATATATTTATATTGAATGTACTTTTGCAGTAAGTTATTTTAGTGAAGGAAAAATTTGCTTGCTTTTCAATAGATGTCATTGACGTCATCTTAAAGACGTAAAATCGAATGTGAAGGCAAATTTTGATCTGGCGGGTGGGACTCGCGGTGGCTTAGAGGTCATAGCATCTGGTGCCATAGCATCTAACTAGAAGACGCAGGTTCGAATGTTTCCTTCACTAAAATAACTTTATAATCTTCGCATGGAAAATGCAAAGGCAATCGCAACAAAAATATACTTAAATGTGTGAACATGTTTCACTTGTACAGCTGAATAAATGTTTATTTCTTCCTTTCTTCTTTTAAATGCTGAAACTTAGTGGTATAAAGCGGCGGTAGCCTAATGGCTAGGGCATCGGACTGGCGATCATGTGGTTGCCGGTTCGAAACCCACCCATTGCACTACCGACGTGAAACCACTCGTTACAGAAGCATTAAGCTTAGCACGAGGGGTTAACAGGAATACTAGGCGAACTGTGGGTGTAATCCTTCGTTAGTTAAACGTCATATTATTTCTTTTTCATCGCCAGGGACACCAATACGCCTGCAATCTACGATTTTATCATTCACTTCTATTCGAGGAAATCTGACTGCACCATCAGCCCAGGATAAAGCTTGGAAGAATGACCTCCACATCAGGTAACGAGGCACTCAATTTAGAGGGTTACAATATAATTTCCCACTGCCATTCAGATAGGCATCTCGAGGCGAGAAAATATCTGACTTACTCGGTGGTAGGACCTCTTGTAGTCTGACTGGCTGGCGACCATCCTTATGTCGGAATCTATCGTGGAGCACCTAGATGTGTGTTTCGACATTTGCGCGTATGAGCCAGTTCCCCACGGTTCCTGCAGCTCTGGCAGTCTGCAGTCCGTAGGGGCTCTTAAGCTTTGGCAACGCATCAGCAACTTCTCTGGTGTTGCAGGTGTCCATGGGCGACGATGACTACTCAACATCAGGATAGCTCGTCAGCTCGTTGACTGCTGACTTTATACATAAAAAAAATGTGGCAAATCTTCAATCTTCTTGTAATTTCTTCAATCAAAATTTACTTCTATTGTTACCTAGTATGTAAGTTACTGATGTACTCGAAGCTTAATTGTATCTAGACTACACTGTCGGAATGTGTTATTGAAGTTCTTGAAATAAACTATTTATTATTATCGTTATGACAACATTGCGGGCTGTAAGATGATGTAGTGACGCGTATTGAAAAGAATATGCTGAGATGGTTTGGACATGTTGAAAGATTGAATGAAAGACGATTAACGAAAGGAATTTTTAAGGCGAATGTCAGCAGCAGCGCTGGTAGAGGTCGCCCTAGAAGGACATACGCCGATCTTATTGGCGAAATCCTTCAAAAAGGTCAGGTCCGTAGCACTCGCAACCGGCGTGTATGTATGAGAAGATGTTTGAACGTGGAAGAAGCAAAAGAAGTATGCAAGAATCGTAGCAAGTGGCAGTCTATAGTTTCTGCGTACCCCTGTGGGAGAAAGGCGTGAGTGTATGTATTATTATCGTGTTAATGCGCTTCCCGAGTGGGTCTTCTCCGATAGATAATTATAATCTGGGTGTCTTTAAATCACGTGTGAATCAGTTTCTTCTAGGTAAGCGCTCTCCATCGTAGATTGCAGTGTCGCTTAACATCAGGAGAGCTGGCGGTCAAGCGTAAGCCTATCACCAATAAGAAACATAAAAAAAATATTTTTTTTTCTTGCAGGTACCAGGGCACGTCAGTGACCACGCTGTCCACTGATGGCCCACTCGTGCAGTCACTTCATTCAGCACGAATACAGCAGTCATTGGTTGCTCATCTACCAATGAAATTCAACGTATCGTTCTCATATGCGGACCAGTCCTTGGAGTAAGTAAAAAAGTATTATGTTCCGGTTTGAAGGGTAGTGACATTACTGTGCAAATGAGACTTAACAACTGAGGTGTCAAGATGACAACGCGCGAGTGATACCACTGGCGTTGCTGACGTCTATAGGATGCGGTTGCCGCTTACCATCAGACGTCACGTATGCTTGTTTGTAATCTTATTACGATAAAAACTGTTTGATTGCAGTTTGGACTTAACATAACGTATACCATCACGCCTGTATTCCCCGAAGGGTTAGTCAGAGGCGTATTAATGTACACCCACAGTTCGCCGGTATGTTTAGGTCCCATGTTATAGAAGGCGAGTCTATTGCCATTAATCGAGCACAAATCACAAACTCCGAGCTGCTATTGAGATTTCATAGAAAAACTCAATAACACTTTGCTCCACCTGAGAATCGGACCCAGGACTTCTAGCGTAGCAGTCGCGCTCAGGACCACTGGACTAATGAGGAAGTTTGTGCCCAGTTAATGCGAAAGCGCCAGTAGCCTAATGGCTAGGGCGTCGGACTTGCAATCATGTGGTTGCCGGTTTGAAACCCACCAATTATACTACTGACGAGAACCCACTCGTAACACAAGCATTTAGCTTAGCTCGACGGGTTAACAAGAATACTAGTAAAGTGCGACCCACATTGCTAGTAAGCTTTTTAAAAGAAAAAAAAATGACAGTAGGCTCGCTCCCTATTACATGGGACCTAATGTACCTACCAGCAAGTAGGTATATTCGTATTTAGACCACTACTTAACCCTTCTTTTTTTTTTTTTTTTTCTGTAAATAGATCTCTCAAGTATGCTTTTACATGTCTTTTTTTTAAGTACTAGATGGTGTCGGCATTTCCTAGCTGACGACCTCTGAGAAGAAACACCGAAACAAACTCAGAGAATCATGGTCTCTTTTGAAGTCCAGACATAATACTGTAAGAATATGTGAGTGATACAATGCAGGGCAGTGTCTGAAATGGCCTTTTGAAGAAAGATCCATAGCGGCTTTGAGTAGACCAGTCCTATCCGACGGCACGCATGCATCAGACATTGTGTAGCTCGACCATATTATAGGGAGCTCTACAATCCGTCACACGACGATTGACTTCGGGGAGTACAGGTGTAATGGTATGCTTATGTTTCGTCATGTGTTCTTTAGACTAACCTGGCCAAACCCAGGTGCACAGCAAGGTGGCGTAGCAATGCACTCTCGCGCACAGATAGCAGTGGAAGCATCCACCTTGAAGTCTACCTCCACGGTCACAGCTGGGGATAATGGTCGGGCGGTAAGTTTAAATAAAAACCAGCTTTTAATAAAATGAAAAATATTAAAAAAATAAAGTAAGGAGTTGGTAAAACCGATATAACACTTACCTACATTTTTACGTGGGAGAGCCATGCTTCGGCACGAATGGGCCGGCTCGACCGGAGTGATACCAAGGCCTCACAGAAAACCGGCGTCAAACAACGCTTACGTTGTGTTTCGCCGAGTGAGTGAGGTTACCGGAGGCCCAATCCCCTTTTAAAAGGTCGGCAACGCACCCGTGACTCCTCTGGTGTTGCGGGTGTCCATCGCTTACCATCAGGGGATTCGTCTGCTCATTTGCCCTCCTATCCCATAAAAAAAGGACGAATTTGGAACTGTATTTTGACCTTCAGGGGACGCCATCATTTTTACGTTGTGAGAAAGAGATGCCGCTCTACATATTAAATAGCCTCATCTCGTTCTTACAACCTAAAAATGATGGCGTTAACATGTCATAATACGGCCCCAGTACTTACAAATTTTTCATTCAAAAGCCTGTTGTGACTAGCCCAACGCCATCTGCCTATTGATTTATTGATTTTATTTTTTAAGGTTTTATATACAGGGTGTCCCAGACCGAGTGGTCCAAAAGGAAATCTGGGGTAGGGGGTCATATTATCTATTCGTTACGTACGTATGTATGATTTGGTCAGGTTTTTTCATAGTATGATGCAAAAATTATATTGTTTCAGAACGTTGATAATAAAAGCGTGTTCTTCGATTGTGAAAAACCAATGACAGGAGCTGAAGTACTTGATAGACTGTTTACATCTAAAAGTAATCATTACGAGTAAGTTTAATATTATTATTATTCTCTGAGCCTTTTTCTAGCTATGTTAGGGTTGGTGTACATGACACGACTCAAAGTCAAAGTCAAAGTCAAATCTTTTATTTCAAATAAACCAATAGTACAGGTACTTTTGATTTGTCAAAACTGCCTTCAGGCGTCTGAAATAGCCACTTTTGAATATATTTTTTTATTCGTGATAAGCTTACGCTTGACCGCCGGTTCGCCTGATGTTACGCGCCATCTCGAAACTAACGCCCCTTTCACCAAATGGTCTGGGCTGTGGAATACATGGTCATATATCCCACCCCAACAGCATATCTACAAACTTTTTTTTTTAATTTCCATGTTAACATATACATTTGAGGTCATTCATCCTAAATGGCACTACTCACGCCGACCACTGGTAATAATGTACCTATTCTTCTAGGCAAGCGCGCCCCATCGTAGATCGCAGGATCGCTTAACATCAGGCAAACTGGAGGTCAAGCGTAAGCACTTCACGAATAAAAAAAAATACTTATAACCTGTCTAGATCATTCCGCTTTCTATAGCGAAAACGGTTTTCACCAATAGAAAACGGTAACCCCGGGGAAGAAATATAGTTCCTCAATGCCATTCAGATAGATGTCCAGAAACGTGCAACGAGCCCCCTGATCATAACTTACTCATCGCCGCCCATTGACACCTGCAACACCAGAGGAGTTGCTAATGCGTTGCTGAACCATAAGAACCCCTACAGACAGCAGACTGCTGGGGCCGCAGCAACCGATGAGGAACTGGCTCTCACGCGCAAAAGTCGAAACACACAAGAAGGTGCTTTACGGCAGACTCTGACGTAAGCGTGATCGCCAGCCAGTCAGACCACAATAGCTCCTACCACCGAGCAAGTCAGATATTTTCTTGCCTCTTACGAGATGTCTATCTGAATAGCAGTGAGGAACTGTATTCTAACTGTTCCCTATACGGGGTAAAAATCAAATTAATAAAAAATACTCTCAATTTCAGCTTTCTAACCTCAATCCAACCATCCCTAATTATTCTTAACAGCATCCTCCTCTTCACTTCCCCTCCCTCTGGGTCCTGCGGCCTGATCCTCCCCCCACAGCACCTGATGAAGACTGAAAACGATGTTCTCCAGCTGAAGGTTCAGATAAACCAAATCAGTGTGAATGAAGACACCACGAAACTAGATTTGATATTGCAGTTAAACTATTTCAGGTATTTTTTTAACTCAATCAATGTACTAACTGCTGTCTATTGCTTCATTATTCTAGTGGTCCTGTCCTGTGGTTGCGATTTCTGGGCCGAGCAAAGTGTTATTGGGATTTTCTCAGTAGCAGCTCTGAGTTTAGGATTTGTGCCTATGGCAAAAGGCTCATCCCTTATTTCATTGGACCTAAGCATCCTGGCAAACTGTGGGTGTACATTAGTACGCCTCTGCCAAACCCTTCGGGGAATACAGGCGCGATGGTATGATGGTATGTCTCATTAGTCTAGTGGTGCTAAGCGCGAGTGCTATGGTAGAGGTTCTGGTTGTGATTCCCGGGTCGAGATAAGTGTTATTTGATTTTTCTATGAAATCCTTAGTAGCAGCTTGGAGATTTGGAATTTGTGCCTATAGAAACAGGCTCGCCCCCTATTATAATGACACCCAAACATCCCGCCGAACTGTGGATGTACATAAGTACGCCTCTGTCTAACCCTTTCCCCTTGTAATACGCACATGACTTCGAAAAGTCAGAGGTGAGATGAAGGAAAACAACATGAGGCAACATGCATGCCTGAGAGATTTTCTCGACGGTGTTTGAAGTCTGCCAACCTGCATTAGGCTAGCGTGGTGGACTACAGCCTAATCCCTCTCATTCCAAGAGGAGACCCGTGCCCAGCAGTGGGACAATATAATGGGTTGAAGATAAATAGCAATAAGGTCGCTCATCTGTCTTACCTTCCTTAAATACCTTCAGATGAGTCAATTCTCTTTCTTTTTCCAGTGAAGAAGAACCAAAGAAGGTGTTTTTTGAAATGGAAGCTGTTACCAAGGTTGAGAATACGCAGGGTAATGCTAATCTTCAGCTGACAGTCCACGGCCTCCAACCTAGCTCTGATAATGGAGCCAGGAAGGAGTGGACGGTGAGTTTTATTAAATGTATTGAGATGATAAACAAGCATTTTTTTTTCTTAAAAAAACGTTGCCCCACGCTAGGATTTTCTCCTGTGTCGTGGGTGCGTTTACAAACACAAATTCTCACATACACAAACACCCAGACCCGGAACAATGATGACCTGTAGATCATACAAATATTTGCTCCGTGTGGGGATCGAACCCACAACACGTGGCGCAGAAGCCGATCGCTCAGCCGCTACGCCAAACGTGTCGTCAGATATTATGTGCCCTGCCTGATGGTTAGCGGCAACCGGAGCCTATAGACGTCAGCAACACCAGTGGTATCACTCGCGCGTTGTCACCTTGACACCTCAGATGTTAAGTCTGATTTGCACAGTAATGTCACTAGCTACATGCCAAAGTTCTGTGCCATTTTAGTTTTTTTTCTCAATATTAATTTTTAGCTATGGTGCTAAAAAACTGCATTATAAAAAAACGTACCTACCGAAGCAAACGAAAATGGATTTGAAAGGAGAAGAGCAGTAGGTACCAAAGGATGCTTTAGTTAGAAATGACCGTAAAAATTTGCTGTCCCCAAAAAAATACTTCAAATATCACCAGAAACCGTGTTTTTAGCACATTGAGATTGATTGGTCCAAATTTTGGCATGCTAAAGCCGTCTTTTTGTGATTTTTTTGCATTTTCCATGCTAAGATTCTAAAGTTATTTTAGTGAAGGAAAAAATCAATCGCACCTTATAACGTTAATTCAAAATGTGAAGGTAAATTTCGATCTGGCGGGTGGGACTCGCGGTGCCGTAGAGGTCAGTTTTCCTTCACTAAAATGACTTTATAATGCTAAAGCCAGATTTAAATCTGGAGAGAAGATGAGTCTAAAAGAGATGATGTGTCTCACCCCTGAGTGGAATACAAAAAAAAATTATAATACATATTTTGTGTGTTCCTAGGTATGTCTCCGAGAACAGGACATAAGTCACGCTGCATCCGACCAGGATATTTCGATCCATCCAGCGTCTTACGAAGGTCATCTGACCTTGACCTACTCAGGCAATAAAACTGATTGCTTTGAGACCGGCCCTGCTTCGGAACTGACCCTGAAGTATAAAGGGATACCCCAGAATTTGTATGGAAAGCTAGAGAGGTACTTCGAAGTCAAGATCTTTGGGACCAATGTAAGTCTTTATCAACTAATGTAAGAGTGTCCATGGAGTTTCTTGCCGAATCCTTTTCCATAGGATCTACCTTTTGGAACCGTGCAAATGCTTATCTATACCTATAATAAAAATTTAATTATAGAAAAAGTCTTTATTAGAGCAACAGAAGCCCAAATAGAATTTTTGTCTGTCTGTTTGTCCTTATTTGTGCCCGGTTAATGGCAATAGACTATTCCCCTATTACATGGGACCTAAACATACCGGCAAACTGTGGGTGTAGCCACGTTGCATCTGATTAATCAAAAGTGACAACTTTCGGCGGACCGAATTGCCCGTACGAATGTAATATCAAATGAAATCGTAATTCAAACAGCATTTAATAAAACTATATTAGTATACGGATTCCTATAGAATTAATCTAGGTTCCTATCCTACCATTTCATGCAAAATACTTCATTGGAAATAATTGTAAGTTTATGTAATTTTATATAACTTTACTTTAAGTTTCGGCCGTTTTTCTTGTCGTTTATTTCCAGTGAAGCAGTAGTAGATGAAATGGTAGGGTAGGAACCTAGATTAACGATATCCAAATCCGAATAATAATACACTTCTAAATTATTAAGCCACCTAAACAAAACATATCGTTTCTTTGTTGTCCTATTCTGAGTTCCAAAACGTTTTTATTTATTTTTTATATTTCTTCATTTCGTAGAAATAAAATTAAAATCAAAAACGTGTGATGACTTCACTTATACGGCGAAACTGAGAAAATTGAAATTTTGTCGAATTAAAAAAAGAAATAGCTAATGTAGGGTTATGAAAAAATAGGATAGATGCCAAACTGACTTATGACAATTTTTTAAGGGTCAGAAAAATGACGTCTTTTCTCCGTTTAACCGTACAAATGACGTCATTTGACACTTACGTCTTTTTAGACAAGAAAAAATTTCAAAGTCGAAAATAAATCCGAAAATGATTGAATATCGAGAAAATAAAAATACGGGTATCCTATTTTCACTCATATTAGATACTTAGTGGTGTTTGGTGTTAGATACTCAATTTGTTTAAATTGAGTTTGAATTTCGATTTATTTTGGTTTGTATTGGCCATTCAGCGACCGTCTAGTTCTGGGTAATACCGATATCCGCTTTCTCCTTTTCAGCTGTCAGAGATGGGCATTCTAGAATCGGATATAATCACCCAGACAGCCTTAGGACAGCTATTGAGGAGTTACAGCAAAGAACCTCTGAACATGACTGCTGTTATCAAGGTAATTATTATTTTTCATAGTCATTTTTATTTTTTAATGTCCTGCCGATGATGGCGTTGTGTATCCGGTCGTTTTGTTCCCTACAACATGGTTGAGTCGAACCATCCGGATATGCCCGACAGACTTTTTTTCTAATATAACACCTATACTGAACAAATCTTATACATGAAACTGCATAATTCTTAGCAAGTATTTAAAACAAAGTTGTAAAGATTAATAATGTAACCATGTTTTTTTAAAAGAGTGTGCAGGGGCGAGGTTTGTTGCCACTCACACCAAAGGGAGGATCCTCCGACCAGGCGAGTGTTTTGCCTGGCGGGCACCGGCCCGACGGTTGATGTCGGGCGGTTGTATATATATAATTTGCGTTGCAAACTTCACTTGCGCGATTCAGGACTTGTCCGTCTAGTTTGTATTTAGCGCGGCAGATGACGCTAGTTTTGACTTTTCCAAAGTACCTATTTTAATGGTCTAGTTGAAATAAAACATTTTGACTGTGACTTTTTTATTTTGACTTTGACTTTGAATTTAGTGCCCATAATTCTAATGAATCATCTGCCAAGGGAGGCGGCAGGGTATATCGGATTCGTACAGACTTGCTTTATAGTGATAGCCATGGGACATGGGACATTTGTCAGGTCCAATATAATCTATACATAGTTTGACGACACGTTTGGCGTAGCGGCTGAGCGATTGGCTTATACGCAACGTGTTGTGTGTTCGATCCCCACACGGAACAAATATTTGTATGATCTACAGGTAGTTGTTCCGGGTCTGAGCGTTTGTGTATGTGCGAATCTATGTTTGTAAACGCACCCAAGACACAGGAGAAAATCCTAGTGAGGGGCGACGTTTTTTTTTTTTTTTAAAAAAGAAATAATCATATATCCCTTCACGAGTATATGAATGCCCAATTTGTAGAAAGCTTATTGTCCGTGCGAGTCAATCAAGTTTTCAGGAGGAGCCAAAGAAATTATTATCTCGGAATGATATGGACGGGTAGATTTTGTTTTAATCTGTTTCTGTTAAATGCTTGAACTTGATAGGTAGTGCAAAAAATGCATCTAATGGTATTAAAATGTCAAAAGCGCCAAATCTCGACTTAGGCTTATAAAAGACTATCTTTTATTTATTTATTTTATGTATACGTTACTAGCTGTACCCCGCGGGTTCACCCGCTAAAAAATGACGGACTTTCATACAATCTTTCACCCCCCTTTTCACCACCCTAGGGGTAGAATTTCGAAAAATCCTTATCTTATCGGATGCCTACGTCATACAAAGAACACACCCTCCAAATTTCAGGTCTCTACGATTAACGGTTTAGGCTGTGTGTCGATCAGTCAGTCATTCAGGACAAAGCATTTTTTAAGTATAAATTGTTTATCAAATAAAACATTGGACAGACATTTAGTTCTTGTTCAGACTATATTATGCGATTTTCAACGTTAGACGAAATCAGAAGAGTGTTAAGAGTGCAGCTTTATATATATCCGAGGCATCGTAGCTCCCAAATGGTTGAACCGATTTTGATTTTGTGTGTGTTTTTTTTGTTTGAAAGGTAACATGATCGAGAATGTTCTTAGGTATAACGATTTTAAAACCTGTTCATTCGTTTGAAGCTGTTATAAGGACATGGTAACCTTGACCTGATGCTGCAGGATTTTTCAATTTTACTTGTCTTTTTGTGATTTTTTTGCATTTTCCATGCTAAGATTATAAAGTTATTTTAGTGAAGGAAAAATTCAATCGCGGGCAGGATTCGAACCTGACCGTGGGACTCGCGGTGGCTTAGCGGTCAGAGCGTCTGGTGTATCTAACCAGAAGACGCAGGTTCAAATCCAGCCCGCGATCGAATTTTTCCTTCAATAAAATAATTTTACTTGCGTTTGTATTTATTCTTCGATTATAGCATTTATCATAATCTTTCAGGAGAGTAATGGCCTGGCTTCAGTGAGTGTGAACAAGGGAGTGGAGATGCAGTTCAAATCGGACAATTTCGCATGGTTGTTGGACAGCTGGACTGATATGCAGATCATGAAGACCTTAGGATTATACCGTATGTAGTCTTGAAATAATTAGCTCAAACATTGAGTGGATAACAGACGCTGATAGTAAGCTGCAACCGCAGCCTATAGACGTCAGCAACACTAGTGGTATCACTCGCGTTTTCATCTTGACACCTCAGCTTTTGCCGAGTAATGTCACTGGCTACATTACCCTTGAAATTGGTACAAAATAAAGTTCTTAGCATTACACTATATAATACAAATAAATAGCATTCACAATAAAGAACATTATTATTTAGCGGTAAAATATTTAGTTTCCTCCAGTGAATAAAAAGAAAATATAAGTATGGTATGGTTAATTGTAGGTAAGACTAGCAGCGCCATCTAGTGACCGGTGAATGCATACTCGACAAGAATAATGGTGACGGTAACGCCATCTATTGAGATTTAACGTACTATATTTAACAATATTAAATTTTTCAATAGGATATACGTTGGGTTTCGCCGAGTGAGTGAGGACACCGGAGGTCCAATCGCCTTTTAAAAATCTAGCAACGCACTTGATGTGACTCCTCTGGTGTTGTGTGTCCATGGGCGGCGGTAATTGCTTATCATCAGGCGATCCGTTTGCTCGTTTGCCCCCTATCCTATAAAAATAAAAACTTGAGAGGTGTCAAGGGACACCCGGATGGAACGGAGTTCCTCAGACCTCATTAAGTCAGCTTTGTTTGGGGATGAACTCAAATCGCAAGAAGTAAAACCAAATCGACCGTTGAACTAATGGTTTATTGGAACTTGACCTTCTTTTACAGTTTTAGTTCATTTTAACTCAATATATAAATTTTGTACTGCGGGGGTCATTGAACGGCGGAGAATCTTAACACCGCCGTTCAAATTATGACGTCAACAGTACAGTGCCATCTATTAGACAAAATGCGTACTAAAAAAAGTGTGACAACTTTTCGTAAGATTTTTTTCCGTCTAGCCCCGTCACAACGCGCGATAAGGAACTTTCGTTCCAAAAATCGAATACCAGTCAACTACCCTGATTTCCTACATTACGTGTTTACTGATGTTTCCAGGTGAGTGTCGAGTTCAAGAGAACTTGATACAAATGTTATTTGGAGGGTCAGAGCACGTGATGACATCGAACTGCGTAGAAAATGTGGTGTTGGCTGATTGCACTGAATTACCCAAGTAAGTATCGCAGCCAACAGTTTTAAATTTGCAAAAAAAGAAAAAATATTGAAGATAGCTTGAGAATAGCTTTAACCTAATGTTTCCACCTCACTTAACTGCTCGATAGTGTCATATGATCTTTTAATGCTCTCTATCAAGGATTTTAGTTATTTCCCTCAATAACGCTGTAACATCTACGTGATCAAAAGTCACGAGTGGTAACTTATGCACTTCTTTGGCCACGAAAATAGGAATAAACTCTTGAGCACTGATATCTCGGTTATCTTCCAAATCCCTTAGTTTTTTGCCTTCGGTCTCTCTTTATTTTCCTTATGTCGGTAGTAATATTTATCCGTGGATAATAGTGTTGGTTATAAGTTTATCTATCCTTATTTTAAGCTCTGATATGTAAACTGTAACATATGACTGTTTTATCCTTATATAAATCACTACATAGTATAAAACAAAGTCGCTGTCGCTGTCTGTCCGTCCCTATGTATGCTTAAATCTTTAAAACTACGCAACGGGTTTTGAAGCGGTTTTTTTTAATAGATAGAGTGATTCAAGAGGAAGGTTTTAAGCTATTTAACATTACGCTACGACTCTTAAGAATGGGGTAACGCGGGTGAAACCGCGGGCGGGTCGCTATAAAATATAATAATGGAGTCAAAAAGCAAGTTTTCGACTCGAGTCTTGTCGTGAGACTTTCGTGAGTCGGCTTTCAGTGGAGGAGCCACCTCCTCCACTGAAAGCCGACTCACAAATGCGCAACAAACTTTCCTGGTCCATCACATCAATTTTATCTATCTATCTTCTTCTATACTTATAACTAGCTTTTGCCAGCGACTTCGTCCGCGTGGAATAGTTACTTTGTTCCCTAGTTCTTCGCCCGCGGTTTCACCTGCGTTGCCCCGTTCCTAAGGGTTGTAGCGTGATGTTTTATAGCTTGAAACCTTTCTCATGAATCACTAATTTTCCCAACATTTCCCTTCACTGCTCTGCTCCTATTATACTCCTATATCCTTCGAATGGTTTTTGTTTCTATAACGAATATACAGACAGACAGACATACAAAAATTTTACTGATTGCATTTTTGGCGTCAGTATCGATCACTAATCACCCGCTGATAGTTATTTTGGAAATATATTTCATGTACAGAATTGACCTCTCTACAGATTTATCTATACTTATAATAAATCTGTAGAGAGGTCAATTCTGTACATGAAATATATTACCAAAATAACTATGTGTGTGTGTACAGAATTGACCTCTCTACAGATTTATCTATACTTATAATAAATCTGTAGAGAGGTCAATTCTGTACATGAAATATATTTCCAAAATGCACTCAAAATGCACAATCACTGCTGGGCACGGGTCTCCTCTAACAATGAGAGGGATTAGGCTAAAAACCTTAAAAAAGTTGACTGAATCGCCTTGTAGGTCCTAGTTATCATGCATATGGTAGGTAGGTAGGTATGGTAGGTACACAAATTCAAATTCCATGTTTTTATTTCAATTAGACCATATTATACAGTCACTTTTGAAATCTAAAACTACATGCACGATGCCAAATAGTAGGTCTTATGGAGAAGAGCCCGCAAGAAACTCCATAGATACTCATTTTCCCTGTCATTGGTCTCTAGTCTCTAGTGCGGCTCCACCTCCACATCGAGCCATGTGTCCCGCCCAACCCAATTTGAGTCCCATTATCTGGTCTGGGAACATTACACGTTTCCCTAACGCCTGATTAGGGCATTTGGAACTCGGTCTTGTAGTTAGTTTGATACCGAGCACAGCTCCACGCTCCATGACTGTAGGCCAGCGTGGTGGACTATTGCCTAATGCTCAGCAGTACGACAGAAATAGGTTGATGATGATAATTCGACGACACGATTGGCGTAGCGGTTGAGCGATCGGCTTCTGTGCCACGTGTTGTGGGTTCGATCCCCACACGGAGCAAATATTTGTATGATCTACAGGTAGTTGTTCCGGGTCTGGGCGTTTGTGTATGTGAGAATTTGTGTTTGTAAACGCACCCACGATACAGGAGAAAATCCTAGTGTGGGGCAAAGTTTAAAAAAAAAAAAAACCGATTTGGAATGTAAAAACATCTGTGTTCCACTCTAGGTTCGCTGTAATTCGCGTGAAGGATGGTGTGAAGGTGTACACTGGAGGATTCTACGTGCTGGTGAAAGCACAAGAAGACCAGGAGCCTGTGGTGGATACCACCCACGCTGGTAACCATTTCTGGTCAGTATCTACAGTCTAAATTTTTTTTTACATATTTACAAACGAAATTATTTGGTGTCATTAGTTTGACAAGTCAAATTTTTGTCTATGTGTTTGTGTGTGTGTGTGTGTGTGTGTGAGAGAGAGAGAGAGAGAGAGAGAGAGAGAGAGAAAGGGGGTATGTGTGTGTGTGTGTATGTGTGTGTGTGTGAGAGAGAGAGAGAGAGAGAGAGAAAGGGGGTATGTGTGTGTGTGTGTATGTGTATAATGTGCGTATTGATATATTAGGGTGTGTGTGCGAGAATGACAATTTTTTGTTTCATGATCTTTTGGGGATTCATGCAATTAAAATGTTCAAAATATAATTAACAATCTCATTTTCATGGTCATAAATTACAAAATGTCATTATTGACGAATTGTGGATGTCAATTAACTATACTCATTAACTGCCTCATTAGTCTAGTGGTCTTGAGTGCGACTGCTACGCTAGAGGTCCTGGGATCGATTCCCAGGTCGAGCAAAGTGTTATTGGGTTTTTCTATGAAATTCCGCTGGCGGAAGCTGGATGCGACAAGCCGAGGACAGGGTGAAATGGCGCACATTGGGGGAGGACTATGTCCAGCAGTGGACTGCTATAGGCTGATGATGGTGATGAAATTCTCAATAACAGCTCGGAGTTTGGGATTTCTGCCGTGTTAATGGCAATAGGCTCGCCCCCTATTACATGGGACGTCAACATACCGGCAAACTGTGAGTGTGCATTAGTACGACTCTGCCTAATCCTTCGGGGAATACAGGCGTGATGATGGTATGCAAATAATTATACCATTTTGTTTCCAGGATTTCGCACATAAGGAACACGGTGAAAATAGTATCTCGCTCCACGGACCTGCAGGTGTATTACAATCACGAGGAACTCGTGGTGTTAGTACCACACGTGTATCTAGACATAGTCTGTGGGATCTGTACCAACAAACATACATACAATCAATGCTAGCTTTATGTGGCATGAATTGAAAACTACCATTTTGTAAAGATCTAAAGGTGTTTTCGAGCAGCGAGGCGTTCTTTTTTATGGGATAGGAGGGCAAACAAGCAGACGGATCGCCTGATGGTAAGCGATTACCGCCGCCCATGGACACCCGCAAGACCAGAGGAGTCACAAGTGCGTTGCCAACCTTTTAAAAGGGGATTGGGCCTCCGGTATCCTCACTCACTCGGCGAAACACACCGTAAGCGTTGTTTGACGCCGGTTTTCTGTGAGGCCGTGGTATCACTCTGGTCGAGCCAGCCCATTCGTGCCGAATAGGAGAATTGAATGAGTGAGAATTGATTTCTGTATGGCAAAATTTTTCTCCACATCTCGTCCATCTTTGGCGTATAAGATGTGCGAGGCGGGAATTGAAATATTTTTTACTACAATAATGAACTTTATAAGCAGTGATATAACCATAGGACTGCCAAGTCAAAGGTCTCGAGTTCGAATTCAAACCTCTAACTTTTCGGAGTCATGTGCGTATTAATAGTTAATTATCACTCGCTTAAACGGTTAAGGAAAACATCGTGAGGAAACCTGCATGCCTAAGAAATTTTCTCGACGGCGTGTGAAGTCTGCCAACCCGCAGGAGGCTTGCGTGGTGGATTATATCCTGATCCCTCTCATTCTGAGAGGAGACCCGTGCCCAGCAGTGGGACAGTATAATGGGTTGATTATGTATTATGTAATGAACTTTACTATTATACGAATAGAATATTTATTACTTTGTACAATGGATGCACAATTCGTGCCCCTTTAGCTGTCAAACGTCACGAGCCAGCGCGAGACATCTCTCGGTGTAGAATGGTCAGAGAGATTTCAATTCACGCTCATCCCATCCACGCCTCGCCTCATGTGTTTAAAATCATTTCGAGGGGCTAAAGTTGACACATGGTTACACATGGTTATATAACCTGACAATTTGTAGCCGTTTCCGTGAATAATATTGTATTTCATCCCTGAGAAGCATAAGAGGACAAATTGAGCAATTCCTCTGGAATGATTCACGCAGTGATTTTGAATATACTCAACATCTTTCATTTTTACAGTCTTTTCACTGGTCTCACTTGAGAATCAGAGGGATTAGGCTATAGTCCACGCTGGACTACGGCGGGTTGGCAGACTTCACACTCCGTCAATAAAATCTCTCAGGTTTTGTACGATGTTTTCCTTCACCGTGTAAGTGTCCGGCGGAGCTTGAATTGCCCATAAAAACGTAATACCGAAATAAATCGTGATTCAGACAATATTCTATCAAATTATGTTATTATTCGGATTTGGATACCATCAATCTAGGTTCCTACGATACTATTTTGTCTACTATTACTTCACTGGAAATAAAAGACCGGAAAATCGCTCCAAAATGTTATCAATAATTGCATTCGCTTACATTTATTTCCAGTGAAGTATTTTGGATTAAATGGTTCCGATACCGTTAATCTAGGTTGATTAACGGTATCGGAATCCGAATAATAATTTTATAGAATATTGAGTTTAAATTGTGTTTGAATTACGTTTATTTCGGTATTATCTATGTTTGTAAGAGCAATTCGGTCCGATGGACTCTTAAGCGAGGGAAAATTTAATTATCGAAACACACATGATTTAAAAAGTGGTGCGTGCCTTGGACGCGAACTTGAGATTTTGGCAGTCCAATGATCACATCACAATACTATATCTGCTTAAAACCATAAAGCATTTATTTCTTTCGTATTATTTACTTATTTCTTACTGTAGATTAGATAAATATATTATACCTCTAACAATCTTCGTATTACATAAAATCATTGGGGGCATTACATCGCTCAAATTAAAAAAAACCCAAGCTTTAAAGAAGTTTCTAGTGGAATCCTAGTGTGCGTTTGCCATATAAAAAATATATGTTATACTTAAGGTCATCACAAACATATTGTTTTGTTTAACATTTTTATGAATTTGCCCCAATTTTGGATAATAATTGAAGTAAACAGGCCTTTTTTAACCTAATTTGTATTTTTTTCTCTTTAACGGCTTAATAGTTAGTCATGAATTTTATACCAAAAAAAAATGTTATGACGTAATTAACTATTTGTATTTTTATATTTTCTTATTTCTTTGAATATTTTGAAATAATAAAGAAATACCCGAAACCTCACTAGCACCCCGCGTGAAGCACCACCGCAATGCCTGTGACTAACAAATACTAGCACAAAGACTAAATCCTCAAGGTCATTGGGCAATGTAATACCCTTAATATTTTTTTAAGAAAATTTTCAACCGTTCAAAAGAGGTCGGATAAGATACTATTACCTACAAATTTTATGTATTTTTGCATATTATAATAGCGATGAATGTTACTTTAAACCAAACTAATTATTAAATTATAATTTTAAACAATATGATGAATTGTTTTATTTTTCTACTGAGCTGTCTTATTGTGTAGTGTCAGCGTGACTGCTGAGTCGAAGTTTCTAATTTCCGTTCCCAGGTAGAATAAAGAGAACGCAATAATAAAAAAATAATTTGTGGTTAAAGAGAATTTATTCCTCAAAAGAAATTCACAACAAATTTAACATAAGAGTTCGGCGGACCGAATTTCTTTTACAAACGTTATACTGAAATAAATCATAATTCAAACACAATTTAATCAAATTCTGATAGTATATTCAGATTCGGATACTGTTAATCTAGGTTCCTACGTTACCATTTTATCCAAAATACTTCACTGGAAATCAATGTAAGCGAATACGATTTTTGATAAAATTACCAAGTTTGAAATGATTTTTCAATCTTTTATTTCCAGTGAAGTAGTAGTAGACGAAATAATATAGTAGGAACCTAGATTAACGGTATCCAAATCCGAATAATAACATAATTTGATAGAATATTATCTGGATTACGATTTATTTCGGTATTACGTTTTTGTGGGCAATTCAAGGCTTAATGAGAAACATATAAGTAAATTAAAAATATTTATGAGCAGATTAGCTAAACAAAGATATTAGAAGAAAACGAGTTATTGTATTGCCTTCGATTTGGTTTGAACTTTTGTTTTCGCCGTAAGGTTATTTTTTGTTATAAAAGTTATTTTATTTCAACATTTTTAGTAGTAAATAGTAAAATTGTATTGAAATTAAATATTGAGTTCGTCCATTTTTCATGTACACACTTGATGCAAATTTAAGACTTTTTATATAGTTTTCTCATGAATGCCATTGTCAGAACTGGAAACACCAGCTTTCAAAATCGGTTCACCCTGTCGAAAGTTCTGAGGTAACAAACATAAAAAAATACTGTCGAATTGAGAACCTCCTCCTTTTTTGAAGTCGGTTAAAAATAGATATTTGTGTTCCGTGTTTTATATTGAATTTAGTCTTTTATTATTCTATACTTATCTATACTTGGAGACTTGGAGATCTCCTAATGGCAAAATAAAAAACGAAATAGACTATATCTTGACAACTTTACACAAAAACATATGCAATATACAGTCTTTAAACATCACTTACCCCTCGGATCACAGACCTGTGAGAGCGACACTTAACATTCTTTCCATAACAAAAAGTCGGTGTATGTTCGGCCAATGCTCCAGATCCCATTTAAAAAACGAAGAAGAAATACAAGCCTACAAACAAACGCTGAATAGTTGCATAACAAACTTACTTAAGAACTGGAGAGACGAGGACACCGTTCAAAATCACTACGATAATATTATAAACGCAATAGATACCAGCCTAAAAAAAGCTTACGAGGTTTCACCCAGTACAAATCCAGGGAAAAACCAGGCACTATCAGCACGCACAAAGGCGTTACTTTACAGAAGACAAGAATTACAAAAGACAAAACCAAAATCAAGAGCCATGAAAAATGAACTAAAAGCACTCTACAAACTCATTAGTAAATGTATCTACTTAGACTACAAGGCGCACCGCACAAGAACCTTCGAAAAACATCTTAATACTACAAACAGTGTCAAGAAGGCATACAAGGAACTGAGAACACATAAACTATGGATTGAAGAGTTGAAAGACAAAACAAAAAATACCCAAAATAAGTTATTTAATAGTAAAGGAAAAAATTCAATCGCGGGCAGGATTTGAACCTGCGTCTTCTGGTTTGATATACCAGACGCTCTTACCTCTAAGCCACCGCGAACCCTACCCGCATGATTGAAATTTTGCCTTCACATTCTGAATTTACGTCATAAGGTGACGTTTGGTGACATCTATGAGAGGCAAGTTACCTTACCTCTCAACCGACACGACTTACTTTACAGTCAGTTCAGTGTCGTACGATGCCACCCTACCTTTTAACTATCTTTTTGTGATTTTTTTGCATTTTCCATGCTAAGATTATTAAGTTATTTAATAGTAAAGGAAAAAATTCAATCGCGGGCAGGATTCGAACCTGCGTCTTCTGGTTTGATATACCAGACGCTCTGACCTGAAGACGCAGGTTCGAATCCTGCCCGCGATTGAATTTTTTCCTTTACTATTAAATAACTTAATAATCTTAGCATGGAAAATGCAAAAAAATCACAAAAAGATAATACCCAAAATAGATCAGAAATAATGAAAATAGCAACAAATTTCTATAAGAAACTATACAGTACACCGAGCCAATATGGATATGAATTACCAGATACAAATAGAGGAGAGACGAGAGCAAGCATAGAAGTGATCAAAGGGATTAAAACACTAAAAACGGAGAAAAGCCCAGGCCCCGACGGTATCGCCAATGAAACCATAACAACTGGATGCGAGTTCCTAGCAAAACCACTAACTCTACTGTTTAATCAGATACTGAACAGCTCATATACACCTCGTCAATGGTCAGAGTCAAACATTATATTGCTTTACAAAAAAGGAGATCCTAATAGCATAAATAACTACAGACCGATAAGCCTGCTACCTTCACTATACAAACTATTCTCCTCAATAATCGAGAAAAAAATAAAAGAAAGCACAGAAAAATACCAACCTATAGAACAGGACGGCTTTAGAAGAAATTTTTCAACAGTGGATCACATACACTCGCTAGAGATGTTGATAGAAAAATACCAAGAGTTCAAGAGACCACTCTATATTGCCTTTATCGACTACCAAAAAGCATTTGACTCTCTGTTTCATTCATCAATTTGGGATACGCTACTCTCTCAAGAAGTACCACTAGACTACATAAAAGCCATAAAAAATATCTATGATAACAGTACTAGTAGAGTGAAGCCAGAGACTACAGGACCACCCATACAAATAAGTAGAGGTGTACGGCAGGGAGACCCACTCTCGCCAACTATCTTCATAGCGGTGCTACAGGCCATCATTGGCAAACTAAATTGGGAAAAAGCAGGCATAAATATAAAAGGACGTTACTTGAGTCATTTGAGATTTGCTGACGACATAGTCCTGCTCTCAGAAAATACAAACCAACTACAAGGAATGATAAACGCTCTATACGAAGAAAGTCGTAAAGTGGGCTTGGAAATCAACCTAACAAAAACGAATGTCATG
Source organism: Acronicta aceris (assembly GCA_910591435.1). Taxonomy (NCBI): domain Eukaryota; kingdom Metazoa; phylum Arthropoda; class Insecta; order Lepidoptera; family Noctuidae; genus Acronicta; species Acronicta aceris. The sequence goes on along the minus strand of OU342786.1, from coordinate 1,256,040 downwards.
ACGAACCATACTGAAAGACCAATATACCTGGAAAACTCACCCCTAACATATGTAAACACCTACATTTACCTGGGAAAGCAAATTTCATTTAACCAAGAAAATAACGAACAAGAAGTAGAGAGAAGAGTCAACATCACATGGAAAAAATTCTGGAGCTTCAAAGAAATACTCAAAAGTAAAATGACCATACGAATGAAAACGAAAGTCATGAACACCTGCCTACTGCCCTCATTAACATACGCCTGCCAAACATGGAAATTTACTAGAAAAGTAAAAAATAAAATTATATCCAGCCAAAGGAGTATGGAGAGGAGCATTCTGAAAATAAGGAAAATACAAAAGATCCGCCACACTCATATAAGACAGAAAACTCAAGCCATTGACGCTCTCAATTACTCACAAAAGCTCAAATGGCGATGGGCTGGTCACGTAGCGAGGCTAAGCGATAATAGATGGACAAGAGAGACAACACAATGGACAGGCCCAATAGGACAGAGAAAGAGAGGAAGACCAAATGCACGCTGGGTAGACGATATCATAAAAGTGGCAGGTACTCATTGGTTACGAGAGGCAGAGAATAGAGAGTACTGGTCTTCTCTGGAGGAGGCCTTTACCTTTCATGGAGAGGGTTCTTGCTAAAAAACATTAAATTAATTATTGTTACTATGTTATGCCAATTATAACACTAACTTCAAATTAAATCAACAACTAATTAATTTACTTATATATTTTTTAAATGAAACTACAAAAAAAGAAATGGATTTGAATATATTATTACTACAATCTAATTATTTGCTAATCATAATCACATTAATTTCAATTTATTTATTTCTAAACTATTTTATATGCACACTGTAAATGAAATTGTACTATCGAATGCAAGTAATAAAAGGCTTTTTATTTTATTTTATTTTATTTTTATTTATTTACTTATCTATACGACCGAAACAAATTTCGCCAAGCCTGGAAAATAAATCAAGACACTTTTTCTATTTAAAAAAACCAATATTCCCAAGCAATTAGGTCGGAAATTCAGCCTGACTAACGTAACAGAGTTAGTAAATTATTTACCATCAGCCCTTCGCATATTATCTTAATAGAGCGAATAATTTTTAATACACCCTTTGATCATAAGCATGTGCACTCAATGGCGTGCAAGCGATGACTGGCTAATAACGTTACGTAATTTTAAATAGAGAACATGCAAGCTCGAGCTAGTGATTGGTCAGTCGGGCGACGATAGACTAATCGGCTTATACTTTCAATCGAGCACCGACAATGGTCACTTTGATCTTCTTTACAGCTGAGTAAGTTTTTAATTTTACAAAGGCTGTCTTCCAAGATTAGTACTATATAAAATAAACATACCATCACGCCTGTATTCCTCGAAGTGCTAAGCAGAGGTGTACTTAATGTTCACCCACAGTTCGCCGGTATAAATAAAATAATAAATAAATCTTTACTGACATACAATTTTTTACAATTCCTTGAAATCCCTGGCCCCTACGCTAGTTTGTACTGTATTGCAGGGGCCAGTGCTATGTTTAGGTTCCATGCAATACAGGGTGAGCATGAATTGGGGACAAGTACAAAATCCGAATCACACACAGTAACAGTTAAAATATTAGATATTATACTTAGTATGGATTTAATTTTTCTACTAGGATTTTCTCCTGTATCGTGGGTGCGTTTACAAACACAAATTCTCACATACACACACGCCCAGACCCGGAACAACTACCTGTAGATCATACAAATATAAGCTCCGTGTAGAGATAGAACCCACAACACGTGGCGCAGAAGCCGATCGCACAGCAGCTACGCGAAACTTAAAATAATAATAATAAATAAATAATAATCATTTAATCCAACAGAGTTTACACAGTAGAACACAACATAAAAATACCTATATATATTTATCGCTAAATAAATGATAAACTCTGGTACCCATGATAAGATTTAACTTGTGTTATGGGCACCAGGGCTCTCTTACATTGCGAGACAACGATCAGTGTGTTAGTACATGTGACAATATAAGCTAATAACTTGTCGGCTCTTAATTAAAACATGCGGTTAAAACTTAGGAAAATGCCTACAGGATTGCGAAAAAAATACCTACGAAGCGGACACTTCCGGGAGATATAACTAGTTTTTCTTATAGGGTCAAATTCTCTCATATTTCCCGCTCTTCACGAGGCCCGTGGGAAATAAGAGATTGGATATTTTTCTCCAAACACAGAAGTGGCGACCATGAATGCAGTAGGTTTTTTTAGGGTTCCGTACATCAAAAGGAAAAACCGGAACCCTTACAGGATCACTTTGTTGTCCGTCCGTCCGTTTGTCTGTCTGTCAAGACCAATTATCCCGAGAGGTATCGAGTTGAAATTAAAAAATATGGACTAGTAGCAATTGTGTTCTTGGTCTGAAATAAATAGTTTCATTTCATTTCATTTCATTTCATTTCATTTCATTTCATTTCATTTCATTTCATTTCATTTCATTTCATTTCATTTCATTTCATTTCATTTCATTTCATTTCATTTCATTTCATTTCATTTCATTTCATTTCATTTCATTTCATTTCATTTCATTTCATTTCATTTCATTTCATTTCATTTCATTTCATTTCATTTCATTTCATTTCATTTCATTTCATTTCATTTCATTTCATTTCATTTCATTTCATTTCATTTCATTTCATTTCATTTCATTTCATTTCATTTCATTTCATTTCATTTCATTTCATTTCATTTCATTTCATTTCATTTCATTTCATTTCATTTCTATTCATTTCATTTCATTTCATTTCTATTCATTTCATTTCATTTCATTTCATTTCATTTCATTTCATAAAACCATATACTCAGATCTACAGTCCCTTGAAGTTGGGAAAAAATCAAACTTCCAAATTAACGTAAAAAAAATGTATATTCTCAAGGATATTTTCTGATGACCTAGAACTATGAAATTTGGCAAGTAATACTGTCTTATACTACAAGGGAATAGTATAATAGGGAAAAATCTGAAACCTATACATTAGTAATTAAATCATAAAACCTACAGATTTGTACGGAACCCTCGGTGGGTGATTCCGACTCGCACTTGTCCGGTTTTTATTTATTATATGCTTACGCTTGACCGCAAGTTCGCCTGATGTTAAGCGATACTGCGATCTACGATGGAGTGCGCTTGCCTAGAAGAAACCGATTCACTCGTGATTTAAAGACACCCAGATTATATCTATCAGGCATTACACGGGTCGGACAGGGTTTTCTTAGCATATTTTTTTTAATGTGATACGAGGGCAAACGAGCAGACGGATCGCTTGATGGTAAGCGATCACCGCCGCCCATGGACACCCGCAACACCATAGTAGTCACAAGTGCGTTGCCGACCTTTTAAAAGGGGATTGGGCCCATTCGTGCCGAAGCATGGCTCTCCTCACCCACGTCCCACGTTAAAATATATGTTTTTATATTTTCTTTTCTCAAAGAGCTTACTAGCAATGTGGGTCGCACATTACTAGTATTCTTGTTAACTCCTCGTGCTAAGCTAAATGCTTGTGTTACGAGTGGGTTCACGTCGGTAGTGCAATGGTTTCGAAGGTTTTGAATGATCGCAAGTCCGTCGCCCTAGCCATTAGGCTACCGCCGCTCTGTATATTAATATTGACGCTCTCCTGTACAAAATCGTAAAACAGGATTCATAATAGCACACCGTAATACGCTTGAGTGGACACGCGTCCTACACGCCCAGGAATAGGATCCACACATGCGTTCAGACTCAGGACATTGATCAAAGCCTTCAAAGATATGCTCATTGAACATGATCTGTGAGATTACACGGTCGCCTGACCCCTTTAGGGTTTAGCGTGATGGGAGAAATTAAGCCTCACTCACACTGAGGTGTAAATATACAGACTGATTTGTGAGACACTAAAGATATACGGTTCTCGTTATAATTGTTGGTTTGCAAACGGCAACCAAAACGACCATGACCTGAAGACCTGAAGGGGTACTGGGATTTACTTGAATTCACTGGACGTCATTGGGTGCTATTGTGGCCAGACCTGTCAAATATCAAGAATCCCTGGATAGAAAATTCTGGACTAAGTTAGAGAAGGTCTCTGCCCATTTAAGTGTACATAAGAAGTTACATAAAAAAAAACAAAAAAGGCTTTTAGAAAATTCATTTATTTCAACCCATTGAGATTCATAATTATGTTAAAATAAAATTAAAATTATACTATAAAATTAATTAATTAAATTAGATTAAATAATTCATTGAGATTAAAATTCTAAAATCGTAAAATAAAACCAAAAATATTATAATTAATTTTACGAGAGTCTGTCAACGTGTTACTCGTTACGTATCAGTGTAACAACACCCTTACTAGTATCAGCATAACATTACCTATCGAAATATTATGTGTGTTTAAATACATAACGCATATACATTGATTTAATTTACATTTTCGTATCAAAATGTGTAGAATAGGTACATGTGGGCTGCGTTAATTTTCAAATTGATCATGTGCATCGGTAATCATTCTATACAATCACGCCTGTATTCCGTGAAGGAGTAGGCAGAAGCGTACTAATGTACGACCTCAGTTGGCCGGTATTTTTAGGTCCCATGTAGGCGAGCCTGCTTTTTTATGGGATAGGAGGGCAAACGAGCAGACGGATCGCCTGATGGTAAGCGATTACCGCCGCCCATGGACACCCGCAACACCAGAGGAGTCACAAGTGCGTTGCCCGCCTTTTTAAAAGGGGATCGGGCCTCCGGTAACCTCACTCACTCGACGAAACACAACGTAAGTAATGTATTATAAAGTGGTAAAGTTTATGAGGTTGAAAATTTTGGTTGTTTTGATTTATTTTTTGTGTTGGATAGTCCATTTATCGAGGAAGGTTATAAGCTTTATAATCCTCACTCACTCGGCGAAACACAACGTAAGCGTTGTTTAACGCCGGTTTTCTGTGAGGCCGTGGTATCACTCCTGTCAAGCCGGCCCATTCGTGCCGAAGTATGGCTCTCCCATGTAATAAAACTACTACTGCCAATAACCGGGCACAAATCCCAAACCCCGAGCTGTTACTGAGAATTTCATTAAAAAAACCCAATAACACTTTGCTCAAACTGGGAATCCAGGACCATCTACGGTAACAGTCGCGCTTAGGAACACTAGATCAATAAGACTAAAATGTATATCTTTCAAATTCGACAATTTGAATTTGAATTTAATCAAAAGTTCTTGGTTTTTATTCTTATAAAAAATGTAATGGCCCAAGTTTTGGACGTGGGCAACACAGATTTGTGGCCATAAAAACAGCAATTAAAGGTACTTGATGTATTATTATTCAACCGCCTTCAAAAAAAGGAGCTTTCGGAAATCAGCGGCGAAAACAAAAGATTTAAATTATTATTTTTTATAGTCATAGTAATTGACAACATTTCAAAATTATTAAGCCCCCAAAACAAAAATACTGTTAATCAGGGGGCTTACTCTTGAACTCAATTCCGATACATCGACATTGGAATTGTGCCGTTTCATCAAGTTTCGTACTCTTGAATCCGAGACTAGCGCCAAATTGTTTCAATATTGCGCGGTGATTGAGTGAACTAAATAGGATTGGGAAACGACCCAACGATTGGCCAATCAGGGATGCTGATACAAGGTCAACGGATTTGTGCTCAAGAGTACGAAATCGCCCGACAGCCAAATTGACACTGGAATCGGATCACGTTTGGATTAGTATTGTATTGTTTTCAAGAGTAAGCCTGCTATTCTTACCACCTGGAATTCCATTATAAATTTCATAAAATCAAAATCCAGGCCTAAAACTGCAAGACCGAAGGATACGGTGAGCTCGTTCTGCTTGAATCGGATCGCCAATAATTAACAAAAATTTAGTAATTGCAACATTAAGACGTCCAACAACTTAGTCTACCCGTGACCATAGATCGTAAAGGATCCAAAACGTCGGAAATCAAATAATATCAATACAACGCGATAAAATCCGTAAAAAGTAGTTTTATTTCAGAAATACTGTTTCTTTGTTTTCCTGTCCTGAGTTCCAAAACATTTTTATTTATTTTTTGTGTCATAATTTCGTAGAAAATATAAAAACAAAAAATGTGTGATGATGTCACTTGTACGGTTGAAATTGAGAGAATTGAAATTTTGTCGAAATAATAGTAAATCAACAATGAATTAAGGTAATGTAAGGTCATGAATAAATATGATAAATGCTTAACTTACATATGCTGTTGGTTTACCTAATTAAATAAATTAAAAAAATAAATTTAATTATAAATTAAGACAATTTTTGTGAGTCAGAAAAATGACGTCATGTCACCGTTTACCCGTACATAATTATGACGTCATTTGGTACTTACGTTTGTTTAGAATAGAAAGTACTTCAAAGTCAAATAAAAATGAATAACGGTAAAAAAAGCTACGGCGTTTTTCGATCTATTTAAAAAATATTGTTTTTTTCCTTCTGAGGTACGGAACCCTAAAAAGTATCTTAAATATTGATAAGGCATATTTTTTCCAGATTTCATAGAAATCTTTCAAATAGATCTTGAGTTTTAAGCAAACATACAATGATACATTCCTACAGACAGACAACAATCCCTCAATATTCTCCACTTATTTTTTTGCAATTATTTTGCAATCACAGACATCTTTTCTACTGTTATTTATGTATAGATTGTTCCTCTTTTTGCATGGCCCCAAATAAAGAAACTCTCAAATATTTGCTCCAGGATCTATGTTTTCCCTACAGTTATTTCATTAAATTTTATAATTGCTTAGGGTTTGTATCACGACGAACAATGTCAGCATAGATATTATTAAAATTTAATTGATAATATTTGAACTGCCTCATTAGCCTTGTGATTCTAAGAGAGAGTACTATACTAGAGGTCCTAGGTACGATTCCCAGGTTATGGTGTTTTTCTATGAAATTCTCAGTATTTTTTTTCTTTGTTAAAAAAAACGTTGCCCCACACTAGGATTTTCTCCTGTATCGTGGGTGCGTTTACATACACAAATTCTTATAAACACAAATGCCGATCAACCAAACGTAGATCATACAAATATGTGCTCCGTGTAGGGATCGAACCCACAACACGTGACGCAGAAGCCGATCGCTCAGCCGCTACGCCAAACGTGTCGTCAGGACACGTGGACATACACATACTAGTGATGTGTTTACATTTATTATTTATCGGATACATTTCGGAGAGTGTGCATCAGATCTCCACGATCTTATTCCCCCTAGCCCTTTCTACTATCGGATGACCAGAAGCACGAAATGACATCAATTCATGGTGGAAGTTCCAAAAACCAGAACGAAACGCTTTAAGACCACTTTTCAAGTTCAAGTTCAAGTTCAAGTTCAAATGTTTTTATTTCAAATAAGCTTTTACAAGCGTTTATGAAACGTTATGATTCTAGTTGCACGGTTTCAAAAGGTTGATCCTATGGAGAAGAATCCGGCAAGAAACTCCATGGACACTCTTTTAAAATAAGTGGTGTTACAATCTTCACTGGTACAATATTGCGATATAAGGATGTGTGAACATTGGATGTCAGAGTCGATAATCACTAGAAGGTTCTCAGTTTTGTCATGCGTACCATCGCAATGTGGAATGCGCTTCCCGAGTGGGTCTTCCTCGATAGATATAATCTGGGTGTCTTTAAATCACGAGTGAATTGGTTTGGTCTTGACAAGCGCGTTCCATCGTAGATCGCAGTACCGCTTAACATCAGGCGAATTGGTGGATAAGTGTAAGCCTATCAAGAACTAGCGACCCGCTTACGGTTTTCCTAAGAGGCGTAGCGTGATGTTATAAAGCTTATAACCTGCCTCGATAAATGGACTATCCAACACAAAAAAAAATCAAAACAACCAACATTTTCAACCTCATAAACTTTACCCCTTTATAATACATTACTTACGTTGTGTTTCGTCGAGTGAGTGAGGTTACCGGAGACACAATTCCCTTTTAAAAGGCGGGTAACGCACTTGTGACTCCTCTGGTGTTGCGGGTGTCCATGGGCGGCGGTAATCGCTTACCAGCAGGCGATCTGTCAGCTCGTTTGTCTCCTTATCCCATAAAAAAAAACAACCCATTTTATTGTCCCACTGCTGGGCAAGGGTCTCCTCTCAGAATGAGAGGGATTAGGCTATAGTCAACATTAGTACTCCTCTGCCTAGCCCTTCAAGGAATACAGGCGTGATGGTATGTGTGGTACATTTTTTCCAGCTAATAAACCTCACGGTTGTGCCAACTGATTAGTATTTTAGGTTCCGCACAAAAATTTTTAACGAGAGCGTGGCTCTGTGTTGACCCAAAAACTTTGGAGTGGAGGCGCGCTTAGATGAGACAGTGAACTGGCCTACTAGCTTTTGTAACAGTACAGTGATGACATAATGGCTGTCGTTGCCGATTTGAAACCCACCCATTACACTACCGATGTGAACCGACTTGTAGCATAAGAAAACAAATAAATTGTTTTGAATTAGAATTCAGCGTAGCAAGTCACACTACTACGGCGTAGCCAGTCACACAGGTTCGGCATAGCAAGTCACACAGCTTTGGCGTAGCAAGTTACAGTTTTGGTGTAGTAAGTCACACTGCTACGGCGTAGCAAGTCACACTGCTACGGCGTAGCAAGTCACACTGCCACGCGCTGTTCCGTTGTATTTTCTACGCTTCGGTCTAAACTTTAGGTAAATAAATTAAATAAGAAATCTATACTTATAATAATTCTGTAGAGAGGTCAATTCTGTACATGAAATATATTTCCAAAATAACTATCAGCGGGTAATTAGTGATCGATACTGACGCCAAAAATGCAATCAGTAAAATTTTTGTCTGTCTGTCTGTCTGTCTGTATGTTCGTTATAGAAACAAAAACCACTCGACGGATTTCAACGAAACTTGGTACAATTGTTCTTCATACTCCTGGGCAGGTTATAGTATACTTTTCATCACGGTACGATCAATAGGAGCAGAGCAGTGAAGGGAAATGTTGGGAAAATGAGTGATTCATGAGAAAGATTTCAAGCTATAAAACATCACGCTACAACCCTTAGGAACGGGGCAACGCAGGTGAAACCGCGGGCGAAGAACTAGGGAACAAAGTAACTATTCCACGCGGACGAAGTCGCTGGCAAAAGCTAGTATCAAATAATTCTAGTGGACCTGAGTGCGACTCTATAATAGATAATATGACCCCCATCTCAGATTTACTTTTGGACCACTCGGACACCCTTAAATAGAACTGGATCTCGATACCTAGCAATACCTTCGCGGGTCGGTTTTCTTATCAAATCTATACTAATATGAAAGAGGATAGATTTGTATTTTTGTCTGTAACGAATAAACTCAAAAAAACAAGTCAAAAGTCAAAATTATTTATTTCAATTAGACCATTAAAAAGGTACTTTTGAAAAGTCAAACTAATTGCACGGTTCCAAAAAGTGGGTCTTATGAAGAAGAGCCGGCAAGAAACTCCTTAAATACTCTTTTAAAAAAAAACATGATTAGAATATTAATCTTTACAACTTTGTTTTAAATAGTTTGACAATGATGCAGTTTGATGTGTAAGATGATTTATTCAGTATAAGTAGGTGTTATATTCAGTAGTTAAAGTTAAACTTAAAAACCACTGGACCAATAAACTCTTTTGCCGTTAGAATGCTACATTATCATTGACTAACATAGGCTATATTTATTACTAGAAAAAATTAAGGATCCCAACTAAAATTTTAATAATGTCCACCCGTGCGAAGCCGGGACAGGTCGCTAGTTGTATGTAATCTTATCGTTTTCTTACACGAGGCAAGTCAACTCTCCCGTTCAAACGCTCCCTTCCAGTGTCTCGCGGTAACAGCAGTATTTTAGAGGTAATTTCCCCGCCACACTCTCCACACCGTCACATCTCTAGATAATTAGATCTTGATCCCTCTTACTTGGTTCGAAAATTTTTTTGTAATTGGAGCTTGACGGCGATTGAAGCATTTATAAATTAGGAAAATATTTCTCTTTCCGTGATATACCATTAAGCTTATATTCCCTGAAGGGTTAGGCAGAGGTGTACTAATTGTACATCCCATAATAGGGGGCGAGCCTATTGCCACCGGGCACAATTATTTTTATGGGATAGGAGGGCAAATGGGCAGACGGATCGCCTGATGGTAAGCGATTACCGCCGCCCATGGACACCCGCAATACCATAGGAGTCACAAGAGCGTTGCCAACCTTTTAAAAGGAGGTTGGGCCTTCGGTAACCTCACTCACTCGGCGAAACACAACGTAAGCGTTGTTTGACGCCGGTATTCTGTGAGGCCGTGGTATCACTCCGGTCGAGCCGACCCATTCGTGACGAAGCATGTCTCTCCTACGTTAAGACGCGTTGAAGGTCCACTGAGTAAAGAGTACCCATTACTTTAAGACCTCTGAATGTACACTTTTTTTTAAAGCTTACTAGCAATGTGGGTCACACATTACTAGTATTCTTGTTAACCCTTCGTGCTAAGCTAAACGCTTGTGTTACGAGCACCCATTGCAATGGGTGGATTACGAACCGGCAACCACATGATCGGAAGTCCGACGCCCTAGCCGTTAGGCTACCGTCGTATTACTTGGTTTGCAATATTTACTTTGATTTTGAAGACAAATCTTAAATTAGTGACTGCCTCCTTAGTCTAGTGGTCCCAAGCGCGACTGCTACACTAGAGGTCCGGGGTTCGATCCCCAGGTCGAACAAAGTGTTATTGAGTTTTCTATGAAATTCTCAGTAGCAGCTCGGAGTCTGAATTTGTGCCCAGTTAATGGCTATAGGCTCGCCCCCTATAACATGGGACCTAAACATACCAGGCGAACTGTGGGTGTACATTAAGTACGCCTCTGCCTAACCCTTCGGGGAATACAGGCGTGATGGTATGTGTTATGTTTACTAATTCTGGACTTTAAAAGAGACCATGATTCTCTGTGTTTCGGTGTTTCTTCTCAGAGGTCGTCAGTAAGGAAATGCCCATAAAAAAATATAACCTTAAAAGATACATAATTATAGAAATTAACATAATTTATCACTGGCTACATTACCCTTTACACCGGAACACAATAATGTTAGCATATTATTGCTCAGCGGAAAAAATTGACTATGCCGCGGTATACAAACTCAGCTGAACTGAGCACAGTTCTGTCACCTCAAAACACAAATAGGGATTGTTATAACCAACACCAGCATTACTTAAACAGAGCGCTTAAGTATCTGCCTACGCTGTATATATAGATATAGGTATGGTAATAGGGACGTGCGTTAACTCTGAATCCAAAACGGGGATAAGTCTAAAAATGATCTTTTTGGGTTACCTGACTGTGCGGGAAAGTGGATGGTTATGAGTTTAAGTCTATGTATTAAAGATGATTTGGTGACACGTATTGAAAAAAATATGCTGAGATGGTTTGGACATGTTGAAAGAATGAATGAAAGACGATTAACGAAAGGAATTTGTAAGGCGAATGTCAGCGGCAGCGCCGGTAGAGGTCGCCCTAGAAGGACATACGCCGATCTTAAAGGCGAAATCTTTCAAAAAGGTCAGCTGCGTAGCACTTGTAACCGGCGCGTATGTATGAGAAGATGTATGAATGTGGAAGAAGCAAAAGAAGTATGCTAGAATCGTAGCAAGTGGTAAAAATCCTTGGAGAAAAACGCGATTGTATTTAAGTATGTTTATTTAATACATGTGATTTTCCGCAGCGTGAAAGCATGATTGACGGCCGCCAGATATCATTATCGGAAAAAAAAATTAGTATTTTTGACAGCTTTTCTATACAAAATCTGCCAAACGTCAATATTATTCCTCAGTAAAAATAAATTTGAAATTCTCATTAGCAGCTTGGAGACTGGAATTGTGCCCGGTAAATGGCTATAGGCTCGTTGCCTATGACATGGGACCTAAACATACCGGCGAACTGTGGGTTTACATTACCTCTGCCTAAACCCTATAGGGAATACAGGCGTGATGATGATAAGTTAAAAGATATGTAACGATTGAAAAATTAGTCCTGAGATAAAGATAGATTAACTTTTTCAAACGTTTATCACAGGTCTACACACACTACCTGTCACAATAAGTAAGTCAGATTTGACAGGTGTCAAAATCAGCAACCAAAGAATCTGTTGCTAAAATACAGATTCCTCAGACAGTTAGTTTTTTTTTTCAATTTCTCTTTTAGGTATTAAAATAAAGTTAATAGTTACTTTTTTACAAATGTTATCGATCTATTACAGATCTATTTACAGGTATAAACATAATTTACATAACATAACATACCATCACGCCTGTATTCCCCGAAGGGTTAGGCAGAGGTGTACTTAATGTACACCCACAGTTCGCCGGTATGTTTAGGTCCCATGTTATAGGGGGCGAGCCTATAGCCATTAACCGGGCACAAATCCAGACTCCGAGCTGCTAATGAGAATTTAATAGAAAAACCCAATAACACTGCTCGACCTGGGGATCGAACCCAAGACCTCTAGTGTAGCAGTCTCACTTGGGACCACTAGACTAATGAGGCAGTCATAAACATAATTTATTTTCGTATTTATATATCCCAAACGTTTCTTTCTTTCTTTCTTTCTTTCTTTAAATGAAACTAAAATAAAATTGAATACCTTTATTAATGGCTATTATGACTCTTACTTCAAAAGGCCATTTCTTTTGAACTTTAAAAGAGACCAGAATTCTCTAAGTTTAATTCGTTGTTTCTTCTCAGAGACCGTCAGTCAGATCCCGGTGCAATCTAGTTAAAAAAAAAACATGCGGGGCAGTGTTTGGGGACTGCCGATAGAAGTGAAAACTAAGTAACTTGTGAATTGAATCATCGATAAGTGGGAAGCGTGCGGTGATGATGACGCGAGTTTCACTTTTTGTTCACCCAAAAAGTACACATATATACACAGTATACATATAGCTCATGGAAAGCGTTCGGTGACGATGACACGAGTTCCATGTTTTTTTTATGGGATGGAGGATAAACGAGCAGACGGATCGTCTGATGGTAAGCGATTACCGCCGCCCAGGGATACCTGCAACTGCAGAGGAGGCCTAAGGGCGTTGCCCGCCTTTTAAAAGGGGATTGGGCCTCCGGTAACCTCACTGACTTGACGAAACACAACGTAAGCGTTGTTTGACGCCGGTTGTCCACCCAAAAAGTGCTCGACGCACCTAAACAAGTTTCCACTTCAAAATATGACTCGTAAAAGTGTCTTTAAAAGATCTGTTTACATAAATGCTGCTGATCTGGTATGGCCGTGCGACAGGTCGTTGAGCTCCCTAAATTATGGTTGAGCTACACGATGACTGATGCATGCGTGCCGTCAGTTGGGACTGGTCTACTCAAAGCTGCTATGGTTCTTTCCTCAAAAGGCCATTTCAGACATTACCCTACATCGTAACACTCACATGTAAGTGTTCTTCCATGTCTGGACTTTAAAAGAGACCATGATTCTCTGAGTTTGTTTCGGTGTTTCTTCTCAGAGGTCGTCAGTTAGGAAATGCCGAAGCCATCTAGCTAAAATAAAACCCAAACCTGTAAAAGTATCTTTAAAGGTCTACTTGCAGAATAAATAATTTCATTTCAAATAGATATGTTTATCATTGTGAGAAATTCTCTTTGGAAAATGAAAATGTTCAACTTACCCCACTTTCGCGATCGACCGCCAAAACATACCTATACCACGTAGTATACATATAGGCAGCGATCCCTTACGCCTTCAGTCGATCCGAAAGCTCCGCTCCGGACGGACGCACATCGGGCCGCGGACGAATAGAGCAAAAAACAAAACACTTACTTCTATAATTTTTTATAAAAGAACATTTAAGACTTACACACTTTCCGCGAGTGGTTGGTGTAGTGTTGCTTTTTTTAAGTTCGGAACGCAAAGGTAAGAGTTTGAAGGTCACACGTTTTGTCTATGGATGGATATATTTTTTCTGCTTTGTTTTTTTTAGAGTAAAGGTGTAGGATGGCGAACGATTTGCTCTCTAAGGACAGAAATAATGAACCTTTTTTACTGGAATCGCTTAGAATTTTTTAAGCTCGTCGTGTTTTTTATTAAAATAAGTAAATTAATAACAACGATTTGCTAAAATAAGACTGCTAGGTAGCTTATCAAGTTCTGCGTAATCTATACCTGATTATCATTATAACTAATTAAAACTGACTAACCATTTTATTTATAACTAGCCGTTGCTCGCAGTTTCACTCACGTCCCAAAAAGATTAACATACTATAACTCCGATTCTAGGCGACGTATAAAGATGAAACATGCACCAGATCTTAAGTTAAACCTCTAGGAGTACATCGTTGAAATCTGTATTCAATTCCATGTAGTAGTTTTTGCATGATGCGCATACAAACATACAGACAGACAGGCTAAAAATTGATATTTTGGCTTCTGTTGCTCTAATAAAGACCTCCCATATTCGTTTTTCTTTAATATTTATAATGTACAGACATCGGCCTGTTACAATTTTATTATAGGTATACATAGATATAAAATACCATCACGCCTGTATTTCCTGAAAGGTTAGGTAGAGGCGTACCTACTAATATTATGCTCAATCCATTGCTCGATTTGGGAATCAAACCCAAGATCTCTAGCGTAGCAGTCATGCTCACAACCACTACATTAAGCCGGTATATTGTGGAATGATGAAATGATATGAAATGATACGAATTTTCATTTCATTTCAATCAATTTTCCTACGTTTCTCGAACGAAAACAAAAGTGTTGAGTTCTATTATCAAAACCAACAATCACAATTATTTTAGGCGTTCCTACAACACTCACACCTTTCTCCCACAGGGGTAGGCAGAAACTATAGACCGCCACTTGCTACGATTCCTGCATACTTTTTTTGCTTCTTCCACATTCATACATCTCATACATACGCGCCGGTTGCGAGTGCTACACGCCTGACGTTTTTTAAGGATTTTGCCTTTTTTGCGTATATAATATTATAAGAAACATATCATCACGCCTATACACCGTTACATTTAAGTCGTTTTAATGCCGAAAGGACGGTATTACACTCATCACTAGAAATAACTTTTACTATGGAACCAACCCTGAAATCACGAAAAAAACAGCTGTTCCCATACATTTTGTGTAGTCTGATCTCGTCAGAGTGTATGGAACAGCTGAATCATGAAAACAAACTGAACAATTCTATGAAATCATGGAAAAACCCAATAACACTTTGCTCGACCTGGGGATCGAAATATATTATAATACTAGCTTTTGCCAGCGACTTCGTCCGCGTGGAATAATTACTTTGTTCCCTAGTTCTTCGCCCGCGGTTTCACCTGCGTTGCCCCGTTCCTAAGGGTTGTAGCGTGATGTTTTATAGGTTGAAACCTTTCTCATGAATCACTCATTTTCCCAACATTTCCCTTCACTGCTCTGCTCCTATTGATCGTAGCGTGATGAAAAGTATACTATAACCTGCCCAGGAGTATGAAGAACAATTGTACCGAGTTTCGTTGAAATCCGTCGAGTGGTTTTTGTTTCTATAACGAACATACAGACACACAGACAGACAGACAGACAGACAGACAGACAAAAATTTTACTGATTGCATTTTTGGCGTCAGTATCGATCACTAATCACCCGCTGATAGTTATTTTGGAAATATATTTCATGTACAGAATTGACCTTTCTACAGATTTATTATAGGTATAGAAGAAGATAGATTAAACTTTATATTGCAATTGTGAAGTATATATAACACATATAATCGTGGAACATATCTGACTTGCTCGGTGGTTGGAGCTCTTGTGATCTGACTGGCTGGCGACCACCCTTACGTCGGAATCTGTCGTAAAGTACCTTGGTGTGTGTTTCGACTTTAGTACGTAAGAGCCAGTTCCCCTCGGTTGCTGTAGCTCCGGCAGTCTGTAGTCCGTAGGGGCTCTTAAATCTCGGCAACGCATCAGCAACTCCTCTGGTGTTGCAGGTGTCCATGAGCGACGATGACTACTTACCATCAGGTGGCTCGTCAGCTCGTTTGCCGACTTAAGGGTCCGGCGGAGCTTGAATTGCCCACAAAAACATTATACCGAAATAAATCGTAATCCAGACAATATTCTATCAAATTATGTTATTATTCGGATTTGGATACCGTTAATCTAGGTTCCTACGATACTATTTCGTCTACTACTACTTCACTGGAGATAAAAGATCGGATAATCGTTTCGAACTTGGTAAAGTTATCAAAAATTGCATTCGCTTGCATTTATTTCCAGTGAAGTATTTTTTGGAACGAAGTTCCTTATCGCGCGTTGTGAAAGGGGGCTAGACGGAAAAAAATCTTACGAAAAGTTGTCACGACACTTTTTGCTATAGTAAGCTATTGTAAGCTGTGCGGCGTGCGCATGTTTCTCTGTCTGTGTCTGTCTCTCTAATAAGATAGTAGTTCCTTTCGATTAATTAGTGAAGGAATTGTAATAAAATTTTATTAAAAAAAAAAACAAAAAATATAATTAATTAATAATAATTTTTTTATAATTTTTTTTTAATTTTTTAAATTCGTTCCATCCGGGTGTCCCTTGACACCTCTCAATTTTATTCTTTAATATTATTCTTGTTAACCCCTCGTGCTAAGCTAAATGCTTGTGTTACGAGTGGGTTCACGTCGGTAGCGCAATGGGTGGGGTTCGAACCGGTAACCACATGATCGCAAGTCCGATGCCCTAGCCATTAGGCTATCGCCGCTTCAAAAAGGAATTTTGGAAGAAATGGTAGAGTAGGAACCTAGAATAAGGGTATTGGAATCCGAATCATAATATATTTTAATTAAATTGTGTATGAATTACGATTTATTTCGGTATTACGTTTGTAAGACAATTTCGGTCCGCCGGACTCTTAATCCAAAACAAAAAAATCTAGTATTTGAAGTTCATCTGCATAATGTTTTAGACGCCTACGAAGCTTGGCTACGTCGTAGCAGCTACGCCGTAGCGTCGTAGCGACGTAGCGTACTTGATTATAATAATTATTTTATTCAGCTTTACTTGTGAATATTCATATCCATAATAAATTCGTCATTATTTTAGCCTTTTGGAAGACATACCATACCATCACGCCTGTATTCCACGTTAGGCAGAGACGTACTAATGTACACATACAGTTCGCCGGTATATTTAGGTCCCATGTAATAGGGGGCGAGCCTATTGCCATTAACCGGGCACGAATGCGAACTCCGAGCTGGTACTAAGAATTTCATAGAAAAACCCAATAACACTTTGCTCGACCTAGGGATCGAACCCAGGACCTATAACGTACCAGTAGCGCTTAGGACCACTAGACTAATGAGGTACTTATATCAAAAGTGAAAAGTGTAAAATATAAAAAGTTAATTTAAAAAATAAAAAAAACCTGATGCCAATGGAAAATAGATGATCAATCCCATGCAGTCGGAGGCATTATCTTAAATTGAAACTCCAAAGACCTATTGCGTCCGACTGCATGGGATTTGGTCATCTTTTTAGGGTTCCGTACCTCAAAAGGTAAAAAAAAGAACCCTTATAAGATCACTCTCTTGTCGCGTCTGTCAGTGTCACCACCGATTTTATCAGGAATGGGTGGACTTAGCATGTTGAAATTTATACCAGATACTGAGGTCTATAGTCCCTATTAGGTGAATAAAAATCAAGATTTTGAGTCAACTCGATAAAAAGATATGGGCAAATTTAGATTTTGAAACTTGTAAGTACCAAAATTTACCTGAATTTTGAACTATTTTTATTTAGTTATTAGCTTTTGCCAGCGACTTCGTCCGCGTGGAATAGTTACTTTGTTCCCTAGTTCTTCGCCCGCGGTTTCACCTGCGTTGCCCCGTTCCTAAGGGTTGTAGGAAGTAGTAGAAGAAAGAAGTAGGAACGGGGTTCCTAAGGGTTGTAGCGTGATGTTTTATAGCTTGAAACCTTTCTCATGAATCACTCATTTTCCCAACATTTCCCTACACTGCTCTGGTCCTATTGATCGTAGCGTGATGAAAAGTATACTATAACCTGCCCAGGAGTATGAAGAACAATTGTACCAAGTTTCATTGAAATCCGTCGAGTGGTTTTTGTTTCTCTAACGAACATACAGACAGACAGACAGACAGACAAAAATTTTACTGATTGCATTTTTGGCGTCAGTATCGATCACTAATCACCCGCTGATAGTTATTTTGGAAATATATTTCATGTACAAAATTGACCTCTCTACAGATTTATTATAAGCATAGATTTTTTTGCCTATTATTGTTAATTCAATATCAATTAAATGTATCAATTATCAATTTGGTTTCTGACACTTACGCGAATATTAGTGATTGAGATAAAACTACTTTTTACGGATTTTATCGCGTAACAATTGTACCGAGTTTCGTTGAAATCCGTCGAGTGGTTTTTGTTTCTATAACGAACATACAGACACACAGACAGACAGACAGACAGACAGACAGACAAAAATTTTACTGATTGCATTTTTGGCGTCAGTATCGATCACTAATCACCCGCTGATAGTTATTTTGGAAATATATTTCATGTACAGAATTGACCTTTCTACAGATTTATTATAGGTATAGAAGAAGATAGATTAAACTTTATATTGCAATTGTGAAGTATATATAACACATATAATCGTGGAACATATCTGACTTGCTCGGTGGTTGGAGCTCTTGTGATCTGACTGGCTGGCGACCACCCTTACGTCGGAATCTGTCGTAAAGTACCTTGGTGTGTGTTTCGACTTTAGTACGTAAGAGCCAGTTCCCCTCGGTTGCTGTAGCTCCGGCAGTCTGTAGTCCGTAGGGGCTCTTAAATCTCGGCAACGCATCAGCAACTCCTCTGGTGTTGCAGGTGTCCATGAGCGACGATGACTACTTACCATCAGGTGGCTCGTCAGCTCGTTTGCCGACTTAAGGGTCCGGCGGAGCTTGAATTGCCCACAAAAACATTATACCGAAATAAATCGTAATCCAGACAATATTCTATCAAATTATGTTATTATTAGGATTTGGATACCGTTAATCTAGGTTCCTACGATACTATTTCGTCTACTACTACTTCACTGGAGATAAAAGATCGGATAATCGTTTCGAACTTGGTAAAGTTATCAAAAATTGCATTCGCTTGCATTTATTTCCAGTGAAGTATTTTTTGGAACGAAGTTCCTTATCGCGCGTTGTGAAAGGGGGCTAGACGGAAAAAAATCTTACGAAAAGTTGTCACGACACTTTTTGCTATAGTAAGCTATTGTAAGCTGTGCGGCGTGCGCATGTTTCTCTGTCTGTGTCTGTCTCTCTAATAAGATAGTAGTTCCTTTCGATTAATTAGTGAAGGAATTGTAATAAAATTTTATTAAAAAAAAAAACAAAAAATATAATTAATTAATAATAATTTTTTTATAATTTTTTTTTAATTTTTTAAATTCGTTCCATCCGGGTGTCCCTTGACACCTCTCAATTTTATTCTTTAATATTATTCTTGTTAACCCCTCGTGCTAAGCTAAATGCTTGTGTTACGAGTGGGTTCACGTCGGTAGCGCAATGGGTGGGGTTCGAACCGGTAACCACATGATCGCAAGTCCGATGCCCTAGCCATTAGGCTATCGCCGCTTCAAAAAGGAATTTTGGAAGAAATGGTAGAGTAGGAACCTAGAATAAGGGTATTGGAATCCGAATCATAATATATTTTAATTAAATTGTGTATGAATTACGATTTATTTCGGTATTACGTTTGTAAGACAATTTCGGTCCGCCGGACTCTTAAT
The DNA here is from genome assembly GCA_910591435.1 of Acronicta aceris. Classification (NCBI taxonomy): domain Eukaryota; kingdom Metazoa; phylum Arthropoda; class Insecta; order Lepidoptera; family Noctuidae; genus Acronicta; species Acronicta aceris. The sequence continues at coordinate 1,236,185 of OU342786.1, read as the reverse complement.
CCAAAACAAAAAAATCTAGTATTTGAAGTTCATCTGCATAATGTTTTAGACGCCTACGAAGCTTGGCTACGTCGTAGCAGCTACGCCGTAGCGTCGTAGCGACGTAGCGTACTTGATTATAATAATTATTTTATTCAGCTTTACTTGTGAATATTCATATCCATAATAAATTCGTCATTATTTTAGCCTTTTGGAAGACATACCATACCATCACGCCTGTATTCCACGTTAGGCAGAGACGTACTAATGTACACATACAGTTCGCCGGTATATTTAGGTCCCATGTAATAGGGGGCGAGCCTATTGCCATTAACCGGGCACGAATGCGAACTCCGAGCTGGTACTAAGAATTTCATAGAAAAACCCAATAACACTTTGCTCGACCTAGGGATCGAACCCAGGACCTATAACGTACCAGTAGCGCTTAGGACCACTAGACTAATGAGGTACTTATATCAAAAGTGAAAAGTGTAAAATATAAAAAGTTAATTTAAAAAATAAAAAAAACCTGATGCCAATGGAAAATAGATGATCAATCCCATGCAGTCGGAGGCATTATCTTAAATTGAAACTCCAAAGACCTATTGCGTCCGACTGCATGGGATTTGGTCATCTTTTTAGGGTTCCGTACCTCAAAAGGTAAAAAAAAGAACCCTTATAAGATCACTCTCTTGTCGCGTCTGTCAGTGTCACCACCGATTTTATCAGGAATGGGTGGACTTAGCATGTTGAAATTTATACCAGATACTGAGGTCTATAGTCCCTATTAGGTGAATAAAAATCAAGATTTTGAGTCAACTCGATAAAAAGATATGGGCAAATTTAGATTTTGAAACTTGTAAGTACCAAAATTTACCTGAATTTTGAACTATTTTTATTTAGTTATTAGCTTTTGCCAGCGACTTCGTCCGCGTGGAATAGTTACTTTGTTCCCTAGTTCTTCGCCCGCGGTTTCACCTGCGTTGCCCCGTTCCTAAGGGTTGTAGGAAGTAGTAGAAGAAAGAAGTAGGAACGGGGTTCCTAAGGGTTGTAGCGTGATGTTTTATAGCTTGAAACCTTTCTCATGAATCACTCATTTTCCCAACATTTCCCTACACTGCTCTGGTCCTATTGATCGTAGCGTGATGAAAAGTATACTATAACCTGCCCAGGAGTATGAAGAACAATTGTACCAAGTTTCATTGAAATCCGTCGAGTGGTTTTTGTTTCTCTAACGAACATACAGACAGACAGACAGACAGACAAAAATTTTACTGATTGCATTTTTGGCGTCAGTATCGATCACTAATCACCCGCTGATAGTTATTTTGGAAATATATTTCATGTACAAAATTGACCTCTCTACAGATTTATTATAAGTATAGATTTTAGTAAAGGAAAAATTCAATCGCGGGCGGGATTCGAACCAGCGTCTTCGGGTTAGATACACCAGACGCTCTGACCGCTAAGCCACCGCGGACCCCACCCGCCTGATTGAAATTTGCCTTCACATTCTGAGTTTACGTCATAAGGTGACGTTATTTTTATTTTTCGATTTTTTTCTTTTACTTGTGCTGTAAGATCTTGCTTTTAACCAAAATTGTCAATTCTGGGTCAACCGGAAGGTTTTGGGTCGAAAACCTATATGGTACCTCCCGTTGACCTAGAATCACGAAATGGCAAAAAGAAAGTTCTTAGAGCCAATTTTATTATGTCGATATAATGAGTTGGTACGGAACCCTTGCCGCACGAGTTCGACTCGCACTTGACCGGTTTTTTTGGCAATCAGGTTTATTGATAGTAATAACCTTTTTTATTTTCCATTGCTTTCTATCTCTCGCTTTTGTTGGTCATTTGTCTCCTGTATATCTTTTACTAGCGACCCGCCAGCGGTTTCACCCGCGTTGCCCCATTCCTAAAATTCGTAACGTAATGTCAAATAGCTTAAAACCTTCCTCTTGAATCACTCTATCTATTAAAAAAAACCGTTTCAAAATCCGTTGCGTAGTTTTAAAGATTTAAGCATACATAGGGACGGACAGACAGCGACAGCGAATTTGTTTTATACTATGTAGTGATATCATCGGAACATCTTCTTATTCTATAGAAGGTTTTCATATAAAAATTAAAAAAAAACATTGATTTATAAATTTAATTGATATTAATAAACTGATAATGTAAATGAAACTACTTTTTACGGATTTCGGACCCTTTACAGAATCCATGGTCATAGGTAGACTATGTTGTTGGATGTCTTAATGTCGCAATTACTAACAACTACTTGCAATTACTAATCATCCTGGGAAGGCATCGGGATTCCTTCCCAGGATGATTCGCGAGGCTATTGAAATTTAAAAACATTAAAATTTGATGTTTTTTAATTTCGTTCATCCACCTGCTTGGAACCTTATTATAAATTCCATAAAATCAAAATCCAAGCCCAGATAGCAAGATCGAAGGATACGGTGAGCTCGTTCTGCGTGAATCGAATCGCCAATAAATAACAAAAATGTAAGGTAGCTGTTAGTAATTGCAACATTAAGACGTCCAACAACTTAGTCTACCCGTGATGCCCATGGATGCTGTAAAGGATCCGAAACGTCGGGAATCAAATAATATCAATACAACGCGATAAAATCCGTAAAAAGTAGTTTTATCTCAATCACTAATATTCGCGTAAGTGTCAGAAACCAAATTGATAATTGATACATTTAATTGATATTGAATTAACAATAATAGGCAAAAAATTCTATCTATACTTATAATAAATCTGTAGAGAGGTCAATTCTGTACATGAAATATATTTCCAAAATAACTATCAGTGATCGATACTGACGCCAAAAATGCAATCAGTAAAATTTTTGTCTGTCTGTCTGTCTGTCTGTCTGTCTGTCTGTCTGTCTGTCTGTCTGTCCGTCTGTCTGTCTGTCCGTCTGTATGTTCGTTATAGAAACAAAAACCACTCGACGGATTTCAACGAAACATGGTATAATTGTTTTTCATACTCCTGGGCAGGTTATAGTATACTTTTCATCACGCTACGATCAATAGGAGCAGAGCAGTGAAGGGAAATGTTGGGAAAATTAGTGATTCATGAGAAAGGTTTCAAGCTATAAAACAGCACGCTACAACCCTTAGGAACGGGGCAACGCAGGTGAAACCGCGGGCGAAGAACTAGGGAACAAAGTAACTATTCCACGCGGACGAAGTCGCTGGCAAAAGCTAGTATGAAATAAAAGTTGGAACTTACTTTAACTTACATTAAAAAAAAATATCTTATTGTACACCACTTTTACCATTTTATAATTTGTCATTGAAGGGCGGGGCTTCCTAGCACAGGTATATCTTTTACTTAAAAGGAGGTCCCTATGTAAGATTCACTGTATAAGTTGTACAAGTTTTCTCCAATAAATCTTTATTATTATTATAAGTAACACCTACGCACACAACAATTTAATAAAAACCAATTTAAGGAAATAATTATTAATAAATAACTACCAATAACCGAAATAATAATAAATTAAACTAAATAAATTTAGTTATATTAGTGAAGGTAAATTTCAATCGCGGGCAGGATTCGAACCTGCATCTTCTGGTTAGATACACCAGACGCTCTGACCTCTAAGCCACCGCGAGTCCCACCCGCCAGATCGAAATTTGCCTTCACATTCTGAATTTACGTCCTAAGGTGACGTTGGAGACATCTATTGAAAAGCAAGTTACTTTGCTTCTCAACCGACACGACTTACTTTACAATTAGTTCGATGTCGTATGATGCCACCTTACCTTTTAATATACACTTCATCAAAGATATTATCTTAATATTAAAATATTGTAATAAAATACAATAGCATTTTGCATTTTTACCATTAGGTATAGTGGTTCTAACCGCGACTGCTACAGTTCTAGTAAATGCGAAATATAATTAAAAAGAAAAACCCAAGTTTTTTTTTTTTAAACGTTGCCCCACACTATGATTTTCTCCTGTATCGTGGGTGCGTTTACAAACACAAATTCTCACATACACAAACGCCCAGACCCGGAACAACTACCTGTAGATCATACAAATATTTGCTCCGTGTGGGGATCGAACCCACAACACGTGGCGCAGAAGCCGATCGCTCAACCTCTACGTCAATTGTGTCGTCAGTTTCAATGTACTATGGGTTTAATTTCACAATCTTCTCCTACTCGTTCCTTTTTAATTTCCCATCCCCAAAGATCAGTTCCATCGCCGGCTCTTAAAATTCTTTGTTTAATCATACTATCTGAGGCAGACTTCAGATCATAAGCCCAACCGATCCTTTCAAAAAAGTCAATTATTTTAGTCACATAATTCAGCATGTTATTCCCGAGTTCTGCTGTCCTATAATCCCAGGGGAAAGCGTGATGATAGTTGTGAAATCCTTCGCCAAACGTTATAAGGATTAGAGGAATATTTTGACCAGCTGACATGGTTCTGTCGTAAGGCCTGTAGCCAAAGAAGTGGGCGTGGGCAAGGCTGTTGGTTAGGAAAGTTATGTTGGAGTTCAACATATATCTGAAGATGTTGAGATGCCAGCAGATTGAAAAGGATTCTCCTAGGAGCCAAGGTATTGCTGTGGGGATAACGAAGGCAAGTAGAGGCAGGAACCAGGCTGCATGTCTGAAACATGTTAACAAAACTTAATAAAACTGTGGTGCTGAGTTCATCTGCGTTGGTGCATTGTCAAAAATTCTGCTTGTGTTAACATTATTGTGTTCCGGTTTGAAGGGTAATGTAGCCACAGTGACATTACTTTGCAAATGAGACTTAACAACTGAGGTGTCAAGATGACAACGCGCGAGTGATACCACTGGTGTTGCTGACTATAGGCTGCGGTTGTCGCTTACCATCAGGTGAACGGTATGCTTGTCTGTGATCTTATAAAACACTAGTCCTTCGCCCGCGGTTTCACCTGCGTTGCCCCGTTCCTAAGGGTTGTAGCGTGATGTTTTATAGCTTGAAACCTTTCTCATGAATAACTCATTTTCCCAACATTTCCCTTCACTGCTCTGCTCCTATTGATCGTAGCGTGATGAAAAGTATACTATAACCTGTGGTTTGGGCTGTGCGTTGATAGATCACTATGTCAGTCAGTCAGTCACCTAACGTAAGAGTAGACAAATATAATCAGAAAGCTCCGAACTGCTAAGCTATCGGGAGTTACACGTGTTATTGTGAGTCAACCATAAAAGATAGACATTTGCTGTCGTAATTGTTTAAAGACTACACGGTTTACTCACGCGCATTCTCGGGATCGCCCGACTACGCGACACGGCGGCGGTGGTGTCGCGAGTCGAACTGGTTCGACTCGCGACACCACCGCCGCCGCGTCAGCTCATGATTAAGGACTCCTATTGAGTCTGAAACTAGTCGGGTGATCCCGAGAATGCGCGTGAGTAAACCGTGTAGTCTTTAAACAATTATGAATACGCCTCACGAAAGTTATTATACAAATTTGCTGTCGTGGAATATTTTTTATATAATTTTAAGGAGAATATTTCCGTCATACATGATTTCTGTGTAGCTTTAACCATTAAAGCTGCACACGCGACGGAAGCTTAAAAAATGGAGTAAGTTCTCCTGTTTTCCCAACATTTCCCTTCACTGCTCTGCTCCTATTGATCGTAGCGTGATGAAAAGTATACTATAACCTGCCCAGGAGTATGAAGAACAATTGTACCAAGTTTCGTTGAAATCCGTCCAGTGGTTTTTGTTTCTATAACGAACATACAGACAGACAGACAGACAGACAGACAAAAATTTTACTGATTGCATTTTTGGCATTTTAATCACCCGCTGATAGTTATTTTGGAAATATATTTCATGTACAGAATTGACCTCGCTACAGATTTATTATAAGTACAGATTAAATTTAAAATTAAGAAACCCCCTCAGGATCTAGTTATGGTTACCATGTTTTTGCTATATCATTGGAGTAACAGAATACCTAATTTCAAATCGATCAAACCCGTGGAAGTTGTTCTCATCCTCTCATGAACTAGAAAAGAGCTGATAATATTCAAACGGTTGGCCAGATTTTCTCAAAATCATACATACATACACTTTCGACCAAGTCACCTCTCAAACAATAAAAAACCGAATCAAAATCGGTCTATTCGTTTGGGAGCTACGATGCTGGACGACGGATACGACATGGACACACAGTAGACTTATGACAAGGTGTCAGGGTTTAAAAAATGTAAAATCGGATATGTAAATACTGTTATCAGCCGCATCTGGTTAGAAAGGTAGCCGACCCGACTATGTTGGGGTTGTATTTTGATGGATACTAATTATTATCAATAGGCTCGCCCCCTATTACATGGGACCTAAACATACCGGCGAACTGTGGGTGTACATTAGTACGCCTCTGCCTAACCCTTCGGGGAATTCAGGCGTGACGGTATGTTATGTTATGTATTAATTATTATTATTTAGCCTGAATTGTGCCAAAATTGAGAACTCCCCCCACTTTTTCTATGCCGTTTTTACTGTGGTTGGATTGTGTCCAAATCATCCCACCACCGACAACAAGGTGACCCTCGACATCACCTTGCATTCGGATGCTATTTAGATGTTAGACTGGCCCAGTCCCACTTGAGCTTGGCAGCATTCTGGGCGACGTCGGTAATTTTAATTTTGGAGCGTAGTAGACAGTTTCGGACCCGGTCGGTCAATTTAAGGGTATTCATTGCCCAATGACTTTGAGGATTTAGTCTTTGTGCTAGTATTGTTAGTCACAGGCACGGGGGTGCTTCACGCGGGGTGCTAGTGAGGTTTCGGGTATTTTTTATTATTTCAAAATATTCAAAGAAATAAGAAAATAAAAACAATAGAAATTGTTAATTACGTCATTACAATTTTTTTGGTATAAAATTCACGACTAACTATTAAGCCGTTAAACAGAAAAAATACAAATTAGGTTAAAAAAGACCTATTTACTTCAATTATTATCCAAAATTGAGGCAAATTTATAAAAAATTTAAACAATACAATTTGTTTGTGATGATCTCAAGTATAACATATATTTTTTATATGGCACACGCACATAAGGATTCCACTAGAAACTCTTTAAGGCTAGAGTGTTTTTTGGATTTGAGCGATGTAATGCCCTTAACTCATAGAATACTATGGTCTATTGCTCTCTGGCAAACCTTGAGTTTGATCTTTTGACGTTCTGGCAAAGACCATATGCTATGTTTAAGTAAGTATGGGAAGAATGCACATGTCCATTACTTTTCTTTAATTAAGGACCAATAGCTCTTTAAGGCTAATACTACTAGAAAAAGCAAATATTTACCTTTTCTGAAACATCAGAACCGGATTCCCATAAACATCAGACATGTCTATATTCTCCCTCCGTTTCGTCACTTCTGGGTGACTCTTCACCAGCAACCACCCTAAATGGGAGAAAAATAAACCCCTGCTAGAATTATGGGGATCCGCGTCCGTGTCACTGTATTTATGGTGAAGTCTGTGGTCCCTGACCCATGTGACCAGGGTTCTCTGGTAGGCCACTGAATGGCAGGCCATGAGGAGGATTTGGAGGGGTCTGGAGGCTTTGTAGGACTTGTGAGCGAAGAGGCGATGAGCACCCGCTGTGATGCCTAGAGTGGCAATATTGAAGACGATAATATCTAGAAAAGAAAACATTTACAATTAATAACATAACACACCATCACGCCAGTATTCCCCCAAAGGTTAGGCAGAGGCGTACTAATGTACACTCACAGTTCGCCTGGTATGTTTAGGTCCCATGTTATAGGGGGCGGGCCTATTGCCATTAATCGGGCACAAATCCAGACTCCGAGCTGCTACTGAGAATTTCATAGAAAACCCCTATAACACTTTGTTCGACCTGGGGATCAAACCCAGGACTTATAGCGTAGTGGTTCCACTAGACTAATTAGACTGTAGTCGGCCTGTAACAATATAATATAATTATTTTATTCTATCGCTAAGCTATAATTTTACTGGAGTCTGATTGGCTGGCGACCACCCTTACAGCGGAGTCTGGCGTAAAGCACCTTGGTGTGTGTTTTAACTTTAGCGCGTGAGAGCCAGCCCCCCTAGGTTGCTGCATCTCCGATAGTCTGCAGTTCATAGGGGCTCTTAAAGCTAGGCAACGCATAAGCAACTCCATTCGAGGCCAGTTTTTCTGGAAAACCCGCCCACCTTTTTCTGGGTCTTCATTGGGTTATTAAGCTGATCCATCTCTCTGGGTGCATGCAGGACATATGATTCGCCCAACCCCAATTCATTCCAGTGGTTTGTTTTACCGATTTTTGAGTGCAGCTCGGTGCTAAGAACTTGATCGATTCTTCTAACTCCGAGTACACTGCGCTCTTACGCTTTCTGGCAGACCTTGAGCTTGAAACATGATATATGTATTGATTGAACTAGTATGGTATAATTTCCTAATTAGAAAATTGTATATACAAACAAGCATACGGTCTGCCTGTCGGTAAGCAGTTACCGTAGCTTAAGGACACTTGCAACACCAAGGGTATCACTGTAAATCAAGGAGGAATAGTTCGGCTGACAGGGTAGGAGACAATAGCGTCATGCTTATCCTATTTGCCAACACAAGGCTTCCTTGCGGAGCTCTGGCGACCTTGCTCACCGTTAGGAACACAACATAGCACGGAGCTATGTTATTTGGCTACGATTTTCTGTAAGGTGGAGGTACTTCCTCAGTCGAGCAGCTCTTATTGTGAGTGGAATTATTCGATTCCACTATGCTCGAGTGGTGTTGTTCCACTTCACGCAGGGCATGAATATATTATTAAGCTGGAATACGAAACTGGGCTTATAGTTCAACCAAACCGGGACCGCCAAACATCTTAAACTTTGTTCTAACTGCCACCACTAGTGGCAGTTTGGTGGTGTCGATGGGAATAATATTAAGAGTTATGACTCATCGAACCCCACGGGGTGGCGGTTGGTAATAAAAATAGGATTTTGTCCCAGTGATGGCAGTTTAGTGGTGGCCATTGCCAGTCTCCTGTCGGCTCTTCTGCATAAGACCCACTTTTTGGAACCGTGCAACTAGTTTTGAGTTTTCAAAAATACCTATTGTAGTGGTATGATTGAAATAAAACATTTTTACATTGATTTTCTGTATGTACATAAAGAACACATTAGATTTAATTATTAAACTACTAGCTTCTGCCCGCGACTTTGCCCGCGTGGACATCAATATTGGGTCTGACCTGGATAAAAATTAGCCTACGTATATTCCTCAAAGTTGCTCAAATGCAGACGAGTGGCTTAAATTAGTTATAATAAACGTCATTTTTGTTGTTAGCAACAACATTATTAGCCAGTTATTAAGCTGGAACACACGTCAGACGTCACACGATTTGTTCTGATCAAAGTAAAAGTCAAAATCATTTATTTAAGATTAGCTTCTGGCCGCGTCATTGTCTGAATTGAGTCTGACCTGGATAAAAAAGATTAAAGTAGCCTATGTGTTAGTCCAAGCTATAATCTATCTCTGTGCCAAATTTTATCCAAACCCGTTCAGCCTTGTGGAAGAGCCATGCTTCTCCACGAATGGGCCGGCTCGACCGGAGTGATACCACGGCCTCACAGAAAACCGGCGTTAAACAACACTTACGTTGTGTTTCGCCGAGTGAGTGAGGTTACCGGAGGCCCAATCCTCTTTTAAACGGTTGGCAACGCACTTGTGACTCCTCTGGTGTTGCGGGTGTACATGGGCGGCGGTAATCGCTTACCATCAGGTGATCCGTCTGCTCGTTTGCCCTCCTATCACATAAAAAAAAGCCTCTTTGGCATGAAAGACTAACAAACATCCATACATACAAACTTTCACGTTTATAATATTAGTAAGGATAGTAAGGATACTTACTAGAAATTATAGTACTCCATTTCGCCATAACACATAGGTACATTCCATAAGCTCCTGCTATGTAGCAATATATAAAAAATACTATATTTCTTATAATATATTCGTGTTTCCATGGTGACGCTACTGTTGGCTCGGTCTTGCATATTCTTTCTTCTATATTTTTTGTTGTATTATCTTCTTTATATTCTATATTAGGCGCCATATATAATTCTTCTGTACGTATTTTTGGCACTGAACCTCTCCTAAACGGCTGGACCGATTTTGATAAAAAAATGTATGTTAAAGTGGGTTCCTGGATGGTTTAGATTTACAACTGGATCATCTAAAAAAGTTATGTGATTATTATGTACAGTGGCGACCAAAAGTCCATAGGCAATCTCACAACGCAATAGTTTGACGTTTAGTTTGACTTACGACCTTCTATTCAGTGTCGTTAACAAGTGACACGCACTGACTGTATCGAGCTCGCTCGTACTGTTCACAGCAATGTAATCCTTCCTTAGCGTGCTTATGGACTTTTGAGCGTTTACTGTACTTACGTCAATCGGAGTGGTTTAGCATTTCGCCAAATCATAAAAAGAAAATATTTTTCTAAAAAAAGGCTGTCCTCAATTCGGTATTTTATATTTTTTATGTTTTGTTCTATATGTAACTCTATCATTTAACATAACATAACATAGTATCACACCTGTATTCCCCGATGGGTTAGGCAGAGGCGTACTAATGTACACCCACAGTTTGCTGGTATGTTTAGATCCCATAATTATTTTCTTTAAACTTTTCCCCACACTAGGATTTTCTCCTGTATCGTGGGTGCGTTTACAAACACAAATTCTCACATATACAATCGCCCAGAACGGGACCAACTACCTGTAGATCATACAAATATTTACTTCGTGTGGGGATCGAACCCACAACACGTGGCGCAGAAGCCGATCGCTCAACCGCTACGTCAATCGTGTCGTCAACCGAGGAATTTATGAACCGATTTGGAAATTTCTTATATTATTTGAAAGAGTATACTGATGTGGTCCTATTTAACGTTATCCGATGTAATAGGGAGCCTTTTGCCAATAAACGGGCACAAATCCAGACTCCGAGCTGCCACTGAGAAATTCATAGAAAAACCCAACAGCCAATCGAACCCAGGGCCACTAGCATAACAGTCGCGCTCGGGACCACGATTTTGTAATAGTATAGATATTATTAATAACTTAATTAAAACTTACCGGTTTCAAAATAACGATATTGTTAACTTTTTTTTTAATATTTGGTCAAATTATTTTTTAATAATTTCGTCCAATGATTAAAACTGTGTCCTCTACCGCGATATAAGACTTAATGATAGAATTTTAAAACACTACCGAAATAAAAATATGGTTATAAAGGCTGTTTCAATAAATATTATTGAGTTGTGACTATGATTGGAGTAAGTAGGATGTTATTTAGATAGAGACTGATAATTATGATGATTAATTAATCATCATAATTATCAGTCTTAAATTAATCATCATAATTATCAGTCTTAATTAAACTCTGATATTATTCGGATTAAGATACATTTAGGTTCCTACTCTACCAATAATTCACTGGTGTGTGTGTGTGTTTGGGGTGACTTTAACAAATACCAGATATTAAAAAAAAAACTTTCTATTTTTTGAGGTTAGTTACAAAAAACTGATACAGTGAAACAACATCCTGTAGTTGCTTGTAGATAGATTTTTTTTTATTTATTTACCAACGTCAATGTACTTTTTAATTATTATAATAAGTAGTTAAATAATATAATAGTAGATACCTATGTATTGTACGTCAAAGCATTGACCTTTTGAATATTTCTATGTATTAGAATATGTTTATATTCGGTAAAGAAATATTTACATACACGATTCACAATAGTCTTATCAAAATAATACATATTTATTATTTAACTAGTAGCTGTATACTAGCTGTTGCCCGCAGTTTCACTCACGTCCCAACAAGATTAACATACTTTAACTCCGATTCTAGGCCGCGTATCAAGATGAAACATGTACCAGATTTTCACTTACACCTCTAGCAATATATTTTTTTTATGGGATTGGAGGACAAACGAGCCGACAGATCGCCTGATGGTAAGCGATTACCGCCGCCCATGGACACCCGCAACACCAGAGGAGTCACAAGTGCGTTGCCGGCGTTTTAAAAGGGGATTGGGCCTCCGGTAACCCCAGCGAAACACAACGTAAGCGTTTTTTGACGACGGTTTTCTGTGAGGCCGTGGTATCACTCCGGTCGAGCCGGCCCATTCGTGCCGAAACATGGTTTTCCCATGCAAACTTTCAGGAATCTAGCGCCTGTAGTTTCGGCTGTGCGTTGATACGTCAGTCAGTCAGTTATATAGCGTAATGTCATCACGCTACACCTTTTAGGAACGGAGCAGCGCAGTTGAAACCGCGACCGGGTCGCTTTTATATGATAAAACTGTCATAGGCCTTAGTATGTTTGGCACCCAGGGACGGTGTCGCTGCCACCGTAAGTGTTGCCATTTCAGTTTAATGCACCCTTGAGTTTTCAAAGTCATGTGCATATTAATAAAAATAATTATGAACGGTGAAGGAAAACATGGTGACGAAACCTGTCTGCGAACACGCATTAGGCCAGCGTGATGGATTATAGCCTAACCACTCTCGTACTGAGTAAACCCGTGCCCAACAATGGGACAATATAATGGGTTGATAAAGCGCGACTGCTACGCTAGAGGTCCTGGATTCGATTCCCAGATCGGGCAAAGTGTTATTGGGTTTTTCCATAAAATTCTCAGTGGCAGCTCGGAGTTTGGAATTTGTCCCTTATTACTTGGGACATAAACAAACCGGTGAACTGTGGGTGTAAAATACACTTCTGCCCTACCATTAAGGAAGTACAGGCGTATAATAATAACCTATGAATAATAAAAAAAACGGACAAGTGCGAGTCGGACTTGCCCACTGAAGGTTCAGTACAAAGTCAAAGTCAAAATGTTTTATTTCAATTAGACCATTAAAAAGGTACTTTTGAAAAGTCAAACCAGATGCATGGATCCAAAAAGGGGGTCTTATGGAGGAGAGTCAAGGAACTTCATAGAACTCTTTTAAAAAAACATGATTACATTTTAATTTTTACAATTTTGTTTTAAATAGTTTGAGAACTATGCAGTTTGATGTTATATTAGAAAGAAAGGGATTGCCACAGCAAGTAAGAGCGTTAACTTAGAAGTTTGATTTTTTCACAGCTTCAAGGAACCCTAGACCTGAGTATATGGTTTTAATTTCAACTCGATACCTCTACGCATTCCCGAGATAAAGGGTCTTGACAGACAGACGGACGGACAACAAAGTGATCGTTTAAGGGACCGTTATTTCCTTTTGAGGTACGGAACCCTAAAAACATTTAAATAAAAATTTAAATAATTCTACTTATTTATTTATCAATGTAAGCGTTAACAACAAATAAATTTTGTAATTAGACACGCAAATTGATTCAGCGATGACCGTAAGGACGTCCTGTGTACCAGGCAATGAATTTTGCTTTTGTCTTTTGATTTTGTCTGTAAATATTTCACGCTTTACGAGTATAATAAACGCCATGACCCGCAAAATTCTCGCACGAGGTTTTTTATGGATTCGGCAAACGAGCTGACGAGCCGTTGTCGTGCTGCGAAATATGGAATGCACTTCCCGAGTGGGTCTTCCCTGATAGATATAATCTGGGTGTCTTTAAATCACGAGTGAATCGGTTTCTTCTAGGCAAGCGCGCTCCATCGTAGATCGCAGTATCGCTTAACATCAGGCAAACTAGCGGTGAAGCGTAAGCCTATCACGAATACAAAAAAAAGCCACCTGATGGTAAGTAGTTATCGCTGCACATGGTAACACCAGAGGAGTTGCTGATACGTTACCGATCTTTAAGACTACGGGCTGCAGACTGCCAGAGCTGTAGCAATGGAGGGGAACTGGCTCTTATGTGCAAAAGTCGAAACACACACCGCAGTGCTTTACGACAGACTCCGACGTAAGGGTGGTCGCCAACGAGTCAGACCCCAAGAGGCACCGAGCAAGTCAGATATTTTCTCGCCTCTTACGGGATGCCTATCTGAAAGGCAGTGAGGAACAGTATTCTAAACCATACCCACACGTGGTAAAGATGATAGTGGGATTTATATCTAGCATTATCTAGCTCAGATACAGATTGCCTCATTAGTTGAGTGGTTTTTAGCACGATTACTACGCTGGATTTGTTGGAATCGATTCCCAGGTCAAGCAGTGATATCGGGTTTTTCTAATAAATTCTCAGTAGCAGCTCAGAGATTTGTCAGTTAATGGCAATAGGCTATCGTAGGTCATAGCGTGATGTTAAATACACTATAACCTTCCTCAAGAATTGGGCTATCAAATGCAAAAAGTATTTTAAAATCAGACGTATACAAACAAACAATCTCTTCAGCTTTATAATAGACTAGCGACCCGCCTGCGGTTCCACCCGCGTTGCTTTGTTCCTTTTGTTCATAGTGTGATGTTATATAACCTATAATCTTTCTCGATAAATGGACTATCCAACACAAAATGAATTGTTCAATTCCATTCAGTAGTTCCTGAGATTGGCGCGTTCAAAGAAACAACTCTTCAGCTTTTTATTATTAGTATAGATAATTATATTAATTAAAATAATAGTAATTATTAAAAGCCTGTAGTGTCCCACTGCGGGACAAAGGCCTCCCCACTCTCCTTCCACTTCTCTCTGTCTATTGCTCTTAAGGACCAGTCTTTTTGAAAAGAGTCCTACCTTCCCACATCTCCATCTGGACCTGCCGCGTCGGCATCTGCCATTAAGTGGAACCCATTCGATTGTCAGTTTGGCCCATTGTTCGTCTGACATGCGGCAGATATATCTAACCCATTTTTAACATTTTTAACGTGGGAGAGCCATGCTTCGGCACGAATGGACCGGTTCGACCGGAGTGATACCACGGCCTCACAGAAACAACGCTTTCGTTGTGTTTCGCCGAGTGAGTGAGGTTACCAGAGGCCCTTTTAAAAGTCAGGCAACGCACTTGTGACTCCTCTGGCGTTGCGGGTGTCCATGGGCGGCGGTAATCGCTTACCATCAGGCGACCCGTTTGCTCGTTTGTCCCCCTATCTCATAAAAAAAGCCCAGTTCCATTTCAGCGTGGCAGTTTTCCGCGTGACGTCTGTTATTTTCGTCTTGGAACGGATGGTTGTATCCCTAACCCGGTCAATACTTAAAATAATCTAGATATGAAAATTCTTTCACTCCTAGATATAAACATAACACATAATATACCGTCACGCCTGTACTCCCGGAAGGGTTATGCAGAGGCGTACTAATGTACACCCACAGTTCGCCTGGTATGTTTAGGTCCCATGTAATAGGGGGCGAGCCTATTGCCATTAACCGGGCACAAATCCAGACTCCGAGCTGCTACTGAGAATTTCATAGAAAAACTCAATAACACTTTGATCGACCTGGGGATCGAACCCAGGACCTCTAGCGTAGCAGTCGCGCTTGAGACCACTAGACTAATGAGGCAATCACTCCTAGATATAAGATTATTATTATTTCCGAATTAAATAAGCTACTGTTTTCTGTTTTGTTGTGAGATCCACGCGAGCGAAGTAGCGTGCCCAACTTAGTCATATACAAATAGCAAAGTGAATATCGTTTCATAGCTTGATTGTCGTTTTAATGGAGTTATGCTGCCCATATCGGCCAATATATGCGTGTTAGGAGCTCGATACCTCTACGGTGGATAACTCAATTTCACCCCCCATTGAGGGGCGGAATGTTCGCGATATAGGTTGAATAGGAAATTCTGTTAGGATGGAATTATACCGTAGGGTTGTTTGCAAAAGTGTCACATAACTAATTTGCTTATTTATATTGAAACTAGGTGTCCCCCAGGATCCGTTGAAATGCCTCTTTTTAGGTATGAAAATGATAGCTTCGTTTCATTCATTTTAATTTTATGATATCATGATTATTTTTCACAGCGACTTCACATGCGAAAGGGGGACAAACGAGCAGACGGATCGCCTGATGGTAAGCGATTACCGCCGCCCATGGACACCCGCAACACCAGAGGTGTCACAAGTGCGTTGCCCGCCTTTTAAAAGGAGATTAAACCTCCGATAACCTCACTCACTCGGGGAAACACAACGTAAGCGTTGTTTGACGCCGGTGATATCTGTCAGGCCGTGGTATCACTCCGGTCGAGCCCGCCCATTCGTGCCAAAGCATGGGTCTCCCACGTAAAATATATCACCGCGCCTGTATTCCCCGAAGGTTTAGGCAGACTAGTAAAAATAAATATGACGCAGTCGAGTAAAAAGAAATGACTGCTTGCTCGGTTCTAAGTGACCGCGGAAAAAGAATCCTCGACCAAAAGGCACTTAGCAAGTAATGTCGATCAATAAATCGAATTATTGTCGAAATAGGGACATCTCTAACTTCATTAAAACTTTTACGATTTTGGTGAGGGGTTTTGAAAGTCTTTGGTGGCTAGGGTAGGGACAGTTATGATTGCCTGACACTCGCATAGCAATGCTCAATTTCCTTTGCGTTTTAAAAAGCTTTTATTTAACGTGCAATGTAGCAACAACCTTACATTTTTGTTATTTATTGGCGATCCGATTCACGCAGAACGAGCTCACCGTATCCTTCGGTCTTGCAGTTTTGGGCTTGGATTTTGATTTAATGGAATCTATAATGGGATTCCAAGCAGGTGGTAAGCCTCAGCCATCTTCTCTATTGAAATTTGGGTGTTTTGTTAGTAATTGCAACATTAAGACGTCCAACAACTTAGTCTGCTCGTGACCATGGATGCTGTAAAGGATCCGTAACGTCGGGAAATTAATAATATTAATACAACGTGATAAAATCCGTAAAAATAGTTTTATTTCAATGTCTAAATATGCGCGTAAGTATCAGAAACCAGAACTACAATTTGCAAAAAAAAAATGAATTCGACGAGCTAGGAGAGTGATTAGCCTTAACAACTGAGGTGTCAAGATGACAACGGCGAGTGATACCACTGGTGTTGCTGGCGTCTGTAGGCTGCGGTTGTCGCTTACCATCAGGCGGCCCGTATGCTTGTTTGTCATTCTTATTACAATTTAGAATATTGTAAAACAAACCATGACTTCATAATATTAAAATAATTAGATAATTAACTCAAACAGTAATGTAATATTGCGTAATTTAATTGTTTGTTATAGGACCATTGAGAGTTGGAATACGTGTGACCTCAATGTTTAATAAATGAGGATAGAATATTTTCAAGTTCAAATAATATTTTAATTAACAAAATTATATTATACTAGTTTCTGCCCGCGACTTTGCGTAGACTTCAGAATTGAGTCCGACCTGGATAAAAAGGCTATGTGTTATTCCAGACTATAATCTATCTCTGTGCCAAATTTCATCCAGAACTGTTCAGCCGTTCTGGCGTGAAAGAGTAACAAATATCCATACATCCATACTCACATGCTTTCACGTTTATAATATTAGTAAGGACGTACATACACTCGCGCTCTGTCACAGGGGTAGGCAGAAACGATAGACCACCACTTGTTACGATTCTTGCATACTTCTTTTGCTTCTTCCACATTCATACATCTTCTCATACATATGGTGGGGTTAAAATGGACTAAGCTTAGTCGTTCCCAATCAAAATAAGAGGCTTGGCCATTTCGTCACTACAAGAACTATAGTCTATCTGAAAAGTAATGTTAACAGTGAATAAATTGTTCACCTTACGCCCATGTGACGGTAGCGAAACGGTTATAATTTTTCTGTTGTTCGTGTAAAGGAGGAGAACAGATAGGTCTTAGGCTGTTGCGTTCACGCGCTTAAAGGTATTACATTGCCCAATGACCTTGATGATTTAGTCTTTGGGCTAGTATTTGTTAGTCATAGGCATTGCGGGGGTGCTTCACGCGGGGTGCTAGTGAGGTTTCGGGTATTTCTTTATTATTTCAAAATATTCAAAGAAATAAGAAAATAAAAACAATACAAATTGTTAATTACGTCATTATAATTTTTTTGGTATACAATTCATGACTAACTATTAAGCCGTTAAAGAGAAAAATACAAATTAGATTAAAAATGGCCTTTTTACTTCAATTATTATACAAAATTGATGCAAAATTATAAAAATTCTATACAATACAATTTCTTTCTGATTATCTTAAGTATAACATATAATTTTTATATGGCAAACGCAAATAAGGAATCCACTAGAAACTTCTTTGATGCTAGGGTTGTTTTTTTATTTGAGCGATGTAATGCCCTTAAAAGGTTAAGGAGAACATCGTGAGAAAACCTGCACGCCTGAGAGATTTTCTCGATGGCGTGTGAAGTCTGCCAACCCGCAGTAGCGTGGTGGACTATAGTCTACCCCTCCGACAGACGACCAGTCCCAGGGGCAGTAAATGGGTTGGTTTACTTACAATCTTCTCCACTCCCACTTTCAAATCTTGATTGGTTTATATGTGTAGCGAAGACTGTCTTGTCATGAATCTTGATCCCCACATCAATGTGTACCTAGCCATGGAAAAATTAAGCTTTAATAACTTTTAACAAAAAGTAAATCCGTGGTGGACTATAGCCTGACCTCTCTCATTATGGTGATACTGAAACATTGTCTTTTTTTATGGGATAGGAGGGCAAACAAGCAGACGGATCACCTGATGGTAAGCGATTACCACCGCCTATGGACACCCGCAACAACAAAAGAGGAGTCACAAATGCGTTGCCGACCTTTAAAAGAGGATTGGGCCTCCGGTCACCTCACTCACTCGGCGAAACACAACGTAAGCGTTGTTTAACGCCGGTTTACTGTAAGGCCGTGGTAGCACTCCGGTCGAGCCGGCCCATTCCTGCCGAAGCATGGCTCTCCCACGTGACCAGCCTTTTGAAGTCTATATATTTAATATAGATTACAAAATAACCTTATCACTGATTTATCGATTATTCCATTGAGGTTTTATCACTCCGTAACAGCTGTCAATACAGTTGCTATCAATGATATAGTAGTTGCATATATTATCAGTATTTATTGGTAAAAAACTGCGGGTTGGCAGACTTCACGCGCCGTCGAGAAAATCTCTCAGGCATGCAGGTTTCCTCACAATGTCTTTCTTAACCATTAAAGCTCGTGATAATTAATTATTAAGAGTCCGGCGGACCGAATTTCTCTTACAAACGTAATACCTAAATAAATCGTAATTCAAACACAATTTAATCAAATGGTTCACGTCGGTAGTGCAACGGGTGGGTTTCGAACCGGCAACCACATGCTCGCAAGTCCGACGCCCTAGCCATTAGGCTACTGCCGCTTCTAAAGTTATGTCAGCTAAACGCAAAACTTGTGGCTGTTCTGCATTCGTACCCACAACGACTACATCGATGCGCACACGCATACAATAACAATTTGTGAAAATAGGTTTCAGCTTTCCTTAACTCGACCTACTGATTGATCAGGGGCCATATTTCTGGTATTGTAATTATCTTTTCGCGAAAAATTTAACACATATTAAAAACCACAGGGGCCGTATTATGACGTGTTGACGCGATCATTTTTAGGTTGTAAGAAAGAGACGAGGCTATTTAATATGTAGAAAGGCATCTCTTTCTCACAACCTAAAAATGATCGTGTTAAGAGTCCGGCGGACCGAATTTGTCTTACAAACGTAATACCGAAATAAATCGTTTTCCAAATACATAATACATAACATAATCAACCCATTATACTGTCCCACTGCTGGGCACGGGTCTCCTCTCTGAATGAGAGGGATTAGGCTATAGTCCACCACGCTGGCCTAGTGCGGGTTGGCAGACTTCATGCCATCGAGAAAATCTCTCAGGCATGCAGGTTTCCTCACGATGTTTTCCTTCACCGTTTAAGCGCGTGATAATTAACTATTTAATATGCACATGACTTCGAAAAGTCAGAGGTGCCAAAAGGTTTCCAAATACAATTTAATCAAATTGTGTTATTATTCAGATTCCGATATCGTTAATCTAGATTCCTACGGTACAATTAACCCCTACTACGAACTGCAGACTGCCAGAGCTCTTACGCGCAAAAGTCGAATCAGACAACTAGGTTCTTTAGGAGAGACTCGGGTGGTCGCCAGCCAGTTAGACCAAAAGAGCTCCTACCACCGAGCAAGTCAATTATTTTTACGCCTCTTACGGGATGCCTATCTGAAAAGTAGTGAAGAACAGTATTTTAACACGTACCACACGGGAAAGATACAAATATTTTAAAAAATCAAACACCAGTGAACTACTCTATAGTACGGTATAAAAATAGAACGCAATACGATCCTTTTTTTTTAAAGGCACGTGTTTTTTCATCGAATGTTTCAATTCAAAGAGTTTTCCACCAAAAAGTTTTTTATTCCATTTACCAGTGACGTAACCTATCCAACGAACTATGCCGAGTATTTGCTATTGAATGCGAAGGGTTTCTATAGAGTTTTTACATAATTCAGTAAAGGTTTCGTTATGTTTAAGGTACCTATTTATTTAGATAACTATTTAACTAAAGGCCTTAGTAAAAGGATAGACTCTGCTGCTTCATCTGTGTTGGTACCACCTCATTGCCAAATATTCTGCTGCAAAACATTAAGGGGGATCGTTCAGCTGAGCCCGCGAAATTCAAATTTCAAGTGATTTTTCGCAGTTTGTAGGTGTATAACAAGTTCTAGATTCATGGCAGTTGTAATTGCAACATCAACTATACAACATTCACAACTGAGAACTAAAACCTTTACTAATAAATCCTTATCAAGCGAAAAACTTGGCGCAATCTGTGTAATTGGTCAAAATTGACATTTACACTACTTTTAGCTCCAATAATGATTTTTAAGCAATGGTTTTAGATAAAAATTGTGAATTGTGTATAGTTAATGTCGCAATTACCATTACCATGAATGCAGAACTTATTATAGACCTACAAACTGCGAAAAATGACTTGAAATTTGAATTTCGCGGGCTCAGCTGAACGATCCGCCTTAATGTGATAACATGTGTTCCGGTTTGACGGGTAATGTAGCCAGTGACATTACTGTGCAAATGAGACTTAACAACTGAGGTGTCAAGATGATAACGCGCGAGTGATACTACTGATCATCGCAGAAAAAGATTTGCAAACGCCCCAGGTATTCCATTCCCGAAAATGGCCCGCAGTGACGTCACGTAATGTTGCCATTGATTCACAGCTTCGAAAATAAGGAAATTATTAATTCATGTTGAATATCAAATAAATTGCTTACTAGCCAGTTACTGGTTAAAAAAGTAAACTGTATAAAATTACTAATTATAAATTCCACTAATAAAGAAGCAAGAAAGTGAAAAATGAATCTTGCTCGGCTAATTTATTTACACATAGTGGTATCATTTCAAACTATGACGTTGCCGCGGGCCAACCACGTGACCTAGCTGTCACCGGAATGCGATACCTAGTGTTCTTCTACTATGCCACTGATATATATATTGTTACGAGCTGGGGTTCGCGATAAATTAAGAACCACTAATTTCCCCGAAATAAACAGTCACTTTAATCCCCTGCACAAACACACACAGAAATCACACGAACAGTCACTATACTAGCGCTTGTTACACTTAACGTCGCACTGATCATCACTTGGTACTTCACTTCGATGTGTCCAAAACTGAACTGTCCTTGCCAACGCTGACGACCCGCTCGCATTCTTAGACAATATGTTCGCAATTTGAATGAAGAATGTAAACATGTTTACATTCTTCATTCAACTTGCGAACAATAGATGTTTACATTCGCCATTGTTAACGTTGACCTTGAGCCCGGTC
Organism: Acronicta aceris; assembly: GCA_910591435.1. NCBI lineage: Eukaryota > Metazoa > Arthropoda > Insecta > Lepidoptera > Noctuidae > Acronicta > Acronicta aceris. The sequence continues at coordinate 1,214,436 of OU342786.1, read as the reverse complement.
TCAAACTATTGTGTTTTGTTTATCTCTTATTGTTTTGTTGCGGGTGCCGCATTCTAGCGTATTCCTTTTCTTTGTTTTCTACCTGTGTCTTCGATTAATCCAGAATCTCCGTGACCCATCTCCGTCGTTCTAGTCGTAACGATATATTGATTTACTGGTGTTGCTGACGTCTGTAGGCCTGTGATGTCCGAATTTCTCTTCCACATTGTCAGACATCAGAAAAATCTATTGATGACACATTACTATGTACCGAAAATGAATCACCTGCCACCTGGAGATGACGGGCAAGGTATGTTGTACTCGTCCCGACTATAAACTTTAGGTGGTGGCCTGGTCAGCATCGAGAGCGCGTGGGAAGCTGCCGCCTCCTATTGCGAGCAAAGTACGCTTGCTAAGGACTACTGTAAAAGACTGTCATTTTAATGTTTAAGCGGCGGTAGCCTAATGGCTAGGGCGTCGGACTTGCAATCATGTGGTTGTCGGTTCGAACCCCACCCATTGCACTATCGACGTGAACCCACTCGTAACACAAGCATTTAGCTTAGCACGAGGGAGGGTAATGTGCGAACCACATTGCTAGTAAGCTTTAAAAAAAAAAGGCAGATAATGAACTACGTAATGAATAGCTGACTGACTGAGATATGAGTCCGACGTACCCTGCATATCGGACATATTCTGCCGTACACAAAAAAAATATGGTGGCCTTGCTTAGTCATGGCCATTAGATTCATGACATTCATCACGGCTATTACAGGTTCAAAACCTTCCCAAATCAGCTATTCATTACCTAGTTAATTAACAGTCTTTTACAGTAAGTACTTCGGAGAGTGTGCACAAGAGCTCCATGACCTCTTCCCCATTCTACCATCGCAGCTCCAGACGCACCGCAGGACATCATCCCTATCTGGTTGATAATCCGCTTATTCGCACACAGCCCCATAAATCATCCTTACTAATATTATAAACGTGAAAGTTCAGATGTATGGATGTTTAGATGTATGGATGTTTGTTACTCTTTAACGCCAGAACTGCTAAACGGATCTGGATGAAATTTGGCACAAAGATAGATTATAGTCTGGAATAACACATAGGCTAGCTTTTTATCCAGGTCGGACCCAATTCTGAAGTCTACGCAGACAAAGTGGTGGGCAGAAGCTAGTCTTTTATAATGCGCACAGCCAAGGAGTAGAACTCCCTGCCTGCGTCTGTATTTCCGAGTACCTATAACCCGAATCTTTTCAAAAGTAGGGTGAACAGGCATCTTCTGGATGTGCACACTGCGTCGACCTCATCTTGGTCCCGGAGGCAAGATTGAAGTCAAGAGCAAGCCCATTTTTTATAAAAAAAATTCGTAAGCGAATTTCTTACACAAAATAATATATATGTATTTGGCAATTCTTTTTTAAATCCGGTTAGGGATATTGCGCCTCACTTTTTGTGTCTTGGCCACTGTCAAGTATAAGGAGTAAACAAGTAATATTTATTAGTTCCCGTCATGGGATTATAATATATGGCGCCACACTTTTTGTGTTTGCTATTGCCAAGTATACAGAATAATCCCCAGTAAAGCAGTGGAAACTTCACTAAGGCTTCGATGGAGTTTAGGAGTGAACAAAAAGTCACGATTTTCAATTTTATATAATTTGCCTACACTCGCATACATTCAGAAACACTTAATCGTTAACTATCCACTATAATTACACATTAAACTTCGGAGAAACACAAGTTTTGGAAAATAAAAACCGACAAAGTGCAATTAACATTTTCCCGCCTAAAAACCTTGGCAATATTAAATGGCCGATTTTTCCATCGCCAGTTAACATTTAACTGAGAAATAAAATTGACGTTTGACAGATTTTGTTTGTCTGTCAAACGTCAACGAACTGTCAAAATTTCGAATTTATTCCACCGATAAAGTTATCTGGCGATGGAAAAATCGACCCTTATTGAAATACAATTTGAATATTCACGCTATTCAAATTCTCTGAGTGTCCTTGGCGACGTTTTCTGTCACAACTCGCCCCCTCCAGGCGCGTGACGTCACAGGCTTTAATTGTGTTTGCCCAGTTTGACAAACACCCCGACAAAGGCTTCGCCCACAAAGTAACGTGAGAGACTTCAAAAGCCTACAGGACTGGAGAAGAAAATAAAGGTTGTGTTTAATCGACTTTTAAAAAAGGGAGGTTATCTATTATTTTGTATTTTTTTTTATTCGACTGCAAGAGACAGGGGGAGTGGAGGAGTTTAAAAGTTTGGTATGTCCCTATGCCTTTATAAATTGGGTATTTTACTCTATTAAGAAAAAATCTAAAAATATATTATTGAGATACCTTAGGCAAAAAGCAGTCGGAAAATATTAATTTTAGTTCATAAAATAAAATAAATTTTAAAATTCAATTCAAAGTTTTCAGCTTCGGAACGTGGGAGAGCCATGCTTTGGCACGAATGGGCCGGCTCGACCGAAGTGATACCATGCTATTTTACTCACACCATGTTATTACGTCATACGGCTGTGTAAACTAACCTAAAAAGTGTCAACTGATCAGCGTATATAGGCTTTGTAATTTTATTATTTTCGTACGAGTAACCAAAGTCATTTTTATTAAAATAATACCATGGAAGACTGTTTCGTAAAGGGAGACAACAAAAATTCACCAAGAATTACAGCTACTATCTATCACCGCACATCTCGCCATCGGCGTGGAGTTCATCCACATACCTTAGAACCACTCTGGTCTCATACTGTGCGATTCCAGAGGAATTTCCTCCCACGCACACTCAGGTTGTGGAATCAACTCCAGGCAGAGGGTTTCCCTAAGGACTACAGCATGGGGTTCTTCAAAAAGGGTGTTGTAACGTGGTGGACACGTTTTAGAGACGTAGCCGACCGGGAACTACTCAGTGGAGATAAATTACACTCAGAACACAAAATATACAAATTTTATTGACACTAGGGTTGATGTTAACACAAACTAAGTACAAAGATATAACGAGTAGGGTGAGTTAAGCTCAGGGAGGGTTCGGCGAAGGCTTCGAGGCGAGGTCCGACCGGTAGAGGGCGGCACTTAACTTTGGTAGCTGCAGCAGTGTGAAAAGATTAAAGGGTCGACAACGCGCGAGTGATACCCCCCTGGTGTTGCAAGCGTCAATAGGCTACGGTAACCGCTTACCATCAGGCGGGCCGTATGCTTTTTTGCACATACATACATCTATGAATTTGTTAGTATTTTGCCGCGACATTATTGAACCGTGACATTTATATTGCAGTCATAAAAAAAATATATATATAATTTGTAAATGTGAGTACCATGTAGGCTTTTGATACATGTTAATTAAACAAACTTATTATAGTCTGGAGGCTTTGGGAACTTCATTAGACCTACACGAATGTCCTGCTGATCTGGTATGGCCGTGCGACAGGTCGTTGAGCTCCCTAAATTATGGTTGAGCTACACGATGACTGATGCATGCGTGCCGTCAGTTGGGACTGGTCTACTCAAAGCTGCTATGGTTCTTTCCTCAAAAGGCCATTTCAGACATTACCCTACATCGTACCACTCACTTATAAGTGTTCTTTCATGTCTGGACTTTAAAAGAGACCATGATTCTCTGAGTTTGTTTCGGTGTTTCTTCTCAGAGGTCGTCAGTTAGGAAATGCCGAAGCCATCTAGCTAAAAAAAAAAAACCCAAACCATGACATGTAAAAGTATCTCTAAAGATCTACTTGCAGAATAAATAATTTCATTTCATTTCAAATAATTTCATTTCATTTCATTTCATTTCATTTCATTCATGCCACCTTAGTGTTATAAAAAATATATTTTTGGTCAATTTTCAATGTATATATTTTTTGTCAACAAGCGGATATTTAGCATGTGAAAGAAGAAAGAAAGAAAATCTATTTATTACTTGCGAAGAATAAAATTAGTGTTAAAAAAAATTGATAAAGATTAAAAAAAAAACTGTAAGTGCAAGGCGCTCAGCCAATAAAAGATATTTTACAAGGTCTTTTTTTTATGGGATAGGAGAGCAAACGAGCAGACGGATCGCCTGATAGTAAGCGATTACCGCCGCCCATGGACACCCGCAACACCAGAGGAGTCACAAGTGCGTTGCCGACCTTTTAAAAGGGGATTGGGCCTCCGGTAACCTCACTCACTCGGCGAAACACAACGTAAGCGTTGTTTGACGCCGGTTTTCTGTGAGGCCGTGGTATCACTCCGGCCGAGCCGGCCCTTTCGTAACGAAGCATGGCTCTCCCACGTAAAAAAAATGTCTTAGTGGGATATTAAGCAAAGCTGCGATAAACAACCTCGCGACCTGGGTTATTCTATCAGAACAATCGAATAAGATAATATAAGCCTACATACTTCTATCCTTCGTCGTAATACGTTAAAAGCCTTGAACAGAGGTGTAATGAGTTTATCACGCGCGTAATCCAGTTTATAGCGTATTAACTTGGGAGCTTAGCTAATATTTGTCTCCTTGACCTTAATTATGATGTTAAAATAATGTTTTGATCACTCAAGCCTTTCCCAACTACACATTACGTTAGGAAAACCCTACTCGATCCGTGAAGGTATTGTTAGTTATCGAAATCTGAATCGTTTTATTTACATAACATAACTTAATCAACCCATTACATTGTCCCACTGCTGGGCACGGGTCTCCTCTCAGAATTAGAGGGATTTGGCTATAATCCACCACGCTGGCCTAGTGGGTTGGCAGCCTTCACACGCCATCGAGATAATCTGTCAGGCATGCAGGTTTCCTCACGATGTTAAGAGCGTGGTAATTAACTATTAATACGCACATGACTTCGAAATGTCAGAGGTGCGTGTCTTGAATTCGAACTCGAGGCCTTTGACTTGGCAGTTCAACGGTCATACCACTAGGCTATCACTGCTTTTCAATCCTCACCATGCTAAATTGTGTAACTAAAAATTGGCAAAATTGACAATTTTGGCAAGTTTTAGCTGCAATAACTATTTTGAGGCAAAAGTTTCAGAACTCAGTTGTGAATATTGTATAGCACGGCATGACCAGGCCCTCGCCCTTTGAACCTAACTACATTCAAGGTCGAATGTCCTAACTATAGGTATGTTTTTTTTAAATAGGTTACTAGCAATACTTAATAATCAATTCGTTTATTGCACTCCACAATGTTAACAGGTGTTAAAAAATAAATATAATAGTATCAATCATGGACCCTGTCTGCCCTAAGCAGTGATAGCCTAGTGGTATTACCGTTAGACTGCCCAGTCAAAGGTTTCAAGTTCGAACCCAAGGCACGCACCTCTATCTTTTCGAAGTCATGTGCGTATTAAATAGTTAATTATCACGCGCTTAAACAGTGAAGGAAAACATCGTGAGGAAACCTGCATGCCTGAGAGATTTTCTCGACGACGTGTCAAGTCTGCCAACCCGCACTAGGCCAGCGTGGTGGACTATAGCCTAATCCCTCTCATTTCTCTCATAAGAGGAGACCCGTGCCCAGCAGTGGGACAATATAATGGGTTGATTATGTTATGGACCCTGTCGGGCACGGCAATGTAGGAGAGAGGAGGAAGGCTTATGTTTTGTCGTGTATAATATAGTATCTACATATATTATTTTATTTGGTAATTACCATTTCTTTATTTGTTTAGTTTCAACTTTATTTGTATGTATATATTATTTATTTATTATATTAGATAATTTCCTTTTCATTATTTTTTTAATTTTACTTTATTTATATATTCGTTTTTTTTAAACATTGCCCCACACTAGGATTTTCTCCTCTGTCGTGGGTGCGTTTACAAACACAAATTCGCACATACACAAACGCCCAGACCCGGAACAACTACCTGTAGATCATACAAATATTTGCTCCGTGTGGGGATGGAACCCACAACACGTTGCGTAGAAGCCGATCGCTCAGCCGCTACGCCAAACGTGTCGTCAAGACACGAATTGTTTCTTTTTCTAGTATTGTTTGTATTAACTATATATATAGCTATAGTTGTTATTAGATTATAAGTATATATTTTTTATGTAATATTTTATGTATGAGTTATGTTACGGTTGTATTCACTTAAATCGTAGTAACATACCATACCATCACGCCTGTATTCCCCGAAGGGTTAGGCAGAGGGGTACTTAATGTACACCCACAGTTCGCCGGTATGTTTAGGTCCCATGTTATAGGGGGCGAGCCTATAGCCATCCGGGCACAAATCCAGACTCCGAGCTGCTACTGAGTATTTCATAGAAAAACCCAATAACACTTTGCTCGACCTGGGGATTGAACCCGGGACCTCTAGTGTAGCAGTCGCGCTTGGGACCACTAGACCAATGAGGCAGTCGTAGTAACATAGCTTCCTTATAAACATATTATCTTTTAGTTCATTCATTTTTCTCATTGGTCAAAGTGGGTCGCACATTACTAGTAAGTAAGTATACTCGTTAACCCTTCGTGCTAAGCTAAATGCTTGTGTAACGAGTCCGGCTCACCCTAAACCGCACCTAGACAGCAGTGAACTGTGGGTGTACATTAGTACACCTCTGCCTAACTCTTCGGGGAATACAGGCGTGATGGTATGTGATATGCTACCCAGTAGAACCCAGTATCTCACACTTCAAAGCCACGCATGCTTCCACTAAACCACTGAAGCACTTAACTACAGTTGTTGTTTGTCTCCTAACACAACGAGCGTGATAATATGTCCTTTCCTCAAAGGTTATTAACTCCATAAAAGATAATAGCACTAAACTATTAGAATTTCAACCTTAACCACAAAACTAAAAGTCGATTTTTGCCAAGCTAATATCTCGTAGAAGAACTCCATTGAAATTGCGACTTTGTGTTTGAATGAGCAAGGTCGATATTAGAGTGTACAATGAAAGTTCATTGACAATATCAGACACGTACTAATACTTAGATAGTAAAAGCAAATAAAATGAAAACAAGAACGAAATAGGGTTCGTGGCTAAATGGCAGTCGTTTTGCGAGGTTAAGCGTCCCTCGATGAGGTCAGTCTGAAGATGGGTGTCCAGTCCATGTATCTATGCTCGCACACACACACACACGCACGCACGCACGCGCGCGCAGACACACACACATAAGCATGCGGCCGCGCGCATATACACAGAATCCATGTGAACCCACACTTAGCGGTAAGCGGAGGTAGCCAGTAACAGTAAATAAATACTACATAACATAACATACCATCACGCCTGTCTTCCCCGAAGGGTTAGGCAGAGGCGTTCTTAATGTACACCCACAGTTCGCCTGGTATGTTTAGGTCCCATGTTATAGGGGGCGAGCCTACAGCCATTAACCGGGCACAAATCCAGACTCCGAGCTGCTACTGAGAATTTCATAGAAAACACAATAACACTTAGCTCGACCCGAACCCAGGACCTCTAGCGTAGCAGTCGGGCTTGGGACCACTAGACTAATGAGGCTGTCATATATAAATACTATTTCTTACAATATAGTGTCTTGTATTGGTTTTTCTAAGTGAAGCTTAAGAAACTTGACGGACGAATAAATCAATATGATTGCAAACGCCAATGATATAACACTATTAGATACGCCATGTTCATAGTAACTGTCATTTAAAATTGAGTCGCGCTACATGTCCATACCTATAATCCTAAACATTTTAGGCTTTCCTAATGAGCGCGCGCATAGATACAGGCAGCCTAAGATAAAAAGAAATAGCACTAAGCAGTTGTCATAAATGACACATTTGATATGTCCAGTATGTCCGTATATAGTGACATGTGACATGAAAAGTATTGGGTCCCTTTCTCTCATACTAATAAGGCATGCGCTGACTCTTTCTTTCATTTTAAATTTTATTTGCAACGAAAAAAATGAAATAAATTGTACGGATGCTAAGAATTTATTAACTTACTTGTGATAAGATACTCCATGCTCTTTTCTTACTTTAGTATAATAATTTATGTAGTATAGCAGCACAAGACGGCACTTATAAATAAAATAAAAAATTATTGCTGTCAATAGCGCTGTCAAACACACTTCTGCGCCATAAGTCGGTCAACCGCATAAGTGACACTACAAATAACACATTGCCCACGAAACAATATTCGCATTTGAAGGATGATAACGTGTCTACCTCTAATTAACTATATAATGTCATTGTCAAACGCTATTAGATGTAGCACTGACACGATGAATGGGAGAATGCTGGCCAAGATTAGTTTTGCATTTAGGAAGATAAAAATGTTTTACGGTTACAAAGATGGCTACCGGAACGTGGCACAGTAAAGGATATATTACGTTTATATAGTATGCGAGGGATTAACCTATAGTCCAACACACCTCCTGAAAGAAAGAAAAAGTTTTTATTTTCGCCCGTATGACACACAACAAATCAAAATGCAACTGTACAATCTTAAGTAACTTAAAAGTAGCAAAAAGTTGTTATTTTTTTGTAGTATAACATGCGGATTGTCAGTCTTCACACGCCGTCGAGAAGATCTGTCAGAGTCTGAGGATCTCTAGAAACTTTCTGCCTCGCACAACAAAACTGTGGAATGAACTTTCGCCTGCAGTATTTCCGGACCAATACGACCTTCAAACCTTCAAGAATAGAGCGTACTCCTTTTTAAAAGGCCGGCAACGCACTTGTGACCCCTCTGGTGTTGCGGGTGTCCATGGGCGGCGGTAATCGCTTACCATCAGGCGATCAGTCTGCTCGTTTGCCCCCTATTCCATTAAAAAAAAATCGAACAGGGGCCATACTATAACATGTTACCGCCATTATTTTTACGTTGTGAGAAAGAAATGCCGCTCTACATAATTAAATAGCGTCATCTCTTTCTTACAACCTAAAAATGATCGCGTTAACACGTCATGATACGGCTCCTGGAATGTTCGATTCCCAGGTCGCACAGTGTTATTGGGTTTTTCTATGAAATACTCAGTAGCAGCTCGGAGTCTGGATTTGTACCAAAATAAATAAATCCAGACTCCGAGCCTTAATCTTAATGAGACTTAACCACTGAGGTGTCAAGATGACAACGCGCGAGTGATACCACTGGTGTTGGTGACGTCTATAGGCTGCGGTTGCCGCTTACTATCAGACGGGATGTTGGTATATCATCTTATAAACATACCATCACGCCTGTATTCCCCGAAGGGTTAGGCAGAGGCGTACTAATGTAAACTAATCTGCCTAATCTATAAAAAAGTACGTTCTGTGCAAATATATATATTATATTTTATTCTATTGTTTGAGGAGCAATGGATAACTCCTGAAATATGTAAGTAGCTTCAAATATTATTCGCTGTCTGTATCTGGTAGAAATAACTGTACGTATCTGAAATTAGCCGTTCCGCATAAACATCAACCCATTATACTGTCCCACTGCTGGGCACGGGTCTCCTCTCAGAATGAGAGGGATTAGGCTATAGTCCACCACGCTGGCCTAGTGCGGGTTGGCAGACTTCACACTGCGTCGAGAAAATCTCTCAGGCATGCAGGTTTCCTCACGATGTTTTCCTTAACCGTTTAAGCGCGTGATAATTAACTATTTAATACGCACATGACTTCGAAAAGTCAGAGGTGCGTGCCTTGGGTTCGAACTCGAGACCTTTGACTTGGCAGTCCAACGGTCATACAACTAGGCTATCACTACACTACACTCATGTGGTTGCCGGTTCGAAACCCACCCATTGCACTACCGACGTGAACCCACTCGTAACACAAGCATTTAGCTTAGCACGAGGGGTTAACAAGAATACTAGTAATGTGCGACCCACATAGTAAGCATTTTTTTTAATGTTGTTATTATGTTTTATTTCCAAATATTTTTACTTTTTTTTGTTAATCGATCCCCACTAACGTTTTCACTAATGCAAAGTAAATTATCCATCAAAGCGTTTTCCGTTTAGTTCCGGACGCCACCGGAAACACTCGGCGCCAGAAGGGAGATTCGGAAATCGGTTTAGTGCTATGATCAATGATCTTTTTTTGAAAGCTAAAGAGCGAATCTATACATTAATAACTATTATTGCAGAACTCGCAAAAAGGGTGCTCGTGGCTCGCTAACCAAGGTAATTTTGTGGATGGGTCAATTTTTTTTATCGTTATAGGATGAAATTGACTGCCTCATTAGTCTAGTGGTCCCGAGCGCGACTGCTACGCTAGGGGTCCTGGGTTCGATCCCCAAGTCGAGCAAAGTGTTATTGGTTTTTTCTATGAAATTCTCAATAGCAGCTCGGAGTCTGGATTTGTGCCCGGTTAATGGCAATAGGCTTACCTCCTATTACATAGGACCTAAATATACCGGCGAATTGTAGGTATACATTTAGTACGCCTCTGCCTAACCCTTCGGGGAATACAGGCGTGATGGTATGTTTATAAGATGACATACCAACATCCCGTCTGATAGTAAGCGGCAACCGTAGCCTATAGACGTCAGCAACGCCAGTGGTATCACTCGCGCGTTGTCATCTTGACACCTCAGTTGTTAAGTCTCATTTGCACAGTAATGTCACTACACTCTGCGCTGCTGCATGGTGCGGGTGACAGTTGCCTCTATGACGTTCTTATGGCATTCTGGTTGGGTTTAATCAATGATATAATACTATTAGATACGCCATGTTCATAGTAAATGTCATTTAAAATTGAGTCGCGCTACATGTCCATACCTATAACTAAACATTTTAAGCTTTCCTAATGAGCGCGCGCTTATATACAGGCAGCCGAAGATGACAAGAAATAGCACTAAGCAGTTGTCTTAAATGACACATTTGATATGTCCAGTATGTCCGTATATAGTGACATGTGACATGAAAAGTATTGGGTCCCTTTCTCTCATACTAATAAAGCATGCGCAGACTCTTTCTTTCATTTTAAATTTTATTTGCAACGAAAAAAATTAAATAAATTGTACGGAAGCTAAGAATATATTAACTTACTTGTGATAAGATACTCCATGCTCTTTTCTTACTTTAGTATAATAATTTATGTAGTATAGCAGCACAAGACGGCACTTATAAATAAAATTAAAATTTATTGCTGTCAATAGTGCTGTCAAACACACTTCTGCGCCTTAGGTCGGTCAATCGCATATGTGACACTACAAATAACACGTTGCCCACGAAACAATATTCGCATTTGAAGGATGATAACGTGTCTACCTCTATTTAACTATATAATTTCATTGGGTTTAATTTAATTTACTACAGTTAATAATGATTTAATATATTACGAATGTGGTACAGCTAAAATACTAAGTCATAATTTGTAAATCGCGGCAACCTTCAAGAGTGAAACGGAATGTTATTGAAACTGTCACCCGCACCATGCTACAGCGCAAAGAGTATCATTCGCAATTATCCTTCAAACTGGGTGGTAAGCGAGATTTTTACTACTCTCCTTTTCTCGGTTGCAGTAGGAAAAAGCTCTCTTTCAATTTGTCTAGGAAAACTAGCTTTGTTAAACGATGCCAGGCCCGAGTTTCACTCTAGATACTTTTAGATTGATCCTATTGTAGTTTATGATAGGAGATCCATTGTTTTCCTTTGAATAGATTTTTAATTAGAGTTTTGAAAGGTAATTAATTGGAATGGATTCGATTTAAGTGGTTAGAAATGTTTGGAATTATTATCTAATGTAAAACTACTTTAGAAAAATATTTTTTATGGGATAGGGGGCAAACGAGCTGACGGATTACCTGATAGTAAGCGATTACCGCCACCCTTGGACACCCGCGGAGTCACAAGTGCGTTGTCGGCCTTTTAAAAGGGGATTGGGCCTCCGGTATCCTCGCTCACTCGGCGAAACACAACGTAAGCGTTGTTTAACGCCGTTTACGCCGTTTTTTGTGACGCCGCGGTATCACTCCGGTCGTAAATTACGTGCCAAAAACGGTTTTCAATCTCTAAAACATAGGAACTACGCCAAAATGGCTGTACCATTTTACCATGACAAGAAAATTATTTATCTGTTTTGAAAATCGCCTAAACTGACACTTGTAAGAGCAGTATCCATGCCAACCAAAATAAATATAATCAAACCATTATATTGTCCCACAGCTGGGCATGGATCTTATCTCAAAATGGGAGAGATTAGGCTATAGTCCACCACGCTAGCCTAAGACGGGTTGGCAGATTTCACACGCCGTCGAGAAAATCTCTCAGGCATGCAGGTTTCCTCACGATGTTTTCCTTCACCGTTTAAGCGTGTGTTAATTATCTATTAATACGCACATGAAACATCAGAGAGGCGTGTCTTGACTTGACTAAGGAAGTTCACTGCTGCGCTAGAGGTCCTGGGTTCAATTCCCAGGACAAACAAAGTGTTATTGGGTTTTTCTATGAAATTCTCAATAGCAGCTCTGAATTTGGGATCTGTGCTCCTAAACATACCGGCGAACCATGGGTATACATGATTACACTTCTGCCTAACCTTTCGGGGAATACAGGCGTGATAGTCTCCTATTACTAGGATGTGCAGCCATTATAGAACATGTCCACTTCCGTTGTTCACGCAGCGGTATCCATTTAAATATTTGATTACGACTCCATCGATTAGCGTTCGGAATTACAAATCGATAACTAAACGATTTGTTCTACCACAAATGGAAGGAACTTTATATTGTATTTGAAAGCAATGCTTGATATACCATTATCATATACGCATGATAAAAGAGATGGACTTAAAGGGTTTCGTTCGGGTTTTCGGAATGTCCACCATGAATCGATGTCGCTTTTTCGTGCTTCTGGTCGTCCGATAGTGGAAAGGGCTAGGGGGAATGAGATCGTGGAGATCTGATGCACACTCTGCGAAATGTATCCGATAAAGCTAGCAACTTTGCGTTCTAGACTTTGGAATGCGCTTCCCCAGTGGGTCTTCCCCGATAGATTTATAATCTGGGTGTCTTTAAATCACGAGTGAATCTGTTACTTCTAGGCAAGCACGCTCCATCGTAGATCGCAGTATCGCATAACATCAAGCGAGGTAGCGGTCAAGCGTAAGCCTATCACGAATTAAAAAAATTACGCCTGTATTCCCCGAAGGATTAGGGAGAGACGTACTAATGTACTCCCAAAGTTCGCAGGTATGTTCAGGTCCCATGTAATAAGGGTCGAGATAATTACCACCCCGACACTAATTCAAACTCTAACTGCTGCTGAGAATTTCGTAGAAAAACCCGATAACACTGCTCGACCTGCAAATCGAACCAAGGACCTCTAGCGCCACCACTAGACTTATGAGGCAATCAGTATTAATTTTTTCATAATCTTTGTTACTAAATCTTCTTGTCATACGACATTCTTTTTTGTCAATTCGCTTGACCACCAGCTCGCCTGATGTGAAGGGTCCGGCCAAGTTTTAATTGCCCACAAAAACGTAATACCAAAATAAATTGTAATCCAGACAATATTCTATCAAATTCTGTTATTAATCGGATTGAAATACCGTCAATCTAAGTTCCTACCGTAGTATATCGTCTAAGAGTACTACTACTTCATTGTAAATAAAAGATTAGAAAATCGTTCCAAAATTGGTAATTTTATCAAAAATTGCATTCGCTTACATTTATTTCCAGTGAAGTGTTCTGGACAAAATGTTAGCGTAAGCACCTAGATTAATGGTATCGGCATTCGAATAATAACACAATTGGATTAAATTGTATTTCAATTACGATTTATTCCGGTATTACGTTTGTAAGAGAAATTCGGGCCGCCTGACTCTTAGCGGTACTGCGATCTACGATGGAGCGCGCTTGCCGAGAAGAAACTGATTCACTCGTGATTTAAAGACTCTCTCTTTTTCTTTCTTTCCAGTCAAGCTTTCCATACAATCACATACACAGATGTAGTGCTCCTAAGGTATAACCCTAGTACTTGAATAACGTTCGAAATAATAAGATTCCAATCTAATCTCTGTCGTACATCAACGTCAAGATTCGGTGATTTTGCGGTGGTTCGATTTCGTGATTTCATTACATTGTGTCAAATTGTTCACGTGAGATGTTTTGGCTTGGTAATTGTAGATATATATTAGCGGCTTGTCCCAGTTTCGCACGGGTTTTTTTTTATGTGATAGGAGGGCAAACGAGCAGACGGATCGCCTGATGGTAAGCGATTACCGCCGCCCATGGACACCCGCAACACCAGAGGAGTCACGAGCGCGTTGCCGACCTTTTAAAAGGGAATTGGACCTCCGGTAACCTCACTCACTCGGCGAAACATAACTTAAGCGTTGTTTGACGCCGGTTTTCTGTGAGGCCGTGGTATCACTCTGGTCGTGCCAAAGCATGGCTCTCCCACATAAGAACGGGTGGACATTATTGAAGTTTTAGTCGGGATTCCTAATATTTTCTAGTAATAAATATAGCCTATGTTACCCAGTGATAATGTAGCTTTCTAACGGCACAAGAATTTTTGAAAACGGTCTGGGAATAAAAGACCGAAAAATCGTTCCAAACTTGGTAAAGTTATCAAAAATTGCATTCGCTTACATTTATTTCCAGTGAAGTATTTTGGACGAAATGGTAGCTTAAGAACCTAGATTAACGTTATCGGAATCCGAATAATAACAGAATTTGATTAAATTGTGTTTTGATTATGATTTATTTCGGTATTAAGTTTGTAAGAGAAATTCGGTCCGCCGGACTCTTAAGCCGTTTTACATCACAACCCGACCACCGGACGTTGCGTGTTTATAAATATAAAATAATAACATTTATGAGTAAAATGGCGGCCAAGTTAGCGTGCACGCGTTGTGTTTTTATACGCAGGAGTTATTTTTGAACATTTGTACTACATACGGAACTGTTTTAGTAATATTTGTAGCTGTAACAATCATTAAGTATAATTAATCATTGAAATAAAACTGCTTTTTACGGATTTTATCGCGTTGTATTAATATTATTTAATTCCCGAGGTTTCGGATCCTTTACAGCATCGTCATCGTGACGCGCACACGAATACGCGATCAAATATTTTTACCGTCGTACATATTGTAGGACAATAAAAATATATAATCACCTACCAAAAACAATTAAAGAACCTTAAAGAAATTACCTTTTTCGCAATTTAAAAACAAATTATTCAAATTTTTTATCAATAAAAACTATTACAATGTTATAGAATACTTGGAAGATAGGATATATAATACAAAACGTAAGTAAACGTCGTAGTTCTAGCGTGTTGGTTGCCTACCACGGACTAGTTATTTCTCCTCTAAGGTTCGGTGTAATATTCTGGGGCAACTGTAGCGAGAAGGCAAGTATTTTTAAAGCTCAAAAACGCTGCATCAGAGCTATGTTTGACCTAAAAGTAACTGACAGCTGTCTACCTATATTTCAGTCTCATAAATTGTTAACCTTCCCATGTCTTTATATATTGGAATTATGTATATTTGTTAAAACGAACTCACACCTGTTTACCACCTTGAAAGAAACTCGAAATAGAACAATAGGTATTAGATCCCAATATAAAAATCTTTTAAGCACGGGTGTTTTTAAAACTACACTTTTGAGGAAAAGTGTTATTTGTATGGCACCACTAGTTTATAATAAGTTACCGAATAATGTCAAGGAACAACCACTAACAAAATTTAAAAAGCATGTTACAGAACTACTATTGCACAAGTGTTATTATTCAGTACAAGAATTTTTAGATGATAAGTTATATTAATTTAAAAAAAAAAAAAAAAAATATGTAAATTTGATGATAAGTTTTATTAATTTTGGACGATGGGTTTTATTATTAAAAAATAAATAAAAAAATATGTAAATTTGCATACCAATTAAGGTAGAATGTACAAGGGACCTTAAAACTTTGTAACACCTAATAATTTGTACCTACACTCTTTGCAAATAAATAAATCTATTCTATTCTATCTATTCTATTCTATTCTAGATAGCTAATGCTTAATATTCCTCACAGAAAACCGGCGTCAAACAACGCTTACGTTGTGTTTCGCCGTGTGAGTGCCCTGTGCCCTTTTAAAAGGTCGGCAACGCACTGTGACTCCTCTGGTGTTGCGGGTGTTCATGGGCGGCGGTAATCGCTTACCATCAGGCAATACGTCTGCTCGGTTGCCCACCTATTCCATAAAAAAAATTACAAGCATAAATATTTTTATTTTTCTTATTCTTAGTATCAATACACTCGATTTGCACGCCCCATGGGGCAGATTATAATGTACCTTGAAAAATACCAACATCTGTATTTTACACCTACCATAGTCAAAATCAAAGTCAAAATTATTGATTTCAATTAGACCATTAAAAAGGTACTTTTGAAAAGTCAAACTAATTGCACGGTTCCAAAAAGTGGGTCTCATGGAGAAGAGCCGGCAAGAAACTCCATAGATACTCTTTTAAAAAAAAACATGATTAGAAGACTGCCTCATTAGTCTAGTGGTCCCAAGCGCGACTGCTACGCTAGAGGTCCTGGGTTCGATCCCCAGGTCGAGCAAAGTGTTATTGATTTTTCTATGAAATTCTCAGTAGCAGCTCGGAGTCTGGATTTGTGCCCGGTTAATGGCTATAGGCTCGCCCCCTATAACATGGGACCTAAACATACCAGGCGAACTGTGGGTGTACATTAAGTACGCCTCTGCCTAACCCTTCGGGGAATACAGGCGTGATGGTATGATGACATGATTAGAATATTAATCTTTACAACTTTGTTTTAAATAGTTTGACAATTATGCAGTTTGATGTGTAAGATGATTTATTCAGTATAATATTTAAATAATACATATTCAAGCAAGTAAATACATGTGATTTGATTTGATTTCATAAATATTTAATGTTTTTTATTTTATATGGTGATGTGATTGGGTTACCTATATGCCCCTTTCGGATCGGACGGGGGTTTTTAATATTGTATATAAAGAAAAGATTAATTATATGCTTTTCCGAGATTCAATCTATTTCTATACAGTAAACGCTCAAAAGTCCATAAGCACGCTAAGGATTACATTGCTATGAACAGTACGAGCCAGCTCGATACAGCCAGTGCGTGTCACTTGTTAACGATTTTGGGGGTGACCGTGTGCAGGGTGATAATTGAAAGTCCGAAAGTCGTATCATTTTTGTGATTTTTTGGCATTTTCCATGCTAAGATTATTAAGTTATTTAATAGTAAAGGAAAAAATTCAATCGCGGGCAGGATTCGAACCTGCGTCTTCTGGTTTGATATACCAGACGCTCTGACCTCTACCTCAAACGTCACCTTATGACGTAAATTCAGAATGTGAAGGCAAAATTTCAATCATGCGGGTAGGGTTCGCGGTGGCTTAGAGGTCAGAGCGTCTGGTATATCAAACCAGAAGACGCAGGTTCGAATCCTGCCCGCGATTGAATTTTTTCCTTTACTATTAAATAGTCCGAAAGTCGTGTAATGATGAAATATTTAATCGACTCCAAATTACTTTTGCGAATGCCTAACCAATACATTTTCTTACAGTGAGTGTCGTCGGTAGTGCAGGTCACGGTACAACTGAAGTTACAGCGCAATACAAGTGCTCACTAGTCAAAACACGAGCGATCGGCTTCTGCGTCACGTGTTGTGGGTTCGATCCCCACACGGAGCAAATATTTGTATGATCTACAGGTAGTTGTTCCGGGTCCTGGCGTTTGTGTATGTGAGAATTTGTGTTTGTAAACGCACCCACGTTACAGGAGAAAATCCTAGTGTGGGGCAATGTTTTTTTTAAAACAAATAAAAAAAAAACATATGCGTTAGCACTGATACTACAACGACAATGAATAGAAGGTCGTAAAGTCAAACTAAACGTCAAGCTATTGCGTTGTGAGATTGCCTATGGACTTTTAGTCGCCACTCCTTCCAAAACGTCTCAAAATAAAAAACGTAACTAACAAACAAATAAAAAGACAACGTTATTTTTGTATTTTCCTTTTCCATCGTCGCGTAGAAAGAACTTGGCTCCACCGCTACCGCGCATCTACATCGTCCGCTACAAAGCGAAGGCTTCAGGCGTTACGAAATGTTTTGTAAACACTCAAAGTGGAAATTAACTAAAGCATCTTCATGTAGCAATAATGTTGGCTTATGTATCAAATAGGCTTTCAAAGGCCTCGGGCTAGGTCGCGACGAGATCCGAGATGTAGCTGTGTAGCTATAGATGTGTAGATGTTCTGCCCCGTATGGGGACGGATTACAATATAGTTCCGCAATGCCATTCTTAAAGGCATCTCGTAAGAGCCGAGAAAATATCTGACTTGCTCGGTGTTGAAATGAAATGAAATTATTTATTCTGCAAGTAGATCTTTAGAGATACTTTCACATGTCAATGGTTTGGGGGTTTTTTTTTTATCTAGATGGCTTCGGTATTTCCTAACTGACGACCTCTGAGAAGAAACACCGAAACAAACTCAGAGAATCATGGTCACTTTTAAAGTCCAGACATGGAAGAACACTTATATGTGAGTGGTACGATGTAGGGTAATGTCTGAAATGGCCTTTTGAGGAAAGAACCATTGCAGCTTTGAGTAGACCAGTCCCAACTGACGGCACGCATGCATCAGTCATCGTGTAGCTCAACCATAATTTAGGGAGCTCAACGACCTGTTGGAAATATTATTGTCTGACTGGCTGGCGACTAACCTTAAGTCGGAGTCTGTCATAAAGCACCGCAGTGTGTTTCGACTTGTGCACGTAAGAGCCAGTTCCCAGTACCTATGCAGTTCGTGGGGCCTCTTAAGGGTTGGCAACTTATTAACAACCACTCTGGTGCTGCAGGTGTCTATAGGCGACGATGACTACTTACCACCAGGTGGCTCGTCAGCTTTGATTTAATTGAATCTATAATGGGGTTTCAAGCAGGTGGTAAGACCCAGCCATCTTCTCTATTGAAATTTTGATGTTTTTTAATTTCAATAGCCTCACGGATCATCCTGGGAAGGAAACGGTTTTCTTTTGCGAGGACTTGTGGTTTATTAAATCGAATGTAGTGCCTTGTCTAGAGTAGGTATGTCCGCAAACTGCTGACTTTTGGTGCTTATTAATGTAGATACTACGAAGTAAAAATCGTTTATGAAAAATACCCCTAAAATATCTACACAAGTGGAGTCAAGTATACAATATTAACCAAGGCTAACAAGATATGCCCAGGTCCGGCCGTCCGGCTGCCGGAAAACCGGATGTCCGGCCGTCCGTACCGGAGACGGCCGATCGGAGCTACAGGGCCTTACAATATAGATAAACGGGTAATCGTTTAACGTTAATAGTTAATTGTGTAGTTAAGCCTAAACAGTGATCAAATATTTTTTTAAAAGACGTTGCCCCACACTAGGATTTTCTCCTGTATCGTGGGTGCGTTTACAAACACAAATTCTCACATACACAAACGCCCAGACCCGGAACAACTACCTGTAGATCATACAAATATTTGCTCCGTGTGGGGATCGAATCCACAACACGTGGCGCAGAAGCCGAACGCTCAACCGCTACGCCAGTCGTGTCGTCAAAATTATTGTTATGTTTTCTGCAAGTAGATAAATAAATATTTACAGCATAATTGAACTAGAATATTAACTGTAAAAATACTAGTTTCTACCCACGGCTTTGTCTGTGACCAGAATGGAATCCGACTTGGATAAAAAAACTTGAGAGGTGTCAAGGGACACCCGGATGGAACGAAGTTTAAATATATAAATAGTTGAAGGCTCGATTAGCGCAGTGCCATAGGATGCAAGTTCAAAATCAGCACGGAGCGAGTATTTATACATATAATCATAATCATAATCATAATCATAATCATAATCATAATCATAATCATAATCATAATCATAATTATAATCATAATCATAATCATAATCATAATCATAATCATAATATAAACTTATGCTAGCATATGGCAAATTAATCGAAAGGAACTACTATCTTATTAGAGTGAGAGAGAGACAGACAGAGAAATATACAGAAAAAGTGAAAGTGACAGAAAAAGTGTCGTGACAACTTTTCGTAAGAATTTTTTACGTCTAGCCCCCTTTCACAACGCGCGATAAGGAACTTCGTTCCAAAAGTAGCCTATGTGTTAAATATGTTATTTATAAGTATTATTGGCCGCTATCTATCACTATTACTATTTTTTATAAATT
This sequence comes from Acronicta aceris, assembly GCA_910591435.1. Lineage (NCBI taxonomy): Eukaryota > Metazoa > Arthropoda > Insecta > Lepidoptera > Noctuidae > Acronicta > Acronicta aceris. The sequence goes on along the minus strand of OU342786.1, from coordinate 1,194,333 downwards.
GCCGTTATTTGGTAGAAATAGAACAATGTTATCTTTATGTTCGTTACCTACGATTATTGCTCGTCGTTGATTTATAGTATGATTGTAATCTAGTTGATCGATCAAATCATTTAAACAAATATTTCCATGCCGTATAATATGGTAAATGTGCTGAACTATACATATAATTTACTTTTATATCAACTATATGTACCCACATAACATAACATAACATAACATACCATCACGTCTGTATTCCCCGAAGGGTTAGGCAGAGGCGTACTTAATGTAGACCCACAGTTCGCCTGGTATGTTTAGGTCCCATGTTATAGGGGGCGAGCCTATAGCCATTAACCGGGCACAAATCCAGACTCCGAGCTGCTACTGAGAATTTCATAGAAAACTCAATAACACTTTGCTCGACCTGGGGATCGAACCCAGGACCTCTAGCGTAGCAGTCGCGCTTGGGACCACTAGACTAATGAGGCCGGCAAAGTACCCACATTTAAGCAAATAAACTAATTTTCATTTCATTTCATTATACCAGACTATAATCTATCTATGTGTCAAATTTTATCCAAATCCGTTCAGCCGTTATGTCGTGAAAGAGTAACAAACATCCATACATCCATACTCACAAACTTTCACGTTTATATTATTCAAGTTCAAATGTTTTTATTTCAAACTAGCTTTTGCCAGCGACTTCGTCCGCGTGGAATAGTTACTTTGTTCCCTAGTTCTTCGCCCGCGGTTTCACCTGCGTTGCCCCGTTCCTAAGGGTTGTAGCGTGATGTTTTATAGCTTGAAACCTTTCTCATGAATTACTCATTTTCCCAACATTTCCCTTCACTGCTCTGCTCCTATTGATCGTAACGTGATGAAAAGTATACTATAACCTGCCCAGGACTATGAAGAACAATTATTGTACCAAATTTCGTTGAAATCCGTCGAGTGGTTTTTGTTTCTATAACGAACATACAGACAGACAGACAGACAGACAGACAAAAATTTTACTGATTGCATTTTTGGCATCAGTATCGATCACTAATCACCCGCTGATAGTTATTTTAAAAATATATTTCATGTACAGAATTGACCTCTCTACAGATTTATTATAAGTACTAGCTTTTGCCAGCGACTTCGTCCGCGTGGAATAGTTACTTAGTTCCCTAGTTCTTCGCCCGCGGTTTCACCTGCGTTGCCCCGTTCCTAAGGGTTGTAGCGTGATATTTTATAGCTTGAAACCTTTTTCATGAATCACTCATTTTCCCAACATTTCCCTTCACTGCTCTGCTCCTATTGATCGTAGCGTGATGAAAAGTATACTATAACCTGCCCAGGAGTATGAAGAACAATTGTACCAAGTTTCGTTGAAATCCGTCGAGTGGTTTTTGTTTTTATAACGAACATACAGACAGACAGACAAAAATTTTACTGATTGCATTTTTGGCGTCAGTATCGATCACTAATCACCCGCTGATAGTTATTTTGGAAATATATTTCATGTACAGAATTGACCTCTCTACAGATTTATTATAAGTATAGATAGATATATAGATAAAAACATTTGACATTGAAATAAAACCACTTTTTACGGATTTTATCGCGTTGTATTGATATTATTTGGTTCCCGACGTTGGACGTCTTAATGTTTCCGAATTGTAACATTAAGACGTCCAACAACTTAGTCTACCCATGACCATGGATTTTGTAAAGGATCCGAAACGTCGGGAACCAAATAATATCAATACAACGCGATAACGTAAGGTAACGCGATAAATATGTAAAAAGTAGTTTTATTTCAATGTCTAATATTCGCGTAAGTGTCAGAAACTTAGCACGAACAACTTGCGAAAAAGTATTCGTATCGTCACGATAGAGGCGCCGGTCCATATTTCATACAAATTGGTCTCCATGACGATACGAATACTTTTTCGCAAGTTGTTCGTGCTAAGGCTACTGAACAGTAGCCTTAGCATCGTCCTGGAGACCAATTTGTATGAGATATGGACCAGCGCCTCTATCGTGACGATACGAATACTTTTTCGCAAGTTGTTCGTGCTAAGGCTACTGTATAAAAACATTTGAACTTGAACTTGAGTGTAGTGAGTCTGATTCGTGCCTCGGGGAGCACGTTAAGTCAGTCCCGGTTGTCATATAAATATTCATATGGCTACTTGGAGCCTGACAATAATTTTATCCCAAGGATACACAGAAGGGTCAAAAAATAAACTTAACAATTTTTTTTCATTTTTGTATTTCAACCCTTAAAATGTCGGGTCAGTCCCTTCGGCCCAACTCATACTGCGATAACCCTTTGCTCGCTCAATAAGATAAGAATAGCTTATACAGAATATTTCATAACTTTAATTTCGTATTATTAAAAAATATGGTATGAGGGTCAGACATTTTATTAATTACTAGCGGCCCGCCCGCGGATTCACCCGCGTGCCCCATTCCTAAGAGTCGTAGCGTAATGTTAAATAGCTTAAAACCTTCCTCTTGAATCACTCTATCTATTAATAAAAACCGCTTCAAAATCCGTTGCGTAGTTTTAAAGATTTAAGCATACATAGGGACGGACAGACAGCGACAGCGACTTTGTTTTATACTATGTACTGATAGTGATATTTCATAATTCTCGTCTCAGCCTTTAGCAACTATATTGGAGTTCGCTGTCAGTCTAACTAAATATTGCTAACAATTAATAATAACCCATTATATTGTCCCACAGCGTAGCATGGGTCTCTCAGAATATATTTTTTGATTCTTGATAGCATTACGCTTGACGCAGCCTAAACCGCTGATCGTAGAGACCTGAAACTTGGAAGGTGTGTTCTTTGTATGACGTAGGCATCCGACAAGAAAGGATTTTTTAGAAATTCAACCCCTAAGGTGTTGAAAAGGGGGATGAAAATTTCTATGAAAGTCCGTAATTTTTTTATCGGGTGAAACCGCGGAGTACAGCTAATCTATCCTTCCTAAAATTATAAATGTGAAAGTTTGTGAGTATGGATGTTTGTTACTCTTTCACGCCAGAACGGCTGAACGGATCTGAATGAAATTTGGCACAGATATAAATTAGAGTCTAGAATAATACATAGGCTACTTCTTACCTAGGTCGGACCTAATTCTGAAGTCCACCCAGACAAAGTCGCAGGCAGAAGCTAGTATATATATAAACGAAGAATCTAAAAGTAACTGACTGACGTATCAACTCACAGCCGAAACTACAGGAGCTAGATCCCTGAAAGTTTGTATGCTGATTCCTTTTGCACTATAGACGAGCACTAAGAAAGGGTTTCTGGATTTTAACGGGGGGGTGGGTGAAATTTAAGCATCAAGGAAAGAGTAGAAAAAGTATACTTAAAGTTATAGTTGGTGAGGTTGTAAGGGGTACCTAATCTCCGGATCTACTGAACCGATTTTAAAAATTCTTCTTGTGTTGGATAGTCCATTTATCGAGGAAGGTTATAGTCTATATAACATCACAATACATCTCTTAGGAACGGAGCAGCGTGGGTGAAACCGCGAGTGGGTTGCTATTAATGATAAACTCAAGCACTACGGGATTGAATTTATAAATTCTTTCACTAGAACGCGATAAATTATCACTCAGTAACATAGAGTAAATTGTTAATCGAATTCAACATAATGTCACTATAGATCGCGAGTGAAAGAGTGTCTATGGAGTTTCTTGCCGGCTCTTCTCCATACGACCCACTTTTTGGAACCGTGCAACTAGTTTTGACTTTTCAAAAGTACCTATTTAGTGGTCTAATTGAAAAAATACTTGAGAGGTGTCAAGGGACACCCGGATGGAACGAAGTTTAAATTTATAAATAGTTGAAGGCTCGATTAGCGCAGTGCCATAGGATGCAAGTTCAAAATCAGCACGGAGCGAGTATTTATACATATAATCATAATCATAATCATAATCATAATCATAATCATAATCATAATCATAATCATAATCATAATCATAGTCATAGTCATAGTCATAGTCATAGTCATAGTCATAGTCATAGTCATAGTCATAGTCATAGTCATAGTCATAGTCATAGTCATAGTCATAGTCATAGTCATAGTCATAGTCATAGTCATAGTCATAGTCATAATCATAATCATAATCATAATATAAACGTATGCTATGAAATTTCACACACAGATAGATTATAGTCTGGAATAACTTAAAGGCTACTTTTTATCCAGGTCGGAACCAATTCTGAAGTCCACGCCGACAAAGTCGCGGGCAGAAGCTAGTAGAGTATATTGATAATCGGATTAAACATAACGTCACTTTATATCACGAGTGAAACCGCGAGGAATAGCTAGCAAACAATAAAAAAACACCAAAAGAACATACAACACCAAATAAGTAATAGGATTTGTCGCAGTTTTACGAAATTACGGGCTGTAAGAGCCGAGGCGGAGCACGTAACTGAATTTCAGGCGTCTCGTACTTAATTTATGATATATTGCAAAGTGTTTATTGAATATATTTCTGAAACGACACAATCAGACATTTGTTAATATTTAGCATAACATACATACGCCTGTATTCCCCGAAGGGTTAGGCAGAGGTGTACAAATGTACACCCATTTGCCGGTATTTATTTATGGGGATAAATATAATGACCACCAAATTTAGTAAATTGATCACCAAAATGCTTACCAAAATGGATAAATGGTCACCAAAAATTAGGTTTAGGTTAGGTTAGAACTTATTTTGGTGATCATTTACTATTTTTGCCAATATAAAGTGATTTTTTGCCGTAACATTTTACCAAATCTGGTGGTTAGTTAAACATAAGCCTTTATTTATAACTAGAGCTGTTGCCAGCAATTTTACTCACGTCCCAAAAAGATTGACATACTATAAATCCGATTGACGACACGTTTGGCGTAGCGGCTGAACAATCGGCTTCTGCGCAACGTGTTGTGGGTTCGATCCCCACACGGAGCAAATATTTGTATGATCTGCAGGTAGTTGTTCCGGGTCTGGGTGTTTGTGTTTGTGAGAATTTGTGTTTGTAAACGCACCCACGATACAGGAGAAAAAGAAAAGAAAAAGATTCTAAGCAGCATATCAAGATGAAACATGCACCAGATTTTGAGTTAGACCTCTAGCAATACATCGGTGGAAACTGCATTCAATTCAATGCAGTTTCGAATATAAAAAAAAACTTTTATAACCCGCCTTCACGGTGCACAACAGTTTCGGATCTCGGTGCCTTCGATTTGGTTTGAACTTTTGTTTTCGCCACCGACTACCGAAACTGTTGAGCACCCTAACATTATTTTTATGTTTTTGAAGGTGGTTTTACATTTTGTTTTAAAAGTTATTCTATTTCAACATTTTTAGTAGCGAGTAAAATTTTATAATGAAACTAGCGGCCCGGTACGTGCTTCGCTACGTATAAAGCGAAATACAGCGGACAGCGGACAAAACCGTTCCCAGATCCCCTAAATTTCATCAAAATCGGTCCAGTTGTTTGATCTAAACCATTCCCAGATCCCCTTGAACACACACAAAAAATTTCATCAAAATCGGTCCAGTCGTTTGAGAGAAGTTCAGTGACATACACACTCACAGAAGAATTATATATATAAAGATTAAATATTGAGTTGTTCGTCCATTTGTCGCACACCATATGTTATGCAAATTTAAGACTTAGTATATGGTTTTCTCATGGATGCCATTGTTAGAACTAGACGAAATTAAAATTACCACACGGGAAGCTCCAGCTTTCAAATAAAAAAGGAATCATCAAAATCGGTTCACCCAGTTGAAAGTTCTGGAAAAAGTCGAAAATTCTACAGACGTACTGGGAACCTGCTCCATAAATGCGTGTTCAAAAAATGAAATGTTGTCAATTTCATAGAATAACCTAATACCACTTTGCACTACTTGAGAATCGAAACTAACGTGGCAAACAAGTAAACGGCCCGCCTGAGGGTAAGCGGTTTACGTAACCTATGGACGCTTGCAACACCAGGGGTATCATTCGCGTGTTGCCGACCCTGTAAATTAAGGAGGAATAGTTGGGCAGGCAGCATACGAGACATTCTGCCATGCATGAAAGCGGCGGTAACAAAACACCACCGGTCCCCCACACTACCAACCAACACAACGCTTCCTCGCGGAGCTCTGGTGACCTTGCTCACCGTTAGGAACACAACATAGCACAGAGCTATGTTATTAAGCTATTGCATAGCTTCTATCGCGGGCCTTGAGCGTGGGGACCGAATCCAGAAATTCCGTAACGAAAAAAACCTAACACGCTTGCCGCCTTTAGGTGGCATTGGTTGTATTACATAAGTTGATAAAAACCAATGCCACCTAAAGGCGGGTTGCTGAACTAAAGAGAAACACGCTTGTCTCTTTAGTTCAGCAACCTGCCTTTAGGTGGCATTGGTTGTATTACATAAGTTGATAAAAAACGCTATGCAATAGCTTTACCGCGGCAGTCCTTTTTGGCTACGATTTTCTGCAAGGTGGAGGTACTTCCACAGTGGAGCAGCTCCAATTGTGAACAGAATTGTTCAATTCCACTATGCCCTACACCTCTTGTAAATAATAATACCATAATAATTGAATGAAACATAATATATCAATGTAATTGGATTAATTTTCGTAAGTCCTTTGTGAATAGATGTTAATTCAATTAACACGCTCCCTTGTAATTAAATAATCTACACGGGAAGGCAATATTACATTTATATTGCCAAAGCTATTACCAAAAAAGGGTTTAAGCATTAAGAAGGATATAAGGAAATAGTATGATCAAAGACTTATTTATACATACACAAACACACACCTACACACTTACAAATACATGCAGTCCTCGCACATCGAGAGGTGCTTAATTATTATGTAATTTAATTATATCTCTTTTAATGGGACGAACTTGCGATCATGTGGTTGCCGGTTCGAAACCCACCCATTGCACTACGTACGTGAACCCACTCGTAACACAAGCATTTAGCTTAGCACGAGGGGTTAACAGGAATACTAGTAATTTGCGACAAACATTGCTCGTAAGCTTTTTTTTAAAAAAAAAAATCCTGTCCTCCGACTTCATTATTTTCATTGTTAAGGGGAGCTTTTTTTTAATATGTCGCCAGTTCGCCTGATGCTTGAATTGCTCGCAAAAACGAATACCGAAATAAATCGTAATCCAGACAATATTCTATCAAATTAAGTTATTATTCGGATTTGGATACCGTTAATCTAGGTTCCTATGGAACTATTTCGCCTACTTCTACTTTGGAAATAAAAGACTGGAAAATCGTTCAAAACTTGGTAAAGTTATCAAAAATTGCATTCGCTTACATTTATTTCCAGTGAAGTATTTTGGACGAAATTATAATGTAGGACCTAGATTAACGGTATCGGAATCCGAATAATAACACAATTTGATTAAATTGTGTTTGAATTGATAGCCTAGTAGCAGTGATAAGCAGGACTGCCAAGTCAAAGGTCTCGAGTTCCAACCCAAGGCACGCACCTCTGACTTTTCGAAAGCGCGTGATAATTAACTATTTAATACGCACATCGTATTAAATAGTTAATTATCACGCGCTTAAACGGTGAAGGAAAACATCGTGAGAAAACCTGCATACCTGAGAGATTTTCTCAATGGCATGTGAAGTCTGCCAACCCGCACTACCGCCAGCGTGGTGGACTATAGCCTAATCTCTCTCATTCTGAGAGGAGACCCGTGTCTAGCTGTGGGACAGTATAATGGGTTGATTATGTATTTGAATTACGATTTATTTCGGTATTACGTTTGTAAGAGAAATTCGGTCCGCCGGACTTTTAAGATACCAATTTAAGGAAACAGTGTGACAGCTGCAACACAAGTAATATTGTAACTTGCTGGGGCTGCCTCAGTTTATATATGACACAATGTTTGAGATGAAATAAATATTTTTGTTTTTTTTTTGTAAAGACAACACGCCTGTATTCCCCGAAGGGTTAGGCAGAGCTCTACTAATAAACAGTCCACAGCACAAAAAGGTATCACAAATTGCCAAACCCCAATGGATAATACGGTTTAAGGGTTAAGAAATCTGTTTCACTCAAAAAGAATTTCAATTCACTTCACATACCATCACGCCTGTAATCCCCGAAGGGTTAGGCAGAGGCGTACTAATGTACACCCACAGTTCGCCGGTATGTTTAGGTCCAATGTAATTCTATTGCCATTAAGTTTTCAAAGAATTCTTAATTTTTAATTAACATAATTAAAATAAAGTATTCTTGAGTTTTTTCTGTGAAATCCTCAACAGCTTGGAGTTTGAATTTATGCCTGGTGGGAGTAGGCTCGCCCCCTATTACATGGGCCCGCATCTGCCTAACCCTTAGAAGAATAGAGGCGTGATGAAATTTCACAGATGTCGTTAACCTATCTCTTTTGCTAAATATACTTGACATGTGTGTAACTACTACAATATTGGTATTCAGTCCATGCGTGACCCGTCGTTGTCGCGCGAACGTAAGCCAATGACGTAAGCGATCGATAGCGTTTTGTTCGGAGATCTTAAATCTAAATCTTAGGGTATTTACTTATGCTGATCTTTCACCATACTCGTACATAACTTTTTTATGGGATAGGGGGGCAAACGAGCAGACGGATCGCCTGATGGTAAGCGATTACCGCCGCCCATGGACACCCGCAGCATCAGAGGAGTCACAAATGCGTTGCCGGCCTTACAAAAGGGGATTGGGCCTCCGGTAACCACACTCACTCGGCGAAAAACAACGTAAGCATTGTTGCACGCCGTTTCTGTGAGGCCGTGGTATCACTCCGGTCGAGCCCATTCGTGCTGAAGCATGGCTCTCCCATGGTAAAAAGGTTTTTGAAGTCATTGTTTGAACAACCACTCATTTCACCATCGATTTACGAGCTTTTTTGATGTGATCTTCTGTTTCAGAACAGGATTCATTGCTTTCTGATAAATCTACCGATCGCTTCTATTTCACACTTTCAAGTTTTTTACATGTTGTTTTTTACATTAAGAGAGATAGGGCATAGTGGAATCGAATAACTCCACTCACAACTGGAGCTGCTCGACTGGGGAAGTACCTCCACCTTGCAGAAAATCGTAGCCAAATAACATAGCTCCGTGCTATGTTGTGTTCCTAACGGTGAGCAAGGTCGCCAGAGCTCAGAGCGAGGAAGCGTTGTGTTGGTAGATGGGATAAGCTAAATCTAGCTGCGCTATTGATCAGCTCTCAGAGTGTTAAAAAAAATATTGTCAATTATGTGCAATAGAAAATCCAAGAGTGAGTCAACGTTTACTTGCAAGCGAAGCCATTGAGCACAGCACTGAGAGCAGTGATAGCCTAGTGGAATGACCGTTGGACTGCCAAGTCAAAGGTCTCGAGTTCGAATCCAAGGCACGCACCTCTGACTTTTTGAAGTCATGTGCGTATTAATAGTTAATTATCACACGCTTAAACGGTGCAGGAAACATCGTGAGGAAACCTGCATGCCTGAGAGATTTTCTCGACGGCGTGTGAAGTCTGCCAACGCGCAGTAGGCTAGCGTGGTGGACTATAGCCTAATCCCTCCCATTCTGAGAGGAGACCCGTGCCCAGCAGTGCGATAGTATAATGGGTTGATTATGTGATTGAATTACGATTTATTTCAGTATGACGTTTGTAAGAGAAATTCGGTCCGCCGGACTTTTAAGACACCACTTTAAGGGAAAAGTGAGACACAGACTTATTTATTATGTTTAAAACACTGCACTGCGCTCCAAAACAGAAATTATTTACGTGGCTCAAAAGGCTGCCCAACTTAAATGGGACTGGGCAGGACATGTCTGTCGCATGTCGCAGACCCGTGCCCAACAGTGGGACAATATAATAGGTTGCTTATAAAGCCACTGAGCAAAAACTAGTCCTTTATATATTTTTCTGACCCCCAGACATCTTTATCAGCGTGTTGATATCTGAAATGTAAATGTCGAAGTTTAAGCTTCGAATCCCAGATGGGGAAAGTGCGATAGTTTCGAATTTAAAAGTACTTGAGTAGGCAAGCTATCAAAATCAAATTGTGATTAGGTACACGAATTGGCATTTAGGCTCACTCCAATTCACTTCATAGAAACGCTCCGATCCTAATGCCAACTATAACAATTATTTTTTTAAGCTTACTGGCAATGTGGGTCGCACATTACTAGTATTCTTGTTAACCCCTCGTGCTAAGCTAAATGCTTGTATTACGAGTGGGTTCACGTCGGTAGTGCAATGGGTGGGTTTCGAACCGGCAACCACATGATCGCAACTCCGACGCCCTAGCCATTAGGCTACCACCGCTTTGAAAATGTAGGCTGGGTATACGAACATATACATTTGTAGTCTGCTGACTGCGAGAATTTTTATATAACACTAGCGTCCCGCCAGAGGTTTCACCCCGCGCTGCTCCACTCCTAAAAGGCGTAGCGTGATGTTATATAGCCTATAACCTTCCTCGATAAATGGACTATCCAACACAATAGGAATTTTTCAATTCCAACCAGTAGTTCCTGAGATTAGCGCGTTCAAATAAACAAACTATTCAGCTTTAGACTATTATTATAGATACGTAACATAATCAACCCATTACCCTGTCTCACTGCTGGGCACGGGTCTCATCTCATATCCTACCTGTCCTACGGGTCTCATTTCCTACCTGTAATATGCACCTCAACCATGCTTACACATGTTTTGCAAATAAATAAATCTTTTCTTTATCATAATAAGAGGGATTAGGCTATAGTCCACCACGCTAGCCTAGTGCGGGTTGGCAGACTTCACACGCCATCGAGAAAATCTCTCAGACATGCAGATTTCCTCACGATGTTTTCCTTCACCGTTTAAGCGCGTGATAATTAACTATTAATACGCACATGACTTCAAAAAGTCAGAGGTGCGTGCCCTGAGTTCGAGCTCGAGATCTTTGACTTGGCAGTCCAACGGTCATACCACTAGGTTATCACTGCTATCAGTGTTTTGAACGTAATCTGTTAATTTATCACCTCACATACTCCACGCTATAGCACGTACGGCATACCTTGAGTTTGGACGTTTGGATTTTTGTCAAAGACCAAGTTTGTGCGGTGTAGATCAATATGGGGAGAATACACATGTCCATTAACATACGCTTCAGAGACATCGGCATACAAGTTTAAAGTAAAACCTTGAAATAAAACTACTTTTTACGGATTTTATCGCGTTGTATTGATATTATTTGATCCCCGAAGCGTAGGGACCCGCGTAAAAGAACACATCGCTGATGTCAAACACCGCCGTTTCAAGAAGTCAGCAGTTTTTGAACATACTCTAGACAAGGCCCAGCACTACATCAGATTTGATAAACCACAAGTCCTCGCAAAAGAAAACCGATTCCTTCCCAAGATGATCCGCGAGGCTATTGAAATTAAAAAACATCCAAATTTCAATAGAGAAGATGGCTGAGCCACCACCACCTGCTTGAAACCCTATTATAGATTCCATAAAATCAAAATCCAAGCCCAAAAGTGCAAGAGCGAAGGATACGGTGAGCTCGTTCTGCGTGAATCGGATCGCCAATAATTAACAAAAATTTAAGGTCGCTGTTAGTAATTGTAACATTAAGACGTCCAAAAACTTAGTCTACCCGTGACCATGGATGCTGTAAAGGGTCCGAAACGTCGGGAATCAAATAATATCAATACAACGCGATAAAATCCGTAAAAAGTAGTTTTATTTTAATGTCTAATATTTGCGTAAGTGTCAGAAACCAGTAAATAAAACCATACATACGTATCCATATAACTTTATGGTACGTCATTCCAACTACAAAATAGCTAAACTTATTTCACCTCGGGGCTAACTCATAATTTAAATTCATAGAAGCTCCCTTTACGATGTCCCTGGTTACTCCCTACATTGTATATTTAAAACCAGCATTAACTATCAACTGTGACCTAGTCTTCATGATAATGATAAATGTTATGTATTTCTGTACATCTTTTTTTACGTGGGAGAGCCATGCATCGGCACGCATGGGCCGGCTCGACCGGAGTGATACCACGGCCTCACAGAAAACCGGCGTTAAACAACGCTTACGTTGAGTTTCGCCGAGTGAGTGAGGTTACCGGAGGCCCAATCCCCATTTAAAAGGTGGGCAACGTACTTGTGACTCCTATGGTTTTGCGGGTGTCCATGGGCGGCGGTAATCGCTTACCATCAGGCGATCCGTCTGCTCGTTTGCCCTCCTATCCAATAAAAAAAAAATAACCGACTTTAAAAAATAAGAAAAGGAAATGACACTAACCTATTTCTTTGAAAAAAATAAATATCCGTGTGTTTGTATGCATGTTTGTCCGCGATTAAGAGAGGTAGGGCATAGTGGAATCAAATAATTCCACTCACAATTGGAGCTGCCCGACCGGGGAAGTACGAGTACCTCCAGAAAATCGTAGAAAATCGTAGCCAAATAACATAGCTCCGTGCTATGTTGTGTTCCTAACGGTGAGCAAGGTCGCCAGAGCTCCGCGAGGAAGCGTTGTGTTGGCAGTGTGGGGTGGTGTTTTTTTACCGCCGCTGTCATGCATGGCAGCACATATCCTATGCTGCCATGCATGGGAGAGCCATGCATAAAGTCCAGCAACGCACTTGTTTGTGACTCCTCTGGTGTTGTCCATGGGCGGCGGTAATCGCTTACCATCAGGCCATCCGACTGCTTATTTGCCCTACTATCCTATAAAAAAACACATCAGCGGAACATTTGCAATAATTATAGGATCATCATTACTAAAGAAGATGCCAGATGCAGATGTAAGATGATGTAGTGACACAGACTTCACACGCCATCGAGAAAATCTCTCAGGCATGCAGGTTCCTCACGATGTTTTCCTTCACCGTTTAAACGCGTGATAATTAACTTTTTAATACGCACATGACTTCGAAAAGATAGAGGTGCGTGCCTTGGGTTCGAAATCGAGACCTTTGACTTGGCACCAATAGGCTATCACTGTTTACAATATTCATACATCATGCAAATTTCAATAATCCATATCCTGACCGAGGTAAGCAGAGCTTAATTTTCTACATTGAGGCTGCCGCCCACTCCACCTGCAGCTATATACAAAAATACAGATAATATTCCCATTTGTAAGCCAACGAAATCGCGGCCCCGTGAAAATTATTGCCCAGCCTAAAATATATAGCCTTAGGTAAGTAACTGTGGGAAAATACTTGAGGAAAGAAATAAGGAAAAAAAGAAAGTCACAAAAGGTACCGTTATGTATTGTATTGGAAGAAAACGGTTATAGGAGTGTATTTTAACTGACTTCAAAAAATGGAGAAGGTTCTCAATTCTTTTGCTTTTAGGGTTCCGTACCTCAAAAGGAAAAAACGGAACCCAAGGATCACTTTATTGTCCGTCTGTCCGTCCGTCTGTCTCGGGAACGCGTGGAGGTATCGAGTTGAAATTAAAACCATATACATACTGAAGGCTACAGTCCCATGAAGCTGTGAAAAAATCAAATTTCTAAATCAACATAAAAAAAAGATACGGCCGTTTATGCCACAAAAACGTATATTTCGTGTTAGTTAAAATACATTGTTCATTGAGGGTAATATTAGGACCGTAGTGTCGCCTTTACCCAAAAATCGACACCTCAATTTACCCTCCAATACCTTATTATTGCTTTTACCCTACAAACTTTTACTTAATGAGTTTCCCCAACGATTCTATTACTAACAAGTTACTAATTACTAATTCACTTTAGTAAGTTTAACTGTAAAGGTTACTGCTCAGTATAACGATGTTTTTTGTTTTTCTATTACATATTTTGCCTAGAGCGTATATATTTATTTTTATTTAATACGAACCGCCCGCGGTTTCACCCGCGTTGCTCCATTCCTAAGAGTCGTAGCGTTATGTTAAATAGCTTAAAACCTTCCTCTTGAATCACTCTATCTATTAAAAAAAACACTTCAAAATCTGTAGCGTAGTTTTAAAGATTTAAGAGTCCGGCGGACCGATTTTCTCTCACAATCGTAATACCGAAATAAATCATAATCCAGACAATATTCTATCTAATTATGTTATCATTCGGATTTAGATACTGTTAATCTAGGTTCCTACGATCCTATTTCGTCCAAAATACTTCACTGGAAATAATTGTAAGCTAATGTAATTTACCAAGTTTGGAACGATTTTCCGGTCTTTTAATTTCAGTGAAGTAGTAGCAGACGAAATATGATCGTAGGAACCTAGATTAACAGTATCTAAATCCGAATGATAACATAATTTGATAGAATATTGTCTGGATTACGATTTATTTCAGTATTACGTTTTTGTGGGCAATTCAAGGTCCGCCGGACCCTTAAGCATACATAGGGATGGACAGACAGCGACTTTGTTTTATACTATGTAGTGAAGGCAGTAATAGAGTAATCACAAACTTGATTGATTTTATTTGATTTAAGCACAAAGGATTCCCATTGTGTCCAAGTGCACCGACACCTTGCAGCCTCCGCCCCATATAAAGTAGAGTGATATACTAGTGATAGGACCACTGGACTGCCAAGTCAAAGCGCTTGTGTGCACTTCTAACTTTTTGAAATCATGTGCGAATTTCCGACTATGTAAAAGATCTAGAATTTGTGAAAAATAAATGAATTCGAAGAGCTAAGTTGAACAATCAACCTTTAGATCTACCGCATTGACGTCATACTATCACGCCTGTTCTCCCTAAAAGGTTAGGCAGAGGTGCACTAATGTACCTACACTTACATTTCGCCGGTATGTGTAGGTAGGAATTTTATAGAAAAACCCAAATAACAATTTGCTCGACCTGATAATCAAATCCGTAGTTCAGCGTAGCATTCGCGCTTGGAACCACTTGACTAAAAAGGTAGATAGGAGGCATACACATAATAAAGCATTCTAATTAATAAAAAACTATATGCGTACCTACGATTTTCATTAATGTTACGATATAGTGAGTGTTGTCCTTTATGCTACTTGTCTAATTTGAGTTTAGTCGAAAAAGATCAATTAGTTTTTCTTTCGACGGAGTTTTGTTTACGCGTGTGGGTGGAAAATCAATCACAAATATACAAGCGATTGTTTACGACTTCGCCTGTAGTGTATAACGTTTGAATATATTCAGAAATTTACCCGTGTGGGGACGGGCTAGAATACTGTTCCTCACTGCCTTTCAGATAGGCATACCGTAAGAGGCGTGAAAATATCTGATTTGCTCGGTGGTAGGTCCTCTCGAGGTCTGACTGGTTGGTGACCACCCTTACGTCGGAGTCTCTCGTAAAGCAACTGCGGTGTGTGTTTCGACTTTTGCGCGTAAGAGCCAGTTGTCCCTCAGTTGCTGCGGCTCTGGAAGTTGCGGTCTGTAGGGGCTCTTAAGGCTCGGCAACGTTTCAGCCACTCCTCTGGTGTTGCAGGTGTCCATGAGTGACGATGACTACTTACCACCAGGTGGCTCGTCAGCTCGTTTGCCGACTTAAGTCAATAACAAAAATATGATACCTATGGTTCATGGCTAGGTAATAACTACACTGTTCAATTGAATTCAACCAATCTGCTAGGCTGGATTTGAACTAGGACCAAAATGCTCGTCAGTCGAGCTTACAAGCCACTAGGCCAGCAATTATATTTACATAAAATTCAAATTGACTTCGTGAAAGTGAAATTAGAACTTGAGAACTTTGTAGCGAGGTGTCGAACTTTCTTCGAAGTCGTGGGAATTCACGAACTCGCGGCAACGTGATGTTACTGATTAGCCGTCGTTATGGGGGTGACTATTAATAGGGGGAGGGAGGGAAGATGGTTTCACGGCCGGCTCAGCAGCTTAATGATCGGTTTTTGCGCTGTTGGTCATGGATTCGTTTTCGGGATGCAATAAATATTTCTAAGTCTGACTTAACATAAATGTACCACTTTAAATTATTTTCATCTGGAAATTATGTAAGTGAATGTAATTATTGATAATTTTACGAAGTTTCGACAGGATTTCCGGTCATTTATTTCCAGTGAAGTAGTAGTAAATGAAATGGTAGAGTGCGAACCTAGATTAATGTCAAAGTCAAAGTCAAATCTTTTATTTCAAATAAACCAATGGTGCAGGTACTTTTGAATTGTCAAAACTAGGTGCACGGTTCCAAATAGTGGGTCTTATTTTATTTTATTTTATTTTACTTTATTTGGGAAACAAACAGATACAATACAAAAAAAAGAAACATACAAGTAAACCATACATAATCCAAAACAGTTTCCACATTTATGTTATACAATAGCGCCAAAACACAAAAAAAAAAACAAACCTAAACATCAATTAAAGATTACTTAAAATGATACTTATGAAGTATGGGTATGAGAACAATATAATGTTATTTACTTGGAGTAGGAACCAAACAGTTGCGTACAGACTTTTTAAATTTGGGAAAGGGAAGGTGAAAGATGCCTATGAGATTATCATTACTAGTATTATTGTTATTATTATTAATGAGGTTATTATACAGGCAGCAGGATCTTGTAATAAACGAGTTCTTTCCATAGTTTGTTCTTGGTGTGGGAGTATGGAATAACGTTTTTTTTACGAGCATTAATACGTGGACATCCCAGACCTATTCTGCTAAGAAGATAAGAAGAGTCAACCTGGCTTCTTAGTATTTTATATAAAAAGAATAGGTCCCGTTCTCTACGCCGCGTCTGTAAAGAAGGTAAGTGAGGTATTTTTTCAGCAGACTTTCTCCTCCACAATACATGCCTGTTCAACTTATTTTGGATGCGTTCTATTTGGTCAATATAGATATTGTATTGCGGATTCCACACCACAGACGAGTATTCAAGGATAGGTCTAACGATGGTTTTGTACAGAAGTAATAATGTGGACACGCGCTTAAAATCTCTAGTAATCCTTAATATAAAACCCAGTAGACGATATGCCTTATCCGTAATGGACGTGATTTGGCTATCAAAGATCAGCCTACTATCCAACAGGACTCCTAGGTCTCGCACCTCAATAACCCTTTTTAATTCTTCATTATTTATTTTATAATTATATTTTATATATTTATTCTTTCTTGTATAAGTAATCACATTGCATTTATTTACATTGATATAAAGCCTATTATTTCTACAGTAGTTACATAAATTATAAATATCATTTTGAAGTAGCTGACTAACTTCTACGTTACTTATCACTTTAAAAATTTTCTTATCATCTGCATATAACAAAAAGTTTGAATTACAGAAATTTGAATAAACATCATTTATATATATGTTAAATAAAAGCGGCCCGAGATGCGAGCCCTGAGGTACGCCTGATGTTATAGGTATGAATGTCGAACAGAAACCTTTAATAGTAACGGCCTGACTTCGATCCCGCAGGTAGGACTCCAGTCACCGAAGTAAATCACCATGTATACCAATGTACTCAAGCTTGCTTATTAGTATTTTATGAGAAATTTTGTCAAATGCTTTTGAGTAATCGGTATACACGACGTCCACCTGATAGCCTTTATCAATAGCTACAGTTACATTATCAATAAATTCACACAAGTTAGTTTCAGTAGATTTCCGGCTTATGAACCCGTGTTGCTCAGGTATCAATAAAGGCTTAATAAGTGGTGTAATCATATTACAAATAATACATTCAAAGAGTTTAGGAATAACACTAAGCTTCGAAATCGGACGGTAGTTCTTGACGTCGTGTTTGTCACCATTTTTAAAGATAGGTACAACAAATGACCGCTTCCATAAAGTTGGCATAATACCCGATCTTAATGATGCATTGAATAGCTTATGTAAAGGGACCGACAAGGTTTTATAACACTTTTGAAGAAATAAAGGTGGGATGCCATCGGGGCCGGAACCCTTTTTAGTGTCTAATTTTTTGAGGTATTTAATAACAGTATTCAAAGGAATATCAATTTTGCTAAGATTTAAAGACATGTGATTGTTAGTATTTTGAGAAGTGACTGGAATATTTGGAGTATCATTCTCGAAAGCAGAGCCAAAATGAGTGTTAAAAAGATCAGCAATACATTTCCCATCTGAGGAAGATACATCATCTAGGTGTAAACTATCAGGGAGACCATTACTTTTTTTCTTAGATTCAATGTAAGACCAAAAATGTTTGCTATTTTTTGCTATGATATTTTCAGTTTTTTTTATATAATTATCGTAACATTCCTTTGCAACTCTTTTTTGCCTCTCCCTTAGGAGCACAAAAGTCGAATAATCTCCATACTGACCATAACACTTCCATTTCTTGTGGAACTTCAGTTTTTCTTTAATTATTTTCGTTAAGGCCGATAAATACCATATTGGATATTTACTTTTATTGTATAAAATTTTTGTTGGGACATAATTACATATGCTTTCTTCCAATATATTATAAAATTTTAATAAAGATTCATCCACTTCATGTTGGTCTATAACAGTATCCCAATCAATACTACTGAAAAGTTCATTAATAGAAACATAGTCAGCACTGCCAAACAAACGAGTAACTCGCGGTGGGGTGTGTAATATTTTTATTTTGATATTACGCATAGAAATATCTAAAGCCGGATGGTGCGGATCCTCATGAACTAAAGGGGACGCAGATTTAGAAACATTGCAATTAAAATTGCTTATGACAAGATCAAGTTGCCTAATATTTAAATTCGCAATTAAATTATATTGTGAAAAAAAAAAATTATGGAGAAGAACCGGCAAGAAACTCCATATGGTATCCAATCTAAATCATTTATTTGTTAAACATGGGTACAATTACAAACTTGGTGAAATATGAAAAGATCAATATCACTATGTTTCACCTTTAAAGGCATACAATATATCCTATTAATATATTAATATTAGTATAAAATAATTAGGTTAATCACATCCGAATCCGAAGGTAGTTATCGGAATCCGAATAAAACAATTTGATTAAATTGTGTTTGAATTTATACGAATAATGTATTATGTTTTTATGAGCAATTCAGCATCCGCCAGACTCTTAAGAGTCCGAAGACAGAATTTCTCTTACAAACGTAATACCGAAATAAATCATAATTCAAATACAATCTAATCAAAATCTGTTATTATTCGGATTTCAATACCGTTAATCTAGATTCCTACGTTACCATTTCGTCCAAAATACTTCTAATGCAATTTTTGATCTTTACCAAGTTTGGAACGATTTGTCGGTCTTTTATTTCCAGTGAAGTAGTAGTAGACGAAATAGTACCGTAGAAACCTATATTAACGGAATCCAAATCCGAATAATAACATAATTTGATAGAATATTGTCCGGATTAAGATTTATTTCGGTAATACGGTTTTGTGGGCAATTCAAGGTCCGCCGGACCCTTAACACTGATCAATAGAAAAACAATTGTTTTGTCTCTCTGATGGGTCATTTTCCCTTTAGTGATTTGATTCTGATTTCAGCCCAGAATAAAAAATAACAATCAATTTTCTTTTGTTACAGACAAGAAAAGGACCGCAAAGCAAAATGCCGGGTAACCAATTGTTTCCGCATCCCAACCAAGAGATGGCGATGTTACCAAAATCATGAAACTCCGATAGATGTCGCCACGAACAAAGTGTGATGTGAAGTGTTAGAGTGAGATATACATATTATTTTGTTATAAGTGCGAGTGAGATGCGAGACGGGTCAAAACCTAAGCCTAGTGGCTCAGCGACTGCCCAGGGTTTTGATGATGAAGGTTGGTATTTTATTACTTTTTATAATATTTTTGATATGACTGTTGATCTAGGCATGGAATATTTCGCAAACAGTAAGTGATATATGACGTGAAATCATTTTTCATACGTCACACCTGCGAATTTTTTTTCACACAGCTTGCTAATAATAGTATTTCAATGAGATCGCATTTTGTACATGATTTTATTGCAACATACCGCACGTATTCCCCGAAGGGTTAGGCAGAGCCGTACACCCACAGTTTGCCGGTATGTTTAGGTCTCATGTAATAGGGGGCGACCCTATTGCCATTAACCGGGCACATCCACACTCCGAGCTGCTACTGGGAATTTCATAGAAAAACCAAAAACACTTTGCTCGATCTGTGATCGAACCCAAGACCTCTAGCGTAACAAACACGCTAAGGACCAATAGACTAATGAGCCAGTCATATATTCACTGCGACAACGTTCGCCGCGACAACGTTCGCAGCGACCACGTTCGGCGCGACCACGTTCGCCGCAACCACGTTCACCGCGACCACGTTCGTTGCGGTCACGTTCGCTGCGACCAGCTTCTCACTGATCTTTAATACTAGCTTTAAACCTTTTCGCCTATCCGAACTTGCAACCACAAGACTAAACACAAACTTTTCTTAATATTGATTGACGTCACGAGTCGCTCTTTGAAGGCGACTTTCAACAAAGCAGTTGTTTTGGACCCAAAATACTTTCGAACATCGATCGGTCTGGAATCTGGACCAAAAATTAAGCGGTGTACACACTTGTAAACTTGAAAAAATCATGAAAACAACAACTTTTTACGTATTTTATCGCGTTTTATTGATAACATTGTTACGCCGACTAAATATTAGAAGTACGGAGATGGGTCACAAAGTTTCTAAATAAGTTGTAGAAGCACATAGAACATTCGAAAGAAAGCCGGGTTCATTTTTTTATGGAATAGGAGGGCAAACGAACAGACGGATCGCCTGCGGGTAAGCGATTACCGCCGCCTTTGGACACCCACAACACCATAGGAGTCACAAGTGCGTTGCCGACCTTTTAAAAGGGGATTGGGCCTCGGGGCTCGGTACAAAGAGCTCTTGTGGTCCGACTGGCTGGCGACCACCTTACGTCGGAGTCTGTCTTAAAGCACCTTGGTGCGTGTTTCTAATTTTGCGCGTGACAGCCAGTTTTCTATTGCTGCGGCTCCGGCAGTTTGCAGTCCGTAAGAGCTCGGCAACAACGCAGCGGGAGAGCCATGTGAGAGCGGGAGAGCTATGGGAGAGCCATGTTTCGGCACGAATGGGCCGGCTCGACCGGAGTGATACCACGGCCTCACAGAAAACCGGCGTCAAACAACGCTTACGTTGTTTTTCGCCGAGTGAGTGAGCTTACCGGAGATCCAATCCCCTTTTAAAAGGCCGGCAACGCACTTGTGACTCCTCTGGTGTTGCGGTTGTCCATGGGCGGCGGTAATCGCTTACCATCAGGCGATCCGTTTGTCCTCCTATCCCATAAAAAAACGCATCAGCAACTCCTCTGTTCTACTGTACCCATGGACACCTGTAATACACAGACGCAGGTTCGAACCCGCCCGCGATTGAATTTTTCCTTCACTAAAATAACTTCATAATCTTAGCATGGAAAATGCAAAAAAAAAGATAATATAAATTATAATATATTTCTTCATAATGTGTACACAACCTCAGGGCACGAAATTGAACGAGTTTTTGTTTTCAACAATACAAACTTCGAAATTGTATTCCGCAAATGGATCTTTTGAGGAAACACAAGAATGTTCCATTTTGTAAGCAAAGGTGTGTTGTATTTAGTGATGTAACGAATACTAAGTACTTTTACGAATACATCCATCCTGTTCTGACACTTACGCGAATATTAGACACTAGCGACCCACCCGCGGTTTCTCCCGCGCTGCTCCGCTCCTAAGAGGCATAGCGTGATGTTATATAGCCTATAATCTTCCTCGATAAATGAACTATCCAACACAAAAATATTTTTTCAATACCAACCAGTAGTTTCCGAGATTAGCGCGTTCAAAAAAAAACAACTTTGAATTAAAACTACTTTTTACGGATTTTATCGTGTTGCATTGATATTAGTTGATTCCCGACGTTTCGGATCCTTTACAGCATCCAAGGTCACGGGTAGACTAAGTTGTTGGACGTCTTAATGTTACAATTACTAACAGCTACCATACATTTTCGTTAATTATCGGCGATTCAATTCACGCAGAACGAGCTCACCGTATCCTTCGGTCTTGCAGTTTTAGGCTTGGATTTTCATTTATTTGAATCTTTAATAGGGTTCCAAGTAGGTGGTAAGACCCAGCCAACTTTTCTAATGAAGTTTAGATGTTTTTTAATTTCAATAGCCTCGCGAATCATCCTAGGTAGGAATCGATTTTCTTTTGCGAGGACTTGTGGTTTATCAGATCTGATGTAGTGGTGGGCCTTGTCAAGAGTATGTTCACAAGTTTGTCAGCATTTTAGCCCGAAATACGTCGGGAATCAAATAATATCAATAAATACGACGCGATAAAATCTGTAAAATGTAGTTTTTTTTTTTCAACTTTCATCTACATCAATAGTAATAATATTTGACGACACGTTTGACGTAGCGGCTGAGCGATCGGCTTCTGCGTCACGTGTTGTGGGTTCGATCCCCACACGGAGCAAATATTTGTATGATCTACAGGTAGTTGTTCCGGGTCTGGGCGTTTGTGTATGTGAGAATTTGTATTTGTAAACGCACCCACGATACAGGAGAAAATCCTAGAGTGGGGCAACGTCTTTAAAAAAATAAAATAAAATAAAATAGGGTTGCCCCCTATTCCATGGGACGTAAACATAGCGGCGAACTGTAGCTGTGCATTAGTATATAGCCCAGTACTGCATAATTTTAGCAACTATTAAAAACAAAGGTATAAAGCATAATATTGTAATCATGATTTTTTTATAAAAAGAGTATCTATGGAGTCTCTTGCAGGCTCTTCTCCATAAGACCCACTTCTTGGAACCGTGCAACTAGTTTTGACTTTCCAAAAGCATCTATTTTATTGATCTAATTGAATTAAAACATTTTTGACTTTGATTTTGATTTACATCTCTGCGTGATGGTATATTATGTTATGTTAAACCCAATCTTCTCGTACAGGTTCTTCAGCACCAGAGGAGACTAGCGACGAAGAGCTGGCATCTTTGAAGAATATTCTCCGCTTCCCCGAAGAAGTAGCGCTTAGGTTGACAGACACAGAATACCAGCTTTTCTATCAGGTAAGAAGAAACAGAGTTGCCGATATAGCATAGCATGTGGGGGACTCATAGCTCGTAGAACTGACGGCCGCTGGGGCAGAAAGGTTCTCGAGTGGAGACCACGCACCGGAAAACCCAGTGTGGGTCTACCTCCAAGGAGATGAATGGACGACCTGGTGAAGGTCGCTGGGAATCGCTGGATAAATGATTAATGATATTTATGCCTCTAAATAGATCTTTTAACGACATGTTTACAAGTATCATATTTTTTAACTAGATGGCACCGGCATTTCTGAGCTTACGACCTCTGAGAAGAAACACCGAAACAAACTCAGAGAATCATGGTCTCTTTTAATATCCAGACATAGTACTTAATAGCAAATATGTGAGTTACAATGTAAGACGATGTCTGGAATGGCCTTTTGAAGAAACAGCCACAGCGGCTTTGAGTAGACCAGTCCCAGCTGACGGCACGCATGCATCAGTCATTGTGTAGCTCGACCATAATCTAGGGAGCCAAACAACCTGTCGCACGACGATACCAGGTCACTTACGTAGATTTATTTCCAGTGAAGTATTTTGCACGAAATGGTAGGGTAGGAACCTAAATTAACAGTATCCGAATCAAATATTACACAATTTGATTAAATTGTGTTTGAATTACGATTTGTTTTGGTATTATGTTTGAGAATAATTTTATTTCGAGATGTTTTCATAATGGTTAGTATTGTTTACCTCAACTGAACCTGTATATGTGTGTACATTGTATCATGTTTAAGTGGACACCTAATTTGTATCTTACTTTGATGATGTGTGTTTTTCACCACATAGTTCATTTATTTTCTTATAATGACATCGAGTTGTCAAATGCTGAGAAGCTTCTTTTAATATTTTCGACTTTGGTCCAACTTTGTGTTCACATAGCCTGATATAGCAATATTGCACCAGTGAAGAATATAACACCATTTATTTTAAAAGAGTGTCCATGGAGTTTCTTTCCGCGTTCTTCTCCATAGGATCAACCTTTTGGAACCGTGCAACTAGAATCATAACGTTTCATAGACGCTTGTAAAAGCTTTGAAATAAAAACATTTGAATTTTGAACTAGAATTTGTATGGAAAATTCGGCCGGACCTTTAAAGCATATTTAATGTCAATAGATGGACGCTAACGACCATCGCCTACGTAAACTCGTAGTAGGGTCACAGTAACTTAAAACTTTAATAAAGTTATCAAAGTTAGCCTAACCCATGCAAAGACAAAATCAATATTTCGAGAGCTCGCCACACCAAGTCGAGCCCAAGTTATTTAAATAGAATCTGGGTCACGTGTTGCTATTGTGTACATATTTAGTATTCAGTGATGTAATAAACATGCCATCATCACGCCTGTATTGCCCGAAGTGACAGGCAGAGGTGTACTTTTTTAAAACTTTATTGAAACTCAAAAAATTAAATTAAAAAAAAATATGAAAAAAAAGCAGTGATAGCCTAGTGGTATGACCGTTGGACTGCCAAGTCAAAGGTCTCAAGTTCAAACCCAAGGCACGCACCTCTGACTTTTCGAAGTCACGTGCGTATTAAATAGTTAATTATCACGCGCTTAAACGGTGAAGGAAAACATCGTGAGGAAACCTGCATGCCTGAGAGATTTTCTCGATGGCGTGTGAAGTCTGCCAACCCGCACGAGGCCAGCGAGGTGGACTATAGCCTAATCCCTCTTATTCTGAGAGGAGACCCGTACCCAGTAGTGGGACAGTATAATGGGTTGATGTTATGTTATTGAAACTAACATATAACATTGTATTTACATGTAGGCTTTTAGTTCATTTCGGGAGTACGCAATGGCGAGGCACATGGATGAGTGGTTGAGCCTCACAGGACTTGGTTTTATATGTTCTTCATCGAGATGGCAAAATGCCATTTAGAACTCAGAACGCAGGCGGCAGGCCCGTCAGGGGCACTAACCGGACATTTCGGGACTAACGCTCTCCTACAAAAGATGTGTCTGACAGAGATATCCGCCTGCAAAAGGGAAATTGAGAGCATGGAACACCTTTTCACGTGGGAGAGCCATGCTTCGGCACGAATGGGCCGGCTCGACCGGAGTGATACCACGGCCTCACAGAAAACCGGCGTTAAACAACGCTTACGTTGTGTTTCGCCGAGTGAGTGAGGTTACCGGAGGTCCAATCCTCTTTTAAAGGTCGGCAACGCACTTGTGACTCCTCTTTTGGTGTTGCGGGTGTCCATGGGCGGCGGTAATCGCTTACCATCAGGTGATCCATCTGCTCGATTGCCCTCTTATCCCATCAAAAAAAAAAACCTTCTGTGTACATGCGATGTAATGGCTTGAAAGCGAATGCGCCTGCGAATGGGCAGGATTATCCAAGACCAGAGGACTACAGACCCTCAGACCTCATTATAAAGCTCATGGAAGAGCTGTTTGAAGAACTGGGTGAGGGATGAGTTCTAGGTATCTAAGGTAAGCACGAAGAATCCCATTGGGTCGAAGTGCACTGAGGCCTTGCTACCTCGGCCCCATATAAGATAAGATAAGGCTTTTAGTTTCAACAAAAAGTACACCTCTGCCTAACAGTTCGGGGAATACAGGCGTGATGCATGTAGGTATGTATCTAACAGACGCCATTTCATTTGAACATTCCGTTTCATTTGAACAGACCGTTGGACTGCCAAGTCAAAGGTCTCGAGTTCGAACCCAAGGCACGCACCTCTGACTTTTCGAAGTCATGTGCGTATTAAATAGTTAATTATCACGCGCTTAAACGGTGAAGGAAAACATCGTGAGGAAACCTGCATGCCTGAGAGATTTTCTCGACGGCGTGTGAAGTCTGCCAACCCGCACTAGGCCAGCGTGGTGGACTATAGCCTAATCCCTCTCATTGTGAGAGGAGACCCGTGCCCAGCAGTGGGACAGTATAATGGGTTGATTATGTGTGTTATGTTTATGTTATGTATTCATCAAATTGTCACAGAGTAAAATATAAGAGTGATAGCACGGGATTTTAGCAAAAGCCAACTCGCAACATAGTATAGAAAAATGCAGTGGCATAAATATTTTTTAACTGCACTTCTGGTGAAGCGGTTAATGTGATCACATCGTCTTTACTTAGCGCCGCGTGGCGTAGGTTTGATTCTTACCCGAAGCAAATATTTGTGTGTTTCACGGATACTTTTTTTTGTTCTAGTATGGATGTAATTTGTATTTGTTATTTGGATGGTTGTCGAGTCCCCCGCGACGGAAAACTTCCTAATGCTGTTTCTTAAAGCGGTAGATTTCTTCTTCTAAAAAAAAACTTTAACATAACAAGTCTGTACTCTCAAAACGGTTAAGAGTCCGGCGGACCGAATTTCCCTTACAAACGTAATACCGAAATAAATCGTAATTCAAACACAATTTAATAAAATTATGGTATTATTCGGATTCCGATACCGTTAATCTAGGTTCTTACGCTACCATATCGTCCAAAATACTTCACTGGAAATAAATGTAAGCGAATGCAATTTTTGATAACTTTACCAAGTTTGGAATGATTTTTCGGTCTTTATTCAGTAAAGTAGTAGTAGACGAAACGGCCGTATCTTTTTTTTACGTTAACTTAGAAGTTTGATTTTTTCACAACTTCAAGGGACTGTAGACCTCAGTATATGGTTTTAATTTCAACTCAATACCTCCACGTGTTCCCGAGATAATGGGTCTTGACAGACAGACAGACGGACAACAAAGTGATCCTATAAGGGTTTCGTTTTTGAGGCACGGAACCCTAAAAATATATACAGGGTTAAATTTCAAAACACCAGCCAAATTTTAAAATTTCGTCGTCAAATCAAAGTACATTTTAAACATTATTGTCAAACACAATATATTGTAAAACTATTCATTTGAAAATGTCTGAAAAAAATCAAAATTCATAAATATTGCGGATTTGTGGTCGTGCGCGTGCGCTGTCAAATCATGTGCAAAAGAATATTATTTAGGTAATTTTTACTTTTTTATTTCGTAGATCGAAAGTATTATCGATTCTGAACAGCCTCTGTAAATATTACCAGTCATAAAAAAAATGCCCTGTATATTATTATTAAAAAAAAAAACCTTACTAGCAATATGGGTCGCACATTACTATGCGATTCTTGTTAACCCCTCGTGCTAAGCTAAATGCTTGTGTTACGAGTGGGTTCACGTCGGTAGTGCAATGGGTGGGGTTTGAACCGGCAACCACACGATCGCAAGTACAACGCCCTAGCAATAAAGCTACCGCCGCTTCAAAAATATTTTAATCTAGAATCGTTTGCCGTACTGTCTTTTTTACACTGCGGCAGGTAAACTACAATCCCATTTCCAATAGGTTTTGTGCGCCAACGATTCTGGATCGATTTAATGCTAATCCGGCTTACTTGTTGATAGGGGGCGAGAAATAACATACCATCATTCTTATCATATATATATATATATAACATATTATCATTCGACGACACTGAGGAACTATCGCCTGATGGTAAGCGATTATCGCCGCCCATGGACACCCGCAACACCAGAGGAGTCACAAGTGCGTTGCCGACCTTTTACAAGGGGATTGGGCCTCCGGTAACCTCACTCACTCGGCGAAACACAACGTAAGTGTTGTTTAACGCCGGTTTTCTGTGAGGCCGTGGTATCACTCCGGTCGAGCCGGGCCATTCGTGCCGAAGCATGGCTCTCCCACGTAAAAAAAATTCACCATGACCAGAAATCATTGTTCTCCATCGCGGGTGCGTTTGCAAAATCGAATTCTTACATACACCACAGACCCAAAAGAATTACCTGAAATATAATATTATATCGTCACGCCTGTATTCCCCGAAGGGTTAGGCAGAGGCGTACTAATGTGCATCAACAATTCACCGGTATGTTACGGCCCAGGAGTCGAGCCTATTGCCATAACCGGGCACACAAAAAACGAGAATTTATTTCCTTCATATGTAAAAGTAAATTTATTATCTGCACTCCAATCCACAAGATAGGCAATATTGCCTATCAGAATCGGATTCCTTTTCGAAGCCCACAAAGCAATTTTATTGCTTCATCAAAAACCGTGGCCTTTTACCTTTTATTATGAGATTACCCTGAAATTTACCCTCAAAGCGATTTGGGGTAAAATAAGATTGAAACTAGGTCACTTATTGATTGAGAGTAGAAAATAGGATTTAAGTCTGGGAAGTGGATCGGTTGATCCGTTTTACGCTCATGGAGGAAGTTATCATAGTTTAGAGTATTTCACTAGTACATAGTAATAGTAAGCGCGACTGCTACGCTAAGATCTTGGGTTGAATTCCCAGATCAGGCAAAAAGTTATTGAGATGCAATTTAATTTTTAGAAAGTTAATTGGTGACATTATTATTTCCTCTTCAATCGTAATTATAGTACTGTAGGCTTTTATACCGCAATAAATAAAATAAAATAATATATAGGTAGAATTCGTCTCTGGCATTGTGGTCGCAGTTCTAACCTAACGTAAACGTAATATTTGGTGATAAATTTTAGTATGCATTTTGGTGATCAATTTACTAAATTTGGTGGACATTTTATTTATCACTAATTTTTTTTGTTCTCAGGTGCCTCCTATCGACTACCTTCGCCAAGTGACGCTGGATCTTGGCGGAGAAGGTGTCCTGGGTGCTGTGAATGAGCGGCACATGATCAGGAGAACTCCTCCAACACAAACTACCTCCAGAAGTTCTGTGAGAGCCCTGATCAGGAGGTTTAACGCGGTAAGTTTAAAGATTTCTAAGATGACAAACAAGAACCTACCGCCTGATGGTAAAGCGGCAACCGCAGCCTATAGACGTCAGCAACACCAGTGGTATCACTCGCGCGTTGTCATCTTGACACCTCAGTTGTTAAGTCTCATTTGCACAGTAATGTCACTGGCTACATTACCCTTCAAACCGGAACGCAATAGTGTTAGAACATTATTGCTTAGCGTCAGAATATTTGATAAAACTTATGACACGGACGAACATAGTAGTCTAGTTCTTATACTTCACAAATTACCACATATTTATATTTTTTTATACCACTAAGGCGGCAATCATACGCGGTTACCGTAGCCTATGGACGCTTACAACACCAGGGGTATTACTCGCGCGTTGCCGACCCTGTAAATTAAGGAGGAATAGTTGGGCTGGCAGCAAAGAAGACAGTAGCGTGATGCATATCCTATCTGCTTCCGGAGCGCTGGCGACTTTGTTCACCGTTAGGAACACAACACAGCACGGAGCTATGTTATTTGGCTACGATTTTCAGCAAGGTAGAGGTATTTCGCCAGTCGAGCAGCTCCAATTGTGAGTGGAATTATTGAATTCCACTATGCCCTACCTCTCTTAAGACAACTCAGTTTAGTCTCAAATTAGAGGTAACACCTCAGTTGTTAAGTCTCATTTGCACAGTGATGTCACTGGCTACATTACCCTTCAAACCGGAACACGATAATGTTAGCACTTTATTGTTTGTAACGATGCGATGGTACCAACCAAGATCCACTCAGCTACTTAGAAATCACTGCATATTGCAAACCAATCCCGCCGCAGCCGTATCTGTCTGTCTGAATGCAATAAACTCAAAAACTCTGGAATTTGCATACGGTTTTTACCGATGGATGGAGTGATTACATGAGGAACTTTATATGCTATTTAACATAAAGCTACGACCCTTAGAAATGTGGGTAAACCGCATGGTACAGCGGTATAAAAAACCGGACGAGTGCGAGTCGGACTTGCCCACTGAGGGATCCGCAAAAATTTGTAGGTACTTATTATTATTAATTACAAATGTATAGTTTTCAGATTTTTCCCTATACTTCTAGTATAAGAGTTCTAGGTTAACGGAAAATAGCCTTTATATTTGGATTCCTTGAGAGTGTCGAAATATATTTTTTTATGGGACAGGGTGACAAACGAGCAGACGGATCACCTGATAGTAAGCGATTACCACCGCCCATGGACACCCGCAACACCAGATGAGTCACAAGTGCGTTGCCCGCCTTTTAAAAGAGGATTGGGCCTCCGGTAACCTCACTCACTCGGCGAAACACAACATAAGCGTTGTTTGACGCTGGTTTTCTGTGAGGCCGTGGTATCACTCCGGTCGAACCGGCCCATTTGTTATGCCCATTAATATATGTTTCTTGCGGCATAAACGGATCATCGTATCTTTTTTCCGTAACTTGGAAGTTTGATTTTTTACAGCTTCAAGGGACCGTAGTCCTGAGTATATGGTTTTAATTTCAACTCGATACCTCCACGTGTTCCCGAAATAAAGGGTCTTGATAGACAGACGGACTGACAACAAAGTGATCGTAAAAGGGTTCCGTTTTTTTTCTTTTTAGGTACGGAATCCTAAAAATCATAAATGTATTATTTTTATTGAGCTTACTCTGTTTTATTGAATGTATGCATAGATACATTTATATAATAATATCTAATGGACGAATGAATTGTACTTCCAAGATACCAGGAAAACATCAGCATTAAAGCATTCCTTTACATATAGGGTGTGGCGAAGCCGCGTAGATAATGGATAACGCGACAACTTCAGAATGAGCACTCTAAGCATATTCAGAAATGACGAAATAACTAAATATAACTCGGGTTTTAGGCAGCATATAATGATGAAACATGTCCACGATTTTTTTTTAAACGTTGCCCTCACTAGCCTTTTCTCCTGTACCGTGGGTGCGTTTACAAACACAAATTCTCACAAACACAAACACCCAGACCCGGAACAACTACCTGCAGATCATACAAAATATTTGCTCCGTGTGGGGCAACACATTGCGCAGAAGCCGATCGCTCAGCCGCTACGCCAACCGTGTCGTCAAAACGTCAAACGATTTTAAGTTAGACATCCAGCAATTTATCAGTGACAACCCGCTCGCGGTTTCACCCGCGCTGCTCCGTTCCTACGAGGCGTAGCGTGATGTTATATAGCCTATGTTACTCAGTGATAATGTAGCTTTCCAACAGCAAAAGAATTTTTGAAATCAGTCCAGCAATTTTTAAGTTTATTCGTTACATACAAAGATACAAATCTTTCCTCTTTATAATATTAGTGTAGAAATCTGCGTCTAAGTTCGTGCAGTATTATTGGTGTTTTATTAAGCTATTGCATAGCTTCTATCGCGGGCCTTGAGCGTGGGGACCGAATCCAGAAATTCCGTAACGAAAAAAACCTAACACGCTTGTCTCTTTAGTTCAGCAACCCGCCTTTAGGTGGCATTGGTTGTATTACATAAGTTGATAAAAAACGCTATGCAATAGCTTTACCGAGTGCCACACGTCTTTTTTATTTATTTATTTATTTACACAAGGCACATCAACAACATAAACACAAACATTGGTTAGTAGCAAAATACAGAGACAAAGATATCTATTACTATTATACTTATTACTATAGACTGCCTTGGAAGTCTAGTTAGTGGTCCTAAGCTGATGCTACGCTAGAGGTCCTGGGTTATTAGATTTTTCTATGAAATTCTCAGTAACAGCTCGGAGTTTGTCCTTTGTGTTCGGTTAATGACAACGTCTCTATTACATGGGACCTAAAAATACCAACAAACTGTGGGTGTACATTAGTACTCTTCTTATATAGGTAGAATTTTATTATAAGTACTAGCTTTTGCCAGTGACTTCGTCCGCGTGGAATAGTTACTTTGTTCCCTAGTTCTTCGCCCGCGGTTTCACCTGCGTTGCCCCGTTCCTAAGGGTTGTAGCGTGATGTTTTATAGCTTGAAACCTTTCTCATGAATCACTCATTTTCCCAACATTTCCCTTAACTGCTCTGCTCCTATTGATCGTAGCGTGATGAAAAGTATACTATAACCTGCCCAGGAGTATGAAGAACAATTGTACCAAGTTTCGTTGAAATCCGTCGAGTGGTTTTTGTTTCTATAACGAACATACAGACAGACAAAAATTTTACTGATTGCATTTTTGGCGTCAGTATCGATCACTAATCACCCGCTGATAGTTATTTTGGAAATATATTTCATGTACAGAATTGACCTCTCTACAGATTTATTATAAGTATAGATTAATGTGATTGAGTTGAGTTTAAATTATTTAGCTAGACATACCCGTCTTAGAGTCTTAAAGTTATCCAATAACACCACACTCTGTATATATATGAGCTCTTTCATATTTTCATGTTTCAGTAAATCAAGTGCCTATTATTAAAAGAAAGTAATAAGAAATCCAAAAATAGCTTTCCAGCCGGTTGCCATGACAACAAAATGATGGATCAAATTTCTTATCGCTCTAAGGAAAATGAATTCGGTATGATGGAGGTTGTTGAGCACTCTATAATATGGTCGAGCTACACAATAACTGATGCATGCGTGCCGTCAGCTGGGACTGATCTACTCACAGCCGCTGTGGCTCTTTCTTCAAAATATCAATTCGCCATCCAGAATAAACATAACCTAAGATATCATCACGCCTGTATTCCCCGAAGGGTTAAACAGAGGTATACTAATGTACACCCTCAGTTCACCACCATGTTTAGGTCCCATGTTATTACCTATTGGATGCGGAGTCTATTGCCATTAACCGGGCACAGATCCAAATTTCGAGCTGCTACTGAGAAAAGGCAGTCCGTACTGGCTAACATACTGGTTACCGACACTTACGCGAATATTAGACATAGAAATACCAGATGAATTAATTAAGTAAGGCCAAAGGATTCTGCGTGAATCGGATCGCTAATAATTAACAAAAATGTAAGGTAGCTGTTAGTAATTTTAACATTAGGACGTCCAACAACTGTGTCTTACCGTGACCATGGATGCTGTAAAGAATCCGAGACGTCGGGAATCAAATAATATGAATACAACGGGATAAAATCCGCAAAAAGTAGTTTTATTTCAATGATGAAATCTTCTTCTTCTATCTATACTTATAATAAATCTGTAGAGAGGTCAATTCTGTACATGAAATATATTTCCAAAATAACTATCAGCGGGTGATTAGTGATCGATACTGACGCCAAAAATGCAATCAGTAAAATTTTTGTCTGTCTGTATGTTCGTTATAGAAACAAAAACCACTCGACGGATTTCAACGAAACTTGGTGTACAATTGTTCTTCATACTCCTGGGCAGGTTATAATATACTTTTCATCACGCTACGATCAATAGGAGCAGAGCAGTGAAGGGAAATGTTGGGAAAATGAGTGATTCATGAGAAAGGTTTCAAGCTATAAAACATCACGCTACAACCCTTAGGAACGGGGCAACGCAGGTGAAATCGCGGGCGAAGAACTAGGGAACAAAGTAACTATTCTACGCGGACGAAGTCGCTGGCAAAAGCTAGTAAATAAATAAAATTATATTGCCATAAGGATACACACTGTAAAAACACAGAACAGGTAGACTTAAGATAAAAATCTTCGATTTAGTTGAACTCTGGTACTCAAAATAAGATTCAACTTGTGTTATGAGTACCAGGGCTCTCGCTATTAATTATCTACCAAAACCAGAAACCAATAATATTTTGCTCGACCTAGAAATCGAACCGGGGACCTCTAGTGTAGCCGGCGCGTTTGGGACCACTGGACTAATAAGGCAGTTTCTTAGCTTCAGAGCTCAACCATGCAGATGGATTGATCAATATAGTTATTACTTAGATATAACGCACTCAGTCTCAAAAAGATCTTCATACATAAAACATATGTGCGAAACAGTTTCGGAAGTCGGTGCCTTTGATTTTATCGGACCTTTTGATTTCGTCACCGACTTCCGAAACTGAATCGTGCACAACATTATTTTTTATGTCTTTAACAACATACAACATACCATCACGCCTGTATACCCCGAAGGGTTAGGCAGAGGCGTACTGAATGTACACTCACGGTTCGCCGGTATGTTTAAGTCCCATGTTATAGGGGGCGAGCCTATAGCCATTCACCGGGCACAAATCCAGACTCCGAGCTGCTACTGAGAATTTATAGAAAAACCCAATAACACTTTCCTCGACCTGGGGATCGAACCCAGGACCTCTAGTGCAGCAGTCGCGCTTGGGACCACTAGACTAATGAGGCAGAAATACACCAATTACATTGATAAAAAAACAAATCGCCCTACGTAAGTAGAGTAATACAAAAAAAATATCTAATTACTGGGACAATTAGCATTTGCCTCAGTGTACGACCACGTGCCCCTCGTGCCCCAAGTGACAATTACAGGCAGTTCAGACTAGTGATGTGCTAATATGAGCATCGATATAGATAAAAAATAAAATGAAATTTTTTAATGTAATAATATTCTAGACACGTCTCATTCTCTGTGAAATTCTGAGTAGCTACTCGGAGTCTGGATTTGTGATAGGGTCGCCCCCTAATACATGAGACCTAAGCATACCGGCGAACTGCGGGTGTACATTAGCACACCTCTGCCACGGAAAAACTTGACTCACCTAACAACGCCATCTATCGGCTTAAAACTAAACAATATTTCCAACACATAAAATAGCGTTGTAACTGGCCGATGTCTCTATATATATTAATATTATATTATTATAATATTAATTGAAGAGAAACGAATATGGGGGGTCTTTATTAAAGCAAAAAATAAATCTTTATAATAATATTTTTTTTTTTCTGTCAAAAACGCAAAAACCACTGCATGAAATTGGATGCGATTTTCACAGTCGTGTTGCTGGAGGTCTAACCTAAAATCTGGTGCATATTTCATCTTGATAAACTGTCTAGAAACCGGGTTTTGTGAAGCCTGTTACAGAATTATAAAAGAAGGGGTTATAAAACTTTGCTCAACTCTATTGCACACATTTTGCTCAGCTGAGCGGTATTAGTTTAGTAACTACAAAACTTATAACCACTAGATTTAAGCGATATGAAAACGCAATTAAAACTGAACAATTAAATCAAAT
The DNA here is from genome assembly GCA_910591435.1 of Acronicta aceris. Classification (NCBI taxonomy): domain Eukaryota; kingdom Metazoa; phylum Arthropoda; class Insecta; order Lepidoptera; family Noctuidae; genus Acronicta; species Acronicta aceris. The sequence goes on along the minus strand of OU342786.1, from coordinate 1,159,436 downwards.
AAGCTTTCAAAATTAACTTCGCAATCGTTCCCCAAACTTTTCAAATAACGATTCCAAATAATTCTAAAAACGATAACTAAATCTCGAATAATAATTGTTGAAACAAACGAAAACGACAAAGTTAATAATTCTATCAGTGACTACTTAAACTTTGCAAGTTAAACTCGATGGAAAGTTGGGTATTGTTGAGAATTGAGGCAAAAGTGCCAGCATTTGTTCTTACCTGTTTGAGTTGGGACTTCCATTTCCTTCGTCTGTTAGACTTTGAAATGGCATCTTGATATTGACGTTTCGGATACTCAAGAACTGCATCATATTTTTAAAGCTAAAAGTCAAGATCATTTATTCAAGACTAGCTTTTGCCAGCGACTTCGTCCGCGTGGAATAGTTACTTTGTTCCCTAGTTCTTCGCCCGCGGTTTCACCTGCGTTGCCCCGTTCCTAAGGGTTGTAGCGTAATGTTTTATAGCTTGAAACCTTTCTCATGAATCACTCATTTTCCCAACATTTCCCTTCACTGCTCTGCTCCTATAGATCGTAGCGTGATGAAAAGTATACTATAACCTGCCCAGGAGTATGAAGAACAATTGTACCAAGTTTCGTTGAAATCCGTCGAGTGGTTTTTGTTTCTATAACGAACATACAGACAGACAGACAGACAGACAGACAGACAAAAATTTTACTGATTGCATTTTTGGCGTCAGTATCGATCACTAATCACCCGCTGATAGTTATTTTGGAAATATATTTCATGTACAGAATTGACCTCTCTACAGATTTATTATAAGTATAGATTAGCAAGCATCATCTCTAATATTTTTTTAAATGGTATACCTGATCACCTGTGCAATATTATGCTGGTAACTAGGACTTACAAAGCAATTCAGTCGACCTAAGAGTTGCTTTTCGTCGCTTGCGTTCTACGTACGAAAAATAATAAATTTAATTTATTTCAGATTAAATCAATCCACACATTAAAGACAGAAATCATACAATGTACCTTCTAAATTCTTATCTATTAGTGTTAGAATATATAGGTATAACTAGCTTTTTTTGTCCGCGTGGAATAGTTACTTTGTTCCATATGAACTTTCATCCCCTATTTCACCCCTACATAAGCCGAAATTTATCAAAATCTTTTCTTAGGGGATGCCTACCTCATAGTCGCTATATGCATGCAAAGTCTCAGCCCGATCGGTTTAAAATTGACAAAGTTTCATACAAAGTTTCATCCCCTATTTTATCCCCTTGGGGAGAATTTGGAGGGGGGGAGAATTTATCAAGATCCTCTTTTTGAATCTCTCTTTTAGAATTTATCAAAATTCTTAGAGGATGCCTACGTCATAACATCTACCTGCATGCCAAATTTCAGCCCGATCCCTCCACTGGTTTGGGCTGTGCGTTGATAGATCACTATGTCAGTCAGTCAGTCACCTTTGAGTTTTATATATATTAAGACATAATTTAATTTATATTAGTACAGCATTTTTATTTATAATTAAAAATCAAATAAAAAAAACTATAATCAAAAATATTTTTATTAAAATCATCGACAGTCGATATTTCTGTCACCACCGCAATCACATCACTATTCCTACAGCTATAATTTATCTAACACACCTGTCTTTATAATTAAATACGGATATTCCTTTTCTAAGAATTCTTTTCTTATTATTTTAACCAGTAATTGTTTAGGGGGATAAGATTGAATTTAATTGAGTGGTATTTTTACCCGACTGTGCCAGAGGGGAGGTAATCTTTTTCGATTGTATGTACTCATGTATGTATATTTCTTTGCCACGTTCTTTAGCATAAACGGGTTGATGGATTTTAGCTAGAGAAGCGAAGTTAGATTCATTCTGGTTTCTGACACTTAAGCGAATATTAGACATTGAAATAAAACTACTTTTTATGGATTTTATCGCGTCGAAACGTCGGGATTCAAATAATATGAATACAACGCGATAAAATCCCTAAAATGTAATTTTATTTTGAAGATAAATTCATTTCAATTGTGAGAGTGATGCTGGGTATTTGTTGCAGGATCGTTACGTTAGCATTGGTATTACCTGATAGTTTCGGATGTTTGTGCCTTCGATTTGGTTTGAACTTTTGTTTCCGCCACCGACTTCCGAAACTGATGTGCACCTTAACCAATATTATTTTTATGTTTTTGAATACGGTTTTACTTTTTGTTATAAAAGCTTAATATTTTACACTTTTTTGGTTTTGTATAAATATAAGTAAGTCAAGATTTTTATCGTATAAAGCAGTCAGTTCTGGACTCAAGTAAAATCAATATTAACGTAACGACCCTGCAACAAATACCCAGCATCACTCTCACAATGATTTCAATATTTTTAATACATAGCGAGCAAAATTCTTAGGATCAAATTTCTTACGTGGGAGAGCCATGCTTTGGCACGAAACGGCCGGCTCGACCGGAGTGATACCACGGCCTCACAGAAAAAACGCTTACGTTGTGTTTCGCCGAGTGAGTGAGGTTACCGGAGGCCCAATCCCCTTTTAAAACGCGGCCAACGCACTAGTGACTGCTCTGGTGTTGCGGGTGTCCATGGGCGGCGGTAATCGCTTACCATCAGGCGATCCGTCTGCTCGATGCAAAACACAATCTGAAGTCAGACTACAGGATTATATGTACCTACCTATGTAACAATTATTAAACTATGTATAATGTATGTACATAAATAATATGATAATTATGTCTATATATGTATATTGGGTCGAACGAAATTCCTCATTTGTTGTTTAAACCAAAATATTCAAATTCTGATATATTTACTACAAACATTGTCTATCCGATTTCACAAAGTAGGACAAGTCTAGAAACAGTTGTAGAGTGTCTATAATTTTGTGAGATTGTGGGACATTTCTCTTCATAACTGCTTGCTTTACATCTACTATAGATAAAGGAACAAAGACTAACATGCTAGAACAAACACTTACATTCTATTCTCTTTTGACATTGACAGCGTAACATGGTGTGACCATGATTTCGGAAAATATCTAAAATAAAAATTTCAATTGTTTTTGAAAGCTAAATTCGGCTTCGAACCAAGCCCACGTATTATAAATTAATAAAAAAAACACATCATACCAGCACTCCTGTAAACATAACATACCATCTCGCCTGTATTCCCCGAAGGGTTAGGCAGAGGTGTACTTAATGTTCACCCACAGTTCGCCGGTATGTTTAGGTCCCATGTTATAGGGGGCGAGCCTATAGCCATCCTGTCTTGTATTTCATAGAAAAACCCAATAACATTTCGCTCCAAGACCTCTAGCGTAGCAGTCGCGCTTGGGACCACTAGACTAATGATTTAGTGTTTTTTTTTTAAATACAATACATAGCATATTCCTCGAAGGGTTACGCAGAAGTATACGAGAGTATACCCATAGGTTTAGATCCCATAGGGGCAAGCCTATTGCCGGGCAAAATTCAACTCCTCGGTTAATGGCAATAGGCTCGGCCCCTATTACATGAGACCTATACTTGCCGGTGAATTGTGGACCGTGTACATCAGCACACCTCTGCCTAAGCCTTCGGGGAATGCAGGCGTGATGGTATGTTATGTACTTTGAAAAAAAAAAATACCACCCGCATTTTTTATTTAGATTTTTTTTTTTAAATAAAAATTCTAAATAAATTCCTAAAATAGACTGTCCCAAGCGCTTTAAACTCATAGCCACCGTACTACAAGGGTAGGCTTATTTCGGTCGCCGTGTTTCAATACTGATTATCAACCCTCCGTTACATAATTTAAATATACCCTCCGAGCTTTAAGTGAGAGGGACTCTGGCGGACAGACCTCCTTTAGTAGACCTCTTTGAAAGAAAATATTGAAGTTTTAAAAATACATTCTGTTTGAGGCTGTCATTTTTCCCCGGCTAGGGTAGGGTCATGTTTTTTTATACAGGGTTAATAGCCGGCCAAATTTACAGAGGCTGTTCAGAATCGATAATATTTTTGGTCAATTTTATAAAAGACATAAAAATACGTGGGAGAGCCATGCTTCGGCACGAATGGGCCGGCTCGACCGGAGTGATACCACGGCGTCACAGAAAACCGGCGTCAAACAACGCTTACATTGTGTTTCGCCGAGTGAGTGAGGTTACCGGAGGCCCAATCCCCTTTTAAAAGGTCAGCAACGCACTCGTGACTTCTCTGATTTTACGGGTGTCCATGGGCGGCGGTAATCGCTTACCATCAGGCGATCCGTCTGCTCGTTTGCCCTCCTATCCCATAAAAAAATAATTTTTTACGTCATTTTATACCTGTCCTAACCTTTACAGAACGTGTGGATATAGTTGCCACCATACAATTCAGTTCAATAACCTAGGCAACATGCATTAATACACAACGACCACAAATCCGCAATGTTTATGAAATTAGATTTTTTTAGACATTTTCAATATTTTTATGTTAATTTGATAATAATGTTTAAAATCCACTTTGGGATGAAATTAATAAATATATTTCTATAAACAGCTCTTTTATAGACACTTCCAAGTCGGTGCAGAACATAACCATCTTCATGGAAGTCAATGAAGGAGGCCTTTTTTCAGCAATGGTCCTCATTTGTCTGATATGAAAGAGAAAAAAGTAATTCATTCGTTGCGATACATGGAAAATGCAAAAAAAAAATACAGAAAGAAAATGAGGTTTATTATCATAACATTATAAATAGATAAAGATAAAAAAATACTAAAAAGAAAACAAACAAATTACACAATTGCTCTATCACTCGCGCGTTGCTGACCCTGTAAATCAAGGAGGACTAGTTAGACGGACGGAGGACGGTGAGCAAGGTCGCCAGAGCTCCGCTAGGAAGCGTTGTGTTAGCATCACGCTATTGTCTCCTATGCTACCAGCTATGTTAATGGGATACAAATAATGCGCCTCATCTCCAAAAGGAAAAGGTGTGTCATTTATTTATCTTTTTAAACCTCTTACCTTCGTCCTCAGGTGTCCGCGTGGGTGACGGAGCTGGTCCTCTCACACCCATCCCTGGAGGACAGGAAGGCAGCCCTCGCGTGCGTCCTCCGTGTAGCGCTCACTTGCTGGAACATAGGCAATTTCAACGGCGCCATGGAGATTGTTGCAGGGTTAAAGTAAGTTTTTTTTATGGGATAGGGGGGCAAACGAGCCGACGGATCGCTTGATGGTAAGCGATTACCGCCGCCCATGACACCCGCAACACCCGAGGAGTCACAAGTGCGTTGCCGGCCTTTTAAAACGGGATTGGGCCTCCGGTAACCTCACTCACTCGGCGAAACACAACGTAAGCGTTGTTTGACGCCGGTTTTCTGTGAGGCCGTGGTATCACTCCCGTCAAGCCGGTCCATTCGTGGCGAAGCTCTCCCACATAAAGTGGTCCTGTTATATATTAGATAGATAAACAATATGTTAAGAAAACCCTGTCCGCTCCGTGAAGTCAAAGTCAAAGTCAAATTCAAAAGTCAAAATGATTTATTTCAATTGGACCATGAAAAAGGTAGTTTTGAGAAGTTAAAAACTAGTTGCACGGTTCCAAAAAGTGGGTCTTATGGAGAAGAGCCGGCGAGAAACTCCATAGATACTCTTTTCAAAAAAAACATGATTACAATATTAATCTTTACAACTTTCTTTTTGTGATTTTTTTGCATTTTCCATGCTAAGATTATTAAGTTATTTTTTAGATGTCAAATAGATGTCACCAACGTCACCTTATGACGTAAATTCAGAATGTGAAGGCAAAATTTCAATCATGCGGGTAGGGTTCGCGGTGGCTTAGAGGTCAGAGCGTCTGGTATATCAAACCAGAAGACGCAGGTTCGAATCCTGCCCGCGATTGATTTTTTTCCTTTACTAAAAAATAACTTTACAACTTTGTTTTAAATAGTTTGAGAATTATGCAGTTTGATTTGTAAGATTTATTCAGTACCTATAGGTGTTATATTAGAAAGAAAGGGATTGCCACAGCAAGTAAGAGCTGACCAGTCCCGACAGACAGCACCCGTTCACGAGCATGACGTGTGTATCGGCGTAGTTCGACTCAACCATGTTGTAGGGAATAAAACAACTCGACACACAACGCTACCATCAGCAGGACAGACTCAGACCGCGGGCACAATATTTTTATAGAAAGATATACTTACACGGAAGGTATTGTTAGGTATCGAGATCCGATTCTATTTATATAATCACTAGCGACCCGCCCGCGGTTTCACCCGCGTTGCCCCATTCCTAAAAGTCGTAGTGTAATGTTAAATAGCTTAAAACCTTCCTCTTGAATCACTCTATCTATAAAAAAAAAACCGCTTCAAAATCCGTTGCGTAGTTTTAAAGATTTAAGCATACATAGGGTCGGACAGACAGCGACAGCGACTTTGTTTTATACTATGTAGTGATTTTTGATTTACAAGATAAAAAATTCATTGAAAAAAATATTTATAAAACGAATAAACTGAAATGACAATACTTACGGTGGCAGCGACACCGTCCCTGCATGTCAAACATAATAAGCCCTATGATGGTTATATAATATTTTAAGAATTTGCTGGTTTTTGGGGTAATTCTGGCAATTTGGGCGTGACGACCTTGATTAATATGTTTACTTTTATGAATATTTAATTTTTCTATTTTATTTGGTGATGTGATTGGGACTGCCTCATTAGTGTAGTGGTACCAAGCGCGACTGCTACGCTAGAGGTCCTGGGTTCGATCCCCAGGTCGAGCAATGTGTTATTGGGTTTTTCTATGAAATTCTCAGTAGCAGCTCGGAGTCTGGATTTGTGCCCGGTTAATGGCAATAGACTCGTCCCCATGGGTCATGGGACCTAAACATACCGGCGAACTGTGGGTGTACATCAGTACACCTCTGCCTAACCCTTCAGGGAATACAGACGTGATGGTATGTTATGTTTTTTTTTATGGAATAGGACGGCAAACGAGCAGACGGATCGCCTGATGGAAAGAGATTACCGCCGCCAATGGACACTCGCAACACCATAGGAGTCACAAGTGCGTTGCCGACCTGTTAAAAGGGGATTGGGCCTCCGGTAACCTCACTCACTCGGCGGAACACAACGTAAGCATTGTTTGACGCCGGTTTTCTGTGAGACCGTGGTGTCACTTCGGCCGAGCCGGCCCATTCGTGCCGAAGCATGGCTCTTCCACGTTATGATTGGCATACCTATATGCCCCTTTTGGATCGTACTTTTGGTCTACCTAGAGAGAGTAGAGAGATCTACATCTCTCTAGGCATGTTTGTGGTGAATGTCACGAATCTGGCCGTAACTATAAGGCAGGGGAAGGCTTGTGCGGTTTTTAGTCAGTACGAGTCCGATACACCCTGCCGCCTCCCCTGGCAGACGATCAGTGAAGATTTCTGCGCCCCAAGAAATAATTTTAATAATTTTTGTGTAATTTTAATAGATTTATGAGTTAAGAAGAAACAGAAGAAAAGAAAAGAAGATAGCAGAAGACTAAGTGCAGTATGCAGGGGTTTCTTTCGGCCTTCAGCTGTTTAGAGTCTGTAGGCCGGCGGAAACTACTTGCAGACTGTACTCACACACAACATTAAAGAAGAATACCAATGAAGAGAAGAGAAGATGGCATGGAGAAGATAAATTTTTGAAATAGAATTTGCTGACGTCACCTTATGACGTAGATTGTGGAAGAGGAATTCGACATTACAGGCAGTAGTGGTTCTTGTAACTACATTTAGCCGAAAGGAAGCAGGTTCGAATCCTGCCTGAGATGTAATTTTTCTATCGCTAAAGTTTAAGGGTCCGGCGGAGCTTGAATTGCCCACAAAAACGTAATACCAAAATAAATCGTAATCAAAATTTTGTCAAATTGTGTCATTATTCGGATTTGGATACCGTTAAGGCGGATCGTTTCGCTGTGCCCGCGAAATTCTAATTTCGAGTGGTCTTTCGCAGTTTGTAGGTCTATAACAAGTTCTAGATTCATGGCAGTTGTAATTGCGATATCAACTATACAACATTCACAACTGAGAACTAAAACCTTTACTAACAATTCCTTATCAAGCCAAAAACTTGGCGCAATCTGTGTAATTGGTCAAAATTGACATTTACACTACTTTTAGCTCCAATAATGATTTCTAAGCAATGGTTTTAGATAAAAATTGTGATTTTTGTATAGTTAATGTCGCAATTACCATTACCATGAATGCAGAAACTTATTATGGACCTACAAACTGCGAAAAACCACTCGAAATTTGAATTTCGCGGGCACAGCGAAACGATCCGCCTTAATTTAGGTTCCTACCGTACCAATTCGGCTATTACTACTCTGGAACTAAACGGCTGGAAATTCGTTCCAAACTCGGTAAAGTGATCAATAATTAAATTTCAGTAATTACATTAATTTCTAGTTAAGTATTTTAGACGAAATTGTAGAGTAGGAAGCTAGACTAAAGGTATCTGAATCCGAATAATAACAAAGTTTGATTAAATTCTGTTTGAATTACAATTAATTTTGGTATTACATAACTATACAGTTCGGAACGCCTGTATTCCTCGTAGAGTTATAGGTGTGTGCTTTTAAATATACCCACAATTTGCTTGTATATTTAGGTTTTATGTAATACAAGCTTCTGGGAGCAACTTTTTCTTTCTTTCACTTCGTTTTGTACGGTTTACGTACATTCACCTCACACGTTTTGCTAAACCAGCAAACATTCTGAACTCGATCGACTATCGTCTAGTATTTGACGTAATAATTTTCGATAGTGTAAGCAATCGCGAACGCGCGTAACAGACGTGAGTGGAAATCGCCATTTTTTTTATAAAACTATTTGTAACGATGAAAAAATAAACTATTACGAACTATACGGTATTAAACTCAATCTGTGCTACACTCTCCTACTTCAACGTACTACAAGACTCTTAACTTAACTTAACAGCTACAGTGTACAGTTTTACAGGACTGTACACGTTTCGTCTTTGATTTGATCGGATCTTTTGATTTCGCCACCGACTTCCGAAACTGTTTCGCACATAAGATTATTTTTTATGTTTTTGAAAGCGGTTTTACTTTTTCTCGATTCATAACTGACGGAATAACCGCGTAACAAACACATAAAAAAATTTGCTCGAATAGAAATACCTCAAATTTAGCATTTATTTTGATAAAACAGACACTTTAGTATTATTTATTAGTATAGATACCTTACCCTTCTAAGTGAAACCCATTTCATATCATATGTCAAGATTAGCCTCGTGCTGTCTGCATCCATGTCATGTCATATATCCATTACTGAGGGTAGACAGCAGACCTCAGAGGCCGTACGTATGTAGGTAGATACGTATTAACGTCATCAGTTTTTTTGTAATAACTATCCATCCCGTTTACGAATGCATAAAAAAAATTTGCAACGTTTGCATTGTTATAACGGAACACATAAGCGCAGTCATATTTTTTTTTAAATTCTTGATTGGCTCACGCTTGACTCCCAGTTCGCCTGATGTTAAGCGACACTGCGATCTACTATGAAGGTCGCTTGCCTAGAAGAAACCTATTCACTCGTGATTTAAAGAGAGGTAGGGCATTGTGGAATTTAATAATTCCACTCAAAATTGGGGCTGCCCGACTGGGGAAGTACCTCCACCTTGCAGAAAATCGTAGTCAAATAATATAGCTCCGTGCTATGTTGTGTTGCTAACGGTGAGCAAGGTCGCCAGAGCTCCTCGAGGAAGCGTTGTGTTGGTAGATAAGATAAGCATCATGCTATTGTCTCCTATGCTGCCAGCCCAACTATTCCTCCTTGATTTACACGGTCGACAACGCGCGAGTGATACTCCTAGTGTTGCAAGCGTCTTTAAGCTACGGTAACCGCTTACCATCAGGCGGTCCGTATGCCTGTTTGCCACCTTAGTGGTAAAAAAAGACACCCAAATTATATCTATCGGGGAAGACCCACTCGGGAAGCACATTCCACATTTCAGCGGTACGCATGATAAAAGTGGACTTAAAGCGTTTCGGAATGTCCACCATGATTCGATGTCGCTTTATTGGGCGTCTGGTCATCCGATCTCTACACATTCTTTGAAATAAAATATTGGAGTATTGTAGATTCAATTCTTACCCGAGATATCGTTCGATCGTTTCGTGATCCACATATAGGTACTCGTTTCGACTGTCCTGCATGACTCTCCGGGGAATACAGGCGTGATGGCCCTGGTTAAAAGTTGATAACAACATTATGTCCTACGCAATTCACGTTAAAAAAATGCCAACGGAATTTTAACATCACAATTATAAAGTGGCTCAAATGCAGATGAGTGGCTTAAATATATAATTATTATAAACGTCATTTTTGTTGCTAGCAACAACAATATGAACCAGTTATAAAGGGTCCGGCGGAGCTTGAATTGCCCACAAAAACGTAATACCGAAATAAATCGTAATCCAGACAAAATTCTATTAAATTATGTTATTATTCGGATTTGGATATCGTTAATCTAGGTTCCTACGGTACTATTTCGTCTACTACTACTTCACTGAACATAAAAGTTTGGAAAATCTTAATACTTTGCTTGTCCCAGTAGTAGCTCGGAGTTTGGAATTTGTGCCCGGTTCATGGCAGCCCCTATTACATGGAACTGTGTTAGGACATCTCTGCCTAACCTCATTTATTCCTAACAGGACTTGTAAATGTGAGTACATTGTGGCATGTCTAATTGGACACCTAGCTTGAAACTTTCATGTGTGCCTTCCACATAATTTTTTTTTTTTTTTATTTAATGACGAGTTCACTAATCCTGGGCACCTTTTTTCATAACATCGACTTCGTGCCAACTTGGACATAACCTTCAATGTCCACACATCCTGTTCGCACTAATGTACTAGAAGAATGTAATACCTCTTAATTTAAAAGAGTGTCCATGGAGTTTCTTGCCGGATTCTTCTCCATAGGATCAACTTTTTAGAACCGTGCAACTTAACGTTTCATTAACGCTTGTAAAAGCTTAGATATTTGAAATAAAAATCATTTGAACTTTGAACCTTTCGGGGAATACAGGCGTGATAGTATGATATGTTTACTGCATATTTCTTGAGGAAAAACTCTAAGAAAACACATAAAGGTAACACGGGCACATTTTTACCGCCATTATGATGCCTAAGGTCATTTATAGCGCCCCCTAGGGAGCATTTACCGGAACTTCGTACTTTAATATTGGCACTAGGTTTTCTCCACAATGCTTGTTGAGTTTGTAGCATAGTTATTCCCGAGAGAATTTCTGAAAAACCTAATTTTAAAAACGTGATAGTTTGTGAGGATTTATGGATGTTTGCTATTCAATTACAATACCGACGACACGTTTGGCGTAGCAGCTGAGCGATCGGCTTCTGCGTCACGTGTTGTGGGTTCGATCCCCACACGGAGCAAATATTTGTATGATCTACAGGTAGTTGTTCCGGGTCTGGGCGTTTGTGTATGTGAGAATTTGTGTTTGTAAACGCACCCACGATACAGGAGAAAATCCTAGTGTGGGGCAACGTTTTTGTTTAAAAAAAAAGTCAGAACAGCTGAACGGATCAGGATGACATTTGGTATAATCTATACTTATAATAAATCTGTAGAGAGGTCAATTCTGTACATAAAATATATTTCCAAAATAACTATCAGCGGGTGATTAGTGATCGATACTGACGCCAAAAATGCAATCAGTAAAATTTTTGTCTGTCTGTCTGTCTGTATGTTCGTTATAGAAACAAAAACCACTAGACGGATTTCAACGAAACTTGGTACAATTGTTTTTCATACTCCTAGGCAGGTTATAGTATACTTTTCATCACGCTACGATCAATAGGAGCAGAGCAGTGAAGGGAAATGTTGGGAAAATGAGTGATTCATGAGAAAGGTTTCAAGCTATAAAACATCACGCTACAACCCTTAGGAACGGGGCAACGCAGGTGAAACCGCGGGCGAAGAACTAGGGAACAAAGTAACTATTCCACGCGGACGAAGTCGCTGGCAAAAGCTAGTATAATAATAAGTATTTATTTCTCTCTTTCACAAAGGTGAGTTCTGTGTTAGTCGGTGGCGAAAACAAAAAATCTGACCAACTCGAAGGCACCGACTTCCGAATCAGTTTTATAAACATTATTTTTAATGTTTTTGAAGGCGATTTTATAATGAATTACAATTTGATTGTTACCAACTGCTTGGAACCCCGTTATTTTCCGATTCCAATAAACTAAATCCGACCACAAAATTGCAAAACAAATTATAAAAAAATCAAATCGGTAACAAATTTAAGGCAGCTTTAGTCTGCCATTGATTCTGTAAAGGATTCGAAACATCGGGAAAGAAATAATATTAATACAGGGTGACTCTTAAATCAGTCTAAATGTAGCTCAAAATGCTGATGCTGTTCGAAATATTTTTGTTACACCTCAAATCAATTTTTTTTAATATTTCGCGTCTATTAATTTTACCTGTATAAATAGAACCGGAACACAATACCTAACAATGCTTTCACGGGTCAGACAGGGATTTCTTAACACATCTATACTTACCTATAATAAAATTGTTGTGTTTTTTACGTGGGAGAGCCATGCTTCGGCTCGAATGGGCCGGCTCAACTGGAGTGATACCACGGCCTCACAGAAAACCGGCGTCAAATAACGCTTACGTTGTGTTTCGCCGAGTGAGTGAGGTTACCGGAGGCCCAATCCCCTTTTAAAAGGTCGGCAACGCACTCGTGACTCCTCTGTTGTTGCGGGTATCGCTTACCATCAGGCGATCCGTCTGCTCGTTTGCCCTCCTATCCCATAAAAAAAAGGACGATGTCTGTACATTCTAGATATTAAAGAAAAACTAATATAGAGGTCTTTATTAGAGCAACAGAAGCCAAAATAACAAGTTTTAGAATTTTTGTCTGTCTGTCCGGCTGTATGTTTGTGCGCGCATCACGCAAAATCTACTGCATGGAATTGAATGCAGTTTTCACTGATGTATTGCTAGAGGTGTAACTTAAAATCTGGTGCATGTTTCATCTTGATACGCCACCTAGAATCGGACTTATAGTATGTTAATCTTTTTGGGGCGTGAGTGAAACTGCAGGCGACAGCTAGTTGTATATAAATAAATAACACTTTGCTTGAACCAGTAATCGAACTCAACAACTTATGCTCGACACGTCTGACCATAAGACCAACGTAGTACAAAGGGTCCGGCGGAGCTTGAATTGCCCACAAATACGTAATACCGAAATTAATCGTAATTCAGACAATATTCTATCAAATTATGTTATTATTTTGATTTGGATACCGTTAATCTAGGTTCCTACAATACTATTTCGTCTACTACTACTTCACTGGAAATAAAAGACCGGAAAATCGTTCCAAACTTAGTAAAGTTGTCAAAAATCGCATTCGCTTGCATTTATTTCCAGTGAAGTATTTTGGATGAAATGGTAACGTAGGAACCTAGATTAACGGTATCGGAATCAGAATAATAACGGAATTTGATTAAATTGTGTTTGAATTACGATTTATTTCGGTATTATGTTTGTAAGAGAAATTCGGTGCGCCGGACTCTTAAGTAAATCATCATCATCAATATATATCAAAATCAATGCCACTTTTCGTTGTAATGTTATAACTCAAGAACGGGCTCACCTATCCAAACCAAATGTTTAGGCTTTTTTCGGACTATTTAGTAGATGGTTTATGTGAAGTTTGCACAAAATCGGTCGAGCGGTTCTTCATTTATCACATTTTTCGTAACAAATGATGATTTTTTTTTTATTATTTCACTTTATACGTAGCGAAGCACGTACCAGGCCGCTAGTTTATTATAAAGAAGATTACATTCTTCTTACTTTATTAGAAGCATAAATAAAGTTGGGAGGTCAGGCAAGCGTGAACTATTACTTGCTACGAAGGACATTGGTACCTACCTAATATTTCCTTTACACTCAATAACATAGCATCATCGGGGTTGGTACCTAATATTACCTTTACACTCAATAACATAACATCACGCCTGTATTCCCCGAAGAGTGGGACAGAGGTGTATTGAAGTTACACCCACAATTCGCCGATACTATTTACGAGTAATATTTATTTAAAAGCAGCGATAGAGTTTCTTAAATATTCGGTCGATACGTGTTCCCCTTCTGGGGGACGGCTTCTTTTTTTTAAAAAAAGCTTTCTAGCAATGTGGGTCGCACATTACTAGTATTCTTGTTAACCCCTCGTGTTACGAGTGGGTTCACGTTGGTAGTGTAATGGGTGGGTTTCGAATCGGCAACCACATGATCGCAAGTCCGACGCCCTAGCCATTAGGCTGCCCTGGTTTTAAAATTGAGAACCTCCCCCTTTTTTGAAGTTGGTTAAAGATAAATTTAGTTACGTACTATAAATATGATTATCTAATAAAATACTGCCTCATTAGCCTAGTGGTCCCAAGTGCGACTGCTACACAAGAGGTCCTGGGTTCGATCCCCAGGTCGAGCAAAGTGTTATTGGGTTTTTCTATTAAATTCTCATTAGCAGCTCGGAGTCTGGAGTTGTGCTCGGTTAATGGCTATAGGTTCGCCCCCTATAACATGGGACATACCGGAGAACTGTGAGTGTACATTAAGTACACCTCTGCCTAACCCTTCGGGGAATCCAGGTATGATGGTATGATGATAGTAATAAAATAACGTGTTTTATTATACCGATAAATTGTGAAAATTTCAATTAGCCAAGCAAACACCTCGCCTTAAGCAAGCAGTTGATCGCTAAAGGAATCTGCTCACTACACCGTACCATATAATTATATTTTAAGAGAGGTAGGGCATAGTGGAATTGAATAATTACACTCACAATTGGAGCTGCCTGACTGGGGAAGTACCTTGCAGAAAATCGTAGCCAAATAACATAGCTCCGTGCTATGTTGTGTTCCTAACGGTGAGCAAGGCCGCCAGAGCTCCGCGAGGAAGCGTTCTGTTGGCAGTGTGGGGGACCGGTGGTGTTTTGTTACCGCAGATTGCAGATTGTCTCCTATGCTGCCAGCCCAACTATTCCTCCTTAATTTACAGGGTCGGCAACGCGCGAGTGATACCCCTGGTGTTGCAAGCGTTCATAGGCTACGGTAACCGCTTAACATCAAGCGAGATGTATGCTTTTTGCCACCTTAGTGGTATAAAAAACCATACCATGACTTTAACAGGAACGTATCAGGCACGGAAACGAGCACAACACGATCTACTATGCCCACTAGAACGTATCAACAGCTTATCATACCTGTACAAAATGGTTTTAGAGACCGTAGCATCCGCGTATCATCCACCTGTCGAAAAATCCATATGCTTCCGTTGAAAAAAATATTATTTATATTGAGATTTTACCCCGTGTGGGGACGGGTTAGAATACTGTTCCTCACTGCTTTTCAGATAGACATCCCGTAAGAGGCGCGAAAATCTGTAGGTAGGATGTCTTGGGGTCTGACTGGCTGACAACCACCCTTACGTCGGAGTCTATCGTAAAGCACTGCGATGTGTTTCGACTTTTGTACGTAAACGCCAGTTCCCTTCGATTGCTGCGGCTCCGGCAAACTGCAGTCTGCAGGGGCTCTTAAGGCTCGGCAACGCATCAGCAACTCCTCCGGTGTTGCAGGTGTCCATGGGCGACGTTGACCACTTACCATCAGGTGACTCGTCAGCTCGTTTGCCGAGTTAATCCATAAAAAAAAAGATAATTATGAGACTATGCCATGCACGGAGAGTCAACAATCGGTGAGAATATTTTCCCGGTGCCGATACGCTCCGTGTATGGCACGAGTTAAGGAACCCCAATATTCACAAATTAGCTTTATCAACAAAAGTAAACAAACAAACTAGCATTTTACATATAGGTCGTGCGTCATTCATGTAGATGCATAATTAGCAGATAATTAGTATATAAGATCTAAAACATTGTTTTAGTCTCAGTTCTGTAACCGTTATTATGGACGAATAAATATATTTTTTTAAAGTATATCGTTATGTTTGTTTACTTTTGTTGACAAAGCTAAATTGTGAATATTGGGGCTCCTTAACTCACGCGACGGTGACGTAACGGTCTAGTGGGCATAGTCTCATAATTCTCAATACAAAGAATATTTTTTAACGGACATCAAAAAGGAGGAGGCTCTAAATTAGTCTGTATGATTTTTTTGTATGTTTGTGACGCGATTATTCCGTCAATTTTTCAGCATAATTATTTAATTGAATATACCATACAATATACGAGTATACATTATGATAACAATTTGATGTACATTTTGATTGAACTAGTATGGTATAATTTCCTAATTAGTATACCTACTGTAAAGTGTGGGGATCGTGCAGATATTGATGTAACAATTGTGTTAGTATATTTATCTATAGGAATATTGTGCCCACGGTCTGAGCTTGTCATGCTCACTTAAATGTCCTGCTGATGGTGGCGTTGTGTGTCGGGTCGTTTTATTCCCTACAATATGGTTGAGTCGAACCGCGCCAATACACACGTCATGCTCGTGAACGGGTGCTGTCTGTCGGGACTGGTCAGCTCTTACTTGCTGTGGCAATCCCTTTCTTTCTATATAATTACTAAATATAACACCTACTTATACTGAATAAATCATCATACACATCAAACTGCATAATTGTCAAACTATTTAAAACAAAGTTGTAAAGATTAATATTGTAATCATGTTTAAAAGAGTATCTATGGAGTTTCTTGCCGGCTCTTCTCCATAAGACCCACTTTTTGGAACCGTGCAATTAGTTTGACTTTTCAAAAGTACCTTTTTAATGGTCTAATTTAGTGTATATAGTGTATATAGTAAAATAATTTAATTTAATTCAGATAATAAAGTATTTAAATTCACAATGGTCTAATTGAAATAAATAATTTTGACTTTGACTTGACTTTGAATTATGAATCGATTTTGATGATTCTTTTTTTGACCGGTAGGTCATACTTTAGAAGTAGTCCCATATAAATTTGATTGAGCTCTGATCACAAAATGTAGAACAAAATGACAATAATACGTAAGGACCGAGTAAATGATAACGTCGTCTAGGTATGCGTAAAATTCTACTCGCTACTCAATATGTTGAAATAAAATTACACTTAGGAGAAAGTAAAACCCTGGCAGTAACTGGATGAGAAAAGCCGAATATCGGGCTCTGTGGCATTCACTAGGAGAGACCTACGTCCAGCAGTGGACGAACATAGGCTGATGATGATGATGAGGATGAAAACCGCCTTCAAAAACATCCGTATTAGTATTATAAACGTGAAAATTTGTGAGTATGGATGTATGGATATTTGTAACTCTTTCACGCCAAAACAGCTGAACAGATCTGGGTCATGGACATTAGTCTAGTAGTCCCAAGCGCGACTGTTACGCTAGAGGTCCTGGGTTCGATCCCCAGGTCGAGCAAAGTGTTATTGAGTTTTTCTATGAAATTCTCAGTAGCAGCTCGAAGTCTGGATTTGTGCCCGGTTAATGGCAATGGGCTCGCCCCCTATTACACGGGACCTAAACATACCAGGCGAACTGTGGGTGTACATTAGTATGCCTCTGCCTAACCCTTCGGGGAGTACAGGCGTGATGGTATGTTAGATCTGGGTAAAATTTGGCTCACAGATAGATTATAGCCTGCAATAACACATAGGCTACTTTTTATCCAGGTCGGACCCAATCCTGAAGTCCACGCGGACAAAGTCGCGGGCAGAAGCTAGTAATAATGTTATGTGCGAAACAGTTTCGGATGTCGGTGGCGATATCAAAAGATCCGATCAAATCAAGGACACAGACTTGTTTAGTTTTTGTCTGATACGTTCCTAGTACGGTCATGGTATGCAACAGTATAATGGGCAGACTCCTTTAGATGGCCGAAAAGCGCTGAACTACAGAGATTAAGTAATTAATTACGAGGATTAACAGCTGTTCTTATCTCGATGTTTCACGCGGCTAAACTTAGGGTCCGTCAGAGTGACTACCGCATTCAGCATTTTGAAACTGTCAAACTTTGTAAATGCTTTTTCTTAAATTAAGCTTTTTTAAAGTTTCGAATTCAAATATCTGATAAAAAATGCCAGTTTTTGAATATTTTTTAAATTCTTATTTAATTATAACTATTCTGGAGGCAAACGAGCAGACGGGTCGCCTGATGGTAAGCGATTACCGCCGCCCATGGACACCCGCAACACCAGAGGAGTCACAAGTGCGTTGCCGGCCTTTTAAAAGGGGATTGGGCCTCGTATTGTGTTAAACACACGTAAGCGTTGTTTCACGCCGATTTCTCTGAGCCCGTGATATCACTCCGGTTGAGCCGGCCGATTCGTGCCGAAGCATGGCTCTCCCACGTAATAGTTGGATTTGAATTTTCAATTAGTTTGACTTTTCAAAAGTACCTTTTTAATGGTCTAATTGAAATAAATAATTTTGACTTTGACTTTGACTTTGTCTCCTCCCCGAATAGCAGAATAACTATTAAGCCATCGAAAAAAAATCACATAAAAGAACATTAAGAAGATAATTTATTTTCTCATACATTTTGTATCGAGAACGGATTGACAGATTTGACAGAAATAAAACACGGACACAAATGAACATGGCGTTGTATTCTGTGAGGTTTTCTGTTTCGGTAATGGCGTTCATTGCATTGTCCGAACTCCTCATAAGCTGCTGATGTAATTTTGATTTTTTTGTTTATGTTTGAATGGGTCCCTAGATGATTTAGATTCACATTTGAACCGGTAGGTAGCACCGCAATCGGGTTTTACGATTTTTTTTTATATAGGCCAAGACATGGGAGAGGGAGAGAATGATTGAGGTTATGGCTGATAGGGATGAATGGAAGGCAAGGACATGCGCCGACCACAAATAAATTGGGACAAGGGCAGGAAGATGATACAGGACAAGACAAGATATTTGAATTCTATGATATGGAATCCTCATTACGATGTCTATATTAAACGACTCTTACTTAGACGACTAAACAGTGGTTAATTAAAAATGTATTTTACAACTTAAATGAATATTTTGCCAAAAAAATATTATTGATATTGTTTATAAGATTGTTTATAAGATTGTTAGCACAGACATACCTACCTTAATAAATTGTAACATTTTAATATTGCTACACCCGATTGGGTAGACTGTTGAAACCTACTAAAAACTGTTAAACACCATATGTACACAGTTTTAAGCAATAAATATCTTTGACTTTGACTTTGACTAGAGAGTGTTCAAAGAAGATTCTTTTACCACCTTAGCTATAATGACCATCTAGCCAAAAAACTTACTAGTTATAGTGAAAAATTAAAACATTACCACATGTGCACACTAGCAAATCGCAGAAAAATATCTGATTTAAGTTATTTAATAGTAAAGGAAAAAAATCAATCGCGGGCAGGATTCGAACCTGCGTCTTCTGGTTTGATATACCAGACGCTCTGACCTCTAAGCCACCCCGAACCCTACCCGCATGATTGAAATTTTGCCTTCACATTCTGAATTTACGTCATAAGGTGACGTTTGGTCGTGGACGTTTTTTTTCCTTTAGGTACTATTAAATAACTTAATAATCTTAGCATGGAAAATGCAAAAAAAATCACAAAAAGATAGTTAAAAGGTAGGGTGGCATCGTACGACACTGAACTGACTGTAAAGTAAGTCGTGTCGGTTGAGAGGTAAGGTAACTTGCCTCTCATAGATG
Organism: Acronicta aceris; assembly: GCA_910591435.1. Classification (NCBI taxonomy): domain Eukaryota; kingdom Metazoa; phylum Arthropoda; class Insecta; order Lepidoptera; family Noctuidae; genus Acronicta; species Acronicta aceris. The sequence goes on along the minus strand of OU342786.1, from coordinate 1,139,715 downwards.
TCACCAAACGTCACCTTATGACGTAAATTCAGAATGTGAAGGCAAAATTTCAATCATGCGGGTAGGGTTCGCGGTGGCTTAGAGGTCAGAGCGTCTGGTATATCAAACCAGAAGACGCAGGTTCGAATCCTGCCCGCGATTGAATTTTTTCCTTTACTATTAAATAACTTAATAATCTTAGCATGGAAAATGCAAAAAAATCACAAAAAGATAATATCTGATTTAGTCTTCCTTCACAAACTTTTTGATGGAACTCATGATTGCGGTGACCTCTTGAATACTTTGCAACTAAATATCCTCTCTCACTTACCTCGAAAATGCATGCCAACTTTATCACATTCCTTACTCTAACACAAATCTTAGATACAACGCTGCTGTGCCTAGAATGTGTAGGTGCTATAATGTCATAGCTAAATCTAGAGATTTATTTATTTACTAGCTTTTGCCAGCGACTTCGTCCGCGTGGAATAGTTACTTTGTTCCCTAGTTCTTTGCCCGCGTTTCACCTGCGTTGCCCCGTTCCTAAGGGTTGTAGCGTGATGTTTTATAGCTTGAAACCTTTCTCATGAATCACTCATTTTCCCAACATTCCCCTTCACTGCTCTGCTCCTATTGATCGTAGCGTGATGAAAAGTATACTATAACCTGCCCAGGAGTATGAAGAACAATTGTACCAAGTTTCGTTGAAATCCGTCGAGTGGTTTTTGTTTCTATAACGAACATACAGACAAACAGACAGACAGACAAAAATTTTACTGATTGCATTTTTGGCGTCAGTATCGATCACTAATCACCCGCTGATAGTTAGTCTACAGATTTATTATAAGTATAGAAGAAGATTATTTTAAAAAAAAACGTTGCCCCACACTAGTATTTTCTCCTGCATCGTGGGTGCGTTCACAAACGCAAATTCTCACATACACAAACGCCCAGACCCGAAACAACTACCTGTAGATCATACAAATATTTGCTCCGTGTGGGGATCGAGACACGTGACGCAGAAGCCGATCGCTCAGCCGCTACGCCAAACGTGTAGTCAAAAAAGAGATATTGATATCACTTTCTCTTTAAACAAGTTAAAAAAAGGTCTATGAGGCCATATGTTTTACATGGGAGAGCCATGCTTCGGCACGAAAGGGCCGGCTCGACCGGAGTGATACCACGGCCTCACAGAAAACCGGCGTTAAACAACGCTTACGTTGTGTTTCGCCGAGTGGGTGAGGTTACCGGAGGCCCAATCCCCTTTTAAAAGGTCGGCAACGCACTCGTGACTCCTCTGGTGTTGCGGGTGTCCATGGGCGGCGGTAATCGCTTACCATCAGGCGATCCGTCTGCTCGTTTGCCCTCCTATCCCATAAAAAAAATATATTAAAATTATATAATTTAATTTTTAGTCATTCTTCTTATGGAACACATGTATACCATTAATTTTATTGCTTGTTTGGCAGAAAAATCATATTAGGTTTAATTGCTTTGTAAAATGTTTGCATGCTGTGGTCTCTCATAATTGAAGGAGTACACTGGCTATTTAATGTATGCCACATCTTTTTGTGTATATCCTTTGTCAGAGGTCCTTAAGATTCCGGCGGACCGAATTTCTCTTACATACGTAATACCGAAATAAATCGTAATTCAAACACAATTTAATCAAATTCTGTTATTATTCTGATTTCGATACCGTTAATCTAGGTTCCTACGTTACTATTTCGTCCAAAATACTTCACTGGAAATAAATGTAAGCGAATGCAATTTTTGATAACTTTACCAATTTGGAACGATTTTTCGGTTTTTTATTTCCAGTGAAGTAGTAGTAGACGAAATAGTATCGTAGGAACATAGATTAACGGTATCCAAATCCGAATAGTAATACAATTTATTAGAATATTGTCTGGATAAAGATTTGTTTCGGTATTACGTTTTTGTGGGCAATTCAAGCTCCGCCGGACCCTTAAGTAAATAAATAAATAAAATGTTGGCCTGGCCAGCTGGTAGATACTAAACATTATTTTACGGAGGCCCAATCCTCTTTTAAAGGTCGGCGACGCACTTGTGACTCCTCTTTTGGTGTTGCGGGTGTCCATGGGCGGCGGTAATCGCTTACCATCAGGTGATCCGTCTGCTCGTTTGCCTTCCTATCCCATAAAAAAAAACTACGCCGTAGCCGTCATAGCTACGCGCGCTACGCCGTAGCAGATTACTACGGTTATAAAAAAATCATTGTTATTTTATCCAAGGCAAATAAATTTTATTATTTTTATCCGTAGCGCAAAAGGGATGTTATAAAGATATATTTTTTATGTGAGAGGCTCATGGCATCATAAGTCTAGTGGTCCCAAGCGCGACTGCTATGCTAGAGGTCATAGATTCGATTCGCAGGTTGAGCAAAGTGTTATTGGTATCTTTTTGTGATTTTTTTGTATTTTCCATGCTAAGATTAGAAAGTTATTTTTTAGTAAAGGAAAAAATTCAATCGTGGGCAGGATTCGAACCTGCGTCTCCTGGTTGGATACACCAGACGCTCTGACCTCCACAATTGAAATTTTGAGAAGTAAGGTAACTGGCGTCTCATAGATGTCACCAACGTCACCTTATGACGTAAATTCAGAATGTGAAGGCAAAATTTCAATCATGCGGGTAGGTTTCGCGGTGGCTTAGAGGTCAGAGCGTCTGGTGTATCCAACCAGGAGACGCAGGTTCGAATCCTGCCCGCGATTAAATTTTTTCCTTTACTAAAAAATAACTAAAGTGTTATTGGGTTTTTCTATGAAATTCTCAGTAACAGCTCGGAGTCTGGATTTGTGCCCGGTTAATGGCAATAGGCTCGCCCCCTACTACATGGAACCTAAACATCGGTATGTTAAATTTACATGTAATTGGGGGTGAGCCTGAAGCGAACTGTGGGTGTACATTAGTACGCCTCTGCCTAACCCTTCGGGGAATGTTAAATATAATGAATACCTACAAATTTGTACAGAACTCTCGGTGGGCGAGTCAGACTCACGCTTGTCCGTTTTTTTTATTTGCTTTCCAATGTAAATATTTCTTTGTTTCTTTCCAGATCCAACAAGTTAAAGTCGTTCTGGTTCAGCATATCAGATGAGCCACTCCCAGCGCTGGACTTCTTATCCGCGGCTCTCTTATCGGCCGAATATGAAAGAGCCTTGGGCAGAGCTTTGGCGATGCCAGAGTGCAGGCTCATACCTTTCTTCGGAGCTTTTCTTAGAGAATTAAGGTAAGCTTTTATGATTATTCAGATTTTTATAGCTATAATAATAATAATATAATTTAGTTATTTTTTAGTAAAGGAAAAAATTCGATCGCGGGCAGGATTCAAACCTGGTCTTCTGGTTTGATATACCAGACGCTCTGACCTCTAAGCCACCGCGAACCCTACCCGCATGATTGAAATTTTGCCTTCACATTCTGAATTTACGTCATAAGGTGAATTTTTTCCTTTACTAAAAAATAACATAATAATCTTAGCATGGAAAATGCAAAAAAATCACAAAAAGATAATAATATAATTTATTTAAGAATCTTAGACATAAATTACAAAATAACTTAACTTAGGTGGGAGAGCCATGCTTCGGCACGAATGGGCCGATTCGACCGGAGTAATACCACGGCCTCACAGAAAACCGGCGTCAAACAACGCTTACGTTGTGTTGTACATTACGTTGTTGTACCTTTGAAAAGTAAAATCTAGTTACACGGTTCCATAAAGTGGGTGTTATGGAGTAGAGCCGGCAAGAAACTGCTTACATACTCTTTAAAAAAATAATGATTAGGTACATTATGAATCATAACATTTTTTTAAGCTATTGCATAGCTTCCTGCGCGGGCCTTGAGCGTGGGGACCGAATCCAGAAATTCCGTAACGAAAAAAACCCAACACGCTTGTCTCTTTAGTTCAGCAACCCGCCTTTAGGTGGCATTGGTTGTATTACATAAGTTGATAAAAAACGCTATGCAATAGCTTTACCGCGGCAGTCCCCGAGTGCCACACGTCTTTTTTAATATTATTTTAGTAAAGGAAAAATTCAATCGCGGGCAGGATTCGAACCTGCGTCTTCTGGTTTGATATACCAGACGCTCTGACCGCTAAGCCACCGCGTACCCCACCCACCTGATTGAAATTTGCCTTCACATTGTGAGTTTACGTCATAAGGTGACGTCTGGTAGATCAAACCAGAAAACGCAGGTTCGAATCCTGCCCGCGATTGAATTTTTCCTTTACTAAAATAATATTTTAATCTTAGCATGGAAAATGCAAAAAAATCACAAAAAGATATTTTTTTTTAAGTTGCTGAGAATTATGCAGTTTCACACACAGTTCACCAGTATGTTTAGGTCCCATGAAATAGGGGGCGAGCCTATTTTCATTCAAATCAAATCCAGACTCCGAGCTGCTACTGACAATTTCATAGAAAAACTCAATAAGACTTTGCTGGACCTCGGGATCGAACCCAGGACGTCTATCGTAGCAGTGGCGCTTGGAACAACTAGCCTAATGAGGCAGTTATGTCATAACATAACATACCATAACGCCTTTGTTCCCCGAAGGGTTAGGCAGAGGCGTACTAATGTACACCCACAGTTCGCCGGTATGTTTAGGTCCCATGTAATAGGGGGCGAGCCTATTGCCATTAATCGGGCACAAATCCAGACTCCGAGCTGCTACTGAGAATTTCATAGAAAAACTCAATAACTCTTTGCTCGACCTGGGGATCGAACCCAGGACCTCTAGGGTAGCAGTCGCGCTTGGGACCACTAGACTAATAAGGCAGTCAGTTATGTCATATTATTTAATTAATTATCTCCCAAAGGAATGTTATTAATGCAAAAAGCTAATTATATCTATAATTCAGTCCATATCATCCATTCACTGAAATAACTTGCGCTATTACTGAACCATGTATGAATTATAAATAAATTTTATGTGTATAGAGATGATAATACCTCTCACATATATTTTCAAGCGATGCCCTGGGATTGTGTGGGATTGAGTGTGGCATATAACCAGTCTGTGGGGGAGGTTGGAGCTCCAAAATAAGTCTATTGCTAACCCTTTGTCAACAGTGGACCTGATTTTTTTTTTATACCACTATGGTATAAAAAACAAGACCAAGTAAATGATAAAATGATAACGTCGTCTAGGAACCCGTAAAAATAGCTAGTATAATCTACTCGCTAGTATAATGTTGAAATAAAATAACTTTTCATAAAAAGTAAAACCACCTTTTTTACGTGGGAGAGCCATGCTTCGGCACGAATGGGCCGGCTCGACCGGTGTGATACCACGGCCTCACAGAAAACCGGCGTTAAACAACGCTTACGTTGTGTTTCGCCGAGTGAGTGAGGTTACCGGAGGCCCAATCCCCTTTTAAAAGGTTGGCAATGTACTCGTGACTCCTCTGGTGTTGCGGGTGTCCATGGGCGGCGGTAATCGCTTACCATCAGGTGATACGTCTGCTCGTTTGCCCTCCTATCGCATAAAAAAAAACCTTCAAAAACATAAATAAATACTTCGGAAGTCGGTGGCGAAATCAAAAGATCCGATCAAATCAAAGGCACCGACTTCCGAAACTGTTTCGCACATAATATTTTTTTTATGTTTTTGAAAGCGCTGTTGCTTTTTCTTAAAAGTTATTTTATTAGAATTGTTATCTGTCCGTATGTCCGCTTATACATAACTCAATATCTACTTAACGGATTTTTATGAAATAGGATACTTTATATAGTTCAACCGAAGCTGCCGGCAGAAGCTATTTTTTCAATAATAAAATAGAAATAGTTGTCAGAGTAATTCCTCTACCGCATTTTTTGGAGTTGGCATTAACAGCTCTGTATAAATATCAATCATCTCTATATTTTCGCTTCAGTGACCGACTCTACATGTTGTTTTTTAATTACGCGAGTACCCAAAACGTTGAAGGCTATATTGACGAAAAATAGTTGTACATTAGCATGTTTTGTAACAGATCTTTATTTGTTACTAGCTTTTGCCAGCGACTTCGTCCGCGTGGAATAGTTACTTTGTTCCCTAGTTCTTCGCCCGCGGTTTCACCTGCGTTGCCCCGTTCCTAAGGGTTGTAGCGTGATGTTTTATAGCTTGAAACCTTTCTCATGAATCACTCATTTTCCCAACATTTCCCTTCACTGCTCTGCTCCTATTGATCGTAGCGTGATGAAAAGTATACTATAACCTGCCCAGGAGTATGAAGAACAATTTTACCAAGTTTCGTTGAAATCCGTCGAGTGGTTCTTGTTTCTATAACGAACATACAGACAGACAGCCAGACACACAGACAGACAAAAATTTTACTGATTGCATTTTTGGCGTCAGTATCGATCACTAATCACCCGCTGATAGTTATTTTGGAAATATATTTAATGTACAGAATTGACCTCTCTACAGATTTATTATAAGTATAGAAGATATATAAGTAAGTAGATATACGAGTATATTTTACTTGTTTTGTTTTCCTTACAAAGCGTTGCCCGCACAAGGATTTTTTTTTATTGGTGTAGTCATAGTCAAAGTCAAAATATTTTATTTCAATTAATAGGTACTTTTGAAAAGTCAAAACTAGTTGCACGGTTCCAAAAAGTGGGTCGTATGGAGAAGAGCCGGCAAGAAACTCCATAGATACTCTTTTAAAAAAAACTTGATTACAATATTATGTTTTACAACTTTGTTCCAAATAGTTGCTGAGAATTCTGCAGTTTGATGTATAAGATTTATTTGATATACAAAAAGAATTAGGGATTGCCACAGCAAGTAAGAGCTGACCAGCCCCGACAGACAGCACCCGTTCACGAGCATGACGTGCGTATCGGCGTGAAGTCGGCAAACTAGCTGACGGTAAGCCATCGTCGCCCATGGACACCTGCAACACCAGAGGAGTTGCTAATGCGTTGCCGTCCCATGAGAGCCTCTACGGACTGCAGACTGCCAAAGCCGCAGAAACCGAGGGGGAACTGGCTCTTACGTGCAAAAGTCGAAACACACACCAAGGTGCTTTACGACAGAATCCGACGTAAGGGTGGTCGCCAGCCAGTCAGACCACAAGAGGCCCTACCACCGAGCAAGTCAGATATTTTCTCGGCTCTTATGAAATGCCTAGATATCTGAATGGCATTGAGGAACAGTATTCTGACTCGTCCCCACAAGAGGAAGGATTTTCGAATTTAGAAAATATTTTGTACTAGCATACCATCACGCTTGTGTTCCCCGAAGGGTTAGGCAGATGTATACTAATGTACACCCACAAGTCGCCGGTAAGTTTAGGTCCCATTTAATAGGGGGCGAGCCTATTGCCGTTAACCGGGTCCAAGCACCCAGCTGCTATTGATAAAAATACCCAATAACACTTTGCTCAACCTGGGAATTGAACCCAGGACCTCTAGCGTAGCAGTTGCTCTTGGTACCACTAGACTACGAGGCAGGAACCTAAGCTTAAGCTTACTTATTAATAATGTTTCTATCTCTTTCTTCTACAGAGAAATCCTAGCGGCGTCTCCATCTCTTACTGGGAGTCACTCCGTAGGAGCCACTCCTACGCATAGAAGAGAGTTCAAAAGAGATTCCATGAAGGATGATAGGTAAGAATTTGTCAAGAGCAATTTGTTAAGAATTTATTCAGGAAAATGGCGGTGAGACACCATCGCCATTTTTCTGAATAAATTCTTAAATATTTTTCTGTGGGTGGAAATACCTACTAGTACAGTGATGGCGAACCAATGGCACGCGTGCCATCGTGGGCACGCGAAAAGTATTTTGAGCACCGGACTTAGGTAGGAATTTAGGCAAGTAATCGAAACTTTTCTATTAGTATCAAGTTAATAGACAGAGAAAAGAGATTTCGCTACTGAAATACCTGCCATAATAATGTAGAATTCGTACGAATTTTACGTGGAAGAGCCATGCTTCGGCACGAATGGGCCGGCTCGACCCTCTGGTCGAGCTGGCCCATTCGTGCCTATGGAATAGGAGGGCAAACGAGCCGACCGATCGCCTGATGGTAAACGATTACTGCCGCCCATGGACACCCACAACACCATAGGATTCACAAGTGCGTTGCCGACCTTTTAAAAGGGGATTGGGCCTCCGGTAACCTCACTTATTCGGCGAAACACAACGTAAGCGTTGTTTAACGCCGGTTTTCTGTGAGGCCGCGGTATCACTCCGGTCGAGCCGGCCCATTCGTGCCGAAAGCATGGCTCTCCCACGTAAAAAACCTGCAGTAACCGGGTACTGGCTCTCACGCACTAAAGTCGAAACACATACTAAGGTGTTTTACGACAGACTCCGTCATAAGGGTGGTCACCAGCCAGTCAGACCCCAAGAGATCCTACCACCGTGAAAAATTCTGGGAATAGGTAATCATACGTGGGTCGCTTCAAAAGTTTTGCAAAACAACATTATTTAATAACATTTAAGAAGAAGTGTGAACACATCTTTGCATTTGAACAAACTAACTACTAAATATATGTCAAACTCAAACTCATAGACGTCACCAAACGTCACCTTATGACGTAAATTCAGAATGTGAAGGCAAAATTTCAATCATGCGGGTAGGGTTCGCGGTGGCTTAGAGGTCAGAGCGTCTGGTATATCAAACCAGAAGACGCAGGTTCGAATCCTGCCCGCGATTGATTTTTTTCCTTTACTATTAAATAACTTAATAATCTTAGCATGGAAAATGCAAAAAAAAATCACAAAAAAGATAGTTAAAAGGTAGGGTGGCATCGTACGACACTGAACTGACTGTAAAGTAAGTCGTGTCGGTTGAGAGGTAAGGTAACTTGCCTCTCATAGATGTCACCAAACGTCACCTTATGACGTAAATTCATAATGTGAAGGCAAAATTTCAATCATGCGGGTAGGGTTCGCGGTGGCTTAGAGGTCAGAGCGTCTGGTATATCAAACCAGAAGACGCAGGTTCGAACCTGCCCGCGATTGAATTTTTTCCTTTACTATTAAATAACTTAATAATCTTAGCATGGAAAATGCAAAAAAAAAATCACAAAAAAGATACTAAACATTTGTTCCCATTTATATTTTGTAACGGAAATACAAGCTCTATCACAAGCACTTATTAATTCCTCCGCAGTTGTGAATTTTTGCCCTTTTAACTGACTCTTCATAACAGGGAAGTGCCCAAAATCACTAACCCCAAGGTCCGGGCTGTAGGGAGGGTGTTCCAATAGTATGTCCCGACTGACTTAAAAACTCTTGAGTTATAATTGCCCGCTGTACCGGAGCATTTTCATGAGGGTAGTGCGAAATACTCAGACGAGATTTCGGTCATAATTCTTTCTTCATTCATAGTTTCTTCTTTATAACCTGTGGCAAACAAATTCTTGTGTTCCATGCAGAGATAACAGTCTTCTGGGAATCCAAACTCAAACTCAATGTTTTTATTTCAATTAGACCATACAGGTACTTTTGAAATGTCAAAACTAACTACATGCACGGTTCCAAATAGTAGGTCTTATGGAGAAGAGCCGGCAAGAAACTCCATAGATACTCTTTTAAATAGATAATTAATGTTTACATATTTTTATTCTATCAATGTGAGTATTGTGGAGTTTGATGTGAGTGATAAAAGTAGGTTACCCTCCAAAAGATAACATAACTGAATCCGAATTGACATGGCACGTAAGTTGACCAGCACTACCCTTTCTATAAGATTTCTTTTAGTAAAGAGAACTGTATTGCAAGACTTATGGAGCAGCGTACGTATCAGTTCCGTATTATAACCATAGTAATTATTATTTTATTCATTAAAATAGCTTTCAAAACGACCAACTAATTTAACTATCTTATCATCATTTCTCTTTCGCAGAGGATCATTGAAAAAGGACACAAGAAGAGAAAGTGGGAAGAGAATGGACCAGAGCACGACAACAAGCCCCCTTCGGGATAGCTGTAAGAGAGACTCAAGGATAACAGACTCAAACAAACAAGTGGTAAGTTATTTTTGTGACAAAATATGTTGGTACCATATGGCAATATGTCCAATATTACTAAGAAATAATGTGCTAACATTAATGTGTTCCGGTTTGAAGGGTAATGTAGCCAGTGACAGCAGTAATAAGCAGTGATAGCCTAGTGGTATAACCGTTGGATTGGCCAAGTCAAAGCTTCCGAGTTCGAACCCAAGGCATGCATCTCTGACTTTTCGAAGTTATGTGCGTATTAAATTAAATAGTTAATTATCACGCGCTTAAACGGTGAAGGAAAACATCGTGAGGAAACCTGCTTGCCTGAGAGATATTCTCGATGGCGTGTGAAGTCTGCCAACCCGCACTAGACCAGCGTGGTGGACTATAGCCTAATCCCTCTCATTCTGAGAGGAGACCCGTGGCCAGCAGTGGGACGGTACAATGGGTTAAATATGTAGCCAGTGACATTACTGTGCAAATGAGACGTAACAACTGAGGTGTCAAGATAACAACGCGCGAGTGATACCACTGGTGTTGCTGACGTCTATAGGCTGCGGTTTCTTACCTTAAGCTTGTTTGTCAAACCAACGCTGGGTACCTACGCCCAGCAAAACGCTGAGTTGGCAGCCCATTCGGGGCAAGCAATTCCGACAGCACATCCTGGTGACCTTGAATTATTTGTTCATTTCTTTTTTGTAATGTGTTTTTCTTTCTTTCTTTCTTTCATCGTACTCATCATACATTTACAATAAAAAAAAACATGGTCCTTCATATCGGAGAACGTTCGCTGGTTCAAACCCTGATTCCTGTCTAAGGAAAATACTTAGTAAGCAATATGCAACACACAATACATCAAATACATGATACTTTTACTTCTACTTGACCTTGTACTTGACCTCTGGTAAGATCTAATATTTTTTTACATAAAACAAATAGGTACAATAAAAATAATAAAAATGAGGTCAATGAATGTAGATGAAGCGACTGTGTACCTGGATTGTAGCAAATAGAAATCTATAATCAAGAAGGCGTAAAAATATTAATTAAAAAAATATATTAATTTCCAGTATATAGCATCATTTGACGAGGAAGGCGAGCAGACGCCTGGCTGGCGGCGCGTCGGTCCCGAGGGCCTCGTCAACTTGGAGAAAGTGTACAGGACACAAGCGGTCATGGACCATATAGCCAGCTTCCACCAACACAATTACGCGCTAGCTAGAAGCAACGCACCGATATTTGGCGATTACTTAAGGTGATATTTATATGATATGACAGCTAAAGTCAAAGTCAAAAGTCAAATTCAAACGTCAAAGTCAAAAGTCGAACTCAAAAATCAAAGTAAAAAAATATCATCAATAAAATGCACCCAGAACCTAATCACTCCTTTCTATCTCAGAGCAGCAATGCTAACGTGCGAGGAGCCGGTCTTCGCACAGTCCGCCTCGAAGACCAATGGAGAATTCGAGAATGAAGCTCTGTACGAGCTTGAAGGGACAGGGTACTGCCCTGTGCAACCTCTGCCCCACGACCATGGAGTGACCATGTTCCCTCTAGCACCGCAGAACGGAGAGAGGATGGACAGACATATATTACAGGTAAGGTTTTAGAGGAGATTTTATATAAATATAATATAAATTACTGGGAAAATTAAACCTAGTCACATTAGAAAGTAAAATAATATGGCATGTCTTTACCTAAATGATCGTTTAAATTTTACAAAAACAAGCAACCAAGAGATGTAGAGCATAGTGGAATCGAATAATTCCACTCACAATTGGAGCTATCCGACTGGAGAAGTACCTCCACCTTGCAGAAAATCGTAGCCAAATAACATAGCTCCGTGCTATGTTGTGTTCCTAACGGTGAGCACGGTAGCCAAAGCTCCGCGATGAAGCCTTGTGTTGGCAGTGTGGGGAACGGTGGTGTTTTGTTACCGCCGCGGTCATGCATGGCAGCATATCTCCTATGCTGCCAGCCCAAAATTTACAGGGTCCACTACGCGCGAGTGATACCGAAGGGAGAATCCTCCAACCGGGCGGATGTTTTGCCTGGTGGGCCGAGCCCGACGTTTGATGTCGGGCGGTTGTATATATCCAAGTTGCGTTGCAAACTTCACTTGTGCGATTCAGGACTTGTACGTCTAGTTTGTATGTTCTTAACGTGGGAGAGCCATGCTTCGGCACGAATGGGCCGGCTCGACCGGAGTGATACCACGGCCTCACAGAAAACCGGCGTCAAACAACGCATACGTTGTGTTTCGCCGAGTGAGTGAGGTTACCGGAGGCCCAATTCCCTTTTAAAAGGCGGGCAACGCACTTGTGACTCCTCTGGTATTGCGGGTGTCTGTGGGCGGCGGTAATCGTTTACCATCAGGCGATCCGTCTGCTCGTTTGTCCCCCTATCCCATAAATATATATATATATATATATAGCGTGGTAGATGTCGCTGGTGCTAGCCCTACAAAATAATGTGTAATAGTTACTTGTTGAGCCTCAAAATTAAGAGAATGCTTTTAATATGTACAGTAAACGGTCAAAAGTCCATAGGCACGCTAAGGATTACATTGCTATGAACAGTACGAGCGAGGTCGATACAGCCAGTGCGTGTCACTTGTTAACGACAATGAATAGAAGGTCGTAAGTCAAACTAAACGTCAAGCTATTGCGTTGTGAGATTCCTATGTTATAACCACAGAATGCCCACACACATGCCATGGTTTTGGCATGTGTGTGGTCACAAAGCCAACCTAACCTAACCGATTTATATTTCTTTCGTTACCTTGAATGCAGTTAATTTATAATTTATCCGTAGATCAACTAATATAGACGCAATAAAAATAAATAACTATTGTTATTGCAGATTATGCACCACGGTACGGCGTGTGTGGTGTCGGAAGCGGAGTGGGGGGGATCGCTCGCTCAGCTCAGGCTAGAGCGCGCGTGCGCACTCCTCGCGTGGTGCAGAACTGCGCAACAGCCACACACACAACACGGTAAGCAGGAGAGGGCTAAAATTGATCGAAAAAAGGGAAGGTTTTTAAGCGGTTAATATTGACTTGTAAGTTTATTTCGTTACCAAAGAAGTGTACTTACGTGGTTGATATAACCCTCCTGTTAAGATTCCGGCGGACCGAATTTCTCTTACAAACTTAATACCGAAATAAATCGTTATTCAAACACAATTTAATCAAATTCTGTCATTATTCGGATTCTAATACCGTTTATCTAGGTTCCTACTCTACCATTTCATCCAAAATACTTCACTGGAAATAAATGTAAGCGAATGCAATTTTTGATAACTTTATCAAGTTTGGAACGATTTTCCGGTCTTTTATTTCCAGTGAAGTAGTAGTAGACCAAATAGTATCGTAGGAACCTAGATTAACAGTATCCAAATCCGAATAATAACATAATTTGATAGAATATTGTCTGGATTACGATTTATTTCGGTATTACGTTTTTTTGGCAGCTCCACCGGACCCTTAATCAAATAACGCTTGTGTTAGGAGACTGATCTTCCAATACTAAGTGACGTTAACTGTTTAATAGGTACAAGCAATGTTTTAAAAAAACCCTGTCCGACCCAAATAATTTCTCTGCGTGGACTTCAGAATTGGATTCGACCTGGAAAAAAAAGTAGCCTATGTGTTATTTCAGACTATAATCTATCTGTGTGCCAAATTTCATCCAGATCCGTTCAACCGTTCTGGCGTGAAAGAGTAACAAACATCTACACATCCATACTCACAAACTTTCACGTTTATAATATTAGTAAGGATTTGTCTTGACTTTAAAAGAGACCATGATTCTCTGAAATTGTTTCTTCTCAGAGGTCAGAAAGCTTGGATTTTTTTATTAATATTAAAGGACTCGTAATATATTTATCATTTGGTTGCAGGAGAAACCCCATCAGAAAACATGATGCAACCTGAAGTGAGTTTGTCTTACAATCCTGAGGAAGTCATCCCCCTGAAGTATACCGCAAACTTAGCACATGAGAATGAAGCTGGCATCGTTGGGGATGAAGGGTAAATACATCTCTAGCTTCTGCCCGTACTTTATCTACGTAGACTTAATAAGCGGCGGTAGCCTAATGGCTAGGGCGTTGGACTGGGCGTTGGACTCCGGTAACCTCACTCACTCGGCGTGGCCCAATCCCCTTTTAAAAGGCGGGCAACGCACTTGTGACTCCTCCAATATTGCGGGTGTCCATTGGCGGCGGTAATCGGTTACCATCAGGCGATCAGTCTGCTCGTTTGCCCTCCTATCCTATAAAAAAAACGACTATAATATCGGTATTTGAATTTGTGCCCGTATGCGTAATGGTATATTATTATAATATAATTTGTAAATGTGAGTACCATGTAGGCTTTTGATACATGATAATTAAACAAGCTTATTATAGTCTAGAGGCTTTGGGAACGTCATTAGACCTACACGAATGTCCTGCTGATCTGACGGTCGTGCGACATGTCGTTAAGCTCCCTAAATTATGGTTGAGCTACACGATGACTGATGCATGCGTGCCGTCAGTTGGAACTGGTCTACTCAAAGCTGCTATGGTTCTTTCCTCAAAAGGCCATTTCAGACATTACCCTACATCGTACCACTCACATATAAGTGTTCTTCCATGTCTGGACTTTAAAAGAGACCATGATTCTCTGAGTTTGTTTCGGTGTTTCTTCTCAGAGGTCGTCAGTTAGGAAATGCCGAAGGCATCTAGCTAAAAAAACCCCAAACCATTGACATGTAAAAGTATCTCTAAAGAACTACTTGCAGAATAAATAATTTCATTTCATTTCAATTTCATTCACTTCACTTCACTTCACTTCACTTCACTTCACTTCATTTCATTTCTTTTCATTTCATTTCATTATGTTATTTCTTCCAGCTTCATCGACCTCCAATGCGTGAAAGATATGCGTCTTGGAGGGAAGTTACTAGAGCCTCGTGACATTGCGGAGCTGACTGCCTGTGCTCGAAGACATGGGCTGGAGACCTGCTCACATAGTCCTCACATCATATCACTAGTATATGGAAGGACTCTGAGTGATAACAGGACGGTACACTTGGTACTACCGGCCTATTCGTATAGGTAAGTTTTTTTTATGGAAGGAGGAGGAGGGTATTTGACTAATGTTTGAATAATTAAAAATACTAAGCTGAATGAAAAATGAAATTAAGAGTCCGGCGGAACAAATTTCTCTTACAAACGTAATACCGAAATAAATCGTAATTCCAACATAATTTAGTCAAATTGTGTTATTATTCGGATTCCGATACCGTTAATCTAGGTTCCTACGTTACCATTTTCTCCAAAATACTTCACTGGAAATAAATGTAAGCGAATGCAATTTTTAATAAAATTACCAAGTTTTGAACGATTTTCCAATCTTTTATTTCCAGTGAAGTAGTAGTAGACGAAATAGTACCGTAGGGACCTAGATTAACGGTATCCAAATCGGAATAATAATATGATTTGATAGAATATTGTCTGGATTACGCAAGCTCCGCCGGACCCTTAAATACAAATCGTATTCTGAAAAATTAACTCAAATTGGTTAATAAATTTCGAAGATTAAAATCATTTAAAATTATTGGTGGGGATTGAGAGGTGATGCTTTGTCCCTTTCCCCCAAATGAATGTTAGTATAAGATTTGTATGGCGCATTGGTTTGTGACGTCATAAACAAGTATAGTGCGTTCTCTGTCGAGCATAAAATTAAAATGCTTGTAACTTCCTTATTTTTGAGCCGATTTTAATTTTGTTTTCGTTGATGGGTTCATTTATAGTAAACATTTGCATAAGACTATAAAAAATAATAATCAGTCAAATAGCCTATTGAGTCGGCATACCAGCTGACGAGCCACCTGGTGGTAAGTAGTCATCGTCGCCCATGGACAACACCAGAGTTGCTGATGCGTTGCCGAGCCTTAAGAGCCCCTACGGAGTGCAGACTGCCAGAGCCGCAGCAACCGAGGGGAACTGGCTCTTACGTGAAAAAGTCGAAACACACACCAAGGTGCTTTACGACAGACTCCGACTAGAATACTGTTCCTCACTGTCCCGTAAGAGGCATGAAAATCTGACTTGCTCGGCGGTAGGACCTCGTGGGATCTGACTAGCTGGCGACCACCCTTACGTCGGAGTCTGTCGTAAAGCACTGCGGTGTGTGTTTCGACTTTTGCGCGTGAGAACCAGTTCCCCTCAGTTGCTGCGGCTCTCGCAGTCTGCAATCCGTAGGGGCTCTTAAGGCTCGGCAACGCATCAGCCACTCCTCTGGTGTTGCAGGTGTCCATGAGCGACGATGACTACTTACCACCAGAATAAACTTGCCCCCTATTACATGGGACCTAAACATACCCCCAATCTGTGTGTGTTCGCCTCGGCCTAACCCTTCGGGGAATATAGGCGTGATACTTACGTATACTTTTAGTATTACATCGGATGCTTACTTTCAGGGTATGGGCAGTAGGTCTTCACTCCGTGATCAGAGCGCTGATGAGTCAAGCCAAGCTGGCAGACCGGAGCCTGGCGTGGCTAAAGAACAAGTACACTGCCTTGTATTACGAAGATGGATGCTGCTGTGAACCTCTTGTGTCTGATGCCATTAGAGTAAATATATTTTTTATCTACTGATTTCTGAGACACACGAATATTCGACATATTAAAATAATACCAGTTTATGGATTGTATTGCGTCAACTCACATTAAGGAAACCCCGACGTTTCGGAGTCTTTGAAGCGTCCATGGTAAAAAAGAAATCAGAATTCTTATGACGTAAATTCAGAATGTAAAGGCAAATTTCGATCAGGCGAGTGGGGACTCGCGGTGGCTTACAGGTCAGGTGTATCTAACCAGAAGACGCAGGTTCGAATCCTGCCGGCGATTTAATTTTTCCTTCACTAAAATAAAAGTATATTTTTTCTTGAGTTTTTACCGGGAGGGACGAGGTATGCTGCCCCTCTCACCAAAGGGAGGATCCTCCGACCAGGCGGGTGTTTTACCTGGAGGGCCACGGCCCGACGGTTGATGTCGGGCATCTGTATATATGCTAGTTGTGTTACGAATGTTACTTGCGCGATTTTTTTTTTATTCGTGATAGGCATACGTTTGACCGCCAGTTTGCCTGATGTTAAACGATACTACGATCTACGATGGAGCGCACTTGCCTAGAAGAAACCGATTTACTCGTGATTTAAAGACACCCAGATTATATCTATCAGGGAAGGCTCACTTGGGAAGTACATTCCATATTTCAGCAGTACTCATTATAAAAGTGGACTTAAAGCGTTTCGTTCGGGCTTTTGGAATATCCACCGTGAATCGATGACGCTTTTCCGTTCTTCTGGTCGTCCGATAGTAGAAAGGGCTAGGGCTCTCTCCGAAATGTATCCGATAAAAAACCGATAAGCTAGCAACTTTGCGGCGATGTTCAAGACTTTGGAGTTTAGCCCGGACAAAGGAATCGTTGCCAATGAGCTTCTTGGCACGTTTCTCGATGGACTCCAACGCCTCGAGCTGGTACTTAGCCGATCCATCCTAAAGGTGCGAACAGTGCACGCACGACCTCCATGCACGACCGAACTTGTGCTTTATACAATGCAAATTTATAAAGCACAAGATTTAGGATTTTTCCGTAGTAGTTTGTATGTATCGCGGTAGATGTCGCTACATTATTATCTATTATTATAATCTACCCACGGTGTAGTTCCTCGGATATACAATGCACAAATTCCAAAGAAAATATTTCATACAAGCTTCTGCCCGCGACTTTGTCTGCGTGGACTTCAGGATTGGGTCCGACTTAGATAAAAAGTAGCCTATATGTTATTCCGGGCTATAATCTATCCTGTGTGCCAAATTTCATTCAGATCCGATCAGCCGTTCTGGCGTGAAAGAGTAACGAACATCCATACTCACAAACTTTCACGTTTTTAATAACATAAACTTATCATACCATCACGCCTGTACTCCCCGAAGGGTTAGGCAGAGGCGTACTAATGTACACCCACAGTTCGCCTGGTATGTTTAGGTCCCATGTAATAGGGGGCGAGCCTATTGCCATTAACCGGGCACAAATCCAGACTCCGAGCTGCTACTAAGAATTTCATTGAAAAATTCAATAACACTTTGCTTGACCTGGGGATCGAACCCAGGACCCAGTCGCGCTTGGGACCACTAGACTAATGAGGCAGCTTTATTCTTACGTTTTTACTATTAGTAAGGATTTCCACTTCCTCCACCAGGTCTTCGGAGGCAGAGAGTCGACGTGTGGAAGTTCATCCCACTCAACACCAGTTAAGGGAACCTATACTGATTCCCATTCCGACTCACTCAGAAGTTCTGGCATTAAGTTCAAGGTCAGCCAAGTCAAAAAACTCACACATAATACCATCGCGCCTATATTCACCGAAGGCTTAGGCAGAGGTGAATTTATGTCTAATATACATTCACAGTTCGCCGGTATATTTCGAACCTATTGCCATTAACCGGGCAAAACTTAAGCGGCGGTAGGTGGCTAGGGCGTCGGACTTGCGATGTGGTTGCCGGTTCGAAACCATTGCACTACCGACGTGAACCCACTCATAACACAAGCATTTAGCTTAGCACGAGGGGTTAATAAGAATACCTACTAGTAATGTGCGAGAGCGAACCACATTGCTAGTAAGCTTTTAAAAAAAAACCAAAGTCCCGAGATGCTACTGAGAATTTCATAAAAATAACAATAACACTGCGCGAATCATCGAATTTCAGGGGTCATTAATCAGTAAGGGAGTGAGCTATATTTTAAAAAGATACTCGTAAAAGCTAACCATTCCTCTTTCTGTTTACAGAAGAATAAATCTACCTCAGAGCTCAAAACGAGCTCTCCGAAGAGCTTCGTGTCCACACACACTTCTGGCACCAGAAGCGAAGACGAGGTCATCCAAGGATCACCACGACATAGGTAATTATCGAATTTCTTGGCCGTGACTATAATAGGTCATGGAAACCAAGTGCGGTTTTATGTCTGTACGAGTCCAGCAGACCCCGCTGACTCCCCTGGTGGCAGATGATCTAATCGCGATAATTCATCTCCAAATAATAGAGTTTATTATCCATTGGGGAAAGACTGTACCAAAACAGAGGAAACTTCCTTCTCAAAACCTGCAAACTTCCTTATTGTATCACTCATTGGTACACAACAGAAGAAGACCAGTTATTTGATGCTCTCCGTCTTCCACAGCTCCTACTCTTCATCAATGAGCCACCATCAGTCTTATGGACCTCGACATAGCAGCCTGACAGCAGCTGCTACCAGCATCATGGCTGGTTCACCCAACAGGAGTAGGTAAGAATGACCTCCATAATTGAAATAAAACTACTTTTCACGGATTTTATCTCGTTGTATTGATATTATTTAGTTCCCGACGTTTGGGATCCTTTACAACATCTGTGGTCAAGGGTAGACTGAGGTTTGTTTTTATGGGATAGGAGGGCAAACGAGCAGACGGATCACCTGATGGTAAGCGATTACCGCCGCCCATGGACACTCGCAACACCAGAGGAGTCACAAGTGCGTTACCCAACTTTTAAAAGGGGATTGGGCCTCCGGCAACCTCACTCACTCGGCGAAACACAACGTAAGTGTCGTTTAACGCCGGTTTTCTGTGAGGCCGTGGTATCACTCCGGTCGAGCCGGCCCATTCGTGCCGAAGCATGGCTCTCCCACGTAAAAAAATGGTGTTCGTCATCTTAATGTTAAATAAATATAGTAAAAATCATAATTAAAACGTTGACTTGTAAAAGTGTCTTTTTGTGTTTTTTCCATGCTAAGATTATAAAGTTATTGTAGTGAAGGAAAAATTTGACCGCGGGCAGGATTCTGATCTACGTCTTCTGGTACAATACACCAGACGCTATGACCATCTACGCCGCTGCGAGTCTCACCCGCCAGATCGAAATTTGCCTTCACATCTTGAATTTACGTCTTTATAATAACGTTACAAAAAGATAACCATTTACCTATTTCAAATCTATTCTGTACCTATTATAAAATTGTAACAGGCCGATGTCTGTACAATAGATAGTTATTAAAGAAAAACTAATATTGGGGGTCTTTATTAGAGCAACAGAAGCCAAAATAACAATTTTTAGAATGTCTGTCTGTCTGAATGTTTGTACGCACATCACGCAAAAATCACTGCATGGAATTGAATGCAGTTTTCACCGATGGTGCAATAAAATCAAATCTGGTGCATGTTTCATCTTGATACGCCGCCTAAAATCGGACTTATAGTATGTTAATCTTTTTGGGATGTGAGTGAAACTGCAGGCAACAGCAACTAGTTAATAATATATTATGTATAGTATAGGATTTTTTTACATTAAAGGTATTTATGAATGACATTTTTGTTGTTAGTAAAATGCCTCATTAGTCTAGTGGTCCCAAGTGCGACTGCTACACTAGAGGTCCTGGGTTCGATCCCCAGGTCGGGCAAAGCGTTATTGGGTTTTTCTATGAAATTCTCAGTAGCAGCTCGGAGTCTGGATTTGTGCCCGGTGAATGGCTATAGGCTCGCCCCCTATAAAATGGGACCTAAACATAGCGGCGAACTGTGGGTGTACATTAAGTACGCCTCTGCCTAACCCTTCGGGGAATACGGGCGTGATGGTATGATAAAATGCCCTACATTTCTGGCCGGATGACCTTGACTTTTGACGTGTTGACCTCGGAGGGAGCGGTGACCTACTTTACATAATGTACGACCCTGACCTTTTCCAGAATGCGTTAATATTTTGACGGTGTGCAGGTGTAGTTGACCCCGTTTAACTACTTCCAAGTTGACATTTCTTTCGCATGTTCATTTAATTTTACAAAATATGCATAATTTATTACATGAATCTCATGAGAATAGATGTTTTTAATTGTTCATTGGCGGAATTTGTAAGGGTGACTATTGGCATGATTAGTTTTGTCTGACTTATAATAAAGAGACAGCATAGGTTATATTTAAAGGTATTTATACATTTTTTTTCTATTATTATTATTATTATTTCTAAAGTTGTTATTAATATTGTTAAAACTAACCTTATTTTGTTTAAATATATATTTATCTTTCACTTATGCGTCTTGTATTGTGGCAAATAAACGTTTTTTCATTTCATTTCATTTCATAAATGTTTAATTGTGTTTAAGTTCTTTGTTTTTTAATATTTCTTTATATTTTAATGTACGACAACATTATCGCATTAGGTGTAAACCTGTTAGGATGACGTTGATATTTAAATAAATAAATAAATAAACATACTATCGAGACTGCGATCTCCGAGGGTTGGGCAGAGGTGTACTGATTTCTCAAAATTTTTAATTTTAATTGGCCAAAATCATTTTACGGATTTTATCGCATACGAGGTGTCAGGAATGAACGTCGGGATTTACATGCATACACTCACGCCTTTCTCTAACAAGGGTAGACAGAAACAATAGACCACCACTTGCTACGATTCTTGCATACTTCTTTTGCTTCTTCCACATTCATATTTCTTCCATTCATATTTATTATAAGATCGGCGTATGTCCTTCTAGGGCGACCTCTACCGACGCTGGCGCTGACATTCGATTTATCTAGGCACGCGGTAGCGTGTCCAGCCAAGTTCAAAGAAATAGGATCTGGCAACGCTGCAGCCGTGTGTACTACACACGTACCATTTCGACTTACTTTTGCTCCTACACGACTCGAAAACTATTTAACCTACATACATGCAAAATGGCACATTTAAAGCCCCTTATTTTGTCTAGAATCCATCCACCAATCCATCTAGCTCAAGTTACTAGCCAAGTCAAATCTTGAGCAGGATTTCCAGCACTTGGCACCCATTTAGATCACAATTCTTTGGCGGCTAAGTCGACAACCACGCCTATTCTTAATTGAACTTGGCTCCCAATTTCACATTTATATTTTTTATGGGACAAATTCCTTTCATTATTCGTCTTTCATTCATTTTCTCATGTCCAAAGCATGTCACTATTATTACATGGGAAGAATGATGGCGTACTGTAAGAGTATTTTACAACAACTCCTAGAAGACTAATCCTTCGGGGAATTTAGGCGTAATGGTATGTCTGTTAATGACTGATGTTTTTATTCTCGATAGGCTTACGCTTAATCGCCAGTTCGCCTGATGTTAAGCAACACTGCGATCTACGATGAAGCGCGCTTGCCTGCAGAAACCGATTCACTCGTGATTTAAAGACACCCAGATTATATCTATCGGGGAAGACCCATTCCATATTTCAGCAGTGCATGATAAAAGTTGGCATCGGTTCGGGTTTTCGGAATGTCCACCATGAATCGATGTCGCTGTTTCATGCGATAGTAGACAGGGCTAGGGGGAATATGATCGTGGACATCCGATGCAAACTCTCCGAAATGTAATGTAATGACTGATGCTTTTTTTTGTGATTAATCCCTAGTTTAAGAAGATTGGAGACCAGTGAGAGGTTCTGGGAGAACCTGAAGCATTTAAGGACTGGCTCCGTGGGGTATGACACGCAGCTGGACTTCATGGACTTCGTCACGCTCTTCAGGAGTTTCAGGTCAGTCCAACATCCAAAAAAAGATCATCCCAGCCACCAACTAAGTAATATTGTAATTAGATCTAATTTATGGATGTAAATATTACGCTATAAATATTTATTCGTAATGCATTCATCATCTTTTTTTTTATATCACTACGTTGGCAAACAAGCATACCGCCCGCCTGATGGTAAACGGTTACCGTAGCCTATGGACGCTTGTAATACCAGGGGTATCGCCCGTGCGTTGCCGACCCTGTAAATCAAGGAATAGTGGGGCTGGCAGCATAGGAGAAAATAACCTGATGCTTATCCTGTCTGCCAACACAACGCTCTGGCGACTTTGCTCACCGTTAGGAACACAACTTATTATGAAGCTATGTCATTTGACATAGCCGGCGGCCGGATTTGAAATTTATCATAGACTAAAGTGTTCTGGGTATCAAATGAAACAGCTTGGCTAAACATATTAATGGAGTTGCGAAAAGATATGTTATCTGCCATTTTTGTGGCGGCGGCCATCTTGGACCGATTTTCATCAAACACTCCCGACTAATTCACCTTTCAAATAAAAAAAAAAACAAAACCAAATTCGGATCATCCGTTCGGGAACTACGATGCCACAGACAGACCCAGTCGTTTTTTCGTCAGGGATTAAGAAAGACCACGATTCTCTGAGTTTGTTTCAGCATTTCTTCTCAGAGGTCAGCTAGAAAACGTTGGCGCCATCTAGTAGGTATTTAAAAATTTCAACTATTGACTTCTAAAAGTGTCTTTTAAAGATTTATAGAAAGTAATACCATATTTATGTAAAACTAGCGACCCGCCCGCGGTTTCACCCGCGTTGCCCCATTCCTAAGAGTCGTAGCGTAATATTAAATAGCTTAAAACCGTCCTCCTGAATCACTCTACCTATTAAAAAAACCGCTTCAAAATCCGTTGCGTAGTTTTAAAGATTTAAACATACATAGGGACGGACAGACAGCGACAGCGACTTTGTTTTATACTATGTAAAGATATTATAGCTCAAAACTTAGCAACTTTATTTTTTTTTGTCCACAGTTTAGTAATGCGATCAGAATTAAGAGATATATTTGAGCAACTGGCGGTCCCGCGCAATCGGTCGCCATTACTTGGCGCCGAGAAAAGCCGAAGTTCACCCGAACTATTCCGAAGCAGAGCCATATTTAGGACAGGTTAGTTTACAGATTATCTATTTCTATGCCAAATAAGCAGGCAAGCCACATGATGCTAAGTGATCATCATAGTAGATCAAGTACCAGAGCTGCTGATGTGTTAAGGGCTCCTACGGACTGCAGACTGCCAGAGCCGCAGCAATCGGGAGAGAACTGGCTCTCACTCGCTAGTCGAACACACACCAAGGTGCTTTACGACAGACTCCGACTTAAGGATATTCGCCAGCCAGTTAAACCACAAGAGGAACAGGATTGGCTTTTAAATGCTTAATATATCCTTTCCTTTCTTCCAGGTCTGCTGACAAGGAATGGATCTCTAGACCTGGAGCCACCTAGCGACAAAGTGGGGAGGAAGAAAGCCTTCGATCTACTTGCTGCGGCTGCGTTGCCTGGTTAGTTAATTATCTTTTAGTGAAGGAAAAATTCAACTGCGGGCAGGCTTCGAACCTGCATCCTCTGGTTCAATACACCAGACGCTATGACCAACTAAGTCACCACGAGTCCCACCCGCCAGGTCGAAATTTGCCTTCACATTCTGAATTTTCATCTTTATGGTGACTTCAGTGACATATATTGACAAGCAAGTTACTTTGCTTTTCAACCGACATAACTAAAATTACTATTATTATTTGATGACACGTTTGGCGTAGCAGCTGAGCGATCGGCTTCTACGTCACGTGTTGTGGGTTCGATCCCTACACGGAGCAAATATTTGTAAGATCTACAGGTAGTTGTTCCGGGTTTGGGCGTTTGTGTATCTATGTGAGAATTTGTGTTTGTAAACGCACCCGGAGGAGAAAATCCTAGTTCTACTACACACACACCAACAACAATACACATGCATCGCACCGTAACGACACGGAGGCTATAATTCTAGTAGCTAAAATACTGAATCATATTATTTTTGTGTTCGAGATTAATTTCTGCTTTGGATATAGTTATGCACACGCTAAAGCGTGTGCATAATACGCACTATACGTATATACGCACACAATGAATAAGTACACCAGTTGCCTGTACCATCCGCTAGGGTCGCTAGTTGCATGTAAACGAATTAATTTTGTTTTGTGTACTATCGGCCAACGCCATATCTAGCCACCGGCTGCTAGTTCTTGGTTATAGTGAAACGCTACGTAAAAGCTTTCTCTTCCTTTGTATTTTTTTGTTCTATTACGTCGTCCAAAAAGGATCCTTTTCTGTTTTAATACTATTGGTTAACGAAAAAGGGCAGTGAACAGCTGTGGTCATCGTGTGCACGGAATTTTGTTTTCAAAATGCCTCGATATGGAGTCGGTTGATAGTACATAGGTCATCTTGTGCATGTAGTTGTAATAGGTATAGGAATCGGAGCGTTTCTATGGAGTGACCGAGGTGTGGTGGTCTCAAATATCCCGCAAGGGTTCCTTGTATAACAATAGACTTATCGCAAACGTCGCCCAAAGCCTTCATACACTTACACCTATAACGAGCACAATCAGCTTTTCTGTGCACGGTGTGATCGAGTCTTCCGGACAAAATTTGGATTTTCCAGCCATCTAAGGGCTCACGACAGGAAAGAAACTTAGCCAGCGTCGCTGTCACCGGATACGGTGAAGAGGACTATACTGTTTACTGTTTACAGGAGCGTGTCCTGACGTGAGTGGGAGAGTTCTCTCCCTGCCTACCCTCGGCAAGTTTTGCGAGACAAGACAGAAAGAGCTGAAGACAGAACTACAGCTCAGGGATATCATACAGGTAATAATACCATAACGTATCATCTCCTGAAGGGTTAAGCAGAGGTGTACTAAAGTAGGTACACCCACATTTCGCCGGTATATTTGGGTTGTTTTGTAATAACTGTATTAGCAATTTGCTTTTAAGAGTCCGCCGGATCGAATTTCCCACAAAAACGTAATACCAAAATAAATCGTAATTAAAACAGAATTTAAACCAATTGTGTTATTATTCGGATTCCGATACCGTTAATCGAAGTTCCTACTCTACCATTTCGTCCAAAATACTTCACTGGAAATAAATATTTAAGTGAATGCAATTCTTGATAGCTTTTCCAAGTTTGGAACGATTTTCCGGTCGTTTATTTCTAGTCAAGTAGTAGAACACGAAATGGTACGGTAGGAACCTAGATTAACGGTATCCAAATCCGAATAATAACACTATTTGATAAAATACTGTTTGGATTACGATTTATTTTGGTATTACGTTTTTGTCGGCAATTCACATCTTTTTTGTGAAGAAAAAATACGAACGCGGGCAGGATTCGAACCTGCGTCTTCTGGTTAGATACACCATTCGCTATGACCTCTAAGCCTCCGCGAGTCCCGTCCGCTAGATCGAAATTTGCCTTCACATTCTGAATTTACGTCTTAAGGTGACGTTGGCGACATCTATTGAAAATCAAGTTACTTTACTTATCAACCGACATGACTTACTTTATGGTTAGTTCAACTATCTTTGTATTTTATTTTCCATATTTTTTATAACGTTTATAAAATTCTACTCATTGGGCTATTGGTCCTAACCGCGAGTGGCACGTTAGAGGTCCTGGGTTCGATTCCCAGGTCGAGCAGTGTTATTGGGTTTTTCTATGAATTCTCAGTAAGTAGCAAGTCGGAGTTTGAAGCCCAGAAGTGAAGTGCCCTGTTAATGACAATAGGCTCGCCCCTTAATCAATTATATTTGTACGCAGAGGCACGAGCCAGACCCCACTCTACGTGCCGACAACTGTCTCTCCTTCGAGGGCTTCGTCAGATTCCTAACAGACAAGGATAACTACGCTTTCGTGCCAGAACAGATGAAAGGCAATTACTTTATCAGGTAAGCATACAAGAAACTTAAGTAGGGGCGGATTATCCATTAGGCTGTGTAGCAACTGCCCAGAGCCTACAGGACCAGAACTCCGAGAATATTTTATAGTAATTTGAGTAGTCCTTAGATATAGAACGCTTACGTTGTGTTTCGCCGAGTGAGTGAGGTTACCGGAGGCCCAATTCCCTTTTAAAAGGTCGGCAACGCACTCGTGACTCCTCTGGTGTTGCGGTTGTCCATGGGCGGCGGTTATCGCTTACCATCAGGCGATCCGTCTGCTCGTTTGTCTTCCTATCCCATAAAAAAAATAGACGGATCCGATAGGTGGTGCTGTTGCGAGTGAAGCCGCGAGTAACAACTGATATGAACAACCCCAAACCATTGACATGTAAAAGTATCTCTAAAGATCTACTTGCAGAATAAAAATAAATAATTTCATTTCAATTTCATTTCATTTAATTTCAATTTCATTTCAATTTCATTTCATATGAATAAATTATCATTTTGATAGAAAAAAGTTAAATATGTAAAGCTATGTTAGAAAATAAAGAGACCCTGATACAGGTATTGGATAGAGCCCCTGCCATAGTTAATCCGGCCCTGGACTTGTGGTACGCAGCAGGAGGAAACGCAGCCCAAAAGGTGTCTTAAAATTGAATAGAGAGTAATTCAGTGCTCATAAAACTCCAACTCACAAAATATCTTCTCCCCAGCAAAACCTCGACCACAGAGGAGCAGGAAGTGCAGAAGGCGTTGTCCAAGGACATGACGGGTCCCCTCAGCCAATACTACATCGCCAGCAGTCACAACACTTACCTCACTGGACACCAACTCAAAGGAGAGTCCTCGGTCGAGTTATATAGTCAAGTAGGTGGAAACCATTTATTTGTAACTAGGTTCTGTACGCGACTGTGCCTGCATGGACATCAGAGTAGGGTCCGACCTGGATAAATAGTAGCCTATGTGTTATTCCAGACTATAGTCTATCTCTGTGCCAAATTTTATCCAGATCCGTTCAGCCGTTCTGGCGTGAAGGAGTAACAAACATCCATACATCCACACTCACAAACTTTCACGTTGTAAATATTAGTAAGGATAAGGACTAACAACCGCGGTTTCACCCTCTTTGCCCCGTTTCTAAGAGCCGTAGCGTGATGTGAAATAGCCAAAGTCAAAGTCAAAATGTTTTACTTCAATTAGACCATTCAAAAAGGTACTTTTGAAAAGTCAAATCTAGTTGCGCGGTTCCAAAAAGTGGGTCGTATGGAGAAGAGCCGGCAAGAAACTCCATAGATACTCTTTAAAAAAAACATTATTAATCTTTACAACTTTGTTTTAAATAGTTTGAGAATTATACAGTTTGATGTGTAAGATTTCTTCAGTACTAGCTTCCGCCAGCGGCTACGCCCGCTTTATCAACGACCCATGTCACTTCCCAGAACAAAATAATCAAATAATTTTCCCGTTTTTGCAACATTTTTTCATTGTGCTCCGCTCCTATTGATCGTAGCGTGATAAAAAGTATACTATAACCTGCCCAGGAGTATGAAGAACAATTGTACCAAGTTTCGTTGAAATCCGTCGAGTGGTTTTTGTTTCTATAACGAACATACAGACAGACAGACAGACAAAAATTTTACTGATTGCATTTTTGGCGTCAGTATCGATCACTAATCACCCGCTGATAGTTATTTTGGAAATATATTTCATGTACAGAATTGACCTCTCTACAGATTTATTATAAGTATAGATAGGTGTTATATGAGAAAGAAAGGGATTGCCACAGCAAGTAAGAGCTGACCAGTCCCGACAGACAGCACCTGTTCACGAGCATGACGTGTGTATCGGCGCGGTTCGACTCAACCATGTTGTAGGGAATAAAACGATCCAACACATAGCTTAAAACCTTCCACCTGAATCACTCCGTCCATTAGTGTTTTTTTTTTTAGTTTATCGCTATCGAACAGACACAGACACGGCGGGGGTCTTGAAATGACAAACAAGCATAAGCGACAACCGCAGCCTATAGACATCAGCAACACCAGTGGTATCACTCGCGCGTTGTCATCTTGACACCTCAGTTGTTAAGTCTCATTTGCACAGTAATGTCACTGGCTACATTACCCTTCAAACCGGAATACAATAATGTTAGCACATTATTGCTTAGCGCCAGAATATGAACTTGGCAACAGAGTCCTGCTACGTTTACTTACTATGTTTATATCAATTATTAACTACAGCATTTTACAAAAAACGGTTAAAATTTATACAAAAAAATTACTATTAATTAATTATTTATTTTCAGACATCTTTATTATACGAGACAATGAATGTGAATCTTAAACCTAAAACAAAAGTCTTATCAATATTTTTTCAAGAAATGAAGAGACATACAGTAGAATTCACTTTATCAGACACTTTTTACATTAAGGCGGATCGTTTCGCTGTGCCCGCGAAATTCAAATTTCGAGTGGTTTTTCACAGTTTGTAGGTCTATAATAAGTTCTGCATTCATGGTAATGGTAATTGCGACATTAACTATACAAAATTCACAATTTTTATCTAAAACTATTGCTTAAAAATCATTATTGGAGCTAAAAGTAGTGTAAATTGTCAATTTTGACCAATTACACAGATTGCGCCAAGTTTTTGGCTTGATAAGGATTTATTAGTAAAGGTTTTAATAAAACTACTTTTTACGGATTATTATTTAGTAAAGGAAAAAATTCAATCGCGGGCAGGATTCGAACCTGCGTCTTCTGGTTTGATATACCAGACGCTCTGACCTCTAAGCCACCGCGAACCCTACCCGCATGATTGAAATTTTGCCTTCACATTCTGAATTTACGTCATAAGGCGACGTTGGTGACATCTACGAGAGGCAAGTTACCTTGCTTCTCAACCGACACGACTTACTTTACAGTTAGTTCAATGTCGTACGATGCCACCTTACCTTTTAAATATCTTTTTGTGATTTTTTTTGCATTTTCCATGCTAAGATTATTAAGTTATTTTTTAGTAAAGGAAAAAATTCAATCGCGGGCAGGATTCGTACCTGCGTCTTCTGGTTTGCTATACCAGACGCTCTGACCTCTTTAATTTACGTCATAAGGTGACGTTGGTGACATCTCATAGATAGATAGATAGATAGAGTATTCTTTATTGCACACCAAAAAACTAATGTAAAGGACAATTTTGTAAGTCATAGAAAGGTAAGATGTCACCAACGTCACCTTATGACGTAAATTAAAGAGGTCAGAGCGTCTGGTATAGCAAACCAGAAGACGCAGGTACGAATCCTGCCCGCGATTGAATTTTTTCCTTTACTAAAAAATAACTTAATAATCTTAGCATGGAAAATGCAAAAAAATCACAAAAAGATACTTTTTACGGATTTTATCGCGTTGTATTGATATTATTTAATTCTCGACGTTTCGGATCCTTTACAGCATCCATGGTCACGGGTAGACTGAGGTGTTGGACGTCTGAAACTGGATCCAAAACGTCGGGAATCAAATAATATCAATACAACGCGATAAAATCCGTAAAAAGTAGTTTTATTTCAATGTCTAATATTCGCGTAAGTGTCAGAAACCAGTATATATTTTCTTGTTCTTCTTCTTTCCAAGGTGGCAGACAAGAAAAATGGCTTTGCGTCTTCTCTCTTAGTGAATTCAACTGGTAGTAATTAATGTGTGTTTCTTCGATACCAAAACCGAGCCCTGTAGTCATCGCTGCAAGTCAAAAACGCTGGCGCTGTACCCGAATGCACTATGAATCTGAAACAAGAAAAAATTTGCATTTAAGGGTCCGGCGGAGCTTGAATCGCCCACAAAAACGTAATACCGAAATAAATCGTAATCCAGACAATATTCTATCAAATTATGTTATTATTCGGATTTGGATACCGTTAATTTAAGTTCCTACGGTACTATTTCGTCTACTACTGTTTCACTGGAAATAAAAAACCGGAAAATCGTTCCAAACTTGGTAAAGTTATCATACCGTCACGCCTGTATTCCCCGAAGGGTTAGGCAGAGGTGTACTTAATGTACACCCACAGTTCGCCGGTATGTTTAGGTCCCATGTTATAGGGGGCGAGCCTATAGCCATTAACCGGGCACAAATCCAGACTCCGAGCTGCTAATGAGAATTTCATAGAAAAACCCAATAACACTTTGCTCGACCTGGGGATCGAACCCAGGACCTCTAGTGTAGCAGTCTCACTTGGGAGACTAATGAGGCAGTCAACTTGGTAAAGTTATTAAATTAATTACCGAATATTACCGTATTTTACGTAAATTACCGAATATTACCGTATTTTACGTAAATTACCGTATTATCCCGTATTTTACGTAAATTACCGAATATTACCGTATTTTACGTAAATTACCGTATTATCCCGTATTTTACGTAAATTACCGTATTATTACCGTATTTTACGTAAATTGCCGTATTATACCAGGGTAATTTTACCGCCATCATCACTAATGATATCTCACCTGACAGCTCCGTTATGTCCCAGGGACATAAGCTGGCATCTGCTCGCACTTCGCGAGTGCCAGGTGCAGAGAGACGTGGTCGCCTCATCAGGGAACATCACGTAGTCTTCTGTGTGATTGAATACTGCTTGAGCGTGGTGTTCTTGTTTACCTGTGAAAAACAAAGCAAATCAATTAAATACTTGTATCATTATATCAATTAAAGGTATCTACTGCTGAACAAAAGCATCCCCCATATGATAGCAGTGTGACCAATTGCGGCAGGTTCCTGCGTTTTTGGCTGATTTGGCTGTTGAATTTTTTTTTTACATCGTAGCGCCCATAATGTTGGACCGATTTTGATTCAATTTGTTTTGTTTGATCGAGAGTTCTTAGCTATGATTTAAGAAAATCTGGCCAACCGTTTGAAGATTATCAGGTCTTTTCTGGGTCGTAAAGGGAAGTGGGCAAATTCTATGGAATTCTCAGTAGCAGCTCTGAGTTTGGATTTGTGCCCGATTAATGGCAAAAGACTCGCCCTATATAGAGTCAAAGTCAAAGTCAAAATTATTTATTTCAATTAGACCATTAAAAAGGTACTTTTGAAAAGTCAAACTAATTGCACGGTTCCAAAAAGTGGGTCTTATGGAGAAGAGCCGGCAAGAAACTCCATAGATACTCTTTAAAAAAAAAACATGATTACAATATTAATCTTTACAACTTTGTTTTAAAGATTAATAGGACCTAAACCTACCGACGAACTGTAGATTACATTAGTACACCTCTGCCTCACCCTTCGGGGAGTACAGGCGTAATGATGTGTTATGGTATAATTAAAACATATATACAAACGAGCTTTTCGCCCGCGGTTTCACACGCTTTGCCTCGTTCCTAAGGGTCATAGCGTGATGTTTAATAATTTGAAATCTTCCTCATAAATCACTCTGTCTATAGTGAAAACTGCATGAAAATCCGTTCAGTAATTTTTGAGTTTATCGCGAACAGACAGAAACGTCGGGGGACTTTCTTTTTCTATATGTAAGGATGAGGTATTATTTACCTGTAGTTCCTGCTCCAGTGTATTGTATAAGACATCTACTGCTTGCCAATTCCCATAATTTGATCGAAGAATCCAGACCCGACGTCAGTAAATACTGAAATTATAAAGTTGCCCTTTAAAGATGTTCACTACCATCTCATGCCCCATTAGTCTAGTGGTCCCAAGCGCGACTGCTACACTAGAGACTGGTACCACTTTCGTACGGGTTCCACTTTCGTACTGGTTCCACTTTCGTACTGGTTCCTCTTTCGTACTAGTTCCGCTTTCGTACTGGTCATAGATGAAGGAAAAATAGATCAAATTATGTACCAAGAACCATAAAGTTCTACAGTTTTTCGTAATCTGTGGCTCTGGTAGATGGCCATGCCTGTTGTGTTGCCAGCTCCCATTTTTCTTTTTTCTTTTATTACGCAACCTTTTGCTAGTTTTAAGTTATTTAAGATTGTACAGTTGAATTTTGATGTGTTGTGCGTCATACGGGTGAAAATTTAAACTTTTTCTTTCTTCTTTCTAGTCCTGGGTTCAATTCCCAGGTCGAGCAGTGTTATTGGGTTTTTCTATGAAATTCTCAGTAGCAGCTCGGAGTCTGGATTTGTGCCCGGTTAATGGCAATAGGCTCGCCCCCTCGAACGTGTCAGTCAAAAAATATTCTTTGTATTGAGTAGTATGAGATTTATGCCCACAACACCGTACCGTCACGGTCCGTCCTTCAAAATCAGTAGACACGGTTCATTATTTTCGAATATATAAGACTATCTCGAATGTAATCTTAATATTACGTGGGACAGCTATGCTTCATGAATGGGCCGGCTCGACCGGAGTGATAAAACCTCACAGAAAACCAGCGTCAAGCAACGCTTACGTTGTGTTTCGCTGAGTGAATGAGGTTACCGGAGGCCCAATCCCCTTTTAAAAGTCGTTAACGCACTTGTGACTCCTATGGTGTTGCGGGGTAATCGCTTACCATCAGGCGATCCGTCTGCTCGTTTGCCCTCCTATCACATAAAAAAAAAACGTTCAGAGGGGATGGAATTTGAACATTTTGAAGGGGGGACTTTTTACATACCTTGCTGTTCCTGGTAAATGCTACAGAGCACACCTCTGACCCTTCATGAGCGTTCACGAAAGTGTTGAAGCATCTATTTGAAACTGTGTCCCATAACTTGACTGACCCGTCCGCGCTGCCGCTCGCGAAGTATTTCCCATTAGGGGAGAACCTAGGGGGGATGATAATAATAATGATATTTAAGACTTTATAAGCTATAGTTTGTTAAACATAGCTTGATACGTCAGAGTGAAGTTTTGTTGGAAAAAAAATATCTCGGTCTGGGTCTGGGTCACGGCTTAATTCTTGTGCGACTTTCGGCAAAGGCCGGGAATCTCCAGTTCCGCAATTATATTTTTTAAATACCTCGCCCGCTCGGTCTCGGATTTGGTCTCGGTCTCGGACAAGGCTTAAACTTTTGGCGACTCTCGGTCATGGGCGGAAATCTCCAGTTCAGCAATTATGTTTTTTAAATACCTCGCCCGCTCCGTCTCCGTCTCGGTCTTGGTTTCGGTCTCAGACTCAGTCCCGGTCATGGCTAAATCTTTGAGCGACTCTCGGCAATGGTCAGGAATCTCCAGTTCCGCAATAACTTATGTTTATAAATACCTCGCCCGCTCGGTCTCGAATTTGGTCTCGGTCTCGGTTTCGGCTTAATATTTGAGCAACTCTCGGCCATGACCGGGAATCTCCAATTCCGCCATTATGTGTTTTTAAATACCTCGCACGCTCAGTCTCCATCCCGGTCTTGGTCTTGATTTCGGTTTCGGTCTGGGTCTTGGTCAACGTCAAAAAGTTTATCTCGGTCGGATATTAAGCTGCACCATATAAATAGATATGACTTACTGTATGGAGTTGACTTGTTTGGTGTGATGGTGGGATGGTATGGGGCAGACAAAGCAAGCGCTGGTGGTGACGTCATACAGCCGGATGACCGGCTGAGTACTCGACGCTATGATATGATCCCCGAGAGGATGGAACGCCACGCAAAGTACTTGCTCAGCGTCCTAGGAAAAAGATTATCAAAATTAGCAATTTCAAACGAAAAATTATTAAATTTACGTGGTAGAGCCATGCTTCGGCACGAATGGGCCGGCCCGACCGGACTGATACCACCTCACAGAAAACCGGCGTTAAACAACGCTTACGTTGTTTCGCCGAGTGAGTGAGGTTACCGGAGGCCCAATCCCCTTTTAAAAGGTCGCGGCAACGCACTTGTGTTGCGGGTGTCCATGGGCGGCGGGAATCGCTTACCATCAGAAGATCCGTCTGCTCGTTTATATGTGTATATATGTATATCTATGTATATCCCATAAAAAAAAACAATATTCCCTTCAATATTCCCTGCAGGGTTAAGCAGAGGAGTACTAATGTAAACCTAGAGTTCATTCATTCATTCATTTCATTAACCGGACAAAAATTCCAAACTCCGAGCTGCTACTGAGAATTTCATAGAAAAACCCAATGTAACTGCTCGAACCCAGAACATCGAGTGTAGCAGTCGCGCTTGAGACCACTAGACTAATAAGGCAGTTTTGTTTTTAATATTTTAAAATAATATAACATACAACAACATGCATAATAATATCATTAGATTAATTATATGTAGCTTCTTCGTGTATCCCGCTAAACTACCGCCTCTAGCGGCAAATTCACACGCGGTAGACCTCATTGCTTTCGTAGTGATACAATTTAATATAAAAAGTTGGTGTAAAGACAATTGGGGTCGTATATGTTTCGTTTTTGTTCTCCAAGATCGAATCGTTCTCTATAACCAAATTCATCAAAATTTAGTCTGCGGTTTAGACGTGTAAACTTAACAAACACACATTACTTTCATTTATAACTAATACTAGCTTCACCCCGCGACTTTGTCTGCGTCGACCTGGATAAAAAGAAGCCTATGTGTTATTCCAGACTATCTATCTCTATGCCAAATTTCATCCAGATCTGTTCAGCCGTTTTGACATGACAGAGTAACAAACATCCATACATCCATCCATACTCACAAACTTTCACGTTTATAATATTAGTAAGGATTATTTACCGTAATAGATTTGTAAGCTTTCTTGGCGGACGCTTTAGTGATGTCAAATAGCTTGATGCAGCAGTCCCGGGATGCCGACACTAGGATTTGTTCCCGGGGATGAAAATCTAGTGCTGTTATCTCATCTGTGTGGTCATACCTTGGAAGAAAGAGGGGGTTAAATTATATCTTACTAGCTTCTGCCCGAGACTTTGTCTGCGTGTACATCAGTATTGGGTCCGACTTGAATAAAAAGTAGCCTAAGTGTTATTACCAGTGATCGGAATAGGGAGAGCTATTTTGGTTTATCGACCGTAAACATATATCTTTTTTGCATTTTCCTTGCTAAGATTATTAAGTTATTTTTTAGTAAAGGAAACATTCAATCGCGGGCAGGATTCGTACCTGCGTCTTCTGGTTTGATATACCAGACGCTCTGACCTCTAAGCCACCGGTTAGCCACTAGGTTGTCAGAAGCCCAAAAGCCTGACAACCAGTCTACCCTCGGGATATCGGTATTGCCCAGAAATTGTGTTGCGGAGGTCTGATGGCAGTCTCTTCGTGTACAATATTAATACTTAGCCGCATCTGGTTAGATGGAAGCCGACCACAATATGGTTGGGAAAACGCTCGGAGGATGCACAGCTCCGTCTACGTGAATTTTCCTGACATTTCCGGTAGATTTAATATTTATCCAATTTGGTGCAGTCGTTCAGAAATTATGTGCGTACATACATTTCGGCAATTCATTTTTGTTACGTGGGAGTGCCATGCTTCGGCACGAATGGGCCGGCTCGACCAGAGTGATACCACGGCCTCACAGAAAACCGGCGTCAAACAACGCTTACGTTGTGTTTCGCCGAGTGAGTGAGGTTACCGGAGGCCCAATCCCCTTTTAAAAGGTCGGCAACGCACTCCTGACTCCTCTGATGTGCGGGTGTCCATGGGCGGCGGTAATCGCTTACCATCAGGTGATCCGTCTGCCAGTTTGCCCTCCTATCCCATAAAAAAAAATTTAGAAGAAAAAGTAAAACAGAAACTAGAGAAACTAATTTCTTTTTTCTTTAAAAAACGATAATTTTGCGCAAAAACACGTCAGTAAGTACGTAATTATATCTGCGCGGTCGATTCGAACAGCTATGTTCAACTTTTTGAGCGCCAGAGTCATGTATAAACGACCAACCAAAATATGTGCAAAATATGTGCAACGAAAAAAAAAATTATTAATTACCCCAAACAACAATGTAAATTATATTTTTTTTTTTGCCTTTTACACATTAACTTATCAGACAGAAATGTGTTGCTGGGGACTTTGTTGCGACGCTTCTTCTTTCCAACGAAAACACTAGGAGGCGGTGAGGGGCGGGCATTTCGAGGGCTGTCTATAATGTAAAATGACGTTCAAAAAGTACTACCTAGTAGTCTATCTTGAATAAATGATTTTTGACTTGACTTGAGTTGACTATGCACTGCACGCCACAGTCGCGACTGGATGACAGTTATTTAAAGGAAATTTAAAGCTTGTCTGTTACGCAGATTGTTATTTCGACTGATTTGTATATTAACTCACAAAGTCCTGATGACGGGATGTCCTTGTTGTTCCCGACCGGGATCCACCTCCTCAGGAGCTGACTTAGCCAACATACGCTCCACATCCAAGATCTAAAACATACAATATACCATCACGTCTGTATCCACGAGGGTTTAGGCAGAGGCATACTAAAATTTGTTTAAGTGGTGGTAGCCTAATGACCAGAGTTGAACTGGCTTTCATGTGGTTCGAGACCCACCCATTGCACTACCGCCGTGAACCCACTCGTAACACAAGCATTTAGCTTAGCACGAGGGGTTAACAAGAATACTAGTGATGTGAGACCCACATAGCAAGTAAGGTTTTTGGAACGAAGTTCCTTATCGCGCGTTGTGAAAGGGGGCTAGACGGAAAAAATTCTTACGAAAAGTTGTCACGACACGAAAGACGACACGAAAGTGTCGTGACACTTTTTGCTATCGTAAGCTATTGTATAATAAGATAATAAGATAGTAGTTCCTTTCGATTAATTTGCCATATGCTAGCATACGTTTATATTATGATTATGATTATGATTATATGTATAAATACTCGCTCCGTGCTGATTTTGAACTTGCATCCTATGGCACTGCGCTAATCGAGCCTTCAACTATTTATAAATTTAAACTTCGTTCCATCCGGGTGTCCCTTGACACCTCTCAAGTATTTTTTTAAAAAGATGTGTAAGTAGAGTACCTACACTAGTGAAAATTGGCCGTATTTTTGTTATGATATTCATCAAAAAAGAATAGCTGTAAGTATTTTAAATAAATAATACGTGTGGCACTCGGGGACTGCCGCGGTAAAGCTATTGCATAGCGTTTTTTATCAACTTATGTAATACAACCAATGCCACCTAAAGGCGGGTTGCTGAACTAAAGAGACAAGCGTGTTAGGTTTTTTCGTTACGGAATTTCTGGATTCGGTCCCCACGCTCAAGGCCCGCGATAGAAGCTATGCAATAGCTTAATAAAATAAAATGAAAAAACTTTTATTCATTAACTTATAGTGAATTAAATAACTCGTTTAGGGATATTCTTTTAAGCTAATTTTATGCTTGTGTTAGAATATCCCGCTCCCCCACAAGTCAAAATACCTATAAATTTAGTTAAGGGTACGGCGGAGCTTGAATTGCCCACAAAAACGTAATACCGAAATAAATCGTAATCCAGACAATATTCTATCAAATTATGTTATTATTCGGATTTGGATACAGTTAATCTAGGTTCCTACGGTACTATTTCGTCTACTACTAGTTCACTGGACATAAAAGACCGAAAAATTTTTCCAAACTTGGTAAAGTTATCAAAAATTGCATTCGCTTACATTTATTTTCAGTGAAGTATTTTGGACAAAATGGTAACGTAGGAACCTAGATTAAGGGTATCCGAATCCGAATAATGACAGAATTTGATTAAATTGCGTTTGAATTACGATTTATTTGGGAATTACGTTTGTAAGAGAAATTCGCTGTGCCGGACTCTTAAAAATTGTTATTATGACATTACAAAGGACACTTTAATTTTATTTATGTTGTTTAGACTGGTTGTTTGGTGTAAGTTGTAACCCTTCCCCAGCTAACGGCCATGGCTTACCTTAATAGAAGCATCAACAGAGCCCGTAGCGACGAGTTGTCCGCACGCACTGAATGCGCCTGCGCGGCACGCCATCTTGTGTGACGTCACGTACGCCGTCTCATACGTCGCCGGCTCGGGCGCGAGAGAGGACGCGTCCATCTCGTATTCCAAATCTACAAAACAAATTGTTAATGGAGAAATATTTTGCTCAGTTTATAGGACTCAGATTGTCATCCTTACTAATATTATAAATGTGGAAGTTTGTGAGTATGGATGGGCGGATGTATGGATGTTTGTTACTCTTTCACGCCTGAACGGCTGAACGGATCTGGATGAAATTTGGCACAGAGATATATTATAGTCTGGAATAACACATAGTCTATTTTTTATCCAGATCAGACCCAATTCTGAAGTCCGTGCAGACAAAGTCATGGGCAGAAGCTATATATAGTATATTATATTTCTAGAATGGAGACCACAAGTGCATACAAATATGTACGCATTTGAGAACAGCAAAGTCAATCTTTTTTAAAACCCTTTAATTCTTGTTAAGCCAAATGCTTGTGTTATGAGTGAGTTCACATCAGTAGTGCAATGGGTGGGTTTCGAACCGGCAACCACAAGATTGCAAGTCCGACACCCTGCCAAATATAATTTCATGTCATTTCTTCATTGGATCACTCCTACAAAAGATTAAACAAAGAAAACTTACCAAAACCAGTGGTACCAAGTAGATGTTCGGCTCCACTGGATGCAGCCAGCCTATCCTTACGATCCGGCTCATGCTGGAGGCCCACCATCATTAAATTCAGAAGTCTATGACAAAATAAAAATGCTGTTAAAGCAATTTATTTTTCCTTTTCCATGTAATCTACTGCAAAGAATCTGGAGCATGGAGAACTAAATAATATAAATATATTACAATAAAATCTATAAAAAGAAGTCTTATTTCAATGTCAAATTTTCACGGAAGTATCAGTAATCAGTAAATTTTGTGTTAACACATAACTGTTTCTTATTGAACTGGAGAAAGAAAGAAAGAAACTAGACTAGGAAAGGACACCGTAATACAGAAAGGAAATCATATTCTTGTTTTATATTGATAAGTTACTTCTAGGATGGTCCCATATAAATATTATTTTTATCAAGCCATTGACTAAAAACTTTAGTTAGTAGTAACTAAAGAGTTTAGTAACTTAAATCACTTTACTCATTCCAAAAAGTTACATATAAACATTGCAAAAATATACACTTTTTTAAAGCATCAAATTACGGACTTCTATCATAGTCAAGTTGTGCATAACCAATCTCTTTATCATACAAGTGATATTATATTGAAACAGCTAACCTGTCGCTTGGTGGGCAGGGCGGGTCAGCGTGCACAGCCGCTGCCAGCGTCGCAGCTATGGGTTGAAAACCATCGTAATACAGTTGACTGAAAATAAAACATAAAATGTTGTATCTAAAGATCAGAAAGTCGCCTTAGATAATTTATAACCTCTCAAACTATGAATATTTCAACTATTATCATATAAAATCGGTGAATTATCTTCAGTTTTGAAAGTTTAAGAAGTTTATTTGATAACACCACCAAATTTGAGCGTATAAAACAGTTTTTGTGTTATTTCAGCACGGTTGTATATTGTGAGAATTTACCTTATAATCATGCGGTAAAGCAGCTCCCTGTTTTTAACGACATTCCTAGTATCAACATCACCAGTAGTTTCCTTCATTTCGTCAATTTTGGCAAGCAATTGAGTCAATTTCTAATGAATTTACACCGGCAAAACAACACAATTTACTTAAAGGTTATGTTTGACAACAACTACGCCAAATTGTCAATTTATGACAATGCTCTATATTGTTTATGGTAAATAAGTGCGGTCTACCTGAGCGATTTTTATATCGAGTTTTTTTCAGAATTTTAACAAATTAAGCCTCAGAAATGAGTTGAAACGCCTGTAAAATCTAGACTGAGAATGAGGCAATAGTCCGTAGTTACTATGGGAAGGGGAACCGAGCGCTTCAATCAATAATTACGCGCACGCGTGGTATCTAGTACATACTACACTCTCCATTTCAGACGAATGAACATCAAAGGTAAATAATTACGTTATCTGCTTAACTGAACCTTAGGGGGTGAATGCTGCGCTGTTAGCCATAAAAAAACATAAGCGGATACACCCGTTCTATAGAATGAAACATGACACTAATTCACGCTAATTGTTTGAAGATTGCAAATAGAACTTTACTGTATTAAAAAAAAATAACCTTCCAAGAATAAATAGCAGAAACAATAGAAAATCAATTGATTCGACCCTCGAGAGGTCTCGGTTTCTTTGATGAAGTCCTTGGCGATTTCTTGACGATCTCAACCTCATATAAAGAACACAAATAATATTCTCTGGATTTGAGGCGAAATTAAATTCAAACTGATTTTTTGAAAGCTGTGAATATATAAGACGATGAAGACACTTTAACCTTTATTTAAATTAAATATACATAAATAAGTAATTATTTAAGGAGGCATAGATGCATAGGCTCGCTAATGCTAATGTAACCAGTGAAAGGAAATAAATTATTTTGTCTTAAGGCGGATGGTTAACCTGAGCCCGCCAAATTCAAATTTCAAGTGGTTTTTCGCAGTTTGTAGGTCTTTATTAAGTTCTACATTCATGGCAATAGCAATTGAGACATTAACTGAACAATTTAACTAAAACCATTGCTTAAAAATCATTATTGTAGCTAAAAGTAGTGTAAAATGTCAATTTTGACCAATTAAAGTTTTGGCTTGATTAGAATTTTTATGTAGGTAAAGGTTTTAGTTCTCATTTGTGAATGTTGTTTATTTAATGTCGCGATTACTATTGCCATGAATCTAGAACTTGTTATAGACCTACAAACTGCGAAAGATTACTTGAAATTTGAATTTCGCGGGCTCAGGTGAACG
The DNA here is from genome assembly GCA_910591435.1 of Acronicta aceris. NCBI lineage: Eukaryota > Metazoa > Arthropoda > Insecta > Lepidoptera > Noctuidae > Acronicta > Acronicta aceris. The sequence continues at coordinate 1,098,492 of OU342786.1, read as the reverse complement.
TTCCGCCTTAAGGAGGCATACATTCATAGGCTTGCTAATGTTATAATGTAACCAATGAAAGGAAATAAATGATTTTGTCTTAACAATTAATACAAAATAATTTATTTTCTTTCCCTTTTTTGTAATTATTCCCAACGAACTTGCATTAGATACATGTCATGTACCAATTAAGGCGGATCGTTCAGCTGAGCCCGCGAAATTCAAATTTCAAGTGATTTTTCGCAGTTTTTAGGTCTTTAACAAGTTTTAGATTCATGGCAGTTGTAATTGTGACATTAAATATACAACATTCACAACTGAGAACTAAAACCTTTACTTATAAATCCTTATCAAGCCCAAAAACTTGCCGCAATCTGTGTAATTAGTCAAAATTGAAATTTTACATTACTTTTAGCTACAATAATGATTTTTAAGCAATGGTTTTAGATAAAAATTGTGAATTTTGTATAGTTAATGTCGCAATTACTATTGCCATGAATGTAGAACTTATTATAGAGGTACAAACTGCGAAAAACAACTCGAAATTTGAATTTGGCGGGCTCAGGTTTTCAGGCATGAACGATCCGCCTTAAGAACAAAGTAGGTACCTACAGCTGTTCCTTTTTTATAGGCTCCGCCACAGTAGGGTAGGTGCTGAAATGAACTTTTTACGTAGTACCCGATAATAGATGGCGCTGTTTGCAAATTTACGATTTATTAATTACTAGCGGCCCGCACGCGGTTTCACCCGCGATGCCCCATTCCTAAGAGTCGTAGCGTAATGTTAAATAGCTTATAAACTTCCTCTTGAATCACTCTATCTATTAAAAAAACCGCTTCAATATCCGTTGCGTAGTTTTAAAGATTTAAGCATACATAGGGGCGGACAGACAGCGACTCTGTTTTATACTATGTAGTGATAATTCAGAACAGGTGCATTATTTCTTGCCATCAGGTACTGCTAACTGGCTGCCGGTGCGTGGAGCTGGACTGTTGGGACGGAGACGATGGAAGCCCCGTCATATACCATGGGCATACATTCACCACCAAGATACCGTTTAGGCGGGTCGTGGAGACGATTGCGAGGTGACTTATTATTTTTCTAGAATTATCAGCTTTGTTGGAACATAAGTTGCTAATGCAGCTTTGAACGTTAGGCCCTGGATCTGATGGACCATTTTACTCAGCAAGTAGGGTAAAGATTTCATAACAAAAGGTCATGATTTATTGAGCTGTTATGGAGGTAGCTACGCTCTAACTATGCTTGATAGAAAGAAATAGGTAAAATTAATCCAGATAAAAATTAGCCTCATTATTCTAGTGGTTGTAAGCGTGATTGCTATGTGTAATTGGGTTTTACTATGAAATTCTCAATAGCAGCTCAGAGTTTAGATTTGACTCTTTAACGTGGGAGAGCCATATTTCGGCACGAATGGGCCGGCTCGACCGGAGTGATACGACGGCCTCACAGAAAACCGGCGTTAAACAACGCTTACGTTTCGCCGAGTGAGTGAGGTTACCGGAGGCCCAATCCCCTTTTAAAAGGCCGGCAACGCATTTTTAAAAAAATTAAGGGTCCGGCGGAGCTTGAATTGCCCACAAAAACGTAATACCAATATAAATTGTAATCCAGACAATATTCTATCAAATTATGTTATTATTCGGATTTGGATACCGTCAATCCGATTCCTACTGTACAATTCACTCGTGATTTAAAGACACCCAGATTATATCTATCAGGGAAGACCCCCTCGGGAAGTGCATTCCATATTTCAGCAGTACGCATTATAAAAGTGGACTTAAAGCGTTTCGTTCGGGTTTTTGGCTTTTCCATATTTCGTCTACTACTACTTCACTGGAAATAAATGATTGCAAAATCGTTCCAAACTTGGTAATTCTAACAAAAATTGCATTCGCTTATATTTATTTACAGTCTTTTGGATAAAATGGTAACGTAGGATCCCAGATTAACGGTATAGGAATCCGAATAATAACACAATTTAATTAAATTGTGTTTGATTACGATTTATTTCGGTATTACACTTGTAAGAGAAATTCGGTCCGCCGGACTCTTACAAGAAGATTACATGAGCAAATTTCTCTCCGACATTAATGTTTTTCTTTTGACAGGAGCGCGTTCGTGGCTTCTCCGTACCCCTTGATCCTGAGCATCGAGAACCACTGCAGCCTGCCACAGCAGCAGGTCATGGCGAGTACCTTTGAGGTCAGTTGTTCTCATATATTTTTACAACTATATTTCAACTTAATCATCATCTTCGTGCCCTTGACCCAATTTATTTGTGGTCGCCGCAGAATGTCCTTTTCTTCCACTCATCCCTGTCTGCCGTCACCTCATCATTCACTCCCTTTCCCATCATATCGGACGTAACACAATCCATCCATCTTTTCTTTGGTCTCCCTCTACCCCTCCGTCCTTCCACATTCATATTCACCACTCTTTTAGTCACATTTTTTTGATGGGATAGGGGGACAAACGAGCAGACGGATCGCCTGATGGTAAGCGATTACCGCCGCCCATGGACACCCGCAACACCAGAGGAGTCACAAGTGCGTTGCCCGTCTTTTAAAAGAGGATTGGGCCTCCGGTAACCTCACTCACTCGGCGAAACACAACGTAAGCGTTGTTTGACGCCGGTTTTCTGTGAGGCCGTGGAATCACTCCGGTCGAGCTGACCCATTCGTGCCGAAGCGTAGATCCCACATGCGTTTCATGCCCATACCAAGATGAACGGTCCCCTTTCAACTTTTCTGTCACTTGACATCATCATTGAAAGAAAGAAAACACATAGTGAAATCACACAATTCACATAATATTCGCTCATTTGGAGCGACAGTGTCACAACTGCAAAAAAATGCGGAATTGACCTAATAACATCACAATGATCCCGATAATAATCTACGTTAGGAGTGAAAACGTCATATTTATTAGTTTATAATATTTATGCTGCCTCATTAGTCTAGTGGTCCCAAGCGCGACTGCTACGCTAGAGGTCCTGGGTTCGATCCCCAGGTCGAGCAAAGTGTTATTGGGTTTTTCTATGAAATTCTCAGTAGCAGCTCGGAGTCTGGATTTGTGCCTGGTTAATGGCAATAGGCTCGCCCCCTATTACATGGGACCTAAACATACCGGCGAACTGTGGGTGTACATTAATACGCCTCTGCCTAACCCTTCGGGGAATACAGGCGTGATGGTATGTTATGTTAATATTTATTAGTTTTCGTCATATTTACTAGCTCTAAGAAATATGAACAATCTTCACTTGTGTTACGAAAAAATCTTAAAAATGGCGTGGCGTAAAATTTACAAATTTGCAGACACTGTCGCTCCAAATGAGCGATATGTAGAAAGACTTTTACATTCACATGGCGTATGGCATTCAGCCTTCGTGGATCAAATCCAAGATTTTTAGCGGCAGGTGTATATTTGTGGACTTCTGACATTCCACCGGGAAAATAGCGTAGTGGGCATTGGTATTCTGTACCTGGGGGCTTACTCTTGAACTTAATTCCGATACATCGACATTGGAATTGTGCCGTTTCGTCAAGTTTCGTATTCTTGAATCCGAGACTACCGCCAAATTCTTTCAATATTGCGCAGTGATTGAGGGAACTAAATAGGATTGGGAAACGACTCAAACGACACAACCATTCCCCAATCAGGGATGCCGATACAAGGTTAACAGATTTGTGCTCATGAGACTGCATTTTAATATTATTGTTGACAAGATAGTAAATTCAGATTTAAATAGTCAATCACATATTGTTTTAATGATAGGAAACACACACAGGTAAAAAACACTTTGAACTTGAACTTGAAGTACGAAATCGCCCGACAGCCAAATTGACATTGGATTCGGATCCCGTTTGGATTGGCATTGTATTGTTTTCAAGAGTAAGCCTGCTGGTGCTACTTTCAGACTTTCTCTAATATACGCGTTCCTTATTTAGTCTATTTTAGTCACTCCACATATCCCAATGTTCTAAAGTAACATTTATTGGAAACCTTGTTTTTAGTATTGACTTAGGTCCAACTTGGACCTTCAATGTCCACACATCTTGTTATCGCAATATTGTACCAGTGAAGAATGTAACACAGATTATTTTAAAAGAGTGTCCATGGAGTTTCTTATCGGATTCTACATAGGATCTGTGGTAGAGTGAATATTTGAAAAGCATTAGAAAGTCAGTAACTTCATCCCAAAGTTAAAAATACAGATGTTTAAAACTACAGTTAAGATAATGAAAACATAAACTACACCACTGCCGTCAAGCAATAGCACGAGAATAAAAACAATCTGAAATATGAAAGAGAGAACTACTATGATGAGGAGAATGATTTGTTTAATGAACCGTTTAACTAGAATCATAACACTTCACAAATACTTTTAAAAGCTTAATCTATACTAGGTAATATTAAAGAGAGGTAAAGTTTTTGAGTTTGTGAGGTTGTAGGGGGTAATCTCTGGATCTACTGAAGCGATTTTGAAAATTCTTTTTGTATTGGATGGTTACAGAAACAATTTTTAACCGGAACAAAATAAATGATCGCTGTGACGCGCTCGCCGTTCCCTAATATTAAAATGGTTGGACGGACTGTTTGTTTGAATTTCTGAATTTTAATAACAAGTATTTCTGTATGAGTATCATATTACGCAACGGATTTTGAAGCGGTTTTTTTAATAGATAGAGTGATTCAAGAGGAAGCTTTTAAGCTATTTAACATTACGCTACGACTCTTAGGAATGGGGCAACGCGGGTGAAACCGCGGGCGGGTCGCTAGTTGAACAATATAATATGCGCGACAGATATAACATAACAGTAAAAAATATAATTAAAATTAAGAAATATAATATAGGTGGGGTACGCCACAGTTCATTTATCGAGGAAGGATATAGGCTATATAACATCACGCTACGCCTCTTAGGAACGGAGCAGCGCGGGTGAAACCGCGATTGGGTCGCTAGTTTGAAATAAAAACATTAGATCTTGAACTTGTTCTTTATCAGCTGTTCCTCTATTCATGTTGTCTTCATCCAGGCAGTGTTTGGAGACAAACTGGTGACGTCATTTCTGTTTGAAGTCGACTACACCGATGAGCCGAGGCTGCCCAGTCCTGAACAACTCAAATATAAGGTAAGTTCCTTAAACTAGCACATATCTATTCCCAAAATTATATAAATTTCACTAAAAGATAAATTCGATCTCAAGTAGAATTCGAACCCTCCAGTTGTCTCGCCAGTTAAGTACACCGGACAGTTTAGCTACTAAGCTACCGACACCACTACTGCCCGTGATGTGGAATTTCTATTTTTTTATACCACTAAGGTGGCAAACAAGCATACGGCCCGCCTGATGGTAAGCGGTTACCGCAGCCTATGGACGCTTGCAACACCAGGGGTATCACTCGCGCGTTGCCGACTCTTTAAAAATCTATTACACTTGACTACATCTTGCTTACTTTTTCTACAGAGGAATGACAAAAGTCTAAATCATTTTTTTTTGTGTTGTGAGTTGTGACTGACTCAGAATAAATTTTCTTTCTTTCTTTCTTTACACTACTTTATTTATTTCTTTATTATTTTAGCTTACAAATGTTTTCTTGTCCTCAACAGTGAAACTTTTCTGTCTAAATTCATCAACAGGATGTCAGAATTTGTAGATATACAATCCAAAGTGCTAAAGTCGACGTGTGAGAGCCATGCTTCGGCACGAATGGGCCGGCTCGACCGGAGTGATACCACGGCCTCACAGAAAACCGACGTTAAACAACGCTATGAGGTTACCGGAGGCCCAATCCCCTTTTAAAAGGCCGGCAACGCTTTGTTTGCCCTCTTATCACATAAAAAAAAGTTTTTGACAATATTTGTGATAATTTTTTGAGGACAGACAAAATGATAGGTCTCAGTTTGTGAACAAAAATTCTGTTATTATTATCATCTAAATTTCCAGGTGCTGATCAAAAATAAGAAGTTACTTCCAATTGAAACTAGTCCCACTATTGGGCTGACCGGAGCGAGCTCAGCTCAAGGGTACAGCGGAGTCTTGTCAACTGCGTTTAGGTAAGTAATCTTTTTGAATTGAACTCAAGGAGACCACATAATGATATTATTCCCCTACTCTTGAAGTTTCCTCTGAAAATGGCTCGGTATTAGCTATACAGGACTTCGTAGCGTTTTAGCAGTTCGGCTGAGTCACTGGATAATCCTGAGACGTAAGATGCACGGCAACCTTTGCGTAAGAGGCAAGAAAATATCTGACTTGCTCGGTGGTAGGTTGGCGAGCACCCTTACGTCGGTGTCTGCCGTAAAGTACCTTGGTCTGTGTTTCGACCTCTTGCGCGTAAGAGACAGTTCACCTTTAGTTGCTGCGGATTCGACAGTCCGCAGTCCGTAGGGGCTCTTAGGGCTCGGCAACGCATCAGCAACTCCTCTGCTGTTACAGGAGTCCATGGGCGACGATGACTACTTACTACCAGGTGGCTCGTCAGCTCGTTTGCCGATTTAATCCATTAAAAAATAATTTCTTCAAAATCTTCAGGTCTAACGGCATACGCCATACCAGTACGTCATTGCCGGAACAGAGCAACCGCACCAGCTCCATTATGTCCAACCAGTCTGCCGGCAGCTCACTCACGGAGTACTTCTCCGATGAGGATTATGACGAAGACGATGAAGAGTTAGATGGTAAGAGACATCATTTTTACTTACTTACAATCATCACTATCACTACATAGTATAAAACAAAGTCGCTGTCGCTGTCTGTCCGTTCCTATGTATTCTTAAATCTTTAAAACTACGCAACGGATTTTGAAGCGGTTTTTTTTATAGATAGAGTGATTAATTAGATAAAGTTATTGAGTATTGAGTATTGAGTATTCAAGAGGAAGGTTTTAAGCTATTATACATTACGCTTAAGTATATTAAACACTAGCTTCTGTCAGCGGCTTCGCTCACGTGGCATAACTAAGTATCTTACCATGCTAAGATTATCAAGTTTGTTTTTAATTCGTGATGGGCTTACGCTTGAACGCTAGTTCGCCTGATCGTAAACGACAATGCGATCTACGATGGAGTGCGCTTACCTAGAAGAAACCGATTCACTCGTGATTTAAAGACACCCAGATTATAACTATCGGGGATAACCCACTCGGGAAATGCATTCCACATTTCAGCACATTTCACAATTCAGTACTCGATGACGGAGTGAGAAAGCCTCGATGTCGTATGAAAACTGATAACCTGTTAGGACAGCGTGGTGGACTAAATCCTTAACCCTCTCATTCTGAAAGGAGACCCGCAGCAGTGATTTATAGTAAGTAGTTTGAGAGATGATAACATACAATTCTTCTTCCAGAAAAAGAACTACACAAAATCCTCAACTCAATGGAAGACAAATGCGGTCGGACCCCACTCTCACTCTACCAGAGCTTTAGAAGGAGTGAGGGAGATGCAGAAACTACTTCTGGCAGCGTGAAGCACGCCACCACCAGGAAACGAAGCAATCAGATCGCGAGAGAACTCAGTGATATGGTTACTTACGTTCAGGTAAGACCAGCATGCTTAGTGGTAGGATTATACAGTTTGCCGGTATATTTAGGTCCTTAAGGGGACGAAACTATTGCCATCAACCGAGCTCAAATCGTAAACCCCAAGGTTTTTTATGGCTTAAGTCGGCAAACGAGCCATCTTATGGTGAGTAGTCATCGTTGCCCCTGCAAAGCGCGATACTTGCAACGCGAGTAGTTGCTGACCGTTACCGACCCTTTAAAACTCCTAAGGACTGCAGACTGCCAGAGCCGCAGCAACCGACAGGGAACGGGTTCTTATGCGCAAAAGTTGAAACACACCAAGTTGTTTCACGACCGACTCCGACGTAAGGGTGGTCGGCAGCCAATCAGACCACAAGCTGTCCTAGCACCGAAGAAGTCAGATATTTCACGCCTCTTACGGTATGCCTATCTGAATGGCAGTGAGGAACAGTAGGCTAACCCATCCCTACACGAGACTGCCTGTCTTCGGCTTATCGCATCCAGCTTCCGCCAGCAACCTTTCGCAAATCATCCCTCCAACTTGCCGGAGGGCGTCCTACGCTACGATTGCTGAGTCGCGGTCTCCACTCAAGAACATGTCTACCCCAGCGATTGTCGGTTCATCTACGGATATGGCCATTGTAAGAATACTGATACTAATTTACGATTTTCAGGCGATAAAGTTCCGAGGATTGAACCCACTGTCTCCACGTAGCTCTATGAAGCAGCCCAGTAACGTGCCTAAGGATAGCGCTCCAAGCAGCAGCTTCGAGTCTTCAGAGAGCAGTGACAGTACCAGCACGGTAAGAGAAAGCTAGATAGAATCTTCTCTTAGGTGGTTTTGAGATCCTAAAAGAGAGAGAATGAGAGATCCACTATACTTAAAGTAAGATATATTTTTTTACATACCAACACACCTGAACGGTGAACTCTGCCTAAACCCAGAGGTTTAGGCAGAGTTCACCGGTATGTTGTAGTCTTGTGCCTATACGGTCAGTAAAGAGGTCGCTCTGAACTAGTACAATTCGGTCAGTGAACTAGTCACCTTATTAGTTTTATAGGACATCTGACCAAATTGCTTATTAGTTCATCGTTCGGTCCCATTACAATAGTTCGACAGTCATAAGAAGTTAATAGTTACTAGGGTTTAATGTCCAACTGATTCCTTGAGCTTGATGATAAAAAAAATATTTATTAAATACACATTTTATGCAAAAAATTAATCTCTCTGTCAAGATTATTAAATTTTCCGTCATAATATAACTTTACTCGGTACATACTGTACTATTAGCTCTTTTAATCGATCTCGGTCGTTCAGAAACATGACGTACGTATAGTACGAAGTACTACTAAGACCGAAGGACTGATTAACGATCTCGGTCGTTCAGACACTACGTACGAATAGTACGAAGTACTATTAAGACCGAAGGACCGCTTAGCGATCTTGGTTAGGAAACGTGTCATTGATCGGAAACGTGTCTTTTAAGGTCGTTCGTTCAGGACTCAATACTCAATATTTATTGCATTCCACAATGTAGTTTACATAGTTAGATGGTAAAATTAACAATAAATTAGGTTCATTATGGACCCCGTCGGGCACAGCAATGTAGGAGAGAGGAAGCAATGTGTGTCTATAATTATTATTTACTATTATAATTTTTAACATTACCTAACATAATATAATCAACCCATTATACTGTCCCACTGCTGGGCACGGATCTCCTATGAGAATGAGAGGGATTAGGCTATAGTCTACCATGCTGGCCTAGTGCGGGTTGGCAGACTTCACACACCATCGAAAAAATCTCTCAGGCATGCAGGTTTCCTCACGATGTTTTCCTTCACCGTTTAAGCGCGTGATAATTAACTATATACGCACATGACTTCAAAAAGTCAGAGGTGCGTGCCTCAGGTTCGAACTAGGCTAGCGTGGTAGATTATAACCTAATCCCACTCATTCTGAGACATTCTCGTTGATTTCAAAGAACTACAGATGTACAGTGGCGACCAAAAGTCCATAGGCAATCTCACAATGCAATAGCTTGACGTTTAGTTTGACTTACGACCTTCGATTGTCGTAAACAAGTGACACGCACTGGCTGTATCGAGCTCGCTCGTACTGTTCATAGCAATGTAATCTTTAGCGTGCTTATGGACGTTTGAGCGTTTACTGTACATATCTTGCTGATGTGGTATCGTTGAGCAATGGGTCTATGGTATCGCTAAATAAAGGTTGAGCTACACGATGACTGATGTATGGGTGACGTCAATTAGGACAGCCTCAATGGCTTATTCTTCAAAAGGCCTGTTCAGATATTGCCATCGTAGCACTCACACAATATTCCTACTTTCTGAACTTTAAAAGGGACTTCTCAGAGTTTATTTCATTAAGTCAATGTTTGACTTGTAAAAGTGTCTTTTGCCCCACACTAGGATTTCTCCTGTATCGTGGGTGCGTTCACAAACACAAATTCTCACATACAAACAACAACAAACTGTATATGCTACGGAACAACTACCTGTAGGTTATACAAATATTTGCGAATATTTGCGGAAGCCGATCGTTCTGCTGCCACGCTTAAAAGATGTATTTACAGAAATAAATATTAATAATTTATCATTGACTGTTCCCTCTAGCAAATAGCCCAACAGCCCCGACCTCGTTGCTTGAACGCGCCAGCAGTCCACCACCCCTGCTATCGCTGCTCATCAGTCAACGAGGCTATTGGCAAGAAGATCTGCAGGAAGCATCCCATGGCTCTAATCGCGCATACTGAAACCCAGCTAGTCAGGACCTATCCCGCCGGGTAAGAGCTTCCAGACAGTAAATAGTTAAACGTAGGTACCCTGGAATATCACGAAACCCACGCCCATATGCGCTCACTTGACATAAAAAAGCGACGAGTAAATTCTCGTTTTAACGTAAAGTTCGCGAATATACTACAAATCTCTGAACCCCAGTCTTCGTCAACCTGCAGGCTTACTCTTGAAAACAATACAATACCAATCCAAACGTGATCCGATTCCAATGTCAATTTGGCTGTCGGGCGATTTCGTACTCTTGAGCACAAATCCGTTAACCTTGAATCGGCATCCCTGATTGGCTAATGGTTGGGTCGTTTCCCAATCCTATTTAGTTCACTCAATCACCGCGCAATATTGAAACAATTTGGCGCTAGTCTCGGATTCAAGAGTACGAAACTTGACGAAACGGCCCAATTCCAATGTCGATGTATCGGAATTGAGTTCAAGAGTAAGCCCCGAGGTTTGTATATACATAATATCGTAGTTAATGAGAGTACGACTGTAGTACGGTCACAAGTTTTGCATTTGGCTGGTATAACTAATTTCTTGAAAAAAATGTTCATAATATATGAAAAAAAAGCAGTGATAGCCTAGTGGTATGACCGTTGGACTGCCAAGTCAAAGGTCTCGAGTTTGAACCCAAGGCACGCACCTCTGACTTTTCGAAGTCATGTGCGTATTAAATAGTTAATTATCACGCGCTTAAACAGTGAAGGAAAACATCGTGAGGAAACCTTCATGCCTGAGAGATTTTCTCGATGGCGTGTGAAGTCTGCCAACCCGCACTAGGCCAGCGTGGTAGACTATAGCCTAATCCCTCTCATTCTGAGAGGAGACCCGTGCCAAGCAGTGGGACAATATAATGGGTTGAATATGTTATGTATTGAAATAAAACTACTTTTTACGGATTTTATCGCGTTGTATTGATATTATTTGATTCCCGACGTTTCGGATCCTTTACAGCATCCATGGTCACGGGTAGACTAAGTTGTTGGACGTCTTAATGTTACAATTACTAACAGCTACCTTACATTTTTGTTAATTATTGGCGATCCGATTCACGCAGAACGAGCTCACCGTATCCTTCGGTCTTGCAGTTTTGGGCTTGGATTTTGATTTTATGGAATCTATAATGGGGTTCCAAGCAGGTGGTAACAATAATACATCAATACAACGCGATAAAATCCGTAAAAAGTAGTTTTATTTCAATGTCTAATATTCGCGTAAGTGTCAGAAACCAGTATGTTATGTATGTTATGTAATATATGTGTCTCAAATTGACTTTAGTGTTTCGTTATTATAATAAAGAATATTGTCTGGATTACGATTTATTTTGGTATTACGTTTTTGGGGGCAATTCAAGCGCCGCCGGACCCTTAAATTATGTATTTGGATTACGATTTATTTTGATACTAGCGGCCCGCCCGCGTTGCCCCATCCCTAAGAGCCGTAGCGTAATGTAATGTACTTTAGTACTACAGACTATGTTCAGACAATAAATCCTTTTCTTGTATAAATAATAGGATAAGGAAATAAATAAAATTGTGTAATAAAAATCTGCTTTAGATAAACCATAACGGTTTCCAAAAGCAGATCATGTTAAGATTCTTGTAATTTTTGTTTTGATAATAAAAAAAAAAAAAGTTAAATAGCATAAAACCTTCCTCTTGAATCACTCTATCTATTAAAAAAAACCGCTTCAAAATCCATTGCGTAGTTTCAAAGATTTAAGCATACATAGGGACGGACAAACAGCGACAGCGACTTTGTTTTATACTATGTAAGGATTACATTTTTATGGGTAATTCAGCGATTTTTAAGCTTTGTGTTCTACCTTCCAGCCTAAGAATAGACTCGTCAAACTTCGATCCTGTAACTTTCTGGTCGTGCGGAGTGCAGCTGGTCGCACTCAACTACCAAACAGAAGATGCAGCCATGGCGGTGAACGCTGCCATGTATGAGAGCAATGGCTCAGCTGGCTACGTCAGGAAACCCAGTGTCATGTGGGATCCAGGCCATATAGCGTATAGAAGGTCAGTTATAAAGACCCACCGTGTTAAAATACAGTTCCTCACTGCTATTCAGATAGGTAACGCGAGAAAATATCCGACTTGCTCGGTGGTGGCTCTTGTGGTCTGACAGGCTGGCGACCACCGGAGAATGTCGTAAAGCTACTTGGTGTGTTGCGAGTTTTGCGTATGAGAGCCAGTTTCTTCTCGATTGCTGCGGCTCTGGCAGTTTGCAGTCCGTGCTCTTAAAGATGGGCAACGCATCATAATCTCTGGTGTTGCAGGTGTCCATGGCTATGACTACTTAACACCAAGTGGCTCGTCAGCTCGTTTGCTGACTTAATCCATAGCAAAAACTGCCATCGCTCAGCATAATGCAGTATCTCAGCCACGAGGCAGAGCCACGGCGCTAATTTTTCATCACATTATTTTTCAGATTCAATCCCATGGATAAGGAATTTGATGGTATCCACGCCTCTCACCTGACATTAGCGGTGATTTCTGGCCAGTACGTGGCAGAAAATGTGTACTCTTTCTACAACGCCTTCGTGGAAGTGGAGATATTAGGAGTACCAGCTGATTGTAAGAAGATAAGGACTAAAGTCGCCAGGAAAAATGCCTTAAATCCGATCTGGAATGAAACTTTTAACTTCAAGGTGAGTTACTGACGTTAGACCTTATCTATACACTTAAAATGCTTTGTCCTGAATGACTGACTGACGGATCAACGCACAGCCTAAACCAATGATTGTAGAGATGTGAAACTTGGAGGGGGTGTTCTTTGTATGACGTAGGCATCCGATAAGAATTAAGGATTTTTCGAAATTCAACCCCTAAGGTGGTGAAAAGGGGGGTGAAAGTTTGTATGAAAGTCTATCATTTTTATAAAGTCTTTCAATTGTATAAAGCTTATACTATTGACCGCCAGTTCGCCTTATGTTAAGCGACACTGCGATCTCCGATGGAGCGCGTTTGCCTAGAAGTAACGGATTCATACCATCACGCCTGTTTTCCCCGAAGGGTTATGCAGAGGCGTACTAATGTACACCCACAGTTCGCCGGATATCTTTTAATTGTGGAATAATGTTGACGTTTGACGGATTTTGTATAGAAAAAAAGTGTCAAAATTTTGAATTTATTCCTCCGATTACCTGGTGATGGAAACATCAAACTATTTATTACAACTTTTGTCTTGCTATTCACCACGAACGTCGACGGCAGTCTTCAGACCACGATGTTGCATCACCTTTTTTATAGATACCCACCATTGTTTACAGATCAATTTCCCTGAGCTAGCGTTCCTACGTTTCGATATCTATGACGCTGATACTAACTACATGCTGTCCCAGAGAGTAATACCGCTACAATGTCTGCGACCAGGATACAGACACGTCAGACTTCGGTAAGTACACCTAAGATCCAGACCAGTGGTTCTCAATAAGGCATAGCCAGGAGTTCTTTTCAGTGGGAGGTCGGGTTTTGGGACAGACACAGAATTATTTTTTAAATACCACTAAGGTGGCAAACAAGCATGGTGATGGTGAGCGGTTACCGTAGCCTATGGACGCTTGCAATACCAGGGGTATCACTCGCGCGTTGCCGACCCTGTAAATTAAGGAGGAATAGTTGAGCTGGCAGTATAGGAGACATGCTGCCATGCATGACAGCGGTGGTAACAAAACACCACCGGTCTCCCACACTACCAACAGAAGTCTTCCTCGCGGAGCTCTGGCGACCTTGCTCACCGTTAGGAACACAACATAGCACGGAGCTATATTATTTGGATACGATTTTCTGCAAGGTGGAGGTACTTCCCCAGTCGAGCAGCTCCAATTGTGAGGGGAATTATTATATTCCACTAAGCCCTACCTCTCTGATCATTATTAAAATTATAATAATTATCGGCGAGCTTCTTCAACACTTTTATTCCATTGGTACTAGCTAAGCTCAATCTTTATAGTCATGTAAAATGGGTACAAACTTCACAGAAAAGGCCGTTTTCAACGCGAATCACGGAGCGCGTGCTCACGATTCACGTGGTGATATTAGAAGTGTGAAGTTGTTGAAAAGTTTTGCTGTCACAGTGCGATCACGCAGCCAATCAGAGACTACGTGGCAAACTTCAGATCGGAAACCAGCAAATATTCCCCGAATCAACTCCAATTCTCTCTTACACAAACAAAAAGAGCGTGTTGTGATGTGAAACGATCTTAAAAGATATATTTTTAATTTAGAACACAATAGAAATTTGAATCATAGAATTTTGCATTATTAAAGAAATTTATCCCGGAAAGGCACTGTACGGAACCCTAACAGGTCCTAAGTTATATGACAAATGTGTTGCTGATCTGGTATCGTCGTGCGACGGGTCGTTGAGCTCCCTTAATGATGGTTGAGCTACACGATGACTGTTGTATGCGTGCCGTCAGTCAGGACAGGTCAACTCAAGGCTGCTGTGGCTCTTTAAAGGCCTGTTCAGATATCGTAACACACATATAATGTTAAACATACTTGTAATACCACTACAGTCTGGACTTTTTTTATGGGATAGGAGGGCAAACGAGCAGACGGATCGCCTGATGGATAGCGATTACCGCCGCCCATGGACACCCGCAACACCATAGGAGTCACTAATGCGTCGCTGACCTATTAAAAGGGGATTGGGCCTCCGGTAACCTCACTCACTCGGCGAAACACAACGTAAGCGTTGTTTAACGCTGGTTTTCTGTGAGGCCGTGGTATCAATCCGGTCGAGTCGGCCCATTCGTGCCGAAGCATGGCATGACCATGTTTCTCTGAGTTTGTTTCGGTGTTTCTTCTCAGAGGTTGTCAGTTCTGAAACGCTGGCGCCATCTAGTTAAAAAAATGTAAAGCAATACTTGTAAAAGTGTCTTTATAAGATCTATTTAGAGTTTAGGCGGGAAAATGTAAAGTGCACTTTGTCGGTTTTATATTATTTTCCAAAACTTGTGTTTCTCCGAAGTTTAATGTGTAATTATAGTGGATAGTTAACCATTGTGTGTTCCAAGTGTTCGTGAACGTGTGCGAGTGTAGGCAAATGATATAAAATTGCAAATCGTGACTTTTGTGTTCACTCCTAAACTCTATCGAAGCCTTAGTGAAGTCTCCACTGTTTTACTGGGGATTATTCTGTATACTTGACACTGGCAAACACAGAAAGTGTGGCGCCATATATTATAATCCCATGACGGGAATTAATAAATATTACTTGTTTACTCCATATACTTGACACTGGCAAATACACAAAAAGTGTGGCGCCATATCCCATACCGGGATTTAAAAAAAAAGATCTATTTACACAAATAAATATATTTATCATAAAATATTTTATTACAGGTCCCCAACGAACCAGCCATTAAACATGGCATCTCTGCTCATCTTCTCTCGCTGCTGCGAAGAGCTGGCGGGGGAGAGCTGGCGAGGAGACCTAGAGCCCTCCTCTCCTCACGAGCGAAGGAAGATCCACTTCCTCGTAGTTTACGCTGTCGCGAGGCATGAGGCTTATTCTATCTTGAAGGTCACGCAAGATACTACGGCTAATGAGGTAAACGAAATCACAGATCGAGCTTAGCACGAGGGGTTAACAAGAATATTAGTAATGTGCGACCCACATTGCTAGTAAGCTTGTTTTTAAAAAAAAATCTTTATATGTTAGATGCGCAGTTATTTTGCCCGTAGTAACTATTACTACTATTACTAGTATTCCTGTTAACCCCTCGTGCTAAGCTAAATTGCTTGTGTTACGAGTGGGTTCACGTCGGTAGTGCAATGGCTGGGTACGAACCAGCAACCACATGATCGCAAGCCATTAGGCTACCACCGCTTCATTATTATTTTATCTTAGATGGTGTAAACTAACCTATTGTCTTACGGTAGGAACTAATGATCGGTATTTAACTAAAAACAAATAAATAATTTCAAGCAAGTATCAAAATATTTGCTACTTTCTAGATAGTTACTACGTGAAGTATTAATGCTTTGCACGTACATTTACCAATAGACTCTTTGACTGATTATTTTTTATCATCTTATGCAAATTTTTACCATAAATAGAACCCATCAACGAAAACAAAATTAAAATCGGCTCAAAAATAAGGAAGTTACAAGCATTTAAATTTTACGCTAGACAGAGAACGCACTATACTTGTTTATGACGTCACAAACCAATGCGCCATACTAATCCTATACTAACTCTCATTTGGGGGAAAGGGACAAAGCATCCCCTCTCAATCCCCATAAAAAAATTTAAATGCTTATATTTTGAACTGTATTAACGGATTTAAATTATTTTTTCAGGATATGATTTGTATTTAATTTCATTTTTCACTCAGCTTGGTATTTTTAATTATTCAAACATTAATCAAATACTATATATCTCTTGTTATTTTTTACTTAATTAATTTTCTTAATCACATGTTCTAAATTTTCTTTGGTATACTTAAAATCATAATATATTTAAATTTGTGGCGTCTGTCTAAGAGTCTCACCGGGTTTCCTTATGAAATCTGCAGTGGCGTCTTTTTTTACATTAGTGCCCTTATTATGTATTGACGACACGTTTGGCGTAGCAGCTGAGCGATCGGCTTCTGCGTCACATTTGTATAATCTACAGGTAGTTGTTCCGGGTCTGGGCGTTTGTGTATGTGAGAATTTGTGTTTGTAAGCGCACCCACGATACAGGAGAAAATCCTAGTGTGGGGCAACGTTTTTAAAAAAAAATAAAACCAAATGTTGCTAGTTGTTAGAAAATAATTTTGGGCCACCGATCAAACCTCTAGCTTAATTCGTTTTTGGAAATTAAAGGTACCCCTAACTTCAAAAATATTTTTCTACGTAACTATAATAGATTTTTTAATGAAACCAACCCGACATAAAAGCTTCTTATTAGATTTAGATTAGGACATATTTATTTCATAATTTTTCAACTAAGTATAGGGCAGCAAAATTTTTTTTTTCAAATACCCACCCATTGCACTACCGACGTGCACCCACTGGTAACACAAGCATTTAGCTTAGCACGAGGGGTTAACAAGAATACTAGTAATGTGCGACCCACATTGCTAGTAATTTAAAAAACAATATTTTTTTTTTTAATTTTTGGACAATTTAGATAATTGTTCATTACATTTTAAAATTAATAAATAGCGGTTACTGAACTTCCCATTTCAATTTGTCGCATGTTTTCAAAGTCACCCTGTATAATAAGATATATGTACAAGACACCCTGTATAAGACATTCCTCCATTATGCCATCTCCAGGCTATAGCTCAAAGTCTGACGAAAGCCGGTGTCTGCCGCTCAGCTCGAGGCAGCTATGTCCTTGTTGAAGAAGTGCCATCTAGAGCCCCTACCCAGCGGGTCCTGGCTCCTCACGAGAGGGTGCTGAGAGCCGCCTCAGCTAGACCGGGCGCCAGGTTGCTGCTGAAGAGAGTTGGCGATGATCCTAGCAGTAGGGCGTGGTTGACAAGCATAAGGTAAGATCACACATACCATCACGCCTGTATTCCCCGAAGGGTTAGGCTGAGGCGTACTTAATGTACACCCACAGTTCGCCGGTATGTTTTTAGGTCCCATGTTATAGGGGGCGAGCCATTCACCGGGCACAAATCCAGACTCCGAGCTGCTACTGAGTATTTCATAGAAAAACCCAATAACACTTTGCTCGACCTGGGGATCGAACCCAGGACCTCTAGTGTAGCAGTCGCGCTTGGGACCACTAGACCAATGAGGCAGTCATAAGGTAAGAATAGATTCATAAAAAGTTGACCAACAGCAGAGCCGAAGAACATAAACAAAATCAAAATCGGTTCATAAATAAGAAAGTTATAAGCATTTTAAATGCTAGACAGAGAGCGTATAGCACACTGTGACGTCAAACCGTTCATGCGCCATACAAAGTCTTTAGTGACCTTCGTTTTGCGGGAAAGGGACAGAGCATCCCCACTCAATCCCCACCAAAAACTTTAAAAGCTTATATCTTAGAACTGACTCGATTTAATTTATTTTTTCAGTCTACGAATTATTTTAATGACATTTTTCAATACGACTCTTATTTGCCAGACCACATGCAGGTATAAGAAATAGTAGTCTGGATTTGTGTCCATGGGACCTTAAGGCGGATCGTTTCGCTGTGCCCGCGAAATTCAAATTTCGAGTGGTTTTTCGCAGTTTGTAGGTCTATAATAAGTTCTGCATTCATGGTAATGGTACAAATACAAAATTCACAATTTTTATCTAAAACCATTGCTTAAAAATCATTATTGGAGCTAAAAGTAGTGTAAAATGTCAATTTTGACCAATTACACAGATTGCGCCAAGTTTTTGGCTTGATAAGGATTTATTAGTAAAGGTTTTAGTTCTCAGTTGTGAATGTTGTATAGTTGATGTCGCAATTACAACTACCATGAATCTAGAACTTGTTATAGACCTACAAACTGCGAAAAACCACTCGAAATTTGAATTTCGCGGGCACAGCGAATCGATCCGCCTTAACTTACCGGCGAACTGTGGGTGTACATTAGAACACCTTTACATCTATACATTAGTACGCCTAAGCTTCCGGGGATACAGGCGTGGAGTTACGTTTGCTACTAACCAATGTTTTTTTTAAAATTCGTGATAGGCTTACGCTTGATCACCAGTTTGCCTGATGTTAAGCGACACTGCGATCTACGATGGAGCGTGCTTGCCTAGAAGAAACCGATTCACTCGTGATTTAATGACACCCAGATCTATCGGTTTATATTTATATTTATTGTTTGTTATTATAATAAAGGAAAAATAAAATCGCGGGCAGGATTCGAACCTGCGTCTCCGGGTTGGATACACCAGACGCTCTGACCTATAAGCCACCGCGAACCCCATCCGCCTGATTGAAATTTTGCCTTCACATTCTGAATTTACGTCATAAGGTGATGTTGACGTTTATTGTGTTTATATTGCCGACGTGCCAGTAAATATTTCCGTGTTCAGGTCAGCATCCTCCGATCGCAACCGAGATAGATCCCTACCTTCAGATGAGGAGTCCAGCACGCAAGATGAAGAGCCTCGAAAGCCTCCTGACAGCTTCCTTGTGTGCGTCCACAACGTCTCACATGAGATACCTTACGCTATACTGAAGGTAATACCGGATTGCCATTTTTTTTTTGACGAGCTGACAAGTCACCTGGTCGTATGTTGTCATTGTCGCCCATGGACACCTGCAACACCAGAGGAGTTGCTGATGCGTTGCCGATCTTTAAGAGCCGCTACGGACTGCAGACTGCCAGAGCCAGTCCTGCAGACTGCAAGTACTCCACTCCGAGGGTGGTCGCCAGCCAGTCAGACCACAAGAGGTCCTACCGCCGAACAAGTCAGATATTTTCACGCCTCTTACGGGATGCCTATGTGAAAGGCAGAGAGGAACAGTATTCTAACCCGCACGGGGATATTTTGTTATAAATACTAAAGTCAGGGAAACATCGTTAGAAACCTGCATATCTGAGGGATTTTGTCGACGGCGTGTGAAGTCTGCCAACCCGCACTAGGCCAGCGTGGTGGACTGTAGCCTGACCACTCTCGCTCTGAGAAGAGACATACTTATATCGATATTTTAAAACAATATCGATAATTATTTTTCAGTTGCCCATCCCTAATCTATACTTATAATAAATCTGTAGAGAGGTCAATTCTGTACATGAAATATATTTCCAGCGGGTGATTAGTGATCGATACTGACGCCAAAAATGCAATCAGTAAAATTTTTGTCTGTCTGTATGTTCGTTATAGAAACAAAAACCACTCGACGGATTTCAACGAAACTTGGTACAATTGTTCTTCATACTCCTGGGCAGGTTATAGTATACTTTTCATCACGCTACGATCAATAGGAGCAGAGCAGTGAAGGGAAATGTTGGGAAAATGAGTGATTCATGAGAAAGGTTTCAAGCTATAAAACATCACGCTACAACCCTTAGGAACGGGGCAACGTAGGTGAAACCACGGGCGAAGAACTAGGGAACAAAGTAACTATTCCACGCGGACGAAGTCGCTGGCAAAAGCTAGTTTAAAATAAAGATTAATACACCGTCCAAATGTTAAGTTTGCGGTTTAGACGTTGTCTGTCAGTCAGCAAGTGAGTGAGTAAGGACTTTTATTCTTTTATATAGGTATAGATTATCTTTTTGTGATTTTTTTGCATTTTCCATGCTAAGATTATTAAGTAATTTTTTAGTAAAGGAAAAAATTCAATCGCGGTCAGGATTCGAACCTGCGTCTTCTGGTTTGATATACCAGACGCTCTGACCTCTAAGCCACCGCGAAAAAAAAAAACTTAATAATCTTAGCATGGAAAATGCAAAAAAAACACAAAAAGATAGTTAAAAGGTAAGGTGACATCGTACGACACTGAACTAACTGTAAAGTAAGTCGTGTCGGTTGAGAAGTAAGGTAACTTGCCTCTCATAGATGTCACCAACGTCACCTTATGACGTAAATTCAGAATGTGAAGGCAAAATTTCAATCATGCGGGTAGGGTTCGCGGTGGCTTAGAGGTCAGTGGTGCGTCTGGTATATCAAACCAGAAGACGCAGGTTCGAATCCTGCCCGCGATTGAATTTTTTCCTTTACTAAAAAATAACTTAGGTATAGATTAATTATTATAAATAGAAGCGGCGGTAGCCTGGCTAAGGCGTCGGACTTGCGATCATGAGTTTGCTGGTTCGAAACCCACCCATTGCACTACCGAGGTGAACCCACTCGTAACACAAGCATTTAGCACGAGGGGGCGACCTACATTGCTAGTAAGCTTTTCTGCGAAAATTCAGGGGAACTTGCGTTGGATTCGAATTCGAGACCCGACGTGGCAGTCTAATGATCACATCACTATGCTATCACTGCTGTAAACATCACGGTATTTTTTTCGTGTTTTCAGGTTCCTCTCAGCGCCTCAGCATCTTACGTGGTGTACCAAGCGTTAACCAAAGCTCGGTGCCATGATGACCCCAAGCGATTCGTGCTGGTTGAGGAACTGGAGTGGGGCGGCAGAGCTGGCACAGGTCCTCAACAGAGGGCGCTGGCTGATGATGAAGTGGTTTACGCAGTACAGGTGAGACATTTCTACTACTTAATCAAATTAAAGTTATTTTTTGTAATTAAGTTATTTAATAGTAAAGGAAAAAATTCAATCGCGGGCAGGATTCCAACCTGCGTCTTCTGGTTTGATATACCAGACGCTCTGACCTCTAAGCCACCGCGAACCCTACCCGCATGATTGAAATTTTGCCTTCACATTCTGAATTTACGTCATAAGGTGACGTTTGGTGACATCTATGAGAGGCAAGTTACCTTACCTCTCAACCGACACGACTTACTTTACAGTCAGTTCAGTGTCGTACGATGCCACCCTACCTTTTAACTATCTTTTTTTTTGTGATTTTTTTGTATTTTCCGTGCTAAGATTTTTTAATTTTTTCCTTTACTATTAAATAACTTAATAATCTTAGCATGCAAAAAAA
The DNA here is from genome assembly GCA_910591435.1 of Acronicta aceris. Lineage (NCBI taxonomy): Eukaryota > Metazoa > Arthropoda > Insecta > Lepidoptera > Noctuidae > Acronicta > Acronicta aceris. The sequence goes on along the minus strand of OU342786.1, from coordinate 1,076,635 downwards.
TCACAAAAAAAAAGATAGTTATTTTTTGTAATGTCAAAATAACAGTTTTTTGTTATTGTATAGTTAACTAGCGACCCGCCCGCGGTTTCACTCGCGTTACCCTATTCCTAAGAGTCGTAGCGTAATGTTAAATAGCTTAAAACCTTCCTCTTGAATCATTCTATCTATTAAAGAAAACCGCATCAAAATCCGTTGCGTAGTTTTAAAGATTTAAGCATACATAGGGACGGACAGAGAGCGGGAAGCGACTTTGTTTTATACTATGTAGTGATTATCCGTCCATGTATAGATATAATTACCTATCCACATCAATTACCAATTAATTGGTCTTTCCAGGCTGGTTGGAAGACGCTGGGAAGGTTTGTTCTTCAGGAGAAAGGCAGTACTGTCCCCCTGCCGAGGCATAGGGCAGCCATCGCCAGGATACAGCGAGGACTCAGCATGACAAGAGGAGCTATTGCAGGTAGGCAATTCATATCGTATGTAAATGGCGCTGTCAGGTTTTTTTAGCCACCTGGTGGTAAGTAGTAATCGCCGCCCATGGACACCTGCAACACCAGAGGAGTTGCTGATGCGTTGCCGAGCCTTAAGAGCCCCTACGGACTGCAGACTGCCAGAGCCGTACCACCCGAGAGGAAGGAGGTTGTGCAAAATACATATATCTTGGCCAAACTATACAAATGGGGCGGCACAACTTCGAAGAGGCTATCAAAAGAATACGCTTGGACTGGGCGGCATTCGGGAAGCTGCAAAATTCTTAAAGACCAGAATCTATAACCAGTGCGTCCTACCCGTGATGACCTACGGAGCCGAAACGTCGACACTCACCTTGGTACTGGTTCACATATAATAGGTTGCTCAGCGTGCAATGGAGAAAACGATGCCTGGAGTTTCTTTGGTGGATAGAATTCGCAACGAAGTCATTCGCTAATTAACTAAAGTCACCGACATTGCACGAACAATAAGCACGCTGAAGTGGAAGTAAGCCGACCATGTCTCCAGATGGACAGACGATCGATGGAGCGGACAAGTGTTAGAGTGGAGACCGCGTTTGAGCAAGCGTAGTGTGGGACGCCTTACGACACGATCGACATGGACCGACAATTTGAAGAAGGTTGACAGCGGATGGATGCGAGCTGCCCAAGACCGGGATGGTTGGCGCTCTTTGGGGGAGGCCTACGTTCAGCAGTGGACGGCAATAGGCTGATATGATGAATCCATATCGTATGAGATGTATGTATGTGGAAGAAGCAAAAGAAGTATGCAAGAATCGTAGCAAGTGGCGGTCTATAGTTTTTGCCTAACCCTGTGGGAGAAAGGCGTGAGAGTATGTATGTATTATTAATTTCTGCTCGATGGTTGGAGCTCTTGTGGTCTGACTGGCTGGCGACCACCCTTACTTCGGAGTCGGTCATAAAGCACCTTGGTGTCAGAGCCAGTCCTCGGTTGCTGCAGCTCCGGCTGTCTGCAGTGAGTTTTTATAATTGTGTGAAACTGCGGGCATAAATAAGCTAATTTTCGCGCCTAAATCACTGACCCAATTTTGATGAATTTAGGTATAAAGATAGATTGGACCTTGGAGAAGGGACATGTCTACTTAATATAACATAACATCACGCCTGTAATTCTCGGAGGGTTAGGCAGAGGTGAACTAATGTACACTCACAGTTCGCCGGTATGTTTCGGTCCTACGCGGCGAGCCTATTGCCATTAACCGAGCACAAATTGTATTTTTATTTCACAATTTTATTTACAGGTACAACAGGGTTCCCGCTGGGAGGTTTCACAGCAGCTGATACCATATCTGAAGGGAAGGCTCCCGTGCAAACCGCATACAGTGACCCTACGCATTGCAGGTAAATTCGCGTGATAAGACTAACTTTTTGCAATTGTTATCACCACAGAACTACTAAGTATCTTCCCCAACAGACCCACTATTTAGTACCGTACCTCAACCTGTATTGAAATAAAACAAATGACTTTTATTTACGTAAAGAATGGTTAATCTCCGCATTTTGTTGTAACTTTTAATAATGGTTGTCTGAAACAACCATTACACTTTATGCGCTGTAGCATGGTGTGGGTGACAGTTTCATAAAAATTTCATAGATGTCACCAACGTCACCTTATGACGTAAATTCAGAATGTGAAGGCAAAATTTCAATCATGCGGGTAGGGTTCGCGGTGGCTTAGAGGTCAGAGCGTCTGGTATATCAAACCAGAAGACGCAGGTTCGAATCCTGCCCGCGATTGAATTTTTTCCTTTACTAAAAAAAAATAACTTCAGTTTCATAAAATTTCGTTTCACTCTTTCGGTTACCGCGATTTACAAATTATGACTTAGTATTTTAGCTGTTTTTCGTAATATCATTTAATTTCGTAATTCATTCGTAATATATTAAATCATTAATAACTGTAGATGTAGTAAATAAAATTAAACAATTAATATTGCCTGCGCAAGATTTGAAAATGTAAATTTTAAATGCATTTTTATGACACTTATCGACGGTTTTTTTTTTTAACGTTGCCCCACACTAGGATTTTCTCAAACGCCCAGACCCGGAACAACTACCTGTAGATCATACAAATATTTGCTCCATGTGGGGATCGAACCCACAACACGTAGCGCAAAAGGCGTTCGCTCAACCGCTACGCCAATCGTGTCGTCAAAGTGTCGTGTTTTTAAATGTACCCCTATTGATTGGTTGTTTTTCAGGAGAGTTTCGACAACGCCTCTTGGTAAAGGCATAGCTAGAGCTAAAGGTCACTCAGACAAGGACATGAGGAGTTACATGCAGAAACGAACGAGCACTCGAGAGGTAAGAGCCAAAAGAAGTTCGTCTGTGTTGGTACCACCGCATTGCCAAATATCCAGCCGCCAAGCAATAATGTGCTAACATTACTGTGTTCCGGTTTGAAGGTTAATGTAGCCAGTGACATTACTGGGCTAATGAGACTTAACAACTGAGGTGTCAAGATGATAAATACCACTGGTGTTGCTGGCGTCTATAGGCTGTGATTACCACTCTAAGAAACACCGAAAGGATTTCAAAAAGTCATCTCTTTTAAAGTCTAGACATATGTAGTTAGAAATAGCGGTTTGAAGAAAGAGTCAAAACGGCTTTGAGTAGTTCAGTCCCAGCTGACGGCACGCATGCATCAGTCATTGTGTAGCCCGACCATATTATAGGGAGCTAAACAACCTGTCGATACAAGATACCAGATCGTTGGAACATTAGTGTAGGATGACGATTCTGTTTTCTAAGGTTTTTCTGTTTCCAGGTCCATTCAGAAGGCGAGACGGGAGGAGCAGGGATGTCAGCGGGCGCGGAGGCCCTCGCAGCACAAGTCGCTAGGTTCAAGAGACTATCCTTACGGAAGCTGAGGGCATGGCGCTCCTGAGTGTGGCAGGTACAGCGGAATCTACGGGTTATTTTGACCCTCAGAACTTCGGCCCCACTGGGGGCTAATGGGATTTTTTTCCTGTTGTCCAGCGAGGTCAATGGGAAGGATTTTTCCTTTTGTCCTCCAGATCTTGGGCCTATAGGATGTTTTCGCTTTACGGAATATTCAAAATCCTGCTGACCACGAAGTTGAAAATGATTATAATAATGTATTAGGTTAACGAATTGTAACACTTTTGACAATAATTTCTTACGTGCAAGCCATGCTTCGGCACGAATGGGCCGGCTCGACCGGAGTGATACCACGGCCTCTCAGAAAACCGGCGTTAAACAACGCTTACGTTGTGTTTCGCCGAATGAGTGAGGTTACCGGAGGCCCAATCCCCTTTTAAAAGGTCGGCAACGCACTTGTGACTCCTATGGTGTTGCGGGTGTCCATGGGCGGCGGTAATCGCTTACCATCAGACGATCCGTCTGCTCATTTGCCCTCCTATCCCATAAAAATAAATTAAAAAAAAACAATTATTGGGTGCATATTTCAAAAACATTAAAACGTCATTCACTTCATCCAAAATTAAGTGTTGAAAATTACAATTATGTTATTGGAAACTTAAACTACACCTCTGCCATCAAGCAATAAGACAAGAATAAAAATAATCTGAACTGTGAAAGAGAGAACTACTATGATGAGAAGAATGATTTGTCCCCGATTATCTTATCTTTTTCTATGTAAGTCTTCGCCAATGACTCTCTATCTTCGTTTCCAGGTCTTCCGGCGGCTAGGCACCCGCTTGGCCAACCACAGAGCCTCGCTGTCATCAGAGCTGGGCTCTCTGTGGGACTTCATCAGGATGGAGCGCGACCGCCGGCGCTCCGCCCCCTCGGCTTCCACCTACGAAGCTATCCACACCGACACCAGATCACCAGTACGCCTAGCAAGAGACTTGCTCCAAGTAATTCAAGAAACTGTATTCTCTAAACGCTTTGAGGAGTCACCGAAACGATGTCCGTTAGTCAAAGAAGAATCTGACCTCAGTTCTGAAGGGGAAGAAGGTACTGAGAGAAGAATTGCTAATTTAATCGATTTCTTCTTTACTATTGTCAAAAGTCAGAGGGGTGAGAGGAAAAGTAGTGGAGGAAGCTGCTTTAAAAGCGAGGTGACTCCCGAAGAAACCAAACCATTTATTCCTAGCAAGATTAATACTGAGTTAGAAGCTAAAATGGAGACTTTAATGGATTTTTTAGCTACTACCGGTTGTATGGAAAAAGAAAATGAAACTGGAGACAATAAAATAACCCTTATGGAATTCCTATTCGGTCCGGAAGACCCGAAGCCTAGTATAGAAGTTATAGAAGCAGATAAAGGACTCAATGAGACCAAAATTAATGTTAAAGATTTAATATTTATTGATGATACGCCCGAAGAAGAGGCGGAGACATTGGTTGAAATGCTTATTAAGTATATGGAGAATTACACTACGAAAGAAAAGTGTTACTCAAAGTCTTTGACTCCATCGATGTCAGAAAAGTCTAAATCCGACATCACTATAAGTAAATTAGAAACTTTTAGCGATATTAGTAAGACTAAATCAGATTCTACCCTAACGCATACTCAGGATACTGTAATAGATAGAGGCGACGATAGTTCTATGGATAGACGGATATCGGAAACCGTAGTTGATCTAAGCAATGTGAAGAATGATTTAGAAATGATATTTGATGAAGCTTTCGAAAGAGTCACTGAGATCAAGAAGTTAGAAGATGATACGATGACTGATCAAGAAGATATAGAGAATTTTGAATCGTATACAAAACCTCCTATGTTGCCATACATACAGTGTTTACCTTACAGTGTGGAACTATCAGATATTATCGAAGAAGATGAGCCTTCGTCTCGAGATCTCGATAGGAAATATTCTGACGATCGAAATACACAAATAAGGCAAGCCGCAGAAGAATTAGTAAATTACATAGAATATAAAGTCGCTAAACACTTCGAAGACGATTCCGATGATGAATTCGATATAAGTCCTAGTTTAAAACGATCATCGATCAGCTTAATTGACTTGAGAAACATCCCTGATTTACCACCAAGTATGATAATTAAACCGAAAGTTGTTAAAGTCGATAAATCAACATCTACAACCGAGATTTCAGATTCTCTATCTGATTTATCGAGAAGAATCGATTCGGCTTGTATGACGGAAGATACAACATTGACTTCCAGTTCAGAAAAGAGCGCTAGGGCTTTAGACAAATTGGAATCTTTACACAAATTCTTTTCGAGATCTCGTTTGGAGATTATAGATGAAAGTGAAGAACAGGCCGATAAAATAAAGAGCCCCAAACAGGTGTTCCTTACTTCTGGAAGTGATAGCGATACTAATAACTATAAAGCTGGACAAGCAAGCTTAGACGACGTTGAAGAAATACAAGATGATGAAAGAACCAACGTTGCCTGTGGCGAAGGTATTATACAATCTGACAAAGATAAAGAGATTGCTAAAACCGATGATAAACCAGACAGTGTTAAAATAGAAGAAGAAAAATTGACTAAAAGTCTAGATGACATCAAAGAAATCAGTGAAGATAGTAATAATATTGATGATGATCGCGACATGAAACAGTGGAGCCCATCTCCTGAAGAGATAAAAGAAATCATGGAACAATACAAATTAGTTATAAGTGCTGAAACTAGCAAAAATCAAACGGAATCTGAAGAAATTGTTACTGAAATTGACAAAACTGGTGTTGAAAGAAATATCGACGAAATAACTATTGTAAATGACACTGAAAAAACTGAAGATATTGACATTACTATGAAAGAAAGTAGAGTTAGACATACTTCAGTATAAGACTAAGAAGGAAGAATGAAGGCAGATAAAAACCATACCAATATTAAATATGAAGAAACGAGTTGGAGTTTAGGCGGGAAAATGTAAAGTGCATTAAGTCAGTTTTCTATTATTCTCCAAAACTTGTGTTTCCCCGAAGTTTAATGTGTAATTATAGTGGATAGTTAACCATTAAGTGTTCGTGAACGTGTGCGAGTGTAGGCAAATGATATAAAATTGAAAATCCTGACTTGTGTGTTCACTCCTAAACTCCATCGAAACCCTAGTGAAGTTTCCACTGTTTTACTGAGGATAAAGTAAAGTGAAGTGTTTTAAACTTAAAAAAAGACATGACTTAAAGGTCTAAGTTACCAGGTCATAAAATTCCTTTAAAAAAAAAGAAGAAACGAGTCTGTCTGTTTAATCTACACGACAAAAATACTGAATCGCTTTTGATAATGTTGGTACCTACTGACATCTAGTTTGAATTCCGGAGAAACAAATCAAGATATTTTTCGTTACACCATTATCTAAAAACACTTCGGTATGTAATGCTGAAGTAAATAAAATGGTTATATAAATAATGGTTATAGTAATATTATATAACGGAGTTCTCAGATAGATCTCTCTTAGAATTACAAGACAACATTAACTAATTAAAACAACTTCTAGCAGAAAGCAGACAAGTAAACTGTTTGTATCTTCAGAGCCGATGATCAGTTACCAGTCAAATGTACATGGGACCATCTCGGAAGTATACCTACTAAGTATGTGAAATAAGAAAAGAATTGTCATATCTACATAAAAAAAAATATTTAAACTTTAAACCAAAGAGTTCTTGAGCCAAACCTTTGAAGGAGAAATTTAAAATGAATATAATAGGTACATATTGTGCACAGCACACACAACTAAGAGATTCAACTGATGCATCGATTTGATCATCGATTTTAATCGATTCTACTGACTTAACCATCGATACTAATCGAGTCCATTATTATTCAAGAAATTCACTGTCTTTGCTGAATGATACTTTCAATTTTAACAACAAAACTGAAAAAGGCGTTCGATTTGAGCATCGATTGTATGATTCAACCGAAATACCAATCGACACTAAGTAATTCATTCGATTGAATTTAGACACTCGGAAATTAAAAAAGACGTGTGGCACTCGGGGACTGCCGCGGTAAAGCTATTGCATAGCGTTTTTTATCAACTTATGTAATACAACCAATGCCATCTAAAGGCGGGTTGCTGAACTAAAGAGACAAGCGTGTTTCTCTTTAGATCAGCAACCCGCCTTTAGGTGGCATTGGTTTTTATCAACTTATGTAATACAACCAATGCCACCTAAAGGCGGGTTGCTGAACTAAAGAGACAAGCGTGTTAGGTTTTTTTCGTTACGGAATTTCTGGATTCGGTCCCCACGCTCAAGGCCCGCGATAGAAGCTATGCAATAGCTTAACAAAAATTGTCATCAATTATAAGAACGACTTAACGATGATGCTGTTACTGACTCACTAAATTATTTAATACTAAACAATATTATAAAACGTAATTGCGTTTCTAAAAATTGAAGAAAATTATCAACTTTTATTACTTATTCGAGTATAAGTCATTAAGTATTCGTTTTTCATCTCATTTCCAAGCTTGCAAATCTTGGGCACTTGAAAAAAATTGTAGTAAATATAGAAATAAAACTTTTTATGGATTTTATCTATATTTATATTATGTTACTGTAAAAACCCGGACTATGATAAATCCTAAGAATTACTTTAAGAACTTTGAATGGTAAGAGGCCGGCCGAAATATTCCAACAGAGTTTACCAATAGAGTTTAATACATTCACCTTTTTAAAAAAATCTAATCTAATCAACCATACCAAACCATCATGGTTTAAAAGATAATGAAAATAACCATAACGTTTTAGATTGCTGACACAAATTTGGCATTCCAATCTGCTCATTGATCTGCAGATTTATATACCACTTTATAACTTTTTTAAATAAACTTTTTATGCCTTTTGTCAATAATGAAATGACAGCTCAGACCACTTGTAATCTCAATCTCCTCATTGAAAATAACCTCTAAATTATGTCGCTCATAGAACTGTATTTTAATAATGTTTAGTATTAATACGATTTAGTGAGTTTTGCAAGCGATAATTAATGGTATTTTAAGTGTTAATTTGAGCACTTCACTTATAAATTGTTAGAATAACTATCACTTTTAGTGATACGCAACCAAATAGTGAGATTTTATAAAAAAATAAATGAATTTTATTATTAAAATATAACGTATTTAAATATTATAATAGATTTGAATAGTTGTAATAATAATTATGGAATATACTAATCTATTTATTTATATTGAACTGGACTTTAATTAATTCCTTTTTTTGGCGATTTTATATAGAATTCCAGTTTATAAAATATATATACTGTAGGTACCTATACCGCACCTAATAATGTTTACTATATACCTATATGGAATTGGTGATTTTATTTAACACTATATATCTTTCTGATAAGCAATAAAGAAAAAGGATAAACCATATTAGGAGCGTTGTGTCCTATAATTACATGTTTGTAAACGCGAGGATTCTTTCCGTAGTGTGGAGATGTCTTTAAAAAAAACATATTGAGAGCTGTCAAACTAGAAAAAATACTCTGATGTTTGTTCGAAAGAGTTAAGGAGAGATGTTGTAACAGCAGAATCAGCACCATTCCATCTATTTGTATTACTGTGCCCTACAGAAGTACCTACATCATTATGTAGGTACTTCCAAGCATATTTAAGTTCAGTAAACAGTGAAATGTTCTCTCAAAAAATGATGTAAAAATGCACAATGGTAAAAGACCTACCCACATATCAATAAAATATCCTAAAAGAAACAAAATAACTGTATAAGTAAGTCCAGTTAAATAATAAATTTATAGAGAAACCAACGCCAACTATTTATTTTGGTTATAGTGGTAGAAGATAACACAACTGCTTATGTCTAAGAAATATTATAATAACCCTTTAATTTTTAAGTATCTTATCCATCTTACTTGACACTATCATCAATCCATTTATTGATCCACTGCTGGGCACGGGTCCTTTCAAAATGAAAGGGTTTAGGTTATAGTTCTCTGAGATCGCCTACTGCGGGTTGACAGACTTCACAATATACTTATTTTAAAATACATAATTAATTGGCCCCAAAATGCCACCTTGGGGCATTCCACGCCTTAAAATTAAAGATATTTCTCTAGGAAATATTTCCATTGTTCTTAGGTGACTTATAAAAACTTATAAAATCCCTCGACTTCCTAGAAAGAAGCTAAGCTATGTGAGATTCATTACACATTTGTTTTAAAATGATTCTGTCAATCAAACGCTGTTGGGAGTCTGCCAATCCGCACTAGGTCAACGTGGTGGAATATAGCTTTATAATTTACATTCACCATTATTCAATGACGAACATATCTTGAGACTTCTACCACTTTTTCCAATATATTGTATAATATACAGACTTTTCAATTCTACATCTACTAAGTACGAGCATCAGTCGCATCTATTTTTGATAGCGTGACATTCGAACTCAACACACTTAGGTTTCGAACTTTCGAATGATCATTATGCTCGCTCTCTATTACATATGTACTTACATGTTAATAACCGTGCTTCGACACGAACGGGCTGGCTCGATACCGGAGCAATACTACGGCCTCACAGAAAACCGGCGTGAAACAACGCTTACGTTGTGTTTCGCCGAGTGAGTGAGGTTATCGGAGGGCCAAACCCCTTTTAAAAGGCAGGCAACGTACTTGTAACTCCTCTGGTATTGCGGGTGTCCATGGACGGTGGTAATTGCTTACCATCAGATGGACCGTCTGCTCGTTTGCCCCCAATCCCTTAAAAAAAAATATGGGACCGATAATTCCATACCGAGCGGCCATACTTATATCTAATGTCAAAAAAACCATTGATACGAAAAACTATCCACATAGTAATCTTGTGTTGTTACCCACCTTGCTGCCCATCACCGCTTGGCCTCCTTTTTTTTCTCTCCTCTAACAAATAAGCGAACAATAGAACTATTTACTATAAATTCTCGTTTCCACAGTATAAAACAAAGAATTGAAAAGTCTGTAAGAATTTCTAAAACAGCTCTAATTATTATAAAATGTTAAATTAAAATTAATGTGTATATCAGGAGTTGAATTTATATTATAAACAAGATTATCATAGAGTTTTATACCATTGTACTTCTTGTGTCATAAGTTAAGTGTTCAAACGACGACGTAATTGATAAACGTACGTTAAAAAAATCAGAAAACCACTAAGTCCGTAAAGTGTTGCGAATTAAAAAATCATTCTGTAAAATGGTGCTTGAGTGGTAACACCTATTTAGGTATGTCAGTTTAATCAATGTTGCAATCAAGAATCTTTAATACCTACTATTGGATTTTGCACGTAGTCCAGTAATTGTTGTCACCCAGAAGAAAGGGATGCAGCAACGACTAGATGTCATTTTTACTCTTCAGAAAAATGTTCTACGTGCAAAATCCAGTACTATAAAGTTCTTGGTTGCGATATCAATGCTATAGATGAGTTTAGGCGGGAAAATGTAAAGTGCACTTTATCGGTTTTATATTATTTTCCAAAACTTGTGTTTCCCCGAAGTTTAATGTGTAATTATAGTGGATAATTAACCATTAAGTGTTCGTAAACGTGTGTGAGTGTTGGCAAATGATACAAAATTGAAAATCATGACTTTTGAGTTCACTCCTAAACTCCATCGAAGCCCTAGTGAAGATTCCACTGTTTTACTTTAATGGGGATAAAGTGATGTGTTCTAGACTACAAAAAAGACATGACCTAAAGGTCTAAGTTACCAGATCAAAAAAAATCCTTTCAAAAAATGCTATAGACAGATCCATTCTAAATTATCTACCAGGCTTTCGTAACCTGCCTAGGTATCCTAATAAATCAGCAGCAATGTTTATATATATACCTAACTTCGCATTGGTTTTTCATCCAATAACAGATGAAAATAAATTCGTCAATAGCTGCATTTATGTAGTCGTTCTTTATTTCATTAAAAATATCAAACTTATGATCACAAGAAAGATTTAAACCCTTGATGTACTTATAAAAATGTTCTAAACTTATTTTTATTACGAATAACATAAATTAAGTAGTTATTATTATTATACAGCCTGTAGTATTGCAAATAGGAGCGAGATTTAAAAAATGTGGCAAATACGGAACAAGATTGCAAAAAAATCAAATTAAAAAATCAAAATGTCTCTCATTAAATCAATTTACAATTTGTTCTGCTTATATATTTTGCATTTTATTTTTGTAAAACTGCCAAAAATAACCTTTTTATTCAGCCGCACAGTGTCACAATAATTTCCCGCGAACCCGTTGAATTCTGATTATTTGACCTGCATACGCGAGGTCCGGCTAATCTGGGGGCTTACTCTTGAACTCAATTCCGATACATCGACATTGGAATTGTGCCGTTTCGTCAAGTTTCGTACTCTTGAATCCGAGACTAGCACCAAATTGTTTCAATATTGCACGGAGATTGAGTGAACTAAATAGGATTGGGAAACGAAACGACTCAATCATTGGCCAATCAGGATGCCGATACAAGGTTATCGGATTTGTGCTCAAGAGTACGAAATCGCCCGACAGCCAAATTGACATTGGAATCGGATCACGTTTGGATTGGTATTGTATTGTTTTCAAGAGCAAGCCTGCTGGTTCAGTTATGAAAGTGCCATCTATGGCTAAGCTTCAATATTTTTTTTAATATTGATTTATCTTAGAGACTAAAGAAGAAACTTATGAAACACATTTAAAATAATATTGCTATATATTATGTTTATAAATTAAAAAAAAAATTATGTCTGCAAAAATAAGCATCACATTTACCCAACAAAAATATTGCGGCCATAATATTTATTTAACATAACTTAATATTAATATTATCTGGTAATTTATTTATTTTTTAAGCTCTGGCGGAACATCTATGCGTGCCTGGAGTTAGCTGCAAATACTATATGCATTTGCATTATATCTGTAATGTGTTACTTTACGTGATGTTGTGCTCAAATTATAAATTAGCAATGACGATAATCACGATTGCGAAACATGTACGACCCCGGCTGTCTTTACACCGAATTTTAAGGCCGTCACACACCTAGCTATAATATATATTAATATACCGCACTATCCTTACATAGTATAAAACAAAGTCGCTGTCTGTCCGTCCCTATGTATGCTTATATCTTTAAAACTACGCAACGGATTTTGAAGCGGTTTTTAAAATAGATAGAGTGATTCAAGAGGAAGTTTTTAAGCTATTTAACATTACGCTACGGCTCTTATGAATGGGGCAACGCAGGTAAAACCGCGGGCGGGCCGCTAGTAATATATATTTTAGCACGGTCTTTATTATAGCTCCTACCACACAGACGGTGCTGTAATATATATTTTTCCTTTATTTCATTGATGGTCAGCCTATACCGTAATATATGGTGACGATCACAGAAATATCCTATCTGTGTGTGCGGTCGCTCAAAAATTAATAAGTACCTAATATTTCTGGCTTTAATTTAATTTAATATATTATATTAAAGCTAGGTTTGATACGGGCTCTATCGTTCATGGCTTGCAGACAACTTCAGACATGCTCCGTATGTAGGACCTGCCTCATTACGCGATTACAATTTTCGTGAATCCATAATTTGTTAAAGACTAACTATGCTAAAAACCAAATAAAATTTACATTTTGTGGATTAAACACAGCCATTAAATGTATTAATTCCATTGTAATAGATATAAAGTTTTATGAATCACAAAAGGATTGATGTATTTTAGATTTAGTTAAACAGAATGTGTTTAAACAATGTTTATATTTTATTATAACAAATACAGTTTTATTTTAATGCGTACTTTTTGCATTTACTTACTTACCCCTTGCCAATTGACCGCACGATGATGATCATCAAGATTCGAGAGTTACCAGCTGTCTGAGTTGCACAATGAAAAACTGCCTCTTTCTTCTTGTGGTCCCAAGTCCGACTGTTACGCTAGATAAAGGTTTTCCTCTGAATTTCTCAGTAACAGCTCGGAGTCTGGATTTGTCCCCGGTTAATGGCAATAAGCTCGCCCCCTATTAACATGGGACCTAAACATACCGGCGAACTGTGGGTGTACATTGTACACCTCTGCCTAACGCTTCGGGGAATACAGGCGTGATGGTATGTGTGTGAAAATCCAACTGAAGACGTCACTATCAATATAACTTTATTTAAACCACATTCAATAACATTTTAAAGAACCCTTTTTTTGAGTCCGAAAAATCGTCAAGGATCGTCTGTCACCTGGGGAGACGGCAGTGTATGTCGGACTCCTATCAACCAGTAACTGCATTGAAAGTTGTCTGTTTTTTGTGTAATTGCATGTAAAATAGCTCTTAATCTGAATTTAATAACTTCTATCAATTAGGTCTTATTAAAATAAGTAACGTTACACATTATTTTAAAAAATCTCATCACAGTTAAATTGTTAATAGTGACATCTAGTATCGAGTAGCAGCTCTACAATAGTATTGTTGTATTTCCATAGATGGCGGTAGTATCGCGTCAGTGATAGTAATCTCATTGAAACCTACGCAATCGCAATTTTTATGTAATACTAGCTTCAGTACGCGACTTGTCTGCGTGGACTTAAGAATGGGTAGCGACCTGGATAAAAAATATTCTGTGTTATTCCAGACTGTAATCTATCTCTGTTCCAAATTTCATCCAGATCCGTTCAGCCGTTCTGGCGTGAAAGAGTAACAAACATTCATCCATACTCACAAACTTTCACGTTTATAATATTAGTAAGGATACGTGTATTTGTATATACTACATTCCATAATATGTTTATAGATATAAATAATACAAATTACGAAAAGCCAACATTGTAAATAATTATTTACTACTTGGGTCAGGGGTTCCCAGTGTTGTCGCGGAGGTCTCGCTCCCGTAACCTCAGTAGGTCACCCACTCTGGGTGGAGTCACGCCCCGTCACCTTCCCCAGGTGGTGAACGCCCATGAGGACGTCCACACAAAAAATTTTTTTTTTTTTTGTGTCCTATTTACCTATGGCTTGAACAAAAGCCAGACAGAACTGTAAAAAGCTGGTTATCATTAAACTCTAGTCGTAGAGGTAGGTACTAAGAGGTTGTCGTAAAGCACCTTGATGTTTCGACTCTTGCGCGTGAGAGCCAGTTCCCCCAAGTTGCTGCGGCTCCGGCAGCAGCAACTCCTCGGGTGTTGCAAGTATCTATGGGCGGCGATGACTACTTACCATGAGTCGTCTGAACATACCATCATCACGCCTGTATTCCCCGAGGGGTTAGGCAGAGGCGTACGAATGTACACCCTCAGTTCGCCGGTATGCTTAGGTCCCATGTAATAGGGGCGAGCCCATTGCCATTAACCGAGCTGCTACTGAGAATTTCATAGGAAAACCAAATAACATTACTCGACCTGGGGATCGGACCCAGGACCTCTAGCGTAGCAGTCGCGCTCGGGACCACTAGACTAATAAGGCAGTCAAATGACTCGTCTGCTCGTATGCATTAAAAATCCAGGCCCAGAATAATAATTCCCAAGGGTAAAATAAAACAAAAATGTTAATAAATCAATATTATTATAATATGAAGAAATATATTCTGTCATCCATGCTTCATTCTGAGTTCTATACAATTTTATACAAAACAATAAAATTCAATAAACTCTTAATTTAAAACATTTATTACATAATAATCAGTTCTTTCATTAAAAAATCGTACAACCCTATTTTAGTAACTATTGGATTAGGTATAAAAAATAGAAAATTATAACCATTTATTTAATATACAAAATACATTATTTTATCATTCGAAATAAATTACTTACATTCATCGCCTAATTTAATAATATTTTTGATTATTTTTTTATTACATTGCCGTGTATAATTACTGGTGGCTAAAATTCTAGTGCAAAAGATCTAAAATAATTCTTAAAAATAAACTATTATAATCAATAAAAATATTCTTACAAATAACACCAGACGCCTGTATACAGCACTGAATTTACAAAAATAGAAAATAAATTAAGATACGAAAAAAAAATGTTTTGAAATAAATTTATTCGAAGTTTAACATTTCTTGTTTTAACATCACGTCTTTTATTCATTATTAATTAAAGGAAGCATTTATTTTATTTTATTTTAAGAACAATATCAATTTCGCCTCCATTACTAAATCAAAATAGTGATGTACCAAACAAACAATTTCGAACAAACATTCGTATGTTAAAACAGTGTGTTAACATTTTATCAACAAATGATATTTATTCCATTTACTATTCAATAAATTAGCTTTATTTTCCACTTTTATGTTTATGTCACCAGTAGATTGAACACGGCGGTCATGAAATTCATACATGCGATTTTCGTTTTAAAGAAAATAAATTAAAAATTCGCAATATGTATGTACTTAGACGTGTTATTAGAAAAATATGTACTTTTTATCGAAATAAACTTTTTTTTTAATATACCATTTAGGGACGATAACCGAACTTTTTTGAAACCCTGTAATTTAAAAACTATCGCTTACGTCATTAGCGGCAAGACCGCGTATAAATAAACGTAAACTTCTTAAATAGCTCTAAAGCTATATTTTATACCGTCTAACAGGGTCTTACATTGTTTTCCATAGCATTATTTGTAGAATTATTGAGCAGAATGTCAAATCCGACATAAATAACGTCGTAAGAAAAAATGGACTCGATTTCGGACTTTTGAACTTGCAATAATATAATTATTTTAAATAAAGAAATATAGTTTAAATAAAATAGATAAATTACTTATTGCAAATAAAAAAAATATGGAAAATATTAAATGTTGTGCTGAAATTCAATAAAAAATATAAACGTCCTTTCTTTATTATGACAAAAAAAAATACATTTTACAAAATATCATAGTTTATCAGTAACAAATGTTTTTCACGCTTCTATCAATTTCATTAAAATTTTAATTAACACTGGCGCACGAGTTTCATTGTTTTCACGAATTCTCCTGCCTATAGATGTATAGTTGCTGACGTCACAACACAGTCTATTACCTGAGGCTCTCAAACTTTGCTTTTGGGAATGGCTCAAAAATTTCGCCCAAAATTATGATTTGAATTATTATTTCTTTGAGTCTCAACTGGAAAAAATATTGACTTCGAGGAAATATCTATAGGTCCAATATTTAGATACCAAAGAAACTTCAATAACTTCCAAGCGCCGGTGAAAAAGCAACTACGACACACCACGACTTTCGTTTATTCACATGCCCCAAGTCTTCAATACAAGAATGAAATGACTGTACACACCAAACTTACACTGTTTTATGCTTGAATATCGATGAGGTAAAGGTGTAAGTTTGTCTGATGTATACTCATCCTAGGCTTTTTTGCAACTGTATTGGGATTGGCTTCCAGTATAACCAGATCAGTATTTTAATCAAAGTCTCACAAAAACTCTTTCGAAAATACCGATATCCTATGGACGGACTGGTTGTCAAACTTTTTGGACATCTGACTACTACTGACGGTTGTCAACTCGAACCTGGTTGCACATCATATTATCCGAAACTGTCAAATTTTTTTAATCGATTTTTAATAGGGATGATGACTGGATTAAAAAAATATCATTATATTCGGTCCGTGAGATTATCCAAAAATATGGGACACGTATCTTTTGCTTTATCAAAATAATAAGAATTGACAAACATAATGAGCATCAAAGTTCCGGAATAGAAGGTTGTGACGTCGCTATTTCGTAAAAAAATTACGAAACCGTGACGTCACGCGAAACTTAAATGCACTGTATCGCCGTCATTTTTTGTTTGTTAAACAAAAGGAAAAATACGTGTATATTTTTTTTTTATAATTTATCTGACGGATTAAACGAAACTTTTTAGTCATCTAGCATAAATTTTATCTCCAAATTTTAAAGTTTATTATTTATTGGGGAAATGTGACAGTTTGTGTTAATGATGTGCTGTTGACTGTATAATAACCGATATGAGAATGGCTTTGGTCGAACCCATCTCGAATAAAAACTATCAGGTGGTAATCCAAACCCAACACAATGCTTGGAATAAATTAGATTTGTTTTATTCCTTTCTCTTCAGTATCATTCATTCTATCAGTCCCAATTAATTCCATTCATCCTTGTCCATTGTCATCCAATCATTCATTACCTTGTCAATCACACAATCCATTCATTTACTTTTCAATTTTTACATAAACCATAGTATACTGTGAATGTATAAATATCAGCATGCCAGTTGCTATAATAAATAAATTTTAAAAATAAATTACCATCTCGCGTCTGTCCTTTACGGAGTAAGCAGAGGTATTTATTAAGCATCAACATAAACAGAATTAATGGAAAATGTTTGTTTTTATTTCAAACAAAATTATTTTTCAATAACCATGTTTATATAATTAATTGATGCTTCATAAAATTAGTTATATTTTGGAAATCACTGACAAAGCTCCTATGGTGTTTGAATTTTTTTTCCTAAGTATTTTTGGATCAGTTTCACTTAAATTTATTATGAATTCATCTGAATCTATCAGCTATCCCAGAGTATTTGGACCTATTAAAGCTGAATAATAAAAATAAAAATTAATATAATTTTAATATTATTAAAAAAATGTTTTCACACAATTCACGTTGACAAACGATTGGCCTCATTTGACAGGGATAATTAAGTATCCTTTGCTTAATATATTGGATAAATATTTACCTACTTTAGATAGAGAGACCAAATTACTCGTAGTTACGTTTGTAAACAACGGAATCAGCACCAATTATGTATTCAAAACATATTTAAAAAAATATTTTTATTTAAATGGAAACTTGACATTGAGAACCACTGGTACTGTACAGAACTGTTTCACTTTTGGATTTAAAAAAAGAACGTCATCGTAAGATGCAAAGATATTGTTACTAATTTTACGTCGCAGCCCACAGGGTTATGAGAGGATTTTCAATGCATAGATAGAAGCGTAAAAATAGACAAATGGACGTTTACAAACTAAAATATTTGTAAAAAGACATAACCTATCAAAACAGGGTAACTGTGAAAACACCTGTCAAAGATGACAGGTGTCATTGACCCTTCAAGATGACCTTTTTAATTAGTTTGATTGCAATAAATTAATGTTAATTTACATAAAACGATAAAGATAAGATATTTTATAAATAAACAGTGTTTATCGCGCTGGAATTCAAGATGGCGTTAATAAAATAAAGACGAAACTTGATTAAATTGACATGTTTATAAACATGGACCACTGTTTTGTGTTTAATATATGATTACTAATTTTCTTTTTTGCGACCTGACCTTTCTTTATACGATTATAAGTGCAATGTATGCAGCACATTATATAGTAGATAGGTACTAGTATAACCAATGACAATAGTTTTTTTTTCTATTTTAAAAAAACGTTGCCCCACACTAGAATTTTCTCCTGTATCGTGGGTGCGTTTACAAACACAAATTCTCACAAACACAAACACCCAGACCCGGAACAACTACCTGCAGATCATACAAATATTTGCTCCGTGTGGGGATGGAACCCACAACACGTTGCGCAGAAGCCGATTGCTCAGCCGCTTCGCCAAACGTGTCGTCAAGTTAAAACATCATTGAGTATAACTATACAATATGCTATTGGTAGATCTAAGCCCCGTTCACGACAATATGGCAACAGATACGATTCGAACTCACGATTCATCGCTTTATAATCCGATGACTTTAAAACCACAAAAACGTAATACCCAAATAAATCGTAATCCAAACACAATTTTATCAAATTGTGTCATTAGTCGGATTAGGATACCGTTAATATAGGTTCCTACCGTACCGATTCTTCTACTACTACTTCACTGGAAATAATCGGCCGGAAATTCGTTCCAAACTTGGTAAATTTATCAAGAATTAAATTTGCTTACATTTATTTCCAGTGAAGGATTTTGGTCGAAATTGTAGAGTAGGAACCTAGATTAACGGTATCTATCTATTCGAATAATAACACAATTTGATTAAATTGTATTCGAATTACAATTAATTTTGCTTATAGCCAATTCTCGTACTAATAAACATTGTGTGATTACGCGTATTATGTCCCAATTTATTCGAATACAAAAAATCGAATATAAGAGACACATCAGTGTAAATAGTTACACAGCTTGTGCGTACAATTATTATCAAATATTACATACATGAACTTGGTAAAAACGTACTTCTTAGATTTTGCCGTAATCGAGTAAAAAAAGGTCAAGAACCTTTTATACCTAAAGAAATGCTACCTAAAGTACTTATCTTTATTTTATCGATTTATATCTTCACTAAGGGCTGATTTTTCAATCGTTAGATAACTTTTAACTGTGGAATAAAATTGACGTTTGACATATTTTGTATAGAAAACCGAATCCGTCAAAAAATCGAATTTATTCCACCGATAAAGTTATCTGACGATGGAAAAATCGGCCCTTGATCCGATAAATTTTATGAGACCAATAATTTTGACAATGACAGCTCTTGTATAAAATTTCCGTCAAATTGTAAACTATAATCTCTCTGCTAAAACATAACTGACTATTCAAAAAACCAGCATAATTTAATGCAATCAAACTGACACAACCACAGCCGAGTGTATTTTGACATCTGTCAAAATTGGCACAATAATTTGACACATTTACAAATGGCTGCTTTTGAAACAAAAATTACAATATATGCAGTCTTAATAGATCTATACAGATCTATACTAGAAATTATCAATAATATTAGAATTCGATCTTTTGAAGATAAGTACCTTACATTATTGAAACTATGAAATTCAAGGTTTAACCACATGGAATGGAATATGCACCTGTGGGCTTTACCTATGAAGCCCCTGAATCAACGAAATATCTAATTAAATTAACTTACACATTCTAGATTCATTGCAGTGCGTAGTCGCGACAATAACTTTACAATATTCAACTGAGTACCTACTAAAACTTTTGCTTAGAAATGTTATCATAGCTAATTACATATTATTTAAAGACTACACGGTTTACTCACGCGCATTCTCGGGATCGCCCGACTAGTTTCAGACTCGAGCGAGTCGAACTGAGTTCCAGACTTCCAGATCGACTCGCGACACCACCGCCGCCGCGTCAGCTCATGATTAAGGACTCCTATTGAGTCTGAAACTAGTCGGGCGATCCCGAGAATGCGCGTGAGTAAACCATATAGTCTTTAAATAATTATGAATACGCCTCACGAAAGTTATTATACATAATTACATATTGACAAAAATTTTGTTAACAGCCAAAAATTTTAGAAATATGTAGTGTGGCCATGATAATTTTCTAAAGCATAATCATTAACATGCTAGACTTGATAAGTTGCGAAATGAAAAATTTACTAAGTATTACGAATGATGCCTACGTGAGCGCCTGAGCCTTATTGCTTATAATTTATTCACATGCGCAGTCTCTTAGACAAAACGGTACTAAAATTAAATTCTAGGCAGAAAACCTATAAAAATAGCTGTTGAAACAACTTAAAAATCACGGAACGCCTTAGTGATAGGTTATTAAACCGTACACGATTAGAAATTCAAATGATCTTACTGACTAGCTATTCAAACTATTAACGATGTCTTTAGTATTAATTATAGTTTATTAAGACTGATAAATTGTAATTTTTATCGTAAAATTTACGGGTTGACAACCTAGATCAACGCTTGACGACAAATATTGTTTGCGTATAAAAGCTACACTATCATTAGATTAATTCTTTTTTTAGAATTGGAGAAAACGTAGCTGCATTTCTTCTTTATTCAGCTGATTAACTAATATATATGATACTATACTTAGCTAATTCTAACCCTGACTTAAATAGTAGCCTTTACAGCAGCTAAAGTTTCTCCATACTTAGTTTTATTTAAGCTTAATTGGAATTAAACCAAGTATTTGCCACTTGACTATTAAAAATGGCGTCTGCGTGCATTACAGAAGCTAAAATATTCAAATATCTTTATAGCTACTCTGAATTGAACGCTAACATTTAACCTGCCAAGAACAGTAACAACAAAAAAAAAATACAGACCTTCAAAATCACTAGGAACCAAATATGGCACAAATCACCAGCCCGCAGGCTTTCAACACAAATTCATTTTAAAGTCCATTTTAATATCACCAGTAAGGCACATTTCCATCAATATTCGATTGCTTGGTCCAAGAATTTCCAAATTTGATCCGGGCACAGGAAATTGCAGGGGTTGACCTGACTGAGGCCTTTTCTATTGTGTAGTTTTGTCCTCCATTGTTATCCCAGAATTCTTCGCCTTTGCATCTGAAGCAAACGCAGAATTCCAGCCTCCTAGAATGGATTGGTAGCTGCAGTCTGAAGCCAAAAGTGTCGTAAGTGGACACTCCATTTTGATTCAAAGGCCCAGAATCCACAAACGCGCAAAATGTGTCTTCGCTCGTTAGCCAGCCGTCCGAAGACGTTCGCACTAAAACTTCTTTACTAAAATCCAGGTTTTTAACTTTAACTGTCCCGTCGACGGCACATTCGTTCTGTTTCACAATAACATTCTCCAAAGAAACACAGTCTTCTGTCACACGACGGCGGAACTCCAAGTAGTCCGAAGCAGGTTGCACAAATCTCGTTTCCCATAAATCCACTACGGGTTTAGGTGGTGGCTTTCGCTCTGGAGGTGGGCTGGACACGATTTTTAAAGCCCAGTATGGCGGTACATGTGACGGCTCTGTCATAAACTTGACCTGTTCCAACGCAAAGCCTCTATCGTCGGCGAAAACCACTTTTTTCTTTTTCTTCTCATTTGATATCCGTATGCAAGATCTGGGCGCTGATTTCAAAGTCAGCTGCACAGGTTTCAAAGGCGTCAAGCATGGCGCAGAAAATCCTCTTGCTGTTAATTTTGTGGGCCTCCTCGGGGGAATACTGTAGTCCGATAAGAAGCCGGCGGGCGGGCTGTGTCCGTAGAACGACTCCGATGCCAACATGTCGATTGCCGCGCACATTTCTGTAACAACACACGTCTGTACTGAACGACTGCTCGTCGCGAACTGAAAGGCATTTATCGCGTTTGGCCGGTTATGAGCGCATGCGCCGGCCACGCGAACGATACGATTGTGTTGAGGTGACAATGTTTGTTGTGGAATATTTTAGGACAATTAGTATTTTTGGGTCAGGGTACGATTGGTGGGTGTCGTGGATATTTTTGTTTTTAATGGATATTATTTTAGGTGATAATAAAAATGAGTGTAATGTGACTTTGTTTATAGTGGCATTGAACGTATGTTTCGCATTTATAAATTATTCGGTGTGTTTTATTTAAAGAGAGTTTACTGGAATTTTCGTCAGTATTTTACTGCTTTTTAACTGTCTATGGAATGCACTTAAAGTGAGTCCACGAGAGACCATATGCAACCTCAGTTTTGTATAACTTTAATTCAAAAAGGGGCCATTGCACTCATCAATATAAATGACTTTTATATGAAACCAACATTGAAATCGTGAAAAAATATAGGAGTCTCATACATTTAAAATTATCTCGGAATGGAAGAGACTGGATCCCACGATACAGCGAATCCTAGTGTGGGGTCTAGTACTTTAGACTGTAGATGTACATTTTTTTTAATAATAAAGACTTATTTTATGTATTTATTTATTTCTATTCTCACGATTACTCTTTTCTTTTCTCTTGAGCCCATTCAAAGATTGCCCCCTTTCTATCATCATTCATGACCCATTGTACCATCATATAATTTAAAAAAATTTACTTTGCATTCGTTTTCGGTGTGCATTATAGAATATTTTATTATTTTACCTAAAAAGAAGATTGTCCAATCTTGTATTAAACATTCATTCATGATGATGTATGCAAGTATATGGGATAATTTTATATAATTACTAGTGGACCCAGCAGACGTTGTCCTGCCCTGAAAATAACCCAAAACTCGATTGCAGCGCCACCTACCGGGTCCAATTGTGAATCTAAACCATTCCCAGATCCCCTTGAACACACACAAAAAATTTCATCAAAATCGGTCCAGTCGTTTGAGAGAAGTTCAGTCACATACACACTCACAGAAGAATTATATATATAAAGATAATAAAGACAATATTATAATGGGGCTAACACCCGTTTAACCCAGTTATTTTATTTGCATGTATTTCACAATTTTTATGGACTTGTATGAGTCAAGTTTGTAAAGTGGTTTTTATGAAGTTATTAACGCCGGTAGTTAAATTTAGTTAGTTTAATTGTTTTGTTTGGGAAACATACAATTCTGTGTATTATTGGAGCCAATTGTCTTTTTGTTTGGGCATATATGTAGAATATAACATCACACCTGTACATGTAAACCCACAGTTCGCCGGTATGTTTAGGTCCCATGTAATAGAGGGCGAGCCTATTGCCATTAACCGGGCACAAATCCCAAACTCCGACAATAACATAACATAACATACCATCACGCCTGTATTCCCCGAAGGGTTAGGCAGAGATGTACTTAATGTACACCCACAGTTCGCCGGTATGTTTAGGTCGCATGTTATAGGGGGCGAGCCTATAGCCATTAACCGGGCACAAATCCAGACTCCGAGCTGCTAATGAGAATTTCATAGAAAAACCCAATAACACTGCTCGACCTGGGGATCGAACCCAGGACCTCTAGTGTAGCAGTCTCACTTGGGACCACTAGACTAATGAGGCAGGCTAATAAAAAATGGCAGTGAATTGCCTCATTAGTCTAGTGGTCGAAAGCGGAGATACTGAGCGTGAGGGTTCAGTTCCCATAGCAAGCTAAGCATAATGCAGTTTTTCTATGAAATTCTCAGTACCTCATTGTAAGAATTGTACCCGGTTAATGGCAACAGACTCGGCCCCTATGACATAAAACCTAAAAACAAAACGGCAAAGTGTACTTAAGTACACCTTTGCCTAAATCTTTGGGGTTATAGAAAAACTTAGTGCATCTCTCTTGCTGGAGTTTAATACCTTTTTAAATTGCGTTGTCACATAGAATGTCACTTAAACATTTTGAATATATATAATTTTAAACAAATTAATCCCTATTTCCCTTGGTTACGCTATAACTTGAGAATGACTGCCTTATTAGTCTAGTGGTCCCAAGCGCAACTACTACGCTAGAGATCCTGGGTTCGATACCCAGGTCGAGCAAAGTGTTATTGAGTTTTTCTATGAAATTCTCAGTAGCAGCTCGGAGTCTGGATTTGTGCCCGACTAATGACAATAGGCTCGCCCCCTATTACATGGGACCTAAACATACCAGGCAAACTGTCGGTGTACATTAGTACGCCTCTGCCTAACCCTTCGGGGAGTACGTTTATGTTAGATAAAATTTCAAAACCGACAGACACGCACAGTTATTTCGGGCGAACTGTACGTCGAAAATATTTTTCGGGACTGTCCGCGTTTATGGCGTTTATACATGGTCACCCTACACGACCACGTCTAACTCACACACAACGCTAGCATTTCTGCGTGATCATTATTTATTATTCTATACTACATGACAACTGCAAGCTCTTGCGCCGTGTAGCGAGGTTAAGCAGCGTGCGGTCAGCTGTTGGATGGGTGAGTAATGTTTACATACAAGGATTTAAATATTGACAGTATATACAGAGTGATCTATTTTTATTTGTCATTTTAAATACATATATGTACTGAGAATGCTTCAGTAGACTCGCAGTTCAAAGCAAAAGGTTTACACCCAATGCGATAATGTGATTATCATTTATTAGTTAATAAATCGAGAGTCACCCTCAAGAATTCCGCCAATGCACAATTAACAATGTCAAGCCTTAATGAGGCACTGTTCATTAACCGTATGGCTCTTACAAAAGGTGTGAATTTGCCTATAGATGTTAGTACGAGCCACTGGGACGTCAAAAACCCGTGCTCTCGGCGCCTGCCGCAATCTGATGTTTGGAACAAGGATTCAATCAAGTCAATATTATTTAATCTACCACAAAACACTCTACACGATACACTCTACCTAAACCTTCGGGGAATACAAGGCGTGATGGTATGTCACTTTGGAATCAAACCTCTAGCGTAATGAGACAGTATCGCTGATAATATTCCTACAAAACAAAAAAAAAAGACAGATGAGTCAAATTTTCCTTGATCCTTGCTAATTAATATACATTATAATCATTAATTAATTCAGTAATGACCCTCGTAGTTGAAAGGTTTTATTTCATGTAGCATACGGGCAACACCGCGACAACCGCAGCCTACAGACGTCAGCAACACCAGTGGTATCACTCGCGCGTTGTCATCTTGACACCTCAATAATATTTTTTAAAAAATTTTTTTATTAATTTTGCTTAATTAAGTCTCATTTGCCCAGTAATGTCCAAATTTTACGTGTTTCTAAGGCCGATTCTTTACTAGACTTAATGCTATAAAGAATTTCCTCAATTATAGCAATTGTAAAAAACTCTACAGGAAGCCCTCCAAAGCATGTCCTACGAAGATACAGAGAAATTATTAATTGTGTTAAAGTAGGCATTTAATAATGCGTTCTTTTTCGTTTATTTTCGTTTATTGTTATACTTATTTTGTTATACCGACTTTGTGATTATTTTAGTCCTTAATGGTCCCGCGGAGCTTGAATTGCCCACAAAAACGTAACACCGAAATAAATCGTAATCCAGACAATATTCTATCAAATTATATTATTATTCGGATTTGGATACCGTTAATCTAGGTTCCGACGATAGTATTTCGTCTATTACTACTTCACAGGTAATAAAAAACCAAAAAATCGTTCCAAATTTGATAAAGTTATCAGAAATTGCATTCGCTTACATTTATTTCCAGTGAACTATTTTGGACGAAGTGGTAGAGTAGGAACCTAGATTAACGGTATCGGAATCCGAATAATAACAGAATTTGATGAAATTGTGTTTGAATTACGATTTATTTCGGTATTACGTTTGTAGGAGAAATTCGGTCCGCCGGTCTCTTAATATGTAATGTTTCTCGCCTAAAACACAGGATTACCTAGTTCAGGCTCATAATGTTATGTAAAGAATATACCCAAGTAAGACTTTGTTACTAACAAATATTTTGTCATGTAGTATGTTAATAAATGATTTGATTTGAATGTCTCTGGCTACATTACCCTTCACACCGGAACACGATAATGTTAGCACATTATTGCTTGGCGAGAAATATTTGGCAATGCGGTGGTATCAACACAGATGGAGCCATCAGGTATGTTCTATCAGCTCTTGTGCTGGACCACATCTGTATAGGTCTTGATCAATGTGCTCAAAAGACCCATAGCCAATTTGTCTATCAATCTCCTTATTTCTGCGGAAGGATGACTTATGGCTGGTCCCAATAACAAATTTGGCGACACTGCGTAGCGGCTGAGCGATCGACTTTTGCGCGACGTGTTGTGGGTTCGACCCCGTCAAACGGCTCCCCCTAGTTATGATTAGTAGGATTATATTAGTATTTTGAAATAAAACTAAATGTTAACTATTGCCGATCCGATTCACGCAGAATGAGTTCACCGTGTCCATTGGTCTTGCAGTTGGACTTGGATTTAGATTTAATGGAAAATTAATTATTCAATAATTAATAAAAATGTAAGGTAGCTGTTAGTAATGTAAACATTAAGACGTCCCTCAGTCTACCCGTGACCATGGATGCTGTAAAGTATCCGAAACGTCGGGAATTAAATAATATCAATAAAACGCGATAAAATCCGTAAAAAGTAGTTTTATTTCAATGTACCTATAATATTCGCGTAAGTGTCAGCAACCAGTTTATATTATAATTATACTACTTAATACTGTTTGCATAATGCAAAAACGGAATTAACTTTTGAATATTTTGCATTTTTAATTTTTTTATTAATAAATTAACTATAATTAATTACAAAGAATTGGTGCTAGTTGTGTTGCGTCTCTAATAATATTACTTGAATAACATTACATATATCTCTTTCGAGCGATATTCTCTTCTCTTCTCTTGGATGCGAGCTGCCCAAGACCGGGATGGTTGGCGCTCCTTGGGGGAGGCCTACGTTCAGCAGTGGACGGCAATAGGCTGATTTGATGATGATATCTCTTCCTGACACGCTTTATTGAAAAGAGACAAAGGATATTTGGAGTTTTGTAGGGTAGTTGAGTAATATTTGATTTATTAAAGACTCGCTCTTGATCGCGGCGGATAGTCGTTAAGTTTTCTGAAATTATGCAATTTTCTGAGCAATGTCCTTTTCGTAAAAACCTTCTACAAAGTATTAGAATACTTGAATTTTTTGACCCGACAGACGTTATCCTGTCTTAAGTGTGTCCGAATTTCTCTTACAAACGTAATACCGAAGTAAATCGTAATTCAAACACAATAGGCTATTTGACTGATTATTTTTTATAGTCCTATGTAAATGTTTACCATAAATAGAACCCATCATCGAAAACAAAATTAAAATCGGCTCAAAAATAAGTAAGTTACAAGCATTTGAATTTTATGCTAGACAGAGAACTCACTGTACTTGTTTATGACGTCACAAACCAATAAATCATACAAATCCTATACTAACGCTCATTTGGGGGAAAGGGACGAAGCATCCCCTCTCAATCCCAACCAAAAACTTTAAATGCTTATATATCTTTGAACTTTAATAACCAATGTAAATTATTTTTTCAGAATTCGAATTGTATACGGGCGGAAAGCAAAGTGATCCTATAAGGGTTCCGTTTTTTCCTTTTCAGGTACGGAACCCTAAAAAAGAAACCTTTGCGCTTGCAATCGTTTATAAAACAATGCATTGCGTGGTCTGTTTACAAAACATGACTTCTTTGCAATTCACGCGGTTAAGTAATAAACTATTCGTGTTCTGGCCAGTGCCATTAGCAAATCTGTCAATATTTTGCTTACTAGAGATAGGATTTTGACATCACTTGTATGGACATTATGTCAAAATCCTGTCTCTAGCAATCAAATCTATCGACGGATTTGATATTGGATCCGGACTACTTTAAATAGTTGTTTACTGCCTTCGATTTCACTGGTATCCGAAGAGACTTTTCGAGAAAACAGGTAGCCTATGTCCTTCTTCAAGATCCAATCTATCTCTATACCAAAATTCGTCAAATTTGTCTCAGCGGTTTAGGTGTGAAAACGTAACAGACAAACAGTTACTTTCACATTTAATTCAGTATGGATGGATTATTCCTTTTTTTTACCGACTTCCAGCACGAAGGAGGTTCTCAATTCGACTGAATTTTTTTTTTTTATGTTTCACGGTAGGTAGGTATGTATTTACCCGACTACGAAAAAAAAAGGGTAATGAGTTTAGCAGTCTATGTTGGTGTTTTAGTCTTACAGCTCTTAAAATATAAACCTAAGATTTATTTTCTATATTTTTACATTTTTTTAGCAATTCAATCTATTATTTACCTTAATTTCAGGTCTCTGCAACGCTTAGTTTTAAAAGATCTCAGTGGCCGCGCGGTTCGCGGTTGTATATAATTGCCGGTCATCACCAGCTATAACCATACCACAGTTCGTTAGTTCGATCCCATGTCCCAAAGTGCAAACTCCGAGCTGCTATTGAGAATTACATAGAAAAACCCAATAACACTTTGCTCGACCTGGGAATCGAAGCGACCTCTAGCAGTCGCACTTGGGACCACAAGATTAGTCTTGTGATTATTAATGATTATGTAAACTCACAACTGCCTTGTTAGCAAGGCAGTTGTGAGTTTACATAATCATTAAGGGTCCGGCGGAGCTTGAATTGCCCACAAAAACGTAATACCGAAAGAAATCGTAATCCAGACAATTATCAAATTCTGTTATTATTCGGATTTGAATACCGTTAATCTAGGTTCCTACTGTACGATTTCGTCTACTACTACTTTACTGGAAATAAAAATTTGGAAAATCGTTCCAAACTTGGTAATTTTATCAAAAATTGCATTTGCTTACATTTATTTCCAGTGAAGTATTTTGGACAAAATGGTAACGTAGGAACCTAGATTAACGGTATCGGAATCCGAATAATACCACAATTTGGTTAAATTGTGATTGAATTACGATTTATTTCGGTATTACGTTTGTAAGAGAAATTCGGTCCGCCGGACTCTTAACACTAATTCACTAGGACTATTATTGTGCTCCGGTTTGAAGGGTAATGTAGCCAGTGACATTACTGTGCAAATGTGACTTAACAACTGAAAAACAACATAACAAATGACGTCACAATCAGCTGATAGCCTATTCTTATCAAAGATGGCGGATATCATGCTTTCTCTATCACGCCACGAGCTTGGCAAAGGTAACGCAGTGTTATGCCAAAGGTCGAATATGTTTACTATTGATGTTACAATATGATACTGGCTTGTCATACGGTAGGGGGGAGGGGGGGAAGTGTGGTGTGAGAGTGACTAAGGTTCCTAGATTCTAGATACATATGGTGTATCATGATAGGAACATCAAGTCTGCTCGTTTGCCCCCTATCCCATAAAAAAATACTTATGGAGCAGCCTACAAGTTTGTCCGACATTACACGACGATTTGGCAGCGTCCGGAAGGAACGCAGTAATCAGAGTTGTATAACTGCTCTGGCTCAGAAATAGATACACTTGATATCGGACGATGATACCGCAGGTATGATGTAATACAGTATTTGCATCCATTTGCAGCCGTTTTAGTTAGAAACGCTCGGGCCATGAGGTCCGAGTGTGCGCCATCTTTTTAAAAGTTTCTAGAAGAGAGAGAGAGAGAGAGAGAGAGAAAGAGATTTGTCGGGTCTTCGTGATCAGAGGGCTGGTTTATTCTTATTCTAGGGTCAAAGAATTAGCATTGCCGTTCAACATGACAATGCTGTCTGTCTTCTGGGTACACTACCAGATGACAGTGATGTGGAGAAGTACTTTGTCGCCTAGGCGTGACAATTTTTCTTTATCTTCGTAATGTTATTATTTTATAGTTATTATTCTAGTTCAACATACCATCACGTCTTTATTCCCCGAAGGGTTAAGGTGTACTTAATGTACACCCACAGTTCGCCGGTATGTTTAGGTCCCATGTTATAGGGGGCGAGCCTATAGCCATTAACCGGGCACAAATCCAGACTCCGAGCGGCTAATGAGAATTTCATAGAAAAACCCAATAACACTTTGCTCGAACTGGGGATCGAACCCAGGACCTCTAGTGTAGCAGTCTCATTTGGGACCACTAGGCTAATGAGGCAGTCAATTCTAGTTCAATTATGCTGTAAATATTAGATTTATAATATTGTCGTGGATACCTAGCATGGATCATCATTCATTACATCATACAATACAACCATAATATTTTTTCCCCATAACGTACATTTATTGTAATTTTCATTGATTATAATGTTTTCTACGTCATCAAGAGTCACCATAAAATTTTGTATGACGTATGGGTAATGTATGTAGGTACCTAATACAATAGTTTGTAATTATTGCAAATAACAAACAAAATTACTAAGAATATATTTGATATTTTTTTTTACATATTTACATAGTATAAAACAAAGTCGCTGTCGCTGTCTGTCCGTCATAGGGACGGACAGACAGCGACAGCGACTTTGTATGCTTAAATTTTTTAAACTGCGCTATGGAATAGTTACTTTGTTCCCTAGTTCTTCGCCTGCGGTTTCACCTGCGTTGCCCCGTTCCTAAGGGTTGTAGCGTGATGTTTTATAGCTTGAAACCTTTCTCACGAATCACTCATTTCCCCAACATTTCCCTTCACTGCTCTGCTCCTATTGATCGTAGCGTGATGAAAAGTATACTATAACCTGCCCAGGAGTACGAAGAACAATTGTACCAAGTTTCGTTGAAATCCGTCTAGTGGTTTTTGTTTCTATAACGAACAGACAGACAGACAGACAAAAATTTTACTGATTGCATTTTTGGCGTCAGTATCGATCACTAATCACCCGCTGATAGTTATTTTGGAAATATATTTCATATACAGAATTGACCTCTCTACAGATTTATTATAAGTATAGATGAAAAGAAACCTATTAATATACACTATTTACATAAAATACATAAACGTAAAAGAAGCTATATATATATCTAAAAGACAGAGACGTGACTAAGCATCAAAGTATTCCTCGGCATCGCTGTAGTCCGGGAAGGCCCAGAAGACTGGCAGCATTGCAAAATAATTATTTATTTTCCTCTAAGTAAAAGTAATAAGGGCGTTGACTGGTCTTTGATTTATTAAAAACTAGCGGGCCCGGCAAACGTTGTCACCTCAATCATTAACTCTCATTCCCAAGTCTTGCCCTGTATATAAAAAAATCATAGATCCCGATTGCGGTGCCACCTACCGGCTCAAATTGTGAATCTAAACCATCCATGGACATTAGTACACCCCTGCCTATCTCTAGAGGAATACAGGCGTGATATTATGTATGTATGTACTCAAAATTGAAGTCAGACGGTGAATGCCATTTTTACATTTGCAAGTTAATGATTATGATAATTTTGTCTCATTGAAATACTTAATATACTTATATTATTATGTTGTATGGAACGTGACGTCACCGTTCGTTGTTTAATTTATTTTTGAAAAGGAGCGTCATTTGAGATACAATTCTTATGTATATTTTTGTCTTCAGCATATTGAAGATGGTTCCACAGTATTTGTAAAATTAAATTTTAAAATTTAAAAAGCCCCCGCAACATCAAGCAATGGTTAGCATATTCTTTTTTTATGGGATAGGGGGACAAACGAGCAGACGGATCACTAGATGGTAAGCGATTACCGCCGCCCATGGACACCACTTGGCGAAACACAACGTAAGCGTTGTTTGACGGTTTTCTGTTCTTGCAATATCATTGAAATAATAGGATACGAAGTTTCAAATCGATCAAACCTGTGGAAGTTGTTCATGAACTAGATAACGAGCTGATCATATTGAATCGGTTGGTCAGATTTTCTTAAATCATAGCCACAGATACATTACAGTTTACACATTTTTGCATACGAAACCAAACAAACCAATTACTAAATATTTCTTCCCAATTATTTTGTAACAGAAGCACGAGCCCTCTCCCAGTTTTGGCCCTTTTAACTGACTTTTGATAACGGGGAAGACCCCAATATCACGCAAACTCTGGGGTGTAGGGAGGGAGTTCCAATAGTGTGAGACTGGCTCAAAAACTCTTCAGTTAAAATTGCTCGATTTATCGGAGAATTATCATGATGGAAGTGCCAAGTGCCCAGACGAGATTTCCATCTTAATTCTTTTAGCTTCTTTATAACTTCCGGCAACAATTTTTGTGTACAATGCAGAGGTGACAGTCTTCTGTGAATCCAAGACTACCCTTTCTGTAAGACCTCTTTTAGCAAAGAAAACTGTACTGCAAGGCTTTTTTACCGTGGGAGAGCCATGCTTCGGCACGAATGGGCCGGCTCGACCGGAGTGATACCACGGCCTCACAGAAAACCGGCGTTAAACAACGCTCACGTAGTGTTACGCCGAGTGAAGATCCCGGAGGACCCAATCCCATTTTCAAATCAAATCAAATTTATTGCGTTCCATAATGTATAAACAGGTGGTAAACTTATTTCTAGGGATCAATTATGGTCCCTGTCGGGCACAGCATAGTAAAATTAAGTAAAGTAGGAGAGAGGGAGAGTTTCAATAGGTTTTATTGTAAATTAATTAGTTAATTAATGTATTTTAATTATCACAAATAGATTTATCGTTTAATTATTTATTATTAATATGTGTAATTGAATATAGTATTTTTTATTTATTGTTGATTTGAATACGCAGTAATATACTGCGAATCAAGTATTTTTATTTAGGAGATTTAATGTCATTTATTTTTTAAAATGCCGGAAAGCTCTTGTGACTCCTCTGGTACTGCGGGTTTCCATGGGCGGCGTTAATCGCTTACCATCAGGCGATCCGTCTGCTCTTTTGCCCCCTATTCGATGAAAAAATACTTATGGAGCAGCCTACGAGTTTGTCTGATATTACACGAAGTTTTGACAGCGTCCGGAAGGAACGCAGTAATCAGAGTACAACTGCTCTGGCTCAGAAATAGATACACTTGATATCGGGCGATTTAACCGTATGATGTAATACAGTATTAACATCCGATACATATGATGTAATCTTTCATTCAGTTACAACAGTAAAGCAATGAAATGCCAGAGTTTTCTCAGAGTTTACCGGCAAATTGTGAGAGTTAGACCTATAAAGAACAAAAATCTTTTGGAATATGATGACACAGAAGCATACGGGCCTCCTTGTAAGCGGAAACCGCAGCCTATAGAGCAACACCACTGGTATCACTCGCGCGTTGTCATCTTGACACCTCAGTTGTTAAGTCTCATTTGCACAGTAATGTCACTGGCTACATTACCCTTCAAACCGGAACACAATAAAATCAGCACATTATTGCATAGCAGCAAAATATTTGGCAATGCGGTGGTACCAACACAGACGAACTCAGCACCAGAATTCACCAATGTATAGTTATTATTTATTTTCCTGTTTTGTTGACGATTGTTTATAGAATTATCATGCAAGTATCACGCGCATGACACATGAAGACACAACCATCAATCAATAAAAGGAAACTATAAACATTGCTAATTAGATTCTTATACCTTTCTAAAGATAAATTTGTAGGTATTATAAGGACATCCATTTGCCGATTCTCTTAAGATAGTGTATGGAGTAGCGATGCTTTTTAAGGTTCGGTACCCGGTGAGCAAGGTCGCCAGATATCTCCACGAAGAAGCGTTGTGTTGGCAGTGGAGGGGACCGGTGGTGTTTTGTTACCGCCGCTGTCATACATACAACGCGGGAGTGATACCCCTGGTGTTGTTTGCCACCTTAGTGGTATATAAAAACACGACTGGTCACGACAATATTAACAGAAATAAACTTGTAATGCGTGTAAAATACACTAGACTATTTATGAATGAATTATGTGAAACGACTCGTCTCTTGAGCAATGTCATTTACGTCACAGATTCAGGGCATGTGTACTGACGTCAGATATTTTGGCAAAGGAACAGATCACACCTCTTTATTGACGGGGAATGAGAATTTGGGCGCCAAATTTGTCAACTATATGTTTTTTTTTTATGGGATAGGAGGGCAAACGAGCAGACGGATCGCCTGATGGTAAGCGATTACCGCCGCCCATGGACACCCGCAACACCAGAGGAGTCACAAGTGTGTTGCCGACCTTTTAAAAGGGGATTGGGCCTCCGGTAACCCCACTCACTCGGCGAAACACAACGTAAGCGTTGTTTGACACCGTTTTTCTGTCAGGTCTTTTCTAGGCATTCGGTTTCTTCTAGGCAAGTGCGCTCCATCGTAAACTGCATGTTGGAGTTTCGGTATCCGTGTTGGCGTTGAGGTGAATAAAGAAAATAAAAATATTGCAACGCGTACGAACACTTTTTATTGTTATAAGAGAAGGAAGGACGAAGTGGCCGGTCAAGCGTAAACCTATCATGATGACAATTTTTTTTTAAATGCATTTTGGATCACTGATCTTTTAATATGTTTATGCTCTGGGCTATTACATTTTTCGTCATTGATACCCTTTGATCCTATAAAAGGTGTAAAAAAATCAAATACAAACATGAATCTGCTAGGAATTTGACCAAAAAGGACTTTTTCTCGAGATTTTGGGGGCCCCCAGGGCCAGGGGCCCAGGGTGGGCCGCCCCGTTCTGTCATCCCCTCACCCCTCTCTCCCCCGCCGTCGAGTCGAGTTGCTATCGGGCTTTCAACACGTCTCGGCCTTTTGTGGTCTCTTATCACCACGAGAGCATAACGTGACGAACCAGACAGGGTAATCTTATCGATAATGGAAATATTTGGCAGACGATTTTTTTAATATTTTTATCTGTATGGGTTTGAGGAAGGTCGTCTCCGATTTTTACATAACAATCTTATGCTCGTGACCGCGACTGCTACGGTAGAGGTCCTGGGTTCGATTCAGCAGTGGGTTAGGTATTTGTATAAAATTCTCAGTCGGATATTCGTTCCCTATTACGTGGGACGTAAGCATACCAGCGAACTGTGGGTGTACATTAGCAAACCTCTGCCTAACCCTTCGGGGAATACAGGCGTGATGATATGTGTATCTCATGTTCAAAATTATCATTGGAGTTTATTGAATCATTCCTTATCAACTTAACAACAATAAAAAAAATACTGATATCTTTTTTAACTCTGACACATTGTTTTTTTATTATCTATGAAAAGTTTTCATTATCTATGAAACAAGCGAAATTACAACATTAGGTACATTTAAATTTTTAAAATAAGAACGTGATACGACGATAACTTGTCAGTGTGAACGAACCCGTTATCGGATTCCACATTTAAAATTCGAATGTCAAGGCCTTTATTGTTCTGAATTCAAACTTATCAACATAAACCCTTATTCTATAAACAAACTAGCGGCCTGTCCCGGCTTTGCACGGATAGACATTAATACAGTTTTAGTAGGGATCCCTATTTTTTCTAGTAATAACTATAACATAACATACCATCACGCCTGTATTCCCCGAAGGGTTAGGCAGAGGTGTACTTAATGTACACCCACAGTTCGCCGGTATGATTAGGTCCCATGTTATAGGGGGCGAGCCTATTGCCATTAACCGGGCACAAATCCAGACTCCGAGTTGCTAATGAGAATTTCATAGAAAAACCCAATAACACTTTGCTCGACCTGGGGGTCGAACCCAGGACCTCTAGTGTAGCAGTCTCACTTGGGACCACTAGACTAATGAGGCAGACTATAGTATATGTTATTCAGAGATAATGTAGCATTCTAATGGTGAAAGATATTTTGAAATCGGTTCAGTAGTTTTTGAATTTGTTCGTAACGAATAAACTCAAAAACTACTGGACCGATACCGAAAGATACATATCTTTCCTCTTTGTAATATTACTATATGCAAATAAATAGGATTGCAGTGTCGTATGTGTTACGTAGTCATAATATGTGGAGCAATATTTGGCGACACGTTTGGCGTAGCGGCTGAGCGATCGGCTACTGCGTCACGTGTTGTGGGTTCGATCCCCACACGGAGCAAATATTTGTATGATCTACAGGTAGTTGTTCCGGGTCTGGGCGTTTGTGTATGTGAGAATTTGTGTTTGTAAACGCACCCACGACACAGGAGAAAATCCTAGTGTGGGGTAACGTTTTAAAAAAAAAAAAAATATCTGAAGAAATAATATTTTATTATTATTATTCAGCCGTTGTCGTCCCACGGCATGCCT
The DNA here is from genome assembly GCA_910591435.1 of Acronicta aceris. Lineage (NCBI taxonomy): Eukaryota > Metazoa > Arthropoda > Insecta > Lepidoptera > Noctuidae > Acronicta > Acronicta aceris. The sequence continues at coordinate 1,039,981 of OU342786.1, read as the reverse complement.
CATTAGTCTAGTGGTCCCAAGCGCGACTGCTACGCTAGAGGTCCTGGGTTCGATCCCCAGGTCGAGCAAAGTGTTATTGGGTTTTTCTATGAAATTCTCAGTAGCAGCTCGGAGTCTGGATTTGTGCCCGGTTAATGACAATAGGCTCGCCCCCTATTACATGGGACCTAAACATACCGGCGTGATGGTATGTTATGTTATGTTAATAATAAAATATACTTATCAATATATATCTATACTAATATTATAAAGAGGTAATGTTTGTGAGTTTGTGAGGTTGTAAGAGGTAATTTCTGGGGGCTTACTCAAAGTCAAAGTCAAAGTCAAAATTATTTATTTTAATTACACCATTAAAAAGGTAAAGTCAAACTAATTGCACGGTTCCAAAAAGTGGGTCTTATGGAGAAGAGCCGGCAAGAAACTCCATAGATACTCTTTTAAAAAAACTCCATAGATTCTCTTGAACTCAATTCCGATACATCGACATTGGAATTGTGTCGTTTCGTCAAGTTTCGTACTCTTGAATCCGAGACTAGCGCCAAATTGTTTCAATATTGCGCGGTGATTGAGGGAACTAAATAGGATTAGGAAACGACCCAACCATTGGCCAATCAGGGATGCCGAAACAAAGTTGACGGATTTGTGCTCAAGAGTACGAAATCGCCCGAAACCAAATTGACATTGGAATCGGATCACGTTTGGATTGGTATTGTATTGTTTTCAAGAGTAAGTGGATCTACTGAACCAATGTTGAAAATTGTTTTTGTATTGGATAGTGTATTTATCGGGGAAAGGTTATAGGCTACATAACATCACGCTGCGACTCTTAGGAACGGAGCAACGCGGGTGAAACCGCGAGCGGGTCGCTAGTTTATTCATAAAGAATATATGAATACTGATGGAAAGGTAATAGTAACTAGTTATTAATTCAATTGTGGTAATCAAGTGAACCTGAAATGGTCTTTTAAGGAAAAAGCCAGACAAGTGCGGGTCGGGCTCGGCCACCTAGGGTTCCTTACAAATTTGTAGGTATATATTATAATTAATTACAAATGTATAGTTTTCGCAGTCATGTGCGTATTAATAGTTAATTATCACGCGCTTAAACGGTGAAGGGTTTTCCTTCACCATGAGGAAACCTGCATGTGTAAGAGATTATTCTCGATGGCGTGTGAAGTCTGCCAACCCGCAGTAGGCTAGCGGAGACCCAGCAGTGGGACAATGAAAGGGTTGATTATGTTATGTTATGTATAGTTTTTGCCCGATTTTCGATTTTCCCCTATACTTGTAGTATAAGACGGTATTACTTACCAAATTTCATAGTTCTAGGACAACGGAAAATACCCTATAAATTTTGAATCCCTTGAGAGTGTGTTTCGCCGAGTGAGTGAGGATACCGGAGGCCCAATCCCCTTTTTAAAGACCGGCAACGCACTTGTGACTACTCTGGTGTTGCGGGTGTCCATGGGCGGCGGTAATCGCTTACCATCAGGCGATCCGTCTGCCCTTTTGCCCCACTATCCCATAAAAAAGAGTGTCGAAATACACGGCAATTCTGCGGCATAAACGACCGTATCTTTTTTTTTAATTAGAAATTTGTTTTTTTTTTTCACAGTTTCAAGGGACTTGAGTATATGGTTTTAATTTCAACTCGATACCTCCACGCGATCCCAAGATGTCAAAACGGTCTTGACAGACAGACGGACAGACAACAAAGTGATCCTATAAGGGTTCCGTTTTTTCCTTTTGAGGTACGGAACCCTAAAAAAATACGTCACTTTAAGGTCATTTATAACAGTCTTTCATTTCAAAATTCAATTTTGAAACATTGCTAATTATGAATTAGCACTACTTAATTTTTTATCTATTACGTAGGTGTGTATGTAGGTAAGTCACTTTCTAAACGCGCATAAGACTAAAAAACGAAATTACTCGTAATTGTTGAAGCACCGGTTTCATTGAAGCAAAAAATCGCGATGAACTTGATTACAATCGATGGATTTAAACTATAAATACAAAGAATGCAGTGCAGTATGCGTTTGCACGTGTGCAGAATGCGTTTTTATGTCATCAATTCGTAAAAAACGTATATTTCGACACTCTCAAGGGAATCAAAATTTATAGAGTAATTCCCGTTGACCTAGAACTATGAAATTTGGCAAGTAATACCGTCTTATACTACAAGTATAGGGAAAAATCTAAAAACTATACATTTGTAATTAATTATAATATGTACCCACAGATTTGTACGGAACACTCGGTGGGCAAGTCCGACTCGCACTTGTCCAGCTTTTTATTTTTATTATAAATTTTGTAACTGCCTCGTTGGTCTAGTGGTCCCAGCGCGACTGCTATGCTAGATGTCCTGGGTTCGATCAGAGATACACACAATTATTTTGGCGGTAGGTAATTGGATTTCATGCTTCAATATAAACTATTAAAAAAAAACCTGTCAGAACCGAAACGGGCTTAAAGATACCCAAATCACATCCTTACTAATATTATAAACGTGAAAGTTTGTGAGTAATTATTTTTATTATGGCACTTTAACGACTTACTCACTAAACTCACAGTAAAAATATGAAATACAGACATTTGGACGGTGAACTCGTCACTTAAAGAAGTGCACAGCGCTGGCATAAAAATTGTGACAAAGCTACTTGTAGACTGCGTTTATACATAGCAATTCCAGTCAACATTGGAATAGTTATTTTTATTTGACACTGGAATTGATAACTGGAACTTCCACTTACAAACACAAGCACAACTATTACTTCGCTCTCAAACACAATAGAATATCGGTGACATATTAGAGAAAAAAGTGGGGCTAAAAGCAAATGTTAAAAGACATTCCTTAGTTAGCCAGTGAACAAACTAAAGAGATGTAAGCGAATGCAACTCCTGAGCGCGAGTACGATTTATGATATGATGTATGGATGTTTGTTACCCTTTCACGAAGGATCTGGATTAAAATTTAGCACAGAGAGAGATTATAATTTTAAACTCAAACTCAAACTCAAATTTTTTATTTCAATTAGACCATATACAGGTACTTTTGAAATGTCAAAACTACATGCACGGTTCCAAATAGTAGGTCTTATGGAGAAGAGCCGGCAAGAAACTCCATAGATACTCATTTAAATAAATAATGGATGTATACATATTTTTTATTCTATCAATGTGAGTATTGTGAAGTTTGATGTGAGTGATAAAAGTAGGTTACCCTCCAAAAGATAACATAACTGAATCCGGATTGACATGGCATGTAAGAGTTGACCAGTCCCGACAGACAGCACCCGTTCACGAGCATGACGTGTGTATCAGCGTTGTTCGACTCAACCAAGTTGTAGGGAATAAAACAACCCGACACACAACGCCACCATCAGCCGGACATTTAAGTGAGCATGACAGCCTCTAACTGCCAGAAATCGATGATCATGTATTTAATGAACGTAAATGAAGCGAAAGTGATGTGTAAATGGAAATCTATAGTCTCCGCCTACCCCAATGGGAGACAGGCGTGAAAATATACGTGCAGTTGCACACTTTAGTTATTATCACGTGTTGTTTTAAAGTAATTATAATGATAACGTTATAATTATAGATAATAGTAACTTTAATGTTTACACTAGTCAGAGTTGAACTACGATTAAGATAACATAAATAAATACAACATATCATCTCGCCTGTATTACCCGAAGGGTCAGGCAGAGCCGCAGATGCAGAGATGTATTGAGAACATAAAGTTTGCTGGTAAGTATGTCTAAGTCCCGTGCGTAGCAACGTTCTTTACTCTAATAACAGTTATGAATAATGATAATAATTAACAATTGCGTGAATAAGAAAATAATAAATAATAATAAAATAATAAATAATTATAAAATTATACTTGAGAGGTGTCAAGGGACACCCGGATGGAACGAAGTTTAAATTTATAAATAGTTGAAGGCTCGATTAGCGCAGTGCCATAGGATGCAAGTTCAAAATCAGCACGGAGCGAGTATTTATACATATAATCATAATCATAATATAAACGTATGCTAGCATATGGCAAATTAATCGAAAGGAACTACTATCTTATTATTATCTTATTATACAATAGCTTACTATAGCAAAAAGTGACAACTTTTCGTAAGAATTTTTTCCGTCTAGCCCCCTTTCACAACGCGCGATAAGGAACTTCGTTCCAATAAATAATAATAAAAATCGTTTATTTCTCCTCACATAACTCAGTATCTACAACATTTTCTTAAATATAACTTAAGTACCCATAACATGTATTATTTTTTTAAGTTGACCTTATTATGTGAAGAGCTGATAACCCTGTATTATAGATTACCAGGTCCTCATCCCACAGAACAGAAATTTACTAGGTTTTGGATTTGTTAACATAATTAAGACATAAGATAACATACCATCACGCCTGTATTCCCCGAAGGGTTAGGCAGAGACGTACTTATGTACACCCACAGTTCGCCGGTATGTTTAAGCCCATGTAATGGGGGTGTTCCTATTGCCATTAACCGAGCACAAATCCAGACACCGAGTTGCTACTGATAATTTCATAGATAAACTCAATAACCCTTTGCTCGACCTGCGGATCGAAACCAGGACCTCTAGCACAACAGTCGCGCTTGGGACCACTAGACCAATGAGGCAGTGAAGACATAAGTTACATTATTTTTTTCTTTTTTTTCTTTTTTTTTAAAAACGTTGCCCCACACTAGGATTTTCTCCTGTATCGTGGGTGCGTTTACAAACACAAATTCTCACATACACAAACGCCCAGACCCGGAACAACTACGTGTAGATCATACAAATATTTGCTCCGTGTGGGGATCGAACCCACGACACGTGACGCAGAAGCCGATCGCTCAGCCGCTACGCCAAACGTGTCGTCAAATGTACTATGATGAAAGTTGTGAGATTAATAGATACTAAATACCGACATAATTTATGGGCGTATACAGGCATACCGGGGTTTATGTTTTGTATCTTTTATATTAACATAAACATGTAACTATTTTGATTAATCACCGTACTACTAGTATTTAAAAAGTAATTAACACATACCGGAGACGGGTTAGAATACTGTTCCTCACTGCCTTTCAGATAGGTATCTCGTAAGAGTCGAGAAAATATCTGATTTGCTCGGTGGTAGGAGCTCTTGTGGTCTGACTGGCTGGCGATCACCCTTACGTCGGAGTCTGTCGTAAAACACCTTGATGTGTGTTTCTATTTTTGCGCGTAAGAGCCAGTTCCCCCTCGGTTGCCTCTTAAGTCTCGGCAACGCATCAGCAACTCCTCTGGTATCGCAGGTGTCAAAGACCGACGATGACTACTTACCACCAGGTGGCTCGTCAGCTCATTTGCCGACTTAATCCATAAAAAACCCAGTCCAATGACACGAGTGTATTCACATTTATAGATCCCGACCTTTAATCTGACCTCAACCTTGTCGCAGACCTCAGTTCAAACATGCGCCGGCGCACAAATACGCACCACGATCTAACCACGCGGCGATCAGGTGTTGTGTAACGTGGTGAACTGATTATTGTAATTAAATGAGGAAACGTTAATTAATGAGATCAAATTTGTATAAATAAATATGTTGTGAGCAACATGCAGGTAATTATGTAAGATTTATGAGTGAACATCATAATGTTATGACTGCTCAAGTAAAGCAGTGACCTACTAACTAACAAGTCTGTCGATAGTTATTTTTTTTTGTGATAGGCTTACGCTTGACCGTCAGTTCGCCTGATGTTAAGCGACACTGCGATCTACGATGGAGCGCGCTTGCCTAGAAGAAACCGAACAGATTTTCATGCGGTTTTCACTAATGAACGGAGTAATTCATGAGGAAGATTTTAAAGGTATTTAACATCACGCTACGACTCTTAGGAATGGAGCAACGCCGGTGACACCACGGGCGGGTCGCTAGTTAAAAACAAATATGAGATAATACAATAATATTATTTGTAATTCTTATGTAAATGCTACATGATAGTAAAAAAAACTGACTGCCTCATTAGTCTAGTGGTCCCAAGCGCGACTGCTACGCTAGAGGTCCTGGGTCCGATCCCCAGGTCGAGCAAAGTGTTATTGGGTTTTTCTATGAAATTCTCAGTAGCAGCTCGGAGTCTGGATTTGTGTCCGGTTAATGGCAATAGGCTCGCCCCCTATTACATGGGACCTAACCATACCAGCGAACTGTGGGTGTACATTAGTACGCCTCTGCCTAACCTTTCGGGGAATACAGGCGTGATGGTATGTTATGTTATGACAGTAAAAAATAAGGTGAAAAAAATATACGATTGAATTAAAAATATCTGTACTTTCGTCAATGCCAAATTGCCAAGATTATTTTTATTGGGATCAAACATTATTGTCGATATAAATTGTATAGTAAGGGTACCCTGAATGTCAGCAGGAGATATTGAATGTCACATTTTTTTCAATATGCAATGACATTGGGAATGATTCCCAGGCCGAGCAAAGTTTTACTGACTTTTTCTATGAAATTCTCAGTGGCAGCTCGGAGTTTGAAATAGGCTGACCCCACATTACATGGGACCTAAATGAATGACCTCGTGAATCGAGCCGAAATAAAGGGATGGAACCTGTATTCTTTTTCTTAAACTTCATGTAAATACAAACACAACATAATCTGAGAATATTTCCTTTCCATAGCGTGCGCTTCACTAAATGTCCGACCAACAAATGAATTGAATCCGTGGCAAGTCCTCGGCGGACATTTTATTCTTGATTCAGGGATTTTTGTCCTCTGCTGACAATAGTCCCCCGTCTGCGCAGGCCTTAACACTTCAAATTCTGGCGTGGTACGGGATTTGATTTGTCTGTTTTTACTGCATAATTGATACAAAAATACACTAGTACTACCTATTATTTATCCCACCGTGTGCGTTGAATCATTTTGTTGTCGTTGTTGTTGTATTGTATTGTTGTTGTTGAGTCATTCATCAATGAAAAATTTTGTTCACGATTCAGGGATTTTTGTCCTTTGCGGACAAAAGTCCCCCGTCTGCGCAGGCCTTAACACTTCGAATACTGGCGTGGTACGGGATTTGATTTGTCTGTTTTTACTGTATAATTGATACAAAAATACACTAGTACTACCATTATTTATTCTACAACCATGCGTATCTTGGGGTCCAAGCTACCGATACCCTTATCATCACACATTCATAAATAACACAGAGGTATCCAGAAACTCACGTGCCAACCACACGTGCTGCAATTGCAACGCGGCCATTTTAAATCGTGTTTCAATCGTCATAGAGACAGAAATCGCGTAGCAAGGAGCTGCATTTAAAATAGAATATGATTTTACTAGAAAGAGATGTCTATATTTGTCTGTCTCTCCATTGTAATGACAAGCAAGTTAATAATGTAAATAAAGAACGTCTCGACCGGCCCACTCACTAGTCCATTGATCCTACTAAGCACGACTCGCCTGCATTCCCCAAAAGGTTATGTAGTTCGCAAGTTTAAAGTCGCACAGCGAGCTGTAGAGAAAGCTATGCTCCGAGTCTCTGAGGGATAAAATCCGAAACGAAGTTATCCGTCAGAGAACTAAAGTTACCGACATAGTTTGCTGTGATTTTTTTTGCATTTTCCATGCTAAGAATTAAAGTTATTTACGGGAAAGAAAAATTCCGCAATCGCGGGCAGGATTCGAACTAGCATCTTCTGGTTAGATACACCACACGATCTGACCTCTAAGCAGTCTCTGACCTCTAACGTCACCTTAAGACGTATATTCAGAATATGAAGGCAAATTTCGACCCGGCTGGGATTCCCGGTGGCTTAGAAGTCAGAGCGTCTGGTGTATCTAACCAGAAGACGCAATTTCGAATCCTGTCCGCGATCGAATTGTTCCTTCATTTAAATAACTTTGTAATGGCAGAGCCATGCTTCGGCACGAATAGGCCTGCTCGACCGGAGTGATACCACGGCCTTACAGAAAACCGGCGTCAAACAACGCTTACGTTGTGTTTCGCCGAGTGAGTGAGGTTACCGGAGGCCCAAGCCCCTTTTAAAAGGTCGGCAACGCACTTGTGACTCCTCTGATGTTGTGGGTGTCCATGGGCGGCGGTAATGGCTTACCATCAGGCGATCCGTCTGCTCGTTTGCCCTCCTATCACATAAAAAACAGCAAAACATAATAGCATATTTTTTCTAAACATATGCTATTATGTTTTGTCTTGTTTTGACACGTGATATTTTTTCGCGAGCAAGACGTGAATATTTTATTTATACCACTAAGGTGGCAAACAATCATACGGCCCGCCTGATGGTAAGCGGTTACCGTAGTATATGGACGCTTGCAACACCAGGGGTATCACTCGCGCGTTGCCGACCCTTTAAATTAAGGAGGAATAGTTCAGCTGGCAGCATAGGAGACATTCTGCCATCCATGACAGCGGCGGTAACAAAACACCACCGGTCCCCCACACTGCCAACACAACGCTTCCTCGCGGAGCTCTGGCGACTTTGCTCACTGTTAGGGACACAACATAGCACGGAGCTATGTTATTTGGCTACAATTTTCTGTACGGTGGAAGGAGGTACTTTCTGCAATGATGTATTTAATAAAATCCACAAAAGGCAGCGTAATGGTAATGTATGATCGCATGTATGTTTGTGTATGCACCCACGAACTAGGGTTGCCTATTACGGAGTCTTTATGTAACAAATCATTGTCTAAATTTCGTAGTAGCGTAAGTCAAAATATTGTGAACCTGCAATTTAGTTCTTAATGCTATAACGATTTAGAATGACAATCTTAAAATGGCAATATTTTGAGTTATGTCACTATTGAATTTAGCTAACGAAATATATTATTGTAAGTATATTTACCTTTTTAATGTAGTTTTCTCGTTTAAAAACTGAAAATGTTTGCTTGTTAATCTCGTTATATCTGTAACAATAAAAATATATTATGTTAAATATGAAAAGACTTTCAATGTGGTAGTATTCTATGGCTGATTTGGTAGTGCCACCACCGCATTGCCAAATATGGCGCTAAGCAATTGACAACATTTAATTTTTTTAACACCAATATAATATTATAGATAATTTCATTTGAAATTAGATTGAAAAATAGGATACCCGTATTTTTTATTTTGCCGATATTTAATCATTTTTAAATTTATTTTTGACTTTGAAGTTATTTCTATTCTAAACACGTAAGTGCCAAATGACGTCATTTGTACGGTTAAACGTGTTAAAAGGTGACAAGACGTCATTTTCCTGACCCTTAACGAAATGTCTTATGTCAGATTGGAATCTCTCATAATTATTCATAACTTATTTCGTTGTTGATTTACTATTTTTAGGGTTCCGTACCTCAAAAAGAAAAACGGAATCCTCATAGGATCACTTTGTTGTCCGTCCGTCCGTCCATCTGTCTGTCAAGACCCTTTATTTCGGGAACGCGTGGAGGTATCGAGTTGAAATGAAAACCTCTCTCACGGCCACAGTCCCAAGTCCCGCAGTAGGCATATATATATTTTTTATACGACTCAGGTAAGCAACGTTACTGCCCGCCTAGCAGGTATCGTAGCCTATGGACATCTGCAACACCAGAGGTGTCGCTCGCGCGTGGCCGACCCAGTAAAACCTTTACACTCCTTTATTTATTTTTTTATTGAAGAACCCCATCTTATCTTATCTTATCTTATCTTATATGGGGCCGAGGCAGCAAGGCCTCAGTGCACTTCGACCCAATGGGATCTTTTGTGCTTCCCCTGAATACCTATTCCACATCCTCACCCAGATCTTTAAACAGCTCTTCCATGAGCTTTATAATGAGGCCTGGGGGAATGAGTCTGTAATTCTCTGGTCTCGGATAACCCTGCCCGAAGAGGTGCTTTCTAGCCATTGCAGATGATTGCCAGAACCCCACAGTTCTGATGCGATCTGATAGCCTAACTCCCAAGATACTCTTCCATAAAAAAAGTTGCATTTAAAAAGTATGTCACGGCTGTTATCCGTATGTGTAACATTATCTGTTATCAGTATAAATAAAACTGATGTGACTCAGTCAATTTGGGTCATTGCCAACGTGGGATATTCCTCGTATGTCAAATTGAAATTGTTTTTTTTGGTTGATTATGTCGGGAAACGAGCCACCTGGTGGTAAGTAGTCATCGTCGCCCATGAACACATGCAACAGAGGAGTTGCTGATGAGTTGCCGAGCCTTTAAGAGTCTGGAGGAGCCGCAGCAACTGGCTCTCACACGCCAAAGTCGAAACACACACCAAGGTGCTTTACCAGTGGCGGATTTAGACATTTGCCGCCCGTAGGCTATTTTCATTACCCCCCCCCCCCATTCCATTTTTTACGTGGGAGAGCCATGCTTCGGCATGAATGGGCCGGCTCGACTGGAGTGATACCACGGCCTCACAGAAAACGGCGTTAAACAACGCTTACGTTGTGTTTTGCCGAGTGAATGAGGTTACCGGAGGCTAGTGGTGATACCTGAAATCCCCTTAATTAATAATCACAATCAATCTTAATAACCACACTCACAGAAAACCGGCGTCAAACAACGCCCAGGACGGAGGCCCAATCCCCTTTTAAAAGGCCGGCAACGCACTCGTGACTCCTCTGGTGTTGCGGGTGTCCATGGGCGGCGGTAATCGCTTACCATCAGGCGATCCGTCTGTTCGTTTGCCCTCCTATCACATAAAAAAAAGTACTTTAGACTCATGCGAATAAAACCACGGGCAATAACTAAGTCTTTATATATCTCTCGATTAAAAACAAAAAATCGTGAGGTGACAAGATCAATACCAATTACTGTATGTATGAAAAACAAAAAACATGAAAGCAGATTATAAGTAACTGCTGTATACAATTACGAGTTATTGAACAAGATAAAGAAATGTAATTTACAGAATATAGACCGCTGTACTGATAACTTTCTTCAAGTCCCCAGCTGATAACCTCATGATTAAATAAATATAATAATATTGTTTTCGCGTCCCTATCTTGGAGATAATGAAGAACGACCCTGGTGGAGACAGAGGTCGTAAAGTTAAGCATGGCGCCAGGTGGGTCAGATTTATAAATAGCTAGACTGTCTTTTTTTATGGAATTGGGGGACAAACGAGCAGACGGATCGCCTGATGGTAAGCGATTACCGCCTCCCATGGACACCCGCAACACCAGAGGAGTCACAAGTGCGTTGCCCGCTTTTTAAAAGGGGATTGGGCCTGCGGTAACCTCACTCACTCGACGAAACACAACGTAAGCGTTGTTTGACGCCGGTTTTCTGTGAGGCCGTGGTATCACTCCGGTCGAGCCGGCCCATTCGTGCCGAAGCATGGCTCTCCCACGTAAGTAAAGCTTACGTGGCTGACTGTGAGCTTCCTTTAATATGGTTGAGCTACACAATGACTGATGCATACGTGTCGGCTGGGCCTGGTCTACTCAAAAGCCGCTGTGATTCTTTTTATAAAAACCCATTTAACCCGAAATCCCGATTAAACTGCTCGAACTGGGAATCGAATCCTCTAGCGTAGCATTCGCGCTTAGACCCATTAATCTGATGGTGCAGTTCCCTAAATAAACCTAAATCGATAACGACATACCATATTAACAACTTCGCGGATTTTTCACAATTTCATCATGTATTTTATTTATGGTTGGTACAAAAATAAGACTACGGTCGTAACGCTTCCCGCCAAAGTGACGTAACAAGATGGCCGCCAACCGCCATAAATTGCTTACGTCATTATGACATTAAGATTATAAAATATTTAGTTTATGGTGTGAAGCTGAAAATAAGTCAACATCCTCAGATGTTAAGGCTGAGTAAGATATTGTTGGTTCCATTCCAAACTGGAGGGCTCATGGTAAAGTTCCCTTTGGAGATCTCGGAGCTCTCCTCATAATGTACGGAAAATGGTCACCGTGTGATATTAGTCGGTAGTAGGCCGACATAACTATTGGGTATACATGAGGATTTCCATACCGATAAAAAAGGCAATTTCCAAGTCATCTGGTGATAAAAATTTGGGTAGTTGTCTGGTCTTTGTTTATTTAAAACTAGCGATCCGCTCGCGTTTTCACCCGCGCTGCTCCGTTCCTAAGATGCGTAGCGTGATGTTATATCGCCTATGTTACTCAGTGATAATGTAGCTTTCTAACGGCAAAAGAATTTTTGAAATCGGTCCAGTACTTTTTGAGCCAATTCGTTACAAACATACTAACATACAAATCTTTCCTCTTTATAATATTAGTATAGACAAGCTTCTGCCCGCGACTTTGTCTGCGTAGACTTCAAAATTGGGTCCAACTTGGATAAAAAGTAACGTATGTGTTATTCCAGACTATAATCTATCTCTGTGCCAAATTACATCCAGATCCGTTCAGCCGTTCTGGCGTTAAAGAGTAACAAACATCCATATATCCATACATCATTTACGTTTATAAAATTAGTAAGGATAATGGTTCTATTGGAAAATTTTATTAAAAATCAATCGTAGACTGAATTTTTTTTTAAATCGAGTCTTATAGTTCTAAGATAGGTATAAGCTTTCCGTGGGGATTGAGTGGGGATGCTGTATCCCTATCCCGCAAAACGAATGGCAGTTTAAAATTTGTACAGTGTATGCACGTTTTAGAGAGAGCTATGCTCGGGATCACCCTACGGGACCGGAAACGGAATGATTGGATTAGAAGTAAGACCAAACTTAGAGACATTATGGCCGTAATAGCGCAAAGAAAGTGATCAAAGTGAGAAAGTGATGAAGTGAGTGAAGTGAAGTGGTCTTCCCTAATAGATATAATCTGGGTGTCTTTAAATCACGAGTGAATCGGTTTCTTCTAGGCAAGCGCGCTCCATCGTAGATCGCAGTATCGCTTAACATCAGGCAAACTAGTGGTCAAGCGTAAGCCTATCACGAATTAAAAAAAAAAGAAAAAAGTGGACATGGGCGGGGCACATTGCAAGAATGGACAAGAGCCGCTGGACAAGACGAGTCCTAGAATGGAGACCCAGAGCGGACACCCGAGGGCGCGCAAGACCACCACAGCGCTGGGTGGATGACATCCGACGACACGGAGGTCGAGACTGGATTAATCGGGCACAAGATCGTCAGGAGTGGAAGAAGAGGGAAGAGGCCTACATCCAAGATTGGATAACAAAAAGGCCACCATGATGATGGTAATGCACGTTTAACGTCACAACGTGCTATGGTAAGCTCTCTGTCTAACAGAAAATTAAAATGCTTATAATAACTTCCTTATTTTTGAACCGATTTTGATGCTGTTTTTGTTGTTTGGGTCTGTTTATGGTCAGCATTTATATGAAAATATTAAAAAATATCAGGCCAATAGTCTATAGGCCGAAGCAGCACGTTTGGCCAAATCATCATGGCCTTCTCCAAGGTACAATCTATCTCAATACCAAAATTCATCAAAATTGTTTAGGCTTAAAAATGTAACAGAGTTTAAACATTTCTGATTTTTTTAAATACTTTAAATGGTAGGAAAATGGTACAGAACCATTTTCCTATCAATTTTAAGTATTTCAACTTTGTTTAAATTTAAATTTTGTTTAGTTTAAGAAATGGGGTTTAATTAGTTTCTGATTTTTTTTTCCAGTATGTGGTTTGTCAGTGTTGGGCGATACCCAACGACGACGAGAATTACCCGACGACGAATTGAGAACAAATTTTTTTTGAAATCGGTTAATCAAATTGTAAATTCTAACCAGCTACAAACGGTAGTCAGGTGACATGAGACACAAACACACAGACCGCAGGCCATCTGATAGTCTTCCTATTATTATATGATATTTCATACAAATTGTATGGCCCAAGGACGTCTGACCGCAGACTTATGGCGCCATCTATGTTTACAAGTTAGTATTAAAGTGAAATAGTTCGCAGAAATGGGCGATAGATGGCGATAGCTTCTCCCTATATTAAGGCTGGCAGGCTGACTTCCAGTCTAGCCAGATGCGACTCAATATCACTATATCAGTATTGTACATAAAGCGACTGCCATCACGCCTCTGCATCACAATTTCGGGGAAATACCAATATCCTGAGGATGGACTGATGATCTTACGTGCTGTCCGAAGCATGGATCAAGAATCCCGCGGACCGCTTAGATCGTACTATTGCTTAACATGAGGCGAACTGGCGGTCAAGCGTAAGCCTATCACAAATAAAAAAAACGTAATACCGAAATAAATCGTAATTCAAGCACAATTTAATCAGATTCTTTTATTATTAAGATTCCGATACCGTTAATCTAGGTTCCTACTCTACCATTTCGTCCAAAATACAAATGTAAGCGAATGCAATTTTTGATAACTTTACCAAGTTTGGAACGACCCTCCGGTCTTTTATTTCCAGTGAAGTAGTAGTAGATGAAATAGTTCCCTAGGAACCTAGATTAACGGTATACAAATCCGAATAATAAAATTATTTGATAGAATATTGTCTGGATTAAGGTTTATTTCGGTATTACGCTTTTGTGGGCAATTCAAGCTCTGCCGGACTCTTGAGATCCTTTTGACCACCAGTCACGTATATACAACAAGCCAAAATGTGTCCAGCACGCCACGTTCACGACTGGGTGACAGAGAAAATTCGGAAGCTTGGCGCTGGGAACGCTTTTTCTTGACGGGGCGGTCAAAGAATGGTCAACCCTACGCGGTATGGCAGTTGATCAGCTTGGTTATTAATAATCCTCACGACTCGTACCAGCATTGAGGACCGTAAATGGATCAATAATCTAATACTAATATTGTAACGCTGAAGAGTTTATTTATTGGTTTGAACATGCTAATCACAGGAATTGAAATTTTTTTTTTGTGTTGGATAGTCCATTTATCAAGAAAGGTTATAGGCTATATAACATCACGTAACGACCAATAGGATCAGAGCAACGCGGGTGAAACCACAGGCGGGTCGCTGGTTAACTATATAACATTTATTATACTATTCGGTCGTTGAGCTCCCTAAATTATGGTTGAGCTACACGATGACTGATGCATGCGTGCCGTCAGTTGGGACTGGCCTACTCAAAGCTGCTATGGTTCTTTCCTCAAAAGGCCATTTCAGACATTACCCTACATCGTACCACTCACTTATAAGTGTTTTTCCATGTCTAGACTTTAAAAGAGACCATGATTCTCTGAGTTTGTTTCGGTGTTTCTTCTCAGAGGTCGTCAGTTAGGAAATGCCGAAGCCATCTAGCTAAAAAAAACCCAAACCATTGACATGTAAAAGTATCTCTAAAGATCTACTTGCAGAATAAATAATTTCATTTCATTTATTACGGGTGTATTCTCCGAAGGGTTAGGCAGTGGCGTACTAATGTACACTCACAGTTCACCGGCATGTTTAGGTTCCATGTAATAGGGGGCGAGCCTATAGCCATTAACCGAGCATAAATCCAGACTCCAAGCTGCTACTGAGAATTTCTTAAAAGAAAAACCCAATAACACTTTCCTCAACCTGGGGATCGAACCCAGGACCTCTAGCGTAGCAGTCTCGCTTGGGAACACTAGACTAATGAGGCAGTCAAACTACAAAAACAATGATAAACTAAAACTCAAAATCGAATTCCCAGATAAAGTGTCTTTAGTCCAACGAACGAAATGCAGTTAATGCAATTAAGTAGATTAAATCCTGTTTGAAGACCTACAAGAGAATCATAATAAATGCGACTGGAAAATCACGCACGTGACCGTACGAGTATTTTTAGTATGAACTTTTACGTTGTGTTTCGCCGAGTGAGTGAGGTTACCGGAGGCCCAATCCCCTTTTAAAAGGCGTGCAACGCACTTGTGACTCCTCGGGTGTTGCGGGTGTCCATGGGCGGCGGTAATCGCTTACCATCAGGCGATCCGTCTGCTCGTTTGTCCCCCTATCCCATAAAAAAAAGAACTAGCGAACCTCCCGCAGTTTCACCCGCGTTGCCGCGTTCCTAAGAGTCGTAGCGTGATGTTAAATAGCCTTGTTTCGTGTTCTATGAGTACCATTTGTATATTTTCAAACATAAGTATCCATAGTATTCAGAAGTAATGTTAACCTGTATTAGTATTAATATTTATTCTTAGCTGACAAATGTATACGTTCCCAATGCTTAAGGGATTTTCTAATTTTTCAGCAACTGCTTTTAGAAAGGTGTTGGCGCTGCCTCACACTCTGCTCATCAGCGATCCCGTTCTGTTTCTGATGGTGGCTTCAAAGCCATCTTCAAACATGGCTGATACACTACACGAGGCAGTCCCAACAGCAATGAAAATGGGCAGTGTTCTGAGGAATTTTTTGAAATTATGCTAACAGCCACTTTCTATCACCGCACCTCTCGCCATCGGCGTGGAGTTCATCCACATACCTTAGAACCATTGTGGCCTCATATTGTGCGATTCCAGAGCATTTTACTGCCACGCACACTCAGGTGGTGGAATCAGCTTCCCGCCGAGATTTTCCCAAAGAACTACGGGATGGGTTCTTCAAAAATATGTGTAAAGATTTTTAAAGGGTCGGCAACGCGCGGTACCCCTGGTATTGCAAGCGTCCAGGCTACGGTAACCGCTTACTTTGTAGTATAAAAAAAGAGAGATCCGTATCTAAGGGATCTCCATAGTTACCTTTTTTGTTTTGAAATTGGATAGATGGGCAAACGAGCAGACGGATCGCCTGATGGTAAGCGATAACCGCCGCCCATGGACACCCGCAACAACATAGGAGTCACAAGTCCGTTGCCAACCTTTTAAAAGGGGATTGGGCCTCCGATAACCTCACTCACTCGGCGAAACACAACGTAAGCGTTGTTTAACGCCGGTTTTCTGTGAGCGGTTTCTCTTGTTGACCAAATTTTCTAACAACTCGCTGATAATGTAGCTTTCTATTGGTGAAAGAATTTTTAAAATCGATTTAGTGAGCTAGGCGTGAAAGCATAACAAACAAACACACGGAGCAAATATTTGTATGATCTACAGGTAGTTGTTCCGGGTCTGGGCGTTTGTGTATGTGAGAATTTATGTTTGTAAACGCGCCCACGATACAGGAGAAAATCCTAGTGTGGGGCAACGTTTTTTCAAAAAAAGAAAAAAGAAAGAAAACAAACAAAATTCACTTTCCCATTTATAATAGTTAGGATAGGATATACAACATATGTATATATGCACTATTATATACAATAGCCTAGTGGTATGACCGTTGGACTGCCAAGTCAAAGGTCTCGAGTTCGAACCCAAGGCACGCACCTCTGAAGTGCGTGCGTGCTTTCGAAGTCATGTGCATAGTTAATTATCACGCGCTTAAACGGTGAAGGAAAACTTCGTGAGGAAACCTACATGCCTGAGAGATTTTCTGGACAGCGTGTGAAGTCTGCCAACCCACACTAGGCCAGCGTGGCTCTCAGTCTGAGAAGAGACCTGCCCAGCAGTAGGACCGTATAATAGATCGATTTGTTTTTGTTTTTAAACGTTGCCCCACACTAAGATTTCCTCCTGTACCGTGGGTGCGTTTACAAACACAAATTCTCACATACACAAACGCCCAGACCCGAAACAACTACCTGTAGATCATACAAATATTTGCTCCGTGTGGGGATCGAACCAACAACGAGTGGCGCAGAAGCCAATCGCTCAGCCGCTACAACTAACTTGTCGTGATTATGTTATGTTTATAATGCGTCCCGCACGGGATATGCGCATGAGCACGATTGCAACGTGCGCGTAAACGTGACAGTATCTGGCGCAGATAGTGAGGTGTTTGTGCGCCCGCGCCATTTGCCGGCCGATAACCCTGTCCCGGTTACCGCTGTTCATGGCAACCCGATTAGGGACGTCTGTGCTGTGTCTAGATCTTTGGCCTGCCAGTGTAGCAATCGCGCTTAGGATTACTAGACTAATAAGGAGGTTTTTATTTGGATTATTTTTCATTCATACTGGTTTCGCACACTTACGCGAATATTAGACGTTGAAATAAAACTATTGATATTGATATTTTTCAATACAACGCGATAAAATCCGTCTTTTTGTGATTTTTTTTTGCATTTTCCATGCCAAGTCTATAAAGTTATTTTAGTAAAGGAAAAATTCAAATCGCGGGCATGATTCGAAGCTGCGTCTCCTGGTTGGATACACCAGACGCACTGACCTCTAAGCTACCGCGAACCCCACCCGCCTGATTGGAATTTTGCCTTCACATTCTGAATTTACGTCATAGGGTGACGTTGGCGACATCTATGAAAAGCATGGTGTATCCAACCAGGAGACGCAGGTTCGAATCCTGCCCGCAATTTGATTTTTTCCGTAAAAAGTAGTTTCCGTTTAACTTAGAAGTTTGATTTTTTCACAGCTTCAAGGGACCGTAGACGTGAGTATATCATATAAATTTCAATTCGACACATCCACGCATTCTCGAGATATATATGTATGTATTAGTATATTTCTTTGTCACGTTCTGCAGCCTAAACGGCTTGATGGATTTTAGCTTGAGGAGTGTCATTAGATTCGTCACAATTGCGAGAGTAATACTGGGTACATCAAAATTATGAAAATTTTAAAATTAATTAAAAAATCAAAAACTCAGAAACCACATAAGATAACTATACCATGCTGTCGGAGTCATAAAAAAAATGCCCCCGACTGCATGAGATTAGTCATCCTGTTTCCATTTTTTACGGCAGTTGGGTTTTTTTGAATTTTTAAATTATTGTATTTTTTTTATGGGATTGGAGGGCAAGCGAGCAGACGGATCGCCTGATGGTAAGCGATTACCGCCGCCCATGGACACTCGCAACACCAGAGGAGTCACGAGTGCGTTGCCGACCTTTTAAAAGGGATTGGGCCTCCGGTAACCTCACTAACTCGAACACAACGTAAGCGTTGTTTGACGCCGGTTTTCTGTAAGGCCGTGGTATCACTCCGGTCGAATCGGCCCATTCGTACCGAAGCATTCGTCCCACGTAACATTATAGTATGTATTAGGAAGATGTATTTATTTTTCACGAATTTTGTAAGAAAAAGGTTTTTTTATTCGTAATTGGCTTACGCTTGGCCGCCAGTTCGCCTGATGTTATGCGATACTGCGATCTACGATGGAGCGCGCTTGCCTAGAAGAAATCAATTCACTCGTGATTCTTAGACACCCAGATTATATCGAGATTTTAGGGAAGCGCATTACATATTTACGTACGCATGATAAAAGTCGACTTAAAGCTTTTCGTTCGGGTTTTTGGAATGTCCATCATGAATCGATGTCGCTTTTTCGTGCTTCTGGTCGTCCGATAGCAGAAAGGGCTAGGGGGAATAAGATCGTGGAGATCTGATGCACAGTCAAAAGTTATTGAGTAGGTACAACGGGTTGAATCAACACCTTAGAGATAGATGACTAAATCGGCACCCTGCTGTAGCAGAATCAGGGAAGGGGTTATGGAGATTAAGTCCCCCCCTTTCTTAGTATTAACCCCTCCCAACCCGACGTCCTGGATCCGCGAATGGCACCCTGTATAGTTTAAAAAGAAGGAAAATTTAAATAATCCTTATAAACGTGAAAGTTTGTGTGTGATGGATGTATGGATGTTTGTTACTGTTTCACGCCAGAACGGCCGAACGGATCTGGATAAAATTTGGCACAGATATAGATTATCGTCTGGAATAACACATAGGCTACTTTTATCCATATCGGACCCAATTCTGAAGTCTAAGCAAACAAAGTCGCGGACAGAAGCACCTAAAGTACCTACATATACTTACTTGATCCGCGCTAAACAATTTTGTGCTTTGTAAATATGTATACGCTTACTTTGCAAATGTTTTCAGTTGACTTAACTTTTGTAACCCAAGTAATAGCTAACAATAAAATTGTCAATATAAGAGCAGAGTACTATCGACAAAACAGTTACGTTTACACCAAGAGATTTTATTTTATTTATATTATTTTTTTCTGTGAATCGATCTTTTAAGGACACTGTTACATTGTATATTTTAAACTAGATTGCACAGGCTTCTTCTAAACAACGACCAGTGAGAAGAAAGTCATGGTCTCTTTTAAAGTCCAGGCAGCACTTAATCTAAATATATATAAAACTCAAAGGTGACTGACTGACTGACTGACATAGTGATCTATCAATGCACAGCCCAAACCACTGGAGGGATCGGGCTAAAATTTGGCATGCAGGTAGATGTTATGACGTAGGCATCCGCTAAGAAAGGATTTTGATAAATTCTAAATTCTAATAAAATAGGGGATGAAAGTTTGTATGAAACTTTGTCAATTTTAAACCGATCGGGCTGAGACTTTGCATGCATATAGCTACTATGACGTGGTAATTAATAAATGTCGACCTATGTAGGGGTGAAATAGGGGATGAAAGTTCATATGAAACTAAGTAACTATTCCACGCGGACGAAGTCGCGGGCAAAATAGCAAATATGTGAGTTATTGTAACTCACATATCAAGAAGCAAGACAATCTGAAATGGTGTATGCTTTATTTTTTGTGTAGCTCGATCATAATCTAGGGAGCTCAACGACCCGTCGCACGACGATACCAGATCAGCAACACATTTTTGTAGATTACATGAAATGCTCAAAGCTGTTGGAAAACATTATAAATTTTACATGAGTTTAAATTGCAATATAAATAAGTCTTTTTGAAAAAAAAGGGGTTCTTATTAGGGGTTGCTATAATATCCGTAATGTGATGCAATAGACATCGGTAATTCGGTATCCATCCGGAGTTATGCCGGGCACCTGGCAATCCTAAGTGTATGTAAACATGGTTATATGTTGCGCCGAAGTTATGCCTGGCAACCCTAAGTATGTGTGAACATATCACCGCACTAACTTTGAAGGATAACATCGTCAGTCCAGCCATTGAAGAATGCATGAGGATTATTATAACAACCCTATTGTGATAAATAGTGGTGATACCTGAAATCCCCTTAATTAATAATCACAATCAATCTTAATAACCACACTCACAGAAAACCGGCGTCAAACAACGCCCAGGACGGAGGCCCAATCCCCTTTTAAAAGGCCGGCAACGCACTCGTGACTTCTCTGGTGTTACGGGTGTCCATGGGCGGCGGTAATCGCTTACCATCAGGCGATCCGTCGGCTGATTTGCCCCTCTATCTCATAAAAAAAAAATACACTCACGCATACATACTTTTTCTTATTTTGATCTCACATGATTAATGCGACATCCCTATCCGCCTGCATAACTAATTCTTTTGTCGACTGTACAGTGAATTAGTGACATCATTATTGATTCAAGATGATTGGTGTGTAATAAAGACTGTTTGTGTTACACATCCGTTTTGATAGCTCGTATGAGCTCGATATAACAGACTATCATCCGGGCCCGTGGCTAAATGTCAGTGCAAACTATGCGACTTAAGCTGTCAAAAACACTATATTCATTGACTCGTATTTGTCATAATAAATCTCAGATATTGCAAAACATTCACTAAATTAATCTTATAATTAGTAATATACTCGTATCCGCGTAGCCCGCTACACTACCGCTTCTAGCGGCAAATTTACACGCGGTAGACCTCATTGCTTTCGTAGTGATACAATTTAATATAAAAAGTTGGTGTAAAGACAATTGGGGTCGTAAATGTTTCGTTTTTTTCTCCAAGATCGAATCGTCCTCTATACCCAAATTCATCAGAATTTAGTATGCGGTTTAGACGTGATAACTTAACAAATACACATTACTTTCATTTATACCTACCTAGCGACCCGCTCACGGTTTCACCCGCGTTGCCCCATTCATAAGAGTTTTAGCGTAATGTTAAATAGCTTAAAACCTTCCTCTTGAATCACTCTATCTATTAAAAAAACCGCTTTTAAAATCCGATGCGTAGTTTTAAAGATTTAAGCATGCATAGGGACGGACAGACAGCGACAGCGACTTTGTTTTATACTACGAGTATGTAAAGAAAAGATATACTAGCTTCCGCCCGCGACTTTGTCTGCGTGGACTTCAGAATTGGGTCCGACCTAGCTAAAAAATAGCGTATGTGTTATTCCAGACTATAATCTATCTGTGTGGCAAACTACATCCAGATCTGTTCAGCCGTTCTGGCGTGAAAGAGTAACCAACATCTATAAATCCATACTCACAAACTTTAAACTTTAAATTATAGTAAGGATTATTTAAATTCTATCTAGTTACATAACATATCATTACACCTGTATTCCTCGTTAGACAGAAGCGTACTAATGTACACCCACATTTCTAATGTAGTTGATATAAGTATTTCTTATGTATAGTACCTACATACATTTAAATAATGATTACTTCCTACTCGACCAGTAAATATAACCTGTAACAGAATAAGCGCAAAACCTGAAAGTAGTTTGTTCAGAATCGACTACTAAATTACAGTGGTCTTTTAATATGTATTATTTTTTATTAAAAAGATATAACTATTATACCTGAAATAATGACCCCTTGATCCATCAGTGGATCGAGTTATGGAAAACTGAAACCTATTTGAACAAATTGTTATTGTGTGCCTGCCTCATTAGTCTAGTGGTCCGAAGCGCGATTGCTACACTAGAGGTCCTGGGTTCGATCCCCTGGTCGAGCAGTGTTTTTGGGTTTTTCTATGAAATTCTCAGTAGCAGCTCGTCCCCTATAACATGTGACCTAAACATACCAGGCGAACTGTGGGTGTACATTAAGTACGCCTCTGCCTAACCCTTCGGGGAATGCAGGCATGATGATATGTTATGTAGTGTGCGTGTGCGCACCGATATCGTAGCCGTTGTGGGTACGATTGAATACGGCCACAAGTTTTGCATTTAGTTGGTATGACTAATTTCTTGAATAAAATATGCTTACGTGTCTCAAAATGACTTTCATCATCATCATCTCATCCAATCTTAGAAATCATGGCACAGGGACCGGTTATATGCCGCCTGCATCCAACGACTCCCAGCGACCTTTACCAGGTCGTCCGTTCAAAATGACTTTGGGGTTTCGTTATTATTACTAAACACACCATCACGCCTGTATTCCCCGAAGGGTTAGGCAGATGCGTACTTAATGTACACCCACAGTTCGCCGGTATGTTTTTAGGTCCCATGTTATAGGGGGCGAGCCTATAGCCATTCACCGGCCACAAATCCAGACTCCGAGCTGCTACTGAGTATTTCATAGAAAAACCCAATAACACTTTGCTCGACCTGGGGATCGAACCCAGGACCTCTAGTGTGCAGTCGCGCTTGGGACCACTAGACCAATGAGGCAGTCGTGAGGTTATTATAATTATGACTCGATATTCTAATCGACCTGTTTGAGGTCTTGACCTTATTCTGTCACACGTTGTATAATTCATATGGATAGTCTAGGTACTTGTTCACTGTACCCAAATAAAAGTTGGTTGATAAATAAAAATATTTTAACCTACAAATATTGGCAGATGGAATGTACCAAACATCTGTATGGCCAGCTGATATTTCAAGTACAGCCATTTATCATATATTTGTTTACGATTGCTTCAGATAAACCGGAAACCGTTCGGGCGGCCCTAGCAACTGGTTAGAGGCGGTGGTGTCACTGCGAGCGGAGATGCGAATACGCTGACACACAATATATTAAGAAAATCGTATTTTTAGTACGAAAATAGATGGATAATGTACATATTAAATAATATTTTATTTATTTCTGTAAATACATCATTATCATTATACATTAGTAACAGTTTTTGGAACGAAGTTCCTTATCGCGCGTTGTGAAAGGGGGCTAGACGGAAAAAATTCTTACGAAAAGTTGTCACGACACGAAAAAGCGACTTTTAGTAAGCTATTGTATAATAAGATATTAATAAGATAATAAGATAGTAGTTCCTTTCGATTAAATTACCATATGCTAGCATACGTTTATATTATGATTATGATTATATGTATAAATACTCGCTCCGTGCTGATTTTGAACTTGCATCCTATGGCACGGCGCTAATCGAGCCTTCAACTATTTATAAATTTAAACTTCGTTCCATCCGGGTGTCCCTTGACACCTCTCAAGTTTTTTTTTTACTAAATGGCACTGGCATTTCCTAACTGACGACCTCTAAAAACCAATACTGAAAGAAACTACTGAACCGAACTGACGACCTCTGAGAACAAACACCGAAACAAATTCGGAGAATCATGGTCTCTTTTAAAGTGCAGAGATAGTACTAACTTAGTAGCAAAGGTACATGGCAAATATGTGGATTTACTAAACTGTCTTATTAACCTAGTGTTCCTGAGCGCGACTGGTACGCTAGAGGCTTCGATTCCCAGGTCGAGCAAAGTATATGGGGCTTCCAACGGGACGCTCGTGTGTGTGCGCGATGGGTCGGTTCGAAGTGCACTCGTTTGCAATTATGCGCTCCTATTTTCTTGAGTGTTTTATTTTAAAAAGACAAATTAATTTATAATAAAAACAAAAACTGCGATATTCTTTGGCACGCCTACTCGTAACCGAGATCGGGGTGGAAGGGAAGTAGCAGCCCGGAGTTTGGGGTTTGTGGCAATAGGTAATGATAGGATTACGCTTGACCGTCAGTTCGCCTGATGTTAAGCGATACTGCGATCTACGATGGAGCGCGGTTGCCTAGAAGAAACCGATTCACTCGTGATTTAAAGACATCCAGATTATATCTGATCTATCGGGGAAGACCCGGCAAAAAGTAGCAGTCGAGTAAAAGGTATCAAGTAACGCTTGTGGCAACCCGCTTACAATCGCACCTAGGCCTTACAGCCTCCAAAATATGATTTATGTGCCCTTCACTTAAGGACTATTAACATAGATTGATCAAAACTATCTCTTCCTATCAAAGTTCAACCTTGCCCCATACACCGAAGTATCAAAATCGTTTAACCAGATATTTTGTAGGACAGTTCAAAAATGTACTTTACTTCTATTAATTTAACACTTGAAATCAAGTGCGCGGTATATAACACACTGCATCCAGTAGAGCAGTGCTTGAAAATGAACTTTAGTTATACAAAATTAGAGTTGAAAATGGAGAAGTTTGTTTGGATTTTTGGACACGATTGATTGAAAACATTACTTAAGTACATTCAGTTGAAATTAAATTATGAAAGGCGATTCCATGAGTGTTTGTTGTCATATGCAAAATACAGTTCGTTAGCGTTTATTTATAAAAAAAAACGGATAGGGCGAGACGGACTGGCCCACCCAGGGTTCCGTACAAATTTGTAAGTACAGTAAACGCTCAAAAATCCATAAGCACGCTAAGGATTACATTGCTATGAACAGTACGAGCGAGCTCGATACAGCCAGTGCGTGTCACTTGTTAAGGACAATGAATAGAAGGTTGTAAGTCAAACTAAACGTCAAGCTATTGCGTTGTGAGATTGCCTATGGACTTTCGGTCGCTATTGTACATATTATAATTAATTACAAACGTTTAGTATTCAGATTTCTCCCTATACTTGTAGAATAAGATTACTTGCCAAATTTCATAGTTCTAGGTCAACGGAAAGTACCCTATAAATTTTGAATCCCCTGAGAATATCCAAATACTTATACATTTTTTGCGGCATAAACGGACTTATTATCTCACTCTATATTTTTTACGTTAACTTAAGTTTTAAGGGACTGTAGAGTAGACCTAAGTACCTATACGCGTTCCCGAGATAAAGTCTTGACTCTTGACAGACAGACGGACGGAAAAAAAACTAAACATAAGGGTTCTGTTTTTTTGCCTTTTGAGGTACGGAACCCTAGAAACAAACAACACTCCACCACGCCTGTTTTCCCCGAAGGGTAAGACAAAAGTATTGTACAGTCACCGTTCGCCGGAATGTTTAGGTCCCATGCAACAGGGGGCGAGCCTATTGTCATTAACCAGGGA
This sequence comes from Acronicta aceris, assembly GCA_910591435.1. NCBI lineage: Eukaryota > Metazoa > Arthropoda > Insecta > Lepidoptera > Noctuidae > Acronicta > Acronicta aceris. The sequence continues at coordinate 1,014,090 of OU342786.1, read as the reverse complement.
CAAATCCAAACTCCGAGCTGCTATTGAGAATCTCATAGTAAGCACAATGGAAGGTAGACAGTTACACGACCGTAGAAGGAGGAGAGGAGTGAATCCCTCCGAAATAGCAAGTTTCATAATTATTAAGTTACCACATACATATATACCATCACGCCTGTATTCCCCTAAGGGTTAGGCAGAGGCGTACTTAACACCTACAGTTCTCCGGTATGTTTCGGTCCCATGTTATAGATCCAGACTCCTAGCTGCTAATGAGAATTTCATAGAAAAACCCAATAACACTTTGATCGACCCCATGACCTCTAGTGTAGCAGTCTCACTTGGGACCAGACTAATGAGGCAGTTAAGTACCTACTAATTTATTATTCTTATTTTTATATTTAAACGTCGGCAAACGAGCAGACAAGGTGGTAAATAGTCATCGTCTCCCATGAACCAACATTATTTAAATTTTTTGAACACCCATATATTATAATTTTATTTGAAACTAGATCGAAAAATATTTTCCCGATATTCAATCATTTTCATATTTATTTTCGACTTTGAAGTTCTTTCTATTCTTAACAGACGTAAGATGACGTCATTTGTACGGTTAATCATGAAATTCATTAATTTATGGATGGCTCCTGAGGCCTTGCTTATTCATATATCATAGATCAAAACAGGTTGAATTCTAGCTAAACTATCCAGTCAATACTACACAAAGCTAAGCTATATCCAACGGCCCACGAGAATAAAACAAAAAAGCCTACATAAACAGCTAAACGCAAATAGGACAGTTCATTGACACTTTCGAAAAAAGAATGGTATCTGCATAAATATATTTAAATTCATAAATAGAACGTCACGGTTTAACCGCGTGGTGCGCACGCGTCGCGGCCGTGAGGACATACCGTTAAATGTTAAAAAATATAAATTCCTTTTTCGAATTTAGTTTTTTTCGATTACCTAATTAATTATTAAAAATTCCTAAATTATCTATAATTTTATGACGGCCTCATTAGTCTAGTGGCCTTACGTGACTGTTGCGCTAGAGGTCCTAGGTTCGATTCCAAGGTCAAGCAATGTTTGGATATTTTTAGTAAATTCTCAGATGCAGCTCGGAGTTTCGAATCATGCCCACTCATTTCCTGTTACATGGGATCTAAACATATCGTCAAAATGTGGCTGTACATTAGTACACCTCTGCCTAACCCTTAAGGGACAGACAGAACAGTCGTGATGGTATGTTATGTTAATATTGTATCGATCGATTGAACCAATTGTGGAGGAATTTATCCAATTGACCTTGTTCGATGCAGTGGCGCAGACGCTTACGTGATGACTTTGTCTCGACGCAAGCAGACATTTTGATTTATACATACATATTATAAATAAAACACAAAAAAATATGACATAGTGTAAGAATTAAAAAAAACTGTTTGTTTGTCTGATTGTCTGTTTGTATACGTTAATCTACGGAAATACTGAGCGGATTCGAATGAAACTTTTTAGTTTTAAATCTATTAAGCCTGGGCAACATGTAGGGTATAATTGATTTTGGAAATTGAAACACCTGATGCAGGACCATAATAGTCCAGCTAAACTGTAAGCAATATAGAAATGACGCCTTAACTGTTCAACCTGATGAGTATTTATTTATCTTCTATACTTATAATAAATCTGTAGAGAGGTCAATTCTGTACATGAAATATATTTCCAAAATAACTATCAGCGGGTGATTAGTGATCGATACTGACGCCAAAAATGCAATCAGTAAAATTTTTGTCTGTCTGTCTGTCTGTCTGTCTGTATGTTCGTTATAGAAACAAAAACCACTCGACGGATTTCAACGAAACTTGGTACAATTGTTTTTCATACTCCTGGGCAGGTTATAGAATACTTTTCATCACGCTACGATCAATAGGAGCAGAGCAGTGAAGGGAAATGTTGGGAAAATGAGTGATTCATGAGAAAGGTTTCAAGCTATAAAACATCACGCTACAACCCTTAGGAACGGGGCAACGCAGGTGAAACCGCGGGCGAAGAACTAGGGAACAAAGTAACTATTCCACGCGGACGAATTCGCTGGCAAAAGCTAGTTGAGGTATAAAAATCGAACATCTGGAACACTTGATTCAGAACTATAATTTGGTTTGAGTAAACCAGTCCCAGCTGACGGCAGCATGCATCAGTCATTGTGTAGCTCGACCATATTATAGATAGCTCAGCAACCCATCACTAGACGATACCAGATCAGCAATTGTTTTTTTTATCATTAAATGTGTGGTGTTTAATACGGATGCACTTGCGACCTCCCTGGCAACCTGAGGCGATTGATTACTAGGGACTATCCAATTCCAAATTAGTATCTACAGTGAATACATGGACATAGTTTTCACAGATTCTGTATTCATTACATTTCGAGATGTCTTCATATGGTTAGTATTGTTTACCTCAACTGAACCTGTAAATGTGTGTACATTGTGGCATGTCTGCGTGGACTCCTAATTTATATCCTGCTTTGATGATGTGTGTATTTTACCACATAGTTCATTTATTTTCTTGTAATGACGTCGAGTTCTCAAACACTGAGAACCTTCTAGTAATTATCGACTTTGGTCCAACTTTGGGATTCAATGTTCACACATTTTCATATCGCAACATTGTACCAGTGAAGATTGTAACACCATTTATTTTAAAAGAGTGTCCATGGAGTATCTTGCCGGATTCTTCTCCATAGGATCAACCTTTTGGAACCGTACTACTAGAATCATAATGTCTCATAAACGCTTGTAAAAGCTTATTTGAAATAAAAACATTTGAATCATAATCTGATGGGTATTTTTTGGTACTACCGCATTGACAAACAGGTATTCTGCCGCGAAGCAGTAAATGTAATGTGTCCCGAACAGGGCAATGTAGCCAGTGACATTACTGTGCAAATGAGACTTAACAACTGAGGTGTCAAGATGACACCGCGCGAGTGATACCACTGGTGTTGCTGGCGTCTATAGGCTGCGGTTGACGCTTACCATCGAGTGACTCGCGTTTATCATCTTAGTAGTAACATTCCAGACTGATTAATTAACGTAATTATTATGTACTTAGACACAGAGTGACGGAGCTCCTCTACACTACGTCAGCAATTTTCATTAACTGTATTTTACGATGTAGTGTGGGTGCCAGTTTTAATGCATTTCCGCGCACGTGAGTATTGCAAGGTCGAGATGACAATTCATACAATGTTTATGATCTAAACATAACATAACATAACATAACATACCATCACGCCTGTATTCCCCGAAGGATTAGGCAGAGGCGTACTCATATAAACCCACAGTTCGCCGGTATGTTTAGGTCCCATGTAATAGGAGGCGAGCCTATTGCCATTAATCGGGCACAAATTCCAAACTCGGAGCTGCTACTGAGAATTTCATACAAAAACCTAATAACTCGACCTGGGAATCAAACCCAGGACCAGGTGTAGCAGTTGCGCTCAGACCACTAGAGACTAGACGAATGACGCAATTTAGAGAGATGTTTAGAAACAGCTGTTTATGTATAATTTTATATTTGATTTTTCGCTAGTATGCGTGGGCGAGTCTGTCGCGAAGTCCTGTGGCTTATCGTTTTTTTTTATGGGATAGGGGGCAAACGAGCGTACCCATCGCCTGATCGCCGTCCATGGACACCCGTAACACCAGAGCAGTCACAAGTGCGTTGCCAGCCCTTTAAAAGGGAGTACGCTCTTTTCTTAAGGGTTTGAAGGTCGGAAATACGGCAGGCGATAGTTCATTCGGCAGTTTTGTTGTGCGAGGCAGAAAGTTTCTAGAGAAACGCACAGTTGTGGACTGCCAACCATCAAGATGATAGGGATATGATAGAAAGATGGCGGAAAGAAGCAGCACGGATCAATCCGAACAGTTCCTCACTGCCATTCGGATAGGTATCTCGTAAGAGCCGAGAAAATATCGGACTTGCTCGGTGGTAGGACCTCTCGGGGTCTTACTGACTGGCGACCACCCTTACGTCGGAGTCTGTCGTAAAGCACCTTGGTGTGTTCCGACTTTTGGGCGTAAGAGCCAGTTCCCTCTCGGTTGCGACGGTTCTGTCAGTCTGCAGTCCGTAGGGGCTCTTAAAGCTCGGCAACGCATCAGCAACTCAGAGGAGTTGTGTTGCAGGTGTCCATGGGCGGCGATGACTACTTACCATCAGGTGGCTCTGCTCGTTTGCCGACCTAATAAATAAATAAAACCTAGCCGGCCAAATGCAATAATATCATAATAATAAGGGCCGAGCCTATTGCCATCCAAACTTCGAGCTGCTATTGAGAATTTAATAGAAAAACACTTTACTCGACCTGTCGAACCCAGGCTGTCTAGCTTGCTTAGGACTAGTAGCCTAATGGGAAAATTCCACGTGAATAATATAGTACGTATATATGGCACATGACTTTACGCATGTGGTTACCATTGACCATCACGATACAAACGCGATAGCCTTCTCCAGGGCCGGATTTAGTTGGGGCAACAAAGGAGTGGAGGCCCTCAGGACTCAATCATCTATAACCTAACCTATAATAAAATTGTAACAGCCCGATGTCTGTACATTATAGATATTAAAGAAAAATAATATGGGGTCTTTATTAGAGCAACAGCAGCCAAAATATAAATTTTTGTCCGTCTGTATGTTTGTACGCGCATCACCCAAAAATTACTGCAGTTTTCACCAGACGCTCTGACCTCTATGCCACCGCGAAGAACCCCACCCGCCTGACTGAAATGTTATGTATCCAACCAGGAGACGCAGGTACGGATTCTGCCCGCGATTGAATTTTTCCTTTACTAAAATAACTTTATAATCTTATCATGGAAAATCACAAAAGGATAGCTAAAACATTTATGAATTTAAACAAAAACTAAATTTTAGTTAAAATTAAATTTTAGCGTTGACGAATGGAACCTTTCGATCTTTTTTCGACAAAAAATCGTTCATGATTTCGCTGAAATCCAGTTCGCGGAGTAAATCACTTTCAATGCTCAGGAGGGATAGCTTTGATAGACGGATTTGCCCCTCGTACCTACATTATTATTTTATTTACTTAGTGGTTACTCGTCGTAATTTGAGAGATGTTTTTTCGAAGTCTTTATTGTGGGGGCCCCTCTTTTGTGGGGGCCTCTGGGCTGTAGCCTCGGATGCCCTCCCTAAATCCGGCCCTGGCCTTCTGCACCAAGGAAAAGTGCCACATGATAACGGAAACAATGGCAACTGTAATCAAAATCAGCTGGTCATAAAACTAGATTCTTTTGATAAGAGAGTGGAAGGAAATCGACTGAATGATAAGAGCTGAAGATTGGGCTAATGGCTCACACAATTCAAGGCCATGAAAAATTTCACAGATAGCATGTGATCAATCATTATCATACGTCACACCTGCGACTTATTGACACAGCCTGATCTAAATAGCATTTCAATGTAGGTAGTACCAATACCAAGTCTGAATCTTGAATATTTTTTTATTTTTTATTATTGATTAGGTCGGCAAACGAGCACACGAGCTACCTGATGGCATTGCCACACATAGACAACACCAGAGGAGCTGCGAATGCGTTGCCGAGTTAAGAGTCCCTACGTACTGCAAACTGGCTCTTACGCGCAAAAAGTCTAAACGCACGCCAAGGTGCTTTACAACAGACTCCAATGTAAGGGTGGTCGCTAGCTAGTCAGACTCCGAGAGACTACCACCAAGCAAGTCGGATATCTTCTCGGCTCTTACGAGATGCCTATTTGAATGGCAGTGAGGAACTGTATTCTAACCCACACGGGGAAAATGATGATAGATAATGCAAAAAGAAATGTAAAAAGACTGCCTCATTAGTCTAGTGGTCCCAAGCGCGACTGCTACATTAGAGGTCCTGGGTTCGATCCCCATGTCGAGCAAAGTGTTATTAGGTTTTCCTATGAAATTCTCAGTAGCAGCTCGGAGTCTGGATTTGTGCCCGGTTAATGGCGAACTAAACATACCGGCGAACTGTGGGTGTTCATTAAGTACGCCTCTGCCTAACCCTTCGGGGAATCCAGGCATGCAAAAATGACATTTAAAAAGTACTACCAAGTCTGGATCTTGAAAAATGATTCTGAACGCAAGTTAAATATGTATAAACCACACAAGTTTTTGCCATGTTTCAATATTGAAATTTGATAATTCCACTTAATTTGCACGAACCGTGAGCATGTTCACAGCTAACTTTATTTGTCTTTTATTGCAGAGAAATAAAGTGGAAATACCTGTTCCGAAATGACATTTGACTGGAGATTTAAGGTTTTAATTCGTGTTACTATGAAATTATTTTTGTAGCACGGAATGTCTTCATGCATAGACATTTTTAGGGTTCTGTATCCAATGGGTAAAACGGGACTCTATTACTTAGACTCCGCTGTCTGTCCGTCTGTCTGTGTCACCAGGCTGTATCTAATTAACCGTGATAGACAGTTGAAATGTTGACAGATGATGTATTTCTGTTGCCGCTATAACAACAAATAGGTACTAAAAACAAAATAAAATGAATATTTAAGGGGGCTCTGACATGATTTTTTTGCCGTTTTTATAGATAATGGTACGGAATCCTTCGTCCGCGAGTCCGACTCGTACTTGGCCGGTTTTATTGTATTTAGATTAATGTCAGTGGAGCCGCCGGGAGAGGACGCCCTAGAAAGACATACACCGACCATATCGGTGAGATCTTGCAAAAAGGTCAAGTGCGTAGTACTTGCAATCGGCGCGTGTGTATGAAAAGATGTATGAATGTGGATGAAGCAAATGAGTTGTACAAGAATCCTAGTAAGTGGCATTCTGTTGTTTCTGCCTAACCCTATGGGAAAAAGGCGTGAGTGTATGTTTGTATGCACATAATTTAGACTACAAATAAGCATACGGCCCCATGCCGCTTGATGGTAAGCGTCAACCGCAGCCTATAGACGTCAGCAACACCAGTGGTATCACTCGCGCGTTGTCATCTTGACACCTCAGTTGTTAAGTCTCATTTGCACAGTAATGTCACTGGCTACATTACCCTTCAAACCGGAACACAATAATGTTAGCACGTTATTGCTTAGCGACAGAATATTTGGCGATGCGGTAATACCTACGTACTGTTACGCCGAGTAACTAGGACGACGGAGATGGGTCACGAAGATTCTGGATTCGAAAAATCTCGATAAATCTCCAGAATGCGACCCGCCCGCATTTTTGAGACAATAGATGTTTACGTCCTTTATTCAACTTGCGAACAATAGATGTTTACAATCGCCATTGTTAATCCTTGACCTTGAGCCCAGTCTCACGCTATTGTGTTTTGTTTGTTTTTCTTTTTGTTGCGGGTGCCGCATTCTAGCATATTCCTCTTGTTTGTTTTCTACCTGCTTCATCGACTAATCCAGAATCTCCGTGACCCATCTCCGTCGTCCTAGTTACTCGGCGTAACACTGCCCCCTCCTAAGACATGCTCGTCCCGAGCATTATTACATACATCCGTGATAACGTGCCAAACGATCCACATGAACGATCTTCGGAGCACCTCTTGGTCCTTTCTGTATCCGGTAGGTCACATCGTTGATCTTAGTCACGACTCGGTAGGGACCGTCCCATTTTGCCTGTAACTTCGCTGACTTTCCTTTGCTGCGTACCGGGTTATGTAGCCACACTAGTGAGCCTGCGTCGAAGCCCTTGTTGTTCATCTTGCGGTCATAGCGGGTCTTCATCCTCTCAGATGTTTGTTGGCTTGACTGTCTGACATGCTCCTTGCTTCCTTTTTGTATATCACTCAGCCCTGTTCTTAACATCCGCACGGGTACTGCTTCCTTAGTCTCTTGCCTGACTACAGAATATGCGTCATCTCTATTCTTCCTCCAGTTTTCAGAGCACGGTCTACTCGGAAAACTTCCACGGGACCTGTTTTGCTTCGGGCAATTCATCCGGAGGTGGCCTCTTTCTCCACAGATGTGACATCTTGGGGCAGCCATAATCTTCCTTTCTCTATCTTCCTTTCTCCAGCAACTAGCTTGATAGTGTCCCCGTCTTCCACAGATGTAGCATCTAGGCGATATTACACCTTCCCTTCGTACTTCGCTGCGCTTCGGGCAACCATCCTGGGAATGGCCTTTTTCCCCGCATAGGTGGTACGTCGTTAACTCAACTTCCCGGATACGGTGAGCTCGATAGTCCTGTCTGACTACTTCCACTTCCAAAGCATGGGCCAACGCGTCTTTTAGGGTCTTGTGGTGCCCAAGTCTCACAGCGGCTCTGACTTCTAGGTCACGTATTCCATCGACAAATGCCTGAACAAGATTTCCGTCGATAAGTGCAGGTGTGGACTGGTAGGCTTTCCGAACCATCTTTTCGACTTCTAGAGCCCACTGCTGTAGGGTCTCTGCATCGCGCTGTACTCGGTCCTTCAACTGGGCACGAAACACGTATTCTAGATGTGCGTCGCCGTATCTTGAGTCCAATGCTTCCAGTAGTTGGTCGTAGGTCATGTCCTTGCCGAGCGCCTCCAGTACAGTTAAGGCCTGGTCGCGGAGGCATAAGGTGAGTGCCGTCTTGGCTTGAGCTTTGTCCCATACATTTGACTCCACATAGGCTTCAAACTGGAGTCTGTAAGCTGACCATGAAGACGTTCCATCAAACGGTGGCATTTTAAATCCACGTACTGAGGGGGTCGCGGGAGTATCAACCACAGGAGCCACAAATCCTTTTCCTGCCTTGAGATCACTAAGGGCCTTCTTTATATCAGCCATCTCAACTTTGGCTTCGGAAATCCAACGCTCATGCTGTTCCACCTGCTCCTTCATTACACTTAGCTGTTTGCCAAGAGTTCTATGGAGGTCTTTTATAAGGAGCATCTGTTCCTCTTGGCGGCGGGCCTGCTCCTCTTCCCGGCGTGCCTGCTTTTCCTTATCTTGTTGCAGTTGCTCCCGCAGTAGGCGTGCCTGTTCCTCTTGACGGCGGGCTTGCTCCTCCTTATCCTTCTGCATTTGCTCCTGCAGTTGGCGTGCCTGCTCCTCTTGACGGCGGGCCTGCTCCTCTTGACGGCGGGCTTGCTCCTCCTTATCCTTCTGCATTTGCTCCTGCAGTTGGCGTGCCTGCTCCTCTTGACGGCGGGCCTGCTCCTCTTGACGGCGGGCTTGCTCCTCCTGACGGCGGGCTTGCTCCTGCATCAGTGCCATTAAGGCTGCAAGGTCAACTGCAGGTGCTGGAGATCTCCCGGATGGACCGGCGACTGGGTCATTAGGTGGTTGCTCATGACCCGAAGGTAGTGACGGCGAATCTGCAAATCGTCTCTGGTCCATCTCCTGCTGCCGCTGACTTCTTGTCCGGATACCCTCCGTATCTTCTTTCGGTAAAACCGGCATAATTTATCCCACTTCTGACACCAAATGTTACGAGCTGGGGTTCGGGATAAATTAAAATCACTAATTTCACCGAAAACAGTCACTTTATTCACCACACAAACACACAGAAACCACACGAACAGTCACTATACACTAGCACTTGTTACACTTAACGTCGCACTGATAATCACTTGTAACTTCACTTCGATCTTCACTTGGATGCGTCCAAAACTGAACTGCCTTTCCGGCGCTGTCGACCATTATTTATATGGGCCACGAAGATTCTGGATTCGAAAAATCTCGATAAATCTCCAGAATGCGACCCGCCCGCATTTTTGGAGATTTATCGAGATTTTTGTGAAATTAGTGATTTTAATTTATCCCGAACCCCAGCTCGTAACAGTACTATCAAGTAATAAAAGTTTTTTTTTGGGATCCTGGGGACAAACGAGCAGACGGATAGCCTGATGGTAAGCGACTACCGCCGCCCATGGACACCTGTAATACCAGAGGTGTCACAAGTGCGTTACCGGAATTTTAAAAGGGGATTGGGCCTCCGGTAACCTCACTCACTCGGCGAAACACAACGCAAGCGTTGTTCACGCCGGTTTTCTGTGAGGCCGTGGTATCACTCCGGTCGAGCCGGCCCATTCGTGCCGAAGCATGGCTCTCCCACGGTAAAGTCTGGTACTTATAGGCTAACCGCTCATAGGGGAAACCTATACAATACGAGATCACTGTATACAGGAAGTGAATATTTTAATCTGTAGGCATGTTTACTACCCCAGACGAACTTCAGCAGAGTTCCTATCACCTTTAATAATTAACTAGCTTTTTGCCCGCGACTTCGTCCTCGTGGAATAGTTACTTTGTTCCATATGAACTTTCATCCCCTATTTTATCCCCTTTGGGGTAGAATTTATCAAAATCCTTTCTTAGCGGATGCCTACGTCATAACATCTACCTGCATGCCAAATTTTAGCCCGATCCCTCCAGTCGTTTGGGCTGTGCGTTGATAGATCACTATGTCAGTCAGTCAGTCACCTTTGAGTTTTATATACATATATTATATTAAGATTACTTGATCTTACCTTACATTCTCAGAGTCTCAGACAGAGAAAGTCCACACTGAGTGACTAAGTCCACATTTATCATGCGTACCGCTGAAATGTGGAATGCTCTTCCCGAGTGGGACTTCCCCGATATATGTATTCTGGGTGTCTTTAAATCACGAGTGAATCGGTTTCTTCTAGGCAATCGCGCTCCATCGTAGATCGCAGTATCGTCTACCATCACGCGAACTAGCGGTCAAGTGTAAGCCACAAATAAAAAAAAACTGAGCCTTGATAGGCAGTAGACAAAAATCCGATACCGGTTACAAATCGTATTGTATCTGATTTCACAAAACTAAACCACTGTAAAATCTAAATCGACCTCACAAAAAAGCGATACAACAACGACAGTATATATACGATGATACGAATCAAAACGCATCGAGCAATATTAATTGCTACACACAAACCAATTAAAATTACTACTTAGGTACCTCCTTTTCTAACTAAGCAAACGTTCGGTAGAGTAAAAGAGATGACGCAGTTTTCACTAGACTGGGAAGATTTGGATATTAGCGTGAAAAGAATTGCACATTGAAAAAAATAAAGCCACCCTGGGAACTAATAAATCTACGTGGGAGAGCCATGCTTCGCCACGAATGGGCCGGCTCAACCGGAGTGATACCACGGCCTCACAGAAAACCGACGTCAAACAACGCTTACGTTGTGTTTCGCCGATTGAGTGAGGTTACCGGAGGCCCAATCCCCTTTTAAAAGGCGGGCAACGCACTTGTGACTGGTGTCCATGGGCGGCGGTAATCGCTTACCATCAGGCGATCCGTCTGCTAGTTTATCCCCCTATCCCATAAAAAAAAAGATTTAATTTGGATTGTTATTTTTGTGATAACAATATCTATGTTGAATTAAAACTATGTACTTTTGACGGGTTTTATCGCGTTGTATTGATATTATTTGATTCCCGACGTTTCGGATACTTTACAGCATCCATGGTATAATTATGATGGATCAAAAGCTGCAAGCTGAAGCCGCTCGAAATCGATTTCTAAAAACGGATTTTGAAATCGTTTTCAAAATCTGAAATCTAAATTAATATCAGTTTGCGTAGTAATCTAAAAACGCCCAAAGCAGACATTCACACGCCCGGACTGCAAGATCAACGACCTACGAAAAAAATATTAATTAAAAAAGGTTATCATCTTGTTATCCGACCTATTTTCATTATAGTTAATTTTAATTTAATTAAGATGATTAAGTTGTGTTGTTTTCAGGCGCAATGATATCAGAAAGAAGGTAAGTCTGTTTGTCCTTAGTTAATGAAAGTAATCTTTGTGTTATAAACAAAATTATGTTTTTATTAGTAATATAACCTTCGTAAATTGTCCCTGACGTGTTTTCTTAGGACGTACTATCACGCCTGTATACCCCGAAGCGTTAGGCAGAGGCGTATTAATGTATACCCTAAGTACGTACGTATGTTTAAGTCCCATGTAGGGCGACCCATTGCAGTTAACCGGGCAAGCTGCTACTGAGAATTTCATAGAAAGCCATGGAGAGCCATGCTTTAGCACGAATAGGCCGGCTCGACCGGAGTGAATCCACGGCTTCACAGAAAACCGAGTGAGTGAGGTTACCGGAGGCCCAATCCCCTTTTAAAAGGCCGGCAACGCACTTTTGACTCCTCTTTTGTGTTGCGGGTGTCCATGGGCGGCGGTGATCGCTTACCATCAGGCGATCCATCTGCTTGTTTGCCCCCCTATCCCATAAAAAAAATAGAAACATCCAATAACACTTTGCTCGACGTGGAAATCGAACCCAGGACCTCTAGCGCAGCAGTCGCGCATAGAACCACTAGGCTAATGAAGGAGTAATGACGTATAGTTATACCTTACTGATAATCACACAATCTATATCTATACTAATATTATAAATGCGAAAGTAACTCTGTCTGTTTGTTACCCTCTTACACCTAAACCGCTGAACCAATTATGACGAATTATGGTATTTCTTTTTTTTATTGATTATGTCGGCAAACGAGCAGACTAATCAGCTGGTGGTAAGCCATCGCCGCCCATGGACACCTGCAACACCAGAGGAGTTGCTGATGCACTGCCGAACCTTAAGAGCCCCTACGGACTGCAGACTGCCGGAGCCAGTCTAATTTTGATCCTGTATACATACCTAAGCAGTGATAGCCTATTGGTATGACCGTTGGACTGCCAAGTCAAAGGTCTCGAGTTCGGACCCAAGGCACGCACTTCTGACTTTTCGAAGTCATGTGCGTATTAAATAGTTAATTATCACGCGCTTAAACGGTGAACGAAATCATCGTGAGGAAACCTGCATGCCTGAGAGATTTTCTCGATGGCGTGTGAAGTCTGCCAACCCGCACTAGGCCAGCGTGGTGAACTATAGCCTAATTCCTCTCATTCTGAGAGGAGACCTGTGCCCAGCAGTGGGACAGTATAATTATTGTTTTTTTTAAAACGTTGCCCCACACTAGGATTTTCTCCTGTATCGTGGGTGCGTTCACAAACACAAACACCCAGACCCGGAACAACTACCTGCAGATCATACAAATATTTGCTCCGTGTGGGGATCGAACCCACAAAACGTTGCGCAGAAGCCGATTGCTCAGCCGCTACGCCAAACGTGTCGTCGGGTAATGGGTTGATTATGTTATGTATAAATACCTATAGGTGTGTCGTGTATATCATTAGTAAGTACCTTCTACAGATTCTATCATAAAATAAACAATCAAAGGTAAGTGTTGCGGCTTAAAACAAAAAGAAAATAAAGAATACGCAACTGCACAAAATATTAAATTCAAAATGATTCCTTCCTATGCCAGCCATTTTGGAGGTTTGTGAGAGGCTGGGGTGAAGAGCTGTAAGCATCACCTGCGGCATATAGTAGTCAATGCGCATTTAACCTTCGAGGAGTTCAGCACAGTATTAACACAGGTTGAAGCTGTCTTGAACTCCCGACCTTTGACTCCTATGTCTACAGATCCATTAGACTTCTTACCCCTTAGCCCAGCTTATTTCTTAGTTGGCCGTCCACTGACTGCACCTGTACATGCTGACCTTCGCAATGTTTCGACGCATCAACTAACGCGATATAAGAGGGTGGAGCAGATACGTCAACATTTTTGGAGTCGTTGGGCCAACGAGTACGTGTCCGAAATGCAGACCCGGAGCAAATGGTCTGAGCATAAAGACGATCTTAAAGAAAACACAATGGCCCTCATGAAAGAGGCAATATAATTAAAACTTATCCGGGGAAGGATGACGTGTCGCGGGTCGCTGACATTCGCAATATGGATGGAGTGGTCAGGCGAGCCTTCTCCAAGATTTGTCGCTTCCTCTTAACGTTGAGTGATGACGTCACAACATCACCGGATGCTGTATATTGGAACCTGATGCTTCCAAGGCCGGGAGCACGGCGTATTCTTGCCTTGGATCCATACGTCGCTGGTTCATATCCGGCTCGAAGGACCAAAGTATATGGCTGCGCGTATATCCAATTTTTGTAGTAACAGTTTTTTTATTATATGATTTTATGCGAAACATTTTTACATTGACGTGTGACTATCATTTTTTATTTTTTCTTCTTCTTTTTATTTTCTTTTTCTTTGAAACCGCAACAGTAAGTAATAAAAAGTAATAAACTATCTAGTGCACGTGCATACTCCTGCGCATATAGTGTGTTACTATTTACTATGAATGATCCACACACGTGGTCAGTAGCGTGCATATAACGCACGCTACTGACTACGTTGTTACTCCTTGATGATGACATTATTAGCAAATTTTACACTTAAATTCTATAAATAATGCAATTGAATTAATGTTAAAAGGATTTTATGTAAATGTGAGTAAGATTTAGGCTAGATATACTACGTCTTTTCAGTTTTAACTGTCTGGTGAATTCGAGATTTTTTATGTGGCCTACGCAAATGTTCCGCCGATCTGGTATCGTCGTGTGACGGATTGTTGAGCTCCCTATACTATGGTCGAGCTACACAATGTCTGATGCATGCGTGCCGTCGGATGGGACTGGTCTACTCGAAGCCGCTATGGATCTTTCTTCAAAAGGCCATTTCAGACACTGCCCTGCATTGTATCACTCACATATTCTTATATTATTATGTCTGACTTCAAAAGAGACCATGATTCTCTGTGTTTGTTTTGGTGTTTCTTCTCAGAGGTCAGTCAGTTAGGAAATGCCGGTGTTATATAATTAAAAAAAATATATATTGACTTGTAAAAGTGTCTTTAAAAGATTTGTTTACAGAAATAAATATCATTTATCATTTATTTATTTTATGTTATATTTTATGTGTGTTATGTTATGGTTTTTTTCATTTAAGTATTCACTCATATCGTATTTTTTTCACAATTCCTCACTGCCATTTTCACAGCCTCAAGGGACTGTAGACCTGAGTATTATGGTTTTAATTTCAACTCGATACCTCCATGCGTTACCGATATAAAGGTAATTTCGACTCCACGCGTTACCGAGATAAAGGGTCTTGACAGACAAACGGGCGGACGGAAACCAAAGTGATCCTCCTTCCGTGTTTTCCTTTGAGGTATAAAATAAGGATGGGAACTACTGCTTTAGAATAATTTTTTGAAGCCAGTTAAAAATATTTAAAATCACTCACCATTCAAGATTCCTTAAAATTTCTCTACGATGAAGAAGATACAATCTGGAACAAAAATTGGGTTTACATAATGTGCTAACTGAAGTCGACTATCGGATGTGGTATTCACCGTTCTCGGGAAAGCTGAACTATCACTATTTTTTCGTCGACCAAAAGCTATATCAGGCGTTTTTGATGCGTTTATTTCAATAAGACCAGGGGTCGGCAACCTGCGGCTCTTTGGATTTGAAGCTGCGGCTCTTTAGTTCCATACGCAAATATTAAATACTTATTTAAAAAACTATATACATATAAATATTATTCTGCATCGATTAACGAGGATTAGGAACTATTTTTATCTCTGTCACGAATGAATAAAAAAAATGAGAAAAAAACCTAATCTATTGATTAGGTTTTTTTTATCAAAAAACTTTATTAAAAACTTTGAAATATTGTAAACTGTAAATTTTGACTCGCGACATCTACCGCGCTACATAGAAACTAAACGGACAAGTCCTGAATCGCGCAAGTGAAGTTTGCAACGCAACTTAGATAATATACAACAGCCCGACTTCAACCGTCGGGCCGTGGCCCGCCAGGCAAAACACCCGCCTGGTCGGAGGATCCTCCCTTTGATGTGAGGGAACACACCGTTGCCGACTCCTGATTTAGACTACTAAAATAGGTTCTTTTGAAAATTTAAAACTAATTGCACGTTTCAAGAAAGGGTCTTGACAGAGGGACGGACCGTTCCGTTTTTCCCCTTGAGGTACGGATCCCTAAAAACAACATGGCCGACAAGACATAAAAAAAGTACCGAAAAAAATCGATTTCAAGAAATGAGGTGTCTTTGGATTCGTCTTAAGAAACTGTATGATAATTACATGTACATTCTGTTTTTAATTGGAATGTCCAAGTCCGTCAGCTGTTTCCAAATCAGCAAGCCAGTGTTCCTCGCTTTGGCAATGCAACAAGGAAATTATTACGATATATTACTTATATTACTCAAGGTAATTCCAATAATAATAAAATTATCTAGTACGTGATTCAACAAGATAAGCATTCATTGGCATTGCCAGTAATGTACAGTACCCCCGAGATAAGAATGCGCGTGTGAAGTTAGCCATTGCAAACAGCCGCTCAAATAAGTTAATTAAGTGTTTTTATGCAAAAATATCGAAATCAGTAAGGACAACTTTTGCGAATGCGAAACATGCAAATGTTTACCATAAATATAACTCATCGACGAGAACAAAATTAAAATCGGCTCAAAAATAAGGAAGATACAAGCATTTAAATTATATGCTAGACAGAGAACGCACTATACTTGTTTATGACGTCACATACCAATGCGCCATACAAATCCTATACTAACACTCATTTGGGAGAAAGAGACAAAGCATCCCTTCTCAATCCTCACCAAAAATTTTAAATGCTAAATTAAACGATTACCAATTTAAATTACAATATTTTACAAAAAAAAATTTTTTTTTGCCCTAACGTGAGACACGTCATTTCCTGTAGATTTTTTGACGATTAATCTAAATCCTGCAACAGAATTGCTCTATGACGTCAGAATTTGAAGATATACCAAAGTGCTAAAAACACGGTTTTTGACGAAGAAGACAGCAAATTTTTACGGTCATTTCTAACTAAAGCATCCTTTAGTACTTCTCTTCTCCTTTCAAATCCATTTTAGTTTGCTTCGCTGCCAGTTTTCATACTGAATAAATTTATTCTAAATACTCATCGACGTTAATGACGTTCAAATTTATTTCAAATATTCACCCGGGTACTGTATGAGTATTACAGTATGGTGGCAATAACCGTGTGAAATTAGCCGTTGCGAATGGCCGCGCAGGTAAATTCACATAAGCAAAACCAAAGCAAGACCACAATTGTCTTTACACAGAGTTTTATATTAAAACTAGAGACCCGTGCGGAGCTTCGCTTGCATAGACTTCAGCGACTTTTCCTGTGGATTTAAAAAAAAAATCTACAAACCTCCTGACAATAACGAACCCAACAAAAAAAGAATTATCCATACTGGTTTCTGACACTTACGCGAATATTAGACATTGACATTGGCAAGACCGAAGGATACGGTGAGCTCGTTCTGCGTGAATCGGATCGCCAATAATTAACAAAAATGTAAGGTAGCTGTTAGTAATTGTAACATTAAGACGTCCAACAACTTAGTCTACCCGTGACCATGGATGGTGTAAAGGATCCGAAACGTCGGGAATCAAATAATATCAATACAACGCGATAAAATCCGTAAAAAGTAGTTTTATTTCAAGAATTATCCAATTTGGTTCAGTCGTTCGGAAGTTATGCACGTACATACATTTCGGCGATTCACCCAGATTTTTCGACCATACTGTAAGTTGTTGAGTAAGGGCTACAACTCAGTAAGTTGGGTGTAGTTTGAGTCGTGACAGTTAACCTCAATGTTATTTTTATTCATTAACTAGCGACCCGCCCGCGGTTTCACTCGCGTTGCCCCATTCCTAAGAGTCGTAGCGTAATGTTGAATAGCTTAAAACCTTCCTCTTGAATCACTATCCATTAAAAAAAACCGCTTGAAAATCCGTTGCGTAGTTTTAAAGATTTAAGCATACATAGGGACGGACAGACAGCGACAGCGACTTTGTTTTATACCATGTAGTGATAAAAGAAGAAGAAGATAAAGATAGCTGTTGCCCGCGATTTCACTCGCATCTCAAAGGATTTTTCGAGACAAAACATATCCTACGTCATATATATAATACATAATCAACCCATTATACTGTCACACTGCTGGGCACGGGTCTCCTCTCAGAATGAGAGGGATTAGGCCACCACGCTGGCCTAGTGCGGATTGGCAGACTTCACACGCCATCGAGAAAATCTCTCAGGCATGCAAGTTTCCTCACGATGTTTTCCTTCACCGTTTATTAACTATTTAATACCCACATGACTTCGAAAAGTCAGAGGTGCATGGCTTCGGTTCGAACTCGAGATCATTGACTTAGCAGTCCAACGGTCATACCACTAGGCTATCACCTAAGTCATATGCCGAGGTTATTTTATGTCATCAAAATTGTTTTTTTTTACAATAGTTTATTGTCTCAAATAGATATATACATTAATAACACATGAGTTATAACAATCATAACATTGACAGTATTTTTTTGTTGACCGCTGGTACCCAAAGTTTTTTTTTTATGGGATAGGTGGGCAAACGAGCAGATAAGGTAAGCGATTACCGCCGCCCATGGACCCCCGCAACACCAGAGGAGCCACAAGTGCGTCGCCGACCTTTTAAAAGGGGATTGGGCCTCCGGTAACCTCACTCACTCAGCGAAACACAACGTAAGCGTTGTTTGACGCCGGTTTTCTGTGAGGCCGTGGTATCACTCCGGTCGAGCCGGCCAATTCGTGCCGAAGCATGGCTCTCCCACGTAAAAAAAAATAAAATTTAACTTGTGGTGTGGGTACCAGTAATGGTTAAGTATGTGGTTTAGGCGTGAAAGGGTAACAAATAAACAAACAGACAGACATACACGGAGCTACTTTCGGATTTTTGTATGTCGAGGTCAACGTATTAATTTTGAATGAACAAAAAAAGGTTTAATTTTAATTTGAAAATTAAGAAATTAAATTAAAAAAAATTATTAGTTTAAAAAAAAACGTTGCCCTACTTTAGTTTAATAGGCTTACAACATACTTATATATTTTTTTTCTCCTACTTACAGCCTGGTAATTTTTACTTTACTGCTCTACTACTTTACCCTTTGGATAAGGAACCCTAAAAATGTATGAATGATTAAAAATATGGCAGTATGTGAAATGCGAAGTAGGTACCTACCTGTGATCATATCGATAATCAAAACAACTACAAATGAACTGGTTGCTATGCACTGCTGCTAAAACCGGTCGTTGCTAAGCATTTAGTAATTTTATTACCTACCTACGTATTCACTTTCTCAATCCGACCTACACTTGTTAGTTGCGCGGGAAAATATAACCACTTAAAATAATTGGTTCTTATTCTTTAGTTCCATAATAGGAACTATATAAATAATTAGGTACACATATCATGCAAAATCACGACATAGGTAATCACGTAAAAACATGGACTCCGCTGCAGTCGGGCGAAAAATTACAATAATTATGTAAAATTGCGTAAAAAATCAAACTTACGTTGAGTGGGTTTAACTTTTTTAGAAATAAATTTTTATTTCAAACTTACAATGAAGTAATGACATAACGATACTATTGCTTGGTTGGTAGATTAAAAAAAAAAGTAATAGTGAACAGGTATTAATTATTATAAATTGAATTTGGTAAAATAAATTTTAATATTTACCTACTTACTTACGTAGGTACCCGTTAGGAGTGAAACATTTATAAAACTACCTGCTTCTAAAATAAATATTATATTCTTGAAGGTAAAATAGGAATCATACCTTGAATTCCTTGTAGATGTTGCTCTTTTTCTTACGATAACCGGTATGGCTTATCGGTAGAAAGGTCTTTATCGTTTCACTTTTCTATTTATTCGCGCAGGTAACTATATATTCAGTTTATTTCGATAAAACTAAGCTAATTGAGTTAACAAACTAAACTACTTTTAGTATCTAATAGAACTGATATTATGAATTATAAAATAATTATTGTTCTACAACTAACGATACAATTTAAAAACTTAAAAATAAATGTGCTAAGTAACACATCCCACCCCAACGGACGTTGTTACTGCACTATTCTATTTTTTTAGAAGTAATTGGAATGCAATTGTGTTGCTATATTCTATGTTTGTAAAAGTTCAATTCACTTCTCTCATTAACTTACTGCTTGAATTTCATTGTTAGCCGTAAACTGGCACAATAAATTGAATATTGTTATTATTATTTCTACAAGTGTGATTACCAATAACTTATACGAAATTTGACATCCCCGAACTTCAGTTCCTTTATAATTTTCACAATTATTCCGTATTGCTACCATATGGTAGAAAATTTATAAACTAGAAACATTACAAGCGTTTTGTTTTTGCTATTTCAAAATTAAATGTTTAATTTGATTTTGTGTTTTAGGTATAATTTATAGATTACACGATTTTTATTTCAACAAAATATTTAAAAAAAAATTTACTAATACAGATTAATTTAATAAATAATCAAAAATATTTCATGCATACAATCTACTGGTTAATATTGGTCTTGCACGTCATCATTAGCATGAAACGCGCAAATCGAAGAGAAAGAGAAAGGTCAATGAATTGCTAAACAAAATGGCCGCTGAACGTAGAAAGGCGTGTCGCGGATACTTCTAGCGAATTACGCCGTCTCGGATACCATTGAACTTCAGTGAAAAGTTTACGTGTTTTATACTGGTTCGTAACTTTGTTTTGTGATTAATGTAAGGTGAATATAGTATTTGATGTTGGATGTTCAGCCTGCCTTCAAGGAGCGTCGCTTCATCGTCTGCGCTGCACTATGGAGGATGATATGGAGCCGCGTACGGCCTGTACCGTGAGGCCTCGCCGCGTGCGCCCGGAGGCTGCATGTTCGCCTCGCGTGGGCCTGTGTCGATCGCGGTCGCTTCGCCCCTCGCGAAGCTTTCGTACGCCCGCGCGCCGCTTTCGCATTCTAAGTATGTCGGTTTTTACAGCGGCGCCGCCGGGCATCGCGTCTGCCCGCCGCCAGGCACCGGGGCTTCGCCCCCCGCGTCCCGCCGCGCGCGTTCGGAGCCCTCGCTCCATCCGATCCTTGAACGGAGTCGCTCAGGTAAGATTTTCATGGTTTTCACTGCAGGTGAAGAAAATCGATTGTACCAGGCAGCCATCTTGACGTGTTTAAAAATAGAGTAGGGCCGTACAATACAGATTTATGCCGTAATATATCGTTTCTACAGTGGTCTTAGGGGCGGAGTCATCAATAACTTGAAATCTACACATTTTTATATCAAAAACGCTAGTAGTTGTACATTTTCTCATAAGACTTGTTCCAAAAAATCAATACGTTCGACTCATTCAAAATGGTGTAAGGTCAGAAGATGTGAAAGTTGCCATTTTCATCCATCTTTCAAAAATCGGAAAGGAGCTTGTAAGATACAAATTGTTATTAGACAGGATAGTCAATACAATTGTCTATTTAGCTTTATTATTATTGTAGGTAGGTATGTATTATGTAAAACATTATAATGGGTGTGCCAGATGAGACATCATCAATCATCACCAACCCAAGTACTCCTCCCACAGCCGGGCATAGCCTAACCCCTCTCAATCTCTATCAAACCAAACGAGTCTCAGATTGAGAAGAGTTAGTAACACTTGGGTTCCCAACTATACTGTTAAAAACAGTATTATTATTTTAGTGAAGGAAAAAACAGTATAATACTATCTTTGTTTGTGATTTTTTTTGCATTTTCGATTCTATGATTATTCTAGTGAAGGAAAAATACAATCGCAGGCAGGATTCAAACCTGCGTCTTCTGGTTGGATTTGGGTTCCCGATGGCTTAGAGGTCAGAGTGTCTGGTGTATGTACAAGTATCAGTTTAGTCAATGGTTACATTCAATCTATAATTATTCAGTACTAGCGACCAGCCTGCAATGTCACCAGCTTTGCCCCATTTCTAAGAGTCGTAGCGTGATGTTAAATAGCTTAAAACCTTCCTCACTAATCACTCCGTCTATTAGTGAAAACTGCAAGAAAATCCTTTCAGTAGTTTTTGAATTTATCGCAAACAGACAACGGGAACTTCACTACACAGTATAAAACAAAGTCGCTGTCACTGTCTGTCCGTCCCTATGTATGCTTAATTCTTTAAAACTACACAATGGATTTTGAAGCAGTTTTTTTATTTCATAGATACAA
The DNA here is from genome assembly GCA_910591435.1 of Acronicta aceris. Taxonomy (NCBI): domain Eukaryota; kingdom Metazoa; phylum Arthropoda; class Insecta; order Lepidoptera; family Noctuidae; genus Acronicta; species Acronicta aceris. The sequence continues at coordinate 992,135 of OU342786.1, read as the reverse complement.
GTGATTCAAGAGGAAGGTTTTAAGCTATTTAACATTACGCTACAGCTCTTAGGAATGGGGCAACGCGGGTGAAACCGTGGGCGGACCGCTAGTTGTTTTATATAAGGATAAGCTGACTGATCATTCTACTGAACGCCACTACAATGCGAGGTCAGCTTATACTGGATATACTTATTATATAATTTGATGTGTAGCAGTGTGTATTGTCTATGTTTGTATGAAGTTTTCCACAAGTGGCTTTATAGAAGTAAATTTAAATATAATAACCCTCCTTTAGACGTAAAAACTATGTAAAGATAATGGGTATTTTACTTTAGTATATAAGAAAATATCTAAAAATATATAATTGAAATAGCATAGGCAAAAAGCATTCCGAAAATTTTAGGTTTAGTTCATAAAATAACAAAATCAATTCAATGTTTTCAGTTTTTTTTTATCTGTTTATAACACCGTGAAATAAAATAGTAGCCGCCGTGTTATTACGTCATATGGCTGTGTAAACTTAACTAAAAAGTGTCAACTGATCAGGCTTTGTACTTTATTATTTTCATTATATTATGCATTCAGGAACAGCATACCAATGATATGTACAATAATAACTAACATTTTAAAATTATAAACAATTATGTTTACACAACCGACTGACGTCATAACCAGAGAACAATATGGCGTCCACTGCGTCCGGCGTTTTTGTGAAATTATGCGCGTAATTAGAAAATGTAAACTTTAAATGCATTTTTATGTCACTTATCAATGGATTAAAAAATTTGTTTTATTTAGTGGTTTATTAGCACTGAAGAATGATAGAATCTAACTCTATTGGGGTCATAAATGTTTTACATCGTGAATTTGTGAATCGTCCTTAACTAATTTCTATATTTTTACACCAAAACACGTACATTTATCGGCGCGACCGTTCGGAACTAACTTCAGACACGCATAGTTATTTTGACTCTAACATACGGTACATTGACTCTCAACTATTGTATGTTTGGAAAAACAGAACTTGTCGCAGGTGGGACCTCTAAAAAAATCTATGAAGAACCTCACTGGCTATGCCCTGGGCCTCAAGACTACTATTTTATGATGTCAAAATTGTCATTCAATGACTTGATTTTTTATTTGTGACAGTTTCGTCTACGAAGTAGTGTTTCGTCTATGTCTAGTAATAAAAACGAGCGCTGAGTCTACCATCATGCATGAGCCTTGAAGTCTCTAGCTTTCAACGGCCAAGTCTCACGAGCGTTGAAAGTTTTGATTGTAAAGCTTGAGCATGCAATTGAGCGTTATACTCCAAGCTCGTGATACGAGCGCTTGAGCATTGAAGGCTCGAGTTTTTGAGGCTCATAAGCGTCGAGCTTGAGTCTTTAAGGCTCAAGCGCTTGACTGACGAGCTTGCTTACTCTGCTCTGTCTGTATTTTTAACGCACAGAACATTTGACGTCACATGTTGGACGATCTCTGTCTGTGCATATTTTTATACCGTTTCCAATTTTGTTTTTATTTACTGGCTCTATTTAAGATAAACGTTGTCGGTGAATATTTGAAAACCATTAGAACATCATTAATTAATCCCAAAGTTAAGAATACAGATGTTTAAAACTACAGTTACAATAATGAAAACTTAAACTACACCACTGCTGTCAAGCAATAAGACAATAAAAACTAATCTGGATGCATACACATGTTTATAGAAATAAATTATTATTATTATTTCCTTTATTCATTAAATATTTTCAAATATTTTTATAAAAATAAAAAAGCAAAACATTTAAAAATAGTAGTCCTCTGGTATCGGGAGCAGGGTCCAAGCTACCGGTGGTCATGGCCCCAAAGAAAGGAACCTCCTAACAATACGCGCCGTATCCAGGAGTACCGCTTTCTGTATCAGTCCCTTACCCAGCTGTCTAACGAGAGCCTCCACAGGTGTGAGTCGAGGCTCTTGGCTATTAGACTATTGGCGGTCACAACTATCGGTACAATGATTATCGAGTTATTATTATTACAATCGGAACTATGAAAGAGGGAACTACTATGATGAGAAGAATGATATGTTAAATAATGTTCGAATCTTCACTCCGTAAAAAATTGTCAAGTAGCCAATTTAAACAGCAGATTTGGACCTCTTTTCTCCAATCAGGAATCTCATGGGTGTATCCTCATCTTTCAGGATGTCTTCCCGCCGCAACGGGTCTGTGTCCCGGGCAGCGGAGACGGCCTCCAAGAACCGACTGCATATGGATAGGAATCCACAGCATTCGAGGATTACTGGTATGACTTTAAAAAATCCTTTTTAGGTATATAAATCACAATCAATTGAGAAGAATATGTTGAGATGGTTTGGGCATGTCGAGAGATTTTTTTTTTTAGAATTTTAATTTTATTAATGCAGAATTAAAAAAAAATGCAGAATTTAGATGAATAGCTGGCATAATGTTCAATTTATATCTGGTCACACTGGAAATTGTGCAGCGCGGCAGTCGTCTCCCCGCGCACAGGCAGTTAGGTTGTACGTAGCTTATAAGATATTATGTATTTGAACTGGTACTAGTGAATTATACAAAATAATGTAACGACCTTCATAGAGGTAAAGTTTGTGAGGTTGTAGGGGGTAATCTCTGGATCTACTGAACCGATTTTGAGAATTCTTTTTGTGTTGGATAGTCCATTTATCGAGGGAGGTTATAGGCTATATAACATCACGCTACGTCTCTTAGGAACGGAGCAGCGCTAGTGAAACCGCGAGCGGGTCTCTAGTATCTTATCTATAGGAAGGCGAGTCCATGGCCATTAACCAGGCACAAATTCGAACTCCTGAGCCGATACAAAGAATTTCATAGAAAAATCCAATAACGATTTGCTCGAATTTGTTGGAACTGTGGGTGTACAGTACGCCTCTGCCTAACCCTTCGGGGAATATAGGCGTGATGGTATGTTATGACTATGACTGATTAGCCTGGTGTGTCCCATTGCTGGGCAAAGGCCTCCCCTCATGTCTCCATCTATCTCGATCGAAAGGATCTATATATTTATAATATCTCCGTGTTAACAGATCCCTCGAACCCGGCAGGCCGCCGGAAGGAAATAGACAATGTGATGAAGAGAGCTCGCCAGGCGTCTCCAGGTAGCTGGGACCGCAAGCTCCTGGAGGTGGAAGAAAAGGACCCTAACAGGTGAGGATATTACTCCCAGCTGGGTGTGTAGCTTTAGGAGTCATCCATAAATTGCGTCACATCTCATGAGTAGAGAATTGCCACATGGTGTGTCAAGGGGTATGAGGGGGGGGGGGTATCAGCTTTGAGATGTCACAATGTAAAAATCTAAATTATTAAAAAAGTTAAATGCTTGGAAAAATGTGATGTTATACTATAGGGGTCCCACAAATGACAACATTTCCAAATAATTAAGTCACGAAAACAAAATCCTGAATTTCAAAATATGTTTTCTAGATTTTTTTATTGCTCCATTTCGGAGATAAAAATAAAAAAAAACGTAATGTCGTCACTTATACTGCGAACACTGAGAAAATCATGAAATTCGCGTGACGTAATTTATGGATGGCGTTATGTAGTCTCTGCTTACCTGTACAGGGGACAAGCGTGAATATATAGTATTCAGTGTTCAAAATTGTGAGTAAAATTAATAAGGTAGTTGACTAAATTCTTTAATAACAATGTTTCTTTAAAGATTATTACATAAAAGATTTTTTTAATAATAATATGTATTCTACACTCATTGTACACACACACACACACACACACATACACCATCATACACACCAAAAACCTTCATACACACCTCATTAAACGACACATACATACACATCACCACATTATACATTACAAACATAACATTATTATAGTGCCATACAGTTAAAGTGATCACATTACACTCCTAACATCAAATTTATGCAGATAATTAATAGCGAGAGCCCTGGTACTCATAACACAAGTTGAATCTTAATTTGAGTGCCAGAGTTCAACTAAATCGAAGATTTTAATCTTAAGTCTACCTGTTCTGTGTGTTTTCCAGTGTGTATCCTTATTTCAATAAAAATATTTATTTATTCTATTTATTATTTTTTTTTTTCCAATACCATAGATATTTTAAAAAGATTCTCTTTATTCGTCAATAGGGTATTTTACTCTATGTAAGAAAAAAATCTTAAAATATATATTATTGAGATAGCTTACGCAAAAAGCAGTCGGAAAATGTTAGTTTCAGTTCATAAAATAAAATAAATTTTAAAATTCAATTCAAGCTTTTCTATTTTTTTATCAGATTTTAAACACCATGAAATAGTAGCCGCCATGTTATTACGTCATACGGCTGTGTAAACAAAACTAAAAAGTGTCGACTGATCAGCGTATATACTTTTATTGCTTACACAATACTTTGTACTTGGCTTTGTACTTTTATTATTTACACGGCCAACTGACGTCATAACCACAGCAATATAACATCCACTGCGTCCGCGTTTTCGTCAAATTAAGCGCGAAATTTGAAAATGGATGGATTTTACATCCATTTTCGATGGAATAACAATTATGTGTTTTTAGTGGTTTATTAGCATTTTAGAATCTAATTGAGGCACTTTTCAAAAACGGGTGTAGAATATAGAATATTAATGACAAGCTAAGATTCTGGGAGGATACCTAAATATGAATATGCTGTACTTTCTCTTTGACGACACGATGGGCGTAGCGGTTAAGCGATCGGCTTCTGCGCTACGTGTTGTGGGTTCGATCCCCACACGAAAAACACAAAAATTTGTATGATCTACAGGTAGTTAGTTGTTCCGGGTCTGGGCGTTTGTGTATGTGGGAATTTGTGTTCGTAAACGCAACCACGATCCAGGAGAAAATCCTAGTGTGAGGCTGGGGCAACGTTTTTTCTAAAAAAAAAACAAATTTATATACCCACTATATTATAAATTATATTGTCTATGATTTTTTATTATTATTCATGATAGGCTTATCTTAATGATGATGATTAAGAAGAATATTCCAATTATAATATTTTTTTGCTATCTAGTAATTTCACATACCATCTTGCACTTTATTAGATTTATTTATTACATATGGCAATAACACATGCATTTTAGTGAAAGAAAAATTCAATCTCAGGCAGAATTCGAAGCTACTTCCCGTTAAATACCCCGGATGCTATTAGCTTCTAATCTACCGAGACCACTGCCTGTGATGCGAATTTCTCTACCACATTCTCCGTCTCAAATTGACGTCACGACACCTCTTGACGACATTTTGCTATGTCTTTGACCGACATGACTTACTGTACAGGTTTCTTATGAGTCCCACAGCTGGATAAAAGTCAACATTAACTCGGTCCAGGGTTCTCTGTCCTGGGTTCCACGTTGGCAAAAAGCGATCGAAATCATTGCAGTCTCCTAGACGGTCCTCGTCCAGGAACAACATTGTGGAGTACCCACTCGGTAGCTAACCTCGCCCAGTGTCTGGATGCATGCGGCTGTTGTGGCCAGCCCATTGGTACTTTTGTTTGTTGCGGATATTCGCATCCGCATCCGCAAATTCGGAACATTCCCATTAATTCAGACATTAGCATCCGCATCAATTGATGCGCAGTTTTTACGAGTGCGGATTTATATATAAGAATGAAAGAAAGAAAGCAAGACAGAAGAAAGAAAAACACATTTATTGCTACAAGTTCCATACAACACACATAAAAAAATAACAAATAAATCAAGGTCACCAGGAAAAAGGCTGAAAACTTTTTTAGTTTTGTTCTCAAAATATGATTAATATTGAATCGATTTTCATTTATTAATAAAAAAATAAATACTTAAAATGATCCTGAAATCCGCATCCGCGGATGTGAACCACTATTAATCCGCATCCGTGGATGTCATAATTATTGCATCCGCGACAACCCTGGTTTGGGAGCCCACATTCTCCCGTTTCAGTTAGTTGCCACTTTACAGTTAAATTGTTTATATATTGTTTATTTATTTTTTTTAATTTTGGTATATAGTCATAGTCAACTACCTTACTGATGATGCTCACGTTTGGACAGATGGCGCCACACGGGCTACAAACAACTGTATCTAGACGGGTCCCGATCGCCGTCCCCGCGGCGCTCCAGGTCACCACCAGTTAGGCGGTCCAGGTGACAATTCCTCATATTTACTAAGTAGCATGGACCAAAATGGCTAAGGATTTTTTACGTGGGAGAGCCATGCTTCGGCACGAATGCAATTATTAAAAAATCTACACCTTTATTCAAAAAAATGTGAACTGCATAGTTATAATACGAGACATAAATCAAAACTAATGCAGCCGCAGTTTCGTCTCGCTAAAGTCCATACTTCTTTTATGGGATACTGTGTAAGATTTTATAATAAAATTCCGGAATTCATTTTAAAATTCCCAGAAAACTAATTCAAAAAAATTATTAAGTTTACTCTGTGCAGGCATGCTTATTATAAATTGGAAGATTATCTTTTAGATAAAAATGTTTGGCAAATTGCTGGTCCAACTCCACAGGATGATTTCTTAGATAATTTTAATGTAGACTACAATTTGACATACGGGTCATTCTAAGTTAAGAAGTACTTTCGACGGCAAGGACAAAAAAATACCTTTTTTTTATATAAACTTCATAAATAACCTATTTATCACTTAAAACTAAATGTGTTCGACGTGGTCACTTAAATTTATTACCGAAATGTACGTAATTGAGTCACAATAAGCTCTAATATAAGAAAAATGTCTCTCCCCTGGTCTGTCCCCCAACCGACTTTATTTGTAAATCAGTAATTATGAATGTATTAAAATTCAATAATTACTTTAACATCGTTAATTTTATAAAGACAGTCAACTTAGTAATAGTATCTAACAAGTAAAATTGCTTATATGCCAATTCTTCATAAAAAATATTAACGCCGAAATTTGTCTTCCGTGTTTCGTGTCTCGTCCCCTGGCCTTTTGTTTTCGTTCAAAAATCAGTTTTGCTTTGCTAGTCTATGAAAGTTGTGACCTTAAATACATAGTGTGTAACGTGAAGTTAGCAGCAAGCAGCGCATAAGTCAACTATGCAGCCATATTGTGGGCCATTTCAGTCAAGCCACTCGCTGGGCGCAGAAGTGTTGAGTGAATGCAGTCTTTCCTCTGGTATGTTTTACTTTGCAATTATTTGTTAAAATACTAATATATACTTCAATATCTACCATGAATAGTGCATACATTGTTACGTTTGTTTGTGAATTACGTGCGAGAAACACTTTCAAGGCTATTTTAGATTTCTGGCGTATTTCCCCTGGCTCTTTTGATGGCAGGGGAGATATTTAATGTCCAGGGGAGATACATTTGTACGCGTTTTCATTAATACTTCTAGTTTTCTCTGAACCTTTACTTGGCGTTATGTCTATCTTAGCTTTACAATATAATATTACGTTTTTGTACAGAATAACGCGCGAAGAACGGCTTGAAAAAAGAGGATATTAAGTAGAACGATTACGTTATCAAAGGATTAAAAATGACCCGGATAAGTACGCCTAACAAAAAGTTAAGGAAAGGGTAAAATATGAAAAGAAGAAAGATAAAGGAACTATTAAGACTGTGAAGCAAATGACACCCAGAGAACAGCGGAAGGCTAGAAAAATATGGAGAGAAAAAGCAAAAATTCGTAGACGTCGTTTAGCACTCGCAAGAAACACCACCATGTTCAGAGAATGAAGGCCCACCGCCCCCTCAAAATATAAACAGGCGAGCGCAGGCAGCACAGCAAAAGTCAACTCGAGCAAGAAAAGCAAGAAACCTGATGATAAGAAAACACTTTTCAGGCACACTAAAGGTTCACCAAGTTACCAGTTGCATATTCATACCCAATTGCCTGATATTGAAAAGTTTTAGCTGGTTCTGTGACTGTAATGAGTTATGTCGTCATTTTCAGTTGGGTAATTTGGATTATCCACAAACACATGCTAAATCTCGTCTACATGTTGATGATATACATATACGGAGCTAGTGATTCAGATGATAAACCACTAATTAAATTCGTATGTCAAGAACGTACGAAAGAAATACTACGGCTTTCTGTACCTACCACAAGCAATATAACCAGACAGCACAAAGATCATCCAAAGCCCTCACCGCTGGAAAAAATCATTCTACAATGCGGACTTTGTGTTGGTTAAACTTCAAGATAGAAAAAACAGAATATCGTTATGTTGCAATGTGCACAGGTGTTGAAGAAAATGATGAAGTTCAAGTTTAATACTGGTATTCAAAAGAGAATTTTTAGTTTTTGTTTCTTTTTATTTAATTATTGCCTGTTGATAGTAAAGTTATATATAGTTTTGTTTTGATAGACAAAAAAAGTAAGAACCTTTTCATGTTTTGTACCTAGCTAGCGCTTAGGAAATATTTAATTTTATAAACAAAAAAGACTGCTAAGAAATGAAGAGTACGATTATAAATAATTTATAATTAAAATAAATAAAGATGATTCTTAAAAATAACCTTGTTTTTCTCTTCCCTGTTCATAAAGTGTCCTCCCCTGTACACCTTGTCTCTCCCCTGTACCGTGTATTTCCCCTGGTCACTTATAAAACGAGATAAAACCAACAAATTGACTGGCCACTTTATAAACATTTTCAACTTAACAGTTTCTATAAAAAAAAATGTATACATAAGTAAAAATATAAAAAAAAAGCCGTGCCGCCACTTCATACAACGAATTACCTCTTAACTTAGAATGACCCATACCCAATTGGCAATATTATATTTGATGACATTATATTAATATTTATTTTCTATTACCATTTGTCAGCATAATTATTTAATTGAATATACCATACAATATACGAGTATACATTATGAAAACAATTTGATGTACATATTGATTAAACTAGTACGGTATAATTTCCTAATTAGTATACCTACTGTAAAGTGTGGGGATCGTGCAGATATTGATGTAACAATTGTGTTAGTATATTTATCTATAGGAATATTGTGCCCGCGGTCTGAGCTTGTCATGCTCACTTAAATGTCCTGCTGATGGTGGCGTTGTGTGTCGGGTCGTTTTATTCCCTACAATATGGTTGAGTCGAACCGCGCCGATACACACGTCATGCTCGTGAACGGGTGCTGTCTGTCGGGACTGGTCAGCTCTTACTTGCTGTGGCAATCCCTTTCTTTCTATATAACTACTAAATATAACACCTACTACTGAATAAATCTGATTGTTATTCTGCAGATATCAAGCAAAGCATGCATGGATGGTAATGAATGAAATCACGTTCTTGCTGTAGCTGGCAACCCTCACCCGTATAATATTCGTATATTTCTGTCTATTATGAATATTGCATCACGCACAAGGTTCATACGACTCGAACGCCACTGAATAATCCCTTATTCGCTACACAAAAGATGCTGTATAAGTTATGATGCTAATATAATAATATTGTTCACAGAACACCACTCCCGAGTCGTCGGTCTCGGTCTCCGTTGGGTCGTCGGTCCAGATCTCCCGTGGGTCGTCGGTCTCGGTCCCCCGTGGGTCGTAGGTCTCGGTCTCCTGTGGGCCGGCGCTCGCCGCGCAAGTCTCGCTCGCGCTCTGCACGCCGCAGCCCCCGTCGGAGCCCTAGGAGAAGCCCCATTAGGTATGCCAACTTATTTTTTTCCTAGAATATCAATTTCCCTTTAACTTTTTATTTCTCAAGGTGACGTCAGCTATATCTATTGATAACAAATTAATATGTCCTTCAACCGACATGACTTACTATATAGTTAGTTACAATGCGAATAAAAATAACCAAAAGACTAGCTGCTGTTGTCCGCAGTTTCATTCACATCCCAAAAAGATTAACATACTATATATCCGATTCTCGGCGGCGTATCAATATGAAACATACACCAGATTTTAAATTAGACCTCTAGGAATACATCGGTGAAAACTGCATTCAATTTCATGTAGTAGTTTTTGCGTGGTGCGCGTACAAACATACAGACAGAAAGACAAAAATTCTATAATTGTTATTTTATAAGTAATAGGTAGTTACTAGATAATAAATACTAAAAATGACGTGTTGTTTCCAGACGCAGCCCAGTCCGTAGCCCCCGGCGGCGCTCACCCCGGGCGGGCCCGGGCGCGGGGGCGGCCCCCCGGCGGGACGGGCGGCGCGGCCCGCCCCCAGCGCGCCCGCTGCGGCCACCCTCGCCGCCCTCCCCGCCAGACCCACGGAAGGTACGTCATTACTAAAACTTAGTTTTTATTCAATACAATAACAAGTGTGCCCCTCCCTCTGAGAATTTTTGCCTGAGAGATTTTTATTTTCTCGACGGCGGAAAGTGTGAAATCTGCCAACCCGCACTAGGTCAGTGTAGTGGACTATTAGCTGAAAGCTATGCAATGCAGTATTAAGCATGTGTCTCACGGCTGGACCAAATCAACAGATCAACAATATGTCAGGCAAAGATTGACGCTGGTTATCACATGGAGCCATTGTGCTCCACAGATGTCAATGTATGTGTAATGAATATAATGAGTAATGAAATGCATAGTGTGCCTGTGTGCAAGTGAACTAGCTAACTTCGCTCGAAACGCGTTTATGTTTTGCGCGTATTAAACTAAGAATGTTCCACAGTCATCAGGCTCCGGGTCATCAGTGAGCAGTTGTTCGGACGAGTCCTGTTCCGTCTGCTCTGCCAAGAATAAGAAGACTGGACCACCCCAGCCACCTAAACCTAAGGGTGTCAAACCTAGGTATGTTGGGATTCATCCATTTGTTGTTTTTTTTTATGGGTTAGGACAGCAAACGAGCAGACGGATCGCCTGATGGTAAGCGATTACCGCCGCCCATGGACACCCGCAACACCAGAGGAGTCACAAGTGCGTTGCCGATCTTTTAAAAGGGGATTGGGCCTCCGGTAACCTCACTCACTCGGCGAAACACAACGTAAGCGTTGTTTGACGCCGGTTTTCTGTGAGGCCGTGGTATCACTCCGGTCGACCCGGCCCATTTGTGCCGAAGCATGGCTCTCCCACGTACAAAATTAAATTAAATTGTATGTTATAGTATCACTTTTTTTTAATGCCTCATTAGTTTGAAGTTGGACCCAGGACCAGGACAGGACCATAGTGGTCCTAAGCCAAAGATCCCGGGTCCAATTTCCAAATTTCTATATTTTCAGTATCAATCATCAATCGGAGTTTGGATTTGTGCCCGGTTAAGGGCAATAGACTCGCCCCCAATTACATGGGACCTAAACATACCGGCGTATAACAGAGTATACAGCAATACAAAAGCTATCAAAACCACCCAGAGCAATCTCTTGATCGATCGCACCCTCCACATCTTGACTTTCTTGCACCACAGGATAGGTATGACTTCGAAAATCGACTATGAAAATCGACTTCATGCCGAGATCGACAGATACAAAACCAATATATGCAAATAGGGGTTCAAAGAACCTAAACTTGCTGAGTATGAATGCAGCAACCCGGAGCAATCTATGCCACAAGTGCTGGTGCTTCCGGGACAAAAAACGAGGGAATATTGTTTGACCATTGACACTATAATAAGAAGAAGCACACCTCTGCCTAATCCTTTGGGGAATACAGGCGTGATAGTATTTTATAATTTGATTGGTCTGATTTGTTGATTATTGTAGGGTGGGGTCTGTATCCCCGGGGCGCGCGGGGCCAGGAGCCGGTGGGGCGGGGCGGGCCGCGAGGGCTGTTCAGCCCACGAGAGAACTGCTGAAGGCCAGAGAAGCCAGCAAACGCACAAGAGAGGAGAAGGTATGTATAACACGCATACAATCATATTATTTGTATCCTCTATAACTGACTAAATCGAAAACTGTTTAATCGATTCCCAAGAAATCCAGGTTAGAAATCGATCTTTTTTCGATTCTCCTTTCGAGTTTGTATATACAATATAAATTCCACATTATGGAAAATAGGGTGATGGAACTCAGTACCATCGCTGTCTTGACAGTTTTTGAGAAAAATATAGAGAAAACATCAGATTTTTTTAAGTTAAATAAGTCTAATAATAATAATATAATCGTTTATTTGGAACAAAAAGGTTAAATGTTTGGATTCGGCTTGGCTTGGATAATGTTATGTTCAGTCGGTTTTTACTTTTTAGTAAGGTATTGTATGGTGTTCCAGGTGCTGGAATGGCAGCGGTCGCAGATGGCGGTCCGGCCGGGCGCCGCGCACATCAAGCGCGAGGGCGAGCGCCGGCCGGCCGCGCCCACCCCCGCCCCCTCTGGGGCCCTCTCCGCCGCGCCCCCCGCGCCCCGCCCCCGCCGGGACCCGCGGGCCGTGTCCCCAGCCGCCATCGCGGCCGCGCTTAACGACACAGACTCCGACTCCGAGTCCGATGCCAGCTCTGAGCCGCAGCCGCAGAGGTAACTAGACATTAATTTACATGCATACACATATATGTGGAAAACGCTAAAGAAGTATCCAAGAATCGTAGCAAGTGGCGTTCTATAGTTTCTACCTACCCCTGTGGTAGGAAAGTGTGAGTGTATGTAACACTTACATCACTACATAGTATAAAACAAAGTCGCTGTCGCTGTCTGTCTGTCCCTATATATGCTGAAATCTTTAAAACTACGCAACGGATTTTGAAGCGGTTTTTTTAATAGATAGAGTGATTCAAGAGGAAGCTTTTAAGCTATTTAACAGTACGCTACGCTGTTATTGTAGTTGGAAATAACGTCTTTTAAAGATACGTACGAAAGAAATAATTGATCTCGAGCAGAATAAGAACCGCGTCCGGTGTATTAAAATTTTAAACACCAAACGCAGGTTCGCATCCAACGCAGGATGGACATACAGTTTCGTTACATTTATGTTCAGTGAAGGATGGATATTTTTTGTACATACAGGCTAACCCTATCGGAGCGGTTCGGCAAGATGGCGCAGTGGTCGGCCGATCGGTCGGCGCGATTGGAAAACATGCGCATCACGCGGCGGGAGACAACCCTGCACGTGCGCATCGAGAGGGATGAGAACGCCGCTCCACCCACCGCGCCCACGCCCTACCCGTAAGCTGATACATACTAGCTTCTGCCCAGCTGTGGACTTCAGTGCTATGCCTATGTGCTATACCAGACTGGAATCGTGTCTCTGTACCAAATTTTATCCAGATCCATAACACCATACCACTTATGTAGCAAACGAGCATACGGCCCGCCTGATGGTAAGCGGTTACCGTAACCTATGGACGCTTGCAACACCAGGGGTATCACTTGCGTGTTGCTGACCCTTTGAAAACCTTTTCACACCCATTTTGAAGAACCCCATGCTGCAGTCCTTTGGGAAAACCTCGGCGGGGAGTTGATTCCATAGTCTGAGTGTGCGTGGAAGGAATATCGTCTAGGAATATAATCGCACAGTATGAGACCAGAGTGGTTCGAAGGTTTGTGGATGAACTCCACGCCGATGGCGAGAGGTGCCGTGAAAGTAGCTGTTGGCATCGTTTCAAACAATACCTCAGAACACTGCCAATTGTGCGAATGGTAGAACAAAGAGAGGCAGTCTATCCTCAGACAGGTTTCTAGACCGTTTGTGAATTGAATGTCTTGGATTCGAAATCTTGACCCATGACAGTTTTTCGTTTCTAAATAGAAATTTAATTTGTCATGCTACTATATGCAATTAATTATAAATTATTCATAAATTGTTTCTTCTACAGAGCGTTAGAGGGCGCGGCTGCAGGCAGCTACCCTGAAGAACTGCTGCTGGCCGCGCCGGCCGGCCTCCCATCCTGGGATGACGTGCGGGTCCGATACGACTACTACAAGAAGCGAGGCTATCTCAGAGGTACAGTACATAATTTAATATAATTCGTATAAATTAAAAGTAACTTTATTTCTTACGTGGGAGAGCCATGCTTCGGCACGAATGGGCCGGCTTGACTGATACCACGGCCTCACAGAAAACCGGCGTCAAACAACGCTTACGGTGTATTTCGCCGAATGAGTGAGGTGACCGGACGCCCAATCCACTTTTAAAAGGCCGGCAACGCACTTGTGACGTTAGTTGGTGGTTTGTAGGTAATGGTGGTGGCAGTGGTGTTGCAGGTCTCCATGGGCAGCGGGAATCGCTTACCATCAGGCGATCCGTCTGTTCGTTTGCCCCGCTATCCCAAAAAAAAATAGATATACTCATCTACACATCAAATTATACAAATCTAGTACAAACTGATGTGTGACTTGTGAGAGGTGGACTAATCTCCCGTTTTCAAGCTAAAATGACAATATCCATTCAACATTTAGCGAATTTAGACATTTTGAGCCAGAAATAAAATTTCTATCAATATCTTACGAGAACTTGATTATCTCTACTAATTTTCAATATAGGTACATAGAATTAAAATCCCGTAAAAATATTTTTCTGATACAGAGGGCCAAATGTCTAAATCCGCCTAATTTGGCTAAAGACATTTTGCCGCCCTCTCGACGGCTATGATACCCACAGATACATAATCAACCCATTATACTGCTGGGCTCGGGTCTCCTCTCAGAATGAGAGGGATTAGGCTATAGTCCACCACCTAGTGCGGGTTGGCAGACTTCACACGCCATCGAGAAAATCTCTCAGGCATGCAGGTTTCCTCACGATGTTTTCCTTCACCGTTTTTCAAGTTATTTTAGTGAAGGACAAATTGGTGAAACTCACTGTGGCTTAGAGGTCATAGCGTCTGGTGTATCTACCCAGAAGATGCAGGTTCCAATCCTGCCCGCGGTCCAATTTTTCCTTCACTAAAATAACATTTAAAAAAAAAAAAAAAAACGTTGCCCCACACTAGGATTTTCTCTTGTATCGTGGGTGCGTTTACAAACACATATTCTCACACACAAACGCCCAGACCCGGAACAACTAACTGTAGATCATACAAATATTTGCTCCGTGTGGGGATCGAACCCACAACACGTGGCGCAGAAGCCAATCGCTCAACCGCTACGCCAATCGTGTCGTCAAATTTTTTTATAATCTTAGCATGGAAAAGAATCACAAAATGATAGTGGTGATAAATTTTTTTGCAGGTCTAACTCTTGGAGACTATGTCAAATGGGAAGAATGGTGGTACAAGTACCAAGAATGGCTGAAACATGAGCGCGCGTACGAGCGCTGGGCTGAGGGCGAGGTTGGCACGGTAAGGATAACATACAAATTGAAATAAAACTACTTTTTTATGTTGTTTTTTGTTTCGTAATGGTTTCGGCGACTTTGCGACTGCGACTGCCTCATTAGTCTAGTGGTCCCAAGCGAGAGTGCTACACTAGAGGTTGTAGCGACATCTACCGTGCTACATACAACTATATGGACAAGTCCTGAATCGCGTAAGTGAAGTTTGCAACGCAACCTGCATATATACAACCGCCCGACATCAACCGTTGGGCCGTGGCCCGCCAGGCAAGACACCCGCCTGGTCGGAGGATCCTCCCTTTGGTGTGAGGGGAACATACCTCGCCCCTCCACAAGGTCTTGGGTTCAATCCCCACGTCAAGCAAAGTGTTATTGGGTTTCGCTCGGAGTCTGGATTTGTGCCCGGCTCGCCCCCTATAACATGGTACCTAAACATAGCGGCGAACTGTGGGTTTACATTAAGAACGCCTCTGCCTGCCGTTGATGGGTAATAAACATTATATTATGGGGTCATACAAAATAATCAGTCCAGTAGCCAATAGATGAATGTACCTATTTGTTAAAAAGAACCTATCACTGTTTGAAACCCTCTCTAGCAAAAGGCATCAACACAAAATATGTATTCCATCGAACAAAACTCATTTCCTAAATAATAGTGTTTACTGTATGACTCCTCGTGTGTATAATCATTTACCTAAACTTTCATGAAATTATTAGTGTAAATTTATTCAGAAGCAACCTCAAACAATTTTCAGTTAAAAAGGCTTACTATAGTGTACATGATTATCTATCCGACAAACTGTAATATACCCGTTATTCTATGATTTGTATAATATTATTTAGATAAGTTAGAATATATAAACATATATATCTGATTGTTTGTGCCTAACTAAAATTATAAATATTTGTACGCCCAAAATGGCAGAATATACTGAAACATTATATACCACAGTAAGACCCATTCTACCTACCATATTCTAACAAATAAATAATTTGATTTGTTTGTAGGTCCGTCGCGAGAGGCGCCGCCGCGGGGGGCGCCACCGGCGCAGCTGAGGGCGCGCCGCCCCCGCCGCCGTCCTGTCCGTGGACCTGGCGGCGGGGGCTCACCCTGACCTGTAAGGCGCTACCTGCTATCCGCTACTACCTACCTGCGGCGCCTGCACCAGGGTGATACCTGGACACTTACGTGTGAACTATAGTGTAGTGATTTATACATTAATTAGTTTTAACAGTGGTGTATGATTGTGTTAACGTTTATCCAGGATGAATGGTAATTATTGTACAATATTTTAACATGTGACTGCTACCTTAGAGATCCTGGGTTCGAGCAGTATTATTGGGTTTTCCTATGAAATTCTCAGTAGCACCTCGAAGTTTTTATTTTGTGCCCAGTTAATGGCAATAGGCTCGCCCCCTAGTACATAGGACCCTAAACATACCATCATGACAACAAATAACTTTCCTAAAGATTTGTTACAAAAAAAAACAAATTTATTTGTTAAATCTGTAATAGGATCCCAAGGCACAAGAACAATAACTTGCATTGTGTCTAATTTGTTACTTAACAAGTTAATTGTTGAAACACAGTGACGCGCGATTTTAAAGTTGTGTGTGTTTAAAACATCGTATCACACGAGCACACGCGACTACAAAGCGCGTACGTACGACACAAAAAAAATGGGATCTCAAAAAGTTGTTAATTATAATGAACTAGCGGCCCGCCCGCTGTTTCACCCGCGTTGCCCCATTCCTAAGAGCCGTACCGTAATGTTAAATAGCTTAAAGCCTTTCTCTTGAATCACTATTAAAAAAAACGCTTCAAAATCCGTTGCGTAGTTTTAAAGATTTAAGCATACATAGGGACGGACAGACAGCGACAGCGACTTTGTTTTATACTATGTAGTGATAAGTAGTACATAGGTACCATCATAATTATGTTAAAAATATTTTACAATAATTACCAGTCATCCTGTATAATGTCGTTTACAATTAATGAAGACACTTAAATGTGAAGAATACTGTGTGTATCAAAATTCAGTGTGAGCAGTGATAATGGAACAACAGTTTCAATGAAAATGTGCTAATTCTTGTAAATGTTGCTTCAGTTAACAATTTGTAAACAAACATTCAAGTGAAATGGAACTTTTGTAAAATTATATGCTTAGTAAGCAAATATACTGGCTGATTTGATATTGAGTATGGCCATGAAACTGTAGTGCTACAAACTAATATCAAAATAGCGCATATTGTGATTCTTATAGGGTTCAATTTTAATTGATTCATGTATCCTCGCGAACTATACTTCTTAATATATACTTGTGGGCCCACAGTCTATGAAGTAACTGTACACTATGAAATAATTCTTCAGGCAGATTGTTTCTCGGCTGCAATTGGTTAGTCTGACCTAGTCATGTAGGACATGTTGAGTCAGACTGGCTCCCCCAATAAGGGCTTCCAATATTCAATTCAAATTATGACTATATTTGTTTAAAGGCTAATTTTTCAAATGTCTTTTATGCTTTAAGTCCACTTTTATCATGGATACAACTGAAATATGGAATGCGCTTCCCAAGTGGGTCTTCCCCGATAGATATAATCTGGGTGTCTTTAAATCACGAGTGAATCGGTTTCTTCTAGGCAAGCGCGCAACATCGTAGATCGCAGTGTCGCTTAATATCAGGTGAACTGAGGATCAAGCGTAAGCTTATCATAAATAAAAAAACTGCCTCACATGCCTCATGCCTTAACATGCCTAAGGCATAGGCCTGCCGAACGTGAGGTTTGATTTCCAAGTCGAGCAGTGCTATTGAGTTTTTCTACGATTCTAGCATGTAATTTTGATTTGTGCCTGGTTAATGGTAATGGGCTCGCCCCATATTACATGAGAGCCAAAACATACCGGGGAAATACCATTAAGGTTAAGCAGATGGGTACTAATGTACACACACAGTTCGCCGGTATGTTTAGGTCCCATGTAATAAGGGGTGAGCCTATTGCCATTAATACCGGTGAATAGGTGTATATTGGTATGCCTCTACCTAATCTTTTCTGAATACAGACGTGATCGTATAATCGTATTGTGTGTACAAGAACTGCAATGACAATTGATTAATTAGCCTTAGCAATATCATTTCAATCAGCCCTATTCCAAATCAATTATTTGACCATTTATTTCGTAAGAAAAATCTGAAAACATAATTCTCAATTTCAAAATCTGTTTCCCTAAATAAGTTAGTGTTAGTCTAAATCATGATCTAGTAATTTAATCGAAATTATATATACCTATGTGTAGAAAACGGTTTTATATAAAATAGTTCTAATTTAGTCATTTTTATGATCAATTTTAATATAATTATTAACTTCTGCGTCGTTGGGGAGAGTTTGCTCAGATAATCCCCTTTTAAAAGGCCGGCAACGCGCTTGTGACTTCTATGGTTTTGCGGATGTCCATGGGCGGCGGTAATCGCTTACCATCAGGCGATCCGTCTGCTTGTTTTCCCTATCCCATAAAAAACAAAAATAACTAGCATATTTTCATTCTAAAATGAACGGAGATTACGTTTATGAAGGTCAGAATTGTAAAAAGCTTAATAAATAGCTCTCCATATATTTTATTTAGATTCTCAGCACTTCAATTCTATTTCTTGTCAAAATCGACAATCCGTCATTCAATCACTTTATAGTTTCAATGAAATAACTGAAAATAACATGTCTGGATTAGTGCAATGTTTCAATTCATCCATCACCAGATTCATTTTCGTCCAATGTGTCTATAATTCTAATACTTGACACATTGGACGAAGTTAAATCATCAAAAGAAGTATGCAAGAATCGTAGCAAGTGGCGGTTTATAATTTCTGCCTACCCCTGTGGGAGAAAGGCGTGATGTATGTGTCAATACTGAGCGATATTATTATTATTGTCGATCAAATGTAGGTATAAGATATTTTTATTTTTGTAGGCTTCATACAAGCCAAAGCTCCGGGGTTTTGTACCCATCAGGTTTATAAAAAATGCTAAACTGTCTATAGACTACACCCGGTGTTTTAGACATTAATAATTATATTAAAATTGCTATGTATAGCAAAGAAATTGGCCCTTAAACTAAAACTAAAGGGTCTTAAAGAAAAATCTGTATATGTATTCGTAAAAAAAAAGTATCAATGTTTTACTGTGTAAATAAAATTAAATATCTTAGTGTATGTTTTTGTATGTATGTCTTTACATACACAATTTTATCTATAGAATGTAATGTGGACTATCAAAAGCCGAATAAAATTATGTGCATTGTAAATAAGTTAAAATCATACTTAGTGTATGTATATCTAAGTGTATGCTATTATATACACAATTATATATAAAATAAATATTAGTTCTATAGTTTATAGTCTTGGCATCGCATAAAAATCTAAATTTTAATATGTGAATGACGGCAGAGCTTATGTATAAAATATTATGGTAAAATGAATTTTTTATATGTACTATCGGCCAACGCCAAATCTAGCCACCGTGATGGCTATACTTGATTGCAGCGCTCGGCTGCTATATTAGCGCATACCTACGCTCATCAACCAATAGCATCGTTGCATTGTGGTATTTCCTGTGCACCTTGTTTTTTTTAATTGAAAAAGAAAGAAACTACTAAGCGAGCAGTGAACAGCTGTGTGTCGTGTGCACGGAATTTTGTCTTCAAAATGGCTCGATATGGAGTTGGCTGATAGTACATATCAACATACGTTGATTTCTCTTAATATAAACTAATTTTTAAAGTAACAAACATGTTTTATAAAGTACAATGTCTATAATACTTATTTAAAAAGGTATAATTGTAAAATACTAACGTGACTTTACTGAAGTAATATGGTTGTATTGTAAAGTAAGGCCAACCAGACGAGATAAAAAACGTAAACAAGCGGACCGTTACTGACATTGCGATAGCGAGGGATTATTATCTCTCGTCCTTATCACTCGTACGCGCAGTTATGGCGTCAGTTGGTCGACAACAGCTGTCGTTGTTTCGTGGTACAGGAAAGCACTCGGTACAGCAGTTGTCAACATTTGGTCCGCCATTTGCAAAATGACATAACATACCATCACGCCTGTATTCCCCGAAGGGTTAGGCAGAGGTGTACTTAATGTACACCCACAGTTCGCCGGTATGTTTTTAGGTCCCATGTTATAGGGGGCGAGCCTATAGCCATTAACCGGGCACAAATCCAGACTCCGAGCTACTAATGAGAATTTCATAGAAAAACCCAATAACTCTTTGCTCGACCTGGGGATCGAACCCAGGACCTCTAGTGTAGCAGTCAAAGTCAACGTCAAAATGTTTTATTTCAATTAGACCACTATATAGGTAATAGGTAGTCTCACTTGGGACCACTAGACTAATGAGGCAGTCTCGTCATTTGCAAAATGATTGATAGTTTTATCATAAACACAGGTGACTCGGACTCTTCCGACGAATTATCTTTGTCTAGTAGGTACAGACGACAGCGATTAAAATTCCAACTTTATAATAATTTATTCAAATAAAAATGTTTTGAACCCCTGAAAAATTGTTTACATTCTTTATCTCGTCTGGTTGGCCTTACCTTAGTTCATGTCTTAAGGGTCCGGTGCAGCCTGAATTGCCTACAAAAACGTAAAATAAATCGTAATCCCAAACAATATTTTATCATATTGTTATTATTCGGATCCAGATACCGTTGGTCTAGGTTCCTACCGCACCATTTCGTGTAAATGATGGGAAAATCGTTCCAAACTTTTTAAAGTTCATTCGCTTAATTTTATTTAGTACTAGCTTTTGCCAGCGACTTCGTCCGCGTGGAATAGTTACTTTGTTCCCTAGTTCTTCGCCCGCGCTTTCACCTGCGTTGCCCAATTCCTAAGGGTTGTAGCGTGATGTTTTATAGCTTGAAACCTTTCTCATGAATCACTCATTTTCCCAACATTTCCCTTCACTGCTCTGCTCCTATTGATCGTAGCGTGATGAAAAGTATACTATAACCTGCCCAGGAGTATGAAGAACAATTGTACCAAGTTTCGTTGAAATCCGTCGAGTGGTTTTTGTTTCTATAACGAACATACAGACGGACAGACAGACAAACAAAAATTTTACTGATTGCATTTTTGGCGTCAGTATCGATCACTAATCACCCGCTGATAGTTATTTTGGAAATATATTTCATGTACAGAATTGACCCCTCTACAGATTTATTATAAGTATAGATGAAGTATATTGGACGGAATGGTGGAGAATCGATATAGATCGTATCGGAATCCGAATAATAACACAAATTTATCTTTTTGTGTTTTTTTTGCATTTTCCATGCTAAGATTATAAAGTTATTTTAGTAAAGGAAAAATTCAATCGCGGGCAGGATTCGAACCTGGTTGGATACACCAGACGATTCTAAGCCAGCGCGGTGGCTCAGAGGTCAGAGCAAAAAAAAATCACAAAAAGATAGTTAAAAGGCATCGTACGACATCGAACTAACTATAAAGTAAGTCATGTCGGTTGAGAAGCAAGGTAACTTACTTTTCAGATGTCGCCAACGTCACCTTACGACGTAAATTCAGAATGTGAACGCAAAATTTCAATCAAGCGGGTAGGGTTTGCTTAGAGGTCAAAGCGTCTGGTGTATCCAACCAGTTGACGAAAGTCCGAATCCTGCCCGCGATTGAATTTTTCCTTTACTAAAATAACTTTATAACACAATTAAATTGTGTTTAAATTACGATTTATTTTGGTATTTCGTTTAAAAGGGAAATTCGGTCCATCGAGACCCCTTATACATAATATTTATTTTACTACCTACCTAGGTGTTTTCAACATGTCCACCCAGATACCTATACTAGATTTTCCGGAAATAAATACAACACGAAATATAATTATGCCGTGCCCTGAAAATAAAAATTTTAATCTCGATTGCAGCACCATCTATCGGGTCCAATTGTGAATCTAAATCATCCAGGAAGTAAGATTGGTTTTCATTTATTCATACAGACATGTACAGATTCATAGATATTACATGATAACAATATTTATTTATAGTGTTAACTAACAAAATTATGATGTATTGAATTAATATATAAGTTAAAAATCCTTTACTATATTATAATTGTTGACCGCGCCTTGGAGAGATAGGGAAACATATTTTTAGCTGCAGTTCATGATAGCGACGAAGACCTTATGCAATCTCACAACGCAATAGCTTGACGTTTAGTTTGACTTACGACCTTCTATTCATTGTCGTTAACAAGTGACACGCACTGGCTGTATCGAGCTCGCTCGTACTGTTCACAGCAATGTAATCCTTAGCGTGCTTATGAACTTTTGACCGTTTACTGTACACATGTCCCGCTCACCCGGTATTTTGCGCATTCGTGATTATTTTCTTAACAAGTTTCTATATTATAAAGTTATTTTAGTAAAGGAAAAATTCAATCGCGGGCAGGATTCGAACTTTCGTCAACTGGTTGGATACACCACACGCTCTGACCACTAAGCCACCGCGAACCCCACCCGCCTTTTTTCCTTTACTAAAATAACTTTATAATCTTGGCATGGAAAATGCAAAAAAGTCACAAAAAGATAGTTAAAAGGTAAGGTGGCATCGTACGACATCGAACTAACTGTAAAGTAAGTCATGTCGGTTGAGAAACAAGGTAACTTGCTTCTCAATAGATGTCGCCAACGTCACTTTATGACGTAAACTCATATTGTGAAGGCAAATTTCAATCATGCGGGTAGGGTTTGCGGTGGCTTAGAGTTCAGAGCGTCTGGTGTATCAAACCAGAAGACGCAGGTTCGAATCCTGCCCGCGATTGAATTTTTCCTTTACTAAAATAGCATGGAAAATGCAAATAAATCACAAAAAGAAAGTTTCTATATTTTAAATTGATAAAAAAGGGCTGAAATTTATGGAATTGGAGAGATTTTTATATTATAGTCCATCGCCAGGGAAGACAGCAGTATGTTGGGCACGTATTAATACCTATTCTGAAATAACGCGCGTCTAAATTTATCCGCAAGTGGTTTTGCCATTGTAATGTTAAATGTAAAAACTGTATAAATACAGTTGGGATGGTAATTGTTTCATATTCGTGAATATTGTCCTTACTTCTAATTTTTTGCCTAACAATACTAGTTTGCTAATTATACATAGCTGGATGCGCGCGACAACTGTCATCGAGATCAGGCGCTTGAATTTCCTTAGGAGTCCGGTGGACCGAATTTCTCTTACAAACGTAATACCGAAATAAATCTTAATTCAAACACAATTTAATCAAATTCTGTTGTTAGGATTCCGATACTATACCATTAATCTAGGTTCCTACGTTACCATTTCATCCAAAATACTTCACTGGAAATAAATGTAAGCGAATGCAATTTTTGATAACTTTACTAAGGTTGAACGAGTTTTCGGTCTTTTATTTCCAGTGAAGTAGTAGTAGATGAAATGGTATCGTATAAACCTAGATTAACGGTATCCAAATCCGAATAATAACATAATTTGATAGAATATTGTCTGAACTACGATTTATTTCGGTATTACATTTTTGTGGGCAATTCAAGTTCCACCGGACCCTTTAATTTTTGACAGTCAAAATGTACGCAAGACAATGTCTTAATTTATTGATAAAAAGGGCTTCTCATTGCGTCGATTCGATTATGAAAATATAATGGATCGAATAATTTGTTTTAGTCAGTACCGTTACTGACGCCATAAAAACCAAAAACTACAATAGTATACCAACCATTGTATGTTCTAATATTCTTATCTTATTTCATGTTTTAAGTCAAGATAAAATCAATTTTATTTAAACGATAATCGATGTAATTTGATTCAAATTTATCATCCCTAACATCTAAGGCGCGGCCAACGACAACAGTTCTAATCCAACAATGAAAAATTGTGTGTTAGAACATTGTACGAGTTAGTAAATATATTATTGTCTATGTAAATGTCGTGTTATTTATATGGTAACCTCTACAAAACCAGAATTCTACAGCTGAGCCCGTCTGTGCTGGTACCAATGCCAAATATTCTGTCGCTAAGCAATAATGTGCTAACGTTATTGTGTTCCGGTTTGAAGGGTAATGTAGTCAGTGACATTACTGTGCAAATGAGACTTAACAACTGAGGTGTCAAGATGACAACGCGCGAGTGATACCACTGGTGTTGATGACGTCTATACGCGTTGCTTCTCGGAATAATGACGGCAGGGTTGCTTACCATCAGGCGGGAATTTGGTGGCTCTTGTTTACTTCATGTAGGTACAGTCAGCGTCAAATAGTTCGTGACAACCAAAGTGGCCAAATAGTTTGCACACATCTTTGTTACAGTTGGAATAAGCAGGCTTACTCTTGAAAACGATACAATACCAATCCAAACGTGATCAGATTCCAATGTCAATTTGGCTGTCGGGCGATTTCGTACTCTTGAGCACAAATCCGTTAACCTTGTATCGGCACCCTGATTGGCCAATGGTTGGATCGTTTCCCAATCCTATTTAGTTCACCCAATCACCGCGCAATATTGAAACAATTTGGCGCTAGTCTCGGATTCAAGAATACGAAACTTGCCGAAACGGCACAATTCCAATGTCGATGTATCGGAATTGAGTTCAAGAGTAAGCCCCAAGGTCGTGTTGCAAATTTTTTGGCCACTTTGTTGTCACGAACTATTTGACGCTGACTACTATCTACTTCGTTTTTTTTTTAATATCGAATATTACAGATGCCTCTGTAAACGTTTTTTTACGAAATAAGACAGGAAAAATTGAGCATCTTCGAATATTGTCATTACAGATAGAAAAAAAAACCATAAACGCACAAACTTTTTATTTAAATATAAATCAGATAATCCTTATTTTGTGTATTGTTTATATGAAGTATTTTACTAAAAGATCTTGACAGAGGTGTGCAAATGCACACCGACAGTTCGCCGGTATGTTTAATTTCCTATGTACGGGCACAAATTCAAAGACCGAGTAACATATTATAAAAAAAACCCTAATTAAACTACCTATTCTGGGAATCGAAACCAGAATCTCACGTACAGCAGTGCGTGATGATGATTTACAAAGGAAAAATTAAGTTCATCCTAAAAAAACTACATACAACTACTACACATATACCCAAAATACATTTTATTCTATTTTATTCATTATTTAATTTCGGTTTCCTTAGCCTTCTAGGCTGGGTCTTGCTATCAATTAACTTGCCAGGGCTTGTAGCTCTTCTCAAAGCCCTATCCCTTTCCTCCTTCCTGCCAGACCTCGAAGGGAGCTCCAACTTACCATTTTCTTTCTCCACTCCCGTCTTAGGCGTTGAGAATTCCTGCTCCAAATTCTTCACCAAACCTCTCCTCAGAGATTTGGGCTTTGAATATGTTTTTATAGTATTTATCGGCGTGAAAAACTGTTCAGGGGTCCCTTGGGGTGTGAAAAATTCAGAAAACTTATCAGTTTTCTCCACTTTTGGAGTTTTTGTCGTATCTGTGACAGTTATGTCCGGTTTCCGCGTAACTCTAGGAGTTAGCGTCTCTAAAACCGGTTTGGATGTGACGGGAACCGGAATTTTGAATGCCGTTACCGGTTTTCTGGGTTTCGGTTTCTCGAAGTCCTTTTCGTCCGAGCTGTTCTCGTCCAAATTGAGTTTGATAACTTTCCGCTTCTTAGGAAGTTCTTCATCATTCACCTTTCTAGCGGACATTTGTGGTAATTTGGCCTTCGATTCTGGCGTTTTTGAAATCTCAGGCTTAACTTTAGGACTTAATTTTAGGTTTTCAAACTCCATTTCTAAGTCTATCTCCTGTTTTTTGACTATATTCCTCAATTTAGCAGACGCTATCATCAAATTCATGATTTCATTGCTCAAATAACCATCTTCTTGCTTCAATTCTTGGACAATCTCATGTATTGTAACAATATAGTCATCTGCAGCATCAAAATTGCCATTTTTCAGCTCAAAAAACGACGCTTCAATCAAAATCTTTAATTTAACCTCTCGAAATTGATCTTCAAACATACGTTTCACAAAATCTACAATATATTTCTCAAAATCCAAATCTGAATACAGTTTCAAAACACGACTTAACCTCGCATCGAAATATGTGAAAGTATTCATGACTCCCTTGAAGTAATTCCGAGCGATTTCTTGTTCATTCGCTCTGAAATACATTGACGCTTCCAACCCAGCGGTTATATAAGCAATTATTGGACAATGAAGATTGACGCAAGCGTAACAATCACAGGAATTATGTTTGAAGAAGTCTGGGGTGGTGAAACCTGGGATCGTGACATATTTCCGGGTAGGACTCACTTGGGACTTGAAGTTTTGACATTCCAGCATAATTTCAAAGTCCTGTTTTGGTGCAAACATTGGGACTTTCTGTTCTATAGCTGCGGAAGTGTGTTCACACGACGTTGGTAATCCTAGTATGTATTTTAGGCGGTTGTCGATTTTTACCTGAAATATAAAATAGAGGAATAGTTGTAGCGGCGATTTCGTTTTTCTCAATTTTATGAGAATTTCTACAAAGTTAGTAATACTAAAAATACCGGTAAAAAATTCTGTTTCCGATACCGGTGACTTATTATTAAGCTATTGCATAGCTTCTATCGCGGGCCTTGAGCGTGGGGACCGAATCCAGAAATTCCGTAACGAAAAGAACCTAACACCCTCCACTCCGACCGGCACAGCGGTGATACTTTTTAGTTTTTCCATCTATCGATAAATACCAAAACTTTTAATGACTTTTTGAAATATCACGCTTGTCTCTTTAGTTCAGCAACCCGCCTTTAGGTGGCATTGGTTGTATTACATAAGTTGATAAAAAACGCTATGCAATAGCTTTACCGCGGCAGTCCCCGAGTGCCACACGACTTTTTTTTAATTTCCTTGTATGTAGTTATTTTAATAAAGGAAAATTTAATCGCGCGAAAATGCAGGTTCGAGTCTTGCCCGCGATTGAATTTTTCTTTTACTAAAATAAATTTATAATCTTAGAATGGAAAATGCAAAAAAATCACAAAAGGATTCCTTGTATTATGATTTTGAATGATTTGTCTAAATAATATAAATATGGTACAATATATATAACAGTAATATATTCATATTTGTTTCATGGGGGAACTGAACTTACGACTAAATGCGGTGCATATCCAAAACCACTGCTTTCTCTTGAAAAATGCAATAACAATTGCTTTATTTGAGAATCGAACCCAGGACCTTTATTTAGTGTAGCACTACACTAATAAGGCAATTATATTTTTCTTTGTACTTTTTGTAACAATATTAATAATAAAAGAAATGTCATCGTCAGACCTGTGCATCGTCCATATTGTAAGTGTTGACGATGTGAGCGTACATGTGCGCGTGCGCAGTGGCGGGCGCGTGCTGCACCGCGGCGGCGGCGGCGCACGCGCAGGCTCGCCGCCGCAGCGCCGCCGCGCCGCTCCAGCGCACCGCGCGGACGCTGCACACCACACCGTGATACTTGAGGATCGCCGCACGACGACGACGGGGACACCACTTGGAGCCTGGATACAGAACAATACTAGTTGTCACATGTATTCAAACATACACTTTCTAAACACTGGTTGCAATTGATTCAATAAATGTACTATTATACCGACTGCAATTACATAATAAACCTTCAAAGCTCATAAGTGTCGAGCACGAGTCTTCAAAGCTCATGAGCGCCGAGCACGAGTCATCCAAACTCATAAGTTTCGAACACGAATCTTCCAAGTTCATAAGCATCATTAAGAACGAGTCTTTCAAACTCATAAGCGTCGAGCACGAGTCTTTCAAACTCATAAGCGTCGAGCACGAGTCTTCAAGACTCATGAACATCGACTCAGAACTCAACGCTCAACCTCAGCGCTCTTTTTTACAACACTAGTCACAACTCCCCAAAATTCCAATTACACAGTCACAAGTACCTACTCTCTGACTATAACCCCCCAGTCTAACTGGAACTGCACCTAGTCATACGAAAAAATTAAACCTAAATAAAACCGATTAACAAAAACAAAATAAAATCAGTTAAAAAATCAGGAATTTATAAGCAATTTGATTTCATGCTAGACAGAGATCGCAGTATAAGAACATGTGACGTCAAATGTTTCCTCCATCATACAAATTCTATACTAACACTCGTATTAAGGAAAAGAGACGGAACATCCCCTGTCAACCGTCGTAAAAGTTGAAGTAGTCATAATAATAATAATCAATCATCATCATCAATATATATAAAAATCAATGCCACTTTTCGTTGTAACTTTATAACCCAAGAACGGGCTTACCTATCCAAACCAAATATTTAGGCTTTGTTCGGACTATTTAGTAGATGGTTTATGTGAAGTTTGCACAAAATCGGTGGAGCGGTTCTTCATTTATCACATTTTTTGTAACAAATGATGAATTTGATGTTCCAATTTTTTTTAATTATTATTTTACTTTATACGTAGCGAAGCACGTACCAGGCCACTAGTATAGTATAATTCTTATTCATCAAACTGCATAATTGTCAGCCACTATTTAAAACAAAGTTATAATGTTTAATATTGTAATCATGCTAAAAAACATCCAAATTTCAATAGAGAAGAAGGCTGGGGCTTACCACTTGCTTGGAACTCCATTATAGATTCCATTAAATCAAAACCCAAGCCCAAAACTGCAAAACCGAAAGATACGGTAAGCTCGTTCTGCGTGAATCGTATCGCCAATTATTCACAAAAATGTAAGGTAGCTGTCAGTAATTGTAACATTAAGACGTCCAACAACTTAGTCTACCCGTGACCATGGATGCTGTAAAGGATCCGAAACGTCGGGAATTAAATAATATCAATACAACGCGATAAAATCCGTAAAAATAGTTTTATTTTAATGTCTAATATTCGCGTAAGTGTCAGAAACCAGTATCATGTTTTTTTTTTTTAAGAGTATCTATGGAGTTTCTTGCCGGCTCTTCTCCATAAGACCCAATTATTGGAACCGTGCAACTAGTTTTGACTTTTCAAAAGTACCTTTTTAGTGGTCTAATTGAAATAAAACATTTTGACTTTTGACTGTAAGTTTAATATTGTATTAGATTTAATTTTAAAACATACCATCACGCCTGTATTCCCCGAAGGGTTAGACAGAGGTGTACTTAATGTACACCCACAGTTCGCCGGTATGTTTAGGTCCAATGTTATAGGGGGCGAGCCTATAGCCATTAACCGGGCACAAAATCCAGACTCCGAGCTGCTACTGAGAATTTCATAGAAAAACCCAATAACACTGCTCGACCTGGGGATCAAACCCATTAGACTAATGAGGCAGTCATTTAATTTTATATTTTTTGGAATAAATATATTATTTTTATTATTAAAAAAATGTCGTATCTCACCAGTGTTACTGACGGAGAGGTAATGCCGCTGCGTGCCGTTGACGGCACTCATGGTGGTGGGGCCGGAGTCGCGGCAGAGTGCATTCTGAGCTTCCATCAGCCTGCCTACTGCCAGGTCCACTGGAAATGCAAAAATAGATATAATCTGGGTTTCTTTAAATCACGAGTGAATCGGTTTCTTCTAGGCAAGCGCGCTCCATCGTAGATCGCATTGTCGCTTAACATCAGGCGAACTCGCGGGCAAGCATAAACCTATTAAGAACTTGACGACGAGGAATTTCACCAGCGACGAGAGAGTCCATAAAGTGGTCGCCGTGACCGAAACCGGTCGGACCAATCATCATCATTAAGAATTTTAAAAAATACAGGAAGTCCCTGAAGTCGACGTTAAGCCAGAATTGGGCAACAGGCTAAGTCATAATAGTTATCAGAAAAATATTTAAAAAAATTGTTAATTTAAAAAATCAAAAGATCTAGCCCGACCGGGACGTGGAGAAGAATTTTCCCATACAAAAATCAATTCTCGCCCATCCAATCTACGCCTCGCCTCGACGGTTTAAAAACACCCTGATTATTTTTCTAAAACTAACCTAAGCTACTCATTATAACATCGACTATCTGCCAGTGAAAATGGAAATCTTGTCAAAATCGGTCCAGCCGTTTCGGAGATTAGACAGAGCAGAAGGACAAACAAAAACCCGCTACGCAGTGAAATTCTCTCTATTATATAACATTAAATTTTAAAACCTCCCGCACCATCAAGACATTTAAGCTGTTAGATACCAGTACATTTTAAGCTTACTACTGATACGAGAGGGTTCGCGTTACTATGTTCTTTCAATATCATTGAAGTAACAGGATACCAAATTTCAAATCGATCTAAAACCTTACGGGGTTTAAAAAGGTAACTTACAAAAAAACTTTAAAGAATACTTACAATTAATATCAGGATATTTGTTGTAAGCTTTCAATATCCTCGCTTGCGCTAACTGCACCAACTTAGCTGATGTGCCGACAGAACCAATCTTATTGTAATATATCTGGAAATAAAACAGCAAGTAATTGGCTATCACTGTGATCATGAACAATCTCACAAATAAACCATTGAGTATAACTGAGGGTAGTCGCCATCAATGGCACGAGGGTATCGCTGAAAACCAGCACTGTTAATCACTACATAGTATAAAACAAAGTCGCTGTCGCTGTCTGTCCGTCCCTATGCATGCTTAAATCTTTAAAACTACGCAACGGATTTCGAAGCGGTTTTTTATAATAGATAGAGTGATTCAAGAGGAAGGTTTTAAGCTATTTAACATTACGCTACGACTCTTAGGAATGGGGCAACGCGGGTGAAACCGCGGGCGGGTCGCTAGTTATCTATAAAATTATGTTATTATTCGGATTTGAATGCCGTTAATCTAGGTTTCTACTATTTCGTCTACTACTACTTCACTGGAAATAAAAGACCGAAAAATCGTTCCAAACTTGGTAAAGTTAACAAAAATTGCATTCGCTTACATTTATTTCCAGTGAAGTATTTTGGACGAAATGGTAACGTATGAACCTAGATTAACGGTATCGGAATCTGAATAATAACAGAATTTGATTAAATTGTGTTTGAATTACGATTTATTTCGGTATTACGTTTGTAAGAGAAATTCTGTCCGGACTCTTAGTTACTAAAGCGTTAAAGTTTTTTTGTCGGAATAATATTCAATCAAAAACGCAATAGGTAATGTAAGGTTATGAATAATTATGATAAAGCCAAACTAACATAAGACAATGTTTTTTGTGATTTTTTTGCATTTTCCATGCTAAAAGATAGTTAAAAGGTAAGGTGGCATCGTACGACATTAAACTAACTGTAAAGTAAGTCGTGTCGGATGAGAAGCAAAGTAACTTGCTTTCCAATAGATGTCGCCAACGTCACCTTAAGACGTAAATTCAGAATGTGAAGGCAAATTTCGATCAAGCGGGTGGGACTCGCGGTGGCTTAGCGGTCAGAGCGTCTGGTGTATCTAACCAGAAGACGCAGGTTCGAATCCTGGCCGCGATTGAATTTTTCCTTCACTAAAATAACTTTAATAAAGACAATTTTTTGAAGGGTCAGAAAAATTACGTCCTTTCTCCGTTTAACCGTACAAATGACGTCATTTGGCACTTAGGACTGTTTAGCTTTATCTGTTCCGTCTGTTTACAAAATATACTCACAGCAGCGTCACACACGAATATGATAGCGGGTTCAATTCCGTCCACAGTTGACATGACGTCCGCCCAGAAATCGCTTGCTGACGTCATTATATCTTGTAAAACAGCATTAGGCTGATCAATATGGTACAGAAGTACACCAGCATTGCGAATGAAGATTTCTCTGTAAAATAATAAGAATAGGGTATTTTAGTCAATATAAGGTCATACCACTAACAGCCAGTCCCTAGTAACAAATGATAGCCTAGTGGTATGACCATTGGACTGCCAAGTCAAAGGTCTCGAGTTCCCAAGGCACGCACCTCTGACTATTCGAAGTCATGTGCATATTAAATAGTTAATTATCACGCGCTTAAACGGTGAAGGAAAACATCGTGAGGAAACCTGCATGCCTGAGAGATTTTCTCGATGGCGTGTGAAGTCTGCCAACCCGCACTAGGCCTGCGTGGTGGACTATAGCCTAATCCGCCGTCCATGGACACCCGCAACACCGGAGGAGTCACAAATGCGTTGCCGACCTTTTAAAAGAGGATTGGGCCTCCGGTAACCTCACTCACTCGGCGAAACACAACGTAAGTGTTGTTTAACGCCGATTTTCTGTGAGGCCGTGGTATCACTCCGGTCGAGCCGGCCCATTCGTGCCGAAGCATGGGAGAGTCATGCTTTTCGCTGAGTGAGTGAGGATACCGGAGGCTCAATCCCCTTTTAAAAGGTCGGCAACGCACTTGTGACTCCTCTGGTGTTGCGGGTGTCCATGGGCGGCGGTGATCTCTTACCATCAGGCGATCCGTCTGCTAGAATGCCCTCCTATCCCATAAAAAAAAAGAAAGAAAAAAACGTTTAAGATCGCAGGCAGCTCTCGGTAGCTTAGTTAATTAAATGGTCCAGTAGTTACCTAATTCTGCCCGAGATTAAAAAAAAATAGTCTACTTACTTCTCATCAATATGCTTAGCGACAGTACAGCATATGTGAGCGAGCTGCAACGCGTGCGCAGGCCAGCTGAAGTGTAGCAATTGCTGGACAAATATCTCAGCTAACTGCAGCGCGGAAACCAGGTGCCGTTTCTTGGTTACTGTCAATAAAAAAAAAAAATTAGAAAAACCACACAAAGCTTTTTTCGACCTGGGAATTGAATTTAGCGTAGCAATAAAATAAATTCGATAAAAGTCGGTGAGATCCTTCAAAAAGGTCAGGTTTGTAGTACTCGCAGCCGGCTAGATGTACTAATGTGGATAACATCAGCTATCTGCCAGTGAAAGTCCTGTCAAAATAGGTCCAGCCGTTTCGGAGATTAGCCGGGCAAACAGACAAATATTTTAAAAATGTTTTTTTTTTGTTATACTTATATACTTTCGTTTGCATGTAGTGAAAAGCTATTCAGACATTTTAAATAGATAAAAAGATTATTTCTGTATGTCACTGAACTAACTGCTGAAGCGATTTTAATGAGATTTTTGTGTGTGTGTTTCAGTGGATGCCATGATAGTTTAAATTCACAATTAACCGGTTGGTGGCGCTGCAGTCGGTCTAACGTGGTTAGTTTCAGGACAGGACGTCTACGAGTATGGCCACACAGTATCTTTACCTGTTTCTATAACAGCCGCGAGTTCCGTCCATATTTCAACCGCCTGTATCGCTCTCTGCAAGGCGTCGTGTTCTTGTGAAAGCGTGCGCATGGCTTGAGACGAATCTGGGTCTACATTCTGAAGAAAAAAAACGAAACTATGTCATTTTATTCCGTAGCATATACAATGTGGTGATAACCCTATCCGGCACACACCCATTTTTAAAAAGTGCCTCAATTAGATTCTATTGTACTAATAAACCACAAAAAAAAACAACGTTTTGATTCCATCGATAAGTGCCATAAAAATGCATTTAAAATTTACATTTTCAAATTTCGGACTGAATTTGACGAAAACGCTGGGCGCAGTGGACGCCATATTGCTCTGTGGTTATGACGTCAGTTGGCTGTGTATGCAATAAAAGTATAAAGGCCTGGGCCTTACGTGGGAGAGCCATGCTTCGGCACGAATGGGCCAGCTCGACTGGAGTGATACCACGGCCTCACAGAAAACCGGCGTCAAACAACGCTTACGTTGTGTTTCGCCGAGTGAGTGAGATTACCGGAGGCCCAATCCTCTTTTAAAAGGCGGGCAACGCACTTGTGTCTCCTCTGGTGTTGCGGGTGTCCATGGGCAGCAGTAATCGCTTA
The DNA here is from genome assembly GCA_910591435.1 of Acronicta aceris. Classification (NCBI taxonomy): domain Eukaryota; kingdom Metazoa; phylum Arthropoda; class Insecta; order Lepidoptera; family Noctuidae; genus Acronicta; species Acronicta aceris. Next base: position 958,150 of record OU342786.1, on the reverse strand, counting down.
CCATCAGGCGATCCGTCTGCCCGTTTGCCCTCCTATCCCATAAAAAAAAGGCTGATCAGTTGACAGTTGACACTTTATTTTAGCTTACACAGCCGTATGACGTAATAACATGGCGGCTACTATTTCATGGTGTTTAAAAACACATAAAACTGAAAACTTTGAATTGAATTTTATAATTTATTTTGTTATTTTATGAACTGAAACTTACATTTTTCGATTGTCAAAATCCCTAGGGTCTTCGCGAAAATTCGAATTATCAAATCATCGTACGACGTAATATATATTTTTTTTATACCACTATTGTGGCAAACAATCCCATCTGATGGTAAGCGGTTACCGTAGCCTATACGCTTGCAACACCAGTGGTGTCACTCGCGCGTTGCCGACCCTGTAAATTCAGGAGGAATAGTTGGGCTGGCAGCATAGGAGACATGCTGCCATGCATGACAGGGCTGGTAACAAAACACCACCGGTCCCCCACACTGCCAACACAACGCTTCCTCGCGGAGCTCTGGCGACCTTGCTTACAGTTAGGAACACAACATAGCACGGAGCTATGTTACTTGGCTACGATTTTCTGCAAGGTGGAGGTACTTCCCCAGTCGAGCAGCTGCAATTGTGAGTGGAATTATTCGATTCCACTATGCCCTAACTCTTTTAATAATAACACTAACTACAGGACTAGGTAAGTAACCGTACTCACCACTTCAGTAACTTTCCAACCATATTTTGTGCTTGCATCGGCTGTGTCGTATTCAGCTTTTAGAAACAATAACATTGTTTGCATTACCCTGACGTCCGGAGGTATCGGCTCCTGAAAACAACACATACCATCACGCCTGTATTCCCCGAATGGTTAGGCAGAGGAGTACTAATGGTGGTGTTGGCTTTTAGGCATTAAATAATATAAATATGACGGGATAAAATTCATAAAAAGTAGTTTTATTTCAATATCTTTTTTTGTTTATACAATTAGAGATACGATTTCAACTTCATAAAAAAATCGATGCTATTGGTTGATAAGCATAGGTAAGCACTGGAATAGCAGCCGAGGGAGAGAGGAGAGTTTCACAAATATTTAGCTTTTCGATTTCTACTAGTTTGAAACAGCGGCATCTAGTAATAAAAATCTCAAACATGTATTTACTTACAGGAATATTTTCAATTCTTTCCAATAGTTGACCGACAATACTTTTGTAGTTATCATTGTGTATAGTTCTGACTGCTGATGGGGTCAACGAAATCACATCCAATAACGTCCAGAATATATCGTCCGATTCTTCTACTGAAAATCATAAAAAAAATACATTTTAATATTATATACGTAGCGACATCTACCGCGCTACATAGAAACTAGACGGACAAGTCCTGAATCGCGCAAGTGAAGTTTGCAACGCAACTTGGATATACAATGTTGATACGACAGAGGGGCTTTTCTTTAAACTGCATATACTAGGTACCATTTTCAAGCTGTGTACCAAAAATCAATTAAATAGGAGCAGTAGTTTAGTCGAAAATGATTTTTAAGTTTTTTCCACATTTGAACACGATGTATCTTTCCTAACAGCTGATTATGTCTATACGCAGGTCATGCACCTTAAAACGATAAATCTGAGTATAACCTACGATGCGTTGTTGCCGCTGTGACGCAACTCACAAGTACAACCAAATATTTTCGCTAAAAGATGGCAATGCAAACAAGGAAGCAATAAATACACACACTTGCACTTTCATTACGAGAGTGACAATCATAGCAAAAAATCCCGCGCGTAAAAGAAATAGAAATAGGTCACTGTGTTGCTATTGCATCTTAGATCTTTGCGATCGGCAGCTAAAAACTTGTTTTTTCAGTTCGCCGGCGCCATCCTTTGGGAACGTACTTATGTTACGTAACACGCTCCTGCGCCGCTTTTGTTTTGTCGAACTCGCGCGCTGACAATTGTTATTTTGTTATTGTGATAGGACACTAAATAAGTTTAAGACAGATAATATTTCTTTTTTTTTATTGTGACAGGACACGTAACTTGGGATTATTATTATTTAGTGTTAGTGTTTTTTTTTGTGATTGACTGCTTTTGTTGTGATAATTAACTTAAACTTTGTGTGTGTGTGTGTGTAATTAAAGTGTAAACAATGCCTCGTGTAACTTACACGGCGTCAGAATACACGGACATGATTTTAATTTACGGCGAATGCCGTGGAAACGCAGCTTTAGCTCTGCGAACATACCGAGATAGGTATGGTGACAGCCGCAATTGCCCTAGGAACGCCCGCACCATACAATTGGCAGTACAAAGAATACGGGAAAATAAAAGTATCGTGCCGCAACAGGAGGGAGTGCCACCGCGGCAAATACCCGCTGCTTGGGAAGAACGAATTTTAGATTATTTTTCCCGCAACCCGACAACGAGTCTCCACAGAGCCGCCCGCCAATTTAGGGTTTGCCATAGAACCATCCACAAGGTTCTAAAACGTAACAAACGCAAACCTTACAAATATCGGAAGGTGCAAGCTTTGTTATCGAGAGACTTGCCGGTCAGGAGCAGTTACTGCCAATGGCTATTAAATAAAACAACCGAAGACCGTAATTTCCTAAGTAATGTAATATGGACCGATGAGAGTACTTTTACTAGGAACGGCATCTGGAATCGGCAAAACCTCCGGTACTGGAGTTTGGAAAATCCACATGTGTTTCGTGAATCTGAACATAATAATAATATTATCGGCCCAGTATTTATTGACGGCACCCTTACAGCAGCGAAATTTTTAGAACTGTTAAGTGGTCCTGTGGCCGAGTACACTGACCAACTGCCCTTAGCCGTTCATCGCAAGTTGTGGTACCAGCTGGACGGAGCGCCTCCACATTCTGTGGTAGCTTCCAGGGAGCGGCTCACAGAAATGTTTGGGTAGCAATGGATCGGTCGATTTGGACCTGTTCGGTGGCCACCACGATCTCCAGATCTCACTCCCATGGATTTCTTTTTGTGGGGGTACATTAAGGGTGAAGTGTATGCCTCAGAGGTAAATACAATTGATGAACTAAAAAATAGGATTATTTTAGCATTTCACAAATTAAAGTGCTTAGCGACGGACAGTGATTTAATTAGAAAAATAAATAACAAAATTCTCCGTCGCTATAATTTGTGCATTAATGTGAATGGAGGACACATAGAGAATTTAAAAATTTAGTTTATAATGTGATTGTTGTTGTGCGCGTTTCAAAACTTTACCTAACATAAAAGCCGCCGCCGCCCGCGCCACCGCCGGCGGCCCGCTTTGTAACGAGAGAACACACGCCGCGTGCGACGTTGCCGCTTTGTTACCTAGGTATCTAAGGTCAGTTCAATTAATTTACACAGGGTGGTTGCGTTTTACTCTGATTTGTAAGGTATTTAGTTTGTTTGAAAAAAAAAATCTCATTTTTGTTGCTTTTTATTTTTATACCGTATCGAATTAATACTAAACACGTATAGTATACGTAGTGTAATTTAATGCCCCTCTGTCATATCAACTCTGTATACGAATCCAAGTGGCGTTGCAAACTTCACTTGCGCGTCCCATATAATAGGAGGTGAGCCTATTGCCATTAACTAAGCACAAATCCAAACTCCGAGCTGGAACTAAGAATTTCACAGAAAAACCCAATAACACGTTTCTCGACCTGGGAATCGAACTTAGAACCTCAAGCGTAGCAGTCCCACTGTGGGTTATTAGACTAATAAGGCAGTTCTACTTTATTTAACCTCCACTTTAATGTTTGAAAAAATATGTAATGATAATGAATATTTACCTGTCATCCATCTTTGGTGTCTCCCATTCAGCAAGGAGTTGAGAGACTTCCAAACTCCGGCTATTGGAGCAATTGACGGCCACAGCTTTGCATACATATCAAATTCGTGTTTCAATAATAAGCTGAAATAATAATAACTAGTTACAAAAAGAAAACCATATTTTTTTAGAGTCTGTCGACAAACGAGCTTACGAACCACCTGATGGGAAGTAGTCATTGTCGCTCATGGACACCTGCAACACCAGAGGAGTTGCTGAAGCCGCAGCAACCCTTACGTGGGAGAGCCATGCTTTCGGCACGAATGGGCCGGCTCGGCGGAGTGATACCATGGCCTCACAGAAAACAACGCTTAAACAACGCTTACGTTGTGTTTCGCCGAGTGAGTGAGGTTACCGGAGGCCCAATCCCCTTTTAAGAGGTCGGCAGCGCGCTTTTGACTGCTCTGGTGTTGCGGGTATCCATGGGCGGCGGTAATCGCTTACCATCAGGCGATCCGTCTGCTGGTTTGCCCTCCTATCCCATAAACAAAAAATAATAATACTCATACTCATACTCGCAACTCGGAGTCCGGATTTGTGCCCGGTTAATGGCAATAAGCTCGCTCCCTATTACATGGGAATCATGGGATCATATACCGGCAAACTATGGGTATCCATACCATTAATACACCTCTGCCTAACCCTTCGGGGAATACAGGCGAGATGGTATGTTAATTTAATGTATTTTTTACATACCTGAACTTGATATCCTTGAAAAACAGTCCTAAGTCACCATAAAATTGTTTTTCCATTACAATATCACAAGCGTCTATCACAGACATTATTTGAAGATTAGCAGCAATCTCATCATCATCCATTTCATCATCCTTCTCGTCACATTTCAAAGCTTTAGCTTTTATATCCATCACCAAGCTCATATATTTGTCAGAGTTCAAATCTTTTGAAAAAACATAACTCAAAAAGGCGTCGATGAGAGCATTTTCATGCTTTTTACAATCCAATTCACAAATGCTCTTATTGTAAAACGCTCGGGACACGTTTTTATGCTCGAATTCATTTTTATTCAATTCATTTCTTATGTAAATTTCGAACAGTTGAATTGAAAATTCGTAATTTTTGTTTTTGTTTAAAAATATGGCTGTGTTGTGTGTATCAGTTTGCAATTTTCTATGAAATTTTTCGTAATTAACGCATCCGAGACTTTTTAATTCGTCTATTAAGGCATATTGCCGATCAATGACCATGTTATATAAAGGTAATAAGTTACTTATGTCAGCATTACACTGAACTGAATTTGTTATAAAGTGTATTAGCAAAAACGACAGCCGTAATGCGTCATGAAGACCCGATTTAACATTACAATTTTCACATTTGAGTAATTGACAGCAATTTCCTAATTCTGTCAGCAATCTCAGCATGAAATTCAAGCAATTTTCCTGGGTTTCTCCTGCAAAGTGGACTTTTACTGAATTATTGACTGAATATTCGATAAAAAGCCTCAAAAATTGTCCAATAAATGGATAAGTGGCAATCATAGTGGTTTTATATCCTAATTTTTCAGTTATTTCACAAGATACTGTGAGATTTTTGAACACAGCATCTACATATGTCGTTTTATTTTCAAATATGTCGCAGAATGTGTTCAGATAAAATGTCTGTAAGCAATGAAACATGTCTGACCGATGTCCTAATAATGTGATTGCAGCTCTCACAGCGACACTCAACGAGGATTCCTTAAAACAATTCTTTGATGAATTTTCAGCTATCACATATAAACAATCGCTTAATTTCACATACAAATCTAATAAATCTTTATCTTTTAATTTCTTGAGAGCTGTTACGTCACTTTTCTGTGATAATTTTTGGAATATTTCTCTGTAAATGCCGTTTAGGAGATCAGAATGTGATTCACTGTACAAAAAATGGAGTTTTTTAACCAAAAACACTAGAATGTTGGTACAAAACTGTGTCGTGTCATAAATCTCTATGGTTTTTAGTACATCTTCTGCCAATTTTGGTAATAACTTATGTATTGATTTGCCTTTTAATTTTTCTATGTAAGTAAGGCGGTCTGCGATAATATTCCAGTATGTTTTAGAGTATTCTTTGAGTAAATTCTTTGTGTCCGCTTCGAAAGCCATGAAGGATAGTTTGAGTATCAGTTCTGGAGGTATTGGTTCTTTCTGAAAATTGAGATGAAATTTTTAAGCAGTTAAATCCATTCAATAGGCCAATTGTCTGATTATTATATACACTTTATACAGTTTTACGATACAGCTGGCCTTAAATACAATTGATCAATGAAAACAATATTACAATTGATTAAAAAATTAGAAAATTCTATGCATTTTTTATGTATGCTTCACACAGATAAGAACATTACGACATCAAATGTTTGTGCGCCATAAAAATTCTATTCTATAAGTTTTGAAGAAAAGGGACAGAGCTTCCTCTCTCACCAAAAAGTTTTAATGCTTTATCAAGTTTAATCTTACCTGTTGTCTTTTGCCTCTTAAACAGCTGATCAGATTTGAATAAAATTTGGCATGGCAATAGATTGCATCCTAACAAAGGACATATGCTACTATTTCCTCAAAAAATAAAAAGTAAATAGTCTATAATATAGAAGCTAATATTTTGTTCTCTTTTACATACCTTTCTTACTACAAACCGATGGATATGGTAAATACAGGCCAATGTCTTGACCTGTTCCGGCTTGTTCAGTCCTCGCGTCTCTCTGACACAGTCAATAGAGAGAGTCAGCAGCTCTTTGGCATCTACACTGTCCCTCCATGTTGGAGCTTTGTCCAGATTTCTGGAAAGAATATTCAATGAAATATGATAACTGTGTCATAGGTACTGGGTTTGTTTAACCGTTTGAGTGCCACTGTCATGTATAGACAATGTGCCCAGCGCACCATGGTTACAACTGGACAACAGATTTCTATAGGAAATTCTGGGTTTCCTTGATAAGCTAAATTTTGCTGGTAATTTTCTGTTTTGATGTGGCGATCAACTGACAAATTTCTATAGGAATTTCCGGGTTTTTTAGATAAGCTAAATTTTGCTGGGTGTTGCTATGAAGATAACAGTTGCAGCTTAGAATATGGATTTATGCCTGTCAATGGGAATAAATAGAAAAGTGGAAAACATGGGGAGTGGTTCAGGAATGGGACAATACAGGCTAGTATGAAATGTGGCAATATGGGATCTTAAAATACTGGCTAACTGTAGGTGTACATTAGTAGGTACAGCTCTGCTTAATCCTTCGGGGAATACCGGCGTGATGGTAAGTTATGTATGTTAATATACTGGCTAACTATGGATGTACATAAGTACACCAGACGCCTCTGCTTAAACCCTTCCTGTGTTTTATACTCTGTGGATTATTCAGATTGAAGTGTGAAATGAATGTTCAGTTGAAGATGATGTAGCCCAGTGGTTACAAGCACAGCTGCTATAATAGCAGTTCATTTCCCAGGTTATGAAATCTTAAATCGCAGCAGTAGCTTGATGTTTAGTTTTGTGGCTGGTTAAAAAAATAAACACAACCTTCCAACAACAGTGGTAGATTATGGAAATTTGACTTTTTAAGTGCTTATTTCAACGAAAAGAACTATAAATTTACCTGCACAATAAACACAGCACGTTCAATGCTAAAGATCCCTTGTCTTTCGAAGATAACTTCGAAGAAATTGTCTTGTAATCACTGATAACTTTAGTCAAATTACAATCATCCTTTTCATTGCCATTCGCTTTGATTTTCGCCAGGAAATCATTGGCCTCCATGATTACTAAATAGTTAAATAACAAGCATCACACAAATATAACGTTTTTAGCAATAATTATCACAATGTTTGTACAGAAATAAATGTAAACTAAATTATTCAAATCAGCTCTTCGACCGTTATTATTCAAATGTCAATGATGAAACTGAATAACTGACAAACACAATGTCAAGTCAATTTTGTCATACAGACAGTATATTTTTTTTGTAACATTTTGGCATGGCTGCTGAGGCCTTGCCTTTGTGCGTTAATGTAGTAGGTATGTTTTCGCAATGATTTCAATAATCAACTGTGTTACCAATAAAATTGATGTGAAGCATTTCTTTTTTATTCATTGCACCAATCACAAGACGTTATTCGTAAAATTATAGTGTTTATTCGTTTTAGAAAACTAACCAACAGCCTTACGTTCCGTTCCGCTTCAGCACACATTAAACATACGTTGTATCTCCAAGTGGTCTATGTTTAACGGCTCTTACTTGCTGTGGAAATCCCTTTCTTTCTATATAACTACTGAATATAACACCTACTTATACTGAATAAATCATCTTACACATCAAACTGCATAATGTCAAACTTTAAAAAACAAAGTTGTAAAGATTAACATTGTAATCATGTTTTTTTTTTTCAAGAGTATCTATGGAGTTTCTTGCCGGTTCATCTCCGTAAGACCCACTTTTTGGAATCATGCAATTAGATAGATAGATTTTCTATAGATAGATAGAATATTGTTTATTGCACACCAAAAATTAATGTAAATTAGTTTGACTTTCCAAAAGTAAGTTTGACTTTGACTTTGACTTTATAAAGATTACAATGGAATAAATTATAACCAATTCAATTTCAATTTTATTAACTGTTATATTTTTGAACCGTTTGGGGTTGAAACGCTAGGGCCATGGGGTCCGAGTGCACATTCTCTTATTAAGGCTATTGCTAAACGCCTGCACGATGTTTCACGTGACCCAATGGCTGGCCTATATTTAGGTCAGAGAATCAGCATTGCCATCCAACGTGGCAATGCGGTCTTCTGGGTACCCTTCCGGCTGATAGTGATGCGGAGGAGTTCTTTGATGCCCTTTTTTAGTTATATTTAGTTAGTTTTATTTAAGTTAGTTTATTTAGAGATTATATTAAGTTACTTTATCTTATGATTATTACCAACTCAATCAAATACATACGATGTCATTATCTCATGGAATAAATTGATTGAAAAAAGAAATAAAATTACGTATTGTTTTTGCTATGCAAATATTAAGTGACAGTAACACATCACTGTCATATGTCATGACTACATTTTTTATTTGTCAAAAAGACCGCCATTCTTCTGTCTTCGTTATTATTATTTTATCAAATACGGTTCTTTTACTATCGAAAACTACGAAGAAAACCATGTGCAAATGCTGAATATACCCAAGCAGCAGATTTATGTTAAACCAGAGCTTTATTCAATGTAATTACTTGAGTATATCTAGCGTTTCCTTGCCCGGTAAGCACTTTTTTGGTACTTTATTTACGTAAATATCTATCTACCTATTATTGATTTACATTCCCGTTTTCCGGGACACATGTGCAATAAAAACAACACTTCTACACTACATCGCATCCCACATAGGTACCTAATCTACTGCATATTACTAGAATAATATAATGTGTATTCTTTCGTCTGTAAGTTTTGTAATGTGGGGTAAAATAAGAAACAATTTTGCACGTAAGAGCCCTTCGGTTGCTGCGGCTCTTGCAGTCTGCAGTTCGTAGGGGCTCTTAAGGGTCGGTAACACATCAGCAACTCTGGTGTTGCAGGTATCCATGGGCGACGATGACTACTTACCACAAGGTGGCTCATCAGCTTGTTTGCCGACTTAATCCATAAAAAAAACAATTGTCATTAAAATAATATAATATGTACCTACCTATTTTAATTCAAGCCCTGGTCTGAGAATTTCAAAATATTAAATATTTTTACAAAATGAATGATACCATTTAAAATACCTATGAAAAAAAAAAGTGGCAGTAAACAGTATCCAGGCTACCATTGATCAGAGCTCCAAACAGAGTTTATTAAGTATTTTACATGTGGGAGAGCCATGCTTCGGCACGAATGGGACGGCAACACACTTGTGACTCCTCTTTTGGTGTTGCGGGTGTCCATGGGCGGCGGTAATCGCTTACCATCAGGTGATCCGTCAGCTTGTTTGCCCGACAATCCCATAAAAAAAAAATTTTTACTATTATTATTATATATACATCTTTGATTATCAATTTTTTATCAATGTAACTTGAGATTTATAATGACAACTATAAACGTGTTTCAATTTTTTCCTGCAGGTGTAAATCAAGATGGCTGCCTCAAGAAAATACTACATTTTACTACTGCTACAAGTTGTGGCATTTTATTTGGTATCAAAAGTAATATTCAACAAAGTGAATGACACAACTCAAATTGTCATTGATGAGTACTTCCACATACCACAAGGATTAACCTACTGTAACGGTAACTTCTCACACTGGGATCCGAAGATAACCACATTACCTGGCTTGTATTTAGTCTCCTCAATCATCGGGACATACTTTGAATGTAATACATACAACCTGCGTTTGGTTAATCTCATTGCTTCATGCGTCAACCTCCTCTTATTTGCAAGTATTCTCAAGTATGTGTACTATAATGATAAAAATCATATGAAGATTATTCTACAAGCGGTCAATTTAGCTATACTTCCTCCTTTATATTTCTTTTCTCATGTATATTATACCGATGTGTTATCCTTAACTTTTCTTCTTATGTTTTCTAGATTATGCTTAACTAATAGATACTTAATTTTAATTCTAATGTGTGGTATAAGCTCCATTATAATGCGCCAAACGAATGTGGTATGGATAGCTATGGTATTCGGTCATAAATTATTGGATTTGCTAATTAAAAGCTCAAGAGTGTTCGGTAATCAGTATATTAATGATGTGAAACTCAGCAAGCGGTCTTTGATAGCCAAGGATGTGGACAAGTCAAAATTAAAACGGTATTATGGTATGTGGGATGTCTATACTGCAGCAAAATACCACTTACGATCTCACTTATCAACATTTTTCAAATTTGTAACATTCCATGATGCTGCTATTTTGTTAACTCACATCCTTATTCTGAGTGGGTTTGTAACATTTGTGTACATTAATGGCTCTATTGTCGTTGGGGATAAGACAGCCCATGAAGCGACCATCCACACTCCACAATTACTATATTTCCTTGTATTTTATGGGGTTTTCGGTCTTCCATATGTAATTAGCAAACTTGGTTCAACCATCAAATTGATATTTAGGGAGAAAATTCTTGTTTTAATCTGTGCTATCGTATTCGTCTTGATGGTTCACCATAACACATTAGTTCACCCATATTTGCTAGCCGATAATCGTCATTTCACCTTTTATATATGGAATCGTTGGTATGGGAAATATGATTTTGCTATTTATGCTTCCGTTCCGATATACATTTTCTTGCTTTTCAGCATATATGATAATTTGAAAGATCATAACTGCATCTCTTTTCTTTTACCATACACTGTTAGTCTGTTTCTCTGTCTAGCGTTACAGAAACTAATTGAAGTCCGATATTTCTTGGTACCGTATATAGTACTGAGATTACGTTTCGGTAGACCATCATATTTAATTGTTTTATCGGAGTTTGTGTGGTATGTTTTAATCAATTTTGCAGTGTTTTATATATTTTTCAATAAAGAAGTGTATTGGAAAGATTTTGATTATGCTCAGAGAATAATATGGTGAATACTTGAGTCCCAAATTTCAAAAACATAATTAGGTTTTGTGTGTGATCTAGTCCAGGTCCTCAACCGAATGGCCTGAGATTTCATTTATTCGTCAAACAAATCCTCTCATACATTCAAAATTCTAACCGTAACTGGGCCAAATCTCAATTCAATATAAAATATTATAATTAAATTCAATAAAAATATGATTTATTCACTATCATAAACAATGACATTTATTCATAAGAAATTATACAAATGATTGAAATAGGAATCTATGATTCAAATTAATATTTTTTACAATTACAATTGTTACTGATAGTGTAAATTAATTAGATACCTTAGGAAATAGTATTAATCATATTTTTAATTCTGTAAAATAAGGTTGTATGCCTCTGATTTTGTTTCAAATTTTTAATTTCGTATTTTAGATAAATTCTGTGTATTTTTTGAAACATATCATATTGATTATAAAAAACACCTCACGCACTAGGGTATAGGCTCTGTGTTTGTCTTCACGAGAAATGCAGTCATTTATTTATTGGATACGATTGTAATGAGGTACACAAGAAACGGAGTCGCCAGGGGGCTTACTCTTGAACTCAATTCCGATACATCGACATTGGAATTGCGCCGTTTCGTCAAGTTTCGTACTCTTGAATCCGACACTAGCGCCAAATTGTTTCAATATTGCGCGGCGATTGAGTGAACTAAATAGGATTGGTCTGTCTGTGTGTTTGTTGTATTTTTACGCGAAAACCTCTGATGCTATTGCGATCAATTCAACATAATTTACCATTTAAGTGGTTATCAAGATAAAACCTGTACAAATTTTTTTAAGTTAGACATCCGTCGACCGAAAACTACAAAGGAATGAAATTTTGTGCAATAGTTTATGCGCACACAAACATACAGACACAAAAATTCCAAAGATAATTGTTTTGGTGTTTATTGGTCTTATTCAATGCCCTCATATTATTTTACCTTATTATTTCCTACGTACAAACATGAGCCAGCTATAATTATATTATATTAGTAAGATTATTGTTTAGTATTGGATCCCCAAGGGATTTAAAATGTTCCGATAAGTGTTTAAAACACTTCCAAAGACTTTCCTTTTCCATCAAAGATGTACATCAACTCTATTATGTTCATAAATATTGATTTTTAAGTATCTTGTAATGGGGACGACCATATCCCTAAATCCAAACTCCAGGCTGTTCTCAGCTGCAATATTCTGATTTTTTTATCTATGTGTGTCAAGTAAATGGAGTAGAAGCTTCTTAAATCATAATCAAGCCATTATACTGTTCTACTGCTGGGTACGGGTCTCCTCTCAGATGAGCTTAGGCGTTAAACTATAGTTCACCACGTTAGCATAATGCGTGTTGGCAGACTTCACACGCCGTCGAGAAAATCTCTCAGGCATTCAGGTTTCCTCACGACGTTTTCCTTCACCATCAAAAGCTTCATATATAAAATTAAGTACCTATTAAAAAGTTCGCTTCTCATGCAAAAGATATTTTGACGTAGTGATTTTTTTAAGACATCTCCGAACTACGAAGAGCTGTGCTGCGAGGAAATTTCACAAACATACAATAAACGGTCACAAAGTAGGTATACTCAGATTATAAATAAATATTCTTAGAACACACAAATACAATGTTTTAAGAAAACATTGTCCGACCATTGAAGGTATTGTTAGGTATCGAGATCCGGTTCTATTTATCGTTTATAATCGTTTTCACTTTTAGATGTAAAAAAGAAATATCCTGAAAGAAATTTATAAAAACAAGAAACTGAAATGGCATTGACTTTACTTACGGTGGTAGTGACACCGTCTCTGGGTGCCAAACATCCTAAGCCTTAGGATGTTTGGCACCAAAAAAACAGCTGTTCCATACATATTTTTTTTATGGGATAGGAGGGTAAACGAGCAGACGGATCGCCTAATGGTAAGCGATTACCGCCGCCCATGGACACCCGCAACACCAGAGGAGTCACAAGTGCATTGCCGACCTTTTAAAAGGGCATTGGGCCTCCGGTAACCTCACTCACTCGGCGAAACACAACGTAAGCGTTGTTTGACGCCGGTTTTCTGTGAGGCCGTGGTATTACTCCGGTCGAGCCGGCCCATTCGTGCCGAAGCATGGCTCTCCCACGTAAAATATTTTGTGTACACTCGACAAAATGTATGGAACAGCCGTTTTTTTCGTGATTTCAGGGTTGGTTCCAAAGTAAAAGGTATTCCTAATGATGAGTATAATAACGTCCTTTCGGCTGCAAAACTTAAATGTCACAGTATATATATTTTTTATGTTCAACAACCATTTACTATGAAAATTTACTAATACTGAATAATCTCGGGCAAAAAAATAATTTATAAAACTCAAAATTTTTCATCTTGGACCACTCTAATGCAATGTAATATATTTTACATGGCCCCAAAAATCTATACTAATATTATAAAGAGGAAACATTTGTATGTATGTTTGTAACGAATTGGCTCAAAAAGTACTGGACCGATTTAAAAAATACTTTTGCCGTTAGAAAGCTACATTATCACTGAGTAACATAGGCTATATAACATCACGCTACGCCTCTTAGGAACGGAGCAGGTCGCTAGTCTTTAATAAAATTCCTAAGCTCTGGAAAGAACAAAATAATGAAAGATAAATACTTCTACTCCGTTTACTTACCACACCATATTTTTTATGGCGATAACAATCGCTACATAGTAATACTAAGAATGAACATTATTATTTGCATTTTTCTACTAATAATTAAGTTTAACTACAATTATGATTAAGTACTTACAATTTTTTATGCAATTTTGTGATTATTCCAAACGTTTTTTTTCTATTGTAACTTGGATTTAAGTAAATAGATTATTTTTGTAATAAATTTGAATTGAAATTGACCTTACTGTGTTTAAATTTACTGTTGTCATAGGTATTCCGACGTCTTTTATGCGTGCTCTCCGAGGCTCGGAGGTCTTCTTGTGCCATAAGTGGTCACTGATATCCCAATAACACTACTCGACTCGGTAAACCCTACCGTAGCAGTGGCACGTAGGGTTTTAGGACTACTAAATGAGACAGAAATAAAACACAAGTTAATTACAACATTATTTATACCAAATATTAATTCTTTAGTAATTCCATCAAAATATAAATAATGTTTTTTCATAAATAAGTACATTTATCTAATGATATTTTCACAGCTAAGTAAATCTACAAGAATTGGTAACTTTTACACAAAACCTTTCAATCTAACTTCGGCCTGGCGATCGACAGATGTCGGCTCTAGAAAATATAAACAACAGGAAGACGGAAGTGACGTCATACTGAATACTGTCGTGGAGTTATGTAGGAAAATGGTGATAATTCGTGTGGCTTTTCCTACTTGGGCCATAGTCACGGTTTGAATTCTGATTGCACAGAGAATTAGTCGCTAATTACTCGAAATTAGGCGTAAAGTATGGGAATTGGTCGGTCTGTGGTTCAAAAGTTATAAGGGTAGTCCGGGGGCCCAGCCAGAAAGGACTCTTTCTGGGCCACCACTGTATCTCGACAACCAAAGCACCTAGCGGAAATCCGTTTGCACCCAGAATTAGTCGCTAATCAGTCGGAATTAGTCGCTAAATTCTAGAATTGGTCGGTCTGTGGTTCAAAAGTTATAAGTGCAGGCCGGGGGCCGAGCCAGAAAGGACTCTTTCTGTACTCAGAGGGTGAAACCGCGTGGTACAGCTAGTACCTATATATATGTATACAGGATACAAAAATTACGGACTTTCATACAAACTTTCACCCCCCTTTTCACCACCTTAGGAGTTGAATTTCCAAAAATCCTTTCTTATCAGATGCCTACGTCATACAAGAAACACACCCTCCAAGTTTCAGGTCTCTACGATCAGCGGTTTAGGCTGTACGTTGATCCGTCAGTCAGTCATTCAGCAGGCTTACTCTTGAACTCAATTCCGATACATCGACATTGGAATTGTGCCGTTTCGTCAAGTTTCGTACTCTTGAATCCGAGACTAGCGCCAAATTGTTTCAATATTGCGCGGTGATTGAGTGAACTAAACGGTTAACGAATTTGAGCCTATGAGTACGGAATCGCCCGACAGCCAAATTGACATCGGAATCGGATCACGTTTGGATTGGTATTGTATTGTTTTCAAGAGTAAGCATGCAGGATGCCGATACAAGGTTAACGGATTTGTGCTCAAGAGTACGAAATCGCCCGACAGCCAAATTGACATTGGAATCGGATCACGTTTGGATTGGTATTGTATTGTTTTCAAGAGTAAGCCTGCAGGACAAAGCATTTTATATTTATAGATAGAAGATAGATAACACGATATTACTATGTCTACTCACATGAGACGAGTTGCCTATTTATTTGAATCACAAGAAAACAATAAAAGGTATAAGTATTATTAATATTTTTTCATCATTTAATGATATTTTTCTTAAAACTAAATAATTATCACAATATAAATAAAATGCACAGTATCAAACCGAATTGAAGTGGTAAGTGGGGTGGCTGAGCTCCCTATAATATGGTTGAGCTACATGATGACGAATTAGCAAGCTGAAGTGGCAGTGGGCTGGCGATATCTGTAGAAGAACCGACAACCGCTGGGGTAGACGTGTTTTTGAGTGGAGACCGCGACTCGGCAATCGTAGCGTAGGACGCCCTCCGGTAAGATGGAAGGCTGATTTGCGAAAGGTTGCTGGTGGAAGCTGGAGGCGACAAGCCGAGGATAGGGTGGTATGGCACACATTGGGGGAGGCCTACGTCCAGCAGGACTAATATAGGCTGATGGTGACACGATGACAGTCGTACCTGCCAACTATCGGGATGGATCAAACCAAAGCCGTGATAGTTCTTCCATCAAAACACCATTAGAGAACATTGTCCTACACTCACATAATACTAAACCTGTTTGGACTTTAGAATGAACCATGATACACTGAGATTTTTTTAAAAAAAAAAAACGTTGCCCCAGATTACCAATTTCTCCTGTATCGTGGGTGCATTTCACAAACACAAATATTATCACTTACACAAACATCCAGAACCGGAACAACTATCTGTAGATCATACAAATATTTGCTCCGTCAAGTTTGTTTAGATTCTTCTGAGATCGCCAGTTAGGGAAATACCGGCGCCATTTACTACTTAAAATTTAAAAAATCTAGTGTCTATGGCTGAAATAAAGGTGAAAGGCTGCGCATTGTGACAAACAAGCACATGTTCAAACTAAGGTTGAGCGATACGCAAACCTCGACAAAAAACAGCGTCGACGCTGTGAGGAGGCTGATGAAACGCCACTCCACAATACTAATACACAAGCGTAGTGTTCATCTAGGGAAACACATCTTAAGCCCGGATGAAATAAAGGAGCTCACCCCTAAGAAAATCCTGCAGTTCATAATAGCTGCAGGATTCAGCGGTGAACTCTAACTCAACCAGTGGCGATCACAATAGACCGACAGCGGTCGCAGTGATACTAGAGCCGCAATTTAAAAAAAAATTGCTGAAATATGACACATTCAAGTCCAGAATAAAAAAATATGTTCCAGCTCTTTTACCTCATTGCGCGCATTCTGCTGAGTGTCTAGTCGCCTACCCTAATAACCACTTCATCAGATTGAAACCACAAACAAGCAATTTGTACAAAACATTATAAAAATCGTAGATAATAACAAGAAAATACTAAGTATGTATTGTACATTTCTTAACAGACATGTAATGTACCTATATTTAAAATTGAATTCAACAGTTATGAAGGAAACAATACAATCAGTGAGGCTGAATTAAATACATATACCTGCTTAATATAATATGTTTTTATAAATTGTAAAAATTTTAATAAAAATATCACACAAAAACAACAAAGAGTACCTATCTAAACCTCTTAAAATCTAAACCTCTTTTGTTGGAAGACAAAAACAAATTCGTCAAAGAATAAAGTAAAAACTAATCGTTAAAAAAGTATAAAAGGTCAATTAAAAAAGAATGTAGTAAACGAAAATGTGGGCCCCTCTACCGTTCGCGCAACCCGCGGTCGCATCCCTAGACGCTTTCTAGAATAGTCTACGCCCTGCGCGCGCACCCCATTGTCCCGCGCGCACGCCGGCTATCCCGCTCGCCACCAGTCGCCTGAGAACTCCGAGCGCGGTACGGTCGCGTCGCGCGTGTTGTAATACCTACCCCTGTGACCAAACTTTCTTGTATAACCTACTTAATTATTGAATATTATATCCACCCTTTGTGTAACTACTGTGTTAATTTGCAATAAACATCGTTTTCCGGGCTACATTTTAATTATTTCACCAACCACTACCAAATCTGGCGTCCCAACTGCGGGCCGAACGCCTACGTGACGTACGTATGTACCTACTAGTTCGTTCGGTACCTATGAAAGTTCTTTCTAGACTAGAACCCAAGTGAGTGAATAGTGATCGTACTTACCTACTGCTTGTAGTGCGTCCTTATAAGTACCTAACTGTGAAGTGAAAACATTCGAAATGCCGCGTAAACGACAGTCTCATAACGAGTCCGCTACAGACAATAGCGTCGGTAACGTGGTGATGTCACAGGAGGTATTCGCGACCTTTCTTAGTACCATTCAACAATCCCAAGCGGAAACCTGCGAACGCATCTTGGAGAGGATGTCAGCCTCGTTCGCGGCCCCCCCTCCGTCCGTCCAGCGGCAAAGTACGCCGTTGAGCCAATCTGCGGGCGAGAGTGCTACCACCGGCGGATCCTTCTCACGCTGTACAGCGAGGTACTCCGGTGCGGGCAACGTCGAAACGTTCATCGATGCCATTCAAGCCTTCAAAGAGTGTGCCGACGTCTCTGATGACATCGCCTTGAAGGGCATGTCCATGCTCCTCACAGACGACGCGGCCACCTGGTGGTTGAGTATACGTCACGAGACACGTACGTGGGAAGACGCCCTCCACGCACTACGAGATGCCTATGGTGACCGCCGACCAGCGTTCAGGATATATAGGGAGCTGTTCTCCATGGAGCAAAATCTCAACGAAAGAACAGATTTATTCGTTGCTAAGGCAAGAGCCCTATTAACAAAACTCCCCCCAGGCGACCTTACAACAAAAGTTGAATTGGATATGATCTACGGCTTATTACATTTTAAGTTACGTAAAAGATTACGTAGAGAAGATTTTAATAGTTTTTCCGAGCTTCTGAATCGCGCCCGTGACATAGAGGATTCATATTTCAACATGTCACAAGTAAAAGAAACTCAACAAAAACATCGCGAAAAATGGACTCGCCCACCTAACCAAAGGTCATCACCGCCCGCCAGCGAGCAATCTATCGGCGCCGCTGCCTCGAGGCGCGCGACGAACTCGCACGCGCCGGCCGCGCCCGCATCATCTTCCCGCGCGAGTTTGCCGACCGCGCGAATACTCGCGCCGACATCTACGCTGACGTCACAAACAGACGTTCCCGGCTCCGGTGAAACTACGGTACAATCAACATCGAAGTCCCGCCCCTACTGTGTGTATTGTAAGCACTATGGACATCTTCGTGATCAGTGCCGTAAGTTGTCTGCGCGAGGTGAGTCAGTAAAACCCTTATCATGTTATCAGTGTGGTGCCGCGAATGTTACTCGCGAAAGTTGTAAAAACTGCAATAATGCGGAATCAAGTTCGGAACAATGTTTTCATAGTTTAGATATTATAGATGCCGATGTATCGTATCCAACAATTGTTAATAATTCTGAAATTAATAATTCTGACATTGATAGTTATTCTAAAATTGATAGTAATTCTGTAATTAATAATATTTCGTATGTCAAACCCTATGTTGTTGATAAGTATATTAGTGATAATGATAAGTTTATTCATAAAAATAATAATAACTTGCCTGATATACACGTGCGCGACGACGACTGTTCCGCTCCGCGTCCGCGTCCGCAACATAATCGGCGTCCGATATTTCATATTGAAATTTTAAACTCGCGCGGCACTGCCTTAATCGATACCGGTGCTAAAATTTGTATCGCGGGTCATACTTTGTATGCAATACTTATTCGTAAAAATCACCCCCTTCATCCGGCTCGAAGGCTGATTAGGCTCGCCGATGGTAGTACTCGTCAGCTAGATGTACTTTTGACTACTCTCGATGTACACTTAATGGGAAAAGTGATTAAGACAAAATTTATTATTTTTCCGGAATCTCGCAATAACGAAACGTTATTAGGTATTGACTTTTTGTTAGCAGCTGAGGTCGTCTTAGACTTTTTTAGCAGTTGCTGGTATTTTTCTCGCGACCGTAGCGTCGTACATAAAATACAGTACGAGTCAATTTCCCCGGATATTTCTTGCGCCACAACTATGGTGCTGAGGGATGATGAGAGGATCAAGCTACTGCCGCCTGATCGAAGTCAGCTCGCTCAACTCTTGGCTGCCAAGGAGGACACCTTCCAGCCAGGGGGAGTCCCCCTTTCTTACGCCGAGCATCGAGTTGACACAGGCGAGCCTCCTCCCATTTCTGTACCCCCCTATCGGACACCTGGTAAGGCGAATGTTAATGTTAATGCCCTGAGTAGACCGGTCTGCTCCGAGGAAACTCGTGATAGCCATGCCGTCTGTTCAGTGACATGTCATGATCTGAGAGCTGTCCTCGACAAAGAAAATTTTGTCCCTCAGATCACTCCCTACCTGCGGTCTTTTGTTAATTCCCTCTCAGCTGTTCGAGAGCGCGTCGAGACCCAGCAGGACAAGTCCAAGGAGACCGCTGACCGATCTCGTCGCCCCGGTCCTATTTATGAGGTAGGAGACAAGGTTCTTCTAACATCCCATGTTCTCAGCAAAGGAAGTAAAGGTTTTAGTGCCAAATTCGTGCCCAAAAGGGATGGTCCCTACATCATTACCAAAATGGTTAGTCCTACTAGTTTTCTAATTTCCCCAGTCGGTAGGCCCGACTCTTCGCTAGGGAAGTATCACTCTTCTGATTTGTCTCCGTACATCGAGGGTAGCTCAGGAGATCCTCTGCCTAATCCTGTCGTCCCAAAGAGAAACCGCGGTCGTCCGAAACAGCAGACGGGCGTTGAGCTAGTCCAGGAACGAGGGCGTTCTCCTGCACTAGAGGGGGAGTATGTAGTAAACGAAAATGTGGGCCCCTCTACCGTTCGCGCAACCCGCGGTCGCATCCCTAGACGCTTTCTAGAATAGTCTACGCCCTGCGCGCGCACCCCATTGTCCCGCGCGCACGCCGGCTATCCCGCTCGCCACCAGTCGCCTGAGAACTCCGAGCGCGGTACGGTCGCGTCGCGCGTGTTGTAATACCTACCCCTGTGACCAAACTTTCTTGTATAACCTACTTAATTATTGAATATTATATCCACCCTTTGTGTAACTACTGTGTTAATTTGCAATAAACATCGTTTTCCGGGCTACATTTTAATTATTTCACCAACCACTACCAAAAGAAACAATTATTCCACTATTATTATTAGCAAACACGAATTAAATAAAAAAAGATTAACTAAAAAGGTACCTAACAAAATTATAAAAAAGCTCGAAAAATATAAAAATCACAACTATTTATTATTAAAAATCATTATGATTTTCAAATTGAAACTAAATATCTAGGTAAGTAATAATGCTAAACATTATTAATAAAATTATTAAAAACAAAATTTAACTAAATAAAATTGAACTATTCATTAATTAGGTATTAAAAAACAACAAATATTACAAAAATATAAAAAATACCTACCAAAATAGTTAGTTTTACATCACACAAAATTTCACTAAAACATTTGAACTAAGTAATAATGACTTAAAATTGGGTAACTTACTTTAACGGTCGGAATTAAGAACCTCTAAATTGTTTTCACTACTGGATATCGAAATTTGTCATTAATTCTATGGAGTTTATGCCAAATATTTATCTTTAATAGGTAGAGTGTTCCAATTCTTCAAATCCTTATGTCCATTTTATTGATTACTAGATTACCCCGCGGTTTCACCCGCAAAAAAATAGTCTTTCATACAACTTTCACCTCTCTTTTCACCACCTTAGGGGGTGAATTTCCAAAAATCCTTTCTTAGTGCTCGTGTACAGAGCAAAAGGAATCAGCATGCAAACTTTCAGGGAGCTCCTGTAGTTTCGGCTGTGCGTTGATACGTCAGTCAGTCAGTCAGGTTCTACTTTTATATTGTACTTACCTATAGATAGCAGCCCGTCCCGACTTCGCACGGGATTTTTCTAATTGTTAAAGGATAGGTTATTAATTCCGCCATAAAAGACAAATAAAAATATCACAATCTATAAAGGAATGTCTGTTTGTTTATAAATTATAATACCTATAAATTATGGCTGATCTGATGTGCTTGCCTGGTTCACCAAATTCAAAATAGATTTTTTTTTATGCAGGAGTCGGCAAACGAACGGACGAGCCACCTGGTGGTAAGTAGTCATCGTCGCCCATAGACACCTGCAACACCAGAGGAGTTGCTGATGCTTTGCCGAACCTTAAGAGTCCTTACGGATTGCAGAGCCGTAGCAACCGAGGGGACCTGGCTTTTACGTGCAAAAGTTGAAACACAACGCGGTGTTTTACGACAGACTCCGACGTAAGGGTGGTCGCCAGCCAGTCAGACCTCAAGAGGTCCTACCACCGAGCAACTTAGATATTTTCACGCCTCTTACGGGATGCCTATTTGAAAGGCAGTGAGGAACAGTATTCTAACCCGTCCCCACACACAATAGGTTTTGTTTATTTTTTGCAAATTGGTGTTGAATTTATGAAAAATAGCCTAATCTACTGAAAAAATAATTCAAATCTTCTATACTTATAATAAATCTGTAGAGCGGTCAATTCTGTACATGAAATATATTTCCAAAATAACTATCAGCGGGTGATTAGTGATCGATACTGACGCCAAAAATGCAATCAGTAAATTTTTTATCTGTCTGTCTGTCTGTCTGTCTGTATGTTCGTTATAGAAACAAAAACCACTCCACGGATTTCAACGAAACTTGGTACAATTGTTCTTCATACTCCTGGGCAGGTTATAGTATGCTTCTCAACCGACAAGACTTACTTTATAGTTAGTTCGATGTCGTACGATGCCACCCTACCTTTTAACTATCTTTTTTTGATTTTTTTTGCTCTGACCTCTAAGCCACCGCGCTGGCTTAGAATCGTCTGGTGTATCCAACTAGGTTCGAATCCTGCCCGCGATTGAATTTTCCTTTACTAAAATAACTTTATAATCTTAGCATGGAAAATGCAAAAAAAAAATCACAAAAAGATAAATTGTGTTATTATTCGGATTCCGATACGATCTATGTCGATTCTCCACCATTCCGTCCAATATACTTCATCTATACTTATAATAAATCTGTAGAGAGGTCAATTCTGTACATGAAATATATTTCCAAAATAACTATCAGCGGGTGATTAGTGATCGATACTGACGCCAAAAATGCAATCAGTAAAATTTTTGTCTGTTTGTCTGTCTGTATATTCGTTATAGAAACAAAAACCACTCGACGGATTTCAACCAAACTTGGTACAATTGTTCTTCATACTCCTGGGCAGGTTATAGTATACTTTTCATCACGCTACGATCAATAGGAGCAGAGCAGTGAAGGGAAATGTTGGGAAAATGAGTGATTCATGAGAAAGGTTTCAAGCTATAAAACATCACGCTACAATCCTTAGGAACGGGGCAACGCAGGTGAAACCGCGGGCGAAGAACTAGGGAACAAAGTAACTATTCCACGCGGACGAAGTCGCTGGCAAAAGCTAGTAGACTAATAAATTTTAAGGTTTTAGAAGGGATTCTCTGTCCCATTCCCGGGAAACGAATGTTAGTACATTTAACATTATGCTATGTTAACAAAAACCTGTCCGACCCAAAAGGGGCATATAGGTGTCCCAATCACATCCCCAAAATAAAATAAGAAATGTAAAATATTCATTAAAGTAAACATGTTAATGAAGTTCAAGAGCGTCGTGTCGAAATTGCCACAATTACTCAAAAATCAAGCAATTTTTTAAATGTTATAAAACCAGCATAGGCCAAGGGGGTTGGGCCTCCGGTAACCTCACTCACTCACAACGTAAGCGTTACATGTGGCATTCAGAGACGGTATCGCTGCCACCGTAAGTGTTGCCATTTCAGTTACCTCGTTTTATAATATTTTATTTCGGGGATTTTGTTTTTTTGTAGATTGAAAATTATTATACTTATAAATAGAACTGGATCTCGATGCCTAACAAATGCCTTCACGTGTCGGACATGGTTGTCTTAAGAGTCGCGCGGATCGAATTTTTCACCGTGTCCAAAACTAAACTGCCCATCCGGTTTTTTTTTATAGCAATAGCTATTGATTCAGGGAATCTTTACAGCGCAACCGGACTTGGTGGCGAGGCACCGAATGCCTCCAGCCAGAAGCAACTTATAACAATACCAGCTAAGAGCGTCCCCTAACGGGACTCGAACCTCGGCTTAGGGCGTTGCTGGGGGGAGAGCTAGGGACGGCTGGATCTGGGTTAAATTATTTAGGGGTGAATTTAAAGCTACTGGCTCGTCGCGGGCCGGCTCGAGCAGGGGAAGGGGAGGTGCCCAACCGACCCTTACGACCGATATTTATACAAGTCACGAAGATCCTAGAATCGAACAATCTCGATAGGTCCACAAAATGCGAGTAGGTACTTGCTCGTCTATTGTTTACGAATATTCGAATTTTCTACGTGTTTTTTACGTGGCTTACGCTTGACCGCCAGTTCGCCTGATGTGATACTGCGATCTACGATGGAGAGCGCTTGCCTAGAAGAAACCGATTCACTCGTGATTTAAAGACACCAAGATTATATCTATCCGTGAGATATAAGACTTATCTAAAATCTTCCTGATCCATCTCCGTCCTTTTAATAGGTAGTCCTCGGCGTAACACTATTAGTTACTTTAGAGATCTATGCTATGATTGATATGAATGAAGAAATCCGTAGAAGAACTAAAGTTGAGTGAGTGAAGTTACCGGAGGCCCAATCCCCTTTTAAAAGGCGGGCAACGCACTTGTGACTCCTCTGGTGTTGCGGGTGTTCATGGGCGGCGGTAATCGCTTACCATCAGGCGATCCGTCTGCTCGTTTGCCCCCCTATCCCATAAAAAAAATGGGCGGGGCACATAGCTCGTACAATTTACAGCCGCCGGGACAGAAAGGTTCTCGAGTGGAGACCACGCACCAGTGTGGGACGACCTCCAAAGAGAGGGACGGACGACCTGGTGAAGGTCGCTGGGAGTCGTTGGATGCAGACGGCATAAAACCGGTCCCTGTGGAAGTCTTTGGGGGAAGCCTTTGTTCAGCAGTGGACTTCTATTGGCTGATATGACGAATTAGTATTTGAATTTGGCGAGCCAAGAGCATCTATTATACATAATTATACTATTTAATGTATAACTATAGGTACACAGCCTCTCCCTGATAGTAAAACTTTATTAAAATATAATAGAAAGTATAAAACCAGTCTCGCGTTCGAGACTTGTTTAGTTAGCTTTAGCGTAGTAATATCAGAGATCTAAAGTTCTCCCAAATTTTTTCAAGTTACATTTATTCCTAAAAAACTGTAGTCCATATAATAATAAGCTATGAATACCCGACGTAGGTATTCTTTACGTTATTATTTTTTTAGCTTTATTTAATAAAACATATATTAAATACCCTTAAAAATGGTACTTTTCGTACCCGGTACTTTTAGTGTCAATATCAGTATTCCCAAATTCAATAGCACGCAACGAAATTGCTTTTATCAAAGATAGAACCTAGAAAATATATTTTGTAATTTTCAAAATGACAACTTGGAATAAATTAAAATATAATAATAATATGGTAATTTTCATACCCGTCACTAAAATTTGGTAAGTACATTTCACATCTGGTATCTCCCAAATTCATAATTTGGAAACCAAATAAATTACCAGCTAAAAACAACCTTAAAAAATGGTACCTAAATTTATACCCGGGACTAAAATTTTGGTACTTTCGTACCTGGTACTACAAACTCGGTACTTTCGTACCTGGTACAGTTCAAATCTTGTACTTTCTTGTTCCGAATTTAAATCCACTTATCATCCTTCTTTCCGTTCAGTAGTGGTGTGGCTTCTTCTTTCACATCTTTGGTGGGACTTTCTGGTTTCCCGTTGAAGAATTTGGCAGAGTTGACGCAGGACACTATATAGGGGATCCCGGCTAGGTCTGAGGAGAGTGGATTGTAGTATTGGCGGTAGCAGAAAATAGCTACAGTGTAGCCTAGGATGGAGCCCACTAGAATATCTAGAACAAAATAAAAAAAAAAATTAGCATCCGGTTTTTGAAAGAGTACCGATTACTGTCTTATTAGTCTAGAGGTACAATGGCGACCAAAAGTCCATAGGCAATCTCAAAACGCAATAGCTTGACGTTTAGTTTGACTTACGACCTTCTATTCATTGTCTTTAACAAGTGACACGCACTGGCTGTATCGAGCTCGCTCGTACTGTTCATAGCAATGTAATCCTTGGCGTGCTTATGGACTTTTGAGCGTTTACTGTACCTAAGCGCAACTGCTGGGTTCTATTCTCAGGTCGACCAGTTTTAAAGAGATTTTCTTTGAAATTCTTAGTAACAACTGGGAGTTTGGATTTGTGCTCGGTTAGTGTCAATAAATTCACCAGAATGAATTCTTGCCTTGTAGCATAGTTCCACTTGAAAAGGTAGCACTGGGTGCATGGGGACATAGGCATTACATCACATAATCAACCCATTATAATGTCCCACTGCTGGGGACGGGTCTCCTCTCGGAATGAGAGGGATTAGGCTATAGTCCACCACGCTGGCCTAGTGCGGATTGGCAGACTTCACACGCCATCGAGAAAATCTCTCAGGCATGCAGGTTTCCTTACGATGTTTTCCTTCACCGTTTAAGCGCATGATAATTAAATGACCTCGAAAAGTCAGAGGTGCGTGCCTTGGGTTCGAACTCGAGACCTTTGACTAGGCAGTCCAACGGAAATCCCACTAGGCTATCACTGCTTTCATATAGGCAAGTTTACAACAAAAAAAAAACGATTTTTATAAAAAAATCGTGACAAACCATACCTTGCCAATGATGGTGGTAGTCACAGGTCCTGGAGAGTGCGATGCACGCCGCGGCCATCAGCGGCAGCAGGCACGCCATCACGCGCAGCCCGCTGCCGCGCCGCCGCGACAGCACGCCCAGACGCCCACAGATCCACGCGGCTGCTATGCCCAGAGAGCAAAACGATACTGGGGACAATAGCGAAGGCTATTGAAAGACTAAAACTTCGAAAATGGAAGGTGTATTGACCTTTAGACGCTAGGTTTTTTTTATGGGATGGGGGACAAACGAGCAGACGGATCGCCTGATGGGAAGCGATTACCGCCGCCCATGGACACCCGCAACACCAGAGGAGTCACAAGTGCGTTGCCCGCCTTATATAAGGGGATTGGGCCTCCGGTAACCTCACTCACTCGGCGAAACACAACGTAAGCGTTGTTTGACGCCGGTTTTCTGTGAGGCCGTGGTGAGGTCTCAGAGATGTCAAATTACACTGTTTGTGGGTGGGTTACGTGGAGTTCAAGTTCAAGTTCTTTAAGATTCTGGCGGACCGAATTTCTCATACAAACGTAATACCGAAATAAATCGTAATTCAAACACAATTTAATCAAATTCTGTTATTATTCGGATTCCGATACCGTTAATCTAGGTTCCTACTCTATCATTTCGTCCAAAATTCTTCACTGAAAATAAATGCAAGCAAATTTTTGGTAACTTTACCAAGTTTGGAACGATTTTCCGGTCTTTTATTTCCAGTGAAGTAGTAGTAGACGAAATAGTATCATAGGAACCTAGATTAACGGTATCCAAATCCGAATAATAACATAATTTGATAGAATATTGTCTGGATTACGATTTATTTCGGTATTACGTTTTTGTGGGCAATTCAAGCTCCCCCTTAATGCATTCATGTATTACAATTTAGGTGTTACATTTAAATAAAGTAAGCTTCAACATGAAACCCCGTAAGGGTATACCTAGTTACATTATATAAAATATATCTTTATATATATAATTCTTCTGTGAGTGTGTATGTCACTGAACTTCTCTCAAACGACTGGACCGATTTTGATGAAATTTTTTGTGTGTGTTCAAGGGTATCTGGGAATGGTTTAGATCAAACGACTGGACCGATTTTGATGAAATTTTTTGTGTGTGTTCAAGGGGATCTGGGAATGGTTTTGTCCGCTGTCCGCTGTATTTCGCTTTATACGTAGCGAAGCACGTACCGGGCCGCTAGTATTACATAAAATAGTTTTTATTATAATATAATTACAAATACATTTTATTTTTAAATTATTAGTATTTTTTACATAACAATATATAAATAACTAACTTCTGCCGGCGACTTTGTCTGCGTGGACGAAATTGGGTCCGACCTGGATAAAAAGTAGCCTATGTGTTATTCCAGACTATAATCTATCTTTGTGCCAAATTTTATCCAGATCCGTTCAGCAAGGATAAGTAAGGATAACACAGGATATAGTAAGGATAACACAGGACAGGTTAATTCTAAATTAGTATATTTATTAGCGCGACTGCTACGCTAGAGGTCCTGGGTTCCATCTCCAGGTCGAGCAGTGTTATTGAGATTTTCTATGAAATTCTCAGTAGCAGCTCGGAGTCTGGATTTGTGCCCGGTTAATGGCAATAGGCTCGCCCCCTATTACATGGGACCTAAACATACCAGGCGAACTGTGGGTGTACATTAGTTCGCCTCTGTCTAACCCTTCGGGCAATACAGGCGGAATGGTATGTAAAAAACCTTCATTTGTAATTCTTGATAGGTTTACGCTTGACCGCCAGTTCGCCTGATGTTAAGCCACACTGCGATCTACGATGGAGCGCGCTTGCCTAGATGTAACCGATTCACTCGTGATTTAAAGACACCCAGATTGTATCTATCGGGGAAGACCAACTCGGGAACCTTCACTCCTCAATCTTTGAGAGTAAGAAAGAGATGGAAACAATACTTACAACTGCTGTGTCCACTTGGAAACGACTTCCGTCCCTCCATGATTTCTGTAGGATCCCCTGTGCATTGCAGGAACTTGGTTTCCACTCCATCAGGGAAGCATCGGTAGAAGAAATCAGGTCTTGGACGCCCTAGGGACAGAATTGATAATTGTAACTAAAATGGCACCATTAGATAAACTTTTTTTTTATGTGATAGGAGAGCAAACTAGCGGACGGATCAGCTGATGGTAAGCGATTACCGCCGCCCATGGACACCCGCAACACCAGAGGAGTCACAAGTGCGTTGCCGACCTTTTAAAAGGGGATTGGGCCTCCGGTAACCTCACTCACTCGGCGAAACACAACGTAAGCGTTGTTTAACGCCGGTTTTCTGTGAGGCCGTGGTATCACTCCGGTCGAGCCGGCCCATTCGTGCCGAAGCATGGCTCTCCTACGTAAAAACTTATGACGTAAACTCAGAATGTGAAGGCAAAATTTCAATCAGGCGGGTGGGGTTCGCGGTGTCTTAGAGGTCAGAGCGTCTGGTGTATCGAACCAGGAGACGCAGGCATCGCCTTGAATTTAACTCCAAAGACCTATTACCTCCGACTGCATGAGATTGGTCATCTTGTTTCCATCTTTTTTGGCAGAAGGGTTTATTAATTTTTTATCAGTTATGGGTTTCAAGGGGAAAGTTGGTCACCCCTTTAAGGGCTGCAGATGACTAAAACGACAAGTTACCTGGATGATTAGGTTTCACTTACCAACTATGAGTTTCATCATATCAGTTAACACTCCGTTGATTCCCAAAGCCAGTGACCAGGCCATTAGAATCTGAAACGATGTAAAAAGAACATACGTTTTATGAAAGAAAAAAATCACACTTATAACTCGAATCTGTGTTGATTTGTTACACATACGTACAGGGGCTATATTATGACCAGTAATCGGAATAGGTAGAGGTATTTTGGTTCATTGACCGCAAACATATATGTTAATATGGACATACCCCGGAATGTCGACTACAATCCCGGAATATTAAAAATAAATGAATGTAGGAAACAGAAAAATTTAATAGTTTGTTTTAAGTAAACCATTGCACACGCGACGTTGCCAAACTTACATCAACAACATCGGATGTCCGAAGTTGCAAAAGTTCAATGCGCACACGCGCGTTGTTGCCGTCCTTGCAGGATGCAAAACCATGCTTGTGGAAACAAAAGAGAACAATAGCGGGAATGCGAGACACTCTTTGCCTAACGACAAGTATGTATCGTCTCTTTCTATTAGCAATTAATTCCGGGACGTAGGGCATGTCCATATTATTACATCATACCACAAGTTAACTAGAACTCTACTTTTATTGTTAACTTTTGTTATGGTTTCAATAATAAGTAAATAAAATAAATAAACGCCATAACCACTTGCGGACAACAGACACGTTTATGTTTATTTTTATTTATGTTTATTTACACAAAAATTATTCAAATCGACCTGTGTTTTATAAATTTTCTTTCTCTTTCTTTCTTAATGATAATCTTACCTCAAAAGCATCATTACAATCATTTAATCCAGCCCACGCTAGGAGAGACAGCGTGCACGGTACAGACAGGACTACCGCCCAGAGCATCCCGCCTGGCACGTAGGAGTCCATGTGTGGATACATGAAATCTGACTCCAACTCCACCTTCTGAATCACCCTGGTGAAAGGGTGCATGGTCTCCATATAACTGGAAGATGGAGAGAGAAAGCCACGATAAAAGATATTCATACCATAACAAGCTTGAATTGCCCACAAAAATGTAATACCTACCGAAATAAATCGTAATCCAGACAATATTCTATCCAATTATGTTATTATTCGGATTTGGATACCGATTATCTAGGTTCCTACGATACTATTTCGTCTGCTGCTACTTCACTGGAAATAAAAGACCGGAAAATCGTTCCAAACTTGGTAAAGTTATAAAAAATTGCATTTACTTACATTTATTTCCAGTGAAGTATTTTGGACGAAATGGTAGAGTAGGATCCTAGATTAGAATCCGAATAATAACAGAATTTGATTAAATTGCGTTTGAATTACAATTTATTTCGGTATTACGTTTCTAAGAGAAATTCGGTCCGCCGGACTCTTAAGTTAGGCAGAGGCGTACTAATGTACACCTACAGTTCGCCGGTGTGTTTAGGTCCCATGTAATAGGCGGCGAACCAAAAAATCCAAACTCCAAGCTGCTACTGAGAATTCCATAGAAAAACCCAATAACACAATAGCATGACGACACGTTTGGCGTAGCGGCTGAGTGATCGGCTTCTGCCACGGGTTGAGGGTTCGATTCGAGAGAGCAAATATTTGTTGGACCTATATGTAGTTGTTCCGGGTCTGGACGTTTTTGTATGTGAGTATTTGTGTTCGTATAAGCTCCGCCGATACAGGAGAAAATCCTAGTGTAGAAACGTACGTTTACAGAAATCGGTCACTATACGGATAGACAAGCTTCCTATTTTTAGCCACGAGTACTTACTCTCTGACTATGACCCCCAAAAGTCTTTGGCTGGGAACCGCACCTGGTGAAACTAGCTATTTCATGTAAACTACACCTGAGAGTCAGACCCAGGAAGTCTAGCGTAGCGTAGCAGACGCGTTTAGAACCGTGAGACTAAAGATGTACAGTAAACGCTCAAAACTCCATAAGCACGCTAAGGATTACTTACATTGCTATGAGTACGAGCGAGCCCGATACAGCCAGTGCGTATCACTTGTTAACGACAATGAATAGAAGTAAGTAAGTCAAACTAAACGTCAAGCTATTGCGTTGTGAGATTGCCTATGGACTTTTGGTCGGCATTATAATTTAAAAAAAAAATTAAGTGGCGGTAGCCTAATCGTTAGTGCGTCGGACTTGCGATCATGTGGTTGCCAGTTCGAAACCCACCGATTGCACTACCGACGTGAACCCACTCGTAACACAAGCATTTAGCTTAGCACGAGCGGTTAACAATAATGCTAGTAATTAAAAAACTGAGAATTTCATAGAAAAACCCAATAACACTTTACTGGACCTGGGCATCGAACCAAGGACCTCTAGCGTAGCAGTAGCGCTTGGGACCACTAGACTACTGAGGCAGTCATGAGTAAAAATTCACATTGAAATGAATTATCGAAGTAACGTAAGGACCTCGAACTTTCTGTTTTAACATTGAAATGATCAAATTGTATTTTAATTTGCATTGAGTCATACTTGCTAATTAGTAATTAACATCATTACCTATGTTAATAAGGAAAAGCAATAATTAAATACAGGTTCTATTATAAATAATGGCTACTATCATCAACCTATTTCCTGTCCCATTGCTGCGCATGGGTCTCTGCTTTGCTGTGGTGATAAATAATATAATTTATTTCCCTACAAGTCAATATTATCGTTTCATAAATACTAGATGGCAACGGCACTTCCTAGCTAATGACTGAAGAAACACCGAAACAAATTCAGAGAATCATGGCCTCTTTTAAATTCCAGACATAATTGTATCGGAATATGTGAGTGATACAATGCAGGGCAATGTATGAATTGGTCTTAGAAGAAAGAATTATGGTGGTTTTAAGAGGGGAGGCTGTGCCAACATCGGCATAGCAGACACTGTGACTCACACAGTGAGTGTTCAAAATGAAGGATGGTATAAATCAAGTATAAAACAGTCCCTACTGCCTCTCAGAATAATATGTGGCATAGCAAAATAATTTGGTACCACTTTCGTACTGTTCATAGATTATGGCAAAATAGATCAAACTATGCACCAAGAACCATAAACTTCTATAGTTTCCTTAATCTGTGGCTCTGGTAGATGGCCATGCCTGTTGTGTTGCCAGCTCCCATTTTTCTTATTTCTTTTTTTACGCAACCTTTTGCTAGTTTTAAGTTATTTAAGATTGTACAGTTGAATTTTGATTTGTTGTGCATCATACGGGCGAAAATAAAAACTTTTTCTTTCTTCTTTATCATAGTCAATGCTGGCCTGTTGTCAATAAGCAGACTTCACATCAACAAGCCCTCTGGCAAGATACGAGTGATGATTTGCGAAATATTGCTGGCGGAAGATAGATGTGACAAACCGAGGACAGGGTGACGTGGCGCACATTGGGGGAGGACTACATCCAGCAGTGGACGCCTATAGACTCATTATATCAGCCAAAAAAAGGTCCTCTGCTGAGCAAAGGCCTCCCTGTGGCCTTCCACAAGAAATGATTATATTATTATACCGCTTGGATCCAACAACTCCCAGGAACCTTCACCAGGTTGTCTGACCTGTCTTGTTGGAGGTCTGCTCATAAATGACATTTGACATCTTATCTTATATGGGGCTGAGGCAAGGCCTCAGTGCACTTCGACCCAATGGAATCTTTTGTGTTTCCATTAGATACCTATTCCTCATCCTCACCCAGTTCCTCTTCCATGAGTTTTACAATAAGGCGGGTATGAGTCTGTAGTCCTGTGGTCTTGGATAACCCTACCCCAACAGGCACATTCGCTTTCTAGCCATTGCATCACATGTACACAGACGGTGTTCCAGGCTCTCAATTTCCCTTTTGCAGGCCCTGCAGGCTGATGTCTCTGTCAGACCTATCTCTTGTAGGAGAGTGTTATTCCCGAAATGTCCGGTTAGCACCCCCATCAAGTGACGAGCCTGCCACTTGATGGGGTCACAG
This sequence comes from Acronicta aceris, assembly GCA_910591435.1. NCBI lineage: Eukaryota > Metazoa > Arthropoda > Insecta > Lepidoptera > Noctuidae > Acronicta > Acronicta aceris. Next base: position 925,030 of record OU342786.1, on the reverse strand, counting down.
GTCAGCCTCTTTTATATGGTGTAAGTGAGCGAGTGATAATTATTTATATATATATATATATAGTATAGAATATGCACATTAATTTTAAAAGTTAGAGGCGTGCCTTCGATGTAGTCTAGACAATGCATAGTAATATCATTAAAAAAATTATAAAGGACAAAATGTTTAATATTTTCATAACAGAAATAAAAGAATTATTTGAGTATCTCAAGTCTACCAACAGTAACATTCGCAGAATTATATTAAAGATAAGACTTCATACAATAAAATCATATTTCATTGATAATATAGCATAATAAGTTTGTAAATAAATTAGCAACATATGGATGCAACTTACCAGAAAGCAGACACCAATGTTATCCGCACAATTATTTCAATAAATAAATTCAAGTTCGCTGAACGTATTAAGGGCATTTTCGCGGTATATTTTATTTAAATCAATTAATTATTTACCGAATTCTATTCGCACTAGTGAAAATTTTGGTGATAAGGATTTTTGACGTTTGACGTTTCGTTCGAAAACCATGTTCGAATAATTTTAACTGTCACTGTCAGCTATCCGCGTTTTGTTATTGCTTCACATTTGATGCATCAGATAATATAAACAGATTATAAAAGCTATAAAAAAGGACCAGTAAAAATACGGAACTTTATTTTTATGATCAGGGTCATGGTTGGTTTTCTTAGGCATTACTTTCAAACCCCAGCGAAAATTCAATGCATGACCCGATTTCTGTATCTACCGGTGGAAAATTGATCTTGGGCTGAGCAACTCCTTAATACATTATCATAAAGGGCTAGTAAGTAATTCTACACAGATACTAACTCCAAGCTGAACGTTCTGGGAATCGAACCCAAAAAGTAACGTTCTGGTCTCGCTTGTGACCACTAGATTAATGAAATGGTTTAAATAGAATGAACAAACATTTGTTTTATTTTTCCTAGGCCAAAGAAACGGCCAGGAAATACAATAAGTCCGTATTTTAATAAAAAATACAAGGTCTCGTTTTAAGTGTTTATTAACTTAAAGCTAAAAATATAAATAATATCTTGTACGTGTCTCCTTAAAACAAGAAATTATGAATACCTTATAATTTAAAAAGCACTTTTTATACATACAACTTTCACAACATAAAACAAAAAACAACTGATTGAACAAAGCAAAAAATACTCTCAAGACTCCCACTTCATCCAAAAATCTTGATCTTTTGTCTCAAGAATTTTATACTTACATAAAAAAATATTGAGTTGACCCAATAAATTCAGTTTTTAAATAGTGTTTCGCAATTTAAAGGTCTTTCATTGGGAATAGCCACTGATCTCTATGCTAATAGATTATTATAGAGGTCAGTGGCAATAGCCTAGATCTGTACGCATATTACTGATTATTACAAAGAGTATTTACTAAATATGAAATCGTGACAGAGCGGACCTGTCACACTCATTTCATTTATCAGATACTGGCAGAAATTGCGGAAAATGTCGGCAGGTTGCCATAAAAAAAAACGGATACGACCGATCGCTCGATTAGTTGATGGACAAGTCCTAGTTTAAAGTAAAATCCCTGCACGCACAATACCTTTGCTTGTGCGTGCAGCGATTTTACTTGTGTACTAAATATTTTTTTCATTTTCAATAATCACGCTTAGTGGGAGGGCGTAAGATCTCTATATATATTAGTCCATAGATCTATAAATTGCGAAAAATAGATTTCACTTTCATGGGAATTATATTCCTAATAAAAGGTGTTTATAAAAAAAAAATACAGATTTTTTTACTTCTTAATAATTAACCAACCAAAGTTATAATTTTGTGATTTATTTTCAGAGTATTCGTTATACAAAACTGTAACCTTTATAATATTACCCACTCTAAATTTTTAAGTACTTACACATCATTTTTCTTAGCAAATAACATACTTATACTTATCTATGTCTAAAGAAAATGGATCATTTTTTTTAAATGCGTAATCAAATGCCAAAAATAATTTTGATTCTTTAAAAAAGTTGCAAATTAAAAAAGCAAAGGTACGTAGGTATAAGTTTTTTTATGAATGAGATTTCAATAAAATGAAATTCTAGATAAATAAAAATATGTATTATCTTACACCTATGACTTCAATATACATAATATATAACATACCATCACGCCTGTATTCCCCGAAGGGTTAGGCAGAGGCGCATTTAATGTACACCCACAGTTCGCCGGTATGTTTAGGTCCCATGTAATAGGGGGCAAGCCTATTGCCATTAACCGGGCACAAATCCAGACTCCGAGCTGCTACTGAGAATTTCATAGAAAAACCCAATAACACTTTGCTCGACTTGGGGATCGAACCCAGGACCTCTAGTGTAGCAGTCGCGCTTAGGACCACTAGACTAATGAGGCAGTAATAATATATTTAAACAATAATTACCCCCGTTTAATCCAGTATAGACAGTTTGGGCGATTGTGGTTTATACTTGATCCAATTTAAACCGAAGATCTCTGTGCAGATAAAAAATGACGCCATTTTGGCAACGTTACAGACGAGAGGTTGTTTTTTTTTTTAAATATTAAAAATACATGCAATTCCTAAACTCTCGTCATTATTATAAGCTCTCAATGCTCCCGTAAACTTATCAAAGTGGTGCTTTAGCATTTTTACTTTTCCAGGGTCGACTTGAAGTAACACCACTTTACGGATTTTATTGCAATATATAGGGATAAAATAATGTCGGAAAATATAACGGGATAAAATCCGTAAAATGGTTTTATTTCAATTTATGTATAATATAGATAGACTTAAGCGAATATTAGACATATTGAAGTAACACCACTTTACGGATTTTATCGCGATGTTTATAGATAAAATAATATAAATATAACGGGATAAAATCCGCAGTTTTATTTATTACACTAGTTTACACTATTTTTCCTCAGGGATGAGGCACATGATTTCTAGTAGATTTTTTTTCACGCTCAATTTCAATCCGGCAACAGAATTGCTCGATGACGTCAGAATTTCAGAGATATACCAATCTCAAACTGCTAAAAACACGAGAAAAATCTCATTGCAAAGCAAATGAAAATGGATTTGAAAGGTGACGAGCAGTACTAAAGGATGCTTTAGTTAGAAATGACCGTAAAAATTTGCTGTCCTCAAAAAATACTTCAAGTATAGCCGAAAACCGTGTTTTTACCACATTGAGATTGGTATATCTCCAAATTCTGACATTCTATAGAGCAATACTGTTGCCGGATTTACATTTAGCGTCATTAAATCTACAAGAAATGATGTGTCTCTCAACCCTGGGTACAAAAACAAATAAAATGTTGAAAACTAGTGCTATCGCGCTATTACAATAACAGTGTAAGTAGAATTATAGGTAATATCCCATCGAATGCGTTCTAGCATTCCTATAGTAATCAAAGTACTCTTGTGGAGAATTCGCGTGTTTCTTTACTACATCATCTAGCTGCATTTGGTCACCCCAATCCGCCTGGAAATATTTGAAAAAAAAAACTTTATAAAAGTTTTGTTGCCTGAAGCTCCCTGAAGGAAACTCCCATAGGCGAGCCTATTGCCATTAACGGGGTACAAATTCCAAACTCAGCTGCTACTGACAATTTTATAAGAAAATCCAATACAACGTCTCGACCTGGGAATTGAACCTAGGACCTCTAGCGTAGCAGTCGCACCCAGGACCACTAGACTAATGAGGCAGTTAAACCCGGCGAACTGTAGGTTGCTCGGTGGTAGGAGCTCATGTGGTCTGACTGGCTGGCGACCGCCCTTACGTCGGAGTCTGTCGTAAAGGACTGCGATGTGTGTTTCGACTTTTGCGCGTGAGTGCCAGTTTCCCCTCAGTTGCTGCGGCTGGCTGGTGTGTATAGAGATTTTTAAGGCTCGGCAACGCATTAGCAACTCCTCTGGTGTTGCAGGTGTCCATGGGCGGCGATGACTCTCTGTCTGCTCGTTTGTGGACATAAAAACCCTAACAAACTTACGAAATTAGGGAAGAGTCCTCTCTTCTCATCGAACTTCCTCTCGTTGACACAACGCAGAAGGTAAAGCCGCTCCACCCACGGCCAGATCATGTAGTCCAGCATGCCTGGACGGTTTCCGCTGAAGTAGTTTGTACCTGGAACCAGAGAAACTATTGAGCTAGGATGCCTAGGCTTCTAACATTTAATACTAAGTTGGACCCCGCATTGATAATATGTAATATTCTTTATGACACACCAAATTGCAAAGTACGATTTTATAGATCACAGAATCGTACAATGGGTGATCTTATCGCTAATAGACAATCTTTTTCTTTTTACACTAAGATTTTCTCCTGTATCGTTGGTGCGTTTTCAAACACAAATTCTCACATTCACAAACGCCCAGACCCGGAACCACTACCTAAAGGTCATACAGTTATTTGCTCCGTGAGGGGATCGAACCCATAACACATGGCGCAAAAGCCGATCGCTCAGCCGCTACGCCAAACATGCCGTCACCGTCATCTTTAGATTGCGCTGGCATTTTTTGACCGACGACCTCTGATATAATATTTTTCAGTGCTGATTTTCAGTGGCCTCCTGTGACGTATGGAGATAAAACCAGCTTATATATTTAAATTAAAATTATAATTTCACGCCTTTCTCCCACAGGGATAGGCAGAATCTATAGACCGCTACTTGCTACGATTCTAGCATACTTCTTTTGCTCCTTCCGCATTCATACGTCTTCTCATACATACACGCCGGTTGCGAGTGCTACACACCTGCAATTCTAATCAATACGCCCTAGAGCCCTACCGACGCTGCCGCTGACATTTGCCTTATAAATTCCTTTCGTTAATCATCTTTCATTCATTCTTCCACCATGACAATTTCCCTACATTAAATTAATTATATTAAGATATTACACAGATATTACCATTTCTCATTGATAGATAAAAACGATTATACATGCAGCTATGAAATTTGAAATTCTAAGATCCAAATTAATAGTATCCTATGGAGAAGAGCCGGCGAGAAATTCCATGGTAACTGAAGAGTCCGGCGGACCGAATTTTCCTTACAAATGAAATAAATCGTAATTTAAACACAATTTAATCAAATTAGGTATGTTATTACTCCACAATTTCGTCCAAAATACTTCACTGTTCTACAATTTTTGATAACTTTACAAAGTTTGGAGCGATTTTCCGGTCTTTTATTTCCAGTCAAGTAGTAGTAGACGAAATAGTACGGTGGGAACCTAGATTAACGATATCCCAGAATAATAGCATAATTTGATAGAATATTGTCTGGATTACGATTTATTTTCGTATTACGTTTTTGTGGGCAATAGGAAAATTTTACAAGGTAATTAAATTTAAAAAGAATTCTTACCTCTTGACGCAAGCTCCTTCTCAAATATGTCTAATGTTTGAATGATTTGTTCACTCCCAAAAGCAAAATTGGTGTCGAAACACTCTAAGCTGCCTTTTATTAACTGAAAAACAAAAATATATTTTTTTTACTGAATTATTATACTCAATCGCTATTATACTAAATTCTTAACACGAGACCTGCCTCGAAGAACATTACGTCGGCCGCGGATATTTATTTTATTTACTAGCGACCCGAACATGGATTCACCCGCGTTGCCCCGTTTTTTAGTTTTTCCGTCCATAAAAAATTTCCTCCGAGTTCAAGGAATAAATTTAAAAAAATACACGATTTGGTCCAGCCGTCTTTGAGTTTTGCGCTTAGCAACAAATTCATTTTTATTTATCTATATAAATAATTAAGTTTAAATCTATATTTAATCTTATTTATTTAAATACCTTAAAAAAAAAGTACATTAGCGTACTTAATGCCTTAGGCATTTTCTACCATACTCCAAGAGTGGTGGGTTGTGGATATCATACGAATGTCAGAAGCTCAAATAGCCTGACAACCGGTCTACCCTCCGGATATTGGTATTGCCCAGTTTAGCCAGACTTTTTGGGATTCTGACTACTCATCATCATCCACAGTTTTACTTCACCCAGTGCTGGGCCTCCCATGGCACAAACTAAGCCATCCACCACGTCGAAAGTTACTTCTCATCCAAGTACCCCCTCTAACTTTAATTTAAACTAGCTTCTGCTCGCGACTTTGTCTGCGTGGACTTCAGGATTGGGTCTGACCTGGATAAGAAGTAGCCTATGTGTTATTCCAGGCTATAACCTCTGTGCCAAATTTTATCTAGATCCGTTCAGCCGTTCTGGCGTGAAAGAGTAACAAACATCCATACATCCATACTCAGAAACTTTCACGTTTATAATATTAGTAATAATTAAATTTTCGTGGACCTATCTGGCTGCTAGACGCTCGCCACTCTGCCGTCCCTCGGCGACCATTCAGCCATTGCCCTTTGCCCTACTGCACCTGTCGTCACTCCATCTCGCTAACTGTCCTTTGGAAAATCCTCAAGGATCTTCTGCCACCAGGGGAAGCGGCAGGGTAAGTTGGACTCGTACTCGTTTCACTACGACCATGGCAGGCTCGCTAAGTATCCTGCCCAACTCCACTTGAGATTCACGAGCCTCCTTTCAACGTTTCAAACCTTCGTTCGTTCTGATTATCTACTGCTAAAAAGAATTACCTCATTGAATCTCTCTATAAGCAGTCTATCCTGTGCCTTCACATAAGGGTCTCGTGAGTGCAGCTGATTCCTCGTGTACTTCTCATCCAGATAGTCACATATCACCACACTTTCAAATAAATATTTGTCACCATGGTCTGTGGGAATCTCTAGCACTGGAATTTTTACTGAAAAAAACAAACAGAATACGTTTATGAAGGAGGAATGGACAAATGGGAATATATATATTGGTTGGTGTTGTTTGACGCCGGTTTTCTGTGAGGCCGTGGTATCACTCTGGTCGAGCCGGCCCATTCGTGCCGAAGCATGGCTCTCCCACGTAATATTTTATTTATTTTATTATTTGTTTACGGCTATAGCATCACTGCGACCGCTGTCGGTCTATTGTGATCGCCACTGGTTGAGTTAGATTTCACCGCTGAATCCTGCAGCTATTATGAACTGCAGGATTTTCTTATGGATCTTTCTTTCGGTGAGCTCCTTTATTTCATCCGGGCTTAAGATGTGTTTCCCTAGATGAACACTACGCCTGTGTATTAGCAATCCGCATTCCCCAAGAAGGTGGAGTGGCGTTTCATCAGCCTCCTCACAGCGTCGACAGGTTTGCGTATCGCTCAACCTTAGTTTAAACATGTGCTTGTTTAAACAACAATATCCTATCTTTTTGTGATTTTTTTTTCATTTTCCATGCTAAGATTATTAAGTTATTTTTTAGTAAAGGAAAAAAATCAATCGCGGGCAGTATTCTAACCTGCGTCTTCTGGTTTGATATACCAGACGCTCTGACCTCTAAGCCACCGCGAACCCTACCCGCATGATTGAAATTTTGCCTTCACATTCTGAATTTCCGGGATTGATTTTTTTCCTTTACTAAAAAATAACTTAACAATGTCCTGTTAAGGCTCTCATCACACTGCGCAGATATTAACTATAATATATACTTCGGTTGACTGCCTCATTAGTCTAGTGGTCCCAATCGCGACTGCTACGCTGGTCCCGGTTTTGATCCGCAGGTCGAGCAAGGTGTTATTGGGTTTTTCTATGAAATTCTCAGTAGCAGCTCGTAGTCTGGGTTTGTGCAATAGGCTCGCCCCCTATTACATGGGACCTAAACATACCGGCGAACTGTGGGTGTACATTAGTACGCCTCTGCCTAACCCTTCGGAGAATACAGGCGTGACAGTGTGTTATGACGGTATATTTTGGTTAGATAGGAAGCCGGAGATACTTAACATAAATAGATATTTTAGTTTTTTTTTGACAAGGTAATGTGTCATCTATAGATGTTGCTCACGTCACCTTGAGACGAACAAAATATCACAGACAGTTCGACAGGTACCTTATTTTATTTATTTACATGCTTTTTTGAACTAACATTAAAACTGTACCCCACAAAACTGTGTTGTCAGTTTGACTGTGGGAAATCGAGTCTCTGTAGAATATTTATACCCAGGTACTACAAAATATGTAAGCTTAGTTGATTAGGTCGTTGGGCTAAGTGTCTGGTAATCAATTTTTATTTCACTAAAACTATATCTTTGAATAGCAATACAAGCCAATATCTCTATTCCCCTGCCTCATGAATCTAGTGGTCCTAAGCGAGGCTGCTACGCTAGATATTCTAGGTACGATTTCCGGTAATATTAGGTTTTTCTATATGAGTAGCAGCTCGGAGTTTGGGAATTGTGCCCAGTTAAAAGCATTAAGCTCGCCTCTATTACATGGGACCTAAACATACCGGCAAACTGCGGGTGTACGTTAGTATACCTCTGCTAAACCCTTCGGCGAATACAGATGTGATGGTATCACAATAGCAAAACTGTTAAAAGAATCTCTGAACTTAATACTTACATCTTGGATTCTTGCTCCTGAACCACTCAGGTAACCTAAGGGGGTCTAGCTTGTAGACTTCATACCTCGCCTTCTTAGCCTCCAGAATCAATAGGACTCTGTGCCCGTATGGGTTCATGTCCACGTGGTATAACCGCAATTTGTCCATAAGAGCTGGTGGAGGAAGAGGCCCTGGAAGAGAAAATATGGAGATGAAAGAGTTCAAGGTAAGGATGGTAAGTAGTTATTGCTGCCCATGGACACCTATAACATCAGAGCAGTTGCTGATGGGTTGCCGAGCCTTAAGAGCAACTACGGACTGCAGACTGCCGGAGCCGCGGCAACAGAAGGAGAACTGGATCTCAATTTTTAAAAAAAGCGGCGGTAGCCTAATGGTTAGAGCGTTAACGAGAATACTAGTAATGTGCACATTGCTAGTGAGCTTTAAAAAAAACACTACACACGAAGGTGCTTTTTTGCCCAAGGTCCCGTGGTCCCCGGGGGCCCCGAATTCCTACTAGGTACTTTTGTTCCTACTACATTTATATAATACCTCTGTCATATCGATATCGTCATGTGCCCAAGGTCTCCAATAAGTTAAAGACAGTTCTGCCAGCAACACCAGTGGTATCACTCGCGCCTTGTCATCTTGACAGCTCAGTTCTTAAGTCTCATTTGCACAGTAATGTCACTGGCTGGCTACATTACCCTTCGCACCGGAACACAATAACGTTAGCACATTATTGCTTAGCGTCAGAATATTTAGCAATGCAGCAGTGGCGTAGCTTGCTCTAAATGGGCCCCGTATCAAAATTTGTCGGGGTCGACAATCATTTTTGTGAATCCAAAAACATCTGCAGGCTTACTCTTGAAAACAATACAATACCAATCGAAACTTGATCCGATTCCAATGTCAATTTGGCTGTCGGGCGATTTCGTACTCTTGAGCACAAATCCGTTAACCTTGTATCGGCATCTCTGATTGGCCAATGGTTGGGTCGTTTCCCCAATCCTATTTAGTTCACTCAATCACCGCGAAATATTGAAACAATTTGGCGCTAGTCTCGGATTCAAGAGTACGAAACTTGACGAAACGGCACAATTCCAATGTCGATGTATCGGACTTGAGTTCAAGAGTAAGCCCCCTGATCTTATATATGTTTTTTGGGGGAGTTCAGCGTACGACATAAATGTTAGATTGATACAATTTTACGTAGGTACCTAACACATCGAAGCCCCGGTAGCCCTCAGGCCTCGTATCATTGATATGGCTGATGCAGCGGTAGCTACGCCCCTGCAATGCAGTGGTACCAATACTAACGAACAGCAAGTGAATTCTAATACAAAATGTAGTGTAGATTTATAAGAATGCATAAGTAGAAATAGCACCTACGTACCTACTCTTTGTATTACTTAGTCTTTCATACGTGGAGACCTGTAATTGGCTGTCAGTTTAACGTCCTATTTTTATTTTGTAACTAGCTGACCCGGCAGACTTCGTACTTTCATATTTATTCACCTTTTGAATCTTCTCTGGACCTCCACAAATAATTCAAGACCAAAATTAGCCGAATCGGTCAAGCCGTTCTCGAGTTTTAGCGAGACTAACGAACAGCAATTAATTTTTATATATATAATTAGCTGTAAGTCTTCCATATAAATTAATTAAGGGTCCGGCGGAGCTTAGATTGCCCAAAAAAACGTAATACCAAAATAAATCGTAATCCAGACAATATTCTATCAAATTGTTATTATTCGGATTTGAATAACGTTAATCTAGGTTCCTACGGTACTATTTCGTCTACTACTACTTCACTGAAAATAAAACATTGGAAAATCGTTCCAAACTTGGTAATTTTATCAAAAATTGCATTCGCTTACATTTATTTCCAGTGAAGTAACATAACATAACATACCATCACGCCTTTATTCCCCGAAGGGTTAGGCAGAGGCGTACTAATGTACACCCACAGTTCGCCGGTATGTTTAGGTCCCATGTAATAGGGGGGAGCAAATTGCCATTAATCGGGCACAAATCCAGACTCCGAGCTGCTACTGAGAATTTCATAGAAAAACTCAATAACACTTTGCTCGACCTGGGGATCGAACCCAGGACCTCTAGGGTAGCAGTCGCGCTTGGGACTACTAGACTAATGAGGCAGTCTTCCAGTGAAGTATTTTGGACGAAATGGTATCGTAGGAACCTAGATTAACGGCATCTGAATCCGAGTAATAACACACTTTGATTAAATTGTGTTTGAATTACGATTTATTTCGGTTTCTTTTGTAAGAGAAATTCGGTTCGCCATACTCTTAAATAAATAAGTAAAAAAAGACGTGTGGCACTCGGGGACTGCCGCGGTAAAGCTATTGCATAGCGTTTTTTATCAACTTATGTAATACAACCAATGCCACCTAAAGGCGGGTTGCTGAACTAAAGAGACAAGCATGTTAGGTTTTTTTCGTTACGGAATTTCTGGATTCGGTCCCCACGCTCAAGGCCCGCGATAGAAGCTATGCAATAGCTTAAAAAATTTTTTTTTTCAATGCTTGTTGTTCACCCTGCAAGTTGGTATCGTCATGGTATCATTGCAAGACGCACAGGTACGGCGCGCATTTCTAGTACATCAATTAACCCATTTGCATAACCGTAAAGCAGGTCAAGGTGAGCCACATCGATAATGCTTACTATAGCAACGTCTGTTGCTTGGATCAATATAAACATTGTGTGGGTCGGTAAAATGTACCTAGACGTTTTCTTTTAAACTTTATTTATCATTCATTAAATTCTATATATATGTATAAATATATACATATAGGGAGTTTGTTGCGACGCTCCTTCTTTCCAGTGAAAACACTAGGAAACGGCGAAGGGTTTTAGGGGCTGTCTGTATTGTAATAATAAAAATGGCGTGCTAAAAGTGCTATCTAGTAGTCTATTCAGAAGTCGAAGTCAGTCCAGAAAGAGGTGTCAGGATATTTGGATAAAAAATAATGTAATATAATTGTAATTTAACATAGGTATAATGTGACGCCTCAATATCTGTAATTATATGAGTAACAGAAGCCAAAACAAATTGACGACATTTAATTTTTTTCACATCCTTAATAATCAAATTTTATTTGAAACTAGAACGAAAAATAGGATAGGTACCGGTATTTTTTATTTTCCCGAAATTCAATCATTTTCATATTTTTATTATATCGACTTTGAAGTTTGTTCTTTCTGACGTCATTTGTACGGTTAACGAGGTTAAACGGTGACATGACGTCATTTTTCTGACCCTTTAAAAATTGTCTTATGTTAGTTTGGCATTTATCATATTTATTCATAACATTACAATACCTACTTCGTAGTTGATTTATTATTATTTCAACCAAATTTCAATTTTATAAGAAGTGTTCCTCGTAGGTATAAGTGACGTCATCACAAGTTTTTTTTATATCCGAAAAGAAGAAAATAAAAAATAAATAAAAATGTTTTGGATCTCAGAATAGGAAAACAACGAAACAGTATTTTGTTTTAGTGGTTTTTTTTGAAATATTGTCAATTATCTTTAAAGTTTTTGTTTGTCTGACTATTTGTACGCACATCACGCAAAAACGACTGCACGAAATTGGATGTAGTGTTAGCAGTTAAAATGTGTTTATCACGATCGTGGCGAAGGTTGCAAATCACAGGGCTAGGGGACAAGGAAAGGCAAGTGCAGTTTTTAGCCAGTACGAGACCGACATACCCTGCCACTTCCCCAGATAATTTTCCGCACCAAAAAAAAAAAAATTGGCATATATGACATTTCTAAATAAAATCACTTTACGGATTTTGTCGCGATATATTTACATTGTCAAATCCCAACGTTTCGGATCAATATTCGCGTAAGTTTCAGAACTCAATGGGTAATAGGCACATACGACTTAGGGCCGATTTTCCGTTCCGTAACTGAGGCATAAAATTGTCGTTTGACATAATTTTGTGTATAAAAACTGTCAGAAATTCAAATTTATTCCTTAGTTAAAATTTATGTCATGGAAAAATCGGCCCTTATGCGAATTAAATAATATTTACGTCGGATTTTTTAATAATATAAATATTATGCGATAAAATACGTAATGGTTTTTCTTTCAATATTTGGCATTGTCGCACATGCCGACGACTTAACCGACGATTTTAAGAAGGTGGCTGGCAGCAGATGGATGCAAGCTGCCCAAGACCGGGATGGTTGGCGCTCTTTTGGGGAGGCCTACGTTCAGCAGTGGACGGCAATAGGCTGATAATTTGGCATGTCCTTTGGGGTTTTTGGAATTTCTCACGGGATTAGGAAATACATTTTACAAGTATAATTTTTAAGTTATGAAATCAGTGTAATAATTTTATTAAGAGTAGGTATGTAATTCCCTTATCTCATAATATTTTTATTACTGACGTTATCTTACACGTAACCTCAATGCGTAAAGAGCATAATACAAACTGTTTATTTTGAGTGTTTTACCGGAACATATTCTGTAGTCTAGATTCCAAATTAACTGAAACGTTACTTAATTGCAAGGTTAACAGTAACAACATAGTACTTATCACCATCTCAGATGATGATAAGTTTATCTAGGTCGTTTAGTCGTCTGGCATCGCCAAATAATGTGCCACTAAGGAATAATGTGCTAACATTATTAATGTGACATTACTGGGCTAATGAGACTTATCAACTGAGGTGTCAAGATGACAACGCGTGAGTAAGTACCACTGGTGTTGCTGACGTCTATTAAAGGCTGTGGTTGTGGCATGTCTTTAGACATATTATCTCATGCTCCTTTACGAGACTTTAAAGAATAATAAAGCGCACCTGCTAAACGTAAGGTCCGATAAACCTTCATAATTGTAATTTTCAATGTATTAATTCTCTGTAGCAGCGCGGAGTTAAGGCCAGATAATATAGGTACTAGGTAGGTACCTATTCAGCATTTTTGCGCTACAAAATCAGAAGAAATAGGCGGCTACCACGCTTACCACTAAACGCATTATGAAAAGCGAGACTTCAATGCACTTACGCTTCTAGTAGTAAAACCAGTACCTACTTAATAATTACTTATATAAAAAAGCAGGTGGTATGGATATCAAGCTTAACTGTCCAGAGTTCGTTCCTGCTTTCGTCCCAGCTCACAGCTGTACATTACAGCAGGTGAATAAAAAAATACCGATTCGATTACGAAAATTAAGAAATCCGGGATTTGAAAAATGAGGCCGCCTATTTTAGTCCCAAAACTAAACGTAAATCAACGGAAGTTTGCGTTTGCATATACCTAATTTTAAGTAATTATTGACTGGAAAGCGCATGCATATTTATTATAATTAATTCCAAGCCGTGATGTCATAATAACAACACAATGCACTATTTTTTGTGTAAATAAAGTCCAGACGAGGTCAAAGTAATTGACACAGTAGGGGCTACTAAACGCATACATTGCACATCGATGACACATTTTTTTTTGTAAAACAGCTGTTTTTGTGCAGCTGTTTGAAGTACATAATTTCATTCCTAATTATTTTCATTACAGAATTTATGAAATCAGGCAAATGTTTAAATTTTTGTGGTATTTTTTAAAACAATTCACGTTTTTTTTTCAGATAAAATACCTGTATGAAAATTAAAACACAAAATTTGGACAGGAATATCTATTTAATTTGACAAAAAAGGTCGTTTTGTGACTAATTACTGTAATCTTTCACAGGGAAAACGCCGCACCATTTTATTTATACCTACCGGTCGATAAAATCAAGATAAAAACTCACCGACATTTCTTTGTTGATAATACGACATTTTCAAACAATTTCACGTTTAAATTAAAAAGAATTTGTACAACTCGTGTAATCGCACCCGCGAACTACCGAAACCTGTGTGGAAATAATAACGTCATTCTTAAAATTAAAGATGCCGAAGGAATGAATATACTTAGGTTACATCATGCCATGGTGACGTCATCTTTAATTGAAACAGTCGTCTAAAGTATGGGGTTGCTTGCTATACACCATTTACGATCGCTGAATAAAAAGTATGTTTCGTCGTTGTCGTCAGAGGCGATTATTTAGTTATTCAGTCCTACGTAGAATTAATCGTAGCCACACAGTACATTGAATGTAGGTAAATCTTGGTTTCTAGACTGTATCATTAGAAGTACTGCGTGCGCAAAATGTCTCCGTCAGCAGCTTTGCGTCGGCGAGTTCTGCTCATGCATCACCAACCGCTTGCAAGGCAACATTTGCCGCCACCGTCTCTACTTCGATAAAGGTAAGGTGTAGATACATCAACCCCTAAACGTGCCTACGCAGCTATTGTAGCAACCAATAAACCCGCTGCATCGCAGATTACGACACAAGAAGAAATAGGGGGTAAGCAGAGCCGTTTAGAATCCAAGCGGAAGGTTCTGCAACAGTGTGGTCCATAAAAGGATCCGAGCGACAAGGATGGCTTCATCAAGGTGGAGAGAAGATGAAGCAGAACCGATGAAGCAGACTGGACTGAAACATCTGCGGCCGATATACTGTCTAGGCTGCATTACCTACTCCATTAAGGCCGAGGAGGTTGCAGAGTATATTGCAGTAAAAAGAAATCTCACTCTGAGGGTCGAGCGGTTAGACTCTAGTCACAACGTGAATTTCAATTCCTTTGTGGTTAGAGTACCGACTGAACGCTTGTCGACCTTCATGAAGGAGGGGTTTTGGCCGAAAGGTGTAATGTTCCGACGATACCGAAGCCCGCCACATACCACCCCGAGACACACACCAACTTTCCTTGGGAAATAGTGGTAGTTTATGTATATGGTATTATATAGGCCTTGTTGCCTGAAATAAATTAAGTAACTAAAATAGTCTCGTGGTCCCAAGCGCGACTGCTACGCTAGATGTCCTAGGTTCGATCCCCAGGTGAAGCTCTGTTATTGGGCTTTTCTAGCAAATTGTCAGTAGCAGCTCGGAGTCTAGATTTGTGCCCGGTTAATGGCAATAGGCTCGCCCCTTACTACATGGGATCTAAAACATACCGCTGAACTGTGGGTGTACATTAGTACCTACACTTCTGGCTACTCTAGTCTAGTAGTAGTCATAGCGGTCTAAAGATAAAATTGTAAATCAAACTTTTGGGTTGAAATGAAATAACGAAGAGGAATGATCTTACGGTTTTATTTATATTGTGTATTGTCAAACATCCAAGTACTACATTTTACGTAACACTTGGAATCAAAGAATCAAATAAAATCGATCGCAGAGTTCGAAACACTTTCAGGGTAGAAAAATACGCAATCCGAAACTTCTGAATTTCGTTGAAGGGGCTATGAACCTGTGGTATGTGACCATTTCAGTTCGGTTTGTGGTTGATGAAAGCTGGTGTATTTCTTCATCAATATCTCAGTTACCATGTTCTCGTTTAGAAACAGCAGCGAACGTGTTTTTATTTGTGGAGCGTAACCTAAATATGTCACTACCCGCCTAATATGACATCATCTGTGACCCGATTATCTATAACCCTACTAAATACAATAGTGCAAAACATAACATTTACTTACCATACTTTTGACAGTATTTTCAATTATATCGTATTATTCAGAGAAGGCCAATCCGTTCCTTGTCGGTATTTTTTACGCATACCTACTTTTATTTAAATAAAATGTGTTTAAACTGATTAATGACTGGAACGTTATTTTTTAATTTTAGGTAATGAGTCACTTGTGGATTTTGACGAATAGCTTTCTAAGAATTTTTATTGCTTTTTATTGTATTTATTTTTCATGACTCTTCAGAGTTAGTTTCAAAAGAAATAGTCTGGTATCGCCCACTGGAAGTAGTTTTAATTATAATACTTCAGGAAAGTATCTACCTTGTTATAAATATGTATAATGTAGGGAAATATATATTTTTTGTTTTTACGGGTTTTCTGTTTAGCTGTTTGCCGATATTTTTACCAGCATTAATTAAACGTCGAAATAGTGTTGCAAGGTTTAGAAATAATCAACTAAAATGGTAATATTCCTTAGATTATGTTTGTATTTGGACTTGATAGCCTATATTTATCAATACAGTTCTCTATCTATAGTACGCTATAATTATAGATTTCATTTAGTTTTACAGACAGAACAAACCCCCTTATTCATAAAAATATAAAATGTGTTATAAACTTCGTAGAGCTATAATACTTTGTCTTGTTTTGACACGTGATATTTTGTGACAGGGAAAAGAAGACAAAACATATTATAGCTTTATAAAGTTTATAACAAATTTTATATTTCCATGAATAAGGGGGTTAGTGTATTTATAAAACTTGATATACATAATTGCTAACAACTAGATCCTGGACCGTACCTAATGATAGATAACTTTTTCGCGGAAAATCTATAATCGCTTGTTCTTCGCAAAAATCTTTAATTTTAATTTTTAGTCAGGCTAGTATACCATTAAGCGTGCGATATAAGTGCTATTATTAAATGGTTGAGTTAATTTTTGAATAAATCTCAACTGCGAACACGCATTTTATTTGCCACCCTTCTGAAACCAAACACATACATAATATTGGTAATACAATACATGTTAATGATGAGAATTAGATTGAAGTTTTTATGATGATGTAAAGAGTAACTATAATTTCAAAATCCTGTTAGTATACCAAGTTCATGTGTAATAAAAAGTGAAGACTGATTTTTATAAGACTACAATAAGCATTTTTAACAGGACATTTCTTTCAGCAGACATTGACATTTTAACAAGTATTTTTAAAAAAATAATAGATTTGGAAGTAAATAAAGCTGCAACCCAGAAAATAATGCTGTCAATGTCAAATGATGCATCTGTCAAATATATTTTTTAATACGTTCCATTACTTTTTAATTTGAAGCATTTTTCTTTATAATGCGAAACCCTTCACACTGATGCAACAATGTATCTCCCATCTCGCTCAAAATTGAAAACCAGTTTTTCTGTCAAAAATATGAAAAAATAATTGAAGTCTTTTTTCGGAATTAATTACCCATCTGAATTTAATAGAAATTAAACAAATAACATTTGATACACGCAAAAAAATGTTATAAAAACGATCACCAATTATTATGGTATATTTTCAGTAATCCTTTCCACTTGTTTTCAAAAAAATTGAGGAATTATAGCAGGTATACTATACGAATTATTTATTTTTACATGATTCTCGTATCATTATACTGATTTAGAAATTATTTCAATGTGATCCACCAGCTGATTTGAATGTCCAATGTAAGTTTTCCCCGTAAATATTAATGAGTGATTTAAAACATGGTTACTCTTAGCAATTTTGCTATCAAAGATATTTACATATTATCGAGCGTAAGTTAGGGCTTCGTGATCAAAATTGTAATCCTACCAATATCCCGCAATCTATGTGTTTATATGTCATCCTAAAGAAACAAAATAGAATCAATATTTTTGTATCGAAATGTTGCCAAGGTCTGGTCAGAGAGTCGCCTCCGACAATTTCCTGGTATGTTTAAGTCCCATGTAATAGGGGGAGAGCCGTTTGCCTTTAACAATTTGCCACAAATCCAAACTCTCGAGATACTACTGTGAATTTCATGGAAAACTTATACATAATACTGCTTAACATTCAAAATGCAGGTGGAATTACCTCCAAGGAGATGGATAGACAACCTGGTAAAGGTTACTGGATGCAGGCAGCATATAACCGGTCCTTATGGAAGTCTATGGGGAAGACCTTTGTTCAGCAGTACATATCTTTTGGCTGTTATGATGATGACCGGGGAATCAAGTTGGACCTCTAACGAAGCATTGCTAGAACCACGAGACTAATGAGGCAGTCTCTCTCTTTAATATTTTATCTTTCTATTAAAAAAAAAACCAAAAATATACATAATTATATATTTTTTAAAAAGCTTATTAGCAATGTGGGTCGCACATTACTAGTTTTCTTGTAAACCCCTTGTGCTAAGCTAAATGCTTGTGTAATGAGTGAGTTCGTGTCGGTAGTGCAATGGGTGGGTTTCAAACCGGCTACCACATGATCGCAAGTCATAGCCATTATGCTACCACTGCTTGAATTTATTGATTCGGTCATGAACATCTGCAACACCAGAGGAGTTGCTGATGCCTTGCCGAGCTTTAAGAGCCACTATGGGCTGCAGCAACCGAGGAAGAACTGGCTTTTACGAGCAAAAGTCGAAACACACCCCAAGGTGCTTTACAACAGACTCCAACGTAAGGGTGGTCGCCAGCCAGTCAGACCCCGAGAGGTCCTACCTGCAAGCAAGGCCGATATTTTCTCTGAATTACAGGGAACTGTATTCTAACCCATCCTCGTATGGGACTTTTTTCTTTCAGGAATGAACAAGGAACCAGAGGAAGTCGAGGAAGTCATAATTAAATGTGAAGTTATAGAGATATCTGATGATGAGCAAGAAACAAAGAAGAAAAAGTAAGGCTATTGTATTTTAATTTTCTATTTATTTGGGAAGCCACTAGGATGCAATCCTTACTAATATCATAAATGTTAAAGTTTGTATGGATGTATGAATGTTTGTTACTCTTTCACGCCAGAACGGCTGAACGGCTCTGGATAAAATTTGGCACACAGAGAGATTATAGCCTTGAATACAACATAGGCTATTTATCCAGGTCGGACCCATTCCCGAAGTCCACGCAGACAAAGTCGCGGGCAGAAGCTAGTATTAAATAATATTATAGTTATACATATTTTAGAATAGATAATATACCATTACACCTGTATTCCTGAGAGGGATATGTATCGGTTTAGGTTCTATTTTGTAGGCTCTGGACCAGACATAATTAATTTAAAATAGGCTAGTTGACTCATATTTCTTAATCTCTTAAAAAAGTTGACCATCAACAGAGCCGAACAACAAAAACTAAATCAAAATCGATTAAAAAATGAGGAAGTTATAAGCATTTTAATTTTATGCTAGACAGAGAACGTACTGTAGCACGTTGTGACGTCAAACCGTGCATGCGTATCTCAGTTGCGTATTTTATTTTCTCTATCTATTAACTTACTACTTTGAAATGCAATCTCGACACGAAAAATGACACGAGATCTCGTGTCAGTTTCGAGATCAGTCCCGAAGCATAATATGACGAGATCTCGCCCGACGTTGACGGGATTGGGCGGCAGTATTCAGCGATGCAACACATGTCCACTCGATGCGTGAGCGATGCGCTGAGACGGGAGTGTCGAAACGGGAAAACTATCCTGACTTTTAACGAATTTAAGCGAATTTTAGCGACGGATGACGAGTAGGACATATGATTTAAATACGATTTTTAGACTAGACAAGAGATATCCGCGTGCGTGCAGGCACTTGTTTGTTTAAGTAATTTAAGTTTAAAAAAAACGTTGCCTCAAACAAGAATTTTCTTCTGTATCGTGGGTGCGATTACAAACACAAATTCTCACATACACACACCCAGACCCGGAACAACTACCTGTAGATCACACAAATATTTGCTCTGTGTGGGGATCGAACTCACAACACGTGGTGCAGAAGCCGATCGCTCAACTGCTACGCCAATAGTTTTAGTTGTACCGTTGTACACTTAATTTTGCTTGAATTACGAATTTTTTATTGCTTTAAGTGAGTTTTTTTTTAACTATTCGACATCTACCGTATTGTGGGACCCTTCCAGTAGTTTGTTTAGCCAAACACATAACGGTAGAGGACAACGCGGCAGACCTAGGCGGAAATGGTGGGATGAGCTTGACTGCTGGAAGGATTGGCCCACAATAGTCTTGAGCCATGAGGAGTCGAAAGAGGGTAGGGAGGCCTTTGCCGTGCAGTGGGACGACAACGGCTGAATAATAATAATCCGAGATCTCTAAAATGTCGTGATCTCGCAAGATTGTTTGTTTTTATGGGATAGGAGGGCAAACGAGCAGACGGATCACCTGATGGTAAGCGATTACCGCCGCCCATAGACACCCGCAACACCAGAAGAGGAGTCACAAGTGCGTTGCCGACCTTTAAAAGAGGATCCTCCGGTAACCTCACTCACTCGGCGAAACACAACGTAAGCGTTGTTTAACGCCGGTTTTCTGTGAGGCCGTGGTATCACTCCGGTCGAACCGGCCCATTCGTGCCGAAGCAAGACTCTCCCACGTGAATAAATTATTGTAATTTCTAATCTCGCGAGATTTCGAATTTACGACTCGAGATCGTCCAATTATCAAATATCCAATTCATTTTGTCGTCTGTTAATAGTAAGTATGCTTGCTACTAAGAGACGACAAAATGAATTCGATACGTACCTAAATTCTTAAGTCCTGCGTCGAAAATATTGTGCCGAATAGTATATATAGTATAGAGTGCCATTGATTTGCCATCACTGCACTAGAGTAATAGGGCGGTTAAATTTTCTTTATTTTAATACTTATTAAAGGGCGTGGTGCTTCACCGATTAAAATATTTTTTCTTTTCAGACGAAGAAAGCGCTCAGTACCAAAAGAGAGATCAAAATGCGATCAGTGTCCAAAAACGTTTGCTACGAGGTACGAATTAAAAAAACATGTCCGCACACATACTGGGGAACGGCCATACATGTGTCCTATTTGTGGGAAGACATACACGCAACTCGGCCACCTAAGCATACATCAATTATCCCACGACGGTATCAAAAACTTCAGTTGTAATGAATGTGGTTCATCGTTCTACAGAAAAGCTGATTTAGATCGGCACGAGAAAATTCATTTAGGAATAAAACCTCATGTTTGTGATCTCTGTTCAAAAAGCTTCGTTCAGAAGAACAATTTGGTCATGCACGTCAAAATGCATTTCGGGGATCGTGCACATTTATGCACGGTCTGTAATAAGCGATTTATGACAAGAAGTAAGTTAATGCTACACTCGAAAAGGCATGAAAAAACGAAAAAGGTTGTCAAAACTGAATTAGATTTGATTGGTCATGAAATGGATTGATTTTTTTTTTACTTAAAGTTCCACCGAGATCTCTTTTTATTCTCGGTATCGGTCTCGGCCAACGTCAAAAAGCTAGTCTCGGTTGGACCTTAGGGCCTTTTTGTTTGTATTGTACATGGTGTAAAATAAGTCTTATTTCTTGTATTTTGTATTGATGCAAAATTTTAGGTTGAGTTGCATTGACTCAAATCTTGGAGGGGTTTAATTGGATTTTGTTAAATGAAGTTTATTGTTTCCTAGCGATCGCGACCCGCTCTTGGTTTCAATAAACCAATTCGTTATTGGCATTGGCCAATCCGTTATTGGCCAATGCCAATAACGGATTTAGACAATCCAATCTCAATCGAATTTAGTTCACACAATAGCCGCTCAATATTGAAATAATTTGGCGCTAGTCTCGCGTTCGAGTACGAAACTTGACGAACTGCCATAATCCCAATGTCGATGGATCGGAATTGTTTTCAAGAGTAAGCCTGCTGGCTCTCACTGGTATTTTTATAAACCAATAGCCTATAAAGTCCTTAGATAATCCTTCTTTCTATTGGTGAAAACCTTATGAAAATCGCTTCAGTAATATCTAAGCTCGAACAAACTGTACCGAGCAGTTTTACCCGCGTTGTCTCGTTCCTAAGGGTCGTAGTGTGATGTTAAATAGCTTAAAACCTTCCTCATGAATCACTCTGTCTATCAGTGAAAACCGCATGAAAATCCGTTCAGTAGTTTTTGAGTTGAGAAAGACAGACGCGGCGGTGGGACTTAGTTTTATAATGTGTAAGAACTAGATTATAGTATATCAGGAAATGATTATAATTAATAAAAGCAATAAATTATTAGACTTGTATTTTGCATTATTAATATTAATACAAGAAAGGACTATTGTTTTGTATTATCTAATTAGAAAAGCTAGATATTAAAATTAGTTTGAATATTATTAATATTCTTGGTTTGCGGTGTATAGTATCAGCGAATTTTTTGAAACCTACCGAAGAGTTGATCTGCAAGGTCAAGCTGGGCTTACCGCGGTCACACTACGGATGTGTTACAATTCTTATCATGAATTGTCTGTGCTTCGGAGAGTACGTTAATTAAAAAAACACGTTAAAATTAGTTTTATTTTAAAACACAATTAAGTGATTTTGTTTAAAAATATCGAAATATTGTAAGTAAGGAAAATTGATCACTGGAAAATCACTTGCTGATGATAATTGGAATAAAATTACTTTTTACGGATTTTATCGCGTTGTATTGATATTATGTGATTCCCGACGTTTCGGATCCTTTACAACATCCATGGTCACGGGTAGACTGAGGTGTTGTACGTCTTAAGGGTCCGGCGGAGCTTGAATTGACCACAAAAACGTAATACCGAAATAAATCGCATTCCAGACAGTATTGTATAAAATATATTATTCGGATTTGGATATCGTTAATCTAGGTTCCTACCGTACTATTTCGTCTACTACTACTTCACTGGAAATAATACACCGAAAAATCGTTTCAAACTTTGTAAAATTGCATTCGCTTACATTTATTTCCATTGAACTTTTTAGGATGAAATAGTAGAGTAGGAGCCTAGATTAACGGTATCGGAATCCGAATAATAACAGAATTTGATTACATTGTGTTTGAATTAGGATTTATTTCGGTATTACGTTTGTAAGGGTAATTCGGTCCGCCGGACTCTTAATGTTGCAACTACTAACAGCTACCTTACATTTTTATTACTTATTACTACCTGCATGAGTTGCAAACTTGCAATCCCTTCTGGCTTCTGAATACCCATTAGTCAGAAGTCTGGAAGTCTGACATTAACGTGGGAGAGCCATGCTTCGGCACGAATGGGCCGGCTCGACGGGCGTGATACCACGGTCACTCAAAAAACCGGCGTTAAACAACGCTTACGTTATGTTTCGCCGAGTGAGTGAGGTTACCGGAGGCCCAATCCCCTTTTAAAAGGCGGGCAACGCACTTATGACTCTTATGACTCCTCACGGTGTTGCGGGTGTCCATGGGCGGCGGTAATCGCTTACCATCAGGCGATCCGTCTGCTCGTTTGTCTCCCTATCCCATAAAGGACAAAAAATGCTGACAAATATTTAGTTAATTCATTACTTTTGTAAATAGTTGGTTTGGGGAAGTGTAATATAATATATTTAATTCTATCTGTCAAGAATCACGAAAGAGGGGCTCGTGGTTCAGTGATAAATAACTAAGCCGATCAACTGATCTGCAAGGTTAAGCCGCGCTCGCTGCGGTTACTCTGTGGATGGTTGACCATTCTTAACACATCAAGACCACTCCGTGCGTCGGAGAGCACGTAAAGTCGTCGGTCCCGGTTGTCATACGAACATATAATGACAATTGTTAGTGGTGACAAACAGTCTCCGGATATCGGTATTGCCCAGAAATTATGTTGCGGAGGTCTGATGGCAGTCGCTTCGTGTAAAATATTTATATTCAGCTGCATCTGGTGAGACTGGGAACGACTCCAACATAGTTGGGAAAAGGCTCGGAGGAGGATGATGTCAAGAATCACCATTGAGCTCCCTAAATTATGGGTGAGCTACTCGATGACTGATGCATGCGTGCCGTCAGTTGGGACTGGTCTATTCAAAGCTGATATGGTTCTTTCCTCAAAAGGTCATTTCAGACATTACCCTACATCGTGCCACTCACATATAAGTGTTCTTCCATGTCTGGACTTTAAAAGAGACCATGATTCTCTGAGTTTGTTTCGGTGTTTCTTTTTAGCGGTCGTCAGTTAGGAAATGCCGAAGCCATCTAGCTAAAAAAAAACCCAAACCATTGACATGTAAAAGTATCTCTAAAGATCTACTTGCAGAATTAATAAATTCATTTCAATTTCATTTCACCGAAAGAAGACCGATTCAGGTCTTTGATTTGTTCTATTTCTGGGTACTGAGAGGGTAGAACTTTACTGCTGAGTTCGTCTGTGTTGGTACACGACCGCATTGCCAAATATTCTGACGCTAAGACATCAGCATATTTATTTTAGTAAAATGTAGTAGGTATAAGTCTCTTTGTGTCTTCAGTTATTGTAATTGGTATGTACCGTTTTAATTGAAGTAAATAAATAAATCCTAAAGTCCATCAGCGATGTCAAACACCTATTGCGGTTTGAAGGGTAATCTAGCCAGTGACATTACTGAGCAAATAAGACTTAACAACTGAGGTGTCAAGATGACAACGCGCGAGTGATACCACTGGTGTTGCTGGCGTCAATAGTTGCCGCTTACCATCAGGTTGGACGTATGCTTGTGTTATTGGTTGTTTCTGAGAATTTCCCTACGGGAAAGCTTAGCCTGAGGGCTGAATAGGGTAATTACACGGGATTTAATTGGTGTAGGTACAATTGTACACCTTGGCTTAATTTTTTATAAGAAGAATTATTTTTAAACTGTTAGTTCCTTAATTAATCCGTAAGAGGCGCTAGTGATCCTGTTGCGTCTGTAACGGAAATAATTTAAAATTAAAATTTATAATAAAATGGTTGAATGTTGGCTTGTTCCGGACTCATACCGAAAATTAAGGCACGAGTGCGGAATTTAAAAATCGGTATTAATTTTTCGGTATTAGTCAGGAACAAGCCGAAATGTTTATTTTAATTGGAAATAAGGAATCGAATTTGTTTTTAATTAGTTGATAAGTTTTGTGTTTTTTCAAATAAATTGTAAAAACATTCCAAATAAAAATTGTTTCATTTTGTTTATACGGTGTATTTTTAGGTACTACCTAATATTAGGGTTTGATTCCCGTGCGTAACAAAATATAAGTAGCGTTTACTATTTCTAAAGATAAAGTAAAGTCCTTACTAATATTATAAACGTGAAAGTTTGTGAGTATGGATGTTTGTTACTCTTTCACGCCAAAACGGCCCTTGATGAAATTTGGCACACTAGATTATAGCCTGGAATAACACATAGGCTACTTTTTGTCCAGGGGGCTTACTCTTGAACTCAATTCCGATACATCGATATTGGATTTGTGCTTTTTCGTCAAGTTTCGTACTCTTGAATCCGAGACTAGCGCCAAATTGTTTCAATATTGCGCGGTGATTGAGTGAACTGAATAGGATTGGTAAACGACCCCAACCATAGGCCAATCAGGGATGCCGATACAAGGTTAACGGATTTATGCTCAAGAGTACGAAATTGCCCGACAGCCAAATGGACATTGGAATCGGATCACCTTTGGATTGGTATTGTATTGTTTTCAAGAGTAAGCCTGCAGGTCGGACCCGAGCCTGATGTCCACGCAGACAAAGTGGCGGGCAGAAGAATCTATACTTATAATAAATCTGTAGAGAGGTCAATTCTGTACATGAAATATATTTCCAAAATAACTATCAGCGGGTGATTAGTGATCGATACTGACGCCAAAAATGCAATCAGTAAAATTTTTGTCTGTCTGTCTGTATGTTCGTTATAGAAACAAAAACCACTCGACGGATTTCAACGAAACTTGGTACAATTGTTCTTCATACTCCTGGGCAGGTTATAGTATACTTTTCATCACGCTACGATCAATAAACCGGCGGCCTCAGAAAACCGGCGTCAAACAACGCTTACGTTGTGTTTCGCCGAGTGAGTGAGGTTACCGGAGGCCCAATCGCCTTTTCAAAGGTCGGCAACGCAGTTGCGACTCCTATGGTGTTGCGGGTGTCCATGGGCGGCGGTACTCGCTTACCATCAGGCGATCCGTCTGCTCGTTTTCCCTCCTATCCCATAAAAAAAAGGTGTGCAAGAATCCTAGCAAGCGGCGTTGTTTCGGCCTACCCCTATAGGAAAAATGTGGGGCAATGTAGGTAGGCAAAAATTGTGAAAAAACAAACTTAATATATGACAGTAAACGCTTAAAAGTCCATAAGCACGCTAAGGATTACATTGCTATGAACAGTACGAGCGAGCTCGATACAGCCAGTGCGTGTCACTTGTTAACGACAATGAATAGAAGGTCGTAAGTTGAACTAAACGTCAAGCTATTGCGTTGTGAGTATGTAGGACTTTTGGTCGCCACTGTACCTATTTATAATATACTGCCACATTACCCTAGTGGTCCTAAGCGCGACTGCTACGCTTGAGGTCCTGGGTTCGTTTCCCAGGTCGAGCAAAGTATTATTCGGATTTTCTATGAAATTCCCCGTAGCAGTTCGGATTGGTGTCCAATTAATGGCAATAGCCATAGCAGTGACAGCCTAGTGTTATGACCATTGGATTGTCAAGTCAAAGGTCTCGAGTTCGAACCCAAGGCCGCTGACTTTTCGTATTAAATAGAAATCTGCATGCCTGAGAGATTTTTTCGACGGCGTGTGAAGTCTGCCCACCCGCACTAGGCCAGCGTGGTGGACTATAGCCGTGCCCAGCTGTGGGACAGTATAATGGGTTGATTATGATACTGGCAATAGGCTTAATTACATGAGGCCTAAAGATACCGGCGAACTGTGGGTGTACATTAGTACACCTCTGCATAACCCTTCGGGGAATACAGGCGTGATTGTATGAATGTTAAACTACACCGATCGTAGGTAGATTTTAAATCCCACTCTCCATTTGCAAAAGTAAATCTGCACATATGACACGCGATATCGTAAAGAAATAAAAAGGAAACGCTTGTAGCTAAGAATGCTTTCAAGTTATTTACATACTTTAGACACGTTTTTCTTGAGTAGGAAGCTTGCTATCACACGCCATTTAAACTGGCGTCAACAAAAACATCTTTAGAGTATGGAGTATGATCTATTTTATTAAGCCCGTGGCACATAACACATAACATAATCAACCCATTATAATGTCCCACTGCTTGGCACGGGTCTCCTCTCGGAATGAGAGGGATTAGGCTATAGTCCACCACGCTGGCGTAGTGCGGGTTGGCAGACTTCACACGCCGTCGAGAAAATCTCTCAGGCATGCAGGTTTCCTCACGATGTTCTCCTTCACCGTTTAAGCGCGTGATAATTAACTATTAATACGCACATGACTTCGAAATGTCAGAGGTGCGTGCCTTGGGTTCGAACTCGAGACCTTTGACTAGGTAGTCCAACGGACATACCACTAGGCTATCACTGCTTTCGTTAACGCCAAAAACGTAGCCCGTAAAGTCCACGGGCTTGTGGCGTTTACGGGATTTTCTAATTTTGGGATGCGGAAAATATTCATGGATCGTTTGTCATCAGGGGAGGCGGCAGGGTTTGTACGACTCTTAGGTACTGACTAAAAACCACTTGCTTTCCCCTTGCCCTACAGCCATGGGGTTTGTAGCATTCACCAAGACCATAACAGGTTTTAATCCGGTACAGCCTCAGAATGGTACAACCAGAGGATACTCAGCCCCCGTCGACCGCGGGGTCGATAGTTTTTTTTTATACTACTAAGGTGGCAAACAAGCATACGTCCCGCCTGATGGTAAGCGGTTACCGTAGCCTATGGACGCTTGCAACACCAGGGGTATCACTTGCACGTTGCCGACTTTGTGAATTAAGGCGCAATAGTTGGGCTGGCAGCATAGGAGACATGCTGCCATGTATCACAGCGGCGGTAACAAAACACCACCAGTCCACCACTACCAACACACCGCTTCCTCGCGGAGCTCTGGCGACCTTGCTCACCGTTAGGAACTCAATATAGCACAGAGCTACTATAATCTGAGCGTGTTTAAATCACGAGTGAATCGGTTTCTTCTAGGCTAGCGCGCTCCATCGTAGATCGTAGTGTCGCTTAACATCAGAAGCACTGTCGGTCAAGCGTAAGCCTATCAGGAATGAAAAAAGATTTAGAAAAGATTAGAAAAGAGCCTGTGCATTGCCATTGGGAAAGAAACACAGGATCTCTAGCGTAGCAGACCACTATGCTAATGAGGCAGTTAGGTACACATTCCGTGTGATTACGGATAAAGGAGGTACTTGCTCTAAGTTTAACGAAGCGGCGGTAGCCTAATGGCTAGGGCATGGGACTTGCGATCATGTGGTTGCCGGTTCGAAACCCACCCATTGTACTACCGACGTGAACCCACTCGTAACACTAGCATTTAGCTTAGCACGAGGGGTTAACGAGAATACTAGTAATGTGCGACCCACATTGCTAGTAAGCTTTTGTTAAAAAAAAAAGTCTGAACAGTGACCATCACTATGCGTAGCAAGCGAGCACTCTAACCATTAGACTAGGTACCATAACTCCGTCTGGTATGGCCGGGTGAAAAGTAACAATTTAAAAATCAACACGCGATTCAGTTTACCATATTTATAGGAAAACTTTATATTAATTTTGTACTCGGTAAATTGAAAGAGTTACCTAACGTACTATATTTAGAATTTTAATTTTATGTTATCGAGATGGTTTGGTTAATAAAATTCAATTAGAGAGACGTGCTGTCAATAAAAATGCTTTAATCTATACATATACCTAATAACATAACATAGATACCATTAACATACCATCACGCCTGTACTCTCCGAAGGGTTAGGCAGAGGCGTACTAATGTACACCCACAGTTTGCCTGGTATGTTTAGGTCCCATGTAATAGGGGGCGAGCCTATTGCCATTAACCGGGCACAAATCCAGACTCCGAGCTACTTTGCTCGACCTGGGGATCGAACCCAGGACCTCTAGCGTAGCAGTCGCGCTTGGGACCACTAGACTAATGAGGCAGTTACCTAATAATATTTTATAACATTCAGATGTGTGTATAAAGGTACCTAGATATTGAAGAAAAACTCATATGGGGGGTCTTTATCAGAGCAACAGAAGCGGAACCAACAATTTTTGTCTGTATGTAACTACAGCATGGAATTGAATGCAGTTTTCACCGATGTATTGCTAGAAGTCTAACATAAAATATCCTTACTAATATTATAAACGTGAAAGTTTGTGAGTATGCATGTGTGGATGTATGAATGAATGGATATTTTTTACTCTTTCACGCCAGAACGGCTGAACGGATCTGGATAAAATTTGGCACACGAATAGATTATAGCCTGGAATAACACATAGGCTACATTTTATCCAGGTCGGATCTAATCCAGAAGTTCACGCAGACAAAGTCTCGGGCAGAAGCTAGTATTGGCTATAAAAAATATTTACCTGAAAAGTCGGGAATTGGTCGGAAGTCGGAATGGTAAAATTATCACAGGCGAAGCTGCGCATGGCTCGCTAATAGAAAAGTAAAGCAGTGATAGCCTAGTGCTATGACCGTTGGACTGCCAACTCAAAGTTGTCGAGTTCAAATCCAAGGCACACAACTCTAGTTAAGATTTATTTTTAGAACAAAAACACTCCTCGATCTGGGAATCGAACTCGAAACCTCAGCTTCACACTCCGCCACGCGCTTGAGACCATGAAGGTATAACTAAATAAAATAGGATGTTTAGAGAATTATCAAACAAAATTAAGAAAACGAAAAAAAAACCAACAGTCATCATCTGTCATTGTAGCCGCGGAAAATTCAATGTCAAACTATGATTTGATTGTTTTTTCAATAATTTATTAAAATATAATGTAACAGAAACGTTATCAAGGCATGGATAGGAAAATATCTCGTATTTTTATCACGCACCGCCAACGCATTTTAACTAAGTAAACTTTGGCTCATATAAAAAGGGGATGACAACGACTTCGCGGCATTCAGACGTTGACTTTGGTGACAGCGCCATCTTGTGAGGAGTAGCGAAATTCAAAATAATATATTCTTCCA
The DNA here is from genome assembly GCA_910591435.1 of Acronicta aceris. Taxonomy (NCBI): domain Eukaryota; kingdom Metazoa; phylum Arthropoda; class Insecta; order Lepidoptera; family Noctuidae; genus Acronicta; species Acronicta aceris. The sequence goes on along the minus strand of OU342786.1, from coordinate 894,936 downwards.
AAATGTTGAAGATCACAGCTATCGTATCTCTAATGCTTATTGGTAAGTTTTTAATTATATTTAGTTGATATTACATCACGCCTGTATTCCCCTAGAGGAATACAGGCAGAGGTGTACCAATATACACCCATAGTTCGCCGGTATTTTTAGATCCCATGTACTCCCAGGCACAAATCCAAACTGCCAGCTGCTACTTTAAATTTAATGGGAATCTGCGAATCGAACCAAGGACCAAGGACGATAGCAGACGCGCTCGGGACCGCTTCACTAATGAGGCAGTCAAAACACATTATACCCATAATTTTTTTTTATTAAAATTGGAATAAATAAAGTTAGAGGAGCAAATTTCAAGAAGTTATTAAGTATCTGCGGCTAGAACAGATACAGGAATTCATTTCATGGTTAACCTGTTTTATCTCTGGACCAGATAATTAGTTTAAATAATTTCAATCCTCTCTGCCTACGACCAGGGCCGTCTTACCCCATTCTGAAGCCCTACGGCACACGAGAATTGGAGGCCGGTTGAAAAAATTTTTTTGTGTACTTACATTTTATTTAATCGCTTGAATTTGGAAAACTAGCAGATTTTTTTTATGGGATAGGAGGGCAAACGAGCTGACGGATCGCCTGATGGTAAGCGATTACCGCCGCCCGTGGACACCCGCAACACCATAGGAGTCACAAGTGCGTGACACAAATTTCTGAAGTCACAAGTGCGTGACACAAATTTCTGAGGTTAATTTTTATTTTGGAAGAGGCTCTTATTAATTTTTTTTTGTAAGTAGATAGCATAACAAAACAGCAGTCGATGAAAGATGCTCGGCCACATCATGAAGTGGTCAATTTACGATATCGCCACGACATCTATAAGACCTTGAAATAAAAGTAGTTTTTACGGATTTTATCATTAACAAAAATGTAAGCTTCATGGTGATTCACCATCGATTCATGGTGGATATTCCAAAAACCCGAACGAAACGCTTTAAGTCCACTTTTATCAAGCGTACCTACCGCTGAAATATGGACTGCACTTCCCGAGTGGGTCTTCCCTGATAGATATAATCTGGGTGTATATAAATCACGAGTGAATCGGATTCTTCTAGGCAAGCGCGCTCCATCGTAGATCGCAGTATCGCTTAACATCAGGTGAACTGGCGGTCAAGCGTAAGCCTCTCACGAATAAAAAAAGTAGCGGTTAGTAATCGCAAAATTTTTGTTTCTTTTCTATCAACATTAGGACGTCCAACAACTTAGTCTACCCGTGACCATGGATGCTGTAAAGGATCCGAAACGTCGGGAATTAAATAATATCAATACAACGCGATAAAATCCGTACAAAATAATTTTATTTCCATGTCTAATATTCCCGTAAGTGTCGGAAATCTATGATCTATTTAGAGAAATAAATATCACTTATTGTCATCATTTATCATTTACTAGCGACCCGCTCGCGGTTTCACCCGCGTTACCCCATTCCTAAGAGTCGTAGCGTAATGTTAAATAGCTTAAAAACTTCCTCTTGAATAATTCTATCTATTAAAAAAAACCGCTTCAAAATCCGTTGCGTAGTTTTAAAGATCTAAGCATACATAGGGACGGACAGACAGCGGGAAGCGACTTTGTTTTATACTATGTAGTGATTATCATATATTGAAGAATGAACCTTAGTGGCTGTTAATAGACCAGTTCTACAGTAATTAATTCATCATAAATTATGAAACAATAATATAATTTATTATCTCTTTATCGTGTGTTTATTACCGGAAAAAATGAGACCATTTATGTGCCCTTTATTAGTGTGATTATCTTTATATATATAATTCTTCTGTGAGTGTGTATGTGACTGAACTTCTCTCAAACGACTGGACCGATTTTGATGAAATTTTTTATGTGTGTTCAAGGGGATCTGGGAATGGTTTAGATTCACAATTGGACCCGGTAGGTGGCGCTGCAATCGAGTTTTGGGTTATTTTCAGGGCAGGACAACGTCTGCTGGGTCCACTAGTATCTATATATATGGAGATTCCATAATCATTCCAGTTTATTTCTTGATAGTTACGACTCTGCCAAGTAATGAATATTAGGATAATCCCATAACAATAATAGTAATGAATACGAACAACTTTTACTGTAGGACCGACACTGAAATATGAAAAAAAAAACAGTTGTTCCATAAGTTATTTTTTTAGTAAAGGAAAAAATTCAATCTCGGGCAGGATTCGAACCTGCGTCTTCTGGTTTGATATACCAGACGTTCTGACCTCTAAGCCACCGCGAACCCTACCCGCATGATTGAAATTTTGCCTTCACATTCTGAATAACTTAATAATCTTAGCATGGAAAATGCAAAAAAATCACAAAAAGATAGTTGTTCCATAAATTTTGATCGTGTAGATTACATTTTAGTAGGTTTGGTAGAGCGAATTTTAAATTAAAAAGTTGCCAAGTTTTCTTGAAAAAGTGTCTCTAAAATCTCCAAGTTCTGTCTCAAGTGACGAATCTGAGGGGTCTTGAACAAGATTATTATTACTATATAATATTATTGGTCTTGAATGTATCATGGTTTTTATGATGTTTTACTTCATTTAGAACATTATTGTTGTTAGAACTAGTTGTACGGTTCCAAATAGTGGATCTTATAAGAGACAGCAAGAAACTACCTACATAGTTTTGTACTAGGCACAAATTCTAGGTAGTCTTAAGCGCGACTAGAAGCTACACTAGAAGTTCTAGGTTAAATTCCCAGGATGAGCAAAGTGATATTGAAATTCTCAGTAGCAGCTCAGAGTTTGGATTCGTGCCCCGTTAATGGCAATAGGCTCACCCCCTATTACATGGGACCTAAATATACCGACGAACTGTGGGTGTACATTAGTACAAGAGTAATGATATATTGTTATGTTTTTTTTATGGGATAGGAGGGCAAACGAGCAGACAGATCGCCTAATGGTAAACGATTACCGCCGCCCATGGACACCCGCAACACCATAGGAGTCACAAGTGCGTTGCCGACCTTTTAAAAGGGGATTGGGCCTCCGGTATCCTCACTCACTCGGCGAATCACAACGTAAGCGTTGTTTAACGCCGGTTTTCTGTGAAGCCGCGGTATCACTCCGGTCGATGTTGAAAAAAAATTAACTTTTCCGTGAAACTTGGCGCTTGTTACACATTCAGTTTTTTTTTTTTCACATGATGTCTGGAACTAATATAGTCTTAATTTGTCAGCGACATGGTCGCAGGCAGATTCTAAACGCCATAAAAAGGAGGCGACAGCATCTGGTGATTTCCCTTCAGGTAATGGATGTTAGTTAGAGTGATACGTCAAGATACCTATCCTTTGTGTTAGATGTTAGAAGTTGTGGTAGGAAACTACTGACCTCTGTAATACTCTAGAGAAATATAGAGATCAGTTTAAGCGACACTCTACGACTGCAAGTGTCGCCTAATCAATGTTAGAATTGCAGCTTTGCTATCATTTAGTGTAGATCAGAATAGTGTCTGAATCTTTAAATTTTGTGTCCTGTTTGAAGAGGCCCATAATTAAATGTCTTTGGTTAGAATTAAATTACAATTGATGTTAGATTAATATACATAGGTTTAGCTAGTTTTAAAAAACAGATCTCGCGTTGGAACAAGCTTGTGCTGTGCTGACTTTCATTAAATGTTTAAAAGAAAGGAACAAGCTCTGCCTAGCTGGGGATTTCACAAATAAAGTTTGTGAATTTCCCTTGAAAACAAAATTTTAAATACAAATATTTGTTTCGGGTGGAAATTTGAACCTAAAACTAGGCACAATGCGGTAGAGGTGTTATTACCTTATCTGTTATACCCTGAGGGGAGCTGTCAAATAATTACAATTCCATAACAGGTTGTATTCCAAAAATAAATGATAAATGTTAGATTACAGAAGAGAATATCGCTTAAATGTTAAATGTTAGATTGTAAGTTTTATTGTCAGTTGATGTTGCTTGAAAAAAAAAACATTAGATGTTAATGATTGGAAATCAATGTTTTATTATATCTACTAATCAATGTAGTACCTACCTACATCTGAATTTTAGCTACGTATCTTAATTTTAGATAAGATTTCTGATATAAGTTAAAAAAAGCAGGATATTTTAGAAGGGTGTATTTCTTTAAATAGCGTTTGACAAACAATTTTGTGTATAGAGTCTCCTTGCAGTTGTTTTTGATAAGTTTTATGTATGTTTTTGTTGACTTGCAGGTAGCACGCTGTGGGCTGCCAGTCTGTCTTGCGACTCTTGTGGAAGTGAGTGCGCATCTGCGTGTGGCACCAGACACTTCAGGTCTTGCTGCTTCAACTATCTTAGGAAGAAGAGAGGCCCTGAGACGCTTAAGGTATATTTATAACCAGCTGCACTTAAGAGTCCGGCGGACCGAATTTCTCTTACAAACGTAATACCGAAATAAATCGTAATTCAAACGCAATTTAATCAAATTCTGTTATTATTCAAATTCCGATACTGATAATCTAGGTTCCTACTGTACCATTTCGTCCAAAATACGTCACTGGAAATAAATGTAAGCGAATGCAATTTTTGATAACTTTACCAAGTTTGGAACGATTTTCCGGTCTTTTATTTCCAGTGATGTAGTAATAGACAAAATAGTATCGTAGGAACCTAGATTAGCGGTATCCAAATCCGAATAATAACCTAATTTTGATATAATATTGTCTGGATTACGAGTTATGTCGGTATTACGTTTTTGTGGGCAATTCAAGCTTCGCCGGACCCATGAGTCTAGTTGCACGGTTCCAAAAAGTTGATCCTATGGAGAAGAATCAAACGTTTCGTTCTTGATTCAAGGGTAATGTAGCCAGTGACATTACTGTGCAAATGAGACTTAAGAACTGAGGTGTGTCAAGATGACAACGCGCGAGTGATACCACTGGTGTTGCTGACGTCTGTAGGCTGCGGTTGCTTGCCATCAGGCGGAACGTATGCTGGTTTATCAAAGGCTGGAATGCCGATGTCTTCGAACGATTTCATATAATATTATTTGTTATGAGTTTTCTGCCTTATTAGTCTAGTGATTGCTACGCTAGAGGTCCTGGGTTCGATTCCGAGGTCGAGTAGCAGTTTTATTGCATTCTTCTATGAAATTCTTAGTAGCAGCTCGGAGTTTGGCATTTGTGCCCTCTTAATGGCCATAGTCTCGCTCCACCTTACATGGGACTTTAACATACCAGCGAAATGTGGGTGTACACCTCTGCTTAACCCTTTGGAAAATATAGGCGTGATGGTTTATGGGATAGGGAGGCAAACGAACAGACGGATCGCCTGATGGTAAGCGATTACCGTCGCCCATGGACACCCGCAACACCAGAGAAGTCACAAATGCGTTGCCGGCCTTTTAAAAGGGGATTGGGCCTCCGGTAACCTCACTCACTCGGCGAAACACAACGTAAGCGTTGTTTAACGCCGGTTTTCTTTGAGGCCGTAGTATTACTCCGGTCGAGCCGGCTCATTCGTGCCGAAGCATGGCTCTCCCACGTAAAAAAAATTATATTATTTATGAAAATTCGATTTTATTTCTAAAACTTTGTATATATCTCTTTCAGTTTTTGACAGCAAACCAGGATGTTAAAGAAAACCAGCCAAAGTCAAAACCGATGTTTGTCGTGGAAAACATTCCCATGCCGGAACAGTGGATCGCCAGCATGCTGTCCAACGAGAACCGCCCCTATTCCCTAGAAGATATAGTTGAGAACCACATGTACGACGCTTAAGCGTTCATTATACGGCTGCAATATCGTTGGAAAATACTTGTGTATACATTTTAATTTTTAATTTGTGTAATCCTTACATAAGTAAGCGGCGGTAGCCTAATGGCTAGGGCGTTGGACTTGCGATCATGTGGTTGTCAGTTCGAAACCCACCTATTGCACTACCGACGTGAACCGTAACCACTACCGTAACACCGTTAACCACTCGTAACACAAGCATTTAGCTTAGCACGAGAGGCTAATAAGAATACTAGTAATGTGCGACCCACATTGCTAGTAAACAAGAAAAAAATATATTATTATTAAAATGTATCATTGTATTTTCAGATTCCTGTCAATTTGAAATGTATAAAAAATACTTTAAATTAATATTACATGTAGGAGTAATTGTAATTGAATAAGTTTAATATAAAATGCAATTTAATTGTAACTGTCCCCCGATATTGTAAGTCCCCCGAAATTGTAAATCCCCCGAAATTGTAAGTCCTCCGAAATTGTAAGTCCCCCGAAATAGTAAGTCCCGCGAAATTGTAAGTCCCCCAAATTGTAAGTCCCCCGAAATTGTAAGTCTCCCGAAATTGTAAGTCCCCCGAAATTGTAAGTCCCCCAAATTGTAAGTCCCCCGAAATTGTAAGTCCCCAGAAATTGTAAGTCCCCCGAAATTGTAAATCCCCCGATATTGAAGTTAGGTACCCACAATTCAGCAATTTCACAGTTTGTATCTCAACATTTATGGAGTATTTATTTTAGATTTTATGTCTATAATGGCTGGATAAATAGACATAGAATCCAACATATTATTATCGGGGGTGTAATTAGTTTTAAAAAATATATAAAAATAAAAACATCAGTATCCAGATTTTATTATTTTATTTATTTACATGTTAGTTAAGCACTTACCTTTTCCATTTGCCAGGCATTATTTCGACGGAATAATTTGTTTCCAATCACGAAAAAGCGACTTCGATTTATGGTGGACATTCCGAATACCCGAACGAAACGCTTTAAGTCCACTTTTATCATGCGTATCTACCGCTGAAATGTGGAATGCACTTCCCGAGTGGGTCTTCCCTTATAGATTATAATCTGGGTTCTTCTTTAAATCACGAGTGAATCGGTTTATAATAGGCAAGCGCGCTCCATCGTAGATCGCAGTATCGCTTAACATCAGGCGAACTGGTGGATAAGCGTATAAAAAAATCTGAAATAAGTCGTAAATACTGAATTTCAGCCACATTTGGTTAGGCTGTAAGCCAAGAATTTACTAAGTACAAACACTATTTATATTGTAAAAGTTGAACTGGGGACGGGTTAGAATACTGTTCCTCAGTGCCATTTGGATAGATATCTCCTAAGAGGCGAGACGATAAAAAGACAGTTACTTGCTCGGTGGTCGTCTTGTGGTCTGACAAGCTGGCGACCACCCTTTTTTTATGGGATAGAATAATTTCAGTAAGGTTTCTACTCTACCATTTCGTCCGAAATACTTCACTGGAAATAAATGTAAGTGGAGCGATTTTCTGGGTTTTTATTTCCAGTGAAGTAGTAGTAGACGAAATAGTACCGCAGGAACCTAGATTAACGGTATCCAAATCCGAATAATAACATAATTTGATAGAATATTGTCTGGACTGCGATTTATATCGCTATTACTTTTTTGTGGGCAATTCAGCCGGACCCTTAAGTCTCATTTGCAGAGTAATATCACTGGCTACATTACCCTTCAAACCGGAACACGATAATGTTAGCACATTATTGCTTAGCTTCAGAATATTTGGTAATGCGGTAATACAAACACAGACGAACTCAGCAACAGCGTTCTTTTAAAAATCACTTTTTATTTTATGGGATAGCAGGGCAAACGAGCAGACGGATCATCTGATGGTAAACGATTACCGCCGCCCATGGACACCCGCAACACCAAAAGAGGAGTCACAAGTGCGTAGCCGACCTTTAAAAAAGGATTGGGCCTCCGGTAACTTCACTCACTCGGCGAAACACAACGTAAGCGTTGTTTGACGCCGGTTTTCTGTGAGGCCGTGGTATCACTCCGGTCGAGCCGGCCCATTCGTGCCGAAGCATGGCTCTCCCACGTGTCATTGTCACTACTAAAAAGTTGCTATAACCTGGAAGGGCAGAGTGCTGCAGTCACCATTTTCTTAATGATTTTAATAAGATGGACCCGCTTCATATTTTTGCGGCTCTGTGTTTTTCGTATTCGCAATGGTAATGGAAATTTTAGGATTAAAAAAAAAATACTTTAGGTCGACTGCCTCATTAGTCTAGTGGTCCCAAGCGCGACTGCTACACTAAACTTTGTGGATTCGATCCCTAGGTCGAGCAAAGTGTTATTAGGTTTGTCTATGAAATTTTCAGTAGCAACTCGGAGTGTGGATTTGTGCCCGGTGAATGGCTATAGGCTCGCCCCCTATAACATGGGACCTAAACATACCGGCGAACTGTGGGTGTGCATTAAGTACGCCTGTGCCTAACCCTTCGGGGAATACAGGCGTGATGACATGATATCATGATTCATTATAATCGTACGCGAGAGTAAGCGGACGTGCCTTACGTTTGTTTTATTTATAATGAAACATCAATAAATAAAGACGATCAATATTAGTACAATTATCTGCGGCGTCAGTTTTATTAAATTAAGTGTGTCACCAGTGTTTAGTAACAATTTCTTTTCTTTTGTGCAAAAATGAACTGTATGACTCTTAAAATCAAATAGTGTTTTCTGTGTTAGTTATGTCTAACCCAGAATCTAGCCCGTTTGGCCGCAGCTAATTATTGCGGCGAAGTCCTCCACCGACGCCGACGCAACAACCTCATACTAGAGACCCAAATCCACCAGCATCCTCGGACAATGAATTACCTGGTGAAGTCATATCCACACCAGAGGTTCAGAAATGGTTAGTATCGATTGATACGATCCTAAATGAAGTTTGCTCCATAGTTTCGGACGGAAAAATGAATTCAGACCAGAAGCTCCGCGTTACCAATCTTTGCCGAAAAGTCTCGAGTGGGACATCCCAGATGGCTGTTTTGTACCAGTCATTAAAGCAGAAAACCATCCAGGCTCATAGTACCATACAACATTTACAGGGACAGCAGAACGTGGTGAATTCTCTTCAACAGTTCAAAGATGTGGTGGAACTTAAATTAAAACCATCAGAAAATAGTTCATATGCTAATATGGTCAAAAAAGGTTCTAATAACTTTGTCCGCCCAGCAAATCTGAGTTCTGTGGCCATCTATCCATGTGATAAGACCAAAACAAGCGATGATACTAAGAACCTGGTACAAAAAATTATATCACCAGAAGAACTGAAACTTCATGTACGTGGCCTGAGGAAAGTTAGAAATGGGGGCGTTATTATTAGTACTGATAGTAAAGGCGACATTGAAAAACTAAGAAACTCGGAGAAATTGGTTTCTTCCGGCTTTACTGTTGAAGAACCATCTAAACGTTGCCCTCGGATTGCTGTAGTTGGAGTTCCCGTTGCCCTCACTGAAAAAGAGGTATTTGATTGTATTTATGAACAAAACCTCTCAGACAAACTGTCGAATACTAATCGTGAGTCCTTTTTAGAAACATGCAAACTTAGTCATAAATCAGGCAAGAAAAATCTCCCTACTTGCAATTACGTATTGGAAGTACCTGCTAATATTAGGAAAATTCTTATAAATCAAGGCCGAATTTTCATAAATTGGACGTCGTGCCCAGTGAGAGATTTTACGATCGTCACCAGGTGTTACAATTGTCAACAATACGGACACGCAGCCAAGTTTTGCCGAGAAACAAGTCCTACCTGCAACCACTGTGGACAGGCCGGTCACTCCTTCAAGGAATGTAGCAACAAATCTTCTGCCCCCCAATGTGCGACGTGCAAACGCTTCAAGAGAAAATGTGACCATCAAACTGGTGATGTAAGTTGCCCGGCACGTAAATACGCAGAGGACAAATACATTAATACAATAGATTATGAAGGCGCCTAAGAGCGCCACCGGTTACTTTATTTTGTTAAGGTCTAGTAGATTCGCTTATATTTATATTTGTTTTTAGTTATGACCGATCAGTTAATCTCTGATATAGATAGCTTTTCTGTGTCTGAAATAGAAATCTGTAATGTTGAGGAATGTAAACATCTTCTTCCTACCGGAAAGAAAACATTAACGATACTCACACAAAACATTCGCAGCATAAACAGAAACATGAACGGTTTTGAAGTCCTATTCCAGAATCTTGATATTAGCTGTGACATCATTGTCCTAACCGAATGTTGGTTGTCCAACCTGACAGTCAATCTACCAACTCTTGACGGTTATTTTTCCCACAAAACCGATAAAAATATTAACCAAAATGATGGTTTAGTAGTTTATATTAAAAATAATTTAAATACAGTCATAGAGGAACCATTACTCCAAGATAGTAATTGTTTAGTAATTAAATTTTTTCCCGATACAGTAGTAATGTCTATTTATAGACCTCCTTCGCAAAATATTGACCGATTTTTAGACTCACTTGATATTAATTTAAAAACTATATCTTCTTTCAAAAACATAATACTAGTGGGGGATATAAACATTAATATTGCGTCGGGAAGAATGGATACTCATGCACATAATTACCTGAATATTTGCACATTTCATGGACTTTTACCAGCTCATTATCACCCCACGCATCAAAGTGGCTCATGCTTAGACCATTTCATCATAAAAACAAAAAATGCTACTAAAACATTAGTTACTAATTCTTCGCTTACTGATCATCAAGCTGTTTTACTAACATTACAATTATCTTCACCTAGAAATAATTGCTTACGTAGTTATACTAAAGTAAATATGGCCAACCTTGAAACTGACGTACGCAGCATTAATTTTGACCCCGTTTACAATTCGATCGATCCAAATATTTCTTTAAATTATTTTATGCAATCGCTACAGTTTGCAATACGAAAAAATACATACACTAAAATAATGCCTAGAAAGTATAATAATATTAAGCCGTGGATTACACCTGGTCTCGTACGTTGTATAAGACATAGAGACAAACTTCACCTTAAATCGAAACTTGCACCTGATAATGAAATACTATCCATCACTTACAAAAGGTATAGAAACTTTTGTAATAACCTTTTGAAAAAAATTAAAAATCAACATGATAAAAATGAACTGAACAAGGCAGGAAAAAACACTAAACTTATTTGGAAATTTATAAAAAATAATACATTTAGATCACGGAATGCCGAACCACCACTTGATTTATTATTAGTGGACACAAACCCATCGGAAGCAACAAATAAAGCAAACAAATTTTTTGCTGACGTTGGAAAAACTTTGGCAGAAAGGACCTTAAATTCTAGAAGTACTCCTATCCAAACTTTGCCAATAACATCTTCGCTAAATTCCTTTGTGTTATTAGATACAGACGTTGATGAAGTACTAAGAATAATAACAGAGTTAAAGGAGGATTGTGCTGTTGGATGGGATGACATTCCCAATTATATAATTAAGAAATTTAAATTAATACTTGCCCCTCCGTTAACTCACATTTTTCAGATATGTCTAACTAAAGGAGTATTCCCTAATTTACTTAAGAAGGCTATGGTCACCCCTGTGTTCAAATCTGGAGACAAAAACTGTGTTAATAACTATAGGCCCATTTCAGTTTTAACAGGCATTTCAAAGATTTTAGAAAAAATTATCAACAGTAGATTAATAAAATATCTTGAAGATAACAAATTACTTTCAGATAGTCAATATGGATTTAGGCCCAAAAGATCAACTAGCCAGGCGGTTCATCAATTGACAGATTATATAAGTACTAATCTGGATAATGGCATGCACACCATAGGGATCTTTCTAGACCTTGCCAAGGCTTTCGATACTATTTCTAGTTCGATACTATTGCGTAAGCTGGAAACAATCGGGATACGAGGACCACAACTTTTACTTTTTTCCGATTATCTTAGTGATCGTCGACAGTGTGTGAAAATTGGTCGCTATACAAGTCCTGATATTAAAAATAGCTGTTATGGCATTCCACAGGGCAGCATTATCGGTCCTACTCTGTTTTTAATTTATATAAACGACCTTTGTAGCTTAACTATTCAAAATGGGGTTATAATGACCTATGCTGATGACACAGCTCTTTTGTTCTCAGCAAAGTCAAGAGTCGAGGTATACGAACACGCACAGAATGGCTTTAATAGTGTATCTAATTGGCTTCATAATAATCTTCTAACATTAAATCTAGATAAAACAAAATACATTTTATTTACAATGAGAAATACTAACATATCGCTTACTAACCTAAACATTTACGCACATAACTGTAATACTTACGATGACATTACATGTACTTGTCCCACTTTAGCTAAAGTAGACCATCTAAAATATCTAGGTGTCACGGTTGACACACATTTTAACTTCCGTAAACATATCGATTTCTTATGCATCCGAGTTCGCAAATTAATTTATATTTTTAAATATTTACGTAATATAGCTGACTATAAATTAATTAAACAGGTTTACTTAGCAATGTGTCAATCCATTCTTACCTATTGTATTACTTCCTGGGGTGGTGCTGCAAAATCAATATTGCTCCCTCTAGAACGTGCTCAAAGAGCAATCCTAAAGGTAGCAACCTTTCGCCCTTTTAGATTTTCCACACACCAGCTTTACATTAAATGTAAGGTACTAACAGTTCGACAATTATTTATTCGAGACATCATTCTACACCAACACAAAGAACTACCCTTTGACTTGGTTCCTCTAGACAGACGAAGGAAAGATCTGGTATGCATCAACGCCCAAACTAGGCATGCTTTTGCTAGAAGATTTTATGTGTTTTTGGGTCCTTTTTTGTATAACAAGCTCAACAAATCGGTCAATATATATAGTGTAAATAATAAAAAGTGTAATTCTTTATTATTTGATTATCTTTCAAAACTAAATTACACGGACACAGAAAACCTCATTGAGGTTCTAAAATGATATTACTCTATTTTATTTAAGTAAATTTTTGTATTTCTAATATTAGTTATATAGTCTATAGTTTGTATATTTCTGTTTAAGGTTTGCTTTCTCTCGTAGTTGTAGAGGGCAATGTATTCTCATATAAGTTATACTTAAATTATTTAGTGTCCTAATTATTTAATAGTAGTAAAGTGATGGCCTGAAGCACAGGTTTGAATAAACCTAGTTCAGGCAGGTCGCATGTTATACATTAAGTTAAGTAAATTTCCCATGCACCATTAATTTTACTGTTTTAGATATTATACACAATGTTTGTTTAGCCTTTATTAAAACTATTTATAAGATTTTTCCGTTGACTATATACATATGTGTACTCTGTAAAAGTTTTTGAAAAAGTACTTAATAAATTTTATTTTATTTTATTTTATTTTATTTTATTTATATGTTATGTTATTAAAGCTCGTATCGAGGCGGAATTTTAGTCTAATAGCGCAGCATTTGAATCAGATATTTGAACCCGGATTGAAATTGCCCGAGCCACCCTAAAGATAATGGAAATAGTAGATATTATGCAGTCGCCAACTAGCCATAGATCTGAGAGTAAGAATGCTCTAATGTTATGTCTGGCCTGTAGTGTTGTACTGTAGTGAAGCCTGGACTCTGAAGCCCAATACTCAGAAATTTTTTGAAGCTTTCGAGATGTGGTGCTACCGTAGAACGCTACGTATAAGTTGGGCGCAAAAGATTTCCAATGCGAGACTACTCCAGCGCGTCGGTAAGAACCGCGAATTATTGCAGACCATTAAAAAGAGAAAGTTGGCGTATCTTGGCCGTGAGAGATATTTTTTTATGGGATAGGAGGGCAAACTAGCAGACGGATCGCCTGATGGTAAGTGATTATCGCCGCCCATGGACACCCGCAACACCAGAGGAGTCACAAGTGCGTTGCCAACCTTTTAAAAGGGGATTGGGCCTCCGGTAACCTCACTCACTCGGCGAAACACAACGTAAGCGTTGTTTAACGCCGGTTTTCTGTGAGGCCGTGGTATCACTTCGGTCGAGCCGGCCCATTCGTGCCGAAGCATGGCTCTCCCACGTAAATAAATAATGATATAACCTTCTCCAATTGATCATGATGGGCAAAATGGAAGGCAAGCGACGTGCTGGACGGAGAAAGAAATCTTGGCTACGGAACATCGGCGAGTGGACCAGTATTACCAGCGTCGAACATCTGTTTCGCTTGGCACAAGATCGGTAGAAGATCGCTGAGCTGACGACCAACCACCAGTAATGGAGAGGCACCCGAAGAAAAAAAAAAGATTTTCATGAATTATTTTTTAAACTAGAGACTAGACAAACTGTCTCATTATATAAAATAAATAAATATAAAATAAATAAAATAAATAAATAAAATTAACATATAAAATAAATAAATAAATAAATTATAGTCTAGTGGTCCTACGCGCCACTGCTACGCTAGAGACCCTGGGTTCGTTTCCTGCAAAGTATTATTGGGCTTTCTTATGAAATTCTCAGTAGCAGCTCGGAGTTTGGAGTTGTTCCCAGTTAATGGCAATAGGGTCGCCTCCTTTTACATAGGACCTAAACATAACATCTCGCCCTTAAACGATTATGTTTGGCGAGTATCAAATGTAGCTAATAAGTCTATGTTACCATTGTAAATTAAATAAAAAAATACCGGCGAAATGTGTACAAAAAGCAAAAAGCTGTGACAGCCTAGTGGTATGACCGTATGAGTTTTCGAAGTCATGTGCGTATTAAATAGTTAAGTATCACGCGCTTAAATGGTGAAGGAAAACATCGTGAGGAACATCTGAATGCCTGAGAGATTTTCTCGACGGCGTGTGAAGTCTGCCAACCCGCACTAGGCTAGGGTGGTGAACTATAGCCTAATCCCTCTCATTCTGAGAGGAGACCTGTGCCCAGCAGTGGGACAGTATAATGGGTTGATTATGAAGTGTGTATATTAGTAGGAACCCTTCTGCCTCATCCTTCGGGATATACAGGCGTGATGGTATGTTATGTTATGGTTGCAATTTGGAGCCGTGTCGCTATAGACAGAGAGAATAAAATACTATAAATAGGCTTGTTAAGCTTTATTGTAAATATCTAGAACCAAACAAGTAATTTGAACTGTATATTGAGGTATTATTTAGTAGGAATTCGGTATAGCGTATTGTGTCACTCGACTTGTGGAGTAGAGAATTTATTTAAATAAAACCGTTATTCTGATTTTATCAAGCTATAATTACATCATTAAATACTAACGTTTCGGACTCTTTACTTCGTCCATGTTAAAAAAATATGACCATTGTTAAGTTACGATTAAATATTTGTCCATTATTTGTTAATCTTTTGAGCAGAGCCTCAATTGCAAAATAATTATAGTATATTATGAAACCAAAAGTCAGAGCTTTTCGACGTCATGTGCGCTTATAATAAGTGATTAGTTAATTATCACCCACTTAAGTGGTGAAGGAAAACTTCGTGAAGAAATCTACATTATACTGTCCCACTACAGCACAAATATAATGGGTTGATTTATTATTTATGAATTACGTAAACTTGTTATTAGGATAAGGGATTCTTAAATATCACAATGGAAATTTGCTTTCCGCATATAGATTAAATTAATGTAAAATCTACCGCATCAGGTATGTGGCTTCTCTAGTACGACAGTACTTAATATCTCAATGTAACTGAAACACTTTTCTTAACGCCATTTACTGTGTAAACTTTTGCTCATATAAAAAGGGAGACGCGTTGTTTCTACGACATTCAATCATCTGCGTTATAGAAGATATCATTCAAATAATACCATAAAAAAACTAACTAGAAAATGTTGAAAATTACTGCTGTCTTTGCCTTTATGTTATTTGGTAAGTAATAGCTATATTTTTTTGAAAGTCGCCTCCCGCACTTGGGTATAAGCCTTGTGTTGCTGTGAACCAGACCCCAAATATCCGCGGCATGTATATCTAGGTACAGGAAACGCTCAAAAGTCCATAAGCACGTTAAGGATTACATTGCTATGAACAGTACGAGCGATCACGATACAACCAGTGCGTGTCACTTGTTAACGACAATGAATAGAAGGTCGTAAGTCAAACTAAACGTCAAGCTATTGCGTTGTGAGATTGCCTATGGACTTTTGGTGGCCACTGTACATGTACCTACAATATAGTTATGCACGGTTAATGACACTATACAGGGTTACTGGTAACTCAACATATTCCTGGCAAGACGTGATATAAAGGAGCCAAAATGCTACAATTTTGACTCTCTAGATTTCTGCGAAAATTGAATTTTAAAGGGTTTTTTTGATAACCCAGAATTTTCTATTGAACATAACCCCATGTAATTATTAAAAGGGCAAAACAACTTCTAAATATCAATTCACGAGACGTTAAATTTATTTTTAGATTTTTAATTTACATGTTTACTTGCAAAACGTGTTGTTTATCTTAGAAAATTTCTATAACATTAAGCGTATAAATCTATTCTAGTACTCGTATTATAAAGAGGAAAGATTTGTATGTAAGTATGTTTGTGACGAATTGGCTCAAAAAGTACTGGACCGATTTCAAAAATTCTTTTGCCGTTAGAAAGCTACATTATCACTGAGTAACATAGGCTATATAACATCACGCTACGCCTCTTAGGAACGGAGCAGCGCGGGTGAAACCGCGAGCGGGTCGCTATTACTTGTAAAACCTGTCTATTTAGGCAGCTATCCAATAATATTTTACTTACTGCTAATTAGGGCAGCCACTGAATTAATTATTGAAAAATGAAATTAAGGTGACTGCCTCATTAGTCTAGTGGTCCCAAGTGCGACTGCTACACTAGAGGTCCTGGGTTCGATCCCCAGGTCGAGCAAAGTGTTATTGGGTTTTTCTATGAAATTCTCAGTAGCAGTTCGGAGTCTGGATTTGTGCCCTTAATGGCTATAGGGTCGCCCCCTATGACATGGGACTTAAACATACCGGCGAACTGTGGGTGTACATTAAGTACACCTCTGTCTAACCCTTCGGGGAATACATGCGTGATGGTATGTTATGAAATTAAGTAATACTCACTCACACAAAATGTATCGAAACTTGCATAAGTAGGTACATCTTGCTTGATATTGCCCTGTGGTTTACAAATACAGGTCTCAATCCAATTTCTCACTTCCGTTTTGTTCACTTTTGAAGAGAAAGTCTTGGGAAAAGAGTGGGTCTTCCCCGATAAATATAATCTGGGTGTCATTAAATCATGAGTGAATCGGTTTCTTCTAGGCAAGCGCGCTCCATCGTAGATCACAGTGTCGCTTAACATCAGGCGAACTGGTGGTCAAGCGTAATCCTACCACGAATAACTAAAGAAAAGCTCTCGCCGTGTCGTGATGCTGTACAATAGGTACAGATTTAATCGTGTGTTTGTTGCAGTGGGCTGCGCGTGGTGCGCGTGCGACTCGTGCGGCAGCGAGTGCGCGCCCGCGTGCGGCACGCGACGCTTCCGAGCCTGCTGCTTCAACTACCTGCGCAAGAAGCGAGGACCTGAGGTAGGTACTAGTTAAGTCCTTAAGTTTTTTCATTTTCCAAAAACCCGAACGAAACGCTTTAAGTTCACTTTTATCATGCGTACCGCTGAAATGTGGAATGCGCTTCCCGAGTGGGTCTCTCTTCAGACAATACAAAATTTGATTTGTGTGGGAATCGAATCAGCGACTACCTTTTTCTCTTTTCAGGTCCACCAAATCCAGTTACCAGGATTTTACACCCAGGAGAAAGAGAGCCAGCCTGCTTCAAAACAACCCTTCATCCTCCTCGCACCTGAACAGTGGATGTCCAACACGGAGTCAAGCGAAAACCACCCTTATTTGCTTGATGATATCGTGGATAACCGCGTATACTGAAATGTACTTATGTAATTGTTTTTGGAGTTGTCAATTTACTATGTAGGTTAGAAATTTGATAAAATAATAAAGATAATTATTATTAAAAATGATTTTTTTTTTATTCGTAACATAACATACCATCTCGCCTGTATTTCTCAAAGGGTTAGGCAGAGATGTATACCCACAGTTCGCCGGTATGTTTTTAGGTCCCATGTAATAGGGGCGAACTGGGTACAAATCCAGAATCCAAGCTGCTACTGAGATTAGTGACCCAGTAACAGTTTTCTCGATCTGGGGATCACACTCAGGACCTCTAGCGTAGCAGTCGCGCTTGGGACCAATAGACTAATGAGGCAGGCATTTTGGAAGTATAACCTTTTTTAGGCGCGTTGAGCACTTTTTGTGTGAACAAAAATCATGGAGCTCGCGTCATCGTCACCGAACGCTTTCCATGAGCTATATGTATACTCTGTATATATGTGTACATTTTGGGTGAAGAAAAAGCGTGAAACTCGCGTCATCGTCACCGCACGCTTCCCACTTATCGACGATACAATTCACAAGTTACTTAGTTTTCACTTCTAACGGCCAGTCCTTATAACCTGTCGATAGATTTGCATTTGATATAGGATTTTGACATTACTTGTATGGAACTTATGTCAAAATTCTATCTCTAGTAAACAAATCTACTGACTGATATTATATTGAATCTACTGACTGATTTTGACCGACTTACGGTCAGTCCCCAAAGACTGTGTTAATTTTTGTATTTTGATATTGTTTTTGAAAAAAAATTACTGATATTCATCGTCTTGGCATTTTCCCAACTTGTTGTGGTCGGCTCCAGTCAGATGCGGCTAAATATCTGTTTATTTAAAACAAAAAGCATACTAGAAATGTGGGTCGCACATTACTAGTATTCTTGTTAACCCCTCGTGCTAAGCTAAATGCTTGTGTTACGACTGGGTTCACGTCGGTAGTGCTATGAAATAAAACATTAGACTTTTTTTTTATGGGATGGGAGCAGACGAATCGCCTGATGGTAAGCGATTACCGCCGCCCATGGACACCCGCAACACCAGAGGAGTCACGAGTGCGTTGCCGACCTTTTAAAAGGGGATTGGGCCTCTGGTAACCTCACTCACACGGCGAAACACAACGTAAGCGTTGTTTCACGCTGGTTTTCTGTGAGGTCTCCGGTCGAGCCGGCCCATTCGTGCCGAAGCATGGCTCCCCCACGTAAAAAACGTGACTTTGAACTATAGCAGCACAAATCAACACGAGAGCCACCGTGTGGTTAAAAAAAGAAACTTTTCAGATCTCTCGTCGTTTTGCCGTCAATGTTTAAATTATATTTAAATAAAATATGGGTTCTGGCCGATTAATAACTATGGTCAGCGAATATGTCAAAAGGCCAAAAAAAAACTTGAGAGGTGTCAAGGGACACCCGGATGGAACGAAGTTTAAATTTATAAAGGTTAAATTTATGAAGGCTCGATTAGCGCAGTGTTAAAAATCAACACGGAGCGAGTATTTATACATATAATCATAATCATAATCATAATCATAATCATAATATAAACGTATGCTAGCATATGGCAAATTAAGGCGCGATAAGGAACTTCGTTCCAATAACAATATTATTTAAGGTTATGTTTACTTACAGATTTTTTTTGTATTGAAAAGTACTACTACACGCAATACTTAGCTATTTTTACAATTAACATTATTGTTGGTGGTTTCCAAATGTGTTTGAAACTCATAGGCAATATTACAACACAATAGCTTGACGTTTAGTTTCACTTACGACCTTCTATTCATTGTCGTTAACAAGTGACACGCACTGGCTGTATCGAGCTCGCTCGTACTGTTCATAGCAATGTAATCCTTAGCGTGCTTAAAAAATAAAAACAAGTAAAGTAACTAACTATCTTTTTGTGATTTTTTGCATTTTCCATGCTAAGATTATAAAGTTATTTTAGCGTCTGGTGTATCTAACCAGAAGTCGCAGGTTAGAATCCTGCCAGCGATTGAATTTTTCCTTCACTAATTTTTTTACTCCTATAATATATATATTATAGGATTTTTTTTCTCGGCAATGGCTAATTAGTGCGCTCTAGGGTTTGAGTATATAAATACACTCACTGAGTGCTAATTACACGCGGAACCTCCGCTTGATTTGAGGACCCTTGCCGTCTCCTTGTTAGTTAAATGTTATTTTTGACTTCTTTAGATTTCATCATTATCATATCAGCCAACAGAAGTCCACTGCTGAACAAAGGCCTCCCCCAAACACCTCCACAGCAACCGGTCACATGTCGCCTGTATCCAACGACTCCCAGCGACCCTTACCAGGTCGTCCGTCCATCTTGTTGGAGGTCGTCCCACACTGCGCTTTCCTTTCCCGTGGTCTCCACTCGAGAACCTTTCTGCCCCAGCGGCCGTCAGTTCTACGAGCTATGCGCCCGCCCACTGCCACTTACGTTTGCTAATCCTTTGAACTATGTCGGCAACTTTGGTTCTTCTACGGATCTCATCATTTCTGATTCGATCACGTAAAGAAATGCCAAGCATAGCTCGCTCGATAGCTCGCTGAGTGACCTTGAGCTTTCTTATGAGACCCATAGTGAGCGACCACGTCTCTGTACTATAAGTCATCACTGGTAACACACACTGGTTAAAGACTTTTGTCTTAAGGTAAAAGGTTCTTTAGATTTGATTAATTTATAATTTATAATGGCCACCGCGTGCCCGAGCCTTCGTCTTGCACGTTCCCTATAGGGCAAAGGAAGGCAAGTAAGTAACCTACCTTTCCGACTCCTCGGATGGTAGAAGAACCATCAGGATTTTCCGTAGAGCCCATGTAATAGGCGGCGAACCTACTGCCATTAAACGGGCACATATTCCAAACTCCGAGCTGCTACTGAAAATTTCATTCGAACCATATTCTACACCGTGTGGAGACGGGTTAGAATACTGTTCTGTTCACTGCCTTTCAGATAGGCTCTCGTAAGTGGCGTGAAAATATCTGACTTGCTCGTTGGTAGGAGCTCTTGTGGTCCGATTGGCTGGCGACCACCCTTACGTCGGAGTCTGTCGTAAAGCACTTTGGTGTGTGTGTGTTTTGTGTGTTTCGACTAATGCACGTAAGTACCAGTTCCCCTCGGTTGCTGCGGCTTTCGCAGTCTGAAATTCGTTCGTTCGAAGTTCTTAAAGATCAGCAACGCAGTAGCAACTCCTCTAGTGTTACAGGTGTCCATGGGCGACATTGATTACTTATCACCAGGTGGCTCGTCAGCTCGGTAAAAAAGAACCCAGGACATCTAGCGTAGCAGTCATGTCCAGGGCCACTAGGCTAATGAGACAGTAAATCAAAAAAGGAGGACGGCCTTGAAAAATTAAAAAAAATAAGTAATGTTTTTATCATTCCACTTTATTTATAAACATATGTACGAATATTATACAAATCAATCATTGCAAATAGATTTTCCTATATCACAGTTTAATCCATACGGTTGTCAATCATATCTTCTATGGAATACGGATAGTTTTTGTTGGAAAACATGTTGGATTTATATTCTTCAGTTACTGGAACCCTTTCAATGATATATACAGGCAGTTCTGAGTTCGTCTGCCTTTCTTTCACACCCTGGGCTAGCGAGTGGACCTGGAAAGGAAAGAATATGTACCAGAGATTTAGGTTTCAATCCCCGAAAAAAAAACCGATTCCTACCCAGGATGATTCGAGGCTATTGAAATTTAAAAAAACCGGACAAGTGCGAGCTCAAGCCAGCAAGTATAGCTCTTATTGAGGTTGCTATATTTGTGCTGTTTGAGGGTCTCTGCTGCCGCTGCCTAACTTCCAAGCCAGGCCAACTTCCAGGGCAACAACGACATACCGTCTGATCTCTTTCCATCGTCACTTGTTTATGAGAGATTCCATCGTACCTTGAGGGCGTCAGGTCCTCGCTTCTTGCGCAGGTAGTTGAAGCAGCAGGCTCGGAAGCGTCGCGTGCCGCACGCGGGCGCGCACTCGCTGCCGCACGAGTCGCACGCGCACCACGCGTAGCCCACTGCAACATAGAACACGTCACAACTAGGATCCAGCAGAATAAAACCATAACATACCAGCCCACCTGTATTTCCCGAAGGGTTAGGCAGAGTTGAACTAATGTGCACCCACAGTTCGCCGATATGTTTAGGTTCCATGGGGAGAGCCTATTGCTGTTATCCGGGCACAAATCCGAACTGCTATTGAAAATTCCATAGAAAAACATTTTGCTCGACTTGGGATTCGAACTCAGGAGTTCTAGCATAGCAGTCGCGTTTGGGATCACTGGACTAAAGAGGCAGTTTACCCTAGCATTGTTTTTCCAGCAGAATACCCTATCACATCAGCTAAAAGAAGTCCACTGCTCAACAGAGGCATCCCTTAAAGACTTCCATAGGGACCAGTTAAATGCCGTCTGCATGCAACGACTCCCAGCGACCTTCACCAGGTCGTCCGTCCATGTCTTTGGAGGTCGTTCCATCCTGCGTTTTCCATTGCGTGGTCTCCACTCGAGAACCTTCCTGCTCCAGCTTCCATCGCTTCTCGAACAGGCTAGTTGACTGTATTTTTATGATCTCTTGAAATTGTTTACTATAAATAGAGTCGACCACCAAAAACAAAATTAAAATGGGTTCAAAAATAACATAACATAACATACCATCACGCCTGTTATCCCCGAAGGGTGAGGCGTAACGAGCCTATTGTCATTAACCGGGTACAAATCCAGACTCCGAGCTGCTACTGAGAATTTCATAGAAAATCTCAATAACACTTTGCTCGATCCGGGGATCGAACCCAGGACCTCTAGCGTAGCAGTCGCGCTTGGGACCACTAGGCTAATGAGGGGTTCAAAAATAAGAAAGTTATAAGCATTTTAATGTTATGTAACGCTTTAAATCCACTTTTATCATGCGGAACGCTGAAATGTGGAACACACCATCCGAGTCGGTCTTCCCCGATAGATATAATCTGGGTGTCTTTAAATCATGACTGAATCGGTTTCTTCTAGGCAAGCTCGCTCCATCATAGATCACAGTGTCGCTTAACATCAGGCGAACTGGCGGTCAAGCGTAAGCCTATCATGAATAAAAACAAATGTGTGACGGAGACCGTTCTACAATCAATGAGAGGGGTAAGGCTTTAGTCCACCACGCTGGCCTAGTGAGGGTTGATAGACTTCACACGCCGTCGAGAAAATCTCTCAGGCATGCAGGTTTCCTCACGATGTTTTCCTTCACCGTTGAAGCGAATATCCAAACTAAAATAAATCAAAATACTTACAGAAAAACATGAAAGCAATGAATGCAGCGATCTTCATAATTTGTTTTCAATATGTCTTCTTGTGCTTTTCGTTACTAGATGGCGCTGTTCTCGACGCTAAAGTTGGAATGCCTCATACCGTCTTCCATTGCTCTTTTTATACTATTAGATAATATTTACTTAGTTATGTATGCGTTGGCGTTGAGACGAAGCTTTTATCTTGAAGTCCCTTTTGCTAGATAGTAAATAAACAGATCTAGATAATGTCTTCAGACATTTCCGAAGTGTTGGTAAATAATTGACAAGTGGCAAGTTTTCTAGAAAGAGTAACATAATTATGTCTTTTGTTTGTTGTCTTGTTTTGTTGTTTACGTGGGAGAGCCATGCTTCGGCACGAATGGGCCGGCTCGACCGGAGAGATACCTCCCAGAAATCGGCGTGAAGCAACGCTTACGAGTGTTTCGCCGAGTGAGTGAGGTGTCTTTAAATCACGAGTGAATCGGTTTCTTCTAGGCAAGTGCGCTCCATTGTAGATCGCGGTATCGCTTAACATCAGGCAAACTGGCGGTCAAGCGTAAGCCTATCACGAATAAAAAAAAAAATACCGGAGGCCCAATCCCCTTTTAAAAGGCGGGCAACGCACTTGTGACTCTGGTGTTGCGGGTGTCCATGGGTGTCGGTAATCGCTTACCATCAGGCGATCCGTCTGCTCGTTTGCCCCCTAATCCTATAAAAAATATGTCAATAGCTCTAAGCGTGACTGGTATGCTAGATGTTCGATTTCCAGGTAATAAGAAATCCCGGAATAATAATCGTGAGGTTTCAATCCCAGGATTCTTTCATTAAATATTGAATACTCTACATTAGTAACTAAAAGTTTCGAAATATCTATCATCTAATTTTTAGGGATTAGGCTATAGTCCACCACGCTGGCCTAGTGCGGGTTGGCAGACTTCACACGCCGTCGAGAAAATCTATCAGGCATGCAGGTTTCCTCACGATGTTTTCCTTCACCGTTTCAAGCGCGTGATAATTAACTATTTAATACGCACATGACTTCGAAAAGTCACAGGTGCGTGCCTTGGGTTCGAACTCGAAACCTTTGATTTAGCAGTCCAACGGTCATAGCCACTAGGCTATCTCTGCTTGGAATACAAGCGTAATGAAAAATAAAACCAAAAAAAGTTTTCGAAATCAGGTATTTAGATACCTATTTATTTATTTGCATAAATCTAACAATCACTACTTATTAATTACTAAGTCACCTCCTAGATATTAGGTCTAATTTACACATAAAAATATAAAAACAAAACATTTGTAGCAACTTTTTGTAATAACTCGAATGAATGACTATTTTTTCGATCCTATTGGGACTAGTCTACTCAAAGCCGCTATGGGTCTTTCATCAAAAGGCCATTTAATTTATTGCCTTGCATTGTTATAATGTGGTAACACTATTGCGTTCCGGTTTGAAGGGTAATGTAGCCAGTGACATTACTGTGCAAATGAGACTTAACAACTGAGGTGTCAAGATGACAACGCGCGAGTGATACCACTGGTGTTGCTGACGTCTGTAGGATACGGTTGACGCTTACCATCAGGCGTGACGTATGCAAGACCAAACCTTTCCTTTCATATTGCTATAAGAGTGGTCCTTTCCATTGTCAAATCTATGCAAAGCGAGGGATTAGGTACCTACTTGTTCTCCACTAAATTGGCACCTCTAGGCAGATTCTGCCTCCCAAATATTTTTCTGAGGCTGTGAGGGCCCTTACAGAGACATGTCTAGATAACGGGTACGGCTTCCAATTTATTCTGATCTCTTTTTGTATAGAGTTTTCGTACACTTAGACCCTAACCCTGACGAAGCGTTATCTAAAAGTTAATGTAGTAAATTCACCCTTATCTGAATAACGTAATGCTGCTATTTCTTGAGTTAAATAAATATGCAAATAGTTTTGACTTTTCAAAAGTACCTATTTAGTGGTCTAATTGAAATAAAACATTTTGACTTTGACTTTGACTTTATGCGCAAATTCGAGCTACGTGCGGTGCGATTCTGCTAGCAACCAACGCTGCAGGTTATTAGAATGTGCTTTATTAACTTTTAACGATTCGATGCGCTTCGACTCTGTCCTAGTATGACTGGACTAATAGAGGTCATTTTAGCTTCATTTTTAGGGTTCCGTACCCAAAGGGTAAAACGAGACCCTATCACTAAGACTCCGCTGTCAGTCCGTCTAACACCGAACCATGAACCGAGATAGTTAGACAGATGATGTATTTCTGCTTCCGCTATAACAACAAATACTAACAGAGTAAAAAAATATTTAAGGCGGCTCCCATACAACACACATGATTTTTTTGCCGTTTTTGTAGATAATGGCACGGGACCCTTCGTGCGCGAGTCAGATTCGCGCTTGGCCGGTTTTTATCTCTAGTTGGGGGCAGCTACCCCTCTCTACCTCCCTTGGCGACGCCCTTGACGTAAAAATTATCATTCGATTCGAGTTCAAAACGTAAAACTAATCGATTTTTGAAACGCTACGGCATCGATTTCGTTGTTATGCGATTTCTAATAGTTTTCCTTCTGTTTTCGTCGGGCTATTTCAGCGCTGGCTTCTTGGATGGCTTCCCACATCTTGGCTTCAGACAGGATCTGGCGGGATAACTCGTCGATAGCGCTTTCGGTGTCCAGAATCGAGCCGAGGGTCTCGTCATCAACGTACTGAAAAAATATAACAGATTTAACATACTATCATACCTCTATTCTCCGAAGGGTTAGGCAGAGGTGTGCTTAATATCTGTGTCTGCCAAAATCGTACACGTTTAATAGGGTAGTTGACTGGTCTTTGATTTATTAAAAACTAGCGGGCCCGGCAAACGTTGTCTTACTTAAATAGTGAATGTAAACCAACAGGGACCCATTTAAATATACACAAAAAATAGTTATCTAAATCACATCAGTAACTTATGAGGAATTCGTACAATGCACAGAACGCCATATACTGGTCTTGTCGAAACAGAAAAAGATTTATACGTGGGAGAGCCATGCTTCGGCATGAATGGGCCGGCTCGACTGGAGTGATACCACAGCCTCACAGAAAACCGGCGTTAAACAACGCTTACGTTGTGTGAGTGAGGTTACCGGAGGCCCAATCCCCATTTAAAAGGTCGGCAACGCGCTTGTGACTTCTCTGGTGTTGCGCGTGTCCATGGGCGGCAGTAATCGCTTCAGGCGATCCGTCTTTCGTTTGCCCTCATATCCCATAAAAAAAAGATCTATAGGTCCTACAGGTTCCGGGCCTGGCCGTATGTATAAGTCAGAATTTGTGTTTGTAAACGCACCCACGATACACGAGAAAATCACAGTTTGGGGCAACGTTTTTTTTTAAATATAATTCAATGATATTGCACCTTATACATGAGATATCCTAGTGTGGGGACAAAATGTTTTTGTTTCAAAAATAGTGTTATACCTGTTTTTGCCTCATCAGTTCCTGTGTAGGCATGCCGGGCGATCCTTGCGACCTCTTGCGGCCACATCCTGAAAATATTCAAATGACCGTTTTAGTTAGAGTAGCTATATTATTAAAAAAAAAAATTTACTTCAAAGACGAGTCCAAAGCGTAAACTATGTATATTCGTCTAGCGTAGCAGGGTTTTCAAAGTTAGCTGGACCGCGACCTATCTGATAGGAACTTCCAAATTCTCATATATTGCTGTCATGAAGTCAAGAGTCACTAGTGAGTCGAGAATCATAGCTTGGAAAACTATGATTGCCAAACTACATACAAACTGCATAATTGTCAAACTATTTAAAACAAAGTTGTAAAGATTAATATTGTAATCATATTTTTTTTTAAAAAGAGTATCTATGGAGTTTCTTGCCGGCTCTTCTCCATAAGACCCACTTTTTGGAACCGTGCAATTAGTTTGACATTTCAAAAGTACTTTTTTAATAGTCTAATTGAAATAAATAATTTTGACTTTGACTTGACTTTTGACTTTGAAAATGCTGTACTACACTTATGAGTTCTCCTAAATAAATAAATAAATTTAAGCGGCGGTAGCCGAGCCAGGGCATCAGACTTGCCATCATGTGGATGCCGGTTCGAAATCCACCCATTGCACTACCGACGTGAACCCACTCGTAACACAAGCATTTTAGCTTAGCACGAGATTAACAAGAATACTAGTAACGTGCAACGCACATTGCAAGTAAGCTTTAAAAAAAAGGTTTTAATTGAGTGGCGATTAAGGGTCCGACGGAGCTTGAATTGCCCACAAAAACGTAATACCGAAATAAATCATAATCCAGACAATATTCAATCGAATTATGTTATTATTCGGATTTAGATACCGTTATTCTAGGTTCCTACGATACTATTTCGTCTACTACTACTTCACTGGGAATAAAAAACCGAAAAATCGTTCGAAACTTGGTAAACTTAACAAAAATTGCATTCGCTTACATTTATTTCCAGTGAAGTATTTTGAATAAAATGGTAACGTAGGAACCTAGATTAACGGTATCGGCATCCGTACAATAACAGAATTTGAATAAATTGTTTTTGAATTACGATTTATTTCGGTATTACGTTTTTAAGAGAAATTCGATCCACCGGACTCTTAAGTACAGTACATAAGTTTTATTTAAACATGTACCAGTAAATGCATTGCAGAACGGTCTCTTCTTGGGGGTCATTACCATTTCATCTGACAGCCTTGGGTCGAAGTTCCTTGGAATCTAGAAAAGAAATAAGAACGGTTTCACTTCAGACGACTACAGTCTTATTACTGTGCATTGGGTCTCCTTTTTGATGGATACTAAACTATATATGGACTTTAAAAGAGACCATAATTCTTTGAGTTTGAAAATGTTGAGAGAATGAATGAAACACGATTAACGAAAGGAATTTATAAGGCGAATGTCAGCGGCAGCGTCGGTAGAGGTCGCCCTAGAAGGACATACGCCGATCTTATTGACGAGATCCTTCAAAAAGGTCAGGTGCGTAGCACTCGCAACCGGCGTGTATGTATGAGAAGATGTAGGAATGTGGAAGAAGCAAAAGAAGTATACAAGAATCGTAGCAAGTTGCGGTATATAGTTTCTGCCTACCATTGTGGGAGAAAGGTGTGAGTGTATGTATGTAATTGTCTGAGTAAGTTTCAGCTTTTCTTCACAGAGGCCGTCAATCAGGAAAGTTCGGTGGATTGAACTAAACTTAAATAACTATTAAAATAGGTTGTAGTCTATTTTATCTCAATGGTTACTTACCGTGGCTGTATAACAGCATTCCATGTACAACAGAGCGATTACGACGAACAACGAAACGCGTGACACTGACATGGCGGGAAATTTGACAGCTGTGTAAGATGGCCGACCTGATGACAAAAATACAACAATTATTTTATTTAAATGGCATTTTCAATCGACTTCAAAAAGGAAGAGGTTCTTTAAAAGGAAAATGTTGAATTAAAATAACTTTTAACAAAAAGTAAACCCGCCTTCAAAAACATAAAAATAATGTTAAGTGCACGAGTTCAAACAAAAAATTGAAGGCACAAACATCCGAAACTGTTGTGCATCTAACATCATTAAATCACATATCTTTCAATGTCGTCAAGCTTCCAGAAAAAAATATACCTCATCCTTCACGCCTGTATATTCCGAAGGATTAGGCAGAGGTATACTAATGTACACTCACAGTTCACCGGTATGCTTAGGTCCCATGTAATAGGGAGCGGGACAATTGCCATTAACTGGATATAAATCCCGACTCCGAGCTGCTACTGAGAATTTCATAGAAAAACCCAATAACACTTCGTTCGACCT
Organism: Acronicta aceris; assembly: GCA_910591435.1. Classification (NCBI taxonomy): domain Eukaryota; kingdom Metazoa; phylum Arthropoda; class Insecta; order Lepidoptera; family Noctuidae; genus Acronicta; species Acronicta aceris. The sequence continues at coordinate 866,150 of OU342786.1, read as the reverse complement.
GGAGATCAAACCCCGAACCTCTAGCGTACCAGTCGCGCTTGGGACCACTAGACTAATGATTCCTGAAATATTCCTGAAGATTAAAAAAATAATAATAATAATTAAAGTTATTTTTTAGTAAAGGAAAAAATTCAATCGCGGGCAGGATTCGAACCTGCGTCTTCTGGTTTGATATACCAGACTCCTTCCTTTCTTTTACTAAAAAATAACTTAATAATCTTAGCATGGAAAATGCAAAAAAATCACAAAAAGATAATAATTAAAGTGTTAGAATTTCTTGTCGATTCTTTTCCATGGGATTAAACTAAGTTTTGACAATTCAAAAGTTTTCTCGGTTAAGTTTTGCTTGGTGGTAGGAGCTCATGTGGTCTGACCGGCTGGCGACCACCCTTACGTCGGAGTCTGTCGTAAAGAACCAGTTCCCTTCGGTTGCTGCGGCTCCGGCAGTCGGCAGTCCGTAGGGGCTCTTAAGGCTCGGCAACGCATCAGCAACTCCTCTGGTGTTGCAGGTGTCCGCGGGCGACGATGATTAGTTACCTTCAAGTGGCTCGTCAGCTCGTTTGCTGACTTTACCAAGTTTTTATATAAAATGTTTATGTTCGTTAACAACTGCATTAGTCAATAATAAAATGTGTCGCAGCCTTTAGCGTCCACCTCCAAGAAATGTTTAGGTCCGCGTTCCAATTTTACAATGTTATAAATTACATATTAAAAACATGATAGGAATATGAGTGAAGAAGTGTGTGTTTTATGTGTTTGTCGGTGGGTCTGGTGTGTGCGTATGAGTGAGCATCATCATATCAGCCTAGTGCCGTCCACTGCTGAACGTAGGCCTCCCCCAAAGAGCGCCAACCATTCCTATCTTATGCAGCTCGCATCCATCCGCTGCCAGCTACCTTCTTCAAATCGTCGGTCCATCGTGTCGCAGGGCGTCCCACACTACGCTTGCCCAAACGCGGTCTCCATTCTAATACTTGTCTGCCCCATCGGTCGTCTGTCCGTCTGCAGACATGGCCAGCCCAGTTCCATGAGTGAGTGTGAGTGGGTAGATAGGAGGTATCATTGTAAATTATTGTTGAATCAGAGTACCAGTATTAGTAAAAAATTAAAACATTTGGGTTTGACAGCGCGGCAATGTTTAATTTGCCGCACGCGGCAAAGCGCTGTCTATTAATCATCGCTACTGCCGCTTCGAAGGTTTGCTGACGTACGCAAGTACTTATTACATTTTTCCGTTGAATACATGGCTACATATAACGTTATTAATGTCCAGTATAAGTTGACCTCTTATTCTGCAGAAAGCCTAAACAATGCAAGGTCAATTTACATTGGATATTATCGCCTACGCGGTTGCTACGTCGTAGGCGTCGTAGCGTAGCACGTGCTACGAAACTGTAGCATGAGATTGTGGCATAGCTGCGTTGTGTTCATGTTCACTACATCTGAAGGGTAATTCTGCGATTTATATAAAATGTTCTATTTTTCGAATTTCATTTATTTTATGTACTTAAAATTGAAATACGAAATCCGCCTCCGCATCTGCATCCGCGGATGTCAAAAATGATTGCATCTGCAAAAACCCCGCTTGGAACCATATTTTTGCATTTTACATTTTATTTCTAACCATTTTAAATGTCGGCCTTCTGTGTGCTGATAGGTATCAATCATTTAGTCGTCACAAGTGCGGCTGAGCTTGAGGTCTTGGTTCGATTCCCGGGTCGATCAATATTATTAAGATTTGAATGAAATTCTCAGTACGGACTGCCTTATTAGTGTAGCGGTCCCAAGCGCGATTGCTACACTAGAGGTTCTGGGTTCGATCCCCAGGTGGAGCAAAGTGTTATTCTATGAAATTCTCAGTAGCAGCTCGGAGTCTGGATTTGTGCCCCGTTAATGGCAATAGGATCACCTCCTATTACATGGGACCTAAATATACCGGCGAACTGTGGGTATACATTGGTACGCCTCTGCCTACCCCTCCGGGGAATGGAGGCGTGATGGTATGATGGTATTCTCAGTACGGCGTGAAGTTTAGATTCATATTCACTAATACAAAATACGACAGAAATTTGACATCATAGGCAAAGACCTGGGTAGCTTAGATTAAAGCGTCCCCGAACCCGACTGCTACGCTTAAAGTCCAAGGTTCAAATAGCTGCCAGAAAGCTGGGTGTCCTCTTGATGGTGTATCGTTACTTCACGCCGGAACAACTGCTCACATTATATCAAGCACAAGATCGGTCGTGCATGGAGTACTGTTCGCACCTTTGGGATGGATCGGCTATGTACCAGCTCGAGGCTATAGAATGCGTCGAGAAACGTGCCAAGAAGCTCATTGGCAATGACTCCCTTGTCCGGGCCAAACTCCAAAGTCTGGAACATCGCCGCAAAGTTACTAGCTTATCGGTATTTTATCGGATACATTTTGGAGAGTGTGCATCAGATCTCCACGATCTTATTCCCCCTAGCCCGGACGACCAGAAGCACGATAAAGCGACATCGATTCATGGTTGACATTCCGAAAACCCGAACGAAACGCTTTAAGTCAACTTTTATCATCCGTGCCGCTGAAATGTGGAATGCGCTTCCCGAGTGGGTCTTCCCTGATAGATATAATCTGGGTGTCTTTAAATCACGAGTGAATCGGTTTCTTCTAGGCAAGCGCGCTTCATCGTAAATCGCAGTGTCGCTTAACATCAGGCGAACTGGCGATCAAGCGTAAGCCTATCAAGAATAATAAAAATGAAAAAGGTCCTGGGTTTGATTCCCAGGTCAAGCAAAGTGTTATTGGGTATTTCTATAAAATTCTCAGTAGCAGCTTGGAGTTTGGGATTTGTGCTCAGTTCATGTCAATAGGCTCGCTCCCAATAACATGGGACCTAAACATACCGGCGAACTGTGGGTGTATTACGTCTCTGCCTAACACATCGGGAAATACAGGCGTAGTGGTATGTTATGTATCGAATTTTTATTTCACAAAATCTATATTTGTTCTATACCACTAACGTGGCAAACAAGCATACGGCCCGCCTGATAGTAAGCGGTTACTACGGTAACCGCTTACTATGGCCTATGGACGCTTGCAACACCAGGGGTATCACTCGCGCGTTGCCGACCCTGTAAATTAAGGAGGAATAGTTGGGCTGGCAGCATAGGAGACATTCTGCCATGCATGACAGCGGCGGTAAAAAAACACCACCGGTCCATAGGCGTTGTGTTGGCAGTGTGGGACTGCCAACACAACGCTTCCTCGCGGAGCTCTGGCGACATTGCTCACCGTTAGGAACACAACATAGCACGGAGCTATGTTATTTGGCTATAACTTCGGAACGTTAACTCAGTAAAGACATCCCCGAATTTTCCTCAACTTAACTCAAATAAAGTCAAAAACTAACTAACTAACTTGTAAATATATAATTGAGCTAACTTAATGTACTAAACAATTAAGATACTAACTTTGTAATTGAGCTGGGGACAGTAACTTAGGCGAAAGTTTTTTTTTTAATTGCCGTTGTCCTAAGAAATAATGGTAAAGGTAATTTTAGCCTAAAAACTAAGTTATTTCGGTTCTATAGGCTTGCTGAATTACTAGATATAACATAATTAACCCATTAAGGTCGAGAAAAGTGTTATTTGGATTTTCAACCGACTTCAAAAAGAGGAGGTTCTCAATTCAACTGTATGTTATTTTTTTTGTATGTTTGTTACGCGATTACTCCGTCAATTATGAAACGATTTTGATGATTCTTTTGTTGTTCGATAGGTCATACTTCAGAGGTGGTCCCATAAAATTAAAAATTACTTTAAAAATTTGGTCAAGGTTTGATCACAAAATTTAGAAGAAAATGATAATAACACGTAAATGATAAAATGATAACTATTATGATGATAAATGATACTATATATAACTATTAATGACATGGAGTTCTCAAACACTGAGAACCTTCTACCTAACTTTGACATCCAATGTTCACACATCCTCATATCGCAATATTGTACCAATGAAGATTGTAACACCATTTATTTTAAAAGAGTGTCCATGGAGTTTCTTGCCGGATTCTTCTCCATAGGATCAACCTTTTGGAACCGAGCAACTAGAATCATAACGTCTCATAAACGCTTGTTAAAGCTTATTTGAAATAAAAACATTTGAACTTGAACTAACGTCGTCTAGGTATGCGTAAAATTTTACTCGCTACTAAAACTGTTGAAATAAAATAACTTTTAACAAAAAGTAAAACCGCTTTCAAAATCATAAAAATAATGTCAGGTGCACAACAGTTTCGGAAGTCGGTGGCGAAAACAAAAGATCAAACCTAACATTATAACTTGTGAACCTAACATTATTTTTATGTTTTTGAAGGCGGTTTTACTTTTCGTCTATAACATTCTCAGAAGCAGCTCGGAGTTTGGATTTGAGCGTTATTGGCAATAGGCTCAGTCAAGGTACGAGGTACTTCTATAAACTAACTAGGCTGAAGGCAACACAGAGAGTTGAGTAGAAACAAATAGCTAAAATACCTTATTAATTGATAAACTGATAACCTATAAATAACTTACATATACTTCAATAATTTAATCTAATTTCAATACAATCTAACAGAGCAACTATTTCACACGAAATCCGAAGTAAAAAGAGAGCGAGCCGTTGGTGTCCAGTCTTTTTATCTTCTCGTACTGACAGTAGCTAGGTAAGTGATCACGGTCGTCCGGTAGGAGGCGCTGGGGTGGCTGCTACCGGTCATTGGGTTGCCAACACTTCCCCAGTCGGTCCAATTGTGAGTGGAATTATTCGATTCCACTATGCCCTACCTTTCTAGTTGTCCCGCAACTGCTACGCTAGAGGACCTGATCGATCCCCAGGTCGAGCAGTGTTATTGGGTTTTTATATCAAATTCTCAGTAGCAGCTCGGAGTTTGGATTTGAGCCCGGTTAATGGCAAAAGGCTCACCCGCTATTACATGGGACCTAAAATATATCGGCGAACTTTGTGTATATATTAGTACATCTCTGCCTAACCTCTCAGGAAATACAGGCGTCATGGTATGTTATTTTACGTTTATGTTTCATCTTGATACGCCGCCTAGAATCTAAGTTATGGTTAGTAAATCCTTTAGGAATACAAGTGAAACCGCGAGAAACAACCAATGCATAATAAATGTAGTTTGTGCTAAGTAAACACGGCTTTAAACTCAGCGGTAACATCAAACATCACCGCGGGGAGTTCAAAGTGGAGCAATCTTGAGTTTTTATTTTAAATTTTTACAGTAACATGCTGTGATTGAGTGATCGGATTCTGAGTCATGGTGTCGACCTAAATGCAGAGGATGACGCGTTTGGCGTAGCGACTGAGCGATCGGTTTCAGCGCCACGTGTTGCGGGTCCAATCCCCACCCGGAGCAAATATTTATATGATCTACAGGTAATTGTTCCGGGTCCGGACGTTTGTGTATGTGAGAATTTGTGTTTACAAATTCTCACATACACAAACGTCCGGACCTTACGTTGTGTTTCGCCGGGTGAGTGAGGTTACTGGAGGCCCAATGCCCTTTTAAAAGGCCGGCAACGCACTTGTGACTACTATGGTGTTGCGGGTGTCCATGGGCGGCGGTGATCGCTTACCATCAGGCGATCCGTCTGCTCGTTTGCCCTCCAATCCCATAAAAAAAGACGTGAATGAAACTGCGGGCAACAGCATTAAAATAAATGATATATGTCCACATATTGCTCTTCATACTCCCCCAATTTACCATAATATACAGTGACGTCAAGTTTATTGAGACAATTACTCTATTGTATAGTTTCACCCAGAGAATAATATAGGTAATGGTATTACATTGCTCCTATTTATGTTGACCTACTTACTTTTTTTATGGTTTGTCGGCAGACGAGCTACCTGATGGTAAGTAGTCATCGTCGCCCAAGGACACCTGCAACACCAGAGGAGTTGCTGATGCGTTCGCATACGAACTGCAGACTGCTGAGGGCGGACTGGCACTTACGCGCAAAAGTCGAAACACACACCGCAATGCTTTACAACAGACTCTGACGTAAGGGTGGTCGCCAGCCAGTCAGACCACAAGAGGTACCATCGAGCAAGTCAGATATTTTCTCGCAACGATGAGATGCCTATTTGTATGGCGTTCAAACAAATTCCTCGGATAATATAAATATATTAATATAGATTATCCACCACTACCACATTGGTCTAGTGGCTGAATTCGATCCACAAGTCCTGCAAAGTGTTATTGGGTCTTTATATTTTTTTCTTTCGCCAGTTCGCCTGATGTTAAGCGACACTACGACCTACGCGAACTTGCCTAAAATGATTCACTCGTGATTTAAAGACACACAGATTATATCTATCGGGGAAGACCCACTCGGGAAGCGCATTCCACATTTCAGCGGTATGCATCATAAAAGTGGACTTAAAGCGTTTCGTTCGGGTTTTTGGAATGTCCACTATGAATCGATGTTGGTTTTTCGTGGTCGTCCGACAGTAGAAAGGGCAAAGAAAGGGAATAAGATTGTGGAGATTTGATGCACACGCTCCGAAATGTATTCGATATGTTATGTTTTGTCCACATCTAGTCTATCAATTAAGATCGTCCGATCAGTGGAATGAAGTAAAGCTGTCTGTGTAAATATATGACTTAATGGATGACAGCATAAGACACATCTCATCCATTTATATTATCTTTACTATTAGTTATAGAAAGACAAACAAACGTATGTGGTTTCAAATAAAATAAAAACAAACGACATCCCACACTAGGATTTTCTCCTTTATCGTGCGTTTACAAACACAAATTCTCACATAGACAAACGCCCAGACCCGGAACAACTACCTGTAGATCATACAAATATTTGCTCCGTGTGGGGATCGAACCCACAACACGTGACGCAGAAGCCGCTACGCCAAACGTGTCGTTCTTTTTAATCTTTGACTTGACTGCCTCATTAGTCTAGTGATCCCAAGCGCGACTGCTATGCTAGAGGTCTTGGGTGCGATCCCCAGGGCGAGCGAGGTGTTATTGGGTTTGTCTATGAAATTCTCAGTAGCAACTCGGAGTCTGGTTAATGGCAACAGGCTCAATACTCAATACTCAATTCGTTTATTGCACTCCACAATGTTAACAGGTGTTAAATAATAAATATAAAAGTATCAATCGTGGACCCTGTCGGGCACGGCAATGTAGGAGAGAGGAGGATGGCTTATGTTTTGTCGTGTATAATATAGTATCTACATATATTATTGCTCGCCCCTACCTACCTAAACATACCGGTGGACTGTGGGTGTACAATAGTACGCCTCTACCTAACCCTTCGGGGAATACAGGCGTGATGGTAAAGCAGTGATAGCCTAGTGGTATGACCGTTGAACTGCCTAGTCAAAGGTCTCGAGTTCGAACCCACGGCACGCACCTCTGACTTTTCGAAGTCATGTGCGTATTAATAGTTAATTATAACGCGCTTAAACGGTGAAGGAAACCTGCATGCCTGAGAGATTTTCTCGATGTCGTGTGAAGTCTGCCAACCCGCACTAGGCCAGCGTGGTGGACTATAGCCTAATCCCTCTCATTCCGAGAGGAGACCCGTGCCCGGCATTGGGACAATATAATGGGTTGATTATGTTATGTAGGCGTGATGGTATGTTGTGTTCTTTTTAACCCCTTACGCTAAAAGAGGGGTGTTATAAGTTAACATGTGTAACTGTGTGTATATCTGTTGCATCGTAGCGCCCAAACGACTGGACCGCATTTGTTTCAGTCTTCTTTGTTTGAAAGGTCTCGAGAGTGTTCTTAGATATGATTTTAGAAAATTTGGCCATCCTTTTCTGGTTCATGAATGTGAGCAAATTCCACGGGTCTAATCTATTTAAAATTTGGTATCCTGTTTACTTCAATGATATTGCCAGAACATGGTAACCATGTTTTGATTCTGCGGGGGTTTTAACATTTCAAAATTTTGAGTGTCGAGTAGTGTTTTACTTATTTTGACGATGTCATCGTTTATTGAAATAAAACTCCTTTCTTTTTGTGATTTTTCTGCATTTTCCATGGTAAGATTTTCAATCATTCGGGTAGGGTTAGGTCGGGTAGGTCAGAGCGTCTGGTGTATCAAACCAGAAGACGCAGGTTCGAATCCTGCCCGCGATTGAATTTTTTCCTTTACTAAAAAATAACTGAATAAAACTACTTTTTACGGATTTTATCGCGTTGTATTGATATTATTTGTATGTCATCGTTTATTTAATCGGTACGTTTTAATGTTATTTTGTTCTAAATTTTGTGATCAGGTCCCCACCAACAATCGGACCAGTTCGACTGCTGATATCGGGTTTTTCTATGAAATTCTTAGTAGCAGCTCGGAGTTTGGACTTGGCAACAGGCTTGCCCCCTATTACATGGGACCTAAACACGCCGGCGAACTGTGGGTGTACATTCTATAAGTAGACCTCTGCCTAACCCTTCGGGGAATACAGGGGGGAAAATTCGTTGGTTTCTGACGAACGGTTCTAAAGATACACCACAGAATAGGTAAATTTTTTTTTGCTAAAAAGTAAATTGTTATAGACAGTTATATTATCATAGCTTTTAATAAAATAACTAGATAATATCCAAAGCACACAGCGACCAAGTTTACTCACGTATTCCGCCAGTGCAAGACAACGACGTCATTATGGAGTGTCAACAGAAAACAGCGGACGCAAATTAAAAGTATACGTTCTAAGATTGAAAAATAATAGACAAATTGTAAGAAGAGGAAATATAAAAATGATCGGAGAAATTTTTACTGTAATAACACGACAAATAAGTATACAAGTCTGATGGTAAGCGGCAACCGCAGCCTACCAACACCAGTGGTATCACTCGCGCGGTGTCATCTTGACACCTCAGTTATTAAGTCTCATTTGCACAGTAATGTCACTGGCTACATTACCTTTCAAACCGGAACACTATAATCTTAGTATATTTTTGCTTAGCGACGGAATATTTGGTGATGTGGTGGTACTAACACAGACGAACTCAGCAATGCGTAATACTCTGAGTTTGAAAGGCCACCACACACCACAGTATAATGGGGTGATTATACTGTTCCACTGCTGGGCACGGGTCTCGTCTCAGAATGAGAGGGATTAGGCTATAGTCGATATACGATGTTTTCCTTCACCGTTTAAGCGTAAGAGGTGCCTTTCGATTCGAAGTCGAGAACTTTAACTTGGCAGTAACATGACGTAATGTGCAACTTTTTTAAAAAAAGAAAGAGAAAAAAAGAAAGAACTATGCAAATATAGAAAGAAAATTTTAAAACTCCTCCTAAAAGTGTAATAACATCCCAAAAAATACAAAACGTGGAAACGTGGGAGAGCCATGCTTCGGCACGAATGGGCCGGTTCGACCGGAGTGATACCACGGCCTCACAGAAAACCATCGTCAAACAACGCTTACGTTGTGTTTCGCCGAGTAAGTTACCGGAGGCCCAATCCCCTTTTAAAAGGTCGGCAACGCACTTGTGACTCTTATGGTATGGTGTTGCGGGTGTCCATGGGCGGCGGTAATCGCTTACCATCAGGTTCTGTCTGCTCGTCTGCGTCAGATTAATATTGTAATCATGTTTTTTTTTAAAAGAGTATCTATGGAGTTTCTTGCCGGCTCTTCTCCATAAGACCCACTTTTTGGAACCGTGCAATTAGTTTGACTTGTCAAAAGTACCTTTTTAATGGTCTAATTGAAATAAATAATTTTGACTTTGACTTTGCTCGTTTTCCCTCCTATCGCATAAAAAAAACAAGTGAATATCTTCAAAAGTGTTCAATTTCGGACACCTAATTTCAGATCCTTATTTTTTAGTGTATTTAAGTCCTTCATCAACTTCTAGCTACAGAGTCCGATAGATGTTGACGTTGACATTTGGAATAACTGCGTCAACGGTCCAGTGTTCTTAAAACCTATAGATATTAATTATAACAGCGTTCAGCGTGGAAAAAATTAGCATTTATTTAACTAGAACTTGACAATATTGCAGTCTAGAAAAACCGTTGGTAATTAGGTACCCGTCAATGCAAGACGCCGAAGAAATACTTTATACAGTAAGATTATGCATTGAGGGGAGCGGTTCACGTAATGAAAGTACCAAGCCGCGCTCGCTGCAGCCAGTCTGTGGATGGGTGACCATTCTCTGTCCTCGGAGAGAACGTAAAGCCGTCGGTCCCGGTTGTCTTACGAACATCTATGACAATTGTTAGTGGAGTCATAAGCCCCAAAAATCCTGACAACCAGTCTACCCTCCGGATATCGGTATTGCCCAGAAATTGTGTTGCGGAGGTGTGATGGCAGTCTCTTCGTGTACAATATTTATATTCAGCTGCATCTGGTGAGACTGGAAACGACTCCAACATAGTTTGGAAAAGGCTCGGAGGATGATGATAAATTAAAGTACCATCACGCCTGTATTCCCCGAAGGGTTAGGCAGGTGCATACTAAATGTTCAGGCACAGTTCGCCGGTATGTTTAGGTCCCATGTAATAGGGGCCGAGCTTTTTGCCATTAATCGGACACAACTTCAAGCTGCTTCATAGAAACTTCAAAGAAGAACTTAATAACCACTTTACTAGAGCTGGGAAAAGAACATAGGATCTCTAACGTAGCAGGAGTAACGAGGCAATTAACTATAAACGAACATTGAAAATCTTAAATACAGTAGATTTATACTACTTTCTATTACCGCACCTCTCGCCATCGGCGTGGAGTTCATCCACATACCTTAGAATCACTCTGGTCTCATACTGTGCGATTCCAGAGGAATTTCCTTCCACGCACACGTGGAAGCCAAGCTGTAGAATCAGCTCCCCGCCGAGGTTTTTCCAAAAGACTATTTTTTTTCAATTTATTAATATACACATGATTATAGAAAGTCAAAGGTAAAAGGCTTTGGATTCCAACTTGAGACCTTACACAATGAACCCATTATACAGTCCCACTGCTGGGCACGGGTCTCCTCTCAGAATGAGAGGGATTAGGCTATAGTCCACCACGCTGGCCTAGTGCGGGTTGGCAGACTTCACACGCCGTCAAAAAAATCTCTCAGGCATGCAGGTTTCCTTCACCGTATAAGTGCGTGATAATTAACTATTAATACGCACATCACTTCGAAAAGAAAGAGGTGCGTGCCTTGGATTCGAACTCGAGACCTTTTGCTTATTTGGACTTTGACTTATTATTATTATTATATTAAAGCTAAAATAATGATTGCCTCATTAGTCTAGTGGTCCCAAGCGCGACTGCTACGCTAGAGGTCCTAGGTTCGATCCCCGGGTCGAGCAAAGTGTTATTGGGTTTTACTATGAAATTTTCAGTAACAGCTCGGGGTTCGCTATTTGTGCCCGGTTAATGGCAATAGGCTTGCCCCGTATTACATGGGACCTAAAACATACCGGCGAACTGTAGGTGTACATTAGTATGCCTCTGCCTAATCCTTCGGGGAATGCAGGCGTGATGGTATGTATGTATTTAAAATAATATAATCTGCTTTATTCATCTAGTGTTTCTAAGCACGATTGCTACGCTAGAGGTCTTAGCGTTTGAGAACTCGATGTAAGAAAATAAATGAAGTATGTGGTAAAAAATACACATCATCAAAGCAGGATACAAATTAATATGAGTTTCCGAGTGCAGCGCCTGGGATGGACAGACGAACGTTTTCTATTTTTGAAATTTGCATTTTAAATGCTGATAACGTTGCCTCTTTATTTTCAAAAATACCGTAGCGTAAATAACCGTAAGTAAGTTATTAAAAATATTATTTTAAATGCAATTACGTCCTTAGAAATTATTTCACGAATATATCGTAATATTTTTAATTGAAATTAAATAAATTAAAATCGGAGTTGGATTGAGCAGATAATATATTTTTTATTTAATGATTAATTACTTTTTTAAATCCTTACTAATATTATAAACGTGTAAGTTTGTGAGTATGGGTGTGTGGATGTTTGTTACTCTTTCACGCTAGAACATCTGAATGGATCTGGATAAAAGTTGGCACACAGATAAATTATAGCCCGGAAAAACACTTAAGCTACTTTTTATCCAGGTCGGACCCAATCCTGAAGTCCACACAGAAACAGGCCTTGGGCAGAAGCTAGTGTTACGAAAATATATTTTAAAAAATTAATAATATTTATTATATATATTATTAGAAAAAAGAAGGCATTTTTTTAACGGAATTCTACAATTCGAGTAAACTTCCAATTGATAATAACTTAGTAAAAAAAAAAACTAAATCACCAGTCTGATAATTTCTCCTACAGAATCATCGCACTTTTGGACAAAAATTCCACGCAATATTATATTTACGCAACTCCATCCCTCACGTAGGACTAAGTATGATGAAAAAGAGTAAAGTAAATATTTTTTTATTGAATTAATAATCTTGAGAGTCAGTCATAGAAGGAAAAAAAAAGCTTGTAGGTACTCACCTGAGAACGTTGACGAGAGGCAACGGAATGCAGTAAGGGCCAAGCAGCAAGTCTTATATACTGCTGGACAGTAGGGGCGGGCGGGCACAACGAAAACAGTAGAGTCGTTGTATGATATATTTTTTTTAACTTAAGAGTCCGGCAGACCGAATTTCTCTTACAAACGTAATACCGAAATAAATTGTAATTCAAACTCTATTATTATTCGAATTCCGATACCGTTAATCTAGGTTCCTACTCTCCCATTTCGTCCAAAGTACTTCACTGGAAATAAATTAAAGCGAATGCAATTTTCGATAACTTTACGAATTTTGGAACGATTTTCCTTATTATTACTATACGATTTACTGTAGGAACCTAGATTAACGGTATCCAAATCCGACTAATAACATAATTTGATAGAATATTGTCTGGATTACGATTTATTTCGGTATTAATTTTTTGTGGGCAATTCAAGCTCCAGACCCGTAAAATTTAGATTTTTTTGTATAACGTGGATGCGTTTACGTACTCTAAGTCTCATATCAAAATATACCGTAGATCATACAAACACTAAAAAAATAACAAAAGCAACCGTACCGCGATTTTTTTTTAATATATTTAAATAAAACAACTCTAAATTTATGTTTTTTTAAATTATAAAGCTTACTAGCAATGTGGGTCGCGCATTACTAGTGTTCTTGTTAACACCTCGTGCTAAGCTAAATGCTTGTGTTACGAGTGGGTTCACGTCAGTAGAGCAATGGGTGGGTTTCGAACCGGCAACCACATGATCGCTAGTCCGTCGCCATTAGGCTACACTAACTTAATAATGGCGTGATGGTGTGTACTGTGCTGCGTTCCGATTAAAATATAAACTATAGTTATTGTTTGCTGAATTTACGTAACTGTTGAAAAATAAACGTGTAATCCAATTTAATTCTGTGTAGTAAGCAATGGTTATTGTGTTCGTGAATACGTCTTCTTTGTGAGCTGCGTTTTTGGAATTAGTGAGTTTGAGTGGGTTTTTAAGAGAGGTAGGGCATAGTGGAATCGAATAATTCCACTCATAAGTGGAGCTGCTCGACTGGGGAAGTACCTCCACCTTGCAGAAAATCGTAGCCAAATAACATAGCTCCGTGCTATGTTGTGTTCCTAACGGTGACCAAGGTCGCCAGAGCTCCGTGGAAAGCGTTGTGTTGGCAGATAGAATAAGCATCACGCTATTGTCCCCTATGCTGCCAGCCCAACTATTCCTCCTTAATTTACAGGGTCGGCAACGCGCGAGTGATACCCCTGGTGTTGCAAGCGTTCATAGGCTACGGTAACCGCTTACCATCAGGCGGGCCGTGTGCTTGTTTGCCACCTTAGTGGTATAAAAAAAGTGCTAACGGATACTAATCATACAAGTTCCTTTGTTCGATTACTACGAAATACATTTATTATTAAGTATCTTTTTATGTATTTTTTTTTGCATTTCCATGCTAAGATTATAAAGTTATTTTAGTGAAGGAAAAATTCAATCGCGGGCAGGATGCGAATCTGCGTCTCCTGGTTGGAATGTGAAGGCAAAATTTCAATCAGGCGGGTGGGGTCCGCGGTGGCTTAGAGGTCAGAGCGTCTGGTGTATCCAACCAGGAGACGCAGGTTCGAATCCTGCCCGCGATTGAATTTTCCTTTACTAAAATAACTTATTATTAAGCATTTTTGTCAAAACTTTTTTGATATTCTTAGCTAACTGCCTCATTAGCCTAGTTGTCCTAAGTAAGTCTGCTACGCTAGACGTCCCGGGCTCGATTCGCAGGTCGAGCAAAAAGTGTAATTGGGTTTTTCTATAAAATTCCCAGAAGCTGCTGCTGATATGTGCCCGAATGCCCGGTTAATGGCTATAGGTTCGTCTCCTATTACGTGGAACCTAAACATACCGGCGAACTGTACATTATCTCTGCATAATCTTTGGTATCTTAAATATTTATTTGAAATAATTTTTAAATAGAAAAAATTGAAATGAATAAATTAAGACTAAATAAATAGAAAAAGAACAATTTACTACAGGTATTAATATTCACTTATTACTATACAATAATAAATTTGAATAAAAATCATTTAATATGCTTAAGTATCACAGTGCTCCTCCTCTCTCCTACTTATTAATTTTGCTGTGCCCGACAGGTTCCATAATTGTTTTTTTTTTTATGGGATAGGAGGGCAAACGAGCAGACGGATCACCTGATGGTAAGCGATTACCGCCACCCAGGGACACCCGCAACACCAAAAGAGGAGTCTCAAGTGCGTTGCCGACCTTTAAAAGAGGATTGGGCCTCCGGTAACCTCACTCACTCGGCGAAACACAACGTAAGTGTTGTTTAACGCCGCTTTTCTGTGAGGCCGTGGTATCACTCCGGTCGAGCCGGCCCATTCGTGCCGAAGCATGGCTCTCCCACGTTTCTGTCTATTATTCGTACCACCTGTATATGTACATTATGGATTGCAATAAATATATGAATATTTTTAGTGTCGATCCTCTCCATTCACTCCGCTGTCCAGTCGAGACCGCCCATTGTGTTAGCACCGCATTTCCCTCTCCCACCGAACTAGTACTGTAAGTACCTACATTCGTAGTAATACCACGAATAAATGATAATTATTATCAATTACTTAGGTACGCTACTTATCATAACTGATCGTAAACGGTATGTGGGACGTTCTCGATTGATTGAATGGCGAGGTTAAGCAATTTTGGCGAGACCATATTTCGGGATGGGTTACCTCTGTTTGAATGTAGACGCTTTGTAAGTTGTGTGTGTGTAAAGCTTATTAATTTTAATAAAACGTCTGAAACACATGAAAATTTGTGGCTCAATGTGTCTAACAGATCTCTACGACCAAATTTTTGGGCAGTATTACTGAGAGGATAATTTGTTTTGTGCCCGGTTAATGGTATTCGGCTTGCCCCTATTACATGCCCCCTATACTTAAACAGACCGGCGAACAAGGTGTACAATTTTACATTTGTACACCTCTGGCTAACCCTTCGGGAATTCAGGCGTGATGGTATGATAATTTGTTTATGAAAACATGACGTCATCCAACCATTTGATGACGTTTTATCGTGAAAATTTAAATAAAATTAAAAAATAACACGTACCATCACGCCTCTATTCCCCGAAGATTAGGAGCCGTATTAATGTACACCCACAGTTCGCTGGTATGTTTAAGTCCCATGTTATAGGGGGCGAGCCTATTGCCATTAACCGGGCACAAATCAGAGTCCGACCTGCTACTGAGAATGTCATAGAAAAACCCAATAACATTTTGCTCGACCTGGGGATCGAACCCAGGACCTCTAGCGTAGCAGTCGCGCTTGGGACCACTAGACTAATGAGGCAGGCATCATAGTTAATATTTGATTAATTTCCCTAAATACTTAATTCGTGATATTAAAAAATATAATCAAGTATTCAATTGAGATCCACGAGCGAAGCCATGGGACAAATCTAGTAGTTAAAATAGATATGTTATCAATGTTATCATACAAGAAATTTACTCGTATTATTGAAATTTTCTGTTTATTTCACGGCCCGCACCACATCAATTGTGTTTTGATCCAATTTGTTGATAAATAATGTTATAGGATTTGTCAAAATGTCAACGATGTGACCTTTATTATGTGCCCCGCGGTGTCACACGCTAATATTATAGTTTTTCCCAACCCTATAAGAATTTGCCATCGTTGAAATAAAAAATAAAAAAAATTATTGACTGCCTCATTAGTCTAGAGGTCCTGGGTTCGATCCCCAGGTCGAGCAAAGTGTTATTGGGCTCTTCTATGAAATTCTCAGTAGTTGCTCGGAGTCTGGATTTGTGGCCGGTTAATGGAAATAGGCTCGCCCCTATTAGATGGGACCTAAAAATACCGGGGAACTGTGGGTGTACATTAGTATGCCTCTGCCTAACTATTCGGGGAATACAGGCGTGATGGTATATTGTTTATATACAGACAAATAATTTGACCTGTTTTGATTAGGTTCATTTACTAGTTTTTGCCCGCCGTTTCACTTGCGTTCCAAAAAGATTCACTAACTATAGCTCGGCGTCTAGGTGGCGTATCAAAATGAAACATGCACCAGATTTTAAGTTAGAAATCCAGCAATACAACTGTAAAAACCGCATCCAATTATGCGTAGTAGTTTTTGCGTGATGCGCATACAAACATACAGACAGGCAGAGGAAAATTCTAAAGATAATTTTAGGGCGAGCCTATTGCCATTAACCGGGCAATAAGCTCGCAAATTCCAAACTTCGACCTGCTACTGAGAATTACATAGAAAAACCCAACTTTGTTCGACCTGGGGATCGGACCCAGGACCTTTAGCGTAGCAGTCTAGACAAAATAAGGCAGTTTGGATTTGAACCCGATTTGTTTGTCTCTTTGTAAACACGTATTTAAACCGTTATCTCTTGAACTTAGCTGTTTTTAATAGTTTTGTTTGTACAAGATAATTTTCTTTGAATCTGAACTTTGGTAGTATTAAGAAACATCGAGAGAATTTGCGATTTGCAATGTAAGACTCTATAATGTATCAATAGTTCAAGTAATTGATAAAATAATGCTATCTTTTCGTGTTTTTTTTTTGCATTTTCCATGCTAAGATGACGTAAATACCTTATGACGTAAATTCAGAATGTGAAGGCAAAATTTCAATCATGCGGGTAGGGTTCGCGGTGGCTTAGAGGTCAGAGCGTCTGGTGTATCCAACCAGGAGACGCAGGTTCGAATCCTGCCCGCGATTGAATTTTTTCCTTTACTAAAATATAATGCTATTTATTTTTTAAAACAGATGTTTTATAGACAGTTTTAAATGGTTTGACGACACGATAGCGTAGCGGCTGATTGATCGGATTCTGCGCCACACGGAACAAATATTTATATGATACAGCTAGTTGTTCCGGAATCGGTAGCCTAATACCGATTAAGTCAGATCTTCAAGTCTCGAGTCAAGATCTTAAGTCAGGTCTTGTGATCTGACTGGCTGGCGACCACCCTCGCGACAGAGTCTGTCGTAAAGCAGCGTGGTGTGTGTTTCGACTTTTGCGCATGAGAGTCAGTTCTCCCTCGGTTGCTGCAGCTCCGGCAGTCTGCAGTCTGTAGGGGCTCTTAAGGCTCGGCAACGCATCGGCAACTTCTCTGTTGGTGCAGGTGTCCATGAGCGACGATGACTACTTACCATCAGGTGGCTCGTAAGCTCATTTGCCAACTTAATCGATAAAAAAATAATACTTTTCTTGACCTGGGAATCAAAGCCACCAGATCAAAGACAGTTTCACTATGACACCTTGGATTTTAACTGGGATTAGTCCTAATTCAAATCCAAGATCCAATCCAGTACATGGCAGGCTATCGCAATAACTACTGGACTTACACTGCATTGCTATCATCATCATTATTATGTACTGTCCCACTGCTAGGCACGGGTTGACTCTCAGAATGAAAGGGGTTAGGCTGTATAGTCCGCAATGCTGTTCTACTGCGTGTTGACAGACTTCACACGCCGTCGAGAAAATCTCTCAGGCATGCATTTAATACGTGGGAGAGCCATGCTTCAGCACGAATGGGCCGGCTCGACCGGAGTGATACCACGGCTTTACAGAAAACCAGCGTTAAGCAACGCTAACGTTGTGTTTCGCCGAGTGAGTGAGGTTACCGGAGGCCCAATCCCCTTTTAAAAGGCCGGCAACGCACTTGTGACTCCTTTGGTGTTGCGGATGTCCATGGGCGGCGGTAATCGCTTACCATCAGGCGATCTGTCTGCTCATTTGCCATCCTATCCCATAAAAAAAATGCAGGTTTCCTCACGATGTTTTCCGTCACAGTTTAAGCATTGCTATATACAAACAATTTTAACTTGTATTATGTAATATAAAACGTGAAGGTTTCTACAATTTTCAAAAGTATTATATTTCTATTTTGTTTTGTCGGTATTTTAGAGGCTTCTTACCGCTCTGCCTGCCCTCTTCAAGTTACAGATTGAAGCTCGAATGTTGTTTGAAAACGCCTACGTAAGTTTTATAAGTATACCACGCTATCCCCCTTGTATTCTATAGAAGGTTAAGCAGAGTTGTATTGTTCCAATGTCAAGCGGCGTAATTTTTTTATTTATCACTAAGGTGGCAAACGGGTATACGGCCCGCCTGATGGTAAGCAGTTACCGTAGCTAAGGATGTTTACAACACCAGAGGTGCCGCTCGCGCGTTACCGACCCTGTGAAAATCAGGTAAAAAGAAACTGAAATTGTAAAAAAACTATCACGCCTGTATTCCCTGATGGGTAAGGCAGAGGCGTGCTATTGTACACACATAAACCAACGGTAGGTTTAGGTTCCATGTGATAAGTGGCGAGCCTATTGCCATTAACCGGGCACAAATACCATACTCCGAGCTGCTACTGAGAATTTCATAGAACATACCATCATACCATCACGCCTGTATTCCCCGAAGGGTTAGACAGAGATGTACTTAATGTACACCCACAGTTCGCCGGTATGTTTAGGTCCCATGTTATAGGGGCGAGCCTATAGCCATTAACCGGGCACAAATCCAGACTCCGAGCTGCTAATGAGAATTTCATAGAAAAACCCAATAACACTTTGCTCGACCTGGGGATCGAATCCAGGACCTCTAGTGTAGCAGTCTCACTTGGGACCACTAGACTAATGAGGCAGTCAAATTTCATAGAAACACTCAATAATACTTTGCTCGACATGTGAATCGAACCGAAGCCCTAGCGTAGTAGTCGCGCTCAGGACCACTAAGCTAATGATATTTTTGCATCATTTTTGCATCGGGGGTTATAAGGCTACAGGGAGGTCAGCTGGTTCTGCTTATGTTACATATTTTATTCTTTGTCTCCAAGAGAGAGCTTGGATAGTAAATTTGAATAAACACTTCTTCGCTTCCTTTACGAGTATTCCGCACGACGCGAAGTTATTCTGTTTGAACATAACACAGGAGTTTGTATTTCAATCGAAATTGAAAGAATTGTAAGTTCAATAGAGTTTCATCTATATACATATACATATAAATAAAAGATTGACGCATGTAAGAAAGACTAGCTTCTGCCTGCGACTTTGTCTGCGTGGGGTTCAGGGGGCTTACTCTTGAACTCAATTCCGATACATCGACATTGGAATTGTGCCGTTTCGTCAAGTTTCGTACTCTTGAATCCGAGACTAGCGCCAAATTATTTCAATATTGCGCGGTGATTGAGTGAACTAAATAGGATTGGGAAACGACACAACCATTGACCAATCAGGGATGCCCATACAAGGTTAACAGATTTGTGCTCAAGAGTACGAAATCGCCCGATAGCCAAATTGACATTGCAATCGGATCACGTTTGGATTGGTATTGTATTATTTTCAAGAGAAGCCTGCTGAATGGGGTCCGAACTGGATAAAAAGCCTATGTGTTATTCCAGACCATCTATCTCTGTGACAAATTTCATCAAGATCCGTTTAGCCGTTCTGGTGTGAAAGAGTAACAAACATCGATCCATACATCCATACTCACAAACTTTTACGTTTTATTATTATTGTATTGGATTGGATTGGATATTGGATATTGGATTGGATGGATTGGATTGAACGGCTCGACTGTTGCTGCTGTTCAATGTTTTTGTGGAGTTTTTAATGGCGTGTAGGTACTTAAATGATCGTTTTAATTTTGTAAAACAGTAAGCAAAAAAAATTAAACGGTCATCTTTTAGGGCTCCATACCATATCTAAATGTATATAAAACTCAAAGCTGACTGACTGACATAGTGATCTATCAACGCACAGCCCAAACCACTGGTGGGATCGGGCTGAAATTTGGCATGCAGGTAGATGTTATGACGTAGGCATCCGCTAAGAAAGGATTTTGATAAATTCTAACCCCAAGGGGATAAAATAGGGGATGAAAGTTCATATGGAAAAAAGTAACTATTCCACGCGGACGAAGTCGCGGGCAAAAAGCTAGTATTATATGAGATAGGTACTCTAGTATAAAACTGAAATTTAATAATCTTCGATGCTTAAGTCAATAAAATGACATTAACTGTAACTTTAATGTATGGAAGTGAATGTTGGGTATGGCAGTAGAGACATGAAAGTAGAATAAATGCAGTGGAAATGCGTTCCTTGCGAAGTATGTATGGTGTAACTCGGAATGATAGATTGAGGAACAGTGTGATAAGACAACGATCAAAGATGATGTAGTGACGCATATTGAAAAGAATCAAAATCAAAAATCAAAAATTTCTTTATTACATAAAAAAAAAAAAAAATTAAAAAATTAAAAATGTTTTTATTGTATCTGATACATTGTTATTCATTACAAAAATTGAGACAGCCCCTGTAAGTTATGAGTATACAGTATAGAGTATATAGTATACTTGTATTGGGGTTGCCTCGCAACTTCCATGATTTTAACTTAACAATGTTAGACCAATTAAACTCTTAGCCTTATAAAATTTACAATAGAATGGAATGAAATGAATTTAAGTAAATGTTAACAATTACAGTCTATACGCAGCTACAGCAGTGTGTGTGTGTGTGTGTGTGTGTGTGTGTGTGAGTCCTTATCTGTAGATGTCTTATTTACTATTTTAGTTAATTCTTTCAAGGATAACTTCAGTTTCCTCGTAGCTTAGTGTCTTTAGCCATTCTATTAGGGTTTTTTTACACTCATATGGTAACTAGGGTAAATTTTGTGCTTTTTATTTAGTTTATTATATAATATATATGCAGATTGTGTAAAATCAAACAGGCATGTTTTACAAATTAGTGGGTAGGAAGCTCCTTTTAGGCATTTATGATGCCTGTGCCAGGAGCCCCCGCTCTTCCGTACAAAATGTTATACCTATTTTATACAAATTTCAAGTTACTTTTGCTACTGTTATAAGATCTGTGCTGTGTGTGCGTGTGTGTTTGTGTGTGTGTGTGTGTGTGTGTGTGTGTGTGTGTGTGTGTGTGTGTTAGTGTTTGTGTCTATGCGTTGTGTATGTGTGCTGTAGGCATGCGTCTATGTGTTATCTCGGGGTACATTTATAATGAACTCCCGGTTCTCAGTAATTTCTCAAGTTCTTCATAACTTACAGTCTTGAGCCAGTTTATTATAGTGGTTTTGCATTCATGGTAAGATTTACTCAATATATGAAGTACTTTGTTTACCCTATTGTAAACAAAGACAGAACTGCTAGTGAATTGTATACTAGCAAAAACGGTTCTGGTTCGGGGTACTCTGAATACCATGTCTCTCCTTCGTTTTTGTGCTATGTAGAAGAATATGCTGAAATGGTTTGGACATGTTGAAAGAATGAACGAAAGACGATTAACGAAAGGAATTTATAAGGCGAATGTCAGCGGCAGCGCCGGTAGAGGTCGCCCTAGAAGGACATACGCTGATCTTATTGGCGAAATCCTTCAAAAAGGTCAGGTGCGCAGCACTCGCAACCGGCGTGTATGTATGAGAAGATGTACGAATGTGGAAGAAGCAAAAGAAGTATGCAAGAATCGTAGCAAGTGGCAGTCTATAGTTTCTGCCTACCCCTGTGGGAGAAAGGCGTGAGTGTATGTATGTATGTAATTAATGAAGTAAGAGTGATAATGATTACCGATTTAGTTCAATTCAAATTGCCCTATATTTGCATGCTGCCAGAGTGCCGAAACATGTTTTTTTTTAGAAACTTACTAGCAATGTGGGTCGCACATTACTAGTATTCTTGTTAACCCCTCGTGCTAAGCTAAATGCTTGTGTTACGAGTGGGTTCACGTCGGTAGTGCAATGGGTGGGTTTCGAACCGGCAACCACATGATCGCAAGTCCGACGCCCTAGCCATTAGGCTACCGCCGCATCAAACCTGTTGTACCTATGAGAATTATTGTAACAACTATTGTCTACCATGTTTCTAGCAATTTATTATTTACTAGCTTTTGCCAGCGACTTCATCCGCGTGGAATAGTTACTTTGTTCCCTAGTTCTTCGCCCGCGGTTTCACCTGCGTTGCCCCGTTCCTAAGGGTTGTAGCGTGATGTTTTATAGCTTGAAACCTTTCTCATGAATCACTCATTTTCCCAACATTTCCCTTCACTGCTCTGCTCCTATTGATAGTAGCGTGATGAAAAGTATACCATAACCTGCCCAGGACTATGAAGAACAATTGTACCAAGTTTCGTTGAAATCCGTCGAGTGGTTTTTGTTTCTATAACGAACATACAGACAGACAAACAAAAATTTTACTGATTGCATTTTTGGCGTCAGTATCGATCAGTAATCACCCGCTGATAGTTATTTTGGAAATATATTTCATGTACAGAATTGACCTCTCTACAGATTTATTATAAGTATAGAAGATAAATAAAATATTCATATACCTACTTACCTACATATGTATTGAACTTAATAATATTATAAGAAATGCCTTGCAACACTCTATGTATGTATTTTTTTTAATGGAATAGGGGGGCAAACGAGCAGACGGATCGCCTGATGGTAAGCGATTACCGCCGCCCATGGACACCCGCAACACCAGAGGAGTCACGAGTGCGTTGCCAGCCTTTTAAAAAGGAGTACGCTCTTACCTTGAAGGTTTGAAAGTCGTATTGGTCCGGAAATACTGCAGGCGTAAGTTCATTCCACAGTTTTATTGTATGTTTAAGTAACTTACTAACTATGTAAACTACATACCTACTAGGCAATAAATAAAATAAAAAATATTATATTCTAAGGCTCTAAGCAATTATAAGCAGTTTTTCCAATTATTAAACAGTTTTTCCAACGCCATTACGGAAACGTCATAAGCAGTAACCGCAGTCTTGTATTTCAAGTGACCTTCACGAGTATCGATAAAAATATTACGTAAGTTTATCGATAGATATATTTTTTTGCCTGCGGTATAGCTCTCACGTAGGATACCTATCTAAGAAAATATCAATCCTAACTAGTGGTCCCAAGCGCGACTGTTACGCTATAGGTCCTGAGTGCGATCCCCAGGTCGAGCAAAGTGTTATTGGGTTTTTCTATGAAATTCTCAATAGCAGCTCGGCGTCTGGATTTGTGTCCGTTAATGGGAATAGGTTCGCCCCCTATTAAATGGGACGAAAACATAGCATAGAAGAAATGCTGCCATACATGACAGCGGCGGTAACAAAACACCACCGGTCCCCCATACTGCCAACACAACGCTTCCTCGCGGAGCTCTGGCGGTAAGGTCACCGTTAGGAACACAGCTATGTTATTTGGCTACGATTTTCTGCAAGGTGGAGGTACTTCCCCAGTCGAGCAGCTGCAATTGTGAGTGGAATTATTCGATTCCACTATGCCCTAACTCTCTTATTCCAGACTAAAATCTATCTCTGTCCAAATTTCATCCAGATCCATACATCCATACTCACAAACTTTCACGTGTATAATATTTATTTATTTATATACACAAGGCACTTCAACAATATAAACACAAACATTGGTTAGTAGCAAAATACAGAGACAAAGACTAGTGTTTATATCAATTATAGATATGCACAACATTTAGGATAACATGTCACAGTAGTTATATATTATAATTATATTAAATAAGCTGTTGTTAATGTTAATTAAATAATAATAACGTTAAAAATGAACTAAAATAGTATTATAATTTTTAAAAATAAGTAAGAATTAGTAGAAATTAATTAATATTAGTTTTGAACTTATCACTCTTCTTCTTTATAATCTTTAACCTAAAACGCGTGGGGTGGTCATTGAATATATCTATATTAGTAAGGATAAGGATTAAACGCAGGATTTGTGGTCGCTTAAAAGTAATAGGCTCGCCCTTTTCACATGGGATGGGACCTATTAATATATTGGCAATAAGCTCGGAACATATCGGCTTATTTTGGTGGCATGTAATAAGGAGCAGAGGAAGAAAAGCGGAAAACCCCTCATAACACTGCTCAATCTGGAAATCGTACACAGGACCTCTAGCGGTAGCAGTCGCTCTTAGAAACACTAAACTAATGAGGCAGTTTAAAACAATAGTTTTTTAAATTTAACCCTTTTATTGTTAGTTTGTAAAGTGAACAATGTAATATTATTAATCATCAGTTATAAATATTTTCTTCGTCATTTTCATACTGCGCGTTAATAAGGCTGGACACAGACTTCTTCTCTGACATGACAGGTTCTCTCACGGTTCTCTCCCGGTGATGATGCAGGCTCGTCTCCGAGTTCTCGCTGTCAGGGTCTATGGTGATGCGTTCCACTGTCACCTTGATGTTGTTCAGTAAGCTCTTTTGTTTTTCTGTCAAAAATATGATATTAAATATTGAGAGCTTTGAGTTATTTGTATTGCTAGTATTTTTCTTTTAAAAAACAAAAGGTGTTTGCGGACAAATCTCCAACAAAAGGGAGGATCCTCCAATTAGGCGGGTCTCGGCCAGACAGTTAGGAAAGGATGTAGGCTGTTGATTTAGGGAATCTTCACAGCGTAACCGGACTTGGTGGCGAGGCATTGAATTTCTCCAGCAAGGAGCAACATATAAACTAAGCAACCAACAACAGCTAAAGCCCCTTACCGGGACTCGGACCTCGGCTTAGGGCGTTGCTGGGTGGACAGCCAGGGACAGGCCAGGTTACTGGCTAGGTGCGGCCCAACGGATCCGCCTATCTAGGTCCGAAGGGTCGGAGGGTTGCCCGATTCAGGATTCGTCCGTAAAATTTGTATGGAAAGCGGTAGATGTTTCTCCTACCTGACAGGCAGTCATTAGGGCACGTGCAGAACGATGACACGTCGGGGCTGGTGATACGTATGTTGGCGTACGAATGTTTGAGCACCACTTTGTCGCTGTCGCAGCCACACTTGCCACAAGACGACTTTCTTTTTACCACCTCCTTTGTCGTGTATATACCTGGAATTGATTCAGATATTTAGTGTTAGGGGACATGGAATCATGGCCAGAGGCCTTTGGAGGGGTTCGAGCAGAGCAATCGCCCGAGGCCTCGCTCTTCTAATTAGAAAATCCTATTCTTTGTAGGTATTTATTATTTTTCTTACGTGGGAAAGCCATGCTTCGGCACGAATGGGCCGGTTCGATCGGAATGATAGGCCTCACAGAAAACCGGCGTCAAACAACGCTTACGTTGTGTTTCGCCGACTGAGGTTACCGGAGGCCCAATCCCCTTTTAAGAGCCCGGCCACGCACTCGTGACTCCTTTGGTGTTGCGGGTGTCCATGGGCGGTGGTAATCGCTTACCATCAAGCGATACGAATCGAATTCGAATTTTTGACAGTTATTCTATACAAAATTTGTCAACCGTCAATTTTATTCCTCAGATAAAAGTAATCTGGCGATGAAAAAATCGGCACTATATACTGTATTTCTTTATAAGGTTGCGTGTTTCTTGAAGCATGATAATTAAAAATAGTTCCACAAAGACAGATGCATCGCAAAGCTGTTGCCATCCGAAGCCTCACAATAGCTAAGGCCCCTAATCATGGCCGTAGACAGGAGGGGCTTTTGGGGGTTGAAACCTCCCCCAAAGTAGCTAATTTAACATAGTATTATTCTATATTCTTTCTGGTCCAGAGCTTCATGAAAATAACTTGCTCGGTGATAGGAGCTCTTGTGGTCTGACTGGCTGGCGACCACCCTTAAGTCGGAGTCTGTCGTAAAGCAACTTGGTGTGTTGCGACTTTTACGCGCGAGAGCCAGTTCCCCCTCGGTTGCTGCGGCTCCGGCAGTCTGCGTCCACTGGTGTTGCAGGTTTCCATGGGCAGCGATGACTACTTACTATCAGGTGGCCCGTCTACTCATTTACCGACAAAAGATCTTTTTTTTATTTTTTATAAGCCTACGCTTGACCACTAGTTCGCCTGAGCGACACTGCGATCTACGACGGAGCGCGCTTGCATAGAAGAAACCGATTCACTCGTGATTTAAAGACACCCAGATTGTATCTATCGGGGAAGACTCACTCGGAAAGCGCATAAATAGCTTCAACTCACCATTTTCTCCTTTTGAAAACACTAATGGTATATCAACACCCTTGCCTCCACCTCCATTTCCACCTCCAGTTCCACCCATATTCCTCCTCTTCTTCCCAGGAGTGAATGACGCGAAAGCCTTCTTGATGGAAGCTCCTAAGCTCCTCCTGTCTGGAGGGGAGATTATCGA
This sequence comes from Acronicta aceris, assembly GCA_910591435.1. Classification (NCBI taxonomy): domain Eukaryota; kingdom Metazoa; phylum Arthropoda; class Insecta; order Lepidoptera; family Noctuidae; genus Acronicta; species Acronicta aceris. The sequence continues at coordinate 839,498 of OU342786.1, read as the reverse complement.
GCAGATGCACTCGTCAATAGGTCCTGTACCTTCCTGTAGTTGTTCCAGAGACTCTTCATCCAGTTTTTTGATATCTTTGTAATTCATTTTGTGTTATCTAGGTGTTTGCTTGAGTTGTTTCAGCTATAACATATCATTCGTATCATCACGCCTGTATTTTCCGAAGGGTTAGGCAGAGGTGCACTAATTTACACCTATAGTTCGCGAAGTATGTAAAGATCATAGGCTCGTATAGCCATTAGCTGAGCACAAATCCAGGACACAACTCCGAGCTGCTACTGAGAATCTCATAGAAACATCCAATAACATTTTCGATTAAGACCTCTAACATAGTAGTCACACTTGCGACCTAGTGGTCTAGTGACTATTAAGGCAGTATAAGAGGCGATTTTAAAAGGCATTTTTTTCATAGAAAAACTGAATAACGTTTTGTTGGACCTGGGAATCGACCAGAACCTCTAGCGCAGCAGTCACAATAAGCACCACTGGACTAATGAGGCAAACAACTTTCGATATATTTACTCAATAACACTTTTTACTGTAAGTATTGTATTGCATGAGCATTTGGAATAGCTAAAGATACATAACATACCATCACGCCTGTACTCCCTAAAGGGTTAGACAGAGGCGTAGTAATGTACACCCACAGTTCGCCAAAGACAGATTCACAGTTAAAGACATAGTTATGTTATCCATCTGCAAGTTGTAGGTCAGCCAAAACGCAGTAGGTCACTGTGGTACCTAGAGATGTGCCTAAACAGACGTTGCACAGAGGTCTGGGGTGGTCTTTCAAGAGGTCACAGTGCCATCATGTGCTATAGTGGCCACCGGGGTGGCTTTATTGGGTAAAATTTCCACACTCCCCGACTGGACGCCTTTTGGAATCTTGCCCCTCGTAAACAAAAAAAAAGCCAGCGTGGCCTATAGCCTAACCCCTCTCACTCTGAGAGGAGACCCGTGCCCAGCAGGGAGGGTTAATGATGATGAAGTACTTAGTAGGTAATTAGTACCTACTTACGCTACAGACGAATAATGAAAGGAATTTATAAGGCGAATGTCAGCGGCAGCGTCGGAAGAGGTCGCCCTAGGACATACGCCGATCTTATTGGCAAAATCATTCAAAAAGGTCAGTTGCGTGCGTAGCACTCGCAACCAGCGCGTATGGATGAGAAGATGTATGAATGTGGAAGAAGCAAAAGAAGTATGCATGAATAATAGCAAATGGCGGTCTATAGTTTCTGCCTACCCCTGTGGGAGAAAGGTGTGAGTATAAGTATGTAGTACTCACATTTTTCATGTTACGTTTTTAAGTAAATTTTTTTCAATTTGGAGTGAATCGATTTGTCTTCAGTGATAAGCTTATATTTTCCATATACTTGGCTTGAGTTGAATCGATTTGGCATGTTTTTAATCTACAATCAGAAGAAAGAAAAAAGAAAGAAAAACGATTTAATTCCTTGCGAAGAAAAATACAGAAATAAAATAAGACTTAAAAAAAACATTAAAAATAATAATATAAGAAAACAAACGAATTACACAATTTATTACATACTGCCCGCATTGCCCCATTCCTAAGAGACGTATCGTAATGATAAGTAGCAAAATGACATTTATATTGAAATCTACAATATTCGTGGTGTTAAAAGACATATACCTACATAGACTGTTTTCCCTGCATTTATCCTGCGTGGATCAAATTCCAATATCCAAGATTTTTAGCCAGTTGCAACGGTTGGTGTGTATTGGTACGAAGGGCCGAGGGGCGACGTGGACATTAGTGAATTACGTGTTTTCCCCAAATTGTTTAGAGTTTCCTGGTATGTTTCAGAGCTATTGCCATTAACCGGGCACAAATCCAGATTCCGAGCTGCTACGGAGAATTTCATAGAAAAATTCGACTTGGGGATCGAACCTCTACCATCATAGTCACGTTTGGGACCACTATACTAATGAGGCAGTCTTGGAGATTTAAGAGAAATTCGTACAATTCAAAGCTGAATTCTTTCTTCAGCAGACCATTATAGATATTGGAATTCGCGCGTCAGAAACCAATGATACTACACTTTGTATTTAATTGTTTAGATTGGCAAACAAACTGACAAGCCACCTGTTGGTAAGAAGTTATTATTGTTGCCCATGGACACCTGCAACACCAGAGGACTTGCTGATGCGTTCTCAACCAAGGACTGCAGACTGCCAGAGCCGCAGCGACCGAGAGAAAAGTCGAAACACACACCAAGGTGCTTTACAGATTCCCACGCAAGGGTGATCACCAGCCCCCAAGAGTGTTGGTAAGTAGTCAGACCCCAAGGGTCTCACCGAGCAAGTCAATATTTTACGAGATGCCTATCTTAAATGGCAGTGAGGACATCTTTGTCCTGCAGGCTTACTCTTGAAAACAATACAATACCAATACAAACGTGATCCGATTCCAATGTCAATTTGGCTGTCGGGCGAATTCGTACTCTTGAGCACAAATCCGTTAACCTTGTATCGGCATCCTTGATTGGCCAATGGTGTGGTTGTTTCCCAATCCTATTTAGTACACTCAATCACCGTGCAATATTGAAACAATTTGGCGCTAGTCTCGGATTCAAGAGTACGAAACTTGACGAAACGACACAATTCCAATGTCGATGTATCGGAATTGAGTTCAAGAGTAAGCCCCCAGGTCGGACACGACGAGAAATTCTAGACATTGTGACACGCATAGCTCCTACCATGATGTCTGGACTTTAGAAGAGACCATGATCTTTTGAGTTTGCTTCGGCATTTCTTCTCAAAGGTCGCCAATTAGGAAATGCCGGCGTCATCATTTTAGTATAAGTTAAACTGTAACTGTACGTGAGAAATTCGTGGTCAGCTTAATTTTTTTTATTGATTAGTTCGGCAACCAGACGAGCTACCTGATGGTAAGTAGTCATCGCCGCCCATAGACACCTGCAACACCAGAGGAGTTGCTGATGCGTTGCCGAGCTTTATGAGCCCCTACGGACTGCAGACTGCCGGAGTCGCAGCAACCGAAGGGGCTCTTACGCGCAAAAGTCGAAACACACACCAAGGTGCTTTACGACAGACTACGACGTAAAGGTGGAAATTATAAATTGGAAATTTATAAATTTATACCTAGCGGAGTGTATCCAGGTCAAACTTTTCAAGCCAGATATCATTTTTACTTACCTCATAGAAGATTTTTTATATAGGGCATAATATTACGTTGAATAATTTATATTTTTTTGTGAATTGATTGAGTCTGTTTGTAAAGAATTTACTTTGACAGTTTGTGTCAAATGTAAGTTAGGTATTGCAAGGAGATTTAAATAAAAAGTATCTACTTATCATCGCGTTAGACTTTTCCCAAATATATTGGGATCGGCTTCCAGTCCAACCAGATGCGACTGACTATATACTATTTTACACGAAGCGACTGCCATCAGACCTTCGCAACCTTTACCTTTAGAAAGGCAATACCTTTTTTTTTAAAGAGTATCTATGGAGTTTCTTGCCGGCTCTTCTCCATAAGACCCACTTTTTGGAACCGTGCAATTAGTTTGACTTTTCAAAAGTACCTTTTTAATGGTCTAATTGAAATAAAACATTTTGACTTTGACTTTGACTTTGAAAAGAACTTAAGAGTCCGGCGGACCGAATTTCCCCTACAAATGTAAAGCCGAAATAATTAGTAATTCAAACACAATTTAATCAAATTCTGTTATTACTCAGATTCCGATACCCCATTTCGTTCAAAATATTTCACTGGAAATAAATGTAAGCGAATGCAATTTTTGATAACTTTACAAATTTTGGAACGATTTTTCGGTCTTTTATTTCCACTGAAATAGTAGAAGACGAAATAGTACGACAGGAAACTAAATTAACGGTACCCAAATCCACATAATAACATAATTTGATAGAATATTGTCTGGATTACGATTTATTTCTGTGTTATGTTTAAGTGGGAAATTCAAGCTCCGCCGGACCCATAACTACATACCTACCTCAGAACGCATCCTTGCATTTGATGTACCTACAAAACAAATGAGAAACGGCTGCAGTATAGATTGGTTGTCAGACTTTTTGGGCTGGACTAGGGGCTAGAAGGCTCGGTTCGATCCCCAGGTCGAGCAGTCTTATAGGGTTTTTCTATGAAATTCTCAGTAGCAGCTCGGAGTCTGGATTTGTGCCCAGTTAATGGCAATAGGCTCGCCGCCTACATGGGACCTAAACATACCGGCGAACCTAGCAATGTGGGTCGCACATGACTAGTAGATATTCTTGTTAACCCCTCGTGCTAAGCTAAATGCTTGTGTTACGAGTGGATTTACGTCGGTAGTTCAATGAGTGGTTTCGAACTGGCAACCACATGATCGCAAGTCCGACGCCCTAGCGATTAGGCTACTGCCGCTTGACATTAATTCACCTCTGCTTAATCCTTCGGGGAATACAGGCGTTATGGTTTCTTTGCCGATCGAAGCTGAATTCGCACTTAAAGTTGACGACAGAACTAATAGTGTTAGAAACAGCTACAGACTATTTAGTAAATATTAAGTTAATGTATAAATGTTGTACGCAATCTCGGTGATGGGTTTTGTAATAAAGCTCTTAGCGTTATGGGGAAATTTACCCGCTTATGACATTCCTGTGAAAATGGGTGGAACATTTAATATTGTGGCGTCAGGCAGAGGTTGCAGGCTGTTTTCTATATCTACGAGTATTATGTTCCGCGAAAATCTATAGTTTTGATAACTTCACGTAAAGTCGCGTTACGTAAACCTCTTTATATTGAAAGTTTTTGAGCTAAATCGAATCTAATTTGGTGTGTAAGTACAACAGACATGTGAGTACCAATTGGAGATTTTTCCCAAATGGAAATATGGTTATGCTCGTATACATATAATAAATCTATAAAAAAGTCGTGTCTGTAATTGCAAATTAATCGAAAAAATAATGGAACGATAGTGAGGCCAAAATAATGATTTTTTAAATTGTTGCGTCTGTATGTTCGCTTATAACTCAAGATCTACTTGGCGGATTCCTATGAAATCTGGTGTACAGGTAGATTATGAGCCTGGTCAACTTTTAGGGTACTTTTTTATAGTTTTAACCCTTAGGTACAGTCAGCGTCAAATAGTTCGTGACAACCAGTGGCCAAAAAGTTTGCAATACGACTTTATTCCAATTGTAACAAAGACGTTTTTGAGGCTCGCCCCCTATTACATGGGACCTAAACATACCGGCGAACTGTGGGGGTTACATTAGTACGCCTCTGCCTAACCTTTCCGGGAATACAAGCGTCATGGTATGTTATATTATGTATTTACTGTGATAATTAGCATTTATCAAAACACTTCCCCGATTTCCTCGTGCGAGGATGGCTTAGTATACCATCCTTCACTACCATTCATATAGGCATCTCGTAAGAGGCGAGTAAATATCTGACTTGCTCGGCGGTAGGAGCTTTTGAGGTCTGACTAGCTGGCGACCACCCTTACGTCGGAGTCTGTCGTACCATGCACAAAGCACCTTGATGTATGTTGCAATTTTTAAGCGTGAGGGCCAATAACCCTTTCGGTTGCTGCAACATCGGCAGTCTGCAGTCCGTAAGACTCGGCAACGTATCAATCGTTTGGCTCGTCTGTTCGTTTCGACATAATAGTCAAGCCATTGCTTAACTGGGGACAAATCTAAAGATCGAGACTTGGGCATTTACACCAGCCAGTTCCAGCTGACTATCTACTAGTAAAAAAATAGGACAAGTGCGAGTCGGACTCGTCCACCGATGGTTTCAACTCGAGACCTCCACGCGTTCCCAAGATAAAGGGACTTGACAGACAGACGTACGGACGGACAACAAAGTAATCCTATAAGGGTTCCGTTTTTTCCTTTTGAGGAACGCTATAAAATAATATTACTCACCTTTTTAGACGCAGTCAGTCCACAGTAGGCAGTCGATGAAGGGCTGTCTACTGTCTCTGCAGTAAGAATGACGTTCAAAAAGTACGAAGTTCCTAGTAATCTATCTTGTATTTCGAGATCTATCTTTATATTGACTGATGGAATAAAGGAATTTATGAATCTGTAGGTACTAATTATTCATCTGTAGTAAGTAGTGTAAGTAGGTACACTTAGAATGGAGATTAATAGGATTTTTGTTTTTTTTCCGCACGAATGGGCCGGCTCGACCGGAGTGATACCACGGCCTCACAGAAAACCGGCGTTAAAAAACGTATACGTTGTGTTTCTAATTTCCCTTTTAAAAGGCCGGCAACGCACTTGTGACTCCTCTGGTGTTGCGGGTGTCCATGGGCGGCGGTAATCGCTTACCATCAGGTGATTCCGGCTGCTCGTTTGCCCCCCTATCCCATAAAAAAAGGAATGGTAGGTAAATTAGTATGGGATAATCGATTAAAATAGGAAATTAGAGTAGGTATTCATTAAAATAATAAACACACTGATTACGATTCATGTTTATTGAGTGATTCTTAATTATACAAGATATATATTACAATCACAAAAAAAAATATGTCCCATTCAATGCGCCGCAATTTAAAATTGTTTTACGAACATTCGTAGATTTTTATTTTTAGGCAAGCATACCATTATTTGGCTGGATTTACAAGTGATTCAACACAATGAAAAAGCATTCAGTCAACATTAGATGTTCTGTATCCGGCTAGACATCTCAAAATAAATAATATGTATATGGCAACATTACTAAAATAAAATATACAACTGTTTTGTTACTTTCTAGATGCCAGATAACTGTTTGTATTTGAACCAAGGATTGTAAATGATTGTCTGGTGAATTCTAGTCAATCTCGCTGACTATTGCCGGAGATAGGGAGGGATTCAAGGACGTTAAAGGGTAATGGAGGCAGAGACATTACTGTGCAAATGAGACATAACAACTGAGGTGTCAAGATGACACTTTAACGTGGGAGAGCCATGCTTCGACATGAATGGGCCGGCTCGACCGGAGTGATACCACGGCCTCACAGAAAACCGGCGTCAAACAACGCTTACGTTGTGTTTCGCCGAGTGAGTGAGGTTACCGGAGGCCCAATCCCCTTTTAAAAGGTCGGCAACGCACGTGTAACTCCTCTGGTGTTGTGGGTGTCCATGGGCGGCGGTCATAGCTTACCATCAGGCGATCCGTCTGCTCATTTGTCCCCATATCCGATAAAAAGAATGACAACGCGCGAGTGATACCACTGGTGTTGCGGTCGCTTACCATCAGGCGGGACGTATGATTGATTGTCATCTTTCTCAAATTTTTTCGCATATGGAAATATTAGAAAGGTCATATTCGGACAAGCAAATCCAATCTTTGGTTAAAATATGAACCCTATTATAATTTATTTTTCATAACTGTAACAAGTTATTACTAACTTGATAGGTATTTTAAATACCAAATTTGTCTAGAAAGTCTTAATATTGTTTAAAATGTTTAGTTTGAGCGTACCTACATAATGTCTTTTTTACCATCACGCCAGTATTCCGCGAAGGGTTAGGCAGAGGCGTACTTAATGTACACCCACAGTTCGCCTATTGAGCCTATTGCCATTAACTGAGCACAAATCCAGACTCCGAGCTGCTACTCAGTATTTCATAGAAAAACTCAATAACACTTTGCTCGACCTGGGGATCGAACTCAGGACATCTAGCGTAGCAGTCACGCTCAGGACCACTAAGCTAATGAGGCAGTCATTACTTTTTTTACATTTCTATGTGTACGTTGATGATACGTTTGGTATAGCGGCTGAGCGATCAGCTTCTACGCTACAAGTTGTGGGTTCCATCCCCGCACGGAACAAATATTTCTATGATCTACAGGTACTTGTTCCGGGAGTGGGTGTTTGTTAGATTTTTTTTAATTTGTGTTTGTGTACGCACCCACGATACAGGAGAAATTTCTAGAAATTCCGTTTTTTAAAAGAAAAACGTGTCAAAATGGAATAGTTCCACTTTTCCGACTTCGATGACTTTTATGGGAAATTTAACGTGAATAAAGATCTATTTTAGTATGTGAAAAATTCAGACGCGGGTTCGAATCCTGCCCGCGATTGAATTTTTCCTTTACTAAAATAAATTTATAGTCTTAGCATGGAAAATGCAAAAATATCACAAAAAGATAGTGAATTTAGATAATAAACATGCCATCACGCCTGTATTCCCCGAAGGGTTAGGCAGAGGCGTATTTAATGTACACCCACAGTTCGCCGGTATGTTTAGGTCCCATGTTATAGGGGGCGAGCCTATAGCCATTCACCGGGCACAAATCCAGACTCCGAGCTGCTACTGAGTATTTCATAGAAAAACTCAATAACACTGCTCGACCTGGGGATCGAGCCCAGGACCTCTAGTGTAGCAGTCGCGCTTGGGACCACTAGACCAATGAGGCAGTGAATTTACATCAATATTAATGAAACGCATATTGTTACTGTATTTCAATTAAAATTAGCAAGGGACTGCTGAAAACTGAAAAGCACCATTTCTGGTTCAATTTTAATTGATTCACATCGTGGTTATATGAACGAATTAATTCATAGAGTTCCATGAAAACATATCCCTTGCTGGTTCACGTTTTGTAATATTACAAATCGCTTCTACATTCACATGTATACATATATTATCGATGTCGGAAAAGTCGAAGTAGACTGAAGACTTTTCCGAGTTCGATATAATCTCGGTGTCTTTAAATCACGAGTGAATCGGTTTCTTCTAGGCAAGTGCGCTCCATAGTAGATCGCAGTGTCGCCCAACATCAGGCGAACTAGCGGTCAAGAGTAAGCCTATCACGAATAAAAAAGACTTCGATTGCACGTGAAGGTAAGTTGGTGGATCAATTCCTTGAAGACCTATATGTCTCAGTGCAATCTAAGATCTATTTTAAGATAAGTTATGACTTCGATGTAAAATCAGAGGTTCACCGTAACTTCTAAAGCATGTTATATAGATAACTAATAACCCGTTGTACACTTTGCTTCCATTTCATTTAAAAAAATATTGAATTTCACGTCTTAAAGACAGAATCAAAGTTCATCAATCCACGTAATTAAAAATCTATGCCCAGCACTGGGTTATTATGCTGATATAAATTAAATAATTCTATAACTATTTCAAAACGCCGTACTTCTAAGAAGTATTTTCAAAACGGCGTATTACGTATAAGTTACAACAGCATATTTTATATTATTAAAACGTCGTTAAACACATTTAAGTGTATTAAAAACGACGTGGTACCAGTATTTTCAAATTAGCGTATTCCCTCGGAATACTTTCAAAGTGGCGTATTGAGTACGCGCGGTACGATTTATGGTTCCGTATGTCGTTTTATAGTTTACATTGGGATCCTTTTCTAGGAATATTGATAAATGGCGAAGGGTGAGGATAGAGAGGTCGCCGGCATTTGAAGTCGACCAAGTCGATAATTTTTGTAGGCTGAAATAGAAAAAAAAAGCATTAGTTATTTCTTACTGTATTTGGCAACGAATGCTAAACAAAATATCCTTATATCTTCTGTCTGTCTTTTCGCGATAAAAGTCAAGTCAAGTCAAAGTCAAAATGTTTTATTTCAATTAGACCACTAAATAGGTACTTTTGAAAAGTCAAAACTAGTTGCACGGTTCCAAAAAGTGGGTCGTATGGAGAAGAGCCGGCAAGAAACGCCATAGATACTCTTTTAAAAATAGAAAAACTTGATTACAATATTATGTTTTACAACTTTGTTCCAACTAGTTGCTGGAAAAACAAAAACTACTTAATGGATTTTCATGCAGTTTTCATTAATGGACAGAGTGATTCATGAGGATGGTTTTAGGGTATTTACCATCACGCTACGACTCTTAGGAACGTCGCAACGCGGGTGAAACCGCGGACGGGTCGCTAATAAGATATCAATTTTAGTGAAAGAAAAAATCATCTCTGGCAGAAGCTTTAGATACTAAGCTACAACTAAGGTGTGAAGGGTAATGTAGCCAGTGACATTACTGTGCAGATGAGACTTAACAACTGAGGTGTCAAGATGACAACGCGCGAGTGATACCACTGGTGTTGCTGACGTCTATAGGCTGCGATTGTCGCTTACCATCAGGTGAGACGTTTGCTTGTTTGCCATCTTATAAAAAATACCATCACGCCTGTATTCCCCGAAGAGTTAGGCAGAGGTGTACTAATGTACACCCACAGTTCGCCGGTATAATTAGGTCCCATGTTATTAGGGGCGAGCCGGGCACAAATTCCAAACTCCGAGCTGCTACTGAGAATTTAATAGAAAAACCCAATAACACTTTGCTCGACCTGGGAATCGAAACCAGGACCTCTAGCGTAGCAGTTGCACTTGGGTCCAATAGGCTAAAGAGGCAGTTCCAAAAAAATTTTTTTTTATATTTACACATCGGCAAACGAGCTGACGAGTCACCTGATGGTAAGTAGTCATCGCCGCCCATGGACACCTGCAACACCAGAGGAGTTGCTGATGCGTTGCCGAGCCTTAAGAGCTTCTACGGACTGCAGACTGCCGGAGCCGCAGCAACCGAGAACTGGCTCTTACGTGCAAAAGTCGATACACACACCACAGTGCTTTACGACAGACTCCGACGTAAGGGTGATCGCGTTGCCGGCCGTTAAGAGCACTCCTCACCTTTTTGACATTTCCTTCCTGGTCGGGTTTCTCCGGTAACTCCTCTTCCTTCTTGTAGTCCGTTTCGTGGCCAGCTCCACCTTCTGCAATCGATACTATATACACTGACAGCTTCTGTCTATCTGGCGAGTCCATGCTTATGTGTTTCTGAAACAAAGCAAATAACATTTTTTTTATGGGATAGGAGAGCAAACGAGCAGACGGATCACCTGATGGTAAGCGATTACCGCCGCCCATGGACACCCGCAACACCAGAGGAGTCACAAGTGCGTTGCCGACCTTTTAAAAGGGGATTGTGCCTCCGGTGACCTCACTCACTCGGCGAAACAACGTAAGCGTTGTTTGACGCCGGTTTTCTGTGAGGCCGTGGTATCACTCCGGTCGAGCCGGCCCATTCGTACCGAAGCATGGCTCTCCCACGTAAAAAACTTTGAAGCGGCGGTAGCCTAATGGCGAGCGTGTCGGACTTGCGATCATGTGGTTGCCGGTTCGAAACGCACCCATTGCACTACCGACGTGAACCCACTCGTAATACAAGCATTTAGCTTAGCACGAGAGGTTAACAGGAATACTAGTAATGTGCGACCCGTATTGCTAGTAAGCTTTTTTATTGGATTTTATCGCGTTGTATTGATATTATTTGATTCCCGACGTTTCGGATCCTTTACAGCATCCATGGTCACGGGTAGACTAAGTTGTTGGACGTCTTAATGTTACAATTACAAATTAATAATATTAGAAAAATGCTACTATAGTATAAAAGGATTTATGGAAGATAAGTGGAAATAAATAAATATTTAATATTCTTATTTAAAATATTATATAAGTATACCCCATGGCATTATATAGTTTAAATATCATGGAGTTTATATAAACTAAAACATAACCTGTACCTATATGTAAGTTAGAATTTAAAATGTTATCTTGTTCTTTTGCGATACCCTAACAGGGTCATGTACTCATTATATGTGGGTACATTTTCCAATAAATAAATAAATTTTTGTTAATTATTGGCGATTCGATTCACGCAGAACGAGCTCACCGTATCCTTCGGTCTTGCAGTTTTGGGCTTGGATTTTGATTTAATGGAACTTATAATGGGGTTTCAAGCAGGTGGTAAGACCCAGCCATCTTCTCTATTGAAATTTGGATGTTTTTTAATTTCAATAGCCTCGCGGTTTATACATAGGCCAAACTAAAAGAAGCATAGGGACACGCGTAAAAGAACATATCGCTGATGTCAAACACCGCCGTTTCATGAAGTCAGCAGTTTGTGAACATACTCTAGACAAGGCCCAGCACTACGCAAAAGAGAACCGATTCCTTCCCAGGATGATCCGATATAAATACTTACTTTATAAAAATCTATTAATTCCTCCTTGGTAATGGTGTTGAGTTGTTCCACTTCAAGTCTTGGCCTTTCAAAGTTGTAAACCTGTAAAGGAAACAGCTGACTTCAAGGCTATACTACTGAAATCTTTATATATATAATTCTTCTGTGAGTGTGTATGTGACTGAACTTCTCTCAAACGACTGGACCGATTTTGATGAAATTTTTTGTGTGTGTTCAAAGGGATCTGGGAATGGTTTAGATTCACAATTGGACCCGGTAGGTGGCGCTGCAATCGAGTTTTGGGTTATTTTCAGGGCAGGACAACGTCTGCTGGGTCCACTAGTGTATATATAAAATTTTTATGCTTACTGTTTAGTATTTCATACAGATTTGTCATTCTTGTAGTGCAGCCTAAAGCAGTGATATCCTAGTGGTATCACCGTTGGACTGCCAAGTCAATCGGTCTCGAGTTCGAACCCATGGCACGCACCTCTGACCTTTCGAAGTCACGTGCGTATTAAACAGTTAATTATCACGCGCTTAAACGGTGAAGGAAAATATTTTGAGGAAATCTACATGCCTGAGAGATTTTTTCGATGTCGTGTGAAGTCTGCCAACCCGCACTAGACCAGCGTGGTGGACTACAGCCTAATCCCTCTCATTTGATAGGAGACCCGTGCCCAGCAGTGGGACAGTATAATGGGTTGATTATGTTATGTCATTCTTGTATATACATTTTATTCAAACAAAAAATCGAGTTTTGCGTTCTGCGTCTTCTGATTAGATACACCAGACGGTCTGACCTCTAAGTCACCACAAGTCCCACCCGCTAGATCGAAATTTGGTTTCACATTCTGAATTTACGTCTTTATGTTGACGTCAATGATATTTATTAAAAAGCAAGTTACCTTACTTCTCAACCGACACGACTTACTTTATAGTTAGTTCGATGTCGTACGATGCCACCTTACCTTTTAACTGTCTTTTTGTGATTTTCTTGCATTTCCCATGCTAAGATTATAAAGTTATTTTAGTGAAGGAAAAATTCGAGCGAGGGCAGGATTCGAACCTGCGTCTTCTGGTTAGATAGACCAGACACTGTGACCGAACGAAACGCTTTAAGTCCACTTTTATAATGCGTACTGCTGAAATATGGAATGCACTTCCCGAGTGGGTCTTCCCTGATAGATATAATCTGGGTGTCTTTAAATCACGAGTGAATCGGTTTCTTCTAGGCAAGCGCGCTCCATCGTAGATCGCAGTATCGCTCAACATCAGGCAAACTAGCGGTCAAGCGTAAGCCTAACACGAATAAAAAAAAAAACCTTTAAGCCACCGCGAGTTCCTGTAAGTTTACCTGTGACGTAATTTCGTTCCACATTTGCGAAGCGCGTGTGGACATGCGCTTCGGTTTCTCTAGCTTCTGTGCTGCTAACGCTGACCTGTGCTTCACAAACTCTTCATCTGTCATATTTTGTAAGTATTCCTGTGGACAATGTTATAATAGGGTATTTTACTCTATTAGGAAAAAATCCTAAAATATATTATTAAATTATTTAATAGTAAAGGAAAAAATTCAATCGCGGGCAGGATTCGAACCTGCGTCTTCTGGTTTGATATACCAGACGCTCTGACCTCTAAGCCACCGCGAACCCTACCCGCATGATTGAAATTTTGCCTTCACATTCTGAATTTACGTCATAAGGTGACGTTTGGGGACATCTATGAGAGGCAAGTTACCTTACCTCTCAACCGACACGACTTACTTTACAGTCAGTTCAGTGTCGTACGATGCCACCCTACCTTTTAACTATCTTTTTGTGATTTTTTTTGCATTTTCCATGCTAACTTCAAACTTCAAACTTCATTTAAGTACTAAGATTATTAAATTATTTAATAGTAAAGGAAAAAACCTTACATTTTTGTTAATTATTGGCGATCCGATTCACGCAGAACGAGCTCACCGTTACCTTCGATCTTGCAGTTTTGGGCTTGGGTTTTGATTTAATGGAATCTATAATGGGGTTTCAAGCAGGTGGTAAGCCCCAGCCATCTTCTCTATTGAAATTTGGATGTTTTTTAATTTCAATAGCCTCACGGATCATCCTGGGAAGGAATCGGTTTTCTTTTGCGAGGACTTGTGGTTTATCAAATCTGATGTAGTGCTGGGCCTTGTCTAGAGTATGTTCACAAACTGCTGACTTCTTGAAACGGCGGTGTTTGACATCAGCGATGTATTCTTTTACGCGGGTCCCTATACTAAGTACAGGATACGGTGAGCTCGTTCTGCGTGAATCGGATCGCCAATAATTAACAAAAATGTAAGTTAACTGTAGTAATTACAACATTAAGACGTCCAACAACTTAGTCTACCCGTGACCATGGATGCTGTAAAGGATCCGAAACGTCGGGAATCAAATAATATCAATACAACGCGATAAAAACCCGTAAAAAGTAGTTTTATTTCAATAAAAACTCATTTTTAAATTATAAATAATTATATCAATCAATATTGACTGCCTCATTAGTCAAGTGGTCCCAAGTGCAACTGCTACACTAGAGGTCCTGGGTTCGATCCCCAGGTCGAGCAAAGTGTTATTGGGTTGTTTTGTTTTTTTTTTATTCGTCATAGGCTTACGCTTGACCGCTAGTTTGCCTGATGTTTTTCTATGAAATTGTCATTAGTAGCTCGGAGTCTGGATTTGTGCCCGGTTAATGGCTATAGGCTCGCCCCCTATAACATGGGACCTAAACATACAGGCGAACTGTGGGTGTACATTGAATACACCTCTGCCTAACCCTTCGGGGAATACAGGCGTGATGGTATGTTATGTAAACAATTATGTTTACACAGCCAACTGACGTCATAACCACAGAGCAATATGGAGTCCACTGCGTCCAGCGTTATCGTCAAATTAAGCGTGAAATTTGAAAATGATAATTTTAAATGCATGTTTATGGCACTTATCGATGGAATAAAAAATGTTGTGTTTTTAGTTGTTTATTAGCACTATAGAATCAAATCAAGGCATTTTAAATTAGATTGTACATACCATCACGCCTGTATTCCCCGAAAGAGTAGGCAGAGGCGTACTAATGTACACCCACAGTTCGCCGGTATGTTTAGGTCCCATGTAATAGGGGGCGAGCCTATTGCCATTAACCGGGCACAAATCCAGACTCCGAGCTGCTACTGAGAATTTCATAGAAAAATCTCAATAACACTTTGCTCGACCTGGGGATCGAACCCAGGACCTCTAGCGTAGCAGTCGCGTTTGGGACCACTAGACTAATGAGGCAGTCTCTCTCAGTCAGTCAAATTAGATTGTAATATCCTATTATTTATTTATTTACATAAGTGAATAAATATAATTTGTGACAAGTGATCGGAAAAGGGTAAGCTAATTTACCTAAACATCTTTAAAGAACAGAGACAAAAGTGGAGACTTCCTTACGACAACATTTTTTTTTTTGGGAAAATTGTCAATTTTCCCAAAAAAAAAACATATTAAATGTACTGTACTGATGCCCCGACATCAGTACAGTACATTTAATATGTTTTTTTTTAAAGAAAACGTTGCCCCACATTAGGATTTTCTCCTGTATCGTGGGTGCGTTTACAGACACATATTCTCACATACACAAACGCCCAGACCCGTAACAACTACCTGTAGATCATACAAATATTTGCTCCGTGTGGGGATCGAACCCGCAACACGTTGCGCAGAAGCCGATCGCTCAGCCGCTACGCCAAACGTGTCGTCAATATTAATGTTATTAATATAGAAAACAATTGAATTCGTTTCCAATATTTACACAAAATTATCGGACACGTTTTTTATTATTTGCGAAAAATATAACACAATCTCCAATCATGTAATTTATTAATGTAAAAAAAATGTTGGCGTGAGGAAGTCTCCACATTTTTCTCTGTTCTTTGAAAATTAGCCCATCTTTTTCCAATCACTGGTAATGACTCACCAGAGATCCTTGCAGGAAGGATTCTATCCTCTCCTCCAAGTATTCAGGATGACGGTCGCTCTGGACTATCACGCGAAAGCCCTGCACGCCGTTGGAGCGCCGGAGACCACTAAATACTATGTAGCCTAGTTGTTCCTACAAAAACATATTTATATTATTAACTAGCTATCGCAACTTTGGAATCGATAAATGATATTTATTTCTGTAAATCGATTTTTTTATGGATTAAGTTGACGTAGCGTGTGCGCGAGCAGCTCGAGCGACACGTTGGTCTTGCGGCGCGAGGCATGCTATGGGGGGCTGACCTTGGTCCGCAGCACGCTGAAGCAGGGCTCGGCGAGCGTGTGCGCGAGCAGCTCGAGCGACACGTTGGTCTTGCGGCGCGAGGCATGCTATGGGGGGCTGACCTTGGTCCGCAGCACGCTGAAGCAGGGCTCGGCGAGCGTGTGCGCGAGCAGCTCGAGCGACACGTTGGTCTTGCGGCGCGAGGCATGCTATGGGGGGCTGACCTTGGTCCGCAGCACGCTGAAGCAGGGCTCGGCGAGCGTGTGCGCGAGCAGCTCGAGCGACACGTTGGTCTTGCGGCGCGAGGCATGCTATGGGGGGCTGACCTTGGTCCGCAGCACGCTGAAGCAGGGCTCGGCGAGCGTGTGCGCGAGCAGCTCGAGCGACACGTTGGTCTTGCGGCGCGAGGCATGCTATGGGGGGCTGACCTTGGTCCGCAGCACGCTGAAGCAGGGCTCGGCGAGCGTGTGCGCGAGCAGCTCGAGCGACACGTTGGTCTTGCGGCGCGAGGCATGCTATGGGGGGCTGACCTTGGTCCGCAGCACGCTGAAGCAGGGCTCGGCGAGCGTGTGCGCGAGCAGCTCGAGCGACACGTTGGTCTTGCGGCGCGAGGCATGCTATGGGGGGCTGACCTTGGTCCGCAGCACGCTGAAGCAGGGCTCGGCGAGCGTGTGCGCGAGCAGCTCGAGCGACACGTTGGTCTTGCGGCGCGAGGCATGCTATGGGGGGCTGACCTTGGTCCGCAGCACGCTGAAGCAGGGCTCGGCGAGCGTGTGCGCGAGCAGCTCGAGCGACACGTTGGTCTTGCGGCGCGAGGCATGCTATGGGGGGCTGACCTTGGTCCGCAGCACGCTGAAGCAGGGCTCGGCGAGCGTGTGCGCGAGCAGCTCGAGCGACACGTTGGTCTTGCGGCGCGAGGCATGCTATGGGGGGCTGACCTTGGTCCGCAGCACGCTGAAGCAGGGCTCGGCGAGCGTGTGCGCGAGCAGCTCGAGCGACACGTTGGTCTTGCGGCGCGAGGCATGCTATGGGGGGCTGACCTTGGTCCGCAGCACGCTGAAGCAGGGCTCGGCGAGCGTGTGCGCGAGCAGCTCGAGCGACACGTTGGTCTTGCGGCGCGAGGCATGCTATGGGGGGCTGACCTTGGTCCGCAGCACGCTGAAGCAGGGCTCGGCGAGCGTGTGCGCGAGCAGCTCGAGCGACACGTTGGTCTTGCGGCGCGAGGCATGCTATTGGGGGCTGACCTTGGTCCGCAGCACGCTGAAGCAGGGCTCGGCGAGCGTGTGCGCGAGCAGCTCGAGCGACACGTTGGTCTTGCGGCGCGAGGCATGCTATGGGGTGCTGACCTTGGTCCGCAGCACGCTGAAGCAGGGCTCGGCGAGCGTGTGCGCGAGCAGCTCGAGCGACACGTTGGTCTTGCGGCGCGAGGCATGCTATGGGGGGCTGACCTTGGTCCGCAGCACGCTGAAGCAGGGCTCGGCGAGCGTGTGCGCGAGCAGCTCGAGCGACACGTTGGTCTTGCGGCGCGAGGCATGCTATGGGGGGCTGACCTTGGTCCGCAGCACGCTGAAGCAGGGCTCGGCGAGCGTGTGCGCGAGCAGCTCGAGCGACACGTCGGTCTTGCGGCGCGAGGCATGCTATGGGGGGCTGACCTTGGTCCGCAGCACGCTGAAGCAGGGCTCGGCGAGCGTGTGCGCGAGCAGCTCGAGCGACACGTTGGTCTTGCGGCGCGAGGCATGCTATGGGGGGCTGACCTTGGTCCGCAGCACGCTGAAGCAGGGCTCGGCGAGCGTGTGCGCGAGCAGCTCGAGCGACACGTTGGTCTTGCGGCGCGAGGCATGCTATGGGGGGCTGACCTTGGTCCGCAGCACGCTGAAGCAGGGCTCGGCGAGCGTGTGCGCGAGCAGCTCGAGCGACACGTTGGTCTTGCGGCGCGAGGCATGCTATGGGGGGCTGACCTTGGTCCGCAGCACGCTGAAGCAGGGCTCGGCGAGCGTGTGCGCGAGCAGCTCGAGCGACACGTTGGTCTTGCGGCGCGAGGCATGCTATGGGGGGCTGACCTTGGTCCGCAGCACGCTGAAGCAGGGCTCGGCGAGCGTGTGCGCGAGCAGCTCGAGCGACACGTTGGTCTTGCGGCGCGAGGCATGCTATGGGGGGCTGACCTTGGTCCGCAGCACGCTGAAGCAGGGCTCGGCGAGCGTGTGCGCGAGCAGCTCGAGCGACACGTTGGTCTTGCGGCGCGAGGCATGCTATGGGGGGCTGACCTTGGTCCGCAGCACGCTGAAGCAGGGCTCGGCGAGCGTGTGCGCGAGCAGCTCGAGCGACACGTTGGTCTTGCGGCGCGAGGCATGCTATGGGGGGCTGACCTTGGTCCGCAGCACGCTGAAGCAGGGCTCGGCGAGCGTGTGCGCGAGCAGCTCGAGCGACACGTTGGTCTTGCTGGCGCGCACGCCGCACGCGTAGTACAGCGACGCGCACGACGACCGGTGCACGCTGTTCGTCGATTCGCGGACGTGCCATGCGCCTGAGTCGTAAAAAAATATTACGGTTTTTTTAGTGAAGGAAAAATACAATCGCGGGCAGGATTCAAACCTGTATTTCCTGGTTGGATATGACATACGCTCTGACCTCTACGCCAGCGCAGGTGGCGCCGGGTGGGATCCGCGGTAGCAAACAAATAGATAGTTAAAAGGTAAGGTGGCATCGTACGACATTGAACTAACTGTAAAGTAAGTCGTGTCGGTTGAGAAGCAAGGTAACTTGCTTTTCAATAGATGTCGCCAACGTCACCTTATGACGTAAACTCGGAATGTGAAGGCAACATTTCAATTAGGCGGGTGAGGTTCGCGGTGGCTTAGAGGTCAGAGCGTCTGGTGTCCAACCAGGAGACGCAGGTTCGAATCCTGCCCGCAATTGATTTTTTCCTTTACTAAAATAAAATTGTGTTATTATTCAGATTCGGATACCGTTAATTAAATCCAAGTTCCTACTGTACCATTTCGTCTACTACTACTTCGCTGGAAATAAACGATCGCAATTTCGTTTGTATAATGTATGTATAAACAGGTGGTAAGAATAATAGACAGAAACAATTATGGATGTGCCTGTCGGGCACAGCAAAATTAATAAGTAGGAGAGAGGAGGAGCACTTTGATACTTAAGCATATTTCCTTAAGTTCAAATTTATTAATTTATTTCCAAATTTATTATTATATAATAGTAAGTATATATTAGTATATGTAGTCAATTATTTTTCTATTTATTTTACACTTAATTTAAGTATATATTTATTTCTATTTAAAAATATTTTTATGTTTATATCATCAGTTTTATTTAAAATTTGTAGGGATGTTTCTGAGTCGATGCCAATAAAACTCTAGTGGTAGGTGAAATAGCGTATTTTACTATTGCCGTAACAGTTCCAAATACAATAATACAAATAGGACAGTTTTCCACAGCCCTTTTCCGTGAGGGCGAAGGGAGGGAAATGCAAATCCTCTATCCAAAAAAAGATTACAAGGTACGTTGCTGAAATCCGGATGTCCAGTGAGACTGTTCCAATTAGGACGCAGTCCACCAATGTACCAAGATCTAGAACTACTTATGGACTATTCTTCGTGCGGAGGTCATTAAATCACGGAGACTCTTAACACCGCGATTCAGAAAGTGACGTCATCGGCACAACGCCATCTAGCGTCGAGGAGCGGTAGCTTTCTTAATACAGCTTGTCTCCAATAGATGTCGATGTCGGTATGTAAACTAGCTAATAATTATAATTTAGACTAGGGAAAAGAAGGTTTGTTACAAATTTAGTTTAGATTAATATTTAGATTATTATATATTTGCTTCAATATTTTTTATTGCAATTTTAATTATATTGTGTATATTATATTACATAATTATACATACATTTACTTTGTTTTCTTTTTTTCTTTGTTCATGTAAATGTACTTAAATGCATTTTAGTTTCTCTCACATGGACACATACAGTAAACACTCAAAAGTCCATAAGCACGCCAAGGATTACATTGCTATGAACAGTACGAGCGAGCTCGATACAGCCAGTGCGTGTCACTTGTTAACGACAATGTATAGAAGGTCGTAAGTCAAACTAAACGTCAAGCTATTGCGTTGTGAGATTGCCTATGACTGATATTTTTTATGGTATCATGAAAATGTTTGCCATAAATACAGCCGATCAACAAAAAACAAAATTAAAACCGGTTCAAAAATAAGTTCCAAGCAATTTTTTAGTAAAGGAAAAAATTCAATCGCGGGCAGGATTCGAACCTGCGTCTTCTGGTTTGATATACCAGAGATTATTAGAGCGTCTAATAATCTTAGCATGGAAAATGCAAAAAATCACAAAAAGATAAGTTCCAAGCATTTTAATTGTATGCTAGACAGAGAACGTACTATAGAGTATTGTGACGTCACAATACACTGCGCCATACAAATCGTATACTAACACTTGTTTCGCGGGGAAGGGTTTGTCCCTCTCAATCCCAATCTTGGAACTTTATTAGCCGATATAATATCGGTGAGAGTACAATACCGCGTAACTAACACTTTGCTGTAAGGTCTAATTTTCAATGTTATTTTTTTTATGTGATAGGAGGGCAAACGAGCAGACGGATCACCTGATGGTAAGCGATTACCGCCGCCCATGGACACCCGCAACACCAGAGGCGTCACAAGTGCGTTGCCGACGTTTTAAAAGAGGATTAGGAGGCCTCCGGTAACCTCACTCACTCGGCGAAACACAGCGTAAGTGTTGTTTAACGCCGGTTTTCTGTGAGGCCGTGGTATCACTCCGGTCGAGCCGGCCCATTCGTGCCGAAGCATGGCTCTCCCACGTGAAAATCAATTTCAAAATATTTAATCAAAGTTAGACCTTACAGCAAAGTGTTAGTTACGCGGTATTGCACTCTCACCAACGATATATAATTTTTGGGTATATTAATTAAATTTTTCACTAAGCTTGATATTTTGACTACTGACGAAAAATAGGGGTGTTATCTATACATAATATATAAAATGTTTTGTCCTGAATGTCTGACTAACGGTTCAACGCACAGCCTAAACCGCTGATCGTAGAGATCTGAAACTTGGAGGGTGTGTTCTTTGTATAACGTAGGCATCCGATAAGAAAGGATTTTCCGAAATTCTACCCCTAAGGGGGTGAAAAGAGGGGTGAACATTTTTTTGCGGGTGCACACGCAGGGTACATCTAGTAATAAATAAAAAAACAGTCAATTACTCGATTATAATTAAAACGAAAATCACAATTACCTTTTTCGATTTCAACTTCTCTATGTAGCAGTAACTGCTGGGCAAGTAGAGGCGACGCGTCTTTTGGTAATCTGTTAAAGAAAATTGTAACCTATACTATCACGCAATATTCCCGAAGAGATAGGCAGAGATGTGCCTACGGTTCGACGATATGTTTATGTCCCATATAATATCTAGCTAGCTTATTGCCATTGGGTAATCGCAATAGGTTAGCTAGGCACAAATCCAAACTCCGTTTAAAATTTAAGGGACCGGCGGTGCTTGAATTGCCCACAAAAACTTAATACCGAAATAAATCGTAATCCAGACAATATTCTATCAAATTATGTTATTATTCGGATTTGGATACCGTTAATCTAGGTTCCTACGGTACTATTTCGTCTACTACTACTTCATTGGAAATAAAACTTTACCGTGGATACCGTTATCCAAATCCGAATAATGACACAATTTGATAAAATCGTGTTTGATTTATTTTTTAGTAAAGGAAAAAATTCAATCGCGGGCAGGATTCGACCCTGCGTCTTCTGGTTTTATATACCAGAGGCTTTGACTTCTAAGCCACCGCGAACCCTACCCGCATGATTGAAATTTTGCCTTCACATTCTGAATTTACGTCCTAAGGTTACGTCATTAATTCAGTGTCGTACGATGCCACCTTACCTTTAAACTATCTTTTTTTTTGCGGGTAGGGTTCGCAGTGGCTTAGAGGTCAGAGCGTCTGGTATATCAAACCAGAAGACGCAGGTTCGAATCCTGCCCGCGATTGAATTTTACCCTTTACTAAAAAATAACTTAATAATCTTAGCATGGAAAATGCAAAAAAAAAAAACACAAAAAGATAAATCGTGTTTGAGTTACGATTTATTTTGGTATTACGTTTTTGTGGGCAATTCAAGCTCCTCCGGACCCTTAAGACTTACTTTTTTTCCACGGAGTCGCCGATATGCAGCGCCCTCTCCCGGCTAAGGTTACCATATATGAACCCTTCCACGTGAACCTTACGTATCATCCTAGCTGCGAAGTCGTTTAGTGCTTCTGGAGTCATATCTGAAATAAAACAGTATCATCATTTGACAAGTTTGGCGTAGCGTCTTCTGCACCACGTGTTGTGGGTTCGATCCCCACATGGAACAAATATTTGTATAGTAATAATCAACCCATTACATTGTCCCACTGCTGGGCACGGGTCTCCTCTCAGAATGAGAGGGATTAGGCTATAGTCCACCACGCTGGCCTAGTGCGGGTTGGCAGACTTCACACGCCATCGAGAAAATCTCTCAGGCATGCAGGCTTCCTCACGATGTTTTCCTTCGCCGTTTAAGCGCGTGATAATTAACTATTAATACGCACATAACTTCGAAAAATCAGAGGTGCGTGCTTCGATTCGAACTCGAGACCTTTGACTTGGCAGATCTATGGTCATATCACTAGGTTATCACTGCTTTTTTTTTGTAAAGTATTCCAAGATAAGTAATGGGCATCGTTTAACTTCGTGTTTCCGAAGATGACCGACATATCTAGGCAGTAATGATATAGAACTGTTCTTATCAAATAGCCCTTGTAACTGAGTCGCAAATATGACATCAAAACAAAACACGATGGAGGGTTATATCAGCACTGTTTTTTTTTATGGGATAGGGGGACAAACGAGCAGACGGATCGCCGAATGGTAAGCGATTACCGCCGCCCATGGACACCGGCAACACCAGAGGAGTCACAAGTGCGTTGCCGGCGTTTTAAAAGGGGATTGGGCCTCCGGTAACACAACGTAAGCGTTGTTTGACGCCGGTTTTCTGTGAGGCCGTGGTATCACTCCGTTCGAGCCGGCTTATTTGTGCTAGGATTTATACTTTTCCAATGTCGATAATAATATGTTGGTGTAATTATATTTACCATCGGCAACTTCTAAGAGTTGACACCTTGTCCACACAATATCCGCGAGGCAGAGAGCTTGTTGATACACTGCATGCTAAAAATAAAAATAAAATTTAAATAACATGCCTGTATTCCCCGAAGGGTTAGGCAGAGGTGTACTTAATGTACACCCACAGTTTGCCGGTATGTTTAGGTCCCATGTTATAGGGGGCGAGCCGGGCACAAATCCAGACTCCGAGCTGCTAATGAGAATTTCATAGAAAAACCCACTAACACTTTGCTCGACCTGGGGATCGAACCCAGGACCTCTAGTGTAGCAGTCGCACTTGGGACCACTAGACTAATGAGGCAGTCCAGACTATGATAAATTTAAATAAAACTACTTTTTACGGATTTTATCGCGTTGTATTGATATTATTTAATTAGCGACGTTTCGGATCCTTTACAGCATCCATGGTCACGGGTAGACTAAGTTGTTGGACGTCTTAATGTTACAATTACTAACAGCTACCTTACATTTTTGTTAATTATTGGCGATCCGATTCACGCAGAACGAGCTCACCGTATCCTTCGGTCTTGCAGTTTTGGGCTTGGGTTTTGATTTAATGGAATCTATAATGGGGTTCCAAGCAGGTGGTAAGACCCAGCCATCTTCTCTATTGAAATTTGAATGTTTTTTAATTTCAATAGCCTCGCGAATCATCCTGGGAAGGAATCTTTTTTTTGTGAGGACTTGTGGTTTATCAAATCTGATCTAAATTAAAAATTAAAAAACCCCCCGCGGCATCAAGACATGGTTATCATGTTCTTGCAATATCATTGAAGTAACAGGATACCAAATTTCAAATCGATCAGACCTGTGGAAGTTGATCATATCCCTTCATGAATCAGAAAACTGCTAATAATTTTCAAGCGGCTGGCCAGATTTTCTTAAATCATAGCTAAGAACACTCTCGATCAAGTCACCTTTCACACAAAAAAAACCGAATCAAAATTGGTCCATTCGTTTGGGCGCTACAATGCAACAGACCGACACACTCCAAACATATAACATCTTTTTCATATAGACTAGAAACGGGCCCTATTTAAATAAATACTGCGCAGAATATTCGTCTTCCGAATATTCTGCGCTTCGGCCAAGAGCGTGGCGGATATTCGGTATTCGGCAAAAATCATCGCATCTCTAATACAAACATCACAAAAAATATATTACCTGGTAAGGCTATCTTTTTGTGATTTTTTTTTTGCATTTTCCATGCTAAGATTATAAAGTTATTTTAGTGAAGGAAAAATTCAATCGCGGGCAGGATTCGAACCTGCGTCTTCTGGTTAGATATACCAGACGCTCTGACCGCTACGCCACCGCGAGTCCCACTTGCTTTATCGAAATTTGCCTTCACATTCTGAATTTACGTCGTAAGGTGACGTTGGCGACATCTATTGAAAAGCAAGTTACCTTGCTTAGTACTAGTACTACCTGGTAAGGCTGTTCAGCTTCGAAGTTCTTGATGGCTCTGATGTGGTTCTCCTTCATGATGTAGAAGCGCTTGGGGTCGGTGGTGAAGGTCACCATGTGCTCCATGATCTTGTCGAGCAGCACGCTCTGCTTATCGTCGTACCCATCGATGGTGACCTGACCACGTCTCTATATTTACTGTTATACACTGCACATGCGTGCACATCAACAGAGAAAATTATACGAAATTGTAATAAATACAAAAGTGTGCCTGCGCATGTGTAGAACAACTGGGTGATTAAATGATATTTATTTCTATAAATAGATCATAAAAAGATACTTTTACAAGTCAATGGTTTACATTTTTTTTAAACTAGATGACACCGGCATTTTCTAACTGACGACCTCTGAGAAGAAACACCGAAACAAACTCAGAGAATCATGGTCTCTTTTAAAGTCCAGACAGCGTCAAACAACGCTTACGTTGTGTTTCGCCGAATGAGTGAGGTTACCGGAGGCCCAATCCCCTTTTAAAAGGTCGGCAACGCACTTCTGACTCCTATGGTGTTGCGGGTGTCCATGGGCGGCAGTAATCGCTTACCATCAGGCGATCTGTATGCTCATTTGCCCTCCTATCCCATAAAAAAAAAAACATTTTTTTTAAACTAGATGGCGCCGGCATTTCCTAACTGACGACCTCTGAGAAGAAACACCGAAACAAACTCAGAGAATCAGGGTCTCTTTTAAAGTCCAGACAGTAGTAGTGGTATTACAACTATGTATAACATTATATGTGAGTGTTACGATGTAGGGCGATATCTGAACAGGCCTTTTGAAGAAAGAGCCTTAGCAGCCTTGAGTTGACCTGTCCTGACTGACGGCACGCATACAACAGTCATCGTGTAGCTCAACCATCATTAAGGGAGCTCAACGACCCGTCGCACGACGATACCAGATCAGCAAGACATTTATGTAAGCCATGTAAAATACTCAAGACCGTCAGAAATAATGTTAATATAAATCTTGTGTTTAAACTAGCCTACACAGTACTCACGTTTACATTTATACATACACTCACGCCTTTCTCCCACAGGGGTAGGCAGAAACTATAGACTGCCACTTGCTACGATTGTTGCATACTTCTTTTGCTTCTTCCACATTCATACATCTTCTCATAAATACACGCCGGTTGCGAGTGCTACGCACCTGACCTTTTTGAAGGATTTCGCCAATAAGATTGGCGTATGTCCTTCTAGGGCGACCTCTACCGGCGCTGCCGCTGACATTCGCCTTATAAATTCCTTTCGTTAATCGTCTTTCATTCATTCTTTCAACATGTCCAAACCATCTCAGCATATTCTTTTCAATACGCGTCACTACATCATCTTTCAGCCCGCAACGTTGTCTTATCACACTGTTCCTCAATCTATCATTCCGAGTTACACCACACATACTTCGCAAGGAACGCATTTCCACTGCATTTATTCTACTTTCATGTCTCTTCTGCCATACCCAACATTTACATTTATTACAACTATATATTAAGAAATGGTCAGGTGTGTAGCGCTCGCAACCGGCGTGTATGTATGAGAAGATGTATGAATGTGGAAGAAGCAAAAGAAGTATGCAAGAATTGTAGCAAGTGGCAGTCTATAGTTTCTGTCTACCCCTGTGGGAGAAACGCATGTATGTATGTATGTATGTATATTAAGAAAATCAAAATAAAATTAATAAGATGCTGGTGTCTTTATGTGCTAATGTGAATCAGTGTGTAAAATATGTGTATCGGTGTGTACACATGTGCAAAGGTAGAAGCAGTGGTAGTTTAATGGTTAGGGCGTCGGACTTGCGATCATGTGGTTGCCGGTTCGCATCCCAGCCCATTGCACTACCGAAGTGAACCCACTCGTAACACAAGCATTTAGCTTAGCACGAGGGGTTAACAAGAATACTAGTAATGTGCGACCCACATTGCTAGTATTCTTTCATTTTTTTTTATGCGATAGGAGGGCAAACGAGCAGACGGATCACCTGATGGTAAGCGATTACCGCCGCCCATGGACACCCGCCACACCACATAGGAGTCACAAGTGCGTTACCGACCTTTTAAAAGGGGATTGGGCCTCCGGTAACCTCACTCACTCTTTATTTCATTCATTCATTCATTTTATTTTATTTCAATCATTCTAGTAGTAATGTTAGTGCATGCAATATGAAGGTTGGTCGGTGTGTGTCACTCACGCTGATGCCGTACTTGGCGTTGCCGATGCTCCAGCGCAGGCCGGCCAGCTCGGCCGCGTACGCGAACTGCTGCAGGCTGTCCCTCAGCAGCAGCACCCACACCGACGTCAGGTTGCAGCTCAGCGGGTCCGTGTACGCCAGAGGACTGACCCGATACATTGTAATAACATATTTGATTCGAATATTAGACATATTGAAAACCAGTTATTTTGGTGAAGGAAACATTCGATCGCGGGCAGGATTCGAGCCTGCGTCTTCTGGTTAGATACACCAGATGTTCTGACCCCTAAGCCACCGCGAATTCCACCCGCCAGATCGAAATTTGCCTTCAAAATCACAAAAATATAATATTATCTGTAGGGTAATGTCTGAAATGGCCTTTTGAGGAAAGAACCATATCAGCTTTGAGTAGACCAGTCCTACCAGGCACTGGCTGGAGTGGGGCGAAGCGGTATTTAGAGTACGTCGATATGAATACGGTCATGACACTTATCTATTTATTTTATTAATAAGTATACAGTGTGTCCGGACATGGACTAGCGATATTCTAAATACTTAAATATATATATGGAATTGTAAACAATTGCTTTGTAATGCAGATGGTAGACAATATTATTGCCTTTCGAATAAGCCTATTTTTATCTCAGTATGACTAAAACTTTGGGATGTATCATATTTTTTGTACTCGCATAGAGCATATTTCAACAAAATGGCTGCCACATAGCGGGGAAGTGTATTGGACCCAAGCCTAGAGTGTAATTGTACTTTAAAATAGTTTATATTTAAGTATTTAGAATATCGCTAGTCCCTGTCCGGACACACTGTATAGTGACTTATTTATTAATATATATGTATTTATTTATTATCTTAAGTATTTAAATTAATATGTAATTAGGAAACTGCTTTACATCCGCCACACTTTCAAAGGTCCAGTTGCAAATCAGCGTCAGGCACTTGTTAACTGACAATAATGCTGAACTGGACCTAGTTGATGCAGCCGCGGGGCACACAATAAACATGTAACCTGTGTTTTGTGTCTCTTAGTTACCTATGTACTGATATGTGCCTAAACTGTGTCAATAAATTATTGCTTTCTTTCTTCTTTCTTTCTTCTTTCTTTCTTTCTTCTTTCTTTCTTTCTTCTTTATTTCTTTCTTCTTTCTTTCTTCTTTATTTCTTTCTTTCTTTATATATTATTATCTTACCTAACGAAATCGAATGTCATGACCGCTTTGGGCAAATGAAACTCGCTATCCTTCTTGAACCACATCCTCATTAGTGGAGTGTCCTGGAAAAAAAAGTAAATAATTTAACATACTTATCGCTTTTTTTTATCCTTGGACAGATTAGGGCAGAGGCTCCTATTTGGTCGGCTACCTATTTGGCAGATATTTTTTTTTATATTTTGTTTTTCTATAATATTATTATTTTATAACCATCATACCAGCACGGCTGTATTCCCCGAAGGGTTAGAAAGAGGTGTACTTAATGTACACTCACAGTTCGCCTTGTATGTTTAGGTCCATTGTTATAGGGGGCGAGCCTATAGCCATTAACCGGGCACAAATCCAGACTCTGAGCTGCTGATGAGAATTTCATAGAAAACCCCAATAAAACTTTGCTCGACCTGGGGATCGAACCCAGGACCTCTAGTGTAGAAGTCGCACATGGGACCACTAGACTAATGAGGCAGTTATTATTTTATCTTATATAATTATGGATTGATTTTGGCTAGCAGAGTTCTCCTACAGATAGTAGTTTCTCACGAAGATATTATAATACCATGGGAGAGTCATGCTTCGGCACGAATGGGCCGGCTCGACCGGAGTGATACCACGGCCTCACAGAAAACCGGCGTCAAACAACGCTTACGTTGTGTTTCGCCGAGTGAGTGAGGTTACCGGAGGCCCAATCCCCTTTTAAAACGTCGGCAACGCACTTGTAACTACTCTGGTGTTGCGGGTGTCCATGGGCGGCGGTAATCACTTACCAGCAGCGATCCGTCTGCTCGTTTGTCCCCCTATCCCATAAAAAAAAGATGGACTGCAGACTGCCGGAGTCGCAGCAACCGAAGGGGAACTGGCTCTCACGCGGTAAAGTCGAAACACACACCGCGGTGCTTTACGACAGACTCCGACGTAAGGGTGGTCGCCAGCCAGTCAGACCACATGAGCTCCTACCACCAAGCTGAGACGACGTAACTGACAGTTCGGCATCTAATATGACTTTACATTATCTATTTCGTTGTTGATACTATTATTTCGACAAAATTTAATTTTTCTCAGTTTCCGCCGTATCAGTGACGTCATCACACTTTTTTTTCTCCGAAATGAAGCCTTAAAAAAATACGATAGGATAGGAAAACAAAGAAACAGTATTTTGGTTTAGTTGGATTAATAATTTTGAAATGTTGTAAATTTTTCCTTAACTATTTATGTTTTAAAGTTATTTTAGTAAAGGAAAAATTAAATCGCGGGCAGAATTCGAGCCACAGTTCGCGGTGGCTTAGAGGTCAGAGCGTCTGGTGTATCCAACCAGGAGACGCAGGTTCGAATCCTGCCTGCGATTGAATTTTTCCTTTACCAAAATAACTTTATAATCTTAGCATGGAAAATGCAACAAAATCACACAAAGATAGTTAAAAGGTAAGGTGGCATCGTACGATATCGAACTAACTGTAAAGTAAGTCATGTCGGTTGAGAAACAAGGTAACTTGCTTCTCAATAGATGTCGCCAACGTCGCTTTATGACGTAAACTTAGAATGTGAAGGCAAATATCAATCAGGCGGGTGGGGTTCGCGGCGGCTTAGCGGTCAGAGCGTCTGGTGTATCAAACCAGGAGACGCAGGTTCGAACCCTGCCCGCGATTGAATTTTTCCTTTACCAAAATAACTTTATAATCTTAGCATGGAAAATGCATAAAAATCACAAAAAGATATTAATGTTTTTTTCAGAAGTCGGCTAAAACTGGTTATTATCGCCTTACCTTAATGATAGTCGGGGCTACCGATTCCGCTGTGCTGTCCTCTCCCTTCTCCAAAGTCAGTTTAGATGGTATGAACTCATTGGGCGGAGGTAGATGCAGCTCGCTGGTAGGTTCTACGGCCTTCCACTCCTGCAATGGGGAGTAGGTTTTAGTATTTTTAACACGCACGCACGTACTCGCACACACACACACACACACACACACAAACACACACACACACTTTACTTACTCACTGTTTTACTTAGTCAATTGTTTTATTTTATTTACTTTTACTTTAAATCGCTGGTTTCAAGATGAAATATGCACCAGATTTTATGTTAGACCCTCATCATTAGGACTGTGGGAACCACATCCAATTGGTTCCTCTGTAGGCGTACTTAATGTACACCCACAGTTCTATGTATGTAGGTATGTTTTAGGGCCCATGTTATAGGGGGCGAGCCTATAGCCATTAACTGGGCACAAATCCAGACTCCGAGCTGCTACTGAGAATTTTATAGAAAACACAATAACACTTTGCTCGACCTGGGGATCGAACCCAGGACCTCTAGCGTAGCAGTCGCGCTTGGGGCCACTAGACTTCTCTCTTAAAATTCTCACATACACAAACGCCCAGACCCGGAACAACTACCTGTACATCATACAAATATTTGATCCGTGTGGGGATCGAACCTGGCGCAGAAGCCGATCGCTCAACCGCTACGCCAATCGAAATTTTATGTTCTTATATGGAGTAAAATATCATATTTCTTCTTTCAATATGCCTAATGTATGCCTTATGACGTAAATTCAGAATGTGAAGGCAAAATTTCAATCATGCGGGTAGGGTTCGCGGTGGCTTAGAGGTCAGAGCGTCTGGTATATCAAACCAGAAGACGCAGGTTCGAATCCTGCCCGCGTTTGAATTTTTTTCCTTTACTATTAAATAACTTAATATGCCTAAAGTTTAAATACCTTTATTTTAGCTTCTTCTATATCTTCCTGAAGATACTTCGTCCCGTACCATGGCTCTGTCATTGTACATTTTTCAGCGAAGCTCCTACAAAAAAAAAACAAGAAACATTAATCCGTCCCTCGGAGAGCACGTAAAGCTGTCGGTCCCGGTTGTCATACAAACATTTATGACAATAGGCTATTTGAATGATTATTTTTTATCGTCTTATGCAAATGTTTACCATAAATATAACCCATCAACGAGCACAAAATTAAAATCGGCTCAAAAATAAGGAAGTTACAAGCATTTTAATTTTATGCTCGACAGAGAACGCACTATACTTGTTTATGACGTCACAAACCAATGCGCCATACAAATCCTATACTAACACTCATTTGGGGGAAAGGGACAAAGCATCCCCTCTCAATCCCCACTAAAAATTTTAAATGCTTATATCTTTGAACTTTATTAACCGATTTAAATTATTATTTTTTTGGAATACGATTTGTATTTAATTTAATTTTTTAATTAATCAAACATAAGTCAAATACCCTATTGTCGGTGGTAGTCAGAAGCCCAAAAAGTACTTCATAAGATAAATAGAATACGTACTTGGCTACTATCCCGACACGTACATTTTCTGGTGTGAGCAGAGCCAGGAGCTCGTTGATCAACTCTGGTTTCCATTCCGTCATCAAATAGTACGCACATAGGATATCTTCCATTGGAAATTCCTAGGAACAAATACATAATAATAAATACTGAGTGTAAGTGACAAAACCTACTAATTGTGAAGTTTATGAGAATATATGGATGTTTGTTACTCTTACACGCCAGGGGCCGTATTATAACGTGTTAAAAGTCCGGCGGACCGAATTTCTCTTACAAACGTAATATTCCTGAATCGCCCACAAAAACGTAATACCGAAATAAATCGTAATCCAGACAATATTCTATCAAATTATGTTATTATTCGGATTTGGATACCGTTAATCTAGGTTCCTACGGTACTATTTCGTCTACAACTACTTCACTGGAAATAAAAGACGGGAAAATAGTTCCAAACTTGATAAAGTTATCAAAAACTGCATTCACTTACATTTATTTCTATTTCTATGAAGTTGGATGAAATGGTAACGTAGTAACCTAGATTAACGGTATCACAATCCGAAAAATTACAGAATTTGATTAAATTGTGTTTAAATTACGACTAATTTCGCTATTACGTTTGTAAGAGAAATTCGGTCCGCCGGACTCTTAACGCCATCATTTTAAGGTAGTAAGAAAGAGACGAGGCTATTTAATATGTAGAGCGGTATCTCTTTCTCACAACGTAAAAATGATGGCGTTACGAAATAATACAGCCTCAGAACGGCTGAACGGATCTGGATAAAATTTGGCACAGCGATAGATTATAGTTTAGAATAACACAGGTTACTTTATATCCAGATCGAACCCAATTCTGAAGTCGTCAACTTATGACGTCAATTCAGAATGTGAAGGCAAAATTTCAATCAGGCGGGTGGGGTTCGCGGTGGCTTAGAGGTCAGAGCGTCTGGTGTATCCAACCAGGAAACGCAGGTTCGAATCCAGCCCGCGATTGAATTTTTCCTTTACTAAAATAACTTTAAAATCAAAGACACGTCAACAACCCTATTACTATCTAACATGGTCGTACCTGCAACAGATGCACATGTCCGGTGACCAGCCCCCTCGGCTCCTGTGTATCCTTGAAGCGGAACTCCAGCGCCATCAGGTCCTTCTGCTCCTCCCACACCCAGCGCTTTGGACCTTCCACCTTCAGCATCGCTATGTACTGGAGACGAAGAAAAAGTCATATCAATCATCTATTAAAGTGCTCCAATATAACTAGAAAATAGTTTAAGTATATCACGCCTGTATTCCTCGAAAAAGTATTATTTGCTTTCATGTAGCGCTTACATAATCAACCCATTATATTGTCCCACTGCTGGGCACGGATCACGGGCATTTTTTATATTCGTTGCTTAGAGAAAAGGCCCAGGTCAGAAATCATGCTGCCTAGTTATAAGTATATAATTTTTAATATTTGTAAAAATCCATGTAACGTTAATAATTAATTTAATAAATAGTTCTAAAAGAAAAGTTAAACATTACTCCATGCGGTGGTTACTATTACTACTACTAGTATAAATGTAGAGTGGAGGTGAGGTGAAGTATGTGTGTGTATGTGTATGTGTGTGTGTGTGTGTATGTGTGTGTGTGAGTGTGTGTGTGTGTGTGTGTTTGTGTGTGTGTGTTTGTGTGTGTGTGTGGGTGGGTTTGGGTTTGTGTGTAATTAGTAAAATCCATGCAATCTCTAATCCAAAGTAATGTCCGTAAGTATTTAACACCAGAATGTACAAATGAAAGTAATAAATACTTTATAAATATTACAAAACACTCACTTGGAACACGAGTTTGATGATGTCGTCGATATGAGCGACTCCCTCCTCGGTGAGGTCCACTTGTACTCCGAAGAATCCGAACCCGCGCGCGCCGATACGCGTGCCGCCCACTAAGCTATACAGACATGTTAACTCCTGTAGTTTTGGTAATAAGCAGTGATCATAGGTAGTACAATTTAGGATTAATGACCTCAAATGTATAAAAAGTTATTTTAGTGAAGGAAAAATTCGATCGTGGGCAGAATTCGAACCTGCGTCTTCTGGTTTCATATACCAGACGCTCTGACCTCTAAGCCATCGCGAGTCCCACCCGCTAGATCGAAATTTGCCTACATATTCTGAATTTACGTCATAAGGTGACGTTGGCGACATCTATTGAGAAGCAAGTTACCTTGTTTCTCAACCGACACGACTTACTTTACAGTTAGTTCGATGTCGTACGATGCCACCTTACCTTTTAACTATCTTTTTGTGATTTTTTTGCATTTTCCATGCTAAGATTATAAAGTTCGTAAATTCAGAATGTGAAGACAAATTTCGATCTAGCCGGTGGGACTCGCGGTGGCTTAGAATTCGGAGCGTCTGGTGTATCTAACCAGAAGACGCAGGTTCGAGTCCTGCCCGCGATTGAATTTTTCCTTCACTAAAATAACTTTATAATCTTAGCAAAATATATATCTATACGTGGGAGTCATGCTTCGGCACGAATGGGCCGGCTCGACCGGAGTGACCATGGTCTCACAGAAAACCGGCGTCAAACAACGCTTACGTTGTGTTTCGCTGAGTGAGTGACGATACCGGAGGCCCAATCCCCTTTAATAGGCCGGCAACGCACTCGTGACTCCTCTGGTGTTGCGGTGGTAATCGCTTACCATCAGGCGACCCGTCTGTTCGTTTGCTCTCCTACCCCATAATCAAAAATAATAATGGTCATAGGGTTAAGTATGATTTACTTACCTGTTACACCAGCCTCTAGCCTTCAATGTCGACAGCAGACTTCCTGGACCCTCGTGGCCCAGCAGATGTGACAGATAATGCCCAGGCTATCAAGAAAAATTAATAACATACCATCACGCCTGTACTTTTTCCCCGAAGGGTTAGGCAGAGGCGTACTAATGTACGGTGCAGTGATAGCCTAGTGGTATGAGCGTTGAACTGCCAAGTCAAAGGTCTCGAGTTAGAACCCAAGGCACGCACCTCTGAGTTTTCGAAGTCATGTGCGTATTCATAGTTAATTATCACGCGCTTAAACGGTGAAGGAAAACATCGTGAGGAAACCTGCATGCCTGAGAGATTTTCTCGATGGCGTGTGAAGTCTGCCAACCCGCACTAGTCCACCACGAGAGAGACCAGAGGTGCGTGCCTTGGGTTCGAACTCGAGACCTTTGACTTGGCAGTCCAACGGTCATACCACTTGGTTATCACTGCATATAACGAGAAGCAATATTAGAACAAAATGTTTGGTATACTATTGTAGTTTTTGGTTTATAAGGCGTCAGGAATCTTGTTGACTAAAACAAATTATTCGATCCCTTATATTTCATATTTCTATTCTGGGTATGAAACTTATTGACCGGGTTAGGAATACAACCATCCGTTCGAAGACGAAAATAACAGACGTCACTCGGAAAGCTACCACGCTGAAATGGAACTGGGCTCGACATATCTGCCGCATGTCAGACGAACAATGGGCCAAACTGACAACCCAATGGGTTCCACTTAATGGTAGACGCCAACGCGGTAGGCCGAGACGAAGATGGTGGGATGAGCTGGACTCTTTTCAAAAAGGCTGGTCCTTAAGAGCAATAGAAAGAGAGAAGTGGAAGGAGAGCGGGGAGGCCTTTGCCCTGCAGTGGGACACTACGGGCTTTTGATAATAATAATAGTAATTGATTGATTGGCACACGAGGTTGTCGACATGTGGGGGGAGGATGCGGCGATCATAGTACCACGGCCCGCATTGTTAGGAGATTCTTCTCTCTGAGGCCCTGACTACCGGTAGCTTGGACCCTGCTCCGATGGGCTTTATGAAAATATTTAAAAATAACATAACATACCATCACGCCTGTATTCCCCGAAGGGTTAGGCAGGGGTGTACTAATGTACACCCACAGTTCGCCGGTATGTTTAGGTCCCATGTAATAGGGGGCGAGCCTATTGCCATTAACCGGGAACAAATCCAGACTCCGAGCTGCTACTGAGAATTTCATAGAAAAACCCAATAACACTTTGCTCGACCTGGGGATTGGCACACTAGACTAATGAGGCAGTCATTTCAAAATATATACAAATAAGAAAATCGAATAAATCAATGGAATAATAATAATATTTTCGTGATTGATTTATCACAGTCAGACGATAGATGACACAATGAACATCCTTTTTTGTCAATAAAGTATTGACATTGTCGTGCGTACATTTTGACTGTCAAAAATATGGAACTTCATGCGCTTGATCTCGATGACAGCTGTCGCGCTTATCAATCTATGTTTAAGAGTCCGGCGGACCGAATTTCTCTTACAAACGTAATACCGAAATAAATCGTAATTCAAACACAATTTAATCAAATACTGATATTATTCGGATTCCGATACCGTTAATCTAGGTTCCTACGTTACCATTTTATCCAAAATACTTCACTGGAAATAAATGTAAGCGAATGCAATTTTTGTTAACTTTACCAAGTTTGGAACTATTTTCGATCTTTTATTTCCAGTGAAGTAGTAGTAGACGAAATAGTACCGTAGGAACCTAGATTAACGGTAACCAAATCCGAATAATAACATAATTTGATAGAATATTGTCTGGATTAGACTGCCTCATTAGTCTAGTGGTCCCAAGCGAGACTGCTACGCTAGAGGTCCTGGGTTCGATCCCCAGGTCGAGCAAAGTGTTATTGAGTTTTTCTATGAAATTCTCAGTGGCAGCTCGGAGTCTGGATTTGTGCCCGGTTAATGGCAATAGGCTCGCCCCCTATTACATGGGACCTAAACATACCGGCGAACTGTGGGTGTACATTAGTACGCCTCTGCCTACCTCTTCGTGGAATACAGGCGTGATGGTATGTTATTGTCTGGATTACGATTTATTTCGGTATTACGTTTTTGTGGGCAATTCATGCTCCGCCAGATCCTTAAAAAACTATATATTATGTAATGCAACAAACATGGAGTATAATAAATACAACTCACCCCACTTTTATAGTGCTTTCTAGTATCTGGTATAGGAAAGTCAATGGATAGTGATCGCAGATCCTTCACAGGAAGGCAGTAAGCTCGCTTCCGACGCAGTTCCGGCGGAAACGGATGTTCCGGCCAAGACGGAGCCGTCACTGATTTGTCCTCGACCTCCGAGAATAATGGAACCACCATCGCTTCTAAATCGTCCAGAGATTCTAGACAAAACTCAATATTAAATCATTTGAAAATATTATTAACTGCTGCCCGCAGTTTTACTCGCATCCCTAGCGTTTTTGAGAGAAGAGGTAGTCATAGTCCTTCTTCATGGTGCTATCTACCTCCATGCCAAATTTTATCGAAATTTGTTTAGCGGTTTAGGAGTGCAGTCTTCAAAAAGTAAGACAAAGTTACTTTCACATTATCAAAAAATTTGTATGTAAAAGTTAAGTAATTAGTAAGTATCTTTTTGTGATTTTTTTTGCATTTTTTACGATTACGATTTTTACGATTTTTAAGATTACAAAGTTATTTTAGTAAGTATCAATGAGTATGGATGTATGGATTAGTATGAAAGTATAGATCTGATGAAGTCAAAGTCAAAAGTCAAAGATATTTATTGCTTAAAACTGTGTACATATGGTGTTTAACAATTTTTAGTAGGTTTCAACAGTCTACCCAATCGGGTGTAGCAATATTAAAATGTTACAATTTATGAGTATGGGAGTATAGATTAGTATGGAAGTATGGATTAGTACAGAAGTATAGATTAGTAGGAAGTATGGATTAATATGAAAGTATGGAAGTATAGATTAGTGTGAACGTATAGATTGGTATGGAAGTAAGGATGTATGGAAGTATGGATTAGTATGAAAGTATACATTAGTATAAAAGTATGGATTAGTATGAAAGTATAGAAGTATGGATAGATGTCAAAAAGCTAAGATGACGTATGAACTCACCTTTCCCCATCACCACTAGGGTCATGATGTTAGCCGAATACCATTTGTGGTGGAACTTCAGCAGTTCTTTCCTGACATCAATGCCTTTGGACTTAGGTATCGTTTCCAGGGTCTCTCTGTTGCCTGAAAAAGAAAAAAATATTTATTCAATATTGCCCCACATTTACTAACTGCTTCATTAGTCCAGTGATCCTGAGCGTGTCTGCTACGCTAGAAGTCCTGGGTTCAATTCCCGGGTTGAACGACAGAGTTTTTATGTGAAATTATCAGACAATGGATCTCTGCAGTTGTGCCTAAATTTACCTTTCGGAAAAGTATGTCCTCCTTTTTTTCCAAACAAAATGAGACTACGTATCTCTGCGGCATGCTAGATATTTATGATAAGATTTAAAAGTTTTTTTTTTTAGTTCTTGATAGGCTTACGCTTGTCCGCCAGTTCGCCTGATGTTAAGGGATACTGCGATCTACAATGGAGCGCGCTTGCTTAGAAGAAACCGATTCGCTCGTCATTTAAAAACACTCAATTATATCTATCAGGGAAGACCCACTCGGGATGCGCATTCCAAATTTCAGCGGTACGCATGATAAAAGTGGACTTATATATGATTTAATGTATTATATATGATTTTGCCCCATGTGGGGACGGGTTAGAATACTGTTCCTCACTGCCTTTCAGATAGGCATCCCGTAAGAGACGTGAAAATATCTGACTTGCTCGGTGGCTCTTGTGGTCTGACTGGCTTGCGACCACCCTTACGTCGGAGTCTGTCGTTAAGCACTGCGGTGTGTGTATCGACTTTTGTACATAACAGCCAGTTCTCGGTTGCTGCGGCTCCGGCAGTCTGCAGTCCGTAGGGGCTCTTAAGGCTCGACAACGTATCAGCAATTCCTCTAGCGTTGCTGGTGTCCATCGGACTACTTACCACCAGGTGTCTCGTCAGATCGTTTGCCGACTTAATAGCGTAATAACAAAATTTAAAAGGCTTCCGGACCTTACTCGCCAGTAGCGCCATCTGTTGAGCTTAAAACGGTATCTCTTTACGTAGGAGAGCCATGCTTCGGCACGAATGGGCCGGCTCGACCGGAGTGATACCACGGCCTCACAGAAAACCGGCGTCAAACAACGCTTACGTTGTGTTCCGAGTGAGTGAGGTTACCGGTGGTCCAATCCCCTTTTAAAAGGTCGGCAACGCACTCGTGACTCCTCTGGTATTGCGGGTGTCCATGGGCGGCGGTAATCGCTTACTATCAGGCGATCCGTCTGATCATTTTCCCACCTATCACATAAAAAAACCCTCATTGATTCTCACCTGTTCCAAACTTGTGGAAGGGATGTGTGGGCTCTGCAGTGCTCTTGTTAAGCTGGTCCAGGCGCCACGTGTCGGAGGAAGTGTTCTTCTCGTGCTCCGAGTGCACGGCGCTCAGCTCTCTGCCTGTAGCAGACTCCGTGAACAGCGGCGATATGAAGAACTGCGCGAAACTGGGGGTTGGGAAATGGTTATTAGTTAATCAATACGGTACGGTGTAGTCTAAAGACGTGGACGGTCACCCATCAAATTCCAGACCTGGGCGAGTGCAGCTTAACATACATATCATATTACAAATAGCGGTGTAGTTTGATGTCTGATATTAATTTATATTTAAATGTATTATATTTAAAGTTACTTCCATGGAGTTTCTTGCCGGTTCTTCTCCATAAGACCCACTATTTGGAACCGTGCACCTAGTTTTGACAATTCAAAAGTTGAAAATATTGGTTTGATTGAAATAAAATGCACGTACTTGTGACTCCTCTGGTGTTGCGGGTCTCCATGGGCGGCGGTAATCGCTTACCATCAGGCGACTCCTATCCCATAAGAAAAAGATTTGACTTTGACTTTGATGACAAGGACGGTCACCCATCCATTTCCAGACCTCGACGAGTGCAGTTTAACTTACATATCGAGCGCCTTATTCAGGTGCTCGTGTAGCATTTTAAAGTAGATATTGTAATTTAATGACTTGGACGGTCACCCATCCATTTCCAGACCTCGACGAGTGCAGCTTAACTTACATATCTAGCGCCTTGTGCAGGTGGTCGGGAAGCACATCGAAGTAGTAAGTCGTGTGGTCTGAGGATGTGGAAGCGTTAGAAGACCCTCCGTGCTCTGATAAGAATTTGTTATATTCATTTTCCTGTAAAAAAAACATTAAATGGTCAGCTCTTATTTGCTCTGGCAATCCCTTTCTTTCTAAATATAACACCTACTTATACTGAATAAATCTTACACATCAAACTGCATAATTGTCAAACTATTTAAAACAAAGTTGTACAGCTATCATTTTGTGTTTTTTTTGCATTTTCCATGCTAAGATTATTAAGTTATTTTTTTAGTAAAGGAAAAAATTCAATCGCGGGCAGGATTCAAACCTGCGTCTTCTGGTTTGATATACCAGACGCTCTGACCTCTAAGCCACCGCGAACCCTACCCGCATGATTGAAATTTTGCCTTCACATCTGAATTTACGTCATAAGGTGACGTTTGGGGACATCTATGAGAGGCAAGTTACCTTACCTCTCAACCGACACGACTTACTTTACAGTTAGTTCAGTGTCGTACGATGCCACCTTACCTTTTAACTATCTTTTTGTGATTTTTTTTGCATTTTCCATGCTAAGATTATTAAGTTATTTTTTTAGTAAAGGGAAAAATTCAGATTAATAATGTTATCATGTTTTTTTTGAAAAGTGTATCTATGGAGTTTCTTGCCGGCTCTTCTCCATAAGACCCACTTATTTGGAACCGTGCAACTAGTTTTGACTTTTCAAAGGTGCCTTTTTTAATGGTCTAATTGAAATACAACATTTTGACTTTTGAAATTTTCTATTTTAAGAAGACAAATAAGCATACGTTCAACCTGATGGTAAGCGACAACCGCAGCCTATAGACATCAGCAACACCAGTGGTATCACTCGCGCGTTGTCATCTTGACACCTCAGTTGTTAAGTCTCATTTGCACAGTAATGTCACTGGCTACATTACCCTTCACACCGGAACACAGTAATGTTAGCACGTTATAGCTTAGCAACAGAATATTTGGTGCCTGGTGATAGGAGCTCTTGTGGTCTGACTGGCTGGCGTACACCCTTACATCGGAGTCTGTCGTAAAGCACTGCGGTATGTGTTTGGAAATTTGCGGGTGAGAGCAAGTTTTTTTTTATTCGTCATAGGCTTACGCTTGACCGTCAGTTCGCCTGATGTTAAGTGATACGGAGATCTACGATGGAGCGCGCTTGCCTAGTAGAAACCGATTCACTCGTGATTTGAAGACACCCAGATCATATCTTTCGTTGAAGATCCACTCGGGAAGCGCATTCCACATTTCAGTGGTACCTACGCATGATAAAAGTAGATTTAAAGCGTTTTGTTCGGGTTTTCGGAATGTCCACCATGAATCGATGACGCTTTTTCGTGCTTCCGGTCGTCCGATAGTGAAAAGGGCTAGGGGGATAAGATCGTAGTGATCTGATGCACACTCTCCGAAATGTATCCCCCTCGGTTGATGCGTATATTTGAACCTTATGCATATTCCCTATTGTCTTAAAGTATAAAAATGAATGCATACCTCAGGATATTTCTTGGTGCCCAAGAAAAGCATGTGTTCACAGAAATGCGCCAAGCCCGGCAACTCCTCGGGGTCACTCAGATATCCTGGAAATTAAAATACAGTAGGTTTTTTTTATGGAATAGGGGGCAAACGAGCAGACGGATCGCCTGACGGATCTGCAACACCAGAGAAGTCACAAGTGCGTTGCCGGCCATTTAAAAAGGATCCTCGCCCTATTAACTCAATCGTTCGAACACTAGTCAACAATAGTGTTCGAACGATTGAGTTAATAGGGCGAGCCTATTGCCATTCCACGACACGTTTCGCGTAGCGGCTGAGAGATTGGCTTCTGCGCCACGTGTTGTGGGTTCGATCCCCACACGAAGCAAATATTTGTATGATCTACAGATAGTTGTTCCGGGTCTGAGCGTTTGTGTATGCGAGAATTTGTGTTTGTAAACGCACCCATGATACAGGAGAAAATCCAAGTGTGGGGCAAGGATTATTAAAAAACAAATATTACCGGGCACAAATGCCAAACTCCCGAGCTGCTACTGAGAATTTCATAGAAAAATCCAATAACTTTGCTCGACCTGTGAATCTAACTCAGGACCTCTAGCATAGCAGGACCACTAGGCTATTGAGGCAGTTTATTCCTTATTAATTACCCTTCCTTATTTTATTTTTTTCTAGTTCTTTTTCACTTACCCACGTTGACATCTAAAGCGGCCGCCGACTTGTCGGTTGTTTTGTCACTAACTAGCAACACTTTCAACCGGTTAGATAACACTAGGCCTCTGGAACAATAATGTCATTTAATCTTCTTTTTGTGTTTTCTTTTTGCATTTTCCATGCTAAGTTTATAAAGTTATTTTAGTAAAGTAAGTGGTGTCGGTTACAAGCAAGGTAACAAGCAAGGTAACTTGCTTGTCATAGATGTTGCCAACGTCACTTTATGACGTAAATTCAGAATGTGAAGGCAAAATTTCAATCAGGCGGGTGGGTTGGTGGTGGGGTAGAGGTCAGAGCGTCTGATCAGGGATACACCAGACGCTCTGACCTCAAAGCCAGGTGACGCAGGTCCGAATCCTGCCCGCGATTGTCATTTAATCTAACTAATATTAAAAACTAGCGGGCCCGGCAAACGTTGTCTTGCCCTGTATCATCATCTTCCTGCCCTTGTCCCAATTAATTTGTGTAAACCATCCAGGGACCCATTTAAACATGCTTACACAAAAAACTTAAGTAATCAAAATCACACCAGCAGCTTATGAGGAGTTCGGATAATGCACAGAACGCCATCTACTGGCCTTACCGAAACAGTAAACCTCACAGAAAACAATACAATCCGTTCCCGATAGAAAATAAATTTTCTTCATAATGTTCTTTTTCGTGAATTTTTACTATGATTTAATAGTTATTCTGCTATTCGGAGAGGCGACAAATCCAACAAAGTAAAGATCATAAAAATCGGTCCACCCGTTCTTGATGTTGTATATATTATCTATATTAATATTATAAAGAGGAAAGATTTGTATGTAAGTATGTTTGTAACGAATTGGCTTAAAAAGCACTGGACCGATTTCAAAAATTCATTTGCCGTTGAAAAGCTACATTATCACTGAGTAACATAGGCTATATAACATTACGCTATGCTACGCTACTGATGGATAGAGTGATTCATAGGGATGGTTTTAAGCTATTTAGCATCACGCTACGCCTCTTAGGAACGGAGCAGCGCGGGTGAAACTGCGAGCGAGTCGCTAGTATATATAATATATATATATAGAAATGTAAGGTTGTATGTTTGTGTGTCAATGACAAACTGAGTGGACTCCTAATTTGTATCCTGCTTTAATGCGTGTTTTCTACCACATAGTTCATTTATTTTCTTATAATAACATCGAGTTCTCAAACACTGAGAATCTTCTAGTAATTATAGACTTTGGTCCAACTTTGGCATTCAATGTTCACACATCCTGATATTGCAATATTGTACCAGTTAAGTATGTAACACCATTTATTTTAAAAGACTGTCCATGGAGTTTCTTGCTCGATTCTTCTCCAACCTCTTGGAACCGTGCAAAGAAGAAAGACAAAGGGTTTATTGACACAGCTACACACAGATTAGATATTCTTTTCGTTCAGATCGTGCCAAATTTCGTTCAGATGCGTTCAGCCGTTTTGGCGTGAAAGAGTAACAAACATGCATACTCACAAACCATCACGTTTATAATATAAGTAAGGATTTACCTATAATTTCGCTTATCTTCCGGTGATTTGATAATGTTATCGTATCGCTTCACCACGCCCACCGCTGTATCAGCTGGGACCCCGGGGCCCACGGCATCGCGGAACCCCGGCGATCCCCTGGGCGAAGACTTCCCCCCATCCCGCGGAGAGAATTGTGATGACATCCTGGATATATTTCTTTTACTTCCACCGTAGCTGTAAATTAAAGAAAAAAATTAGGTAGTTATCCCATTATACTGTCCTACTGCTGAGCACGGGTCTCGGCATGAGAGAGATTAGGATATAGTCTACCACGTTGGCCTAGTGCGGGTTGGCAGACTTCACACGTCGTCGAGAAAATCCCTCAGGCATGAAGGTTTCCTCACTATGATTTAGTGAGGATGATAATTAACTATTAATAAGGACATGACTTCGAAAAGTCAGAGGTGCCTTGGGTTCGAACTGGAGACCTTTAACTTGACAGACCAATTACCACTAAATACTAAAAGGCCATGATGTTTTGATATTTCTTCTTAGAAGCCGAAATACGAGTTTACTGTCACCATGTAATTTTTTTTTTATGTAATAGGGGGACAAACGAGCATACGGGTCGCCTGATGATAAGCGATTAACGCCGCCCATGGACACCCGCAACACCATAGGGGTCACAAGTGCGTTGCCCGCCTTTTAAAAGGGGATTGGACCTCCGGTAACCTCACTCATTCGACGAAACACAACGTAAGCGTTGTTTGACGCCGGTTTTCTGTGAGGCCGTGGTATCATTCCAGTCGATAACTCCCACGTAAAACTAAAAATCTGAAATATTGTACGCCAGGGCTGTCCAAAGCACGCCGCGCAGTTTAATTTGTGCTGCCTGCGACGTATTTTGATCCATCATAAATACTAAATATACACTTTTAATTGATAAATCAATAATAATGGTATTATTGTCAATGACAATTTAAGCAATAGCTAATTTGAAATAAAAATCATTGAAGTTGAATGAATGCAAAGCAAGATATTGTATGCATGCATTTTTTTTTTAGAAGAAACTGATGACGTCAAGGAATTTAAACCCTTCATGGAATACACCTGCATTATTTGAACTTATTTGCTTTTTAAACTTGAATTGTGATGGTATGTTTTTTTACCAAGATCAAAAATATTTCTTAAAATTTAATGATAAAAAAGGATGAGTTTCTCAATTAATTCTAATTAAATTACATATCTTGTTTTTTTTATTTAAGTTTAAATATAGAGAAAAGATTCATACTTTTGTATGTTCGTAACGAATAAACGCAAAAACTACTTGACCAATTTAAACAATCTTCTATCACCATTAGAATGCTACATTATCCCAGAGTAGCATATGCTATATTTATTACAAGAAAAATTAGGGATCCCTACTAAAATCAATAATGCGCACTTGTGCCAAGCTGGGATGGACCGCTAGTGATCAATAAAATCTCTGAAACTATTA
This sequence comes from Acronicta aceris, assembly GCA_910591435.1. NCBI lineage: Eukaryota > Metazoa > Arthropoda > Insecta > Lepidoptera > Noctuidae > Acronicta > Acronicta aceris. The sequence goes on along the minus strand of OU342786.1, from coordinate 794,606 downwards.
TTTTACAGGAAATAAAAATAACTCAAATACGATTATGTGATCTAAATGTCCAGCTGAAATAAAAAAACAAAGCAGTGTGTAGATCCTAGAAAAAAATAGAGTAAAAGTATTTATTGAGTCGAGAATCGAACCCAATGCCTAACCAAATCGAAAGACTAGACAGTGAGGCAATAACTTTGGTTCTAATATCACATTACAACATAAATTTTGACTAGTCATTGAAGAAATATACCTTGCATTAACATCTGAATTTTGTATCTAGGTGTTTGGAGGCTGTATGTCGTAGCAACATGACGAGAACGTTGTAAAAAAAATCACAATAGTCTTCAATAAGCTGGTAATGACTAGAAAAAGCGCGAAATAGCATTTATAAATAAAATATATTTTGTAAACCTAACCTATTTGCTGTTGCACGGTGTAATAGCGGAGAAAAGTAATGGATCCCCAACCAAAAAACTCTTCGCGGTGCCAGCTTGAATGTTGACGATAATTTAGCTTTATTTAGAATTTGAATGAAAGAGTAGATAAATTCATTGAAAATATCGATTGATAAAACTATAACGTAATGTCAGAATCAGAATGTTACACTGCTAAATTTGAGAAGCAGTTTTACCTGCGTATTATTGAATGAAAATTTGACAAATACGGTACTCTTGTATAATGTCGGGTTACAATTACGTCATTTAGACGTTTACGTTCAGTTACACGTTGCTGTTGCGATATTGACAATTTGAGTATTTAACAGTGTCTTGGACAGCTTATTATATGAGCTTATCAGGAATAGAAAAAACCTCAGAAGTGATTCATTCGGACTCATTGTAAAAATTCTCACAAAGTATGTATTATTATCATCATTATTGTATAGTTACTCATTGTTACATCAATCTATTGATAATTGTTACATTCTGTATAATGGGTGCGTTTATCAAATATTTGCTAATTTGCTCCGTGTGGCGATCGAACCCACAACACGTGGCGCAGAAGTCTTCTAAGAAGTCACTGCACTCAAGATTTTCAGTACGTATTTTGAATTGATATTGTAGGTACCCATAATTAATATACATAGTAGTGTAGCAGCAATTTCAACCTCTAGCTCTAGCGCTTCTAGGAATTCAAGCGTGATTGTATGATAATTTTACGATTCATCATGATGAGATGAGATGACCAAGCCTTTAGCTACAAAATTGCTTTAAGTATATCTTGAGACTGGTGAGAGCTTTTACCCTACAGGATACAATAAAATATGGCTGAAACTGCTGAAAAAAAAAAATTAAAGATAGGTACTAATCGAAATTGCAGGGTAACAACAATTTCTCTGTGCAAACGACACATGGTCTCGTAAGCACAGATGCCGAAGTAGCCCAGGAATTTGAGAACTTCTTTGCAAATGTTCCCTTAAAAATTACAGCTTCATTAAATTCTTCCCCCGCACTTTCTGCGGCTTTGCTGAAACGGAATGTAGCTCCCTGTCCTGTAACGTTTAGATTCAAGCATGTTCGCCCCTTGTGTATTACAAAGCCTTTAAAGAAATAAAAATGAAATTAACTGAAGACTTGTGGGGTTTATCGGTAAATGTTTGCAAAAGTATAATAAACACTATAGCACCACACCTAGCGATACTATTTAACAAGTGTGTCGACCAAGGAATATTCCCAGATTTAATGAAGCCCAGCAAAGTTATACCCTTGTTTAAATCTGGAGATTGTCAAGATCCTGGCAATTTTAGGCCGGTGTCTGTTCTGCCTGTGCTTAGCAAGGTGTTTGAAAGGATAATGCTCAACCAAATGCTATTGCATTTCAGTTTAAATAGACTTTTTCATGACCAGCAATACGGCTTCACAAAAGGGCGTAATACTACTGACGCGGGTATCAGGCTTATTAAACACATTTTCGATGCCTGGGAAGAGTCTCAGGACGCGATCGGTATATTCTGTGACCTCTCGAAAGCCTTTGACTGCGTAAGTCATGAAACTTTGCTGTCTAAATTAGAGCATTATGGTTTGAAGCATAAGTCTTTGAAACTTGTCAAATCATACTTGTGCGATAGGCAACAACAAGTCCAAATAAATGGGGTTAAATCGCCCGGCACGCAGGTGAAAATGGGCGTACCCCAGGGTTCTATTTTGGGTCCATTCTTGTTTTTAGTGTATATAAATGATTTACCATACGTGCTTGAGGATCAAGCGAAGATTGTGTTATTTGCAGATGATACTTCTTTAATTTTTAAACTAAACAGGCGTACACCTAATACTGACGATGTAAATAACGCACTTCTTAAGGTCCATGAGTGGTTCACAGTTAATAATTTAGTATTAAATGGGCAGAAAACTAAATGTATAAAGTTTGCTCTACCCAATGTAAAGTGTGTAGATTGTGACATCGTACTAAATAATGATAAGCTGGAATTTGTCGACCACACGGTTTTCCTAGGAATAAAGATAGATTCAAAGCTACAATGGGGGCCGCACATTAGGACTTTAGCAGGACGCCTGAGTTCGGCTGCTTATGCGGTTCGAAAAATCAGACTACTTACAGATGAAGCCACCGCAAGACTAGTTTACTTTAGCTACTTTCATAGCATTATGTCTTACGGAATATTGCTATGGGGCCGCGCTGCAGATATAGAATCTATTTTTATACTGCAGAAAAGAGCTGTTAGGGCCATTTACAACCTACGTAGTCGCGATTCACTCAGAGAACTCTTCAAAGAAATAAATATATTGACAGTACCTTCTCAGTACATCTATGAGAATATTATGTACGTAAGAAAAAATCTACACCTTTATTCAAAAAAATGTGAACTGCATAGTTATAATACGAGACATAAATCAAAACGAATGCAGCCGCAGTTTCGTCTCGCTAAAGTCCATACTTCTTTTATGGGATACTGTGTAAGATTTTATAATAAAATTCCGGAATTCATTTTAAAATTCCCAGGAAACAAATTCAAAAAAATTATTAAGTTTACTCTGTGCAGGCAAGCTTACTATAAATTGGAAGATTATCTTTTAGATAAAAATGTTTGGCAAATTGCTGGTCCAGCTCCACAGGATGATGTCATGGATAATTTTAATGTAGACTATACAATTTGACATACCCAATTGGCAATATTATATTTGATGACATTATATTAATATTTATTTTCTATTACCATTTGTCAGCATAATTATTTAATTGAATATACCATACAATATACGAGTATACATTATGATAACAATTTGATGTACATATTGATTGAACTAGTATGGTATAATTTCCTAATTAGTATACCTACTGTAAAGTGTGGGGATCGTGCAGATATTGATGTAACAATTGTGTTAGTATATTTATCTATAAGAATATTGTGCCCACGGTCTGAGCTTGTCATGCTCACTTAAATGTCCTGCTGATGGTGGCGTTGTGTGTCGGGTCGTTTTATTCCCTACAATATGGTTGAGTCGAACCGCGCCGATACACACGTCATGCTCGTGAACGGGTGCTGTCTGTCGGGACTGGTCAGCTCTTACTTGCTGTGGCAATCCCTTTCTTTCTATATAATTACTAAATATAACGCCTACTTATACTGAATAAATCATCATACACATCAAACTGCATAATTGTCAAACTATTTAAAACAAAGTTGTAAAGATTAATATTGTAATCATGTTTAAAAGAGTATCTATGGAGTTTCTTGCCGGCTCTTCTCCATAAGACCCACTTTTTGGAACCGTGCAATTAGTTTGACTTTTCAAAAGTACCTTTTTAATGGTCTAATTGAAATAAATAATTTTGACTTTTGAAATTTTGACTACTACTGGTACCCCCGAGATAACAACGTGCGTGTGAAGTTAGCCGTTGCAAACAGCCGCACAGCTCAAATAACTTAATTAAGTGTTCTGCTAAAATATCTAAATTATTAAAGACAACATTTATCGAATTCAAAACAATTACGACCCTAAGCACCGTATCTTTACACTTTACACTGCAAAACCACTTGCGGATAACTTCAGATGCGTGTTAATTTAAAGGAAACTGGCAAACCAATAATATTGTTCACTTTGTTTGTCACTTGTGTCAATGACAGTGACAGCACCGATCGACCTGACTTGTCCAAACTTGTTTACATTTTACTTTTCGGTTTCCGATGGTTTTCAAAAAAATATAGATCAGTTTATTTCAAATTTCAAGAAATATAATAGAAGGAACTTAACTAGTTAAATTAATGTGGATAACATCTATTATTTGTTCCTTTCTGTGCTTAGACTAGACAACCAATTTGTCTTTGTCTAGTCTAAGTTTCTGTGTGTCGATTTCGATTTAATTATACTTTAGTTATCTTTTGCAAAAGAGTAAGTAGAAATAATGTTGAATGGCAAAACATTTTAATAATTTTATAGATTTTTGAAAGTTTATGCAACGCTTAGTATGGGAGTTTGCAAAGGTTTCCCATAATGGTATGTTTAGAAACCAAATTTTGGAGGGAAACCATAAAACCGGTGACCGGCCTTCGCGGACAAGACGGGAGTGTGGGATTCTTAATCACAATAGTCACTAAAAAAATGCATACCTAGGTGTTTGCTTACTCCGTCCATTAGGCGACTTTCTGACCGAAAAGGAAAACTATAAAATTACAATCTAATTGTATAAAGAACTTTAATTAATGTGTAAATATATTGAAATAAAACTTCTTTTTGCGGATTTTATCGCGTTGTATTGGTATTATTTAATTCCCGATTTTTCTGACTGATGACTTGGGAGTGACAGGTTCTGCTATTAAATTTTCAGGATACAATGGAAAACTGGAGAGACATTGTTTCGTCATATCCTGATAATCCTGAGCCCAAAGACTATGCTAAGGCTATCCGATCTGCAGAAATAATTCTAGCTGAGGACCTGGCACCATTTGAAACAGGTATGGATATATATAAAAACTGACCAATATTACATACACATTTGGCGTAGCGGCTGAGCGATCGGCTTCTGCGCCACATGTTGTGGGTTCGATCCCCACACGGAGCAAATATTTGTATGATCTACAGGTAGTTGTTCCGGGTCCGGGTTTTTGTGTATGTGAGAATTTGTGATTGTAAACGCACCCACGACACAGGAGAAAATCCTAATGTGGGGCAACGTTTTTTTAAAACCAAAAAAAAAATAAAAAAATTAGAAGTGGCGGTAGCCTAATGGCTAAGGCGTCGGACTTGCGATCATGTGTTTGCCGGTTCGAAACCCACACATTGCACTACCGACGAGAACCCACTCATAACACAAGCGTATTTAGCTTAGCATGAGTGGTTAACAAGAATATTAGTAATGCGCAATACATATTGCTAGTAAGCTTTAAAAAAATACAGGCCTGATGGTATATTATGGTAGGCTAAGACTTTAGACTAAATCCCTCTCATCATCACTCATCTCATTTCGAGTCAAGTCTTATGCAGTAGGATAGTTATGAGCTCCTTTTAAATTCATGAGTGTGTAACGTTTTCTGCTTACCTCGCCAGAGAACATAGGCGTGATGTTATATTTACTATCCTGCACCGCACAACATTGAACATGTCATTACTAGAAGGCGTTTCTTTAAAAAAAAATTAACAATATATACCTGAAAGATTCAAGTTCAAACATTTTATTTCATGCTAGATGACCCGGTAAAATTTCATCTCACCTACTAGATTTATTTATACAGGGTTACTAGTAACTCATCACAATCCCATAAAAGGGTTATAGGGCACATTATTCCCTATAAAATAAACCCATAAAGAATTGTTCAAAAGTGAACCATTTCTGAGATATGATTTTTTAAAATATTTTATTTCGATTAAGAAATAAAATATTTTATTATTTTTATGTTTTATAATTTTTTTAAGATGCGTATTATATTATATATTTCTATATATGCATATTATTTCATAACTCTTGTTTGGAATCATTATTTTTTATTTTTTATAGATTTAAGATATAGTTATTAGTTAGTTCACTCACAGTTTTGTATGGGTTTAGATGACATGTGATAGGGGTGGCGACCCTTTTGCCATTACCGGGCATAAACTAAATTGCTACAGAAAAGGCATATAAAACCCATTTTTTTATGGGATAGGTGGCCCAACGAGCATACGGATCGCCTGATGGTAAGCGATTACCGCCGTCCATGGACACCCAACACCAGATGAGTTACAAGTTCGTTCCCGACTTTTTAAAAGGGGATTGGGCCTCCGGTAACTTCACTCACTCGGCGAAACACAACGTAAGCGTCGACGCCGGTTTTCTGTGAGGCCGTGGTATCACTCCGGTCGAGCCGGCCCATTAGTGCCGAAGCATGGCTCTCCCACGTAAAACACATATAACACTCCAAATGGAAATCATACGCCAAAGCTCTCAGCTGTCTACAAAATAGGCTATATACTTAAATCAACCTTTGAAATATATTTTTCTTTACAGAATGGCTAGCACAAACCCTTCTTTTCAAACCCGTCGGTCTTTTTGAAACAATAACATCAAAACGTGCGAGTGAAGATTGGCTGAAAGCCATCGCAGACTCATTCAAGATCCTGTCGAAGATTGTAGAAAAATATTGGGATGTTGTTGAGAATTACTATAATGATATAATTGAGGTAAGAATATTAAGGTTATATTACATTGCCCAATGACCTTGAGGATTTAGTCTATGTGCTAGTATTTGTTAGTCACAGGCATTGCGGGGGTGCTTCACGCGGGGTGCTACTGAGGATTTGGGTATTTCTTTATTATTTCAAAATATTGAATATATATAGAATATAAAAACAATACAAATTGTTAATTACGTCATTACAATTTTTTTGGTATAAAATTCATGACTAACTATTAAGCCATTAATAAGAAAAAATACAAATTAGGTTAAAAAAGGCATATTTACTTTAATTATTATCCAAAATTGGGGGAAATTTATAAAAAATTTAAACAATACAATTTGTTTGTGATGACCTTAAGTATAACATATATTTTTTATATGGCAAACGCACATAAGGATTCCACTAGAAACTTCTTTAAAGCTAGGGTGTTTTTTGGATTTGAGCGATGTAATGCCTTAATGACAGTCAGGGCCGCCTTAGCTCATTCTGGGGCCTCAGGGTAACGAGAATGTGTGGCCCCGATTGAAAAATATATTTTGGTCAAGTATCTAGTTTTTATTTTACCGCTTGACGCTGGAAAACTTAAAAATTTCTATAAGTGTTGTATAAAGCAAATAAACTGGCTTTTTGGGGCCCCGTGAGAGTGGCCCTGGGCCCGTGCCCCGTGTGCCCTTATGGTAAAGACGGTATTGATGACAGAACTCTAGATTCTTCACCCTGCCGTGTATATCTGTCTGAACTAGGGCATGCAATCTGGAATTCCAGAATTTCGTAACCCCGGACCTTTTAGACACTTGTTTCCGATATTTTAATTCTGGAATTGGTGGACAAAATATCGTTTTTCCGGCATTCATAAATATTCCATATTCATATTGCCCTTATGGCTGAGTTGCTGCAGGATCTCAGGATTTTACTCCCGAAATAACGAAAATCAAATAAAAAAATTAGAACCCAAGGCATGCACCTCTGATTTTTCGAAGTCATGTGCGTATTAAATAGTTAACTATCACGCGCTTAAACGGCGAAGGAAAACATCATGAGGAAACCTGCATGCCTGAGAGATTTTCTCGACGGCGTGTGAAGTCTGCCAACCCGCACTAGGCCAGCGTAGTGGACTATAGCCTAATCCTTCTGAGAGGAGACCCGTGCGCAGCCATAAAAAAATGTAATTATAGAATAATAATTTGTTTCAGCTGTGCATGTTATCATTTGACGCACAAACTCGCAAGGAGGCGATCCTGTGTCTCCTCTGCGTGGTAAAGCACCCCTCAGTAGACCTCAGCGACCAGATGGTGAGCAGGCATGTCAACGCTTTAGAAGAAGCTAAGACCTGCAAGGCGCCATTGGCACAACTTGTTGGCAAGTATTTTTTTATATTTTTACACACATAACATACCATCACGCCTGTATTACCCAAAGGGGTAGGCAGTACTAATGTACACCCACAGTTCGCCGGTATGTTTAGGTCCCATGTTATAGGGAGCGAGCGAGCCTATAGCCATTCACCGGGCACAAATCCAGACTGAACTGCTACTGAGAATTTCATAGAAAAACTCAATAACACTGCTCGACCTGGGGATCGAACCCAGGATCTCTAGCGTACCAGTCGCGCTTGGGACCACTAGACTAATGAGGCAGTAATTTTTTTAATTTTTATATATATTTTTTTATGGGATAGGAGGGCAAACGAGCAGACAGATCACCTGATGGTAAGCGATTACCGCCGCCCATGGACACCCGCAACACCAGAGGAGTCACAAGTGCGTTGCCGACCTTTTAAAAGGGGATTGGGCCTCCGGTAACCTCACTCACTCGGCGAAACACAACGTAAGCGTTGTTTAACGCCGGTTTTCTGTGAGGCCGTGGTATCACTCCGGTCGAGCCGGCCCATTCGTGCTGAAGCATGACTCTTCCACGTAACAAATATTATACTTTTATTTATATAAATGCCTCATTAGTCTAGTGGTCCCAAGCGCGACTGCTATCCTAGAGGTCCTGGGTTCGATCCCCAGGTCGAGCAAAGTGTTATTGAGTTTTTCTATGAAATTCTCAGTAGCAGCTCGGAGTCTGGATTTGTGCCCGATTAATGGCAATAGGCTCGCCCCGTTTTACATGGGACCTAAACATACCGGCGAACTGTGGATGTACATTAGTACGCCTCTGCCTAACCCATCGGGGAATAAAGGCGTGATGGTATGTTATGTTATATAAATCCCCATGTAGGGGATCATACACTTCACCAACTCGCATTAGGCTATCCAAGCAGGGATATTGTCGGTATACATAAATAGCACGCGCGGCTGGAGTGGGCTTCCCTAACAACGCCCTAAGCCGAGGTTCGAGTCCCGTTAGGGGACGCCCTTAGCTGCTGTTGCTTGGTTATAAGTTGCTTTTGACTGGAGGCATGCGGTGCCTCGCCACCAGGTCCGATTACGCTGTAAGGGGTCCCATAGACAAATTTCCCTTTAAAAAAAAGAGTGCGCTTCAGTATGCAGGCTTTACGTATGCTCTTATGTAGATGAGTGCGTCCATAGGCTACGGTAACCGCTTACCAACACGCGGGCCGTATGCCTGTTTGTCTCCTTAGTGGTATAGAAAAAAAAAAGAATTGTCTTGTTACAGGTACAATATGCAGGTACCACCCCGAGAAGGTGCAGGAGCACTGCACCAGAATCTGGAGGATCTATCTGAACATGCTACAGCCAAACAATAAAACGGTGATTAAAAAAAATACATGTTTTTCGGAAATATATCCAGTAGTAATGATCTCTTCTTTGTATGGGTCTGCATACAACAGAGAGGTCAAGCTCTATCTATGAATCTATTTATCAATCGACAATTATTTCAAAGAAAGAAAGAAAAAGCGGTATGTTTAGGTCCCATGTAATATACCGAGCTACTTTTGAGAATTACATAGAAAAACGCAATAAAAGTTTGCTCGACCTGGGAATCGAACCCAGGACCTCTAGCGTAAGCAGTCGCGCTCGGGACCACTAGACCAATGAGGCAGTATCTGGTTTATATTTTTTCTTTTCTCAGGACCAAGTGGTGAATTCAGTGTTGCAAGGTATAAACGGGTTGTTTGAGTATTTTGGGGATGATATCGTTATGGACCAGCTGAACGGTTTCTACGATATGATGTCCAGGGAGTGCATCAAGATATCCAAGTGTTTGGAAGGTAAGGTGACATATTCTTTTTAATTTACCGACGGAAAGAGCATGGATGCGTACCGCGAGAGCTGGTTCGAAGCGGTACCTACAAGTAAAGAGTAGTAGAACAGAGAGAAAGGGGAGAGAGAGAGAGAGAGAGAGAGAGAGAGAGAGAGAGAGAGAGGGAAACTAAAGAGAGAGTGAGAAAGAGATACGAGGGAGGTATAAATGTTCAAGGTTGTTCATGATTATGCGTTACTGGCTAGATTATTTGACGACACGTTTGGCGTAGCGGCTGAGCGATCGGCATCTGCGCAACGTGTTTTGGGTTCGATTCCCTACACACATCAAATATATCTATGATCTACAGGTAGTTGTACCGGGTTCCGTTTGTGTATGTGAGAATTTGTGTTTGTAAACGCACCCACGATACAGGAGAAAATCCTAGTGGGGCAACGTTATTTATAAAAAAAAAATTATAATCTAACACCATGAGACATTTTGTTTGTGCTGATAATAAAAGATAACTGTGTGAGACTAAACCTCAAGTAAACAGACTCTTATTATTGTATCCTTTCGCTAGTTCTCTCTATTATTCCACCTCCAACAATAAAGAGCGGAAGAGAGAGTGAAACAGAAAATCACTGACATCTCACATCTTTTAGATGATCTGTGTAATAAGCTTAAACATTGTAATAGCTATTTCTTTATGGGATATGGGGTTTGCCCCCATACCGAGCAGACGGATCGCTTGATGGTAAGCGATTACCGCGGCCCATGGACACCTGCAACATCAGAGTAGTCACAAGTGCGTTGCCGGCCTTTTAAAAGGGGATTGGGCCTCCGGTAACCTCACTCACTCGGCGAAACACAACGTAAGCGTTGTTTGACGCCGGTTTTCTGTGAGGCCGTGGTATCACTCCGGTCGAGCCGGCCCATTCGTGCCGAAGCATGGCTCTCCCACGTAAAATTATAAGTAATAACATTCTTTAAACTGAGAAGAAAGAGAACAGGAGGGACAGTGAGAGACAGAAAGAGATTTAGAGACAGATTGAGACTGAGAGAGTGACTGAAAAAGAGAATGAGAGAGAGACAGAAAGAGAAAAGAGTGTGAGAGAGATATAAAGTGTGGGGAATTGGGATAAAGTGTGTCAAAGAGCCAAGAGAGAGAGAGAATAAGTGTGTTTGTCTTGGAGCAGTGATAACCTAGTGATATGACCATAGGACTGCCAAGTCAAAGGTCTCGAGTTCGAATCCAAGGCACGCACCTCTGACTTTTCGAAGTCATGTGCGTATTAATATTTAAATATCACGCGCTTAAACGGCGAAGGAAAACATCGTGAGGAAACCTGCATGCCTGAGAGATTTTCTCGATGGCGTGTGAAGTCTGCCAACCCGCACTAGGCCAGCGTGGTGGACTATAGCCTAATCCCTCTCATTTTGAGAGGAGCCCCGTGCCCAGCAGTGGGACAGTATAATATACATAACATACCATCACGCCTGTATTCCCCGAAGGGTTAGGCAGAGGTGTACTTAATGTACAGCCTCAGTTCGCCGCTATGTTTAGGTCCCATGTTATAGGGGGCGAGCCTATAGCCATTAACCGGGCACAAATCCAGACTCCGAGCTGCTAATGAGAATTTCATAGAAAAACCCAATAACACTTTGCTCGACCTGGGGATCGAACCCAGGACCTCTAGTGTAGCAGTCGCACTTGGGACCACTAGACTAATGAGGCAGTCTAATGGCTGGGACAGTATAATGGGTTGATTATGTATGTTATGTATGTATGTCTTTACCGTACATATGTTCAAATTTGTATCTATTGGAATGATCGGGGATGTATTTCTTTAACGGACTTACATTTTAATTTATTTTATTATTTTTTAGTACTACTCTCAATCCTGAAGCATCACGCCCGCTTATTCAAAGAGCGGTTGGCAGGGGACAGGGCGTTGCGTCTGTACTTATGGCAAATTGATACGAAGAACGCTATGGATGCTCTTAGTAATATTTATGAAGTGGTTTTCTCTGAAGTACAGAATATTGAGGTATGTTACCATCTTACTAGACTAATGAGGTAGTGAAGAGCGCGATTGCTACGCTAGAGGTCTTGGGTTCGATTTCCAGATCGAGCAAAGTGTTATTATTTTTTATTTATTGTAAACTATTTATTATTTAAAAAAAATACTATCACACCTGTATTCATAGCGGAGCTAGGCAGAGGGGAACTAATATTTAGTTCGTAGGTATGTTTAGGTCCCATTTTTTTTTTTAATTTATTTAATTTATTAGATACTAAATTGACAATGCTTAAAATTTAATACATCACATAAACCAAGATATATGCCTCATTAGTCTAGTGGTTCCAAGCGCGACTGCTACGCTATAGGTCCTGGGTTCGATCCCCAGGTCGAGCAGTGTTATTGGGGTTTTCTATGAAATTCTCAGTAGCAGCTCGAAGTCTGGATTTGTGCCCGGTTAATGGCAATAGACTCGCCCCCTACTACATGGGACCTAAACATACCGGCGAACTGTGGGTGTACATTAGTACATCTCTGCCTAACCCTTCGGGGAATACAGGCGTGATGGTATGTTATGTGTATGTTATAAACCAAGATAGTTTTCATTCTACATGTCTTTAAAAGAAACATGAACTAGATTATATGTACATATATAATCTAGTTCACTTCCCAGTTAAAAATATTAACTTGGTAAAAACTTCTTACTTACTTATAATATGCTGTGAAGTTATTGCCATCAACAGAGCACAAATCCAAACTCCAAGCTACTGAGAATTTCATAATATAGAAAAACCCAATAACACTTCTCAACCCGGGAACCGAACAGACCTCTAGCGTAATCGTGTTTATAACCACAAAACTATTGATGCAAATCTTTCTTTATTTTCATTACATAATATTTTTTCAGGCTATAATAAATTCAGAAATCGTACCCAGAATAAATTCAGGGTCTGTTTTGATCAAGCATACGGCGCTCAGGGTCATCATACAGGCGAGGTCTGCTTCTGCCAGTATCCCTAGTTTTAGCAGCGGCATAGATTTGGAATTCCAGCTGAGAACTAAGAAACTGTCTTATGAAGAAGCAAATACTGTAAGTAAGACATTACATAGCATCACACCTGTATTCCTGTAGCAGTGATAGCCTAGTGGTATGACCATTGGACTGCCAAGTCAAAGATCTCGAGTTCTAACCCAAGGGTACCTCTGACTTTTCGAAGTCATGTGCGTATTAAATAGTTAATTATCACGCGCTTAAACGGTGAAGGAAAACATCGTGAGGAAACCTGCATGCCTGAGAGATTTTCTCGACGGCGTGTGAAGTCTGCCAACCCGCACTAGGCCAGCGTGGTGGACTATAGCCTAATCCCTCTCATTCTGAGAGGAGACCCGTGCCCAGCAGTGGGACAGTATAATGGGTTGATTATGTTATGTTATGTACACCTGTATTCCCCGAAGGGTTAGGCAGAGGTGTACCACCCGCAGTTCGCCGGTCCCGTGTAATAGAGGGCTAGGGTATTGCCATTAACCGAACACAAAACCCAAACTCCGAGTTGCTACTGAGAATTTCATAGAAAAACCCGATAACACTTTGCTGGAACTCGGAAATCGAAGCCAGGACCTGTAGTGTTGCTGTCACACTCAGGATCCCTAGGCTAACGAGGTAGAAGCTAATTTTCTGTCGGTACAAACTAAAGTTTGCAGCTGGAGAGTTTTTAAATTTTACTAGCAATGTGGGTCGCACATTACTAGTATTCTTGTTAACCCCTCGTGCTAAGCTAAATGATTGTGTTACGAGTGGGTTCACGTCGGTAGTGCAATGGGTGGGTTTCGTACCGGCAACCACATGATCGCAAGTCCGACGCCCTAGCCATTAGGCTACCGCCGCTTAAAATTCCGGCGGACCGAATTTCTCTTACAAACGTAATACCGAAATAAATCGTAATTCAAACACAATTTAATTTAATTCTTTATTATTCGGATTCCGATATCGTTAATCTAGATTCCTACGTTACCATTTTATCCTAAAATATTTCACTAGAAATAAATGTAAGTGAATTTTAGATATCTTCACCAAGTTTGGAACGATTTTTCGGTCTTTTATTTCCAGTTAAGTAATAGTAGACGAAATAGTATCGTAGGAACCTAGATTAATGGTATCCAAATCCGAATAATAACTTAATTTGATAGAATATTGTCTGGATTACGATTTATTTTGGTATTACGTTTTTGTGGGCAATCTAAGCTCCGCCGGACCCTTAAGTATTGGAGAACGTATCTTTCTTCTGTCTTTTTTCTGTAAACATTTTTTTTGCAGGTATCCTGGTGCATAGGATCTAATGTATCCAACAGCGAAACCATGTTACTAACAGCTATCATGTTTTACGACAATCTACCGACTTCAAAGAAGAGGGATATTATTGTTAACGGCGTGTTAAAGGCGTCTGATGACGTCAGGAAGGTGCTTTGTATTTTATAACTAGAACTAGAAAACCGGCGTCAAACAACGCTTACGTTGTGTTTCGCTGAGTGAGTGAGGTTACCGGAGGCACAATCCCCTTTTAAAAGGTCCATGGGCGGCGGTAATCGCTTACCATCAGGCGATCCGTCTGCTCGTTTGTCCCCCTATCCCAATACGAATCGATTGTATGGGAGTATAGAAAAGTGTTGTTTTTAGATCTTTTCAGGCAATTTTTTAAATTCTTCTCTGCGTAAGAACCATCCTCGTACTTCAAGGAATATTCTATAAAAAGAATTAGCAAAATCGGTTCAGCTGCTCTCGAGATTTGAGCTTAGCAACATATTCAGCGATTCATTTTTATATTATAGAAGATGTCGACCACTTCGCATGTTTTTCAGTTCATTTAAATATTGGTTAGGCAGAGGTGTACCAATGTACACCCACAGTTTGCCGATATGTTTAGGTCAAAAATCAAAATGTTTTATTTCAATTAGACCACTAAAATTGGTACTTTTGAAAAGTCAAAACTAGTTGCAACTAGGTCCTATGTAGTAGGGGGCGAGCCTATTACCATTAAAAAGTATGTATATAATGTATACATTATTTTTTCAGGCAGCCCTAGTATTATTACTGAAGTTATCCCTTCAGGAAAATTTAGACAGATACATAGATGTCTGGAGGGTCCTGCTAGACAACACCGCTGGTCCAGACCTGGCTAAAGCGGTGCTCATCTTCGAAGACACCGTACATCATATACTGGAAGTGCTGGCTTCTTTTATTGAAGATTCCGAGAAGGTAAAAGTTATTGTTTTCCGATTTGAAGGGTAATGTAGCCAGTGACATTACTGGGCAAATGAGATTTAACGGTCCGGCGGAGCTTGAATTGCCCACAAAAACGTAATACCGAAATAAATCTTAATCCAGACAATATTCTATCAAATGATGTTATTATGCTGATTCTCTCGCTTCTTTTCGAAAATCCGCTAAACAACTCTTAGCCAATAACTAATACAATTTTAGGATTGTAAAATCATTCTTGAAACCTCCTTTTAAAATCCTGTATTAATTCTGCAAGTGGTGTTTGCTTGTAAAATAATGTAACTCTCGAATCTTTTCATTTAATAATTACTAGCTTTTGCCAGCGACTTCGTCCGCGTGGAATAGTTACTTTGTTCCCTAGTTCTTCGCCCGCGGTTTCACCTGCGTTGCCCCGTTCCTAAGGGTTGTAGCGTGATGTTTTATAGCTTGAAACCTTTCTCATGAATCATCATCATTTTCCCAACATTTCCCTTCACTGCTCTGCTCCTATTGATAGTAGCGTGATGAAAAGTATACTATAACCTGCCCAGGAGTATGAAGAACAATTGTACCAAGTTTCGTTGAAATCTGTAGAGTGGTTTTTGTTTCTATAACGAACATACAGACAGACAGACAGACAAAAATTTTACTGATTGCATTTTTGGCGTCAGTATCGATCACTAATCACCCGCTGATAGTTATTTTGGAAATATATTTCATGTACAGAATTGACCTCTCTACAGATTTATTATAAGTATAGATAATGTGTATCGACTATTGTTACATTTGTTAGCAAACCTTATGTAATAAAATTATTTGGATCTAAATACCGTTAATAGGTTCCTACGATACTATTTCGTCTTCACTGGAAATAAAAGACTCCAAACTTGGTAAAGCTATCAAAAATTGCATTCGCTTACATTTATTTCCCGTGAAGTATTCTGGACGAAATGATAGAGTAGGTACTTTGATTAACGGTATCGGAATCCGAATAGTAACAGCCATTTGATTAAATTGTGTTTAAATTACGATTTATTTCGGTATTATGTTTGTAAGAGAAATTCAGTCCGCCGGTCTCTTAACGACTGAGGTTTCGTTGTGTTAGTGAAAGAAAAATTTGACTGCAGACAGGATTCAAACTTGCGTCTTCTGGTTTTGATACACTAGACGCTATGACCAACTAAGCCACCGCGAGTCCCACCCGCCAGGTCGAAATTTGCCTTTACATTCTGAATTTACGTATTTATGGTGATGGTGATGGTAAATAATGAAAATGCAAAAGAAAACTGAGGTTTAGGTTTTGAGGTTCGTTGCGGAGACTCATTGAAACAGTCTTCGCTTCAGGCACATCGGGATATCTCTCTTTAGCGCTTCGGATAGTTCCGTAAAGGCAGCCCAGCCGAGCCTGTTATGTCGGCAGATTGTTTTTTGAAGTGAATTCTTCTTTAGGCGCGTTAAGCACTTTTTGGGTGGACAACCGGCGTCAAACAACCCTTACGTTGTGTTTCGTCCAAGTCAGTGAGGTTACCGGAGGCCCAATCCCCTTTTAAAAGGCGGGCAACGCACTTGTGCCTCCTCTGCAGTTGCAGGTGTCCCTGGGCGACGGTAATCGCTTACCATCAGGCGATCCGTCTGCTAGTTTGTCCCCCTATCCCATAAAAATTAAAATCCGTGATGATTTTGATTTTATTGAGAAAGACGAGAACATTATCTACCGCTTCTTGATACATTTTTTTTAAATACAGGTATATGCGGAAATAAGGCCCGTTCTATCCGTGTTGGCTGTTCTTCTGAGCTTGCAGAAGACAGAGTTCAGCACTGGGGACTGGTGTCGGTGTGTAAAGCCTGCAGTTGTTCATATAGCGAAGACGTTCGCTGTAGAACCCGCGAAGATGCTGATTGAGACGGATGAAAATGAGGTCAGTTTATGCAAGAAAATCCTGTCCGACCCGAAAGGGGCATATAGGTATCCCGATCGCAACACCAATTACATACATACACTCACGCCTTTCTCCCACAGGGGTAGGCAGAAACTATAGACTGCCACTTGCTACGATTCCTGCATACTTCTTTTGCTTCTTCCACATTCATACATCTTCTCATACATACACGCCGGTGTTTTTTGAAGGATTTCGCCAATCAGATCGGCATATGTCCTTCTAGGGTGACCTCTACCGGCGCCGCCGCTGACATTCGCCTTATAAATTCCTTTCGTTAATCGTCTTTCATTCATTCTCTGAATATGTCCAAACCATCTCAGCATATTCTTTTCAATACGCGTCACTACATCGTCTTTCAGCCCGCAACGTTGTCTTATCACACCACCAATTAAAATAAGCTAATACTTGCATTCCATTTTCAACTCTATCTGAACCAGATAAGGTAAGATTAAAAAAAAACAGGTTAACATACTGGTTTCTGACACTTACGCGAATATTAGACATTGAAATAAAACTACTTTTTACGGATTTTAGTTAGTAATTTAAAAGCGGCGATAGCTTAATGGCTAGGGCGTCGGACTTGCGATCATCTGGTTGCGGGTTCGAACCCCACCCATTGCACTACCGACGTGAACTCACTCGTAACACAAGCATTTAGCTTAGCACGAGGGGTTAACAAGAATACTAGTAATGTGCCACCCCCTTTCTTGTAAGCTTTAAAAAACATTAAGACGTCCAACAACTTAGTCTACCCGTGACCATGGATGCTGTAAAGGATCCGAAACGTCGGGAATCAAACAGATGGTTAAATTAGTATTGCTTATAGGTAATATATGTGGAGAAATTTGAAGAAGATACAGTGCTTAGCAAGCTTTTATCCACTTTAACTACAACTCGAGACAGTGAGCATAACGAGACGCTGTCAGCTTTTCAAGTAAGTATCAATCATACCCGTGGACGATAAGTTGAGACCTGAGAACCTATATTCCGACTTATCATATTATTCAGCAGGCTTACTCTTGAAAACAATACAATACCAATCCAAACGTGATCCGATTCCGATGTCAATTTGGCTGTCGGGCGATTTCGTACTCTTGAGCACAAATCCGTTAATCTCGTATCGGCATCCTGATTGGCCAATGGTTGGGTCGTTTCCCAATCCTATTTAGTTCACTCAATCACCGCGCAATATTGAAACAATTTGGCGCTGGTCTCGGATTCAAGAGTACGAAACTTGACGAAACGGCACAATTCCAATGTCGATGTATCGGAATTGAGTTCAAGAGTAAGCCCGCAGTAACTTGACAGTTGGAGGGTTACCAGTTTTTGACAAAAAAACGATAGTGTTGAAAGAATGAACGAAATTGAATGACCTTAATTACTTTTTGTGTATCAGATTATATTCTCGAAAGAAGATACGGAGCTTAAAGTACTGTCAAAAGTATTATCAAAATTGGAAATTCTAATGGAGACTGAAAATAACAATCTAGATAATCGTCAGCTGTCTAGGGTAAGTTTGCAGTTAAATTGTAAGCGGAAATAGCCTCATGGCTAGGTCTTTGTGATCATGAGGTCGCCGGTTCGAAACCCACCCATTGCACTCCCGACGTGAACCCACTCGTAACACAAGCATTTAGCTTAGCACGAGGGGTTAACAAGAATGCTAGTAATGTGCATATAAGAGAGGTAGGGCATAGTGGAATCGATTAATTTCACTCACAATTGGAGCTGCCTGACTCGGGAAGTACCTCCACCTTGCAGAAAATCGTAGCCAAATAACATACCTCCGTGCTATGTTGTATTCCTAACGGTGAGCAAGGTCGCCAGAGCTCCGCGAGGAAGCGTTGTGTTGGCAGTGTGAGGGACCGGTGGTGTTTTGTTACCGCCGCTGTCATATACGGCAGCATGTCTCCTATGTTGCCAGCCCAACTATTCCTCCTTGATTTACAAGGTCGGCAACGCGCGAGTGATACCCCTGGTGTTGCTAGCGTCCATAGGCTACGATAACCGCTTACCATCAGGCGGGCCGTATGCTTGTTTGCCACCTTAGTGGTATAAAAAAAATGTGCGACCCACATTGCTAGTAAGTTTTTTTTAAAACAACAAAGAACGCAAGCGCACACACATCTTATTGGGTTTTTAATTGAATTGTAAAATGGAAGAAGTTCTCAATTCGACCGTATTATGTTACCCGATAACTTGACATACCATCTAACCTGTATTTCCCGAAGGGTTAGGCAGAGGTGTTCTAATGAACACCCTACAGTTCAGTTGTGTGTCGGGTTGTTTTATTCCCTACAACTTGGTTGAGTCGAACAACGCTGATACACACGTCATGCTCGTGAACGGGTGCTGTCTGTCGGGACTGGTCAACTCTTACATGCCATGTCAATCCGGATTCAGTTATGTTATCTGTTGGAGGGTAACCTACTTTTATCACTCACATCAAACTCCACAATACTCACATTGATAGAATAAAAAATATGTAAACATCAATTATTTATTTAAAAGAGTATCTATGGATTTTCTTGCCGGCTCTTCTCCATAAGACCTACTATTTGGAACCGTGCATGTAGTTTTGACATTTCAAAAGTACCTGTATATGGTCTAATTGAAATAAAAAAATTGAGTTTGAGTTCTCCGGTATGTTTAGATCCCATGGGGGCGAGCCTTTTACCATTAACCGGGGACAAATACTGTGTGTTTACAATTATTACATCTCTGCTTAACCAATCGAATATAGGCGTAAAACTACCATATTAGTCTAGTGGTTCTGACAGCGACTGCTACGCTAAAGGTCATAGGTTCGATTCTCAGATTGAGCCGTGTTCGTGGGTTTTTTTTTAAATTCTCAGTAGCAGCTCAGAACTTGGGATTTGTGAGTGGTTCTGACAGCGACTGCTACGCTAAAGGTCATAGGTTCGATTCTCAGGTCGGGCCGTGTGCGTGGGTTTTTTTCTAAATTCTCAGTAGCAGCTCAGAACTTGGGATTTGTGCCTAGTTAATGGCAATAGGCTCGCCCCCTATTACATGTAACTTAAACATACATACAAATTGCACATTAGTTCGCTTCTGCCTAACCCCGCGAGGAATACAGGCAAGATGGTTAACGGTGGTTGGTTGATGGTTATTTAGGTTAACTTTCTTTTTCAGATAATTAATCAGATTTTGAAACTGAAATCAAAAAGCTTTATAGATAGCAAAGACGCAAGGATTTTCCAAAAAGATGTTGCTATTTTCTTAGGTATGTTTTAATTATACATTATACATAATCAACCCATTATACTGTCCCACTGCTGGGCACGGGTCTCCTCTCAGAATGAGAGGGATTAGGCTATAGTCAAACACGCTGGCCTAGTGCCGGTTGG
Organism: Acronicta aceris; assembly: GCA_910591435.1. Lineage (NCBI taxonomy): Eukaryota > Metazoa > Arthropoda > Insecta > Lepidoptera > Noctuidae > Acronicta > Acronicta aceris. Next base: position 774,278 of record OU342786.1, on the reverse strand, counting down.
CAGACTTCACACGCCGTCGAGCAAATCTCTCAGGCATGCAGGTTTCCTCACGATGTTTTCCTTCACCGTTTAACCGCGTGATAATTAACTATGAATACGCACATGACTTCGAAAAGTCAGAAGTGCGTGCCTTGGGTTCGAACTCGAGACCTTTTACTTGGCAGTCCAACGGTCATACCACTAGGCCATCACTGCTTCTTGGGAATTATACATTGGCAGTATAAATACTTCAGTGTAGACCATTGTATGCTCGCAAGGGCAGGGTTGGAGACCACGACTTGGCAAACGTAGCGTAGGACGCCCTCCGGCAAGATGGAGTGATAATTTGCGAAAGGTTGGTGACGGAAGCTGGATGCGACAAGCCGAGGACACGGTGATATGGCACACATTAAGGAGGCCTACGTCCAGCAGTGGACTGATATAGGCTGATAATGATCTGGAGTGTTGTAACAAACAGTGATAAGATATTCGGGGTTATTTTTTTTTATTTTAGGTAAATACGGACACTTAGCTCACAGGGAGAACTTTTCAGAGGACGTGTACGTTCTGAAGACGAAAAATAAAATATATTTAAACATACCAAATATCGTAGAAGGGACTACTTTCAAGGTAATTATAACTTTATGGGTCTTTTTCGTCATATCTGTTTATTATTAACTGATTTTCCTTCTTTGTCTACCCCCTCTCCTCCTCTCCCCCCTACTCTCTCCATCTCTCTCTCTCTCTCTCTCCCTCTCTATATCTCTCTCCCTCTCCCTCTCCACTTTTACCTAATCTCTCCCTTTTCTCCGTGTTAAAATCATCATTGACGTCCACCGTCTCAAAGGGGGAGTGTTATGTCTGACTCCTATCGACTAAAACACAAGTTATCCTCTCGGGTACTGCTATCCCCATCCTACTTGCCGGCTCTTCTCCATAAGACCCACTTTTTGGAACCGTGTTTAGTTTGACTTTCCAAAAGTACCTTTTTAATGGTCTAATTGAAATAAATAATTTTGCCTTTGACTTTTACTTACTGTGCTCCTGACTACCCCCTCCCTCTCCATATCTCCGTCTATATTTTACCCTCATTTCGTCCCGTCTACCGCTTTTCCAATCCTCTCTCATTATTTTTTACCTATTTAGTATCACTCACATAAAAGAGACCATGATTCTCTGTTTCGATGTTTCTTCTCAGAGGTCGTCAGCTAGGAAATGCCAGTATTTAAAAAACTGTCTTTAAATGATTTATTTACAGAAATAAATATCATTTCATTATCACAACGGACGCTGTTTTTAAATTCAAAAATTACCTATTTATTTCGACCTCCAAAATTACCCCACATATTTCGACCTCTAAAATTACCCAACATATTTCGACCTCCAAAATTACCCCACATATTTCAACCTCCAAATTTACCCCCCATATTTCGACCCTCCAAAATTACCCCACATATTTTTACCTCTAAAATTACCCCTCATATTTCGACCTCCAAAATTACCCCTCATATTTTGACCTCCAAATTTACCTTACATATTTCGATCTCGAAATGATACCCATACATTTCGATGTATAATAGAGTATGTTTATTTTTTCAGTTCGATCTACAACGAGTATTTCAGTTATGCCTATTGTGGGGGGAGACGGAGCCCTTGTATACATTGCTGGTGATCCTGTCAGCTATCTGTATGTACCACATTCAAATTAAAAACAAAAACAGCTCTTCGCGAATCAGGACATGCCAAATTGAACTTTCACAAAATTTATTAAATTTTGCAAGCTTTTATTGAGAATAACTTTAAATTTAAATTATGTAATTTTATTTTACAGACGAAATACCGAAATAAATCGTAATTCAAACACAATTTGATTAAATTGTGTTTGAATTACGATTTATTTCGGTCATTATTCGTATTCCTATACCGTAAATCTAAGTTCCTACAATACCATTTCGTCCAAAATACTTCACTGGAAATAAATGAAAGTAATTTTTGATAACATTACAAAATTTATTTCTGTTATTTCCAGTGAAGTAGTAGTAGACGAAATAGTACGGTAGGAACCTAGATTAAAGGTATCCAAATCCGAATAATAACATAATTTGATAGAATATTGTCTGGATTACGATTTATTTCGGTATTACGTTTTTGTGGGCAATTCAAGCTCCGCCGGACCCTTAACGTACGGGCAAACTGTGGGTGTACAAGTATATTAGTACGCCTCTGCTTAACCTTTCGGAGAATACAGGCGTAATGGTATGTTAATTAGCAATATTTCCTCTGCAGTATGTGACAGAACGGACCCTGGTATACAAGAGGCGACCGTGCGTGTAATACATTCGCTGTTGAAATCAAACACAAGCTCAAATGAAGCGGAAATAAGTGTGTACCCTGCCTTATTGATGTGTAACACTGCAACCTGCGTGCAAAGGATTATGAAGGTGAGCATACAGCGCCATCTAGTACTGAAAATTTAAAACATTGACATGTAAAAGTGTCTATCTTTTTGTGATTTTTTTTGCATTTTCCATGCTAAGATTATTAAGTTATATAATAGTAAAAAAATTCAATCGCGGGCAGGATTCGAACCTGCGTCCGAATCCTGCCCGCGATTGAATTTTTTCCTTTACTATTAAATAATGTAAAAGTGTCTTTAAAATATATATGAGTTCTAGCTTCTGCCCGCGACTTCGTTTGCGTGAATTCAGAATTGGGTAAAAATAAGATTATAATCTATCTCTGTGCCAAATTTCATCCGGATCCGTCCAGCCGATCTGGCGTGATGAGTAACAAACATCCATCCGTACCAATACGACCTTCAAACCTGCAAGAAAAGAGCGTACTCCTTTTTAAAAGGTCGGCAACGCACTCGTGACTCCTCTGGCGTTGCGGGTGTCCATGGGCGGCGGTAATCGCTTACCATCAGGCGATCCGTCGGCCCGTTTGCCCTCCTATCCCATAAAAAAAAAATTTGGCAGAGAAATATAATACGATGCTTTAATAATGTAAACAATTGATTAAAAATATAAAAAAGACATGCATATTCCGTATTTGTCTAGGTAGGTACTGACAAATGTATATTATTTCAGAGTATAATAGAGGAACCAAGTCCTGATGTTAGACGGAAGCTGTCGGAGTGCCTCGAGGCGCTGCTGAGCCACGAGGCGGGCTCCGAGGCGGCCGGACAGCTGCTGGCCATGGTGTCTGAACAGGCCATCTTCCTGATCACCAGAGATGATGGTGAGTGTTTGTGTTGTTGAATTTTGAGGCGGCGGTAGCCTAATGGCTAGGGCGTAAGACTTGCGATCGTGTGGTTGCCGGTTCGAACCCCACCCATTGCACTACCGACGTGAACCCACTCGTAACACAAGCATTTAGCTTGACTCAATAACGTTTCACAAACGCTTGTAAAAGCTTATTTGAAATAAAATCATTTGGACTTGAACTTAATAAAAATTAACCTATTATACTGTCCCACTGCTGGGCACGGGCCTCCTCTCAAATGAGAGGGATTAGGCTATAGTCCACCACGCTGGCCTAGTGCGGGTTGGCAGACTTCACACGCCATCGAGAAAATCTCTCACGCATGCATGAACTTGAAAAAGGTCCTGGGTTATTGGGTTTTTCTATGAAATTCTCAATCTCAGCTCGGAGCTTGGATTTGTGCCCGGTTAATAGCAATAAGCTCACCTATTACATGGAACCTAAACAGACAGAGCTGTACTTATGTACACCAACAGTTCGTCGGTAGAACTGTTGGTGTACATAAGTACAGCTCTGTCTATCACTTCAGGGAATACTGGCGTGATGCTATGTTATATAATAAACAGTTTTTTTTCCAGTATCTTCAATTGCTCCTGGCTTGGATATAACGAGAGCATTTTTGACAGCTCTCATGGACAACAACTCTCTGACCATAGACTATTTAACAGATATACTAATTCATACATCCAATATAAACCAAAATACGACAGAAATATTCCAAAAAGCGTCCAATATATTCATAGAAAAAATTGATTTGTTCACTCAAAATCATATTAAAAAAACTTTAATCAAATTATTAGAAAATTATGCTATCAACTCTGACAATACAGAATCATCATTGAATATTATACTGGTGTTCACAAAAAGAGTGCTAGATATCAAAAAATATAATCCGACAATTTTAGTTGAAGATGTATTGCTTATGTGTCAAAATTTAACAATAATATCGCCACAATTTTTGAATCTGGTAACTATTTTGGCGTTTTTAAATGTTAATTTTGATTTGGATAGCGAAATGCGTAAAAGTGTGGTGCGATTCGAGGATTTTTTGATACTGAAACAGTTGTTGATAATACAGTTTGAAGATGACAATGAAAAATTAAATGGGGCTTTAGTATTTTTGAAGGAATTTGCTGTGGAATTAAATGAAATGGATTCAGAGGTAAGATATTACTATTATTAAAAGCCCGTAGTGACCCACTGCAGGGCAAAGGCCTCCCCACTCTCCTTCCACTTCTCTCTGTCTATTGCTCTTAAGGACCAGTCTTTTTGAAAAGAGTCCAGCTCAACCCGCCATCTCCGTATGTGCCTGCCGTGTTGGCGTCTGCCATTAAGTGGAACCCATTGGGTTGCCAATTTGGCCCATTGTTCGTCTGACATGCGGCAGTTATGTCCAGTCCAGTTCCATTTCAGCTTTCCGAGTGACGTCTGTTATTTTCGTCTTGGAACGGATGGTTGAAATCCTAACCCGGTCAATAAGTTTTATACCCAGAATACTCCGTTCCATTGCTCTCTGACAGATATTACTAAGATGTAAAATTTTATTTAAGAACTACTTCAGAATACTGTTCCTCACTGCTACTCAGATAGGCAACCCATGGATGGCGTGAAGAGGCTCATGAACAATATGAGCATTAAGAACTATTAGCTAATTGTTGCTTCTTAAGTTTCGTAGGCTCTCCAATATGACCCCAGGCGTTGAAAGCTTGCTTCTCAACGATTAATACTCTCTCCTACATTACCGTGCCCGACAGGGTCCATGATTGATACTTTTATATTAACATTGTGGAGTGCAATAAACGAATTGAGTATTGAGTATTAATTGTCTTCGCGAATAGGAAGCGGACAAAGTTTACTAATTGACCTTCGGACGATTCCAGTTGAAGTTTTTATCTCTGCCACTCGAGCGACCTGATCAGAACCAGGGTAAAGGTTCATAAATCGACCCAGTTTCCATTTGAGAGGGGGCAGGTTATCTTCCTTCGAAAGGACGAATGTGTCCATTTGTGGATAAACCTTGCCCATTTTAAAATATCTTTACAACACAACCATCTACTAAAATTTTAATTTATTACAGAAAACTCTACAATGTATTGGAAATCTAATAGAAAATATACCACCAAGTTTAGTGTTGCCATTGAAAAAAAATCTCTCCGATTGTCTGTCTGTATATAAAGTCATCCCAAATTACTTGCCTAGAATCGAAGCTAGCTACGAGAAATGGACAAAGAAGCTAGACTTACAAAATATAAAAGAATACATTGAAGAGAAGATTCTATTTTCGGAATTTTCCGACGATTTTTCCGACACAATACACGCTTTGAAAATCATGTCAGGTTTATTGGAAATTCCGACAGCTCAAGCCCGAAATTGGACATCTTTGTTGATAAAGAATTTGTCGCAAATTGAACTTAAGTGGGGTCGACTGTTTTTGTCGGATTTGCTTCGTGTGTCGGAAAAAGCGCTCCCAATGCACGATTTTGAACAGATTTTGGAAGAAAATTTGGAATTTGTCAAGGATTATGTTAATGTGTATTTTAAAAGGTTGATTCGGAAACCGTTTATTTTGAAATCTGATAAGTCTTGCTTGCTCGTTGAGATAGTTGAATATTTTGCCAAAACTTATAATGAGGAAAATTTGCAAAATGTCCTGGATTTGATAAATAATGTGAGTAATTTTATTTGATATAACTGATTTCTAACTGTCAAGTTTAAGCGCGACTGCTGTGCTAGAGGTGCTAGGTTGGATTCCCAGGTGAAGCAGCGTTAATTGGGTTTTTCTATGAAATTCTGGATTTGTGCCCGGTTAATGGAAATAGGCTCACCCCCTATTACATGGGACCTAAACATACCGGCGAACTGTGGGTGTACATTAGTACAGCTCTGCCTGACCATTCGGGGTATACAGGCGTGATGGTAAGTTATGTATTCCAACTAAATACCAATAAATATTACAAAACTAGCTGACCCGGCAGACTTCGTACTTTCATATTTATTCACGTTTTAAACCTTCTCTGGACTTCCACAAATAATTCAAGACCAAAATTAGCCAAATCGGTCCAGCCGTTCTCGAGTTTTAGCGAGACTAACGAACAGCAATTAATTTTTATATATATAGATTATTCGGAAATCACTAGGGGTTTTAAATATTATTACGGGTTTGATATTTTTAAAAGTCGGGTGTGGCAGAAGATACATGAAAGTAGAATAAATGCCGTAGAGATGAGAGCTTTGAGAAGTGTGTGAGGGGTGACCTTGAAAGATAGAGTGAGGAACAGCGTGATAAGGGAGTGGTGTGGTGTGAAAGAAGATTTAGTAACAAAGATTGAGAAAGGTATGTTAAGATGGTTTGGGCATGTAGAGAGGATGGATGAACGAAGATTGATGAGACGAGTATACATGGCCAGAACGGAATGGAAGAGTTGGAAGGGACCTCGGCGAACGTACCACAATCAAATTGCGGAAGTTCTCAAAAAAGGTCAGGTTAAAAGCACCCTAAACCGACGATCATGCATGAGGAGATTAATGAACGTAGAAGAAGGAAGTGGAAATCTATAGTCTCTGCCTACCCCAATGGGAGACAGGCGTGAAAATATGTAGGTATGTATGTATGTTGATATAATTAATCACAAGGAATGTCAACATTTCATAGATGTCACCAACGTCACCTTATGACGTAAATTCAGAATGTGAAGGCAAAATATCAATCATGCGGGTGGGGTTCGCGGTGGCTTAGAGGTCAGAGCGTCTGGTGTATCCAACCAGGAGACGCAGGTTCGAATCCTGCCCGCGATTGATTTTTTTTCCTTTACTAAAAAATAACAAGGAATTGAATTTAGAACCCCTAGTCATTTCATAGCAAATTTTTAGGACAAATCATACGATGATTTATGAATTGCAGCGTTATTAGCCACCCAGAATGATTTTTCCCGAAAAACTAATGTTTTCATAGCTATGCTCAACTTTTTCATAGCTATGCTCAACTTTTTCATAGCTATGCTCAACTTTTTCATAGCTATGCTCAACTTTTTCATAGCTATGGTCAACATTTCAAGAAATTAGCAGCTTTGATGATAAGCTATCAGTTCTCCTGAACTTGCTACGGGTTCCTAAGAAAGTGGGCTTGGATTGTCCAGCCGTGAAGTGGGCTATTACTCTGCTGACTACAGAAGGGACTAGCCTTGAAGATAGAATAAAATTGATCGCTATTTTACCTGCTGGGGAAGAATATGGGTAAGTCATTCATATAATTGCTTAATTATTAAAAAAGCTGCGGTAGCCTAATGGTTAGGGCGTCGGAATTGCGATCATGTGGTTGCCGGTTCGAAACCCACCCATTGCACTACCGCTGTGAACCCACTTAAATAAGCATTTAGCTTAGCTCGAAGGGTTAACAAGAATAAAAGTAATGTGCGACCCACCATTGCTAGTAAGCTTTTTTTAAAAAAAATTCAACCTCTAAGGTGGTGAAAAGGGGGGTGAAATTTGTATGAGAGGCTGTCATTTTTGTTGCGAGGGAAACCGCGGGGTACAGCTTGTTGCCAATATAGCCTATGCTACTCAGTGATAATTTAGCGTTCTATTAGTGAAATTTTTTTTTTAAATCGGTCTAGTAGTTTTTGAGTTTAATAATTAAAAACAAAAACACATCTTTTCTTTTTATAAGACTGCCTCATTAGTCTAGTGGTCCCAAGTGCGACTGCTACACAAGAGGTCCTGGGTTCGATCCCCAGGTCGAGCAAAGTGTTATTGGGTTTTTCTATGAAATTCTCATTAGCAGCTCGGAGTCTGGATTTGTGCCCGGACAATGGCTATAGGCTCGCCCCCTATAACATGGGACCTAAACATACCGGCGAACTGTGGGTGTACATAAAGTACACCTCTGCCTAACCCTTCGGGGAATACAGGCGTGATGGTATGTTTATGTTATGTTCTTTTTATAATATTAATATAGCAACACCAGGGCTATCACTCGCGCGTTGCCGACCCTATAAATCAAGGACGAATAATTGTGCTGGCAGCATAGGAGATAATAGCGTGATGCTTATCTTATCTGCCAACACAACACAACCTCGCGGAACTCTGGCGACCTTGCTCACCGTTAGGAACACGACATAGCACGGAGCTATGTTATTTGGCTACGATTTTTTTTATAGGATAGGAGGGCAAACTATCAGACGGAACGCCTGATGGTACGCGATTACCGCCGCCCATGGACACACGCGACACCAGAGGAGTCACAATTACGTTGCCGACCTTTTAAAAGGGGGATTGGGCCTCCGGTAACCTCACTCACTCGGCGAAACACAACGTAAGCGTTGTTTGACGGCGGTGGTATCACTCCGGTCGAGCCGGCCCATTCGTGCCGAAGCGTGGCTCTCCTATGTATAAGGTGTTTCTGCAGTCGAGCAGCTCCAATTACATAATCAAGCCATTATACTATATCCCACTGCTGGGCACGGGTCTCCTCTCAGAATGACAGGGATTAGGCTATAGTCCACCGCTGGCCTAGTGCCAGTCTGCCAACACGGCAGACTTCACACGCCATCGAGAAAATCTCTCAGGCATGCAGGTTTTTCCTCACGATGTTTTCCTTCACCGTTTAAGCGCGTGATAATTAACTATTTAATGTGCACATGACTTCGAAAAGTCAGAGGTGCGTGCCTTGGGTTCGAACTCGAAACCCTTGACTTGGCAGTCTAACGGTCATACCAGTAGGCTATCACTGCTCTGATTGTGAATGGAATAATTCGATTCCACTATGCCCTACCTCTCATAAAATGTTTATGTGAAATATTTCTTTCTCAGTGTATACTATAGAACGTTTGCGTCAAGTTTACCGGTGCGCTTGTCAGAGATACAAGGACAGTACACGGCATCGTTCAGATGTCTGCTCGACTCCTTAGCAACAAATGGAGACATGACTCTACTAGATATAGTCATCACGTTGGCTGGAGGTAAGTGTAGTTTGTAGAACTTTGATTTTTTATTCAAGAATCACTGGGCATTTTTTTTATAGATTATGTCGGTAAACAAGATGACGCGCCACCTGATAGTCAACGTCGACCATGGACACCTGCAACACCAGAGGAGTTGGTGCGTTGCCGATCTTTAAGAGCCCCTACGGGCTGCAGACTGCCAGAGTCGCAGCAAACGAGGGGGAACTGGCTCTTATGTGCAAAAGTCGAAAGACACACCAAGATGCTTCACAACAGACTCCGACGTAAGGGTGGTCGCCAGCCTGTCAGACCCCAAGACGTCCTACCACTGAGCAATTCGAAAACTATGTAGCTATTTGAGCACCAAGGACTATTTGAGAAATTAAAAAATTCTTAAGAACTTCTTTATCACGTGGGAGAGCCATGCTTTGGCACGAATGGGCCGGCTCGACCGGAGTGATACCTCGGCCTCACAGAAAACCGGCGTTAAACAACACTTACGTTGTGTTTCGCCGAGTGAGTGAGTGAGTTTACCGGAGGCCCAATCCCCTTTTAAAAGGCCGGCAACGCACTTGTGACTCCTCTGGTGTTGCGGGTGTCCATGGGCGGCGGTAATCGCTTACCATCAGGTGATCCGTCTGCTCGTTTGCCCTCCTATCACATAAAAAAAAGAACTAAAATACAGCACAAGACGAGGTAAGAAATTTGAATGAATACTACCTAGAACCAACTATGGCAAGAAAAGCATTTTTTTTTGTTTTGTATTCGTGATAAGCTTACACTTGACCGCCAGTTTGCCTGATGTTAAGCGACACTGCGATCTACGATGGAGCGCGCTTGCCTAGAAGATACCGATTCACTCGTGATTTAAAGACACCCAGATTGTATCTATCGGGGAAGACCCACTCGGGAAGCGCAGTAGTAGTCTTCATATATGATCGCCAAGTATCACGTTCTCGAGTATTGTTAATGTTTTTTTTATACCAGGTAGCAAACAAGCATACGGCCCGCCTGATGGTAAGCGGTTACCGTAGCCTATGGACTCTTGCAACATCGGGGGTATCACTCAGGCGTTGCAGAACCTTTAAAAATCTTTTCACATCCTTTTTGAAAAAACCCATGCTGTAGTCCTTTGGGAAAACCTTGGCGAAGAGCTGATTCCATAACCTGAGAGCGTAGGAGGAAATGTCTTGCTAGTCAGCCTGTAGATTTGTCATCTTTTTGACAGGAGACGACACTAAAGGTTGGTGGGACTTGGCCATCGATGCTTGTATGACTGCATTGGCAACCAAAGAAGATGTCGGCATCGTCGATAAGGCATATAGAAAGGCGAAATCTAGTGTCAACTTAGGAGTGTGCAATCGAATATTTTTGCCTTTGCTCAGGTAAATAAACTTTTTTTATGGATTAAGTCGGTAAACGAGCTGGCGAGCCTGAACCTGGTGGTTAGTAGTCATCGGTTCCCGTGGATACCTGCAACACCAGAGCAGTTGCTGATGCGTTGTACCCCTACATACGGACTGCAGACTGCCGGAGCCGCAGCAACTGAGGGGGAACTGGCTCTCACGCGCTAAAGTCGAAACACACACCGCAGTGCTTTACGACAGACTCCGACGTAAGGGTGGTCACCAGCCAGTCAGATCACAAGAGCTCCTACCACCGAGCAAGTTTGATATTTTCTCGGCTCTTACGGGATGTTTATCTAAATGGCAGTGAGGAACAGTATTCTAACCCGTCCCCACACAGGGACTATACCTACGCTAGCTTCCTATTACATGGGACCTAAACATACCGGCGAACTGTGGGTGTAAATTAGTACGCCTCTGTCTAACCTTTCGGGAAATACAGGCGTGGTATGTAAACGGTGAAGGAAAACATCGTGAGGAAACCTGCATGCCTGAGAGATTTTCTCGACGGCGTGTGAAGTCTGCCAACCCGCACTAGGCCAGCGTGGTGGACTACAACCTAATCCCTCTTATTCTGAAATCTGTGCCCAGCAGTGGGACACTAAAATCGGTTGATTATAATGATAATTTGACGTGATGTAATGTATGCAAAAATATTTTCATTTTACAGACACTCTTCTCGAAAGTTCTGCGAGAAGTACATATCTACGATCGTGGGAGACTTGTTCAATGTTCTTCGCGTGGGTTTCAAAGAGCCAGCCAACAATGAGACTTATAGGAAACGACTGATATCTTACGCTGTGGTCTTCAATATACTGAAGGTTGCTTTTGAGAAGGTTAGTGGATAACACTGCTTCAAGGTCACGAATTCATATCATTCCAGAGACAATAAGAAAGCAACTTTATTTTAATAGTTTCTTATGAATTTCGCGCGAATATTATACAAGATTATATAAAAAAACTTCTTTTTACCCGACTGTGGCAAAAGGAGGGTTACGGTGGATGGTCATTTACGTGGGAGAGTCATGCTTCGGCACGAATGGGCTGGCTCGACCGAAGTGATACCACGGCCTCACAGAAAACCGGCGTTAAACAACGCTTACGTTGTGTTTCGCCGAGTGAGTGAGGTTACCGGAGGCCCAATGCCCTTTTAAAAGGTCGTCAGCGCGCTCGGGACTCCTCTGATGTTGCGAGTGTCCATGGGCGGCGGTAATCGCTTACCATCAGGCGATCCGTCTGCTCGTTTGCCCTCCTATCCCATAAAAAAAGGGTTAGGCAGAGGTGTACCGCACGCAAAATACGCGTTTTGTCGTGGAGTTGCGGAAAACAGCCTGCTATACCATACCATAGGCAGAGGTGTCCCAATGTTCGCCGGTATGTTTTTAAGTCCCATGTAATAGGGGGCGAGCCTATTGCATAAAACCAGACTACGAGCTGCAACTGAGAATTTCATGGAAAAACGTGGGAATCGAATCTTGTCAGCGCTTGGGACCACTAGACCAATGAGGCAGTCTAATTCCTCTGCCTAATCCTTCGTAGAATACAGTCATGATAATCTATTTTATGTCCGTTTTCAGATGTCAACACAGAGTTTAGAATGTGGTGTTATAAACGATAGTGCCGGCTCTCAGAAGCCGTGGTACTTTTTGGAGCAGACTTGCAAGTACTGTGTCACTATTAGTGCCAATGTTAAGTGTCCAAGTGACGCCACTGAAGAGCTGAAAGCTACTTGTCTGTAAGTTACATGAGTGTCTGTGTGATTGCTTGTAGTGTTTCCAAGTGCGACTGCTAAACGAGAGGTGTTGTTTGAAACGATGCCAACAGCTACTTTCTATCACCGCACCTCTCGTCATCGGCGTGGAGTTCATCCGCATACCTTAGAATCAGTCTACCTACTATTTTATTATAATTATCCTTAGATAAGCTTTAATAAGCTCCTTAACAAAGATAATAACATACCATCACGCCTGTATTCCCCGAAGGGTTAGGCAGAGGTGCACTAATGTACACCCACAGTTCGCCGGTATGTTTAGGTCCCATGTTATAGGGCCTATAGCCATTAACCGGGCACAAATCCAGACTCCGAGCTGCTAATGAGAAATAGGATAACTCAATAACACTGCTCGACCCAGGGACAATTTTTATATCACTAAGGTGGCAAACAAGCATACGGCCCGCCTGATGGTAAGCGGTTACCGTAGCCTATGGACGCTTGCAACACCAGGGGAATATTTTCACATCCTTTTTGAAAAACCCTATGCTGTAGACCTTTGGGAAAACCTCGGCGGGGAGTTGATTCGACAACCATGAGCGTGCGTGGGAGGAAATTCCTCTGGAATCGCACAGTATGAGACCAGACAACATTTATTTTAGCTTCTAATTTTCAGTTTTTGTTAATCATGTTTATTTTTAGAAAATATTATCGTTGACTGCCTCAGTAGTCTAGTGGTCCCAAGTGCGACTGCTACACTAGAGGTCCTGGGTTCGATCCCCAGGGCGAGCAAAGTGTTATTGGGTTTTTCTATGAAATTCTCAGTAGCAGCTCGGAGTCTGTGTTTGTGGCTATAGGCTCGTCCTCTATAAAGTGGGACTTAAACGTGGGTGCACATTAATTACGCCTCTGCCTAACCCTTCAGGGAGTACAGGCGTGATGGTATATATATATTTTCCAGTTGGTTACAATGCTCTTCGTACAACTGCTTTGCCTCTGCCATTTGTCGTCGGAAACTGAGCAAGAACTTGTGTGCTCGCATTTTCAATGTCCAAGCGTGGGAAAATATAGTGGACAGACATGCTGAGTATACTTTTGAGTTGAAAGCTTATGCTAAGTATCGGGTAAGTGGTTTTATATATATACTAGCGACCCGCGCGATGTTTCACCCGCGTTGCCCCATTCCTAAAGGTCGTAGCGTAATGTTAAATAGCCTAAAACCTTCCTCTTGAATCACTCTATCTATTAAAAAAACCGCTTCAAAATCCGTTGCGTAGTTTTAAAGATTTAAGTATACATAGGGACGGACAGACAGCGACAGCGACTTTGTTTTATACTATGTAGTGATCTATCTATCTATATCTTTATATATATAATTCTTCTGTGAGTGTGTATGTGACTGAACTTCTCTCAAACGACTGGACCGATTTTGATGAAATTTTTTGTGTGTGTTCAAGGGGATCTGGGAATGGTTTAGATTCACAATTGGACCCGGTAGGTGGCGCTGCAATCGAGTTTTGGGTTATTTTCAGGGCAGGACAACGTCTGCTGGGTCCACTAGTATATATATAAAAAGAACCTGACTGAGTGACTTACGTAAAATGATAAATGATATTTCTGTAAATAGATCTTTTATAGCAGTGATAGCCTAGTGGTATGACCGTTGGACTGCCAAGTCAAAGATCTCGAGTTCGGACCCAAGGCACGCACTTCTGACTTTTCGAAGTCATGTGCGTATTAAATAGTTAATTATCACGCGCTTTAACGGTGAAGGAAAACATCGTGAGGAAACCTGCATGCCTGGGAGATTTTCTCGATGGCGTGTGAAGTCTGCCAACCCGCACTAGGCCAGCGTGGTGGACTATAGCCTAATCCCTCTCATTCTGAGAGGAGACCCGTGCCCAGCAGTGGGACAGTATAATGGGTTGATTATGTATGTTATTATGTAGATCTTTTAAAGACACTTTTACATGTCAATTTTTGAAGTACAAGATGTTGTCGGCATTTCCTAACTGACGACCTCTGAGAAGAAACACCGAAGCAGACTCAGAGGAGTCTGTTTCAGTGTTTCTTATGTCGTGATTCTCTAATCATGGTCTTTTTTGAAGTCCAGACATAATAGTATCAGAATGAAATGAGCGATACAATGCAGGGCAATGTCTCAAATGGCCTTTTGAAGAAAGATCCATAGCGGCTTTGAGTAGATCAGTCCCATCCGACGGCACACATGCATAAGTCATGGTTTAGCTCAACCATATTATAGGGAGCTCAACAATTCGAAACAGAACACAACGCCATGTTCATTTGTAACCGCGTTTTATTTCTGTCAAATTTGTCAATCTGTTCCCGATAGTTTTATTTCTGTCAAATCTGTCAATCCATTCCCGATATAAAATGTATGAGGAAATAAATTTTCTTCATAATGTTCTTTTTCGTGATTTTTTTTTCTATATTTTACTAGTTATTCTGCTATTCGGGGAGGAGGCAAATTCATCAAACCAAAGTTCATAAAAATCGACCCAACCGTTCTCGAGTTATTAGTGTGGTAACAATCCCGACTTTGCTTTATATATATAGATTTAAATTATTTGTTAAAGTTGTAAATAATAGATGGATATTATTTGCGGGCGTTGACCTTGAATCCGGCTGCGAGTTATTATGTTCTTATGCGGGTGCCGCGTTCGAGAGTGTTCCTTTTGTTTTCTTCTGTTTCTTTGACTAATCCAGGATCTTCGTGACCCATCTCCGTCGTCCTAATAGTTACTCGACTTATTATATCTATTTATTTTTTTATGAGATAGAAGGGCAAACGAGCAAACGAATCGCTTGATGGTAAGCGATTACCGCCGCCCATGGACACCCGCAACACCATAGGAGTCAGTTGCCCGTCTTTTAAAACGGGATTGGGCCTCCGGAAACCTCACTCACTCGGCGAAACACAACGTAAGCGTTGTTTGACGCCGGTTTTCTGTGAGGCCGTGGTATTACTCCGGTCGAGCCGGCCCCACGTGAGCTCTAATACAAAACTAGAGCCCACTGAACGTAATTTCTGGCCTCGGCCTTGAGCGCAAGTATACAAGCTGGTCTGTTTCAGGGTAGTAAGCCAGCTCAACGGTCAGTAGACTCCGTGGCCACCTCCACGTCTCTGAGCGGCACCGTGAGAAGCAGGCTGTTCCTCACCACCCTGTCTGAACACCCGCTGCAGTACGACATGATTCCTGAAGATGAAGAAGTGGAAGTAAGTACGAATATTGTTGCAAAGTTATGCCGTAAGATATTAAAATAAGCTGAAACTACTCTCTTTGCGCTCTAGCATGGTGCGGGTGACAGTTGCCTGTATGACGTTCTTATGGCATTCTGGTTGGGCTTAATTTAATTTATTACAGTTATTAATGATTTAATATATTACGAATGTGGTACAGCTAAAATACTAAGTCATAATTTAAATGTAAATCGCGGCAACCTTCAAGAGTGAAACGAAATTTTATGAAACTGTCACCCGCACCATGCTAGAGCGAACAAAGTGTACCTCATGAGCCTAGTGGTCCTGAGCGCGACTGCTACGCTACAAGTCCTGCGCTCGATTCACAGGTCGAGCAGTGTTATTTGGGTTTTTCTATGAAATTCTCAGTAGCAGCTCAGTGTTTGGATTTGAGCCCTGCTAATCGCAATGGGCTGGCCCCTATTACATGGGTCCTAAACATATCGGCGAACTGTGGGTGTACTTTTGTACGCCTCTGATTGTATTTTTAGAAAAATAGAATAAAAAGTCAAACGATCCATAAATAAATTCCTCTCCCGAAATGAGTTCCTATCTACGGCCTTGTTTGCGAAGGATGAGGAAGAAGACATCTCTATGGAGCTGGAAGACAGCGTGCTGGACGCTTATGGATGCTTGAGTACCGTGACAGCGCTGCTGCAGCTGGCCAGCACGTCAGACCATACTGAATGGAGAACAGCTGTCCTCACTGTCCTGACGACAGATGTCGCTGTTAACGTTAAATGGCTGTTGGCTCAAGTAAGTGAAATCTGCACGTGCATAGTGGTTAAATTTGCTTGGCAAATGTTTGTGTGTTCCACGGATATTTTGTTTCAAGTCTATGTGTCTTTGTGTCCGTTAATTGTATGTTTGTGAAGTCTCCTGCAAAACAGTGAAGATCTTTTAAAAAAACTGTGTTTGTATTATTATGGAATAAATGTGTATGAGTATTAAGTTATTTGTTAGTAAAGGAAAAAATTCAATCGCGGGCAGGATTCGAATTGATTTTTTTCCTTTACTAACAAATAACTTAATAATCTTAGCATGAAAAATGCAAAAAAAATCACAAAAAGATGTGTATGAGTATGTTAAAATGTGTGTTTGAAAACGCATCCAGAGGAGAAAATCCCAGTGAGTAGTTTTTTTATAACAATATATTAAAAAAAAGAATATTTAAAAAGTCACGAGCCATGAAGTTATTCCTCAAATAATATTAGTGGCGTTTTCTGTAGTTTTTCTGCCCACCTTTGTATGAAAACGTCGTGTGTAACTGTTTATGTATGCATTACAATAGTGACAAACACTATGTTTATCTGAACTGTATTTTAGCGTGTTTTTACTGTATTTTAGCGTGTTTTTACTTTTTTAGGGTTTTTTTTACTGTTTTTTAGCAAGTTTTTACTGTATTTTATTGTGTTTTTACTGTATTTTATCATGTTTTAATGGTATTTTACTGTGTTTTTCTATATTTTACCTTTAGGCTATATGCAATGCCGAAGAGGAGCTCAAGCCTCACGCCGACGTGTTCTGTCCAACACTGATGCAACTAATAGCAGACACTCCAGCAACAAACAACGACAAAAGCGTGCTTAACAATCTTCATATTGATATTGTAAGTACAAATCTGTACAAGAACTTGGTCTTAAACTTGGACTGGGACTGGACTTGACTGGACTAAAACTATGAGGACCTGCACTTGGCTTGCACTTGACCTGCACTTGAGTTGTACTTGACTTGTACTTGACCTGCACTTGACTTGCACTTAACCTGCACTTGACTTGATTTTTGCATGGGATTTTGACTGTCACAAGTGCCAGTCTAAGTACGTTTGAGACTGGATTTATGTTCTTTTTCAGATATCAACAATACTAAAATGGAATTTAACAGATTTACCACATAATAGTCATTTAGATATAACAATAGAGTATCTTATAAACACATGTATGGAATACAAGTCTAGGGTCAACGTACACAGACGACTTCTAAACGTACTGAATGGAATTCTACAATTATATGGAAAAATTGTCAAAGTAAACTGGAGTGTTTTTCAGGATTATTGTAAAGGTAATTATTATTTTATTAAGTTTTATATTTGTAACTGCCTCATTAGTCTAGTGGTCCCAAGCGCGACTGCCATGCTAGAGGTCGCGGGTTTGATTCCTAGTCGAGCAAAGTGTTATTTACTTTCAGTTTCCGCTGTCATCACACGTTTAGTTTATTTATACGCAATTAAGAAATATAAGAAATAAATAAAAATGTTTTGAAACTCAGGATAGGAAAACAAAGAAACAGTACATTTGTTTTGGTCGCTTAATAATTTTGAAATTTTGTCAATCACTCATTCTTTTTCAGAATTACCAAAAGACTTATCCCCAGTATTGCCAATATTCGAACGGTTACTCAAAAATGGTGTACAATTGCCAGATCTTCTGTCCGCCATATTTGCTAGTCCCGACCCCAAACATTGGCTGGGGGCCACAAAATTGTCAGAGGTGTGCGGCTTGGCATTTTCCCTGGCGGATTCCGTGACGAGGGACAGATTTCTGGCGAAGTTCTGGCCAATTTTGACAGCTGTCAGAGGATTGAGCGTTAATAATTATGTGAAGATTCTATTTTATACTCAAAAAAGTTGTCAGCAGTGTTGTGATTTTCAGCATTTCAAGTAAGTAAACTTTTTACGTGGGAGAGCCATGCTTCGGCACGAATGGGCCGGCTCGCGAATCATCCTGGGAAGGAATCGGTTTTCTTTTGCGAGGACTTATGGTTTATCAAATCTGATGTAGTGCTGGGCCTTGTCAAGAGTATGTTCACAACCTGCTGACTTCTTGGAACGGCGGTGTTTGACATCGGCGATGTGTTCTTTTACGCGTCGGGAATTAAATAATAATAATACAACGCGATAAAATCCGTAAAAAATAGTTTTATTTCAATGTCTAATATTCGCGTAAGTGTCAGAAACCAGTACACTCAGAACTTGTTATAATTTTAGGATCATAACGGATCTAGCAACTAAAGTAGAGAAATCCAAATGCCTTACAATTTTATCGACTTATTTAGAAAACACATCGCAATTTGACGAGTATTACTCGGATATGTTTCAAATTATATCCTTCTCCGAGCTATTCGACGGTGATCAGAGGGTTGAGGCTATGAAAATTGCGCGGAATAGCTTGAAGTTTATGGAAGAAGCTATGAAAAGTGATGTTATGAAATCTGTGGAACAAAACTGTAAGAGTTCTTCGGTATCAGTAAGGAAAGAGGCGTACAGCGTCATTTTAAAAGCTTTTCAAGGTATGTTTATTTTTTTACCTTTGTTCAAGTTCAAGTTCAAATGTTTTCATTACAAATAAGCTTTTACAGGAGATGATGAAACGTTATGATTCTTTTTTTTTATGGCGGTAATCGCTTACCATCAGTTTTTTTTATGGTATAGGAGGGCAAACGAGCAGACGGATCGCCACCACCAGAGGAGTCACAAGTGCGTTGCCCGCCTTATAAAAGGGGATTGGGCCTCCGGTAACCTCACTCACTCGGCGAAACACAACGTAAGCGTTGTTTAACGCCGGTTTTCTGTGAGGCAGTGGTATCACTCCGGTCGAGCCGGCCCATTCGTGCCGAAGCATGCCTCTCCAATGTTCATAAATCTCTGCCTACCCCTTTGAGGAATATATGCATGATAGTATGTTTATTGTTTCAGATCTAGTCAAACGTGAAGATCATTATTTTATTAAAAGAAAGGCGGTAGACAGTACTCCTATACTAGACACCATAGATTCACAAAACCCTTACGAAGATCTGGTGTTGAGGAAACTCTTCGATGGCATATTTGATCATGATGTGCAGGTCTCCAAGATGATGGGTGATGGCGTGGAAGAGTGTCTCTCCAAGGATATAACTATAAGGTAAGTGGTACTGATAGCCTGTTTGGCGTAGCACCTGAGCGATAGGTTTGTATGCCACGTGTTGTGGGTTCGATCCCCACACGGAGCACATATTTGTATGACCTATAGGTAGTTGTTCCGGGTCTGGGCGTTTGTGTATGTGAGAATTTGTGTTTGTAAACGCACCCACGATACAGGTGGTGGTACAGTCTTTATTTTTGACATTAACCATTCAGTCTGACATTTTAATCACATATTTATAAATTCATCTCTGACTTTTTAACAAATTATTAACTTATCATATTATCAGCTCGGCGCTGAAAATTTCCGATCGCAACGTGAGACTACCGAATGCACTTACGGGTAAAAACGGGTTTTGGCCGGATAGTAGCCGAAACCGGAAGAAAGCCGAAACCAAAACCGAAAGTTCGGTCGGACTCTAGTATCATGTATTTATTTATTACAGATTTGCTGAACTATTCTACATAATAGTTTATCAGTGCAGTGTAACTAAAAACGATAATCTGGAGTTGTCCAACTGTGGGAACAAGTTGTTGGAGATACTGCTCCGTGATCTTAGGAGTCAAGATGCGTTTAAGGTCATCAAGTTAAGAGATGAAGGATTGCCTCCAACGTAAGAGAATTAGAAAATATCTAAACTTCATTCTTACTGTTTTTATGTACTACACTGTTATGGCTAATTCCGGACTATTACCGAAAAATTCATACCATTTTTATAACAACCACAGTTTTTGATGATCGAAAAAACAGTATTAGATAAAATATTATAATAGGTGGGGGAAAAAGTTTGAAAGTGAAAACTCAAGACATTTTTTTTTCAAAGTTAATTTACATTGAATTATAATATATATGTACCATTTTGCTCAACGACGTTTTGCCATCTTGTGGGTGGTAGTGACATGATCCCATTGTTGTAGAAATTTTGGGACTTCTGATCAAAAAAACGTGACAAGTAGTTTTGGCAGTCCTCTCTTGATGTTAACTAGACACTGCTTAAAGAATTCTGAAGTGATCGAAACAGGTGGAAATCTGAAGGTGCAAGGTCAGGGCTATATGGCGGATGCATTAACACCTCCCAGCCAAACTCTCATAATTTTTGCTGAGTGGCCAAAGATGTGTGTGGTCTAGCGTTATCGTGATGAAAGACCACACCCTTTCTATTGATCAATTCCGGCCGCTTTCTCCCAATTTCTTGCTTTAATCTCATCAGTTGTTGGCAATAAAGATCCGAATCGATGGTTCTGCCTGGCGGTAAAAGCTCATAATGAACAATGCCCTTCCAATCCCACCATACACACAGCATCACCTTATTGCGAGTTAACCCGGGTTTTGCCACAGTCTGTGAAGCCTGACCGACCTTTGACCACGACCTTTTTCGCGTGGATCACGTTCTTGTCGTACGTGATCCACTTTTCATCACCTGTTATCAATCTCTTTAAAAACAGTTCAGTTACGTCTCAATAAAGAATCGCAAATGAGTACACGGTTCATTAGGTTTCTTTCAGTGAGCTCGTGTGGCACCCAAATATCGAGCTTTTTTGTAAACCCAGCTTATTTCAAATGGGTCAAAACTGTTTTGTGGTCAATCCCCAGTTCTTCAGCTATGTCGTAATTACTGATATGCCGATCTTGCTCCACTTTTTCAAAAATTGCGTCAATTTTATCTGTAACAGGGCGACCAGAGCGAGGTGCATCTTTAACATCAAAATTCCCGGATTGAAAACGCTTAAACCAACTTTGTGCTACTCTTTCTGACACTGCATTAGGTCCATAAACGTCACAAATTTTCTTCGCGGCTTGCTTTGCATTTTTCCCCTTTTTGTAATAAAACTTTAAAATGTATCGAATTTCTTCATTAGATTCACTCATTTTGACAGAAAGAAAAACAAATGAAAAATAGCGGGAAACAAATTTTTACTAATTTGTTTCTTTTTTTAAAATGTAACTTTTTTAATGTTATCAAAATCAGCCAGATAAAAATAGTACAGCCAAAGATTTTTTATTAAAAGTATTTACATACTAAATGCGAAAAGACTTATTCCCCAACCTAATATTAAAGCGGGATGAATACATAATGTGTTGACACCATTTACAGGACGATTAATTTTCAGTATGAGTCCGGAACGAACCACTATTGTATCTAATATCTATTAAATTGTATAATGGGGTTGGTCTCCTAGTCCTACCCATTATTACTCCACCCAGACCCTATGCACATGTTCTTCTGTTAGAGCTTTTCTCTCTCTGTCACCCCTTTTCCCTCTTTTATCTTCATCTGTCTCTCTTTCTTACGCATACATACCCCACATGTTATTTTCGCACCCCTTTCTCTCTATCACCCCCTTTCTATCTGCCCCTCTCACTAATCGATGTGTATCTGTAATTTTTTTTCGGTTTTATCGAATCAAAAGTATTTGTGAGTTCCACGGATAGGTATTTGTTTTGTTTGTGTGTCCTTTAATTGTATGATTGTGAAGTCCCCTTCGACAAAAGGCCTGTTCCCTAGACTTCGAAAAAATTTTTTTATCTATTTTCCACCTTTAGGATATTCGTATTGCCTGAGATTGGGCGGGCCCAAATGGCCATTTTTATAAATTATAATAATCTGAAAATTTCCAAGTGCCAGTAGTTGGAAACTTTCAAATCATTAGACCTACACGAATGTCCTGCTGATCTGGTATGGTCGTGCGACAGGTCGTTGAGCTCCCTAAATTATGGTTGAGCTACACGATGACTGATGCATGCGTGCCGTCAGTTGGGACTGGTCTACTCAAAGCTGCAATGGTTCTTTCCTCAAAAGGCCATTTCAGACATTACCCTACATCGTACCACTCACATATAAGTGTTCTTCCATGTCTGGACTTTAAAAGAGACCATGATTCTCTGAGTTTGTTTCGGTGTTTCTTCTCAGAGGTCGTCAGTTAGGAAATGCCGAAGCCATCTAGCTAAAAAAAACCCCAAATCATTGACATGTAAAAGTATCTCTAAAGATCTACTTGCAGAATAAATAATTTCAAATAGGAAGCTGTCCTTAAAAAAATACGTGTGTAATACATATTTATATTAATTTTACTGTCTCATTAGTCTAGTGGTCTCAAGCGCGTCTGCTACGCTGGAGGTCCTGGGTTCGATCCCCAAGTCAAGCAGTACTATTGGGTTTTTCTATGAAATTCTCAGTAGCAGCTCGGAGTCTGGATTTGTGCCCGGTTAATGGCAATAGGCTTACCCCTTATTACATAGGACCTAAACATATGTTATGTTATGATTCATATTGGATAGCTTCCAAGTGCGCGAGTTGTTTTTTAAAAATATATACGTCTAGGTATAATATTTCTATTAATTTGCAGCGTATTAAAAGTGTATGGAACGATGAGTACAAAGACTTATGCTAGGACTGTACAGAGATCCAGTGTGACTTACAAACAGAGAATTACTAAAGGTCAGTCAGACGATACGAAACAATGTATTGTATTATATTATTATTATTTACTGTAAAGGTTACACTCTGCTGAAATTTAGTTCATAAGTTTAAGTCATCTGTAAAATATGTGGATAACGTTGTGAGTTACACATTTATATATATTTTTTTATTGTGTACTTATTAAGTAAGAACTGTGTGTAACTGTTTGTTTTCCCAAATATAATAAATAAATAAATAAAACTGCCTCATTAGTCTAGTGGTCCCAAGCGCGACTGCTACACTAGAGGTCCTGGGTTCGATCCCCAGGTCGAGCAGTGTTATTGGGTTTTTCTACGAAATTCTCAGTAGCAGCTCGGAGTCTGGATTTGTGCCCGGTTAATGGCTATAGGCTCGCCCCTTATAACATGGGACCTAAACATACCGGCGAACTGTGGGTGTACATTAAGTACGCCTCTGCCTAACCCTTCGGGGAATACAGGCGTGATGGTATGTTAAATAAATAAAACTCAAATTCATTTATTCAATACTACAGTTCCCGTGCACAGCTTCGCCTGCGTATTTAAGGGTCCGGCGGAGCTTGAATTGCCCGCAAAAACGTAATACCGAAATAAATTGTAATCCAGACAATATTCTATCAAATTATGTTATTATTCGGATTTGGATACCGTCGATCTAGGTTCCTACCGTACTACTTCTTCACAGAAAATAAAAGACCGGAAAATCGTGCCAAACTTGGTAAAGTTATCAAAAATTGCATTTGCTTACATTTATTTCCAGTGGAGTATTTTGGACGAAATGGTAGTGTAGGAACCTAGATTAACGGTATCGGAATCCGAATAATAACAGGATTTGATTTAATTTCGTTTGAATTACGATTAATTTCGGTATTAGGTTTGTAAGAGAAATTCGGTCCGCCGGACTCTTCAGTAATTTTCGTTTCTAAAATTGTACCTACATGATGGAGGATTTTTAACATAAAATGATTTCAAATTCACCCTGTATTATTTTATATTTTTAGCTCCCCCACGCCGAGAAATAGATGTGCAGATGTCTATAACAGATATTTTGGCTGTATTTCTACAATTTTCTAAGGTAAGGTAATTTTTAGCATTATTTAACTGCCTCTGCCGCAAGAGGTTCTAGGTTCGATTTCTAGGACGAGCAATATTTTGATTGTGTTTTAAAAGTAACTAGCGGCCCGCCCGCGGTTTCAACCGCGTTGCCCCATTCCTAAGAGTCGTAGCGTAATGTTAAATAGCTTAAAACCTTCCTCTTGAATCACTATCTATTAAAAAAAACCGCTTCAAAATCCGTTGCGTAGTTTTAAAGATTTAAGCATACATAGGGACGGACAGACAGTGACAGCGACTTTGTTTTATACTATGTAGTATTTCTCTAAAGCAGCTTGTAGTTTGGATTTAGGCTCTCCCCCTATTATATGGGATCCAAAACAAATCGGCAAACTGTGTGCGTACATTGGTACACCTCTGCCTAACTCTTCGGGGAATACAGGCGTGATGGTATGTTATGTTTATTTTAGACAAATACTCAAGTCTGTCAAGAGCTGTGTGTTCAAATGATGAAGTGCCTGCAAGGAAGTGGTCGCAGGTTCGACCTCGACTCGGTGATGTCGAAGCTACTATTTAACATTACGAGCAAACAACCTAACTGCCTGACCCCTCTCGTGTTGGACGCTTGCAGAGTCTTTATTAATGGAATCAGCAGAATTCCAGGGTAAGTTATATTTTTTATTGTAGTATAATTCATTAGTGACCCTATTGAGATGCTGGTGGCTCATCATCAATCGTTTTGCAAGGTTAAGGTGCATTTGACGCGGTCAGTTTTTAGATGGGTGACCATTTCTAATCGAGACCCCTTTATGCCTCGAAGATCACTTTAAGTGTGACCCGAAATATGTAGTTTCATTTGCATTCCCAAGGACTTTGAGACAAAAGGTTTTCATAGTCTTTCTTCAGCATGCAATCTATCTCCTTGTCAAATTTTATAGAAATCTGTTCAGTCGTTTAGGAGGTACAACTGACAGACGGAGTTACTTCCGAAGTTATAATACTAGTATGTGTTAAGCGCCATCTGGCCGCAGCCGCGCGTAGCACCGCACTTAATTACTATAGGTTTTTTGTGCCTTGGTACGCGCGGGGGCGACTAGATGGCGCCGCGAAGCATAAATATTATTCTATATTTTTCTATGGTTTAAAAAAATAAGACTGTCAAAAAATATACATTTTTCTGAACTTCGAGCAAACGTGTGTTTTAATTAGCACATTCAAATATATTAAAATATACAGTATGGATATGTCTTCCTATTTCAGATTTGACAAGAGTGTGGAAAGATTGAAACTCGTTACTTGTAACAGCGAAGGATATTTGTATACTAACATTTTATATGAAGACCTTTTATTGAGAAGTGAGGGTAGAAATCTATTTATATTAAGGTGAGATTAAAATCAGAAGTTTTATTATTATTATTAATTAATAGAAAGAATAACTACAGACGTCAGCAACACCTGTGGTATCACTCGCGCGTTGTCATCTTGACACCTCAGTTGTTAAGGGTTATTACATTGCTCTTGAGGATTTAGTCTTTGTGCTAGTATTTGTTAGTCACAGGCATTGCGGGGGTGCTTCACGCGCGGTGCTAGTGAGGTTTCGGGTATTTCTTTATTGTTTCAAAATATTCATAGAAATAAAAACAATACAAATTGTTAATTACGTCATTACAATTATTTTTGGTATTAAATTCATGACTAACTGTTAAGCCGTTAAAGAGAAAAATACAAATTAGGTTAAAAAAAGGCCTATTTATTTCAATTATTATCCAAAATTTTGGCAAATATATAAATACAATTTGTTTGTGATGACCTTAAGTATAACATATATTTTTTATATGGCAAACGCACATAAGGATTCCACTGGAAACTTCTTTAAAGCTACGGTGTTTTATGGATTTGAGCGATTTAATGCCCTTAAGTCTCATTTGCATAGTAATGTCACTGGCTATATTACCCTTCACAGCGGTACACAGTAATGTGCTAACACTATTGCTTAGCGCCAGAATATTTGGCGTTGTGGTGGTACCAACTACTCTACCGTAGACCGATTTATTCGTAAGATTCTTTAACAAATAATGTTTAAGCTATTTTATTTAGGCGGGTGGGACCCGCGGTGGCTTTGGTGGTCATAGCGTCTGGTGTATCTAACCAGAAGACGCAGGTTCGAATCCTGCCCGCGGACGAATAGAAATAACTATATTTAGCTTTTATGCTATTATTTACTTTAAAAAAATATAACGAAGGAACATAGATATGTATTCGTATCAAGACACTTTACATCAATTATTTAATTTAAATTGAAATTATTAAAATAATAGTAATAAATCTACAACAAATAGGTTAGAAATTATGGTGAACGTCCGTCCGATCCAGTGGTTGCGGGAGAAGTGTCGCTCTGCCTTGCGCGCCGCGCTATCCCCGCTCATGCCCCTCCATGTCAGACCACCGATCACGCCACATGACGTCACCGTCGAGTCACGCCCATCTGCCGTTATTTTGTTGCTAATTCTATTATAATTAAAAAAAAATATATATTTGTTTTCATCAATAGTTTCAGTATGACAGAAGAAGACAGTGATGCTGCAATGAAAAGCCAAGAATTTTCTTTAGAAGGTAAATCCATTTATTTTCTATACTATTTATTAATGACGATACGTTTGGCGTAGCGGCTGAGCGATCGGCTTTTGCGCCACGTGTTGTGAGTTCGATCCCTACACGGAGCAAAAGTTTATATGATCTACAGGTCCGGGTCTGTTGACAACATTTCGTTTTTTATACCCACATATTATAATTTTATTTGAAACTAGATAAATATATAGGATACCCGATCAGTACCAGATATATTTTTAATTTTCCTGATATTCAATCATTTTCATATTTATTTTCGACTTTCTAGTTCTTTCCAAATGACGTCATTTGTACGGTTAAACGGGTGAAAAGACGTAATTGTTCTGACCAATTTTTTTATACCACTAAGTTCGCAAACAAACGCGATAAAATCCGTAAAAAATAGTTTTATTTCAATGTCTAATATTCGCGTAACTGTCAGAAACCAGTATGCCAAGAGCTGCTAAAACTGTACTTAAACTGTATAATTTTTTGTGTTTTTGAAGGCAGTTTAACTTTTTCTTAAGTTATTTGATTAAGAAAATGTCGCAATTACTACTGCCATGAGTATTATAGAGTATTATTCACTTAAAAACTGCGCAAAGCCAATAATAATAATAAGCTGGGCTAAGGGCCTGATACAGAAAGCGGTACTCCTGGATACGGCGCGTATTGTTAGGTGGTTCCTTTCTGTGGGGCCCTGATCACCGGTAGCTTGGACCCTGCTCCCGACTACTATTTTTTTATATTTTTATTGTTATTTTTATAAAAATATTTGAAAATGTATTTAAATATGTAAATATAATCAATAAAGGAAATAATAATAATAATATATATAATTATATTTTAGGCCTAATAAAGACATTTGGTTCGTTGTCAAATTGGGATGAGTTGAGACTTCAAGATAAAAGGCAGATAGAGGACAACTTACATCCGTTATGGACTAAGGATGATGATTTCACTATATCTTTAAGAAAATATTTCGAAGGAGCTAATAGAAAACTAGGTATGTATACCATCACGCCTGTATTCCCCGAAGAGTTAGGCAGATACGTACTAATGTACTTACTTGGCTTTGGCCATATGGCCATACGGTAGGCCAATTTATTTGGTTGAGGTTATGCCGATTTTATTGTTCCTTTCTTTTTAAGATGACAAACAAGCATACGTTCAACCTAATGGTAAGCGTCAACCGCAGCCTACAGACGTCAGCAACACCAGTGGTATCACTCGCGCGTTGTCATCTTGACACCTCAGTTGTTAAGTCTCATTTGCACACTGGCTACATTGCCCTTCAAACCGGAACACAATAATGTTAGCACATTATAGCTTATCGGCGGTATTTTAGGCAATGCGGTGGAGTCCTACCACCTTGAAAATTAATGATCCATAGTAATATTAAAAACGTGAAAGTTTGTAAGTATGGATGTGTGGATGTTTGTTACTCTTTCACGCCATAACGGCTGAATGGATCTGGATAAAATTTGGCACACAGACTATAAATGAATGATATTTATTTCTGTAAATAGATCTTATAAGGACACTTTTACAAGTCATTTTTTTTAAATCTAGAATACACCAGCATTTCCTAACTGATGACCTCTGAGAAGAAACACCGAAACAAACTCAGAGAATCATGGTCTCTTTTAAAGTCCAGACATAATACTTAGTAGCAAATATGTGAGTTCCAATGTAAGACAATGTCTGATATGGCCTTTAGAAGAAAGAGCTATTGCAGCTTTAAGTAGACCAGTCCCATCTGACGGCACGCATGCATCAGTCATTGGACAGCTCGACTATAATCTAGGGAGCTAAACAACCCGTCGCACGACGATATCAGATCAGTAGAACATTTGCGTAGGCCAGATAAAAATCTCAAAGCCGCCAGACCTTAAATCTGTGTATATCTAATTACCCAGCTTACATAATACTCACATTTACATTTTCCTTTTAAATTAATAATTGTATAGATTAAATGGATATAGACTGGAATAACACATAGGTTACTTTTTATCCAGGTCGGACCCAATCCTGAAGTCCACGCATACAAAGTCCCAGGCAGAAGCTATTATATATACAAGGTTAGTTTTAGTATAGGCGAAAGACGAAACACGTGTCTAGTATTTTTATGTAAAGAATCTATGTACAAAATTTCAAAAATATATCAAGAAAAATCATAAAGTTACAGGCGTTTTACGTTACCTGGTTATCCGTACAAAAACATACACACCACGCGGCGCCCCCGCGCAGGCCGCTCGGCGTCGGCTTGCGCTCATTGATAATAATTTGGCAGTAGGTACCTAACCGTAGGTACAGCGATTGTATTGTATGTAATTAACTGGTGATAACATTTTCCATCACATTTGCAGGCTTTGGACTGTCGTAATGGTCAAGTGTAGGTAGATATTATTATGTAGGTACCTACATTATACGTAAATGCAGCCGTAAGTGATAAAATGTAGTCAGTGCGATTTGTTGCACCTTATGCCAACCACTTAAAAAAGTTCAATCTGGATGAAAAGTATTAAAAATCGCATTACTTAACCACAGCCGGCGGTGGGTAGGTACCTACTAATAATAACTTTCTACAATTAACCATCTTGGCGTGTTTAAAATGTTAATCATCGCTATTTACAATAATTGACTTAATCACTATTTACAATGTCAGCTGTCGAAGGCCGAAAGGTACCGTACTCCCTTGATTTTTGTGTAGCGGTCAGCATTGTGTTCCACGATACTCTGATACCGAATCCTCGTACCGCCGCACTGCCAGGGATACGTTATCACCACAAACCGCTAGTGTACGTACCATTGCTGTATACTGGAAGTTTTTGTATGAGAAACTCATGGTACTACTTACGATACTTTCACAAATAAACGATTTGATTTAACTTTTCACATACGATATTTACAGAATCAATCAAAACACAACTAATACCTACGGCGCCGGCGCCGGCCGCGCGCTCGTGATCGCGTTACGTTGCTGAACGGTAGCGTGACACGCGCGCATCAACCTGTAGCTTCCGGGCGACTAAATGACCGACTGAAGGGGTTGTTTTACCCCCCGCCCCGCTGTGCGCTCGCGCCTAGTACCGCTATGACCTGCCGTGACCGTGTTGTACGCATATGATTGCTAATAGGTACTTAGTGTCGCTCGGTGTCCAACTTGTAGCCTTTTTTAAATATTTTTTGGTCAAAATATAACATGATGTAAAAATTATTGGAATCGATTCAGTTACTTATTCTGAACAAACTATATTCAGGTTTCGCCTATACTAAAACTAACCTTGTATATTTTTGTCTTAATGTTAACATCTTAACAGTAAATCCTAAAAGGCAAGCTTTGTAATTACATATAGGTACCATTATAGCGTTGCAGTCGCGCGGAGGACCAGTAACTAATAAAATTGTTTGTAAAAAGATAACTTTTGTTTTGGAAAATTAAAACACTGATTTAACTGAGGGAGAGTCATGCTTCGGCACGAATGGGCCGGCTCGACCGGAGTAATACCACGGCCTCACAGAAAACCGGCGTCAAACAACGCTTACGTTGTGTTTCGCCGAGTGAGTGTGGTTACCGGAGGGCCAATCCCCTTTTAAAAGGCGGGCAAGGGTGTCCATGGGCGGCGGTAATCGCTTACCATCAGGCGATCCGTCTGCTCTTTTGTCCCCCTATCCCATAAAAAAAACTGATGACTTTTTCGTTTTTAATAGATTATGGATTATGGTTCAATAAAATGGTGGCTTCCTATTACCCAGAGGAAGCTATACAGGATAGAATTAGTTGGTTGAAACAAACGGAGAAGTGGCCGAAAAGAGACTTCGTTACATCCGCTGTAAGTATATTATTAACTTAATCGAGTGTTCTCAGCTATATATTTAAAAATCTGGCCAGCCGTTTGAAAATTATCAGCTCTTTTCTGATTCATGAAGGGATGTGAGCAACTTCCACATTTCTGATCAATTTGAAATCTGGTATCCTGTTACTTCTATGATATTGCAAGACCATGATAACCATATTTTAATGCTGCGAGTATTTTTATAATTTAAAAAAACAATGAAGAGAAATGTCCCCACTCCTCAACATATTTTAGATATATTTCATTTGAAAGGTCTTTTCGCGGATTAAACATATTAAAATGCAGCGGAGATGAGAATGTTAAGGTGGAAGTGTGGAGTGACTAGAATGGACAAAATAAGGAACGAGTATATTAGAGGAGATCTGAAAGTAGCGCCGAAAAGTTGAAAGGGAATCGTTTGTCTTGGCATGGGCATGTGATGAGGAGGGATGAAACGCATTTAGCTAAGAGAGTAGTAAATATGAATGTGGGGGGACGGAGGGCAGAGGGAGACCAAAAAAGATAGATGGACTGTTTGAAGGCTGATATGATGGAAAAGGGAGTGAATGATGAAGTGACAGCTGATAGGACGAATGAAAGAAAACGACATGCTGCGCCAACCACAAATAAATTGGGAGCAGCAAGATGATGATAGTGATGTCTCTTGGAGGGTGGGGACAGGGTCCATACAAAATCCCCCACGGTCCTTTAATCTTCTACCATGCATGCACTGGGGGAGAGTTCTGTAGATACATCCTGTACGTTTCACAGGTTATAGAGGCAATTCAGTGGCATCAGAGTGAAGGCAAAATCATTGGAGACATCAAACCATCTGATTGTCTAGCTGAATGGGCGGCGCGACTTATGATCAGGTAATATTTTACTAAGAAGAAGTATGCAAGAATCGTAGCAAGTCGTGGTCTATAGTTTCTGCCTACCCCTATGGGGAATACAGGCGTGATGGGTTGTAAACCCATTAATTGCCACCCTAGAAAAGTAAGCACTTAACCCCCAGGCCGCATATCATCTAAAATTTTTTTCGTTGTCTTTTGGTGAGATATTTAAATTTGAAATCGAGGCGCTTAATATGTATTTCAGATCTTCATACAACCAGAACTCAGATTTCGGTAGTCAAGAGAGGGTGGGCAGGGTCTCGGATGAGTTGGTGTGGTGTAGAGAGGCTAACAAGAGGAATCTGCCAAATCTAGCTCTGCAATGTATTGAGAGGAACAAAGAGTAAGTAGTTATTGTTACTGAAGGAAATATACAATCGCGGGCGGGATTCGAACCTGCGTCTTCTGGTTAGATACACCAGACGCTCTGACCTCTAAGCCAATGTGAGTCCCACCCGCTAGATCGAAATTTGCCTTCACATTTTGAATTTTCGTCATAAGGTGACATTAAAGAGTAAGTAATGACGTTTATGTGGGAGAGCCATGCTTCGCCCGGCTCGAACGGAGTGATACCACGGCCTCACAGAAAACCGGCGTCAAACAACGCTTACATTGTGTTTCGCCGAGTGAGTGAGGTTAACGGAGGCCCAATCCCCTTTTAAAAGGCCGGCAACGCACTTGTGACTCCTCTGGTGTTGCAGGTGTCCATGGGCGGCGGTAATCGCTTACCATCAGGCGATCCGCCTGCTCGTTTGCCCTCCTATCACATAAAAAAAAAGTAATCTAAATACAAACACACACACGCCCGCTCAGGCACGGGCTCGAATTTCCAAAAATCTTTTCTTATCGGATGCCTATGTCATACAAGGAACACACCCTCCAAGTTTCAGGTCTCTACGATCAACGGTTTAGGCTGTGCGTTGATCCGTCAGTCATTCAGGACAGATCATTGTATATAAATAAAAAATAAAAATAAAATAAAATAAAATCTTTTATATGTATGGATGTATATGTATGGATTGTGCAAACTAAGCTATTGTCGTCAGGTAGGCTCAGTGGTCGCCACCCTTGCTATTTTGTTACTTACAATGAAATTGTACACAAAATGCGATTTCATTGAAATGCGATTTTGAGCTGGCTGTGTGAAAAAAGTCGCAAGTGTGACATATGAAAAATTATTTCATGTGATTTTTAGAAATATGAAGTACCTATGAATGCCCGATTGTTTTTATTGTATTAACTAGGCAGCTTGATTTGTCTACAGCTCCAGGATATCGTAGATGTACGTATTTGTTTTTAATTTTTTTTTTTATGGAATAGGAGGGCAAACGTGCAGACGGATCGCCTGATGGTAAGCGATTACCGCCGCCCATGGACACCCGCAACACCAGAGGAGTCAGGAGTGCGTTGCCGACCTTTTAAAAGGGGATTGGGCCTCCGGTAACCTCACTCACTCGGCGAAACACAACGTAAGCGTTGTTTGACGCCGGTTTTCTGTGAGGCCGTGGTATCACTCCGGTCGAGCCGGCCGAAGCATGGCTCTCCCACGTAAATAATTTCATCTTAATATAAATTTAAAAACAAACACGTACTGTCTTCCTCATTATTCTAGTGGTCCCAAGTGCGACTGCTACGCTAGAGGTCCTGGGTTCGATCCCCAGGTCGAGTAGTGTTATTGAGTTTTTCTATGAAATTCTCAGTAGCAGCTCGGAGTCTGGATTTGTGCCCGTTTAATGGCAATAGGCTCGTTCCCTATTAGATGAGACCTAAACATACCAGGCGAACTGTGGGTGTACATTAGTACGCCTCTGCCTAACCCTTCGGGCAGTACAGGCGTGATGGTATGTTATATTCATCTTAATATCTCCACGACAAAACGGTCTTGCTTGATAGACAGATAAACAGCGAAATGATCTGATAAGGTTTCCTATTTTTTTAAGGATTAAGTTAGCAAACGAGCTGACGAGCCACCTGATGGTAAATAGTCATCGTCGCCCATGGACACCTGCAACACCAGAGGAGTTGCTGATGCGTTGCCGAGCCTTAAGAGCCCCTACGGACTGCAGACTGCCAGAGCCGTAGCAACCGAGAACTGGCTCCTACGCGTAAAATTTTTTTGGTATTGAACCCTAAAAATCTCAATATGTTTTTCCAGATCTTTGCAAGATGTT
Organism: Acronicta aceris; assembly: GCA_910591435.1. Classification (NCBI taxonomy): domain Eukaryota; kingdom Metazoa; phylum Arthropoda; class Insecta; order Lepidoptera; family Noctuidae; genus Acronicta; species Acronicta aceris. The sequence goes on along the minus strand of OU342786.1, from coordinate 740,817 downwards.
GAGATTCTGTCATGGGTGCAAGAAAAGGCGATAGCGTATAGGACAATAGGACTTAAGGATAACAATTTGAGCTGGCTACAGAAAGCTCTGGAAGCTGCAGGTAAGATAACAGATATATTCCTTTGACGGAGAAACATCTTATTTAAAAGGAGTGTCCATGGAGTTTCTTTCCGGATTCTTCTTAACTAGAAGACTAGTTATATTATGTGAGTGGAAATTATTATAGAATAATTCCACTCACAATTGGAGCTGCCCGACTGGGGAAGAACCTCCACCTTACAGAAAATCGTAGCCAAATAACATAGCTCCGTGCTATGTTGTGTTCCTAACGATTATCCCTATGGAAAAATAGCATGTGTGTAATGTACATTTTTGTTTTTGAATGTGAAGCTACTGGAGTCTACCAAAGGAACTTTCCTTCAATGGTAACTCAGCTTAATTATATTTATACCTATAATAAAATTGTAACAAGAAGATGTACATTACAGATATTAAAGAAAAACTAATATGGGGGGTATTTATTAGAGCAACAGAATCCAAAAATTTTAAGAAGAACAATTTTTTGAACTTTTGTCTGTTTTTATGTTTGTACGCGCATCACGCAAAAACTACTCCATGGAATTGACTGCAGTTTTCACCGATGTATTGCTAGAGTTCTAACTAAAAATCTAGTGCATGTTTTATCTGGATACGCCGCCTAGAATCGGACTTATAGTTAATCTTTTTGGGACGTGATCGAAATTGCGGACAACATCTTACATTACATAAACTTGTTTTCAGAAAAACAAACAACGCGTTTTGGTCCTCAATCTCCTTTGGAAACTAACTTATGTATGAAGAAGTTGATTCTACAATTACATCACGATTTGAGTTGTAAGTATTATATAATTTTTAAAGATGATAGGGAACTGTTGCTGGTAGACCTAACAATCTTGTATGGTACCATCGCACTGCCAAGCAGTGACGTAGTATGGGGGACAAAGGGGACCATGACCATGGGGAGAGAGGTAGGGCATAGTGGAATCGAATAATTCCACTCACAATTGGAGCTGCCTGACTGGGGAAGTACCTCCACCTTGCAGGAAATCGTAGCCAAATAAAATAGCTCCGTGCTATCTATCTATCTATACTTATAATAAATCTGTAGAGAGGTCAATTCTGTACATGAAATATATTTCCAAAATAACTATCAGCGGGTGATTAGTGATCGATACTGACGCCAAAAATGCAATCAGTAAAATTTTTGTCTGTCTGTCTGTCTGTCTGTCTGTATGTTCGTTATAGAAACAAAAACCACTCGACGGATTTCAACGAAACTTGGTACAATTGTTCTTCATACTCCTGGGCAGGTTATAGTACACGCTACGATCAATAGGAGCAGAGCAGTGAAGGGAAATGTTGAGAAAATGAGTGATTCATGAGAAAGGTTTCAAGCTATAAAACATCACGCTACAACCCTTAGGAACGGGGCAACGCAGGTGAAACCGCGGGCGAAGAACTAGGGAACAAAGTAACTATTCCACGCGGATGAAGTCGCTGGCAAAAGCTAGTGATAAATAAATGATAAATGATATTTATTTCTGTAAATAGGTCTTATAAGGACTCTTTTACAAGTATTTTTTTTTAAACTAGATGACACCGGCATTTCCTAACTGATGACCATGTTGTGTTCCTAACGGTGAGCAAGGTGGCCAGAGCTCCGCGAAGAAGCGTTGTGTTGGCAGATAGGAGCATCACGCTATTGTTTCCTATGCTGCCAGCCCAACTATTCCATCTTAATTTACAGGGTCGGCAACGCGCGAGTGACACCCCTGGTGTAGCAAGCGTCCATAGGCTACGGTAACCGCTTACCATCAGGCGGGCCGTATGCTTGTTTGCCACCTTAGTGGTATAAAAAAAGGCTCCGGGCGGCGCATATACAACGTATATGCGCCGCATAAAAAAAATGTAATAATGAAACCCTCGTTATTTTGAGACACGTAAGCATATTTTTTTCAAGAAATTAGTTATATCAGCTCAACACAAAACTTGTGGCCGTACTACAATCGTACGCACAACGACTACGATATCGGTGCGCACACGCACACTTTTTTTTATGGTATGGTATGTATGGGGCAAACTAGCAGACGGATCGACTGATGGTAAGCAATTACAGCCGCCCATGGACACCCGCAACACCAGAGGAGTCACGAGTGTGTTCCCGACCTTTTAAAAGGGGATTGGGCCTCCGGTAACCTCAATATGCTCACTTACTCGGCGAAACACAACGTAAGCGTTTTTTGACGTCGGTTTTCTGTGAGGCCGTGGTATCACTCCGGTCGAGCCGGCCCATTCATGCCGAAGCATGGCTCTCCCACGTAAAAATACGATAAAGATATATTTATTTTCAGCGTTATCTAAATCTAAACTGGATGATGTTATGCAAGAGATTAGCATACATATTATCAGAGAGAAAGGAGGAACGATGTCATACAATAACGCACAAGTTTTGAAATCAGTATATGAATCAATGATGATTTATTATGATGAACTATGGAATGATAATGGTAAGTAACTTATCAGTTATTTTAGTGAAGGAAAAATTCAGTCGCGGGCAGGATTCGAACTTGCGTCTTCTGGTTGGATACACCAGAATTCGAATCCTGCCCGCGATTGAATTTTTCCTTCTTGCATGCTTAGCATGGAAAATGCAAAAAAATCACAAAAAATAACATATCAGTTATTTTTTTAAGTGATTGGTGAAAGTCAAAGTCTTCTTGACTTTGATTTTTATGTCATCATCTTATGAAGTTGGATTGCGGAGGTCTGATGGCAGTTCACACAGTTCACACCGTTCGCCCGAAGATTTACGTCCCATCTAATATTGGGCGAGCCTATTGTAGATACTTCAATAACTATATATTCTAGTTATACTTCGAATTTTAATTGTATTCAGTAACTTGCCAGTTCAAAGAAAAATAATGATACCTTACTACAACTAATAATAAAATAAACTAATAAAAAAAAAGGAAAAAAAAAATATATATATATTTATGCCGTGATTATTACCTACCTATTCTCATGTACTATGTGCCTTATTTTTTGATTTTGTGGCTGTTTTATTTGTAAATGAATTTTTAAATTTAAAATTCTTTGAAATAAAACTTACTTTACTATACTTTTTACGGATTTCATCGCGTTGTATTGATATTATTTGATTCCCGACGTTTCGGACCCTTTACAGCATCCATGGTCACGGGTAGACTAAGTTGTTGGACGTCTTAATGTTACAATTACTAACAGCTACCTTACGTTTTTGTTAATTATTGGCGATCCGATTCACGCAGAACGAGCTCACCGTATCCTTCGGTCTTGCAGTTTTGGACTTGGATTTTGATTTTATGGAATCTATAATGGGGTTCCAAGCAGGTGGTAAGACCCAGCCATCTTCTCTATTGAAATTTGGATGTTTTTTAATTTCAATAGCCTCACGGATCATCCTGGGAAGGAATCGGTTTTCTTTTGCGAGGACTTGTGGTTTATCAAATCTGATGTAGTGCTGGGCCTTGTCTAGAGTATGTTCACAAACTGCTGACTTCTTGAAACGGCGGTGTTTTAAAATTCTTTGTTGTGGCAACACCAAACCGGTCCATTCGGAAGACCAGCGTCGATTTGCTATAACTGGCAATTCGGCATTATGCTGAGATTGGACCGATTTGTAAGGTTCACCTGTGTAGCACAATTGGGTTAGTAAGTACCTCCTCAGTTAAAATTTTCTTACTGTATTCAGGTGCCTTTTACAAATAAATATATTTCTTTCTTTCTTTCTTTCTAATAGTGTTGGGGTAGTGAACGATTTTGCGTAAAGAACGAATGATAAGAATGGTTAAATTTAAATAAAACTTAGTACTATAAGATGTGATAGCCTAGTGGTATGACCGTTGGACTGTCAAGTCAAAGGTCTCGAGATCCCAAGGCACGCACCTCTGACTATTCGAAGTCATGTGCGTATTAAATAGTTTATTATCACGCGCTTAAACGGTGAAGGAAAACATCGAGAGGAAACCTGCATGCCTGAGAGATTTTCTCGACGGCGTGAGAAGTCTGCCAACCCGCACTAGGCCAGCGTGGTGTACTATTCAATTTATACTGTTATTTAAACAGTATAAATCGAATTGAAAATCTGGGGCGAAGCCCTATTTCATATACACAAGTCTGTCAAGACTCTCCTCTGACTAGACAGTTCTCTACGACATTATAAAAATTCAAAATGATTGTTTATTCTTTTATGATTGACTAGCTTTTGCCAGCGACTTCGTCCGCGTGGAATAGTTACTTTGTTCCCTAGTTCTTCGCCCGCGGTTTCACCTGCGTTGCCCCGTTCCTAAGGGTTGTAGCGTGATGTTTTATAGCTTGAAACCTTTCTCATGAATCACTCATTTTCCCGTCGAGTGGTTTTTGTTTCTATAACGAACATACAGACAGACAGACAGACAAAAATTTTAATGATTGCATTTTTGGCGTCAGTATCGATCAGTAATCACCCGCTGATAGTTATTTTGGAAATATATTTCATGTACAGAATTGACCTTTCTACAGATTTATTATAAGTATAGATTTCAAACCAGCAATCCCACAATGAGACGTCACCTCTTTGCGGCAACCTCTACAGTACTGAATACAATAAAATGTCGAAGTATAGTTGTGATTTCTTGTTAATTAGGTCTTCCTAAAATTTATAAATAAAAAAAAAGACGTGTGGCACTCGGGGACTGCCGCGGTAAAGCTATTGCATAGCATTTTTTATCAACTTATGTAATACAACCAATGCCACCTAAAGGCGGGTTGCTGAACTAAAGAGACAAGCGTGTTAGGTTTTTTCGTTACGGAATTTCTGGATTCGGTCCCCATGCTCAAGGCCCGCGATAGAAGCTATGCAATAGCTTAATAAAGTAGTTTAATTTCAATGTCTTATATTCGTGTCTCAGAAAATCAAAATTTATGTTTTTTTTTTCAGACGAAATATTTCAGAATGAAATAATTCTGAGTATGTCAGAAATAATAGATAAAGTATTACAACATGGTCTGACAAAGGATCATAACTTGCTGTTTTGTATCTTATTGAATAGACTTGCTTATTCTGATACCACCATGAGCGATGTCACGGCAAAAAGATTGCTAGAACAGGTAACTATGATGTTTTTTTTAATATGTGCATACTATTTGTAATTAGTCCTAACTGAAAACCAACCCTATGCAGTGATAGCCTTGTGGTATGACCGTTGGACTGCCAAGTCAAAGGTCTGGAGTTCGAACCCAAAGCACGCACCTCTGACTTTTCGAAGTCATGTGCATATTAAATAGTTAATTATCACGCGCTTAAACGGTGAAGGAAAACATCGTGAGGAAACCTGCATGCCTGAGAGATTTTCTCGGTGGCGTGTGAAGTCTGCCAACCTGCACTAGGCCAGCGTGGTGGACTATAGCCTAATCCCTCTCATTCTGAGAGGAGACCCGTGCCCAGCAGTGGGACAGTATAATGGGTTGATTATGTTATGTTATGTATGAAAACCAGCCCTGTGGAATTATGCTTATTAATGGTCCGGCGGAGCTTGATTTGCACACAAAAACGTAATACCGAAATAACCCGTAATCCAGACAATATTCTATCAAATTATGTTATTATTCGGATTTATATATGGCTAATCTTGGATCCTACGATACTATTTTGTCTACTACTACTTCACTGGAAGTAAAAGACCGGACAATCGTTCCAAACTTGGTTAAGTTATCAAAAATTGCATTCGCTTACATTTATTTCCAGTGAAGTATTTTGGATGAAATGGTAGAGTAGGCTATATAAAAAAATTATGATTTTTATGAGCATTAAGGGTCCGGCGGAACTTGAATTGTCCACAAAAACGTAATACCGAAATAAATAGTAATCCATTGTGTCATTATACAGATTTGGATACCGTTAATCTAGGTTCCTACGGTACTATTTCGTCTACTTCACTGGAAATAATTTTTTTTTAATAATTACAAACTTGGTAATTATCTCAAAATTTGCATTCGCTTACATTTATTTCAAGTGAAGTAATTTGGACAAAATGGTAACGTAGGAACCTAGATTATCGGTATCGGAATCCGAATAATAACAGAATTTAATTAAATTGTGTTTAAATTACGATTTATTTCGGTATTACGTTTGTAAGAGAAATTCGGTCCGCCGAACTCTTAATTTATTTATTTGTTCTTACAAGCTAAGAGATGTTATATCCAGAACGCTCACAAGTACATTTAAACATAGCTTGATACGTGCGAAAGATGTCAGAGTGATTTCTACGATTGAGGTATTGAAAAAAAAAAGATTATCGTACGATATTTAAAAAGATCTACCATCATTTAAATTATGCTCTAAACTAGCTGAACTCCCTGGTTTCACCCGTTAAAAAGGACGAACTTTCACCCCCATTTTCGCCACCTTAGGGGTTGACCGGTATGTGTACATCCCATGTAATAGGGGGCGAGCCTATTGCTATTAACCGGGCACAAATTCAAATTTCAAGCTGCCACTAAGGATTACAAATCTGCCGATTTTGCGATCATAAAACAATAAATTTAAATTTCCATTATCGTTTTGTGATTTTCTTGCATTTTCCATGCTAAGATTATACAGTTATTTTAGTGAAGGAAAAATTCAATCGCGGGCTGGATTCGAACCTGCGTCTTCTAATTAGATACACCAGACCTTCTAAGCCACCACCGCTCCACCCGCTAGATCGAAATTTGCCTTCACATTCTGAATTTACGTCATGTGACGTTGGCGACATCTATTGAAAAGCAAGTTACCTTACTTCTCAACCGACACGACTTACTTTACAGTTAGTTCGATGTCGTACGATGCACTCTTACCTTTTTAACTATCTTTTTGTGTTTTTTTTGCATTTTTCAAAGGTCCTTCGAATCTTGCCCGCGATTGAATTTTTCCTTCACTAAAATAACTTTTTAAATTTACATTGTTACAGATTAACCGCGTATTCCATCATCTAGATTTCTTCAGTGTTGCCATATTAAAAAAAGTGATAGCAGTGCTGCCATCTAGTGATTTGAGTGAAGACTTTGTTAATAAATTGCAAGACAAAAACTTGGATGACTGTAAAGAATATTTTCAATTGATCTGCGATGCAAATTATTCTTTGTTACAATATTGCGATGATTTAAGAAGGAATGGTAAGTGTGAGAATAGAAAAAAACTGCGTCAATAGTCACTAGAGGTCCTCGCTTCTCAAGGCAACTGTTCCGCTGATCTGGTATCGTCGTGCGACGGGTTGTCTAGCTCCCTAGATTATGGTCGAGCTATACAATGTCTCCTAATGACCTAGCAGTGATAGCCTAGTGGTATGACCGTCGGACTGCCAAGTCAGAGGTCTCGAGTTCGAATCCAAGACACGCACCTCGAGTCATGTGCGTATTAATAGTTAATTATCACGCGCTTAAACGGTGAAGGAAAACATCGTGAGGAAACCTGCATGCCTGAGAGATTTTCTCGACGGCGTGTGAAGTCTGCCAACCGCACTAGGCCAGCGTGGTGGACTATAGCCTAATCCCTCGCATTCTGAGAGGAGACCCGTGCCCAGCAGTAGGACATTATAATGGGTTGATTATGTTATGTTATGTTATGTTATATCTTGGAAATATTTAATAGTTCTAGATGAAGATGAATGGACAAAAACCTTCAATACTATGAAGAAACGTCTCTTTGAGAGTACACACGGAGGCTCCGACTACCAATCTCTGAACACATTGAAAAATAGACTCTATGCCTTAGAAAATATGACAGAAATTGGTATGTATTAACTTATAGTTAAGATAAGACTTCTAGTGATCCTCGTGACTACGCTGATCAATCAATCTGCAAATTTAAAATGTGCTTACCGCGGTCAGTATATGGATGGGTGGCCATTCTTGGCATAACGAGACTCTGAGCGCTCGGATCTTGTTAATGAGAATCGTAATGATTAAAAGTGTTTTATTTCAACTGGACCATTAAAAAAGGTACTTTTGAAAAGTCAAAACTAGTTGCACGGTTCCAAATAAGTGGGTCTTATGGAGAAGAGCCGGCAAGAAACTCCATAGATACTCTTTTTTTTAAAAAATATGATATCTTTTTGTGATTTTTTTGCATTTTCCATGCTAAGATTATTAAGTTATTTTTTAGTAAAGGAAAAAATTCAATCGCAATTCAATTTTTTCCTTTTCTAAAAAATAACTAATAAACTAAAATGCAAAAAAATCACAAAAAGATAGTTAAAAGGTAAGGTGGCATCGTACGACACTGAACTGACTGTAAAGTAAGTCGTGTCGGTTGAGAGGTAAGGTAACTTGCCTCTCATAGATGTCACCAACGTCACCTTATGACGTAAATTCAGAATGTGAAGGCAAATTTCGATCGAGCGGGTAGGATGTAATGACGGGAGTTCGGGAACGAGTCAAACACTACTAGCTCTTAGGACAGTCTGTATTATAATAATCAATTACATCGCTCATTTGGAGCGACAGTGTCACAACTGCAAATTTGAAATTTTACGCTACGCCATTTTTAAGATTTTTTCGTAACACAAGTGAAGATTGTTCATATTTCTTAGAGCTAGTAAATATGACGAAAACTAATAAATATTATAAACTAATAAATATGACGTTTATTACTAACGTAGATTATTGTCGGGATCATTGTGATGTAATTAGGTCAATTCCGCATTTTTTGCAGTTGTGACACTGTCGCTCCAAATGAGCGAATCTTTATATATATAATTCTTCTGTGAGTGTGTATGTCACTGAACTTCTCTCAAACGACTGGACCGATTTTGATGACATTTTTTGTGTGTGTTCAAGGGGATCTGGGAATGGTTTAGATCAAACGACTGGACCGATTTTGATGAAACTTTTTATTTATTTATTTTATTTATTTATTTATTTATTTATTTAATTAAAAACTCTTAAACTATCATTACAGGTTTAGGAATAACTAGGTACACAATATATTAACACAAAATTGCCTATAACTAAAACGATACTTACAAACCTTATAATTATAACAATGTAATCTTCACACAAAATTAACTTTAGTATGTTTTACGGTAAAACAAAATAAAAATAAAACAATAAAAGAAACAATGAACATAAAATTACACTAATTGTTGCTTTCGTAACATATTATATATAAACTTACTTTTGCAAGTTCACTAAAGTAACACGAAAAAATGTCCAACCTATTCTGAATTCCGTTAACAGTACGAATTGCTCGCGTGAGAGGTGCTTTGGCCAGCAGGTTGGTTCTGGCAATTGGCACAGCCAGCAGTGGCGGGCGCCGCCGCCTCCACACGTAGCGGTCTGGAACAGAAAACCGTAAGCACTCCGGGATTGTGTTCCTTGCCCCGGAGTAAATTAATTAAATAGACGACAAGAGTGAACTGTCGTCGCACCCTTAATTCATTGTACCCGACCATGCCCAGTACAAACAGGGTGGGGTACATCAGCGGGTACAATGGATAAACCCCGTACAGTCTGAAGTACAAGTGACGCGTGAATTTGTTCTGTACGCGCTCCAGCATGACAGAATACTTGGCTTCATGTGGAGCCCATATGACAGCACCATACTCCAAGTGACTCCTGACTAGAGCATCGTATAATACCCTAATAGTCGTAATATTAGTGAACCCCTGTGACTGCCTAAGTACAAAGCCGAGGTTTCTGTACGCTTTCTTGCATATCTTAATGATATGCTCGCGAAACGTAAGATCTGGAGTGAGATATACCCCTAGATCCCGCACTTGCGTTACTCGCTGCATGGGTACCGCCTCTGCTTTGTACTCATAGCGGATAGGGGTGCGCGCACGACTAAAGGATATTACCGAGCATTTGGACACGTTGAAGTACAGCTTATTGTCATGGCTCCACTTCACCACTCTATCAATGTCACCCTGGAGTCGCTCACAGTCTGACTCATCCCTTACCTCAAGCAGCAACTTGAGGTCATCTGCGAACAATAAACATGAGCCATGTCTGACGACGCACGGCAAGCTATTTATCATTATGATAAATTCAAGAGGCCCCAAATTGCTGCCCTGGCTTACTCCGGACCTGGTGAAGTACGGCTTCGACTCGCACCCATTGTAGTCAACGTACTGTTGGCGGTCTCTCATATAGCTCACAAAGAACTGCAACAAGTGTGGCGTACATCCTACATCTGCTAGCTTTCTTAATAAGACATCATTGTCCACGGTGTCGAAGGCTTTTTTAAAATCAAAGTACGCCGCGTCTACCTGCCCTCCAGCGTCGACTGTCGGTATAACCTGTGTCATGAAGTTAAGCAGGTTGGTGGAAGTGCTGCGTCCTGGCCGAAAGCCGTGCTGCGCGTCCGATAGTTGCGCTCGGACTTGCCCCTGTAAGCAGCGCTGAATAGCGGCTTCAAAAACTTTTGCCGCCGTCGACAACACTGCAACTGGTCTGTAACCGCTGACATCTGGACCTGCCTTACCCTTGGGTACTGGAACGACACGTGTAGTCTTCCACTGATCCGGGAACGTCGATCGCTTTAAGCACGTGTTATATATGTAATGCAGCGGGTTTGCCAAAACTCTAGCACAATCTCTAAAGAGAAACGCTGGTATACCGTCAGGGCCAGATGAACGTTTTGGCTTGAGGTTCGTCAGCGCATCCTGCACATCTTTGAGACTCAAGGTCTCTATATGTACCCGTGCACTGGTAGCACTGCTGACCTCCTCCATCGCCGCCTGAACGTCTAGTTGCGGAGGTTCCTGACTGTATACCGACTCAAAAAACTCTGCGAATTCCCTAGCACACTGCTCATCCGTGAGATTTTTCCCATCTTTTATTATACTTTGCCTATTTACTCTACTCTTTTTTGACCTAATGTATTGCCAGAATGATTTTGGATCTTTAGTGAACTGATTTTGAATTTTATTTTTATGGTTTCTGTGTGCAATTTCTATAGACTTTTTTATCCGCGCCCTACATTTAGCGTATTCTTCGTAATCGGAATCACGTTTTGAGTTTTTAAACAGTTTGTGAAGTTTTGCTTTAATTTTGATCTCTTTAATAATTTCTCCGGTGTACCATTCGGGATACACATAACGTGAGTTTTCCTGGGTAAGCTTCTTCCTTGGTACACATTCGTCTAAAATACTGACTAATTTCACATAAAATAAATTTAAAATGTCTTCCAAGTCATGCATTTCATACATTGTACTCCAGTCAGCAGAAGTTAACAACGAATACAATAATTGATAATCTGCTTTATAAAAATTCCACTGCGGTCTGTTATTGCACGCGCTGTTAAAGAGTGATTCGGCAGCGGGTGAAGGCGGAGAAGGCGCGGGGGCTGAGGGCGCGGGGGCTGAGGGCGCGGGGCGCACGCACACCGCTAGTGGCGGGTGGTACGGGTCAACAGGAACGAGCGCGTCATCCGCCAACACCACTGACACTTCTCCGCTAAAACCCGTACTCAGAACCAAATCCAGGTGTCGGCCTAAGACATTGGGTACCATGTTACTTTGAGTGAACTCGCAATATGCCATAAAGCATTCAAAATAATTGCTAATATTTACAGGACAAGAATGTAAATTAAAATCTCCAATAACAATCACTTGTCTATATCTACTACACATATTTTCTATTACTCTAAACAAAATCATATAATCATTCTCCGAACTCCCAGGTGGGATATAAACAACGCAACATAAAAACAAAAATCTATTCTTTAAATGAACCGTTGCACAAACAATTTCAAATACGCAGGCGTCTATCGATGCGTCGGAGACAAGTACCTGTCGCAGCTCGAAGCGGTGTGTGGCCACGAGAAACGCTCCGCCCTGCTTACGCCCATCCACACGATCACAATGTATTATTTTATATCCTTGAGGGATAATTTCTGCGTCTTGAATGGATTCATTACAGCCTGATTCAGTAATAGCGTATAGGTCTGAGTTAAATGACAATATGTTATTTCTAAAGATTTCTAATTTTGTACGAAGACCTCTTGCATTTTGATAATACATTTCAATGTTGTTGCTATTGCTATAATATGTTTCATCCAGCCGGGAAAGGTTGTTTCGCCACGTACTCAACTTGGTCTTGATGCCGCGGACATTTTGATACAGTAAATTAAGATTTTTGCATTTCCCGATTTCTTGCGGTATCTTCGTTACGAAATGTCTGACGAGGATTGTTAACTTCATTAGATACTGCGCCTGCTCTGTCCTTGTCCATAATTGTTGGCTTTCTATAGTAGATCCAAGGCTTTATTCTTGCATTCAATGGCCAAACATCTGCCGAGAAGCACCTCTCATAGCAAGCGATTGGGACACCGATCTTGAAGGACTTGTAGTTACCTTTCGGAGTTAGTTCCTCGACTGTACAAGTATCAGTGTTACACAGAGTGTAGAGATATTTCTGAATTTCAACCGCTGTTGACTCCATGTTCCACAGGTGTAAGTGCTTGCGGGCTTCTACAGCCTTCAGTGATGTCACATTCGGGCCAGCAATACCTAGGATTGACAAGGGACGGCGGCTCTGTTTCCTTATTCCCTCAGCCGATCCTCCGTAACCTGAAGGATTAGAGACTGGAACACGAACTTGAGGGATAATCGGGGTAGCCGCTCGAGAAATTGCTTCGGCCATGGCATCTGACGTAGAGAGTTCAGAAGTGTTGGAAACAACGTTCGGCTGTGCAGGGACCTCAGCCGAAACCCGTTGATCTGTGATGTTAGTAGTGGATTGGTTTTGTTCAAGATCATGTAGTTTTGATCCAAGTTCAGCCATGGTCTGCTGCATAGTCATATTTTGGACTTTCAGGTTTTCTATTGCTTCTTTAACCACTTCGTGATCAGCGAAAAGGTTTTTGAAATGAGTTCTCTCCACATTCAATGAATCCTTCACACATTTGAGTTCCTCTCTAACTGATCGAAGTTTTTGTGTGTGTTCAAGGGGATCTGGGAATGGTTTTGTCCGCTGTCCGCTGTATTTCGCTTTATACGTAGCGAAGCACGTACCGGGCCGCTAGTATATATATATAATACAATACACTTACAATATATTGGGTGGAGGCGCGTCACACACTACAGGGACTCGCGGTGGCTTAGAAGTCAAAGCGACTGGAGTATCTAACCAGAAGACGCAGGCTCGAATCCTGCCCGCAATCGAATTTTTCCTTCACTAAAATAATTTAGTACCTTCACTGCCTTGGGTTTTCTTAACACTTTCTATAACTATTTTTCATAGACCCAAAAGCCAAAGAACTAAAGTCCATAATAGAGGAACTAAGATCTAAACCTCAGAAGACAACATTACGTTTATCACAGCTATGTCCGGATTTATGCTCACCCGCCGTATTGGATCGAAAAAGGCTGGAGTTACAGAGACTGTTACGCCTACCCCCCAACGTGTACGTCGTGAAGTTTACAAAACAAGTAAGTTTAATCCATGCTTCTATATATTATAAATGCGAATAAAATAAATTTTGTAACGCTTTCTTTTATTACGCCTGTATTCCCCGAAGGGTTACGCAGAGGCGTACTAAAGTACACACTCAACGGTATGTTTAGGTCCCATGTAATAGGGGGCGAGCCTATTGCCATTAATCGGGCACAAATCTATACTCCGAGCTGCTACTGAGAATTTCATAGAAAAACCCAATAACACTGCTCGACCTGGGGATCGAACCCAGGACCTCTAGCGTAGCAGTTACGCTTGGAACCACTAGACTAATGAGGCAGTCATTAAATTAAGTAGTAATTACTGATAGCACAACTTGCGGCACTAATTGATAGTATATATAACACCCATTTGTTCAATTTGGTTAATTAACACTTCAAACCTGAAACAAGGAACAATACCATGTCGACCGAAACTGAAAATTCTCGCAATTTTGAGCACCGCGCAGTGATTAAATTCCTTGTAAAAAAAGGAAACCCGCCGAAAAACATTTTTGAAGAAATGTCATCGGTTCTTCAGGATTCCGGGCCATCATATACAATGGTAAAAAAATGGGCTCGACTTTTTAAACAAGGAAGAGAGAGCTGTCAAGACGACCCCCGCCCGGGCCGCCCTGTGACAGTAGTGACCGAAGAAAATGTTCAAAAAGTTGAAAAATTAGTATTGGCCGATCGAAGAATAAAATTTTGGCAGATAGCTGAAGAGTTACAGGTTAGTAAAGAGCGAATCGGTGAAATTTTACACCAAAATTTACACATGAAAAAAATTTGTGCGCGTTGGGTACCGCGAATGCTCACACCACTCGACAAACAACGACGACTGGCGAGTTGTAAGGATTTTTTGGAGTTGTGTCAGAACGATTTGGACGAAATTTGTAACTGCATTGTGACAGTAGACGAAACCTGGATTCGTCAGTATGATCCGGAGTCCAAACAAGAGTCTATGCAGTGGATTAAAAAAGGAGAAAGACCACCAAAGAAGTTCAAAGTGGAAAAGTCGGCCTCTAAGATTATGGCGACTATTTTCTGGGATAGTGAGGGAATTTTATATAATATTATTTTTTACTAGCTGAACCCCGCGGTTTCACCCGCTTTGCTCCGTTCCTAGGAGTCGTATCGTGATTTTAAATAGTTTAAAACCTTCCTCATGGGTCACGCTGTCTAATGGTGAAAACCATAATATGTAATTACGTTCGGTTTTTACCACAAATGAAAATCTGAGAAAAAATCTAAGACTGATTTTATTTTCGACTAGCTTTTGCCAGCGACTTCGTCCGCGTGGAATAGTTACTTTGTTCCCTAGTTCTTCACCTGCGTTGCCCCGTTCCTAAGGGTTGTAGCGTGATGTTTTATAGCTTGAAACCTTTCTCATGAATCACTCATTTTCCCAACATTTCCTTTCACTGCTCTGCTCCTATTGATCGTAGCGTGATGAAAAGTATACTATAACCTGTGGTTTGGGCTGTGCGTTGATAGATCTCTATGTCAGTCAGTCAGTCACCTAACGTAAGAGTAGACAAATATAATCAGAAAGCTCCGAACTGCTAAGCTATCGGGAGTTACACGTGTTATTGTGAGTCAACCATAAAAGATAGACATTTGCTGTCGTGGAATATTTTTTATATAATTTTAAGGAGAACATTTCCGTCATACATGATTTCTGTGTAGCTTTAACCATTAAGGCTGCACACGCGACGGAAGCTTAAAAAATGGAGTAAGTTCTCCCAACATCATGTTTTCCCAACATTTCCCTTCACTGCTCTGCTCCTATTGATCGTAGCGTGATGAAAAGTATACTATAACCTGCCCAGGAGTATGAAGAACAATTGTACCAAGTTTCGTTGAAATCCGTCGAGTGGTTTTTGTTTCTATAACGAACATACAGACAGACAGACAAAAATTTTACTGATTGCATTTTTGGCGTCAGTATCGATCACTAATCACCCGCTGATTTTTTGGAAATATATTTAATGTACAGAATTGACCTCTCTACAGATTTATTATAAGTATAGATAATTGATTACTTGCCTAAAGGAACTACTATGAATGGATTGAACGCCAATTTATTGGGTCAGGCACGTGAAGCAGTCCTACAGAAGAGACGTGGCATGTTGGCGCGCGGTGTGTTGTTTCTGCAAGACAACGCGCCCGTTCACACCGCTCGCGTTTCGAGGGATGCTTTAAAAGTCACTGGGTTCGCAGAAATTGACCATCCCCCTTATAGTCCGGACCTGGCTCCCAGTGAATTTTTCCTTTTTTCGAAACTGAAAAAGGAGTTAAGGGGGCGAAGATTTTCAGATGACAATGAGATGAAGTCAGCCGTGGAGAGCCATTTTCAAGAGAAATTTTCAGAATATTATTTCAATGGTTTAAAGGCATTGTATTCACGATGTGAGAAGTGTATTTCACTTAAGGGTGATTATATTGAAAAATAAAAATTGAAAAACTAAACTTTTCTTTCATTATGTAACCTAGGCCGCGAACTTATCAGCCGCCCCTCGTATGTATCTGTTTGTTACTCTTATCGCCTAAACTGCTGAACCAATTTTGATGAAGTTTGGTTTAGTTTTTTTTAAACGTTGCCCCACTATGAATTCTCCTGAATCGTGAGTGCCTTCACATTCTGAATTTACGTCATACGGTGACGTTGACGTAACTTGCTTTAGTTATTTTTTAGTAAAGGAAAAAATAACATGGAAAATGCAAAAAAATCACAAAATTATAGTAACTTGCTTTTCAATAGATGTTGCCAACGTGAACGAACGTGAAGGCAAATTTCGATGTAGCGGGTGGGACTCGCGGTGGCTTAGCGGTCAGAGCGTCTGGTGTATCTAACCAGAAGACGCAGGTCCGAATCCGCGATTGAATTTTTCCTTCACTAAAATAACTCAGCCTTACTTACAATATTTTTGTCGTTTTTTACTAGATATCAGTATTCACGGACTCAATCCGTCGTCCTTGCGTTGTGCGAGCGTTGCTGTCCACTGGACTGACTCGCTCCTACATCTGTAAGAGTGGGGAGCCGATGTACAGAGACGCTTCCGTCCAGAGAACGGCCGCCATCTTATCTGTCATATATCCTGACCTGAAAATTAGGAGTTATAATGTAAGTGAGTTTATATATGTATGTACTAAG
Organism: Acronicta aceris; assembly: GCA_910591435.1. Lineage (NCBI taxonomy): Eukaryota > Metazoa > Arthropoda > Insecta > Lepidoptera > Noctuidae > Acronicta > Acronicta aceris. The sequence continues at coordinate 724,188 of OU342786.1, read as the reverse complement.
TGTGAGCAGTGGTATGACCGTTGGACTGCCAAGTCAAAGGTCTCGAGTTCGAACCCAAGGCACGCACCTCTGACTTTTCGAAGTCATGTGCGTATTAAATAGTTAATTATCACGCGCTTAAACGGTGAAGGAAAACATCGTCAGGAAACCTGCATGCCTGAGAGATTTTCTCGATGGCGTGTGAAGTCTGCCAACCCGCACTAGGCCAGCGTGGTGGACTTTAGTCTAATCCCTATAATTCTGAGAGGAGACCCGTGCCCAGCAGTGGGACAGTGTACTGGGTTGATTATGATACTAAGTGTGGCCCGGTTTCACCCGCTTTACGTCGTTCCTATGGAACGTAGCGTGATGTTCTTAGCTTAAAACCTTCCGTATGAATCACTCCGTCCATTAGAGAAAACCGTATGTCAATCCGTTCGGTCGCTAGTCACTATCACTACATAGTATAAAACAAAGTCGCTGTCGCTGTCTGTCCGTCTTTATGTATGCTTAAATCTTTAAAACTACGCAACGGATTTTGAAACGTTTTTTTTAATAGATAGAGTGATTCAAGAGGAAGGTTTTAAGCTATTTAACATTACGCTACGACTCTTAGGAATGGGGCAACGCGGGTGAAACCGCGGGTGGGTTGATAGTTTGAAATAAAAACTTTTGAACTTGAACCATTATGTTTTAGGTTACTCCGTTAAGTGAAGATTGTGCTATAATAGAATATTTAGAAGATCACGTCAGGCTGAGAGATTTGATGGAGGAGAAACATGATATTAATGGTAAGTATTTATTTTTGGAAATACTTGTTATCCACTCTAAAGGAACCTATTTATTTAACCCGTGTACCTACCGCCGTATTCTGAATCCTATATCCGGCACTATTCTGAATCCTAGACCTCGCACCATTTTGAATTCTGTATCCGGCACTATTCTGAATCCTATATCCAGCACCACACAGAATCTTATATCCGGCATCAGTCTACATTAGGGTAATATTTGTTGTTTCAGTCGCCGCACCACGTGCTGGTAATGACAAGCTGATACTAGCGCCCTCTCTAGCAACAGAACAATACAATGATATGTGTGACAAAGTAACACCCTATATACTCAGGTAAGACATCATCATCATCGCATTCATTATCATTATAATTATCATCACCATCATAATTATCATCATCATCATCGTCGCCGTCGTCATCATAGTTATCATCATAATAATAAGAATCATAGTCATAATTATCGTCTTAATAATCATCAACGTCATCATAATCATTATCATCATCGTCGTCGTCGTCGTCATCATCATCATAATAATCATCAACGTCATCATAAGAATCATCATTGTCGTTGTAATCATCATCACCAACGTCATCATAATAAAAATAAACGTCATTGTCATCATCATCATCATCATCACCGCCATCATCATTATAATCGTCATAATCATCACGTCACCATTATTATAATCGTCGTCATCATAATAAGCATAACGTCATCATCATTACAATCGTTGTCACCATCATCATAATCATGACGTCATCATCATTATAATCGTCATCATCATAATCATTGTCGTCATAATCATCTCATCATCATCAACATATGTCCCCCTGCTGGGATCCCACTGCTAGCCTAACCAGGTTAGGTTGTAGTCCACCACGCTGGCCTAGTGCGTGTTGGCAGACTTCACACACCGTCGAGAAAATCTCTCAGGCATGCAGGTTTCCTCACGATGTTTTCCTTCACCGTTTAAGCGAGTAATTTAATTACAGGGTCAAAATAAACTTATGTCTTTATATATTTCAGATCTTCAATTGAGAACAATTGCTCTTGTGTCAAGGAGTTCATACATAAAAAACGAACATTTGAAGACACGCTGAGTTGCATGACCATTATTAATTGGTTATTTGGTAAGTTTTTTTTAAGCTATTGCATAGCTTCTATCGCGGGCCTTGAGCGTGGGGACCGAATCCAGAAATTCCGTAACGAAAAAAACCTAACACGCTTGTCTCTTTAGTTCAACAACCCGCCTTTAGGTGGCATTGGTTGTATTACATAAGTTGATAAAAAACGCTATGGAATAGCTTTACCGCGGCAGTCCCCGAGTGCCACACGTCTTTTTTTATTCGTGTTAGGCTTACGCTTGACCGCCAGTTCGCCTGATGTTGCGATACTGCGATCTACGATGGAGTGCGCTCGCCTAGAAGAATCAGATTCTCTCGTGATTTGAAGACACCCAGATTATATCTATCAGGGAAGACCCACTCGGGAAGTGCATTCCATATTTCAGTGGTACGCTGATAAAAGTGGGAGAGCCATGCTTCGGCTCAAATGGGCCGGCTCGACCGGAGTGATACCACAGCCTCACAGAAAACCGGCGTCAAACAACGCTTACGTTGTGTTTCGCCGAGTGAGTGAGGTTACCGGAGGCCCAATTCCCTTTTAAAAGGTCGGCAACGCGCTCGTGACTCCTCTGGTATTGCGGGTGTCCATGGGCGGCGGTAATCGCTTACCATCAGGCGATCCGTATGCTCGTTTGTCACCCTATCCTATAAAAAAAATATTTGGTGATCAATATATTAATTATCCACTTTTTTGCTGTATTCCAGGCGTGGGTGACAGACATCTTCAGAATATAATGTTCAGTATTCGAGATGGTGGTGTGTGTGGGGTGGACTGGGCTTCCATCTTCCAATATGGCTGCCAAGAGCTCCCACCAGCTAGGCTGACGGCCAATCTTTTAGCTGTGTGCGATGTTAAAGGTAATTCACATTTGAATATTATATACGTAGCATTGTGTGCCCCGAAGGGTTAGGCAGAGGCGTACTAATGTACACCCACAGTTTGCCGGTATGTTTAGGTCCCATGTTATAGGGGGCGAGCCTGTTGCCATTAACCGGGCACAAAAACTGCTACTGAGAATTTCATAGAAAAATCTAACAACACTTAGCTCGACCTGGGAATCGAACCCAGGACCTCAAGCGTAGCAGGCGCGCACCAAAAAATATCAGTAGCGACTCGGAAGTTTGGAATTTGTGCCCGGTTAATGGCATTGGGGTCGCCTCCTATTACATGGGACCTAAACATGCCGGAGAACTTTGGGAGTACATTAGTATGCCTCTGCCTAACCCTTCGGGGAATACAGGCGTGATGGTAGGTGATGTATTTTTCTGTTTCAGTCTTAGAAAGTCGCCTTCAGAAGATGTTAGCGAGATTGAGACATTCGCGAAAATTAATCCAAGCATTTATTCGGACATCGTTTTATTGGATAACACCGGAATTTAACGAGGTAAGACATACATACAGAATCTCACGCCTCACTTCCACAGGGGTAGGCAGAAACCACAAACACTCACCGCCAATCGTAGCAACGATTCTTGAATACAGTAACCCCCGCTATAACATATTGCTGCAGCGTTTGTATTTTGTGAGCGAGATTTATGATTGTGTATGATTTTATTATATTGTGATTGGTTTGTACCGATTAGCGGCGGCGGGAGCCTAATGGCTAGGATGTCGGACTTGCGATCATATGGTTGCCGGTTCGAACCCCACCCATTGTACTAGCGACGTGAACCCACTCGTAACACAAGCATTTAGCTTAGCACGAGGGGTTAACAAGAATACTAGTAATGTGCGACCCACATTGTTAGTAAGCATTTTTTTAAAAGAAGTTAAGAGTTCCATATAAAACCTAATAACACTAATCAACACAGGATTCAAACCTAGGACCTTTACCGTAGGACCACCATACTAATGAGGCAATTATGGATTTATAATATTTTTATACGTGGGAGAGCCATGCTTCGGCACGAATGGGCCGGCTCGACCGGAGTGATACCACGGCCTCACAGAAAACCGGCGTTAAACAACGCTTACGTTGTGTTTCGCCGAGTGAGTGAAGTTACCGGAGGCCCAATCCCCTTTTAAAAGGTCGACAACGCACTCGTGACTCCTCTGGTGTTGCGGGTGTCCATGGGCGGCGGTAATCGCTTAACATCAGGCGATCCGTCTACTCGTTTGCCCTCCTATCCCAAAAAAAATATAACATAACATAACATCACGCCTGTATTCCCCGAAAGGTAAGGCAGAGGCGTAGTAATGTACACCCACAGTTCGCCGGTATGTTTAGATCCCATATAATAGGGGGCGAGCCTATAGCCATTAACCGGGCACAAATCCAGACTCCGAGCTGCTACTGAGAATTTCATAAACTTAATAACACTTTACTCGAACCAAGGACCTCTAGCGTAGCAGTCACTCTTGGGACCACTAGACTAATGAGGCAGTCATCAGTCAAAAATTGTCTTTTTTTACAGATTAAACACATCAATAATATTTTAGAAGGAAAATCTGTATCATACGGGATAACAAGAGAATGTTTAGATGACTCAAATAAAAAATATAAAAGCAACTATATAGCATTACTAGATGTGGTCTTCAAGGACTTTCCACAGAAAGATGTATACAGTATAGAGGAACAGGTAATGTATAAGATTTTATTATTAAGAGTCCGGCGGACCGAATTTCTCTTACAAACCGTAATACCGAAATAAATCGTAATTCAAACACAATTTAATCAAACATAATAACATACCATCACGCCTCTATTCCCCGAAGGGTTAGGCAGAGGTGTACTTAATGTACACCCACAGTTCGCCGGTATGTTTAGGTCCCATGTTATAGGGGGCGAGCCTACAGTCATTAACCGGGCATAAAGCCAGACTCCGAGCTGCTAATCAGAATTTCATAGAAAAACCCAATAACACTTTGCTCGACCTGGGGATCGAACCCAGGACCTCTAGTGTAGCAGTCTCACTTGGGACCACTAGACTAATGAGGCAGTCAATTTAATAAAATTCTGTTACTATTCGGATTCCGATACTGTTTATCTAGGTTCCTACTGTACCGTTTCGTTCAAAATACTTCACTGGATATAAATGTAAGCGAATGCAATTTTTGATCACTTTACCAAGATTGGAACTATTTTCCGGTCTTTTATTTCCAGTGAAGTAGTAGTAGACAAAATGGTATCGTAGGAACCTAGATTAACGGTATCCAAATCCGAATAATAACATAATTTGATAGAATATTGTCTGGATTACGATTTATTTCGGTATTACGTTTTTGCGGGCAATTCAAGTTCCGTCAGACCCTTAACTAGGTACTTTTGTCCGCAATTTCACTCACAAAAAGATTAACATACTATAAGTCCGATTCTAGGCAGCGTATCAAGATGAAACATGCATCAGATTTTAAGTTAGACCTCTAGCCATACATCGGTGAAAACTGCATTTAATTCTATGCAGTAGTTTTTGCGTGATGCGCGTACAAACATACAGACAGACAAAAATTTTAAAATTTTTATTTTAGCTTCTGTTGTTCTCCATATTAGTTTTTCTTTAATATCTGTAATGTACAGACATCGGCCTGTTACAATTTTATTAAAGTTTAAACGCGTGATAATTAACTATTTAGTAACTAATATATTATATTGTTGGCAGGTATTTTGTCTTTTGCAACACTGCACAGATCCTAGAATTCTGGCTGTCTGCCCACAGGGGTGGGAAGCATGGCTGTAAGCTGTAAATGTTATGTTCATTATATTGTGGAGGGGCGAGGTGTGTTGCCCCTCACACTAAAGGGAGGATCCTCCGACCAGGCGGGTGTTTTGCCTGGCAGGCCACGGCCCGACGGTTGATATCGGGCGGTTGTATATATCCAAGTTGCGTTGCAAACTTCACTTGCGCGATTCAGGATTCTATATAGCAGTCCGTCAAGTTTCTATGTAGCACGGTAGATGTCGCTACAATATTTTAAAAATGACCTAAATTCCACTATAAATATATCTTGAATTCTTTTACAAACAAAAATTTCAGTTCGTCTTTTTGAATTTCAATTTTTCACACGAACCCCTGTATTTGTTCTAAACGGGAATCGAATCAGCACTCCGTGGCCGAAATCATGCCTGTTGTTGAATTAATAATGATTTAATTGAATACTTTAAATGTGAATAAAATATTTTTGTACTTATATATACTGTTTTTTTTTAAGTTGGGTAAGGATATGTTTTAAAATTTTTATTCCGAGCGGGAATCAAAACCATTACCTGCCATTAATGGCTAGGGTGTCCCAGAATTCGAGAGACTGGCTTCTGTGTCAGTATTATTAAGCCACTACTCATTACTTGTCAAAAATTATGGCTGTTGTATTTAAGCTTTAAAGCGGCGATAGCTTAATGGTTCGGTTCGAAATCCTCTCATTGCACTACCGACGTGAACCCACTCGTAACACAAGCATTTAGCTTAGCACGAGGGGTTAACAGGAATACTAGTAATGTGCGATTGCTAGTAAGTTTTTTTTTAAATATTTTTGTACCTATCTATACTGATTTTTAAATAAGAGGAAGGATATGTTTTAAATTTTCGTTATGAGCGGGAATGGAAGCCATTACCCGTGGCCTAGAAGCCAATCTTTAAGCCACTACGCTACGTGCCGAAAATCATGACTCTCGTTTCTTTTAATACATACATACATACATATTTTCACGCCTGTCTCCCATTGGGGTAGGCAGAGACTACAGATTTCCACTTGCTACGATCCTGGGGGCTTACTCTTGAACTCAATACCGATACAACCACATTGGAATTGTGCCGTTTCGTCAAGTTTCGTGCTCTTGAATCCGACACTAGCGCCAAATTGTTTCAATATTGTGCGGTGATTGAGTGAACTAAATAGGATTGAGAAACGACCCAACCATTAGGCAATCAGGGATGCCGATACAAGGTTAACGGATTTGTGCTCAAGAGTACGAAATCGCCCGACAGCCAAATTGACATTGGAATCGGAACAGGTTTTTTTTTTTAAACATTGCCCCACACTAGGATTTTCTCCTGTATCGTGGGTGCGTTTACAAACACAAATTCTCACATACACAAACGCCCAGACCCGGAGCAACTGTAGATCAACCTGTAGATCATATAAATATTTGCTCCGTGCGGGGATCGAACCCACAACACGTGACGCAGAAGCCGATCGCTCAGCCGCTACGCCAAACGTGTCGTCAATTTTGAATTTGTGTTGTATTGTTTTCAAGAGTAAGCCCGCTGGCACACCACTCATCTACGTTCATCATGTGATTAATATATATTAACCTAACTATACAGTTTTTTAATATGCGGAAGGATAGTATTTATGAATCTACATAAACTGACCATGATTCAGCCATAATTTTTATGATCATTATATGCAAATTACGCAATTATTTTTTTGGTTTTGAAATGCTTAAGGAAAACATTTTCGTTTTCCTTGTTTCAATTTTTATTATTAAAGTAGGTGTGACCTGCGATTTCGTCATTTTGCCCGGCTCCTTAGGGTCGTAGCTTGATGTTAAATAAGTCAAAGTCAAAGTCAAAATGTTTTATTTCAATTAGACCATTGAATAGATACTTTTGAAAAGTCAAGCTGCACGGTTCCAAGAAGTGGGTCTTATGGAGAAGAGCCGGCAAGAAACTCCATAGATACTCTTTTAAAAAAAAACATGATTACAATATTACTCTTTACAACTTTATTTTAAATAGTTTGACAATTATCCAGTTTGATGTGTAAGATTTATTCAGTACTAGCTTTAACCAGCGACTTCGTCCGCGTGGAATAGTTACTTTGTTCCCTAGTTCTTCGCCCGTGGTTTCACCTGCGTTGCCCCGTTCCTAAGGGTTGTAGCGTGATGATATATACATTGATAGTTTGAAACCTTTCCCATGAATCACTCATTTTCCCAACATTTCCCTTCACTGCTCTGCTCCTATTGATCGTAGCGTGATGAAAAGTACACTATAACCTGTGGTTTGGGCTGTGCGTTGATAGATCACTATGTCAGTCAGTCAGTCACCTAACGTAAGAGTAGACAAATATAATCAGAAAGCTCCGAACTGCTAAGCTATCGGGAGTTACACGTGTTATTGTGAGTCAACCATAAAAGATAGACATTTGCTGTCGTGGAATATTTTTTATATAATTTTAAGGAGAACATTTCCGTCATACATGATTTCTGTGTAGCTTTAACCATTAAGGCTGCACACGCGACGGAAGCTTAAAAAATTGGAGTAAGTTCTCCTGTTTTCCCTACATTTCCCTTCACTGCTCTGCTCCTATTGATCGTAGCGTGATGAAAAGTATACTATAACCTGCTCAGGAGTATGAAGAACAATTGTACCAAGTTTCGTTGAAATCCGTCGAGTGGTTTTTGTTTCTATAAAGAACATACAGACAGACAGACAGACAGACAGACAGACAGACAGACAGACAAAAATTTTACTGATTGCATTTTTGGCATCAGTATCGATCACTAATGACCCGCTGATAGTTATTTTGGAAATATATTTCATGTACAGAATTGACCTCTCTACAGATTTATTATAAGTATAGATAAGTAGGTGTTATATTTAGAAAGAAAGGGATTGCCACAGTAAGTAAGAGCCGACCAGTCCCGACAGACAGCACCCGTTCACGAGCATGACGTGTGTATCAGCGTTGTTAGACTCAACCAAGTTGTAGGGAATAAAACAACCCGACACACAACGCCACCATCAGCAGGACATTTATGTGAGCATGACAGCCTCTAACTGCCAGAAAATCGAAAGACTTATCATAGGTTTTGTGAGCCGAACATCAGTTTACACAATACTTACACTACGTCGTTCGCAGGAACACTAGGCTAGTGAGTCAATGTTTTAGATTTTGAATACTAAATGGTGCCGGCATTTCCTAACTGACGACCTCTGAGAAGAATCGCCGAAACAAACTCGGAGAAAGTTTAATTCAAAAAATATAAACAGAGAATCATTTCACTTCGGTCAAGTTTCTGTCTGCAAAATGTGTGTTATTGACCTCAAAACCACATGAAACTGGTTTTTGCAATCATAAAATTCACGACAAAATTATGTTCATTGATTTTTGTTTTACTTTCTTAGTGGTTAATAGCTGGTGCGAATTGACTCTGAAACCTCCATCATTATTATCAGTATGATAAGCTCAGACCGCGGGCTCCAATAACCTATAACATTCCTTAAAAAATGGACTATCAAATACTCAAATAATTTTACAAATCCGACTGGTGATTCCAGAGATTAGCAAGTTCAAGCAAAAAAATTACAAATTTTATCGCGTTATAAATACACGTGTGAGAGCCATGCTTCGGCACGAATGGGCCGGCTCGACCGGAGTGATACCACGGCCTCACAGAAAACCGGCGTCAAACAACGCTTACGTTGTGTTTCGCCGAGTGAGTGAGGATACCGGAGGCCCAATCCACTTTTAAAAGGTCGGCAACGCACTCGTGACTCCTCTGGTGTTGCGTGTGTCCACGGGCGGCGGTTATCGCTTACCATCAGGCGATCCGTCTGTTCGCCCTCCTATCCCATAAAAAAAAAACGTGTATCTATTCCGAAGTGTTAGGTAGGCGTACTAATGTACACCCAATGATCGCCGGTGTGTTCAGGTCCCATTTTAGATGTAATAGGCCAGCCTATTGTCATTACCCGGGTACAAATCCCAAGCATCGAGCTACTACTGAGAATATTACACACACTTTGCTTGACCTGGGGATCGAACACAGAACCCTAGCGTAGTAGTCGCGCTTACGACAAGACTACTAATAAAGCAGTTTTTCCCCGTGTTGGGAAAAACTGTCAGATAGGCATCCCGTAAGAGATCAAATAGATTTCTGTGAGGCCGTGGTATCACTCCGGTCGAGCCGGCCCATTCGTGCCGAAGCATGGCTCCCCCACGTTTAGAATTTAAAAACGTTTTTTTTTTATTGATTATAACCAACTTGCCTTAACCACACACAAGTTATTGGTCTGTACAAACAAAATCAAAAGAGAAACATACTGAATTAAAATTGGAAAAGAAATTAAAAAAAATAACAAATAGAATAGAGATATTAATGTCAACAAGTTACAAGGAAATTATCAATTAACACTTATAAATAAAACAATAATATTAATCAAAAATCAAAACTAAAAGTAAATAATTATTTAAAAATCACACAAAATAATAATTAACATTAAATTAGTCACAAGAGATTGTACTAATTATGTGTTCAGACAGTTTTGAGTATTTTATATGACCTACGCAAATGTCTTGCTGATCTGGTATCGTCGTGCGACGGGTCGTTCAGCTCCTTAAATAATGGTTGAGCTACATGATGACAGATGTATGCGTGCCGTCAGTTAGGTCGACTCAAGCCTGCTAAGGCTCTTTCTTCAAAAGGCCTGTTCAGATATCGCCCTACATCGTAACACTCACATATAATGTTATACATAGTTGTAATACCACTACTACTGTCTGAACTTTAAAAGAGACCACGATTCTCTGAGTTTGTTTCAGTGTTTCTTCTCAGAGGTCGTCAGTTAGGAAATGCCGGTGCCATCTAGTTATAAAAATTAAAAAAAAAAAAATTGTAAAAGTATTCATAAACTTCTGCCTCGACGACTGCCTCATTAGCCTAGTGGTCCCAAGCGCGACTGCTACGCTAGAGGTCCTGGGTTCGATCCCCAGTTCGAGCAGTGTTATTGGGTTTTTCTATGAAATTCCCAGTAGCAGCTCGGAGTCTGGATTTGTGCCCGGTCAATGGCAATAGGCTCGCCCCCTATTACATGGGACCTAAACATACCGTTGAGTGAAATGTGCGAGTACATTAGTACGCCTCTGCTTAACCCTTCGGGGAATACAGGCGTGATGGTATTTTATGTTATGTTAAGTATTCATAAAGGATCTATTTACAGAAATAAAATATAATTTGTCATTTATCAAAAAAATCCAACTGTTTCATACATACACTCACGCCTTTCTCCCACAGGGGAAGGCAGAAACTATAGACTGCCACTTGCTACGATTCTTGCATACTTCTTTTGCTTCTTCCACATTCATACATCTTCTCATACATACGCGCCGGGTGCGAGTGCTACGCACCTGACCTTTTTGAAGGATTTCGCCAATCAGATCGGCGTATGTCCTTCTAGGGCGACCTCTACCGACGCTGCCGCTGACATTCGCCTTATAAATTCCTTTCGTTAATCGTCTTTCATTCATTCTTTCAACATGTCCAAACCATCCAGTCCAACTGTTTCATCACCAGGTAAATAAAAAGTCAAAAATCTTTCCATGATTTATTGTAATAATCAATTAGGCCACACGACGCTTTCGATCCAGGGCACATACTGAGCTACTCTGGTGTAAATACCAGGCTGGTCTTTGAAGCCACAAGCCTTGCCGAATGACGTCACCCCCACTACGGTATACATACAATGGATTTTTTTATTCTTTATCTGAATTGGACCGCCGCTGTCACCCTGGGAAAGAAAAACAGTTTAAGTACATAATACACTAGTGACACAACACATCTATAGGTATTCACCATAGGAAAAAAAAAGAACTGACAGCCTCATTAGTCTATTGGTCCCAAGCGCGACTGCTACGCTAGAGGTCCTGGGTTCGATCCCCAGGTCGAGCAGTGTTTTTGTGAGTTTTCTATGAAATTCTCAGTAGCAGCTCGCAATCTGGATTTGTTCCCGGTTAATGGCTATAGGCTCACCCCCTATAACATGGGCCTAAACGTACCAGGCGAACTGTAGGTGTACATTAAGTACGCCTCTGCCTAACCCTTCGGGGAATACAGGCGTGATGGTATGGGATGTATTTAACTTTAGTCTGAACTGTCCATGGTGTTTTGGTATTTTGTCAGCGGGCGATGGAGCGCAGCATCCTTAACGTAGCAAGAACAGATCTTATAAGAAACACTGCCAAAACCCATCGCTGACTTAGCCCAAACGCTCGCCAAGCTTAAGTGGATCTGGGCTGGCAATTTCTGTCGCATGTCCGATGATCATAACCAACCCATTATATTGTTCCACTACTGCTGGGCACGGGTCTCCTCTCAAATGAGAGGGATTAGGCTATAGTCCACCACGCTAGCTTAGTCCGGGTTGGCAGACTTCACACGCCATCGAGAGAACCCTCAGGCATGCAGGTTTCCTCACGTGTTTTCCTTTACCGTTTAATCGCGTGGTAATTAACTAGTAATACGCACATAACTTCGAAAAGTCAGAGGTGCGTGCCTTGGATTCGAACTTGAGACTTGGTAGTCCAACGGTCATTCCACTAGGCTATCACTGTCAGATGATCGATGGGCCAAAATTACCACTAAGTGGAGCCTTGATACCGATAGGTGGCATCGTGGTAGACCAAAGAAGAGATGGTGTGACGATTTTGATTCTTTTAATGCAGATTGGGTCCGAATAGCAAAAGATCGAGATGGATGGAGACATGAGGGGGAGGCCTTTGCTCAGCAGTGGCTGACACACCAGGCTAATCATAGTCATGCTCACTGTCCATGGTATCATGGAGGGCCCTGTCAGAAAATCAATGTAAGAGAGGTAGGACATAGTGGAATCTAATAATTCCACTCACCTCCACGGGAAGTACCTCCATCTTGCAGAAAATCTTAGCCAAATAACATAGCTCCGCGCTATGTTGTGTTCCTAGCGGTGAGCAAGGTCGCCAGAGCTCCGCGAGGAAGCGTTGTGTTGTCATGCATGGCAGCATGTCTCCTATACTGCCAGCCCAACTATTCCTCCTTAATTTACAGGGTCGGCAACGCGCGAGTGAAACCCCTGGTGTTGAAAGCGTCCATAGTAGTAACCGCTTACCATCAGGCGGGCCGTATGCTTGTTTGCCATCTTAGTGGTATAAAAAAACAACTGACCGGGCAGGTGTCCCTGGTGACTTCTGGGTCCCCGTAACACATCTGAGAGCGTTCATCTATACCTTGCTTCATGTGGCGAATGTCTTTGTATTTCTGAGCACACACACCTGTGGAGAACTTTTTCAAAATCACCTGAAATGTAAGCTAAGTGTTACTACATGCATAACATAACATAACAATGACCAGACTCCAAAAAATCAGTAATTCATTTAAGTGTCAAAGTATTCGTTTCTACAACAAAATCCCAAGCCACATTCAAAATCTAACTATCAACAAATTTAAATTGCATATTAAAAATGTACTATGCAAAAAGGGTTTTTATAGAGTAATCGATTATTTGAACGATAAAAATGCTTGGGATTGAGCTGCTCTGATGAACCGGGCTATTACCATGCTAGTTAGTTGACATTGTGTATCCGAAATTTAAGGTGACAATTTTATTTTAAGTGTTGACATTTTAATTGTTATGACATTTTAATTGTTGACATTTTAATTGTTGACATTTTAATTGTTGACATTTTAATTACTCTCATATTATTGAATTTTGACATCTATGAATTTGTTAGTATTTTGCCGCGACATTATTGAACCGTGACATTTATATTGCAGTCATAAAAAATATATATAATTTGTAAATGTGAGTACCATGTAGGCTTTTGATACATGTTAATTAAACAAACTTATTATAGTCTGGAGGCTTTGGGAACTTCATTAGACCTACACGAATGTCCTGCTGATCTGGTATGGTCGTGCGACAGGTCGTTGAGCTCCCTAAATTATGGTTGAGCTACACGATGACTGATGCATGCGTGCCGTCAGTTGGGACTGGTCTACTCAAAGCTGCTATGGTTCTTTCCTCAAAAGGCCATTTCAGACATTACCCTACATCGTACCACTCACTTATAAGTGTTCTTTCATGTCTGGACTTTAAAAGAGACCATGATTCTCTGAGTTTGTTTCGGTGTTTCTTCTCAGAGGTCGTCAGTTAGGAAATGCCGAAGCCATCTAGCTAAAAAACAAACCCAAACCATGACATGTAAAAGTATCTCTAAAGATCTACTTGCAGAATAAACAATTTCATTTCATTTCATTTCATTTCATTTCATAACAATAATAAAATAAAGTTATTTTAGTAAAGGAAAAATCAATCTCGGGCAGGATTCGAACCTGCGTCTTCTGGTTGGATACACCAGACGCTCTGACCTCTAAGCCACCGCGAACCCCATCCGCCTGATTGAAATTTTGCCTTCACATCCTGAATTTACGTAATAAGGTGACGTAAATTCCGTTATGCACTAAAAATATACATAGCGGCGGTAGCCTAATCGCTAGGGCGTCGGACTTGCAATCGTGGTTGCCGGTTCGAAACCCACCCATTGCACTACCGACGTGAACCCACTCGTAACACAAGCATTTACCTTAGCACGAGGGGTTAACAAGAATACTAGTAATGTGCGACCAACATAGCTGGTAAGCTTTTTTTAAAAAAAGATACTTATTTTAGTGAAGGGAAAATTCGACCACGGGTAGATATCGAGCCTGCATCTTCTTTCTGGTTACACCAGACGTAAATTCAGAATGCGAAGGCTAATTTGGATCTGGCGGGTGGGGCCCGCAGTGTCTTACGACGGTTCCCAATAACAAATCAGTCGGTAGATTTGCTTACTAGAGGTAGGATTTTGACTTAAGCTCCACACAAGTACTTAATGTCAAAATCTTATCTATAGTAAGCAAATCTATCGATGGATTTGTTATTGAAACCGGCCGTTAGACGTCATAACGATTAGTTTATTTACCAGAAGACGCAGTTTAGAATCTTGACCGTGGTGGAATTTTTCTCACTAAAGTAACTTTATAATCTTAGCATGGAAAATACAAAAAGATAAAAATATGGCTTATTTCAAAGTTTAAATGTTTTTATTTCAAATAAGCTTTTACAAGCGTTTATGAAACGTTATGATTCTAGTGGCACGGTTCCAAAAGGTTGATCCTATGGAGAAGAATCCGGCAAGACACTCCATGGACACTTTAAAAATAAATGGTGTTACAATCTTCACTGGTACAATGTTGCGATGTGAGGATGTGTAAACATTGAATGCCAAAGTGTCTTCGTGGAAACAGATAAAAAACTAAGCGATCAATATGAACGCACAAAAATGACCAAAATCGATTCAGTAGCCGATTCTAAACGAACTATTTTCAGGGTGTTTATCTCGCTAATCCGGCACTTCAATAGTACGCCACGTCCAATAATCCGGCAACGGACCCGCGCCTCCCCCTCCTTACTCCCGCTCTGTGCTTGCGCTCTCATAACCTATCACAATAGCAGGTACATATTTACCGCTCTGCGCACATTCCAGTTTATCTTCTGCTACTGTTTTGAAGTGAAAATAGTGTAGGTACTTAGCTAAAAATGTCAAGGAAAAGGCCAGTAGTAAATCCAGTAATCCAAACATTCTAATAATCCGACACCCCCTAGTTTTTAATAGTGCCGGATTAGTCAAAAAGTCAAAATTATTTATTTCAATTAGACCCTATACTTAACTGTAATGTCATTGAATTAGACCATTAAAAAGGTACTTTTGAAAAGTCAAACTAATTGCACGGTTCCAAAAAGTGGGTCTTATGGAGAAGAGCCGGCAAGAAACTCCATAGATACTCTTTTTAAAAAAAACATGATTACAATATTAATCCTTACAACTTTGTTTTAAATAGTTTGACAATTATGCAGTTTGATGTGTAAGATTTATTCAGTATAAGTAGGTGTTATATTTAGAAAGAAAGGATTTGCCACGGCAAGTAAGAGCCGACTTCTCTCACCGATTAGTGAAACTCTACTGTATTCGAAGATTTAGGCCTAATAGATACCCACCCGTTGCAACGTTTCTGAAAGGCTGACGACATTATTCTGCGTGTGGCCCCATCCTGTGGCAAGGACCTCGCTATCATCAACAGGCTCCCCAGTGTGGATACAGGCTGGCACCGTGAACTGATCCAATTTTACCCTGGAATATACCAAAAAAATATTAAAAATAACAAGCTATTGTCAGCAGTTTCAATCGCAACCCATTTTTATTTTTTAACTAGCTTATGCCCGCGACTTTGTCAGCGTGGACTTCAGGATTGGGTCTATGTTTTATTACAGGTTATAATCTATCTGTGTGCCAAATTTTATCCAGATCCGTCCAGCCGTTCTGGCGTGAAAGAGTAACAAACATCCATACATCCATACTCACAAACTTTCACGTTTATAATATTAGTAAGGATGGATTTAGTCGGCAAACGAGCTGACGAGCCGCCTGGTGGTAAGTAGTTATCGTCGCCCATGCCACCTGCAGCACCAGAGGAGTTGCTGATGAGTTGCCGTCCCTTAAGAGCCTACGAAGTGCAGACTGCCAGAGCCGCAACAACCGAGGGGAACTGGAATTTACGTGCAAATCTCGAAAGATACACCAAGGTGCTTTACGACAGACTCCGACGTAAGGGTGGTCGCCAGCCAGTCAGACCGCAGGAGGTCCTGCCACCGAGCAAGTCGGATATTTTCACGCCTCTTACGGGATGCCTAACTGAAAGGCAAAGAGGAACAGAAAGTATTCTAACCACACGGCGTAGTCCATAAGACATTATGAGGCAAAAGGTAGCTTATGTCTTTTTTTTAAATATAATTTTTACCAAACTTCATGGTAGGCCGTATGCTTGTTAAAGAAGTAATACTTACGGTCTCTCAAGCTCCAATAAGGCAATATCATTATATTTAATAGGTGAGTGATATTGTGGATGTTTAAGAATATTTTTCACTTTGTAGATCTTGGATTTGTCTGCCGTTTCGCTTCTCCTCAAAGCTCCAACGAGGACTAATGACACCGCGCTGTTTGCAAAAAAAAAAACATCCTTATTATTCCATTCATTTATTCTTATATCTTATTTGTAAAAGTTTTTATAAAAATAAGAAAAACATTTATAAATTTATAAAATAGTAGCCCATCGGCATCGGGAGCAAGGGGTCCAAGCTACCGGTGGTCAGGGCCCCAGAGAGAGAAATCTCCTAACAATGCGGGCCGTGTCCAGAAGTACTGCTTTCTGTATCAAGCTCCTGATCCAGCCACTTAATGAGAGCCTCCTTAGGTGTCGGTCGAGGCTCTTGGCTATTAAACCATTGGCTGACACAACGATTGGTACTGTGATCGCCGCATCCACCCCCTTCATGTCGACAACCTCGTGTCAAGATACTTTATTTCTTTTTCTTTTTCGGCTTTGAAGAGGTTCTCGTCATGCGGGACGGTGATGTCAACAATCATTGCACGACGCTCTAATCGATCTATCACCACAATGTCAGGCTTATTGGCAACAATAGCCCTGTCAGTGATGATAGACCGGTCCCAATACAATGTAGCATGACCATTTTCAAGACCTGGGTCGGGCACATACTTGTAGTACGGTACCTCAGATTCCACATATATACATGCATACATACACTCACGCCTTTCTCCCACAGGGGTAGGCAGAAACTATAGACCGCCACTTGCTACGATTCTTGCATACTTCTTTTGCTTCTTCCACATTTATACATCTTCTCATACATACGTGCCGGATGCGAGTGCTACGCACTTGACCTTTTTGACGGATCTCGCCAAAAGACAAGAAAAAAAGAAAGAAAAGAAAAAAATTGAGTAATTAAATATAATAGGCTATTTGATTGATTATTTTTTATCGTCTTATGCAAATATTGACCATAAATAGAACCCATCAACGAGAACAAAATTAAAATCGGCTCAAAAATAAGGAAGTTACAAGCATTTTAATTTTATGCTAGACAGAGAACGCACTCTACTTGTTTATGACGTCACAAACCAATGTGCCATTCAAATCCTGTACTAACACTCATTTGGGGGAAAGGGACAAAGCATCCCCTCTCAATCCCCACCAAAAACTTTAAATGCTTATATCTTTGAACTTTGTTAACCAATAAATATTTTTTTACAGTTTATGATTTGTATTTAATTTCATTTTCCACTCAGCCTGGTATATTTAATTATTCAAACATTAGCCAAATACCCTATTGATATAGTGAAAAAAAATTGGCTCATAAACTTCTTAGCTATAGACTGAAAGGCTTATGGTATGCTATGGATTGCACGTACGTATCCCTGGTGGCGATGCAGTGTCCCGCTGTGAGGATGAAGCGCTCGCTGATAAGAGAACCACCACATAGCCAGTCTACTTCGGCTACCGTCTTTTCATAGCCGAGCATGACCTGTGGACATAATACACAAACGATTCGTCAATTCACTCCTGTATTCCCCGAAGGGTTAGTGTGGTTCGTAGCTTTTTTTTTAATTCCTGATCGGCTCACGCTTGACCGCCAGTTCGCCTGATGTTAAGCGACACTGCGATCTACGATGGAGCGCGCTTGCCTAGAAGGAACCGATTCACTCATGAAATAAAGACACCCAGATTATATCTATCGGAGAAGACCCACTCAGCAAGCGTATTTCACATTTCAGTGGTACGCATGATAAAAGTGGACTTAAAGCATTTCGTTCGGGTTTTTGGAATGTCCACCATGAATCGATGTCGCTTTTTCGTGTTTCTGGTCGTCATATAGTAGAAAGGACCACAGCGCATAAGATTAAGAGATCTGATGTACTCTCCGAAATGTATCCGATAAAGTAATAACTAAGTGCAAGGTTAAACCGCACTCGTTGCGGTCAGTGTGTGGAGGGGCCTCGATATGTTAAGTAACATATCGAGACCCCTCCGTGCCTCGGAGAGCACGTAAAGCCCTTGGTCCCGGTTGTCATACGAGCATTTACGACAATTGTTGGTGGTAGTGAGAAGTCCAAAAATGCCTGACAACCAGTATCATCTCCGCTTACCATATGAGGGAACTCGAACTGCGCAGCGTCCTTCCCTCCGATAATCAGCTCATCAGCGTTGTGGTGGCAATAGTTACTCCTGCTGAGTTCTCCGAGGAGGGACACCCCTTTCTCACAAGGATATACCAACTGTTCCTGGTATTCTATGCACTCTGAAAGCAGAACGAATTGATTAATCTATCTAAAATTTCTATATAACCTCACTGCTGGTCAAAGGTCCCCCCCCCAGTTATAGTCTGGAAGCTTTGGGAACTTAATTTGACCTACACGAATGTCCTGCTGATCTGGTATTGTCGTGCGACAGGTCGTTGAGCTCCCTAAATTATGGTTGAGCTACACGATGACTGATGCATGCGTGCCATCAGTTGGGACTGGTCTACTCAAAGCTGCTATGGTTCTTTCCTCAAAAGGCCATTTCAAACATTACCCTACATCGTGCCACTCACATATAAGTGTTTTTCCATGTCTGGACTTTAAAAGAGACCCTGATTCTCTGAGTTTGTTTCGGTGCTTCTTCCCAGAGGTCATCAGTTAGGAAATGCCGAAGCTATCTAGCTATAAAAAAATCGAAACCATTGACATGTACAATTATCTCTAAAGATGTACTTGCAGAATAAAATATAATTTCATTTCACTTCACCTCCTTCCACTGATCCCTCTGGAAATTAACTATTTCCTACTTATACTACGAGCGGAGAATCTTAACATCGTGAGTCAAGCCAAAAATACAGTAAAATAATTGAAATGAAATGAAATGAAATGAAATGAAATTATTTATTCTGCAAGTAGATCTTTAGAGATACTTTTACATGTCATGGTTTGGGTTTTTTTTTTAGCTAGATGGCTTCGGCATTTCCTAACTGACGACCTCTGAGAAGAAACACCGAAACAAACTCAGAAGAAACACAGAAACAAACTCAGACTCTGACTCTGACTCTGTCATTAGTGTCAAACTTTGCTTCTATTAGTTAACAATATGGCTTCAAAAGTTGTTGAGCCATTCATCCACACATTCATTCATTATTTATTACGTGGGAGAGCCATGCATCGGCACGAATGGGCTGGCTCGACCGGAATGATACCACGGCCTCACAGAAGACCGGCGTTAAACATCGCTTGCGTTGTGTTTCGCCAAGTGAGTGAGGTTACAGGAGGCCCAATCCCCTTTTAAAAGGTTGGCAACGCACTCGTGACTCCTCTGATGTTGCGGGTGTACATGGGCGGCGGTGATCGCTTGCCATCAGGCGATCCGTCTACACGTTTGCCCTCCTATACCATAAAAAAAATACTGTCCCACTGCTGGCTACGGGTTTCCTCTCAGAATGACAGGGTTTAGGCTATAGTCCACCACGCTCGTCTACTGTGGGTTGACAGATTTCACACACCGTCGAGAACATCTCTCGGGCATGCAGGTTTCCTCACGATGTTTACCTTCACCGTTTCAATCAATCAATCTATCAAATCAGCCTATTGCCGTCCACTGCTGAACGTAGGCCTCCCCCAAGGAGCGCCAACCATCCCGGTCTTGAGCAGCTCGCATCCATCCGCTGCCAGCCACCTTCACCGTTTAAGCTCCTCATAATGAGCTAATAATACGAATGACTTCGAAAAGTACTGCGGATTGGATTGGTTCGAGTGGAATCCAATCCAATGGTCTTATCACTGCGGATGGCTTATCACTAGGGTACTAGAGGTCCTAATTTTGCTCTATGTAAGTGCAGCGACCCAGGGCAATTTTATATATTTTGTCCCAAAAATAGCACGCCACAGCGACACTGGAAGTAGGCTAGCACTAGGTCTATTCCCCGAAAAAAAATACTGAACAATGAAGTTTGTACAATGGAAAGTATTCTGAGGAATTGTTTGAAACGATGCCAACCGCTACTTTCTATCACCGCACCTCTCGCCATCGGCGTGGAGTTCATCCACATACCTTAGAACCACTCTGGTCTCCTATTATGCGATTCCAGAGGAATTTCCTCCCACGCACACTCAGGCTGTGGAATCAGCTCCACGCCGAGGTTCTTCAAAAAGAGTGTGAAAAGATCTATAGAGCGTAGGCAATGCGCGAGTGACACCCTTGGTGTTGCAAGCGTCCATAGGCTACGGTAACCGCTTACCATCAGGCGGGACGTATGCTTGTCTGCCACCTTAGTGATAAAAAAAGAACTAGGTAATACTGCTACATAAGCCACTACAAACAAATAAAAAAACATACTGTCAAAAGCCTTTTGTCCCGTTTTTGCAACTGTCAAGGTTGACGACACAGATGCACACTCTCCCTTCTCATCATCATCATCATCATCATCATCGTCTGATCCAGCCGTAGCTTGTTTTGATGGTGGCGGTGTTACAGGACTAGGTGGTCTGCAAGCAAAATGTGGGTTTTAAGGATATTACATTGCCCAATGACCTTGAGGATTTAGTCTTTGTGCTAGTATTTGTTAGTCACAGGCAGTGCGGATTTTCTTAAAACATAGCTAAGAACACTGCCGATCAAGTCATCTTTCAAACTAAAAAAACGGAATCAAAATCAGTCCATTCGTTTGGGAGCGTTAACTTATAACACCCCTCTTTTTTGCGTCGGGAGATAAAAAGTATGAATTCTGACATAATTATTATGTCAGTAGGTATCTGCTTACCTTTGTTGATTTGATGGTCCAGCGCTGGGTGGGTCAGGAGCAGTTCTACTGTCCACACAACATACAATTGGTTCTGTTTTATCGAACGAGCATATCTTAAAAAGAAAACAATCAAGTTAAAATATACTTTAAGATCTATATGCTCGGAGTCTCTCTGAGGGATAAAATTAGAAATGAAGTTATCTGTCAGAGAACTAAAGTTACCGACATAGCTTAAACGATTAGCAAGCTGAAGTGGCAATGGGCCGGTTACATCTGTTGAAGAACCGACAAACGCTGGAGCAAACGAGTTCTCTAGTGGAGCCTGCGTCTAGGCAAACGTAGTGTTGGATGCCTGCCGGCCAGGTGGAGTGACGACTTGCAGAAGGCACCTGGCAGTGACTGGAAGAGGAAACCCGAAGATCGGGCTCTGTGGTGTTCACTAGGAGAGGCCTACGTCTAGCAATGGACGAATATACGCTGATGATGATGATACAATTCTGTATAAGGTTCTCGAATGGAGACCACGCACCGGAAAACGCAGTGTGGTATGATCTGCGACGAGATGGATGGACGACCTGGTGAAGGCCACTGGGAGTCGTTGAGTAAAGGCGGCATTTAACCAGTTTTTTTTTATTCGTGATAGGCTTACGCTTGACCGCCAGTTTGCCTAATGTTAAGCGATACTGCGATCTACGATGAAGCGCGCTTGCCTAGAAGAACCCGATTCACTCGTGATTTAAAGACACCCAGATTATATCTATCAGGGAAGACCCACTCGAGTTCTTGTGAGAGTGTATGGGGCTTGGTGTATGGGCTTTTATTCAACAGTGGACGTCTTTTAGCTAATATGATGATACAAATCTAGCTTTCGTTACTTCGATACTTTCGATAACACGACGTTCTATGAGACACCACGAAGCGACGCTGATGTCCGTCGCAGATATTCTGTTACATATGCCTCTGACGGACGGTACGCTCGACTGACGTCAGCGACCGATGCCCGCGTAGGAGGAAATCAAGCCTTAGTTCGGGTTGGCAGATGGCAAATGCTCAAGATTATCATAATCATATATATATTGCATTCATGTAGTAAAAAGGTGTTACATAAATATAAATGTTTCATACATGACCCTGCTAGGGCACAACAATATGTACTTATTTATAATCATTAGCATAAGTTTATAACATTAATTAATAATTTCTTTCATCTAATCTTTTTTATTATTTATCTAAAATACATTTTATAATAATCCAATTATGGCAGTGTTGTTTATATATATTTATAACATTATTTCATTATCTATTTATATCATTTTATATATTATAATTATAATACTTATCTTTTTGTGATTTTTTTGCATTTTCCATGCTAAGATTATTAAGTTATTTTTTAGTAAAGGAAAAAATTCAATCGCGGGCAGGACTCGAACCTGCGTCCTCTGGTCTGATATACCAGACGCTCTGACCTCTAAGCCACCGCGAACCCTACCCGCATGATTGAAATTTTGCCTTCACATTCTGAATTTACGTCATAAGGTGAGGTCAGAGCGTCTGGTATATCAGACCAGAGGACGCAGGTTCGAGTCCTGCCCGCGATTGAATTTTTTCCTTTACTAAAAAATAATTCAATTTTGTATGTTTTGCAAATGTAAACTGCATTCTTTCATCTATCTATTTATCATCAAAATATTCCTTTAGGGTGTAGTATGACTGATATAAGATATTTTCGTAGGCTATTTTTAAATTTATTGTCGTAATCTGTGTTTTTTATAGAGTTTGGAAGCTTATTATATATTTTGACACACATGGCTAAGGGTCCGGAATGGAACATTGTTAGTTTTGAGCTAGGTAGGGCTAATCTATTTGGGTTTCTAATATTGCGTTGTTGTGAGCGTTGGTCTTTTGTTAGTGGGAACAGAGATGGGCGTTTTCTCACAAATTTGCCAGCTTCTAATATATATATAGTAGTAAGTGTAAGTACTTTATATTGAACAAAGAGCGGCCTGCAGCTTTCTTGGTTATGTATATTTGCTAGGATCCGTATACATATCTTTTGTAAAAGAAAGGGTCTCTCGATATCCACACTATTGTCCCACACTACGATTCCGTAATTTTTTTAATTGATTATGAATATACCTGTGGATTTCCCCTGTTTCTCCGGTCCTGGATGGCAGACTGGCATCTCTTTAAGTTGGTACACACTCCAGGAACTCCGTCTTGGACACATCGCTCGCCTGCAGAATATTAACGTTTACGTTGACTTATGAGTAGGTTTCAGTACCTGGTAAGCGGTTTTTTCTTTTCCATAAGGGTCAATTCATATAGCGCAGAATCGAAGCGCTTCGATTCCTTCATCTAAAAGTTAAATATAGCAAATTCACCCTTATCTCAACAACATGTTAACATGCAGCGATGGTTTTTTTTATGTGATAGGAGGGCAAACGAGCAGACGGATCACCTGATGGTAAGCGATTACCGCCGCCCATGGACACCCGCAACACCAGAGGAGTCACAAGTGCGTTGCCGACCTTTTAAAAGAGGATTGGGCCTCCGGTAAACGAAACGAAACACAACGTAATCCATATTTAACGCCGGTTTTCTGTGAGGCCGTGGTATCACTCCGGTCGAGCCGGCCCATTCGTGCCGAAGCATGGCTCTCCCACGTGAAAAAATCGCTCGCAGACGCACGTATTCCGTAGAATGCGCGGGAATTCGCACATATCTTTTCATCTCGGAAGAAATAAAAGCATTACCTACGTTGTTAAGATAAGGGTGAGTCCGGCGGATCGAATTTTCCATACATTTGTAATACCAAAATTAATCGTAATTAATATACCATCACGCCTGTATTGCCCAAAGGGTTAGGCAGAGGCGTACTAATGTAACACCCATAGTTCGCCGGTATGTTTAGGTCCCATGTAATAGGGGGCAAGCCTATTGCCATTAACCGGGCACAAATCCAGACTCCGAACTGCTACTGGGAATTTAATAAAAAAACCCAATAACACTGCTCGACCTGGGGATCGAGAGCCAGGCTTCGGCACGAATGGGCCGGCTCGACCGGAGTGATACCACTGCCTCACCGAAAACCAGCGTTAAACAACGCTTACGTTGTGTTTCGCCGAGTGAGTGAGGTTACCGGAGGCCCAATCTCCTTTTAAAAGGTCGGCAACGCACTTGTGCCTCCTATGGTGTTGCGGGTGTAGGTACATGGGCGGCGGTAATCGCTTACCATCAGGCGATCTGTCTGCTCGTTTGCCCTCCTATCACATAAAAAAAAAACGAACCTCGATCTTTAGCGTAGCAGTCGCGCTTGGGACCACTAGACTAATGAGGCAGTCAAGTAATTCAAATACAATTTAATCAAATTGTGTTATTATTCGGATTCAGATACCGTTAATCTAGGTTCCTACTCTACCATTTTAACCAAAATACTTTACTGGAATTAAATAATAGATAACTTTACCAAGTTTGGAACGAATTTCCGGCCGTTTATTTCAAGTTATGTTGTAGTAAACGAATTGATACGATAGGAACCTAGATAAACGGTATCCAAATCCGAATAATGACACAAATTTGTTAGATTACGATTTACTTTGATATTAGATACGTTTTGTGGGCAATACAAGCTCCACCGGACCCGTAACTTTTGGATTAGCGCTTTGGTTCACTTCGGCTCTATGCTAGTATGAATTGACGCTAAAGGCACAACGTGCACAGGGGCCCAGGGCCCCTTAATATTAGGGATAACGTGGGGGGCCTATAAAAATCATGAATATATATTTTTAAGCTTACTAGCAATGTTGGTCGCACATTACTAGTATTCCTGTTAACCCCTCGTGCTATGCTTAATGCTTGTGTTACGAGTGGGTTCACGTCGGTAGTGGAATGGGTGAGGTTCGAACCGGAAACCACATGATCGCAAGTCCGATCCCCTAGCCATTAAACTACCGCCGCTTCACATTCAATTATTTCCTTTTTATAAGTTCAAGTTCAAAATGTTTTTATTTCAAATAAGCTTTTACAAGCGTTTATGAAACGTTAATGAGTCTAGTTGCACGGTTCCAAAAAAGTTGATCCCATGGAGAAGAATCCGGCAAAAAACTCCATGGACACTCTTTTAAAATAATTTGTATTACAATCTTCAAGTAGGCACAATAATGCAATAACAGGATGTGCTGACATTGATTTAATGTCCAAGTTGGACCGAAGTCGATGATAGAAAAAGAAGTTCTCAAGAGCAGCTCGGGAGTTAGGATTTGTGTCCGGTTAATGGCAATAGGTCCGCCTCCTTTTACATGGGACCTAAGCATACCGGTGAATTGTTGGTGTACACTCTCGCATGGATTATATTAGTTAGGATTTAAGTATTAAGTAAGAACTGGCTTTTGCCCGCGACCTCGCCTGCGTGGACTTCAGAATAAGATCCAGTAGGTGCTATTCTTGACTGTAATTTATCTCACTACCAAATTTTATTCACAATTGTTCAGCCTGAGTAAAAAATGTCCATGTTACTCGGTGATAATTTAGCTTTTGGTGAAATATTTTTTTAAATCGGTTTAGTGGTTTCGGTGTGAAAGACTTACAAACAAATATACATAGTATAAAACAAAGTCGCTGTCGCTGTCTGTCCGTCGCTATGTATGCTTAAATCTTTAAAACTACGCAACGGAATGTGAAGCGGTTTTTTTTAATAGATAGAGTGATTCAATAGGAAGGTTTTAAGCTATTTAACATTACGCTACGGCTCTTAGGAATGGGGCAACGCGGGTGAAACCGCGGGCGGGTCGCTAGTTAATTATAAGTAGGAATGGATTTGACACCGTTAGACCGCGTCCCAGCAATGGGACAAAATAAATAGAATGATGAATCTAAATAACGCCTTTACATTTAAATGGTCTTATAACCTTGAATACCGGTTGTATACTCAAGAATATCGCAAAAGAAACATACACTTAGGTTTAGCTTGATATTGATATGGGTACCTTTTTTAAATAATAAGTCTAAACATGTATTTTAAACATTATTAAAAACAGGTAAAATTAATAAAAACCCTGCAGAGTGCAGCGTGGGGTCAAATTTATCATAAGTATTCAAAATAATCACGCCTCGCCGAGGCGTACTAATGTACAGTGGTGACCAAAAGTCCATAGGCAATCTCACAACGCAATAGCTTGACGTTTAGTTTGACTTACGACCTTCTATTCATTGTCGTTAACAAGTGACTCGCACTGGCTGAATCGAACTTGCTCGTATTGTTCATAGCAATGTAATCCTTAGCGTACTTATGGACTTTTGAGCGTTTACTGTAGGTATAATCAGCTCACCATGTTATCCAAAACTGTCAAATTTCTTCAATAAAACAAATATTAATAATCTCCAATTGACAAAATTTCAACATTATTAAGAGTCGACCGAATTTCTCTTCCAAATGTCGAAATAAATCGTATTTCAAACACAATTTAATCAAATTGTGTTATTATTCAGAATCCGATACCGTTAATCTAGGTTCCTACGCTACCACTGTACCAATGTACAATGTACACCAATCTACCAAGTTTGGAACGATTTTCCAATGTTTTATTTCCAGTGAAGTAGTAGTACCTAGACGAAATAGTACGGTAGGAACCTAAATTGACGGTATCCTAATCCGAATAATATTTTTTTTATGTGATAAGGGGACAAACGAGCAGTCGGATCGCCTGATGGTAAGCGATTACCGCGCCCATGGACACTCGCAACACCAGAGGAGTCACAAGTGCGTTGCCCGCCTTTTAAAAGGGATTGGGCCTCCGGTAAACTCACTCACTCGGCGAAACACAACGTAAGCGTTGTTTGACGCCGGTTTTCTGTGAGGCCGTGGTATCACTCCGGTCGAGCCGACCCATTCGTGCCGAAGCATGGCTCTCCCACGTTACGAATATTTTGATAGAATATTGTCTGGATTACGACTAATTTCGGTATTACGTTTTTGTAGGCAATTCAAGCTCCGCTGGATCCTTAAGCACAATCCGTAAACAAAAATACTGTTTCTTTGTTTTCCTATCCTGAGTTCCAAAACATTTTGATTAATCTATACCAGGTAATATTATAAAGAGATAAAGTTTGCGAGTTTGTGAGGTTGTAGGGGGTAATCTCTGGATCTACTGAACCGATTTTGAAAATTCTTTTTGTGTTGGATAGTTCTATCGAGGTAGGTTATAGGCTATATCACATCATGCTATGCCTCTTAGGAACCTCCGCGCGGGTAAAACCGCGAGCGGGTCGCTAGTTTTTTTTATATTTATTCATTTCGGAGAAAAAAATTAACAAAAATATGACTTAAAAAAATAAAAATTTTTGAAGGTTCAGAAAAATTGCGTAATTTCACCGTTTAACCCGTTTAGCCGTACAAATGACGTCATTTTGTACTTACGTCTGTTTGGAATAGAAAGAACTTCAAAGTCGAAAATAAATATGAAAATATTTAAATATCGGAAAAATACTTTTATTACTCCTATTTTTCGATCTAGTATTAGATAAAATTATAATAATACTAGCGGCCCGCCCGCAGTTTCACCCGCGTTGCCCCATTCCTAAGAGTCGTAGCGTAATGTTAAATAGCTTAAAACCTTCCTCTTGAATCACTCTATCTACTAAAAAAACCGCTTCAAAATCCGTTGCGTAGTTTTAAAGATTAGGGACGGACAGACAGCGACAGCGACTTTGTTTTATACTATGCAGTGATGTTATATGTTCGAAAAATAAAATGTCAATTATTTGATTTTAAAATCCGTTTGGGAAATTTGACAGTTGGTTAACTTGTTGTGTTATTCACCTGTTTGTGAGCTACGATGCCGGACGTAGACAGAGACACACTAACACTCTTTGTTTGGGGGTTAAAAAAATTAAAACCAACCTTCGTAAGCAGCTTCACTTAAAACGACGTAAAAAAATAATAAAAACACTTTAAAAATCATGCTTTCTACATTTAAAATCACATAAAACCTCCAAATTTTGAACACAGGAAACTGTTATTTTTTATTGTAGGTATAATTTAAGCTCTTCGGAGCGAACTGCCCGGCCCGGCGGACAATAGTAAATTGATGAGAATAAGATTGATTTAAATATATGTTCATGATGTTAGATATCGTGTTAATCCGGTTCATATAATTTACAGTGTTGTAAAGCATCTTGTTTTGTTATCAGGGACGTAGTCAGGGATGGGTGTGGGGCGGCAAAGCGCGGCATTTTCAGGAGGCCGGCATTTTGGGGAAAAAGTGTTTCATAATTTTCTATCCATAATCATATTTGCTGTAAAAAATTTATGAATATAGTAAAAGTCAAAATGTTTTATTTCAATTAGACCGCTAAAACAGGTACTTTTGAAATGTCTAAACTAGTAACAAGGTTCTAAAAAAGTGAGAAGAGCCGACAAGAAACTTCATAGATACTCCTTTTTACAAAAACATGATTACAATAATAAGCTTTACTTCCATGTGCCAAATAGTTGCTGAGAATTATGCAGTTTGATGTATGATTTATTCATTATCCAAAAATAAAATAGGGATACCCGCAACCCGGATTTTACCCCGTGTGGGGAATGTTTAGTATACTGTTCCTCACTGCCTTTCAGATAATATTTGACTTGCACGGTGGTAGGACCTCTTGGGGTCTGACTGGCTGGCGACCACCCTTACGTCCGAGTCGACTTTTGCACGTAAGAGCCAGTTCCCCCTCGGTTGCTACGGCTCTGGCAGTCTGCAGTCCATAGGGGCTCTTAAAGATAGGTAAAACACATCACGTTCCAAAAAGTTGATCCCATGGAGAAGAATCCGGCCAGAAACTCTATGAACACTCTTTTTAAATAACATGTTTCTCCATCAAAAAAATAAATCTCTTACCTGCAGCTTCCAGAGCTTTCTGTAGCCAGCTCACGTTGTTATCTTTAAGGGTCCGGCGGAGCTTGAATTGCCCACAAAAACGTAATACCGAAATAAATCTTAATTCAGACAATATTCTATCAAATTATGTTATTATTCGGATTTGGATACCGTTAATCTAGGTTTCTACGGTACTATTTTGTCTACTACTAGTTCCCTGGAAATAAAAGACCGAAAAATCGATCCAAACTTGGTAAAGTTATCAAAAATTGCATTCGCTTACAATTATTTCCAGTGAAGTATTTTGGACGAAATGGTAAAGTAGGAACCTAGAATAACGGTATCCGAATCCGAATAATAACAGAATTTTAATAAATTGAGTTCAAATTAGGTATAATTTATTTCGATATTACTTTTGTGAGAGAAATTCGGTCCGCCGGACTCTTAAGTCCTATTGTCCTGTACATACATACATAGAGCAAGGGAAGGTAAGTGCAGTTTTTAGTTGGAACGAGTCCGACATACCCTGCAGCTTCCCGAGGCAATCCTTGAGCATCAGCTTATTTTAATAAATAGCATGCATATTTTAGCTAAGCAAGAAGTCTGAATTCTTTAAACCTGATGTAATTTCTAAATCAGTTTTTCCTCAACTAAGTAAGGTTAAGGATTATTGTAAATGATTGTTTTCATATAATCTTGTTTTCGATCTTGACGAGTTAAACACTGATTTCCGTTTCTGAATCAGACGTTTTGTTTTTTTTTATTGATTATTTCGGCAAACGAACAGACAGGCCACATCGTAAGTAGTCATCGCCGCCAATGGACAACTACTTTGCTGTTGCTGATGCGTAGCCGAAGCTTAAGGGTCCGACGGAGCTTGAATTGCCCACAAAAACGTAATAATCTATCAAATTATGTTATTATTTGGATTTGGATACCGTTAATCTAGGTTGTAGTAGACGAAATACTACTACTTTACTGGAAATAAAAGATCGGAAAATCGTTCTAAACTTAAAACATTGCATTTTGAATAAAATGACAGAGTAGGAACCTAGATTAACGGTATCGGAATCCGAATAATAACAGGATTGGATTAAAATGTGTTTGAATTACGATTTATTTCGGTATTACGTTTGTAAGAGAAATTCGGTTCGCCGGACTCTTAAGAGACCTTACGAACTGCAGACTGCCTCAGCCACAGCAACCCAGAAACCTAGAAACTGAGGGGGAACTGGCTCTTACGCGGGCTCTTACGCGCTAAAGCCGAAACACACACCAAGGTGCTTTACGACAGACTCCAACGTAAGGGTGAATTCAAAAATGGCTAAATGACTAAATTCTTCGATAACAATGTAATATATTTGAGGTTAGAATTGTAATATGATATTTTTGCTGTAATAACAAAGCCGCGTCTTAATAGGTCAAACCGTTATAGAGATAAGTTTTAACGTTCGTTTGATGGCACAAACAAACAACCACCCTAAACGCATATACCGTCTCCGTTTCGTAAAAAAATAAAGTACAAATTATCAATACATATGCAGTTTTTGTAAATGATGCGTGTTGCTTAGACTTTTTTTTGTTGTGTGTATTTTTTGGGGGATTCATTTAACTGTGTAACATAATCAACCCATTATACTGTCCCACTGCTGGGCACGGGTCTCCTGTCAGAATGAGAGGGATTAGGTTATAGTCCACCACACTGGCCTACTGCGGGTTGGCAGACCTCACACGCCGTCAAGAAAATCTCTCAAGGATTCAGGTTTCCTCGCGATGTTTTAAGCGGAGCTATTGACGCACCTAGCTTGCATGAGGAGCTGTGTCAATTTTTCGTACATAATAATTATAGCCGGGCAAGACAGCATTTGTTTGCAGTACCGCGGAGTCGCACGGAGCACGGAGCACGGTTTCACGCTCAATGTCGCCTATACCGGGCGAGTTAAAGGCACTCAAAGCGCTCCTGGAATCCAATAATGAACTGGATCTGTTTGGTGATGACAAGAAGGTGATAGTGTTGGAATGTTTGAAGTATTGCGAGAAGACTGAGTGAAAGGCTTCTATGTTTAATTATGTTTTGTTTCAATTGAAAACTGTATGTTATCAATGTAAATGGCTTTTTATTGGTCGTTCTGATGCAAATAAAATAAATAAATGTTTTTCTTCACCCTTTAAGCACGTGAAATTAACTATTAAAATTCACATGACTTCGAAAAGTCAGAGGAATTCGAGACCTTTGAATGCCAAGTCTTATTTTATTTAATAAATTATACTAAAAATAATACTGTTACGTTAGGTATACGTAGCATGTTATATTGTCGGTGAATCACTTGCTCTCAAAAGGCAAACTCTTACGCACTCCTTCGCGTTTCACAGTCTGAGACGAAAGGTCGCTTTTGTCTGCCAAGAGGAGATTATAAAGCTAGGTTAAGTCTGTGGGGCTGTCCAAGCATATGGATATTTTCCAGAGAACTGTAATTATGTAGTTTTACCTTCCTTTTGATAATTGCAGTTATTTAAATACTCCTAAAGGCCTGCGCATACGATCATTTTATAACGCAGTTAACATTTTATAACCAAAACAAAAATACCGTGTCTTTATTTTCCTATCCTGTGTGGTGTGGAGTCACGTTTGTCCATCATCAATTTCCAAGACATTTTTATTTATGACGTAATTTGGCACTTAGACTGCCTCATTAGTGTCGTGGTTCCAAGCGCGACTGCTACACTAGAGGTCCTGGGTTCGATCCCCAGGTCGAGCAAAGTGTTAATGGGTTTTTCTATGAAATTCTCAGTAGCAGCTCCCTATAACATGGGACCTAAACATACCGGCGAACTGTGGGTGTACATTAAGTACGCCTCTGCCTAACCCTTCGTGGAATACAGGCGGAAAGTAAAAAATACAGGTATCCTATTTCTCGATCCAATTTAAAATGCTGTATTTTGTTTGCTGTAAAATACATCATTAACAGGTGTTGTAAATGTCAATTGTCAAGCTCCATTAGAACGAACATAAACAGGTCTGAACAATTACTAATGCCATTTATGAAACATAATGAGAACCTCGGGAGACGCCGAAGACGGCCATTTTGGTTTGTAGAACTCGGTTAAACACGCTGGTGGTGCACGCTTATTTTATTTGGAAAACGTCATATATCCTTTTGGACCCCTTAAGAGTACGGCGGACCGAATTTCTCTTACAAACGTAATACCGAAATAATTCGCAATTCAAACACAATTTAATCAAATTGTGTTATTATTCGGATTTCGATACCGTTAATCTAGGTTCCTACGTTACCATTTTGTCCAAATTACTTCGCTGGAAATAAATGTAAGCAAATGCAAATTTTGATATAATTACCAAGTTTGTTACTATTTTCTATTTTTTTATTTCCAGTGAAGTAATAGTAGACGAAATAGTACCGTAGGAACCTAGATTAACGGTATCCAAATCTGAATAATGACACAATGGATTACGATTTATTTCGGTATTACGTTTTTGTGGGCAATTCAAGTTCGCCGGACCCTTAATGCTCATAAAAATCATAATTTTTTTATATAGCCTTAAAAATACTACAGTAGTTGTTAATAAACACAAAAGCATAAATTTACACTTCATGGTTTTTTTTCATCAGTTTTTTCCTTCTCCTGTCAAATTACTTTTGTTGCAAGCAGGAGATTTTCACTGCACAGCGCCGATAATGGAAGTTGCACTATCACAGCTGCACCGTCTACACACACCTTTATGAACCCGGCAAGCCGGTTACGTATAGGGTTATCAACCATATAAAAATAGTAAGGGGCCGTCCATTAATCACGTGATGTTATTTTTGGCATTTTTAACCCCCCCTCCCCGTTGGTGACACATGATGAGGTTTAAGACTACCCTCCCCTTATATCACGTGTATTTTTTAGTACCTACAAAGAATCTTAATTTTTTTTTAATATTAAAAAATACAGGTTTATGTATCATCTAGTTCAGACATTGTTTTAATGTAAAACGTATGAGGTTAAACGATTTGCGCATACGTGCCAAAACAACATAATAACTGACACTGACAAGCTGAGTCCGGCGGGCGGTTGTCGCGCGCGGTTCGCGGGAACTTCACTTCGTTCGTTGCCTGGTAACGGCGAATCAAGGTCACACTATAAGCCGCTTCCGATTTTGTACCTACGCGTTTGACGAAACAATAAATACATGTAACGCCGCTTTACGGTTGAGTATCGCGCAAAAAAATAAATACACGTGATATATATTACTACACCCCCCCTCCCCCTTGTGATATTTCGTGAGTTTTTATGGACCCCTCCCCCCCCTTTCGAGCCTCACGTGATTAATGGACAGCCCCTAAGTATTATATTTTACTTTTTTTTTTATTCGTGATAGTCTTACGCTTGACCGCCAGTTTGCCTGATGTTAAGCGATACTGCGATCTACGATGGAGCGCGCTTGCCTAGGAGAAACCGATTCACTTGTGATTTATAGACACCCAGATTATATCTATCAGGGAAGACCCACTCGGGAAGTGCAACTTCCCTCTAAAATACTTTTTACTGTTTAATGGTTTCTGATACTTATGCGAATATTAGTCTACCCGACGTCAAACAACTTAGTCTACCTGTGACCATGGATGCTGTAATGAATCCGAAACGTTGGGAATCAAATAATATCAATACCACGCGATAAAATCCGTAAAAAGTATTTTTATTTCAATACTTTTTACTGTTTGTTCTATTTACTTATAGTAAAACTGCGTATTGGTCCCGAACGCGACTGCTACGCTAGAGATACTAGGTACGATTCCAGTAGAGTCAAGCAGTTGTTTTTATGAAATTTTCAGTACCTGCTCGGAGTTTGGATTTGAAACCTAAACCTACCGGCGAATTGAACTGTGGCTGTATATTATGACACCTCTGCCTAATCCTTCGGGGAACACAGGCGTGTGATGGTAGGTATGTTTAGAAAAGTATTTAAAATACTGTTTTTATCAACACTGGTTCTGGAGTACCGGTTTTCTGGCCTCACAGAAAACCGGCGTTAAACAACGCTTACGTTGTGTTTCGCCGAGTGAGGTTACCGGAGGCCCAATCCCCTTTTAAAAGGCCGGCAACGCACTTGTGACTCCTCTGGTATTGCGGGTGTCCATGGGCGGCGGGAATCGCTTACCATCAGACGATCCGTCTGTTCGTTTGCCCCCTATCACATAAAAAAAAATGTCTAAAAAAATAACCCTACAAAGAATCGATTGAGAATGAAAATGTCAATTCCAAAAGTGATTAAGTTGGCAAAGAGCCAACGAGCCACCTGGTGGTAAGTAGTCATCGTCGCCCATGGACACCTGCAACACCAGAGGAGTTGCTGATGCGTTGCCGGGCCTTTAGAGCCCCTACGGACTGCAGACTGCTAAAGGCGCAGCAACCGATGGGGAACTGGCTCTTACGCGCAAAAGTCGAAACACACACCAAGGTGCTTTACGACAGACCCCGACGTAAGAGTCACGTCGTCGCAAGGGTCGCCAACGTCACCTTATGACGTAAATTCAGAATGTGAAGGCAAATTTCAATCAGGCGGGTGGGGTTCGCGCTGGCTTAGAGTTCAGAGCGTCTGGTATATCCAACCAGGAGACGCAGGTTCGAATCCTGCCCGCATGGAAAATGCAAAAAAAAAACACAAAAAGATACCTACAAAAAGTTGGCAACCCTAGTTACGTGCGTAAGTAGATAGTAAGTACGCGTTTAGACTTCAAAACAAGTTAAAGTATTACTCATTGTAAAGGTTCATGCACATTGCACAGTTTAAATTTCTAAATTAATTAAGAGTCCGGCGGACCGAATTCTTCTTACAAACGTAATACCTACCGAAATAAATCGTAATTCAAACACAATTTAATCAAATTCTGTTATTATTCGGATTCTGTTACCGTTAGTCTAGGTTCTTACTCTACCATTTCGTCCAAAATACTTCTCTGGAAATAATTAACGAATGAATTGATAAAATTACCAAGTTTGGAACTATTTTCCGGTCTTTTATTTCCAGTGAAGTAGTAGTAGAAGAAATAGTACCATAGGAACCTAGATTAACATGTCCAAATCAGAATAATTACTTAATTTGATAGAATATTAAGTACACACAATATTACCAAATTCGTAAATACTAAAATACTGGTTACGATTTATTTTGGTATTACGTTTTAGTGGGCATTTCAAGCTCCGCCAGACCATTAAACTAGTCCTTTTGTAAAAAAATATTGAAATTAGCAAGGTCAAAATTCACGAGTCCAAAATATTTACTATCCCAAATGTCTTTACACCGAGCTATTATATAAAAAAAAATACAGTATCCCTAAAATATTAGTGCACGTCTGAAGTTATCCGCAAGTCGATTTGCCGTGGTAAATTTTAATATAAAAACTTGGTGTAAAGATACTTGGGGTTGTAATTGCTTCGCATATTCGATTCGATATTTTTTCTCAAACACACAAATAAGTTATTTGACATGCGTCACAACAGCTAACTTCAGACGTGCGTTCGAATTTCGGGGATGCTGTACACAACAAAAGCATTTGTGGACAACTTCAAGATGCACATAGTCTTCGACCGGAGAGAATTCATGTTTTAAAATTGCATTCGCTTGCAAATTAATCGTGATAACACTCTAAACGGACCTCTATGAACAACTCTTTAGTCCAATTAAATCTTTGTTTATTTTCCTCCATATTCCTCGGGCAGTTACCTTCAGTTGACAACGACGTCAAGACGTGTGTCTTATTTATTTATTTAGCTAAGTAATAATATAATAAATTAGGAACTTTTCTTCCATCTACCAAACAAAATATTAGTGTTCACATGTTATAATTTCGCAAGAAAACATGACATCTAAACTTTTTTTGTTGTTTTTTTTTCTGGCGCTCTGTGACGCAGTGTACGAAGGTCAGTATCTGTTTTTTTTAATTATCTACATAATGTCAGATAGCTTTTTTATTTTTATTGTTGTATTCGGTCTTTTTGTAAATAAGAGGTAAATGGTATGTCATCGGAGTTCATAAGTCTCAAGATTGTGGATTAATTGTATCCGACAAAACTGTACAAGTTCCACAATGGCGGGTATCCATAACATTTTTTTTTACGTTTATGAGTATTTTAACATTAGCTTATTGTCGGTATTTCTTGGAAGGTTTAGATTGGTGTACTTTTTTTAAGTTTACCTACAGTTCGCTGGAAAATAATATTTTGTTGTTTTATACTAACTTTCGCCCAAACTTCGTTCGCGTACATTTTTCGTAAATTTGCTAAATTTCGGGAAAATATCGATAGTTTAGGCACGCCAATCGTGAATTTTAAACTTCATAATGTGTTTACTGTCACAATATTTTATGTTTCTTATTTTATTTGATGATGTGATTGGGATTTCTTCCAGCCCCTTTCGAATAGGACAGGGTTTAGTTTACAGTTAGATAGATATTACTAATATTTATAAAAGTGTTAGTTTGTAAACGTACCTCGGCGTAATCTTCGGAACAAATAATCAAATTCTGAAAATTCTTTGCTATTAGATATCTAAATTAACCCCGAGTAATATAGGGTAGGTACCTATTGAAATAAAAGTACTTTTTACGGATTCAAATCAAATCGTCGGGAATCAAATAATATTAATAAAATCCGTAAAAAGTAGATACATTTTATTTCAATGTCTAATATTCGCGTAAGTGTCAGGGACCAGTATAGGGTACCTATGTTTATCAGTAACCCCATTCCACGCAAACGAAGATGGGGATGAAAATTAGTAATATGGACTTTCCCATTCAAAACCTGATAGAGGTTTCAGAGTCAATTCGCACCATTTAAATTAACCATTCAGAAAATCAAACAAAAATCAATAAACATAATTTTGTCGTGAATTTTAAGATTGCAGAAACCAGTTTCATGTGGTTTTAAGGTCAATAACACACATTTTGCAAACAGAAACTTGACCGAAGTGAAAATCATGATTCTCTGAGAAGATTTTTGATTCAAACTTTCTCTGAGTTTGTTTCGGCGATTCTTCTCAGACGTCGTCAGTTAGGAAATGCCGGCACCATTTAGTATTCAAAATCTAAAACATTGACTCGCTTGCCTAGTGGTCCTGAGAACGATTGCTACGCTAGAGGACCTGGTTACGATTCCCATTTCGACCACTGTTATTGGTTTTTTTTATGAAATTGTCAGTACCAGCTCGGAGTTTGGATTTGTGCCCGGTTAATGGCAATAGATTCGCCCTCTATTACATGGGATCTAAACATACCGGCGAATTGTGGAAGTATATTAAAACGCCACTGCCTAACCTTTCGGGGTTTATAGGCGATATGGTATGTTGACTTGTAAAAGTTAATATAATCACAGCTTGGCTGATAAAGCACTGATAATCTGTTGATCTATGACCTGACAAGTGCGTGCCTTGGATTTGAACTCGGAATTCAAAGCACGTATCTCTGATTTTAAAATCATGTGCCCATTAACGATCACTCGATTAAATAGTGAAGGAAAACATCGTAAGGAAACCGGCATCCCTGAGAGATTATCTCGACGTTGTCCCCGTGTCATTTGGAGATACAGTTCCTCTCTGCCATCCAGATAGGCGACACGTAAGAGGCGAGAAAATATCTGACTTGCTCGGTGGTAGGAGCTCTTGTGGTCTGACTGGCCACCCTTACGTAGGAGCCTTTTTTTATGGGATAGGGGGACAAACAAGCAGACTGATCGCCTGATGGTAAGCGAATACCTCCGCCCATGGACACCCGCAACACCGGAGGAGTCACAAGTGCGTTGCCCGCCTTTTAAAAGGGGATCAGGCCGGTAACCTCGCTCACTCGGCCAAACACAACGTAAGCGTTGTTTGACGCCGGTGGTCTGTGAGGCGGTATCACTCCGGTCGAGCCGGCCCATTCGTGCCGAAGCTTGTAACTTCATATTATAATTATGTATTCTGTGCTGTGCCCTAACATGGTTTCATGTTGAATGAAAACTAGTTAGTGGCTAGGGAGTCGGACTTGCGATCATGTGGTTGCCGGTTCGAACCCCACCCATTGCACTACCGACGTGAACCCACTCGTAACACAAGCATTTAGCTTAGCACGAGGGGTTAACAAGAATACTAGTAATGTGCGACCCACATTGCTAGTAAGCTTTTTTTTTAAAAAAAAAAAAGTTTATAACACCGAAATGTACATACACATGGAAGCAATAAATAGTTTGACTTTGACTTTGGCTCTCCCACGTTAGACGAGTCTGTCGTAAAGCACCTTGGTGTGTGTTTCATGAGAGCCAGTTCCCCCTCGGTTGTTGCGGCTCCGGTAGTCTGCAGTTCGTAGGGGCTCTTAAGGCTCGACAACGGATCAGCAACTCCTCTAGTGTTGCAGGTGTTCATGGGCGACGATGACTACTTACCATCTGGTGGCTCATCTGCTCATTTGCCGACATACCTCATTGATAAAAAAAAGCCCAGCTTAGTCGCCTTTTAACCTCTCATTTGAGAGGAGATTCGTGGCCAGCAATGTGATAAATAGGAATGGAGCGCTAAATATTCTATTTTTTTTACAGGCGAGCAATGCGTCAAAGATGGCGTCACCGGTGTATGCACAAACGTAAATAGATGTAAATCTGCTATTGAGGACATAAAACACAGGAAAAACCCGCAGGTAAGACTTATCTATACTTAATATTACAAAGAGGTAAAGTTTGTGAGGTTGAGAGGTTGCAGGAAGTAATATCTCTGGATCTACTGAACCGATTTTGAAAATTCTTTTTGTGTTTGATAGTCCATTTATCGAGGAAGGTTATAGGTTATATATCATATATAACATCACGCTACTTAGCAACGCATCTAGTCGCTAGTCTACAAGTAATATTATACAGAGGAAAAATTTGTATTTATGTATGTAACGCATAAATTTAAAAACTACTGGACCGATTTAAATAATTATTTTGCCGTTGGAAAGCTACATTATCATATATATCATATATAACATCACGCTACGCCTCTTAGGAACGGAGCAGCGCGGGTGAAACCGCGAGCGAGTAGCTAGTAAATTATATCTTCTGCCAGCGGCTTCGCTCTCATAGGATACCTAAGAAAGTACTTAAATAGCAATAATGACTGAGTCGTACTGATTAAAAAACATACTTCCTTCCTTTACGGGACTCGTGACATTTTTTTAAAATCGTGATAGGCTTACGCTTGACCGCCAGTTCGCCTGATGTTAAGCGACACTGCAATCTACGATGGAGCGCGCTTGCCTAGAAGAAACCGATTCACTCGTGATTTAAAGACACCCAGATTATATCTATCGGGGAAGACCCACTCGGGAAGTGCATTCCACATTTTAGCGGTACGAATGATAAAAATACTTCCGTGTAAAATGGTGATTTGCAGCTGCATCTGGCTAGACTAGAAACAGATCGTCATGGTCGGTATAAAACTAGGATAAAGTCGTAAATATGAAATTAATATAAAAATATTTATTCTAGTGCTGATAACGGAAAAACCAGTTTCTTATTAAGTAATTAAGAAACTTGTTTATTATTGTAGGTAATTAAGAAACTTATGAATAAAGATAAATGTTTATAAAGACTCGACTGTATGGGCTACGTCACTGGTGTAGTGGTGGCCGGCAACAGGCACAGCGTATAGACGTCAACAAAGGGTATTACATTGCCCAATGACCTTGAGGATTTAGTCTTTGTGCTAGTATTTGTTAGTCACAGGCATTGCGGGGGTGCTTCACGCGGGGTGCTAGTGAGGTTGCGGGTATTTCTTTATTATTTCAAAATATTCAAAGAAATAAGAAAATAAAAACAATACAAATTGTTAATTACGTCATTATAATTTTTTTGGTATAAAATTCATGACTAAAGCCGTTAAGGCGGATCGTTCAGCTGAGCCCGCGAAATTCAAATTTCAAGTGATTTTTCACAGTTTGTAGGTCTATAACAAGTTCTAGATTCATGGCAGTTGTAATTGCGACATTAACAACACAACATTCACAATTGAGAACTAAAATCTTTACTTATAAATCCTTATAAGTAAAGATCCTATAGACCTACAAACTGCGAAAAATCACTCAAAATTTGAATTTCGCGGGCTCAGCTGAACGTACATACATACATACATACACTCACGCCTTTCTCCCACAGGGGTAGGCAGAAACTATAGACTGCCATTTCAAAATATTCAAAGAAATAAGGAAATAAAAACAATACAATTTGTGAATTACGTCATTACAATTTTTTTGGTATAAAATTCATGACTAACTTTTAAGCCATTAAAGAGAAAAATTACAAATTAGGTAAAAAAAGCTCTATTTACCTTAATTATTATCCAAAATTGGGGCAAATTCATAAAAAATTTAAACAATACAATTTGTTTGTGATGACCTTATGTATAACATATATTTTTTTATGGCAAACGTACATAAGGATTCCACTAGAAACTTCTTTAAAGCTAGGGTGTTTTTTGGATTTAAGCGATTTAATACCCTTAAGTCTCTTTTGCTGTAATGTCACTGGCTACATTACCCTTCAAACTGGACCACAATAATGTTATCACATTATTGCTTAGCACCAGAATATTTGGTAATGTGGTACCATTACAGACGAACTCCAACAGCGGAGTCCTACCATCTTCTAAATAGCGTAGCGATATTTTCGTGGACAAGGAATATAATGCCGACATCCTGAAGATAGACTGGCTGTCAGGATTTTTAGGCTTCTCACTACCACGACGATTGACATTTGTATGACACGTCGATTTTTACGTGGGAGAGCCATGCTTCGGCACGAATGGGCCGGCTCGACCGGAGTGATACGGCCTCACAGAAAACCGGCGTCAAACAACGCTTACGTTGTGTTTTGCCGAGTAAGTGAGGTTACCGGAGGCGCAATCCCCTTATAATTAATGGGGCCCCAATAACAGTGACAGACGTCAGGGGACCATTTCACCAACAAATAGCAGAAGCCTCTATTTTTTTAAATCTCACCATGAGATATGGCGCCACACATTTTGTGTATTTGCCAGTGTCAAATTGGAGCTGCTCGACTGGGGAACTACCTACACCTTGCAGAAAATCGTAGCCAAATAACATAGCTCCGTGCTATGTTGTGTTCCTAACGGTGAGCAAGGTCGCCAAAGCTCCACGAGGAAGCATTGTGTTGGCAGTGTGGGGCACCGGTGGTGTTTTGTTACTGCCGTTGTCATACATGGCAAAATGTTTCCTATGATGCCAGCCCAACTATTCCTCCTTAATTTATAGGGTCGGCAACACGCGAGTGATATCCCTGGTGTTGCAAGCGTCCATAGGCTTCGGTAACTGCTTATCATCAGGTGGGCCGTATGCTTGTTTGCCACCTTAGTGGTATACAAAAAAGAGTAAACAAGTCATTTATTAGTTCCCGTCATGGGATATTATATGGCGCCACACTTTTTGTGTTTGCCAGTGTCAAATATACAGGATAATACCCAGTAAAACAGTGGAAACTTCACCAAGGCAGAAGCCCCTCTAAATGCGATGCCCCCAGACTTTACCACAGCTGACTTATTAGTTTGATCATTAATTCGCTCGAAAAAGAACGTCACATGCTTGGTAGGATCTATTGGGTAGATTTTGGGAACGAAAGAAAAGGGCTTGGTGGTAGGACCTCTCGGTGTCTGACTTACGTCGGAGTCTGTCGTAAAGCACCTTGGTGTGTGTTTCGACTTTTGTGCGTAAGAGCCAGTTGCCTCTTGGTTGCGGCAGCTCTGTCATTCTGCAGTCCGTAGGTGCTTAAAGCTCGGCAACGCATCAGCAACTCCTCTGGTGTTGCAGGTGTCCATGGGCGGCGATGACTACGTACCATCAGGTTGCTCGTTTGCTCGTTTGCCGACCTAATCAATAAAAAAGGGGCCACGCTGTTGCGACTTCGTCCACATCTATATTAGTGCATGCTCCGCCACCATCTTTGCTTACTTATTTTATTTCCAACAGATCTGCTCCTTCGACAATACTGATCCGATTGTCTGCTGTCTGGACAACCGGCCTATCCCCAGCTCTCCCAACAACGTGGCAACTACTACTAGAAGGTAAGGTTTTAAAAACTTTGGGGACAAAAATGGCTACTTTTGGTAAATTGCAATATGACACACGGAGATAGGGTTACACATCGTGCCATGATATGATATAACGTGATGAGAATCATAGACTACCTCATCAATCTAGTGGTTCCAAGTGCGACTGCTACGCTAGAGGTCCTTGGTTCGAAACCCAGGTCGAAAAAAGTGTTATTGGGTTTTTCTAAATTCTCAGTAACAACTCGGCATCTGGATTTATGCCCGGTTAATGGCTATAAACTCGCCCCCTGTAATATGGGACCTAAACATGGCGAACTGTGTGTGTACATTATAATTATAATTGTTATGCGACGGTAGACTAATGGCTAGGGCATCGGATTTGCGATTATGTGGTTTTCGGTTCGAAAATCGTTGGTTCACGTCGGGCCATTGCACTACCGACGTGAACCAACTCGTAAGTTCGTAACACAAGCATTTAGCTTAGTACGAGGGGTTAACAAGAATACTAGTAATGTGCGACCCACATTGCTAGTACCTAAGTTTCTTTTTTTTAAATATTGTCCGCTTTCAGACCGTCAAGGCCTGTGTCGGCTACCACGGAATATATACCTCCGGTGTATGAATACGAGACGGTGGATCAAAGCGGCGAGTGTGAAGCCATACCATCCTCCATGACAGCCGAGAAAACTGGACAGAAGGCCTTTGACAGTAAGTAAAGCAAAAATACTTTTTATAATTTGAACTTAGGTAGGATTTGAACCTTACCTTACCTTAAAAAAGAACAGTGAGAGCCCAGTAATATGCCTTTTGGACTGCTACGTCAAAGATCTCAAGTTGGAAACCAAGGCACACAACATTTCGGAATACTGTGCGTATTAATATTTAATAACCACTCGCTTAAACGGTGAAGGAAAACATCGTGAGGAAACCTGCATGCCTGAGAGATTTTCTCGACAGCGTGTGAAGTCTGCCAACCTGCAGTAGGTTTTTTTACCACTAAGGAGGTAAACAAGCATATGGCCCGCCTGTTGGTATGCGATTACCGTAGCCTATGGACGCTTGCAAAACCAGGGGTATCACTCGCGCGTTGACGACCCTGTAAATCAAGGAGAAATAGTTGGGCTGGCAGCATAGGAGACAATAGCGTGATGCTAATCCTATCTGCCAACACAACGCTTCCTCGCGGAGCTCTGGCGACCTTGCTCACCGTTAGGAACACAACATAGTACGGAGTTATATTATTTGGCTACGATTTTCTGCAAGGTGGAGATACTTCCACAGTCGAGCAGCTCCAATTGTGAGTGGAATTATTCGATTTCACTATGACCTCACTCAGAGAAGAGACAGATCAATGGACTGCTGAGCAAATCAGATGATGATAATGTTATCTTGTTATTTCAGAATGTATTGAATACCAAGAGAAGTATGTATACCCCTGTGAGAAGGGGGTGGCGTTGATTGGAGACCTCAGCAGGAGTAACCACTGCCACCACAACGCTGACGAGCTCATCATCGGAGGCACTGATGCCGCCCAGAACGAGTTCCCTCACATGGTAAGATGGAGATCGATTTCAAAATCCATTTTTAGAAATGAGAGAGTGGTTTGGTTTTATGAAATCAGTTTGTCTAGTTTGGATTATCGATACGATACGATTGGTGTTTTTAGAGATTTTGTGATTTCAGGTTTAAGAAAATTTTAAAAAAATATATTGTCTATACCTACACAGTCAGCAGAGATTAACATTTAACATATACTTAATTATGAGTTTGTCCAGTAAATATTACCACCACTAGCTGGTACCCGCGGCTTCACTCGCATACCAAAGGATTTCTTAAGACAAAAGTGTGTCCTACTCGGAGTAGAAGATCCAATTCATCTCTATATCAAAAATCATCTAAACTGGTCCAGCGGTTTAGGCATAAAAATACCGAACACAAAGTTATTTCTACATTTATAAATAGTTTGTAATTCTGTTATTAACTAGTATGTCGTTCACAGGTCATGCTTGGGTATGGAGACAAGATTGATGAACTTCAATGGTTGTGTGGTGGAGCTATCATCAGCGAAAATTTCATCCTAACGGCAGGACACTGCATCTCCAGTAGAGATTTGTAAGCACCGACCATTTTAACTTCATTCTACCATCACACCCGTATTCCTCGAAGGGTTAAGCAGGGGTGTACTAATGTTTAGTTTCTACACCAACAGTTCACCGGTATGTCTAGGTCCCATGCAATAGGAGGTGAGCCTATTACCATCAACCCATCCACGGCTGGGCATGGGTCTCCTGTCACATTAAAACAGTCATCACCGCCCATGGACACCTGCAAAACCTGAAGAGTTGCCGAGCCTTAAGAGTCCCTACTGACTGCAGACTGCCGCAGCAGCCGAGGGGGAATTGGCTCTGACCCGGTAAAGTCGAAACACACACCGCAGACTCCGACGTAAGGGTG
Organism: Acronicta aceris; assembly: GCA_910591435.1. Classification (NCBI taxonomy): domain Eukaryota; kingdom Metazoa; phylum Arthropoda; class Insecta; order Lepidoptera; family Noctuidae; genus Acronicta; species Acronicta aceris. The sequence goes on along the minus strand of OU342786.1, from coordinate 679,540 downwards.
GTCGCCAGCCAGACCACAAGAGCTCCTACGACAGAGCAAGTCAGATATTTTCTCGCCTCTTACGAGATGACGATCTGAATGACTGTAAGGAACTGTATTCTAACCCGTCCCCACACGGCAAATTGCTGTAATTTTCGTTTTTATATATTTTCAGAGGTCCTGTCACTCATGTCCTAGTTGGAGCCTTAAGGAGAAGTGATTCCAGGGACCTTTCTAAGATCTACAAAGTGAAGAGAATTATTAAGCATCCTGAATACAAGCCTCCCTCCAAATATAACGACATCGCATTATTAGAGACTGAGAAAATGTAAGTACAAGAACTCCATGAGCTCATCTTGCCTTCCCCCTTCTACCATTGGAGATTCAGACGTTCCGCAGGATATCATCCCTATTTGGTTGGTATTCCACATATTCGCACACAGCGCTACAAATCATCTTTTATATTGCGCACAGCCAAGGAGTAGAACACCCTTCCTGCGTCTGTATTTCTGAGTACGTACTTACAACCCGAATCTATTCAAAAATAGAGTGAACAGGCATCTTCTAAATGTGCTCGCTCCACCGTGGACCTCATCTTTACCCCGGAGGCACGATTGAGGTCAAGAGCATACCCATTTTTAATAAAAAAAAAAACAAATAGGAGTTTGAGCTCGTAAAATCTGCTGCTAATTTCGTCCGTGTCGACCACCGCATTGCCGACGATTGTCGTGTCCAAATAGTTGCAGTAGGCTACTTGACTGATGTTTTTTAATGGTCTCATAAAACGTTGACCTTAAGGTGGATCGTACAGATGAGCCCGCGAAATTCAAATTTCAAGTGATTTTTCGCAGTTTGTAGGTCTATAATAAGTTCTGCATTCATGGTAGTGGTCATTGCGACATTAACTATACAAAATTCACAATTTTTATCTAAAAACATTGCTTAAAAATCATTATTGTAGCTAAAAGTAGTGTAAAATGTCTATTTTGACCAATTACACAGATTGCGCGAAGTTTTTGGCTTGATAAGGATTTATAAGTAAAGGTTTTAGTCCTCAGTTGTGAATGTTGTATAGTTAATGTCGCAATTACAACTGCCATGAATCTAGAACTTGTTATACACCTACAAACTGCGAAAAATCACTTGAAATTTGAATTTCGCGGGCTCAGCTGAACGATCCGCCAAAAACAAAATCAAAATCTGTTCAAAGTAATAAGCATTTTAATTTTATTTATTTATTATTGCAAAATGTACACACATATGATGACTAAGACTATACTAATGAGTACGTGACCTTTTAGGGTATCGCAAAAGAACAAGATAACATTTTAAATTCTAACGTACATCTAGGTACAGGTTATGTTTTAGTTTATATAAACTCAATGATATTTAAACTATATAATGCCATGGGGTATACTTATATAATATTTTAAATAAGAATATTAAATATTTATTTATTTCCACTTATCTTCTATCTATACTGATAATAAATCTGTAGAGAGGTCAATTCTGTACATGAAATATATTTCCAAAATAACTATCAGCGGGTGATTAGTGATCGATACTGACGCCAAAAATGCAATCAGTAAAATTTTTGTCTGTCTGTCTGTCTGTATGTTCGTTATAGAAACAAAAACCACTCGACGGATTTCAACGATTGTTCTTCATACTCCTGGGCAGGTTATAGTATACTTTTCATCACGCTAGAATCAATAGGAGCAGAGCAGTGAAGGGAAATGTTGGGAAAATGAGGGATTCATGAGAAAGGTTTCAAGCTATAAAACATCACGCTACAACCCTTAGGAACGGGGCAACGCAGGTGAAACCGCGGGCGAAGAACTAGGGAACAAAGTAACTATTCCACGCGGACGAAGTCGCTGGCAAAAGCTAGTCTTCCATAAATCCTTTTATACTATAGTAGCATTTTTCTAATAGTATTAATCTAAGTTTAGGCTTAAAGATGTTAAGTGAATCTGTGTTTCTTATAGAATCAGGTAACTTATTGGTCAATCTATAGATGGGTGACCATTTCCAAGACTTCGAAACCCCTCAGTACCTCAAAGAGCACCTATGACAATCGTCAGTGATAGTCCGGAGCTCGAAAAATCTGACAACCAGTCTTTCCTCACGTTCAAGATCATTTTTTTATGGGATAGGAGGGCAAACGAGCAGCCGGATTACCTGATGGTAAGCGATTACCGCCGCCCATGGACACCCGCAACACCAAAAGAGGAGTCACAAGTGCGTTGCCGACCTTAAAAAGAGGATTGGGCCTCCGGTAACCTCACTCACTCGGCGAAACACAACGTAAGCGTTGTTTAACCCCGTTTTTCTGTGAGGCCCTGGTATCAGTCCGGTCGAGCCGGCCCATTCGTGCCGAAGCATGGCTCTCCCACGTGAAAAATTTTATTTATATTTTATGCTACACAGGGAACGTACTGTTAAGCCGAGTAACTATTAGTACGGAGATGGGTCACGAAGATTCTAGATAAGTCGTAGAAGCACGTAGAACATTCGAAGAAAAGCCGGGTTCAAGGTGGATGACCGTAAACAATAGACGATGACTTTATCGTCTATTGTTTATAAGTAGGTACTTACCTACTCGTATTTTGTGGACCTATCGAGATTGTTCGATTCTAGAATCTTCGTGACTCATATAAATACTGGTCGTGAGGGTCGGCCAAGGCAGTTTAGTTCTGAACACGGTCAAGTGAATATCGAAGTGAAGTTAAGGCGCGGTGCATAGTCAACATTTAGGTATTTGAGGGGGTGAAGCAGATGAAGTGGGGCACGCGTAGTCCCGCCTACTGCGGGGCGCACCGGGCGAATGTCAACCATGCGCGACGTTCTTTAAATACAGAAACATAATTTCGCAACATTGGTTAAGTGCACGTTTGGCTTAGCGCGCCGCTGTCCGGCTTGAAATCGCGCTTCCACGAGTTCGAATCTCAAAAGATACTATGAGTTTTTTTTTTATTTTTAAAAATGTACACACTTGTTTTCTTATTTTTTAAATAATTAATTAATAATTGTTATTTTAAAAAAAAGAATATAGAGAAACTTAACAGATTCATCAGACGAATAATAAATAATTCATAAATAAAATGGCTTGGGCGTAGAATGGTCAATTCTAGAAATGGCCTATTCTCAAAACGGCAATTGTCAAAATTGCGAAAAATTAATATAAACAGACATTTTTATTCCCGTATATATTTTTCTTCAGAGTAGTATAAAAAACAGTCACCAAACTTGATGGTTTATTCTGAAGAAAAATAATACAGATACAGGATGTTACAAAAGACTGTAGTTATACCAAAGGAGGTCATTGTACTCACCACTATGAACATCTCTACTATGGCGCCTGCCCTAAAATCGCTAAAAAATATTTTTTCTCGTCTAACCTACGTCTAACCTTTTCGCAAAACCATACATGCCAAAAAAAACTATGCCTTTTTGAGAATTTGGCATTCTGCGTCTAAACCATACGATGAACTAGTAACTAGTAAAGAAACGAGATCATTGCGAGTTGAATGAGGAATTACTGAAAATTACTGTATAGTAATTTGTATTTTTTGAATTGACCATTTTGAGATTCGAATGCAAATTTCAATTTATTCATTTTATATTGTGATCATTTTGAGAATTCGTCATTTTGTGCCTAAGCACAGTGGTATGTTATACATACATACCTACTAAAGTTTATAATTTACAAATTAATATAAAATAAAATAGGTATGTGCAAAGACAACAATTATGACGATAATATTTATTGTGACAAGCGAAGATTTAGCAAGTACACACAATGACGACGCTAACGTGGCTGCCGTTACAGGAATTACTTCTGCCGGTATTGGTTATTCGCAATTTTAAGAAATTACAGCATGTATCGACATACCCATATTTACGAAAACCACATATGCTCAAGATCCCAGATAAGCGATTTGATTTGATTTGATCAAGACATCATTTATGAAAAATGGGAATCAACATCTGACGAATCCTGTGGCAGCAGTAGCAGGTTTTAAGAACGCATAGCTGCTGTTGTCATGGATTTTTTGCTGATGATGAATTTGGGTACGTCCATACATGCTGTAATTTCTTCGAATTGCGAATAACCAATACCAGCAGAAGTAATTCCTGTAACAGCAGCCACGTTAGCGTTGACATTGTGTGTACTTGCTAAATCTTTGCTTGTCACAATAAAATCGTCTTTGCACATATTGCATCTAAAATTGAATACGGATATCAAGCCAATCCTTTATTCTGCTATGAGTGACAGCTGTGAGAAGTTACAATCGAATAAAGAACTATGGCTACATATAGTTTGCAACTGCTGATAAAATGCATTATGTCAACGACTCCTCGACTATGAACTGGTGAGTATGTATTATTGTCTTGAAATTCTGTCGACGGTTCAACGAATAGCACATCGTCATTGATTTCTCTGAAATAAAAATTTCTTCATTTTTTGTTTTGTTATAAACAAAAAACAACAAAGTAATTCTAAATCACAGTAATTACGCGATGTGTACAAATACAATGGATATATGACTGGGTGGACAGACAGATAGGTGGTTGTCACGCGATCTCTTTGGAGGATAACTCTTCGGAATCGTCAGCTCCCATGATTGAATGACGACCTTCGCCCATCTGTCGATACTTGCTACACATAATTTGATTTTGGTTTGGCTCCTGGAGTTACAAAGGTTGAAAGTGATTTTCCCAGGGTTTTCGTGTTCAGAATGTAAAATTGAAGCAAATAAGTTTTTAAATTTTGACATACTTACATGATTGTTTATATCAAAAAAAGTTAAAAGCAAATAGCTCTATAGGTCCAGACTACATCCCCCTGGTCTCCTCAAAATGTCAAAAGAGTATATTTCGGAACCTCTCTGTCATATTCTTAATCTAGCTATAAGCACTGGCAATTACCCCTCACAATGGAAACTTTCAAGAGTCACGCCTGTACCTAAATCCTCGAAAAAAACTGATATCGAAGAATACCGACCCATCGCGATTCTCTCATCTCCTGCGAAGGTCTTCGAGAGCATTTTGCATAAGCATATCAACGATCAAATTAGCGCCTACTTATGTAACGAGCAGCACGGCTTTAGGTCCAAGAGATCTGTGAACACTAACCTCATAACTCTTGTTGACTTCATTTCCACCCAGCTAGATCACAGACTCCAAGTTGACGTCCTCTACTTCGTTTTCCGGAAGGCGTTTGATAGGGTCAATAATGACATTTTGCTGGCGAAACTCTGTGCTATAGGTTTTGCCCCTGGACTTCTCAATCTGATCACGGACTATCTACGAGACCGTCAGCAATTTGTCAAATTGGGTATCTTTAAATCTAGACCCTATCACACGCGTTCCGGGGTAAGTCAGGGTTACATTCTTGGGCCTCTACTATTCATTATTATGATCAATGACATTCCTACAGCAGTCAGCCACGCACGATGCTCACTATATGCAGATGACCTAAAGCTTTACGCAGCAATTAAAAACGAGGAGGACTGCTTGGCACTCCAGCGCGACATCGAGGTGGTGTATAAATGGGGCGTTGATAACAAACTTGAATTCAACCCCACTAAGTGTAATGCTATGACCTTTAGCCGAGCGCGGCACCCAGTTGTTTTCGATTATAAGTTAAATAACGAAACTATACCTAAATCGTCGACCATGAAGGACTTGGGTGTTACATTGGACCGGGGGTTAACATTCCATGATCACATGGTCGCGGTTGCCAAGGAGTCCTATATTAGACTAGGTTTTGTCCTCAGAAACGCACGTGACTTCCAAAATACCAGTGTCATTCGAATCATTTATAATCCAGCGCATTACGTAGTAAGTTGGAAACCAGTGGGTCTATCTGGAGTCCACTTGAGAAAAAAAAAAATTCAATACTCGAAAAAGTACAGAAGGCATACCTTAGATATCTTTACAAGAGGGTCTATGGATACCCATATGTTTACCCCACCAAGTTTCTCCTGGGTTGTCTCGATTACAATTCCCTAGAAACCAGAAGGAACCGTGACCAAATTGTCACGGTGTGCAAAATCCTACGTGGAAAAATTGATTCAGCTGATTTGTTTAATGAACTGTGTCAACTCTTTACCCCTAATAACTATCTAAGAGGCAGGAAACATAAACTGCTTGCAGTGCCAACTTGCCGTACTCTAACCCGAGCAAAGTCCCCAATACCGCGCACACTCTCTGCACTCAACGATCTCCTGAACTCGTGCCCAGATATTGATTTGTTTGAGGATGGATGGGTGAGGCTATTGACGGTATCCTTGAAGTTGTGCGAGAGGGATCTATGATCGACTTCAATTTGGTACGAATCTGTGATATGTTTTAGATTATTGGAATTATTTAGTATATTACACCATCGTTCTATGAATGAAAAGCCAAATGAAGCTTATAATGTAGTAGTTCTGAAATTTGTTTAGTTAATCAAGAAATTACAATTCTATTTAATTAGTGTAATTGGTCTATGACCGTTCTAGTTAAATAAATAATAAATAAATAAATAAATCATGTGATTTTTTGAGAAAATGATGAATATATAAATGCTATTATGCATTTAGCATTTAGAAAATTTGCCACTTTATCGATTTATATTGTGGCCACTTTACAAATTCGTCATTGTGCTATAGTCTAAACTATGGTCATTTCGTCGTCGAAGTTGTTCATAATAATGTCATTATGAACAACTTTCACTATAACTCCAACCCTAAAATCGCGAAAAATAATCTGCCGAAAAAGCTCATTCACCCGCAACTAAATGACCTCGTTTTTTTAAAGAAAAAAAGACTAAATGACCATAGTTTGTTGATTGGCACCACAGTAAAAGTTGTTCATAATGATGAGTGATGACTGTAATGACCCCTTTTCGTATTTCTACACTCTTTTGTAAGACTGCAAATAATTTGAATATTGTAAACTTTAGTAGGTATGTATGTATCACTTAGCACTGGGTTTCGGTGCAATATGACGAGTTCTCAAAATGGCCGTAATATAAATTTAATTAATTTAATTGGCATACGAGTATCAAAATGGTAAATTGTAAAAATGACAAATTTTCTAATATAAATCTGACAGTGACAAATTTTCATTTGTCATAATTGATTTAGAAATTGAGTAATATCAACAATGTACATTCTGATGCACATTGTTGATATTCCTCATTCAACTCACAATGATCTCCTTTCGCATTACTGGTTACTACCTACAATATTTTGTAACACCATATATAAGCATACTCGTGAAAAGTTTTCTCCGATGGTTCATCTACTGACGGATAGATCACCAGACGATTCTTTTTACTATAGAATGCAAAAAAAACGATTCAGGAAAATTAAAAAAAAACTTGTTAAAAGCTTATAAAAAAAGAGAATTAATAGGAAGTTAAATAATAATTATTGAAAATTTATTTCAAACAAGAAGATAACAAAAGTAAATAATAATTTAAAAAAAGCAATTATATGCTACAAATAAGAAAATCAACAAAAAGTGAAAAATTATTGCGGGGTTTGAACCCAAGACCAGTGCATATCTGTTCAATACACGATACCGCTAGACCAATCGAGTTATAGATTCACACATCGAATTTACGAATCTATAGATTATCTATTTGTATGTACTTACTTTACAATTTCTATCATGAGTTTTTGTTTCATCGAATAAAAATGAATATTATTATTATTATTGTAATAAAATAAATAGCTTTCAAAACGACCAGATATAAAATTATTTCTGAGCGGCGGGCGGAACAAAGTGACATAGGTCCATCAGGCAGCGCGCCTCAGCGCTCACTGTCGCTTACCGTAGAAATGAAAGAGAAGAAAAAAGACGCCACGATGCCGCGATATTTCCTTCGACTCGTGCGAGTTATTTATCATGATATTTATTAATTATTAAAAATATAGTATTTCAATCAAAAAATAAAAACAACAGTTCCCTTTATTTTTATATATTACGTCACTGTTATAAATTTGATCAAGATTTGTTAATAAATAATACAGTTACAACTGCTAGAAATTTAATTTTAATGGTTATTTTATGATTTTTTTTTATCGAGAAAATTTAACGAAAACGTGTTTTGAAAACAAAGGTTCCCTCGTAAATATGTTCAAGATTAACATATATTTTTATTGCTGTGTTGAAATGTATACTTTTTGCTAAAAAACTGTTTTAAGATGCCTATTTTGACTAGTCACAGCGCCTTAAGTGATTACAAGTGCGACATTATAGTGCGATAAGTGATACTGTAGTGACTCTCTCAGTAATTTCTGTTGTGTATTTGTCAAGTTAATTAAAATATTTGTTGTTTCGGTGAAATTGGTGTTAATTAAATTTATCCCGAACCCCAGCTCGTAACAGTACAGATACGTTGTGACGTCATACCGTGTGAGCGCCATAGAAATTCTATACTGACATTCGTTTTGCTGGAAAGGGAGAGAGCATCCCCACTCAATCCCCACCAAAAACTTGATTTAAATTGAAATAAAACTACTTTTTACGGATTTTATCGCGTTGTATTGATATTATTTGATTCCCGACGTTTCGGCAACACTACATCAGATTTGATAAACCACAAGTCCTCGCAAAAGAAATCCGATTCCTTCCCAGGATGATCCGTGAAGCTATTGAAATTAAAAAAACATCCAAATTTCAATAGAGAAGATGGCTGGGTCTTACCACCTGCTTGGGACCCCATTATAGATTCCATAAAATCAAAATCCAAGTCCAAAACTGCAAGACCAAAGGATACGGTGAGCTCGTTCTGCGTGAATCGGATCGCCAATAATTAACAAAAATGTAAGGTAGCTGTTAGTAATTGTAACATTAAGACGTCCAACAACTAAGTCTACCCGTGACCATGGATGCTGTAAAGGATCCGAAACGTCGGGAATCAAATAATATCAATACAACGCGATAAAATCCGTAAAAAGTAGTTTTATTTGATTTAATTTTTTTTTTCAGTCTAGCAATTATTTTTAATAGCTATTTTCAATAGAACCATTATCCATACTAATATTATAAAGCTGAAAAGTTGGTTTGTTTGTTTGAACGCGCTAATCTCAGGAACAACTGGTTGGAATTGTAAAATTCTTCTGAATATTTCAGGATGAAACTGGACCAGTTCACGGTGCCTGCCTGTATCCACACTGGGGATGCTGTCAATGATGCGAAGGTTCTGGCTACTGGGTGGGGTCTCACCCAGTACAGCGGTTCCACATCACAAACTCTGCAGAAGGTAGGCATTGCTCACCTGAACCCAGCAAAAATTGGTGTAAATTAAATATCGTTAAATTATCGTTTTTTAATTGGATAATTATGACTGACCGTGAAAAAGGATAAATATAATTCATTTTGATAATTACGCTCAAAAAGTACAGTGGTGACCAAAAGTCCATAGACAATCTCACAACGTAATAGCTTGACTCTTAGTTTGACTTACGACCTTCTATTCATTGTCGTTAACAAGTGACACGCACTGGCTGTGTCGAGCTCGCTCGTACTGTTCATAGCAATGTAATCCTTAGCGTGCTTATGGACTTTTGAGCAGTTGCTGTACCTACCTTGTAACCTATCTTGAATAAATTATTTTGTCTTGGAATATTTTTTTTATGGAATTATTTCGGCAAACAAGCAGACGAGCCACCTGATGGTAAGTAGTCATCGCCGCCCATGGATACCTGCAACACCAGAGGAGTTGCTAATACGTTGCTGAGCTTTAAGAGCGCCTACGGACTGCAGGCTGCCAGAGCCGCAGCAACTGAGGGGAAACTGGCTCTTACGTGCAAAATTCGAAACACACACCGCAGTGCATTACGACAGACTCCGACGTAAGGGTGGTCGCCAGCCAGACAGACCACAAGAGCTCCTCTGAGCAAGTCAGATATTTTCTCGGCTTTTACGAGATGCCTATCTGAATGGAACTGTATTCTAACCCGTCCCCACACGGGAAATTGAAATTGGTTTTTGCAATTTCTATGACTTTAGGTAATGATAAGTTGAGGAACAGTGTGATAAGACAACGTTGCGGGCTGAAAGACGATGTAGTGACACGTATTGAAAGGAATATGCTGAGATGGTTTGGACATGTTGAAAGAATGAACGAAAGACGATTAACGAAAGGATTACGCCGATCTGATTGGCGAAATCCTTCAAAAAGGTCAGGTGCGTAGCACTCGCAACCGGCGTGTATGTATGAGAAGGTGTATGAATGTGGAAGAAGCAAAAGAAGTATGCAGGAATCGTAGCAAGTGGCAGTCTATAGTGTCTAGCTACTACTGGGAGAAAGGTGTGAGTGTATGTATGTATGTATGTATAAGTAATACCTACATCGTTCAGTCACCAATGCGATGGACTGACCATATCAAGAACGCAGTGGCTGGCCCCATGAGTGGATGTACCAGGATGACAGCCAACAGAGAGAGATGGCTGGACATCGTGAGGCGAATAACATCTGCGCCCAGCTGACACCACTATTACATGACGGCCACGACATACCATCACGCCTGTATTCCCCGAAGGGTTAGGTAGAGGCGTACTAATGTACACCCACAGTTCGAGAAGCATATAGGCTATCTTTAGTCTCAAAAAGTCCTTTATTACAAGCAGTAGGATGATTATAATTTGTCGTGTTTCAGGTGATTCTACACAAGTTCTCGACTGCTGAGTGCTCCCAGAAGTACGGACCGGTCCGTCTCATGAAGAGAGGCTTTGATGAGATGTCCCAGACCTGCTACGGAGATAAACAAGTGTCTAAAGACACTTGCCAGGTAATGATACTCAGCTTGCAACATACCATCACGCCTGTATTCCCCGAAGGATTAGACAGAGTACTTACTTACACGGTTATTAAGTTTATTTGTATAAAGGGTGACTTTGAAAACATACGGCGATAAATCGATATGGGAGGTTCATTATTTTGTACATATTGATATTAAAATTTAATTTCATAATATTCATATTCATATTCATTTATTGCATTCCATAATGTACAAAAATATATAAAAACAGATGGTAGGCTTAAATCTAGGAATCAATTATGGACCCTGTTGGGCACAGCACAGCTTAGTAGGAGAGAGGGAGACGTGTCTATTTATTATAATATGTTGTTCTATTTAGATTTTCCAAGTTGAAGTCAATATTATTTATTATTATACATTTTATTTATTATATTTACGTATTATTTACGATTTTAACTATAATATTTTATTGCACTATTTATAAATAGTACAAAAAATAATTCAATTTGTCACCTTAGATGGCTTAAACTAAACTATTGTCTTCAGGTAGGCATGAATTACCGGTATTTAATTAAAATGTTTTTGAAGGCGATTTTACTTTTTATTAAAAGTTATTTTATTTCAACTTTTTTAGTAGCGAGTAAAATTTTACGCATACCTAGACGACGTTATCATTTACATGTTATTGTCATTTTGTTCTAAATTTTGAGATCAGATCTTGACCAAATTTTGATGGGACCACCTCTGAAGTTTGAGCTATCGATCAAAAAAAGAATCATCAAAATCGGTTGGCGTAATATTGAGTTATTCGTCCATTTGTCGCGCACATACTTAATGCAAATTTAAGACTTATATGGTTTTCTCATGGATGCCATTGTCGGAACTGGACCAAATGAAAGGCGTTTCGGTCATAACATTATTTTTTATGTTTACGAAGGAGGTTTTACTTTTTCTTAATAATTTGTCACGTCTATTCAATTTTGCTCTGTTAGTACCTACTTAAAAAAAATCGTTTATTTCCAGGGTGACAGCGGAGGCCCAATTCAGATCAAAAGTCAGAAGATCCACTGTATGTACTCTGTGGTTGGAGTGACGTCATTCGGCAGGGCTTGTGGCTTCGTTGGAGAGCCTGGAATCTACACCAGGGTGGCTAACTATGTGCCCTGGATTGAGAGCATCGTGTGGCCTAATTAGTTATTTTGAAGAGTTATTTTTAATTAGTTTATAAGACGCATATTTATCTAACTGGTCCGCTGTAGAGCCTAAATGGCATAGATGATTCATAGACACACTACTACTTCTGTAGATAGACACCTTTTTATTAAAAAAATCGTTGCCCTACACTATTATAATTTATTAATATTATATTTTCTCCTGTATCGTGGGTTACAAATACAAATTCTCACATACACAAACGCTCAGACCCGGAACAACTACCTGGGGCCGTATTATGACGTGTTAACGCCATCATTTTTAGGTTGTAAGAAAGAGACGAGGCTATTTAATATGTAGAGCGGCATCTCTTTCTCACAACTTAAAAGTGATGGCGTTAACGTAATAATACGGCCCCTGTAGGTCATACAAATATTTGCTTCGTGTGGGGATCGACAAAATATTATTTATTATACATTAAAAACTGCCAATAACAATTTTTCAATATATTTTTTCTGTAGGTATATATGCTTTTCGACAGATTATACTGGTTATGTTATAGCACGTGTGTAGTCATGAATCATATTTATGAATTCGCTATTTTCGCGACTAAGACAGAAGTTATCTGAATGAAAGGGAGGGAGGTATTTTTTATGGCCCACGACTTTGTCTGCGTGGACTTCAGAATTGGGTCCGGCCTTTACAAAAAGTAGCCTATGTGTTATCCCAGACTATAATCTATCTCTGTGGCAAATTTTATCCAGTTCCGTTCAGCCGTTCTGGCGTGAAAGAGTAAAGAACATCCATACAGCCTCACAAACTTTTACGTTTATAATGTTAGTAGGAAGTAGGATGTCAAACAACGAGCAGACGATTCACCTGATGGTGAGTAGTCATTGTTGCCCATGGACACCTGCAACACCAGAGGAATTGCTGATGCGTTACCGAGCTTTAAAAACCCCTACGGACTGCAGACTGCCGGAATCGCAGCAACCGAAGGGAAATTGGCTCTTACGTGCTAAAGTCGAAACACACCGCAGTGCTTTACGACAGACTCCGACGTGATGGTGACCGCCAGCCAGTCAGACCACAAGGGTGGGACAATATAGGCTAGATATAGGTAATAATGTGTTTAAATAGAAAGGGCAAGAGTGTGATATTGTCTGGACTTATATAACTTCTTAACTGAATTCAGTAATAGCACATCTCAAGATATTTCATGAACTAGTGTCTGCGCGCCTACCGCATTTACGAAAGCAATTAGTTGCACCTGTGTGAAAGTGTCTTAAGTTTCGGTTTTTTATAACCGGCTTAAAAAAGAAAAAATTAAACGTAAAAATTAGTTTTATTTCAATATCTAATATTCGCGTAAGTGTCAAACCAGTAAGATACGCAATTAATTAATTAATTAATTCGCTTAACATCAGGCAAACTAGCGGTCAAGCGTAAGCCTATCATGAATAAAAAAAAGACGTGTGGCACTCGGGGACTGCCGCGGTAATAAAGCTATTGCATAGCGTTTTTTATCAACTTATGTAATACAACCAATGCCACCTAAAGGCGGGTTGCTGAACTAAAGAGACAAGCGTGTTAGGTTTTTTCGTTACGGAATTTCTGGATTCGGTCCCCACGCTCAAGGCCCGCGATAGAAGCTATGCAATAGCTTAAAAAGATACTGTGATTTTTTTTTATGGGATAGGAGGGCAAACGAACAGACGGATCACCTGATGGTAAGCGATTACCGCCGCCCATGGACACCCGCAACACCAGAGGAGTCACAAGTGCGTTGCCGACCTTTTAAAAGTGGGTTGGGCCTCCGGTAACCTCACTCACTCGGCGAAACACAACGTAAGCGTTGTTTAACGCCGGTTTTCTGTGAGGCCGTGGCATCGTATCCATTCGTGCCGAAGCATGGCTCTCCCACGTAAACGTTAATTTTAAGGCGGATCGTTCACCTGAGCTGATTGATGTGTGAAGTGATTTTTCCCAGTTTGTAGGTTTATAACAAGTTCTAGATTCATGGCAGTAGTAATGGCGACATTAAATACACAACAATAACATTCACAAATGAGAACTAAAACCTTTACATAAAAATCCTTATCAAGCCAAAAACTTGTCAAAAACCGTGTCAGTGGTCAAAATTGACACTTTACAGTAGATACTTTTAGCTGAAATAATGATTTTTAAGCAATGGATTTAGTTAAACGTGAATTTTGTATAGTTAATGTCGCAATTATTATTACCATGAATGTAGTACTTATTAAAGACCTATAAACTGCGAAAAACCACTCGAAATTTGAATTTGGTGGGTTCAGGTGAACGGTCCGCCTTTTTTTTAATGGCATGTTCGCCGATTTTTTTTTTATGGGATTGGAGGCAAACGATCAGACGGATCGCCTGATGGTAAGCGATCACCGCCGCCCATGGACACCCGCAACACCAGAGGAGTCACGAGTGCGTTGCCGACCTTTTAAAAGGGGATTGGGCCTCCGGTAACCTCACTCAATCGGCGAAACACAACGCAAGCGATGTTTAACGCCGGTCTTCTGTGAGGCCGTGGTATCACTCCGGTCGAGCCGGCCCATTCGTGCCGTAGCATAGCTCTCCCACGTAAAAAAACGATGACGACAATTCAGCCAATAACAAGTAGGATGGAGAAACGTGTGAAGAACATGGTTGTTGCTGTAAAAGCTATGTGACAGACGGAAAAACAATGTTGTAACAATTTTACGCTACGAGATAATTAGCAAGTTGCTTCTTCAATGCGTAGGTACCTAAAATTTTACGAACCTAATTTTTAACGAGAGTTTCAAAATATTAATATTTAGATTTATGCTACTAGTGAATTCAGTTAACGAACTAGCTTTTGGCCGCGGTGTTTCGCGTTCCATAATGATTAGTTATGTGCTATTTATTTTTCGCAACCAAAGGTAGATTCCTTCCTAAGGATACAATCTATATCCTTGCCAAATTTTATAAACATATGCTTAGTGGTTTAGGCGTGAAAAGGTAACAGATTTAACAGATTGACAACCAGACGCATTTATAATATTAATCTAGATTAAAATTAAAATTATATAAATGTAAGTAGGTAGGTACTTATTTTTACTTATTTATGTACCTAGTTATTTTAAGCAATTATTAAAATAAGACTATTGGATTAAAAATATTTTTATAAAAATACAGTGTTATAATTTTCTATACCCATATTATAACCACTTCATTAGACTAGTGGTCGTAAGTAGTGTTGCCGAACTATCGATATTAAAACAATCGATAGTTTACATCGCAAATCATGTACCCTATCGATAAGCCTATCGATAGTATCGATACTATCGATAGTATTGCAGTTCATTAATAACAAACTATCGATAGTATCGATATTATCGATACTATCGATAGCACAGAACAAGGCAATACTATCGAATGAGTGCAATACTATCAATACTATCGATAGTATTGTAGTTCCTCTAAGATCGATAGTCGACTATCGATTAATAATCGATAGTCGACTATCGATTAATAATCGATAGTCGACTATCGATCGGCAACACTAGTCGTAAGTGTGATTGCTACGCTAGAGATCTTGAGTTCGAGTGTTTTTCGAGGGTTTTATTATAAAATTCCCAGTAGCAGCCCGTAGTTTGGATTTGAACCCGGTTAATGACTACGCTCGCCTCGTATTACATGGGACCTAACATACCGGCGAACTGTAGGTGTACACTAGAACACCACTGCCTAAAACTTGGGGGAATAAAAAGAAAAAAAAAAACATATTTTGAGCAATTCGACCTCAAAGTTACAAAACTTTTTGAAACCATTTTCCCCCAAAATAGCATCCTTACTACGTAGGTATTAAATTATCGTACTTATTAAATATAATATTCTGCTAGCATTTACTAGACATCAATTTTAATTTCCACCGTTTATACGAAAAATTTCGGCTGCACACACCTTATTTATATTTCAGCCATAAATTTTACCAAAATGGCTGCCATCTGTCAAGTGTCACTGCCATTCCCGCCATTTTTATTATGGAAAAACGAAAAACGTTGTTTGGCACGCTTTATTTTTCAGAAATAAATTGTGGATGGTTAATATTCAGAGATCCAAACTGACGATCATGCATGAGGAGGATAATGATCGTAGATGAAGCGAAAAAGTGTGCCAGGATCGTAGCGAGTCGAAATCTCTCATTTTCTCTGAAATAACAATATTTTTTATGGATTTTATCGTATTATATTGTTTTTTTTTTATACCACTAACGTGGCAAAGAAGCATACGGCCCGCCTGATGGTAACCTGTTACCGTCGAAAACACCATCCGTCCCCCACATTGCCAACACAACGCTTCCTCGCGCAGCTCTGGCGACCTTGCTCACCGTTAGGAACACAACATAGCACGGAGCTATGTTATTTGGCTACGATTTTCTGCAAGGTGGAGGTACTTCCCCAGTCGAGCAGCTCCAATTGTGAGTGGAATTATCCCACTATGCCCTACCCCTCTTAATTCCAATGTAAATCAAAGATAAGCTGTTAGTAGTTTTAATATTAATAAGACCAACACCCTCAGTCTACCCGACCATGTATGCTGTAGAGGATCCGAAACAGAGGCAGAGGCGTACTTATGCACACCCACAGTTCGCCGGTATGTTTAGGTCCCATGTAATAGGGGGCGAGCCTATTGCCATTAACCGGGCACAAATCCAGACTCCGAGCTGCTACTGAGAATTTCATAGAAAAACCCTATAACACTTTGCTCGACCTGGGGATCGAACCCAGGACCTCTAGCGTAGCAGTCGCGCTTGGGACCACTAGACTAATGAGACAGTCATTAAATAAAATTAAATAATATCAATAGAACGCGATAAAATCCGTAAAAAGTTGTTTTATTTCAATGTCTAATATCACCTCATTAGTCTAGTGGTCCCAAGCGCGACTGCTACGCTAGAAGTCCTGGGTTCGATTCTCAGGTCGAGCAAAGTATTATTGTGTATTTCCATAAAATTCCCAGCCCGCAGTTTTGTATTTGTGCCCGGTTAATGGAAAAAGCTCGTCCCCTATTACATGGACCTAAACATACCGGCGAACTGTAGATGTGAATAGGGTATTTGACTAATGTTTGAATAATTAAAAATACCAGGCTGGTTGAAAAACGAAATTATAAATAAACTAGTGGACCCAGCAGACGTTGTCCTGCCCTGAAAATAACCCAAAACTCGATTGCAGCGCCACCTACCGGGTCCAATTGTGAATCTAAACCATTCCCAGATCCCCTTGAACACACACAAAAAATTTCATCAAAATCGGTCCAGTCGTTTGAGAGAAGTTCAGTCACATACACACTCACAGAAGAATTATATATATAAAGATATACAAATCGTATTCTGAAAAAAATATGTAAATTGGTTATGAGTCCCGCGGACCGAATTTCTCTTACAAACGTAATACCGAAATAAATCGTAATTCAAACACAATTTAATCAAATTCTGTTATTATTCGGATTCCGATACCGTTTATCTAGGTTCGTACGTTACCATTTCGTCCAAAATACTTCACTTGAAATAAATGTAAGCAAATGTCATTTTTGATAACATTACCAAGTTTGGAACGATTTTTCGGTAGAAGTAGACGAAATAGCACCGTAGATACCTAGATTAACAGTATCCAAACCCTAATAATATCACAATTTGATAGAATATTGTCTGGATTATGATTTATTTCAGTATTACGTTTTTGTGGCCAATTCATGCTCAAAAGTCAAAGGTCTCGATATTTTTTTTTAAAAAAAGCTTACTAGCAATGTGGGTCGCATATTACTAGTCTTGTTATCCCCTCGTGCTAAGCTAAATGCTTGTGTTACGAGACTTACGAGTGGGTTCACGTCGGTAGTGCAATGGGTGGGGTTCGAACCGGCAACCACATGATCGCAAGTCCGACGCCCTAGCCATTAGACTACCGCCGTTTCTTAGGATTTGAATCCAAGGCACGCACCTCTGACTTTTCAGGATCATGTGCGTATTCATTGGGTTGATTATGTTATAGCTCCAATGCTTTATTGGTGTTGTGGTTGCAAGCGCAGTTTCTGATCGTAAGGCACTAGGTTCGATTTCGATATCGAGCAAAGTGTTATTGGAATTTTCGATGAGGAAATTATCAGTAGTAGACTAGTAGCTGCAGTTCCCGATCTGGGAATAGAACCAAGGACCTCTAGTGTAAGAGTCGCGCTTAGGACTACTAGGCTGATGAGGCAGTATACAGTTTTATCGCAAAAAGATAATAATAATAGGTATCAGCCAGGATTCGAATGTGTGTCCTTCCGGTCCTGACGTGACTGT
Source organism: Acronicta aceris (assembly GCA_910591435.1). Classification (NCBI taxonomy): domain Eukaryota; kingdom Metazoa; phylum Arthropoda; class Insecta; order Lepidoptera; family Noctuidae; genus Acronicta; species Acronicta aceris. The sequence continues at coordinate 661,309 of OU342786.1, read as the reverse complement.
GGAAGGGAAATTGGATATCGCAGGCAGTGGTCTCGATAGCTTAGTTATAAAAGCATCAGGTGTATTTAACTAATAGGAAAAAAATTGACAAGGTTCAAATCCTGCCTAAGATCAATTATGTCGGCAGACGAGCTGACGAGCCACTTGGTGATAAGTAGTTATCGTCGCCTATGGACACCTGCAACACCAGAGGAGTTGCTGATGCGTTGCCGAGCCATAAGAGCACCTACGGACTGCAGACTGCCGGAGCCGCAGCAACCGAAGGGGAACTGGCTCTTACGCGCTAAATTCGAAATACACACCGCAGTGCTTTACAATAGACTCCGACGTAAGGGTGGCCGTCAGATATCTTTTCGCCTCTTACGAGATGCCTATCTGAATGGCAGTGAGGAACTGTATTCTAACCCGTAACACGGAGAATCTTCTTTGTATGCCTTCATAATTATTTATTCCGTGCGGTAATCGAACCGGCGGCAGCACGCAGAAGCCAATCGAACTCCCGACCTCGCTTTTAACATCCGCGCTTACAACCACTTCACCAATGCGACACATAAGTGTCAAATATCACTCCAACTTGAATTCTTACTAACCCTACAAAGCAATAGCGTATACTAAAATCCTGTACTTGCATCTCTGTCTTTCAATACGAATATGTATCATGCTATCTCTCTCTAACTTTGTGTCCGTGTGAGTGACGCCCTAGTGTAATTACACGGATCGTGTGAAAGCTTTGCGTCTGTGTGTGTGATACAGGTAGCCGGCGTAGTGTTTGTATGGGGAAAAAATACCTTGGTTTTGGGGTAAATTCGGTGGAGTTTAAGTTTTTAGTGTTTTTCGTTAAGTTGAAGTTCAAATGTTTTTATTTCAAATAAGCTTTTACGAGCTTTTATGAAGCTGTTGAGTCTAGTTACACGGTTTCAACAAGTTGATCTTATGGAGAAGAATCCGATAAGAAACTCCATGGACACTTTTAATACATTCTATAACTACTATAATAAGATACATACATACATACACTCACGCCTTTCTCCCACAGGGGCAGAAACTATAGACTGCCACTTGCTACGATTCTTGCATACTTCTTTTGCTTCTTCCACATTCATACATCTTCTCATACATACACGCCGGTTGCGAGTGCTACGCACCTGACCTTTTTGAAGGATTTCGCCAATCAGATCGGCGTATGTCCTTCTAGGGCGACCTCTACCGACGCTGCCGCTGACATTCGCCTTATAAATTCCTTTCGTTATTCGTCTTTCATTCATTCTTTCAACATGTCCAAACCATCTCAGCATATTCTTTTTAATACGCGTCACTACATCATCTTTCAGCCCGCAACGTTGTCTTATCACACTGTTCCTCAATCTATCATTCCGAGTTACACCACACATACTTCGTACATATAATACACATACATATAATAAGATAATATGGACATTGAAAGTTAATGTCCAAGAATTAAAAGAAGGTTCCCAGCATTAGAGAACTCAACGTCGTTATAAAAAAAAAACTATGTGCGAAAACACACATTATCGGGAAGGACTTAATTATAAAACTAGGCGTCCACTTAGACATGCTACAATGTACGAACTTAAATTTACATGTCACGAATCAAACTCAATTACTTTAGACAACATCCGCTCTTAAGACCAATTAAAAAAAAATGAAGTTTCAATTTGAAATTGTTATTAAATAAGTCATAATGGATTGACTGCCTCATTAGTCTAGTGGTCCCAAGCGCGACTGCTACACTAGAGGTCCTGGGTTCGATCCCCAGGTCGAGCAAAGTGTTATTGGGGTTTTCTATGAAATTCCCAGTAGCAGCTCGGAATCTGGATTTGTGCCCGATTAATGGCTATAGTCTCGCTCCCTATATCATGGGACCTAGACATACCGGCGAACTGTGGGTGTACATTAAGTACGTCTCTGCCTAACCCTTCGGGGAATACAGGCGTGATGGTATGTTAGGTCATAAATGTTTCGCATTATAGGAATTAAATGCCCTTACTAATTCTGAATAATTCCGATATTTTTGAACAAATCACTTTTTAAATGACTTTACTGCGCAGCCGTTCGGAACGGCTGACTTTAGACACTCTTAGTTATTTCTTTGGAACTGTACTTTGTGTATATTAAATAAGTTAGTAAAATATTACGAGGAGTCTTTTTATACATTTGTTCGCGCATTACGCTAAAACGACTGCACGACATCTAAATCCAAGCACAAAACTGCAAGACAAGATACGGTAAGCTTGTTCTGCGTGAATCAGATTGCTAATAATTAATAAAATGTAGCGTATGTAGCTGTCAATAATTATGACAGCACAGCACGATGGATGCTGTAATGGATCCGTAACGTTGCATTTAATTTAACTCAATATAATTCTTTAAATTTAGAATTATAATTATAAATTTATGTTTGCGTAAGGGCCGATTTTTCCTTCACCTGATAACTTTTAACTGAGGAATAACATTAACGTTTGACAAATTTTGTATAAAAACTATCAAAAATTCGAATTTATTCCTCCGATAAAATCATCTGGCGATGGAAAAATCGGCCCTTAGTTTCAAAAATCGGTAAAAATCCCGAATCCTTATTTAAAACAAATCTCACCTCCCCACAATCGGTAGTCGTGCTTTCGGGAGCTTTTGAATTTCGAACAGTAACATCGACCAACCACGGGCGTTCATTTCATTTAGTCTCCGTGCACCCTCCGAACGCGAAACTCGTGTGTTCAGTGCGAAACTGTGTATTATTGTGTACTGTATTCATTTGCCGTGTATACTCTGTGTATTGTGTATTTCTGTGTGTCTTTTGGCCATTTTCTTGTGAAGGTATGTTGTATTTTTTATTAACAAAAATCATGTATGTAGGGTGAAAGGCACAGTTGATGGTTATGACTGCGATTGTTTTTGAGATTATCGTAATAAGGAATTTATTTATTTGTCATTTAGAACTATAAACACGTTTAAGGTAAGTAGTAAATTAAGTTTTTTATAAAACTATGATTATTTTTTCATTATTTATCGAATAAAAACCAGAAACATAAAAGATATTGCTTTATAAACCGACTTCGTTGTCGATCGGCATGATATTTTCAATTATTTGACCAATACCCGTACTTATTTGACTGGTTGGAACGTCTCAAACTAATGTACTGGTCACGTATTTCTCAAATTACTATAATACTAGCGTTTTATCACGGTTTCTCTTACGTTTTATGTCAATTTTGTTGACTTGTACGCTGCATTGTTGAGGAAACACAACAAAAATGTTGTTGTTTATTTTGATTGAATGTTTTTTATTTGTTTATTTACTTACACACAATTTTACTATCTAGTTATCGCATATGAGCATTATAATAATTTTAGCGCCAGCTTCCAAAAGGATATTGGTATTGCCCAGAAATTGTGTTGCGGAGGTCTGATGGCAGTCGCTTCGTGTAAAATATTGATATCCAGCCGCATCTGGTTAGACTGGACGCCAACTCTAATATAGTTGGGAAATATGATGATGCTGATTATCCCAAGTCCACTGATGAGGAGTAAGAATAAATTACTTAAAAGGAATGTTCTCATAATCATCAAACCTCATTATAGTAGTCCTTAGTGCGATTTCAACGCTTACAGGATGCGTTGAATTCCCAGGTTGAGCAAAGTGTTAAGTACTGGGTATTTCTATGAAATTCTCAGTAGCAGCTCGCAGTTTGGATTTGTGTCCGAATAATGGCAATAGAATCGCCCTCTATTACATGGAACCTAAACATACCGGTAAATTGTGGGCGTATACATTTTTGCCTAACATTTCAGGATAACATACCACCACGACTGTATTCCCTGAAGGGTTAGACAGAGGTGTAAAATCCATAGTTCGCCGGTATGTTTAGAACCCATGTAGCAGGAGGCGGGCTGATTGCTATTAATCAGGCATTAATTTGGATTAATGCCTGATTAAAAGTAATCAGCTGTTCTGTTCTCAGTAGCAGTTCGGAGTTTGGACTCCGAACTGCTTCTGAGAACATACATACATACACTCACGCCTTTCTCCCACAGGGGTAGGCAGAATCTATATACCGCCCAATTGCTACGATTCTTGCATACTTCTTTTGCTATTGAGAATTTCATAGAAAAACCCAAATACACTGCTTGATCTAGGATGCTAATAATCTCTAGCTCTGTTCTTTTTCTTGTTGTCTGTTTGGCACAAATAACTCGTACCTAGGTAATCTCTTTACAAAAAATCTCAAGTCTCAATTACTCTTCGTGTGGACAGGTTTATAAAAACATAGATTGTATCAATGTTAAGTGAGAGTCACTGACAGGAACTGGTTACAATCGCTGTGTTGCTCAATTGAACTATAGGCTGGCCACTACACATCATTAATATATAACACAGAGTTGGTATTTCTTATAGTCTTTAAAGATTATAATTGACATCTTACAGAAGTTGCAGGCATTACGAAAAAGAACAGTTTTTTTGTAGACCGCGACAAGTTACCCTTACATCGGAGTCTGTCGGAAAGCACCTTGGGGTGTGTTTTGACTTTTCTCTCGAGAGTTACTGAGGATCCGGCTCAGCAACCCAACAGTAACTCTTCTGGTGTTGCAGGTGTCCATGGGTGATGATGACTACTTACCATCACGGCTCGTCTGCTCGTTTGTCGACATAATCAATAAAAAAAGTAATGAGAGCCTTGGTCTAGTTATTTGCAAATAAGTATATCCAGTTTTATTATTACACATTGTCGGTAAAACTAAAGAGACTGTTGAAGCCATCAATGGATATACATTAAGAGTAACTCTATTCTTACCTATCTCTCAATAGATTAGTTTATTAATAAGCGTTAAATATTTCTTCTTGATCACATGGTCGTTAAGCTCCCTAAATATTCTCGTGTCAATTTGACAGAAAAATCCAATGGCATTAGTCAACCTGGGAGTTGAACCCAAGACCTCTTTACTCAGCAGTCGCCCATACGACCGCTGGACAAAAATGGCAGTTATGAATGTAGTCAGAACCTCGAAAACCATTATTGTTTACCAGATTATTCTCGGGATATCGGTATAGCCTTTGACCATCGGTAGAGACATTGTGTTGCGGAGGTCTGATAAATAAATAAAACTATATTGACACTTTTTTCATTTTTTCCATTACAATGACGTATCACTATGTAGGTGCCAATTTAAAATTAAGGTTAAAATTGTAATAGAAGTCACAATGTGTAAACCTCTAGCATCCAAGCTAAGATTTAAGTTGTATATGTATGTTATATCCTGATGATCGCATCTTGATTCTGCTAAAAGCAGATCACCCAGCATTCTTGGCAGACCTCGATGAGTGGACATGACAGGTAAAGACAGACAAAATCCTATTGGAAAATCTCAATAACCTGACTACTGTAAAGAGGTAAGGACCCTGCCGCTGGTAATCGTTTGTGTTGGTACCATACCACCGCCGTATTGCCAAATATTCTTCCGCTAAGCTATAATGTGCCAACATTATTGTGTTCCCGTTTGAAGGGTAATGTAGCCAGTGATATTACTATGCAAATATAGATATATGTAGATAGTTAACAGCTGAGGTGTCAAGATGACAACGCGCGAGTGATACCACTGGTGTTGCTGACGTCTATAGGCTGCGGTTGCCGCTTACCATCAAGCGGAGGGTATGCTTGTTTGAAAAAAAATCTACTAATAAAACTACGAAGTGGCAACTACATCAACCCTTTGAGGAATTCAGTCGTGATGGAATGTTATTGTACAAATGCTCGAGTGCGAATTGTAATTTATACCCGTAGCGGTTACGAGGTTAATTGCCGGATTAACAATTTAGCACGGAAGCCAATTTTAATTTATGTTTAATACCTATGTGATAAATTTAATCTTTGACCTCTCGGAGAATCCTTTTCAAAAAATGGTGAAACTTAATCTAAATATTAATTTAGCTGATTTGTTATACCACTGTTAGGTAAGGCCTCTCTTATCAAGAGAAGGACTAACAGTCCACCATGCTAGCCTGAAGCGGATAGTCTTACAAAACTTCACAAAATAAGGATGTTTTTTGGTAGCGCCGTTTTAAAATATTTAAATTTTTGAACTGCCTTGTTAGTCTAGCGGTTCCAAGCGCGACAACGTTAGGTCTTATGTAAGGAGGTCAGCTTATTGCCATCCTATTGCCATTACTCAGACCCAAGTTAAAACTTTGAGCTGCTAAATGAGAATATCATAGACAAACTCAAAAACACTTTGCTCGACTTAGGAATCGATCCCAGGATCACTGCAGTCGCTCTTAAGACCTCTAAACGAATCAAGCAGCTTTAATACCATGATATTAACTTTGTGGTATGTCAAAATCGATACCACGATAGCATCGATCGATGATTAGGGGTCATTGCACTTTATTATTTGTCAGTGAGATATACATCTGGAACGAAATAAAAACAGCTGTTATCTGATTGTTATCAGCTCTTCAAGATGTCAGTTGTGAAATTGCGGAAACGATTCGTGTGTAAAGATAATGGTTTTTTATTGTAATGCTGCCTCATTAGTCTAGTGGTCCCAAGCGCGACTGCTACGCTTGAGGTCCTGGGCGTGGGACATCAGGCGTGATGTTATGTTATGTTAAAAACCTTAGAGTTCAAGGAATAAATAAAAAAGATTACCCGAATTGGTTCAGCCATCTTCGACTTTTGCGCTTAGCAACAAATTGTGCGATTCATTTTTAAGCAACTTTACAAGTGTTTTTTTATATCTGATACGCTTGACCGCCAGTTCGCCTGATGTTAAGCTATACTGCGATCTACGATAGAGCGCGCTTGCCTAGAAGAAACCGATTCACTTGTGATTTAAAGACACCCCAGATTGTATATAGACGTATACCCACTCGGGAAGCGCATTCCACATTTCTTGTAAAAGTGGACTTAAAGCGTTTCGTTCGGGTTTTCGGAATGTCCACCATGAATCGATGTTTATGTAACGTTATTAACTCTAGTTGCACGGTTTTTTTTATGGGATAGGACGGCAAACGAGCAGACGGATCACCTGATGGTAAGTGATTTCCGCCGCCCATGGACACCCGCAACATCAGAGTAGTCACGAGTGCGTTGCCGACCTTTTAAAAGGGGATTGGGCCCCTGGTAACCTCACTCACTCGGCGAAACACAACGTAAGCGTTGTTTAACGCCGGTTTTCTGTGAGGTCGTGGTATCACTCCGGTCGAGCCGGCCCATTCGTGCCGAAGCATGGCTCTCCCACGTAAAAAAGTCGAACCTATGAAGCAAAGAGATATATGAGATATATGTAAAGAGAGTTTTAGGACCTCAATAGACGAGTAATGTTTGTCAAAATATCTAGTCCTGCAATTCACAAGCTAGTGTGAACAGTAAATTTTAACAAAGTCGTTCAATATTTAATTTAACTATTGAATGTGTGTTTTGGATACGCGTGAAACACAGACCATCGTCCTGTGGTCGGTCTTATCGAACCATCTATAAGAAAGGTCCTGGGTTTTATTTTCAGGTTGAGCAGTGTTATTGGGTTTTTTTTATAATATTCTCAGTAGCAACTCGGAGTTTGGATTTGTGTCTGGTTAACGGCAATTGGCTCGCTCGCCCCCTACTACATGGGACCTATACATACCGGCGAAATGCGGGCGAAATGATATTAATTTCTGTAAATTGATCTTTTACAGGTGAAAGTTTTACATTTTTAGAAAATATATTTATTTGTAAAAGGCACCTGAATAAAGTATGAAAAATAATAATAAATAAGTAGGTACTTACTTATTAACTAAATTGTGGTACACAGGTGAGCTTTACAAATCAGGTCAATCTCAGCATAATGCCGAATTGCCAGTAACGGCAAATCGACGCTGGTCTTCCGATAGGACCGGTTTGGTGTTGCCACAACACAGAATTTTCCAAAAAAAAAAACATTTTATTTAAACAGCCACAAAAAACAATATAGATAGGTAACATAGTATGTAATAATGTCAAGGCAAAATGTCAGTGATTTGACAGCACTGACAAATAGGTAGATTTTGACATTTGACATTTATCAAAAATGTCATTCATCAGCATTTTGAACTGACGACCTCTGAGAAGAAACGCTGAAATAAACTCAGAGAACCATGTTCTGTTTTAAGTCATTAGTACGCCTCTGCCAAACTATTTTGTTATTATAAACACCTGGTACTGGTATACTGATACCCAAGTAACTGAAAGTCATAACAAAAAAAGGAATTAGTTTGGACGACAACTGGGTGCGTCACCCTACTCATTTTTACTAAGAACGATTGTGCAATCATTCCGATAATTATTTCTGCTGACTTGGATTAATTACTTGTTATAATAACATAACCATTATATGATTTAAAAGGGTAGGCAGCTATACACAATGTTAAGGGTATTACATTGCCCAATAACCTTAAGGATTCAGTCTTTGTGCTAGTATTTGTTAGTCACAGGCATTGCGGGGGTGCTTCACGCAGGGTGCTAGTGACGTTTCGGGTATTTCGTTATTATTTCAAAGAAATAAGAAAATAAAAACAATACAAATTGTTAATTACGTCATTACAATTTTTTTGGTATAAAATTAATATAATAATAATATTAAGCCATTATAGAAAAAAAAATAGGTTAAAAAAGGCCTATTTACTTCAATTATTATCTAAAATTGGGGCAAATTTCAAAAAATTTCAAACAATACAATTTGTTTGTGATGACCTTAAGTATAACATATATTTTTTATATGGCAAACCCACATAAGGATTCCACTAGAAACTACTTTAAAGCTAGGGTGTTTTTTGGATTTGAGCGATGTAATGCCCTTAGGAAATCTACATGTCCAATTCGATAGGGGCCTCCCAATTATATGACACTTTAAGGTTAGACCATACACTCGAGTGTATACACCGAATGTCTGTGTGTGAAAATAAGAGACATTCGCACTCACATGTAAATTATACTAGTTTCTGACACTTTCGCGAATATTAGACATTGAAATAAAACTACTTTTTACGGATTTTAACAAAATTAATAATTAACAAAAATGTAAGGTAGCTGTTAGTAATTGTAACATTAAGACGTCCAACAACTTAGTCTACCCGTGACCATGGATGCTGTAAAGGATCCGAAACGTCGGGAATCAAATAATATAAATACAACGCGATAAAATCCGTAAAAAGTAGTTTTATTTCAATAAAAAATTATGTTATGTGCGAAATAGTTTCGGGAGTCAGTGCTCGTTTCGGGAGTTTGATTTGATTCTCTTTTGATTTCGCCACTGATCTGAAATTGTTTCGCACATAATATTATTTTTTATGTTTTTGAAGGCAGTTTTTCTTTTTCTTTAAAGTTATTTTATTTCAACATTTTTAGTAGCGAGTAAAATTTTATCTATACCTAGACGACGTTATCATTTTATCATACTACTCAGTCCTTACGTGTTATTGTCATTTTGTTCTAAATTTTGTGATCAGATCTTGACCAAATATTTATGGGACCACCTCTGAAGTATATCCTACCGATCAAAAAAATAATCATCAAAATCGGCTCATAATTGACGAAATAATTGCGTAAGATACACACAAAAAAAATATATAGTCGAATTGAGGTCCTCTTCGATTTTGACGTTGGTTTTTTTTATGGGATAGGAGGGCAAACGAACAGACGGATCGCCTGATGGTAAGCAATTACCGCCGCCCATAGACACCCGCAACACCAGAGGAGTCACGAGTGCGTTGCCGACCTTTTAAAAGGGGATTGGGCCTCCGGTAACCTCACTCACTCGGCGAAACACAACGTAAGCGTTGTTTAACGCCGGTTTTCTGTGAGGCCGTGGTATCACTCCGGTCGAGCCGGCCCATTCGTGCCGAAGCATGGCTCTCCCACGTAAAAAGTTTAGAAATAAGATTGAAAATAAGATACATTAAATTAGGTAGTTATAACATGCTAAGATACTGTAGCCCTAGCACGAACATCTATCAAATTCGTGATGTAAAGGTATCGTGTCCGCGACACGTTAACGGAGATGACAAAAGTTGGTAGCACGAAGCACACTGGCGACCATCGAGATCTCGTCAGGATTCCTTTAGTGACGTCATCCTAATGTAAGTAGAGTTGCGTCCATGTGAACCAACCGAATGCCTTGTTGAATGAATGAAACGTTCGAAACCATATAACAAATAGTTTCATATGATTTTACTTATAATTAAACGGTTTACTTATTAAAAGTTAATTATTATATATATGTTTTCGTAAAGAAAAGCTATAAATACGTTATAAGAAATTATAAACTCACATTATTTTTAAAGAAATTAAATGTGTTTGTAGATAACAAATAAAAATGTTCCATGGTATCCGAATGAGTCTACTTGACATTAACAGCGACGTCATGGCAACGCAGTTTGTTTACGTTTCTCTAACATACTTTTGATTTACTTTGTAGTGGTTTTTATTATTTTTAATAATTATGATAACGAATCACTTACAATACGCAATGATGATGGAAATTATAGAATCGTGAGTATTAAAACCCCTTAAAACAGTGTTGGACTAAGCGCGCCGGGGGCCCGGGGCGGAAACACAGAATGAGGTCCCCCAAACCCATCTAGGTATTTAAAATTAATTCATGTGTTGGTACTTCTCGTAAAGTACTTTAGTGATAACTCTCCTTCTGTCGCAGTTGGGGAAACAACCGAATACCTACCAAAAAAGATGTGAACAAGATGATCAATCTCATGCAGTCGGAGGCATCGTCTTAAATTTAACTGTAAAGAGCAATTGCCTCCGACTGCATGACATTGGTCATATTGTTTCCATCTTTTAACCCGACTGCGCAAAAAGGAGGGTTATGTTTTCCGGGTGTACTCGAAAAACATAAACCTTCTTCTGGCGCAGTCCTAGACCCTATGCATAGAAGGTCTAAACAAATTAAGTGCGACCAATGGGTAATGAGAAATAAATCGAGGACTTAATCAACCATTAATTTTATAAATATTGTTTATTTTATTATACATAGATTGGAATACTCCGGGTACAAGTACTCAATCGAATGTGGTACCTCCTCCACTACCTTATTGAAGACCATCCTCCATCTCCTCCTGTTGCACCTGTGGACGAAGAGTGGAGACCACAAAAAAAGGATTTAACAAAAATGTTTATTGATTGTGGGAATATTATTATGAAGTAGAAAAAGAGTGATTCCGGATAAAGGCTGGGGAATTGAGAGTGAGACATTTTGAGGCGCAAGAAAGAGTAAGGGAGATGGATGTAGAGCTATGTTGCAGGCTCAATAGCAGGAGTTCATGAAAGAGACCATGGAAGTTTTTGTTAGGTTTATGGAGAAAGTCTTTGGCTTGTAATGAACTATAAAATTAAAATAAAAAAAAACCTAGTAAAATGTATTTATTTCTATACTCTACACATTGTATACCCATTATATTTTAAAATATTCAATTATAAAAATTTAATCTTTTCCAAATTAATATTAGAAAATAAATAAAACGTGATTTACTCACCTAGTTTCTCTTGCTTCACTTCTCTCATTTTGAAATTAATTTGCAGCATTCAAATAATTTAGCGGACTACGGTCGTATATTGGCGGTCTTTGCATTTTAGCGGTCTTTGCACTGCCTCATTAGTCTAGTGGTCCCAAGCGCGACTGCTACGCTAGAGGTCCTGGGTTCGATCCCCAGGTCGAGCAAAGTGTTATTGGGTTTTTCTATGAAATTCTCAGTAGCAGTTCGGAGTCTGGATTTGTTCCCGGTTAATGGCTATAGGCTCGCCCCCTATAACATGGGACCTAAACATACCGGCGAACTGTGGGTGTACATTAGTACGCCTCTGCCTAACCCTTCGGGGAATACAGGCGTGATGGTATGTTGTTTGCATTTTAGGTATTTGAAGTAATTGTTCCGATAATTACATACTTTTTAGTGGTTTTATAGCGGCGATAGCCTAAAGGTTAGGGCGTCGGACTGGCGATCCTAACTGACTGGGTTCCCAGCCGGCAAATGTAGTTGCCAGTTGGGAACCCACCCATTATACTACCGACGTAAACCCACTCGTAACACAAGCATTTAGCACGAGGGGTTAACAAGAATATTAAAAAAAAGGAATAGGTACTCTTAAACTCTTTAAAACACACACTAGGTATTTTTATTGAGATAAACAATATCCAAATTAAATAGAAGGTAGATCATAATAATTATTACTGCTACAACAGCCTAGTGGTTCTATGCACAACTGCTACGCTAAATATCCTGGCGCCTCTATTGTGCGTAAAAGGAACTAATTTTAGTTGTCACATTTTGTATTGCTATCGTATCGTCACGTTGAAACATAATTGGAAGCACGAACGTTGTTTTGACGTATGGTATCGTAAATCCCAACGGCTGGCTATCGAGCATTGTCGGAACTTTATTCACTTAGAATTTGTCGGTGAGGAAAGTTTCGAAACATTTTAAATTATAGTTTTAAACGTATTTGCAGAGTTTTTAAGATTAGTTGGTGTTTTCAAAGCGTTTTTATAATGTACTTCACTTATCGGAGCAATTATACAACCCAAAAAGAAGAATACGAAGACTATCACTATACTAACGTAGACCTTTATATTATATTGTTGCTGCAAGTTTACTTGAAAATTAGGGTAGAGGATTGCTGTTTTATTTATTTGTCGACTAATAATTTGGAAAAGATGAATTAGCTACTTCGTTTTAATTATTGTACTTACCGTATTTAGCACCACTGCGTATAGTAAATGCCTCATTAGTGGTCGTTACCGCGACTGCTACGCTAGGTCGTAGGTTCGATTCCGAATTTCATAGAAAAACTCAATAAGACTGGTCGATCTGGGAATCAAACCTACGACAGAGGCTTTAGGTTCGATTCCCAGTTCGAGCAAAGTAGTAGGTATATCTACGTAAGTAGTTAGTGGTCCCAAGCAAGACTGCTAAATAAGAGAGCTTAGCAGTCGGGCTCGGAACCATTACACTAAAAAGGCAGTTTTTTTATCATCAAAGATTAGTATTTTTACTCATTTGTTTTCAAATATTATGCTTGTACCTATACGTTGTATAACTGCTCCGTTAGCCTAGTGGTCCTGAGCGCAACTGCTACTCTAGAGGTCCTGGGTTCGATTCCCAGTTCGAGTAAAGTGTTATTGAGATTTTCTATGAAGTTCTTAATAAGCTCGGAGTTTGGGATTTGTGCCTAGTTAATAGTAGATAATAGGCTCGCCCCCTATTACATGGGACCTAAATATACCGGCGAACTGTGGGTGTACATAAGTACACCTCTGCCTAACCTTTCGGGGAATACAGGCGTGATGGTATGTTATATTATGCTTATAATTAGGTTGCAATGGTAACCGTTGTTATTGTCTGTTAGATATGATATTTATTCCGTTGCTATCCTCAAAGACAAAGCCGCAGCGCAAGACCCTCACAGCGCAGTGTGACCGGGTTTAGCTAGTTTCTAAAAAAAATATAAAATCCACTAGAAATAAAACGGGAATATACGGTATACCATCCATGTAAGTGGTTGCTAAGAAACATACATTTAAATTTGGTATAACGTCATCGTCGATGTCAAATAGAGTCGTTCGAATTGCATGAAACATTTTATTTTTAAACTACTTTATCATTTATGATAATCTTTAAAATAATGTGACTTTATGGTCTCCCATACCTTATTTTGTATTTTTCTTCATGCTAAGTATATATTGCATTTTTAATTTCTAAAAAATAAAGCGTTTAGTTAAAAGTTAAAATATATCAACTATTTTGATTTAGGTTTCGAACGTCTCATTCATTCAATAAGGCATTCGTTTGGTTCACATGGACACATCTCTACTTACATTAGGATGACGTCACTACGTAATTGTATCGAGCTTTCGATAGTCGCCAGAGTGTGCTTCATGCTACCAACTATCGTCACTCTCCGTTAAGGTATCGGGGGCTCGATACCTTTACGTTATTAATTTGATAGTTGTTTGTGCTTGGTCTATGACATTAGTACGCATCTGCCTAACCCTTCAGAGAATACAAGCGTGATATATGTATCTTAAGGGTCCGGCGGAGCTTGAATTGCCCACAAAAACGTAATTCCGACATAAATCGTAATCCAGACAATATTCTATCAAATTGTGTTATTATTCGGATTTGGATACCATTAATCTAGGTTCCTACGGTACGATTTCGTGTACTACTAGTTCACTGCATATAAAAAACCGAAAAATCGTTCCAAACTTGGTAAAGTTATCAAAAATTGCATTCGCTTACATTTATTTTCAGTGAAGTATTTTAGACAAAATGGTTACGTGGGAACCTAGATTAACGGTATCCGAATCCGAATAATAACAGAATTTGATTAAATTGCGTTTGAATTACGATTAATTTCGGAATTACGTTTGTAAGAAAAATTCGCTCCGCCGGACTCTTAATTTATACATTAAATACTAACTTTGGAGCTTCATAACAACGAGTACTTTCGTGTCTTAGCGAACATCAAATCAAATCAAATCTTTACAAACTTTGCCCGAAAATCAATTAGACTCTCAGGTGAAGATAATGAAAACTGTAACTGTCCGTCTAACTAGTGTTAAAACTATAATTTAATATATTTATTATGAAACTTAGATCGCGCTCCATCGTAGATCGCAGTATCGCTTAACTTCAGGCGACTGGCGGTCAAGGGTAAGCCATTCACGGATTAAAAAAACACTTTTGTCACCGATAAATTTTAAGTGAATAAAATTTTGACAATGCTCGATTGGTGCTCTTTGGCTCTTCTTCGGCCTACGTTCAGCAGTGGATGGCAATAAGATGATTTATGATGATGATGATGAATGCTCTATAGCCAGCCTACGAGTTTTACCGTACCATACGTCAAAACAACGTTCGTGCTTCCAATTTAGTACATTATATTTTGAATTACGTTTATGACGATACGATTCCGATACGACAGTTTTCAAAATGCTTCGTGCTACCAAAATTTGTTCCTTTTACGTACGATAGAGGCGCTGGTCCAAATCTCATACAAATTGGTCTCCATGACGATACGAATACTTTTTCGCAAGTTGTTCGTGCTAAGGCTACTGATCCTGTGATGTGTAGGTAAGTGTACGTAGGTATAGGTACCTACCTACTGCGTTTGTATGAAGAATGCTGTATGTACACTGTAATGAGCATAAAGATGTCATTAGGTAGGTACCTACCAATGTCATTACAAATTCTTTTATGTTGATTTTTTTCGTAGTTGGGTTTTAGTTTTTTAACTTACAGTTTATTCTAGGTATTATGCACGAAGTGAGGATGAAGTTATGAAGCCCTGTCGGTATAAGCTACTTAAGTTAATATAAATCTCATTAAGTATAGTCATAAATAAAGCCACAAACTTTAGACAGCACACCCCTGACATTCCATAAGTACTTACCAATATAATTGCTTTACAACTACATAAACAAGATCACGTTTGTACACGCGCTCATGTGTGCGTAAACAGGTAGGGTTGCCTCTGAGTTCATACGTGTATATATATGTTCTTACTATGTTATCATAACTTGCTTTGCATTATGATATGACTCCTGTTTATGACTTTATGAGACAATGAATACTGCAACGAAGCGGAGGGTGGAGAAAAGGAACACAGATTACCAATATTTTCACACTAGCTTCTACCCGCGACTTTGTCTGCGGGGACTTTAGAATTGGATCCGACCTGGATAAAATGTGTTCCTTTTCTCCACCCCCCGCTTCGTTGCAGTATTCATTGTGCCTTTGTGTTATTCCAGACTATGATCTATCTCTGTGTCAAATTTTATCCAGATCCGTTCAGCCATTCTGGCGTGAGAGAGTAACAAACATCCATACAAACTTTCGCGTTTATAAATTAGTAAGATTTTTTTTTAAAACGTTGCCCCACTCTATGATTTTCTCCTGTATCGTGGGTGCGTTTACAAACACAAATTCTCACGAACACAAACACCCAGACCTGGAACAACTACCTGCAGATCATACAAATATTTGCTCCGTGTGGGAATCGAACCCACAACACGTTGCGCAGAAGCCGATCGCTCAGCCGCTACGTCAAGAACGATGTAATAGATAACAAAGAAGCATACGTCCCACCTGAGGTCCCACCTGATGGTATGACACCCGCAGGCTATATACGTCAGCAACACCAGTGGTATCACTCGCGCGTTGTCATCTTGACACCTCAGTTGTTAAGTCTCATTTGCACAGTAATGTCACTGGCTACATTTCAAACGGGAACATGCGGCGGTTCTACCACTCTCAGTTCTTCCAACTCATATTTCAAATGCTGCCTGTGGAATTTTATTCCTAGTTTAGGAAATAAACAGCCGAGTATTTCGGTTACACCGCTCTTAACAAATCATTAACCTTCACAAGTTATCTTGACAATTATTTGCTTATCGATAACAACTCAATATTTGATTTATTGAAGTTGTATCAATATTGATTTTCCCACGGATCAAGTACATTTAAATGTATACCTTATTATTTGGTTAACCCCAAAAACATTTACATATTTACTAGATGTTACCTGCGGTTTCGCTAGCATCCTAAACGATGTCGACAACAGTGCCACCTACCGGGTCCAACTATAGCTAAGAAGCTGACTCACAATATCTTCCCCGATAGATTTATTCTGGGTGTTTAAATCACGAGTGAATCGGTTTCTTCTAGGCAAGCGCGCTCCATCGTAGATCACAGCGTTGCTTAACATCAGGTGAGCTGACGTTCAAGCGTAAGCCTATCACGAATAAAAAAGAAAAACGCAAGTGATTTATAATTAGGATATTAATTGGCTTATTTGCTTAGTGGTCCTGCTACGCTAGAGGTCTTCGGTACCATTCCCAGGTTGTGGTTATTGGGATTTTCTATGAAATTCTCAGTAGCAGCACGGATTTTGTTATTTGTGTCCGTTTAATGGCATTAATGGCAATAAGCTCACCCCTGCATGACACCTAAACACACCAGCTAACTGTGGGTGTACAGTGGCGACCAAAAGTCCATAGGCAATCTCACAACGCAATAGCTTGACGTTTAGTTTCACTTACGACCTTCTATTCATTGTCGTTAACAAGTGACACGCACTGGCTGTATCGAGCTCGCTCGTACTGTTCATAACAATGTAATCCTTATAGACTTTCGAGCGTTTACTGTACATCAGTACGCATCTGCCTAACCCATTGGAGAATGAAGGCATAATATTGATAGTGTGTTTGTGTTTATAAATATACGTAAAGTTCCGATATATTCTCAAAGGAAATTGAATTCGCTATACAAATAGTTTTCCCGTCTAGACGAGCGAATTCGACGCACAGAATCAAATTTGTGGAAAGTATGAATAAATTCACGCCTGCGCGACACCGCCGTTGTAGAGATTACAACGCTTACGTGCTCGTTCTGTTAGTAACATACCATCACGCCTGTATTCCCCGAAGGGTTAGGCAGAGGTGTACTAAATGCACACTTACAGTTCGCTGGTATGTTTAGGTCCCATGTAATACAGGGTCTATTGTCATTAACCGGGCATAAATCAAAAGTCCGTCCATGCTTTAAATTGCATAGAAAAAATAAAGTAAAACCATCTTCAAAAACATAAAAAATAATGTCATGTGCGAAACAGTTTCGGAAGTTGGTGCCTTTGATTTGATCGGATCTTTTGATTTCGCCACCGTCTTTCGAAACTTTTCGAAAATATTTATGGGATCACCTCTGAAGTATGACTTACCAATCAAAAAAAGAATCATCATAATCGATTCGTAATTGACGGAATAATCGCGTACCATAACAAACATAAATTATAACAAAATGGAAAACCGTAAAACATAAAAAATAATGTTATGTGCGAAACAGTTTCGGAAGTCGGTGGCGAAATCAAGAGATCCGATCAAATCAAAGGCACCGACTTCCGAAACTGTTTCCCTCATAACATAATTTTTTATGATTTTGAAGGTGGTTTTACTTTTTCTTAAAAGTTATTTTATTTCAACATTTTCAGTAGCGAGTAGAATTTTACGTAATTTTAGACGACGATATCATTAACTCAGTCTTTACCTGTTATTTTTTTTTTATAGCTTACTAGAAATGTGGGTCGCACATTACTAGTATTCTTGTTAACCCCTCGTGCTAAGCTAAATGCTTGTGTTACGAGTGGGTTCACGTCGGTAGTACAATGGGTGGAGTTTGAACCGACAACCACATGATTGCAAGTCCGACGCCCTAGCCATTAGGCTACCGCCGCTTAAATTGTTATTGTCAATTTTGTGATCAGATCTTGACCAAATTTTTGGGACTACCACTGAAGAGGTACCGATCAAAAAAATAATCATCAAAATCGGTTCGTAATTGACGAAATAATCGCGTTACAAACATACAAAATAAAAACATATAGTCGACTTGAGAACCTACTCCTTTAAGTCGGTTAAAAACCCAATAACACTTTGCTCGCCCTGGGAATCGAACCCAGGACCTCTACCGTAGTAGCCGCCAACCACTAGATTAATAAGGTTGATATCATCTTTTAAATTATCATTCGAGACAATAATGTTGACACATACATAAATAAATTAGCATTTGTATCGACTCGGGACTCGAACTTGTAACAGGCCAGACGCGCCCGCTGCGTGTACCTAGCGGTAATTATGCAGATTGTATGCACATCACTATTTGATCAGGTTATCGGCACAGTGCAGTGTTGCTACCCTACGTTAGGGATGGGATACCACGCTGATATATCGATACTTACACCGATTTGTCGAAAGGTGATTATGAAGCTGCCTATGAAGAATTCCCTTTCAAATACAATGAATCTCGATTTCGATTTCATGCGTATGTATTCTCAGACTTCGAACTTCAACTCTGAATCGATATTTGTATTGCCTTTTAAATAATAAGAGAACTGTCAAAGAATTTCGGATGCAGGAAGCTAAAACACCTACGTTTTGACACATATTGCATGATTACACAATCTTTGTCAAAACTAGATGTCATTAGATGCCTGTGTACTTAATTCTTTTGTCAACTGTACCGACTTGTATGTTGTAATGACTTTTACGTGGGAGAGCCACGCTTCGGCACGAATGGGCCGGCTCGACGGAGTGATACTACGGCCTCACAAAAAACCGGCGTTTAACAACGCTTACGTTGTGTTTCGCCGAGTGAGTGAGGTTACCGGAGGCCCAATCCCCTTGTAAAAGGTCGGCAGCGCACTCGTAACTCCTCTGGTGTTGCGGGTGTCCATGGGAGGAGGTAATCGCTTGCCATCAGGTGATCCGTCTGCTCGTTTGCCCTCCTATCACATAAAAAAAAATTAATCGACCCTTCCCCAACACTACGCTCCTGTTCGTATAATTAGGCTCTCTATCTACTAAAACAGAGTTTGTTTGTTCAATGAATTGGCTCGAATAAATCATGTTGCATATCAGATCGACTTGTTTGTTGCAAGAAGTGGAATTGTTGGCTAATCTATATAAATAAAAAAAAAGACGTGTGGCACTCGGGGACTGCCGCGGTAAAGCTATTGCATAGCGTTTTTTATCAACTTATGTAATATAACCAATGCCACCTAAAGGCGGGTTGCTGAACTAAAGAGACAAGCGTGATATTTCAAACAAAAAGTTTTTATCAACTTATGTAATACAACCAATGCCACCTAAAGGCGGGTTGCTGAACTAAAGAGACAAACGTGTTACTATTTGTACACAATATTTGATTCTCTATTACTTTATGATATCCTAGTACCAGAAGAAATATTTCAGTCTTTTTCTTACGAAAACAATTCACCTCCTATACTTTATGCTATCCTAGTACTTGGAAGCTAAAACTTAAAAAAGAGACAAACGTGTTAGGTTTTTTCGTTACGGAATTTCTGGATTCGGTCCCCACGCTCAAGGCCCGCGATAGAAGCTATGCAATAGCTTAAAAACCGGAAAAGTGTGAGTCGGACTCTCCCACCAAGGGTTCCGTACAAATTTGTAGATACATATTATAATTAATTATAAATGTATAGTTTACAGATTTTTCCCTATACTTGTAGTAAAAGACGGTATTACTTGCCAAATTTCATAGTTCTAGGTCAACGGAAAATACCCTATAAATTTTGATTCCCTTGAGAGTGTCGAAATATAGATATTTTGCGGCATAAACGCCTGTATCTTTTTTTTACGTTAACTTAGAAGTTTGATTTTTTCACAGCTTCAAGCGACTGTAGATCTTAGTATATGGTTTTAATTTTAACTCGATACCTCCACGTGTTCCCAAGATCAACGTCTTAACA
Organism: Acronicta aceris; assembly: GCA_910591435.1. Taxonomy (NCBI): domain Eukaryota; kingdom Metazoa; phylum Arthropoda; class Insecta; order Lepidoptera; family Noctuidae; genus Acronicta; species Acronicta aceris. The sequence continues at coordinate 641,003 of OU342786.1, read as the reverse complement.
GACAGACGGACGTACTGGTTTCTGACACTTACGCGAATATTAGACATTGAAATAAAACTACTTTTTACGGATTTTATCGCGTTGTATTGATATTATTTGATTCCAGACAGAGACAGACGGACGGACAACAAAGTGATCCTTTAAGGGTTTAGTTTTTCCCTTTTGAGGCACGGAACCCTAAAATCAAAACAAAAGAGATCAATACAAATTTCCAGCCCTGGGACTCGCCCCCTGTTACACGGAACTAAACCTACTGGAGAACTGTGGGTGTGCATTAGTGTCTTGTATCTGCTTAACACTTCGAGGAATATTGGGTGTCCTCTCGAAGGTGCATCGTTACTTCACGCCGGAACAATTGCTCACATTGTACCAAGCACAAGTTCGGTCTGTGTGAATCGGTTTCTTCTAGGTCCCATAAAAACGCAATACCAAAATAAATCGTAATTCAAACACGATTTCATCAAATTGTATTATTCGGATTCAGGTTTTTACTTTACCATGTTATTTAAAATATTTTACTGGAAATAAATGTAAGCGAATGTAATTTTTGATAACTTTTCCAAGTTTGGAACTATTTTCGGGTCGTTTATTTCCTGTGAAGTAGTAGTAGACGGAATTGTAGTGTAGGAACCTAGAATAACGGTATCCGAATCCGAATAATAACAGAATTTAATTAAATATTGTTTTGATTACAATTTTTTTTGGCACTTATTACGTTTTTGTGGGCAATTGTGACGACACGTTTGGCGTAGCGGCTGAGCGATCGGTTTTTGCGCCACGTGTTGTGGGTCCGATCCCCACACGGAGCAAATGTTTCCACAGGTAGTTGTTCCGGGTTTGGACGTTTGTGTATTTGAGAATTTCTGTTTGTAAACGCACCCACGATACAGGAGAAAATCCTAGTGTGGGTCAACGATTTTTAAAGAAAATAATTAAGCTCCGCCGGACATCAAGCAAACTGTCGGTCAAGCGTAAGCCTATCACGAATAAAAAAAATATAGGCGTGAGTTTATAATAAGATTACTTTTAAAAGTGATTTCCTTCTTCGCTGGCTCTCAGCCAATTCGACGGTCAAGTAACAAGACGTCATAAAATTTAATTTAATTAAAATATTTAAATTTTATGACCAATTCAAGCATGTTACTGAGTGAAATATGTTGTCTAAATGTTTAAAATATAAATAACATGCTTATTATCGTTCTTTAATTGGATAATTATGGCTGACCGTGAAAAAGGATAAATATAATTCATTTGATAATGACCAATGACATTATATAGTTAAAAAGAGGTAGACACATTATCAACCTTCAAATGTGAATATTGCTTCGTGGGCAATGTGTAATTTGTAGTGTGACTTATGCGGTTGACCTAAGGTGCAGAAGTGTGTTTGACAGCGCTATTGACAGCAATAAATTTTAATTTTATTTATATATGCCGTCTTGTGATGCGATACTGCACAAATTATTATACTAAAGTAAGAAAAGAGCATGGAGTATCTTATCACAAATAAGTTAATAAATTCTTAGCTTCTGTACTAATTTATTTTATTTTTTTCGTTGCAAATAAAATTTAAAATGAAAGAAAGAGTCAGCGCATTCCTTATTAGTATGAAAGAAAGGGACGCAATACTTTTCATGTCACACATTACTATGGACATACTGGACATATCAAATGTGTCATTTTTGACAACTGCTTAGTGCTATTTCTTTTCATCTTAGGCTGCCTGTATATATGCGCGCGCTCATTAGGAAAGCCTAAAATGTTTAGGATTATAGGTATGAACATGTAGCGCGACTCAATTTTAAATGACATTTACTATGAACATGGCGTATCTAATACTATTATATCATTGACAATGTCCCTCAAAAAGTATAATGGCGACCAAAAGTCCATAGGCAATCTCACAACCTAATAGCTTGACGTTTAGTTTGACTTACGACCTTCTATTCATTGTCGTTAACAAGTGACACACACTGGCTGTATCGAGCTCGCTCGTACTGTTCATAGCAATGTAATCCTTAGCGTGCTTATGAATCAATTTTGAGCATTTACTGTACCTACCTTGTAACTTATCTTAAATAAATTATTATGACTTGGATTGAATTTTTTTTATATAATTAAGTCGGCAAACGAGCTGACGAGCCACCTGATGGTACGTAGTCATCGTCGCCCCATGGACACCTGCAACACCAGAGGAGTTGCTGATGCGTTGCCGAGCCTTAAGAGCTCCTACGGACTGCAGACATACAGAGCTGCAGCAACCGAAGGGAACTGGCTCTTACGCGCAAAAGTCGAAACACACACCAAGTGCTCTACGAAAGACTCCGAAGTAAGGGTGGCTGCCAGCCAGTTAGACTGCAAGAGGTCCTACCACCGAACAAGTCAGATATTATCACGTCTCTTACGGAATGCCTATCTGAAAGGCAGTGAGGAACAGTATTCTTATCCGACTTCACGCGCGCGAATTTTTTGATACTTGCTTGAAATTATTTATTTGAGTTTCTTTTAGTCAAATAACGATAATACATGCCTACTTGAAGACAATAGCTTAGTTTGCATTATCTAACTATTATTATAAAGCTGAAGAGTTTGTTTGTTTGACCGCGTTAATCTCAGGAACTACAGGTCGGAATAGAAAAAATCTTTTTGTGTTGGATAGTCCATTTATCGAGGTAGGTTATAGGCTATATAACATCACGCTACGACCAATAGGAGCAGAGCAACGCGGGTGAAACCGTAGGTGGGTCGCTAGTCTAAGATAAAATTTTGGACAATTAAGAATTTTAGATCATTAAAATTCCATTTCAAAATGAAGTAATGATTACTGAACTCCTCATTGCGATTTGTCGCATGTTTTCAAAGTCTGTCCTGGGGGCTTACTCTTGAACTCAATTCCGATACATCGACATTGGAATTGTGCCGTTTCGTCAAGTTTCGTACTCTTGAAACCGAGACTAGCGCCAAATTGTTTCAATATTGCGTGGTAATTGAGTGAACTAAATAGGATTGGGAAACGACCCAACCATTGGCCAATCAGGATGCCGATACAAAGTTATCGGATTTGTGCTCAAGAGTACGAAATCGCCCGACAGCCAAATTGACATTGGACTCGGCTCACGTTTGGATTGGTATTGTATTGTTTTCAAGAGTAAGCCTGCTGTATATCTGTCTGCAGACCTTAACGTAGAAATGTTTTAAAGTACCAGGGTGAACTTACATATAAATTGTTTGTTTTGAATAAAAACAAGATAAAAACCTTTTTAGTGTGATTCAGATGCGTAGACGAACATTAAATTTGAATATTTTAATTAAATATCTGTGTTTGCTAAGAGATATGAAGTACCTACGCGTTGTTAAATGTTATGACATCTCTTGTCAAATGGCTCGGGATTTTTGTATCTTTTCTGACCGATTATCAAACACATATTCAAACGGCGCGTAGGCGTTGCTGGCTCTTGAGGGCCGGTAACGCATCAGGAACTCCTCTGCTGTTGCAGGTGTCCATGATTGGGCGACGATGATTACTTACCATATATATATTTTTATAACACTAAGGTGGCAAACATGCAAATCACAAATCCAATACTCCGAACAGCTACTGAGAATTACATAGAAAAACCCAATAACACTTTGCTCGACCTGGGAATTGAAGCTAGGCCATCTAGCGCAGCGGTCGCGCTCACGAGCACCAGACTAATGAGACATAAAAAAATAATTGAATATACATAAAATGATAATGGGAATAAAAAGGCTTTTTATTTTATTACTATTTTACATAAATACCTCTCTGCCTAACCCTTCGGGGAATACAGGCGTGATGGTATAATTAACTTTTTTTAAATAGTTTTGAAAACATTTTTCTCATACCAGTGAACAGTTCAAAAATCCTTTTGAGAATAAATTCTTTAAACCTAGGAAAAAATTCAATCGCGGGCAGGATTCGAACCTGCGTCTCCTGGTTTGATACACCAGACGCTCTGACCTCTAATCCACCGCGAACCATACCCGCATGATTGAAATTTTGCCTCCACATTCTGAATTTACGTCATAAGGTGACGTTGCCAACGTCACCTTATTTTTTTTTTGGTGTCAACGTCACCAAATTTTAAACATGCGGGTAATAATCTTAGCATGGAAAATGGAAAAAAATCACAAAAAGATTCTTTAAACCTATTAAAATTACATATTTATCCAAAACTTACTAAACTAAAGAAACCTCGCGCTCAAACTAAAACATGTCAAAATTTTTTATGTCGTCCATTTTTGAAATTGGAGTCAAAACGTCACTCGTGCCGAAGTCATTAGTGTCCTGTGTTGTCAGTTTAAAAAAAATAATAAAAAACTTCGAGCTCACTTTAGTGTGGAACTGTCGTGCGGCGTTAATGCGAGTGTCACGACCGCTTATTGGCTCTTGTCGTGTTATAGTGATGTGTGCAGTGGTTATCGATAATATCGATAAATAGTTTCTTAATATATGTTTAAATAGTTACTCAGTATAGTGACTGCCTCATTATCCTGAGCACGACTCTTCCGCTGAGTCCTGGGTTTGATACCCAGGTCGAACAAAGGGTTATTGGGATTTGTTTGAAATACTTAGTAGCAGCTCGGATTTTGCATTCTTGATTCATTTTTTTTGTGGACTTGCAATACTTTAAAAACAATATTTGAAGTCAATTCATAGATACTTAACAGTACGACTTTGGTAGCTTTTATCTTGGAAATGTAACGCTTAACAAAAAATATGTATCTGATATTTTTTGTTTATATAAATGTCAGCTATCGAAATATATAGGTCACATTAGTAGCCGATTTTTTCAAAAAATAAAATAAAATGACGGACGTCACAGAAGGCCATAATCATCAAACGCCTTTAGATTCATGTTGAGTTATTAGCAATATACTTAGGCTTGTCCCCTATTACATGAAACCTGAAAAGATACTAAATTATAGGTAGCGGGTAGGAATTTAGATTTGTCCCCAGTTCATAGCAATATAGGGTCGCCCCCTAAAATATGGGACAATTTTTCTTATGGATTAAGTCGGCAAATGAGCTAACGAGCTATCTGGTGGTAAAGAGTCATCGTCGCCTATGGACATCTGCAATACTAGAGGAGTTGCTGATGCGTTGCCGAGCCTTAAGAGCCCCTACGGACTGCAGACTGCCAAAGCCGCAATAACTGATGGGAAACTGGCTTTTACGCGCAAAAGTCGAAACACACACCAAGGTGTTTTACGACAGACTCCAACGCAAGGATGGTCGCCAGCCTGAAATACTCTGAAATAAAACTACTTTTTACGGATTTTATTACGTTATATTGATATTATTTGAAATGAAATTAAATGAAATTATTTATTCTGCAAGTAGATCTTTAGAGATACTTTTACATGTCATGGTTTGGGTTTATTTTTTAGCTAGATGGCTTCGGCATTTCCTAACTGACGACCTCTGAGAAGAAACACCGAAACAAACTCAGAGAATCATTGTCTCTTTTAAAGTCCAGACATGGAAGAACACTTATAAGTGAGTGGTACGATGTAGGGTAATGTCTGAAATGGCCTTTTGAGAAAAGAACCATAGCAGCTTTGAGTAGACCAGTCCCAACTGACGGCACGCATGCATCATCATTTGATTGTGTAAGTGTCAGAAACTAGCTTATTATACTCTTCCGAACTTTAAATGTACACTTCTATTGAATACTTTGAGAATACGCGTGATGATATGATGGGATTCTGTGGACTTTGTGCGTTTAATTACTGTGTGTGGTCGAGTGTTAAATGTTTTTAATTATAATTAAGCTCATTCCTAGCGCAACAGAGTAAGTAAAGTACAAGACAATTGATTGTAATCGTTAACAAGGATGTTATTAGCAATTGTTTTATGCGTAACTACTATGCTGTCATAATAACAAGAATATTTTTTTATTTTAAATGTCAAATACAAAAACCGTTAACAAACGTTATTTTTTTAAACAATGTCTTTTGTAGGTTCCTAGAGACGCATGCGCAGAATTTTCAGATTTACGACGTTTCGGTGAGTTTTTATTTTTTTGTCCTGGCAATTACAAACCCAACAAAAAAGTTTTCGGGGCGTATGCAACACAGGTACTTCCCGAAACAACCATGTCCAGAGAGTACCTACGTCAGCCAGAAACGAAAACCGCCTTGACGCTCCTCCAATGTCCATGTCTGCCCTGTGTTGAAAGAATTGAGAAAGAAACTATTATTTATGTCGTTTTTAACCTGTCAAGTGGTAGATATCCGCGTAGTGGTCTCGGCAATCTCGGATCAAGTTTTTTGTTGATAATATGTTAATAATTAATAGTATGATGGGTTGGTGATTAATACTTTTGTAAAAAAGACATGACACAACATTGAAATACGCCTTATTTCTTATCACAAAAAAAATATGAAGTAGAGCTTTAAACAAATTATCACAATAACATCGATTTATTAAGACACAATTTTTTATTGCAATTTTTTCTTCAACTCGCACGGTAAATATTTTTTTCGAAATAATTTTATCGATACCCGTATCCCCGCCCTAGCACTACAAATATTGACGTATCGATCGTCCACTCTGGTGCGTTGAACATCACAATTCGAACCTAATGTGTAGAAAGCTAATATCTGATGGGAACCGTTCCACCATTGTCTTTGCGGTAATCGGATAATTATTAAACTGCCTCATTAGTTTAGTGGTATCAATCGCGACTGGTACGCTAGAGGTCCTGGGTACAATTCCCAGGTCGAGCAATGTGTTTTTTTATGGGATAGGAGGGTAAACGTTCAGACGGTTCGCCTGATGGTAAGCGATTACCGCCGCCCATGGATACCCGCAACACCAGAGAAGTCACAAGTGCGTTGCCGTCCTTTTTGATTGGGCCTCCGGTAACGTCACTCTCGGCAAAACACAACGTAAACGTTGTTCGACGCCGGTTTTCTGTGAGGCCGTGGTATCACTTCGATCGAGCCGGCCCATTCGTGCCGAAGCATGGCTCTCCCACATAAGAATTGATGCGTTATTGGGTTTTTCAATGAAATTCTCAGAAGCAGCTTTTTGTGCCCGGTTAATGCGGTGGCGTAAGCGGCGTCGGACTTATGATCATGTGGTTGCCGGTTCGAAACCCACCCATTACACTACCGAATTGAACCCACTCGTAACACAAGAATTTAGCTTAGCACGAGGGGTTAACAAGAATACTAGTAATGTGTGACCCACATTGCTAGTTAGCTTTTAAAAGAAGGCAATAGACTCGCCCCCCATTACATGGGACCTAAACATACAGGCTAACGGTGGTTGTATATATTAGTAAGCCTCTGCTCAACCTTTTGGGGAATACAGGCGTGATGGTATTTGAATAACAATCAACCCATTATACTGTCCCACTGCTGGGCACGGGTCTCCTCTCAGAATGAGAGGGATTAGGCTATAGTCCACCACGCTGGCCTAGTGCGGGTTGGCAGACTTCACACGCCATCGAGAAAATCTCTCAGGCATGCAGGTTTCCTCACGATGTTTTCCTTCACCGTTTAAGCGCGTGATAATTAACTATTTAATACGCACATGACTTCGAAAAGTCAGAGGTACGTGCCTTGGGTTCAAACTCGAGACCTTTGACTTGGCAGTCCAACGGTCATACCACTAGGCTATCACTGCTTCAATCATTCATAATGTGGTAGAACTCTGCTGGCGTGTTTGTGTTGGTACCACCGCATTGCCATATATTCTGTCGCTAAGCAATACTGTGCTAACATTATTATGTTCCGGTTTGAAGGGTAATGTAGTCAGTGACATTACTGGGCTAATGAGACTTAACTGGTCGGGTTGTCTAGCTCCCTAGATTATGGTCGAGCTACACAATGACCGATGCATGCGTGCCGTCAGCTGGGACTGGTCTACTCAAAGCCGCTGTGGTATTTCATCAGAAGACCATCTCAGACATTGCTCTGCATTGTTACACTCACATATTGCTACTATAATGTCTGAACTTTAGAAGAGACCATGATTCTCTGAGTTTGTTTTGGTGTTTCATCTCCGAGGTCATCACTAAGGAAATGGCGGCGCCATCTAGTTTAAAAAAAAACATTAGACTCGTGTTTTTTTGTAATTTTTTTTTGCATTTTCCATGCTAAGATTATAAAGTTATTTTTTATTTGCCTCTCATAGATGTCGCCAACGTCACCTTATGACGTAAATTCAGAATCTTAAGGCAAAATTTCAATCGTGCGGGTAGGCGGTGGCTTAGAGGTCAGCGTCTGGTGTATCCAACCAGGAGACGCAGGTTCGAATCCTGCCCGCGATTGAATTTTTTCCTTTACTAAAAAATAACATTACACTCATGTCTTTAAAAGATCTATTTACAGAAATTAATATCATTTATAACTCCGAAGTGCATTATTGATTAACGACAGGATAACTATTGTCAGTGCGGTTATATCAACCCAGAAAAATACAGTAGAAGGGTTCAATCATCCCAAGTTCCCATCAAATCAGGTGAAGACACTGTTACTCGCATGTCAAAATGATATAAATACGTTTACACATGAGACTGAACAGTCTACGCTGTTTACAAATGACATGACAGTGAATAGTGTCAATATTGACACGCTAGGGATGTGGCTAGCGTCGATAAATGAACTTATCGATACATTTTGGTGCAATTCAGATATGCATTTCGTAGGCGAGAAAATATCTGACTTGCTCGGTGGTAGGAGCTCTTGTGGTCTGACTGGCTGGCGACCACCCTTACGTCGCAGTCTGTCGTAAAGCACTGCGGTGAGTGTTTCGACTTTAGCGCGTGAGAGCCAGTTCCCCCTCGGTTGCTGCGGCTCCGGCAGTCTGCAGTCCGTACGGCATAAAAACATAATTATCTGAATAATAAAAATATATATCTTGCCTGCCTCGACGAGCGTATCGACTGATACGCTAGAGGTCCTAGGTTCGATTCTTAAGTCGAGCAAAGTGTTATCGGGTTTTTCTATTAAATTCTCAGTAGCAGCTCGGAGTTTGCATTCTTGTCCGGAGCATGTAATATTACCTGAGACCTAAACATACCAGCGAATTGTGGGTGTACATTAGCCCTTTCCAACCGGTACAATACGAGCGTGACGATGTATAAAAAAAACTGCATCAAAATTTGATTTATTCCTGATTGTCACGATTGTGAGGGTACTTTTGTGGGGAAAGGATGGTTAGGTTAAGCCCAAATAACCTTACAAGATTTACACACGAAAATATTAAAAATATGTTAGCCGGTTAGAAAGGGTTAGTACACCTCTGCCTAACCTTTCGGGTTACCGGCGTGATGGTATGTTTATGTATACATCAATTAATTTTAATAGAATACTAGTGATGCATGTAGAAATGGTATCTTGATAATATGTTTACGCGTGTTTACATTTCTCACGACAATGTGTGACCTATTAACAGGAGGTCGCGATGTTAGGCTGCGCACACACGATAGATTTTGCGACTGTCTTTATATGTTTTTTTTTTATTCGTGATAGGCTTACTCTTGACCCCCAGTTTGCCTGATGTTAAGCGATACTGCGATCTACGATGGAGCGCGCTTGCCTAGAAGAAACCGATTCACTCGTGATTTAAAGACACCCATATTATATCTATCAGGGAAGACCCACTCGGGAAGTGCATTCCATATTTCAGCAGTACTCATTATAAAAGTGGACCTAAAGCGTTTCGTTCGGGCTTTTGGAATGTCCACCGTGAATCGATGACGCTTTTTCGTGCTTCTGATCGTCCCATAGTGGAAAGGGCTAGGGGGGATAAGATTGTGGAGATCTGATGCACACTCTCCGAAATGTATCCGATAAAAAACCGATAAGCTAGCAACTTTGCGGCGATGTTCAAGACTTTGGAGTTTAGCCCGGACAAGGGAATCGTTGCCAATGAGCTTCTTGCCACGTTTCTCGATGGACTCCAACGCCTCGAGCTGGTACTTAGCCGATCCATCCCAAAGGTGCGAACAGTACCCCATGCACGACCAAACTTGCGAATTTTACGTACCATATATACTTACATATTTAAATCTCTCTCGGTGCGTCGTTTCCACATTTCTAAGGGTCGCGACCTCCCTTCATGATTTTCTCCTGCACAAGGATCTTCAATTTCATGCGATCTTTGTCGACATGTATGGCGTCGTCGATTCCGGTGTCAAGTGTGGTACGGATTTGGTCTGTCCAACGCATGGGGCTACGTCCTCTAGGTCTCCGTCCTTCGATTTTTCCTGTTACCGTTAGCCTCTCGAGGTTGCCAGCATTTCGCCTCGCAATGTGACTAAAATATTCCAGGGTACGGCCCAGGCATACGGTCGAGCCGTAATAACATATTATGATTTAAATATTATCGATAGAGGTTTGTATAAAGAATATACAGTACAGAAATCTAATATCGCGTTAAACTCGAGAAAAAAAAGAAAAAAATTGGAAATATTTTGTAACCTATCCATATTAAAAAGTCATAATAATATTTGTTATCCATGGGTGTAAATATTACTTCATCATCATCAGCCTATGTTCGTCTACTGCTGGACGTAGGCCTCTCCTAATGAACGCCACCGCCACGTAAATATTACTTACATTACATCAAATTTACTGCCAGTTTAATGCGTCTACTGCTGTACATTTTTGACTGAGAACAGTCTCCAGGCATACAGGCACCAGGGCTGGATTTAGGGGGATCCGGGGCTACAGCATACACAATAGAGACTTCGAAAAAAAAATATTTTTTTAATTAAATTAAATAATAATGAATAACTTACGATAGGACAAAACCATTTATTAAAACTATCCCTCCTAATTTACTATGATTCCAGCGAAATCATCAACTCCTCCGAAAAAATTGATCATTTTGAAATAAAACTACTTTTTTACGGATTTTATCGCATTGTATTGATATTATTGATCATTTTATTTGGAAAATAATTAGGCACCAGAGGGCCTCCACGTCTTTGTTGACCCAGGGCCCTGCAAACCTCTTAATCCGGCCCTGACAGGCACTAGCTTCGTTTGGGAACTAGTATGTATTATCAAAAAACCACGCATAGCAATTGGAACAACATTTGTAAACTTATTTTTGTCAAATAAATTTTTTTTTCTGTTTATTTACTTTAAAGTAAGAAGAAAGAAAGAAAGAAAAATACACTTTTATTGAAACAAGGTTCGTACAACACACATATAAAACAAAAAAAAAACAAATAAAACAAAACAAGTACTTAGCCTAGCTTTTTGTTTTGGGATTTTCATGACCCGGATATAGGGAATTAGGATTCAGAAAAATGTAAAGGTTTTTTTTTATGAGATAGGGGGGCAAACGAGCAGACGGGTCGCCTGATGGTAAGCGATCACCGCCGCCCATGGACACCCGCAACACCAGAGGAGTCACGAATGCGTTGCCGACCCTTTTAAAAGGGGATTGGGCCTCTGGTAACCTCACTCACTCGGCGAAACACAACGCAAGCGATGTTTAACGCTGGTCTTCTGTGAGACCGTGGTATCACTCCGGTCGAGCCGGCCCATTCCTGCCGAAGCATGACTCTCCCACGTAAAACATGACTCTCCCACGTAAAAGGTTGTATCGATGGCGGAATTTTACTGATGTTTAGAATGATATGAAGTATAGATTACTACAATAAAAAAGACGGATCAAAATCGGGGCTTGGAAAACACTGTGCATTGTTACTAAAAGTCGCAGATTTACAGTCGCAAGTGTGTGCAATTCCTTAATTAAAATGAATGTCCTACTGATAAGCCCGGTGTCAGCTACCGCATTACTTACAAATTAATTGGGTAATTAATGATACTATGGCGACAGCTCTTCTGTAGTGTAGGCAGAAGCTCGTTTTGAATATAAAACTTAAAGGCTCAGACGTATTTGGTGCAGTTCTTGTAAAGGATACTTTTCATAACAGGCACACCTCGAAATAAGCATTTCGCAACATGTTCACATCTCAAAATTATCACTTCACAAAATGAGCACTTCGCAAAATTAGCAAATCTCAAAATAAGCAGTTCGCAAATTGAACTCATCTCAAAATAAGCACTACGCAAAATGAGCTCATCTCAAAATGAGCACATCTCAAAATAAGCAGTTCGCAAAATGAACTCATCTCAAAATAAGCACTACGCAAAATGAGCAATGAGCAATTAGCACTTCGCATTTTATTGAAAATGGTGTTAAAATAAAAACCGTTCGCATTTCATAAATTTTAATCATTTAGACACACTTTTCTTATTACTTAGTCGTTACTGTCCCACCGCTGGGCAAAGACCTTCCCAAATTCAGGAGTTCTAGCGTAACAGTCGTGCTTGGGACCGCTGACTAATGAGGCAGTCTTTAAGATCCATACCTACCCATAGGATACCTTTTAGGAAATGTATTCCATTTTGAAAAAAGCTTGGACATATTGGTCGAACACTCAACCCATTTTGGTTGAAGTCTCTTAATCGCATGGACATCGTAAACAGCTCAATGATACGAGAATTAAGTTATTTATTCACAAGTTTGTTACCGGGCTTCTGTGGTTAAGGGGAAGTACTAACGTGGGTAACTGGCGCCATCTACGTCCACATGCGTGCCGCTGAAATATGGAATGCGCTTCCCGAGTGGCTCTTCCCCGATAGATATAATCTGGGTGTCTTTAAATCACGAGTGAATCCGTTTCTTCTTGGCAAGCGCTCTCCATCGTAGATCGCAGTATCGCTTAACATTAGGCGAACTGGCCGTCAAGCGTAAGCCTATGACGAATAAAAAAAGCACTAACCTGGCAACCTGGCAACTGGCGCCATCTATAATTAAAAATCTAATACATTGACTTGTTAAAGTGTCTTTAAAACATCTATTTTATCTACCTTATCTCAACTATGTATTTTTCGCTATCCTATTAATTTTTTTTATTAAATATGTATTAATTATTATTAATTTACATAATTTATATTTGTTGAAATCCAATATTGAACTTTTTTATGGGATAGGGAGCGAACAAGCAGACGAATCACCTGCTGGTAAGCAATTACTGTCGCCCATGGACACCCGCAACACCAGGGGAGGCACAAGTGCATAGCCCGCCTTTTAAAATGGGGATTGGGCCTCCAGTAACCTCACTTATTCGGCGAAACACAACGTAAGCGTTGTTTAACGCTGGTTTTCTGTTAGACCGTGGTATCATTCCGGTCGAGCCGGCCCATTCGTGCCGAAGCATGGTTCTCTCACGTAAAACTTCTAGTAGTGAATTTCTAAGATATAAGCAATTATATTTTTTGGTGGTGATTGAGAGGGGATGCTCTGTCCCTTTCCCGTAACACGAATGTCAGTATATAATTTGTATGGCGCACGTACGGTTAGACGTCACAGCGGGCTATTGTATGCTCTCTGTATAGCATACAATTAAAATGTTTAAAACTTCCGATTTTATTTTTGTTTTTGTTGTGAGGCTCTGTTTATGAACAACTTTTTAATAAGACTATAAAAATAATAATAACCCTCCTCCTTGCGCAGTCGGTTAATTGGTCAACTAGTCTAGTTCCTTTAGAAACTAATCCATTTCCAAATGTTATAAATAGAGAATTTTTTAGATTTTTAATAAAACTAATTATGTAGCACCTTCGCCTTAACAGAACATGTTTATCCATTGCGCCCACGCGCCTCCTAAACTGCATGTTGTGTTGTCAGCTCATTGTAAGCCGTATGACCGTATGTGTATGAATTTCTCTGCAACATCATACATTTTGTCATGAGTTTTATTACTTAATAACGTTTCATTTTTAACTGAATACGCAGAGGTTTTTTTTTATTCGTGATAGGCTTACGCTTGACCGTCAGTTTGCCTGATGTTAAGCGATACTGCGATCTACGATGGAGCGCGCTTGCCTAGAAGAAACCGATTCACTCGTGATTTAAAGGTACTTATATTTAAGTAGTTAATATAATATTGGCCTGCCAATTCATAGGTTTCGAGTTCGAATCCTGGGCGTTTACCTTTGATTTCGCAATCATGAACGTGGGAAAGCCATGGTTCGGCACGAATGGGCCGGCTCGACCGGAGTGATCCCACGGACTCACAGAAATCCGGCGTCAAACAACGCTTACGTTGTGTTTCGCCGAGTGAGTGAGGTTACTGGAGGCCCAATCCCCATTTTAGAAGGCGGGCAACGCACTTGTGACTCCTGTGGTGTTGCGGGTGTCCATGGGCGGCGGTAATCGCTTACCATCAGATGATCCGTCTGCCACTTTGCCCCCCTATCCCATAAAAAAAATCATGTGCGTATTAAAATATTCCCGGCGAATTTAGCTGGAAGGACGGAGATGCCTTTGCATAACACTTCGGGGAATATAGGCGTGATGGTATGTTATGATATGACACCTATGACCATAATCTTATTTATATAAAATAAAGTCGGGTTTGTTACAACACTTATAACTGGAGAACTGCTGGACCGATTGTCATGGTGAATAGCAGAATAACTATTAAAACAAGAAAATTGATTTCTCATACATTTTGTATCGGGACCGGATTGAGAGATTTGGCGTTGTATGCTATATCGGTAAGGCATGTAGATGGCGTTGTGTGCATTGTCCGAACTCCTCCAAAGCTGCAGGTGTTATTTGTGTGTGATTAAGTGGATCCTTGGTTGGTTTAGATTCACAATTTGCGCCGGTAGATGGCATCGCAATCGGGTTCTACGATTTTTTAATTACAGGGCAAGACGTTTGCCGGGCCCGTTAGCTTACATTAAAATACAAATTCCTAAATTACACCGAATTGACTCAATCATTGGGCATGCAATTTCCAAATTGAGATGAAAGGAAAATATTGCTAAATATGAATTATGTAAACTTTCGCCTGTTGATTCAAAACACCTTTGAATGATTTCAAAGACAAATCCTACCACAGATCATGAAGGAATGGAGTATCCATAAGGAGTATAAATTGTTTAAACATATATTGAAATAATTATCATGTCAAAATTCTTATCATATTGATAATATTATATAATTCTGATAATATAATATTTATATTGTATTGTAGAATTTATATTGTCTAGGGAATAGTTTTAATTTATTTATATAATATGGCTTGTGAATTTTTGTATATGTGTACAACTATCAGACACCATTGAAGTATTGTTAAAGAAATAAATAAATGAAAATGAAATCCAACAGTCGCGGGCCCGACTAACACACGTCTCGACAAAATGGATTATTTCACTTTGTTTTAACAAATTCGACTTTTTAGTATCTTGATTCATATTCGAATCATTTCACCTAGGCAAAACAATCCAACAACAACAACAATTATTTGGTGTCATATAAGATGAACAGAGACAATTTTTTTTCATCTTTCATAAAAAAGAACAAAATAACATACAATCACGGCCTCATATCAGAATAAAAATAATAATGGGAAATCCCAATAATACTTTGCATGTTTTTAAGGTGACGTCAGTAATATCTATTGAAAAGCAAGTTATGACATTAATAACCCGAGCGTCATCAGACACAATAAAAAATCTATTGTTTTTGGAGCAATTGGTCCAGGTGACTCAAGAGATGGACGTTAAATTCAGAATTAAGGGCCGTCAACGCGCGAGTGATACCCCTGGTGTTGCAAGCTTCCATAGGCTACGGTAACCGCTTAACATCAGGCGGGCCGTAATCTGGTTTGCCACCTTAGTGGTATAAAAAAAATCCGACTTTGCGGTTGGGACTCGCTGTGGCTTAGTTGGTGATAGCGTCTGGTGTATTAAACCAGAAGACGCAGGTTCAAATCATGCCCGCAGTCAAGTTTTTCCTTTACTAAAATAAAAATTTCTTTATTTCCACGTTTGAGCACTCCATTTTTTATTTAACAAAGATTTTAACCTAAAAATGTCCGGTTGACAGACGGACGGAAACGCAGACGGTGTGTTTATTTTGGCATTAATCTTAAAACTATTCTTAAAGTGGAGATTGAAAAATTCCTTTAGTGATCGTCTGTGAGTGTTCCGGTTCTGAAATAAATTGAGAAATGGTAATATAATTCTTCAAAAGGCCATTTCAGACATCGCCTTACATTGGAACTCACATATTTGCTACTAAGTTTGTTTGGTTTCAGTGTTTCTTCTCAGAGATCGTCAGTTAGGAAAAGCTGGTGTTATCTAATTAAAAAAAAAATACATTGACTAGTAAAAGTGTCCATAAAAGATCTTTTTACAGAAATAAATATCATTGTTGTCATACGAACATCTATGACAATTGTTAGTGATAGTCAGAAGTCTAAAAAGCTTTACAAACGGTCCCTCCGGAATTCGGTATGGCCCAAAAAATGTGCAACCCACATTACTAGTAAGCTTTAAATGTATGTATGTGGTCGCTCCAAAAAAAGCAACTTTATCTACCTCTGCCTACCCGTTTAGGATATACAAGCGTAATGATAATGGTTCACTTGGGAACTGACACCGAATAGTTAACAAGGCAGTGGAAATACAATTAGCATTAATTAACATAATCAAAATGTTGACTGAGAATGTTTGATCTCTTATTTAACTTTATCTAGTAACAGTTAAAGCTTTATGCGAAAATAATAGTAGACAAAATGGCTATTTTTATGGCTATATAAAAAACTAGCGACCCGCTCGCGGTTTCACCCGCGCTGCTCCGTTCCTAAGAAGCGTATCGTAATGTTATATATCGAAGAAGGTTATAGGCTACTATAACCTTCTTCGATAAATGGACTATCCAACACAAAAAGAATTTTCAAAATCGGTTCAGTAGATCCAGAGATTTGATACCCCAGGCAGAGATTAGGAGGCCAATCCCCTTTTAAGGCGGATCGTTCACCTGAGCCCGTGAAATTCAAATTTCAAGTGATTTTTCGCAGTTTGTAGGTCTATAACAAGTTCTAGATTCATGGCAGTTGTAATTGCGACATCAACTATACAACAACAACATTAAACTATACAACATTCACAACTGCGAACCAAAACCTTTACATAAAAACCTTATCAAGCCAAAAACTTGCCAAAAACTGTGTCAATGGTCAAAATTGACACTTTACACTACTTTTAGCTACAATAGTGATTTTAACGCAATGGTTTTAGTTAAAAATTGTTGATTTTGTATAGTTAATGTCGCAGTTACTATTGCCGTGAATATAGAACTTATTATAGACCTGCAAACTGCGAAACGCCACTTCAAATTCGATTTTTTTTTTATGTGATAGGAGGGCAAACGAGCAGACGGATCACCTGATGGTAAGCGATTACCGCAGCACATGGACACCCGCAACACCATAGGCGTCACAAGTGTGTTGCCGACCTTTTAAAAGAGGATTGGGCCTCCGGTAACCTCACTCACTCGGCGAAACACAACGTAAGGGTTGTTTAACGCCGGTTTTCTGTGAGGCCGTGGTATCACTCCGGTCGAGCCGGCCCATTCGTGCCGAAGCATGGCTCTCCCACGTGAATTTGGCGGGCTCATGTGAACGATCCGCCTTAAAAGGCGGGCAACGCACTTGTGACTCCTCTGGTGATCCGTCTGCTCGTTTGTCCCCCTATCCCATAAAAAAAGCAAACCCCTACAACCTATCTCTACCTCTCTTCTTTTATTTCAACAATTTCAGTGGCGAGTAGAATTTTACGTACCTCGACGATATCATAGTTACGGTCGATACGTGTTATTGTCATTTTTTTCTAAATTTTGTGATCAGATCTTGACCAAATTTATATGGGACCACTTCAGGAGTATACTCCTTCAAATAAAACAAAGATTTTTTCTTAGGTACTTGCATATCTTTATCTTTACATAGTATAAAACAAAGTCGCTGTCGCTGTCTGTCCGTCCCTATGTATGCTTAAATCTTTAAAACTACGCAACGGATTTTATAGTGGTATTTTTTATTAGATAGAGTGATTCAAGAGGAAGGTTTTAAGCTATTTAACATTACGCTACGACTCTTAGGAATGGGGTAACGCGGGTGAAACCGCGGGCGGGTCGCTAGTCGAGTTCTGAGGTAAGAAACATACAAAAACATTGAACAACCGAATTGAGAACCTCCTTCTTTTTTGAACAAACATAAACATACCATCACGCCTGTATTCCCCGAAGGGTTAGGCAGAGACGTACACCCACAGTTCGCCGGTATGTTTAGGTCCCATGTATTGCAGCGAGCGTATTATAACCGAGCACAAAATTGAAACTCCGAGCTGCTACTGAGAATGTCATGTCAGCCGTAGCGCTCAGGACCACTGGGCTAATAAGGAAGTCCTTTTTTGAAGTCGGTTATACAATAATTCCTAGCTCCAGTAATACCGTAGGCAACCCTTTTAACAGTAAATTCCATAACACACGTATACCCCTATATAACATATTTGCATTTGATCTTAATTGCTGGGGTCTCCGCCACCCCATGGGGTACTTATCACCCTTGTAATTGAGTTATGTTTGACATGTACAGTTTCGTAAGTATAATGGATTATTATTACGGCTGTTATCAGCGAGTGGGGGCGGCAGTACCTAGTCTAAAACTGCTAAACAGATTTTTTAACCCCCGACCCAAAAAGACGGGTGTTTTAAGTTTTACGTGTCTGTCTGTGTGTCTGTCCGTTGCATCGTAGCGCCCAAAGGAATGGACTGATTTTGATTAAGTTTTTTTGTTTTTAAAGGTGACTTGATCGAGTGTTCGTAGATATGATTTAAAAATAACTGGCCAGCCGTCTGAAGATTATCAAGCTCTGTTCTGAAGGGTTCGTGAAGGGATATGAGCAACTTCACACTAAGGTGCTCCAAAGGGGGATGAAAGTTTGTATTAAACTCCTGGTTAAGCCGAGGAATACAGCTAGTATGAGTATAATCCGATTATAATTTTGTCCGCACTGAGAACTGAACCAAATTGTGCGGGGGTCAGCTGTCTAAATTGTGACTACTGTGCCATTGGTCTCGATTATGCAAAACTATACTAAAAATAAAACGCCAATGGTCATCCCTCGTGCAACACTCTTTTTGTATTGTGGACGCACACGTGGTGTAGGGTGACCATGATTTAAACAATTTATTTTGCCACACACATCATAACACAAATCTTACCACCGAATTATATTTTCAAATATTAAAGCACTCACATTAAAACAATAACGCTTGCATATTGTATTACTTTATAAATCACCATTATATAAAAGAGACATACATAAAATATAAAAGAGACATTATATGAAACTCAAAAAGTCTCTCCGCCTCGATGGCAACTGGCTTAGACCGGTTTAGTTGCTACCATTCTGCGTGTAGTGTGGCGATGCAAAATATTATTCTTCTTATAATTATTATTTATATAATTATATAAGTATTTGTCTATTAAACACGGTCGCTCTTATTAATTTATTATTTATACATAACTGATTTACATCCGTAACTCCTCGCAAGGGTCGAGTTGAAAATCAGCGTCAAGCACTGGTGGCTTGACAAAATGCTGAACTGGTCCTATTTGGCACAGCCGCGAGACACAGACTGCTTATGAATACACTTATACTATGTACTTGTGTGAACTGCGTAAAGCTGTGCTAAATAAATTTCTTTTCTTTCTTTCTTCTTCTTCTCAAAAGAGTTCCACTACTGAATAAATACCTTCCCCGTATACTTCCGAGAGAGCCTCCACGACACAGGCTCGACCTAGTGTGACGTCATAAGTTAATTTAATGAGGTACGATTAAATCATAATTTTCTAAGAACACTTGTAATAAATGTGTACATTTTATAATATTATTAATAAACATTATTCTATTGTATTCAGTGGTTGATTTACCAGGAGGCTGAGTAGGCTGGAGCCTAGGGCGGCAGATTTTAGGGACGGCAAATTTGGGGCCGAACTATTTTTACGTCTTACATAAAATTAACATAACATACCATCACGCCTGTATTCCCCGAAGGGTTAGGCAGAGGCGTACTTATGCACACCCACAGTTCGCCGGTATGTTTAGGTCCCATGTAATAGGGGGCGAGCCTATTGCCTTTAACCGGGCCCAAATCCAGATGAGGCAGACGTAAAATTAAAAGATTCATATTTACATAAATACTGCTACGCTAGAGGTCCTGGCTTCGATCCCCAGCAAAGTGTTATTGGGTTTTTCTATGGGAAATCTGTGTGTAGGATTAAGTACGCCTCTGTCTAACCCTTCGGAGGATACAGATGTGATGGTATGTTACATAAATATCTTTATTTTACAGTCGGTGGGGGGGGGGGGAATAAAAATAGCCACCGGGCAGCATATGTCTAAATCCGCCGCTGATTATATTCTATTTCACAAAGACTAGGAGGACTAGGAGGATATGCCGTCTGCATCCAACGACTACCAACGACCTCTGCCCGGTCGTCTGGACAGAACAGATTGCATTGTCCTGTGTAACATTAGAGGTGTCAAGATGACAATGTGCGAGTGATATCACTGACTGACTAAGTGTTGCCGCTTACCATTAGGCGGCCCGTATGCTTGTTCATGATCTTATTACAAAAAAATAAAAATACCGAGACCTCACAATCATACCACAGCAATTCCAATTCAATATTTTTTAACGAAAAAAGCATTGAGAATCTAGTAATATGACTGTGATTGCAAAGTCATAAGTCAAAGTCAAAGTCAAATCTTTTACTCCAAATAAACCAATAAGTAGATAGTACAGGTACTTTAGAATTGTCAAAACTAGGTGCACGGTTCCAAATAATGGGTCTTATGGAGAAGAACCGGCAAGAAACTCCATAGATACTCTTTTAAATAAAAATTATGACATTGTGGTTGTTTACAGTTTTGTTACCATAAGCCTTGAGTTCCAATCCAAAGCTCATCAAATCAAGAAAAAAAAACGTCCCTAATGTCTCATTAATTCCATAAAAAAAGTTATTTTATGGTCACCCTACTCTAATCTTTTTTGTTGGGGTCATAAAATCGTGGTGCAATTTGCTAAGCGTGCCCCCCGGTGGCGCTCGGTTTTATTTATTAAGCACTTTGTATAGCTTTGTAAGTAATTAAATATATTCATCTGTTTTTTATCATTTTATTATTTACTAGCTTTTGCCAGCGACTTCGTCCGCGTGGAATAGTTACTTTGTTCCCTAGTTCTTCGCCCGCGGTTTCACCTGCGTTGCCCCGTTCCTAAGGGTTGTAGCGTGATGTTTTATAGCTTGAAACCATTCACATGAATCACTCATTTTCCCAACATTTCCCTTCACTGCTCTGCTCCTATTGATCGTAGCGTGATGAAAAGTATACTATAACCTGCCCAGGAGTATGAAGAACAATTGTAGCAAGTTTCGTTGAAATCCGTCGAGTGGTTTTTGTTTCTATAACGAACATACATACAGACAGACAGACAGACAGACAGACAGACAGATAGACAGACAGACAAAAATTTTACTGATTGCATTTTTGGCATCAGTATCGATCACTAATCACCCGCTGATAGTTATTATTTTGGAAATATATTTCATGTACAGAATTGACCTCTCTACAGATTTATTATAAGTATAGATAGATTTATTTATTTATTAGGTCTATCAACAGTTGTTACAGTGAAACGTAATTAATCTATACTTATAATAAATCTGTAGAGAGCTCAATTCTGTACATGAAATATATTTCCAAAATAACTATCAGCGGGTGATTAGTGATCGATACTGACGCCAAAAATGCAATCAGTAAAATTTTTGTCTGTCTGTCTGTCTGTATGTTCGTTATAGAAACAAAAACCACTCGACGGATTTCAACGAAACTTGGTACAATTGTTCTTCATACTCCTGGGCAGGTTATAGTATACTTTTCATCACGCTACGATCAATAGGAGCAGAGCAGTGAAGGGAAATGTTGGGAAAATGAGTGATTCATGAGAAAGGTTTCAAGCTATAAAACATCACGCTACAACCCGTAGGAACGGGGCACCGCTGGTGAAACCGCGGGCAAAGAACTAGGGAACAAAGTAACTATTCCACGCGGACGAAGTCGCTGGCAAAAGCTAGTATATATACAATGTTGGTCTTAGCAATACTGCACAACTAATTATAGGTAAACACAGCATGCGATGCGTTTACAGTTATTCCGGGGCACATCAAAGTCAAAGTCAAAATGTTTTATTTCAGTTAGACCACTAAATAGGTACATTTGAAAAGTCAAAACTATTTGCACGGTTCCAAAAAGTGGGTCGTATGGAGAAGAGCCGGCAAGAAACTCCATAGACACTCTTTTTAAAAAAATAAAAAAACTTGATTACAATATTATGTTTTACAACTTTGTTCCAACTAGTTGCTGAGAATTCTGCAGTTTGATGTATAACATTTATTCAATATACAAAAGGAATTAGGGATTGCCACAGCAAGTAAGAGCTGACCAGCCCCGACAGACAGCACCCGTTCACGAGCATGACGTGCGTATCGGCGTGGTTCGACTCATCCATATTGTAGGGAATAAAACAACCCGACACACAACGCCACCATCAGCAGGACATTTAAGTGAGCATGACAAGCTCAGACCGCGGGCACAAAATCGACGAAAGACAATGTTTCTTTTGTTACATAATAATTTTAACACAACAGACAACTATGAATAATAATGTTTAGCATCAGTGAATCGCCGTGAATCCGCGTGAATATCGGGGTGAATATTTGAAAAACATTAGAACGTCATTAACTTCATCCCAAAGTTAAGAATGCAGATGTTTAAAACTACAATTATAATAAGGAAAACTTAAACTACACCACTGCCGTCAAGCAATAAGACAAGAATAAAAACAATCTGAACTATGAAAGAGAGAACTACTATGATGAGAATAATGATTTGTTAAAGTATGTTCGAATATTCACCCATCGACAAGGTCGCTGTATTCATTAATGAGCCTACATAGTCGTGCGATTGGTGAGTTTGTACCAAATTTAATTCGACGAAAGGGTGGGACCAAGGGAGTGATCGGTTTTCGGGGTGGTTTGCGGGGTACTCGGAAGGAAAATTTGTGTAAAAGTTGTGGACAGTCAATATTGTTCCTAAAAAGTTTGTATACAAATATTATTGACGAGTACGTGTAGCGAGTTTTTAACCGTTCTCAATTCGACCGTATGCTTTTTTGTATGTTTGCTGAATCAAAAGATTCGATCAAATCAATGGCACCGACTTCCGAAACTGTTTCGCACATAACATTATTTTTTATGTTTTTGAAGGCGGTTTTACTTTTTTAAAAGTTATTTTATAAAATAACATACCATCACGCCTGTATTCCCCGACGGGTTAGGCAGAGGCGTACTAATGTACACCCACAGTTCGCCGGTATGTTTAGGTCCCATGTAATAGCACAAATCCAGACTCCGAGCTGCTACTGAGAATTTCATAGAGAAACCCAATAACACTTTGCTCGACCTGGGGATCGAACCTCCTGGGTTCGATCCCCTCCCCTCTAGCGAAGCAGTCGCGCTTGGGACCACTAGACTAATGAGGCAGGCATTATTTTATTATGTTTCTTATTTTTATTATTGACTGATTCGTTAGTTTTGTGTTCTTAAGTGCGAATGCTAAGTTTTGAGTCCAAGATCGACATGATATTGGGATTTCCTATTTTTTGAATAGCAGTTCGGAGTCTGCATTGATGTCCGAGTTCCTAATGGTAATAGGCTTGCCTATAAATAAATTAAATTAGTTATAATAAAAACTCATAACGAAACAAACGAAAATGGATTTGAAATGAGAAGAGTAATATGCTTTTACAAAAATATTAGTCAGATTTACTTCCTACTTCTTAACACAATAACACTATTAAAATATAAACCAAGACTACAACTACCAAAGCAAATTAATAAAATCACGATGCAATATAATATAGTAATGACTTCAAAACATATTATAAGTAATATAATCAATAAATATAATTAAATTATATAAAATAAGAATATAAACACCATAAATATATGTAAATATGTATACTATATGGGCAATCTAGTTGCCAAATGATACTAAACCGTCTTCCTCTCTCCTAATCTTTTGCTGTGCCCGACAGGGTCCATAATGATCTAATTTATTTACAGTCCACCGTTGTAAAACATTATGGAATGCAATAAAATATTGAGTATTGAGTATTACTTCAAACTTCCCCAAAAACCGTGTTTTTAGCACTTTGAGATTGGTACATATATCTTCAAATTCTGACGTCGTAGAGCAATTCTGCCGGATTTAGATACCAGATAACATAACATCACGCCTGTATTCCCCGAAGGGATAGGCAGAGGCGTACTGATGTACACCCACAGTTCGCCGGTATGTTTAGGTTCCAAGGGGGCGAGCCTATAGCCATTAACCGGGCACAAATTCAGACTCCAAGCTGTTACTGAAAATTTCATAGAAAAACCCAATAACACTTTGCTCGACCTGTGGATCGAACCCAGGACCTCTAGTGTAGCAGTCGTACTCAGGAGCATTATAAAAGGCCATTTCAGACATTGCCTCGCCTTGTCACTCATATATTTGCTACTAATATGTCTGGACTTTAAAAGAGACCATGATTCTCTGAGTTTGTTTCGGTGTTTCTTCTCAGAGGTCGTCAGTTAGGAAATGCCGGAGCCATCGAGTTTAAAAAAATGAAAAGCATTGACTTGTAAAAGTATCTTTTTATGATCTATTTACAAAAATTAATATCATTTATCATTTAGTGACAAGGCGAAGCAATGTCTGAAATTGACCTTTTAAAGAAAGAGTTATAGCGGCTTTGAGTAGACCAGTCGTAATGTTTAATATTGTCATCTCTTTCTTCAATGCATGGAATCCTCCATTCCTCAACCGTATTGGAATCCCAGGAGAGCCCATTGTATTTCTCACCCCACTTCGACGGCTCCGTTCAATTATTAATTTTATTAAAATGGGTTCGTTGACCTCTCAATTGAGAGGTCTCCTTAGTGAATGAGGTATGTATGTCGTTATTACGGTGCCGGTTTGATTCTGGGACGGGACAAATATTAATCTACACACACACTCTCGCCTTTTTTTTATGGTATAGGTGGGCAAACAAGCAGACAGATCGCCTGATAGTAAGCAATTACCGACGCCCATGGACACCCGCAACACCATAGGAGTCACAAGTGCGTGGCCGGCCTTTTAAAAGGGGATTAGGCCTCCAGTAACCTCACTCACTTGGCGAAACACAACGTAAGCGTTGTTTGACGCCGGTTTTCTGTGAGGTCATGGGATCACTCCGGTCGAGCCGGCTCATTTGTGGCTCTCCCACGTAAAAAAGCCTTTCTCCCACAGGGGTAGGCAGAAACCGCCACTTGCTACGATTCTTGCATACTTATTTTGCTTCTTCCACATTCATACATCTTCTCATACATATATTAATCTATATGAATTACCTGTATTAAAATGGTAAACTGTCTCATTAGGGTAGTGGTTGAAAGCGTTTGATTCCCAGACCTAGCAAAGTGTTATTGAAGTTTTTCTAAGAAATTTTCAGTAGCAGCTCGGAGTTTACATCTGCGCCCGGTTAATGGCAATTGGCAATAGACTTACTTCATGTTTCATGGTCAATCCATATACAGAATGAAATTTAATAGGCGCGACAAAAACATAGTAAAATACCTAATGTTATGTGCGAAACAGTTTCGGAAGTCGGTGCCTTTGATTTAATCGGATGTTTTGATTTCGCCACCGACTTCCGAAACCGTTTCGCTCATAATATTATTTTTTAGGTTTTTGAAGGTGGTTTTATATTATCTTAAGTTATTTTTTATTTCAATATTTTGAATAGCGAGTAGAATATTACGTACGAAAACGACGTTATCATTTACTCGGTCGTTATGTGTTATTGTCATTTTGTTCAAAATTTTGCGATCAGATCTTGACCAAATTTTTATGGGTCCACCTCTGAAGTATGAGCTATCGATCAAAAAAAGAATAATCAAAATCGATTCATAATTGATGTAATAATCGCGTAACAACCATACAAAAAAAAACATACAGTCGAATTGAGATCCTTCTCTCATTTTGATGTCGGTTGAAAATAATGTAGTATATAAATCACATAACTAATTAGTTATCTGATACTACCACTTGCTTGGAACCCCATTATAGATTCCATAAAATCAAAATCCAAGCCCAAAACTGCAAGACCGAGGGATACGATGAGCTCGTTCTGCGAGAATCGGATCGCCAATAATTAACAAAAATTTTAAAAAGGTAGCTGTTTTAATTGTAACATAGATGTCCAACAACTTAGTCTACCCGTGACCATGGATGCTGTAAAGGATCCGAAACGTCGGGAATCAAATAATATCAACCCAACGCGATGAAATCCGTAAAAAGTAGTTTTATTTCCATAACTAATTAGTGTAATTATATAAATAAAACATGAGATGTCATTAAATAAATCAATTTTATAATTATGATAAAATTATGCATGCATTGAGTGTGTAACACTTCATTTTCATATAATAACTGGCTGAACCTCACGGTTTCACCCGCTTATAAATGACGGACTTTCACACAAACTTTGCCCCTGTTTTTCACCCCCTTAGGGGTAGAATTTCGGAAAATCTTTTCTTAACGGATGCCTACGTCATACAAAGAACACAGTCTCCGTTTCAGGTCAGTTTCAAGTTTCAGGTCTCTACGATCAGCGGTTTAGGCTGTGCGTTGATCCGTCAGTCAGTCATTCAGGACAAAGCATTTTATACGTATAGATATGTATCATACCATCACGCCTTTATTCCCCGAAAGGTTAGGCAGAGGTGTACTAATGTACACCATCGTTCGCTGGTATGTTTAGGTCCCATGTAATAGGGGGCGAGCCTATTGCCATTAACTGAGCACAAATCCAAAGCCCTCAAAATGGTGTACTGACGTACACCTCTGTCTAACCGTTCAGGGAGTACAGGCGTGATGGTATCATGGTATCATTAAGCGATGATCACTCACAATCCCTTCTCAACTTGTTTTATGTTCAAAAACTCGACATTCATTTCAAACCAGCTGTTGGCCGCAGTTTCACTCACGTCCCAAAAAGATTAACATACTATTTAGTCCGATTGTAGGCAGCGTATCAAGATGATACACCAGATTTTAAGTTTGACCTCTAGCAATACATCGGTGAAAACTGCATTCAATTCCATGCAGTAGTTTTTGCGTGATGCGCGTACAAACATACAGAAGGAAAAATTCAAAATAAACTTATTTTGGCTTTTGTTGCGCTAATAAAGACCCCCAGATATTAGTTTTTCTTTAATCACTACATAGTATAAAATAAAGTCGCTGTCGCTGTCTGTCCGTCCCTATGTATGCTTAATTCTTTAAAACTACGCAACGGATTTTGATGTGGTTTTAAGCTATTTAACATTACGCTACAACTCTTAGGAACGAAGCAGCGCGGGTGAAACCGCGGGCGGGTCACTAGTGATGAATAATGTACAGACATCGGGCTGTTACAATTTCATTATAGGTTAAGATACATAATATTTTGTAATAAAGCAGTGTTGATATTCTACCTGGGGTCTTTGTGACCCCAAGCGCCTATGATGGATGGCCTTCGATACAATCTGTTGCGGTCACAAACCATTTTTTCAAGGCCGCAGACCCGACCGCCAGACCTTTTTTTTGTCAGCTTCGAATTTCATAATCCATTTTGAATTTTTTAAGCTAGACAGCCAAATAGTATGTGGTCACTCATTAGGGCGTGTATTTTTTGGAACGAAAGTTCCTTATCGCGCGTTGTGACAGGGAGCTAGACGAAAAAAATTCTTACGAAAAGTTGTCACACTTTTTTTAGTACGCATTTTGTCTAATAGATGGCACTGTACTATTGACGTCATAATCTGAACGGCGGTGTTAAGATTCTCCGCCGTTCAATGACCCCCGCAGTACAAAATTTATATATTGAGTTAAAATGAACTAAAACTGTAAAAGAATGCCAAGTTCCAATAAACCATTAGTTCAACGGTCGATTTGGTTTTACTTCTTGCGATTTGAGTTCATCCCCAAACAAAGCTGACTTAATGAGGTCTGAGGAACTTCGTTCCATCCGGGTGTCCCTTGACACCTCTCAAGTTTTTTTAAACATACATACCATTACGTCTGAAGGATTAGGCGGAGGTCTACTTAATCCAAAAAACGCATTGTTTTTATGTATAGGTTCTAATCCATGCGTTGCCGACCTTTTAAAAGGGGATTGGGCCTCCGGTAACCTCACTCACATTTAAAAGGCGGGCAACGCACTTGTAACTCCTCTGGTGTTGCGGGTGTCCATGGGCGGCGGTAA
Source organism: Acronicta aceris (assembly GCA_910591435.1). Classification (NCBI taxonomy): domain Eukaryota; kingdom Metazoa; phylum Arthropoda; class Insecta; order Lepidoptera; family Noctuidae; genus Acronicta; species Acronicta aceris. The sequence goes on along the minus strand of OU342786.1, from coordinate 612,745 downwards.
TCGCTTACCATCAGGCGATCCGACTGCTCGTTTGCCCTCCTATCCCATAAAAAAAAGGGAATTGGGTTTCCGGTAACCTCACTCACTCGGCGAAACACAACGTAAGCGTTGTTTGACGCCGGTGTTCTGTGAGGCCGTGGTATCACTCCGGTCGAGCCGGCCCATTCGTGCCGAAGTATGGCTCTCCCACGATCTTTAGTTTTTTATTTTACTAACTCCTTCAGAATGCCAATGAATGATTTAAGTGAATTACAGGTAGGTAATTAATTATTTGTTTGACCTGCGAAACGAGATTAAATTCAATATAATAGTGAGATAGGTCATGTAATAAGACCTAGGTCAGATTCTCAGTAACTCAGTGGATAGCGTCTAGAATTCTACCGACCCCTATAATGCAAGGGACAATAATAATAAACTAACTAGCCATGACTGTGGTCCCAGATAGCATCTCCGTATCACGTTACTTCAGGGGTGAGCAACATTTTAGCGCGAAATTATAGGTATTTAACGCAATTAAATCCGTAATCACTTTTAAGAAACAGTAGGACTGTAGGACCGCCTTCAAAAAATTATAAAATACTGTTGTCTAGTTTTGGTCAGAACTTTAAAAAAAAAATAACAAAACTATTTGTACCTACAACATACAAATATGTTTACCTTACCAATCAATCAATATAAGGCAAAAAAAAATATCACTGTAAACATAAGTAAGTAATTATAATTTACCGGAGTATCTATCGATTCTTCTCGATATGACCCACTGCATGGAATCGTGCAAATTCTTGATAATTCATACCTTGATTACTGGTCTAATGAGGGTTGCCTTATTTGAGCTGACGCTTTTAAAGTTCGTTAATACGCGCGTGAAAACAAATGAATATCTACATTAAATCATATTTAACATAACATACCATCACGCCTGTATTCCCCGAAGGGTTAGGCAGAGGCGTACTTAATGTACACCCAAAGTTCTCCTGGTATGTTTAGGTCTCATGTTATAGGGGGCGAGCCTATAGCCATTAACCGGGCACAAATCCAAACTCCGAGCTGCTACTGAGAATTTCATAGAAAACTCAATAACACTTTGCTCGACCTGGGGATCGAACCCAGGACCTCTAGCGTAGCAGTCGCGCTTGGGACCACTAGACTAATGAGGCAGTCATTAGTAAATCATATTTAATACCTTTAAATAATACCGTAAAAATATCTAGCATGCCGCAGAGATATGTAGTCCCGTTTTGTTCGGATAAAAGATGACATAAGTTTCCGAAAGATGAAACCGTCACAAAAACTAACATTCATTGACTCGTGCCCGTAACTCATATTTGCCATATATTTTTTTTATAAAGGCTTACTAGCAATGTGGGTCGCACATTACTAGTATTGTTGTTAACCCCTCGTGCTAAGCTAAATGCTTGTGTTACAAGTGGGTTCACTTCGGTAGTGCAATGGGTGGATTTCGAACCGGCAAACACATGATCGCAAGTCCGATACCCTAGCAATTAGACTACCGACGCTTATTAATCTCAGATTTTGCAAAATGTTTACTAAATTATTCTACGAGTAATTAGTAATAAACCCGCGTAGCCCACCCACAGTTTAATATGACATTTCGGAGACCTCAGGAGAGACACTAGCACCTCTAGCGGCGAATTCACTTTTGGCGGTGCGGAAGCGATCTTTACGTGGGAGAGCCATGCTTCGGCACGAATGGGCCGGCTAGACCGCAGTGATACCACGGCCTCACAGAAAACCGGCATGAAACAACGCTTACGTTTTGTTTCGCCGATTGAGTGAGGTTACCGGAGGCCTCCAATCCCCTTTTAAAAGGCCGGCAACGCACTTGTGACTCCTCTGGTGTTGCGGGTGTCCATGGGCGGCGGTAATCGCTTACCATCAGGCGATCCGTCTGCTCGTTTGGCCTCCTATCCCATAAAAAAAATCACACTCGGTAGCCCTCATTGTAATAAAGCGTTTGACATTTAAAACATTCGATATTAAGTAATATTGGTATTAAAAATGTGAAATTTTTAATACCAAAAAATGTTGTCAACCTCACCGTGCGTACGCAGATGGTATCAACAGTTCGTTAGGCGCAACCATTAACCACACGTTGCATAGTTACTAGTGATGTCACACGGGACAACACTAGCTAAGATAAACTATATACGTGCCTCTCTATAAAATGGAGAGGTATTTGAAAGTTATTAACCTTTTGAGCGCCACAGTCATGTATCAACGACAAACCAAAATATGTCCAGCACGCCACGGTCGCGACTGGGTGACAGATTCCTATAGGAAATTCGGAAGGTACCCCGTGTGGGGATGGGTTAGAATATTGTTCCTCACTGCCTTTTTTTTAAGGAATTTTATGACCTGGTAACTTAGACCTTTAAGTCATGTCTTTTTTGTAATTTAAAAGACATCACTTTGTCCCCAGTAAAACAGTGGAAAATTCACTAAGGCTTCGATGGAGTTTAGGAGTGAACACAAAAGTCGTGACTTTTGTGTTCGCCAGACACCCGCAACACCACAGGAGTCACAAGTGCGTTGCTACCTTTTAAAAGGGGATTGGGCCTCCGGTAACCTCACTCACTCGGCGAAACACAACGTAAGCGTTGTTTGATGCCGGTTTTCTGTGAGGCCGTGGTATCACGCCGCTCGAGCCGGTCCTTTCATGCTGAAGCATGGCTCTCCCACGTAAACAACCAGTTATCCTCGGTTACGGCGACTCCGGTAGTCTGCAGTCCCTAGGGGTTCTTAAGGCTCGGCAATGTATTAGCAACACGATTGGCGTAGCGGTTGAGCGATCGGCTTCTGCGCCACGTGTTGTGGGTTCGATCCCCACACGGAGCAAATATTTGTATGATCTACAGGTAGTTGTTCCGGGTCTGGGCGTTTGTGTATGTGAGAATTTGTGTTTGTAAACGCACCCACAATACAGGAGAAAAGCCTAGTGTGGGGCATCGGTGGCTCGTCAGCTCGTTTGCCGACTTAATCCATAAATTAAACTCATTACCCTTCCTTTTTCGTAGTCGGGTAAAAAAGGTTAGGCGCCGAGGGCACGCTTTTTTTGTTTTAACGTGACGGTGATAGGGTTAAAGATGTATGAAGTCTGCCAACCCGCACTAGGCTAGCGTGGTAGGCTATAGCTACACAATGACTGATGCATGCGTGCCGTCAGCTGGGTCTGGTCTACTCAAAGCCGCTGTGCCTCTTTCTTGAAAAGACCATCTTAGACATTATCCTGCATTGTAACACTCACATATTGCTACTACTATGTCAGGACTTTAAAAGAGACCATGATTCTCTGAGTTTGTTTCGGTGTTTCTTCTCAGAGGACGTCAGATGAGCAATGCCTGGCGCCATCTAGTTTATGCCAAGCTTCGGCACAAATGGGCCGGCTCGACCGGAGTGATACCCACGTCCTCATAGAAAACCGGCGTGAAACAACGCTTACGATGTGTTTCGCCGAGTGAGTGAGGTTACCGGAAGCCCAATTCCCTTTAAAAAAGGCCGGCAACGCACTTGTGACTCCTCTGGTGTTGCGGGTGTCCATGAGCAGCGGTAATGGCTTAACATCACAGATCCGTCTGCTCGTTTGTCCCTAATCCCATAAAAAAAACTTTTCTTCTCAAAACTCAGAATTATTTATAAACAAATCTAATTATAGAATATGACGCCACCCATCCCAAAATTAACCCCAAATAACAAAGGAAACATTATTTATCACAACACTACAATAAATAAATCGACAAAATCACATCCCTAGCCGTTAAGTGATTTACTGGCGTTCGTTGCATTCCATGATCATACGTCTGTCTCGCTCACTCGTAGGTTTAAAAGCCGCGGGGGAAAGAGACAGGTATATTGATGGAATATGAAGAATTTTTGAAATACTAAGAAGCATAGTAACTTGTTTTAACCAAATGTTTACTAATGCGTTTGAGAGGTGGCAGTGTTACTTATTTTCAAATAAACACAGGGGAAATGCCCAATTGTGGACTAAAATATACAATTCAAGCCTGTTCAATCTAGCCGGCGAAAATGGTTTTTTTTTCCGACTTCAATAAAATGTAGGGAGTTCTTTATTCTGTTGTATGTTTTTTTTTTGTTTGTCTATGTCACTGATCTCTATGCTACTAGAATGGATAGGCTATGGCGTACAAATGATAGCATAATTTTGGCTCAATAGGCTCGCTCCCTATTACATCAGACTTAGGCTGGTTTTAGAGTCACGATGACCGTCGGGCGCTGACAGCCGAAATGTATGAACTTCTAGGAAGCGTTTGAGAATAACGCGTAGCTATCAGCGCGTGCGGTAGAGAGACGTTCATGCATTTCGGCTGTCAGCGCCGACGGTCAGCGTACGGTCAGCGTGACTCTAAAACCAGCCTTAAACATACCGGCGAACTGTGGGTATATAAGTAAGTGGTAGTAAGCTATATTTTTGTGATTTTTTTTTTGCATTTTCCATGCTAAGATTATGTATAAAGATATAATAACATAACATAATCAACCCATTATATTGTCCCACTGCTGGGCACGGGTCTCCTCTCAGAATGAGAGGGATTAGGCTATAGTCCACCACGCTGGCCTAGTGCGGGTTGGCAGACTTCACACGCCATCGAGAAAATCTCTCAGGCATGCAGGTTTCCTCACGATGTTTTCCTTCACCGTTTAAGCGCGTGATAATTAACTATTAATACGTACATGACTTCGAAAAGTCAGAGGTGCGTGCCTTGGGTTCGAACTCGAGACCTTTGACTTGGCAGTCCAACGGTCATACCACTAGGCTATCACTGCTTTTGCTTTTTTTATAAAGATATAATAGTGAAGGAAAAATGCGACCGCGGGCAGGACTCAAACCTGCAGATGCGAAATTCAGACCGGGAAGGCAAATTTCGATCTGGCGGGTTCCGACCCGTGGTGACTCAAAGTCATAGCGTCTGGTGTATCTAACCAGAACACACAGCAGTTCTGCCCGCGGTGGAATTTTTCCTTAACTAAAATAATTAAAAAATCCACTGTCTGTTTGTTCGTACTAATCTCCGAAACGGATGAACCGATTTTCACGGGAGTTTGGCTTATAGATGATATTATAATGGCGTAACTTACGCTTTTATTATAAGTAAATACCGTTGCAATGCAAGCGAAACCGCTGGCAACGTAAAGTTTAGATTATGATGGCTGCGTTATCAATCTTAAAGTATCAGTGACATGCATTAACCTAGATATCTAAAGTATTCAGTAAAATAAACATATGACCCAAACTAGGATTACCGAGAGGAAATCCTTCATTATATACAATGCTTAACTGATTAGCTATAGAATTGCCCCATTACTTTAGTGACTCGTAGCACAGTCCTGGGTTCTATACAATACAAAGTTTTTTTTTTAAACGTTGCCCCACACTAGGATTTTCTCCTGTATCGTGGGTGCGTTTACAAACACAAATTCTCACATACACAAACGCCCAGACCCGGAACAACTACCTGTAGATCATACAAATATTTGCTCCGTGTGGGGATCGAACCCACAACACGTGGCGCAGAAGCCGATCGCTCAACCGCTACGCCAATCGTGTCGTCATTTTAAATATAGTAAGATGACAATCAATCATCGTCCCGCCTGATGGTAAGCGACAACCGCAGCCTATAGACGTCATCAACACCAGTGGTATCACTCGCGCGTTGTCATCTTGACACCTCAGTTGTTAAGTCTCATTTGCACAGTAAATTTTAACGTGGGAGAGTCATGCTTCGCACAGAAAACCGGCGTCAAACAACGTTTACGTTGTGTTTCACCGAGTGAGTAAGGTTACCGAAGGCCCAATACCCTTTTAAAAAGCGGGCATCGCACTTGTGACTCCTCTGGTGTTGCGGGTGTCCATGGGCGGTGGTAATCGCTTACCATCAGGCGATCCGTCTGCAAGTTTGTCCCATAAAAAAAACATGTCACTGGCTACATTACCCTTCAAACCGGAACATAATAATGTTAGCACATTATTGCTTAGCGACAGAATATTTGCAATGTAGTGATACCAACCTATATATGAATGTTATCTATACTTATAATAAATCTGTAGAGAGGTCAATTCTGTACATGAAATATATTTCCAAAATAACTATCACCGGGTGATTAGTGATCGATACTGACGCCAAAAATGCAATAAAATGTTTGTCTGTCTGTCTGTCTGTCTGTATGTTCGTTATAGAAACAAAAACCACTCGACGGATTTCAACGAAACTTGGTACAATTGTTCTTCATACTCCTGGGCAGGTTATAGTATACTGTTCATCACGCTACGATCAATAGGAGCAGAGCAGTGAAGGGAAATGTTGGGAAAATGAGTGATTCATGAGAAAGGTTTCAAGCTATAAAACACCACGCTACAACCCTTAGGAACGGGGCAACGCAGGTGAAACCGCGGGCGAAGAACTAGGGAACAAAGTAACTATTCCACGCGGACGAAGTCGCTGGCAAAAGCTAGTCTTTAATATAATTATGTCTACTCTCTAACGCGAGCAACTGTACAATTAGACACATTGAATCTATGTCCCGGTCAAAATTTATTTAACTGTACTGTGGGATACACAAGTGCTTTCACTAGATTCATAGAATATGAGTCCGGCGGACCGAATTTCTCTTACAAACGTAATACCGAAATAAATCGCAATTCAAACGCAATTTAATCAAATTCTGTTATTATTCGGATTCCGATACCGTTTATCTAGGTTCCTACTCTACCATTTCGTCCAAAATACTTAACTGGAAATAAATGTAAGCGAATGCAATTATTGATAACTTTACCAAGTTTGGAACGACTTTCCGGTCTTTTATTTCCAGTGAAGTAGTAGTAGATAAAATAGTACCGTAGGAACCTAGATTAACGGTATAAAAATCCGAATAATAACATAATTTAATAAAATATTGTCTGGATTATGATTTATTTCGGTATTACGTTTTTGTGAGCAATTCAAGCTCCGCCGAACCCTTAACATACCATCACGCCTGTATTCTCCATAGGGTTAGGCAGATATGTACTGCACCCCCACAGTTTGCCGGTATATTTAGGACCCATGGCCGAGCCTATATCCATCAACCAAGCTCAAATCCAAACTCCGATCCGCTACTGAAAATTTCATAGAAAAACTCAATAACACTTTGCTCAGCCTGGTAATGGAACCCAGGGCCTCTAGCGTTGCAGTCGCACATATTTATAATTACACTTATATATTTTACTGTATTAAGATTTAAAGTGTTTTAATTTCAAATAAGCTTTTACAAGCGTTTATGTAACGTTATGATTCTAGTTGCACGGTCCCAAATGGTTGATCCTATGGAGAAGAATCCGGCAAGAAACTCCATGGACACTCTTTTAAATTAAGAGGTATTACATTCTTCAGGTACAATAGTGCGAACAGGATGAGTGAACATTGAAGGTTATGACCAAGTTGGGCCGAAGTCGATATTATGAAGAAAAGGAAGATTCCCTGCATTACAGAACTCGTCATTTTAAAAAAACTAAATGAAAATAAATAAGGATTTCGTTTCTGATCTTCAGTTTAGGTAAATTTAACAATAATAATATACATCATGAACCCATTATACTGTCCCACTGCTGGGCATGGGTCTCCTCTCAGAATGAGAGGGATTAAGCTATAGTCCACCACGCTGGCCTACTGCGGGTTGGCAGACTTCACACGCCGTCGAGAAAATCTCTCAGGCATGCAGGTTTCCTCACGATGTTTTCCTTCACCGTTTAAGCGCGAGATAATTAACTATTAACAAGATAAAGATCATTTATTTGTCACAACATGTGTACATTCTGGTGTTTTTAAATATAATTATACAGTTCCAACATGTTCTGTCCATTTCAGGACATGCAAATGTTAATAAGAAAAAAAATATAAAAAACATTAAAATTAGTATTAATTAATCTAGATATTACAAACAATGATTAATATAATTGAATTTCTTATTGGACTAGTATTTTCTTTTTTTCTCTAATTTTAATCTTATTTTTCTAGTAAGTAATCTTAACATGGAAAATTAAAATTGAAAGGGAAAAATGTCAAAGTTAATAATTACGTCAATGTTTACAAATAATTTCATAATCAACAGATAGCAGCCATGTCACAGTTAAGAGCAATGTCAGCTAAACTAACAAGAAACACCAATTTATAATTAAAAACTTAAAAACACATTACATTATTAATTATGTACAGTAATAATTATGTTAGTACTAATAATAATACTCTATTAATAATAACCGATTACTGCTAATGAAGTAGTTACATAACCTACGCCAAAGATAAAAAGCTTTCTTGACTGTCGGCGCTGCAGTTGCCAGCTGTACGGGCGGTCGCGTGTCGCCTGTCCATCTTACTTACTGTCCCCCACACAATTATGTGACAATTTGCGGACTGCAGCCAGCATGTGAGGATTTATGATGTACTGGATTTTAGCACAGGATGCTTTATGATACTTGGTAGAACTATAGGTATTTCAGAAGGTTTTCTATCTAGGACTACTAAAAGTCCTAAGTATCTTTTTGTTTTTTTTTTGCATTTTCCATGCTAAGATTATTAAGTTATTTTTCAGTAAAGGAAAAAGTTCAATCGCGGGCAGGATTCGAACCTGCGTCTTCTGGTTTGATATGTCTAGTATATAAAAACTCCTGAAATACCAACAGGGATTTCAGAAGACACTGTTTATTACTGTTTATTTTTAAAATACTTAGGACGCTCTGACCTCTAAGCCACCGCGAACCCTACCCGCACGATTGAAATTTTGCCTTCACATTCTGAATTTACGTCATAAGGTGACGTTGGTGACATCTATGAGAGGCAAGTTACCTTACTTCTCAACCGCCACGACTTACTTTACAGTTAGTTCAGTGTCGTACGATGCCACCTTACCTTTTAACTATCTTTTTGTGTTTTTTTTGCATTTTCCATGCTAAAGGAAAAATTGTAATAAACAGTGTCTTCTGAAATCCCTGTTGGTATTTCAGGAGTTTTTATTACAGGATGCTCTGAGATACCTGTTAGAACTATATATAGGTATTTCACAACTTTTTAGCACAGGATGTAAGTATCTCAAAAATAAATAATAATAATAAACAGTATCTTCTGATATACCTATACGGATTTCAGAAGTGTTTAGTGCAAGATGCGTCGAGATACTTGGTAGAACTATAGATATTTCAGAAGGTTTTAGCTTTTTTACGTGGGAGAGCCATGCTTCGGCATGAATGGGCCGGCTCGACCGGAGTAATACCACGGCCTCACAGAAAACCGACGTTAAACAACGCTTACGTTGTGTTTCGCCGAGTGAGTGAGGTTACCGGAAGCCCAATTGCCTTTTAAAAGGTCGGCAACGCACTTGTGTCTCCTCTGGTGTTGCGGGTGTCCATGTGCGGCGGTAATTGCTTACCATCAGGCGATCCGTCTGCTCGTTTGCCCTCCTATCACATAAAAAAAACAGGATGCTCTGAGATGGTTGGTAGAACTACATACAGTCCTTCTAATTTACTCCAAAATAAATAGTATCTTGATTAGCAGTGATAGCCTAGTGGTATGACCATTGGACTGCCAAGTCAAAGGTTCGAACACAAAGCACGCACCTCTTACTTCGAAGTCATGTGCGTATTAAATAGTTAATTATCACGCGCTTAAACGGTGAAGGAAAACATCGTGAGGAAACCTGCATGCCTGAGAGATTTTCTCGATGAAGTCTGCCAACCCGCACTAGGCCAGCGTGGTGGACTATAGCCTAATCCCTCCCATTTTGAGTGGAGTACCGTGACCAGCAGTGGGACAGTATAATGGGTTGACCATGTCAGTATCTTGACTACATTTCCCATAAAAATCTATCACCAATTAGTGACCGTGGCACATTTTGGTTTGTCGTCTCTACATGACTGTGGCACTCAAAAAGTTGATGCCGGGACCTGAACACACTGGTGAGCTCTAAGTATACAAAACTATTGTCATAATGAGCATAATACTATAACAACACACATCACATCCCTTCACAACTGAGTTTACTAAAAAAGACGGAAATATTTTTTTATTTTTTTTTATTCGTGTTAGGCTTACGCTTGACCGCTAGTTTTCCTGATGTTAAGCGATACTGCGATCTACGATGGAGCGCGCTTGCCTAGAAGAAACCGATTCACTCGTGATTTAAAGACACCCAGATTATATCTATCAGGGAAGACCCACTCGGGAAGTGCATTCCATATTTCAGCAGTACGTTTCGTTCCGGCTTTTGGAATGTCCACCGTGAATCGATGACGCCTTTTCGTGCTTCTGGTCGAATATAATTTGCTCCCAACCTACAGGAACTAGACATGCTTTCACAGGCAAATTTTTCGTGTTTCTAGGGCCGCCTCTTTACAATAGACCTAATATTTATACTCTCAATTATAGCAATTATAAAAAATAGCTCCAGGAAGCCCTCCAAAGCATGTCCTATGAAGATACAGAGAAAATGTTAATTGTGTCAAAGTAGGCATTTATTGATGTGTTCTTTTTATTTATTTCTTTTTTTAAAAAAAAACGTTGCCCCACACTAGGATTATCTCCTGTATCGTGGACGTGTTTACAAACACAAATTCTCACATACACAAACGCCCAGACCCGGAACAATTACCTGTAGATCATACAAATATTTGCTCCGTGTGGGGATCGAACCCACAACACGTTGCGCAGAAGCCGATCGCTCAGCCGCTACGCCAAACGTGTCGTTAAATTATTATCAAATTACTATTATTGTTATACTTGTGATTTTGTGATTATTTTAGCCCTCATATGTATTTATATTTCTCGCCTGAAACATAGGATTACCTAGTTCAGGCACATAAAGTTATGTAAATAATACTCGTATACCATAATATGACTTTGTAACTAACCAATTACTTTGTCATGTAGTATTTTAATAAATTATTTCGATTTGATTTGAACTACACCTCTGCCTAAGCCTTACGGGAATACAAGCGTGATGGTCTGTTTTTTAAAAAAGATTTAAAAGGCAAATAACTAGAAGTAAGATTACGATTTAGTTCGAATTGTTCCTTCAATCGCTTGTTTATTGAAATACCTTTGCTCTGGTCACAGCTTACCCATTCTTAGTATAACTGGCGTGAAGTACAAAACAGTAGCTTTCACCTAGTTTTGTCTACATTGTACACACAAACAAACAGACAAAAAAACCTTGGAATTTAATTAAAACGTCACGTTCTTGACGGCTGCCCGCTGGGTTGATTTAGGGATCCGTTTCAAGGAGAACCCTTCACAATCGGATTACATTCTAATTACAATGCTCTCAAAGTAAAATTAATTTTCGTATTTTTGGTAAAAGGTTTAGGATTTACGTAATCAAGGCTTTTTTTAATTATAACATTTTTGGTTGTAATGTGTACCTATTATTTCATGGTATACTCGTACTTATTATCCTTCGTGAAAGTTAGTGAGTACGGATGTATGGATGTTTGTTACTCTATCACGCAAGAACGGTAGAACGCATCTAGATGAAATTTGGAACAGTGATAGATTATAGTCTGGAAAAACACATAGGCTACTTTTTATCCAGGTCGGACCCAAGACTGAGGTCCACGCAGATAACATCGCGAACAGAGCTAGTTAAACAATTCAATACATTTTTTTTGTGCACTGGGGCTCTTACGCGAATTGCTAAATTAAAAAATCTATTTATAATATTATTTGTATTCTCATTTCTACCCTTTCTGGGCACCTAAGCGTAATTTATATTATGTTGAGAACTACAGAACCCACTTTATTTTATTCAAACACCATAACACAATACCATTCTTTGAGGTGTCAAACTGACAAAAGGATTTGACGTTTCAATTGTGTGTTTTTTTTTATAAGCGCGCTAAGGTAGCTCGCCATTCAGCCTCCTTTAATTAACGATAGAAAAAAAATGATTTATGAGTTTCTTGATAAAGGTTGTAATGACAAGCGTGTGAATTGAACGGACATACAAATAATTTTATGGAGATCTTTGCTAATTAAAAACGTACGATAGAATCTGTTGCTACGCTGTTTCTGCTTACTTGAATATATTCTACTAACTACGCTCATCAAACGGTCTATAACTCATCTCTGGACCAATGACAAGTAATGGTTAACTGACAAGTTTTATTGTTATAAGATGTCAAAGAAGCATTTTTTTTTTGTGGGATAGAAGGGCAAAGGAGCAGACGGATCGCCTGATGGTAAGCGATTACCGCCGCCCATGGACACCCGCAACACCAGACGAGTCACGAGTGCGTTGCCAACCTTTTAAAAGGGGATTGGGCCTCGGGTAACCTCACTCACTCGGCGAAACGCAACGTAAGCGTTGTTTAACGCCGGTTTTCTGTGAGGCCGTGGTATCACTCCGGTCGAGTCGGCCCATTCGTGCCGAAGCATGGCTCTCCCACGTATAACAGCAATTTTTCGCGTAATGGTAAGCGTCAACCACAAATCAATTGCCGTAAAAATCATTGAAATCGGCTCACGCGTTTGCTCTGTAGACCGCCACAAAGGAACAAACATACATATATAATTATATATGCTAATAAACACGTTGCCCTCCTTTGCATCGCGCAGTTGGGAAAAAAACAAGCATACGTCCCGCCTGATGATAAGCGACAACCGCAGCCTATAGACGTCAGCAACACCAGTGGTATCACTCGCGCGTTGTCATCTTAAAAAAAAAAAAAAAAAGATCTTGACACCTCAGTTGTTAAGTCTCATTTGCACAGTAATGTCACTGGCTACATTACTCTTCACACCGGAACACAATAATGCTAGCACATTATAGCTTAGCGGCAAAATAATATATGTGGCAATGTGCAATCAACAGGGTTCTACCAGTCAAAGTATTTTGCAGTTATCTAAATGATATCGATAAACTATTTAACACTAAACGGATCGATTAAAGCCGTGAGAATATGACTAGTTAAAATATATAGATGATTATAACCAACAGTTGGTTAGCGTGAGTCATGCAATATAGGCAATCGAATGTTTGTAAATTTAAATGGAGTTTAAGGGCATTACATCGCTCAAATCCAAAAAACACCCTAGCTTTAAAGAAGTTTCTAGTGGAATCCTTATGTGCGTTTACCATATAAAAAATATATGTCATACTTAAGGTCATCACAAACAAATTGTATTGTTTAAAATTTTTATAAATTTGCCTCAATTATGGATAATAATTAAAGTAAATAGGCCTTTTTTAACCTAATTTGTATTTTTTTCTCTTTAACGGCTTAATAGTTAGTCATGAATTTTATACCAAAAAAAATGTAATGACGTAATTAACAATTTGTTTGATTTTTATTTTCTTATTTCTTTGAATATTTTGAAATGATAAAGAAATACCCGAAATTTCACTAGCACCCCCGCAATACCTGTGACTAACCAATTAATACTAGCACAAAGACTAAATCCTCAAGGTCATTGGGCAATGTAATACCCTTAAGGGCATGGCGTTCTCTTAGGCTACCAAATTCAAATTTCAATTGGTTTTGTAGATCTTAACACATAAGCACAGGACTGTGTACATAATTGACATTTCATTTTTTAACACCAATATAAGTACCTATTATAATTTTATTTAAAACTAGATCGAAAAACAGGATACTTACCCTAATTTTTCATTTTCCCGATATTCAATTATTTTCATATTTATTTTCGACTTTGTTGTTCTTTCCAAATGACGTCATTTGTAGGTTAAACGGTGACACGACGTCATTTTTCTGACCCTTAAAAAAAATTGTCTTATGTCAGTTTGGAATCTATCATAATTATTCATAACCTTACATTACTTATTTCGTTGTTGATTTGTTATTATTTCGACAAAATTTCAATTTTCTCTGCATTCACCGTATAAGTGACGCCATCATACGTTTTTTTTTTCGAAATGAAGAAATGTCGGCATTTCCTAGCCGACGGTCTCTGAAAAGAAACATCGAAACAAACTCAGAAAATCACGATCTCTTTTGAAGTCCAGACATAATAGTATCAGAATATGTGAGTGATACAGCGCAGGGCAGTGTCTGAAATGGTCTTTTGAAGAAAGATCCATAGCAGCTTTGAGTAGACCAGTCCCAGCTGACGGCACGCATGCATCAGTCATTGTGTTAGCTCAACAATAATAAAGGGAGCTCAAACTTTCATTGTCTCACAAGATATGTGCTAAATTTTCAATTTTATTTACCGATTATTCGGTTGTTTTTACCGATTAATTGCTCGACAATTATTTCAAACGAGGTCGATAAGTCATTCAACCGATGAGCCGGAAATAATCGGTATAATTTTAGCATCAAATCGATTAAGATGCGAATGGTATTGTCGATATAGGTATGTGTAGAAATCGCAAATCTTGTTCACAGAATAAGTAATACTAACTTTTAATGACAAAATGAACGAAAAAATCGCGGATAGGATTTTTCGAATGTCGAATTTTCCCTTCACTAAAATAACTTTATAAATTTATATCTTAGCATAGAAAATGCAAAAAAAAATACAAAAAGATACAGTACGCGCAAAATAAGTTGGCCGGACTGAAGTTAGCTGTTTGCTTGCGCAGTACACAATTTTTAACGTAAACAATCCACTGCGCATTAAAACGGCGAACTTCACTCCGGCCAACTTATGCCGCGCGTACTGTAATTATGTAATTTAATTATTATTTTGAAGTCCTAAATCAAAATCATATAAATGTCAAGATAGAATACAACTAGGTAGTAATTTTTGAACGTCATTTTTAGGGTTCCGTACCTCAAAAGGAAAAAACGGAAGCCTTATAGGGTCACTTTGTGTCGGTCCGTAATCCAGATTTTTTTTATGTCATAGGAGGGCAAACGAGCCGACTGATCGCCTGATGGTAAACGATTACCGCCGCCCATGGACACCCGCAGCACCATAGTAGTCACAAGTGCGTTGCCGACCTGTTAAAAGGGGATTGGGCAAAACACAACGTAAGCGTTGTTTGACGCCGGTTTCTGTGAGGCCGTGGTATCACTCCGGTCGAGCCGGCCCATTCGTGCCGTAGCATGGCTCTCCCACGTAAATACCTAATATTCTATCAAATTATGATATTATTCGGATTTGGATACCGTCAATCTAGGTTCCTACGGTACTATTTCGTCTACTACTACTTCACTGGAAATAAAAGATTGGAAAATCGTTCCAAACTTGGTAATTTTATCAAAAATTGCATTCGCTTACATTTATTTCCACTGAAGTATTTTGGACGAAATGGTATCGTAGGAACCTAGATTAACGGTATCGGAATCCGAATGATAACACAATTCGATTCGTGTTTGAATTACGATTTATTTCGGTATTACGTTTATAAGAGAAATTTAGTCCGCCGAGCTCTTAAGATACATCATTAAAAACTAGCTCACAGGCCACCCAGGTTTTCAATAACTGGTGCCGTGGTGTTATACAGACAGAGAGGTGGGAAAACGTGAAGGGTTAATTCCCAACCCTTCAACCAAATTAACGTTAAAAAATAACACAAAAGCAAGCACCACCATTTTCACACTCCAATAACTCGGGAATCGAATGCGCTCAATCAAAGCACAGTTGCGCTATTGTCTTTTTGAGTCGTAAAGTGTGAATGCCACTTAAATAGTATAACCCTTTTTAAGTTTTTAAAACGAAAAAGTGTTCATAAAAAAGTACTAAGTACTCTTATAAAAATATAACCCATTACTCTAGTGCAGGGATCGGCAACATTTTAAGTCGGAAGAGTCAAAAATTACAATTTACCAAATTCTAAAAAGAGCCACAAAATTTTTCTTGCCAGCAATGAATAGTATTTGCTTATATAAAGTTTTTTGATAAAAAAAAACTAATCGTTGTTCGCTGTAGCATGGTGCGGGTGACAGTTTCAGTAACATTCCGTTTCACTCTTGAAGGTTGCCGCGATTTACAAATTATGACTTAGTATTTTAGCTGTACCACATTCGTAATATATTAAATCATTAAATGATATTTATTTCTGTAAATAGATCATAAAAAGATACTTTTACAAGTCAATGCTTTACTTTTTAAGCTATTGCATAGCTTCTATCGCGGGCCTTGAGCGTGGGGACCGAATCCAGAAATTCCGTAACGAAAAAAACCTAACACCCCCCACTCCGACCGGCACAGCGGTGATACTTTTTAGTTTTTCCATCTATCGATAAATACCAAAACTTTTAATGACTTTTTGAAATATCACGCTTGTCTCTTTAGTTCAGCAACCCGCCTTTAGGTGGCATTGGTTGTATTACATAAGTTGTTAAAAAACGCTATGCAATAGCTTTACCGCGGCAGTCCCCGAGTGCCACACGTCGTTTTTTTTAAACTAGATGGCGCCAGCATTTCCTAACTGAGAAGAAACACGGAAACAAACTCAGAGAATCATGGTCTCTTTTAAAGTCCAGACAGTAGTAGTGAAAGATAGAAAGAAAGAAAGAAAGAAAGAAAGAAAGACAGACAGAAAGAAAGACCGAAAGAAAGAAAGACAGAAAGAAAGAAAGATATATGTGGTAGTGGTATTACAACTATGTTTAATAACTATAATAAATTAAATTAAACAATTAAATCAACGTCATACAGGCAACTGTCACCCGCACCATGCTACAGCGCAGAGTGTAATCTATTTCATCATTCGTGGCTGAGAGATAGAAATGGTGTCTAATCCTCGTTAATCGATTCCGGACGATTTTTAAATGTTTTCTTTTTAATATTTAATATTTGCGTATGGAACTAAACAGCCGCAGCTTCAAATCCAAAGAACGCATGTGGCTCGCGAGCTGCACGTTGCCGACCCCTGGTTTAGTGGGTAGAAGGAGCGGCAGTGGGAAGCAAGGTTCGCTGTTTGGTTGTCTGACCAAGGAGGTTTATTGAAAAAATATTATGTCAGTTTGGCATATAACATAATTATTAGATATCCATAAATTACCTATTTCGTTGTTGATTTACCATTATTTAGACCAAATTTCATTTTTCTCAGTTTCCGCCGTATAAGTGACGTCATCACAGGTTTTTTTTTCTCCGAAATGAAAAAATAGTGGGAGAGCCATGCTTCGGCACGAATGGGCCGGCTCGACCGGAGTGATGCCATGGCCTCACAGAAAACCGGCGTTAAACAACGCGTACGTTGTGTTTCGCCGAGTGAGTGAGGTTACCGGAGGCCCAATCCTCTTTTAAAAGGTCGGCAACGCACTCGTGACTCCTCTGGTGTTGCGGGTGTCCATGGGCGGCGGTTATCGCTTACCATCAGGCGATCCGTCTGCTCGTTTGCCCTCCTATCCGATAAAGAAAAAAAATATATTTTGGAACTCTGGATAGGAAAACAAAGAAACATTATTTTTGTTTTAGTGGCTTAATAATTTTGAAATGTTGTCGTACACCTCTGCCTAACCCTTCGGGGAATACAGGCGTGTTGGTACTCTAAGTTATCATTTATCATTAAAATGCTAAAACGATGACCAATATCTGCAAATAATTATTTACTATTACCGACACTTACTCGTCTGCCTACACCCGATTTGAAATGTGCGTAATAATATGCATCGGATATCATTTAACGACGCCAAGCGCCCATCATAACACTCGTAACGATAAAAACACTAAGTTCTTGAGATATGTAACTGTGCAAGGGTTGACACACGTTAGAAAATAATATAATTCTATTACTGTGTACGTGACATGCTTTGCAATGCTTTCTTTCTCTTTTTCAACCTTCTCTTCTGTTATAATCCTTCGTGTGCGTACGCAGAATAACCCACCACAAGTTACATCAAAAATGGCCGAGCCATTTTCGAGTTTTTGCGGCAATTAATTTTAAGATACTTAGATATAGATACCTAATATATTTTTGTATGTTTTTTGCATTTTCCATCCTAAAATTATAAAGTTATTTTAGTGACGAAAAATTTGACTGCGGGAAGGATTCGAACCTGCGTCTTCTGGTTCAAGATGTAAATTCAGAATGTGAAGTCAAATGTCGAACAGGCGGGTAGGACTCGCGGTAGCTTAGTTAGCCACAGTGTTTGGGATATTGAACCAGAAGACGCAGGTTAGAATCCTGCCAGCTGTTTTACTTTGTTATGTTTCAGTTTTTGGGATACCTACTTGTTTTATAATTATATAATACTAGCGACCCGCTCGCGGTTTCACCCGTGCTGCTCCGTTCCTAAGAGGCGTAGCGTGATGCTATATAGCCTATGTTACTCAGGGATAATGGAGCTTTCCAACGGCAAAAGAATTTTTGAAATCGGTCCAGTAGTTTTTAAATTTATGCGTTACATACATAAATACAAATCTTTCCTCTTTATAATATTAGTGTAGATTTATTCAGTACTAGCTTCCGCCAGCGGCTACGCCCTCTTTATCAACGACCCATGTCACTTCCCAGAACAAAATAATCAAATAATTTTCCCGTTTTTGCAACATTTTTTAATTGTGCTCCGCTCCTATTGATCGTAGCGTGTTGAAAAGTATACTATAACCTGCCCAGGAGTATGAAGAACAATTGTACCAAGTTTCGTTGAAATCCGTCGAGTGGTTTTTGTTTCTATAACGAACATACAGACAGACAGACAGACAGACAAAAATTTTACGTGTCAAAAACCAGTATGAACAATTTTACTGATTGCATTTTTGGCGTCAGTATCGATCACTAATCACCCGCTGATAGTTATTTTGGAAATATATTTCATGTACAGAATTGACCTCTCTACAGATTTATTATAAGTATAGATAGAAGATATCGTATTAATATACATACATACACTCACGCCTTTCTCTCACACAAGAGTAGGCAGAAACTATAGACCGCCACTTGCAAATTTCTTGCATACTTCTTCCACATTAATACATCTTCTCATACATACACGCCGGTTGCGAGTGCTACGCACCTGACCTTTTTGAAGGATTTCGCCAATAAGATCGGCGTATGTCCTTCTAGAGCGACCTCTACCGGCGCTGCCGCTGACATTCACCTTATAAATTCGTATTAATATAATAATTTTAATTTAGTATTCTTAGAAATCAATTAGGTCAATTAATTCAACAAACAAATTAATTCATGACACGATGAATATTGCTTGTTTCTCAGAATAATTCTATCAAAATAAAGTTTTCGCGAGCGTGCCAGCCCTACTGTAGTGTGCACTTAATATTATCATTGCGCTGTACACTAATGGAGCCTGCCAGTAATGCATGGGAGCTAAATTTATTCCTCATCTGACCTCTGCCTTCTTGCGTTCATAGCAAGTCCAGTGTGTACTCTAAATTTTTAGATTGCAAGTCAAAATGGCTGACAATCTTTATCGCTTCGAAAATAGCTAGCTATTAGTCGTGGTTTCGTTCGCATTCCGAAGGACTTTATGAGAGAAAAGGTCCCCTATGTCCTTCTCCAAGATCTATTCTATATTCAAAATTCATCAAAATTGCTTGTGTGAAAGAACATACATAGTAACAAAGATTGAGCAAGGTATGTTAAGGGTGGGAATTGCCCACAAAAACTTAATACCGAAATAAATCGTAATCCAGGCAATATTTTATCAAATTATGTTATAATTCGGATTGGGATACCGTTAATCTTGGTTCCTACGGTACTATTTCGTCTACTGCTACTTCACTGAAAATAAAACACCGAAAAATCATTCCAAACTTGGTAAAGTTATCAACGATTAGATAACGATCATCAAAATCAAATCATCTTATCAAAAAGACAAAAACGAAGAAAAAGTAATTAGAAATAGCATTACCAAATATTCTATTATTGTGTTCCGGTGTGAAGGGTAACGTAGTCCGGTCGACCGAATTTCTCTTACAAACGTAATACCGAAATAAATCGTAACTCAAACACAATTTAATCAAATGCTGTTATTATTTGGATTCCGATACCGTTAATCTAGGTTCCTACGTTATCATCTCATCCAAAATATTTCACTGGAAATAAATATAAGCTAATGCAATTTTTGATAACTTTACCATGTTTGGAACGATTTTCCGGTTTTTTATTTCCAGTAAAGTATTAATAGATGAAATAGTACCGTAGGAACCTAGATTAACGGTATCCAAATCCGAATAATAACATAATTTGATAGAATATTGTCTGGATCACGATTTATTTTGGTATTACGTTTTTGTAGGCAATTCAAGCTCCGCCGTACCCACAACTGAGGTGTCAAGATGACAACGCGCGAGCGATACCACTGGTGTTGCTGACGTCTATAGGCTGAACTATACCATTAAAATAAACTACAAAGTCTGCCTACCCTTCATTGTAAGAGTTTAAGCATAAAGTTAAATGAAGCGAGGTCGCACCGGTTCAATTGTTCGGCAATGGAATTGAATTTATGAGTTCGATGCCCGAGGTGGTATATTGAAGTTATTGGTTGTAGCAATTGTATGTACGTTGCTTATAGAATTAACATATGCAATGGTTTAATACTATTAGATACGCCATGTTCATAGTAAATGTCATTTAAAATTGAGTCGCGCTACATGTCCATACCTATAACTAAACATTTTAGGCTTTCCTAATGAGCGCACGCATAGATACAGGCAGCTTAAGATGAAAAGAAATAGCACTATGCAGTTGTCTTATGTGACACAATTGATATGTCCAATATGCCCGTATATAGTGACGTGTGACATGAAAAGTATTGGGTCCCTTTTTCTCATACTAATAAGGCATGCACTGACTCTTTCTTTCATTTTAAATTTTATTTGCAACGAAAATAATAAAATAAATTGTACGGAAGCTAAGAATTTATTAACTTATCTACTTGTGATAAGATACTCCATGCTCTTTTCTTACTTTAGTATAATAATTTGTGCAGTATCGCAGCACAAGACGGCACACATAAATAAAATTAAAATTTATTGCTGTCAATAGCGCTGTCAAACACACATCCTGCACCTTATGTCGGTCAACCGCCTAAGTGACACTACAAATAACACATTACCCACGATATTCTCATTTGAAGGATGGTAACGTGTCTACCTCTATAAAAATATTTAATGTCATTGAATTTAAGTTATTGATCTGATACAATGACAGCTACCACGTGTGAATTCGCCGCTAGAGGCGCTAGTGTAGCGTGAGGTCTCCGAAATATCAAATTACACTGTTTGTGGGTGGGCTACGCAGGTTTATTACTAAGTAACTAGCTGGAGTTGCTCGCAGTTTCGCAGAAACAATATCGATAAATATTATAATTTTATTTAAAACTACTTAGATCGAAAAATAAGATATTAGGTACCCGTATTTTTTATTTTCCCGATATTCAATCATTTTCATATTTATTTTCGACTTTGAAGTTCTTTCCAAATGACGTCACTTGTACGGTTAAACGGCGACACGATGAAATTTTTCTGACTTGTCAAAAAACTGTGTTATGTCAGTTTGGCATTATAATAACTATTCATAACCTCACATTACCTATTTCGTTGTTGATGTTACGAGTATTTCGATAAAATTTCAATTTTCTCAATTATGACGTCATCATAGGTTTTTTGATTATTATTCTCCGAAATGAAGAAATTTAAAAAATAATGAACGTTTTTTTTTGTTTTGGTGGCTTAATAATTTTGAAATTTTGTCAGTCGGCAAAGTTTTTTTTTAATGGGATAGGAGGGCAAACAAGCAGACGGATCGCCTGATGGTAAGCGATTACCGCCGCCCATGGACACCCGCAACGCGAGAAGAGTCACAAGTGCGTTGCCGACCTTTTAAAAGGGGATTGGGCCTCCGGTAACTTCGCTCACTCGGCGAAACACAACGTAAGCGTTGTTTGACGCCGGTTTTCTGTGAGGCCGTGGTATCACTCCGGTCGAGCCGGCCCATTCGTGCCGAAGCATGGCTCTCCCACGTATGAAACGTATATAGCGTAACATACAGAAAAAACTTGACCGCCAGTTCGCCTAATGTTAAGCAACACTGCGATCTACGATGGAGCGCACTTGCCTAGAAGATACAGTAACATTTCAAGCTTATCATTATTTCATGCCGGTCCATATGGTATGGCCATTAAAATATATAATAAAATACCTAAGGAATTAAAAAATATTCTAAACATAACATAACATACCATCACGCCTGTATTCCCCGAAGGGTTAGGCAGAGGCGTACTGAATGTACACCCACGATTCGCCGGTATGTTTAAGTCCCATGTTATAGGGGGCGAGCCTATAGCCATTAACCGGGCACAAATCCAGACTCCGAGCTGTTACTGAGAATTTCATAGAAAAACCCAATAACACTTTGCTCGACCGAACCCAGGACCTCTAGTGTAGCAGTCGCACTTGGGACCACTAGACTAATGAGGCAGTATTCTAAATGACGAAATATTTAAAAAGAAACTAAACAATTACCTATTACAAAAATGCTAATACACGGTAAAAGAATTCTTTGAAGATAAAAATTAAAACACAAGGAATAGCTTTAATAATACGTTGTGCAATAAAATAAAAAGCAGTGATAGCCTAGTGGTATGACCGTTGGACTGCCAAGTCAAAGGTCTCGAGTTCGAACCCAAGGCACGCACCTCTGACTTTTCGAAGTCATGTGCGTATTAAATAGTTAATTATCACGCGCTTAAACGGTGAAGGAAAACATCGTGAGGAAACCTGCATGCCTGAGAGATTTTCTCGATGGCGTGTGAAGTCTGCCAACCCGCACTAGGCCAGCGTGGTGGACTATAGCCTAATCCCTCTCATTCTGAGAAGAGACCCGTGCCCAGCAGTGGGACAGTATAATGGGTTGATTATTATGTTCAATAAAATAGCTAAATGAAAATGTTATTTACCTCCCTTTTAATTTTAAATGTAAGTATAAAGTCACTAGACTAATGACTGCCTCATTAGTCTAGTGGTCCCAAGTGAGACTGCTACACTAGAGGTCCTGGGTTCGATCCCCAGGTCGAGCAAAGTGTTATTGGGTTTTTCTATGAAATTCTCATTAGCAGCTCGGAGTCTGGATTTGTGCCCAGTTAATGGCTATAGGCTCGCCCCCTATAACATGGGACCTAAACATACCGGCGAACTGTGGGTGTACATTGAGTACACCTCTGCCTAACCCTTCGGGGAATACAGGCGTGATGGTATGTTATGTAAGTATAAAATGGACATAACTAAGTTTAAATAATAATGTATAATTTGGCAGTTTGAACAATAATGTATAATTTCAATATAATTTTATTTAATTCTCTCTAATTTTATTTTATCTAAATATAACTGAGTATACAATTTGATTTGGATATGTAATATGTATGTGTAGAACTTAATAGACGACACGTTTGGCGTAGCGGCTGAGTGATCGGCTTCTGTGTCATGTGTTGTGGGTTCGATCCCCACACGGAGCAAATATTTGTATGATCTACAGGTAGTTGTTCCGGGTCTGGGCGTTTGTGTATGTGAGAATTTGTGTTTGTAAACGCACCCACGATACAGGAGAAAATACTAGTGTGGGGCAACGTTTTTTTAAGATAAAACAGACGTGTGGCACTCGGGGACTGCCGCGGTAAAGTTATTGCATAGCGTTTTTTATCAACTTATGTAATACAACCAATGCCACCTAAAAGCGGGTTGCTGAACTAAAGAGAAGCGTGATATTTCAAAAAGTCATTAAAAGTTTTGGTATTTATCGATAGGTGGAAAAACTAAAAAGTATCACCGCTGTGCCGGTCGGAGTGGGGGGTGTTAGGTTTTTTTCGTTACGGAATTTCTGGATTCGGTCCCCACGCTCAAGGCCCGCGATGCTATGCAATAGCTTAAAAATATAACTGTATTTAATGTTACCTCTTCGATGCTGTGCCCCAACGGGGTTTCATGTTGAATCACCTTAACTGTAAGAACTAATTATGTACACATGAAGCAATAAAGAACTTTGACTTTGACTTTGACTTTTGAGTCCTGTTTTTTTAAAGTCGTTAAAAAAATAACAGTATTTCTTTTTTCTTTCACAGGCCCCACAATGACTTAATCACCATACGACTTACAACAATCACCGTCCGGCAAACGTTTGCCGCGATGTCACCGTACCTGCGCGCGCTGCTCGTGAGCGCGGTGGTGATTTTTGCCGCGACTTTCACACGCGGCGCGACTTGTCCGTGGGCGTGCTCCTGTCGCGCGGCTGCCGCGGACTGCGCGCATCGGGGATTGCTGCATGTCCCCAAAAGGCTGCCCACCGATTCGCATCGATTGTGAGTTTTGTTTAAAGTTGCGACAAAAAAATCGCAGGTGCGACAAAAAATCGCATGAGTTGCTTCAGTTGATATTTTTTATTTTGCAGTATAAAATACCAGAAAAAACTAAACAGCGTAAATACGTCCATTTTTGCTTTTAGATAGTCGCAGCACTGGAGGTATATTATATCCGAACATAAACTTACAGTACGACGCCACATGGATATTTTTATGCGACAAAAAAAAACGCAGTTGCGACAAACACCAGCAAGTTTTTCTCAAAAGTTATATCCGCTGATAAGACGAAAACGTATTTTTATCGTCAAAATATACGCCAAGTATCAACGGATAAAGGAAGTAGCTCCCATAGATAGATATCTAAAACTGTCGCAATTCCCTATAAACACCCCATAGACAATTTTATGGGGGTGAGAAAACCCATAGTAATATACCCCTAATATTATAGAAAAACCTTGCGTTTCGATATTTTCCTTGGGGTGCAAACTCCATGAAATTATTGCAGAGTTCATAAGAAATAGACTGAGCATTATATTTTAGGAAATAATATTTAAAAAATAATATAGACATATAATTACGCCTATATTTCGAAGGGGTAGAGGTGTACTAATGTACACCCACAGTTACTGGAATGATTAGGTTCCATGTAGTAGGGGGCGAGCCTATTGCGATTAACCGGGCACTAATCTGAGCTTCGATCTGTAACTGAGAATTTCGTAGAAAATGCCGATAATACTTTACTTTATTCGGGAATCAAACCCCGGACTTCTTACTCAGCAGTCGCACCTATAACCACATGGATAATGAATGAGACAGTTAAATAATAAAGAAAACAATGCTACAAGTTATTTTATTACTTTACGCATGGGTTACGAAGTTAATCTTATAATCTTTGTGCAATTTCAAGTAATATTTTCACAAAAAAATCGAAAATACAACATCATTTTGATGTATTTCAAATTAATGTATTTAAAATATTAAAAATTTATTAAATACTTAAAACCTTCGGTCATCTAATGTTAAAATATAATATACATCCTGAGTGCGACTGCTACTCTAGAGTTCGTGGATTCGATTCCCAGGTCGAGCAAAGTGTTATTGAGTTTTTCTATAAAATTCTCACCAGCAGCTCAGAGTTTGGATATTGTGTCCGGTTAACGGCTCGCCCCCTAGGGTGAGCCTATTGCCATTTAATTAATTACATAGAACCTAAACATACTGACAAACTATAGTACTATAGTACACCCCTGCCTAACCTTTCGGGGAATACAGGCGTGATGGTATGTCATGTATGTTATGTTATTATATACATTCTATATAATAACATAACAGAATCAACCCATTATACTGTCCCACTGCTGGGCACGGGTCTCCTCTCAGAATGAGAGGGATTAGGCTATAGTCCACCACGCTGGCCTAGTGTGGGTTGGCAGACTTCACACGCCGTCGAGAAAATCTCTCAGGCATGCAGGTTTCCTCACGATGTTTTCCTTCACCGTTTAAGCGCGTGATAATTAACTGTTTAATACGCCCATGACTTCGAAAAGTCAGAGGTGCATGCTTTGTGTTCGAACTCGAGACCTTTGACTAGGCAGTCCAACGGTCATACCACTAGGCTATCACATTCTATATATTAATTTAAATAAAAATATGATAAATAAAACATTTTTTTTTATTCATGATAGGTTTACGCTTGACCGTCAGTTTCATTTTCCATATTCCATTTTTATCTGACTTCCAAATAAGCTTCCGATGTCCATTTATATTCCATCATCCCATCTTCAAATAAAAATCTCATCTTCTCTAGCGTTTCATAATTCTACAAACTATTGAAAGGAAGGGTACTCGTACAATTACACAGAGAAGTGCTGGCTTAATATTATTTTATTTTTATAGATTTCCCTTGTAGATGTAGTAACATAACATAACATACCAACATGCCTGTCTTCCCCGAAAGGTTAGGCAGACGTGTACTTAATGTTCACCACAGTTCGCCGGTATGTTTAGGTCCCATGTTATAGGGGGCGAGCCTATAGCCATTAACCGGGCATACATCCAGACTCCGAGCTGCTAATAAGAATTTCATAGAAAAACCCAATAACACTTTGCTCGACCTTGGGATCGAACCCAGGACCTCTAGTGAAGCAGTCGCACTTGGGACCACTAGACTAATGAGGCAGATGTAGTAAATGTAGATTTTTTTGTTTTGTTTTTTTATTCGTGATAGGCTTACGCTTGACCGCCAGTTGGCCTGATGTTAAGCGACACTGCGATCTACGATGGAGCGCGCTTGCCTAGACGAAACCGATTCCCTCGTGATTTAAAGACACCCAGATTATATCTATCGGGGAAGACCCACTCGGGAAGTGCATTCCATATTGCATTCATTTATTTTTGCATTAATGTTAGAATGGTAGGTTACAATGAGAATATATTGAAAAAAATAGTAGATTGTTCACCAAAGGTAGACAGCGACACATTACTAACGAATGTGCATTTCGCAAATCACACGAGTTTGTTCATTCGTACTTTCCCCGTAACACTTCACCTACGAGGAAAATAAGTACCTATAAAAATATCTGAAAATAATTAGAACTGCCTTGTGAGACTTTCCCTGTATTGGCATAGTTGTAATTACTTTTATTATTAAAACTAGCGATCCGCCCGCGGTTTCACCCGTGCTGCTCCATTACATACACGCCGGTGGCGGGAGCTACGCACCTGACCTTTTTGAAGGATTTCGCCAATAAGATCAGCGTATGTCCTTCTAGGGCGACCTCTACCGACGCTGCCGCTGACATTCGCCTTATAAGTTTCTTTTAGTTAATCGTCTTTCATTCATTCGATTCGATCATATTAACGAACACAAACAAACTGTTTTTTGTCCCAATAAATATTTTTCTATTTATATTCTTTAAATATGTTCAAACCAACTCAGCATATTCTTTTCAAAATATATTTCCTTCATATTTTTCGACATTTTATGATTGATCAATTTTCGGTTTTGTTTTCAAACGAAGCTCTTTTCTCATCGACTGTACCTAAGGGTGGGTTCATATTAGCATCATATTGGCCGCGTCCACACGTGCCTACAATATGTCTTCATGATCATTCACATTACTTAAATATTATGTTTTCTACACAAATTGTTATTGATTAAAACTATTCTTGTGGAAACTGTCTTGAATCGTCTGTCTTGGTATTTTTTTTTTAATGGGATAGGAGAGCAAACGAGCAGATGGATCGCCTGATGGTAAGAGATTACCGCCGCCCATGGACACCCGCAACACCAGAGGAGTCCCAAATGCGTTGCCGACCTTTTAAAAGGGGATTAGGCCTCCGGTAACCTCACTCACTCGGCGAAACACAACATAAGCCTTTTTTGACGCCGGTTTTCTGTGAGGCCGTGGTATCACTCCGATCGAGCCGGCCCATTCGTGCCGAAGCATAGCTCTCCCACGTATGAAACCACCATCATGGTACCATCGCATTGCCAAATAATTTATTACTAAGCTATAATGTGTTAAGATTATTGTGTTCTGGTTTGAAGGGTAATGTAGCCAGTGACATTACTGAGCAAATGAGACTTAACAACTGAGGTGTCAAGATGACAACGCGCGAGTGATACCACTGGTGTTGCTGGCGTCTATAGGCTGCGGTTGCCGCTTACCATCAGACGGGACGCTGTTATGTTACAATAGTTTAAAAAAATATTGTTTTTTTTTCAGTAGGTAACTGCTTCATTGGTCTAGTGGTTGATAGCGCGATTACTTAGTAAGAGGTCCCGGTTCGATTCCCAAGTTATGCAGTGTGTAAAGTTTTTCTTAAAAGTTCGGAGTTTGAAATTGATTCTCCCTCTATTCCATTGAATCTAAACATACTCGGCGTACTATAAGTGTACTTTAGTATACCTCTGCCTAATCCTTTGGGGAATACAGGCGTGATGGTATGTTATGCTATTTTTTTTACAAATTTGCATGCGCTCGAATACAACCGGAAATGTAAATGTTTCCATTTTATCGTGACAGGAAGTTACGCCGCTAGCGCCCTCTGTCCTTTGTACAATTTAGGGAAAGTGCTCCCAAAACATGAATATGTATGTTTTTAATATTTCAAAAGAAACAAGTGTTCCGTGTCTGTTTTATAAAAGATAAAAGCACATAAGGAAGGGACAGAACATATATGCAAAGGTGTACGTTTGTACACCCACTGTTATGTTTTTAACACATAACCTAAGTACCATAACGATTGTATTCTTCAAAGGATTAAACAGAGGTGTGTACAAATGTACACCCATAGTTTGCTGTTATGATTTTAATACATAACATATCATCACGCCTATATTCCCGGAAAGATAGGCAGAGGTGTACAAATGTACACCTCTGCCATATTTTTCACAGTTCTCTGTCATATTTTTAGCCTATTGTGCCTTTAAACCGGGCACAAATCCAAACTCCAAACTGCTATTAAGAATTTCACAGAAAAACCCAATAACACTTTGATCAATCCGGAAAACGAAGCCAAGACCTCACAGTCCGAAGCGCTTGCATCCACAACACTAATGACGCATTCAAACAATACAAAAGCAAATTAATACAATCCTGTATTTATCGGCAAGAAAATAGCCAAGAATTTCACCAGAGTTAATCAAAGCTATCTTCTCAGCTTACCTCCCCCCCCCCCCCTCCTTTGATATATAAACTCTAAATACATACCAGTTTCCAATGAGGATCATTTGCAGGATTCCTTCAAAGCGTTTTATGAAAGTGGGGAGCCTTGGGCAATAGTAGGGTGTGTCAGTAAGAACTATTTTGTAGGACTGTCCAGCACAGACGCACCAAAACTCTTTACAGCTCAAAAGAAACTAGTCCGAATCCTAGAAAATATACAACAAACAGATAGCTGCAAACCTTATTTTATAAAATATAATTTATTAACTTTACCCTGCATATACATTCTGGAAATATGTAAATTTACACACCAACACCAAGACTTTTACACAAAACGCGAAGACATACAAACAAAATACACACTACGACATAAAACACGATTAAATCTGCCGAAGTCATACTTAAAAATACACTCAACTAGCCCTTTAGTCATGTCAATAAAAATTTATAACAAATTACCAAAAACAATTAGAACTGAAAAAAAGTTTAAAATATTCACACACAAACTAAAACAGTTCCTCCTAAAGAAATGCTATTACGGGATCGATGAATACCTAAACGATAAATCCTTTTAGCTCCTGTATGCTATACAACAGACTCAAAATTATATAACTAATACATAATAACTATAAATAATAACATTAATAAAAAAACTACACAACATAAATATAGCTAGATTATACACAAAATAAAAAAACACACATTACACATTATACAAAATTTATATATAAAAAGGCCAAATAATAAGAATAATATTATTGCAATAATAAACTATAACCTAACAATAAATAAATAACTCTACTCATAAATAATAAAAATAAATATTGTATAAAATATATAATAATTTCATCATAAATAAATAAATTATGGTATTAAAACAGTTATCAATTATAACTTAATAATAACTATGTATACTATAAATAATAATAATAAATACACTACAAAATATAATAAATAATAATAATTGAGTAAATTATATAAATTATAAAAATGTATAAATATATCACACCATCCATCGCATCATCCATCTAATTTTAATTAATTTCTTAAAAAGAAACGCTCCTCCTCTCTTCTACTTTACTAATACTTTGCTGTGCCCGACAGGGTCCATAATTGACACTTACTGTTACTTACCAACACCTGTATACATTATGGAATGCAATAAAGAATTGAATTGAATTGAATTGAATTGAATTGAATTGAAAAATATTTATTTGGTAGTGTTTCCATATAGCCAGCGCACTGATAATCTGGTATTATAAATAATGGACTGCCAAGTTAATTGACGACACGTTTGGCGTAACGGTTGAGCGATCGGCTTCCGTGCCACGTTTTGTGGGTTCGATCCCCACACGGAATACATATTTGTAAGATCTACGGGTACTTTTTCCGGGTCTGGGTGTTTGTGTATGTGAGAATTTGTGTTTGTAAATGCATCCACGATACAGGAGAAAATCCTAGTGTGGGGCAACGTTTTTATAAAAAAACTAGCAACCCGCCCGCGGTTTCACCCGCGTTGTCCCATTCCTAAAAGTCGTAGCGTAATGTTAAATAGCTTAAAACCTTCCGCTTGAGTCACTCTATCTATTAAAAAAACGGTTCAAAATCCGTTGCGTAGTTTTAAAGATTTAAGCATACATAGGGACGAACAGACAGCGACAGCGACTTTGTTTTATACTATGTAAAGAAGGTCTCGAGTTCAATTCCAAGACGCATTTCTGACTTTTCGAAGTTATATGTAATTATAACGCGCTTAAACGGTGAATGAAAACATCGTGAGGGAACCTGCATGCCTAAAAGATTTTCTCATCAGCCTTTTTAAAATCTGCCAACCCGCACTAGGCCAGCGTGGTTGACTATACCCTAATCCCTCTCATTCTGAGAGGAGAACCGTGCCCAGCAGTGGGATTAAATGAGTTAATCAATAATTAGGTAGTATTTCTTTTTTTTAAGATTTTCTCCTGTATCGTAGGTGCGTTTACAAACACAAATTCTCACATACACAAGCGCCGAGACCCAAGTACCTGTAGGTCATACAATTATTTGCTCCGTGTGGGGATCGTACTCATAATACGTGCCGCAGAAGCCGATTGAAGGGGATTGGGCCTCCGGTAACCTCACTCACTCGGCGAAACACAACGTAAGCGTTGTTTGACGCCGGATTTCTGTGAGGCCGTAGTATCACTCCGGTCGAGCCGGCCCATTCGTACCGAAGCATGGCTCTCCCACGTAAAAAACCACCATCATGGTACCATCGCATTGCCAAATAATTTATTACTAAGCTATAATGTGTTAACATTATTGTGTTCTGGTTTGAAGGGTAATGTAGCCAGTGACATAACTGAGCAAATGAGACTTAACAACTGAGGTGTCAAGATGACAACGCGCGAGTGATACCAGTGGTGTTGCTGACGTCTATAGGTTGCGGTTACCGTTTACCGTCAGGCGAGACGCTGTTATCATACAATAATTTTAAAAAATATTGTTTTTTTTTCAGTAGGTAACTGCTTGATTGGTCTGGTGGTTGATAGCGCGAAATGTGAACTATCCTGCCTTATATTCTGGCATGGCCACTCTACTCGCCAGCGGCATCGTCTTATACTCGTGTTGAACGCTTTGGCTCGATAGCTCTACTATATTATCTATAGATATATCTTAAGGAACCCTTAAACTGCAGATTTATGCTTAGATTACTTCTTTTTAAACGCGGTGTAATATACACCCACAGTTCACTGATAAGTTTAAGTCCCATGTGATAGATTCCGAGTTGCTGTAGAGAATTTCAAAGAAAAACCCAATAACACTTTGCTCGACCTGGGGATCGAACCCAGGACCTCTAGCGTAGCAGCCGCGCTTGGGAACACTAGACTAATGAGGCAGTCTAGCTTATAAAATATAAGTAAATTGTCTATTGCATTTCAAATAATATATTACAAAAATCGGCTTAAAATTTCACACTGCCCTCCCTCTGTGACAAATAGCGCAATGATACGGTGTTTGGAGAATCGTTTCCGAATGATAATTAATATTAAGAGCTCTGAGGGTTGGCAGGGAAGTAAGTAACTGGGATAATGTGGCTTTTATTTTGTGATTTAGAAGGAAATCTTTCTTTGAGAAAACTTGCCAAGTTGCCAATTAAGTTTTGTTTTAAAAGCTCCCGAAACATCATGTCATGGTTACCATATTTCTTATAATATCATTGAAGTAACACGATACTAATTTTAAATCGATCAGACCTGTGGAAGTTGGTCACATCCCTTCGTCGATACCAAAACCATAATAATCTAACATGTTTAAAAAAAACATGCGGAGCAGTCTTTGGGGACTGCCGATATAAGTGAAAACTAAGTAACTTGTGAATTGTATCGTCGATAAGTGGGAAGCGTGCGGTGACGATGACGCGAGTTTCACGCTTTTTGTTCACCCAAAAAATACACATATATACACAGTATACATATAGCTCATGGAAAGCGTTCGGTGACGATGACGCGAGCTCCATGATTTTTCTTCACCCAAAAAGTGCTCAACGCGCCTAAACACAACATGATTTATTATAAAAGTACATATATCACTGCCATACGAGTATATAACCACTTACCTGTAGATCTAAAAAAACTTGATGGTAAATTATTTAAGCGAGTTTTAAAACAGTGGTTAATTAAAAATGTATTTTACAACTTAAATGAATATTTTGCCAAAAAATAATTATTGTTATTGTTGATAAGATTTTTAGCACAGACATACCATATACACTAAGACATAAAGACAGGTTAAATTTACCAAACTCCCGGCTTAAAATGCATTCAACCAGTCCATTTGTTATGTCAATAAAAATTTATAATAATCTACCTCAAAAAATTAAAAATGAACAAAAAGATAATGTGTTTTTAAAGAAGCTAAAAGAAATATTATTAAAAAAATGTTACTACGATTTAAATGAATACTTAAATGATAAAACCATAACATAACTCATACATAAAAGATTACATAAAAAATATATACTTATAATCTAATAACAACTATAGCTATACATATAATTAATACAAATAGTACTAGAAAAACATAAACAAATATATAAATATAAATAAAGTAAAATTAAATAAATAATGAAAAGGAAATTATCTAATAAAATAAATAAATAATATATACATATAAATAAAGTGAAACTAAACAAAGAAAGAAATGGTAATTACCAAATAATATACGTAGATACTATATTATACACGACAAAACATAAGCTGTCCTCCTCTCTCCTACATTGCCGTGCCCGACAGGGTCCATGATTGATACTTTTATATTTATTTTTTAACACCTGTTAACATTGTGGAGTGCAATAAACAAATTGAGTATTGAGTATTGAGTACCTACCTTAATAAATTGTAACATTTTAATATTGCTACACCCGATTCGGTAGACTGTTGAAACCTACTAAAAATTGTTAAACACCATATGTACACAGTTTTAAGCAATAAATATCTTTGACTTTGACTTTGAAAGAATTTTTCAAAACTGCAGCATCCAGCATCCAATGTACATTATTTAATTGATTTTAAATCGCTGTTGGTTTATATACACATTACAAAAGTTATTAGCTAATAGGTAATAAAAACTGCAAAATAAAAATAATAATAGGTTTTTTTTATGGGATAGGAGGGCAAACGAGCAGACGGATCGCCTGATGGTAAGCGATTACCGCCGCCCATGGACACCCGCAACACCAGAGGAGTCACAAGTGCGTTGTCGACCTTTTATAAGGTGATTGGGCCTCCGCTAACTTCACTCACTCGGCGAAATACAACGTAAGTTTTCTGTGAGGCGTATCGCTCCGGTCGAGCCGGCCCATTCGTGCCGAAGCATGGCTCTCCCACGTAAAAACAAAGCTACTTTTAAACCTGCCTACTAAAGAACTTTGTACATGACAGATATGATTTAACTCAACTGGAACTTCAAAATAACTTGATATCCAGCGTAACCGTTATTTGAAAGTTTATTACGTTCGTTTGTTACGAACTTGGCTTTCTTTCAAGTTTATTATTTTTGATTGGACATACTATTTAGAGTCTATATTGTAGGTAAATATGAAGGGTTTATGGTCAACTATCTAGTAAAATGTTACGGCAAAAAATCACTTTATAATGCCAAAAATAGTAAATGATCACCAAAATAAGTTCTAACCTAACCTAAAACTAATTTTTGGTGACCATTTATCCATTTTGGTGATCAATTTACTAAATTTGGTAGTCATTATATTTCGTTGTCTAAAATTTTGACCGAAAAACGCTGATTTTGAATGAAGAACCGGCAAACGCTGGAGAAAATGAGTTCTCGATTGGAGATCGCGTCTAGGCAAACGTAGTGTAGGGCGCCCGCCGGCCAGGTGGAGTGACGACTTGCGGAAGGCAACTGACGACAACGTCAACAACGTCAGACAACGTCAGTGACTGGATGAGGAAAAATTAAGATCGAGGCGTTTGTCTGTGGCCTCTGTGGCGTTCATTAGGACAGGCCTACGTCCACCAGTGGACGAATACTGGCTGATGGTGATGGCTGCTGACGTTGAGATTCTGGTTTCGATTTCCAGTTCTCAAGTTCTCTTCGTCTGGTCGGAAGTTGGATTCCGCGCCGTTTATGCCAATACAAACAATAGAGTCCCAATTTAAAAATTCTCCGATAATAAAATACCGTAAATCAAAAAGGCGAGTTTTCAATACAGTTGATCAATGGTCCGCATCGCGCCGCAGTCGCTGGCACCCTGCCAGGCCCGCAGTGGAAGCAGCGTAATGCCGCTTAATTGAATTAAATGCTTCGAAGGAGAGGGGAGGACATTTAATTTTACACATAGATAAGATCGCCAAATATTTTGCCTCTAAACAATAATGACACGTTCTAACATTATTGTGTTCCGGTTTGAAGGGAAATTAATGTAGCCAGTGACATTACTGTGCAATTCGTGCGGGCACACTGTGTGTCAACTGTCGGGCAACTGTGTAGCAACTTATGATCAACAATGTATCAACTATTTAGCGACTGTGAGGATTGCGTATCTATGTATAAATGACGTAAAATTTTTAACAATTGGCCAGGCAATAGTGTCAGCGTTTTTATAATATTTGTGTTAGTATGTATAATTTTCAATCGGTTTCCAAAACGCTGTAACAATTTGGAGGCAACTCCGACTTTTGGTCAACTGAGTGTTATTATAATGTCTGGACTGAATATACCATTAAGTTATTGTTTACCAAAACAATTTAAAAGAAATCAAATTTTTTGTGTAATGAGACTTAACAACTGAGGTGTCAAGATGACAACGCGCGAGTGATAACACTGGTTTTGCTGACGTCGATAGGCTGCGGTTGCCGCTTACCATCAGAAGAGATAAAAATGTTGTTACCACCGCTTGAGAGGGGTTAGGGTACAGTTCACCACGCTAGCCTACTGCGGCTTGGCAGACTTCACACGCCATCAAGAAAACCTCTCAGGCTTGCAGGTTTCCTCACGATTTTTTCCTTCACCGTTTAAGCGCGTGATAAATTTAATCAATAATACGCACATCCTCATTATCCTTCGAGCCTTTTTCCAACTATATTAGGGTCGGCTTCCAGTCTAACCAGATGCCATCAGACCTCGGAAACACAATTTCTGGCAATACCGATATCCGGAGGGTAGACTGGTTGTCAGGCTTTATTGGGCTTCTGGTCATAGATGTTCGTATGACAACCGGGATCGACAGCTTTACGTGCACTCCGAGACCCGGAGCCTTGCAAATCAGTTGATCGGCTTAGTTATTATTTAGCCACGAGCTCCTCTTATCAATATCTTTAATTCGTTTTTTTACGTGGGAGAGCCATGCTTCGGCACGAATGGGCCGGCTCGACCGGAGTGATACCACGGCCTCACAGAAAACCGGCGTAAGACAACGCTTAAATTGTGTTTCGCCGAGTGAGTGAGGTTACCGGAAGCCCAATCCTCTCTTAAAGGTCGGCAATGCACTTGTGACTCCTCTTTTCGATCCGTCTGCTCGTTTGCCCTCCTATCCCATAAAAATATCATTTACGCACATGATCCCGAAAAGCCAGAATTGGATTCAAACTCGAGATCTTTGACTTGGCAGTCCAACGGTCATTAGACCTACACGAATGTCCTGCTGATCTGGTATGGTCATGCGACAGGTTGTTGAGCTCCCTAAATTATGATTGAGCTATACGATGACTGATGCATACGTGGCGTCAGTTGGGTCTGGTCTACTCAAAGCTGCTATGGTTCTTTGCTCAAAAGGCCATTTAAGACATTACCCTACATCGTGCCACTCACATATAAGTGTTCTGCCATGTCTGGACTTTAAAAGAGACCATGATTCTCTGAGTTTGGTTCTGTGTTTCTTCTCAGAAGTCGTCAGTTAGGAAATGCCGAAGCCATCTAGCTAAAAAAACCAAACCATTGACATGTAAAAGTATCTCTAAAGATCTACTTGCAGAATAAATAATTTCATTTCATTTCAATTTCAATTTCATTTCATTTCATTTCAACGAACATATCACTAAGGTATCACAGTTCGGTGTGCAAATAAATGAGAAATAGTTCCCGACCTATTAATGATTGAAGTCCTTAACAGAACTTTACTAGCATTCAAATAGTTACGCTAGTACTTTGATGGCTTCGCAAGAATCTGTGTACAGATGCGGACACAAGTGATTTAAGTTTAAATTAATTTAATTTTAAAGTTAAAAGATCATATCATTCTTTGAATGTTTATTTGTGTCCAATTCCATATTTCCAGACTAATATTATAAATGCGATAGTAATTACATAAAACAACATACTTTTACACCTGTATTATTATGTTTAGGTCCCATGTAATAGGGAGCGAGCCTATTGTATGATAACCGGAACCGACGGCTTTGCGTGCTCTCTGAGGCACGGAACAGTTTCTATGTGCTAATAACGGTCACCCTTCTATAAACTGACCGCGGCGTCAGACGTAGCTTAACCTTGAATATCAACATATTCGTTACTTAGCCACGAACTCTGCAGTAGTTGAACTTATAAATTGTTTGATCAATACACCATCAATGGTTAGCGGTTATTTTAGTTAACTCAATATCAAGTTACTGTTATTACTTCAAGTTAAATTGTTTGTTAAGCGGTAACTTTATATGTTATTGGCATTTACTAATTTAAGGATTAATATGGAGTTCAAGCACACATACTTTCACGCCTGTATTGATCGAAAGGATTGGCAGAGATGTAAATATGAACTGATTTAGACGTAAGTTTTTCAATATGTTTTTAGTTCTCATGTCATTAAGGGCGTAATTTTGCCCTGTTCTAATCACAGATCTCGTTCTCAGGCTGCCATTAAGGATTATCTTTCATAAAAAATACAGTAAAATTTCCCCCGACTTGGGAATCGAACCTAGGACTTCCGTCAAGAAGACAAAAAGAAAAAGAAAAAATGCGAACAAATTGAGAACTTTCTCCTTTTTTAAAGTGTTTAAAACATCTATTACATATCCACATATCATATACCTTTTTTCTTGCTGGCTCTTCTCCATAAGACCTACTATTTGGAATCGTCGAAATAGCTTTTGACATTTCAAAAATATCTATATAAATTAATAAAAAATAATAAATAAAATGTAGGTATATAGTCTAACTAGCGACCCACCTGTGGTTTCACCTGCGTTGCTCAGCTCCTATTGGTCGTAGCGTGCTGTTATATAGCCTAAAACCTTCCTCGATAAATGGACTATCCAACACTAATAGAATTTTTCAATTCCAACCAGTATTTCCTGAGATTAGAGCGTTCAAACAAACTCTTCAGATTTATAACATTAGTACCTATAGATTGATATAAAATATTTGAGTTGATCATGAGTTTATCTCTTTTGTTCGCGATTGTACCATCGCAGACGGATATTAATCAATGCAAAACGATGTTTAATTAAAACTGTGTTTAAACTAAACTCATTTACTTTTAACTTTCAATCAGCGTAAAAGAAAATCACGAAACTTAGTAGCGTTTTACCTTATTGGTTTTATATAAGTATGGCACTTGAGTATGAGTTCTTAGATTCGATTCCAACCTTAAGTAAAGATTTGCAGGATATTTTTATTTAAGAAATTCTCATAGTGGTACTGAGCGCGTTGCTACGCTAGAGGTCTTAGGTTCGAGGTTCCCAGGTCGAGCAAAGTGTTATTAGGTTTTTCTAGGAAATTCTCAGTAGCTCTCAGAATGGGAGGAGTTACGCTATAGGCCCCTAATATGTGGAATCTAAATCATACTTTTTTTTATTTAAAAAGACATGGTTGCTGCGGCTTGTTGTCTGCAGTCCGTAGGGGCTCTTAAGGGTCTGCAAGGCATTAGCAACTCCTCTGGTGTTGCAATTGTCCATGAACGACGATGACTACTTAACACCAGGTAGCTCTTTTGAACTAGAACGCTACGGTTCCTTAGTTCCTTCCTCGTCAGCTCGTTTGCTCATTTAATCCAAAAATACACTTAAAAACAAAAGCCCTATATCGCGAAGGACTTCACAAATATACCTACAAATACTGGTTTCTGACACTTACGCGAATATTAGACATTGAAATAAAACTACTTTTTACGGATTTTATCGCGTTGTATTGATATTATTTGATTCCCGACGTTTCGGATCCTTTACAGCATCCATGGTCACGGGTAGACTAAGTTGTTGGACGTCTTAATGTTACAATTACTAACAGCTACCTTACATTTTTGTTAATTATTGGCGATCCGATTCACGCAGAACGAGCTCACCGTATCCTTCGGTCTTGCAGTTTTGGGCTTGGATTTTGATTTTATGGAATCTATAATGGGGTTCCAAGCAGGTGGTAAGACCCAGCCATCTTCTCTATTGAAATTTGGATGTTTTTTAATTTCAATAGCCTCACGGATCATCCTGGGAAGGAATCGGTTTTCTTTTGCGAGGACTTGTGGTTTATCAAATCTGATGTAGTGCTGGGCCTTGTCTAGAGTATGTTCACAAACTGCTGACTTCTTGAAACGGCGGTGTTTGACATCAGCGATGTGTTCTTTTACGCGGATCCCTATGCTTCTTTTAGTTTGGCCTATGTAAGAGAGACCGCAATCACAATCTAGCTTTCACGCGGTTTCTGTGACGAGGGCGCGGCAACAAGCTCCGAATACCGCGCCCTCGTCACAGAAACCGCGTGAAACGTGCCACAGTCGAACGCCTACCTGCTATATTACCATATGTTAGAGGAGTCACAGACAAGATTGGCTATATCTTGAAGCGAGCTTCAATCAAAACATACTTCAAGCCGCTGAAGAAGATTAGTCAGTTCCTACCACCTGTCAAGTGCCACATACCTCTGCAAGATGCAGGTGTATACAAGCTAGATTGTGATTGCGGTCTCTCTTACATAGGCCAAACTAAAAGAAGCATAGGGATCCGCGTAAAAGAACACATCGCTGATGTCAAACACCGCCGTTTCAAGAAGTCAGCAGTTTGTGAACATACTCTAGACAAGGCCCAGCACTACATCAGATTTGATAAACCACAAGTCCTCGCAAAAGAAAACCGATTCCTTCCCAGGATGATCCGTGAGGCTATTGAAATTAAAAAACATCCAAATTTCAATAGAGAAGATGGCTGGGTCTTACCACCTGCTTGGAACCCCATTATAGATTCCATAAAATCAAAATCCAAGCCCAAAACTGCAAGACCGAAGGATACGGTGAGCTCGTTCTGCGTGAATCGGATCGCCAATAATTAACAAAAATGTAAGGTAGCTGTTAGTAATTGTAACATTAAGACGTCCAACAACTTAGTCTACCCGTGACCATGGATGCTGTAAAGGATCCGAAACGTCGGGAATCAAATAATATCAATACAACGCGATAAAATCCGTAAAAAGTAGTTTTATTTCAATACCTACAAATGTTAGACAGATGTTCCGCCGATCTGGTATCGTCGTGTGACGGGCTGTTGAGCTCCCTATAATATGGTTGAGCTACATAATGACTGATGCATGCATGCCGTTCGGCTGAAACTGGTCTACTCAAAACCGCTATGGATCTTTCTTCAAAAGGCAATTTCAGACACTGCCCTGCATTGTATCACTCACAAATTTTGATACTATTAAGTCTGGACTTCAAAAGAGACCATGATTCTCTGAGTTTGTTTCGGTGTTTGTTCTCAGAGGTTGTCAGCTAGGAAATGCCGATACCATCTAGTACTAAAATCAAGACATTGACACCCTAC
Source organism: Acronicta aceris (assembly GCA_910591435.1). Lineage (NCBI taxonomy): Eukaryota > Metazoa > Arthropoda > Insecta > Lepidoptera > Noctuidae > Acronicta > Acronicta aceris. Next base: position 572,591 of record OU342786.1, on the reverse strand, counting down.
ACTTCTGTGAAATTCTTTGAGGAAAACCAGCTCATGTTATGTATTTAGTAACTCAGGTAACACAGTATCAAATCAAACAAGAATGATACGTTTATAAAACAGCTTTCATAATAAAAATAATGTATGCCATACCACGCGTCAAAATCTTTTTATAATCTGTGGTATATAGACTTAATCCTCTTTTGAAAATACACAGATGTATTATAATCTGTGCCTCGTCTATGGTATACATTTAAAAAGTTATTTATAGCCTACTTTGAATAAACAAAGGGATTAGAAGTATAATAAGCTTCATATTAAAAAGGCAGTTTGTTAAGAAGGAATTCTGTGTGTCACAGAATACCTCGTGATTCTACCCCGTGTGGAGACGGGTTAGAATACAGTTCCTCACTGCCATTCAAATAGGCATCTCGTAAGCGCCGAGAAAATATCTGACTTGCTCGGTGGTAGGACCTCTTGTGATCTAACTGGCTGGACTTACGTCCGTCTTACGTCGGAGTCTGTCGTAAAGCACCGCGGTGTGTGTTTCGACTTTTTCGCGTAAGAGCCAGTTCCCCTCAGTTGCTGCGGCTCCGGCAATCTGCACTCCGTAGGGGCTCTTAAGGCTTAACAACGAATCAGCAACTCCTCTAGTATTGCAGGTGTTCATGGGCGACGATGACTACTTACCACCAGGTGGCTCGTCAGCTCATTTCCCGACTTTTTTATATTTTTATTGTTTACTCTTTCCTAATTTTATTACCTTTCTTTTGAACTACAACTCTATGGTTCCTTACTGTAATGTATTAAAAAAAAAATCATTAAAGTAACAGGATACCAAATTTCAAAGTAAGGGGGCTTACTCTTGAATTCAATTCCCATACATCGACATTGGAATTGTGCCGTTTCGTCAAGTTTCGTACTCTTGAATCCGAGACTAGCGCCAAATTGTTTCAACATTGCGCGCTGATTGAGTTAACTAAATAGGATTGGGAAACGACCCACCCATTGGCCAATCAGGATGCCGATACAAGGTTAACGGATTTGTGCTCAAGAGTACGAAATCGCCCGACAGTCTAATTGACATTGGAATCGGATCACGTTTGGATGGGTATTGTATTGTTTTCAAGAGTAAGCCTGCAGTCCTGTGGAAATTGCACACATCTCTTCATCGACTAGAAAAAAGCTAATTATCTTCACAACGGCAGGCCAGATTTTCTTGAAATATCACAGCTAAGAACACTCTGTCAAATCACAAAAACGGTTTCTTCATTTGAGTGTTATGATGCCACAGATACCCACGATAAATTTATTATACCGATCTTTTTGCGCCAGGGATTAAAATGGCTACTGTTTACTTCTACATATAAATGCTTTCATAAACAATATTTTCTGGTACAATTCATTGAGAAAGTTGAAACATTGTAATAACAATAAAACGCGAACAATCTAAAATAAACTGCATTGCGTAAGCAATTACTCTTCACTGGGAAGTTACGCACACACAAACAGAAGTGCAGAAGTACAATGAGAATAATCACTACATAGTATAAAACAAAGTCGCTTCCCGTGTCTGTCCGTCCCTATGTATGCTTAGATCTTTAAAACTACGCAATGGATTTTGATGCGTTTTTTTTAATAGATAGAATGATTCAAGAGGAAGGTTTTAAGCTATTTAACATTACGCTACGACTCTTAGGAATGGAGCAACGAGGGTGAAACCGCGGGCGGTTCGCTAGTAACATCTATGAAATAAGCGTATTTTTATGATTTTCATATTCTCAAAACAATTTTTTTTTTTAGCCTATTTCGTCCCGCTGCTGGGCAAAGGCCTCCCTTCCTTCCTTCCAAACCGCTCTGTCTGTGGTTTTATCCTTTAAATTTGAAAACAATTCCTTAGAAAATGTAAGATTGGAAAATCAAATAATATGTCTGTGTTCCCTAAAGGGTTAGGTAGAGGTGTACTAATGTTTAGGCCCCATGTAATAGTGGCGAGCCTATTGTCATTAACCAGGTACAAATGCCAAACTTCGAGTAGCTCCTGAGAATTTCATAGAAAAACCCAATAATACTGCTCGACCTGGGAATCGAACCCAGGACCTCAAGCGTAGCAGTCATGCCCAGGAACACTAGACTAATAAGGCAGTTTTATATACCAGTGACAGCACCGACCACGGCAGTGACCATATTTTTTATGATTTACATATTCTGAAAACAATTCCTGAAAACTAAGATTTAAAGTAGGTACTAAATTAAAAAAACACCCAAATTTCAATAGAGAAGATGTCTAGGTAATTTACGCAATTTTTTACGGATTTTATAGCGTTGTATTGATATTATTTAATTCCCGACGTTTCGGATCCTTTACAGCATCCATGGTCACGGGTAGACTGAGGTGTTGGACGTCTTAATGTTGCAATTACTAACAACTTCCTTACATTTTTGTTAATTATTGATGATCTGATTCACGCAGAACGAGTTCAACGTGTCCTTTGGTCTTGCAGTTTTGGGCTTGGATTTAGGTTTAATAGAATCTTTCTTTATGCGGCTAGGGCGCCGATCTTGCGATCATGTACTGTATAAGTATTCTTAAAAGTTATTTTTTTTACAAGTTACCTTTTTTAACCCCGTAAGGATCGATTTGAAATTTGGTATCCTTCAATGATATTGAAAGGACATAGTAACCTTGCGATCATATGGTTGCGGTTCGAAACCCACCCATTGCACTACCGACGTGAACCCACTCGTAACACAAGCAATTAGCTTAGCACGAGGGGTTAACAAGAATACTAGTAATGTGCGACCCACATTGCTAGTAAGATTTAAAAAAAAACTATAATGGGGCTCCAAGCAGGTGGTAAGATCTTTGGGTGAAAGTAAATTTTGCTATTTTTATCTCAATAGCCTCACGAATCATCAGAGGAACCGATTTTACCGGTTAATTCTTGTGGATTATTAAATAATATCAATACAACGCGATGAAATCCGTAATAAGCAGTTTTATTTCAGGTTTTTTTTATTAATGTTTACCACCGCAAAACTAATTTTGAATAACTTCAGATAGGTACGCAGTTATTTCACCTTTAAAGAAGCTATTCCGAACAGTTGTGCTTCTGTGAAAGATCTCCGCTGTGACACAATATAATAATGATGAATGTGGCTCATAAAGTTTGCATTTAGCGAATGAATTATGTTCTTGAATGTCGAAATGTTCCTCTGTAGAGATCCCGTATATCTACATACAAACAAAATAATATTTGTACAATAATTCTTTTGAAACAATACCAAAAACAAACATAGCCGACCGTTATTTAATACTAGCGACCCGCTGACAGTTTCACCCGCGCTGCTCCGTTCGTAAGATGTGTAGCGTGATGTTATATAGCCTATAATCTTCCTCGATAAATGGACTATCCAACACAAAAAGAATTTTTAAAATCGGTTCAGTAGATCCAGAGATTACCCCCTACAAACTCAAAAACTTTACCTCTTTGTAATATACTGGCGACCCGCCCGCGGTTTCACCCGCGTTGGCCCATTGCTAAGGGTCGTAGTGTAATGTTAAATAGCTTAAAAGCTTTCTTTTGAATCATTCTATCTATTAAAAAAACCGCTTCAAATCCGTTGCTTAGTTTTAAAGATTTAAGCATACATACAGACGGACAGACAATTCTACAATTCGCCAGTAGCAACAGTAGCATTCGCGTTTAGGACCACTAACAATCCCAATTGGTTTTTTTGACAGTTACAAAAATATTAGACATTGAAATTAAAGTACTTTTTATGAATTTCTATTGATATTATTTAATTCCCAACGTTTCGGATCCTTTACAGCATCCATGGTCACGGGTAGACTAAGTTGTTGGACGTCTTAATGTTAAAATTACTAACAGCTACCTTACATTTTTGTTAATTATTGTTGATCTGATTCACGCGAACGAGCTTACCGTGTCCTTTGGTCTTGCAGTTTTGGGCTTGGATTTAGATTTAATAGAATCTTTCTTTACGCGGCGGTAGCCTAATGGCTAGGGCGCCGATCTTGCGATCATGTGGTTGCTGGTTCGAAACCCACCCATTGCACTACCAACGTGAACCCACTCGTAACACAAGCATTTAGCTTAGCAAGAGGAGTTAACAAGAATACTAGTAATGTGCGACCCAAATTACAAGTAAGCTTTAAAAAATACGCGCTTGAAAGGAAACCTGCATGCCTGAGAGATTTTCTCGACGGCGTGTGAAGTCTGCCAACCCGCAGTAGGTCTGCGTGGTGGACTATAGCCTAATCCCTCTCATTCTAAAAGGAGACTGGTACCCAGCTGTGGGATAGTCTAATAACTTAATGATGTTGGTGATGATCACAAATAAAAACTCCAAACTGCTACAGAGAACTTTATAAATAAAACCCAGGACTTCTATGGAGCCGTCGCGCTTACGATCGGTAAACGTTTTTTATGGGATAGGAGGGCAAACGAGCAGACGGATCGCCTGATGATAAGCGATTACCGCCGCCCATGGACACCCGCAACACCAGAGGAGTCACGAGTGTGTTGCCGGCCTTTTAAAAGGGAGTACGCTCTTTTCTTGAAGGTTTGAAGGTCGTATTGGAAATACTGCAGGCGAAAGTTCATTCCACAGTTTTGTTGTGCGAGGCAGAAAGTTTCTAGAGAAACGTACAGTTGTGGACTGCCAACCATCAAGATGATAGGGTTTCTGAGGCAGTTTGTTAAAAAGTGAGTCAGTCGCCGCAAAGTTGCTATCTTATCGGTTTTTTATCGGATACATTTCGGAGAGTGTGCATCAGATCTCCACAATCTTATTCCCCCTAGCCCTTTCCACTATCAGACGATCAGAAGCACGAAAAAGCGTCATCGATTCACGGAGGACATTCCAAAAGCCCGAACGAAACGCTTTAAGTCCACTTTTATAATACGTACCGCTGAAATATGGAATGCACTTCCCGAGTGGGTCTTCCCTGATAGATATAATCTGGGTGTCTTTAAATCACGAGTGAATCGGTTTCTTCTAGACAAGCGCGCTCCATCGTAGATCGCAGTATCGCATAACATCAGGCGAACGGTCAAGCGTAAGCCTATCACGAATAAAAAAAAAGTTAAAATTCACCCTGTAAAATCGTTACCGTTATTTTTGAACCCACTATCCCCGAGTTTATAATTTACTGCATTAAGATTTATTTGCTCATAAAATATTTTTCTTTTCATCTCAAGTTGGTTAAAAAGATCAGAGAATTTCCAAATGCATTTATTTTTAATAGTTTTAACTTAACTTTTTAATTTATGTTGTTAGTAACTGTTCTCCGTGGTATCACTCGCATTCCAAAATTACCACCTACCTATTTATATTTAACCTATTTAAGGGGGCGAGAGGTAAAAGCAGTGATAGCCTTGTGATATGACCATCGGACTGCCAAGTCAAAGGTCTCGAGTTCGAATCCAAGGCCTCCACATCTGAGTTTTCGAAGTCATGTGTTTATTAATGGTTAATTATCACGCGCTTAAACGGTAAAGGAAAACATCGTGAGGAAACCTGCATGCCTGAGAGATTTTCTCGATGGCGTGTGAAGTCTGCCAACCCGCACTAGGCCAGCGTGGTGGGCTATAGCCTAATTCCTCTCATTCTGAGAGGAGACCCGTGCCCAGCCAGTGGGGCAATGTAATGGGTTGATTATTATATTATTTAAGGGTCCGGCGAGCTTGAATTGCCCACAAAAACGTAATACCAAAATAAATAATAATCCAAACACAATTTTCTCAAATTGTGTTAATCTAGGTTCCTACTGTACCAATTCGTTCAATACTACTACTTCATTGGAAATAAACGGACGTAAATTCGTTCCAAACATGGTAAAGTTATCAATAATTAAATTCGCTTACATTTATTTCCAGTGAAGTATTTTGGACGAAATGGTAGAGTAGGAACCTAGATCAGCGGTATCTGAATCCGAATAATAACACAGATTGATTAAATTGTATTTAAATTACGATTAATGTTGGTATCCAAAGGAAAATTCGGTCCGCCGGACTCTTAAGTATTCATTTAATAAATACCTCATGATCTCACTTTAGCAGTCTAAAGAGAGAGAGAAAAAAAATACAAGTCTTAATAAAGATTTGTATATATCTTTTTCTTTTTATGGAATAGGGAGGCAAACGAGCAGACACCCGCAACATCAGAGAAGTCACAAGTGCGTTGCCGACCTTTTAAAAGGGGATTGGGCCTCCGGTAACCTCACTCACACGAAACACAACGTAAGCGTTGTTTTACGCCGGTTTTCTGAGAGGCCATGGTATCACTCCGGTCGAGCCGGCCCATTCGAAAAGGGGATTGTATATTTAAGTAAACATACCATCACGTCTGTAGCCCCTAAGGTATAGGCAGGGTACTAAAGTACACCCACAGTTCTTGTCTACCCAAAGCGACTATGGCTCTTCCTTGCCCAGGAATTAGGAGGTCGCTTCGTATAAAATACAGATAATAAATAGTCGATTTTTCAATGTGATAAAACCGATGACCCATCCAACTGACCGCGGTGAGCGGAGCATAACCTCACCTACCTAACAATCCACAGATTTTTAAAACTGCTAGGTATGGTTAATACTCACCCATCTATTGACAGACCGTGGTAAGCTTAAATTAAAATTACCACAACCACACCAGGGCCCGCAGATTTTTAGCTGTGATAAATTATGTGATGACCGATCTATTGTTTGACCACGGTAAGCGTAGCTTTATCTCACAAATCCCCTACCTATACGTGAACAGATTTTTAGCTGCATTAAAAAAGCTCACCCATCCAATGCCTGATCGTAGTAAGCACCGACCAACCGCTGTTACAATTACCAACACAACACATGAAGACAGTAAAAATCAATAACATGTAATTATCATAAAAACTATCGACATTAATTAACAGCACATCACTACCCACTATCGATGTTTGTAAATCCGATAATTATACTAGTGGTACCCAATTATCGTCCGTTCCCAATTGCTCGATAATCGATACGATTGCCGCAATCGCTTTCGACGTGAGAAGCGGAGTGATTCGATTTGTTATAATCGTTATTTTAATTTTTATTGGCTTGGGAATCGACTAATTTAATTTAGTTGTACAACACTATTTATATTACGATAATTTGATGTTTATGACGTTACATTTTACGCTTTTCTATAATTAGTCTTTAAGGTGAATTTATGCCGAAGTATTTCGAGCAAAAAAAAGAAAGTATCGGCGGAACTATACCTCGATTTTCCGGTTTTTTATTTCCAGTGAAGTAGTAGTAGACGAAATAGTACCGTAGGAACCTAGATTAACGTTGTCCAAATCCGAATAATAACATAATTTGATAGAACGTTGTCCGAATTACGATTTATTTCGATATTACATTTTTGTCGGCAATTCAAGCTCCGCCGACCCCATAAGCTTCCTCTCTAACCAAGCGGAAAGAAAGAGATTTTTTAAAATTATGGATTCGTACCCACAACAGAGACAACAACTAAGAAATATAGCGACGGAGTGTCACTATATTTCTTAGTTGTTGTCTCTCGCGAGGTTAAAAAAGGTTCCTATCTAGAATAAAGAAATAAAACACTTTTATTATATACTAGCGACCCGCATCCGTTCCTTAAAGGCGTAGCGTGATGTTATATAGCCTATAACCTTCCTCGATAAATGGACTATCCAACACAAAACGAATTTTCAAAATCGGTTCAGTAGATCCAGAGATTACCCCCTACAACCTTACAACCTCACAAACTTTACCTCTTTAAAATATTAGTATAGATTATCTCAGCATAATGCTGCGACGCTATACAAAAAGCATAATGCCGCAGCGCTGGTTATAAGATAAGCAGATAAGTGCAGCTGAATTGAATTGCTGCTTGAAGCATTTTACACGGAGCAGCTCTCATCCGAGCTGATATTAAGCTTCAACCGCACCCTATAGACGTCATCAACACCAGTGGTATCACTCGCGCGTTGTCATCTTGACACCTCAGTTGTAAACTCTCATTTGCACAGTAATGTCACTGGCTACATTACCCTTCAAACCGGAACACAATAATGACAGCACATTATTGCTTAGCGTCAGAATAGTTGGCAATGCGGTGTCAATACAGACGAACTCAGCAGGACAGTTCTAACACTTATAGCCAGGGTCATTCGACGGAACCCGGTATACCCTATTATGTCTAGATCAATAAAGTCACGAGCCAGGCGACTCCATTAAGATTATTATGCTGTAAATGGTTTATATCTTAAGATTACCCACAACGGGTTGTAAACGTTTGTGTTTTACGATTAAATTGTGGGCTATCATGATTCCTCGTTTTGAACCCTAAGCACTCGATAACCTAAAACGCTGAACCAATTTCAATAAATTTTTGGTACAGAGATACATTAAGATCTTGGAGAAGGAAATGGGCTACTTAGTTCCCAAAAAATCCTTAAGTATGCGAGTGAATCTGCGGGCAATAATTAGTGTTGTAAACATAAAAAATACGAAAAAAGAAAACATTTTGAATTTGGATTGCCAGGTTTTCCGCAACAAGCTATACTCTATTCAAAAGTACTCTTGAAACCGCAGTTTTAGTACGACGTATTTAATACCTTAATGTCATATAGCAGTCACCACTCATGTATAACGTTATTATAAGGTGTATGGCACCCCGCGGTCGCACAGAACTGGCACATAAATGGCACTAAGTGCCACTAAATGTGCACACTGCGCTAATGTCTTGAGTGCTTTGTAACTTGTGAGGAAGGACTGTGTAAAGCTTCGTACCTAGTACCTACATACCTCATTGGTCTAGTGGTCGCAATAGGGAATAATGCATAAGATTAAAATTTGAGTAAAATATTTTTATTTGTAATCTTTATTGCTAAAGAATGATGTTCATGCCATAATTGTTTCTTTTTGTTTCAGAGATCTCCAGGGCAACAACATCACTATTATCTTTCAGAGCGACTTTCAAAGCCTGAAGGAGCTGAAAACTTTGTAAGTAATATTTATGTATACAATACCTAATAATTATATATACAGTGTTTTCGGTACGTAATAAAATATGGAATACGGCTGAGCGATCAGCTCCCGCGCAACGTGTTGTGGGTCCGATCCCCACACGGAGTTTAATATTTGTATGACCTACAGGTAGTTGTTTCGGGTCTGGGCGTTTGTGTATGTCAGAATTTATGTTTGCAAACGCACCCACGATACAGGAGAAAATCCTAGTGGAGGAATGTAAAATCACCACGATTATTACGCACTAAGACGAGCTTTTGGGATATTCCCACAGGATTGGGAACACTAATGGTAACCTTGGGTAAACAGACTCTAAAATGTATGTTTTTTTTTTTCAGACAATTATCAGAAAATCTGATTCACACGATTGAGAGAGATGCCTTCTTAGAGCTAAACGCGTTGGAGCGACTGTGAGTGTATTTGATGATACAATAATTATTATACTTTTAATTGATATTAGTTTTAGACGAAGATTACCAGTCTGTTTCTCTCTTTTTCTAGCACAAGTTATTCAAAAATCAACCTTAAGGGTACGGCGGAGCTTGAATTGCCCACAAAAACGTAATACCGAAATAAATCGTAACCCAGACAATATTCTATTTCAAATTGTTATTATTTGGATTTGGATACCGATTATCTAGGTTCCTAAATTACCACTTTGTCTATCACTACTCCATTGGAAATAAAATAATGGAAAATCGTTCCAAACTTGGTAATTTTATCAAAAATTTCATTCGCTTACAATTATTTCCAGTGAAGTATTTTGGACAAAATGGCAACGTAGGAACCTAAATTAACGGTATCGGAATCCGAATAATAACACAATTTGATTAAATTGTGTTTGAATCACGATTTATTTCCGTATTATGTTTGTAGGTAAGAGAAATTCGGTCCGCCGCACCCTTAAGAAACAAAACACTAAAGACACTTGGCGTAAACTTTAATTTTAAATTCCAATACAAATTTTGCAATATGGAAGCGAAGTAAGCGCTTAGATTCGTTTTTATAGCTATCTATATATATAATAAACTATTTTTGGTAATTTAATAGAGAGAAACAAGTGGCTTACTTAGCTACTGGTCTGGTTTTAAAGCAGTGTAACTCTATGCAAAGAGTATATTTGATTTACAGACAAGATTTTAAATCTAAATAAAGACATGCTTCGTGTTGAGGAGTAATAATCCTTGGCATATCTCTTTGTTTTTATCAAATATACTACCTACTTTGTATACAGCGAGAACTAATTTCGAAAACCACTAAAAAGTCTGTAAGTATGTAAACCTCATTACAAAGTTACGTCGTGCAGAACAATGCAGCGTTCTAAATTCGAAACGACCAATCGGAGTAGCTGATTGCTGTAGTTCCGTGTGCAATGACTTTGCAGCGTCGTTTCAGCGTTTCTTAACCTTATTTTAGAACAGTGCTTTTTTAAACAATTAAAAGTAATAAAGTTAATTTCATTCATCGAATTTATAAATTATTTTTTACCCTAAACTTTATTGGTTTTTTTTTTCATAATTTAGAAGAGAATCTTCAGTTTCAACCCATCATAGTGTATTCTTATACAATTTATCCTAAAAAGAAGAAGTATTGTTTCGTTAGGAAACGCTGGATGACATTTGTATTTCCTTACAGGAGACTCAACAATAATCGCCTGGGGCACTTGCCAGAGGGGATATTTTTGAGGTTGAGGCACCTCCAGAGACTGTGAGTAGTTGACCCACGGTGGGTCAATGGTGTGGTCCCTGTCGGTCCCCTTCGGTTTTTGGTGTTCACTTACCCTGGCTGGACGGTGCTGTGCGTTTATTTGACGTCAAAATATGGGGCCAAAATATAGCGGAAATGGGTTCTGTCGGTATATACTTAAGGGTAAAAGTGGGATAAAAAATATGTTATTGGAAGAGGACCGAAAGTAAGCCTTCGATATTTTTTTTTTGTATTCGTTGCTTGACTCGGTATATATGGCTTATGGCAGCGTCGCGTAGTTCATCAGATAGAGTTTGACCAAAAATTGTACAGAAACAGCAAATATAATGATTGTCTTGAGACGCATTGAGGCTGTCGTTACGTGATGTTGTTTAAACCTGTGTGTTATTCAAAGGCCTTCAAATTATAAGCCTGAAATTCCTTGATCAGACGGAGAAAATTGATCCTAAATTAAGTAGTACCGATTTTATAACCGATATCGTTATAGTACCGGTATCAGTATTTTTGGTGACGATATTTTAGAAAATGTTAATTCCAACATCAAATTTTTTGGCCGTAAACAAATAATATTTTGACTCTACCACGCAAATGACGTCACAGCACTCGTCACCCCGCCCCCCCCCATAAGCTTGTGCCTAAAACCGGGTTCTTCAGTGTCTATATTTTTTGTATAATTTCTTTAATTTTCAATCCATCGCCGCTAGCATTATAACTAAAATTAAAACCAAAAGAAACATTTATTCCAATATTTTTATGACGATTTTTAATTTTTATGGAAAAAATTAATTCAAGCAATGGTCAGGAATAGGTTAGGCTACCTTTTCTCGATACCAGGGTATCGTTAATGATGGTGTAAATGGTAGGAAATATTTAGATCATTTTCTATTGGTATCTGGGAAGCCTGTAAGATGACAAAGCTCGCAACCCGTCATAGATTGTGGGATGATCTAGAATAGATTACAACCAGACAGATATTTAGTAGAACAAATTGGGAGAGGTCTTTAATATTAGGTCACCCAGTATTGGATGACCCAATATTATTAATATCTATGCAATAAATATAAGTATTAAATATTGTAAAAGTCAATTCCAGATAAATTTTATATATTTATTTTAAAAGAGGCAATTTTTCATATCAACTCAATACAAAGTTTTACTTACGAGTATATTTTATTTGCCTAATACATATAAGTCATATATGTTTATGTAGTAAAAATGTGGTACAAGAATTACCAGTCAGTAGCTTAATAACGGTAAATAATAAAGTCGAATATAATCTTAAACAAGGGGTTATTTCCATAAAATCGTTGTAAAATCGTCATAAAAGTCTTCACAGCCTAACAGTATTTGCTTGATCCATTTCATAAGCTTCGCTACTATGGTGTGATCCTATAGCCATAGGGCTAAATCCATAGCCATAGGGCTAACCCTGACCCGTAACATACGCTTTGACTGTATAAAAAATAGAAAAAAAAACATTAACCAAAAAGGTTTTACTGATTTTTTTAATGCTTAAACTAAAATTAAGAAAAAATTAATTAACTGTTTATGTCAAAAAAACTAATTTAACCAATTTTATCGTATAAAATATTTTATCTTTAATAGATACTAAATTGTAAATCATAAAGAAATAAATATTGCATCGCGATAAAAAAAATTATATCGCTACCGATAATTTCTTACGTGCAAAAGTCGAAACACACACCAAGGTGCTTTAAGAAAGACTCCGACGTGAGGGTGATCGCCAGCCAGTCAGAACACAAGAGGTCCTACCAACGAGCAAGTTAGATATTTTCACGTCTCTTACCGGATGCCTATCTGAAAGGCAGTGAGGAACAGTATTCTAACCCATCCCCACACGGGGAAAACCTCAAATATTGACGTGTAAAAGTGTCTTTTTAGATCTATAATATTTACAGAAATAAATAACATGTATCATTTATAGACTTAATTGGGGATACTTATCCCCTTAAGGACAATACTTAAATAGGATTTGTATGACATCAAATTAATCATACATCAACTTTAATATATCACCGTTATTACAAAAACCAACTAACTATAGTACATAATGCTGTGTGATTAATACCCCAATTAAATTGCACATCCGTTCGCAAGATGGCGGCTTACGGTATTCTGACGCGGCTTCCGGTTTTTTAAATTACATTTATGCCACACAACGACCTTGCGCGTGACCTGGCAATAATTAAAAAGATATTATGCATATGCATTAATTAAAAAGATAGGTATACATGGAAATTAAATTAAAATGAAATATAGAATACTAGAGTTCTTCGGTCACATTGCCAGAAAAGAAGGTCAAAACTCGAACAGCTGATGATTACTGGCAAAATTGACGGCAAACGCTCTAGAGGTCGAAGTCCTATAAGATGGTCTGACCAGATCCGCACATCTCTGAATGTCAAATATCACGAGGCACTTCATGTCGCCAAAGACAGGTGGCGCAACATTGTCAAAAACAAGATTCCATGGCAAAATCACGACCCTCAGCAATGAGGAATACGAATCCAGGAGCAGGATACGTGAGAACCCTGTAAAGATATATTGTTAGGTATCGAGATCCTGTTTATTTTTTTACTTGTAAAGTGAAAACTTATAGATAGATAGAATATTCTTTATTGCACACCAAAAACTGACGCTAAGTACATGATTCCAAGTACAAGTTAGGTACTAAATGGTAGGTACAATGGGCGGTCTTATCTCTAAAAGCGATCTCTTACAGACAACCTTTGGATGGACTCGAGAGAAAAAAATAACCAATAACAAAGCAGTCTGGCGTACATAAAGAAACGAGATACTAAGTATCCTACATAATTACATATATATTACATTCACATAAAACACATACATATACAAAATTACTATACATAATATATAGTGTATTTAAATACATGTTAAAATAAATATATAATATACATTACCATATATATTAACCTATAGCAAAAGTAAGACTATATACTGTTTCATTAATATGGAGAACATGTTACACAACGTGTACGTAAGAAAACCCTGTCCGACCCGTTACGGTATTGTTAGGTATCGAGATCCCGTTCTATTTATACAGGGTTATTTTTCAATGACTGGCCAACATGGCCATTTTCATTTACAGAGGCTGTTCAGAATCAATAATATTTTCGATCTTTGAAATAAAAAATTTAAAATTTAAAAAAATATCATTTGATTTTATTCCCATCTGCCTCTAAATTACAGAACGTGTGGATATAGTATACCTCTACACAGTTCAGTTCAATAACCTAAATAGCAAACATTAATACATAAGAAATAAAACTACTTTTTACGGATTTTATCGCGTTGTATTGATATTATTTGATTCCCGACGTTTCACTTCGATCCGATTCACGCAGAACGAGCTCACCGTATCCTTCGGTCTTGAGCTTGTGAGCTCGTTCTGCGTGAATCTGATCGCCAATAATTAACAAAAATGTAAGGTAGCTGTTAGTAATTGTAACATTAAGACGTCCAACAACTTAGTCTACCCGTGACCATGGATGCTGTAAAGGATCCGAAACGTCGGGAATCAAATAATATCAATACAACGCGATAAAATCCGTAAAAAGTAGTTTTATTTCAATGTCTAATATTCGCGTAAGTGTCAGAAACCAGTATTAATACATAAGTTTGACAGCGCACGCACACGACCACAAATCCGCAATATTTATGAATTTAGATTTTTTTCCGACATTTTCAAATGAATGTTTTTACAATATATTGTGTTAATTTGACAATAATGTATAAAATGCACTTTGGGTTTGACCTTAAGGCGGATCGTTCTGTGCCCGCGAAATTCAAATTTCGAGTGGTTTTTCGAAGTTTGTAGGTCTCTAGCAAGTTCTAGATTCATGGTAGTTGTAATTGCGACATCAACTATACAACATTCACAATTGAGAACTAAAACCATTGCTTAAAGATCATTATTGGAGCTAAAAGTAGTGTAAAATGTCAATTTTGACCAATTACACAGATTGCGCTAAGTTTCTGGCTTGATAAGGATTTATAAGTAAATAAGTTAAGCTGCGGTAGCCTAATGGCTAGGGTCGGACTTGCGATCATGTGGTTGCCGGTTCGAAACCCACCCATTGCACTACCGACGTGAACTCACTCGTAACACAAGCATTTTAGCTTAGCACGAGGGGTTAACAAGAATACTAGTAATGTGCCATGCACATTACTAGTAAGCTTTTTAAAAGAAAAGAAAAAAAATAAAAATAATAAAGTTTGCCATCAAGCGTGGCCTATTAGGTAGTAGAAAGAATCTTGCTTATCGATTGCTTAAATATGAATTAAAAGTACAAATTCGTTAATTCGTCGTACAAGGTCGATGATGGATTTATCAATTTATAAAAATTTGCTAGCTTTTGGGGTAATTGCGGCAATTTGGGCACAAAAATTTCGAATTTTAAACTTCATTAATATGTTTACCATCATGAATATTTATATAACATATGTATAATCAACCCATTATACTGTCCCACTGCTGAGCTTGAGTCTCCTCTCAGAATGAGAGGGATTAGGCTATAGTCCACCGCGCTGGCCTAGTGCGGGTTGGCAGACTTCACACGCCGTCGAGAAAATCTCTCAGGCATGCAGGTTTCCTCACGATGTTTTCCTTCACCGTTTAAGCGCGTGATAATTAACTATTTAATACGCACATGACTTCGAAAAGTCAGAGGTGCGTGCCTTGGGTTCGAACTCGAGACCTTTGACTTGGCAGTCCAACGGCCATACCACTAGACTATCACATGAATATTTAATGTTTCTTATTTTGTTTGGTGATGTGATTGGGATACCTATATGCCTCTTTTGGATCGGACAGTTTTTTAAGAATCTTAGTGTAGTTAAATTATTCATACTTAATATGCGATTTTTTTACCGGAATAGGGACAAATTAAATAAAAAACCCTGTGTACTTTCTAAGTACTTCCTTAGACCCTGTAAAGTAGATAATCTGCTGATTTCGTCTGTGTTGACACCGCATTGCCAAATATTCTATCACTAAGCAATAATGTGTTAACATTATTGTGTTCCGGTTTGAAGGGTAATGTAGCCAGTGACATTACTGTGCAAATGAGACTTAACAACTGAGGTGTCAAGATGACAACGCGCGAGTGATACCACTGGTGTTGCTAACGTTTGTAGGCTGCGGGTGTCGCTCACCATCACGCGGGACGGATGCTTGCATGCCGTCTTAATACAATAACACAAAGGAAACCTCTGTATGTATGTTTCTACTGATCTACTTACGCCCCAAGATTGTCGGCGTGAGGATATCCTTTACATTCGTTTGAAAAGAGCAACTTTGAAAGAGCTTTCAGTTTAAGTCGAGCGTAACAAGGATAAAACATGCATAGTACAGTGGCGGCCCAGAAAATGGGCACCACTTTTTTTTTTTTTTTTTATTCTGTGCTCCGTTTAAATAAGTTCCACAGCACATTCAAAAATATAAAGAGCCAAGTACAGAGAAAGTTTTCATATGAAATTACCTACTTATTTATTTCGTGTAGAACGTAGCGAAAGTATTTTTTATTTTAAGTACAGCATGCAGAGAAAAGTGTGTTACAAAAAAATCTCAAAGGAGTTTTATTTTTAAACTAGCGACCCGCTCGCGGTTTCACCCGCGTTGCTCCGCTCCTATTGGTCGTAGCGTGATGCTATATAGTCTATAATATTCCTCGATAAATGGACTATCCAACACAATAAGAATTTTTCAATTCCAATAAGTAGTTCCTGAGATAAGTGCGTTCAAACAAACTGTTCAGCTTTATAATATGGCTTTTTTCAGTGAAGTGTTACACACATAGGTGGAAGTCCTAATGGGGGCAACACTTACAGAAAAATAAAACACCCAACACCGTTGCAAATACTGTTATGTTCGTATTTAACTTTTCTAAACGAATTATTGAGTTCAGATTTTTATGAAAAGCTTTTAAATGTTATAGTTTTTTTTTCTGCGCCTTTGATTCGGCTTAACCTCGTTGCGTTATATGCAATTCTCTTTTTATACTTTTTTTTAAACAAAGTGCCGGCCGGAATTCGAAAACTTTTTGGAAGAAATTTTTATAAAACGTTTTATTTACACCATGGTTATACTGCGAGCCGTCTAGAGTTCTGAGTTTCGTCTTTTAGGTATTTTTTCTTTAACCATACTTGACTGCCTCATTAGTCTAGTGGCCCCAAGTGCGACTGCTACACTAGAGGTCCTGGGTTCGATCCCCAGGTCAAGCAAAGTGTTATTGGGTTTTTTTATGAAATTCTCAGTAGCAGCTCGGAGT
Source organism: Acronicta aceris (assembly GCA_910591435.1). Taxonomy (NCBI): domain Eukaryota; kingdom Metazoa; phylum Arthropoda; class Insecta; order Lepidoptera; family Noctuidae; genus Acronicta; species Acronicta aceris. The sequence continues at coordinate 555,556 of OU342786.1, read as the reverse complement.
CTAGATTTGTGCCCAGTTAATGGCTATAGGCTCGCCCCTGTATAACCTAAACCTACAGGCGAACTGTGGGTGTACATTAAGTACAACTCTGCCTAACCCTTCGGGGAATACAGGCGTGATGGTATATATGTATTCTTTAACCATTTCGGTTGCTCGATATTTTTTATAAAACCTGACTTTTCGCAATGATTACACTGTTAATTATTAACTAACAAGTAACACCGCTGTGTTTAACCCCTTGACTGCCATTTCAAAACACAAAAAGCATGCTAACCTCGAATTTTCCGAATTTCTTAAAGAAGTCTGTCACCCAGTCGCGACCGTGGCATGCTGGGCACAATTCGGTTTACCTTCTATACATGACTGTGGCGATCAAAAGGTTTAATTACCTTCATTGTATTAGAAGTTTGAACCATTGTAGGTACATAAAAAAGGGAAATAACTTTATCTGTTTGACTATTAACTTTCACGACTAAACCACTGAACAGATTTCGATTAAATTGTGCAACGAGATAGATTGCATCCCGACGAAGGATATAAGTTATAATCCTTTGAGATGCAAATGAAACCGCGGGGAATGCCTGAAATGTGGAATGCGGTTCCCGTGTGGGTCTTCCCTGATAGATATAATCTGGATGTTTTTAAATCACGTGTGAATCGGTTTCTTCTAGGCAAGCGCGCTCCATCGTAGATCGCAGTGTCACTTAACATCAGGTGAAATGGCGGCTATCTCGAATAAAAAAAAGAGTGACAAATAAAAAAAAAGGTGTTCCATTATTCTGTCCCGCAGTGTAACAACACAAAGGCGTCTTTGAGTCAGCCATGCGTGTATTATAAGGTTTCGCTAACACTCCCGTGCCCCGCGCGCCAAGAAAATGGCTTCCTTGGAAATATCAAACATATTTTGAAATAAGCTTATTGATAAGGTAGTAAGATAGTACTCGCATGATAATTTTAAGCCTAGCCTTTACCCTAGTGATATGACTATAGGACTGCAAGTCGCCTGCCAAGTCAAAGGTCTAGAGTTTGTATCCAAGGCACGCACCTCTGACTTTTCGAAGTTATGTGTTAATTATCACGCGCTTAAACGGTGAAGGAAAACATCGTGAGGAAACCTGCACGCCTGAGAGATATTCTCGACGGCGTGTGAAGTCTGCCAACCCGCAGTAGGCTAGCGTGGTGGACTATCGCGTAATCTCAGATTCTGAGAGGAGACACGTGCCCAACAGTGAGACAATGTAATAGGTTGATTAGGTTTATGTTATGATCATTTTAATAGATAGATGGACTGCCTCATTAGTCTAGTGGTCCCAAACGCGACTGCTATACTAGAGGTCCTGAGTTCGATCCCCAGGTCGAGCAAAGTGTTATTGGGTTTTTCTATGAAATTCTCAGTAGCAGCTCGGAGTCTGGATTTGTGCCCGATGAATGGCTATAGGCTCGCCCCCTATAACATGGGACCTAAACATACCGGCGAACTGTGGGTGTACATTAAGTACGCCTCTGCCTAACCCTTCGGGGAATACAGGCGTGATGGTATGTTATTTTAATAGATTTTAACGTTGTATTTGTTGTTCAGCTTAAGTATAACTTTTTTAAGCGACCATCCTTATCCTTATTAACATTTTAAACGCGAAAATGAGTAGGTATGAATGTTTGTTACTCTTTCACACCAGACATGTGAACGGATCTGGATAAAATTTGGCAGACAGATAGATTATAGCCTGGAATAACATAAAGGCTACTTTTTATCCAGGTCGGACCCAATCCTGAAGTCCACGCAGACAAAATCGCGGGCAGAAGCTAGTAATCAATAATCACTCAATTAGTTATTTCAAGATATACTCGAGGAAGAAAGACATAGACTAGATAAGAATTTAATTACAAATCAAATCTCCATATTCCCAACGAATCATGTAATAAGATGCCAAATAAGCATACTACCCGTCTGATGATAAGCGACACCCGCAGCCTATAGACGTCAGCAACACCAGTGGTATCACTCGCGCGTTGTCATCTTGACACCTCAGTTGTTAAGTGTCATTTGCACAGTAATTTTACGCAGGAGACGTGCTTCGACACGAATGGGCCGGCTCGACCGGAGTGATACCACAGTCTCACAGAAAACCGGCGTAAAACAACACTTACATTGTGTTTCGCCGAGTGAGTGAGGCTACCCGAGGCCCAATCCCCTTTTAAAAGGTTGGCAACGCACTTGTGACTCCTCTGGTGTTGCGGGTGTCCATGGGCGGCGGTAATCACTTACCATCAGGCGATCCGTCTGCTAGTTTGGCCCCCTATCCCATAAAAAAAATGTCACTGAATACATTTCCCTTCAAACGGGAACACAATAATATTGCATTGCCAGAATATTTGGCAAAGCATTGATACCAACCTAGACAGTTTACAGGTCAATCAATACACCTCTGCTGACCACATCTAGGATACTGCTCTGACCGTATGTTATGTCGTCACCGTGTAAATACAAGCAACGCCGCGTTCTTTAACTAGTCTACAAGTAAAACCGGATGCATTCCTTATATCGTAGATTAACAAATCAACAATATGCTCTCATTGAACGTGCCACCGCGCTAGGGAGGGGAATTAGACCAGTTTATTGTATCGATAGAAATAAGAACGAATGAATGAATGAACGACTCCGTTCTTTTATGTTCGGTCACGTAGCGACAGTTGTGCGTGTGATAAATGAATTTGTTTTTGTAAGATGAATGGATGTAATGATGTAAATCGGATTTGGTAGTTTTTATTATTTGGTTTGTTAGTGTGAGTCACGATACTGGAATTTGCTTTATATGTGAAGTTAATTGTTAGTTTAGATTTTATTTTATAGTAATTGCGTAGTAGCTTCGAATTGCTAGTTAGGTCTTAGATTCAGAGCGAAGCACAATCAGTTTTCTTTAATATTGTCTAACATATTAGCTTCCTTTCTATCCTACTTATAATTGTGAAAGTTTTTATGTTTGGATGTTTGTTAATGAATCACGCAAAGACAGCTGAAGTTCTTCTTTTATGATATTAAAATCCTTATTACTAAATCCTATGGATTTACATCGACTTCTATATCATACCAGCACGTCTAGGTCCCATGTAATAGGGAGAATGAATAAGGAGAATTTCGTAGAAAAGCCCAATAACACTTTACTCGACCTTGGAATTGAATCCGGTACCACTATCGTAACAGTCGCGGTTATAACCACTAGACGTAGGCGATTAAGTAAACAAATTCTATCAATAATTAATATACATAGATATTATTTATTTTATACTAGTGGGAGAATGGAAGAAGTCGATATCGACACCGTCCCAACACTAGCCCAGCGCCGGCGCACGTTTCTTACCGTCCTGACAGCGAATGATTTATATGTATGTGACTCTACCAACGGATATTATTATCAAATTTTTTCATCACTCCCTGCCCTAGTTTGGTCATATCCCTTCTAGGACAGACAAGATGACCTACGTATCATAGCTTGAAAGTTTTAGAACGTACCAATGAGATCTAAACACCAGCCAACTGTGAGTGTACGCTCTTCCTACGCAAACTCAGGTTATGGAATCAGATCCCCGCCAAGGTTTTCCCAAAGGATTACAGCATGGAGTTCTTCAAAAAGGAAAATATTTTTAAAGGATCGACAACGCGCGAGTGATACCCCTGGTGTTGCAAGAGTCCATAGGCTACGGTAACTGCTTACCATCAGGCGGGCCGTATGCTTATTTGCCACCCTAGTGGTATAAACAAAAGTGTACATTAGTATATCTCTGCCTATCCCTTCGGGAAAGCCATGATATTATTCTGTATGTTCAACATTATTGCAGTTGAATTAGATGATCATAGATTCTCTACAAATAATAATATTTTCTCATCGTCACAGTACATAACATAATCAACCCATTACACTGTCCCACTGCTGGGCACGCGTCTCCTCTCAAAATGAGAGGGATTAGGCTACAGTCCTCCACGCTGGCCTAGTGCGGGTTGGCAGACTTCACACGCCATCGAGAAAATCTCTCAGGCATGCAGGTTTCCTCACGATGTTTTCCTTCACCGTTTAAGCGCGTAATTAACTATTTAATACGCACATGACTTCGAAAAGTCAGAGGTGTGTGCCTTGGGTTCGAACTCGAGACCTTTGACTAAGCAGTCCAACGGTTATACCACTAGGCTATCACTGCTTTTGAGTCACAGCACATAACACTAAATACTGGTTTGTGAAAGGTTAAACCCACAGATCAGATAATGATCCGTAAGAAAAACTTTTCCGTATTTTCCCCCCTAACAACTCTTGGTAATTTGTTTTTATGCCATGGTAAACATGGAAAAGCTTTAAAAAAAAAGCACAAAACGCCATGACATTCTTCTTGTTAGTCTTGTGATAATCGTAAACACAACAAATGTCAACCAAGTTTGTCAAAAGATGTCTCTGACGTCGCCTTAAAGACGTAAACTCAGAATGTAAAGGCAAATTTCGACCTGACGGGTGGGACTCGCGATGGCTGGTTGGTGATAGCGTCTGGTGTATTGAACCAGAACGCAGGTGCGAATCCTGCCCGCAGTCGAATTTTTCCATTACTTTTAATGTGGGAGAGCCATGCTTTGACACGAATGGGCCGGCTCGACCGGAGTGATAATGGCCTTTCAGAAAACCAGCGTCAAGCAACGCTTACGTTGGGTTTCGCCGAGTGAGTGAGGTTACCGGAGGACCAATCCCCTTTTAAAAGGCGGGCAACGCGCTCGTGACTCCTCTGGTGTTGCGGGTGTCCATGGGCGGCGGTAATCGCTTACCATCAGGCGATCCGTCTGCTCGTTTGACCCCCTATCCCATAAAAAAACACTAAAACAGCTTTTTAATCTTAACATGGAAAATGCAAAAAATAATACAATAACACAAGAATTATTGTATTTTTTCAAGAATTTTGGAATGCACTTCCCGAGTGGGTCTTCCCTGATAGATATAATCTGAGTGTCTTTAAATCACGAGTGAATCGGTTTCTTCAAGGCAAGCGCGCTCCATCGTAGATCGCAGTGTCGCTTAACATCAGGCGAATTGGCGGTCAAGCGTAAGCCTATCACGAATAAAAAAAAAGAATGGATTGATGATTGGTTAGCAAAATTACACAACTGAATATTTGGTACTGCCTTTTTTATATGTCTACACACTAGGTTTTTCTCAATGCCTAGGTGTATTCAATCAAATTCTCATTATAACGGACATGAAGGTGGTTGGCGCGTTCCTGGGTTCGGTTCCCAGACATAGAAACGTGTTTTAAGATTATCTTTTCGGTAAACCGTTTACCAATATTCAACGTAATTCCAAAAAGACAATCCTGTTGCCATGTTGGACTCAAATCCAAACTCTGAACTGCTAACAATTACACTTTTCTCGACTTAGGAATCGAAACTGGGACCTAACGCTCAACACCCGCGCTTACTACTACCTACTACACCAATAGGGTAATATAAAATCATTCAATTCTCAACATAACATACCATCACACCTGTGTTCCCCGAAGGGTTAGGCAGAGGCGTACTAATGTACACCCAAAGCTCGCCGGTATGTTTAGGTCTCATATAATAGGGGGCGAGCCTATTGCCATTAACCGGGCACAAATCCAGACTCCGAGTTGCTACTGAGAAGTTGATAGACAAAAAAACTCAAATAACACTTTGCTTGACCTGGGGATCGAACCCAGGACCTATAGCGTAGCAGTCGCGCTTGGGACCACTAGCCATTCAATTCTTGCAGCATTGATATGCAAAGATTGAAGTTACCTTTGAATTTCCGTCCTTATCCAAACATATGTCTATCTCCCTCTAGCGTAGGGGTTTGCACCCTAAAGGATGTACATAATATTGTTATAAGGCACTTACTTAAATTGTATTACAAGAAAAAAGAATTTTATGAGAACGTCCCATGTAATAGGGGGCGAGCCCTTTTTCTAGAAACGCACAAATCCAAACTCCGAGCTGCTAAATTGTATAGAAAAACTCAATAACACTTTGCTCAACCTGCGAATCGAAACCAGGACCTCCAGTGTAGCGGTCGCACTTAGTACATTAGACTAATGAGGCGAATAGGCTAGTTGACTGATATTTTTTTAAAGTCTCATAAAAAAGTTATTTTAACAAAAAAAGCTTACTAGCACTGTGGGTCGCACATTACTAGTATTCTTGTTAACCCCTCGTGCTAAGCTAAATGCTTGTGTTACGAGTGGGTTCACGTCGGTAGTGCAATGCACAAATAGTAATGACATACATACAAAGAAAATATAATACATATATAAAATAATAATAATTAAATAATAATAATTGCACACAAATAGTAATAACTGTATGAGTATAAATTAGATATAGATTTTTTTGTTTTTATGTAATGTAATTTAATTTTTATTGTGATAACTGTATTACATACATACATACATACACTCACGCCTTTCTCCCACAGGGGTAGGCAGAAACTATAGACTGCCACTTGCTACGATTCTTGCATACTTCTTTTGCTTCTTCCACATTCATACATCTTCTCATACATACACGCCGGTTGCGAGTGCTACGCACCTGACCTTTTTGAAGGATTTCGCCAATCAGATCGGCGTATGTCCTTCTTGGGCGACCTCTACCGGCGCTGCCGCCGACATTCGCCTTATAAATTCCTTTCGTTGATCGTCTTTCATTCATTCTTTCAACATGTCCAAACCATCTCAGCATATTCTTCTTAATACGCGTCACTACATCATCTTAACTGTATTAATACCTAATTAAATATAAATGATAATATTGTTATTGTACCAAAATTCCATTAAAATATTAAATTTGCAGCACCCTTGCAGGGTTTCATATTGATACCACAAATTATTGTAACATCCTTATTACATATGAAAGCAATAAAGATTTGAATTTGAATTTGGGTGGGTTTCGAATCGGCAACCACATGATCGCAAGTCCGACGCCATAGACATTAGAATACCGACGCTTAGTTGACTATAAACAGAGCCGAACAATAGAAACAAAATCAAAATCGATTCAAAAATAAGAAAGTTATAAGCATTTTAGTTTTATGCTAGACAGAGAGCTTACTATATAGCACGTTGTGACGTCAATCCGTGCGTGCGCCATACAAATTCTATATCTTGATTCTATCTATCTATATTTGAGTGTTGACATCTTAATTGTTATGAAATTTTGATTGTTATGACATTTTCATTGTTATGACATTTTAATTGTTGACATTTTAATTACTCTTTTATTATTGAATTGAATTTTGACATCTATGAATTTGTTACTATTTTGCCGCGACATTATTGAACCGTGACACTTATATTCAAGTCATAAAAAAATATATATATAATTTGTAAATAGTATAATAGTAGGCTATAATAGAGATATAGAATATAATAGAGATAGAGATAAAGCCTACTATTATATAATAGTATATAATAGTAGGCTTTTGATACATGATAATTAAACAAGCTTATTATAGTCTGGACGCTTTGGGAACTTCATTAGACCTACACGAATGTCCTGCTGATCTGGTATGGTCGTGCGACAGGTCGTTGAGCTCCCTAAATTATGGTTGAGCTACACGATGACTGATGAGTCATCGTGTAGACCAGTCCCAACTGACGGCACGCATGCATCCATGCGTGCCGTCAGTTGGGACTGGTCTACTCAAAGCTGCTATGGTTCTTTCCTCAAAAGGCCATTTCAGACATTACCCTACATCGTACCACTCACATATAAGTGTTCATCCATGTCTGGACTTTAAAAGAGACCATGATTCTCTGAGTTTGTTTCGGTGTTTCTTCTCAGAGGTCGTCAGTTAGGAAATGCCGAAGCCATCTAGCTAAAAAAAAAACCCCAAACCATTGACATGTAAAAGTATCTCTAAAGATCTACTTCCAGAATAAATAATTTCATTTCATTTATACTGACATTCGTTTGGCGGGAAAAGAACAGAGCATCCCCACTCAATTCCTACCAAAAAGGCTTATATAATCTTATATCTTTATGACACGAAATAAATTATTTTTAAACCGACTTCAACAAAAAGGAATTCAACTGTATTTTTTTTGTTTTTATATTTGTTACTTCATAACTTTCGACTGGGTGAACCGATTTTGATGATTCTTTTTCGTCTTCTTCGTCTAGTTCTGACAATTACAAATTTGCATTAAGTATATGCGCGACCAATGGGCGAATAACTCAATAACACGCTAACCGATTTTAATGATTCTTTTTTTGATCAATAGCTCATACTTCAGATGTGGTCCCATAAAAATTTGTCTGGTTACAAAATTTAGAAGAAAATTACTATAACACGTAAATGATAACGTCGTCTAGGTATGCGTTAAATTTTACTCGCTACTAAAAATGTTGAAATAAAATAACTTTTAACAAAAAGCAAAACCGCCTTCAAAAACATAAAAATAATCTATATACTTATAATAAATCTGTAGAGAGGTCAATTCTGTACATGAAATATATTTCCAAAATAACTATCAGCGGGTGATTAGTGATCGATACTGACGCCAAAAATGCAATCAGTAAAATTTTTGTCTGTCTGTCTGTATGTTCGTTATAGAAACAAAAACCACTCGACGGATTTCAACGAAACTTGGTACAATTGTTCTTCATACTCCTGGGCAGGTTATAGTATACTTTTCATCACGCTACGATCAATAGGAGCAGAGCAGTGAAGGGAAATGTTGGGAAAATGAGTGATTCATGAGAAAGGTTTCAAGCTATAAAACATCACGCTACAACCCTTAGGAACGGGGCAACGCAGGTGAAACCGCGGGCGAAGAACTAGGGAACAAAGTAACTATTCCACGCGGACGAAGTCGCTGGCAAAAGCTAGTGTAAACATAAAATAACAATTTTGGAAGTCGGTGGCGAAAACAAAAGTTCAAACCAAATCGAAGGCACCGACTTCCGAAACTGTTATTTTATGTTTACATTATTTTGCACTCTGCCTTTTTTTTATGTGATAGGAGGGCAAACGAGCAGACGGATCGCCTGATGGTAAGCGATTGCCGCCGCCCATGGACACCCGCAACACCAGAGGAGTCACGAGCGCGTTGCCGACCTTTTAAAAGGGAATTGGACCTCCAGTAACCTCACTCACTCAGCGAAACACAACGTAAGCGTTAACGCCGGTTTTCTGTGAGGCCGTGGTATTACTCCGGTCGAGCCGGCCCATTCGTGCCGAAGCATGGCTCTCCCACGTAAAGATAATGCTATAATATGTAAAAAACACAAACCTTCCTTTTTTCTACCCAAATAGGTTAACATTTCTTTACGAAAATTCACCGTCCCCTACTTCCGAAGAAAATGAATTGCCCCAATAAATTATACATTACAGCGATATGCACCGTCTTATACGTCATGGCAAGCCCTTGGGAATATTGCGTGAAGGAGCTCTTCCACTGAATTGTAATATCACATAATCAAACAACGTTGCGGGCTGAAAGATGATGTAGTGATACGTATTGAAAATAATATGCTGAGATGGTTTGGACATGTTGAAAGAATTAATTAAAGACGATTAACGAAAGGAATTTATAAGGCGAATGTCAGCGGCAGCGCCGGTAGAGGTCGCCCTAGAAGGATATACATCCTTCAAAAAGGTCAGGTGCGTAGCACTCGCACCCGGCGCGTATGTATGAGAAGATGTATGAATGTGGAAGAAGCAAAAGAAGTATGCAAGAATCGTAGCAAATGACAGTCTATAGTTTCTGCCTACCCCTGTGGGAGAAAGGCGTGAGTGTATGTATGTAAAATAACATACCATCACGCCTGTATTCCCCGAAAGGTTAGGCAAAGGTATACTAATTAAATTTTTTTCGCCGCTATTTGTAGGTCCCATGTAATAGGGGGCGAGCCTATTGCCATTAACCGGGCACAAATTCAGACTCCAAGCTGCTACTAAGAATTTCATAGAAAAACCCAATAACACTTTGCTCAACCTGGGGATCGAATCCAGGACCTCGGAGGAAGCGTAGCAGTCGCGCTTGGGACCACTAGACTAATGAGGCAAACCTTATCCTTACTAATATTATAAACGCGAAAGTTTGTATATATGGATGTTTGTTACTGGCGGAACGGCTGAACGGATCTGATTAAAATTGTCACACAGATGGAGTATAGCCTGGAATAACACATAGGCTTTTTATCCAGGTCGGACTCAATCCTGAAATTCACGCAGACAAAGAAGTACCAAATAATATAATAAAAATTACACTTTATTGTCAATTCAGAACAATTTTTCGATCGCCTGTTCCGACTGTTGAAGTTACGGTGTAGTGTGCGAAGTCCTTTACATTTGATGGTAAAACCCATGGGACACTTTTTATAGGGACGTAGAAAGAAACCGACACTTTTAGTGACGAGGACGTATTATTCCATAATTGGATGGGTATATTTTAGTGTAGGTATTCTTGGGTTCGATCCCCAGGTCGTGCAAAGTGTTATTGGGTTTTTCTATAAAATTCTCAGTAGCAGCTCGGAGTCTGGATTTATGCCAGGTTAATGGCAATAGGCTTGCCCCCTATTACATGGGACCTAAACATACTGGTGAACTGTGGGTGTACATTGGTACGCCTCCGCCTAACCCTTCGAGGAATACAGGCGTGATGGTATGTATTCTTGCCACAAATAGGTAAGTTCACTAGTGTTGTATTACTTAATTAAAAATAATGGGATTAGTGAAAACTATACATAAATAGAATTCCTTATAATATACCATCACGCATAAAGCAGTGATAGCCTAGTAGAATGACCGGTGGACTGCCAAGTCAAAGGTCTCGAGTTCAAACCCAAGACCTCTGACTTTTCGAAGTCATGTGTGTATTAATAGTTAATTATCACGCGCTTAAACGGTGAAGGAAAACATCGTGAGGAAACCTTCATGCCTGAGAGATTTTCTCGATGGCGTGTGAAGTCTGCCAACCCGCACTAGGCCAGCGTGGTGGACTATAGCCTAATCCCTTTCATTCTGAGAGGAGACTCGTGCCCAGCACTCCCAGCAGTGGGACAATGTAATGGATTGATTATGTATTCTTACCACGGATAGGTAAGTTCACTAGTATTGTATTACTTAATAAAAAATAATGGGTTTAGTGAAAACTGTACATAATTAAATAGAATTCCTTATAATATACCATCATGCCTGTATTGTTTTTCTTTTTAGGGTTCCGTACCTCAAAAGTAAAAAAACGGAACCCTTATACGATCACTTTGTTGTCCGTCCGTCGGTCTGGCGTTAAGAGTTTTTTAACATTTCATGTTGTAAATTATGTTTAAACATATAAGTTGTATATGCCATTTATGAAAAACCTTCATTTTGATATCCCTCTCTATCTCTACTCGATAGGTTTTGATGAAAATATACTTTTTCAAGGCATATAATAATATGGCGGCCATTTTAATTTTTATAAATTTGATAATCTCAGTGTCACTCTCACACTTGAGACGAATCTAACGACGCCTCTCAAGCTAAAATCCATCCAGCCGTTTAGGCTGTAGAGCGTAACAAAGAAATACACTTTCAATTAAAAAAACATAACCCTCCTTTTGGCGCAGTCGGAAAATAATATAGCAAAATATTTTTGAGAATATAATCTTGACAATATTTCGCTAATTACGTTCCATTTCCCACTTCCGCCCGCCATTCCGCGGGTTCTCAAGATGGCGTCACTTCCTGTCAAAGGGAGCCTCTCTGGTTTAATTACTTAAACTAATTATTATGAGCTCGCTGCCATTATAAAGGACTTTAAGTGTGTCAGTAAGGTTAAAAGATGGCTTGTATGTAGCATTAACAATAATAGATACATACCATCACGCCTGTATTCCCCGAAGGTTTAGGCAGAGGTGTATTTTTTATACCTACCACTGCAGTGGCAAACAAGCTTACGGCCCGCCTGATGGTAAGCAGCGACCATAGCCTATAGACGTCTGCAACACCAGAGGCGTCGCTCGCGCGTTGTCGACCTTTTTTTGCAGAACCCCATGCTGTAGTCTTTGGAGAAAACCTCGGCAGGTAGCTCATTCCACAGCCTGATTGTATGTGGGATGAAGATCCTCTGGAACCGTACAGTATGCGATGATAGTGGTTCTAAGACATGGGGATGAATTCGCTGCCGATGGCAACAGGTGCTTTTTTTTATTCGTGATAGGCTTACGCTTGACCGCCAGTTTGCCATACTGCGATCTACGATGGAGCGCGCTTGCCTAGAAGAAACCAATTCACTCGTGATTTAAAGACACCCAGATTATATCTATCAGGGAAGACCCACTCGGGAAGTGCATTCCATATTTCAGCGGTACGCATTATAAAAGTGGACTTAAAGCGATTCGTTCGATGATAAAATGAGGCCGTGGGAACGTTATTTAACAATTCCTCGAAACACAGTCCAATATACAGGCGGAATTAGACTAATGTACATCTACAGTCCACCGGTATGTTTTAGGTCCTATGTAACCTGGCACAAAACCAAAGTTCGAGCTGCTATTGAGAATTTAATAGGAAAACCTTCTGGAATACTTTACTAATAACACTTTGACGAAGAAATTCTAGCGTAGCAGTTCTTCCCTGGACCACTAGATTAATGAATATCTAGTGTTGTGAAGATGAGCGCTGAGCGCCGAGGGTTGAATGCTGAACGCCGACCATTGAGCGCTGAGTCGACGCTCATGCATAAGCCCTTCAAGACTCGAACGTTCAACCGCTCAAGTTTCATGACTTGAACATTGGACTCGAGTTTTTATTCCAACCTTTCAACACTCGTGAGACCTAAGAACGCTCGAGTCTTTAAGGCTCATGAGTGTCGACTCAGCGCTGAACTCTTGGCGCTCAACGCTCATTTTCAACCGACTTCAAAAAGGAAAAACTTTCGACTGGGTGAACCGATTCTGATGGATGTTTTTTCATTTGGTGGTCAAATTTGGTGCTCCCGTGTGGTTCCATTTCAATTTAGTCCAGTTCTGAGAATGGTATCCATGAGAAAATCATATAAGTCTTAAATCGCGACAAATGGACGAATAACTCAATATAACGCCAACGGATTTTGATGATTCTTTTTTTGGTCGATAGCTCATACTTCAGAGGTGGTCCCATAAAAATTTGGTCAAGATCTGATCACAAAATTTATAACAAAATGACAATAACATGTAAATGATAACGTCGTCTAGGTATGCGTAAAATTTTACTCGCTACTAAAAATGTTGAAATAAAATAACTTTTAACAAAAAGTAAAACCGCCTTCAAAAATATAAAAATATAGCAAACATAAAAAAACAGTTTCGGAAGTCGGTGGCGAAAACAAAAGTTCAAACCAAATGACAGGCACTGACTTCCGAAACTGTTATTTTATGTTTGCATTATTTTTATTTTTCTGAACGCGATTTTACTTTTTCTTAAAAGTTATTACAACACTACTAATGAGGAAGTACCTATTACATACAAAGATCTACCTAATGAATGTTATTTTATTTCTTAGTTATTTTATGCAATCAAGTATTAAAAATATACCAAAGAAAATCTCCTACAAAAGATAAAATACTTTTGGGAGTTCTAATAAAAGGGGAATTCAATAAAATAGCAATGAAAGTCACAAAGCCGACACGTCCGCACCGGATGGCACTCAGACGTCGACTGAGCTCCACCGGAAATAACGCCGCCATCTTGCCGCAACCGGAAGTAAGAACTGCTTAATGAGCTCTCGAGACTTTTGTAAAGTCTTGCCAAGTTGTTTCAAAGTGTCGACAAGAACGACTCAGTGGTCCCGGGTTCAGAATTTCATAAAATCTAGTTTTTTTTGTGCATTTTTTTTAACATTACCTACCTACCTTACCTGCATAAATAGAGTTCTGTCAGTGCTTGAAAATATAAACAATTTATTTATTCTAATAAACAAAGATGATAAACATGGAATAGCCTTCCGATTTCATATTTAAGTATATTGACTGTAAGCACGGTAGATGCCCAACCAAAGGGAGGATCCTCCGACCAGGCGGGTGTTTTGCCTGGCGGGCCACGGCCGGGCGGTTGATGTCGGGCGGTTGTATATATCCAAGTTGCGTTGCAAACTTCACTTGCGCGAATCAGGACTTGTCCGTCTATTTTCTATGTAGCGCGGTAGATGTCGCTACAATGCCAAGAAATAACTATATTGATCAATGGATTTCCAAGGTTCAGCTGCACGCTGGCAGTTGCCGTGGTCAATGTATAGATGGGTGACCATTTGAGAGACCAAGACCTCAATGTCTCGGAGAACTCATATGATAATCGTTATAATAATAGGAAGCCTGAAAAGCCTAACAACCAGTCTTTCCTCAAGTTCAAGATGAAATATTTTTTTATTGGATAGGGGGGCAAACGAGCAGACGGATCGCCTGATGATAAGCGATTACCGTCGCCCATTGACACCAGAGGAGTCACAAGTGCGTTGCCGGCCTCTTAAAAGGGGATTGGGCCTCCGGTATCCTCACTCACTCGGCGAAACACAATGTTAGCGTTGTTTGACACCGGTTTTCTGTGAGGCCGTGGTATCACTCCAGTTGAGCCGGCCTATTCGTGCCGAAGCACTCTCTCTCAGAAACTCTCTCACGAAATTCAGTTTCAAATAAGTTTTACAAGCGTTTATGATACGTTATGATTCTAGTTGCACGGTTCCCAACAAAGGTTGTTCTTATAGAGAACAATCCGGCAAGAAACTCCATGGACACTCTTTTAAAATAATGTCTATGGTGTTTCATTATTCACTGGTACAATATTGCGATAACAGGATGTTTGGACATTAAAATTGGTCCAAATTGGACCGAAATCGATAATATTAAAAATCAATATACGAGTATTTATATCTCTTTGTGATTTTTTTTGCATTTTCCATGCTTATTTTTGTGAAGGAAAATTTCTACTGCGGACGTCACCTTAAGACCTAAATTTAAAATGTGAAAGCAGATTTTGATCTGTGAGACTCGCGGTGGTCTTAGAGGTCATAGCGTCTGGTGTAACCAGAAGACGCAGGTTCGAATCCTGCACGCGGTCGAAATTTTCCTTCACTAAAAAAATACACGCGACTGCTACGCTAGAGGTCCTGGGTTCGATCCCCAGGTCGAGCAAAGTGTTATTGGGTTTTTCTATGAGATTCTCAGCAGCTCGGAGTCTGGATTAGGCTCGCCCCCTATGACATGGGAGCTAAACATACTGGCGAACTGTGGGTGTACATTAGTACGCCTCTGCCGAACCCTTCGGGGAATACAGGCATTATGGTATGTGTTAAAAATACAATATATTGTTACTTGGCCACAAGTCCTTCTATGAGAAAAATACAAATCATACATTAAAATTCAATTTTATTACTTAAAAAATTCACACTGTCTACGTAAAATACTTTTCCAAGTACCGTTATACCGTCTCCAGTATATCTGCCTATATCTGTGTCGTGAAGCGAGCAATTTGAGAGCTCCATCAATAATTCAAGCGAAACAGCTAGAGAACAATTTAGCGCATCCCTACGTTAATACGTTGGATTACTATGGACATGACTATAAAAGGAAATTTACTAAACACAAAATTATTATACTCTCCCCGTGCTGGGACGGGTTAGAATACTATTCATTAAAGTAGGTGCTTCAAGATAAATAATGGGCATCAGATTTCCGAAGATTTCCGAAGATGATGATGATGTTGGTCATAGCGCCTAGTGTATTGAATCAGAACGCAGGTGCGAATCCTTCCCGCAGTCGAATTTTTCCATCACTTTTAACGTGGGAGAGCCATGCTTTGACACGAATGGGCCGGCTTGACCGGAGTGATACCACGGCCTCGCAAAAAACCGGCGTGAAACAACGCTTACGTTGTGTTTCGCCGAGTGAGTGAGGTTACCGGAGGCCCAATCCCCTTTTAAAAGGTTGGCAACGCACTTGGGACTCCTCTGGTATTGCGACTGTCCATGGGCGGCGGTAATCACTTACCATCAGGCGATGCGTCTGCTCGTTTGCCATCCTATCCCATAAAAAAATGTCTGCATATCCATGCTATTCTTTCGTACCTAGGGCTGCCCCATTAAAGTTTAATATTTAACATCCCGAATAGCGTGGAAAGACGTTATATACGCTCGTAACTGCTGTTTACACCCCTTAAGCGATGCCTTCAAGCTGCTGACAAGAGGGGGTCGGTAGAATTAATACTTTCACTAATTTAATCAATAATTAACTTTAGTACTTACAATACATACACATACAAATCGATAAATTAACAAGCTAACTTATTGGTGTAGTGTGATTCAGTCATCATTCATTCATTCGCAAGTGTAAGATTCTGAGTTCGATTCCCAGATCGAGAAAAATATTATTTAATTTTATGAAAGTCTCAGTAGCAGCTCGGAGTTTGGATTAGTGCCATAATTCGGGTCGCCCCCAATTACATAGAACCTAAAACATACCAGCTAACTGTGGGTGTACATCTGTACTCCTCTGCCTTACCTTTCATGTAATACAGGCGTGATATACCATCACGCTTTAACATACAAATTAAGGATCTATTTCTTTTTTGAAGATGGTTAAAAATACGAGTTATACAAAGCTCTGTTCATCCCGTATTTTGTATTTATAAACATGATGTAGTCTGCCAGCATTGCTTAATTAATTGAATGTCCCGGATTCAATTCCCATGTGGAGATAAATTTTCATTAGCCAATTGTGTTTGATTCCTTCGGGAAACATAATATTGGATTTTTGGTAACTTGCGTATGACGTAATGAAAATGAGTTGATTAATCAAATATAAGATAATATGTATGTGAAAACTGTAAATGATTCGCGTAATATTATACCTACACGGTGCTACGTCGCTAGTTCCTTTTTCTTTGAACTTGGCTGGAGACACTACCGCGTGTCTAGATTATATTTAAGCAAGTGTACCGTTGTCATGGACACCCTGTTTATTTGAATAAACATAGGATAGCAAATGACCTCTTATAATCCTGTCTTAATTTCAAGAATTTCTATTTAATTTGGAAGAATGTTTATTAATGGGGATATTGTCTTCTACTTTTTCAAATAATTTCGGGCGAGATTTGGTGAATTGAAAGGGAAGAATCATCAATAATAAAAAGGTACCTACTAATTATTGTTAACACGCATAAATTTCTTAATTATGGTTCCAAAATTTGTTATGTTTTGTATATGTGTATTGTTAATATTTATGTCAGTGTTAGCCTAGTGATATACCTGGCAAGTCAAAGGTATCGAGTTCTAATCCAAGGCACGCACCTCTGACTTTTCGAAGTCATGTGCGTATTAATAGTTAATTATCACGCGCTTAAACGGTGAAGGAAAACACCGTGAGGAAACCTGCATGCCTGAGAGATTTTCTCGACGGCGTGTGAAGTCTGCCAACCCGCACTAGGCCAACGTGGTGGACTATAGCCTAATCCCTCTCATTCTGAAAGGAGACCCGTGCCCAGCGGTGGGGCAATGTAATGGGTTGATTATGTATTGTTTTTATATGGCTCTTTGTAACTTGAAAATAAATAATAAGAAAAAGTCATTTCAGAGATTGCCCTGCATTGTAACACACATGTTTTGCTACTAGGTACTATGTCTGGACTTTAAAAGAGACCATCTCTGAGTTTGTTTCGGTGTTTCTTTTCAACGTTCGTCACTTCGTCAGCCAGTACTTAAACAAAACGTGAAGCGGCGGTAGCTTTATGGCTAGGACAGTGATGGCGAACCAATGGCACGCCTGCCATCATTGGCCCGCGACAAAGTATTTTGGGCAGATATGAATCTATTATGGACAATTCCTTTTATACTATTCGATACGTGGGAGAGCCATGCTTCGGTAGGAATGGGCCGGCTCGACCGCAGTGATACCACGGCCTCACAGAAAACCGGCGTCAAACAACGCTTACGTTGTGTTTCGCCGAGTGAGTGAGGTTACCGGACGTCCAATCCCCTTTTAAAAGGTCGGCAACGCACTTGTGACTCTTGTAACTCTCCTATGGTGTTGCGGGTGTCCATGGGCGGCGGTAATCGCTTACCATCAAACGATCCGTCTGCTCGTTGCCCTCCTACCCCTTAAAAAAAAATCTGACAAGTAAAACTTATCTTAAATGGCGTGCAAAGCGACATTCGGAAATATTATCAGTGTGATTATTTCTAATCAAGTTTACTGACTTCCGTCAAAGTTTTATTTTAAACAATTTATCACCGGAAGTCATTAGTTTTAAGGCTATAGCTTGTTACTTGAAAAATTAAAACAGTATAGTTTATTATATAGACACGTAAAGCTAACAGTATCAAGTTATAGGAATAGACAAAGAAAGACATCTCGCGCCTGAGATACCTGCCATATTGATGTAGAATTCGTACGAAAATTGATAATGTTTAGTTCTATCACTGTGATTATTCTGAGGTTACGCTTGAGATTGTTTGACAGCACGTCATGACGTCATTAAATATTTGTAGAGATAAAGTGGCACGAAGACTAAACAAGGTTGGCCATCTCTGGGCTAGGGCGTCGGATTTGCGATCATATGGTTGCTGGTTCGAAACCCACCCACTCGTAACACAAGCATTAAGCTTAGTACGAGGGGTAAACAAGAATACTAGTAATGTGCGAACTACATTCCTAGTAAGCTTTTATAAAAAAAAAATATAAAAAAGTATCTATTAAAAGTTCTGTTTACAGAAATAAATATCATTTATCAATGGTTTTATCATCGTACCAGCCAATAGACGTCCACTGCTGAACAAAGGCTTCCCCCAAAGACTTCCACAAGGACCGGTTATATGCCACCTGCATCCAACGACTCCCAGCGACCTTCACCAAGTATTCCGTCCATATCATTGGAGATCGACCGCTTGGTCTCCATTTGAGAAACTTTCTGTCCCAACGACCATCAGTTCTACAAGCTATGTGCCAGTTAAGCTTGCTAATCTTTTGAGCTATGTCGGTAACTTTGGTTCTTCTACGGATTTCCTCACTTCATTAGAGAAATGCCAATTATAATATTGCAATGCACTAAATATATTATATGTTTTAGGGACCTCAGTCGCAATGAACTGACTGCTATCAGCCGTCGCACCTTCAGAGGCTTAACGGCATTGAAGAGTCTCCATCTGGATGGAAACCACCTCAAATGCATCGATGAGAAGGCTCTGGAGAACCTGAAGAGTTTGGAAGTGTTGTAAGTACTCCTTTATACGTAAAAAGTCTTAAGTCAGATCGTTTGCCTAGCCGGCCAAATATTAAGTAATATGTCTACTTTTTCACAAATAAATGTTTGATCTAATATAGGTTTATAACCAGTGATCGGAAAAATGTGAGCTAATATACCTATTCACAGAACAGAGACAAAAAGTGGAGACTTCCTTACGATCAAATTCTCTAATGTTTATTAATGTACTTTAGTGATGTTCCAAATCCCGGGATAATTTTCCCAAAATAAATTTTGTCTCAAGGAATTCTCCATTTTTGTCTCTGTTCTTTATAAAAGATCAGGTAACTTAGCTTTTTTTTCTTGATTAGGTCGGCAAACGAGCAGACGAGCCACCTGATGGTAAGTAGTCATCGCCGCCCATGGACACCTGCAACTCACCGACTGTTTATAAAATTATAACACATTAAGTTACTTAGCTGTTTCAAACGATCGCGCCCATAAAATCACACAAATAAGTATTTTGCGCGAAAATATACAAAAAATTAAGGACGTCGACGATCTCTCATATATAAGCTAAATTAAACGAATAACATATCGCCGATATCAAACACCGCCGTTCCGGAAAGTCAGCAGTTTATGAACACACTCTTGACAAGGCCCAGCATTACATCAGATTTGAGGAACCACAAGTCCTTGCAAAAGAAAACCGATTCCTGCCCAGGATGATTCGTGAGGCTATTGCAATTAAAAAACACCCAAATTTCAAAAGGGAAGAGAGAGAGCCATGCTTCGGCACGAATGGGCCGGCTTGACCGGAGTGATACCACGGCCTCACAGAAAACCAGCGTCAAACAACGCTTACGTTGTGTTTCGCCGAGTGAGTGAGGTTACCGGAGGCCCAATCCCCTTTTAAAAGGCGGGCAACGCACTTGTGACTCCTCTGGTGTTGCGGGTGTCCATGGGCGGCGGTAATCGTTTACCATCAGGCGATCCGACTGCTACTTTATCCCACTATCCCATAAAAAAAACGCGATAGTAATCCGTAAAAATAAGTTTATAATATTTACGGATAACTTCAGATGTGTACAGTTATTTCGGCCGTACTTTAGTTACAGACACTTTGTCGGTGGTCAAAGCTTCGTAATCGTCCTTATTAATTCTTCATACAAGTTTAATTGGGTCATATTTCGATTCAATAAGAGTCTGTCTGACGGGTCAAATCAATATTCTTGGGTCGAAGACTCGAAGCAGGTCAATTGATGACCTCTTACTTGTAATGCTAGGCTTTTCGCTCGGCTTTAGTTTTATGACTCAATTTAGGACGGAAGTCATAAAACCTCAATGTTACTTATAAATGTAGTGAGTGTTTGAGCCTGTATTCCCGCAGGTTTAGACAGAGGAGTACTTCTGTTAAGCATAGTTCACAGTCGTTATCGGTAGGTATGTTTAGGTCGCATGTAAAAGGGGGCCAGCTTATTGCCGTTAACTGGGCTTATATCTGCATATCTGGAGAAATTCAATAACACTGATCGACCTGAGAATGGAACCCAGGACCTTTTTAGCAGGAGCCAACTTCAGCGTGATTCGAAAAAAGCTAGGAAGAGAAAGAGAACTCGTTAGCCTAGTGGTTCCAACGTGACTGCTACGCTACAGGTCCTCGATTCGATTCCTAGGGAGAGTAGTGTTAGTTAGTAGTAGTGTTAGTGTTATTGGGATTTTCTAAGAAATTCTCAGTAGCAGCTCGGAGTTTGGAATTTGCGATAAGTTCACCGCCTATTACACGGGACCTAAACATACTGGCGAACTGTGGGTGTACAATAGTACGCCTCTGTCTAACCCTTCGGGGAATGCAGATGTGATGGTGAAAGAGAGAGAGATTTGAAATATATATTTTTTTACTTGTAATGGGGTCGTTTTTTTATGGGATAGAAAGAAAGAAGAAGAAAGAAAAGAAATTTATTTAGCACAGCTTTACGCAGTTCACACAAGTACATAGTATAAGTGTATTCATAAGCAGTCTGTGTCTCGCGGCTGTGCCAAATAGGACCAGTTCAGCATTCTGTCAAGCCACCAGTGCTTGACGCTGATTTTCAACTGGACCCTTGCGAGGAGGATAGATGTCAAACGAGCAGATGAATCGCCTGATGGTAAGCGATTACCGCCGCCCATTGACACCCGCAACACCAGAGGAGTCGCATTGCCGCCTTTTAATAGGGGATTGGGCCTCCGGTAACCTCACTCACTCGGCGAAACACAACGTAAGCGTTGTTTGACGCCGGTTTTCTGTGAGGCCGTGGTATCACTCCGGTCGAGCCGGCTCATTCGTACCGAAGCATGGCTCTCCCACGTAAAAAACAAAAAAAAACCTTACTGGAGTCAATAAAATCCTTACTAATATTATAAAAACGTGATAGTTTGTATGTAACGATGTAAGGATGTTTGTTACTCTTTCACACCAGAACGGCTGAACGGATCTGGATGAAATTTAGCAAAGAGATAGATTATAGTCTGGATTAACACATAGGCTACTTTTTATCCAGGTTGGATCCAATTCTGAAGCCCACGCAGACAAAGTCTAGTATTAAAATAAATAGCTATACGTAGATAAATCGATAATAGAGTGTCGTTTAGTTTTCTTTCGTGCTCCTCTATTGAGTGAAAATACTCTTCCTGCTGAGTTTTATAAATACGCTAGGACATGGGATTCTTTAAAAGCCGCGTATACAGGGCTCTTAACAACACATCAGCAACTCCTCCGGTGTTGCCGGTGTCCATGGCCGACGACCACTTACCATCAGGTGGCTCGTCTTCTCGTTTGCCGACAAAATATAAAAAAAGATACCTTTTCACTACTTTTTTTCAGGACGTTAAACAACAATAACTTGACGTATCTATCGTTGGAGCCGGCTGCGATTACGCGACTGAACACGCTGCGATTGACCGACAATCCGGTTGTGTGCGACTGTAGAGTCGCAAGGCTGTCCACTGCGGTACGAGCTGCTGGGATTCTCGGAGTTGGGGCCAGGTAATTCTTATCACAATAACAAATATTCAGTCATCTTTTTGTGATTTTAGATGTCGCCAACGTCACCTTATGACGTAAATTCAGAATGTGAAGGCAAATTTCGATCAAGCGGGTGGGACTCGCGGTGGCTTAGCGGTCAGAGCGTCTGTGTATTTAACCAGAAGACGCAGGTTCCAATCCTGCCCGCGATTGAATTTCACGAAAATAAATATTCAGTCATTATAACATAAAATATAAAATCAATAAATAGATGAGAAAGGCGAAACACTGAGATGAATGGCGTGCAATGGAAGAGGCCTCAACATGGGTAAAATAAAGACTGAGAAAGAAGAAGAAGTCATCATAACTAAAAACATTAGTTTAAAAAGAATAAAATGGGTGAGGCACATCATTTCTTGTAAATTAATGACGCTAAATCTAAATCCGGCAACAGAATAATTCTAAGACGAGAAAAGAAACTCGTAGCGAAGCAAACCAAAATGGATTTGGAAGGAGAAGAGAAGTTCTAAAGGATGCTTTAGTTAGAAATGACCTGTCTTCAAAAATTACTTCAAGTATCGCCAAAAAGTGGCCAGTGTTTTTAGCAGTTTGAGATTGGTATATCTTTCTATTCCGACGTCATAGAGCAATTTTGTTACTGGATTTAGATTAAGCGTCAAAAAATCTACATGAAATCATGTGTCTCACCCCTGGGGTAATAAAAATCTTTTTTTTCTAAACTAGAGATATTCAGAGCTCGGAATAGTTAGAGTATATTTACCTAAACTTCGACGAACTATGTAACATAGAGTTGATAATACCTCCCCTCAAATAGAGTATATTTACCTTAAGTTCGAGGAAGTAAGTAACATAGAGTTGATAATACCTCCTCTAAAAACCCGGAATCATAAACATTATGATTAAAATACCGGGAATTAAGAAATTAATAAACCGCCCTCCTGATTGGTAAGCGTTGTGACTGTTTATTATTTTATTACTAGCCTATATTTACAACAGTTTCCGAACAGCATCATCATTATATTGTGCCACGGCTGGGCACAGGTCTCGTCTCTGAAGAGTATATGAGCTGATATTTCCAGATGCCAGGCGCCTGCAGCCTTGAGAGGAGCTCTATTGACAGAGCTGGAAACCCATGAGCTAATCTGCAGCGGTAAGTTACCTATACCATTCTAGTATTATCTTGCTCTTATCCTTTCTTTTTTTATGGATTAAGTATGCAAACAAGCTGACGATCTACCTGGTCGGAAGTATCATCGTGGCCCATGGACACCTGCAACATCAGAAGAGAGTGATGCGTTGCCGACCCTTAAGAGCCCCTACGGACTGCAGACTGCCAGAGCCGCAGCAACCGAGGGGAACTGGCTCTTACGTGGAAGAGTCGAAACACACACCAGAGTGCTTTACGACAGACTCCGACGTAAGGGTGGTCGCCAGCCAGACAGACCCCAAGAGGTTCTACCACCGAGAAAGTCAGATATTTTCATGCCTCTTACGGGATGCAAATCTGAAGGGCAATGTGTTCCTCATTGCCCTTCAGACCTCCGCAACACAATTTCTGGGCAATACCGATATCCGGAGGGTAGACTGGTTATCAGGCTTTTGGTCTTCTGACTACCACTAACAATTGTCATAGATGTTCGTAAGACCACCGGGACCGACGGCTTTACGAGCTCCCAAGGTCACGGAGTAGTCTCAATTCATGACTTTCCAAAAGTAGATTGCCCGATTAGTCTAGTCATCCTTAGCGCAGCTGCTATGCTAGAGCTATGCTCTCAAGCTGCTATGCTCGATTCCCAGGTCGAGCGTGTGCTCGGAGTTTGGATTTGAAACCGGTTAATTGCAACTGAGTACATAATTCTTTCGACATTTACTGACATCTCAACTTATTCCCAGGCCCGACCACAACAGTCACAGTGGAGTGCTCAGCGGAGCCCCGGTGCCCGCCTCCATGCCGCTGTACCCCCGAGGGCACAGTCGACTGCCGAGAGAAGCTGCTTTCTGAACTGCCAGCCACCATACCGCACAGGGCTACTGAAATGTAAGTACTTGAGAAAAACTTTCAGGTTTACCACCGAGGGGACATAAGAGACATATAATATGTTGAAAGAATGAATTAAAGACGATTAACGAAAGGAATTTATAAGGCGAATGTCAGCGGCAGCGCCGGTAGAGGTCGCCCTAGAAGGACATACGCTGATCTTATTGGCGAAATCCTTCAAAAAGGTCAGGTGCGTAGCACTCGCAACGGGCGTGTATGTATGAGAAGATGTATGAATGTGGAAGAAGCAAAAGAAGTATGCAAGAATTATAACAAGTGGCGGTCTATAGTTTCTGCCTACCCCTGTGGCAGAAAGGCGTGAGTGTATGTATGTATTATCTGAACTAGCAAATATTTATGTGTTCCACGGATATTTATTTCAACTCTTTAAGAGAGGTAGGGTATAGTGGAATCGTATAATTCCACTCAGAATTGGAGCCGCCCGACTGGGAAGTACCTCCACCTTGCAGAAAATCGTAGCCAAATAACATAGCTCCGTGCTATGTTGTGTTCCTAACGGTGAGCAAGGTCGCCAGAGCTCCGCGAGGAAGCGTTGTGTTGGCAGTATGGGGGACCGGTGGTGTTTTGTTACCGCCGCTGTCATGCATGGCAGCATGTCTCCTATGCCCAACTATTCCTCCTTAGTTTACAGGGTCGGCAACGCGCGAGTAATACCCCTGGTGTTGCAAGCGTCCATAGGCTACGATAACCGCTTACCATCAGGCAGGCCGTATGCTCGTTTGCCACCTTAGTGGTATACAAAAAAAGTCTGTGTACTTTGTTTCCGTTAATTGTGTTTGCGAAAAAAATAAGATACAGTTTTTGTCTCTTTTCAGTCGCTTAGAACAGAACGAGATATCGGAGGTCGGCGCAGGCGCATTCTCCTCGGTGAAGCGAGTGGCGAGGATCGATCTGTCAAACAATAAGATTACCAAGCTTGCTGCAGATGCGTTTAACGGGCTCGTCCATTTGACATCGCTGTAAGTTGATTCATTAATTGATCATTTTGTTTTATGAGCAATTGTATGTAGTAATTGTACAATAGAATGAAGCGGCGGTAGCCTAATGGCTAGGGTGTCGGACTTGTGATCATGTGATTGCCAATTCGAAACTCACCCATTGCGCTACCGACGTGAACCCACTCGTAACACAAGCATTTTGCTTAGCACGAGGGGTTAACAAGAATACTAGTAATGTGCGACCGTCACGCTTTTGAAAAAAAATTTTGGGAAACTCATTTTTACATTATTGGGAAATAAATGATAATGGATTACCGGATTTTTGAATACGCCTATATGTATCGGCTATAGCTTATCGGTTTTGTACCGGATAGGTACATTTCGGAAAGTGCATCAGATCTCCACGATCTTATTCCCGCGAACCCTTTCTACTATCGGACGACCAGAAGCACGAAAAAGCGTCATCGATTCACGGTGGACATTCCAAAAACCCGAACGAAACCCTTTAAGTCCACTTTTATCATGCAATGTACTTTTACCGCTGAAATGTAGAATGTGCTTCCCGAGTGGGTCTTCCCTGATAGATATAATCTGGGTGTCTTTAAGTCACGAGTGAATCGGTTTCGTCTAGGCAAGCGCGCTCCATCGTAGATCGCAGTGTCGCATAACATCAGGCGAACTGGCGGTTAAGCGTAAGCCTATTACGAATAAAAAATATGCTTTAAAATATTTATATTTTAAAACGGATACCACTTAGCTACGTGTCTTCGAATACACATCTAACATCCACAATTGTCGTACACATTTCAATGTTTAAAAATCGCACATTTCCGTATCCGTTTCGTAAACATTTCAAAGAAACAAACATACGAACTTTATGTCAAACAAAGACATTCATTGCAAAAAAACAGTCAACTGACTTTCTTCGTAGTATTTATATGGTCTGTAATACGTAGTAGATATATAATACGTTATATATATATATCATTGGTAAATAATCATATCATTGGTAAATAATCTATACATATCTTTACTTATAATAAATCTGTAGAGAGGTCAATTCTGTACATGAAATATATTTCCAAAATAATAACTATCAGCGGGTGATTAGTGATCGATATTGACGCCAAAAATGCAATCAGTAAAATTTTTGTCTGTCTGTCTGTCTGTCTGTCTGTATGTTCGTTATAGAAACAAAAACCACTCGACGGATTTCAACGAAACTTGGTACAATTGTTCTTCATACTCCTGGGCAGGTTATAGTATACTTTTCATCACGGTACGATCAATAGGAGCAGAGCAGTGAAGGGAAATGTTGGGAAAATGAGTGATTCATGAGAAAGGTTTCAAGCTATAAAACATCACGCTACAACCCTTAGGAACGGGGCACCGCAGGTGAAACCGCGGGCGAAGAACTAGGGAACAAAGTAACTATTCCACGCGGACGAAGTCGCTGGCAAAAGCTAGTAGGTAATAAAATTGTAACAGGTCGATGATAGGGGTCTTTAGCAACAGAAGCCATAACATCATTTTCTTTAATTTTTGTCTGTCTGTATGTTACGCGTATCACGCTATCACGCAAAAACTACTGCATGAAATTTGATTCAGTTTTCACAGTGCATTGCTAAATGCTAAAGGACTAACTTAAAATCTGTTTTGTCTTGATACGCCACTTAGAAGCCGAGTTATACTTTTCGGATGCGAGTGAAACCAAAAATTTCTTTCTTTCTTTCTTCTTTTTCTTCTTCTTTCAAGATTAGTATATAAAAGAAAGTATTTTTGTTGTTTTCAGGGTCTTATATGGGAACAAAATAAAAGATCTACCATCAGGCATATTCCATGGACTGTCATCACTACAATTATTGTAAGTATTAGTCTTTTTAATATCACGATGTTTTCCTTTACCATTTAAGCCCGTGATAATTAACTATTAATAGATACGAATTGCGCACAATTTGAAAAGTCTAGCTTTGGATTTGAAATCGAGACCATATTTTGTCATCTTACTTAAAACAACAAGTAATATGAAATAAAAAAATTAAGTAAGACTGGTTGCTAAGCAACTTTAAATCGTTATACATCCAAAACGGTCTTACAAAATAGAAAATGATTAAAGAAACTTAAAAGTGATTTTCAAAGATCTATCCAATGATATCCCACTTGATATGTTTCGTTGACTTTCACTTTTTTCTTTTTCACAAAATGGCGTCTGGTCGTCGCCATATTGAATTTTGATTACTCTCATATCTTTAAGGACACACTCACAATTAACACGAATCTAACGACACCTCTCAAACTAAAATGCATCCAGCCGTTTAGGCTGTAGAGAGAGACAAAGAAATATTCATAAAATGATAAAAAATGATAAAATGATATTTAATTCTGTAAATAGATCTTCTAAAGATACTTTTACAAGTCAATTTTGTAAGTACTAGATGTTGTCGCCATTTCCTAGCTGACGACCTCTGAGAAGAAACACCGAAACAAACTCAGAGAATCATGGTCTCTTTTGAAGTCCAGACATAATAGTATCAGAATACGTGAGTGATACAATGCAGGGCAGTGTCTGAAATGGCCTTTTGAAGAAAAACCCTAGCGGCCTCGAGTAGACCAGTCCTATCCGACGACACGCATGCATCAGTCATTGTGTAGCTCAACCATATTAAAGGGAGCTCAACAATCCGTCACACGACGATACCAGATCGGTGGCACATTTGCGTAGACCACATAAAAAAATCCCGAAGCCACCAGACAGTTAAAAGTTAAAAGACATAGATATACATAAGTACTACCGGCCAGCGCCATAGCTAGCCACCATAAGGGCTATATTTGCTTACAACCTCGGCTGCTATTCCAGTGCTTATCTACGCGTATCAACCAAATAGCATCGTCCTTTTTATGGAGTCGAAATCGTATCTCCGATTTTATCCCGTCATATTTATATTATTTAATTCCTAAAAACTAACACCACCGTGTGCACGGGATTTTGTTTTCAAAATGGATAGATATGGAGTTGGCTGATAGTACATACCTACACTTGAAAAACATAACACTACTTCTGTCGCAGTCGGGTAATAGAAAAAACTTAACCTTCAATTTGTTTTTGTTTTACAGGTTATTGAATTCAAATGAAATTACATGTGTGAGGAAGGATACATTCCGGGATCTGCAGAATTTGAAGTTATTGTAAGTTAATCTATAATTGACTAGTGTTTGATACCTATATTAAAAATAACAAACTTATTGAAGAATTCACCCACGCTGCTCCGTTCCTAAGAGGCGTAGCGTGATGTTATATAGCCTATAATCTCTCTCGATAAATGGACTACCCAACACTATAATAATTTTCAAAATCGGTTCAGTAGATCCAGAGATTACCCCCTACAACCTCACAAACTTTACCTCTTTATAATATTAGTAAGTATGTATAGACTTAATTAAATATAATTCGTAAACTGAAAATAGGCCGTGTGGGGACGAGTTAGATACTGTTCCTCTCTGCCTTTCTGATAGGCATCCCGCAAGAGGCGTGAAATTATCTGACTTGCTCGGTGGTAGGACCTCTTGTGGTCTGACTGGTTGGCGACCACCCTAACGTCGGAGTTTGTCGTAAAGCACCTTGGTGTGTATTTCGACTTTTGTACGTTAGCCAGTTCCCCTCGGTTGCTGCGGCTCTGGCAGTCTGCAGTCTGTAGGGGCTCTTAAGGCTCAGCAACGCATCAGCAACTCCTCTGGTGTTGCAGGTGTCCATGGGCGACGATGACTACTTACCACCAGGTGGTTCGTCATAAAAAAGATAGAAAGGGGATGCTCTCTCTCTTTACCGCAAACAAATGCCAGTAGAGAATTTGTATGATACACGCATGGTGTGACGTCACACAAGTACGCTCTCTATCTAGCATACAATTAAAATGCTTGTAACTTCTTTATTTTTAACCGATGTTAATTGTGTTTTTCGGCTCTATTTATAAATAATTATCGTTAAGCTGTTTGTTGAGAGTCTTACCTATTATTAAAAAAATCCCCCCGCCACGTCTGTCTGTCTGACCACGATAAACTCAAAAAGGTGGAAGGAATGATTCATGAGAAATATTTTAGGCTATTTAACATCACGCTGCGACCCTTAGGAACGGGGCAAAGCGGGGTAACTAGAGTTAGTTTTACATAACGTGCATCAGATCTCCACGATCTTATTCCCCCTAGCCCTTTCTACTATATGACGACCAGAAGCACGAAAAAGCGACATCGATTCATGATGGACATGCCAAAAACCCAAACGAAACGCTTTAAGTCCACTTTTATCATGCGTAGTGCTGAAATGTGGAATGCGCTTCCCCAATAGATACCTATAATCTGGGTGTCTTCAAATCACTAGGAAACGGTGTCTTCTAGGCAAGTGCGCTCCATCGTAGATCACAGTGTCGCTTAACATCAGGCGAACTGGCGGTCAAGCGTAACCCTATCATGAATAAAAAAAGCTATATATACATTTCTCAACACACCTCTGATCAAAATGGACTGTAAATGGTCGGTCTGTGCGGTTACACAGCATTTTTCTTCCACGTCCAATTATAACCTTAACTTCGTCTTAAGATGTCGATAACGTAAGGGTTTTTTTTTCAGGTCCCTTTATGATAACAACATCAGATCTCTACCGAATGGAACTTTCGATGCTTTGACTGGAATACAAACATTGTAAGTACTAATTTATGACACTTAGATCGTTTGAAACCTGCAAGGCGAGGCGTGGATTGGATGGGCGAGAATTGAAATTTAAATGGCGAGAACTGAAATTTGTATGGCGAGAATTGAAATTTGAATGGCGAGAATTGAAATTTGAATGGCGAGAATTGAAATTTGAATGGCGAGAATTGATGTTTGTATGGCAAAATCCATCTTTGATGTAAATGGTGTAGGGGGATCGGGTGGATGTACGAGGAGAGAATTGAAATATTAGTTAGATAATATTGAACTTTACTGCTGCAAAAAAAAGGTAAAAAAATAGATATGCTGGACTGTACAACGGATACACAAATCTCGCCATCGCGTTATTTTTTTATTCAAATTAAAAAAAAGTCAGACCACCAAAATTTTATTTTCAAAAGAGTCATTATAAACTAGACTTCCCGTGCACAGCTTCGCCTGCGTACTTCGATAATTTTCGTTTCTAAATAAACCAAGCCCGCTTACCTACACCATGCAGGTTACATAATTATCCTAAAATGTGTTAAGTCTAATATAAAAGGAAGAAAACAATTGTCGAAATGTCAACAGCGAATGACAGCTGCCTAAATATCTTGACCTCTCTTGACGATGTTATCATGTGTCAAACGCGTGGTAGTGAGTGTTTGAAATAAAGGAATATGAGATACCTACATGGTGAGGCTTTCACCACCTTAGGGATAGAATTTCCAAAAATGCTTTCTTAGTGCTCGTCTACAGTAGCTAGCTTTGCTCTCCAGCTCCTGTAATTTCGGCTGTGTGTTGATACGTCAGTCAGTCAGTCAGTCAGTCAGGTTCTTCTTTTATATATATAGATAGATGAATACAGTTTTTTTTACGATTTTTTTTGGAAAAATTTGAAAAAGGACATAACAGGGTTAGGCAGAGGCATGCTAATGTATACCTCAACTGTACAGTTTAGGGCAGAAATTACGATGATTTTTGGCTACAGGTAAATCGCACTTTATTCCACAGGCATTTAGGCAGAAATCCCTTCGCTTGCGACTGTTCCCTGAGGTGGTTAGCAGCGTATCTTCGTAAAAACCCGATAGAGACTTCAGGAGCCAAGTGTGACTCTCCGAAGAGGATGAGCAGAAAAAGGATT
The DNA here is from genome assembly GCA_910591435.1 of Acronicta aceris. Lineage (NCBI taxonomy): Eukaryota > Metazoa > Arthropoda > Insecta > Lepidoptera > Noctuidae > Acronicta > Acronicta aceris. The sequence goes on along the minus strand of OU342786.1, from coordinate 524,523 downwards.
GATGCTTTGAGAGAAGAAAACTTTAAATGCAAACGTAAGTTTGTTAAATGAAACGTTGAATGCGCTTCCCGAGTGGGTCTTCCCCGATATATATATAATCTGGGTGTCTTTAAATCACGAGTGAATCGGTTTCTTCTAGGCAAGCGCGCTCCATCGTAGATCGCAGTGTCGCTTAACATCAGGCGAACTGGCGGTCAAGCGTAAGCCTATCACGAATAAATAAAAATATACCTGAAAAATATATTTGGCACACCCTGACGCTACGTAAAACTCTTCAATACTTATCTTATGTTCGGATTACTGAAGCAATATTAACTCCCATAACATGATCATAAAAATACAAAACGTCTAAGCTTCATAGAACTATATTATGTTCTGTCTTCTTTTCCCTGTCACAGAATAACACGTGTCAAAACAAGACAAAACACATTATAGCTATAGGGCTTATAAGACGTTTTATATTTTTATGAATAATCGCATAAGTTTGTACAACCGAACCTAGGACCCCTAGCGTAGTCGGGCTCAGAACCACTAGGCCAACTATTCAATTATTTTAAATTCACGGAGATTTTTTTTTATTAAAAAGGGACTCTTGACTTCAATCTTGCCTTCTTCAAGAAAAGATGTGGTCGACATACATCTCTGCCTAACCCATCAGGGAATACTGGCGTGATGGTATGTAATTGTTTCATTGTTCTCCAGCTGGAGAAGAATCAGCTAATGCTTGCGGTTCAGCGGCGGCGTGCCCGGCCGCGTGCGCGTGCGAGTACGGCGCGCGCGCAGTCAGCGTCGCCTGCACGAGGGCGGCGCTCACCGAAGTGCCCAGGGACTTGCCTGTCAATACTGATGCATTGTGAGTGAAACTATTCATATATTATAACCTCATATCTCATAATCTTAGTAAGTACCTATTCTTTTGTGATTTTATTGCATTTTCCATGCTAAGATTATAATGTTATTAAGGAAAAAATCGATTGCGGGTAGGATTCGAACCTGCGTCTTCTATCTGTTAGATACACCAGACGCTCGATTGAGCTTAGAAGCTCAACCCGCCCGATGGAAAATTGCCTCCAGACGTAACTTCAGAATGTGAAGGCTCGAATTCTGCCCGCGATCGAATTTTTCCTTCACTGAAATAATCTTATAGGTATCTTATAATCTCACATCTCATAAGCTCTATCTTATAATTTCACATCTCATAACATTTATCTTATATTCTCACATCTCATAACATCTATCTTAAAATCTCACATCTCATAACATTTAACTTATAATCTCACATCTGATAACATTTATCTTATATTAACACATCTTATAATCTCACATCTCATAACATCTATCTTAAAATCTCACATCTCATAACATTTAACTTATAATCTCACATCTGATAACATTTATCTTATATTAACACATCTTATAATCTCACATCTCATAACATCTATCTTATAATCTCTCATCTCATAAGTTCTATCTTATAATATCAAATATCTCAAAATCTAATGTATCTTACAGCTCATGTAAGTAACTATCTCATATTCCTTTATTTCAAATCGAATATATTCATATTTCAGGTTGATGTCCGACAACAGTTTGGGTCAGATCAAATCAGACGGCCTGTTCGGACGTTTGCCAGACCTTACTAAACTCGACTTACGAAATAATGGTAAGTTTCAATACCTACATTAAAAAGACAAAAAAACAGTTATAAAAATTATTATACCAATACTAACGAGTTATGGAAAACCCGAAAAAAAAATGCTGGTCTTCTTGGCACTTAAGAGTCCGGCGGACCGAATTTCTCTTACAAATGTAATACCTAAATAAATCGTAATTCAAACACAATTTAATCAAATTCTGTTATTATTCGGATCCCGATACCGTTAATCTTGGTTCCTATTCTCCCATTTCGTCCAAAATACTTCACTGGAAATAAATGTAAGCGAATGCAATTTTTTATAACTTTACCAAGTTTAGACGAAATAGTACCGTAGGAACCTAGATTAACGGTATCCCAATGCCGAATACTAACATAATTTGAAAAAATATTGTTTAGATTACGATTTATTTCGGTATTACGTTTTTGTGGGCAATTCAAGCTCCGCCGGGCGTCAATCCCTGGACCTCACCCTCAACGGCCTCAACTACATGTTTGGCGTAGCGGCTGAACGATCGGCTTCTGCGCCACGTGTTGTAGGTTCGATCCCAACACGCGGCAATTATTTGTATGATCTACAGGTAGTTGTTCCGGATCTGGGCGTTTGTGTATGTGAGAATTTGTGTTTGTAAACGCACCCACGATACAGGAGAAAATCCTAGTGTGGGGTGCTATTATTTATTATTCTTCTGTACAGATATTACTGTGATAGAAGACAACGCATTTGATGGCGCTGCTAACATTCAAGAGTTACTTCTTGATGGGAATCTTCTGCAGGCAGTCACTGATAAAATGTTCTTCGGTCTACATAGCTTGAGCGTTTTGTGAGTACCTGTTTTAAGGGTGGGAAATGGCCAGATTTTATTTAAAATCCAGTATATCCTGACCTTTTGGTCAGTGAGAGGTTATATTATTATGTATAACCTACGATACATTAATCAACCCATTATACTGTCCTACTGCTGGGCACGGGTCTCCTCTCAGATTGAGAAGGATTATGCTATAGTCCACCACGCTGGCCTACTGCGGGTGGCAGACTTCACACGCCGTCGAGAAAATCTCTCAGGCATGCAAGTTTCCTCACGATGTTTTCCTTCACCGTTTAAGCGCGTGACAATTTACTAGGTAATACGCACATGACTTCGAAAAGTCATTTGACTGGGCAGTCCAATGATCTTATCAAGGCCATCAGTTCTTAAGCTTATATTGGTATTCACAATTCCCATTTGTCGTATGAACACCCATGACAATTGTTAGTCACATACCATCACGCTTGTATTCCCCGAACGGTTAGGCAGAGGCGTACTTAATATACACCCACAGTTCGCCGGTATGTTTAAGTACCATGTTATAGGGGGCGAGCCTACCTATAGCCATTAACCGGGCACAAATCCAGACTCCGAGCTGCTACTGAGACTTTCATAGAAAAACCAAATAACATTTTATGTATATTAGTGTAGCAGTCGCGCTTGGGGACCACTAGACCAATGAGGCAGTCAATTGTTAGTCAGGAACCCGAAAACCCTGACAATTATAGAATAGCCGTAATTGACAATATTTCAAAATGATTAAGCTACCAAAACATAAATACTATTTCTTTGTTTTCCTATCCTGAGTTCCAAAACATTTTTAATTAAATTTTTTTTATATATATTTTTTTATGTATCCCATAAAAAAAGAGATGTTTCCTCAAATATAATTCTCCTTCTAATTCTTCCTCTTAATTCAGCAATAAATTGTTTGAACTTATTTTCTGCTGTTTTAGGTCTCTTACGGACAATAAGATCAAATGCATCACGCCAGGAGCCTTCGACCATCTCACCATGCTGTCTACATTGTAAGTATAAAACTGTGTCTTTTGATGACAAACAAGCATAAGTCCCGTCTGATGGTAAGCGACAACCGCAGCCTATAGACGTCAGCAACACCAGTGGTATCATTCGCGCGTTGTCATCTTGACACCTCAGTTGTTAAGTCTCATTTGCACAGTAATATCACTGGCTAAAATGGTAGTCCGACCTGGATAAAAAGTAGCCTATGTGTTATTCCAGGCTATAATGTATCTGTGTGCCAAATTTTATCCAGATCAGTTCAGCCATTCTGGCGTGAAAGGGTAACAACCATCCATACTCACAACTTTCACGTTTATAATATTAGTAAGGATTGTCTTTTCTCAGGAACTTGGAATCCAACCCCCTGGACTGTACATGCCACATATCCTGGCTGCCCAACTGGCTTCGAAGCCGTCGCTTGTCCCCGTCGGCGACCTGCAGATCTCCTGCAGGATTGAGAGACGCTAACCTTCACCATTTAGAGGTTTCCGACTTCAAATGCACGCGTAAGTTGCAATAAATAATTGATGACAGATTATTTTTTACATAATATACAGGGTTATTGGTAATCAATCGTATCGCTTATGGGCTCGTTAAGGTGTAGAGAACACCTTAACGAGCAACTTTTGTTCTATGACTTCTTTCAAAACCTAATACATTTATCAAAAAAAAATATTCAAGTTCTATCAGGTACTGTCTGATATTTGTTAGGTCTTTAGTCGCGGCGCGTCTCCACCAAGCGGGACCGGTACCTGAGGCCGACGCCGGGCGGTACGTGCCGCGCCAAGTCCTACCATAGATATGAAAATATTAGAGTGTAGATTTTTAGTTTATTTAATGAATTATCAAAAGTCATAAAACAAAAGTTGTTCGTTAAGGTGTAGAGAAGTAGCCCTTAAGCGTTTTACGATTGATTCCCAGAAGGGTTAGGCAGAGGTGTACTAATGTACACCCACAGTTTGCCGGTATGTTTAGGTTCCATGTAATACCCCTATTACACGGGACCTAAACATACCGGCGAACTGGCATATTGCCATGGCAAACTTGGCATAAATCTCAAACTCCGAGCTGCGACTGAAAATTTCATAGAAAAATCTAATAACACTTTGTTCAACCTGGGAATCGAACTCAGGACCTCTAGCGTAGCAGCCGCGCTTAGACACGCTAATGAGGTTAAAAGATAAAATTGTTTTGAGTAACTCTCTTTCTGACATACTCCCTCATTCTCTTACTCTATCTCCATTTTCTGTAGCGGAAGACAAAGGCTGTCTCTCATCGGATTACTGCCCCGCCCCATGCGCGTGCGCCGGCACTGTGGTGCGTTGCGCACGCGCTCAGCTCACCGCCGTACCGAACAACATACCGAGGCAGACTACCGAGCTGTGAGTAATACCTCCATACATACATAAATTCACGCCTTTTCCCCACAGGGGTAGGCAGAGACTACAGACTGACACTTGCTACGATTCTTGAGGGAGCATAGCTACAGCCGTATCAGTCGTACAAATGATACGGGACCCCGAAGTGTGTTAGGCCTACGTAAAATGCTATCTCTTTTTTTATGGGATAGCGGGCAAACGAGCATACGTATCGCCTGATGGTAAGCGATGACCGCCGCCCATGGACACCTGCAACACCAAAGAAGTCGTAAGTGCGTTGCCAGCCTTTTAAAAGGGGATTGGGCCTCCGGTAACCTCACTCACTCGGCGAAACACAACATAAGCGTTGTGTTAATTTTCCTGAAATGTGCCCCTAATCGATCATTGTTATTGTGTGCGTGTGCGCATTGTGGTACGGCCACAAGTTTTGCGTTTATCTGATATAACTTATTTTTTTTTTAAATATGCTTACATGCCTCAAAATTACTTTCGAGTTTCGTTATTATAATTATGACTCGATATTCTAATCGACCTGTTCGAGATCTTGCGCTTAATTACAAGTTACATATTACATTCCCTTCCATCCAGGTACTTGGAATCCAACGAAATAGGCACAATCTTACCGGAGCAGATCCGACACCTGACGCAGCTAACCCGTCTGGATCTCTCCAACAATCTCATCAGCGTTATCACTAATAATACCTTCGAGGGACTCACCAAACTGTCCACGCTGATAGTTAGCTACAACAAGCTTAGATGTGTTCAGGTATGTGGTCATGTAATCACACATAGACACATAGGTACATTCTGTCTATAATTTTCATAATCTTCTTGTCTTAATTATCTTTTTTTTTAAATATCAAAATCCACAGCTCTTAAAGATAATGCATAAACCTTCTTAAGGTCAATTATGGATTTACAATTTCTGTCCGAACTTAATTCATGCAACAGAAAACACAAACACACCGTGAGTGTGTGTATTCGTGTTATGGTGTACGATTCCAGGCCAGAAGTAGTTTCCTGTATTCATTTTAATTGTTAATTTAAATAGATTATTAAAATAATTATCGCAAATGTTTTTACATTGTTTACTCATATTTTTGTTCATTGTCAACAACAGTAATAGGGTTTCTTGCCGGTTCTTCTACTTAGGAAACGACTAATTTGGAACCGTGCACTTTTTTTCGCGATAATAAAATTGATGTTTCACTTTTTTTTCAATATCATCATGACCTAATGATAATTTTATGAATTAATTGATTATTTTTTTTATTGATTGACAACTGTATGTTAAATTGATTATTAACTTTATGATTAAATAGTAAATTAACTTTACGATAAGTAAAGTAATTTATTTGAAACCTTACTAGATGATTAGTAACGACTTTCTAATTAATCTCATAATTATAATTTATCTAGCGCGACGCCCTCAAAGGTCTGACCCAGCTACGAGTGCTATCGCTCCACGGCAACAACATCTCCATGCTCGCTGACGGTGTCTTCCGGGACCTGGAATCTATATCTCACGTGTGAGTGTTTGGTAACTAATTATCTATACATATAATAAAGTAACAGGCCCATGAATGTCTGTACATTAAAGATATTGAAGAAAAGCTAATATAGGGGGTCTTTATTAGAGTAACAGAAGCAAAAAAAAAACATTTTATAGATTTTTTTAGAATTTCTGTCTGTATGTTTGTACGCGCATCACGCAAAAACTACTACACGAAATTAGATGTAGTTATGACAGTTGTATTGCTGGGGGTCTCACTTAAAATCTAGTGCATGTCTCACTTAAAATCTAGTTGGCTTATCTTGATAAGCCAACTAGAAGCTGAGTTATCTCGATTCACTCTATCAAAAGTTATTACCACGTTTTTAATGGATTTCAGCCATTGTATTTGAAATAATAACCATGAAAGTAAATTTCCTGTCTACATATTTCTGTACTAGACTAGCACGGGTCAAAAAAAAAAAACAAGTATTTAGTCCTTACTATCCTTACTAGTATTATAAACGTGAAAGTTTGTGAGTATGGATGAGTATGGATGTTTGTTACTATTTGACGCCACAACGGCTGAACGGATCTGGATGAAATTTTGCACAGAGACAGATTATAGTCTGGAATGGCTATTTTTTATCCAGGTCGGACCCAATTCTGAAGTCCACGCAGACAAATTCGCGGGCAGAAGCTACTTGTAAACATGATAACAAACAACTAGGCATGACAGGAAATGATTGTCACTTTTCATTCATTTCCATTTATATTCACACCGATTTCACATGCGAATCTTCGCAGTCTGCTACTCAATACTCAATACTCAATTCGTTTATTGCACTCCACAATGTTAACAGGTGTTAAAAAATAAATATAAAAGTATCAATCATGGACCCTGACTACTTTTCGTCCGCAATGAATTTTCATTCAAAATCAATTATCGCCACACTTGTTATTTTGCTAGTATTTTTTTTTATGGGATAGAAGGGCAAAGGTGCAGACGGATCGCCCGATGGCAAGCTACTACCGCCGCCCATGGACACCCGCAACACCAGAGGAGTCACAAGTGCGCTACCGACCTTTCAAAAAGGGATTAGGCCTCCGGTAACCTCACTCACTCGGGGAAACACAACGTAAGCGTTGTTTAACGCCGGTTTTCTGTGAGGCCGTGGTATCACTCCGGTCGAGCCGGGCCATTCGTGCCAAAACATGGCTCTCCCACGTAACGATGAAATCGTGAACAAAATGCGATTTCTTTAAAATCTGATTTTTTTTATATTTTATTTTTCAAACACGTCCATTTCTCACCTCCTCAGAGCTCTAGGTTCGAACCCCCTGTATTGTGACTGCAATGCTCGTTGGCTGTCGGAATGGGTGAAGAGTGCTGGAGAATATGTTGAACCAGGAATAGCACGATGCTCGGAGCCAGCAGCCATGAGGGACAAGCTTATCCTTAGCACACAATCCAGTGCCTTTGTGTGTAAAGGTACGTATTATTTTTTTATGTCCCGCCTGATGGTAAGCGGAGACTGCAGCCTATAGACGTCAGCAACACCAGTGGTATCACTCGCGCGTTGTCATCTTGACACCTCAGTTGTTAAGTCTCATTTGTCACACACACAGTAATATCACTGGCTACATTACCCTTCAAACCGGAACACAATAATGTTAGCACATTATTGCTTAGTAATAGAATATTTGGCGATGCGGTGGTACCAACACAGTTATTGAATGTGTGTTTGGGATGGTATTGTAACGTGCTGGGGTTCGGGATAAATTTAATTAACATTAATTTCACCGAAACAACAAATATTTTAATTAACTTGACAAACACATAACAGATATTACTGAGAGAGACACTACAGTATCACTTATCGCACTATAATGTCGCACTTGTAATCACTTAACTTCGCTTCGATATTCACTTCACCGTGTTCAGAACTAAACTGCCTTGGCCGACCCACACGACCAGTATTTATATGATTCACGAAGATTCTAGAATCGAACAATCTCGAATGGTCCACAAAATACGAGTAGGGAAGTACCTACCTATAAACAATAGACGATAAAGTGATCGTCTATTGTTTACGGTCATTCACCTTGAACCCGGCTTTTCGTCGAATGTTCTACGTGCTTCTACGACTTATCTAGAATCTTCGTGACCCATCTCCGTACTTATAATAGTTACTCGGCGTAACAGTATGTTACTAGCAGTTTTCCGAAAGGTTAGTCAGAAGTGTTCGCCGGTATGTTTTGGTTCTATATAATAGAGGCGAGCATTTACCAAAACCTGAAACTCCGAGCTACACCACAGAATTTCAAAGAAAAATCCAACCTACGACCTGAGAATCGAACCCGAGACCTCTAGCGTAGCAGGCGCGGTTGGAACTACAAGACTAATGAGCAACTGCTAGTCTAATAATAAATCCTTGTTTTCAGGCAAGCCCCCAGCAGAGGTGATCTCTAAATGCGACAGTTGCTATAGTAACCCTTGTCGTAACGGCGGCTCGTGCCGGGCACGGGGCGCTGGGGGGCACGAATGCCTCTGCGCAAGAGGCTACCACGGCGACTCGTGCCAGTACCAGATAGATGCCTGCTACGGATCACCGTGTGCGCATGGACACTGTCGCGTACTTGAAGAGGGGAGATTCCAGTAAGTAAAAATATGGGGGTCATTGTGGGGTCCTAATTTTTGGGGACAATATTAGGGGGTCTTAATTTAGGAGTCAACATGATAATGATGAATTTAGTGTTTATTAAAGATAACAAAACATGATGCTGGGATCATATTTTTCTTTTTCTGGAGTCTTATTAGAGAATTATAATTTAATTGTTTGTACGCAGTGATAGCCTAGTGGTATGACCGTTGGACTGCCAAGTCAAAGGTCTCGAGTTCTAACCCAAGGCACGCACCTATGTCTTTTCGAAGTCATGTGCGTATTAAATAGTTAATTATCACGCGCTTAAACGGTGAAGGAAAACATCGTGACGAAACCTGCATGCCTGAGAGATTTTCTCGATGGCGTGTGAAGTCTGCCAACCCGCACTAGGCCAGCGTGGTGGACTATAGCCTAATCCCTCTCATTCTGAGAGGAGACCCGTGCCTAGTGGGACAGTATAATGGGTTGATTATGTTATGTTATTTTTGTACGTGGGGTGCTACCATGGGGATTCGTGCCAGTACTAGATAAAACCCTGCCATGGATCACTGCGCGCGCATGCACAGTATCGCGTACTTGAAAAGGAGAGATTCTAGTAAGTAAAAATGTGGAGGTCAAAACGGGGGTCCAAATTTTTGGTGTCAAAGGTTAGGTCTTAATTTATGTGTCAAAATAATAATTATATTTTGAAGACCCAAATTCGCTTTGAGATTATTGTATAGGGGCACCAATTTTAGGGGTCTAATTAAGGGGTCTTAATTTAGAGATGAATGTAGAATTTGTGCAATCACCGTTTGTTGTCGTGTCAGGTGGTTGACGATCCATTAATGTTTAAAAAAATATAAGTAGGTAACTCCGGCTTTCGTCCACAGCTGTTCCTGCCAGGCTGGCTTCACCGGGGCGCGATGCGAGGTCAATATTGATGACTGCATTGCCAACAAGTGTCAGAACAACGCAACATGCGTTGATCACCTCGAGGGATACTCTTGTAAATGCGCTCCTGGGTTTATGGGTAAGTTCATAAACTTCACGGGTTCGGCAGAGATGTACTAATATAATATATACCACAATCGTCGTTGGATGCAGGCGGCATGTAACCGGTCCTTGTGGAAGCCTTTTAGCTGATATGATGAGGATGAATATGGGGCGAGCCTATTGCCATTTACTGGGCACAAAATATAATGAACTCATGGGCGTTACCCTGACGTCAACCCTGAATATTGGCTCCTATATAGAGTCCAAGGCTCAAGTAGCTGCCAGAAAGCTGTGTATCCTCTCGAAGGTGCGTCATTACTTCACGCCGGAACAATTGCTCACATTGTATCAAGCACAAGTTCGGTCGTGCATGGAGCGAGGTGCGAACAGTAGTTCGCACCTTTGGGATGGATCGGCTATGTACCAGCTCGAGGCTATAGAATCCGTCGAGAAACGTGCCAAGAAGCTCATTGGCAATGACTCCCTTGTCCGGGCCAAACTCCAAAGTCTGGAACATCGCCGCAAAGTTGCTAGCTTTTCGGTTTTTTATCGGATACATTTCGGAGAGTGTGCATCAGATCTCCACGATCTTATTCCCCCTAGCTCTTTCCAAAGTATAGGAAGACTAGAAGCAAACAACATAAATGGCGATTTTTTTCGCAGGAGAATACTGTGAGAAGAAGATTCCGTTCTGCACGAAGGAGTTTAACCCGTGCGAGAACGGCGCCGTGTGCACGGACCACCACAGCCACTATACGTGTGCGTGTCCTAAGGGTTATTCCGGACAGAACTGCACCGTCAACGCGGACGACTGCATCAACCATATGTGTCAGGTACGTACAGGACAGGGATGGACATGTTGAAAGAATGAATGAAAGACGATTAACGAAAGGAATTTATAAGGCAGCGGCGGTAGCAGGACATATGCCGATCTTATTGGCGAAATCCTTCAAAAAGGTCAGGTGCGTAGCACTCGCAACCGGCGCGTATGTATAAGAAGATGTATGAATGTGGTAGAAGCAAAAGAAGTATACTAGAATCGCCCACTTGCTACTACTACCCCTGTGCGAGACCGGCGTGAGTGTACGAGTATGTATGTGTAATTAATTTAACCGTGGTCAAAAGGATTTTTTGACTAGTGACCCCCACACTAGGTCTAGTCTGTCACATAGAAATTTTGAGTCGAGAATTAACAAACTGGCGGTCAAGCGAAAGCCTATCACGAATAAAAAAAACAATTAAATATTGACGACGACGAGGATGATGATGATGATGACGAGGTGGATGACGAGGATGATGATGACGACGATGATGTTGATGGCGAGGTTTATTATGATGATGACGAGGTTGATGATGATGACGAGGTTGGTGATGATGATGATAACGAGGTTGATGATGATGATGTGATTGATAATGGTGATGATGATGGTGGTGGTGGTGGTGGTGGTGGTGATGATGATGATGACGAGAAAGATGATCATGATGATGGTGGTGGTGGTGGTGATAAGGAAAAGGTTGATGATGATGACGAGGAAGATGATGATGCTGATGATGGCGACAATGATGCCCATGATTGTGAATTTGTGATATTAATGTTGAACTTAGACGAATGTGAATGTATTATTGTTAAATACACTATGTAAATGCTTGTTTAATATTAGACTCGTGCCTTGCAAAATTGTTGACAGCCTTTCTTGTTTGTACAGAACGGCGCGAGCTGCGTGGACGGTCTGGACGAGTACCGGTGCGCGTGCGGCGCCGGATACGCGGGGCGATACTGTGAGGCCGCGCCCCACGCCGCGCTCGGCACCTCGCCCTGCGCGCACCACGACTGCGTGCACGGCGTGTGCTACCTGCCGCAGCCGCGCCCGCTACAGGTACATACACTACTGTGAGGCCGCGCCCCACGCCGCGCTCGGCACCTCGCCCTGCGCGCACCACGACTGCGTGCACGGCGTGTGCTACCTGCCGCAGCCGCGCCCGCTACAGGTACATACACTACTGTGAGGCCGCGCCCCACGCCGCGCTCGGCACCTCGCCCTGCGCGCACCACGACTGCGTGCACGGCGTGTGCTACCTGCCGCAGCCGCGCCCGCTACAGGTACATACACTACTGTGAGGCCGCGCCCCACGCCGCGCTCGGCACCTCGCCCTGCGCGCACCACGACTGCGTGCACGGCGTGTGCTACCTGCCGCAGCCGCGCCCGCTACAGGTACATACACTACTGTGAGGCCGCGCCCCACGCCGCGCTCGGCACCTCGCCCTGCGCGCACCACGACTGCGTGCACGGCGTGTGCTACCTGCCGCAGCCGCGCCCGCTACAGGTACATACACTACTGTGAGGCCGCGCCCCACGCCGCGCTCGGCACCTCGCCCTGCGCGCACCACGACTGCGTGCACGGCGTGTGCTACCTGCCGCAGCCGCGCCCGCTACAGGTACATACACTACTGTGAGGCCGCGCCCCACGCCGCGCTCGGCCCCTCGCCCTGCGCGCACCACGACTGCGTGCACGGCGTGTGCTACCTGCCGCAGCCGCGCCCGCTACAGGTACATACACTACTGTGAGGCCGCGCCCCACGCCGCGCTCGGCACCTCGCCCTGCGCGCACCACGACTGCGTGCACGGCGTGTGCTACCTGCCGCAGCCGCGCCCGCTACAGGTACATACACTACTGTGAGGCCGCGCCCCACGCCGCGCTCGGCACCTCGCCCTGCGCGCACCACGACTGCGTGCACGGCGTGTGCTACCTGCCGCAGCCGCGCCCGCTACAGGTACATACACTACTGTGAGGCCGCGCCCCACGCCGCGCTCGGCACCTCGCCCTGCGCGCACCACGACTGCGTGCACGGCGTGTGCTACCTGCCGCAGCCGCGCCCGCTACAGGTACATACACTACTGTGAGGCCGCGCCCCACGCCGCGCTCGGCACCTCGCCCTGCGCGCACCACGACTGCGTGCACGGCGTGTGCTACCTGCCGCAGCCGCGCCCGCTACAGGTACATACACTACTGTGAGGCCGCGCCCCACGCCGCGCTCGGCACCTCGCCCTGCGCGCACCACGACTGCGTGCACGGCGTGTGCTACCTGCCGCAGCCGCGCCCGCTACAGGTACTATCAGCCAACTCCATGTCTAGCCATTTTGAAAACAAAATCCCGTGCACACGATCCACAGCTGTTCAGTCCTCTTTTCGTTAACCGTTAGTATTAAAACAGGAAAGCGTCCTTTTTGGATGACCAATAAAAATAAAACAAAAAATGCTAAGAACGAGAAAGCTTTTTACGTAGCGTTTCTCTTTAATCAAACGCTAGTATAGCAGCCGAGCGCTGCAAGCAAGTATAGTCCTTACGGTGGCTAGATATAGAGTTGACCGATAGTACATACACAAATCTCGGCACATCGCTACAAAAATCTCACATTATCCAATTAGAAGATTGGCAATGAGCTAACTGCCCAGGATGCAAGTGACGCAACGGACGAGGGTTTATAATTTCTTATTTTTTCAGGATGACATCATAATGGAGCGTCCTCTACTCAGTACGGCCAACGACTACCTCTGCAAATGTGCACCCGGATACTCAGGTAAATTATAGGAAAAGGAGAAAAACAGTAAGCAAAAGGCAAAACAAGTGTCAGTGCTTAAATTGCGTTAGGCATATTCTTTTTTTAAAATGAGTAAGTAATGCTTAATTTAATACATACATACATACACTCACGCCTTTCTCCCATAGGGGTAGGCAGAAACTATAGACTGCCATTTGCTACGATTTTTGCAATTTGCTTAATTTAAATGGTAAAATAATTAAATATAAATGGAAAATAACGTTTATTGTAAATGGGCAAATAGTGTTAAATGTAAATGGGCAAATCAGTCTAAACGTTAATGGGAAAATCATTCTAAATGTAAATGGGCAAATCATTCTAGGCGTAAATGGGCAAATAAGCTAAGCGTAAATGTGCAAATTAATGCTAAATGTAAATGGGCAAATAATATTTTATTTTATTTTATTTATTTTACAGAAGGCTTACAGACTAATAAATATATGATATAATGAACATGAAATAATGAAAAAATTCTAATAATTCTAAATGTAAATGGGCAAATGGCAGAAGAAAATAGATTGCATTTATAAAATGTCAATGGACAAATGGTATTAGGCAAGTCGGAATGGGCAAATAGTATTTGTCTTATAACAACAGGCTAGACGCCAAAGGCCTTTGCATGATACATTTTTAGGTTCCAAAGCTCAGAAGGCAAATTGGTCCTAATGATATTTTGTTTACAGGTCGTCTCTGTGAATACCTGACTTCACTCACATTCAGCCATAATGATTCGTTGGTGGAATTGGAACCGCTCAGGACTAACCCACAAGCCAATGTCACATTGGGTAAGTAAAAGAAATACATACATACACCCACGCCTTTCTCCTACAGGGGAAGGCAGAAACTATAGATCGCCACTTGCTACGATTCTTGCATACTTCTTTTGCTTCTTCCACATTCGTGCACATACATCTTCTCATACATACACGCCGGTTGCGAGTGCTACGCAACTGACCTTTTTGAAGTGTCTCGCCAATTATTTTTATAGCTTACTAGCAATGTGGGTAGCATATTACTGGTATTCTTGTTAACCCTTCGTGCTAAGCTAAATGCTTGGATGTGTTACTAGTGGGTTCAATTAGATCGGCGTACGTCCTTCTAGGGTGACCTCTTCAGACGCTGCCGCTGACATTCGTCTCATAAAAATTGTATTATCTATACTTATAATAAATCTGTAGAGAGGTCAATTCTGTACATGAAATATATTTCCAAAATAACTATCAGCGGGTGATTAGTGATCGATACTGACGCCAAAAATGCAATCAGTAAAATTTTTGTCTGTCTGTCTGTCTGTCTGTATGTTCGTTATAGAAACAAAAACCACTCGACGGATTTCAACGAAACTTGGTACAATTGTTCTTCATACTCCTGGGCAGGTTATAGTATACTTTTCATCACGCTACGATCAATAGGAGCAGAGCAGTGAAGGGAAATCTTGGGAAAACAGGAGAACTTGCTCCATTTTTTAAGCTTCCGTCGCGTGTGCAGCCTTAATGGTTAAAGCTACACAGAAATCATGTATGACAGAAATGTTCTCCTTAAAATTATATAAAAAATATTCCACGACAGCAAATGTCTATCTTTTATGGTTGAATCACAATAACACATGTAACTCCCGATAGCTTAGCAGTTCGGAGCTTTCTGATTATATTTGTCTACTCTTACGTTAGGTGACTGACTGACTGACATAGTGATTTATCAACGCACAGCCCAAACCACTGGAGGGATCGGGCTGAAATTTGGCATGCATATAGCTACTATGATGTAGGCATCCCCTAAGAAAGGATTTTGATAAATTTCGACCTACAATGTAGGGGTGAAATAGAGGATGAAAGTTCATATGGAACAAAGTAACTATTCCACGCGGACGAAGTCGCTGGCAAAAGCTAGTAATTAGAATATGAGATTAATTTTCCATTTCTTTCCAGTATTCAGCACTACACAGCTGCATGGCGTGTTGATGTACTTCGGCCAGAATGAACACTTAGCTGTGGAGTTGTTCAATGGACGCATTCGTATCAGCTACGACGTGGGCAACCACCCCACCTCCACCATGTACAGGTACGTTACACCACCCATCAAGGCCGAAGCCAGGAATAGGGTAGTGTTTGATTTATTAAAAATATCAGGCTTATTGTGGGTATGGGTTCAGAATACTGTCACTCACTGCCACTCAAATGTGCATCTCGTAAGAAGCGATAAAATATCTGACTTGCTCGGTGGTAGGAGAGTTCTTGTGGTCTGACTGGCTAGCGACCACCCTTACGTCAGAGTCTGTCGTAAAGCACCGCGGTGTGTGTTTCGATTTTTCCTCGTGAGAGCCAGTTCCCTCTCCGTTGCTACGGCTCCGGCAGTCTGCAGTCCGTAGGGGCTCTTATGGATCGGCAACGCATCAGCAACTCCTCTGGTGTTGCAGGTTTCCATGGGCGACGATGACTACTTACCACCAGGTAGCTCGTCAGATCGTTTACCGACTTAACTAATAAAAAGAAAGTGATAAATACAAGTATTAAAAAAAATAAAAAAATAAAAGCATTTTAAAGTTGAAAGACTGAGGCTCGTTTTGCGAGAAAGGGCCAATAAAGTATCCCCACTTTGAGTGTTATTGTAGGATTTGTATGGAGCATTGGTTTGTGACGTCACAAACCAGTACAGCACGTTCTCTGTCTAGCATAAAATTAAAATGCTTGTAACTGCCTTATATTTTTAACGATTTTAATTTTGTTTTTGTTGATGGGCTCTAATTATTGCCTTTGTTCAGCAGTAGACGTTCTCTGGCTGATATGATGATGATGAAAGAATCCTATTTAGTATTATAAACGTGACTTTGTGAGGATGTATGGATGTCTGTTACTCAAACAAGTCAGAACACCTGAACGGATCTGGATGAAGTTTGGTACTGAGATAGATTATAGTTTAGAATATATAGGCTACTTTTACCCAGATCGGATCCAATCCTGAAGTCCAGACGAAGTCGTGGACAGAAGCTGGTCAATAATAATTAGGTATAATTAATCACAAGCTCTCTCTTGCAGTTTCGAGATGGTGTCTGATGGTAACTACCATAAGGCGGAACTGATCGCCATCAAGAAGAATTTCACGCTAAAGGTAGACGACGGACCGGCGAGATCCATCATTAATGAAGGTAATACCATTCACCAGCTTCTGGCTAGGAATAAAGTTCTTTAAAAATAACATTAGCGTTAGCGTTCAACGTCAATCAATCCATTTATATTTCGGGCAAGGCTCAAAATGAGAGGGGTTTGGTTGATCTGGGCACCTGTTATCTGGAGTGAACTCCACTCTAGCATGGATTGGGCACCAGTTTTGTCTAGTATGGGGACATTTTGTCTAGTATGGAGACAGTTTTATCTAGTATAGGCACCAGTTTTGTGTAGTGGGAGCACCAATTGTGTCTAAGTAAGCACCAATTTAGACCGTAGTCTGTTTCTACTGTTTAGTCTGGAATGGGTAAGATTCTAGTAGATAATGGGTTCCAGATTAATCCGGAATGGGTTCTAGTTTAATCCCGAATTGGCCCCAGTTTTTTTTTTTGAGTGAGCACCACTCTTCCCTGGTGCGGCCACTAGTTTAGTATGCGGTGGGAACCAGTATTGTCTATGATGAGCACCACTTCAATCTATGGTGGGGACTAGTTTGCGGTCGAATTAGTATTTTATAGGTATGTTTTTGATAGGATTGTTTTACTTGTAGGGACCAAGGAGTACCTGCGGCTGGAGAGGCCGATGTACCTCGGAGGAGTGCCGGAGGACATCGCGAAGGAAGCTTTCAGCAAATGGCATCTACGTAACATTACGAGCTTTAAAGGTAGGTAAAGAATAACATCCCTTTAACGGCTCCAGGTGACTAACGGCCGGTTCCTATCTATATCAAATCAATCAGTAGATTTGCTTTCTAAAGATAGAATTTTGACAAAAGATGTCAAAATCTTGTCTCTAGTAAGCAGAGAAACAGATTTGATACAGCAACAGTCTGTAAATCGGCACCCTGTTTATTTTGACAAGCGTTTTAAGTACCAGAATTCGGTCCAGGTTGTCTGAAAGAAGCTTGGATCAACCACAAGCGCGTGGACTTCGTGAACGCGGTGCGTGTTCAGAGGACGGCGGCCGGCTGCGGGGAGGACGAGCCCACCAGCGCCGTGCAGGCCACCGTCTTCGTGCAGGAGGACGCTGGCAGGCATAACCAGGTGAAGAACTAGCTTGAAATATCGGGCAGAGTTTTCTAGTGGAAAGGGTCAAGACCGTAGCCAGTAATTCATTTCTTGGGGGTTGAGCTCTGACAAGAGACAGGAAGGGGGGGTTGAGCTCTGGATAAGAGACAGGAATTCATTTTTTTGGGGGTTAATCTCTAGACAAAAAACAGGAATTCGTTTTGGAGGGGGCTAAGCTCTGGACAAGAGACAGGAATTCATTTTGGGGGGGTTGAGCTCTCGACAAGAAACAGGAAATTATTTGGAGAGGGTTGAGCTCTGGACAAGAGACATGAAATTCGTTTCTTGGTTGAGCTCTGGTGAAACAGAAAATTATTTGGAGGCCGCTTATCATCTTATTACAATTAGAAATACATTCCAAAATTCGTATGGCCGATTATCTTTTTCTAAAAACTCATCATCAATATCGTTAGCTCATTCACCGTTCCACTGCTGGGCATGGACCTCCTCTCAGAACAGCTCATGTTACTTCATTAAAAGCCTTCTAATAACCAATACTAATCATTCCAGGACCCCTGCGTCCCCAACCCGTGTGCCCGCGGCGGCCGCTGCGTCAGAGAAGAAGGTTCTCCATCAGACTACACCTGCCGCTGTCGAGCCGGCACTGCTGGACCACAGTGCGAGCTCAGAGCGTCCATCAGTAAGTTATTTTTTAACCATCACGCCTGTATTCCCCAAACGAATGTACATCCACAGTTCGCCGGTATGTTTAGGTCCCATGTAATAGGGGGCGAGCCTATCACTATTAAGCGGGCACAAATCCAGACTCCGAGCTGCTACTGAGAAAAAGACAGAAAAACCCAATAACACTGCTCGACCTGGGGATTGAACCCAAGACCTCTAGCGTAGAAGTTGCGCTTGGGACCACTAGACTAAAGAGGTAGTCAATGAACTGACTACGAAAAAAGAAGTGGAATAAAAAATTAATTAAAAAAACAAAAAAGATGAGATACTAGATAACCTCATGAAGGAGACAATAGGTGTTTGGAGTTCAATTTAAGACGATACCTCCGACTGCATGAGATTGTTTCCATCTTTTAGGCGGGCATTTGAGGCTGTCTTTAATGTAAAAATTACGTTTAAAATGTGCTACCTAGTAATCTATCTTGAATATATTATTTTGACTTCGCCTACTCCGAATAGGAGACAGGCGTGAAAATTATGTACCGCCATTCAGATAGGCATCTCGTAAGAGCTGAGAAAATATCTGACTTGCTCGGTGGTAGGACCTCTTGTGGTCTGACTGGCTGGCGACCACCCTTACGTCAGAGTCTGTCGTAAAGCACTGCGGTGTGTGTTTCGACTTTAGCGCGTAAGAGCCAGACTCCCCCTCGGTTGCTGCGACTCCGGCAGTCTGCAGTCCGTAGGGGCTCTTAAGGCTCGGCAACGCATCAGCAACTCCTCTGGTGTTGGTGTCTCGTCTACTCATTTGCGGAATTAACAAATGAAAAACAACTTTAAAGCAATTATTCTTGTGCCTAGGTGGTGCTCCGGTCATTACCCAAGGAAGCAAGATTCCATTGCGGAAACAAGGAATCAGTAACGTGCAGGCATCTCCAGGTAACATCAATTTAATTCACCATTATTAATCTATACCACCAATTACACCGCAGTAAATGCACCAAGCCTGCAATGCACCGAGCCTGGACTCTGGTGGTAGAGATAACACCAATTAGGGTCTCCCTCTCTCTAAAAGCATCATTGAGGGGGTGTTAGTGCTATGCTAATGGCAGTAAACAACGGGTTTGGAGGTAAACCCGCCCCGAATTAATGGCCCACCACGCTGGCCTAAACCAGGTTATTATTATAAGAAGATCCCAAAAACTGGAAGAGGCTTTTGAAATATTCAGAGGAATTAGGATCGGGGAATTCAGGGGGATTATATATTTACAGATATAAATAGCATTTATCATTGTAATACAGTTCAAGTATTGTTTAATACAGCGGCGCCATCTCACAAGCAACAGATGCCGTCAGAACATGCGCCCGCGCAATCGACGCCCGCCACCGGCGCTTGTAGAAAGGTACGTCAAACGTACCGTATCTCCGTTTTATCTTTATTGTAAACTAATTTCCGATATATTGTATCGTCGACGCTTTTTAGTGACAGCAGAAACAGAAAATTTTATAGGGAATCGTTTGTCTTAGTATGGCGACGAGTTAGAACGCTGTTCCTTCAGCTATGCAACTCGTAAGAGGCGAGTAATTATCGGACTAGCTCGGTGGTAAGAATTCTTGTGGACTGGCGATCACCCTTACGTCGGAGTCTGTCGTAAAGCACCTTGGTGTGTGTTTCGACTTTTGCGCGTAAGAGTCAGTTTCTCTTCGGTTGCTGCAGCTCCGGCAGTCTGCAGTCCGTAGGGGCTCTTATGGCTCGGCAACACATCTGCAACTCCTCTGGTCCATGGGACACGATGTCTACTTACCAACAGGTGGCTCGACAGCTCGTTTGCCGACTTAACTAATGAAAAAATGGGTATGTGATGAGGGGGATGAAACGCCGCCCATGGACACCCGTAACGTCAGAGGAGTTACAAGTGACCGACCTTTTAAAAGGGGATTGGGCCTCCGGTAACCTCACTCACTCGGCGAAACACAACGTAAGCGTTGTTTGACGCCGGTTTTCTGTGAGGCCGTGAAGTTAATAAATGGACCGCTCCCGGTAGGAGGCGACGCGAGAGATAATAACGGAGGGCGCGTGCCGGTCGCGGCGTGCCGTGCGGGGCGCGCGCTGCGTGCCGCCCGGGGCACGCGCCGCCTGCGCGCGCGGACACTGCTGCGCGCCGCGCAAGACCAAGAAGAGAAAGGTAATATTATAATATAACACCAGTTTTTAAACGTGACCGCGCAGTTGTCCACGCCGAACGATTTTGGTACCTTCCGAATTCTTCCGGCGATTCATCCAATTTGGCGCAGATAAGGGTACGAGATGGCAAGTCATTCTAAAATTGACTGACTGGCAAACAAGCATACGGCCCGCCTGATGGTAACCGGTTACCTTATCCTATGGACGCTTGCAATACTAGGGATATCACTCGCGCGTTGCCGTATGCTTGTTTGCCACCTTAGTGGTATAAAAAAAAAACGAAAAGTATAAATTTTGTTATAAAGACATTACCTGAAAAAAGTAAATCCAGTCCTGAATGGTAGAATTTTTCTTTCACATAATGGCGTACAGCCCAGGTCCACTGTAAAGATGGATCTGTCTGAACAACTGTAAAATATTTTTTTTCTATATTTACAGATAAGATTGGTCTGTGCGGATGGCACGAGATACACCAAAGATATTGAGATAGTCAGGAAGTGCGCGTGTGGCAAGAAGTGCGCGAGAAATAACCCATTCCACTAAACGAAGACTGACCATAATGTACCCCCATGTCATTAATTACCCCATCTCACAAAATAAACTATGATAACTATGTCATAATTTACCCTAAATCAAATATGTATACTATGTCATAAAATACTCTATATCGTCAAATACCCATTCACAGTTAGATAATGTAACAAGACAATACTAAAAAGGTAAAAATAATGTAAAACCAAGTTAAAAGCAGTTGTACAATGTAAAAAGTTTACCCTCAAATCAAATATGGTATTTGTTTATAAAATACCCTAAACGCACATATGTACCCCAAGGCGGTTAGTATTTCGTGTTGTAAATTACCTTAACACTTAAAATATACAATGTCTGTAATTACCCAAATCATATAAGGTACAAAATACCCTAACCCAAAAGTTAATAACTAAAAATGATGAAAACCCTACCCCACTTTTTACCATTAAATTCTTGTACAATGTAGTGAAAATAATGTAGATAATAATATCAAGTTTAAAGTGTTGCCATATTAAAAATAAATTTTCAAATGGTAGATTTTTTGTGTAAGTTCTGGCCATCATAATTGTTATATTCTTTTAAAACCATGGAGTAGGAATAGTCATTATTTTCCTTTCATATCGTTGTAATTTCAAAAATAAAAAAGTTTAAATATTTTTTTAATTGATGACAGAAATATCAATGGTACAAGTCACGAAAACATTTGTCTTGAAGAAATATGGCAACACCAACATTATCGAGCTCACCCCAGGCAATAGACAATAAAACACGCTTTCTTTAAATACCTACAATACATAAATCCTTACAATCTCATAGAAAAGTAGCATTTATATTTTAAAAAAAATTTATATTATTTAAGCAAACTGCATACATTTTTGGGAAAGAAAAAAGTCAAATTTTCATTTACTTGTGGTAAGTGTCGTTGGTATGATGTTTTATGTTACAGTTTTATACACTGGATTTTAAAAAATAATGAAAATCATCCTCATTTTAATAACTACATTTATCAATAAATTCTTCTAAAATAAATGCAGTTTTCTTAAAACTCATTATAGAAACGAATTTATAACCCGATTTTGATGTAAGAAATATACACAAATGTAGACGGCCTAATTATGTAGCGATGGCAAACATATATCCTAAAATATTACTTAGAAATAAAAATACGCGTTGAACTGTCATTAAAACAATAAAATTTGAAAACAACT
Organism: Acronicta aceris; assembly: GCA_910591435.1. Taxonomy (NCBI): domain Eukaryota; kingdom Metazoa; phylum Arthropoda; class Insecta; order Lepidoptera; family Noctuidae; genus Acronicta; species Acronicta aceris. The sequence goes on along the minus strand of OU342786.1, from coordinate 502,147 downwards.
GACGAAAGAAAACAAAGTTGTTTTAGTGAAAAAAATATTCAACTATGGGCAGGATTTGTCTTCTAGTTCAATACAGACGTTACACCAACTAAACGACCAGGTCAAAATTTGGTTGGTGGCTTAGTTAGTACAGCCTCTGGTATATTGAACTAGAAGATGCAAGTTCGAATCCTGCCCGCAGTCGAATTTTTCCTTCACTAAAATAACTTTATAATCAAACCTGAGAGTAAAAAAAATATATGACAGTTCTCCGCGCATAAACCTCACCTTTTTGTAAAATTAAAATCATTTTTGTATCTTAATAACTATAGATTTATACTCGATCTTAAATACTAAAATAATACTTAATAAAATAAGTAAAATATAGATAAAATCGTATAAATAATACGATTGCACGATTAATTTAATAAATACTTGAGTTTGCAATTAAACAAATATTGTAGACACGATTTTCTGGCTTTCATTCAAAAGTTATTCTGACTATAAATGTAACAGCTTCACGTTAATTTACATTAAATTATTAAACGTGAAATCGGGCCCAAATCTATTTCAATTAAAGTATGATCGTTCAATGACACATAATGACATAAGATGTGACAGATTTCAAAGACAAAACTGTCAAAAAATAATCATTCTGAAGCGATTTTGACACAATGAAAAAGAAGGCCCAGGAATAAGATTGATTTGGTACCCATGCGATACTTCATATTACATTTTTTGTAACTCAATTCAAACTTGTGAAGGTGTGCTGTTTGCTTCAACACATTTTGTATTAAAAATTCTTTGAAAGTGACTTTTAAAATGCATCATAGAATTATTAATGATGTATAATCGTTTACAATTTGATCGAAATACTGTCCGCGTCTGAACTTGTCTGCAAGTGCTTCTGCAGTGGTATATTTTAATATAAAAAAGTGTAAAGACAGTTGGGGTCTTTGTCCTTACTGATTTCAATATTTCTGGATAAAAACACTTAAATATGAGATTTCACCCGCGCAGCCACTCGGAATGGCTAACTTCAGACACGCATAGTTATTTTGATTGTATACTGTACACAGTCTAACGTAACGACAAGTTATAGTTCATGTCGTGATAAAATCATTATCGAATCAAGAAATTGATAGCGAGGTTGACTGCCTAAAAGTGCGACGGATAAGCCTTTATACAAAGTTTGGATTTGTTTTGTTATTTAAGGCGCTTGAAATTGCATGAAGTTTTCTTATCGAATTGACAGCAAACGGAGCAAAAGAAAAGAAATTATTAAAAAACAAAACTAGATTGGCTCAATATTCCGCTACTTGCACGGTATTTTCTGTAGCGGCCATTAGTTCTGTGTGCAGGTGTAGGGGCACGCTGGGCTCATGCTGTCATCAGCATGTGTGCCATATCTTCCACTGCACAAAACCCACAAAATAAGTTAGTGTCACTGGAACATCCCCACCGGAACATGTCAACTTTGCTTGAAATAAAAAAAATATGTTGAACTCATGACATTTTCCCTAAAAATATGGTTCGGCTGCAATTCAACAACTTGTATATCGTTGTGACGCATCTACTGTAAATAAGCTTAATTTTTTTTTGTAAAATGTGGTAAATTATTTTATCAACCAACAAATATGGTATTATCAATTAATTCACTTAGATTTTTATTTATTCTTTATAATAATTAACAATCTTGAAAATGAGGCTTTTAGTATTCTCTTTACGCATTCAAACAAATTTTACTTTTTCCCGTAATTTAATTTAAAAAATAATTAAGTTATTTATTATAAAAACTGTATTTTTTTTTTCGAAAATCATGAAGAAAAATCCATGACAAAACTACTTAAATGAATAAACTCAATACGTTTTTAAAATAATAAAAAATATGATATCAATGTGTTCATTTCAATGTAATTAAAACTATTTATTATTAATATTAATTTGTATGTTGTTTATTTTTTATAATTAACTATATTATTTAAGTTAGCTATTAAGTATTATGTAATCTTTATTGTATTGGCATTTAAACATAGTAATTATTATATGAGAATTTACTTTATTGAAATAATAGAAATTTTAAATTTAGGCCTAGAACACTGCGACTATTCCGTTAATAAAAAAATAAAAAAATGCTATTTATACGTAATTTCTTCTCACAAAAATTATTTGTTCATATGTTAAATGATATTTATCTCTGCAAATAGATCTTTTAAAAGATACTTATAACAACCAATATTTTATACCTACCAGATGGTACCGGGCATTGCCTGAAGACCCCTCAAACAAACTCTAAGATTATAGTTTATTTTTAAAATCCTGACATCAAAGTAATTATTTGAAACCTTTACTATTTCTTATACTTACATACATATTTTGCAACTTTTTCTAATTGAAGTAGGCAGAAATAACACATGGCCACGCTGCATTCTTGTAAACACTTTGTTTTTCTTATAATGTTTATACTCTTGCCATTTTCTGCTTGCTGTAATTGACCCCAGTGATGGTCTAAACATTATCTTGCCATGCTAAGACGTAAAGAATACTTATAATATAAGTTACTTAGATTTAAGTAAACAACTTTAGGAATAGGAACGAATGATATTATTTTTTTTATGAAATGATTTTTTTGTTTTTGTCTGGAACTAAAAAAAACTAAGTATTTTTTTATTATAGGAAATACTATTACTATTTCTTTTTTCAATATATATTATTATTCACTAAACACACACTGAAGCAAATACTGGAAAACATCAATTATCTGGGAAACTGTCATAAGTACTTTTTGAAAAATATACATTTTGCAAAAAAAGATGCGTGCAGGAATCGAACATGCGCCGTTCGGTCTGGTGCAAACGTCGGAGTGAGAAAAAGTAAATCGCATTTAAGTAGGATATCTATAAATAAAATATACTGAAAATATTTTTTATCATTCGTTCTTATTACTTTTAGTCTGAGCCTCATATCTTTTTATCTAGATTTTTTTGTAAAAAATATAACTATACATAAAATATTTATAATTATGTTGCTGAATCAGCTTGTAAAGTTAATTATAAGGTTCAACGTTAGTATATTACTGTGATGTTTTGTGTCGAAACCTTTTATATTGGAACTAATGCATGTAAACGACAGCCTATAGACGTCAGCAACACCAGTGGTATCACTCGCGCGTTGTCATCTTGACACCTCAGTTGTTAAGTCTCATTTGCACAGCAATGTCAATGGCTACATTACCCTTCAAACCAGAACACAATAATGTTATCACATTATCATACTACCTGGTTACACTGGCTTTTATCATTTTGATAAATCCTCTAAGGATTGTTAATAAAAATGCTATTGCCAAATTTTTGTTGCACAGACTGTTCCTTTCAAGCCGCAAACGCTTAGTTTTGTTTATACAATTATCATTTTAATCAACGGTTAACAACACAGTAATATACTTCCTATTTAATTATAAGAAAACTGTAATTTAAAGCATTCCCTATTTATTTACTACCACAATGGTAGAATTTTATGAAATGGTAACACTTATCAACGCATTTACGACCTAATTATTATCAACAGTATTAAAGTAACAAAATAATGTTAGAATTGAGAATATCTACCTTGAGGTTGACCGAACACTGCCATTTTCAATGTTTCCATATCAAAAACCTCCCATTTTGATATTTAACGTTAAATTTTCTACCAAATTTGCTTCTTGGTAGGTTTCTCATAGATTAAGGTTAATGTACCTATTAAAATGTGTTGCTTAACGAGGCGCTAGGTGGCGTTGCATGCGCTTTTTATTAAAAATAAGGAATATTGTCTATACACATTAAGTTATTTGTCGTAATAAAAGATGTTAGATATAACATTTGTTTGATTTCAACATTTTTCTGTTTATTTTTTCTCCTAATCTGCATATTTGTATTTTATGATCTCCGTGATTGCCGTAAGGTTTAGTTTGGAGTAAATGTTAAGGGAATCTAGAATATTTGTGGTTAGTTCACGCAAATAACACTTCAATATTCAAAACCAATACGTCGGTAAAAGTACATTAAATTTTATTTTTAGAGCTTACTTTAAAGTTCTAATTATTCTGAGCTATAAAGCAATAACTCAATGGATTTCTACTATTTTGGTAGAAATTTAAAACTAGGCGGAAGTGTTACATTCGTTCGAACGTTGCAATAAATTTAATATTTATATGACCTACAAATAGTTCTTCCGGGTCTGGGTGTTTGTGTGTGTGGGAATTTGTATTTGTGAACGCATCTTCGCAATCTTAGTGTGCTGAAAAGTGCTACTGAATTATTTAAAACCAGCCTTAAATCTAGTTATGAAAATCAAATAAAACACTTGTTATAGTTTATAGTAAATTATATTTACTTTATGGTACATAAATAAATTTACCTATTAAAATAAATTCATTGTGATCACTAAAGATGTCGCCACTGTGCATAAGTTTTTTTATTTTCAAAATTTCCTTCTTTTTTGCCAAATGTAAGGCAGAGTTCTATAGATTTATATTAATAGGAGGCGACCCGTCTACCATTAACTGAGTACAAATCCAAACTACGAGTAATAGGAATTCCCTAAAGAAAAGAACCAGCAAACAGTGCTTGACCTGGGAATCTAACCCAGGACGGCCGCTTAGAAGCCGATTAAGACCACAAAACCGCTTACCAACATTCAAAATTGTTTAAAATAAAATAAAAAAGAATAAGTACAGTAGTAACATCTATGGACATGAATTTGAATTACTATTTTCAAAATAAACTTTTAATAAAATGGACGAAATGTGCCTTACCAATAAAACTAATAAAAATAATAATGATTATAACTAAATTGATCTAAATATTTCTTTGATTTATTAAAAATAATGGTACTATTGAAAAATCTCATTCCTTGACTGAAAAAATAATTTAAATCGAGAATCGAAATTCATGAAGTGCTATGATATATGCTTTGTCCCTTTCCCGCAAAATGAATGTCAGAACTTGTCTGGCGCATGCACGGTTTGACGTGTAAGCTCGCTGCCTAGCATAAAATTAAAATGCATAGAACTTCTTTATTTTTGAACCGATTTTGATTTCGTTTTTGTAGTTCGGCTCTGTATATGGTCAACTTTTTTATGAGACCATTAAAAAATATCAGGCAACTAGTCTATTGTAAGCATAATATTGTAGAATTCATAGATTTAGAATTTGCCTATAATTTTAAGTTAACTTCCAATCTAAACAAAAATGTTTGAATATCAGTGTGTTACAAAATACTACTGCTTAAAATAAATAAAAAATCAATTTATTGCCACAAAAATAATACAGATAACACGGAAATGGAAGCCGTCACGAAGTTTTGAACTTTATTTTCATTACGTAACGTCCAAAATAGATGTAACCAACAACGAGTCTCGTATCATCCGTATTCAAGCGAATCCGAGAACGTTGCGCTTTAGTTATTGTTCAAAATGCTATGTATAATTTTGATCCAAAACTTCCCTTCCATTCCGCGGCAATTAAATAAAATACGTACAATATTATTTAACGCCAATACGAAACGTATTATAAACCAATCTGCTAATCTCGTGCCATCTCTTTTTTGTACGCAGTAAAGTACTGTGCGAGAGGGAGACAGCTTGAAATCGTCAGTTAGTGCTTTTTTTCTTTCTTTTTGACGTGACACAAGATGATGTATATTTACTACAAACAAAATATATTATTTTGTTTTTATAATTTTCTTGTTTTGTGACTTGGAATAAACTTTTTTCTTTCTATAATTAGATACCCGTGGCATAGTGTCTGAAGATTCACCAATCACCATTTGAAATTCTACGATAAAATTTGCCATATAGCCAACGAATAAGCGAACATATAAATAATAACATGAACTTTATAGAAAATAATATTTTCCAGCATTTTGTGTTGTAATAAAAAAGTACAACTTTTAAAGGGTCCAAATATAATATGTACAGTACTTCAAGATAAATAAAGGGCATCGGCTAACTTCGTGTTTCCGATGATGACCGACACATCTAGCAGTATAATGATTATAGAGCTGCTGTTATCAAATAGCCCTAACCATTATACTAATAATACTTAAAAATATTACATCAAAACAAAACACGATGGAGGGGTTATATCAGCTCTGTATAGTTCTACAAAACTGTAGCGCACGTCCATCCTGCTTTCAATACTATCTGCAACTGACTCATTAGTGACACCGGCGCGCCGCTCGCACGGCTTGCAACTACATAATTTGCTTTTCTTAGAAACGACGTTGACATTTATATCATTGCAATAAAGTTGAAATTGTAAATGATTTTTAGGGCCTGACAATTGTCTTTGGTATGTTAGAAGATTGTTTCCGATGTTTTCTGATTCCCATTGTCTTGAAGTACTGTAAATCTTTTACGTTTTAATAGGCGATTGAATCGCTGTAACTTAAACAATAATATCACAATTATGGAGAAATGATGGCCGTGCCTTTACTTGGGAATATTTCCTGGAGTATTGTCTGACAATCCGACCAGGGAACTACTTTGGCCTTCACTTGAGGCGTGGTTAAAGCCAGGGTCTTCTTTAGGAGGTCGTCTAGCGGATACCCTCGACGAGGGAAGACGGTAGCCTGGAAAAAAAACGTTAGCTTGAATTTTTTTGTAATGAGAATAGGGTTGCCAGGTATCCGGACATGTCCGGCTTTTTATAATTGTGTCCGGTCAAATATATGTATAAATACGGCCTGTCCGGGTTTTGGTCAACCTCGCCCCGCCAAGAGATGCCGAACGAAAGCGCGCAAGGGACTCGCGGATACGCATGAATTTTTTTCTTTTGAATACCAGTGTGCCCAATATTCAGTGAAAAATGTCCGGCTAAATATTAATGTGTCCGGATTGGACGAGAACAAACATCCGCAATTTTCTGGTACGTTGGTCAAATTCGGCTCCTTCCAACTCTCGTCTCGGGTGGGGATCGAACCCAGGACACTCAGAACAAGAATCACGGAGAAGTGACCACCTCACCAATACTTACATTCGCTGGCAAGACAGTGGCCGGACAGAAATCATTTCTGCCATCTCCGCAGTATACCATCTTATCATACGAGTGTTTTGAGTTTGAACACCAGTTGACTAGCGCCAGTGACTTGCACAAGTTGGTGGGACAGCGCGAGCAGCTCGACTGGCGCATACACGGTTCGATGTAAAGGCGGCCTGCTTGCCAGAACGCGCGGTTGGTTACTATAGCTGTTACGCACTCCTGGAAAAGAGAAAAAAGGAAATTTGAAAAGATTTGATTAGGTACCTCTTTTTTTGAAATTCAAGTTCAATTTTTTTTATTTCAAATAAGCTTTTACAAGCATTTAGGAAACGTTATGATTCTAGTTGCACGGTTCCAAAAAGTTGATCATATGGAGAAGAATCCGGCAAGACATAATATATAATACATAACGATAGTGTGAAAACAGGATGTGTGGACATTGAAGGTTATGTCCAAATTGGACAGAAGTCAATATTATTAAAAGGATAAAATAATTGTTATATTGAAATAAAACTACTTTTTACGCATTATATCTCGTTGTATTAATATTATTTAATTCCCGACGTTTTGGATTCTTTATAGCATCCATGGTCACGGGTAGACTAAGTTGTTGGACGTCATAATGTTACAATTACTAACAGCTACCTTACATTTTTGATATTTATTGGCGATCCGATTCACGTAGAGCGAACTCACCGTATCCTTCGGTCTTGTAGTTTTGGGCTTGGATTTTGATTTAATGGAATCTATGGCGGTGTTTGACATCGATGTCAAACACCGCCGTTCCAAGAAGTCAGCAGTTTGTGAACATACTCATGACAAGGCCCAGCACTACATCAGATTTGATAAACCACACGTCCTCGCAAAAGAAAACCAATTCCTTACCAGGATGATTCGCGAGGCTATTGAAATTAAAAATCATCCTAATTCAATAGAGAAGATGGCTGGGGCTTACCACCTGCTTGGAACCCCATTATAGTTTCAACGGTTATTCGCGTAAGTGTCAGAGAAACCAGTATAATTATTATATTTTATGGTTTATGTCGGGAAACGAGCAGACGAGCCACCTGGTGGTAAGTAGTCATCGTTGCCCATGGACACCTGCAACACCAAAGGAGTTGCCGAGCCTTAAGAGCCTGCGGACTGCAGGAGCCACAGCAACCAGGGCGGGACTGGCTCTCACGCGCAAAAGTTGAAACAAAGTGGATACACACCTAGGTGCTTTACAACAGACTCCGACGTAAATGAGATATATATATATGTTAGGTGCCGATGCACCTAACATACTGCCCAACTGTGTATTAGTACTATTTAGTGACCGTATGCCTAACCAGTGATAGCCTAGTGGTATGACCATTGGACTGCCAAGTCAAAGATCTCGAGTTCTAACCCAAGGGTACCTCTGACTTTTCGAAGTCATGTCCGTATTAAATAGTTAATTATCACGCGCTTAAACGGTGAAGGAAAACATCGTAGGAAACCTGCATGCCTGAGAGATTTTCTCGATGGCGTGTGAAGTCTGCCAACCCACATTAGGTCAGCGTGGTGGACTATCCCTCTCATTCTGAAAGGAGACCCGTGCCCAGCAGTGGGACCGTATAATGGGTTGATTATGTATATAATGTTGTTATGCCTAACCCTGGGGGAACACATACGTGTTCCTTTGGAACAAAGTTGTAAAACATAATATTGTAATCAAGTTTTTTTTTTAAAAGAGTATCTATGGAGTTTCTTGCCGACTCTTCTCCATACGACCCACTTTTTGGAACCGTGCAACTAGTTTTGACCTTTCAAAAGTACCTATTTAGTGGTCTAATTGAAATAAAACATTTTGACTTTGACTTTGACATTGGTATGTTGGTTTCATGCTTAAAATTTAAATTCATTTATAAATTTCTAGGAATGTCAGCATTCTCGAAGTAAGCCCAAAGCCCTCGAAGGAAGCAATACTTAGAAATATTTCACTAATTATAACTAATGTTTTTGAAACGCTCACGTAACATAGCTTGGATAACTATATTGCATTACAGTGCGGACGAATTCTGTCCGCGACTTCGCCTGCGTGGACATCAGAATTGGGTCTGACCTGGATTAAAAGTAGCCTATATGTGATAGCCTAGTGGTATGACCGTTGGACTGCCAAGTCAAAGGTCTCGAGTTCGAACCCAAGGCACCTCTGACTTTTCGAAGTCATGTCCGTATTAAATAGTTAATTATCACGCGCTTAAACGGTGAAGGAAAACATCGTAGGAAACCTGCATGCCTGAAAGATTTTCTCGATGGCGTGTGAAGTCTGCCAACCCGCACTAGGCCAGCATGGTGGACTATAGCCTAATCCCTCTCATTCTAAGAGGAGGCCCGTGTCCAGCAGTGGGACAGTATAATGGGTTGATTATGTATGTGTTCACGTTTATAATATTAGTAAGAATGTGATTAACTTCGAATCAAAATTCGAATCTAAAGTAACTCCTAGGAATTTAGCTTGTCCTGTAACTGGAATAGCCTTCAATATTGATATTTGTCTGTGGAATCAAGCGTTTGCGATTGAATATAACGGCTGAACTCTTTGGAACACTTAGAGGCAACCCATGACCTAATAGCCACTTACATGACTGCAAAAATCTGTCTGTAGCTGTATTCACCTCTAATAATGAATACAGCTGTCGCCATTTCCAAATCCATTCTTTATGTGCACGAGTCATACCTACCTACTAGTTTGGAAAAACCTTGAACGTAAATTATAACATAACCAGACTATCACGCTATTACCTAACAAGGGTAAACAGTGTCCTAATTATATTTAGAGTGTGTTTGAGCAATGATACTCACTTCCTTATGAGTTTGAATCCATATTAATAATAATAAAAAATGCGAAAGTAACTGTCTGTCTGTTTAATTCGTTTTCACGTCTAATTGCCGAACCAATTTTGGTGGATTTTGGTATAGAGATGGATTAGAACTTGGAGAAGGTATTAGGCTACCTTGTGTCACAAAAAGTCTTTTGGGATGTGAGTGAAGCCGTGGGTAGCAACTAGTATAACATATGAATTATTTTTAAGTCCACCCTTACGTCGGAGTCTGTCGTAAAGCACCTTGGTGTGTGTTTCGACTTTAGCGCGTGAGAGCCAGTTCCCCCTCGGTTGCTGCGGCTCCGGCAGTCTGCGGTCCGTAGGGGCTCTTAAGGCTCGGCAACGCATCAGCAACTCCTCTGGTGTTGCAGGTGTCCATGGGCGGCGATGACTACTTACCAACAGGCGGCTCGTCTGCTCGTTTGCTGACATCCTACTTCCTACTAATATTACAAATGTGAAAGTTTGTGAGGATGTATGGATGTTTGTTACTCAATCACGTCAGAATGGCTGAACGGATCTCGATGAAATTTGGTACAGAGATAGATTATAGTCTGGAATAGCACATAGGCTTTTTATCCAGATCAGATCCAATTCTAAAATAAACGCAAACAGAGTCGCGGGCGGAACCTAGTTACCAATAAAAAATCCCGTCTTCGTCGTCTCCCGTTCCTCGAAATTTCTTGGTTTCAAGTGAAATATATAGACGCGACGTAAATAATGAATCTCGTGTTTTAAATGACGTCACAATGTGATAAGTGTGATAATTCAATTAGATAGGTAGCTATTGTTTTCAATTTATTTTCATGACGTGATTTATATAAAAGACTAGCATCTGTCCGTGGCTTTGTCTGCGTGGACTTCAGGATTGGGTCCGACCTGGATAAAAAGTAGCCTATGTGTTATTCCAGGGTATAATCTATCTATGTGCCTAATATTATCCAGATCCGTTCAGCAGTTCTAGCGTGAGAGAGTAACAAACATCCATACTCACAAACTTTCACGTTTATAATATTATAGTAAGGATTCTATGAAGCAGACAGATATTTTGTGCGTATTAGTAATGAACTTAAAAATACCATCACGACTGTATTCTGCGAAGGGTTAGACAGAGGTGTACTAAAGCACACACACAGTTCGCCGGTATGCTTAGGTTCCATTCTATGTAACAGCGGGCAAGCCAGCCAAAGAAATTCATAGAAAAAGCTAAGCTAATAATCGCTCGACTCCAGAAGAACTTGTTCGATGAATCGACCCCGTATCTCTAGCATAGCAATCCCACTAGTCCATAATAAAAAAAAATACATTAGAAAGTACACCTCTGCCTAACCCTTTGAGGAACATAGGTGTGATGGTATGTATTAACAAGAGGATATCAAGTTATTTTTGTGAAGGAAAAATACTACTGCCGCAGCATTCGAACCTCCGTCTTCTGGTACAATACACCAGACGCTAAGACTAGCTGAGCCACCGCGAGTCCCACCCTGACATCAAAACGCAGAATGTGGAGGCCAATTTTGACCGGGCGGGTAGGTCTCTGTGGCTTAGTTGGTCTTAGCGTCTGGTGTATTGAACCAAAAGACGCAGGTTCGAATCCTGCCCGCAATCGAATATTTCCTTCACTAAAATAGCTTTTATAATGCATGGAAAATGCAACAGAAAAAGGATATCCAACTCACCATCAACCCATGCACCTTTAACCAATGCTGCACGAAGACGGAGTTGGCGTCGGTGATGAGCACCACGTCCCAACCCTCGGCTGCCAGCGTGGTGATCAGCTGCACGACCCCAGGAGTCGGCTTCATAGACCCAATGCAGTCCAGGATGGCATCTGGGCTGAATCCAGCGGAGTACGCGTGCTCGAAGATCTGGAGAAGTATTCTTGAATTTAGGGACTACATTTACATAGCATTGCCACATAGCAATAATCAATCAAATCAGCCTATTGCCGTCCACTACTGAACGTAGGCCTCCACCAAGGAGCGCCAACCATCCCGGTCTTGAGCAGCTCGCATCCATCCGCTGCCAGCCACCTTCTTCAAATCGTCGGTCAATAGCAATAATGTGCTAACATTATTGTGTTCCTTTGCAAAAAGGTTCCTCGAGTGAAATGAAATGAAATGAAATGATATTTATTTCTGTAAATAGATCTCTCAAGGATGCTTTTACATGTCTTTTTTTTAAGTACTAGATGGTGTCGGCATTTCCTAGCTGACGACCTCTGAGAAGAAACACCGAAACAAACTCAGAGAATCATGGTCTCTTTTGAAGTCCAGACATAATACTGTAAGAATATGTGAGTGATACAATGCAGGGCAGTGTCTGAAATGGCCTTTTGAAGAAAGATCCATAGCGGCTTTGAGTAGACCAGTCCCATCCGACGGCACGCATGCATCAGACATTGTGTAGCTCGACCATATTATAGGGAGCTCTACAATCCGTCACACGACGATACAAGATCGGCGGAACATTTGCGTAGACCCCATAAAAAATCTCGAAGCCACCAGACAGTTAAAAGCTAAAAGACGTAGTATACCTAGCCTACATCGTACTCACATTTACATAAAATCCTTTTAACATTAATTTAATTGCATTATTTATTGAATTTAAGTGTAAAATTTGAATCATTTTGTATTATAATTGCAAAATGTCAGAGAATGTCAGATCAAAAATAATAAAATAATAATGTCAGATATCAGTCGGTCAGTCAGAGTTATTATCAGTAAAAATATGTGTAATGGCCTCGTTCATCAGAGCGGCTCAATCCCAGGCATTTTTATCATCTAAATAATCTCTTACTGAATAGAATCCTTTGAGACACAGTCTCCGTTTAACAATGGACTTAAATTTATTAAGACTTAATTTTTGTATGTTAGTTGGGATTTTATTGTACAAGCGTATACATTGACATTTGAATGATTTACTGATTTTCTGGAGCCTGGTAGTAGGAACAACAAATTTATTCTTGTTCCTAGTATTAAGATTATGGATATCACAACGTTTTGTAAAGAGATTAATATTCTTGTGTGCATATAATAAATTTTCATAAATAAATTGTGAAGGAACAGTCAGTATATTAATCTCCCTAAATTTTTCCCTCAGTGAATGTCTGGGACTTAAATTGTAAATTGACCGAATAGCCCTCTTCTGCAGCACGAAAATAGTTTGGATATCGGCAGCATTCCCCCACAGTAGAATACCATACGACATCACACTATGGAAATAACTAAAGTACACTAAGCGAGCTGTATCTATATCTGTTAAACTACGTATTTTTTTAACGGCGTATGCTGCAGAACTGAGCCTTTTGGACAACTTCTCTATATGTGGGCCCCACTGAAGCTTAGCATCTAGGGTAATACCCAGGAATACTGTAGTTTCTACAAGATCCAACTCTTTGCCGTTTATGAGTACGCTGGTCTCCACCTGTCTAACATTAGGCGTGGTAAATTTAATGCATTTGGTTTTCTTTTCATTTAAAAGCAAATTATTAGCATTGAACCAGTGTACCACCTTTGAGAGAGCACTGTTGACATCGTCAATATCTGGTTTCTGGCGTTTTAATTTAAATAGAAGTGAAGTATCGTCAGCAAACAGCACTATGTCGTGGTTATCTCGTATCAAATAGGGCAAATCATTAATATATATTAAGAATAGAAATGGGCCAAGAATTGAGCCTTGAGGAACTCCCATTGAAACTACAGACCCCGAAGACCTCTTTCCGTTGACGTCCACTTTCTGAATCCTATTACCCAGGTACGAAATAAGAAGATTCAGAGAAGTGTTTCTCACACCATAGTGGTGGAGACCACGCACCGGAAAGCTCAGTGTGGGACGACCTCCCAAGAGATGGACGGACGACATGGTAAAGGTCGGTGGGAGTCGTTGGATGCAGGCGGCATATAGCTGGTCCCTGTGGAAATCTTTTGGAGGAGGCCTTTGTTCAGCAGTAGACTTCTATTGGCTGATATGATGATTAGTGTTAGCAAGGTAATGCAGCCAGTGACATTACTGTGCAAATGAGACTTAACAACTGAGTTGTCAAGATGACACCGCGCGAGTGATACCACTGGTGTTGCTGACGTCTATAGGCTGCGGTTGCCGCTTACCACCAGGCGGGAAGTATGCTTTTTAGGCATCTTATTTTACTAAGATTACACACAGGACTGTCATACAGACACAGACTGCCTTTATAAAGGCCAAAAGCGCATTACATAACATAATCAACCTATTATATTGTCCCACTGCTGGGCACGGGTCTCCTCTCAGAATGAGAGGGATTAGGCTATAGTCCACCACGCTGGCCTAGTGCGGGTTGGCAGACTTCACACGCCATCAAAAAAATGTCTCTCAGGCATGCAGGTTTCCTCACGATGTTTTCCTTCACCGTTTAAGCGCGTGATAATTAACTATTTAATACGCACATGACTTCGAAAAGTCAGAGGTGCGTGCCTTGGGTTCGAAATCGAGACCTTTGACTTGGCAGTTTCAATCCCCTTTTAAAAGGGGCAACGCACTCGGTGACTCCTCTGGTGTTGCGGGTGTCCATGGGCGGCGGTAATCGCTTACCATCAGGCGATCTGTCTGCTCGTTTGCCCTCCTATTCCATAATAAAAAAAAAAACGTCCAACGGTCATACTACTAGGCTATAACTGCACTACTTACATAATATGAAATTCATAAAGACGTATAATGAACAACTTATTATCAAAAATCTGATCAGTAGTTTTTGAGCTACGACAGGCACATACTGTATTTATGTGTCTGTTATACATTCAGTACAAAGACAAATTTATTAACCATATTTTCTTAAATAATACTGTTACGCGAAGTGGCTATTAGTACGGAGATGGGTCACGAAGATTCTAGATAAGTCGTAGAAGCACGTAGAACATTCGAAGAAAAGCCGGGTTCAAGGTGAATGACCGTAAACAATAGACGATCACTTTATCGTCTATTGTTTATAAGTAGGTACTTAGGTACTTACCTACTCGTATTTTGTGGACCTATCGAGAATGTTCGATTCTAGAATCTTCGTGACTCATATAAATACAGGTCGTGAGGGTCGGCCGGGGCAGTTTAGTTCTGAACACGGTGAAGTGAATATCGAACTGAACTTAAGTGATTACAAGTGCGACATTATAGTGCGATAAGTGATACTGTAGTGACTCTCTCAGTAATTTCTGTTGTGTATTTGTCAAGTTAATTAAAATATTTGTTGTTTCGGTGAAATTGGTGTTAATTAAATTTATCCCGAACCCTAGCTCGTAACAATACGTTACCCCACTCTTAGATTTTCGCCTGTATCATGGGTGCGTATTCAAACACAAATTCTTACATATACAAACGCCCAGACCAAGAACAACTACCTGTAGGTTATACAAAATTTGCTCCGTGTGGGGATCGAACCAACAACACGTGGCGGAAAAGTCAAGCCGCACAGCCGTTTCGTCAACTGTTAACACCGTTAAGGGTCCGGCGGAGCTTGAATTGCCCACAAAAACGTAATACTGAAATAGATCGTAATCCGGACAATATTTTATCAAATTATGTTATTATTCGGAGCTAGTTTGACGGTATCTAGCTCCGAATAATCTAGGTTCCTACTGCACTATTTCGTCTATTACTACTTCACTGGACATAAAAGATTAGAAAATCGTTCAAAACTTGGTAATTTTATCAAAAATTGCATTCGCTTACATTTATTTCCAGTGAATAGGAACCTAGATTAACGGTATCGGAATCCGAATAATAACACAATTTGACTAAATTGTGTTTCAATTACGATTTATTTCGGAATTACGTTTGTAAGAGTCCGCCGGACTCTTAAACCCTTCCTTTTCTGTAATTGGGTAACATACTGATGGACCAAAAAGCTACCAACTGTGAATATTATAATTATAAATTTCATCTTTTAAAACTTTCATAATATTTTTCCTCATGGCCGGATCAAGCCAGTGAAATTTTAATAGTCTATGGCATAAGATGAAGCGATTTATTGATATAATTACTGCGTCATTGCTCACAAGCGTGGCTTTTGAGTGTGAAGGCTAGGTTTAGATACCCAGGTCGAGCAGTTTCATTGGGTTTTTCTTTGAAATTCTCAGTAGCATTGAAATAAAACTACTTTTTACGGATTTTATCGCGTTGTATTGATATTATTTGATTCCCGACGTTTCATGGTCCCATGGTCACGAATGTAAGGTAGCTGTCTACCCGTGACCATAGATGTTGTAAAGGATCCGAAACGTCGGGAATCAAATAATATCAATACAGCGCGATAAAATCCGTAAAAAGTAGTTTTATTTCAATGTCTAATATTCGCGTAAGTGTCAGAAACCAGTATGTTTCTCAGTAGCAGCTCGGAGTTTGGATTTGTGCTCGGTTAGTGGCAATATTTTCGCCCCCTATTACATGGGACCTAAACATATCTAATCCTTCGGGGAGTATGAGCTGAAATTGCCAATGTAATCAACTGTGTTATTATATACTAGCTGCCCGCTGTTTGTTTCGCCTCCGAAAAAGTAAGCTGGTATTTAGTTATTCCGTGCAATTTTTCTCTCCATAAAAACCTTCCTCAGAGTTCAAGGAAAAATAAAAAAATACCCGAATTGGTCCAGCCGTCATCGAGTTTTACGCTTAGCAACAAATTTTGCGGTTCATTTTTAAAAATAAAAACGTAACAATGATAACATTTCCCCGTGTGCGTGGGCGGCGATGAGTACTTACCATCAGGTGGCTCGCCTGCTCGTTTGCTAATCAATAAAAAAAAAATACAAATATATAAAAATTTAACAAATATCACTACATAGTATGAAACAAAGTCGCTGTCGCTGTCTGTCTGTCCCTATGTATGCTTAAATCTTTAAAACTACGCAACGGCTTTTGAAGCGGTTTTTTTTAATGATAGATTGTTTCAAGAGGAAGGTTTTAAGCTATTTAACATTACGCTACGGCTCTTAGGAATGGGGCAACGCGGGTGAAACCGGGGGCGGGTCGCTAGTAATAAATAAATCTTTTTCTTTCTTATTATTCAAAACCGCTGCATCTTCTAACTTGGACCAAGTTTCAGCGGCAACCGCGGCTAGTGCCAAGGCCGCCAATATTGAACTGCCGCCAAAACTAGCGACTAGATAATTTTGGATTTGGTATATTTGCGAATTTGTATTCGTAATGTCACCTTAACCTTGCCCTTTGGAAAGGATTTTAGGTTTATAAATGGTGATTTTTATGTGGGGATTTTTGGTGGTGGAAAAAATTTAAGAGCTGTTTCAGTACGTCATTAAAATAATTCTAATGCAGAAAAAATCCGGTCAAGTACGAGTAGGACTCGCGTACAAAGGGTTCCTTCCGTACCATCTTAACTACATAGTATAAAACAAAGTCGCTGTCGCTGTCTGTCCGTCCCTATGTATGCTTAAATCTCTTTAAAACTACGCAAGGGATTTTGAAGTGGTTTTTTTTAATAGATAGAGTGATTCAAGAGGAAGGTTTTAAGCTATTTAACATTACGCTACGGCTCTTAGGAATGGGACAACGCGGGTGAAACCGCGGGCGGGTCGCTAGTTATCTATAAAAACTTGTCTGTTGTCTGTTGTATGGGATATTAGAATGTACAAACAAAACGAGCAAAAAAAAACATGTTTGTTGTATGGGAGCGAATTTCTCATACAAACGTAACACCGACATAAATCGTGATTCAAATACAATTTTGTCAAATTTTGTTAATATTTGGATTCCGATACCGTTTAGGTTCCTACGTGACCATTCCGGCCAAAATACTTCACTGGAAATAAATGTAAGCGAATGCAATTTTTGATAACTTTACCAAGTTTGGAACGATTTTCCGGTCTTTTATTTCCAGTGAAGTAGTAGTAGACGAAATAGTACCGTAGGAACATAGATTAACCGTATCCATATCAGAATAATAACAGAATTTGATAGAACATTAAGATTGGATTACGATCTATTTCGATATTCCGTTTTTGTGGCCAATTCAAGTACCACGGGACCCTTAATTATTTATTTTTTTCTGTTTTTTAGTATTTGTTGTTATAGCGGCAACAGAAATACATCATCTGTGAAAATTTCAACGGTTTCACGGTTCATGAGATACAGCCTGGTGACAGACGAACGGACAGCGGAGTCTTAGTAATAGGGTCCCATTTTGACCTTTGAGTAGGGATCCCTAAATATTTAAAGTACCTTTTCGAATAATTGTGCGCAACTGAAGTAGTCCGCAAGTGATTTTGCAGTGATAAATCTACTCATCCATGCATCCATCCATACTCACAAACTTTCACGTTTATAATATTAGTTAAAAATTTTATGTTTGTTTTTCATGAGATTTTTCAATATCCGTTGAATATGTAATGTAAAAATCAAAATGTTTACAGGTTCCCGCTGCTTATATGAGAAATTATCGTGATAATACACACAACTATAAACGGTTATAATTTATTTTTGTAACAGAATATATATAGGTATGTAAATTAGGGGCCATTTACCATTCTGTTATGAGTAACGGGCCCATTGAACATCTATTAACATCCATCCATCCATTTACGTTTACTGCTGTTGTTATTGACATAAAAGAGCGTATTCCAACGTTTGGTAATCCTTTATTAACCAATGACATTGTAATGTACCTACTTATGTACCTGTCTTTGTAATTTTCTTCTAATTTATTCAGTTTTGTAGCAGGAAAGGAACAAAGAAACTCTCATAGGGTCGTTGTCCTCTGTATCTGTGAAAACTTTTCGTAGAACGCGTGGAGGTACAAGCGGCCTAAGGGAGTGGCGAGCAGAGCAACCAGAGCTCGGCCCTTGAAAGGGCACATCGCTCATTTGGAGCGACAGTGTCACAACTGCAAATTTGAAATTTTACGCTACGCCATTTTTAAGATTTTTTCGTAACACAAGTGAAGATTGTTCATATTTCTTAGAGCTAATAAATATGACGTTTTCACTCCTAACGTAGATTATTGTCGGGATCATTGATGTAATTAGGTCAATTCCGCATTTTTTTGCAGTTGTCACACTGTCGCTCCGAATGAGCGACATGTAGAAAAAAGGTTGACATTTAAAACACAAATTAATTCAAGCTCCGAATGTAACAAGACTGAAAACAATGGTTGATAGCGATAGAATATGATAAGAAATACACTAACAATGGAGTTTAATGATAAAATCATAATTTAGTCAGCATAGGTATGGCGTACAGACATGGTTGATTGTTTATGATTATTTTGATTAGGTAGGTACATAAAGTATCTACATCCCATCTCAATATTGAGATTGTTAAAATAATGCAGAATTAGCAAACCTTGAAATCTGTTTTTTTTTAGTAAAGGCAAAAATTCAATCGCGAGCAGGATTCGACCCTGCGTCTCCTGGTTGGATACACCAGACGCTCTGACCTCTAAGCCACCGCGAACCCTACCCGCATGATTGAAATTTTGCCTTCACATTCTGAATTTACGTCTTAAGGTGAGTTCAGAGCGTCTGGTGTATCCAACAAGAAGACGCAGGTTCGAATCCAGCCCGCGATTGAATTTTTCCTTTACTAAACTTTAAATCTGTTGTTAATTTAAGTTATGGCCTAAATTAGAATAACTGCCTCATTAGTCTAGTGGTCCCAAGCGCGACTGCTACGCTAGAGGTCCTGGGTTCGATCCCCAGGTCGAGCAGTGTTATTGAGTTTTTCTACGAAATTCTCAGTATCAACTCTGAGTCTGGATTTGTGCCCGGTTAATGGCTATAGGCTGGCCCACTATAACCTGTTACCTAAACATATCGGCGAACTGTGGGTGTACGTTAATAACGCCTCTGCCTAACCTTTCGGGGAATACAGGCGTGATGGTATGTTATGTCATGTTAGAATAAGATGTGTTACTTGCTAGATACTGTGATCGCTGTGACACCTTCATTTTTTAAAATTAAGAAATTGTACTGGTTTCTGACACTTACGCGTATATTATCTAGACATTGAAATAAAACTACTTTTTACGGATTTTATCGCGTTGTATTATTATTATATTATTTAATTCCCGACGTTTCGGATCCTTTACAGCATCCATGGTCACGGGCAGACTAAGTGGACGTCTTATTGTACTGATTACTAACAGCTACCTTAGATTTTTGTTAATTAATGGAGATCCGATTCCCGCAGAACGAGCTCAGGCATTTGATAAAAAATTTAACAATACTGGATGCATTTTCCATGCTAAGATTATAAAGTTATTTTTTTAGTAAAGGAAATAACTTTACAATCTTAGCATGGAAAATGCAAAAAAATCACAAAAAGATAGTTAAAAGGTAAGGTGGCATCGTACGACACTGAACTAACTGTAAAGTAAGTCGTGTCGGTTGAGAAATAAGGTAACTTGCCTCTCATAGATGTCACCAACGTCACCTTATGACGTAAATTCAGAATGTGTATGTTTTACGTGGGAGAGCCATGCTTCGGCACGAATGGGCCGGCTCGACCGGAGTGATACCACGGCCTCACAGAAAACCGGCGTTAAACAACGCTTACGTTGTGTTTCGCCTAGTGAGTGAGGTTACCGGAGGCCCAATCCTCTTTTAAAGGTCGGCAACGCACTAATGACTCCTCTTTTGGTGTTGCGGGTGTCCATGGGCGGCGGTAATCGCTTACCATCCGGTGATCCGTCTGCTCGTTTGCTCCTATCCCATAAAAAAAAATGTGAAGGCAAAATTTCAATCATGCGGGTAGGGTTCGGAGGTTCAGAGCGTCTGGTGTATCCAACCAGGAGACGCAGGTTCGAATCCTGCCCGCGATTGAATACTAGATATCCAAAAAAAAATAAAATAAAGTACCATGAATCTAAAAAGGTTCTAAATCTACAGGCTCAAAAGAACTGCGCAGCTGAATTTGTTCACAGTGGTTTAGCAATGGTTTTTATTATAATCACTCCGTGTAAAGACAATTGTGGTCGTAAAAGTTTCTCATTAGTGATTTTTGTTTTTAGGGTTCCGTACCCAAAGCGTTAAACGGGACCCTATTACTAAGACTCCGCTGTCCGTCCGTCTGTCACCAGGCTGTATCTCATGAACCGTGACAGTTAGACAGTTGAAATTTTCAGAGACGATGTATATCTGTTGCCCCTATAACAACAAATACTAAAAAACAGAATAAAATAAATATTTAAGGGGGCATCCATACAACAAACGTGAATTTTTGCCGTTTTTATAGATGGTACGGAACCCTTCGTGCGCGAATCCGACTCGCATTTGTTTTTACTTTATTTTTTGTTTGTGATAGGCTTACGCTTGACTGCCAGTTCGCCTGATATTAAGCGACACTGCGATCTACGATGGAGCGCGCTTGCCTACCGATAGATACCGATTCACTCGTGATTTAAAGACACCCAGATTATATCTATCGGGGAAAACCCACTCGGGAAGCGCATTCCACATTTCAGAGGAACCCTCCCGATCCCTTTCGATTTTTGATTATTTGGGCCTTTCTACAGAAGGACACAAGCTAACTTTTGTCTCAAAAGTGTGCGTATGTTCGTAATTCTGTTAAATAGAATTTCTGATTCTGATTTCGATGATTTTTTATACTTATTACGGTCACCTCGATGGTTTTAATTATAGTTGGGCCCGGTAGGTGGCGCTGTTATCGAAATCCTTTGAGATGCAAGTAAAACAGCGGACTTAACGCTACTTTATAAAAGAAAAAACCGGACAAGTGCGAGTCGGACTCGCCCACCGAGGGTTCAGTACAAATTTGTTTTTTTATGGAATAGGAGGGCAAACGAACATACCGATCGCCTGATGGTAAGCAATTACCGCCGCCTATGGACACCCGCAGCACCATAGGAGTCACAAGTGCGTTGCCGACCTTTTAAAAGGGGATTGGTCCTCCGGTAACCTCACTCACTCGGCGAAACACAACGTAAGCGTTGTTTGACGCCGGTTTTCTGTGAGGCCGTGGTATCACTCCGGTAGAGCCGGCCCATTCGTGCCGAAGCATGGCTCTCCCACGTAAAAACGTATTACGTGATTACGTACTTTAAATAAAGACTATATTTTTTATGATTTAATTACAAATGTATAGTTTTCAGATTTTTCGCTATACTTGTAGTATAAGACGGTATTACTTTCCAAATTTCATAGTTCTAGGTCAACGGAAAATACCCTATAAGTTTTGATTCCCTTGAGAGTGTCGAAATATACGTTTTTTGCGGCACAAACGGCCGTATCTTTTTTTACGTTAACTTAGAAGTTTGATTTTTTCACAGCTACAAGGGGCCGTAGACCTGAGCATATGGTTTCAATTTCAACTCACTGCCACCATGCGTTCCCGAGATAAAGGGTCTTGACAGACAGATGGACAACAAAGTGATCCTATAAGGGTTCAGTTATTTCCTTTTGAGGTACGGAACCCTAAAAATAAAAATGAAAATAAAATAATAGTTTTTTATTGTAAATATTGAAACATTCCCATGGAAGTTTAAATACTCCCCATTGTTATTTGAATAGAATCAAGAATTGAATTCGCATAACTCCACGGTATTCCTTTTCAAAATAAACATTATGTATTTTATAAAACATCACGCCAGAATTGCCAGAAGGGTTAGGCAGAGTTATACTGATGTACCACAATTAGCCGGTATGGGATCGGGGCTTTAAATTTGTTTTTTTTTTTTTTTTAAAACATTATTTGTGTACAAATAATAGTTTTATTTTTATCCATGTACTCTCCACTTTCTAGTACAATTTTTCTAGATTCCTTTTTCCTAGCACACACCTCACGTCTCTCGTCTCGTCCTATCTGCCATCTTCAATTACCTCTTTCTTCCCTTTCCAACTATCTATTCCTTTCACTCACTCCTTTACATTCCGTTTCACACACCTTCTGTACGTTCCGTTCTCTCATCCTATTGGTCCCATGTAATAGGGGCAAATCTATTGCCATTGACATGTCTATCGACTTTGTCTGCGTGGGCTTCAGGATTGGGTCCGACCTGGATAAAAAGTAGCCTATGTGTTATTCCAGGCTATAATCTGTCTGTGTGCCAAATTTGATCCAAATCCGTTCAGCCGTTCTGGCGTGAAAGACTAACAAACATTCACATTCAAACAACACATTTTGAAGGATTTCGCCAATCAGATCGGCATAAGTCCTTCTAGGGCGACCTCTACCGGCGCTGCCGCTGACATTCGCCTTATAAATTCCTTTCGTTAATCGTCTTTCATTCATTCTTTCAACATGTCCAAACCATCTCAGCATATTCTTTTCAATACGCGTCACTACATCATCCTTCAGCCCGCAACGTTGTCTTATCACACTGTTCCTCAATCTATCATTCCGAGTTACACCACACATACTTCGCAAGGAACGCATTTCCACTGCATTTATTCTACATTCATGTCTCTTCTGCCATACCCAACATTCACTTCGTATACGTTAGTAATATAAAGTCGAAAACTGGATAACCGTCAGCGTATACTGTAATTATACGGAGGACTTAAAGTAAGGTTTCATTTCAATTGGAATATTCCTAATTGATGACGTCATGTCCGTCCCAGTGACATTGAGGCACGACCGTAAAATATTTTATAGAGTACGAGCGACCCGCTCGCGGTTTCACCCGCACTGCTCCGTTCCTAAGAGGCGTAGCGTGATGATAACCTATGTTATTCAGTGATAATGTGGCTTTCTAACGGCAAAAGCATTTTTGAAATCGGTCCAGTACTTTTTGAGTCAATTCCTTACAAACATACTTACATACAAATCTTTCCTCTTTATAATATTAGTATAGATAGAGGAGAATCGGTTTTTTTTAATTAACACAATAATTTTATTTCGGAGAATAGAGAATATTATAAGGATATAAGGATTGAGCAAAGTGTTATTGGGTTTTTCTATGAAATACTCAGTAGCAGCTCGGATGGGACCTAAACATACCGGCGAATTGTGGGTGTACAGCGCCTCTGCCTAACCCTTCGGGGAAGACAGGCGTGATAGTATGTTAATGTTAATGTTCTGCTGGTTATACATCGTATAACTGTATAAGCGCAAGACCTCGAACTGATCGATTAGAATATCGAGTAATAATTATAATAACGAAACCCAAAAGTCATTTTGAGACATGTAAGCATATTTTTTTCAAGAAATTAGTTATATCAGCTAAAAAAAAAATTTTGGCCGTACCATAATCGTACTCGCTACGACTATGATAGCGTTTTTTTTATGTGATAGGCGGGCAAACGAGCTCACGAATCGCCTGATGGTAAGCGATTCCCGCCGCCACTGGACACCCGCAACACCATAGTAGACACAAGTGCGTTGCCGACCTTTTAAAAGGGGATTGGGCCTCCGGTATCCTGACTCACTCGGCGAAACACAACGTAAGCGTTGTTTAACGCCGGTTTGCCGTGGTATCACTCCGGTCGAGCCGGCCCATTCGTGCCGAAGCATGGCTCTCCCACGTAAAAATGCGCATACGCACATAATAACAACGCCCTCTTCGGCGGAACCCTCGGTGGGCAGTCCGATGCGCACTTGTCTGGTTTTTTTTATTCGCCGCTGCTGTCATAATGTTATAAGGCCTCCCCTAAGTCTTTAGTTGAAATAATCTGGTACCTACATACTAAATATTCATAATTAAAATTTTAGTTGAAATAATACCACAAAATGGTTCAAGGAAAACAGCAGAAATGTAGGATCGGGGCTTTATACTGTTTTCCTTGAACCATTTTGTGGTATTATTTCAACTAAAATTTTCATTTTAATTTTGAATGTATGTAGGTACCTAGTTATTTTATTTTTAATTACTTAAATAAAATTGGTCAGAGACTCGCCTCCCTACCAAAACAAACAACTTTTTTTTTCAATTACATAAGCAAAAGCAACTATGATCAACACAAGCAGACAATCCTTACTAATATTATAAACGTGAAAGTTTGTGAGTATGGATGTGTGGATAGATGGATGTTTGTTAGTCTTTCACACCAGAACGGCTGAACGGATCTGTATAAAATTTGGCACACAGATAGATTATAGACTGGAATAACACATAGGCTTTTTATCGAGGTCGGACCCAATCCAGAAGTCTATGCAGATGCAGACAAAGTTGCGGGCAGAAGCTAGTAGGTATCTACATAAAGTAACCCCGAAATTACAACGCGGGTCTGGAGTTATCGGCAAGTAGTTTGCCGGGGAAAGTTTAAATGTAAAAACTAATATACTTAGATATTTTTGCATATTTAAGAATTAAATTAAGGGTCCGGCGGAACGTGAATTGCTCACAAAAACGTAATACCGAAATAAATCGTAATCCAGTCAATACCTATTCTATCAAATTAT
This sequence comes from Acronicta aceris, assembly GCA_910591435.1. Taxonomy (NCBI): domain Eukaryota; kingdom Metazoa; phylum Arthropoda; class Insecta; order Lepidoptera; family Noctuidae; genus Acronicta; species Acronicta aceris. The sequence continues at coordinate 476,958 of OU342786.1, read as the reverse complement.
GTTATTATTCGGTTTAAGATATTGATAATCTAGGTTCCTACGGTCCTATTTCGTCTGCTACTACTTCCCTAAAAATAAAAGACCGGAATATCGTTCCAAACTTGGTAAAGTTATCAAAAATTTAATTCGCTTACAATTATTTCGAGTGAAGTATTTTGGACGAAATAGTACCGTAGGAACCTAGATTAACGGTATCGGAATCCGAATAATAACAGAATTTGATTACATTGTGTTTGAATTACGATTTATTTCGGTACTTATTACGTTTGTAAGAAAAATTCGGTCCGCCGGACCGGTGACTGTCATGACGGTGGTACTGTAAGATATTTTTTTTATGGGATAGGGGGTAAACGCCAGACGGATCGCCTGATGGTAAACGATTACCGCCGCCCATGGACACCCGCTACACCAGAGGAGTCACAAGTGCGTTGCCGACCTTTTAAAAGAGGATTGGGCCTCCGGTAACCTCATTCACTCGGCGAAACACAACGTAAGCGTTGTTTGACGCCGGTTTTCTGTGAGGCCGTGGTATCACTCCGTTCGAGCCGACCCATTCGTGCCGAAGCCCCACGTAATTTTTTTTATCAAATTTGCCCTGTCGTGTTCCACTTCTCTCTGTCTATTGCTCTTAAGGACCAGTCTTTTTGAAAAGAGTCTAGCTCCCCAGTAAGATAAATTATTATAAAAAAAATTATTATTAACACTTACCTAGATTAAATATTGCTTGTAGAAAGGGGATAAAAGCCAAAAATTTTACTGACGTGATTTTTTAAATCAAGAGTGTATCGGTTTCTTCTAGGCAGGCGCGCTCCATCGTAGATCGCAGTGTCGCTTACCATTATGCGAACTGGCGGAAAAACGTAAGCCTATCATGAATAAAAAATAACAAAAATAAAAACTTACATCGCTCATGTATGGTGTCCAGTCATGGGTACCGGCTTCCCATTCCGGCGGAGGCTTTTTCTCTCTCAATCTATTTATAATAGTTGCATCTGAATCACCGTCGACAATCGTACGATCGAAATCAAATACCGCTAAAGACGCCATGTTTGAAATTTACGCGCGCACTCCACAGCTGCCCAGAACACACTGACACCGTAAGAAGTCTGAACTTGCAATAAAACTAAGCGATTCCCCGTGAACGTGAGGCACGGTTTACGACGTCAGCGGACATCGAGACATGGAATGGAGATTTTGCAGATGATGCAATCATCATTCTTAAGGTTTTTGTAATGAATGAGGCACACAAACAAATTATATAGGTACTCGGGAAATTTGACAGATCAGATAACAGCTGATCTGTCTGACGTTATCGATTGAGTTTGACGTGACCTTGATGTTCTATTGTTCGGATACGTACACCTACATATTCTAACTAAAGAAAATCTCTATACCTACTCACTTAATTTAGGAAATGAAATATGAGTTATAAACACATTTTGCTAATGCTGTTTTTAAGGAAGGCATGCATAAATATTCAAACAGTTGAAAGAGATTAGGAAATACTTCACACATCTTTAAGAGCTTAGTACGTGCCTTCATGTAGGTAAAAAATCCAGTTTTTGATTAGCAGCTTGATTTGAGGTATAAGATAGCTGCTGACGGAGCAATGAGGCCATTGAGACTTTTTCACATTTCCTGAGGTTGGCTCCTCAGGTTGACTCCTTTGTTTATGAACTTGTCAATGTCAATCAGGATTTAAAAAAAAACTTGACACTGACATGTCAGAAGAATTCAGAGTTGCAGCCTAACCTCTTTTTATGTGAATTTATTTTACAAATTGTTATAAATAATTATATAACACTAATTATTATGGCTTCACTAAGCGTGTACTCAATGGGAAGGCTCGCTAAATATGTTACTGGATCCTCATTAAGAACCCTTCGAGCTAATGTGTACAGGTAAATTGCGCAATCGATTTTGAGGTTATATGTAAAAAATATTTTCGAAATTTGGAATATTTACTCTATCATAGTGTCAAAAACATGCACAGACGGTTTAATTGGGTACTATTAAATTTTTCTCTTCATAAAAAAGTATATTATTTGCTTATCTTAGGACTGATGTAATATTCACTATTTTATCTTTTAGTCCACTTTTACTATAAGTAAAAGATATATACTATTTCAACTGTTGATTTCTAACCATGAAAGGTTTTTTTATTATATACTAACTTATCAGACTAATATCACATACATATATAGTCAGAGTTATGGCATGTAGAATCCTTGGTTGGACTTATGGCGTTTTCAAGGTATCAAAATTTTAAATATTAACAAGAAACCTCTTATTTATCTATATTCCATGGCCCTTTCCATAGACATATGGAGGATGATCATGTGTTTAAAGTCACAAGTATCCTTCCTGAGTAGCCAAAAAACAGATTGATTTTGCCTAAAAAATATATTATTTTTATTCTCTTCACAGAAATAAGCTATTCAGTTTTGGTAGAAAAGTCACTAACACAGTTTATTCTAGGATTGAACCCAAGACCGCTAGCATAGCAATTGTGCTTATAACCACTAGACTAATGTACTATCAGCCAACTCCATATCTAGCCATTTTGAAAACAAAATCCTGTGCACACAATCTTCACTGTCCTCTTTTCATTAACCAATAGTAATAGAACAAAAAAATACCAAGTATGTGAAAGCTTTCTATGTAGCATATTTATGTAGTGTTTAACTTTAACTAAGTGCTAGTATAGCAGCTGAGCGCTTCAAGCAAGTATAGCCCTTACGGTGGCTAGCTTTTTTTATGTGATAGGACTGCAAACGAGCAGACGGATCGCCTGATGGTAAGCGATTACCGCCTCCCATGGACACCCGCAACACCATAGGAGTCACAAGTGCGTTGCCAACCTTTTAAAGGGGATTGCGCCTCCGGTAACCTCAATCACTCGGCGAAACACAATGTAAGCGTGGTTTAACGCCGGTTTTCTGTGATAGATATGGAGTTGACCGAAAGTACAGAATAGTAAAAAACAAGTTATCTTGATACAACTGTCCAAAGTTTAATTCTCTCCACATATTTATCTCTAAAGATAACAGAAGAAATTACAATACAGGTACAAAAATCATAACATAACATACCATCACATCTGTATTCCCCGAAGGGTTATGTAGAGGTGTACTATTGTATACTGTGTTCACTAGTCTGTTTAGGTTCCATGTAATAGGGGGCAAGGCGCCGGGCACTAATCTCAACCGGGCGTTAATCGCAATAGGCTTGCCCCCTAACAAATGCCAAACTCTGAGCTGCTACTGAGAATTTCATAGAAAAACCCAATAACACTTTGCTTGACCTGGGAATTGAACCCAGGACCTCTAGTTTAGCAGTAATGTTTGGGACCATTAGGTAGGACTCCATTGGATGGTTGTTCCTTTTGCATGCCAGAACAGATCTAGATAAAGGCACAGATAATATAAAACAATTGATAATATTCTGGAATAACACATAGGCAGCTTTTTCCATTTTGGACCCAATTCTGAAGTCCATGCAAAAAAGTTGGGGGCAGAAGCTAGTCTATCATAAAAATAATGCATTTCCCTCCAGCATAATACAGGTATGACTATTCATGTAAATTTCTTCTTCCAGAAGTGCAGTCTGTGGATACAGCACAGAAGAGAAGGCGAGTGCAGAGCCTGAAGCAGAAACTAAGCAGCTGCCGGCCACCATCGAGGAATGCCACAAGCATATTGAAACCATCACCAATGAACTCAACACTGTCAAAGCACAAGCCAAAGATTTTGAAGTAAGGCATAGCGTGTAGGATTATTATTATATAGGCTGGCATGGTCGCCAGCTAGTCAGGCCCCAAGAGGTCCTTGGTCTCTTACATCGGAGTCTGTCATAAAGCACCTTGGTGAATTTTTAGACTTTTGCGATGTAAGAGTCAGTTCACCTTGGTTTGCTCTGTCAGTCTGCAGTCCGTAGGGGCTGTTAAGGGTTGGTAAAGCATCAGCAACTCCTCTGGTGTTGCAGGTTTCCATTGGCGACGATGATTACTTACCACCAGGAGGCTCGTCAGCTCGTTTGCCCACTTAATCCATAAAAATATCTATTACTTAGTCACGAGTACCTACTCTATGATCCCTCCAAAAGTCTTCGGCTGAGACCGAAGACATCATATCAAATTATGTTATTATTCGGATTTAGATACTGTTAATCTAGGTTCCTACAGGACTATTTCATCTCCTACTACTTCACTGAAAATAAAAGACCGAAAAATCTTTTCAAACTTGGTAAAGTTATCAAAAATTGCATTCACTTACATTTATTTCCAGTGAAGTAATTTGGAGGAAATGGTAATGTAGGAACCTATATTAACGGTATCGGAATCCGAATAATGGAATTTGATTAAATTGTGTTTGAATTTCGATTTATTTCGATATTACGTTTGTAATAGAAATTCGTTCCGCCGGACTCTTAACAAAAGTAGGTACTAGTAATTCAAACTCAAACTCAAATTTTTTTTATTTCAATTATACCATATACAGGTACTTTTGAAATGTCAAAACTACATGCACGGTTCCAAATAGTAGGTCTTATGGAGAAGAGCCGGCAAGAAACTCCATAGATACTCTTTTAAATAAATAATGGATGTATACATATTTTTTATTCTATCAATGTGAGTATTGTGAAGTTTGATGTGAGTGATAAAAGTAGGTTACCCTCCAAAAGATAACATAACTGAATCCGGATTGACATGGCATGTAAGAGTTGACCAGTCCCGTCCGTAATGTGCGACCCACATTGCTAGTAAGCTTTTTTTTAAAAAAAAACCTTTATTCGTAGGATAAGTACAAGCGCGCGCTAGCGGACGGTGAGAACGTGCGGCGTCGTATGATGAAGCAGGTTGAAGATGCCAAATCGTTCGCCATACAGAGCTTCTGCAAAGACCTGCTGGATGTGAGTAGCTTCTTCTCTAGCTCTATATTATATTCACACCTCGGACACTCCACAAACGCTCCGATGCCTACTACAATGAGGGAAACCGCGTGTGAATTCGCCGCTAGAAGCGCTAGTGTAGAGAGGCTACGCGGGTTTATTACTAACAAGCTTCTGCCCGCGACTTCGTCTGCGTGGACTTCAGGATTGGGTCCGACCTGGATAAAAAGTAGCCTATGTGTTATTCCAGACTATAAATTTGGCACACAGACTGTGTGCCAAATTTCATCCAGATCCGTTCAGCCGTTCTGGCGTGAAAGAGTAACAAATATCCATACATCTATACTCACAAACTTTCACGTTTAAAATATTAGTAAGGATAGAATAATTTAGTGATCATTTTGCAATACATGAGTTATGGATCAATGAATGTTAAATTTTTGTAACAGTTTTATCATTCGCAAATTTATTTCCTCCTTTTTTTCCCAACAAAACGGGACTACATAGGTATCTCTGCGGCATGCTAGATATTTTTACAAAACGATTTAAAGGTATTCAATATGATTTTGATGATCACATGACACTTGGCGATTAAATAATCTGCGCTCGGCAAGTCCCGCATGCGTTTTGCATTCTCTGTAATTAAGTTCAGATAAGTATTTTTTTTTTAATTTAAAAAAGCTTACTAGCAATGTAGGTCGCACGTTACTAGTATTCTTGTTAAGTTTTTTGTATTTACAGTAAGAATACTATAAAAAAATATTCATATTCTTTATTGACAAATAACATGATGAATAACAGTAGGGTTAAAATAACTGTGTTATTTGTGTCTCATTAGCGTTGGAGGAAAATAAATGTTATTTTGCTTTGTTTCTCAGGTAGCGGACACGCTAGCCGCGGCAGCGGAGAGCGTGCCGGAGAGCGAGGTGTCGGAGGGCGGCGGCACTGAGGGCGGTGCCTCGGCCGCTCTGCGCTCCCTGCACGACGGAGTCAGGCTCACCCGAGCACAGCTCACACAGGTATGTGGTTTTTGATGACACGTTTGGCGTAGCGACAGCAATTGTGGGTTCTATCCCCATAATTATTTTTAAATATTAGTGATGTATGTAACCAGCGACCAAATAACATGCTGATTATATTCATACTCATTATTACGAGATAAATTCAATTATATACTTAATTTAGTTAGTTTTGAAGACACATTTGACGTAGCGGCTAAGGCACTGGCTCTTGCGCAGTGCTGTGGATTTGATTTCGATCCCAACACGGTGCAAATATTTGTATGATCTACAGGTAGTTGTTCCGGGTCTGGGCGTTTGTGTATGTGAGAATTTGTGTTTGTAAACGCACCCACGATACAGGAGAAAATCATAATGTGGGGCAACGGCTTTTAATTTTAATTGTATTCACTAACTTGACAGTTCAAATAAAAATAATGATACCATACAAAATAAAAGAAATAAAAAAATACTTCAACTACTAGTGACGGGGTAGCCATACGATTTTGCGTAAAGAACGAAGGATGAAAATGGTTGAATTTTAAATAAAACTTTAAAAAATGTGTGGAACAAGAATAATTAATAATCTTCTATCTATACTTATAATAAATCTGTAGAGAGGTCAATTCTGTACATGAAATATATTTCCAAAATAACTATCGGCGGGTGATTAGTGATCGATACTGACGCCAAAAATGCAATCAGTAAAATTTTTGTCTGTCTGTCTGTCTGTATGTTCGTTATAGAAACAAAAACCACTCGACGGATTTCAACGAAACTTGGTACAATTGTTCTTCATACTCCTGGGCAGGTTACAGTATACTTTTCATCACGCTACGATCAATAGGAGCGGAGCACAATTAAAAAATGTTGCAAAACCGGGAAAATTATTTGATTATTTTGTTCTGGGAAGTGACATGGGTCGTTGATAATTATTAATAAAAGGACCTAATTTTATTTTCTATTTTCTTCTAATAGAAATAAACTATGAATAAAAATCATGTAATTTTACTTTTGTCATTATATTTCCTCTGACAAACTTCTACAACGTTTAATAGTGTATATTGTATTTTTAAGACAAGTTATTGTACATTCATTAAGTTCATTCAATTTCGTTCATTCTCTCACCACCTCACTATCTTTTTTTTTTTGACAAGAACTGGTAACCCTTCAACTGTCAAGTTACTGAATACAATTATAAGTCAAGAGCCATGGGAAGCCTATTGATCACAGCGGGGTTTTGGGGGTTGATATGAATAGCAGCAAAGATGATGATTAACTCCATTCTGATCTGTCTCCAGGTGTTCAGCAGACACGGTTTGGTAGCGGTGTCTCCACTCCGCGAGAAGTTTGACCCCAACCTACACGAGGCGCTGTTCCAGCAGGTAATATGCGAGATTTTATTATCGTAATAAGGTGGATTCGTGCCGTCTGATGGTAAGCGGCAACCGCATCGTATAGACGTCAGCAACACCAGTGGTATCGCGCGTTATCATGGTGACAGCTATAAACTATACAATGACAGCTATCGCGTGTGAATTCGCCGCTAGAGGCGCTAGTGTAGCGTGAGGTCTCCGAAATGTCAAATTGCAGTTACTACTGTATTAGTAACTAATTTTTTTTATACCACGCTGGCAAACAGCATACGGCCCGCCTGATGGTAAGCGGTTACCGTAGCCTATGGACGCTTGCAACAACAGGGGTACTCGCTCGTTGCCGACCCAGTAAATTAAGGAGGAATAATTGAGCTGGCAGCATAAGAGACATGCTGCCATGCATGACAGCGGCTGTAACAAAACACCACCGGTCCCCCACACTGCCAACACAATGCTTCCTCGCGGAGCTCTGGCGACCTTGCTCACCGTTAGGAACACAACATACCACGTAGCTATGTTATTTGGCTACGATTTTGTGCAAGGTGGAGGTACTTCCCCGTCGAGCAGCTCCAATTGTGAGTGGAATTATTCAATTCCACTACCTCTCTTAAAAGATGTTTTAATTTACCCGGTCGTTGTGTTATTGTCATTTTGTGATCAGATCTTGACCTTTTTATGGGACGACCTCTTAAGTAGGTAGTCTAGTCCTACTTATTAATTTTGCTGTGCCCGACAGGGGCCATAATTGTTTCTGTCTATTATTCTTACCACCTGTACATTGTATTTGTGTACCACATGTACATTATGGATTGCATGCAATAGTTATTCCGGGTCTGGGCGTTTGTGTATGTAAGAATTTATATTTGTAAATGCACTCCACAATACAGGAGAAAATCAATAGGGCTACGTTTAAAAAGAAACATACCGCCGAATTGAGAACCTCCTTTTTTTTAAATCGGTTAAAAAAATGGACATTTCCGTTATTGCAGGAAGTGGAAGGCGCAGAAGCGGGCACAGTGGTGGCGGTGAGTAAGGTCGGCTACAAACTGCACGAGCGTTGCGTGCGGCCGGCGCTGGTCGGCGTCGCCAAGTGATGTCGTGTGGAGACAGCCTTAGCCACACACGCCACGGTACTACGGAACTAGGAATAACTCGCATTGCTATTGAACGCGGTTTTGAATCGCCGAAAATATAGATATTTTTTTTAAACTAACGAGTATTTTTTATGTACAGTCAGCGGCAAATAATTCGTGACAACCAGTAGCCAATAAGTTCGCAACGCGAACTTATCCAAACTGTAACAAAGACATGTTACGAACTATTTGACGCTGACTGTACACAGCTATACGCTATGTTAATAAAATCCTGTCCAATCCGAAAGAGGCATATAGGTATCCAAATCACGTCACGAAACAAAATAAGAAACATTAAATATTCATGAAAGTAAACATATTTTACGATTTAAAATTCACGATTATTTTACCAAAATCTAGCGTATTTTTAGAACGTGATAAAATAATTATCTTAGTTTAAGTTTGGCACTCAAGGACGGTGTCACTGCCAACATAAGTATTGCCATATAATTTTCCATGGTTTAAAAAAACTTGTAAAATGAAAATGATTTTTATAAATAGAACCGGATCTCGATACCTAACAATACCTTCACGGATCTGACAGGGTTTTCTTAGCTTGATACAAGCATACTGTAGCCTTAGCACGAACAACTTGCGAAAAAGTATTCGTATCGTCACGATAGAGGCGCTGGTCCATATCTCATACAAATTGGTCTGACGATACGAATACTTTTTCGCAAGTTGTTCGTGCTAAGGCTACTGAACAGTAGCCTTAGCATCGTCATGGAGACCAATTTGTATGAGATTTGGACCAGCGCCTCTATCGTGACGATACGAATACTTTTTCGCAAGTTGTTCGTGCTAAGGCTACTGGTCGCCTGATGGTAAGCGACAACCGCATCCTATAGACGTCAGCAACACCAGTGGTATCACTCGCGCGGTGTCATCTTGACACCTCAGTTGTTAAGTCTCATTTGCACAGTAATGTCACTGGCTACATTACCATTCAACCGGCACTTTATTGCTTAACAACAGAATATTTAGATTTCCGACTCCCAACTTTGTCTAATGTCAGTGTCAAAAAATGTGATGACTACCCACAAAAAAAATGGAAGGGTTTCATATATGGGCATTACCCTCCTTTACCGCGCCTTAACTATGCCCATGGTAACATTAAACAGAGGGATTTTACCATTGAGTGACTATAGTTTGTAATATTTTATATAAAAATGTCAAATTGCAATATATTTTCCAAATTTGGGTGTTTTCAGCGATTCCAAAAATTGTAGCGTTTAATCGCAGTGCGTGCTAATCCTAACGCGTCTCGGCTGCCCTTGGCATCACAGTAACCTTAGTTATAATAGAACTAAATTTATCACAATCAGTCTAAATAAGGCATTAAGTTTTATCACAAAATTTCATATATATTTTTCAATTTCATAAAAAACAAATATTATTCATACTGACGCCAGATATTGTGTAAGAATCGATCGATCCTAAATAATAATGAAAGCGCCGAGACGCGATATAAATTAATTCCGTACTAATGTAATATAATAAAATTATCATACCTAAAACCATGCTTATAATGATATCTAATAATAAGTATATCTCGTTGTTCCTGCCTTTGACATGCAGTTTCATCGGCTCAATAGACGCCTCGCAGGTCGCCATAAACCTTACAAAAACGGCACAGTAAAGTAAAGCACCCTACCATACAGGTAGGTACAGTACAAGTACCCCATAATACAGGTACAATACAGTACAGGTACCGTACAGTACCAGTACCCTTTGATACAGGTACAATAAATTACAGGTACCATACAGTACAGTTACCTTATAATACAAGTACAGTACGGTACAGTATAGTACAAGTACCTTTTGATACAGGTAACATATCATACAGATACAGTATAGTACAGGTACAGTAAATAACAGGTATCACAGAGTACAGGTACACTATTAAGTAGGTATCATTATATGCAAACTTACAACTATAAAAAAGTCTGTACATTTAATATTTTTTTAAGACACCTACTTCCATGCTTAGATATAGAATTGTATTTGAAAAGATACAGAAATTATTTGAAGGGTAATTAATTGTTAAAACTGTATTCACCCCTACACAAATAGTGATATTAACGTCAGTTTGGACAGGCTTTATTCACAACTACCGCCAAATATGACTCATTTATCTATAAGCTAACGATAGCTGAAATACATCTACGAAGTCAAGCTTCCCTTATCGCGGTCAAGATGGGATATAATTTAATAAAATAAAAGACGTGTGGCACTCGGGGACTGCCGCGGTAAAGCTATTGCATAGCGTTTTTTATCAACTTATGTAATACAACCAATGCCACCTAAAGGCGGGTTGCTGAACTAAAGAGAAGCGTGTTAAGTTTTTTTCGTTACGGAATTTCTGGATTCGGTCCCCACGCTCAAGGCCCGCGATAGAAGCTATGCAATAGCTTAATAAGTCATGTCTGGCAATAGTTCTTTATAGAATGTTTGTACATTATGACGAAATGATTGGTGTTTGATTTTATAAAATAATAATTAGTTTAGATTTAAAACATGGGAGAGTATGCATTTATTTATAAAATTGTTACGTGAAAAATGGTCAACCAAGAAATTGTTTTACTTAGGTACAATCAGCGCCAAAAGTCGCTGAACAGTTAGCACCAGTTTCTGCATATAAGAAAACTGGTACTAACTTCTCAGGTCAGAATTTTTTGGTTAGTAATGATGTAAAAACGTTTTGAAGATTGCATCGTGTTCAGCGACTTTTGGCGCTGACTGTACCTATACATCAACATTTCATGCAAAACCCAAGCATCCAACGAAAATAAACTTGCATAATAATTTTTTGCTTCAAAAACAATATTATATAGGGATGGAAGGGTCAAAGCGTTTCCTACTCTTATGTTATATTGTTTTGTGTGTTATTTAAGATAAGAAATATTACGACTAATTTGGTCGAAATCTTTGTTCAATCAGAATTGATATCTGTGATGATTGCCCAGTCAAAAAACCCACACGATTTTATAAGTATTTTTAAAATATGAGTAGGTATATTACACAGCCCCAAAAAGTTGATCCTATGGATATTACACAGCCCTAAAAAGTTGATCCTGTGGGTATTAGAGAGCCCCAAAAAGTTGATCCTATGGAGAAATCTGCAAGAAACTCCCATGTACACTGGACCACAAAGTAACTTGGTCTGTTGTTTTCATGTCTAAATCGGTGAACATGTTTTGATAAAATTTAACAATGGGATAGGTTGCATCTAGAGGCTGCGTTTTGTCTCAGAAAATCCTTTGGAAATAAAACTTCACGAAAACAGCTAGTAACATCTTATAAAAGTGAAAGAAATTCCACAGCGAAAAATTTCAATAGTTTAGTTAATGGGTTTTGGTCATTATATTATGAAATTACTCTAATTAGAAAGTTACTCTCGAGCTGGCTGCCTTATTAGTGTAGTGGTCCAAAGCGCGACTGCTACGCTACAGGTCCCAGGTTCGATCCCCAGGTCGAGCAGTGTTATTGAGTTTTCCTATGAAATTCTCAGTACCAGCTCGGGAGTCTGGATCTGTGCCCGGTTAATGGCAATAGGCTCGCCCCCTATTACAAGGGACCTAAACAGGCGAATCGTGGGTGTACATTAGTACGCCTCTGCCTAACCCTTCGGGGAATACAGACGTGATGGTATGTTATGTTACTGTCGAGTTGGTAAAACAATTTCTTAGTAAACCATACCTTAGAACCCTTTATTGTTACTTATAACTGAGAATGTTTTCTCTACATTAGGTGAACCTGTTTCGTTGTCTTCAGTAGAATTCCATTGTATAGTTTTGTGTAACGATTGAGTTGTGATGTGAACGAGGTGATAGTTGCTTCAAATATAGTTGGTTATTGTTATATCTGAGTTTTATTTGTTTTAACTGGTAAATTTAAATTTTGTAATTCAACATCCAATATTTGATTGAAATTAACCTCTTGCGGATCCGCATTACTGGATCCAGCAAGGCAAAAATATGCTGGATCCAGCTGGATTTCTGAATGCTGGATCCAACTGAATTTCTGAATGCTTGATCCAGCTTCATTTCTAAATGCTGGATCCAGCTGGATTTCTGGATGCTGGATCTAGCAATTGCAGTCCATATTTACCACAACAATAAAACAAAACACACCTTACACAATACTTTAATATTTTCACATAAGCAACACGACTGGACTTGAGACAACACCGTCAAATTATAATTATGTAATTATATAACACATCTTCACGGCCTTAAATGTCATTTTATTATATCAAAATAGTCATAAATTGACTAGAATAGGCTAGTTGGCTGATTATTGTTTATGGTCACAAAAACCATAAATAGAAGCGAACAACAGAAATCGTTCACAGAAAACCGGCGTTAAACCACGCTTACATTGTGTTTCGCCGAGTGAGTGAGGATACCGGAGGCCCAATCTGCTCTTAAAAGGCCGGCAACGCACTTGTGACTGCTCTGGTGTTGCGGGTGTCCACGGGCTGCGGTAATCGCTTACCATCAGGCGATCAGTCTGCTCGTTTGCCCCTATCCCATAAAAAACAAAAAATATCGGTTCAAAAAATAAATAACTACTTTAAAAAGTAAGTGAAATGTAAGCATTATAAATTTATTTTAGTGAAGGAAAAATTCCAGCATGGACAGGACTCGAACCTGCGATTGGGACTGACGGTAGTAAAGTGTCTGGTGTAATGAATCGGAAGACGCAGATTCGAATCCTGCCCGCAGTCGAAGATTCCTTCACTAAAATATCTTTATAAACTTAGCATAGAAAATGCAAAAAAAAAATACAAAATGACGGCATTTTAATTTCATGCTAGACAGAACGTACGCACGTTGTGATGTCAAACCGTGCGTGCGCTATACAAATTCTATATTGACATTCGTTTTGCGGGAAAGGGACAGAGCATCCCCACCAAAACCTTTAAAAGCAATATCTTAGAACTTTATCACTCGATTAAAATTATTTTTTGGATGACATGGTAGTGTAGGAACCTAGATTAACATTAATTTTAACTCTTTAAGTCAAAAAATCAAAATTTGAGTCAAATTAAGAGTCCGAATTTTCCATACAAACGTAATACCAAAATAAATCGTAATTCTAACACAATTTAATCAAATTGTGTTATTATTCGGATTCAGATAATGTAAATCTAGATTCCTACGCTACCATTTTGTCCAAAATACTTCACTGGAAATAAATGTAAGCGAATCTAATTCTTGATAACTTTGCCAACTTTGGAACTATTTTCGTCGTTATTTCCAGTGAAATCGTAGTAGACGAAATGATACGGTAGAAACCTAGGCTAATGGTATCTGAATCCGAATAATAACACAATTTGATAAAATATTGTTTGGATTACGAATTATTTTCGTATTACGTTTTTGTGGGCAATTCAACGTCCGCCGGACTCTTTTTACGTGGGAGAGCCATGCTTCGGCACGAATGGGCCGGCTTGACCGGACTGATACCACGGCCTCACAGAAAACCGGCGTCAAACAACGCTTACGTTATGTTTCGCCGAGTGAGTGAGGTTACCGGAGGCCCAATCCCCTTTTAAAAGGTCGGCAATTCACTTGTGACTGCTCTGGTGTTGCGGGTGTCCATGGGCGGCGGTAATCGCTTACCATCAGGCGATTCGTCTGCCCGTTTGCCCTCCTATCCCATAAAAAAAACCCTTAACTCATCGCGCACGCGTATAGCCGAGGTACAGGTTATAAAATAAATATAAAACCTTTTTGGTTGTATGTGGCTTTCATATTATCTTCTTGCTTATTACATAATAATGTTTGTCAACTTCCCCCGTCTCCTCATGTTTAAGTGTTTCCCTTTCTGCCTCCGTCCAGTCGCTGGTCGTTTAGAACCCTTCCTGGTAAGCTTTGGACTCGAGTCGCGCCTGCAACAGCTCAAGCTGCCGTCGTGCTTCGCATTGTGGGAAATTGTTCAATTCATAGTACTGTGGGGCGATTTTCAGGAGCCACTCCGCTGTGGAATAACAAAAAATTGTTGATTAGTATTTCTTAGAAAGAAAGAAAATGTATTTATACGAAGCGCCGCTCACACGCGCACTCCGCACTCTTAACATTATAACAGAGCAGTTGGACCTATTTTGTTGTGTTTTGAGAGAATTCACAATTAGAGCACTATTTATTATTTGTTATTATAAAATATAATGTTTTTCTTTTTATAAGATTTAGTATTAGTTAGCTTATTACTTACAACATCATTACAGGCAAACCCAATGCGATATTGTATCGCATTGGGTTTGCCTGTAATGATGTTGTAAGTTTGGTTGAAATAAGTAAATAAGTAAAATAAATATTGGCACACACAGCAATACATATAATTATGTTGTACTTAATAATAATAATTTAAAACAAAACAAGAGCTTAATGTGTGTCTGTGCCAAAGGGCCATCAGCTCAGCATTATGTCAAGTGGCAGTATCTGCCACAAGCTGCAAGCCCACGAGTGCTATACGCTCGAAAGGCAACTAAAATAACCTTACCCTAAAACTTTACTTTAAAATAACCGTTGTTTTAAATATTACATTACACATAACATGGAAAATATACTGACTGCCTCATTAGTCTAGTGGTCCCAAGCGTGACTGCTACGATAGAGGTCCTGGGTTCGATCCCCAGGTCGAGCAGTGTTATTGGGTTTTTCTATGAAATTCTCGGTAGCGGCTCGGAGCCTGGATTTGTGCCCGGTTAATGGCAATAGGCTGGCCCCCTCTTACATGGGACCTAAACATACCGGCGAACTGTGGGTGTACTTTAGTACGCCTCTGCCTAATACAGGCATGATGGTATGTTATGTTATGGAAAATATAATTTTGCTGTCTCAACGCAATACACAAAAACATAAACCGATTTCCAAGAAATCCGGGTGATATTCGGTTTTCAACTATCCGCTATAATGTTGCATGCTATCTCGCATATACATAGTATACATTAAAACTGTACCCCCCGTAGAAGTATTGTTAGGTATCGATATCCGGTTCTATTTATAATCGTTTTTACTATACAAATGAAAAAAATGGATAAAACGAGGATACTGAAATGTCAAAATCTACAGTGGCACTGACACCGTCCCTGGATGCCAAACATACTAAGGCCTATGTATTGTGTAGACTGATGTTACGCTCACAAAACCTATGGTAAGTCTTTCGATTTTCTGGCAGTTAGAGGCTGTCATGCTCACTTAAATGTCCTGCTGATGGTAGCGTTGTGTGTCGAGTTGTTTTATTCCCTACAACTTGTCGGGACTGGACAACTCTTACATGCCATGTAAATCCGGATTCAGTTATGTTATCTTTTGGAGGGTAACCTACTTTTATCACTCACATCAAACTCCACAATACTCGCTTTGATAGAATAAAAAAGATGTAAACATCAATTATCTATTTAAAAAAGTATCTATGGAGTTTCTTGCCGGCTCTTCTCCATAAAACCTACTATTTGGAACCGTGCATGTAGTTTTGGCATTTCAAAAGTACCTGTATATGGTCTAATTGAAATAAAAAAAATTAGTTTGAGTTTGAGTTTATGATGGCTAAATCACATTTAAAGAAATTTGATAGATTTTGGGGTAACTGCGGCAATTTGGGCACGACGATCGCGAATTTTATACTTCATTACCATGTTTACATTTATGATAATAGAATAACATAGCTCCGTGCTATTTTGTAGTGATGTGCCGAGTCGCTGTTTTGGTGGATCGAGTCGACTCGAGTCAGTTTATACGATATTCGAATCATGACTCGATTCTCTGATTCGAGCCCAGTACTCAAATTCTATGTTTGGTATTCGTATATTGACTCGAGTCCGTCTGGACTCGAGTCTAGAAATTCGAGTCCAGAATTCGAGTCTGGAAATTCTAGTCCAGAACTAGAGTCCGATTTTAGAATAAAAAGGAAAAATGAAATGGAGTTAACTTCAACCAGCGTGTAGGTTAGGTTAAGCATAATGATACAACAATAATAAATCAATATTTTTTTCGGTTGGACTCGCATAAATAGAATCGAGTTTACAAGTACGAATCGATTCTTCCTGACTCGAGTATTGGAATCGAGTCCGGCCTACTCGAATCAAAATAAATTGGTATTCGAGTAGGTGAGTCCAAAGCAGGAATCGAGTCTGACTCTAGTCAAACAGTACTTCGCACATCGCTACTATGTTGTGTTCCTAACGGTGAGCAAGGTCGCCGCAGCTCCGTGAGGAAGTGTTGTGTTGGCAGTGTGAGGGAATATTTAATGTTTCTTGTTTTATTCGGTGATGTGATATGCCCCTTCCGGATTGGACAGGGTTTTTTTATATATAGGGTTTCTTTATATTATAGAATCGAGTTTAAAGTACGAATCGATTCTTCCTGACTCGAGTATTGGAATCGAGTCCGGCCTACTCGAATCAAAATAAATTGGTATTCGAGTAGGTGAGTCCAAAGCAGGAATCGAGTCTGACTCGAGTCAAACAGTACTTCGCACATCGCTACTATGTTGTGTTCCTAACGGTGAGCAAGGTCGCCGCAGCTCCGTGAGGAAGTGTTGTGTTGGCAGTGTGAGGGAATATTTAATGTTTTTTGTTTTATTCGGTGATGTGATATGCCCCTTCCGGATTGGACAGGGTTTTTTTAACATAATGTAAAGTTACACTTCACTAGTTACACTTTATAGGAACTTCCTCATTAGTCTAGTGGTCAAAAGCGCGACGAGTACGCTAGAGGTCCTGGATATGACGTAGACATTGGCCAACATGAGAGAGGTAGGGCATAGTGGAATCATTGGAGCTGCCCGACTGGGGAAATACCTGCACCTTGCTGAAAATCGTAGCCAAATAACATAGCTCCGTGCTGTTCCTAACGGTGAGCAATGTCGCCAGAGCTCCGCGAGGAAGCGTTGTGTTTACAGTGTGGGGGACCGGTGGTGTTTTGTTACCGCCGCTGTCATACATGGCAGCATGTCTCCTGTGCTGCCAGTCCAACTATTCCTACTTAATTTACAGGGTCGGCAACGCGCGAGTGATACCCCTGGTGTTGCAAGCGTCCATAGGCTACGGTAACCGCTTACCATCAGGCAGGCCGTATGCAAAGTCAAAGTCAAATATTTTATTTCAAATAAACCAATGGTACAGGTACTTTTGAATTGTCAAAACTAGGTTGACGATTCCAAATAGTGGGTCTTATGGAGAAGAACCGGCAAGAAACTCCATAGATACTCTTTTATATATAAACCATGACATTGTGGTTGTTTACAATTTTGTTAAGTATTTATAATGTGAGACTCATGTAGCTTGATGTGCAGGATAATACCTAATATATATCTATACTTATAATAAATCTGTAGAGAGATCAATTCTGTACATGAAATATATTTCCAAAATAACTATCAGCGGGTGATTAGTGATCGATACTGACGCCAAAAATGCAATCAGTAAAATTTTTGTCTGTCTGTCTGTCTGTATGTTCGTTATAGAAACAAAAAGCACTCGACGGATTTCAACGAAACTTGGTACAATTGTTCTTCATACTCCTGGGCAGGTTATAGTATACTTTTCATCACGCTACGATCAATAGGAGCGGAGCACAATTAAAAAATGTTCCAAAAACGGGAAAATTATTTAATTATTTTGTTCTGGGAAGTGACATGGGTCGTTGATAAAGCGGGCGTAGCCGCTGGCGGAAGCTTTTTTCCGTGTGAAAATCCTCATGGATGCCCACCATCTCTCAAAAAGAAAGGCGGAGGGTTATGTCGGACTCCTACCGACTAAAAACACACGGCCATCCATAGCACAATGTGGAGGGGGCTCCGGGATCTCCAATGAACGCACCGGTGGCCCTCCTGTGCTTTGCCTTTGGCACATCACAAAAATGCAGCTTGCTGCTATCCTCCCGGGAAACGAACGGCCTCAGTATGTCTAAGCGTCCGCATCCCAAAAAGTATCCTCTGCTGACGGAAGCTAGTACCTAATATCTTTTTGTGATTTTTTTGCATTTTCCATGCTAAGATTATTAAGTTATTTTTTAGTAAAGGAAAAAATTCAATCGCGGGCAGGATTCGAACCTGCGTCTTCTGGTTTGATATACCAGACGCTCTGACCTCTAAGCCACCGCGAACCCTACCCGCATGATTGAAATTTTGCCTTCACATTCTGAATTTACGTCATAAGGTGACGTTTGGTGACATCTATGAGAGGCAAGTTACCTTACCTCTCAACCGACACGACTTACTTTACAGTCAGTTCAGTGTCGTACGATGCCACCTTACCTTTTAACTATCTTTTTGTGATTTTTTTTGCATTTTCCATGCTAAGATTATTAAGTTAGTACCTAATAATATTAAATATTTAATTCAAGATGAATTAAATGAGAAGAATTGTTTGCCACCTTAGTGGTATAAAAAAATTCACCCATGCCTCGCGTTGGCAGTGTGAAATTAATGTATGATGCACTAACGTTTGATGTCGGTGACTGTGCGGATGTAGTTCTTGGTGGTGAGCACGAACTCGTTGTAGATGACCCAGTCGGGCTTGTGGTCCAGGCACGTGCTGGGGTGCAGCTGTACCACCTGGTTGTCCTTCACCGTCAGGTAGTGGCCCGTCCGCTCCAGGTGCGCCACCTGTAAGTTAATAAATATATTGAACAAATGCATTCGATTCGTTTTCAATCTCCGTAAGTATGTTTCAGTGCACAGAAAGCCGTTAAAATGGTTGCCCATTCGTCAACGTAGGGCGCAAAGGGCAGTGACCACTTTATTCTCCATTGTTGATTCTCCTTCTTCTCCTACTTATCTTTCTTCTTATTTTTAATATTATATGCTCAAACAATGACAAACATCTTCCGTTCCTCATATAATTGTCTTCTGCAATATCCTTCTCACCATGCTAATTTGATGCACTTGTGGAGGGGCGAGGTGTGTTGCCCCTCACACCAAACGGAGGATCCTCCGACCAGGCGGGTGTTTTGCCTGGCGGGCCACAGCCCAACGGTTGATGTCGGGCAATTGTATATATATATGCAGGTTGCGATGCAAACTTCACTTGCGCGATTCAGGACTTGTCCGTATAGTTTGTATGTAGCACGGTAGGTGTCGCTACACACTGTTCTTTCTTTGTCCAAGCTGTTCTTTTTCTCGAGATCCGCCGCCCATGGACACCCGCAACACCAGAGGAGTCAAGAGTGCGTTGCCGACCATTTAAAAGGGGATTGGGCCTCCGGTAACCTCACTCACTCGGCGATACACAACGTAAGCGTTGTTTAACGCCGGTTTTCTGTGAGGCCGTGGTATCACTGCGGTCGAGCCGGTCCATTCGTGCAGAAGCATGGCTCTCCCACGTTAATTCCATTTACATAAATAATTGTTAACGAAGGTACTGCCCGGCCCCTGCTTATTAAACATCATATCATAATGCAACCTCATTCATAACAAAGGTCGCATAACTTTTAGTAGGATTGTATTTTTAGCAAATTATGGTGTGTATTATTACAAACTACCTAGCTTCTGCCCGCGACTATGTCTGCGTGGACTTCAGAATTGGGTCCAACCTGGATAAAAAGTATGTGTTAATCCAGACTATAATCTATCTCTGTGCCAAATTTCATCCAGATCTGTTTAGCCTTTCTGGCGTGAAAGAATAACAAACATCCATACATCCGTCCATACTCACAAACATTCACGTTTATAATATTATACTAGCGACCCGCCCGCGGTTTCACCCGCGTTGCCCCATTCCTAAGAGTCGTAGCGTAATGCTAAACAGCTTAAAACCTTCCTCTTGAATCACTCTATCTATTAAAAAAAAACCGCATCAAAATCCGTTGCGTAGTTTTAAAGATTTAAGCATACATAGGGACGGACAGACAGCGACAACGACTTTGTTTTATACTATGTAATGATTAAGGATTAATATGACATACCTGCATGAAGAATCCGTTAACTAATGCTTTCCTTATGTTTATGTAGTAATCTTTGCTTGTGAACTCTGTACTTGTTCGCTTCAGATTAAACCTGAAATGGACATTACAAACTTGATTATACATTACTAGACTTAATCGTTAATCTAGTGGTCCTACGCGACAAGGTTTGCTAGAAGTCCGAATTTACCCGGACAAAAATCCGGTCTGGCTTTATATAGTCGTGTCCGGACAAATATATACAAGTCCGGTCTGTCCGGCTTTTGTTCAGTCCCACTCCAAAAGATGCCAAAGCAGAATATAATAATTTAGTTCAAATGTACTTATTCAAAGCGCAATGAGTAATTTGCAATTTCTTATTTCCCTGAATTTAATCGCGTGATTTGTATATGATTCCGGCAGAGGAGATATTATCAACTCTATGTTACTTACTTTCTCGAACTTTAGGTAAATATACTCTACCTATTCCGATCTCTGGTTATTAATATTAGAAAGAAAAAAAATTCATGTTTACGAAACTTGACGAAAGGGCACAATTCCAATGTCAATGTATCGGAATTGAGTTCAAGAGTAAGCCCCCAGACCCGGAACAACTATCTGTAGATCATACAAATATTTGCTCCATGTGGGGATTGAACCCACAACATGTGACGCAGAAGCCGAACGCTCAGCCGCTACGCCAAACATGTCGTCAATTATAAACGTACCTATCCATTATCCTGCTAAGCTGTTGTCTCACGTTGTCTCCAGACTTCAGTGACCGGTAATTGATGAAATTGTCGTAGCACCAGTGAGGATCCTCCATGTCTGAAACAGCACCGTTTTATGGGTCAGCAGAAATAGCCAGCAACCTTAGTTCCTTGGTAAAATATTTAAATTTATTATATTTGGCCCTAGAAGGACATACGCCGATCTTATTGGCGAAATCCTTCAAAAAGGTCAGGTGCGTAGCACTCGCAACCGTCGTGTATGTATGAGACGATGTATGAATGTGGAAGAAGCAAAAGAAGTATGCAAGAGTCGTAGCAAGTGGCGGTCTATAGTTTCTGCCTACCCCTGTTGGAGAAAGGCGTGAGTGTATGTATGTATGTATCTTGGCATTGACAAATGCTAAACATTCGAAATGAAATGAAATTATTTATTCTGCAAGTAGATCTTTAGAGATACTTTTACACGTCATGGTTTGAGTTTTTTTTAGCTAGATGGCTTCGGCATTTCCTAACTGACGACCTCTGAGAAGAAACACCGAAACAAACTCAGAGAATCATGATTCATAATGATAATACGTATAAGACCGATACATTTTAGTTAAAAAACATTTCGTTCTGCAGGATACGAACTTGTTACCCTCTGGTTAATAAACTAGTTGACAATTTTTTTATGTTATTTTTTAGTTATTTTTTAGTAAAGGAAAAAATTCAATCGCGGGCAGGATTCGAACCTGCGTCTTCTGGTTTGATATACCAGACGCTCTGACCTCTAAGCCACCTTTTCCTTTACTAAAAAATAACTTAATAATCTTAGCATGGAAAATGCAAAAAAAAAATCACAAAAAGATAATTTTTTTATGGTTTAATTAAAATATTAAGTATAAATAAAGCCGATCAACTAAAACTACATTAAAATCCGTTAAAAAGTAAGGAAGTTATACCTAAACATTTTAATTTTATGATAGAGAGTCCACTATAGGTACCGGTATAGGCGTACTGGTTTGTGACGTCACAAACCAGTACGCCTCTTATAAATTGTATACTAACACTCGATTTGCAGGAAAGGGACAGAGCGTCCTCTCGCAATCGTCACAAAAAACTTTTAAAGCCTCATATCTTAGAAGTTATTTAGCCGATTTAAATATTTTTTTCTGAACACCTAAAGTTTTTTTTTATGGGATAGGAGGGCAAACTAACGGACGGATCAGCTGATGGTAAGCGATTACCGCCGCCCATGGACACCCGCAACACCAGAGGAGTCACGAGTGCGTTGCCGACTTTTTAAAAGGGGATTGGGCCTCCGGTAACCTCACTCACTCGGCGAAACACAACGTAAGCGTTGTTTGACGCCGGTTTTCTGTGAGGCCGTGGTATCACTCCGGTCGAGCCGGCCTATTCGTGGCGAAGCATGGCTCTCCCACGTAAGACTTAGTTACAAGTTTATTTACACTACTATTCACTAAACCTGTTATTTAGTTAATTAGTCTTCCACATTCTTTTTTTTTTACAAACAAATTCTCACATACACAAACGCCTAGACCCGGAGCAACTACCTGTAGATCATACAAATATTTGCTCCGTGTGGGGATCGAACCCACACGTGTCGTACATGTTGTCGTACAACGTCCGTGTTGTACGTCTAAAGGTGAACTTAGCGACATCTATTGTACTTAACCATACTTTTCCAGTTTCAGACGAGCCTCTACACTTTAGAATTGGTTATTTGGGGTTTGAGGCGTTGGAGTCCATCGAGAAATGTGCCAAGAAGCTCATTGGCAACAATTCCCTTGTGGCCTGGGCTAAACTCCACTGTTCCTGTCTTGAACATCGCCGCAAAGTTGCTAGCTTATCGGTTTTTTATCGGATACATTTCGGAGAGTGTGCATCAGATCTCCACGATCTTATCCCCCCTAGCCCTTTCCACTATCGGACGACCAGAAGCACGAAAAAGCGTCATCGATTCACGGTGGACATTCCAAAAGCCCGAACGAAACGCTTTAAGTCCACTTTTATAATGCGTACTGCTGAAATATGGAATGCACTTCCCGAGTGGGTCTTCCCTGATAGATATAATCTGGGTGTCTTTAAATCACGAGTGAATCGGTTTCTTCTAGGCAAGCGCGCTCCATCGTAGATCGCAGTATCGCTTAACATCAGGCAAACTAGCGGTGAAGCGTAAGCCTATCACGAATAAAAAAAAAAAAGAACTCACTCTGTTTGAAAGCATGGTACACGTTGAGTAGCGTGAGGTGATCACCATCGATGTGCGCGAACCTCATCTTGGCTTCGTCGGCCGCCTTGCGCGCCTCGTTCGGTCGGACGAAGCACTGTTGTACTGAAAACGTTAAAAATAAAACATACTATCAAAAACACACCGTCGGTGAGAGTGCAATACCGCGTAACTAACACTTTGCTGTAACTATCTTTTTGTGATTTTTTTGCATTTTCCATGCTAAGATTATTAAGATATTTTTTAGTAAAGGAAAAAATTCAATCGCGGACAGGATTCGAACCTGCGTCTTCTGGTTTGATATACCAGACGCTCTGACCTCTAAGCCACCGCGAACCCTACCCGCATGATTGAAATTTTGCCTTCACATTCTGAATTTACGTCATAAGGTGACGTTGGTGACATCTATGAGAGGCAAGTTACCTTACCTCTCAACCGTCACACATGAATTTTTTCCTTTACTAAAAAATAATTTAATAATCTTAGCATGGAAAATGCAAAAAAAATCACAAAAAGATAGTTAATAGATAAGGTGGCATCGTACGACACTGAACTAACTGTAAAGTAAGTCGTGTCGCGATTGAATATTTTCCTTTACTAAAAAATAACTTTGCTGTAAGTTCTAACGCCTCTTTACTTCAATAACGTGTTATCTTGAAAAACACAATTTTACAATAGGCTATTATGAAAGTTTTGTTAATAATAATAATAATATTATCAAAAAATTCATTTAATTTCAGAAAGATTAGTTATTTAACCATGTACTTAATCTTAAATTAAGTTAAAAAAAAAAACAATTCTTCTAGGTAAAATCGTTGTTTGAAAGTTTATTTATTACAATTTCATGTACAAGTAGCGCGTGAACTTGTTCTGGACTCGTTCCAACATAAGCGAGTACTTAACCTCATGTGGAGCCCAAATGATAGCACTGTGCTCTAACTGACTTCTAACCAGTGCATCATAAAGGACTCTGACTGCCGAGATGTTACTAAAACCTCGCGTCTGTCTAAGTAGAAATCCTAGATTTCTATATGCCTTTTTGCAGATCTTGACTATGTGTTCGCGGAATGACAGTTCAGGTGTCATAGAAATTCCTAAGTCACGTACTTGTGTGACTCGTTGCAATGGCGTTGCATCCACCACATACTCATAGAGTAGAGGTGAACGCGCGCGAGTGAAACTCATCATCGAGCACTTGGATGGGTTGAAATAGAGTTTGTTCTTATGACTCCATTCAACTATTCTATTGATGTCGTCCTGTAAGTTTTTGCAGTCAGAATCACTCTTAACCTCGAGCAGCAATTTAAGGTCATCTGCAAATAATAAACAAGAACCATGTCTGACGACCTCCGGTAAGTTGTTTATCATTATTATGAATTCGAGAGGCCCTAAATTGCTGCCCTGGCTTACACCGGACCTGGTGTAATATAAGTCTGACTCACATCCATTATAGTCCACATACTGCTGTCTATCCTGCATATAGCTAGCGAAAAACTGTAATAGTTGTGGTGTGCACCCAACTTCTGCCAGCTTCCGTAGCAAGATGTCATTAAGTTAAAAAATAGCTTACTGTAAAATTGTGTATTTTCAAGATAACACGTTATTGAAGCAAAGTGACGTAATGTTGACGCCAGGATAAAGGGTACTCCAAAGGAAACACAGATGCGAGCCGAAAGCAGCGAGGGAGCGCGAGCCGTGACCGGCCGTTCGCTTTGAAGCCTTGTGAAGCACTGAACAACTGAAAAATTCTCCCTAAGCAGTTGTTTTTAATCTTTTGTTTCTAGGTTCTGGAATGTTCTGATGCAGATTCTAGAATAAACCATCTGACAGTTGGTTGCCAGTGTGGCTGCAGCCCGAGCCTCCCCCCGCGACCGCAGCCCCTTTGTCGTCAGGCTCTCACTCCCCAACTACGATTTATTGAGAAAAAACAACGAAACCTCTTCTATTGGTCAACAAAAATATACACAGTATGCGTTACATCAATGTCATACAAATGTGTGCTACGCGTCGCCAACAGTCTAACTTTGATTAAATAACATTGAAAATTAGACCTTACAGCAAAGTGTTAATTACGCGGTATTGCACGTATTTATCCCGAAAAGTTACGACACCAGTTACTGTTCTAAACCAACAGTTAGCCGTGTAACACATCTATTTATTGTGATACCTGTAACATTACAAACAAGCATAATGTTCTGCCTGGTGGTATGACAGCCGCAGCTTATAGACATCAGCAACACCAGTGGTATAACTCGCGCGTTGCCATCTTGACACCTCAGTTGTTAAGTCTCATTTGCACAGTAATGTCACTGGCTACATTACCCTTATAATACCATACATACAATCACGCTTGTATTCTCTGAAGGGTTAGTCAGAGGCGTACTAATGTACACCCACAGTTCGCCAGTATGTTTAGGTCCCATGTTATAGGGGGCGAGCCTATTTCCATTAACCGGGCACGAATCCAGACTCCGAGCTGCTACTGAGAATTTCATAGAAAAACCCAATAACACTTTGCTCGACCTGGGGATCGAACCCAGGACGTCTAGCGTAGCAGTCGCGCTTGGTACCACTAGACTAATGAAGCAGTCACAATGAACACAATAATGTTCTGTGTTGTGTTGCTTAGCGACAGAATATTTGGCAATGCGGTGATATCACTTCCGAACGTCAAGAGTTATTTTGTGATAAAAAGCAGTCCAGGTTTACTCAACATAATATGCTTACCGGAGAGCATGGCTGTGATGGAGAGGATCTCGTTGGAGCAGTTGTGGTTACAGCTGGCGATCAGCATCTTGGCCAGCTGAGGGTCCAGCGGGAACTCCGCCATCACCGCGCCCAAGTCCGTCAGGTTGCCGTCGTCATCTGTAACATTGTGAAATTATATGTATAAAGATTATTAGTCTCAAAACTTAATTAGCCTGTGTAAAGATTATAAATATCTCATTAGCCTAATGACGTGCGCCTAATGACGAACGTTTTTAACTTGGGAGAGCCATGCTTCGGCACGAATGGCCCGGCTCGACCGGAGTGATACTACGGCCTCACAGAAAACCGGCGTTAAATAACGCTTACGTTGTGTTTCGCCGAGTGAGTGAGGTTACCGGAGGCCCAATCCCCTTTTAAAAGGTCGGCAATGCACTTGTGACTCCTCTGGTGTTGCGGGTGTCCATGGGTGGCGGTAATCGCTTACCATCAGGCGATCGGTCTGCTCGTTTGCCCTCCTATCCCATAAAAAAAGAACGAACGGACAACAAAGTGACCCTGTAATGGTTCAGATTTTTCCTCTAAGGAAGCAAAAAAAATAATGATACGTTCTCACCCAAGGCAGCGAGGTAGTTAAGGAGTTCCAGCGCCCGCATCAGCGTCTCGGGCGCGGGGGGGTCCATAAAGTCGAAATGCACCAAGTCATCGATGCCAAGCTTTTTCAACTGCAAAACTACAGATCCTAAGTTTGATCTGCAACGGCAATTGGGCGGTGTGTTAGACTAACTGGCTACACTCGTGGGGTCTTCGGTCTTTCGAGCTCTATAAACATACAGCTGTTGAAAGATCTAAAGATTTTTTTAAAGTTACATCACTATTTTTAAGTGTTGGAGTCATATTTTATGTTTAGAATCTTATTTTTGAGTATCTTTCACTACTAAAGATACTCAAAAATACATATACACTTATTAAGGGTCCAATTTCTATGTATAAAATTTATTAGGAGTTCAATTTTGTGTACTAAAATTTATTTTGGGTTCAATTTTGTGTACTAAAGTTTATTAGGAGTGTCGGCGCATCATGCGACGGACGACACCGGGGCAGGCGCAGGGTGCGGGGGACCGAAGCTGGCTGCGCGTGCGCCGCGCCTCCGCTCACTACTCAGCTGATCGACGCGTGAGACTACGGGCATTTCTTTGTACATATCTCCGCGTGAATTGTTACAGCAAAATATTATACCTAATTTATACAGTCCACTGCTGCTTTTATTAAGTCCCGTTAAGGCCTAAACAAGGAGTCTAATGTTGTGTACTGAAATGTATTATGAGTCTTATTTTGTGTGTAAAAACTTATTAGGGATGCAATTTTGTGTAGCGCCAAGACGAGCCAAGGGGAGCGCAATGGCACTAATTGCCTTTTCTCGAAGTGCTTCGTCGTTTTTCGAACCGTCTTAATGGCATTTATTGAATTGAAATTGAATTTATGAATTTAATTTTGTGGACTAAATTCTATTATAGATCAAATTTTTTACAGAAAAAATGTAAAAACAACTGGGTGACGACACTGAACTTATAAGAATTGAGAAATTAATCAATTCATACTTGATTTAAGCGTAGAATTTTAACTCAATAAGAGAATTTGAGTATTTTAACTTAGTTAAAGCTCTTCGTTATAACAAGATACATGTTAAACACATGCCCCATTATTCATAAAAATATAAAACATCTTATAAAGTTTTGTCTCCTTTTCAATGACAATTTCAATTCAGAATATCACGTGTCAAAACAAGACAAAACATATTATAGCTATAATACATACATAACATACCATCACGCCTGTATTCCTCGAAGGATTAGACAGAGGTGTACTAATGTACACCCACAGTTCGCCGGTATATTCAGGTCCCATGTAATAGGGGGCGAGCTTATTGCCGTAACCGAGCACAAATCCAAACTCCAAGCTGCTACTGACAATTTCATAGATAAACCCAATAACAATCCTCAGGTTCAATCCCCAGGTCGAGCAAAGTGTTATTGGGTTTTTCTATGAAATACTCAGTAGCAGCTCGGAGTCTGGATTTGTGCCCGGTGAATGACTATAGGCTCGCCCCCTATAACATGGGACCTAAACATACCGGCGAAATGTGGGTGTACATTAAGTACGCCTCTGCCTAACCCTTCGGGGAATAAGGCGTGATGGTATGTTATAATTAATACTCAATTTACTCAGTTTCATAGCTAACAAATACGGAATAAACTAAAATAATAATAAAAAAAAAAATCTTATACCACCAATCACCTTAAAATCTCAGGGTAAGTATTGTCCTGCATTTCGTTCTTGTAAGCTTTCTCCGTGTAAAGACGGAAGCACTTTCCAGGCCTTGTCCTGCCTGCTCTGCCCGCCCTCTGTTGAGCGGACGCCTTACTAATCGGCGACACAAGCAACGACTCCACTCGAATACGAGGGTTATACACCTTCTGCTTAGCAAAGCCAGGGTCTATCACGAACACAACGCCATCTATAGTCAGAGAAGTTTCTGCTATGTTTGTTGAAACGACTACTTTTCGCCCTATAGCTCCGTTTGCGCGGTTCGGCGGCGCTGGCTCGAAGATCCTCTGTTGTAAATTCGGCGGTAGAGTCGAATATAAGGGTATGCACTTCAATTCTCCAGCATCTGGACCCAAGTTATCAATCTCCCTCTTAATTCTTTTGCAAGCGTCTTCTATTTCTTCTTGTCCAGTCAAAAAAAGTAAAATATCTCCAGCGATCTCCTCACAAATGTGAATTTGGATGACTGTGCGAATAGCTGCTTCTAAGTAATCCCTTTCTGGCTGCGGTGTGTAGAATATTTCTACAGGATGTGTTCTACCTGGTACGTTCATAAGCGGTGCATTATCAAAATACTGTTGGAACTTGCCTGCGTCCAACGTAGCAGACATAATAACCAATTTCAAGTCTGAACGTTGCTTTATAACCTCTTTTAAGACACCCATCAGGATATCAGTGGCCAGTGTCCTCTCGTGAGCTTCATCAAGTAATATCACTCTATACTGTTCGAGCATTGGGTCGGACATTGCTTCTCTAAGCAACATACCATCTGTCATGTATTTGAGGATAGTGTGTGGACCAGAGCAGTCTTCGAAACGGATGCTGTAACCAACTTGCTGACCTAATGCCACATCCATTTCTTCAGCCACTCGTTGGGCCACTGACATGGCGGCTACTCGCCTGGGTTGTGTACAGGCTACGCCTTTTGATTTCCCTGCAGTGACCGCAGCGAATTCTACAGACCATTGCGGTATTTGAGTGGTCTTTCCAGAGCCGGTCTCACCGACAAGAACAACGCATTGGTGTGTGTTGAGAAGTCTCATGAAGTCATTTTTGTATTCCCATACTGGGAGGCCGAGACGACGGCGAAGGAGCTCGTGGTAGCGTTGAGAGTGTGGGAGACCTGGAAAGAAAAATTACATGGAATTTGTTATAATAAACTGTTTCTGATTACTATGATGTGCCTAGTCTTAAAGACATGTATAAGCCAAATGAAAATAAATTTTGGGAAAACACATCTAAAAAGAAACCAATGAAGCATTAAAGCCTAATAGAGTAGTAAAAGCAGGAACAAACTACCAATAAAAACTAGGGGCTTACTCTTGAACTCAATTCCGATACATCGACATTGGAACTGTGCTGTTTCGTCAAGTTTCGTACTCTTGAATACGAGACTAGCGCCAAATTGTTTCAACACTGCGCGGTGATTGAGTGAACTAAATAGGATTGGGAAACGACCCAACCATTGGCCAAACAGGATGCCGATACAAGGTTAACGGATTTGTGCTCAAGAGTACGAAATCGCCCGACAGCCAAATTAACATTGGAATCGGATCATGTTTGGATTGGAATTGTATTGTTTTCAAGAGTAAGCCTGCTGTCATGGCTCCAACATTGAACTGCTTCAAGAACAGATTGGACAAGGAAAACATATCCAAGCTATTTGATACACACGCATCAGCTAATTAGCTGCTAGTGTGTTTACCAAATAATAATAATAATATACAGAAGATCCTAAAGTTAACAATGTAACTAGGACTTGGGCAAATTTATTCACACTGATGCATCTATCAAATGAATCTTTCACAAATCTTCTTTTAAGTGAAATAGTTCCTCAATATTTCCATAGCTCATAAAGCAAGAACTAAATGTTTTACTAGCTTCTGCCCGCGACTTTGTCTGTGTGGGTCTTCATTGTCAGAATTGGGTCTGACCTGGATAAAAAGTAGCCTATGTGTTATTCCAGACTATAATCTATCTCTGTGCTAAATTTCATCCAGATCCGTTCAGCCGTTCTGGCTTAAAAGAGTAACAAACATCCATACTCACAAAGTTTCACGTTTATAATATTAGTAAAGATTTTATTAGTTTTACTGAGCGGTCGTAAACGAATCGACGGAGTGGAAACCTAGAGCAGCCAGAGACTTCAATGAGATACTTAACTGCTATATTAAAAAAACTATACATAAAAATATCACCACACTTGTATTCCCTGAAGAGTTAGACAGAGATGTACTTTTGGGTATGTTTAGGCTCCATGCCATCTCCGAGCCGCTACAAAGAATTTGTTAGAAAAAGCCGATAACACTTTGCTGGATCTGGGAATTGAAACCAGGTCCTCTAGCATAACAGTCACACTTAGGAACACTGGAGTAATGAAGCAGTTCAAAGCTAAAATACTCTACAGAGGTGAAGTTACTTGTTTGATCAACTAAAATAAATAAAAACTTACCAGTGAATGGGTTGACGCCAGGAGTGCTGGTAGCAGTGGGAGGCATGCTGGTGCCGAGAGTAGCGATCGTCGAATCCGAGGACTCGCCGCTGCCGCCCGACTTGGCAGCCGCGGCGGCTTTTTCTTCCCTGATGATAAAATAGGGAAAAATCTTTAAAAAGCTTTTCATTTGAACACTCATTATTCCAATTTTATTAAATTTTCGACACATCGTTTCTAGAAGAGTGTTAGTCCCGAAATGTCCGGTTAGCGTCCCCATAAAGTGACGAACGAGCCTGCCACCTGCTTGAGTTGCAAATGGATTTTATTTACTTAAAACCTTTGCTTTCCTAAAAAATATACATGATAGCTATACATGGTGCACATTGAGGGAAACCTACATGCAGCAGTGGACTCCTATGCTGATGATGATAATCAATATACAAGTTACAAACTCAACATTTTGCATATAGCAGCAGCAGTATTTTTTGCAGTTCCCTGTCTCAGGTTTTAGTATAATGTGAATTTATTGTATACTTAAGAGTCCTTTCTCTTACAAACGTAATACCGATATAAATTGTAATTCGAACACAATTTAAACAAATTCTGTTATTATTTGGATTCCATTTTGTCCAAAATACTTCACTGGACATAAATGCAAGCAAATGCAATTTTTTATAACTTTACCAAGTTTGGAACGATTTTCCGGTCTTTTATTTCCAGTGAAGTAGTAGTAGACGAAATAGTATTATAGGAACCTATATTAACGGTATCCAAATCCGAATAATGACATAATTTTATAGAATATTGTCTGGATTACAATTTATTTTGGTATTACGTTTTTGTGAGCAATTCAAGCTCCGCGCCCCCTTAATATCTGATGACGACTGTCATGACTGTAGAAAGAGTTATATAAACCTACCATTTGAAAAACACCCACACTAGACCTTTAACATCCCAAGTTAGGTTTACACAACAAGAAACCTTTCTAAAGATAAAGAAAGGGGAACAGAACACTTTCTATTTAAAAAGAAACGAGAATGGAAAACTTTATATTTTAAAAGAAAGGAAAGGTTGAAAAGTTTAATACAATGAGTTATATTAACAACAGCCCTTTTTAAATGGTGTTTATAAGGCTTCAGTCACATTACAATGCAATATTTATTATACATTAGCTTCTGCCTGCGACTTTGTCTGCGTGGACTTCAGAATTGGGTCCAACCTGGATAAAAAGTATTAAGTAGTGTATTATTCCAGACTATAATCTATGTCTGTGCCAAATTTTATCCAGATTCATTCAGCGATTCTGGTGTGAAAGAGTAACAAACATCCATACATACAAACTTTCACATTTATAATATTAGTATAGAAGTAAGGATATTGTATAGAATATAACAAAAAGCCTTTCAAAGGTCCACTCAGCTAGATTATCATAAGAGAGGCAGCCTATCTAAAGGATAGGCTAGACAGCTTGACTGGTGCTTTTCAGGTGTTTTTTTAATTAAAATTCAAACTATTTATTGTGAACTAAGTGTAAGTACATAATTATGGTATCTTTAATGAGGAGGTACTTATGATTTGGTGTCTTTTTAAGCATTGCAATGATTAAAATCACAGTACTCAATACAATACTGCTGAACCAAATTTGATGAATAAGGTAACTTTCTTAATTAATTGAATTGAATTGGCCCTCAGTAGGGTGTTTGTCTCAAAAAGTTGTTTGAGATGTGAGTGAAACTTCAGATAAAATAGGGGCAAAGGCCCAGTAGTGAGACAGTACATAACATAATCCTTTTTTTATTTGTTATAGGTTTACGCTTGACTGTCAGTTCGCCTGATTTTAAGCGATACTGCACTCTACAATCTAGTTTGTTTCACAACAAACTATGTCATAATCATGATAAACAATAACCTGGCCTAATTATACGAAAAATATCATCATAGAAGAGTACACAAAGTCTGAACACTGCCCAATGACCTCCCTTCATCATAACTTTTATTCTTAAACTGGCCACATTTTGATGTAAGTAATGATTAAGGCGACTCACTGACCGGAGTTTGGCGTAGGCATTCCTCAAGACTTCCGACTTCACTTGCTAATCAATAACTTATAAAAACGGATGTCTGAAACTCTGTGATTGAAAATAATTCGCGTAGGTACACGAAACACTATGGACTCAATAGGTAATTTTTTTAGTCAATTATATATATTTAAGAACGTGAAAATAGGATGACAAACGCCCTAAATTTAAGTGGCACCTCTAAAGCTAGTACCTAATTACAATTAGATGCAGCAAACAAAGGCATGTAAACGATGATTAAAGCATGGCACAACAACCGTTCAAAAAACGTGTTACTAACCTTTTCTTTTTAATAAAAGGATCCATCACTTCAATTCGGCGCTTAGACATTTTAAATTACAACACATAAAACACTAAAACAAATTAAAATACGAGAAAATTCTTCGAATTTCCTAATAAAATTTAACATCCAACAAGATGGCGACTTCGCAGCTTTGAAACAAAAAAAGTTTTATTGTTTGTGGTTGATTGGTAGATTGGTACGTTCAATGTTGCATGCAGAAATATTTACAAAAATAACTTTTTTTTAAGTGAAAAATAAAAAAACCCGACATGGTTACCATGATATCATTGAATTAAAAGGATACCAACTATCAACTCGATCAGGCTTGTGGAAGTTGCTCATATCCCTTCGTGCATAACCATAATCTTCAAATGGCTGGCCAGATTTTCTTAAATTATAGCTACGAAGCCTTTCAAACAAAAAAAAACTAAATCAAAATTGGTTCATTCGTTTGTGCGCTAGGATGCAACAGACAGACATACACGCGATAAACTTATATTATACCCCTGAAAATTACACTTTAATAGAAATTCAATATTAATTGATAGGATGCACAATTTACTACAAGGTACGCTTTAGCTAGCATTAAACACACGACGACACGTTTGGCGTAGCGGCTGAGCGATCGGCTTCTGCGCAACGTGTTGTGGGTTCGATCCCCACACGGAGCAAATATTTGTATGATCTACAGGTAGTTGTGGTGTGGGGCAACGTTTTTACTGAAAAAAAAAATGAAACAATAAAATATAACTTAAATTAATCGACCTACCAGTAATTAAATAACTAAGGACCGATTTTTCCATGGCCAGATAACAAGAAAGAATAAATTCAAAATTTTGACAGGTTTAGTTTACTATACAAAATCTGTCAAACATCAATTTTATTCCTCAGTTCTGGCGATGGAAAAATCGGTGCTGAAAAATTTTTTCATTACATCATCATCATTCTGTGACACCTTACCGCAAATGATTGATTGATTCGATTTTTCTTGTCCATGCATTTTACAAAAACCGGCCAAGTGCGAGTCGGACTCGCGCACGAAGGGTTCCGTACCATTATCTAATAAAAACGGCTAAACGTCACGTTTGTTATTGGTAGTTGGTTAGTTTGTTATTATGGTAGCCCCCTTAAATATTTATTTTATTCTGTTTTTTGGTATTTGTTGTTACAGTGACAACAGAAATACATAATCTGTGAATTTCAACTGTCTACCTACCACGGTTCATGAGATAAAGATAGTGACAGACGGACAGACAGACGGACGGACGGTGGAGTCTTCATAATAGGGTCCCGTTTTACCCTTTGGGTACGGACGACTAAAAATTGGATGAATATTTGAAAAATATTATAACTTCATCCCAAAGTTAAAAATGCAGATGGGTTAAAATCGTTCTCTCTTTCATAATTCATAATAACGCGAGCGTCATATTCCAGACACGATAAAAATCTATTGTTTTTGGACCAATTGATCCAGGTGGCTCTCAAGGGATTTCACTCTCACTGAATTGCCGAAGTTGCAAGTTGCAAATAATCAAACAAACTATTTCTTTGCTTGTGAAAACCAAAAGTGTACGATTCATTTCGCGCAGGTTGTAAACTGTCAGAACTTTTTTTGTTCAACACAAACGTTGGTATTATAGCAAATTTATATGCAATTGCTTGATTCCATATTTTAGTTTATAAACAGTTATAAACTGTTATAAACTTTAAGGTTCAATGTAGATTAGAAGCTTTAACTCACACGGAACTACAGGCTGTTCAAGGCTGCTGCTGTAAATAGCGAAACGGAACGAACTCAAACAAAAATGTCAGAAACGGAGAGCAACCGAGAAGTCGCGAACTGCGTATTTTGTTGTGCTAATTTCACCAAGATTAATGCATTATATTTGTGAATGTGCAGTTAATTTACGCCTCTTTGTTTTGTAATTTAAGCAAGTTTTTTGTGATTCACTACGAACCCTGGAGTGAACTTGGCGTAGTGTAATGCTGTTTAAGGATAATGTACGAAAGAGCCTTAAATCTTTGTGATTTGTTATAGAAATATTTCACAAAAGATAACAGATAGAAAAGTAATAACTGCAAATAAAATAGACGTGAGTATTTTATCATTTATTTTGGTATAAATCACACGTTATTCTAATGATGTAGAATTTCAAGATGGCGGAATTCCTAACTTTTATTTTGATTATTTTGTTTATTTCTCTTGTCTAGCCGTCTGTAGTCAAGCATTTGGCTTATACGTTTTCTTGTTAATCATATCCGCAATAAGTGTCTGAGATTAATTTTAGCCAACCCTGTAAAGAGGTCGTATAGGGTTATTGAACTTGTTGAAACCTGT
This sequence comes from Acronicta aceris, assembly GCA_910591435.1. Lineage (NCBI taxonomy): Eukaryota > Metazoa > Arthropoda > Insecta > Lepidoptera > Noctuidae > Acronicta > Acronicta aceris. The sequence continues at coordinate 441,542 of OU342786.1, read as the reverse complement.
CCAAGTTTACCATAAACTTGATAAAAAAAACACTCCAAAAAGGTAGTGCCGAAAGAGATTTTGTGTAAGAAGAAAATAATCTATGGTGACTCTGACCAACTAACTGCAGGCCTAATTTATAAAGTTCATTGAAATATTTCAATTGTACACCATAATATTACATTGTATGTTACTATGACTAATAAGTAATATACCACTTGAAATAATATATCATACTAAGTACTGACTCACGTCATTGCCACATACAGTAGTGGGAACTAAGAAATACATACATCTCCTGTAAATTGGGATGAGAGCTTCAACAGGACAGTGTTTCCGAGGCTGAGTGATGCATGAACTTGTTGACATTGGGAGGAGGCTGATGATATGCCACTTCACCATCTTGGAGAATGTGGATTATTAATGCAAAGCAGTGTAGCCAGAAAGCAGTGTGGGGTGACCTCCAATGAGATGTACAGATAACCTGGTAAAGGTTGTTGGATGTAGACTGCATATAACCGGTCCTTATGGAAGTTTTTGAGTAGGCCTTTGTTCAGCAGGTGACTTCTATCGGCTGATCTGATGATGATGAGTGTAGTCCCAGGCAAAATAAAGTTCAGTTTACTCCAGCAGTAGAGTTTTGTATTGAGGTATTAGTTTGCAGAGGTACTAGTAGACAGATTTGTCGGTTCTTCTCCATAAGACCCACTTTTTGGGACCATCCAAGTAATTTTTAACTGTCTAATTGTGTTGTTGCACAGTTACAACAATACAATTTAATAAAAGAATATTAGTTTGAGGCCTATAAGACTGAATGCAACCTCAAGAATCTCAGATATAACGAAATAAACAATATTTATTTCAACCCAAACATTGTGGTCATACATAAATTGAGGTAGTTCAAGTAAGCGACAATACTTGAGTTGGAATTGTCGCGTTTCTTCCCTTGCAGGTAGCTGATAACAATGTAAGATATTTTTTGTACTACAAATTTGTATGTGTGGCCCTCATAATGTGTCATGGAAAACAAAACATGTTCGCCATTAAATTGATTCTTTTGACACCTTTCATATAATGTGTTATACAAGATTTATATTTGCTTAATGTAATTTACAAACATATGTCATCTATTATGTGATAATTTTTGTTACCCTGATACTTTTTTGGAGGTATTGAACTATTGTTTTTATCTGTACTCAATGTTAGCAAACTCTCTCTGTAGTTTCTGCCTGTGATAGTGTGCTGTGTGCGTCTAAGGCTGAGTGCGTCACAAGAGGTTTTGCAGTGGTTTTTATTACTAACAGTCAATGTGAAAGATTATTGAGATCATAAATGTTTAGCATTCAAATTGTCCTTAGTAATTTCCATTTTATTGAATCAAAAGATGATGAGAAAATCTTGACAAGTAATTTTTTTAGAACATTTTTAATGCTTATAGATTTTAAAGTGTAATAAGTACCTACATAGCTTTAACTGCAAGTTATGTGTTGTCTCTTCTTAGGAGACTAGCTTCCACCCGCTTTACTTGGATGGAGTTAAGCCTATCACTTAGTCTTTACTCATGTCACTTTTTCCCATCTCAAAAGAATCAAATGATTTTTCCGTTTTTGCCCTATCCTATTGATCGTAGTGTGATGTTATATAGCCTATAATCTTCCTCAATAAATGGACTATCCTACACAAAAAGAATATTTCAATTCGAACCAGTAGTTTCTGAGCTAAGCGCAATCAACCAAACAAAGTCTTCAGCTTTATAATGTTAGTACAGATAAGTCTGGCTGATGAAATATTTCAAGTGACATTCGTGACTAGCTACAATGCTCAGTTCATCATTTTGTAACTTGACCATAATTTAGGGACATCATGAAGTGTGACACTAATTTACGTCGTTTATTTTAATGTGTTGACAACAATGTGGAACAATTAGCACCAATTGAAGTGTCTCACAATCATTTTAATTACTGTGAGTGTGAGTCAATGCTACTAAGTATAGGAGTTTATGATATAGACACAGACAATATTATAACTAGCTGTTGACCGTGATTTTAGCCCACATTTGTTTTTTAAATACGTTGCCCCACTCTTGGATTTTCTCCTGTATCATGGTTTATAAACAAAAATTCTCACATACACAAATGCCCAGACCTTGAACAAATACCTGTCATACAAATATTTGCTCCATGTGGGGATCGAACCCACAACACGTTGCGCAGAAGCCAATCCCTCAGCTGCTACGCCAAACGTGTCGTCGTCGTCGTCACATTGCCCCATTCTTAAGGGTCATAGTGCGATGTTAAATAACCTCCTTTCTTTTGAATGAATCTGCCCATTGGTGAAAACCAAAAGACAATCTGTTAGGCAAGTTTTTGAGTTATTCATTGTAGTGATTAGTTGCTGTCCACGGTTTGAGTTGCATCCGAAAAGGATTTACTAACTAGCTTCTAGGAGGCTGGTCAAAATATATATATTTTTTTCTCTTTTGGAAGGCAAGTGATCGTGATCTATTGAATTAAGTATATTAGGTATTATCCTGCACATCAAGCTACATGAGTCTCACATTATAAATACTTAACAAAATTGTAAACAACCACAATGTCATGATTTTTATTTAAATCTTTTAAATAAAAATCATGACATTGGGTATCTATGGAGTTTCTTGCCGGTTCTTCTCCATAAGACCCACTATTTGGAACCGGGCACCTAGTTTTGACAATTCAAAAGTACCTGTACCATTGGTCTATTTGAAATAAAAGATTTGAATTGGACTTTTGACTTTTAAGTTAGACCTCCACCTGTGAACACTTCATCCAATTTTGTGCAGTAGTTTTTATGTGGTGTGGGTACTAACTTTAGCACACCGTTACTGTGTTTACAGATTACACAAACAATAATTCTAAAGATAATTATTTGGCCTCTATCACTCTTTATAAAGACCTCATACCTATTATAAATTATATTTATTATAAACTAGCTTTTGCCAGCGACTTCGTCCGCGTGGAATAGTTACTTTGTTCCCTTAGTTCTTCGCCCGCGGTTTCACCTGCGTTGCCCCGTTCCTAAGGGTTGTAGGAAGTAGTAGAAGAAATAAGTAGGAACGGGGTCCCTAAGGGTTGTAGCGTGATGTTTTATAGCTTGAAACCTTTCACATGAATCACTCATTTTCCCAACATTTCCCTTCACTGCTCTGCTCCTATTGATCGTAGCGTGATGAAAAGTATACTATAACCTGCCCAGGAGTATGAAGAACAATTGTACCAAGTTTCATTGAAATCCGTCGAGTGGTTTTTGTTTCTATAACGAACATACAGACAGACAGACAAAAATTTTACTGATTGCATTTTTGGCGTCAGTATCGATCACTAATCACCCGCTGATAGTTATTTTGGAAATATATTTCATGTACAGAATTGACCTCTCTACAGAAATATGGCGACTGCTATGCTAGAGGTCCTGGGTTATCGAAAAACTCAATAACACTGCTCGACCTGGGGAACGCCCCAGGTCGAGCAAAGTGTTATTGAGTTTTTCTATGAAATTCTCAGTAGTAGCTCAGAGTCTGGATTTGTGCCCGGTTAATGGCAATAGGCTCGCCCCCTATTACGTGGGACCTAAACATACCGGCGAACTGTGGGTGTACAATAATACGCCTCTGCCTTCCCCTTCGGGGAATACAGGCGTAATGGTATGTTAAATGAATATTGTTTTAGGGTTTCTACCTCAAAAGGAAAATACGGAACCCTTATAGGATCACTTTGCTGTCCATGCATTCATCTGTCGGTCAAGACCCTTTATCTCGGGAATTATATGGGATACGATTGATACCAGGGTCGGCAGCTAGTATATCAATATAAATAATTATTCATGCCCTTCGTTTGTCATTTAGTTTCAGTGCAGTAGCCTTTGTATCTTTATTTTTAATAAAAATACTAGCAATCTGTGACACGCATTATTAGTATTCTTGTTAACCCCTCGTGCTAAGCTAAATGGTTGTGTTACGAGTGGGTTCACTCATATTGTGGGTTCAACCATATGATCGCAAGTCCGACGCCCTAGCCATTAGGCTACCGCCGCGTCAAAATTTAATACGCACATGACTTCGAAAAGTCAGAGGTGCGTGCTTTGGGTTCGAACTCGAGACTTTTGACTTGACAGTCCAACGGTCATACCACTAGGCTATCACTGCTTTCTATCCTATTTAAAAAAATAAAAAAAATACTAGCAATGTGGGACACACATTACTAGTATTCTTGTTAACCCCTCGTGCTAAGCTAAACGCTTGTGTTACGAGTGGGTTCACGTCGGTAGTGCAATGGGTGGGGTTCGAACCGGCAACCATATGATCGCAAGTCCGATGCCCTAGCCACTAGGCTACCGCCGCTTAAATTAATGTATGTTCTATTTACTTACAGATGGTAGTTCGCTGGTCGAACTTTGCATGTGCAAATTGAATATACAACGGTGAAGATGGGTCAGCAGACATCGAGAAAGAGTGAGTATACTTTTGTGATTATGTACAGTGGCGACCAAAAGTCCATAGGCAATCTCACAACGCTTGACGCAACAACAAATAGCTTGACGTTTAGTTAGACTTACGACCTTCTATTCATTGTCGTTAACAAGTGACACACACTGGCCGTATCGAGCTCGTACTGTTCATAGCAATGTATTCCTTAGCGTGCTTATGGACTTTTGAGGGTTTACAATACCATCAAGCCTGTATAATCCATTTACTGTAATAGTACAGTACTATAGGATAGGGATCTGGAGAGGTGTTTGTATTTAAAGTAGTTCTTTTTTATGCCGCAAGTGGCAAACAAGCATACGTCCCGCCTGATGGTAAGCGGTTACCGTAGCCTATGGACGCTTGCAACACCAGGGGTATCACTCGCGCGTTGCCGACCCTGTAAATTAAGGAGGAATAGTTGGGCTGGCAGCATAGGAGACAATAGCGTGATGCTTATCCTATCTGCCAACACAACAGTTTAACAAGTTTTTATAGTTCAACTGATTTTATTACGGGGGCAAAGCCCTAATACATCTGAAGTCTGTCAGACTCCCTCAGACTGGACAATCTACTTTTCATATTGAATTTAAATTATTGTTTATTTATAATATACTAGCCAACTATACATATAATATTGCAACCTCCTTGCACCAGTCTCTACAGTACCATGTAAGAGTATTTATAATAATAATAATAATAAATCATTTATTTCAGAATTAATATTCCATATACAATTTGTTAGTAACAATATAACTTATAAAACTATGTTAGTACTTATTAATAGGCACATGCAGCAGACACAAGTTATGTATAGTTGGACAATCCAGTTTACTTGCAATGACATTCAGGAGACTGTTGGTGCTGCCATAGACTCTGTGTAGCAAGGACGCTGCACGCTTGCGTCTGATTGCTGTGAAGCCGTCAGTATGTGCGTCCGCGAACATCCCTGACGCGCTACAAAAGCGTGGCAGCCCCAAAAGCATCCTGAATGCATGCATGTATTGAACCCGAAGAGTGTTGACGGCCCTTAACGTACAGCTTGTCCAAAGGCTGCACGAGTAAAATATTTGGCAGTATGCCTTAAAAAGTGTTATTTTAACTGCACCCGTGCGGCGTGAGAACCTTCGAATCAGCATGTTACTTCTCACCGCCAACGCTCTTCGTTCCCTTTCAATATCTAGATTGTCCTTTATATCCTCGGTCACAATATGTCCTAGATATTTGAACTGCTGAACACGGTTTAAGACACCACCCATTAGAGTGACAGGAGGATAGTTCTTCGTGATTTTATCAGCCGTCCCAAAAATAAGTACTTCACTCTTCTTCGTGTTATATCTTAAACCGTGTCCCTCAGCATAACCTTCACAAACATCTATCAATTTTCTGAGACCTGCCATTGACGGGCTCAGTAGCACCATGTCATCAGCATAGCTAATGTTGTTAAAAGCTACCCCATCCATATAGCAGCCAGCATGCATGCTACTGAGCCCGACAATCAGGTCATTTATGTAGATGTTGAACAATGTTGGGGAGGTTAATCCACCCTGCCTAACCCCACACTCCATTACAGTCATTACATTTATGGTATATGAATCTAAATTATCCTTATGTTAAGTCAGAGCAGACAAGCCACCACAAGGAAAATAGTTATCGCCACTCATAGAAAGAAAAGAAGAAAATCCTTTTAATTGATATAACCTTAAGGGTCCGGCGGAGCTAGAATTGCCCCGTAGTACCGAAATAAATCGTAATCCAGACAACATTCTATCAAATTATGTTATTATTCGGATTTGGATACCGTTAATCTAGGTTCCTACGATACTATTTCGTCTGCTACTACTTCACTGGAAATATAACACCGGATAATCGTTCCAAACTTGGTAAAATTATCAAAAATTGCATTCGCTTACATTTATTTCCACTGAAATATTTTGGACGAAATGGTAGAGTAGGAACTTAGATTAATGGTATCGGAATCCGAATAATAACAGAATTTGATTTAATTGTGTTTAAATTAAGATTTATTTCGGTATTACGTTTGTAGCGGATTACGGACTGCTGCCTGTCGGCGCTGCAGCAACCGAGAGGGAACTGCCACGCGCGCGCTAAAGTCGAAATAAATACGAAGATTCTTTACAACAGACTCCGACGTAAGGGTGGTCGCCAGCCAGTCAGACCCCAAGAGCTCCTACCACGGAGCAAGTCAGATAATTTTTCAGCTCTTACGGGCTGCCTATCTGAAAGTCAGTGTGGAACAAGTTCAAATAAGCTTTTACCAAGCGTTTATGAGTCTAGTTGCATGGTTCCAAAATAGTTGATCCTATGGAGAAGAATTCGGCAAGAAACTCCATGGACACTATTTTAAAATGAACAGAATTCTGACCCATCTCCACGTGTTAACTTAGAATTAATTGTATGTAATTGCTTGTTACAGGTGGCGAATGCACTTGCGGCTGCGGTGCGTGGGAGCGGCGCCGGTACGCGGAGTCTCCCAGCAGTGTGCACCGCTACGTCAGCGCTGTCACCGACAGGTAAACAACTATTACATTAATCTTTAACAAAGGACCACCTGATGGTAAGCGACACCCGCAGCCTATAGACGTCATCAACACCAGTGGTATCACTCGTGCGCTGTCATATTGACACCTGAGTCCATCACGTGCACGATCTACTTTGATAAAATGCCTGCAGTGTACGCCAATAAGTAATATTATATTTTTTTCTTTGGCTCTATTAGCACCAGACAGAAATGGTGTATGTATGTATTTTTGGAACGAAGTTCCTTATCGCGCGTTGTGAAAGGGGGCTAGACGGAAAAAATTCTTACGAAAAGTTTGACTTTTTGCTATACCTTGATCTCACTGAGGCACAACTAAATAAACTTGAGCGTCTCCAAAATTTTTGCATACGATTTATATTTGGGTTGCGCAAGTATGATCATGTTTCCGAATTTCGAGCAAAACTCAAGTGGCTTCCAATACGCCTTCGCCGGAATTCTCATATATTATGCCTTCTCTACAGTGTTCTGTTTAATCCTCTAGCACCCTCCTATCTTAAAGAACGTTTTCAGTTCCTCCATGATACACATACTAGATATCTAAGATCATCGGAGAATCTGAGGCTTGAGATGCCATTGCACTCCAAAATTTTTCTTGGCGACTCCTTTTCGGTACAAGCTGTATGGCTTTGGAATGCGTTGCCCGTGTCTGTGAGGCGAGCACAATCATTAACTACATTCAAAAAAATGGTGAAGGAGCATTATCTGTCGCTGCAACTGACATGTTCTCCTTCGCAACGCATCTGATAGGGTACCTATAGTATTTATTTATTTTTATTTTTTAACCGTCTTACATCTTATTAAGACATATTTATTTAAGCATGTCTATAGTATATACCATTATATATTTATACTATATATTATATATATTATATTATATATAGTAATAATTACAATTACTGAGTATTTTTAATATCGCAATTTGTGTATGATTATTGACTAATTTTAAATGTTCAGTTTCTTTTGTGTACGCCAGACTACCTATTTATTACTTTTCCTCTCTTTTGAGTCCATCCAAAGGTTGTCTGTAAGAGATCGCTTTTAGCGATAAGACCGCCCATTGTACCATTAAGATTCATAAAATTTTACTTGATATTTTAGTTTTTGGTGTGCAATAAAGAATATTCTATCTATCTATCTATCTATAGTAAGCTATTGTATAATAAGATAATAATAAGATAGTAATTCCTTTCGATTAATTTGCCATATGCTAGCATACGTTTATATTATGATTATGATTATATGTGTAAATACTCGCTCCGTGCTGATTTTGAACTTGCATCATATGGCACTGCGCTAATCGAGCCTTCAACTATTTATAAATTTAAACTTCGTTCCATCCGGGTGTCCCTTGACATCTCTCAAGTATTTTTTGTTGGTGTCGGGCATAGAACATAATTGTTGTATAATGTTGTGTTGCGCCAGATGGAGCGGGCGCGAGTGCGCGTGCCGCCGCCGCCGCTGGCGCCGCGCCGCCTGCGTGTGCACCGCCTACCGCCGCGTCAGCGACGACAGGTACCTCTACACAATACAACCAACACCCGGGGCCCTATTATGACATGTTAACGCCATCATTTTTAGGTTGTAAGAAAGAGATGAGGCTATTTACTTACTGTACTTCTTCCTACACGTGCAGCCTTTGGGCCCGATATACTCAAAAGCGTACAGCGCTCTCCGCGTTCAATACAATAACGCATTTAGGATACTGGTGGGGCTGCCTCGCTTCTGTAGCGCATCGGGCATGTTTGCTGACGCACACGTAGATTGCTTTTATGCGACCATGCGAAAGAGGTGCGCAGGGTGTGGGCCAGCTCTAACAGTGTCCTGAGTATGATTGCTGGGCGTCTGGATTGCTCATACGTGAGTCATTGTTGTTCCGTCTCGCATGGGATGAAGCAGCGGTGATATCAATAAATTATTATATAAACTACATTATGAAATGTTACTAACATAGTTTTAAGTAATACTAACATTGAGTCATGGTTACTTGAATAAAGAATTTATTTATTATTTATTATATTTAATATGTAGAGCGGCATCTCTTTCTCACAACGTTTAGAATAAAAAATATTCTTTATTTCAGATAACTTTTACACCGTCCATATAGAGAGAAAAAGAAAGATGAAACCTATCTAAAATTAAATAACCCTCTCAATTAAAGCCCTCCACAGCGGAGATGAGACTTAGCTATCGTCTTCAGGATTTCATTGCGGCTACCACGCACTTTGTAGATCAGGGATACCGTCTTTTTGAGCATGACGACATGAAAACCGTCAGTGTGATGAAGCGCAAACATCCCTGATGCACTACAAAAGCGAGGCAGCCCTAACATCATCCTGAAGACGTTGTTATATTGGATTCGCAGGTTCTCCAGCGATCTTTTGGTATGACTGATCCACAGACTCCCAGTGTACATGCTCTGACAATATGCTTTGAAGAGAGTTATCTTAACTTCATCAGAGCACCTGTAGAATCTGCAGGCCAGCATGATAATATAAATAATAATTTATTTATTTATTGTTAATTAAAACGGTTGACATAACCAATTACATTAATTAACATAGAGATAAGATAATACATAAACATAGACACGTTACATAAAAAATTAGCAAGACTGTATATACTGATATCAAGTAGGTATATACTGATAATAATAAAACGAATAATATATATATGTATGTAATATGTATATGTATGTAGTATAATTATATATTAGGATCCTCCACTAACATTTGGTTCAAAAGAAGTATAAGTATCTACTAAAAATAAATGAACGAAAAACCAGTCGAAACTCAGTAAAATTATTAAGAACTAGCTTTTGCCAGCGACTTCGTCCGCGTGGAATAGTTACTTTGTTCCCTAGTTCTTCGCCCGCGGTTTCACCTGCGTTGCCCCGTTCCTAAGGGTTGTAGCGTGATGTTTTATAGCTTGAAACCTTTCTCATGAATCACTAATTTTCCCAACATTTCCCTTCACTGCTCTGCTCCTATTGATCGTAGCGTGATGAAAAGTATACTATAACCTGCCCAGGAGTATGAAGAACAATTGTACCAAGTTTCGTTGAAATCCGTCGAGTGGTTTTTGTTTCTATAACGAACATACAGATAGACAGACAGACAAAAATTTTACTGATTGCATTTTTGGCGTCAGTATCGATCACTAATCACCCGCTGATAGTTATTTTGGAAATATATTTCATGTACAGAATTGACCTCTCTACAGATTTATTATAAGTATAGATTACATTCAATTCCAGCTAGATAGTTTTCGTTTCGTTGAAAATTACCTGAAGATCAAGTTCAAAATCGTTTCTTTTGTCATTTGCAGACTTGCTGCGGTACTGACGCTGGGCGCCAGAGACCTGCGACGGGAGCTGGACGCGATTGTCATAAATACAGGTGAGAAAATACATATTCATAATTATACAATACGATATTTAAAAAAAAAACGTTGCCCCACTCTGGGATATATCCTGTATCGTGGGTGTGTTTACAAACACAAACACAACAACTACTAGGAGATCATACAAATATTTGCCCCGTGTGGGGATGAACCCACAACACGTTGCGCAGAAGCCGATCGCTCAGCCGCTACGTCAAACGTGTCAGTCGATTGACTGCCTCATTAGTCTATTGGTCCCAAGCGCGACTGCTAGGTCCTGGATTCCATCCCAAGGTCAAGCAAGGCTTTTTTTAAAAAAAAAAAACAGCTTACTAGCAATGTGCGTCGCACCTTACTAGTATTCTTGTTAACCCCTCGTGCTAAGCTAAATGCTTGTGTTACGAGTGGGTTCACGGCGGTAGTGTAATGGGTGGGTTTCGAACCACATAATCGCAAGTCCGACGCCCTAGCCATTAGGCTACCGGCTTAAGTGTTATTGGGTTTTTCTATGAAATTCTCAGTAGCAGCTTGGAATCTGGATTTGTGCCCGGTTAATGGCAATAGGCTCGCCCCCTATTACGTGGGACCTAAACATACCGGCGAACTGTGGGTGTACATTAGTACGTCTGCCGACCCTGTAAATTAAGAAAGAATAGTTGGGCTGGCAGCGTAGAAGACAATAGCGTGATGCTTATCCTATCTGCCAACATAACGCTTCCTCGCGGAGCTCTGGCGACCTTGCTCACCGTTAGGAACACAACATAGCACGGACCTATGTTATTTGGCTACGATTTTCTGTAAGGTGGAGGTACTTCCCCAGTCGGGCAGCTCCAATTGTGAGTGGAATTATTCGATTCCACTATTCTCAACCGACATGACTTACTTTACAGTCAGTTCAGTGTCGTACGATGCCACCTTACCTTTTACCTATCTTTTTGTGATTTTTTTGCATTTTCCATGCTAAGATTATAAAGTTATTTTAGTAAAGGAAAAATTCAATCGCAGTCAGGATTCGAACCTGCGTCTCCTGGTTGGATACACCAGACGCTCTGACCTCTAAGCCACCGCGGTTGAGAAGCAAGGTGACTTGCTTGTCATAGATGTCGCCAACGTCACCTTATGACGTAAATTCAGAATGTGAAGGTAAAATTTCATTCATGCGGGTAGGGTTCGCGGTGGCTTAGAGGTCAGAGCGTCTGGTGTATCGAACCAGGAGACGCAGGTTCGAATCCTGCCCACGATTGAATTTTTCCTTTACTAAAATAACTTTATAATGATCTGTCGTTACTTTCAGATGGTGACACAGGCCGGGAGAGTGGTGAGCCCACCGCTGAAGTGTACGTGCTGTCTGTTGCTCCCAGAACGTAAGCAATTTATAATTTTATTATTTTTATGTGATAGTAGGGCAAACGAGCAGACGGATCACCTGATGGTAAGCAATTACCGCAGCCCATGGACACCCGCAACACCAGAAGAATCACCGAGTGCGTTGCCGACCTTTTAAAAGGGGATTGGGCCTCCGGTAAACACAACGTAAGCGTTGTTTGACGCTGGTTTTCTGTGAGGCCGTGGTATCACTCCAGTCGAGCCGGACCATTCGTGCCGTGCTGGGCACGGGCCTCCTCTCAGAATTAGTCCACCACGCTGGCCTAGTGCGGGTTGGCAGGATGCTCACGATGTTTTCCTTCACCGTTTAAGCGCGTGATAATTAACTATTAATATGCACATGACTTTGGAAAGTCAGAGGTGCCTGCCTTAGGTCCGAACTCGAGACATTTGACTTGGCAATCCAGCGGTCATACCACTAGGCTATCACGTATCATATTTATAGATTATATAATAATAATATCTCTATTGTTTCAGAGCTGAAGGCGAGAGCTCACAGGAGCGGAGGACAGAGCTCACGCAGACTAATGATGCCATACGGCTGCACCCACACTTCCAGGTAAAAGTTATAACATTTTATGTAATACATATGAGGAATTACCTTATTTATTATAATACTCGCGACCCGCTCGCGGTTTCACCCGCGCTGCTCCCGTTCCTAAGAGGCGTAGCGTGATGTTATATAGCCTATGTTACTCAGTGATAATGTAGCTTTCTAACGGCAAAAGAATTTTTGAAATCGGTCCAGTAGTTTTTGAGCCAATTCGTTACAAACATACTTACATACAAATCTTTCCTCTTTATAATATTAGTATAGATTATTAAATTCCGATGTAATTCTAATATTAATATAACTATAAAATTATTTTATTTTTATAAATGTTGCCCCACATTAAGATATTCTCCTGTATCGTGGGTGCGTTTACAAACACAAATTCTCGGGTGCGCCAAAGTTCACCTAAAATTTCAACTCCGATAATTGGAAATCCGAAAATGTTCTTCCTAACATTTTTCATCCTAACAATCACAATTCCTAATTACTTTGTCTCTAATGTTAATAATTTCGAAGCATTCAACTTCATAATGTCAATAGCAATAAACAGCTATTATACTTTTATTTGTTTTCCTATATTTTCTCAACATAACCATCTTTTACACTATTATTCAAAGTCATATCTTTTTTGTTTAGATTTCTTTTTATTCATAAGAATCAATTCAGTCAAGATCCAGAATCGAATCGGTCCTATTCATAATTATTGGTTTAGGTTAGAACTGTGACCACAACGCACGAGCCGAGCGAGCGAAGCGAGCGTGCCGCGGTAGCGGCCGGCGAAGTGCCAGAACCGAATCGGTCCTATAGTTATTGGTTTAGGTACGGTTAAAACTGCGGTATAAACTCCCAGGCCATCAAATAATAATCATACCCTCAAATTAAAACTATAAATATCATCTTCTACCCACATATATTTTTTATTACACTTGGTAAATGTTTCTTTCTGAGAATGAGTGAAAATATTATGGTGAGTATGTTTAGGGATAAAAGCGTTATGATAAAAAACAGTAGGAGTTTAAATATATTTACATTAATGATGTTATTAATTACAATTTTCGGAAACATCAGTGTTATGAGCATCTCCGGTAGCACTACAAATAGTACGAATGAAAACTTTAGGATGAAATTTTTTAGGAAGAATGATCATTCGGATTACAAATAGGAAGAACAATTTCGGGTAAAGAACTTTAGGTGAGCCAATATGGACTCCAAATTCTCACATACACAAACGCCCAGACCCGGAACAACTACCTGTAGATCATACAAATATTTGCTCCGTGTGGGGATCGAACCGACAACACGTGACGCAGAAGCCGATCGCTCAGCCGCTACACCAAACGTGTCGCCTAAAATAATACTACCTTATTTCTCATTAGCCCACAGTAGTTACTATCCCACAGCTGGACGGCCACTCCCAAGGCTTTCCAGGTACTCTCCCTGTTTGTAATTAATGTGTGTTATTTTTTCCAGGTGGTGTGTGGCGGAGAGCTCCGAGCGTTGCTGCTCCGAGCGCCGTTACCGCAGCCGCAAACACTTCCCACCAAAGTCCATACACAGGTATAGTATCATACATTCATTCTCAGAGTACATGAAAAGGAAATTATCTATTAAATAAATAATATATACCAGTGTTTTTCAACGTGTGGGTGGCGACCCGCTGGGGGGTCGCGAAGCCTCTTTAGGGGGGTCGCGAAGCTTCTATAGCGGAGTTGCAAAAGGTTGGGAAAGCTACTGCAGTAAAACAAAAAAAAAGACAATAAAGTTAAAAAAGATTTATTAAGAAAAATGTAAACTAAAGGACATAATCTTTTGTATCAAATAAACAAAAAATAAAAATTAACCTATGTGATCTCTTCCATCTTAAACGGTTTTTGACGATATTTGAAGTATTTTTTGAGGACAGCAAATTTTTACAGTCATTTCTAACTAAAGCATTCTTTAGTACATCTCTTCTCCTTTCAAATCCATTTTGGTTTGCTTCGCTACCAGTTTTTATACTCATGTTCTGAGAAACTAGGTAACTTGCTTCTCAATAGATGTCGCCAACGTTATCTTATGACGTAAACTCAGAATGTGAAGGCAAATTTCAATCAGGCGGGTAGGGTTCGCGGTGGCTTAGCGGTCAGAGCGTCTGGTGTATCAAACCAGAAGACGCAGGTTCGAATCCTGCCCGCGATTGAATTTTTCCTTTACTAAAATAACACATTAAAAATAGTCAGTATAAGTGCTACCGAAGCCTAGTTACTAAAACAGAAATAACCAATCAGGAAACAGTGTTAAAAATGTTCTGGCTTGACATTCGTCGAGCTCGCTATATAAATACGCCGCGACTTGGTTTCGATCTTCGGTTTAAACAAATTTATTTCTTACTAGCTTTTGCCGGCGACTTCGTCCGCGTGGAATAGTTACTTTGTTCCCTAGTTCTTCGCCCGCGGTTTCACCTGTGTTGCCCCGTTCCTAAGGGTTGAAGCGTGATGTTTTATAGCTTGAAACCTCTCTCATGAATCACTCATTTTCCCAACATTTCCCTTCACTGCTCTGCTCCTATTGATCGTAGCGTGATGAAAAGTATACTATAACCTGCCCAGGAGTATGAAAAACAATTGTACCAAGTTTCGTTGAAATCCGTCGAGTGGTTTTTGTTTCTATAACGAACATACAGACAGACAGACAGACAGACAGACAAAAATTTTACTGATTGCATTTTTGGCGTCAGTATCGATCACTAATCACCCGCTGATAGTTATTTTGGAAATATATTTCATGTACAGAATTGACCTCTCTACAGATTTATTATAAGTATAGATAAAAACTTTACAGTTCATTTACAATAAGAAATAAGTAATTACATTTAATAATAAAGATTTCATTTACCTCTGGCACATGAATTTATATAAATTTATGACATAATTTATTTAAATTTAAGTTTACTTTCAAATAACTTATACTTAATAAAATTCACGCCTGTATTCCCCGAAGGGGTAGGCAGAGGCGTACTAATGTACACCCACAGTTCGCCGGTATGTTTAGGTCCCATGTAATAGGGGGCAGGCCTATTCCCATTAACCGGGCACAAATCCAGACTCCCGCCAGCAACGCCCTAAGCCGAGATTCGAGTCCCGTTAGGTGACGCCCTTAGCTGCTGTTGCTTAGTTATAAGTTGCTTCTGGCTGGAGGCATTCGGTGCCTCGCCAACAAGTCCGGTTACGATGTAAAGATTCCCTGAATCAACAGCTATTTTAATTAAAAAAAAATACCACGCGTCTGTAGCCTGCCCTTAGTACGCGGTCGCGTTTCGTTCCGGCTGCACGTATGCCATATGCTGTGTCACTACAAACTCAAAAAAAGACTTGAAAAAACCCACGACGAATGTAATCGTAAATGGATTATATATAACATTTTCGAATCCCCGACAAAATCCTTCAGTGCTGAATTTCAATTAAAATAGTATAGAAATTCTCTCGTAAGACTTAATACAGCTCGTGATGGAGTGACTTTATGTGTCTTTAAAATGTAGATAAATATCATTTATCATGCATTTTTCTCACAGGGGTAGACAGAAACTACAGACTGCCACTTGCTACGATTTTTGCACACTTTTCGTTCTTCCACATTCATACATCTTGTTTTTTTTCAGGGTTCCGAAACTTAAAAGTACTAAACGGAACCCTTATAGGATCACTTTGTTGTCAGTCCGTCATTCCGTCAAAACCCTTCATCTCGGGAACGCGTCGAGGTATCGAGTTGAGATTAAAACCATATACTCGAGTCTACAGTCCCTTGAAGCTGTGAAAAAATCAAACTTCCTAGTTAACTATCTTTTTGTGATTTTTTTTGCATTTTCCAGGCTAAGATTATAAAGTTATTTTAGTGAAGTTTTAAGTTAACGTCAAAAAAAGATGCGGCCGTTTATGTCGCAAAAATAGATTAATAGATATTAATGATAATAATAGCGTCTGGTGTATCCAACTAGGAGACGCAGGTTCGAATCCTGCCCGCGATTGAATTTTTCCTTTACTAAAATAACTATACATTTGTAATAAATTATAATATTATATACCTACAAATTTGTACGGAACTCTCGCTGGGCGATTCGCAATTGTCCGGTCTTTATTTTTACATAATAACGATATTAAACATACCATCACGCCTGTATTCCCCGAAGGGTTAAGCAGAGGCGTACTTAATGTACACCCATAGTTCGCCGATATGTTTAGGTCCCGTGTTATAGAGGGAGCGAGCGAGCCTATAGCCATTCACCGGGCACAAATCCAGACTCCGAGCTGCTATTGAGAATTTCATAGAAAAACCCAATAACACTTTGCTCGACATGGGGATCGAACCCAGGACCTCTAGTGTAGCAGTCGCGCTTGGGACCACTAGACTAATGAGGCAGTCAACGTTATTAACTGCTTCATTAATCTATATAATGTGTTTTTTTTATAAACTTCCAGGTGGACTACATACATTGCCTGGTGCCAGATCTCAAGGAGATAACAGCTTGCTCGTTCTACTGGGGCAAGATGGATCGGTACGAAGCTGAGAGACTCCTCGACAACAAACCCGAAGGTAAGCCCAGTTGGAACAGGTCTAGTTAAATCAATGGTGATCGCTTTACAAAAAAAAACAGACGTATTCGTACAGTGAGGTCGACGTAAGTGCGCGTTTGATGATGTCCGGAAATTATTTTGCCATGGTAAATCTTAAATAATATTATAAATTTTACCAAATCTTACATTGATGGTGTGTTTTCCAACTTAGGTTATTATTTTTTTATATACCTACTAGTTGACCCGGCAGACTTCGTACTTTCATATTTATTCACCTTTTAAACCTTCTCTGGACTTCCACAAATAATTCAAGACCAAAATTATCCAAATCGGTCCAGCCGTTCTCGAGTTTTAGCGAGACTTACGGACAGCAATTAATTTTTATATATATTATATACCTATATGCTGAGAACTTAACAAAACAAAAGAGAGAAAAAATTAATAAAAACTACAGGAAGAATCCTAGTATGGGGTAATGTAATATGTACTATCAGCCAACGCCATATCTAGCCACCGTAAGAGGAGGATAGGGGACAAAAGAGTAGGTTGATCGCCTGATGGTAAGCGATTACCGCCACCCATGGACACGCGCAACACCAGAGGAGTCACAACTGTGCTGCCGACCTTTTAAAAGGGAATTGGGCCTCCGGTAATCTCACTCACTCGGCGAAACACAACGTAAGCGTTGTTTGACGCCGGTTTTCTGTGAGGCCGTGGTATCACTCCGGTCGAGCCGGCCCATTCGTGCCGAGGCATGGCTCTCTCATGTAAAAAAATATAGTTGGGAAAAAGCTCGGAGGATGATCTGCCTGTGGCATTCTAGCTCCTCAACGGATGCACCGATTTTGACGTAATTTTTTTCTGAACAATATGGTGTTCCCCAGGCACGTTCCTGCTGCGGGACTCTGCGCAGGAGGAGCACCTGTTCTCGGTGTCGTTCCGCAAGTACGGGCGCTCGCTGCACGCGCGCATCGAGCACTACCAGCACAGGTTCAGCTTCGACTCGCACGACCCCGCCGTCTTCGCCGCGCCCACCGTCACCAAGCTCATCGAGCACTACAAGGTACACTAGATATAGACCATCGAGCACTACCAGCACAGGTTCAGCTTCGACTCGCACGACCCCGCCGTCTTCGCCGCGCCCACCGTCACCAAGCTCATCGAGCACTACAAGGTACACTAGATATAGACCATCGAGCACTACCAGCACAGGTTCAGCTTCGACTCGCACGACCCCGCCGTCTTCGCCGCGCCCACCGTCACCAAGCTCATCGAGCACTACAAGGTACACTAGATATAGACCATCGAGCACTACCAGCACAGGTTCAGCTTCGACTCGCACGACCCCGCCGTCTTCGCCGCGCCCACCGTCACCAAGCTCATCGAGCACTACAAGGTACACTAGATATAGACCATCGAGCACTACCAGCACAGGTTCAGCTTCGACTCGCACGACCCCGCCGTCTTCGCCGCGCCCACCGTCACCAAGCTCATCGAGCACTACAAGGTACACTAGATATAGACCATCGAGCACTACCAGCACAGGTTCAGCTTCGACTCGCACGACCCCGCCGTCTTCGCCGCGCCCACCGTCACCAAGCTCATCGAGCACTACAAGGTACACTAGATATAGACCATCGAGCACTACCAGCACAGGTTCAGCTTCGACTCGCACGACCCCGCCGTCTTCGCCGCGCCCACCGTCACCAAGCTCATCGAGCACTACAAGGTACACTAGATATAGACCATCGAGCACTACCAGCACAGGTTCAGCTTCGACTCGCACGACCCCGCCGTCTTCGCCGCGCCCACCGTCACCAAGCTCATCGAGCACTACAAGGTACACTAGATATAGACCATCGAGCACTACCAGCACAGGTTCAGCTTCGACTCGCACGACCCCGCCGTCTTCGCCGCGCCCACCGTCACCAAGCTCATCGAGCACTACAAGGTACACTAGATATAGACCATCGAGCACTACCAGCACAGGTTCAGCTTCGACTCGCACGACCCCGCCGTCTTCGCCGCGCCCACCGTCACCAAGCTCATCGAGCACTACAAGGTACACTAGATATAGACCATCGAGCACTACCAGCACAGGTTCAGCTTCGACTCGCACGACCCCGCCGTCTTCGCCGCGCCCACCGTCACCAAGCTCATCGAGCACTACAAGGTACACTAGATATAGACCATCGAGCACTACCAGCACAGGTTCAGCTTCGACTCGCACGACCCCGCCGTCTTCGCCGCGCCCACCGTCACCAAGCTCATCGAGCACTACAAGGTACACTAGATATAGACCATCGAGCACTACCAGCACAGGTTCAGCTTCGACTCGCACGACCCCGCCGTCTTCGCCGCGCCCACCGTCACCAAGCTCATCGAGCACTACAAGGTACACTAGATATAGACCATCGAGCACTACCAGCACAGGTTCAGCTTCGACTCGCACGACCCCGCCGTCTTCGCCGCGCCCACCGTCACCAAGCTCATCGAGCACTACAAGGTACACTAGATATAGACCATCGAGCACTACCAGCACAGGTTCAGCTTCGACTCGCACGACCCCGCCGTCTTCGCCGCGCCCACCGTCACCAAGCTCATCGAGCACTACAAGGTACACTAGATATAGACCATCGAGCACTACCAGCACAGGTTCAGCTTCGACTCGCACGACCCCGCCGTCTTCGCCGCGCCCACCGTCACCAAGCTCATCGAGCACTACAAGGTACACTAGATATAGACCATCGAGCACTACCAGCACAGGTTCAGCTTCGACTCGCACGACCCCGCCGTCTTCGCCGCGCCCACCGTCACCAAGCTCATCGAGCACTACAAGGTACACTAGATATAGACCATCGAGCACTACCAGCACAGGTTCAGCTTCGACTCGCACGACCCCGCCGTCTTCGCCGCGCCCACCGTCACCAAGCTCATCGAGCACTACAAGGTACACTAGATATAGACCATCGAGCACTACCAGCACAGGTTCAGCTTCGACTCGCACGACCCCGCCGTCTTCGCCGCGCCCACCGTCACCAAGCTCATCGAGCACTACAAGGTACACTAGATATAGACCATCGAGCACTACCAGCACAGGTTCAGCTTCGACTCGCACGACCCCGCCGTCTTCGCCGCGCCCACCGTCACCAAGCTCATCGAGCACTACAAGGTACACTAGATATAGACCATCGAGCACTACCAGCACAGGTTCAGCTTCGACTCGCACGACCCCGCCGTCTTCGCCGCGCCCACCGTCACCAAGCTCATCGAGCACTACAAGGTACACTAGATATAGACCATCGAGCACTACCAGCACAGGTTCAGCTTCGACTCGCACGACCCCGCCGTCTTCGCCGCGCCCACCGTCACCAAGCTCATCGAGCACTACAAGGTACACTAGATATAGACCATCGAGCACTACCAGCACAGGTTCAGCTTCGACTCGCACGACCCCGCCGTCTTCGCCGCGCCCACCGTCACCAAGCTCATCGAGCACTACAAGGTACACTAGATATAGACCATCGAGCACTACCAGCACAGGTTCAGCTTCGACTCGCACGACCCCGCCGTCTTCGCCGCGCCCACCGTCACCAAGCTCATCGAGCACTACAAGGTACACTAGATATAGACCATCGAGCACTACCAGCACAGGTTCAGCTTCGACTCGCACGACCCCGCCGTCTTCGCCGCGCCCACCGTCACCAAGCTCATCGAGCACTACAAGGTACACTAGATATAGACCATCGAGCACTACCAGCACAGGTTCAGCTTCGACTCGCACGACCCCGCCGTCTTCGCCGCGCCCACCGTCACCAAGCTCATCGAGCACTACAAGGTACACTAGATATAGACCATCGAGCACTACCAGCACAGGT
Source organism: Acronicta aceris (assembly GCA_910591435.1). Lineage (NCBI taxonomy): Eukaryota > Metazoa > Arthropoda > Insecta > Lepidoptera > Noctuidae > Acronicta > Acronicta aceris. Next base: position 420,754 of record OU342786.1, on the reverse strand, counting down.
TCAGCTTCGACTCGCACGACCCCGCCGTCTTCGCCGCGCCCACCGTCACCAAGCTCATCGAGCACTACAAGGTACACTAGATATAGACCATCGAGCACTACCAGCACAGGTTCAGCTTCGACTCGCACGACCCCGCCGTCTTCGCCGCGCCCACCGTCACCAAGCTCATCGAGCACTACAAGGTACACTAGATATAGACCATCGAGCACTACCAGCACAGGTTCAGCTTCGACTCGCACGACCCCGCCGTCTTCGCCGCGCCCACCGTCACCAAGCTCATCGAGCACTACAAGGTACACTAGATATAGACCATCGAGCACTACCAGCACAGGTTCAGCTTCGACTCGCACGACCCCGCCGTCTTCGCCGCGCCCACCGTCACCAAGCTCATCGAGCACTACAAGGTACACTAGATATAGACCATCGAGCACTACCAGCACAGGTTCAGCTTCGACTCGCACGACCCCGCCGTCTTCGCCGCGCCCACCGTCACCAAGCTCATCGAGCACTACAAGGTACACTAGATATAGACCATCGAGCACTACCAGCACAGGTTCAGCTTCGACTCGCACGACCCCGCCGTCTTCGCCGCGCCCACCGTCACCAAGCTCATCGAGCACTACAAGGTACACTAGATATAGACCATCGAGCACTACCAGCACAGGTTCAGCTTCGACTCGCACGACCCCGCCGTCTTCGCCGCGCCCACCGTCACCAAGCTCATCGAGCACTACAAGGTACACTAGATATAGACCATCGAGCACTACCAGCACAGGTTCAGCTTCGACTCGCACGACCCCGCCGTCTTCGCCGCGCCCACCGTCACCAAGCTCATCGAGCACTACAAGGTACACTAGATATAGACCATCGAGCACTACCAGCACAGGTTCAGCTTCGACTCGCACGACCCCGCCGTCTTCGCCGCGCCCACCGTCACCAAGCTCATCGAGCACTACAAGGTACACTAGATATAGACCATCGAGCACTACCAGCACAGGTTCAGCTTCGACTCGCACGACCCCGCCGTCTTCGCCGCGCCCACCGTCACCAAGCTCATCGAGCACTACAAGGTACACTAGATATAGACCATCGAGCACTACCAGCACAGGTTCAGCTTCGACTCGCACGACCCCGCCGTCTTCGCCGCGCCCACCGTCACCAAGCTCATCGAGCACTACAAGGTACACTAGATATAGACCATCGAGCACTACCAGCACAGGTTCAGCTTCGACTCGCACGACCCCGCCGTCTTCGCCGCGCCCACCGTCACCAAGCTCATCGAGCACTACAAGGTACACTAGATATAGACCATCGAGCACTACCAGCACAGGTTCAGCTTCGACTCGCACGACCCCGCCGTCTTCGCCGCGCCCACCGTCACCAAGCTCATCGAGCACTACAAGGTACACTAGATATAGACCATCGAGCACTACCAGCACAGGTTCAGCTTCGACTCGCACGACCCCGCCGTCTTCGCCGCGCCCACCGTCACCAAGCTCATCGAGCACTACAAGGTACACTAGATATAGACCATCGAGCACTACCAGCACAGGTTCAGCTTCGACTCGCACGACCCCGCCGTCTTCGCCGCGCCCACCGTCACCAAGCTCATCGAGCACTACAAGGTACACTAGATATAGACCATCGAGCACTACCAGCACAGGTTCAGCTTCGACTCGCACGACCCCGCCGTCTTCGCCGCGCCCACCGTCACCAAGCTCATCGAGCACTACAAGGTACACTAGATATAGACCATCGAGCACTACCAGCACAGGTTCAGCTTCGACTCGCACGACCCCGCCGTCTTCGCCGCGCCCACCGTCACCAAGCTCATCGAGCACTACAAGGTACACTAGATATAGACCATCGAGCACTACCAGCACAGGTTCAGCTTCGACTCGCACGACCCCGCCGTCTTCGCCGCGCCCACCGTCACCAAGCTCATCGAGCACTACAAGGTACACTAGATATAGACCATCGAGCACTACCAGCACAGGTTCAGCTTCGACTCGCACGACCCCGCCGTCTTCGCCGCGCCCACCGTCACCAAGCTCATCGAGCACTACAAGGTACACTAGATATAGACCATCGAGCACTACCAGCACAGGTTCAGCTTCGACTCGCACGACCCCGCCGTCTTCGCCGCGCCCACCGTCACCAAGCTCATCGAGCACTACAAGGTACACTAGATATAGACCATCGAGCACTACCAGCACAGGTTCAGCTTCGACTCGCACGACCCCGCCGTCTTCGCCGCGCCCACCGTCACCAAGCTCATCGAGCACTACAAGGTACACTAGATATAGACCATCGAGCACTACCAGCACAGGTTCAGCTTCGACTCGCACGACCCCGCCGTCTTCGCCGCGCCCACCGTCACCAAGCTCATCGAGCACTACAAGGTACACTAGATATAGACCATCGAGCACTACCAGCACAGGTTCAGCTTCGACTCGCACGACCCCGCCGTCTTCGCCGCGCCCACCGTCACCAAGCTCATCGAGCACTACAAGGTACACTAGATATAGACCATCGAGCACTACCAGCACAGGTTCAGCTTCGACTCGCACGACCCCGCCGTCTTCGCCGCGCCCACCGTCACCAAGCTCATCGAGCACTACAAGGTACACTAGATATAGACCATCGAGCACTACCAGCACAGGTTCAGCTTCGACTCGCACGACCCCGCCGTCTTCGCCGCGCCCACCGTCACCAAGCTCATCGAGCACTACAAGGTACACTAGATATAGACCATCGAGCACTACCAGCACAGGTTCAGCTTCGACTCGCACGACCCCGCCGTCTTCGCCGCGCCCACCGTCACCAAGCTCATCGAGCACTACAAGGTACACTAGATATAGACCATCGAGCACTACCAGCACAGGTTCAGCTTCGACTCGCACGACCCCGCCGTCTTCGCCGCGCCCACCGTCACCAAGCTCATCGAGCACTACAAGGTACACTAGATATAGACCATCGAGCACTACCAGCACAGGTTCAGCTTCGACTCGCACGACCCCGCCGTCTTCGCCGCGCCCACCGTCACCAAGCTCATCGAGCACTACAAGGTACACTAGATATAGACCATCGAGCACTACCAGCACAGGTTCAGCTTCGACTCGCACGACCCCGCCGTCTTCGCCGCGCCCACCGTCACCAAGCTCATCGAGCACTACAAGGTACACTAGATATAGACCATCGAGCACTACCAGCACAGGTTCAGCTTCGACTCGCACGACCCCGCCGTCTTCGCCGCGCCCACCGTCACCAAGCTCATCGAGCACTACAAGGTACACTAGATATAGACCATCGAGCACTACCAGCACAGGTTCAGCTTCGACTCGCACGACCCCGCCGTCTTCGCCGCGCCCACCGTCACCAAGCTCATCGAGCACTACAAGGTACACTAGATATAGACCATCGAGCACTACCAGCACAGGTTCAGCTTCGACTCGCACGACCCCGCCGTCTTCGCCGCGCCCACCGTCACCAAGCTCATCGAGCACTACAAGGTACACTAGATATAGACCATCGAGCACTACCAGCACAGGTTCAGCTTCGACTCGCACGACCCCGCCGTCTTCGCCGCGCCCACCGTCACCAAGCTCATCGAGCACTACAAGGTACACTAGATATAGACCATCGAGCACTACCAGCACAGGTTCAGCTTCGACTCGCACGACCCCGCCGTCTTCGCCGCGCCCACCGTCACCAAGCTCATCGAGCACTACAAGGTACACTAGATATAGACCATCGAGCACTACCAGCACAGGTTCAGCTTCGACTCGCACGACCCCGCCGTCTTCGCCGCGCCCACCGTCACCAAGCTCATCGAGCACTACAAGGTACACTAGATATAGACCATCGAGCACTACCAGCACAGGTTCAGCTTCGACTCGCACGACCCCGCCGTCTTCGCCGCGCCCACCGTCACCAAGCTCATCGAGCACTACAAGGTACACTAGATATAGACCATCGAGCACTACCAGCACAGGTTCAGCTTCGACTCGCACGACCCCGCCGTCTTCGCCGCGCCCACCGTCACCAAGCTCATCGAGCACTACAAGGTACACTAGATATAGACCATCGAGCACTACCAGCACAGGTTCAGCTTCGACTCGCACGACCCCGCCGTCTTCGCCGCGCCCACCGTCACCAAGCTCATCGAGCACTACAAGGTACATTACTGGATTACGGGGGGGGGGGGGGAGAAGTTATTTTAGTGAAGGCAAAATTCGGATTCGAATTCGATTCGATTCGAATTCAAACCGCAGACAAGATTCGAACCTGCGTCTTCTGGTTAAATACTCCAGACGTTATTATGATCGCTAAGCCACCACGACTTCCAACCGCCAGATCGAAATTTGCCTTCACATTCTGAATTCACTTCTTAAGGTGACGTTAGCGACATCTATTGAAAAGCATAATATAATATGCCTGTATTCCCGGAGTGTTGGTACACAGTACCTATTCTCCCGGCAACATTGTACATTAGTTTCTTTCTCTCTTAGAAAGAAGTGTTAATAACCAATTTATACTTTAATCATTGATCATAAGTGGGAAGCGTACGGTGACGATGACACGAGTTTCACGCTCTTTGTTCACCCAAAAAGTACACAGTATACATATAGTTATTTTAATGAAGGAAGAATTCGATCGCGGGCAGGATTCGAACCCGCGTCTTCTGGTTAGATACACCAGACGCTCTGAACGCTAAGCCACCGCGAGTCTTACCCGCTTGATCGAAATTTGCCTTCACATTCTGAATTTACTTCATAAGTAACGTCGTATACATACAGCTCATGGAAAGCGTTCGGTGACGATGACACGAGTTCTATAAGTTATTTTTTAGTAAAGGAAAAAATTCAATCGCGGGCAGGATTCGAACCTGCGTCTTCTGGTTTGATATACCAGACGCTCTGACCCTAAGCCACCGCGAACCCTACCCGCATGATTGAAATTTTGCCTTTACATTCTGAATTTATGTCATAAGGCGACGTTGGTAACATTTATGAGAGGCAAGTTACCTTACTTCTCAACCGACACGACTTACTCTACAGTTAGTTCAATGTCGTACGATGCTACCTTACTTTTTAACTATCTTTTTGTGATTTTTTTGCATTTTCCATGCTAAGATTAAGAGAAACAATAACTTAATAAACACAAAAAGACGAGTTCTATAATTTTTGTTCACTCAAAAAGGGCTCAACGCGCCTATAGAAGTTTTCACTCCAATACGCACGTTAATGTAATGTGTGTGTGTGTGCAGGACCCCGCGTGCGTGATGTTCTTCGAGCCGATGCTGACGGCGCCGCTGCCGCGCGCCTCGCCCTTCTCGCTGCAGCAGCTCGCGCGCGCCGTCATCGTCTCGCACACCACCTACGATGGTATGTCATTACCTGTCATCGGAATAGGTACTATCAGCCGACTCCATGTCTAGCCATTTTGAAAACAAAATCCCGTGCACACGGTGATGTTGGCTTTTAGGAATTCAATAATATAAATATAACAGGATGAAATCCATAAAACGTACTTTCATTTCAATATCTTTTTTGTTTATACGATTAGAGATACTATTTTGACTTCATAAAAAGGACGATGCTATTGGTTGATAAGCGTAGGTAAGGACTGGAATAGCAGCAGAGGCTGCAAGCAAATATAGTCCTTACGGTGGCTAGATATGGCGTTGGCCGATAGTACACCTATTTTGATTAATTGACCACATAATATATACACCGTCACATTTAAGTCGTTTTAATGCCGAAAGGACGGTATTATACTCCAACCAACCAGGGAACCAACCCGGAAATCACGAAAAAAACAGCTGTTCCCATACATTTTGTGTACTCTGAACTCGTCAGAGTGTATGGAACAGCTGTTTTTTTTTTTGTGATTTCAGGGTTGGTTCCATAGTAAAAGTTATTCCTAGTGATGAGTACAATACCGTCCTTTCGGCATTAAAATGACTTTATTTTATTTTTATTTTATTTATTTATTAACCAACTTAAATGTAACGGTGTATAATACACCAATTTACTCTTATAATACACCACAAACATAATATATATATATATTATAACTAGTGATCGGAATAGGTACACCTATTTTGGTTCATTGACCGCAAACGTATATGTTAATATGGACATACCCCGGGATTTCAATTACAAACCCCGGATTTTGAAAAAAGAAATGAATGTAGGAAACAAAAAATGTTAATAGTTTGTATTAAGTAAGCCATTGCACACGCGACGTTGCCAAACTTACATCAACAACATCGGATGTCCGAAGTTGCAAAAGTTCAATGCGCACATGCGCGTCGTTGCCGTCCTTGCAGGATGCAAAACACAGCTTGTGGAAACAGATGAGAACAATAGCGGGAATGCGGGACACTCTTTGCCTAACGACAAGTATGTATCGTCTCTTTCTAACGTATTACAATTTTCTATTAGCAATTAATTCCGGGACGTAGGGCATGTCCATATTATTACATCATACCACAAGTACCAATTATAGCTCTGCCTATTCCGATCTCTGGTTATAATCCTTACATATTACATAACAAAGTCTCCCGCCGCGTCTGTCTGTCTGGTGATAAACTTAAAATAAGGAAAAGCCGGCCAGGAAATCCAAACACGATGTTTTGTCTTGCTTTGACACGTGATATTTTGTGACAGGAAAAAGACAAAACATAGTTATAGGAGCTTTATTAAATGTTTGATATGTTTGTATGGCTGATAGCAGTGATAGCCTAGTGGTATGACCGTTGGACTGCTAAGTCAAAGGTCTTGAGTTCGAACTCAAGGCACGCACCTCTGACTTTTCGAAGTCATGTGCATATTAAATAGTTAATTATCACGCGCTTAAACGGTGAAGGAAAACATCGTGAGGAAACCTGCATGCCTGAGAGATTTTCTCGATGGCGTGTGAAGTCTGCCAACCCGCACTAGGTCAGCTTGGTGGACTATAGCCTGATCCCTCTCATTCTGAGAGGAGACCCGTGCCCAGCAGTGGGACAGTTGGGTTGATTATGTATGATATGGTGTAAACTCCTATATCTGGAACATCACCACAGTTTTTTTTTAAAAGCTTACTAGCAATGTGGGTCGCACATTACTAGTATTCTTGTTAACCCCTCGTGCTAAGCTAAATGCTTGTGTTACGAGTGACGATTCAATCGCGGGCAGGATTCGAACCTGCGTTTCCTGACGTTGGAACCTTAGCATGGAAAATGCAAAAAAATCACAAAAAGATAGTTAAAAGGTAAGGTGGCATCGTACGACATCGATCTAACTATAAAGTAAGTCGTGTCGGTTGAGAAGCAAGGTAACTTGCTTTTCAATAGATGTCGCCAACGTCACCTCATCATAACGTCTGGAGTATTTAACCAGAAGACGCAGGTTCGAATCCTGCCCGCGATTGAATTTTTCCTTCACTAAAATAAGTATTGGAATGTTTGTTTGCGTGTTGCAGGTGTGGAGAAGCTGCCCCTGCCGTCGCGGCTGCGGCTGTACCTGAAGGAGTACCACTACCGCCAGCGCGTGCGCGTGCGCCGCCTCGACCACGACCTCTACGACCAGCACCACTGCTAGACATCACACCTCTACCATATAATACTTATGTTAACATACCATACCATCACGCATGTATTCCCCGAAGGGTTAGGCAGAGCCGTACTTAATGTTGACGTAAACACTGCTATTGAGCGTGAATTACTGGGTTCGATACCCAGGTTGAGCTTAAGTGTTTATTGTTATTAGAAAATTCTTCGTAGCATTTGGAGCATCACAAATTTGAAAACACACCAGCATGTGGGTGTACAGTAGTACAACTCAGCCTAACCACCGAAGAAAACGAGCACGATGGTATGTTCTTTGAAATGTTGAAAAATTGGCAACAATTCAAATCTAAACTACTTAAATATCTGCTTAGGGCCCGCATTATGACATGTTAACGCCATCACTTTTACGTTGTGTGAAAGAGATGCCGCTCTACATATTAAATAGCCTCATCTATTTCTTACAACCTAGAAATGATGGCGTTAACCTGTCATAATACGGCCCCTGGACTGTCGACTGAAGAGTCGAAATCTTGTCTATTATTGTCACACTTACATTAAAAAAACATCACAATTTGTAAATAACTTAATAATTGTATCAAAAAAGTTTGCAGTTCCAAAAAGGGCGAAACATTAAGAATATTATTGGTTTTTTTTTTAACAAAAATCAAGTTTTATTTTTAACTAATCGTTTTAAGGGTCCGGTGGAGCTTGAAGTGCCCACAAAAACGTAATACCGAAATAAATCGTAATCCAGACAATATTTTATCAAATTGTGTTATTATTCGGACTCGGATACCGTTAATCTGGGTTCCTATCGTAATATTTCCTCTACTACTTCTTCACTGGAAACAAAAGGTCGAAATATCGTTCCAAACTTGGTAATTATCAAGAATTTAATTCGCTTATCGCATTTATTTGGAATATATATTCGACGAAATGGTAGAGTAGGATCCTAGAGTAATGGTATCGGAATCCGAATAATATCACAATTTAATTAAATTGTGGAATTAAAAGCAGTGATAGCCTAGTGGTATGACCTTGGACGGCCAAGTCAAAGGTCTCGAATTCGAACCCAAGGGACGCACCTCTGTCATTTCGAAGTCATGTGCGTATTAAATAGTTAATTATCACGCGCTTAAACGGTGAAGGAAAACATCGTGAGGAAACCTGCATGCCTGAGAGATTTTCTCGATGGTGTGTGAAGTCTGCCAACCCGCACTAGGCCAGCGTGGTGGACTATAGCTTAATCCCTCTCATTCTGAGAGGAGACCCGTGCCCAGCAGTGGGACAGTATAATGGGTTGATTGTTGTGTTATGTGTTTGAATTATGATTTATTTCGGTATTAAGTGTTATTAATTCGATCCGCCGGATTCTTACTGAATATTGCTTTAATAATCACTCGAACATGTAACAGTTTGTCCCTCCCTATGTTCATTATCGGATTTGGTCTTTTATCCGATGAATTCGTGGTCAATGACGCGTCCATACGTTCGCAAATTAATGGATCAGTATTGACTGATGTTAATTGCTATAACAAAATGTTAAAAATATACTATGTTATCCCCGCTTGCTCGGGGGCGAAATTGATCTTAAACCCCAAAGGGGTCCATCTTATTAGTGGATTCACTAATTACTTAAATGCCTTGTTATAATTGTAAATTAGGATTATTAATTATTGTTAGAGAAATGTATATTTTTTGGTATAACGAACCTTTTAGAAGTTTTATTGTGATATCAATATTGCTTATATAGTACAGTGCCACTAATGGCCAGTCCCTATATCTAATCAGACAGTAGATTTGCTTACTAGAGATAGGATTTTGACAAGGTCCATACAAGGAATGTCAAAATTGTAAGCAAATCTATCGACAGATTTGCTATCGGGACTGGCCGTAGAACAACGCGTCTGAAGTTAGCCACAGGTACAGGTTAAATAATTGTAAGTGTTCTTAAGGGTGATCGTTCCCCTGTGCCCGCCAAATTCAAATTTCGAGTGGTTTTTCGCAGTTTGTAGGTCTATAATAAGTTCTACATTGATGAAAATAGTAATTGCGACATTAACTATACAACATTCACAATTTTTAACTAAAATCATTGCTTAAAAATCATTATTGTAGCTAAAAGTAGTGTAAAGCGTCAAGTTTGACCATTGACACAGTTTTTGGCAAGTTTTTGGCTTGATAAGGATTTATATGTAAAGGTTTTAGTTCTCAGTTGTGAATGTTGTATAGTTAATGTCGCGATTACTATTTTCATGAATTTAGAACTTGTTATAACCTACAAACTGCGAAAAACCACTTGAAATTTGAATTTGGCGGGCTCAGGTGAACGATCACCCTTAAGAAAAATATCGAAATGTGTAAGGAAGAATATTCAAGATTCAATATTCAAGAATGCAAAACAATTTGGCGCTAAATGACTAGGGCGTCGTACTTGCGATCATGTGGTTGCCACTTCGAATCCCACCCATTGCACTACCGACGTGAACCCACTCGTAACACAAGCATTTAGCTTAGCACGAGGGGTTAACAAGAATAATAGTTATTTTAGTAAAGGAATAATTCAATCAAAAGAATAATAGTAATAAAAAAAATTACGACTCCAATTTACACTGTAACGACATCTACCGCGCTACATAGAAACTAGACGGACAAGTCCTGAATCGCGCAAGTGAAGTTTGCAACGCAACTTGGATATATACAACCGCCCGACATCAACCGTCGGGCCGCGGCCCGCCAGGCAAAACACCCGCCTGGTCGGAGGATCCTCCCTTTGGCAACACACCTCTCCTCAACACCGAGTTTTATTAAAATTTATTATAGCAAAACCACCCGTGGATAACTTCAGACGCACCTTCCACCACGCTAGTCTACTGCGGGTTGGCAGACTTCACACGCCGTCGAGAAAATCTCTCAGGCATGCAGGTTTCCTCACGATGTTTTCTTTCACCGTTTAAGCGCGTGATAATTAACTCATTAATAATTATTATACGCTACTCGGCAATTTTGATATTACAATAAATTCATAACAATATTACCGTCTTTGGGTGCGTATCTTAAAATGCCATCAGTTTCAAAAAGAGTTTCTGAAGTCAAGCTTACCGTGGTCAGTCATTGGATGGGTGACCGCGAGAGCACGGTTGTTGCTTCAGAAGCGTTTTTGAGATGAAAACTTATTTGAACTAATGAGAATATATCAAAATTGTGTGCATACTGTTAGATTTTAATATTGACAGATATTTTGTAATATCTATGAACTGTATAATTGTGGTTTAAAATACTTGAAATTATCCCATTCGTGATTTTTTTGCATTTTCCATGCTAAGATTATTAAGTTATTTAATAGTAAAGGAAAAAATTCAATCGCGGGCAGGATTCGAACCTACGTCTTCTGGTTTGATATACCAGACGCTCTGACCTCTAAGCCACCGCGAACCCTACCCGCATGATTGAAATTTTGCCTTCACATTCTGAATTTACGTCATAAGGTGACGTTTGGTGACATCTATGAGAGGCAAGTTACTTTACCTCTCAACCGACACGACTTACTTTACAGTCAGTTCAGTGTCGTACGATGCCACCATACATTAGAGGTCAGAGCGTCTGGTATATGAAACCAGAAGACGCAGGTTCGAATCCTGCCCGCGATTGAATTTTTTCCTTTACTATTAAATAACTTATCCCATTCGTCTCATATTTACGGCTGCAGAGCGTAAGGGCCTAGGTACAATTCCCAGGTCGAGTCATGTTCATGGATATCTTCTATCACTAAATAATGACAGTAGCAAACATACCAGCGAGCTGCTGGTGTACAATGGTACACCTCTTGGGATAGTTATATTTTGGGGTACAGGCATTCAGTTGCTAATTAAATTATTTGCAAAATTTTATAATATGCACACAATTTTGTTTATTTCATACTTAATCGATTTTGTCTAATTATTAAGTTATCATTATTTATAACATACAATATTTTGATATTAATATTTCTTTTTTAGTTAGGCACAGTGTGGGAAGATGTGTTAATTTTATAAAATAAAAGCCCGTGGATGCGTTTACAAACAAATTCTCACATACACAAACGTCCAGGCCCGGAACAAATATCTGTAGATCATACAGATATTTGCTACGTGTGGGGATCGAACCTACAACACGTGGCGCAGAAGCTGATCGCTCGTCGAAATCAAGATGTGTTGATTTTTCAGGAATAGGTTTTGTAATAATAAAAGTTATGAAGTAAGGCTGGGACCCCTTGACGGGTACGGTCATTGGAAGCCTTTGGCATTTTAGGATAACGTGGCCCCAGTGACAATGATAGGTCAGGGGACTATTATATAAACAAATCCATAAAAAAAGCAGTGGGAACTAGGGGGTCTCTTGGATCGCGGGGCCCTGGGCACATGCCCATAGTATCCAATAGAAAAGAGAGGTCTGGTGTGGAAAATCACTTGCGAGGGGCGGGATTGTCACGGTCTGAACTGGCCAGCGGCGGTACTGCCAAACCATTTCGGAATTCAAGCGTGAAGATATCAAATCTTTACGTGGGAGAGCCATGCTTCGGCACGAATGGGCCGGCGCAACCGGAGCGATACCACGGCCTCACAGAAAACCGGCGTCAAACAACGCTTACGTTCTGTTTCGCCGAATGTGTGAGGTTACCGGAGGCCCAATCCTCTTTTAAAAGGTCGGCAACGCATTTGTGACGCCTCTGGTGTTGCGGGTGACCATGGGCGGCGTTAATCACTTACCATCAGGTGATCCGCCTGATCGTTTGCCCTCCTATCCTATAAAAAAAAAAACGTTTTTTTTATGGGATAGGAGGGCAAACGAGCTATATAGGTTTTCATTAAAATATAATTATATACTTAATAATGTTCATACCATGAGCCACTAGGGCACACAAATTATTATCCGAGTATTGCGAATATGATTTTAAAATTCTAAGTCCACGTATTAATTACCACGTTCAATGCCACTACGATTTTCATGATGCCTTCCCGTATGCCACATACGTTTCACGCTGGACTCGCCAAGCGAGTCGCCGGCACGGAATAAAAATTTCGTGAACTTGCAGGGCGAGTCGGTGGCGCTGAACGTGAATATGAATTTTATTATTACTGTTAGTCATGCAGGACGTATAGAAGAATCAACATCAAATAAATTATCGTCAAGCAAACATGAGACATTGTAACATTGAGACAGAGTAGGCGATAAAAAATCATCAATAGAGTAATAACAATTTTCTACAAAAAGTTTGTACAGTTTATCTATACCGATAATAAAATTGTAACAGGCCTATGTCTGTACATTATAGATATTAACCCCTTACTGCATGATTTTTTATTTATTTATGAAAAAAATATATGTGGTGGGTAACACTAAATAAATGGACACGTGTTTTAGGAATTTTCATTTAATTACGTAAAAATTGAAAAATTGCGGTTTTCCTCTTTGGATCACATTTGGTACGTTGAGCAGAAAAAGAAAAATAATATTAAAATTTATTAAAACAAAAATTATGTTGTGTGGAATAACAAGAAACAGTTTCTTTTGTCGTTAAGGCACAAACGAACTTTACATTTTCGGCACTCCACATGAGATCGTCCGCTGCATTCTGGAACCTTACAACGTTGCCTAGTGGTCCAAACAGGCAAGTGATCTAACTGATCTAATCGAATCTCCTGGGATGGCATAATCGCAATGGGTCCTCTTAATTTTTTCTGCTGAATATTATTTTCCATGACATTGGAAGATGGTCGACCACGTTTAGTACTCGTGACAGGTTTGTTAGCATAACACAAATCTTCAGCAACCGCACTCTTGAAATCTGCTAAAGGTAGCAACAACTGGACATCATGAAATCTTCGCCTATACAAAAGCCATGCATTCACTGTTACCATATCGATCATGTGGAAAAATATACGATGGTAATTTTTTTTTTATCTAATTTGTATCCTGTAGTAACCAAGAAGAGCGTCTAATAAATCCACTCCTCCCATATGCTTATTATACGTGGCCACTGCTTTTGGATATGGTACAGTTTGGTATGACTTTTCTTTTTTATTGTAACGTCGAACCTCGGAATATGGTTTGCTACCGACATAGCTCGAAGCCAAATTCACGACTCTGTTATCGAACCACGTTACAATAGAAATATCTGTGTCCTGCACAGTAGCTAGTTTCTCAACAGTTTCACCTCTGCCTTTTTTTTTCAATTCTTTTTCCGTGGGAACTTTGTACCCCGGAATACGATTGGCTTTTATAGTTCCTAATGGTAAAATAGCCTTCTTAGTAAGATATGTCAATAGCGGCAAAGAAGTGTATCAATTATCAAAAAATATTTTATAATTGACGCCTTCAGGAATAGTTCTTGCCAAGCGTACAACAACATCACTGGACGTGCTAATTTTTGGCATATTACTGTCTGTTTGTACAGGCCCTTGAGCGCCAGTATAGATTTCAAAATCGTAGCTGAAGCCCGAACTACCGCTGAGCACAAAATTTTTATACCCCCATTTGTGGGGTTTTTTAGGGTTGTACTGCCGCATAGATGATCTGCTTTTTGTTGGTATTATTTGTTCATCTACTGCCATGTACTCTTCTTTAGGTACTGTTAGAAGCTTCTGTCTCAGTTGCACCAAAAATGGACGCAATTTGTGAAGAGGATCGTGTCCTGGTTGACCTTTGGGCACTTGCGTCGAGTTAGTGTTGAAGTGTATAAACCTTTTTATATCCTGAAATCTATTGCACGCCATGACAGTGTTTATTTTAGGGTGTCCTAGGCTTTCATTCCAATAATGTCTTGTTGATGGTAATTGTACAATAGACATGTACAGGCTGTAGTATAAAAAATCTTTTCGGGACGTTTTTCACAAGCATATCTGATGGTTTCTTGTTCTATAGACTGGAATATTTCGTCGGTAAATAAATATTTGAAAAACTGGATCGGAGTTTCTAAGCTCATAATTTCCACAGGCAAATCCAAATTACCACTAAATGCTATTTCTCTCACATTTTTCTAAAAATCCGTCCCTCCATCGAGGTTTTTTAGCTCTGGTGCTTCTATTTGAGGAAGACGCCAACTGAGACAAAGTCTGACTGACCATTGTCTGACTCTGAGTCGGATTCGTCCGATTCAGGAATAAATCGAGGAGGTAGCCGTCTACGACCTTTGTTTACCTGATTTTCATCATCCGACAGATTGTCGTCAGTTCTGTCATCCAGAAAATCCTCAATAATTGTATGTATAATCGTCCGTAAAATCGTCGTGGATCCATATCGCCAGAATTCCTGTAATAAGATGTTCGAATAAATAACCAGAACACCACATAAATAACATATAACAGGAATAAATCCAGTAATAAGCTAATGAACTGCAGTGCATTTTGTGCATGTTGGATCAAATAAGACACAATGGAAAAAAGAATATTTCTGCATATTGTGCCAAATATGATCCATTCAAAACAATCACATACATGCAGTTATTACTTGATAAAACAATAAAAACTTACCTTTGTAACAATATTTAGAAAACTTTCTCCCCCGGTATATGTATTTGCAGACACTATAACTGAGTTTTATATTTTTTATTGAATTTTAAAATTCACTGTTACGCTTCGTACAGGTCAGTACCTGTTCGCAAACTTCGACGAGCGATTTAGTTCATACGACGTGCTAATAGATGGCGTTTATATACATAAAATGAAACTCCTATGGGACGAATTTGACACAGTATGCATAAAATAAAAACATTTTGATGAAATGTTAAACATATTCACGTTAATATGGTTTGGTTCATATGTGAACCACGATGCGGTAAAGGGTTAAAGAAAAACTAATATGGGGGTCTTTATTAGAGCAACAGACAAAATAGCAATTTTTAGAATTTTTGTCTGTCTGTTTGTACGCGCATCACGCAAAAACTACTGCATGGAATTGAATGCACCAATGTATTGCTAGAGGTCTAACTTAAAATCTGGTGCATATTTCATCTTGATACGCCGCCTAGAATCGGACTTATAGTATGTTAATTTTTTTGGGACGTGAGTGAAACTGCGGGCGACAGCAACTAGTGTTATATGAAAAGTATTAATATCAAAATATCGTCAAAATAATCTAATATTAGTAATGTACATTGTAAATTACTGTAAAATAGATATAAATAATTTTAATAATTATTATTATTTTATGTATGTTCGGTGTTGACAATAGAGGTAGGTGATTGACCTGCCTGCTGTCTTGAAGTTGTAACGTGAAGGATTATTAAATAGAAACTATACAACCTCATTTTAAAGTAAAAAAAAAATAGAGGGCCCTACTCATTATGAACTACATACTTTGACTATGAGACCAATCTTGCGAAAAATACATCGGGTAGGCGCAGTATTGTGCATGTGGATTGAGTGATCCTCCCTTCAATCTTAAAAATTCAATCGCGGGCAGGATTCGAACTACGTCTTCTGGTTTGATACACCGGACGCTCTGACCGCTAAGCCACCGCGAACCCCACCCGCCTGATTGAAATTTGCCTTCACATTCTGAGTTTACGTCATAAGGTGATGTAAACTCAGAATGTGAATGTGTGTGCTTAGCGCTCAGAGCGTCTGGTGTATCAAACCAGAAGACGCAGGTTCGAATCCTGCCCGCGATTGAATTTTTCCTTTACTAAAATAACTTTATAATCTTAGCATGGAAAATGCAAAAAAAATTACAAAAAGATAGAAAAAAGTGTATGTTGATTTTTTCCCAATCTTAGGGTTTGTCGCATAGTCAAATTTGTTGAGTAGAAGGACCTTTTTTTTACGGTAAATAAAAAATCCGTACTTATTATTGTAAAGCTGAAGAGTTTGTTTGAACGCACTAATCTCTGGAAGTATGTCTGATTAAAAAATATCTTATTGCATTTGATAGCCCAGTTCTTGAGGAAGGTTATAAGGTATTTAATATCACGCTACGACCTACGGGGGCGAAGCAGAAACGTTTCTGGCGGATGAAATTATGTTATTTAAATTGATGCGATTTTTATTTTACATAATAATATAATTATTTAAGCCAACGTTTCTCAGTTGTCCGTCTATAAGGCTTATTTTATAGATTTTTGACAATATAGGTACGCCCCCATAGCGCAGGTAAAATCATGACGATGATTTTTGTGTCGATTGCATATCTCTATTGTTACACCGCTTTACAATTATGACAAAATGTATTATTAGCACGGATGTGCGTACAAAGATAATGAAAAATAAAATATATTTTAAAATATTCTTTGGTTTCTTTTCAATTGATTTTTTACCGAATATTGTGATAAGACAACGTTGCGGAGTGGAAGATAGTGACACGTATTGAAAAGAATATGCTGAAATGATTTCGATTACAGGTGAAACGGATAGTGGTTTGGCCGGATACCGGATACCGGCAAGCTACGAGGCCGGAGCGCCGGATATTCGACTACCGCATATTCGGCCCTAAATCGTTACATGACGCGATCAGTTTGATTATTAAAAAAAAGAAAGAAAGAGTATTGGCGCGGTTAACGAGATCAGAAATATTCGGGTGCGTTCGAGTGTTATTGCACGTGAGCTGAGATTGGTACGACCCGGAGTTGTTAGTGTTATCGCGCGTGTCAGTACTAAACCAATTAATAAAACAAACATTATTGACTTGCGATTATATAAATAAACGGTGTTCATAACCGTTGTGGTATGATTTGCCTTGTTTAAAATAATAAGTTTTTTTTTTTTATTTTACTATCCGGAATCCGGGCCGACACTGGATTACTATCCGGTATCCGGCCGGATAGTTACCGCATATCCGTTTCATCTCTAATTTCGATCTGTTGAGAGAATAATGAAAGACAATTAACAAGTAAGTCAGCGGCAGCGTCGGGAGAGGTCGCCCTAGAAGGACTTATCTTATTGGCGGGACCCTTAGAAAGGTGTGGAGTACTCTCAACTGGCGCGTGTGTATGTATGAATGTGGAGGAACCAAAACAAGTATGCAAGAATCGTAGCAAGTGGCGGTCCTTGTTTCTGCGTACTGTGGGAAGAGATGGAGTCTTTATATGTAGTAATAATAGGCCGAAAAAAATAAAATATAAATGTGTGTACAGTCGTCAGCACTTGAAATGCACTGTCAATCGATTTTCAATGTAATCTCCAAAAGATAGAGTTTAATATCCATTGGGGAAATTTGACAGTTTGCTGACTTTGCTGTAACGATGTGCTAGACTGTACCTAAATAAATATCAATAAAAATAATGTCTACCGATTTGGCTGATTGTTAAGTTCATATTATTATTGTTACGCCGAGTAACTATTAGTACGGAGATGGGTCACGAAGATTCTAGATAAGTCGTAGAAGCACGTACAGTACGCGCAACATAACTTGGCCGGACTGAAGTTAGCTGTTTGTCAGTTTTTGGTTGCGCAGTACACAATTTTTAACGTAAACAATCCACAGCGCATTAAAACGGCGAACTTCACTCCGGCCAACTTATGCTGCGCGTACTGTATAACATTCGAAGAAAAGCCGGGTTCAAGGTGAATGACCGTAAACAATAGACGATCACTTTATCGTCTATTGTTTAGAAGTAGGTACTTACCTACTCGTATTTTGGACCTCTCGAGATTGTTCGATTCTAGAATCTTCGTGACTCATATAAATACTGGTCGTGAGGGTCGGCCAAGGCAGTTTAGTTCTGAACACGGTGAAGTGAATATCGAAGCGAAGTTAAGTGATTACAAGTGCGACATTATAGTGCGATAAGTGATACTGTAGTGACTCTCAGTAATTTCTGTTGTGTGTTTGTCAAGTTAATTAAAATATTTGTTGTTTCGGTGAAATTGGTGTTAATTAAATTTATCCCGAACCCCAGCTCGTAACATTATTATCATTTTTTTCTGAATATCCCCGGTAAAATAGGAATATTTTTACACAGACTAAGCTGCGTGATGTCGCTAGTATAGTCTATATAAATGTTTTCCATTTCTTGGTTACTGGTGTAATTAAGTCAAACATAGTGTGCGACACGATGGAACGACGATTTGAAGAAGGTGGTTGGCAGTGGATGGATGCGAGCTGCTCAAGACCGAGATGGTTGGCGCTCTTTGGGGGAGGCCTACGTTCAGCAGTGGTCGGCAATAGGCTGATGTGATAATGAAGAACGGATAAATAAAACTCAGTTTCACTGTAATAAATATTCGTTTATATAAAAACTTTAATTATTATGTAATTATTGCATTGAAGTATTTACAACATAATTAGAAAATACTTAAAAAAATGTGACATGCCTATACGATAGTTCACGACTAAGCGACAAAATGCAGGCTTTTAATAATAGATATAATTATTGGGGCCCTATTTCCCACATGACCGCTTTGATCAATCAAAATATTCACATTAAAAAAAATATCTGATTACAAAATTGCAAAGGAATTCCGCGGTCACTAAATATGATATTTATTTAGAGGAATTGCTAATGTAGTCATTTTAGTTTTGCATAATATAAATTGAAATAAAACTACTTTCACGGATTTTATCGCGTAATGGGTAGACTAAGACGTCTTAATGTTGCAATATTAGTTACTGCAACATTAAGACGTCCAACACCTCAGTTTACGTGACCATGGATACTGTAGAGGATCCGAAACGTCAGGGATTAAATAATATCAATACAACTATAACCCTTTCGGATCGGACATGGTTTTTAACATTGTATACAATGCGTGGTGTTGTTTCTCCTGATTTCCTAACAATAGGGTATTTGACTAATGTTTGAATAATTAAAAATACCAAGCTGAGTGAAAAATGTAACTAAATACAAATCGTATTCTGAAAAATAATTTAAATTGCCTAATAAAGTTCAAAGTTATAAGCATTTAAAGATTTTGGTGGGGATTGAGAGGGGATGCTCTGTCCCCTTCCCCCAAATGAGTGTTGTGTAGGATTTGTATGGCGCATTAGTTTGTGACGTCATAAACAAGTATAGTGCGTTTTCTGTCTAGCGTAAAATTAAAATGCTTGTAACTTCCTTATTTTTGAGCCGATTTTAATTTTATTCTCGTTGATGGATTCTATTTATGGTAAACATTTGCATAAGACCATAAAAAATAATCAGTCAAATAGCCTATTTTGTAATATTAATCGCTAGAAGTCGCTTTTAAACGAGCATAATTATGATTAGAAAATGTTTGTGAATTGATTGCAGAGGAAATCGCATAACGCTTTACTGATTGAATCCAAAAAGTAGTTTTACGTCATTACAATTTATAATTCTTGCCCAAAAACACTGGGCTTTAAGATTCAAACATTTTAGAACTATTTTTTTTTTATTACACCAGAGGCATAGATCATTAATGATTTCTAAAACTAACGATTAAATAATATAACTAATAATTTAATTTTAACAACTGTACTATATATTATGATATGGTATTATTTATATTGCTTTGGATATTTTATATTGTCCTAAATGATACCAACTTTATACTCATATTTTTTTCCATCCCTATCTCAATACTGGGCACAACCCTCGTGTCAGATTCAGAGAGAGAGGTTAGTTTTACATTATTATTAAAATATGTCCTAAGCACTGAGTATTTTGGAAAAAAGGTCAAATTATCTAAGAATTGAGAAAATTTAAAATAAATACCTATAAAGTTATTTTAGTAAAGGAAAAATTCTATCGCGGGCGGGATTCGAACCTGCGTCTTCTGGTTAGATACACCAGACGCTCTGACCGCTAAGCCACCGCGAACCCCACCCGCCTGATTGAAATTTGCCTTCACATTCTGAGTTTACTTCATAAGGTGACGATCAATCAGGCGGGTGGGGTTCGCGGTGGCTTAGCGGGCGAATCCCGCCCGCGATTGAATTTTTCCTTTACTAAAATAATTTTATAATCTTAGCAGGGAAAATGCAGAAAAATCACAAAAAGATATAAATACCTATATTAAAAACAAATGATTTTTCTTCTAACTAAACTCCGATGCAAATTGTCAACTTTAATTTTTATTAGATACATTGTCTAGTATAATATTGTCACTCTGAAAAGTCTATTATAATGAATCAATAAAATACGTGTAACTGAATAAGCTCAAAACATCAAACAGGTCGATAAGAATATCGAGTCCTAATTATAATAACGAAACCCTAAAATCGTGTAAGCATATTTTTTTCAATAATTTAGTTATATCAGCTAAACGGTGCTCCGCGCTACAGTTGTACTCACAACGACAACGATATCGATGCGCACGCGCACACAATTATAATTTCTGAAAATAGGTTTCAGTTTTCCATACCTCGACCCACTGATGGATCAGGGGGCCATATTTCAGGAATTGTAAATTATCTGATCGCGAAAAATTAACACATTAAAAACCACTGCTAAAAAGACCGCCCCATTAGTCTAGTGGTCCCAAGCGCGACTGCTACGGTAGAGGTCCTGGGTTCAATCCCCAAGTCGAGCAGTGTTATTGGGTTTTTCTATGAAATTCTCAGTAGCAGCTCGGAGTCTGGATTTGTGCCCGGTTAATGGCAATAGGCTCACCCCCTATTACATGGGACCTGAACATACCGGTGAATTGTGGGTATACATTAGTACACCTCTGCCTAACCCTTCGGGGAATACAGGCGTGATGGTATGTTATGTTATTAAAAACCACTGTAATCGATTCAGAAGTCGAATCTGAATAAACTTTCAGGCCTTGCGCTTATTCTGTTACAGATTGTATATAGACTATTAAACTGACTGATAACCATTTCGGTAGTCGGGTAAGAACAAAATTTATCGCTGCCTGTCAATAGAAATTAGGAGTTAGTCTGTAGTATTTATTATGAGTGATTTTTACACCAAGTTTTAATATCACCATAAATTGGACTACTTAACTTCGGCTTTTCTATGCAAAATATACAGTCCTGACTTGGTGATGCCAATATACTTAAGGCATCACTTAGCCACAAGTACCTATAAAAAACTTTCGGACCTAACTTAGTCCCTAGAGGCATTCCTCTTTTATACAAGCGTTCATTCCAGTCCCTTCTACCTAGGAATCGTTCTAAAAACTGATTTCTCCTAATACGTCCGTATATTACACGTTAAAAGTCTTTTAGTACATCAAAGAAAACCGAATCACAGAATCATGATAGGTCGACATCAGTAAAATCCCTTAGTGGATCCGAAATGACGTCACTCTTTGAATTTTCCAAAGACTTTGGTTTGATTTCACTGCTAGACGCCTCAATGTCTTCTAGAATCTCATTCAATATATCATCCGAGGTTTTTGGTTCACTTGTCAGTGAAACTGTATCAACAATTTCATGATTTTTATTACTGATAACATTTGCGTTTAAAGAATCGTTGTTTATCTCTAAATCTCTAGATTCGATCCGGTCCTCCAAATCTGTCTTAGAATCGTAGTCATTCTCAGTCTCAGTCAATTTTGCATCAAAATTCTCTGGTCCCTCATCATCATATTGGTTTGTTTCAAAATCGTCGTGACTATTGGCGTCAAACTCTTCACTATAGTCATCTAAATCCCGCTCGGTTTCCGTTGGCGTCATTTCTGACCGACATCTCGACGGCGAAAGATTTTGGACGGCAGTTTTTGAAACTGTTTTGAATATTTCGTCGATGTTCGACTCTGTAGCTAGTTTTAGCGCGTGTTCCCAGCCTAGGAGCGTTTGTGTGTGTAAGTTGACTTGCCTGTCGGCTAAGTCTAGGAGCAGAGCTTTGATTTCGGAACGAGTTTTTGGTATCCAGTCGGAGAGTTCTGAACGTAGAGCTTCTGACGCTTGCTCGAGCCTGTGAACATGTCAAATCAAATCAAATAAAAATGTTTTATTTCAATTAGACCACTAAAATTGGTACTTTTGAAACGTCAAAACTAGTTTTTAAGCGGCGGTAGCCTAATGGCTAGGGCATCGGACTGGCGATCATGTAGTTGCCGGTTCGAAACCCACCCATTACACTACCGCCATGAACCCACTCGTAACACAAGCATTTAGCTTAGCACGACGGGTTAACAAGAATACTAGTAATGTCCGACCCACAATACTAGTAAGCTTTTTAAAAAAAAAAAATTACACGGTTCCAAAAAGTGGGTCATATGGAGAAGAGCCGGCAAGAAACTCCATAGATACTCATTTAAAAAAAAACATGATTACAATATTAAGCTTTACAACTTTGTTCCAAATAGTTGCTGATAATTCTGCAGTTTGATGTATATGATTTATTCATCATACAAAAAAATAGGGATTGCACAGCAAGTAAGAGCTGACCAGCCCCGACAGACAGCACCCGTTCACGAGGATGACGTGCATACCGGCGTGGTTCGACTCAACCATATTGTAGGGAATAAAACAACCCGACACACAACGCATGTATAAGTATCACCTGTATTTCCTGATGGCTACACATTCATCTAAATATCAACAGCACATCATTTATCCAAGACTGTCAACTTCAATCCATTTTCAATTTAATCTCCAAACAATAGAGTTTATTATCCATTGGGGATGTTCAACTTTGTTGATTTTATATATTTTATATATTTTTAGTTCAGCAAGCGTAACTAGATGGCGTTGGCGTCGTTTTAGAAGTCGCTATGGTTTCGTTACCGCGAATAAGCTAAATACTTTGTGGCTGTATGAATAAATTATCTCCGTCAGAGTAAATGTTGTGTTTCATTTCTCATCGGGTAAACAGAGGGATTTTGTACCTAAATTGTACAGGGGAAATTTGACAGTTTGTGATAACTTGATATGCTGGTATCCGTACATTAAGAGGTCAGCTGATACTGGAATATATTTTGAATTAAAGCCGTATCATCTCTTACCTATTATGTAAGTCATCGCTTGTGTTGGTCCCGGCTACATAGGCAGCTGCAACAAAAACTCATTTTATAACGTTTTATAAAATCATCACGCTTATTTTACGAGCAACGTGAAAGTAAGTAGTAAACTTGCGTATGCGTACTATTTACGTTGCAGTTGGAAAAAAATAACTCTGATCTAGTCTTTGGAATCCCAGCAACAAATTGCCCAACCAGATAATCAAATACGGGGTCGGCTCTCCCGAGCTTTGTCCCACTAGTAGCTAGAACAATAAGGCTCTTGTACTTAAAATAATCCAATCACTCAAATCAGTTAAATTATATAGTTTCAGACTTGCAGACACGAAATGCTAAGTCTTATAAGCGATTTATTTTTATCAAACGGATTTGAAACTAAAACGCAGTATTATAATTTATACTAGAAAGAAAGAAAAACGATTTATTCCTTGCGAAGTTTTTAATAGATACTTCATTTATTATTTGAACGCAGCCGTATTATTGTTTAATCTGTTTGACAGGGAAGTCAATTCGTAATTTCGAGGTTATATCAGTGACATTGACAATCTATTTTAATAATTCAATGTTTCTGAATTGTTTGCTTATTTTCCTTCGGAAAATACAGTAATTATTGTAAAACATTAATTAACATTAAAATTTGTGATAAGTGCATACATTTTACGATATAATATGAAGATGTCATTGCAGACAGGAAAACGTACGAAAACTAAAAAAAATATTAAACTAAAGATTCCCGTTTGCTTCCTGTGCGAAAAATCGGGGAAAATAAAGGCATTCACAAAAAATACATTGTTAAAATGTCGCCAAATTATGGAACTAAGAAGGACATTGAAACACCGTGAAATTGAAGTACCAACGAGTATGCGCCAAAAAGGTTATCATGTCGCATGTTATAATAACTTTATTGGATTAAAAAAATATGATATCGATACTTTATCGAATTCTACACAAAATTTTGAACAGGTAAGTGTATTAAAATTAGTTTTTTTCTGTAAAATCTGCATTTTAAAGTCCTTTGATATAAAACCACTAGGTATTTGACCTTCTAAAATAATCTGCAAGTATTAAAAAGATAAAACTGGATGACATAATAACACAAAGTCCTCACCTCTGTCTGGAACCTTGAAAAGCAATAATCACCTTGTTTGTATGATATTTTTTTACCAAAAAGGTTTTAATAGGACCTTGGACACAACTTTACATACATAAAACATACATTGTTGAAATATTAAAGTCTAGCGACCCGCTCGCGGTTTCACCCGCGCTGCTCCGTTCCTAAGAGGCGTAGCCTGATGTTATATAGCCTATGTTACTCCGTGATAATGTAGCTTTCTAACAGCAAAATAATTTTTGAAATCGGTCCAGTACTTTTTGAGCCAATTCGTTACAAACATACTTACACACAAATCTTACCTCTTTATAGTATTAGTATAGATTGTGCCTTGGATTCAAACTTAAGGCCTGTATAGTGAGCGGCAAATAACTTAGACAATGAATTAAAGGGATGGCATGTACAGCATAGTACAAACTGTCATACATCTTTGTTCTAGTCATATCTTTCTTCCTTAACTAAGATGTTTGCCGGGTTCTATAGCTTGGAAGTCCATGGTTTTGCATCAATTAAGAAGAGGACAGCGACACTAAATTAATTACTAAAGTAGTAGGGAACATTATTAAAAAATCGTTCTTCTCATCATAGTAGTTCTCTCTTTCATAGTTTAGATTGTTTTTATTCTTGTCTTATTGCTCGATAGCATGGGTGTAATTTATGTTTTCATTATTATAATTGTAGTTTTAAACATCTGAATTCTTAACTTCGGGAAGAAGTTTATGACATTCAATTATTTTTTCAAATATTCACCCAGTATGCTAGTCAATAGGCTCTCCCCATATTACATGGGACCTAAACATACCAGCTAACTGTGAATGTACATTAGTCCTCTGTGATGTAATCCGATTAAGATATTTTTAGGACCCATGACACAAATTCAACTTCGAGAATTTCATAGAAAATCTCAATAGCACTGACCTGAGAATCGAACCCTCTAGCATAGCAGTCACACTTTGGACCACTAGACTAATGAGGCAGTTATACTTTATCATAAATGACATTATATTTATTTATATTGTATATTCTGCGGATCCTGTTATTGTTGTGCGACGAGTTGTCTGGCTACCTAGATAATGGTCCCGCTACGCAATGACTGATGCATGTGTGCCGTCAGCTGGGTCTGGTCTACTCAAAGCCGCTGTGACTCTTTCTTCAAAAGACCATCTCAAACATTGCCCTGCATTGTAACACTCAACTATTGAGTTTGCTTCTTTGAGTTTGTTTAGGTGTTTCTTGTCAGAGATCGTCAGTTAGGAAACGCCGGCGCCATCTAGTTTAAAAAAAGTTGAACCATTGACTTGTAACAGTGTCTTTAAAAGATGAATTTACAGAAATAAATAACATTTATCATTGTCTATTTTTCATTACAGCACAGGGCATTTGAAGATACATCAGATAATAACCCAGCTTACACTCTTATGCCTAGATCTATAGAAAGTTTTAAAGAACAATCAGATGATGGTCTAAAAATACAAGACATAAAAAAAGAATTCCTGGAATCTGCCGCAGATATCCCAGCTATAGAAAACCAGTTCTCGACATTTACAAATTATCTAGAACCAGATATATCTAAATCTGTTATATTAAAGTCTATACTGACAAGAAAGTCTCC
Organism: Acronicta aceris; assembly: GCA_910591435.1. Classification (NCBI taxonomy): domain Eukaryota; kingdom Metazoa; phylum Arthropoda; class Insecta; order Lepidoptera; family Noctuidae; genus Acronicta; species Acronicta aceris. The sequence continues at coordinate 394,625 of OU342786.1, read as the reverse complement.
AGTCAAAAAAGTTATGACACATAATTCACTAGCATTTACATACGAATTTTCAAATCAAGCAAGTTCAAATCTTACCATTGAGAAATTACAGCCTAAAATTGTTAGTGCAACCTCATTACCAGACGAAGGAGTCTGTATATTCTGTAGCAAGGAGGATCGTATAATCGGAATGAAAAGAGAATTCCTGACTAAATCTGAAGAGGATATTTACCAAAAAGTTTTGTCATGGGCTCAAAGCCTACATGATTATGATTTGATGGAAAAATTGAAGAGCTCACAAACTTTCCTGTTCCATGCGCTCTGTAAAGCAGAGTATAGATACCAATTCGAAAAATTAATAACAAACAATAGCGAAGATGAAGACTGGCTTGTTTATAAAAACCTACATGCCGAAGCGTTTGATAGTCTATGCGCATTTATCAACGATAAAATCATAGACAAACGTAAAACCTACTTTTTATCCGATCTACATGAACGGTATAAATCATTGTTACAAGAAATTCAAAACAGCGCAACACCGTTCAATTTTGATGGTTATACGCCGGAAAAATTGCAAGAAAAACTCATTGATACATACTACGGTATTTTGGAAATTAGAACTTCGAAAGTTTTTAAAAGGAAGGTAGTTTATAAATGTGAATTAAAAGACAATTTTGACAGTGCTTTAGTGGATAATGACGCTTTGAAACATGACAAGTTAGCTTTTGAGTTGCGCAGTGTCATAAAATCAGTGAAACGGAACGGTGAGAGTGTTAATGATAATGATATACCTGAGAAACTGTTTAAATTTGTTGGTGCATTGATACAAGGACCTGATGTTAGAAGAACGAATTCTACCGAAGATCATGTCAGAATTAGAACTATGTGCAAAGATATTATAAGTAAGGTTATTAAAGAGGATTAATGTATTAAAGAAAAATAATAAATAATATATGTTTTATGAAATAACAAATGTAATAAAAATATTATAAGCTAAATTGAAATGTTTTGCCTCAATTGACAACATTTCAAAATTATTAAACTACAAAACAAAAATATTGTTTCTTTATTTTCCTATCCTGAGTTTTATAACATTATTATTAAATTTTGATTTCATCATTTTGATGAAAAAAAAAATCAAACATCGTGTGATGACGTGACTTATACGGCGGAAACTGAAAAAATTGAAATTTTGTCGAAATAATAGTATCAACAATGAAATTGGTAATGTAAGGTTATAAAAAATTATGATAGATGCCAAACTGACATGAAATAACGTAAATGACGTTTTATTAACATTTAACATGCGTAACTGTACAAATGACGTCATTTGGCATTTACGTTTGTTTAGAATAGCAAGAACTTTAAAGACTAAAATAAATTATGTAAATGATTGAATATCGGGAAAATAAAAAATACGGGTAGGTATCCCATTTTTCGATCTAGCTACAAATAAAGTAATATATGGGTATATGAAATATTATAAAAATGAAATTTAATCAATTCTGGCATGCGTTATAGCATTAACTGTGCAATATGGTCCGTTTGCGTGATCTTGTACACGTGCGGGTCGCAGTGATACTACATATATCCTGCAGCAACGTTTTTTTTTTACGTGGGAGAGCCATGCTTCGGCACGAATGGGCCGGCTCGACTGGAGTGATACCACGGCCTCATAGAAAACCGGCGTCAAACAACGCTTACGTTGTGTTTCGCCGAGTGAGTGAGGTGCACTTGTGACTGCTCTGGTGTTGCGGGTGTCCATGGGCGGCGGTAATCCCTTACCATCAGGCGATCCGTCTGCTCGTTTGCCCTCCTATACCATAAATGCAAATAATAATAATAAGAATACTAGTTTGATAGCACTCACCGTGTATGTGGTCCCTTTGCGTGATCTTCTGCACGTGCGCGGCGGCGTAGGCGGCCAGCAGCGGCAGCACGGCGCGCGCGAGCTGCGGCGCCCGGCGCTGCGCCGCCGCCGCGCCCGCGCCCGCGCCGCCCGCGCACGCCGCCGCCGCCCGCCCCCTCCCCTGACAGCTCCACGCGTCGCATGCGCGCTTCATACTACATAAACCGAAAATACCGCTAAGTTAAGAAGCAAGGTAACTTGCTTTTCAATAGATGTCGCCAACGTCACCTTATGACGTAAATTCAGAATGTGAAGAGCCATGTTAGAGCCATGCTTCGACACGATTGTCCAGCTCGACCGGAGTGAAACCACGGCCTCACAGGAAAACCGGCTTCAAACAACGCTTACGTTGTGTTTCACAGAGTGAGTGACGTTACCGGAGGCCCAATCCCCTTTGAAAAGGCCGGCAACACACTTGTGACTCCTTTGGTGTTACGGGTGTCAATGGGCAGCGGTAATCGCTTACCATCAGGCGATCCGTCTGCTCGTTTGCCCTCCTATACCATAAGCATTGCGCGCATGGCAGTGCAATGCGCGCTCGACTACGGACGTGTTTTGTGCTGCGCGGTACGAATATTTGATTCGCGTTTTGTGCGGCCGCAGCCGCTGCGTCGCTATGAGTTCACAACAACTCATAGCTAACGAGTTGTTGGCATTCGTACAGCATGCCATCGACTTCATGGACGAGGTCAGCATTTTGCAGATCTGCAAGTCTGCCTACAAAGAGGGAGAGGTAAGCAGTGCTAAGTTACTGCTATTCAAAACTCTCGGAAGACTCGACCAGATGCCCTCTCGCCGGAGGGACGGAACCGAAAAGAGCGTTCAGGACATCATCACCCTGTTTAAGGAGGTCGACCCAGATGATGTGCCCGCTTTCGTGGCGAAGGATCTACATAAGCTGCCCCCCGTCACGTTCGACCATGTCGATGTCACCAGGTTGTTAAAGGACATAACGACCCTGAAAATGAGCCTGGCAGAGGTACAGTCCAAGTTGGAGGTGTCAAACAACACCATAGGAGAACTCCGTGCTGAAGTAGTGTCATTACGCAACACTGTTTCAACAAGTAGGTCACCTGATGTCTCCAACGTGAACACTCGTCGCGGGGCGCAAATTGCTACCATCGGCAGTTTTGAGTCGGCGAGTCCCGCTCATATGTCACCAACCGCCGATTTAGCTTGCCAAGCAAAATGCGCCGTCGCCGAGCCATCGGCCTCGACAGAGGCAACGTCACAAGTCGGTACGTCGACCCCCAAACGTGCCTACGCAGCAATTGTCGCAACTGGCAAGCCTGCTGTGTCGCAGGTTAAGCGACAAAATCAAATAGGGGGTAAGCAGAGCCGCAGTGATTCCACGCGAACGGTTCTGCAACCGGTTGGTCCTGATAAGGACCTGGGCGACAGGGATGGCTTCATCAAGGTGGAGAAGAAGAAGAGGAAGCCAACCAGTCTGAACAAGTGCGGAACCGCACCGACTGGACCGAGACACCTACTGCGTCCTGCAGTACCAGTGACGCCGCTCTACGTGTCCAGGCTGCATTACTCTACAAAGGCTGAAGAGGTTGTAGAGTATATTGCAGTGAAGAGCAATATGACTCTGAGGGTCGAGCGGTTGGACTCTAAACACACCGTGAATTTCAATTCCTTTGTGGTTAGAGTACCGACTGAACATCTGTCGTCCTTCATGAAAGAGGAGTATTGGCCGAGAGGTGTAGTATTCCGTCGCTTCAGAGGCCGGATACCTAGCACCGTACAACGCACACCGACGTTAAGTGTGAAATAGTGATAGTGTGTATTGTTAAATGTATTTTATAGTATTGTATGTTTTATATTTTGTTAACTTTTATAAGTATTGTATTATATATATTTTTTATATGGGCCTTGTTGCCTGAAATAAATGGTAATAATAATAATAAAAAAAATTAGACTTATGAATAATCAGTCAACTGGATGTAATAGGCTTAATAGAAAATTTCATTTTTTTAGTTATTTTTTAGTAAAGGAATAAATTCGGGTTCGAGTCCTGCCCGCGATTGAATTTATTCATTTACTAAAAAATAACTTAATAATCTTAGCATGGAAAATGAAAAAAAGAATCACAAAAAGATAGTTTCATTTTTTTTTAATAGCTTTACCACTACATTAGTATTTTCTCCTGTATCGATCTACAGGTAGTTTTTTCGGGTCTGGGCGTTTGTGTATGTGAGAATGTCTTATCTATGGTGGCAAACAAGCATACGGCCCGCCTGTTGGTAAGCGATTACCGTAGCCTATGGACGCTTGCAACACCAGGGGTATCACTCTGGGGGGGTTGCCGACCCTGTAAATTAAGAAGGAATAGTTGGGCTGGCAGTATAGGAGATAATAGTGTGATGCTTATCCTATCTGCAAACACAACGCTTCCTCGCGGAGCTCTGGCGACCTTGCTCACCGATAGGTACACAACATAGCACGGAGCTATGTTATTTGGCTACGATTTTCTGTAAGGTGGAGGTACTTCCTCAGTCGAGCAGCTCTTATTGTGAGTGGAATTATTCCATTCCACTATGCCCTCTTTTAATATAATTAGAGAGAATTAGTGTTTGTAAAACGCACCCATACTGGATCCACTACAGAATCCTAGTGTGGGGCAATGTTTCCTACACAATCCTAGTGTGGGGCAATATTTCCTACACAATCCTAGTGTGGGGCAATGTTTCCTACACAATCCTAGTGTGGGGCAATGTTTCTTAAAAATTAAGCAAGTAAGTTAATGACAATAAACTCACCCCATCAGCTCGGTGCTCAGCGCCAATGTATTCTTGTGTAGTTTTGTGGTCAACGCGCACAGAGTAGTCAACTTATGTTGTAAAGACTGTAGGTAGTCAGCCGCTGATGTGAACTCGGGGTCCTTTACTCTGAAACAAACAAAAACAACGTGTAACTGAATAAGACCTCGAACAGGTCGATTAGAATATCGAGTCATAATTATAATAACGAAACCCGAAAGTCATTTTGAGACATGCAAGCATTTTTTTTTTCAAAAAATTAGTTGTATCAGTTATACATAAAACCTGTGGCCGTACCACAATCGTACTCGCAACGACTAAGATATCGATGCGCACGCGCACACTATAACAATTTGTGCAAATAAGGTGCAGTTTTCCATACCTAGACCCACTGATGGATCAGGGAGCCGTAGCTACTTATTTGAGGTATTAAAAATTTCTTTTTTTTTTTTAATTAACACCTATTAAAAACCACTGTAATCGATTCAGAACAAACTACTTTCAGGCCTTGTGCTTATTCTGTTACAGGACGACCTGTAACAGAACTGTACTTTATACTATGTGCTCTTCCAGACTAATCTGTGTGCCGAACTTCATCAAGATCCGTTCAGCCATGAGGAATAGTGGGGTTGAGCAAGAAACATCCATCCATCTTCACAAACTTTCACGATTATAATATTAGTAGGAAGTAGAATAGCTATGCTCTGCTTTGATCTCGTTTGACCAGATCAACTGGGAATTTTCCAAAAGTATTTCTAAGGACGCCTATATCTTATAGAGAATCTATAAATTAAAATTGTATGTATGTATGTTTGTCTATGGAACATCTTAACAGAAAGGTCCTAAAAAAATCTAGACAGAGGCTATGTTCTATTGTAAAAATTGTGCGTGTGTGTGTTTGTGTGTGAATAGGTGTGCGTGCGGGCGCGTTTGTGTGTGTTTTAGTGTGTGCGGGTGCGTGTTTGTGTGTGTGTATGTATGTATTAGTGTGATTTTTCACCTGCGTTTATTTATTTATAATTTATAATATAGATAGTATACCTAGGTCCATTAGCAGTCTTAGACTCTCCTGAGCCGTACAGAGCACTGCTCAGCCCCCACAGGTTAAGCGCGCTGTTCTCGCTTTTGAATACCTGCAACAATACACAAGAGTTTATCAAAGTGGTTCGACTTTTTTGGAGTAAAAAAAAAATAACAAGAAGAATACAAAACATAAACGCATGCGAGGCCAAAATATGACGCCAATCTCAGCTGATATGGATTTATATTTACAACAACTACTGTTGCCCGCGGCTTTCGTTTCGTTACCCCTGAAGGATATGTAGAGCTGAATATCGTCAGCGTACATGTGATATTTGCAGTTAACGAAGGACTTAATGATATCAGCACTGTATCAACAGGGGTCCCAAAATTGATCCCTGTGGAATTCCCCTTGACACGTGCCTCGCTGACACCGACGAACCGTCCTCCCTATTAATTTCCACATATTGAGACCTGTTGGATAGGTAACTTGTGAACCACTCTATTGTATCGCTGTCGAAGCCATAGTAAGCTAGCTTTCAAAGCAATAGAGTGGTATTAGTTGCATCGAAAGCGCGGGAAAAATCCAAGAGTCATAATTGTTCCCTCCCCCCGGTCACGAGCTTCAAGGATGTTACCTAGAACATCCGCCAGGGCTGTCGCTGTACCTCTGCCCTTTCTGAAACCCGACTGAAGGTCAGGGAGAATATTGTTTGTTTCCAGATATTCTGTACCCTGCAAGTACACCACACGTTACAGGATTTTGGACAGGAGGGGCAGGATGCTAATAGGTCGAAGATCCTTTTTGCTAACGGGTCACAAGTTCTGGACTGGACAAGGTCACACCGTCACAAACGTCAGAACGTCGAATCGTCTATGTATGTTATTATGTATAGATATGTATAAAAGAAAAACCTGACTTACTGACTGACTGATCATCAACGCACAGCCGAAACTACAAAAGCTAGATCCCTGATAGTTTGCATGCTGGTTCCTTTTGCACTGTAGACGAGCACTAAGAAAGGATTTTTGGAAATTCAACCCCTAAGGTGGTGAAAAGGGGGTTGAAAGTTTGTATGAAATACCATAATTTTTTAGCGTACAGCGTTAGCGTTCTAGTTTTATTAGATGTATAGATTACCTTGTCTAATTCGTCATCGGGAGTCGTTAAAAATATTCTGAAGTCTTCGCTGTGAGTCAGAATGGGGTGCTTTGCCACCCTGTCTGCGAACAAAATACATATCTTTTTTACCATCATTTACTTTTACCATACCATCACGCCTGTATTCCCCGAAGGGTTAAAGAGGTGTAAAGTACGTAAGTTTAGGTCCCATGTAATAAGGGGCGAGGTGCGCCCATAAGGATGCCTACTGCCATTAACCGGGCACAATTTTTGATTTCTGACTCCGGGAATCAGACCCAGGACTTCTAACATAACAGTCACGCTACAGATCACTAGACTAATGAGGCACTTAAGGTTCAAAGAATATTTTTAAACTCCGAATAAGGCTGCATTCAACTCCATTCCTACCGTTTAGTTCTTATTTAAATGATTTGTGATTGACACTGGCATGACCACCATCAGGGATTTAAATGATGATAACATGAAAAATTAGTCGCTTTCTATTGAGGGCTTCCTCATACTACGTCGGCTAAAAGCGGTCAGGATCATCTCGCCAACGTCTCCTAGGCCGATTTCGTTCACGAATAACTTTGTGAGGTACCCACTCTATAGCTAGTCTTGCCCACCTGTCTGGATGCATACGGCTGATGTAGCCAGCCCATCGCCACTTCAAACTCGCAGTTTGAACGCTCACATCGACTATTCGCGTTTTGGAACGAAGGGTTGTATTTCAGACGTGGTCTGTCCTCTTTTTTAAACCCAAAATACTGCGTTCCATTGCTCGCTGGCAAACCTTAAGTTTGGTCTTGTGCTGTTCGGTCAGTGACCAAGTCTGGGAGCCGTAGGTGAGAACGGGTAGGATACACATGTCGAAGAAGATATATTATGAAAATTAAAATGGTGCCAAACCCTAATGGTGGCCATGTCAGTGTCAGTCACGTTTGGAACTAACTTTAGGCGCAGTTTTTTTGACCGTCAGCATCAGTGGGTACTCAACCAAGGACCACTTACCCAGGAAGGCGTTGAGTGCGCAAGTCCTCAGGGCCACGAAGGATGGCGAGTATCTGTCCAGCTGTTGCCTGGCTGAGTGCAATGGCGGCAACGCTGGCGGAGCCAGGAGGGGATGAGACGAGCATAGCCGCTTGTGCAGTAGCTAAGAACAACGAAAATATACTAATAGAACTGATGAGAAGAGAGCAGAGAACTTTCTAGAACGTTCTAGTTTGAATTCTCCAAAGAGTTAAGCAGATATAGAGATGTACAGTGGCGAGCAAAAGTCCATAGGCAATCTCACAACGCAATAGCTTGACGTTTAGTTTGACTTACGACCTTCTGTTCATTGTTGTTGACAAGTGACACGCACTGGCTGTATCGAGCTCGCTCGTACTGTTCATGGCAATGTAATCCTTAGCGTGCCTATGGATTTTTGAGTGTTAAATGTACCTCAAAAGAAAAAAATGGCGAGCTTATTGCCATTAACCGGACATCCGAACTCCGAGCTGCTACTGAGAATTTCATAGAAAAACCAAATAACAGTAATCGGTATCTTCTAGCAGTGATAGCCCAGTGGTATGACCGTTGGGACTGCCATGTCAAAGGTCTCGAGTTTGAACCCAAGGCACCTCTGACTTTTCGAAGTCATGTGCGTATTAAATAGTTAATTATCACGCGCTTAAACAGTGAAGGAAAACATCGTGAGGAAACCTGTATGTCCCAGAGATTTTTCTCGATGGCGTGTGAAGTCTGCCAACCCGCACTAGGCCAGCGTGGTGGACTATAGCTTAATCCCTCTCATTCTGAGAGGAGACCCGTGCCCAGCAGTGGGACAGTATAATGGGTTGATTATGTTATTATGTAAGGATTAAAAACTATCAGTCAGCTAGCCTATTGCCCACAGGAATGGGAAGTGGTATTATTACCTTGAAATGGTTGTACCGCCGTCGGACGTGTGTGGGCGTCGGCCAGCGTGCGCACACGCACCGCACTCGATACGTCACGAATGTCTCTAGTGTTGATAGCTGTTTCATTGGAGCATCCACCTGAAAGGATCATGAGCTGGTAATTCTATGAAATAGGGGTATTTTTATGGATAGGGGCAAACGAGCAGACGGATCGCCTGATCGTAAGCGATTACCGCCGCCCATGGACACCCGCAACACCAGAGGAGTCACAAGTGCTTTGCCGGCCTTTTAAAAGGGGATTGGGCCTCCGGTATCCTCACTTACTCGGCGAAACACAACGTAAGCGTTGTTTGACGCCGGTTTTCTGTGAGGCCGTAGTATCACTCCGGACGAGCCGGCTCATTCGTGCCGAAGGCTCTCTCACGGTAAAATACATAATATATAATTCAATACAGGCGTTGTAGTAATGTCAAAATATTTATATAATTTTTTATATAATAAGATAAACCTAATAAGCGACGGTAGCCTAATGGCTAGGGCGTCGGACTTGCGATCATGTGGTTGCCGGTTCGAAATCCACCCGTTACACTACCGACCTGAATACACTCGTAACACAAGCATTTAGCTTAGCACGAGGGGTTAACAAGAATACTAGTAATGTGCGACCCACATTGCTTCAAAGACTCTTAAGAACGGGGCAACGCAAATTCAAATTTTTTATTCATATGTACTTCCCTTTCGCAGACAAATAAGTCTTTAAATACTAAGTTTCTAAATAAAAGATAGAGTAAATGGTGGTGTCTGAGGAACTATTAAATTGTTTGACAGGCAGTATTTGAAACTTCAATGAAGGTACCTTGACAGCGATATCATATCCATGTTCCATAATGAGTGGCATGCCCTCGTGTGTGTCGTCTGTGACCGTGGTGGCCTCCGTATCCTCTGTGTCGGCATCATTCAGCTCCAGCACCGCGGAACTGCTTTCACTTGCCATGGTGCTGTAGAAGTAAAAATATTTATTAATCTGTGAGAACGTGCCCATACTACGTGACCCATTTTTTACCTGTACTGCCAACCCTACCATCCCTTCTTGTTTTGACGTAGTAATTATTTTAAAGCGGCGGTAGCCTAATGGCTAGGGTGTCGGACTTGCGATCATTTGGTTGCGGTTTGGAAACCCACCCATTGCACTATCGACGTGAACCCTCGTAACACAAGCATTTAGCTTAGCATGAGGGGTTGATCAGAATACTAGTACCTAATGTGCAACCCACATTAAAGAATTAAAGCGAAATAAAATAATAAAATTCACTTGTAATCCTCTTTATTAATAGGGTCATAATGCATTATCTTGCCCAGGAAACCATAAGAATGTATCTCTGAGACACACAGGTGTTATAATAAATACAAAGGAATAATAAATAAGTGGAGTAAGCAGAATGAGTCACACTGTTTTAAGCCAATTACAAAGAAATAATGTTGGCACAAATAATAATGTTAGTCGCTTTGGCCAGTGGCTGTCTGTGAAGATGAGTAATTATGAAGATTATTTGAGTTATCCCATGTACCAAACTGTGGTTGGTCAGAGGGTTACATACATTACTGCCATGCCACCCTAGAAAAGTAAGCACTTTACCCCAAGCCGCACCTCATTTACAAACATTTTTTATTGTCTTTTGACCGAAATATTTAAGTTTGAAATCGAGGCGCCGTCGGGCAGACTCAGCATTGAATGGGTTAATCATCTATTTGGCCCAGTAGTACCCAACCTATTTAGACTAGAAACCTTTTTTTATTTTATGGCTGTAAGCACGGAATACAATGTTAAAAATAAATGATGTCAATCTGACATTACATTTTGACCAATAAGATCTTAAAATAACTAACAGAGTTAAACATTTTGTGGACCATATTTTAGCTATTGTGGACCAATGGTGATCTTGAATCATTGTAGGACAGAAGCCTCCCACTTCCTTAGACAAAGATGGTGTTGAGTTTGACTCCTACCAAAAGAACTGGCCACCAACAGAACGGATATATAAATCATAATGTGAAAAAATTTAAATCTTTACATTTCCTGTAAAGCTACATCAATATGCTTGTAATAAATAAATAACACCGCGTGTGTTTGAACAAAAATTGGTTTAGTAGTTTATTATTAGGGTAATGAGGCAAACCAATGGATGGGTTAAATTTTTATAATAATTTAATATAATTAAAATTTTTTAGAAGGGACATTTATCATTTGTTTGTGAACTGAATTAGGCAGATTGTGAAACTAGTGTAAAAACTAGGCGAAATTATTTCTGGGTCAAACCACATAGATATCAAATAAGACAAAAATGGTCACTCATAATAACAAAATAACTGTTTCTAGTTTAATCTATTACGTTTATAACACTTTAAATGCACAAAAAATACATCCTAATAAATAGAGGCTAGATTTTGAGCAATAAAATGATCATTTTTATGTTTGTTTACCTGTTTTTGCACCAACTAAAGCTTCACACAAAAAAGGGGCGTAATCACCACAATTTGTTCTACTTTCAACTAATTTGAAGCCGTTATTCGCATCGCGTGTTATCGCAGCCACTACACAGTCTTTTAGATAACAACAGCGGGCGGTTAAATAAAGTTTCGATTGCGAAAATTTGCAAAAATATTTGCCCCACTTTAAACGGATCGATATTGACGTTCAGTACAAAATATCACTAGATTTACACCATTTAGTGATTAATGTTATTATGTATATTGAAAATTTATTTGATGTTTACCTTTTTGATAAGTAATTGACGAAAAGTTTACGATAATTTCATCCAAAAACAATAAAATACAAACTAAAAATCGTAATGATTATATGACAGATCATCAGACAGGATTGACGTTCCATTTAAGGAATCGCGATGTGACTTTCATAATTTTGTGCTTTGAATCTTTGGTACCGTTTAATATAACGGTATATGCGTGAAATGAAAAGTAAGAGATATTTTTTTTAATTCGTGATAGGCTTACGCTTGACCGCTAGTTTGCCTGAAAATTATAGGATGAAAATCTCATTTCTTTAGAGTAGGCATAGACTAATAATAACTTAAGTTTCAATCTGGAATGATCAGTGATGTAATGGCGCTTTATTTATTCAGGATTAGGACTTTTGGCTGTGTACGCAGCAGAATATCCGTGAATACCTAAAAATATTCGTAACAACTCGATCGGTACCACCACCAACTTAATGTTCCATACAAGGTTGGATAACTCGAGGTCGCCAAATGCTAGAAAGCCAGCGGCAGAGTCCCAGACACACAATCCAGACCAAATAAAGTATCGTCGCGGCCCAGCCGCTAGCTTTAATCTGTGGAGGATATGAATCTGGCAGTCAGTGAAGCTGTCTGCTGTCATAGTGTCAGTGTCACTTCCTTTTGACGACTCACGTTGACGGTTGTTGTTGGATAGCGAGAGGCGAAAAATTAGTTCAATGTGATTGTTTTATAATTCACCAAGTGCCACGACTATTTTACTCAATACAAAACCACGAGAACCACATTATTATTTTCTCGGTTTAATAAAAGGGCGGCAAAATTACGTCCAAAATGCAGGGCGTCAGCGCTCCGCGGGAGGCTGCGCAACCAGTTATCAGCACAAGTTCAACCATCCTGAATATGAGGGAAAAAGAGAAATACATCGAAGATTTCGACTTCCCTTTCTGCGATGAGTCCTCAAAATACGAGAAAGTAGCTAAAATCGGGCAGGGAACCTTCGGAGAAGTGTTCAAAGCCCGTGCACGGAACAGCAACAAAAAGTTTGTTGCCATGAAAAAAGTTTTGATGGACAACGAGAAAGAAGGTTTTCCTATCACAGCGCTGCGTGAAATCAAAATCTTACAACTCTTGAAACACGAAAACGTCGTCAATTTGATCGAAATTTGTCGTACGAAGGCGACATTACACAACAAATATCGTTCGACATTTTACTTAGTTTTCGATTTCTGTGAACACGATTTGGCGGGTTTATTGTCGAATGTGAATGTCAAATTTAGCTTAGGAGAGATCAAAAAGGTTATGCAACAATTACTGAATGGGTTATACTACATTCATAGCAACAAAATCTTGCACAGAGATATGAAGGCAGCAAATGTACTTATCACAAAGAATGGCATTCTGAAACTGGCTGACTTCGGTCTGGCAAGGGCTTTCAGTGTGGCCAAGTCAGGACAAGTCAACAAGTACACCAACAGAGTGGTTACACTGTGGTATCGGCCTCCTGAATTGCTTTTAGGTTTGTATGCATAATTTTACTGATAATAATGGATAGTTCCATTGTAATACTATGAATGGAAAATTAACTGTTTGTTTGTTTTCTTTATACCACTATGGTGTCAAACAAGCAAACCTGCCTGATGGTAAGCAGTTGCCATAGCCTATGGATGCTTGCAACACCAGGGGTATCACTTTTGCATTGCCGACCCTGTAAATTAAGGAGGAATAGTTGGCCTGGCAGCATAGGAGACAATAGTGTGATGCTTCAGTCTGTGGGTGGCCAACGGTTAACTGCTTCTGCTCTCCCTGACTGCCGCACCAACAAACCTCACCTTACCTTTTCACATCTTAACAATTGAACAGATTTTAATAAAATAGGATTCTATCCTCTGGAACAACATAAGCTACAATGTCTCGAAAATTTTGAACAAATATAATTTGGGACAAGTGAAACTGCTAGTGTTCCATGTGTTTCCATATTACAAAACTGGTTTTAAATGGGCACTATCAAATTATTTACATGAAATATTTTTGTTATAAAACTTTTTAACCACAGATATAGATGGGTTTCTGCCCAAGCATTTTGGGCGAAAAAAATAAATGCCCTGGCATAAACCCATCTCTAACCACAGATGCAAAAAAGAGGGGTGTTATAAATTTAATGTGTGTATGTCTGTTGTTTTAAGGGTGACTTGATTGAGTGTTCTTAGCTATGATTTGTGAAAATCGAGCTGGCCATTTGAAAGAGCTGATAGCTCTTTTCTACTCATGAAGGGATGTGAGCAACTTCTACGGGTCTGAACAATTTGAATCTTGATATCCTGCTACTTCAATGATATTGCAAAAACATGGTAGCCATGACTTGATGCTGTGGGTTTTTTTTTAAACTTAATGTTATTTCATTTTGCACAGGTGACCGTAACTACGGCCCACCAGTAGACATGTGGGGTGCAGGCTGTATCATGGCTGAGATGTGGACACGGTCACCCATCATGCAGGTAACAGAACATACCTGCAGAGATGTTTTTCTCACTTTTTGTATTGTCTTGCATGAGTCAATTGGACTATATGGTGTAGTCACTATGGTATGAATGATCTTATAACATGTGATTCTGTATTTCCTGAAGGGTTAGATAGAGTAGGCTATTGTTCCATCCTTATAGGGGTAAGTCTAGAAAAAGAAACCAGGCATAATCCAAACTTTGAGCTGCTAGAGAGCTTTTTACTCAATCTGGAGAATTAGATCAAAGTTGTCTAGCATATCAGCGGTGCTTATTTGACTAATGACGCAAAAGAAGAATAATCTTTCAGTAATTTTTACTAAACATTATGTAAACAAAGTATTACAGTTTACGATACGAGGGCTGCTGTTCCATCCAGTAGGCCATAATTATGCAAAAATGCATCGCATACATAATGTTCTAAGAACAGATCTTCCTGTCTTCAAAGTATTTTTGAATAATCCAAATTATTGTTTTATCATCACAGGGACCCACAGAGCAGCAACAGTTAATCCTGATATCACAGCTCTGCGGCTCTTGTACCCCAGATGTATGGCCCGGTGTAGAGAATTTAGACTTATACAATAAAATGGAACTGCCCAAAGGTCAGAAGAGGAAAGTCAAGGAACGTTTGAAGCCATATGTTAAGGATCCTTATGGTTGTGATTTGTTGGACAAACTTCTACAACTGGACCCAGCAAAGAGGTGAGATGATTTTATAATTTTTTTAATGTAAGTGGCATGCCAGCAGCAATGTGGTTTTTTTAAGTGGCCAGTATAAGGGACTGTGCATTTTATAGGGTTAGGGTTTTAGTATGGTCAGCTTATACTGGAGTTATTTCCATGAATCATCCCCCCCCCTTATTCCAGGTATGACGCAGACACAGCGTTGAACCACGATTTCTTCTGGACGGACCCCATGCCATGCGACCTCGCTAACATGCTTGCCCAGCATACGCAGAGCATGTTCGAGTATCTAGCGCCTCCGCGCCGGCCCGGCCACCTGCGCCACCACCACCACGTCGCCGGGGCTCAGGCTAAGCCCACCCAGCCTGTGCAGGACTCGGGGTACCAGGACAGAGTGTTCTAGAGGTCGGGGAGGACACAAAAGTGATATAGTGAAAAAGTGAGTGAAAACAAAGTGCTTACAGTGAGCAGACACTAAACGCCGCATGCAAAGACGCCCATTAAAGTTAATGGGCCATTAACTTGAACATTAACTGTCATTTTAACAAATGAGGTGTTGATTGATTCATCTGTGCAGTATTGTTCATTTATAACCAGATTCTGTTCACATGCCAAATGCAGTTCCTAAAATATGTGTTTTAAAACGAGTAGATAATAATTTTTATTCCTATTTTTCTGCAACTTCTGTCAGCTTGTTCTCTGAAGTTCAAAATTTTTGTTAGAGAAAAAATCTTGTGCTGGTAGAACTAGAATCTGTATCCTCTGATTTGTTACACCAGACACTTTTCAAATTCAAAATGTTTCAAATGACTTCAGCCAATTAAGTCCTTTGCCTGTGATGTCGACTTTCTTTTCCCCATGACATTACTATGGTGTCTTTCTGCCGCACTTACAGTTGTCAATTAACATAATTAATTAAATAATAGTAACCAGTATATGTATCTTACCGTGAGAGAGCCATGCTTTGGCACGAATGGGCCGGCTCGACCGGAGTGCTACCACGGCCTCACAGAAAACTGACGTGAAACAACACTTACGTTGTGTTTCGCCGTGTGAGTGAGGTTACCGGAGGCCCATTCACTTTTAAAGGGCCGGCAACGCACTTGTGACTCCTCTGGTGTTGCGGATGTCCATAATTGCTTACCATCAGGTCATACATCTGCCCCGTTGTTTGCCCCGTATCCCATAAAAAAAACTTAGTACTCTGACAACAAACTCAGGTATGGTTAAGATATAGTAGTCACTAATGAGTTATTAATGTTAATTGATGTCTCTGAGTGCGGTGTTTGTCGATTATTTTCAAGTATGTATCTGGTTTCCTGTAACTTCTATCAATCAACCAGGTAATGTTAGGGATTTCTTTAGAAATAAACTGTATGTATCTTTAATACTATCCTTTTTTATGTTATTTACTGGGTGTACATAGAATTACGTTCATAAAATTAAAGGATATAAATATTTGTGTACGTTAAAGAATGATGTATATAATTTATGAATACTGCTGATACAACTAGAAATGTAATTTTTTTGGTGCTTTTGGAAGCATCGAAACCATTCCGTGGTCACGTCATTACATTTATTCAGTACAGGTCGCAATAACTGTGCGAGTCTGACGTTGTCCAAGTGTTGCAATCAGGGCCATCTTAGGCCATCCAGGGGCCCTTAGGCATAACAGAATTTGGGGCCCTTTTAAAAAGTGAATAACAGCAATGATTCGTCAAAACAGAAAAATAACGGCCAAGTGCGAGACGAACTCGCGCACGAAGGGTTCCGTACCATTATCTATAAAAACGGCAAAATAGCAGCAACAGAAATACATCATCTGTGAAAATTTCAACTGTCTAACTATCACGGTTCATCAGATACAGCCTGGTGACAGACGGACAGACAGACGGACGGACGAACAGCGGAGTCTTAGTAATAGGGTCCCGTTTTACCATTTGGGTACGGAGCCCTAAAAAGCATGCCCTCAGCGCCACGCTTCCGAATTTAGTAAAGAAATCTGTCACACAGTCGTGACCTTGGCATGTTGGGTAGATTTTGGTTTGTCGTCTATACAGGACAGTGGATCAAAGGTTAATATAAAAACTCTGTGAAAAAATTTGGAATCTTAAATTATGCGCTTTCGTGATTTTACTGACATCGATAATTTTCACAAAAACACATGTCATTAGACCTGCGTGGTCGTTTGGACCGGCTAACTTCAGACGTGCTCAGTTATTTCGACCGTACGTACTGACTACTGTACCTGTTTGATCTTGAGATTGTTGTTTGGCCTTCCAAATTCAAATTTGAAATTTGGCGAGCCAAATCCTCATGAGTTTTCGGCCCTACGCTACAAATAGATTACTGCCCTACCAATACATAGGATTGTGTACGAATTAATTAGACTATAAGATGTAATTATATATATGTCGACTCGACTGATTGTTATTATAAATACCTACAATAATAACGTTGTATGTAAATGTGATGCTTTTTTGTAAATAAAAGTATAATTTTATACTATATGCACCAAGATTTTTTATTTAATACCCTTGCAAGGAGTTCTTAGTGAAAAGTGTATTGTACTGCGTGTGCTGTAGGTACTTTGTGGCGCCATACACAATAATATCAAGGCCCTCTGAGAAACGGTATGCCAACTGTAACATGTGACGACACGTTTGGCGTAGCGGCTGAGAGGTCGGCTTCTACGCAACGTGTTGTGGGTTCGATCCCCACACGGAACAAATATTTGTATGATCTACAGGTAGTTGTTCCGGGTCTGGGCGTTTTATGTATGTGCGAATTTGTGTTTGTAAACGCACCCACGACACAGGAGAAAATCATAGTGTGGGGCAACGTTTTTTTAAAAAGAAAAGAAAAAACTATATATAAGAAAACAGTTTAAGAGCCGAAAGTCCTTAAATTACTATAAATCTATGAAGTAGAGATAGGGACACACATTCATTTCATTTTTTTAAATGTAGGTATAGTATTTTACGTTTTATCATGTATATTGTATTATTTATAATGTATGAGATGTATGACTGTGGATAATTTCTGCCTACCCCTGAGGGAGAAAAGCGTGAGTGTGTATGTATATGTTTTTATGGAGGCCCATAAAAACATATACATACACACTCACACTGTTGCCTGAAATAAATGGAAATAATAATAATAATTTATAACAAGAAAATCGCGTCGTGATCGCGTCTAACCGACATTTTAAAACTAAATTCGATAGATTCACTGAATATGATTATTGAAGAACAGGGTGTAGACTGTGGATTTGTGGAACATCACTACAACTGTCAAAGTGTCAAAAAGTTTTTTGGAGATTTTTTGATTTGTTTGTAAAAAGAAAAACATAAAATATTGTGTGTTCCTGTGGATTACCTGTATTTTTACTACATAGGTTATTTAATAATGATTGTCTGAAATAGGGATGGCGATTCTTTACGAAAAAGATCGATTCGAAAAGTAACCTAATAAATCGATTCACAAAAAAATCGAGGTCCAAAAGATCGATTCCTTAAAAATCGATTTTTTTATGTTTGCATTTACAATGTAAATATAAATCCATTTTATGAAAAACAAGAAAAATACCATAATAATTGATCTCTTATCAGTAAAATCACGGATTTTTTTAGTTCAGGGATTTCGATAATGACAATTAAACGACGACACGATTGACGTAGCGGTTGAGCGATCGGCTTCTGCGCCACGTGTTGTGGGTTCGATCTCCACACGGAGCAAATATTTGTATGATCTACCAGTAGTTGTTCCGGGTCTGGGCGTTTGTGTATGTGAGAATTTGTGTTTGTAAACGCACCCACGATACAGGAGAAAATCCTAGTGTGGGGCAACGTTTTTTTAACAAAAAAAAAATTATTTTTTAATAAATTATTTTATAATTATTTTTATTACCATGTTAAAGTATCAGGTCAGGTTTAAAAGAAGACATTTATTTTCTAAATGTATTTGTTACATTAAAAAGTGAAGAAAATAGATAATTCAGCTTATAGTTTTAATATCCCAATGTTTAATATCTAAGTTTTTTAAAAACAACAGCCTGTCAAGTCTACTGGGATCCAAACGGTTCCGCTCATCACTTGCGATGTTGCCGGCAATGGAAAAAAGGCGCTCACAAGGAACAGATGATCCCACGATACTCGTATACATAATTGGTATTGAGTGAATGTGGTGATAAATAGAGTTTTTTTGTTCTTGCCAGAGAAGTATAGGATCATACTTCAGATGCACAACTGCCTGTGATAAATAGTGTTTAAATTCTTCTTTTAAGCCCTGACTTTCCAGTGCAAGTGCATTACATGTAGAGAGTTGCTTAAAATAGATGAAATCAAAATAAGTGTAAAGTTAACTGAGTATAGAATTATCGCAAAAATATGGTCCCTGATTCTTTATTGGTTGAAAAATTAAAGCGCGCGAAGCGCGTAATTTATATTCCTAATTGGAAATAATTTTATGGTTTTTACCAAAACTGAAAAAATCGAATGTCGATTTGTTCAAGGGTGAAATATCGATTCACTGAATCGATTCAGAACTACATATCGATTTAAAAAAATTTTTTGAAAATTTTTTTGGCTCGAGAAATCGATTCTTCGATTAATCGATCTCAAATCGCCATCCCTAGTCTGAAAGAAAGATCCAATAAACATAATTTTAATATGCAGGTTAGTCTAAAATATCAGTTTGTAACTTTATGTAGCTACTCCCAAGTTATGTACGTAAAGAAGAGACATTCTGCAGTTCTGCTGCAATTTATAACAATAAAAACTTTATGTAGGTACCTACTTTATATTATTTTTTATTCTTTTTCAGGATAAAGTTAATAATTTGCAGAAAGTTTATTGCACCAAACAAATCTAACATGTTGAAATAATGATACAGTAATAATTATTTTAACTAAGTAATATCATTGTGCTGACTAGATAATTATAACATCGCTAAGCGATTTCATCACCATAAATGATCACTACACAATGGCCAACAGAATAATATTTGAGGATGAAATTGAAGAGCAGAATATTGATATCAGTAATGAACAAAACAATTCAATTCAAAATACACCAATGCTTCAGGAATCTTCCAGTTTAGGTAACATTGAACAGGATGAAGTCATAAGTAGTAATTTAAATGGCATCCAACCTACAAAGAATGGAATTTCTTATGAAATTCTAGAAATTGATGATGCTATAATCAGTTACAGTGAGGATAATGAAGGTAATACAGGTCCACTAAATGATGAGGGTAAAAATACAAATAAAGAGGAGGGTAAAAATGAACAGGGTATTGATAGAACAGAAATAAGCACTGATATGAGTAACAAATTGTGTAACACTGATCAGCAAGGTTTAGAAAAATCTAATGAAGTTCCACTCATTAATGAAAATAAAGAGTGTAGAGAAAGAGGGAAACTCGGTCAAGATAATGTTATGGTTAAAATCTGCAAAAGCCCCATAGATGGAGAGGTAAAGGGTCACCAAACTGCTATAAAGAGAAGACTTAAGAAAGAGCTTGAGCTACTGGGCGCAGATGTAAATTCGGATGACGTTGAGGGTAAATTTGATGTTTTTGGCGATGACAGTAACATTTATAGAAAATATAGACTGAGAAAAACTGAATCGAAGTGAGTATACTGTTCTTTTCTAGAATTATCACAGTATGTCTGCCAAATGTCAAAAAATCTGACACAAATCTTCATATTTATCATTCATAAGCCACTGGTGGCTACGGTCCTTGGACGGTGAAAAGTTAGCTTATACTGCACCATGTATGTTGGCAGACACAAATGTTAAAAAATCTGTCAGGCATGTATTTTAATGATTTTTCCTTCACCATTTAAGTGATGTGATAATTAAGCATTATCACTCACATGATTTGTAAAAATTAGAGGCCATCCTTAAATTTGGTCATATGAATGGCGGATTTAAGAAAAAAATAATAATCTCTACTTCAACTGATTAAAAACTCGTGTTTTTTAATTGGATTTTTTTTGATGAAGATGTTTTTTATCAAAGTAGAGATTAAAAATACACTTGAAAGGGTCCGGCGGAGCGTGAATTGCCCACAAAAACGTAATACCTAAATAAATCATAATCCAGACAATATTCTATCAAATTATGTTATTATTCAGATTTAGAGACTTAATCTAGGTTCCTGTGCTCCAGTTTTGTCTGCTACTACTTCACTGAAAATAAAAACCCCGAAAATCGTTCCAAACTTAATAAAGTTATCATAAATTGCATTCGCTTACATTTATTTCCAGTTTTTCTTTAAACTACCATTTTGCAAGTACTGCATTTGCTTTACGAGGGCAGAGGGCAAGTAAGCAGATTTGGTTTTTTTGCGAAATTCTCTGCCCTCTTCCCGGATGGCCGTAGATCCATAGAGTTTTTACACACTCGAAAAACCGCATTTGTTCTTATTTGATTTTATCCTTACAATGTTTTGTTACAGAATTTCCTACAAAGAACCCTCAGATTGGAAACCGAAACGTCGAGTAAGTTCAGATAATGAGCCGATATCGTTGGAATGTTCTGTGTGCTATCAAGAGTTCGAATCTAAGAAGGCGCTTCATATTCACGAACGATCTCATGGTACTGTCCTAGAATACACCTGTTCGCTATGCTCCCAGAAATTTAACAAAAACGCAGATCTTATTGCCCATAAATCAATTCACAACTCAGAGTCTTTTCTATGTCAAGAATGTAAAGTCGCATTCTCAGATCACTGCGATTATTTGCAACACAAAATTATGCATACAAGTCAGTCAGCCTTCACATGCCCCGAATGTGGGCTTAAGTATAACAGAACGAGCTACAGACTACATATTTGGACACATTTCGATAGGAAATTTAACTGCCACATCTGTTCTTATGTTGGCAATAGTGAGGCTCACCTACGAGGCCACATAAATCAACGTCACAAACACACTAAAACTTGTGTCGAATGTGGTCGAGTCTTCAACGACAAACGTCAATTGGAATACCACATGATTTCTCACACTGGGGTAAAAAAATACCAGTGCTTTTACTGTGGTAAATGTTTAGGCAATAACTCTGCTAGGAAACTTCATACTCGGCTGCATACGGGTGAAAAACCTCACACTTGTGATATTTGCGGTCACAAGTCAGCGCAGTCCAATGACATGAAACTGCATAAAATCACTCATGAGACTGAGAAAAAGTATTCTTGTCATTTGTGCCCTAAAAAGTATTTCTACAAATCATATTTGGTGATTCACATGAGATCTCATACGCAAGAATGTTTGTATGAGTGCCCTGAATGTGATGGCAAGTTTGTAAACCCTAGCGGATTGAAAACTCATTACATGTATAAGCATCTGAGTGAAAGGCCTGTGGAGTGCTCTATTTGTAACAAACACTTTATTAACAATAATCAGTATAAGAAACATACAAAGTCAAAGAATCATAAAAGGAATATGTTTGGCCATACGTTAAAGAATGAAATAAGTAGTGGATAGGAATAATAGAGAAGGATAATGAATGATAGATGGAAGCAAATAGTACAGTCTACAGCACATCAAGTTACTATACACTGCAAAATTTAATGGACGATAAACTCTATTATTTGAAAATTAAATTGAAAATCAATTGAAAAAATTTTGTATAGGTACAGTGGCGACCAACCAAATCGCTTAGAACCAAACTCCCGAGTTGCTATTGAGAATTTTATAGAAAAATAACACTTCTCGACCTTGGAATGGAACCCAGGACCTTTAGCGTAGCAGTCGTGCTTGGGACCACTAGCTGAGGCAGTTAAAAAAATATTGGAAGTTAATATATCTAAAAATAATCATGAATGAAAAAAGCATGTGAAAGATCACATGCAATCATATTTTCATACGTCACACCTGCGACTTTTTTCACCATTTTACGCGGGAGAGCCACGCTTCGGCACGAATGGGCCGGCTCGACCGGAGTGATACCAAGGGCTCACAGAAAACCGGCGTCAAACAACGCTTACGTTGTGTTTCGCCGAGTGAATGAGGTTACCGGAGGCCCAATCCCCCTTTAAAAGGTCGGCAACGCACTTGTGACTCCTTTGGTGTTGCTTGTGTCCATGGGCGCCGGTAATCGCTTACCATCAGGCGATCGGTCTGCTCGTTTGCCCTCCTATCCCATAAAAAAAAACAGCCTGCTCCAAATCACATTTCAATGAAATTGCATTTAGTTAACGATTTCATTGTAAGTAAAATAGGCGTCTCGCATCTTCTCGAGTGGAGACCACGCATCGGAAAGCGCAGTATGTGACAACCTTCAACATGATGGACGGACGACCTGGTAAAGGTCGCTGGGAGTCGTTGGATGCAGGCCGCATATGACCGTTCTCTGTGGATGTCTTTGGGGGAGGCCTTTGTTCAGCAGTGGATTTCTGTTGGCTGATATGATAATGATGAGTAAAATAGCAAATGTGGCGATAGATGATATTGAATGAAAATTCATTGCGGACAAAAAGTAGTAGCCTGCGAATTTTCGCATGTGAAATCGTTGTGAAAAATAATCACAATATCATCAAATGAAAACGAATGAAGAGAGAGAGCAATCATTTCCATGTACTGTCGCTGACTTTAATTCAAAGTATTCCATGCTGTATGAGGTTATTATGTTTCCTAAGAAGCTCTTAAGGGTCCGGCGGAGCTTGAATTGCCCACAAAAATGTAATACCAAAATAAATCGTAATCCAGACAATATTCTATCAAATTATGTTATTATTCGGATTTGGATGCCGTTAATCTCGGTTGCTACGGTACTATTTCGTGTGAAATTGTGTGTGAATTACGATTTATTTCGGTATTACGTTTGTAAGAGGAATTCGGTCTGCCGGACTCTTAAGTTTGTATTAAATAAGATAATGTTAGTTAAGTTTCATGTTCAGTTTATTAAAAGATTTTAATAAAAATATCTTGAGAAATATTGTTTTTTTTTAATTACCTATAGCATAAGTTTATCCTTCTGCCACACAACCATATAACATACTATTACCAGTGTACTCCCCAAAGGGTTAGGCAGAGATGTACTGTACATCATCAGTCCACCGAGGGCGAGCCTATTGCCATTAATCGGGCACATATCCAAACTTTTCGAGATTTCATAAAAAAATCCCATCATAAATCCCGTCATTGCTCGACCTGGGAATCGAATCCAGAACCTCTAGCATAGCCGTCGCGCTTGGAACCACTAATTTACTTAGTGAGACTGACATTTTAGCCCAGTTCTCTAGGTCAAAGTCAAAATGTTTTATTCCAAATGATTAAATAAGGTACTTTTGAAAAGTCAAACTAGTATATAGTTCTGCTAGCATAGTCCTCAATGCTGCTGACAGGGAAAGATCTCACCCGATCCTGGTGCCTATGATCCGCGGCTCAGAGGCAGTCGCAGTTCTAGGGGGGGGGGGCAAGCGGGGCCCACGCCGCTGGCGGGAAATTCACAGTTGGCAGACGAATACACAACTCATCATTAATTGCTATACCTACTTATAAAATTTTAAATCCGAGCGGCCTGTGACAATGACAGTCATAAGAATCTGATGGCTGAAATGATGATGCTATCATCGGTAAAAGTATAGGCAGGCCGGGCGGCATTTTTCAGTTGTCAGGTAGTATGCCTTGAGCGCGTGCTTTCCGCAATCCAGGCTACCATATCTTCCCTCTAAGGTGGGACCCGTAGATAGGAATTTATTTGGCAATTTTTGAGCAATTTGACAAATTTTAATCCTGAGCCCTGACTGTTTTTAAATAGAGGCAGTGAGAGAGAGCTCTTTTCGGCAGTCGCTTCGTGTAAAATACTGATTATCACACCATCGACCGTTACCAAACGAGAATAACTCCAAAAAAAGATACTTGTAATGTTTTATTAAATTATATTTATTAATAAACGATATGTACTCTAGCCGAGTTTCATATTGATTTAACCTTATTATATTTATAAATGTACTATGTAACATATGAGTAATATAATTCTGAATGCAATATAGAACTTGAATGTTTTATGATTGAGTAATTCATTAATTGATCGACTAAAAGATTATGACTTGATAGCTAAAGGAGTCGATTAATTCTTATCATCAGTCTATGGATTCCTGTCCCATCACTATCATTCATTGTCAAAACTGCAGAAAAAAAAGATTCGAGTAGTAAATATTTTTCGGAGCAACATTTTATTAAATATGCCGAAATTTATGAAGATTTTGTGTGAATATAAGTGATATTTGAGTTAAATATTCAATGTTTGGACTTTAATGAACACCATATTGCGTTAATCGCGTCACAAGCACAGGTAAGTCGAATTAAATCAAATTTCTTTCTATTAACCTTTAGAGTAATGTTTTCGCGCGTACAATATCTTATGAACTGTTTACAAACATTGATTTGCTGATTTTCATTAAACTTAGTGCATTAATACCGATATAAAATATAATTGCATTAATTATTGGAGTGGTGTTATTCTGTAAATCGCTTCGTTGACGCGATCGAGCTCGTTCGTTTTGATATGGCATTTTGAACTCTGTGCATAATAATAATAAGGTCTATGTTCTGTATTCGTTGTTGGCGCGATGTTGCTCTCAGAATAGGACTTTGTGACTGGTTATTGCTTTTCGGTTGTACAAACGTAGCTAGTCGTTAGGGTTGCCAACTGTCGATAATTTACATGAATTTTGGGAAAGCAATATTTGAACTGTTATTCTTTAAAAACTAATTTGAGTCAGATGTCATTTTATACAGATTTATTGACATATTTAATGATTCGCGCCATTACCAAAATAGTAGAACGGCACAATAAGTTGGAATCCATCTATAATTTGTACATCATTATTAACATCACCAGTTTTGCTCCTTCACATCTTTAATTAATTTAACACTGCCATACACTATAAATTGCAAGTCACACTTATATTCCACAAAAGGGTAAGCAGAAGAGTACTAGTACCTCTGTTACCCTTCATCATCATCATCATCAATATTTATCCACTGCTGGGCTTAGGCTTCTCTCTGTGAATACCTCAGAGACTACCATCAAATTCAAATTAAAATCTTTATTGCTTTCATATGTAATTAAGATGTTACAAGTTACAATAGTGTGTCAATATGAAACCCTGCAAGGGCGCTGCAAATTTAATAATCTAAATGTAATTAGGTAGGTAACCTTTTGGCTGCCACAGTCATGTATAGACGACAAACAAAAATGTGCCCAGCATGTCACGGTCTTAACTGAGTGACAGATTTCTAAAGGAAATTTGGAGCTTGTCGCTGAGGGCACGCTTGTTCTGTTTTGACATGACAGTCAAAAGGTTAACTACTTAACACAAATGCAAACTCTTCAGCTGCTACTAAGAATTTCATAGAAAAAATCCAATTACACTGTTCAACTTGGGAATCTATCCCGGGTCCACACACTCCATCTGAATCCATAGTTATATTTTCAAAAATTTCCACAGTAATGGGAAAATGAGTTTATATTGGGGTAACACTGTGCAACATTCACTACAAAATCAAGTTAAAAAGATCTTTTACTTGTCTATTCTAGCCTATGTACCACTTACAAATATTTTTACATTTATTTATTATGAACAGAACCCAGTGGAAAATGTTGATGGCGTATGCCAAGAGGCATGTTGAACTATGGGACATTTTAAAGTGTAATCACAAACAAACACTACTTGAATTATATTTAGTCCAGTAATCCATAATACAGGGCTTTATTAATAAAATAAAATAAAATCTGTATTACATATCAAGGCGAAGATGGAGAGATGAGCTTAACTCCTACCGAAAGGATGCACCATTACTAGCAAAGAAAAGAATTGTGTGGAAAAGGGAGATCAGGCTTTAGCCCTGCAGTGGGATAATACAGGCTAGATAGATAGTTAGATAGAGAATTTGTATCTCCCGGCTAGCCTATTCCCAACTCTATGGAGTGGGTTTCAAGTCTCACTCAGATCAAGATGTAATTGAATATTAGCACCAAGCAACTGCAACTGCCATCAGACCTTTGCAACCCAATTTCTGGGCTATATCTATGCTTGCACATCCTACTGCATAATTCTCAGCAACTATTTAAAACAAAGTAGTAAAGCTTAACATTAGTATTCAAGTTTTATTTAAAGAGTATCTATTGAGTTTCTTGCCGGCTCATCTCCATAAGACCCACTTTTTGGAACCGTAAATTCAATAAATCATTTTGACTTTGACTAAGGATAGATTGGCTGTATGGAGTGGATATTTATCACTAACACTATCAAAGGAGTTCATATAACAGCTGGGACTGAGATGGCTTTAGTGCTCTTTGAGTCAATGTACTCAGAATAATAAATGATCTTTATTTCTGTAAATAGATCTTATAAGGACACTTTAACAAGTCAATGTTTTTTTAACTAGACATCGACATTGACACCGCCGTTTCCTAACTGACAACCTTTGAGAACAAACACCAGAGTGATACCACGGCCTCACAGAAAACCGGCGTCAAACACACGTTTTACACGTGGGAGAGCCATGCTTCGGCACGAATGGGCCGGCTCGACCGGAGTGATACCACGGCCTCACAGAAAACCGCCGTTAAACAACGCTTACGTTGTGTTTCGCCGAGTGATTGAGGTTACCGGAGGCCCAATCTTCTTTTAAAGGTCGGCAACGCACTTGTGACTCCTCTTTTGGTGTTGCGGGTGTCCATGGGCGGCGGTAATCGCTTACCATCAGGTGACCGTCTGCTCGTTTGCCCTCCTATCCCATAAAAAAAAACAACGCTTACGTTGTGTTTCGCCGAGTGAGTGAGGTTACCGGAGGCCCAATCCTCTTTTAAAAGGCCGGCAATGCACTCGTGACTCCTCTGGTGTTGCGGGTGTCCATGGGCGGCGGCAATCGCTTACCATCAGGCGATCCGTCTGCTCGTTTATTAGGTAGCAACTGCAGAACAGACCACCCTTGCTATGGTTATTTCATACTTCTTTTGCTTCATCCACATTCGTACATCTTGTCATACATACGCGCCGCGAACTACACACCTTATGTTGTTTATTGCAGATAAAATTATTCCTCCTCACCATGGGAGTGTGCTGTGTGGAGGGATGTGAAGTCACCGCTGAAGAAACATTTTATTTTGAGTAAGTTATTTAAAAATGATAGCTTAGTGAGAGGACAATAGACTGGCAAGTCTTTGGTCACGCGTTTGCATCCAAGGAACGAAAATTGGATCGAAATATTATATGTATAACTAGCGACCTGTCCGTTGCCCCATTCCTAAGAGTCGTACTGTGATGTTAAATATCTTATAACCATCCTCATGAATCGCTCTGTCCATTAGTGAAAACCGCATGAAAATCCGTTCAGTAATTTTTGAGTTTATAGCGGACAAATAGACAGAAAAACGTGGCGGGGAACTTTGTTTTATAATAATGTAAGGACGCTTACTTTATTTTTTCTCTTATACTATAATTATGATCTCACTGTTGGGCAAAGGTCTACATCCCCATCTCCTTCCACTGTTCTCTGTCGAGGGCAATCTGAGGCCAGTCCGTCCGGAAAGTGAACAAAGCGTCCCACTGTGGTCTGAAAATAAAGTTTTTATCTACCTATAATAAAATTGTAACAGGCCGATGTCTCTACATTATAAATATTAAAGAAAAACTAATATGGGGGGTCTTTAGTAGAGCAACAGAAGCCAAATTATCAATTTTTGTCTGTCTATATGTATGTACGCGCATCAAGCAAAAACTATTGTGGAATTGAATGCAGTTTTCACCGATGTATTGCTAGACGTCTAACTTAAAATCTGGTGCACGTTTCATCTTGAGCCGCCTAGAATCGGACTTATAGTATGTTAATCTTTTTGAGATGTGAGTGAAATTGCGGGAAACAGCTAGTTAATATTATTATTACTAGTCGGCTGGACTCTTCTATCTCCAGGTTCCCCACGAGTCGGTTGCTCCGTCGCAAATGGCTGGAGGTGATCCCGATCCCGGGCAAGCTGCCGCTGGGCACCGTGGTATGCAGCCGGCACTTCAGCACGCACGACTATGAAAACGTACGCGGCAAGGTCCGACTCAAGAGGAAGGTGGTGCCCAGTCTACTGCTGCAGGAAACTGTATGATATTCATACTTTATTAATCGACTTTAAATTACAATAAAATAACTTCCAATACTAGTAATTTGGTCATAGATTAAGGAAAAATAGATCAAATTATGCACCAAGAAACATAAATTTCTATAGTTTCCTTAATCTGTGGCTCTGGTAGATGGCCATGCCTGTTGTGTTGCCAGCTACCATTTTTTGTTTTTCTATATTGCGCAACCTTTTCCTACTTTTAAGTTTTTAGATAAGGGCGAAAATAAAAACTTTTTCTGTCTTTCTTTCTAATTTTTGTAAACATTACTAGTATTCTTGTTAACCCCTCGTGCTAAGCTAAATTCTTGTGTTACGAGTGGGTTCACGTCGGTAGTGCAATGGGTGGTTTTCGAACAAGCAACCACATGATCGCCAGTCCAATGCCGTAGCGATTAGGCTACCGCCGAATTGATCGGATCTTTTGTTTTCGCCATTGGACCGATGACCGATACCCTTCGGAATGTCTTGCTTCACACTCGCAGTTATCTCTACCGCACAATACAACTTTACAGTACATTATATCTATCACCTGTCGTTGCGCTGAGTGTCGGTTCGACTCCCACTCGAGGCAAATATTTGTGTCTAGCTGTACTTTGTATCCAGTGACACGGTTTATTCCCTAGTGCAGGTAGTATTTTGAAGAGTAAAATGTAATAGTAAAAGTAAATGTAACAGTAATGAAAATGTCTACCGTTCTTGTAAATGATTAGGGGTGGTAAATCGTAACTTTGCACTTTATAGCTTAAACATACCATTTCAGATACAGAAAACCAGCACACCAAATACCAAATCTTCGAAATCACCAGAATCACCCACTTCACCAAAAATGCCGGTATCGCCAAAACCCCCGAAACCACCAAAAATGCCGGAATCGCCGAAACCCCTGACGCCACCAAAATTGCAGTCGTCGTTGGACACCCCGGCATCACCAAAATTGCCGACATCGCAGGAAACCTCGACGTCATCAAAATTGCCGGCATCGCCGGACACTTCCGCATCATTAAAATTGCCGGCGTCTCCAGACACCCCGGCTTCATCAAAAATGCCGGATTCACCTAAAACTCCGACATCAACAAAATCCCCGTTAAAAGAGCTAGATACCTGTGACTCCACCACGGTATCCATTCCATCACCAGTGGATGCTGAAAAGATGATAGATGAGATTCAGAATGCGAGGAGGAGAGATGAGCTCTCGAAAGCAACTAAAGATCTGGTAGCAGTAGAGAATGGATGGAGTGGAGATGGCAACGGAATTGTACCAAAAAGGTAAGGACTGTATGTCAAGGTAGCTGTTAGTAATTTTAACATTAGGACGTCCAACAACTGAGTCTACCCGTGACCATGGATGCTGTAAAGGATCCGAAACGTCGGGAATTAAATAGCATTAATACAACGCGATAAAATCCGTAAAACGTACTTTTATTTCAATGTCTTTCAATTGTGTTACCGTTAATATGTCTATTGACAACGAGCTCTTTTCTACCGCATTCTTGCTTATTATCATGTCCTTGGTGTTGGCTATGTTTATGGGGGAAAATTGGCTCGGGATTCGGGACATTACTAACGTAATATTAATGTTATTACTAAAGAAAACAATTGAATTCGTTTCCTATCTTTGGTTCCCAAAATGGACACAAAACCAGGAGATACGTTGGCGAGGACTCGCTCCACTAGTTTGTCGCTGAGCAACAAGAGCTACGAGTATCAAAGATAATACTCGCTCAGCGAGGCTCGCTAGGCAATCAGAACTTACGCCGAGAGTTATAATCTAAATATATATAAAACTCAAAGGTGACTGACTGACATAGTGATCTATCAACGCACAGCCCAAACCACTGGAGGGATCGGGCTGAAATTTGGCATGCAGGTAGATGTTATGACGTAGGCATCCGCTAAGAAAGGATTTTGATAAATTCCACCCATAGGGGATAATAATAAATAAATTTCGACCTATGTAGGGGTGAAATAGGGGATGAAAGTTCATATGGAACAAAGTAACTATTCCACGCGGACGAAGTCGCGGGCAAAAAGCTAGTTGTTTATATGAATTCAGTTTTTGTGTGCCAAAGACAGGGATATTGTTGGACACTTTTACATCGCTCTTTTCTCTATGCGAGCGAGTGGCGCGAGTAATCGCCCGTCGCACCCGCACACTCGCTTATAGCTCAGCGACAAAACTATCGGAACTACACACTCGCTCGCCAACTCGTTTCTAGTTTCTAGCTCTACTCGCTTCTCGTTCATCGTCGGCGGTGGGACAAGTGCAAGTGCCTTACTGTTCCTTTGAGGTGGATCGTTTCGCTGAGCCCGCGAAATTCAAATTTCGAGTGGTTTTTCGCAGTTTGTAGGTCTATAATAAGTTCTGCATTCATGGTAATGGTAATTGCGACATTAACTATACAAAATTCACAATTTTTATTTAAAACCATTGCTTTAAAATCATTATTGGAGATAAAAGTAGTGTAAAATGTCAATTTTGACCAATTACACAGATTGCGCCAAGTTTTTGGCTTGATAAGGATTTATTAGTAAAGGTCTTAGTTCTCAGTTGTGAATGTTGTATAGTTGATGTCGCAATTACAACTACCATGAATCTAGAACTTGTTATAGACCTGCAAACTGCGAAAAACCACTCGAAACTTGAATTTCGCGGGCACAGCGAAACGATCCGCCTTAATAATGATATCGGCTATTACGTTTTCAAAAGCTTCCTGAACATCTATATTTTATTATATTATTTTTTAATTCCAGCCTGCAGCCATCTCTATCTGACCCCAAGGAGGACATTGAAGACATGATAACGAATTACCATATCAAGAATAAGGTGCCCAACACGGCGCTGCTGGCAGATTTAGTGCCGCCCAGTGATATAGTGCCACAGGAAGTGCAACAACATGAAACCATAGAGATCGAAGACACCAAGGAGGCTGATCCAGTTTTCATTGAGATATCGGTGGATAAAGGTAATTTTTAGGGTTCTGTACAGCAAAAGAAAAAAAAACGGAACCCTTATATTGTCCGTCTGTCTGTCTGTCAAGACCTTTTATCTGGAGAACGCGTGGAGGTATCGGAAATTAAAATCATATACTCAGGTCTACAGCCCCTTGAAGCTGTGAAAAAATCAAACTTTTAAGTTAACGTAAAAAAAGATACGGCTGTTTATGCCGCAAAAAACGTATATTTCGATAATCTCACTCTCAAGGGAATCAAAATTTATAGGATATTTTCCGTTGACCTAGAACTATGAAATCAGGCAAATTTGGAAAAATTTGAAAACTATACATTTGTAATGAAATCTTTAAAAAATATAGTCTTTATTTAAAGTATGTAATCAAATTTGTAATGAACCCTCGGTGGGCGAGTCCGACACGCACTTGTCCGGTTTTTTATGGGATAGTAGGGCAAACGAGCAGACGGATCGCCTGATGGTAAGCGATTACCGGCGCCTATGGACACCCGCAACACCAGAGGAGTCACAAGAGCGTTGCTGGTCTTTCATACACGTTCGTTCGTTTTCAGATACGAACGCGTCGGGAGGGGGCAGCCAGGACTGCCTCATGCTGCTGGAGAGCGTCCAGGTGGAGGTGGACCCCACCACCCTCATGTTAGACCAGGATGACTACGAGCATGAGGATGAGAAGGCGCCTGACAAGTGAGTCACCCACAAAGCACCAGCTTTATAGCATCCTTACTAATATTATAATCGCGAAAGTTTGTATGTATGGATATTTGTTACTCTTTACCGCCAGAACGGCTGAACGAATCTGGATGAAATTTGGCACAGAGATACGATTATAGTCTGGAATAACACATATAGGCTACTTTTTATCAAGGTCGGATCCAATTCTGAAATGCGCGCAGACAAAGTCGCGACAGTATCTGATCATATAATACTACTGTAAGGACTTAAGATAAAAAAGACCATGATTCTTTCGGTGATGAGAATTTTTCGGTGTTTCTTCCCAGAGGTCATCAGCTAGCAGCTTATACTGGAAACTTCGCTTTGCTGCTCGCGACTTTGTCAGCGTGGACTTCAGGATTGGGTCCAACTTCAAAATTGCATAAAAAGTTGCCTATGTGTTATTCCAGACTATAATCTATCTCTGTGCCAAATTTTATCCAGATCCGTTGAGCCGTTTTGGCGTGAAAGAGTAACAAACGTCCATACATCCATCAATAGTCACAAACTTTCACGTTTATAATATTAGTAAGGATTTTTCAGTGTTACCTTTCTAATATACCATGTTTTCCCATAGGAAATCCGATCCAATAAGCTTGCTGACCTCCAGCGACGAGGATGACGTCATCATTCAGGAACCACACATCGACACAGTTGACGTTTCAGACGAAACGGACGAAGACGACGTGCCCCTAGTCAAACTCGCCAAGAAAAAACCATTGAAAAAAAAGCTAGTCAAAAAAAAGAAAAAATCACAAGACGGTCTACAGAAAATTATGTGGGGAATGTATGACTTTTATTGTATGAAATGTCACTTCACCACAACCGACAGCGCAAAATACGACAAACATGTCGCCGAACACTGCAAGTCTACCGTGCTTCAAGTCTGCCCCATCTGCGGCTACACCTCGGCAAGCAAGACCATGTTCTCAATACACAAACGCATACATAAAGTCGAGAAGAAATTCAAATGTCACTTATGCGATTACTGGGCGCGACACAAAATGAATTTGGTTTACCATTTGAAGAACCACGACAGTAATCAAGGAAAGCCAGTAAGACTCCGAGAGCTGAAGTGTTGGAAATGTGGCTTTAAATCGGACATTAAGACAGCCATCATGGAGCATATACGGATATGTTGTCCCGGAGACAAGAGACACAAATGTGACCAATGCGAGTTTTCCTCTAAGAAGAAAGCAGAACTCAATAGACACAAGAAACATAGGCATCGAA
The DNA here is from genome assembly GCA_910591435.1 of Acronicta aceris. Lineage (NCBI taxonomy): Eukaryota > Metazoa > Arthropoda > Insecta > Lepidoptera > Noctuidae > Acronicta > Acronicta aceris. The sequence continues at coordinate 360,946 of OU342786.1, read as the reverse complement.
TGGATGACGATTGTGTATTAGAAAGTGTTGAGTTCAAACCTGACGTGGAAGTAGTGGATGTGAGCATGTGCAGTGATAAAAGACATAAGTGTGATAAGTGTGATTACAGTACTGATAGGCGGTCGGATATGAAGAGACATAAGCTGAGGAGGCATCGGCAGGTTAGTGATGATGAGTGTGTGGCGGAGGGTTAGCAACTCTCTGGCAAAAAAACATTTATGGACAAGGAACTTAAGGTTTACCCCGTGTAAGACCAAAAATGGTCTAAAGATTTGAGTGTATGTTACACCAACCGGCGCGCGTCGGAGCGCACTTTCTACGCAGTAAAAGAAATTGAAGTGTTAACACGGTAAAAATAAAGTTTATATTTCCAACGCAATGGCTGACCGGTCGTCACGAAATGCGCGCTTAGCCGAGTGTGTAAGTTGCATGCGAATATAAACTTTAATTGCTGTGAAAACACTTCAGTTTCCTTTACCGTGTAAACAATTAAATATAATGGCCGCAGTATTTATTTTCTGTTGGTAAGGATTTTTCTCTAGTGCCATCTCACTCTGTTGACATCAAAGTGACAGAGACAGGTATATTTTAAAGTATCGTATAGATATACTGTTTTGGAATTGGTAGCCTCCAATGTTGGTGTTAAGCGGTTTAACTTTAACACTAGCTACATTGGTGTTGGCGCAAACGCGAGGTGTGCGGCAGTAAAAACTGCTCCACACGTTGGCCGAATGACGTTTCGGCTAACGTCTGGAGCCGGTCTTAGACTAACTTCTAGCATTTTTTATTTATGGAAAATTGTCTACACCACTTGAGGGACTAAAATCGCCATAGACAAAGTTAACTGGAATTGCTATCTACAATCATTGACATAACTTCTTATGTAGTTACAGGGCCAAATTTTTATTTAGGAAGGCCTTCATGAACTGACTTTTTTTTAAATTCTGTCGTACGATATACAGTATGGTCGAGATAATTGCGTGTATGAAGTTATTCGCAAGTGATTTTGCAATTTGAATATAAAAACTGGATGGAAAGACCATTGGCCACTTGACTGCTTTTTTATTGCCTTACTAGCGACCCGACCGTGGTTTCACCTGCGTTACCCAGTTCCTAAGAGCCGTAGCGTGATATTGAAGATATATATTTACCTAAATATAAAGTAAGGATAATATATCTTTGTAACAGTGAAAGAATTTTCAAAATCGGTTCAATAGATCCAGAGTTAACCCCTACAACCTCACAAACTTTACCTCTTTATAATATTAATATAGAAATATAGATAAAAATGTTTACCAAAAATAGAGCTTATCAACAAAAACATAATTAAAATCGGTTCAGAAATAAGGAAGTTTTAAGCATTTAAATTTTATGCTAGACAGAGAACGCACTATTGAGAATTGTGACGTCACAACTGGCTGCGCCACAAATCTTAAACTAATACTTGTCTCGTGGGAAAGGGATAATGCATCCCATCTCGGTCCCCACCAAAAACTTTAAATGCTTATCTTGGAATTTAAATAACTGATTTAAATTATTTTTATTATACTAATTGTATTTAATTATTTTTTTCACTACACCTGTTATTTTTAATAAATCATACATCAGTCAAGTATCCAATGAAAGCTACCGTTTTTAAGCTCACCAGATGGCGCCACGGGCGAGTAAGGTCCCGAAGTGCTTTCAATTTTTGTTATTAGCAGTGATCGGAATAGAATAGAAATAGAAGAATATGTTAATATGGACATACCCCGGGATTTCGAGTACAATCCCGGGATTTTAAAAATAAATGAATGTAGGAAACAAAAATGTAATAGTTTGTTTTAAGTAAACCATTGCACACGCGACGTTGCCAAACTTACATCAACAACATCGGATACGCGTTGTTGCCGTCCTTGCAGGATGCAAAACAGCTTGTGGAAACAAAAGAGAACAATAGCGGGAATGCGAGACACTCTTTGCCTAACGACAAGTATGTATCGTCTCTTTCTAACGTATTACAATTTTCTATTAGCAATTAATTCCGGGACGTAGGGAATGTCCATATTATTACATCACAAGTACCAAAAATAGCTCTACCTATTCCGATCTCTGGTTATTAGGTATTTATTTAGCATGTAAAAACAAAGATATACATTTAAATCACATTTAATACCTTAAATAAATATAACGAGCGTGCCGCAGAGATACGTAATCCCGTTTTGTTGGGAAAAAAGGTGTACATAAGTTTCCGAAAGATAAAACTATTATAAAAGACTGAATTTCAGGTATTGCAAAATATTTATAACATTATTCTATTAAGGGTCTGGCGGAGCTTGAATTAATACAAAAACGTAATACCGAAATAAATCGTCATCCAGACAATATTCTATACAATTATGTTATTATTCGGATTTAGATACCGTTAATCTAGGTTCCTACAGTACTATTTTTTCTACTGCTATTTAACTGTAAATAAATGATCGAAAATCGTTCCAAACTTGGTAAAGTTATCAAAAATTGCATTCGCTTACATTTTTTTCGAAATGGTACAGTAGGAACCTAGATTAACGGTATCGCAATCCGAATAATTACAGAATTTGGTTAAATAGTGTTTGAATTGCGAATTATTTCGGTATTACGACATCGCCACATGTTTTCAAAGCTCCAAAATCATATTATACGCTGATGACATGAAGGTTTTGGGACGAGTTGCAACCACAGAGGACGCTAGGTGTCTGCAGGATGATCTAGGCCGATTTGAAAACTACTGTGTCGCTAATAGGTTAGACTTAAATGTTTCCAAATGTTATGTGTGTACATTCACGCGTAAACCAAGCTCTATTAATTACGATTACAAGCTGTCTGGTACCTCTATAGCTAGGGTTAGTGTCATCAAGGATCTTGGAGTTACATTTGATTCTAAGCTTCTTTTTGACGTGCACATTGACAATGTGATTAAAAAGGCTTCTAAAGCATTAGGCTTTATATTTAGAATTTCCTGCGATTTCAGAAATATTAAAACAATGAAAGTTCTGTACTGTGCGTTTGTCCGTAGCCATCTTGAATATGCTTCACAAATTTGGAATCCAAATTATAATGTGTATATAGATCGCCTTGAAGGTATTCAAAAGAAATTTCTAAGGTACATTCAGTTTCGCTCTAATACATACTTGCCTAATTACAAAAGTCGATGTAGAAAATTTCATGTTCTTCCGCTATACGAAAGAAGAAAAATTGCAGATCTCTCTTTCTTATTTAATATTATGAATGGATCTATTGATGTCCCTGAACTGGTAAGCAAGATCGGGCTCCGTGTCCCATCCGCATTTCTACGTAAATCACATCTCTTACATACACCCGTGGTCAGGACTACCTATAGACAGAATTCATACCTCGTTAGGGTATGTCGTTAATTTAACACGGAGTGTCGGGAAGTCGAGCTTGACTTATTTACAACTAGCACTTCTCAGTTGAAAAAGATATCTTGTAAAAACTTCTTTGATGCATAGTCCCTTTTATCTATCGCATATATATTATATCCGTATCATATATTATTATTATAACTACTATCCTTTTGATTATTAAACCTCCATCTCTAAATTCTGTTTACAAGCAAATCAATTCTTAATGCATGTTAATTAAGTAAATAGGTGAAAACTTGTAATTGGCCATCTTCTGCTTTATTTAACTGTTTACTTGACTGTACTAGCTGTAAGTTTTCCTAAAATAATAAAATAAAATAAAATAAGTAAAATAATTTTGGTCCGCCGGACTCTCAAGTAATAAATCTGCGTAGCCCATCCACAAACAGTGTAATTTGACATTTCGGAGACCTCACGCTACACTAGCGGCGAATTCACACGCGGTAAATCATTGGTAAATGTTTCGCATTCGGGATTAGTGCCCTGTTATCAATACATTTGCACAAAAACACTTGTTTAGGCTAACTTCAGACAGGCAAAGTTATTTTGATCGTATTGTGCTTTGATCTTATGTAAAAATATTAAATATTATTTTTAAAGTATTTTTTAAAGCGCCAGGCGCGCTTCGAATGATTTATTTATAAATGTAAGTTGGTGATTTGTTAATCATGGGAGTTCTAGCATTTAGACACATACATGTGAATTAAATATTATTTGGATTTTATCAATGTATAAAGTTCATATCTAGAAGTACACTTCGTAAGCAAATAAATATTGGTTTCTGGCTTATGTGAATATTAGACATTGAAATAAAATTTCAGATACCATATTTAAATAAAATTTAAGGTAGCTGTTTGTAATTGCAACACTAAGACGTCCAACAACATAGGCTACCCGTGACCAGGGATGCTGTAAACGATCCGAAACGTCGGGAATCAAATAATATCAATAGAACGCGATAAAAAGAAGTTTATTTCGAGTAAATAAATGATTTGATTCGAGTATTGTACATAATGTTAACATTATAGTATAAGTAACAAAATGTTTGTTACGATTAATTAAAATATGTATTCCTACAACTGCGTGAGTACATTGACTTTTTTTTTTTTTTTAATCCCGGTATGGGATATGGCACCACACTTTTTGTGTATTTGCCAGTGTCAAGTATATGGAGTAAACAAGTAATATTTATTAATTCCCGTCATGGGATTATAATTTGTGGCGCCACACTTTCTGTTTGCCAGTGTCAAGTATACAAAATAATCCCCAGTAAAACAGTGGAAACTTCACTAAGGCATCGATGGAGTTTAGGAGTGACCACAAAAGTCACGATTTTCAATTTTATATCATTTGCCTACACTTGCACACGTTCACGAACACTTAATGGTTAACTATCCACTATAATTACACATTAAATTTCGGAGAAATACAAGTTTTGGAAAATAATATAAAACCGACAAAGTGCACTTTACATTTTCCCGCCTCAAAACCAGTTGTAACTTACCTTGAAGTAAGTAACTTGACTTGTACTCTCAACTTGACAGATGAAGGGTTACCAGTTTTTGAAAAAAAAAAGATAGTGAGGTGGTGAAAGAATGAACAAAATTGAATGAAATTGAATTGTTTGAATTGAGAGCCATGCTTCGGCACGAATGGGCCGGTTCGACCGGAGTGATACCACGGCCTCACAGAAAACCGGCGTTAAACAACGCTTACATTGTGTTTCGCCGAGTGAGTGAGGTTACCGGAGGCCCAATCCCCTTTTAAAAGGTCTGCAACGCACTTGTGACTCCTATGGTGTTGCGGGTGTCCATGGGCGGCGGTAATCGCTTACCATAGGCGATCCGGCTGCTCGTTTGCCATCCTATCACATAAAAAAACTATTAGAAGAAAATAAAAAGGAAATTACTTTTATTAATAATTATTAAGTATTCTTATGTTTCACAAAGTACATACGAATTTTGAAATTTTATTTAAATTAAACCTTTTTTATCATTCTGTCCTTACGCAAAATCCTTCACTACCCCAACACTCAACTAATAGTGTTGGGGTAGTGAACGATTTTGTATAGTATCATTATTTTTCTTTGAACTGTCAAGTTACTGAATACAATTAAAACTCGTTATAGTGTCTAAGCGTTACGCTAGAGGTCCTGGGTTTGAGGACCAGGTCGAGTAGTTATTGTTTTTTTTTATGAAATTGCCAGTAACAGCTCTGAGGTTGGATTTGCGCCCGAATAATAGCAATAGGATAGAAGAAATGATGATGATATGCATAATCTATTGTAATATCAATAGATTGTAATATCAATAGATTATGCATTGTTCATTGGATTGCAGTTTATTGGCAGTATTCTGCAAGAGCCCAAATACAATTCAATGAATTAATGAGCTATTTCTACAGTGAACTGTAGTGTACTTTAGTACATTTATGCCTAACCCTTTGGGCAATACTTTTTTCACATACTTTTTGGTGTAATCTATAAATGCTAGAACTGATATTGTAAATAATGTTAGGTATATATTAATTAATGCTGTATATATAGATGTAATTTTGATAACTATTATAATATGAATGAAATCTTGTAAATAAATTGATTACATGTGATGTCTGTATTATTTTCTTTTGCGACATTTGCTCCCTGAAAGTTGGTGTAAAGCTTGGGTGATGTCTTTAAAATAATACCACGAAAATTTTTCTTGCCTTATAACAGTATTTATCCTGAGTTCAAATTTTCGAAATCCTACCAAGAATAAATTAACGTAAGGTTAAAAATATATGGATTTCCTTCAAAACTACATAACATGCTACAGACATACGCACAGACACACGCCGTGGGGGTTGGTTTGTTTAATAATATGTAGACACCGACAGTTGCTTGTTAGTAAGATCTCTTGTGTCTGACTGGCTCGCGACCCCTTACGTTGAAGTCTGTCGTAAAGCACTGCGGTGTGTGTTTCGACCTTAGCGCGTAAGAGCCAGTCCCATCTCGGTTGGTGCACCACAAATAAAACAAATAATAATAATAAGTACTTAATTTATTACAAAAGAAAAAAATACAAAAGATCATTTTTCTTAAAACTAATTACAATATTCTCCTAACGCTCAGTTCACACTTGCGACAGTTTACATGCATTTCAATCGTACCGTGTGCGCTTGTACTTAAAATTAATGAAACTTACGTAGAATATTATGTTGGTTTGTCACATAATTACTCTAAAACAGCTGGTATGAATTCGAAAATAAAATTTTGTTCTAAAATGATTTTTTATCACAGGGATTGCCATATTTGAAAAAGAAAATAGATTGCAAGTAAACAAAATAGTTACGCTTACGATTTGAAATTTTAACGTGAAATAATAATATTATCTTCAATATTTAAACGTTAACGGATAAGTATACTGAAATTAACCAATTTTTACCGATTTTTCGATGTTTCGGACTCTTTATAGCGTCCATGGTTACTGGCAGACTGGATCCGGAACGTCGGGATGTAATAATATAAATATACAACTACCCATTACATTGTCCCACTGCTGGGCACGGGTCTCCTCAGAATGAGTGGGATTAGAGTACCTATAAGCTACCGCAGTAGCCTAGCACGCTAGGCTACTGCGGGTTAGCAGGCTTCACACGCCGTCGAGCAAATCTCTCAGGCATGCAGGTTTCCTCGCGATGTTTTCTTTCAATATAAATATACCGTAAAAATTGGTTTTACTTCAATATATCTAATACTTATTCACATGTCAGAAATCAATGTGTTTTTATACAGATATTTTGAGATATTGATTTCTGAGATTTACGCCAATATTCGACATAATTAGAGTCCGAAACGACGGGATTTTGTTAATGTAAATACGTATAACGCGATAAAATCCGTATACTGGTTTTATTTTAAGATATTTTGAGTATTTAATGTTTTCTTTACATTTATGAGATGTATAAATCAAGTACCTACCTAACCTTGCCTCTCTAAAGTAACTGCCGCGCTGTTCCAGCCACATAAAAAAGTTTTTGAATTTTTTTTATAGATACCATTAAGGTGGCAAACAAGCATACGGCCCGCCTGATGGTAAGCGGTTACCGTAGCCTATGGACGCTTGCAACACCAGGGGTATCACTCGCGCGTTGCCGACCCTGTAAATTAAGGAGGAATAGATGGGCTGGCAGCATAGGAGACATGCTGCCATGCATGAAAGTGTTATCTTGCAAAGATATCGTAAGTTGTTCGTAAAATAATCACGATGGCGAAGCATTTACGACGCCGACTGTCTTCGCACCAAGTTTGTATCGTAAAACTGCAGTCATTTGCGTACATAGGGATACACATAGGTAGCAGGATTCCAGTATACGCTGACCCCGCGTTGTATAGGCCTTAGTACAATGACTCATTGTACTCATTGTCAATGAGAGATCATCTTATACTGGAAAATATAGCTTGATGTGTCGACGTGTGCAGAATTTCAAAGAGGCAGAGTAGTCAGTATCTCTTGTAAGTAATATTTTTTACGTTCGTCAAAGACATGAATAAATATTTTTTCTAACAATCAATCATATTTTAAATGTGCTTTTTACAATGTAAGTGATAAAACTAGGTTAAATTTATTCTAGCAGATGGAAGGCTTGTTGGGGGCGACGCGGCAGACCACAGCTTTGAGGTTAGCAAATGCCTCGTCTTGTACTCCTTGGTCGAATTTCTGAAAAAAAAAACAATGTGTGTTTATGGTAAAAGTCCGAAGGTGTTTTCCCGCGTAAAATAAAAAATCGGTAATGTCAGTGAGAGCTTTAAAAGTTGTTTTTTTTTCTACCATACATTGGCTGCTACATTACATTTTCAGAGGTTTTGATTTTAAATGTGCAGACTAGACTAGGCTACATATTCCTCTCAGCTCCACTAGCTTTTTTAAAGTATTGTAATAAGATAAACAAGCATACGGACCGCCTGATGGTTATACAAATGTTAAAGGTAAATAAAATTTTGGTGATAGATGTTCATCCGATTTAATCCTTGATTACCTTATTACCAAGTCTTACTACCGTTTTTCCTACCAGAAATCGAAAAGTGTTATTAGCTCTATGGAGCTTAAGTCAAGTTTCGATCTCTTGTAGGGAAACTTTCGAGAGATAGGTCTAGCCGGGAGCGAGGGATTTTAAACTCACCTCATTGATAACAACAGTGGGCACAAAGGAGAGAGGTCTCTGTACGGAGGCACTCTTGTCTCCGTAGGAAGCGAGTAGGCTGTCTCCTTGGTCGCCAGCGGCACAATGCTTCAGCTTGTCAGATTCTGACATCTTGTTGACTTGTGTTAGGCACTGGAATCAGTTTTTAGAGCTTAGATCAGACTTCCTTTAAATTGTGAAAATACAAAAACCTTGAAACTATGACCTCATTATTTATTTATGCTCATTAGCTGTAACTGCTTTGTTGGTCTAGTAGATTTAAACTGCTGAACAAGAAAACCTTGATTCGTTCCAGCAAAATGTTATTGAATTTGCAAATTTGATTCTCAGTAGCAGCTCGGAGTTAGGATAATGTACCTGGTTAATGGTTATAGGTTCACCCTCTATTACATAGGACCTAAACATACCGGCAAACTAAGTTACGTATTTTTTGTTCTTATTAAAAAAAAATAAGATTCTATTTTGACATTACAAGCAGACATTTCAATTAAAAAAAATATTTGAGTAGTACAAGGTAACTTTTGTGACGGAGTTTATCTACTACTTGCATTGTTTTATCTGACATGTTACCTACCGTGTCTAAAGACTTGTCAGGGTTGGCCTGGTTCATAAGGCAGATCACCAGCTCCATCTTGTCAGTGTCCAGCAAGCTGCGGTCCTTTAAGATACACGCTTGCACCTGCAGACAAGAAGATATCGTTTCAAAAAGTTTCAAGAATTTTCAACAACAACATTTTTGTAATTGTAAATCTAAGTACTTAGGAAAATCAATTGCTGCATGTATGTATGCATCATCACTTCAGTCATAATTTTTTTTATGTTTGTAATATTGTCAGGACAAGGTTGACATGTTTTTTTTAAACCTACACCGGAATAGGAGGCATAGGACCTATAATATTATAAGTTCTACAAGCTCTGCAGAGGCAGGTTCCAGGTTATAATGCAAGAGAGGGATGGCACTACGTGTCAGGGTATTTTCCAAAGTATTACATAACGTATACATACCTTATTACCGTAGCACTCATCAGGTCCGTGGTGGCATGAAAACTGCCATTTGCCGTTCACTTTGTCGTGCTGCGAACAAAAAAATTGGCATCACCATTCTGCTCTTATCACAATTTATCGTGCCAACATCATCATTATTATCAATCCATCTACTGTCCCACTGCAGGGCACGGGTTGGAATGAGAGGGGTTAGGCTATAGTTCACCACGCTGGTCTACTGCGGGTTGGCAGAGTTCACATGCTGGCGAGAAAATCTCTCAGGCATGCAGGTTTCCTCACGATGTCTTCCTTCACCATTTAAGCGCGTGATTAAATGTTGTCATTAAATAGGCTCGCTGCCTGGGACCTAAGCATACCAGCGAACTGTGGGTCTCTGAAGCTCTGAAGTTAATATGTTCCAGTGGGGATTCTCCAGTGGCACCAACCTATTTTGTAAGTGTGGTGCAATGGAAGATACGGCCCATATGCTGTCATGAAATTCACAATTTGTTATTTTTAGCTGTAATATTTTAATTAATGTACTATATAATTCAAACACAATGCGAATTGTTATATGAATAAATAAATAAAACTAATAAAAATAATGCCCAGCGTCATATACCTGTACATACCAAGGCCGCTACGGAAGATTCCGTGCGCGGAATTCTGGATAAATCTAGTTAAAATTCTTTTCTTTTGCTCTTCTCTTTCCGTTTGCTGTCGATTCGATAAGGACCTCTGCCTAACTCTTCGGGGAATACAGGCGCACATGATTCCGAAAAGTCAGAGGTGCGTGTATTAGATCCGAACTCGAGACCTTTGACCTGGCATTCCAACGGTCATATCACTAGGTTATCACTTCTCGTCGCGCTGGTCGATTATCGCGCTTATTCAGTCACACGTTGTGCATATAGTCGTGTGTCCGTGTAATATATTATATCAGACTTACTGTGCTCTTTCCGTACGGCACCAGCTTGACCTTGACAACTCCTCGGAAGTCCCTCCAGACGGGCGCCAGCTGCGTCGTGATGAACCGCTTGCTGTCCGGACATAGCGACTCATAGTACACCGCTATCTTCACCTGGGGACAGACGGAACAATATAATAGGCAACTTGACTGATTTGTTCATATCCTTATGCAATGTTTACCATAAATAGAACCCATCAACAAAAACAAAATTAAAATCGGTTCATAAATAAGGAAGTTATAAGCATTTTAATTTTATGCTAGACAGAGAACATACTGTAGGTACTGGTTTGTGACGTCATAAACCAGTATACAAATCCTATACGAACACTCGTCTGGGGGAAAGGGACAAGGCATCCCCTCTCAATCCCCACAAAAAAATTTAAATGCTTATATTTTTTAACTTTATTAACCAATTTTTTTATTCAGAATACAATTTGTATTTTATTTCATTTTTCACTCAGCCTGGTATTTTTAATTAATATCTATTCAAACAGAAGTCAATTACCCTATTCTTTCTTTTTAGGGTTCCGTACCTCAAAAGGAAAAAAGGAACCTTTATTGGACCACTTTGCCTGTCTGTCTATCAAGATTCTTATACTCAGGAACGTATGGATTTAAAAACAATTTGTAATTTTAACGCAATTGTAATTAAAAGCAAATACGTAGGTACGCACCTTGTGGTCATCATTCTTCTTGTTCTTGGCGAGTACTCCGTAGAACAGCGCCACCAGACATAATACGGCTACAGTCTTCATTTTGTTCTGAAACAAATAAGTATCTTGTTATAGATAACGATTTAAAAAAAAAACAAGTGTGTAGGTACTTTTCAACTTAAAACAACGAAACACCCTTTATTCGACCTAGGAATCAAACCGTTGCAGTCTCGCTTACGACTGGGTATGATGCCGCTTATTTCTAATAAAAAACATTTAAAAGGGTTACAGGAAAAAATAAAGGCATTGGGAACATTTTCACACGAAAACGGTGATCCTGATTTAATTTGATTTCTTTCTCTATCAAACTGACGTAGAACATTATACAGAGCGACTAATTGCCTAAAGGTCTACTAAGAATATAACGTTTATGTCGGCAAACGAACTGACGAGGGTGAATAGTTATCGCCGACCATGGACACCTTCAACACCAGAAGAGGTGCTGATGCGTTGCCGAGTCCTACGGACTGCAGACTGCCGGAGCCGCAGCAACCGAGGGGGAACTGATTCTCACGTGCTAAAGTCGAGACACGCCACCTAGGTGTGTTTTGACTTTAGCGCGGTTTCGACTTAAGGGTCCGGAGAAGCTTTCCCGCACAAACGTAATACCAAAATAAATCTTAATCCAAACAGAACTTAATGAAATTGTGTTCTTATTGGGATTCTGATACCATTAATCTAGGTTCCTATTTTACCATTTCATGCGAAATACTTCACTGGAAATAAATTAAAGTTTATGTAATTTTTGATAACTTCACGAAGTTTCGACCCGTTTTTCGGTCGTTTATATCCAATGAAGTAGTAGTAGACGAAATGGTAGTGTCGGTATCCGAATCCGAATAATAACACAATTTGATGAAATTGTGTTTGTATTACGATTTATTTTGATATTACGTTTTTCATTCAGCGTCCGCCGGACCCTTAAAGGTGATCGACAGGCAGTCAGACTACGAGAGGTCTTATCGGTCCTTATATCTTGTAGATTATCTAAGTATAATTTTATTTGCGTTGGACTTTTTATGCAATCCTAGACACTGTTTCAATACCCACGCAATAAGACGTTAATACACAAAGAACAATACGTGTTGCTTACGTTGTACGTTACGTAAACGGCTTTCCGCCATTGTGAGAAAACTCGTAAATTGTACCTAATCGTTCTTAAAGTTATCGTACATGCTTTGAACAACTATTCAAAATTATTAAGCCTCGTTTTCACAGGCTCAGTTTCTGACCACCCAGTAGTCAGCAAGTACATTCTGCTGTCTATACAGTACTGTTACATTCCCGACGTGTTCTCACTAGTGGGTCTGCATAGGAGACAGCAATACACAGCTACTGTGTTATTAGTTCTGGCGTAGTGTTTCTGACCCATTAGTTGCGTTCGTATGGAGTGAGTGACGTCCCAGTAGCTGTCCTTGTGGGAGTGGAAGAAGGTCAGTGGACAATAGACATAAACATAACATAACATAATCAACCCATTATACTGTCCCACTCCTGGGGACGGGTCTCCTCTCAGAATGAGAGGGATTAGGCTATAGTCCACCACGCTGGCCTACTGCGGGTTGGCAGACTTCACACGCCATGGAGAAAATCTCTCATTTGATTTGTGGCCGGTTAATGGCAAAAGGCTCGCCCGCTATTACATGGGATTCCGGCGTACTGTGGGTGTAGTTTAGTACACCTCTGCTTAACCCTTCGAGGAATACAGGCTTGGTGATATGTATGAATGTATGTATTTAAAGGTATAAATATCTGAGAGTGAGAGCAACTACTTCTGTGTGTTGGACGCAGTACACAACACAAAAGGAAATTGCGTAATTAGACAATCTGCCGTCGAATCAATACGATTGAACAGTTTCACTGGAAAGCTTAGGACGAATCATTCAACTTAATCTTAAGGTAAATGTATGTACATTGTGGCATGTCTGAGTGGACACCTAATTTGTATCCTGCTTTGATGATGTGTGTATTTTACCACATAGTTAATTTATTTTCTTATAATGATATCGAATTCTCAAATACTGAGAACCTTCTTGTAATTATCGACTTTGGTCCAACTTTGAAATTCAATGTTCACACATCCTCATATCGCAATATTGTACCAATGATGATTGTGACACCATATATTTTAAAAGAGTGTCTAAGGAGTTTCTTGTCGTATTCTTCTCCATAGGATCAACCTTTTGGAACCGTGCAACTAGAATCATAACGTTGTAAAGCTCTTGTAAAATTTTATTTGAAATAAAAACATTTGAACTAGAACCTGAAATCAAATGGCTTAAGTGACGCTAACGGTAACGGTAACGCTCACCTTAAGCACAGATAATATAATAAGGGTCCGGCGGAGCTTGAATTGCCCACAATAACGTAATACCGAAATAAATTGTAATCCAGACAATATTCTATCAAATGATGTTATTATTCGGATTTGGATACCGTTAATCTAGGTTCCTACGATACTATTTCGTCTACTACTACTTCACTGGAAATAAAAGACCGGAAAATCGTTTGAAACTTGGTAAAGTTATCAAAAATTGCATTCGCTTACATTTATTTCCTGTGAAGTATTTTGGACTAAATGGTAGAGTAGGAACCTAGATTAACAGTATCAGTATTCAAATCAGAATAATAACATAATTTGATAGAATATTGTCTGGATTACGATTTATTTCGGTATTACGTTTTTGTGGGCAATTTACGCTCCGCCGGACCCTTAAGTCATTCATTTGATTTCGTTTCAAAATAATGCCATCAATCTCCATTATCTAGCTATCAACATTACATATCTATTCTACACGTTAACCGTTTGGCGACGTTTTCACGTGGTAATGTCATGTACACAAAGATGTACTTTCTAAGTGACACGTGACGTCAGGAGAGTGGGTCAGCCGACGACCCTACGGTGTAAGTTACGAGGGACCGCGACACCAAGCTACCCGTGTGGATAAGATAGACCCTTATGAGGACGGGTTAGAATACTTACTGGTTTCTGACACTATACTATTAGCATGGAAAATGCAAAAAAAAAACAATAAAATGTTGCTCGATCTAGGAATCGAACCATCGCCACTACGCTATTGAGGCACTTCCGAATATTATTTTTCTGTTTTTTAAATGTTACACTAGGATTTTCTCCTGTCGGATGGGACTGTTTACAAACATTATATGTGTTGTTTTTTATATAATTTATAATTATGAAAGTCACTTTTATATGTCAATGTTTTAATTTTTTTAACTACTTATTTTGCACGTGGGAGAGCCATGCTTCGGCACGAATGGACCGGCTCGACCGGAGTAATACCACGGCCTCACAGAAAACCGGCGTTCAACAACGCTTACGTTGTGTTTCGCCGAGTGAGTGAGGTTACCGGAGGCCCAATCCCCTTTTAAAAGGTCGGCAACGCACTTGTGACTCCTATGGTGTTGCGGGTGTACATGGGCGGCGGTAATCGCTTACCATCAGGCGATACGTCTGCTCGTTTGCCCTCCTATCCCATAATAAAACTAGATGTCGCCAGTAGGTATTTTCTAACTGTCAGTGTATTTTATGATCCTGAGGATCCAGACCCAGAACAAAAGCTTGTTGCTTATACAAATTTTATATTTGTTTATGTGTAAAAGCCGAATATCGTAACTAGGCACCTACTCCAAATTTCAACAATATTACTGTAGAATTGACCGGATCCAACCATATCCGGTATGTGGCTGGCAACACTGGCAAGATTAGCATCTAGCCGGACGTGATGTGTAACACATGTGGAAAACAGTGTTAAAATAAACGGATGGTGTATTTCTCTGAAAGGTTGCTGGCGGAAGCTGGATAATAAGTGGTGGTAGCCCAATGACAAGGGCGTCAGACTTGCGATCATGTGGTTGCCGGTTCGAAACCCACCCATTGCACTACCGACGTGAACCCACTCGTAACACAAGCATTTAGCTTAGCAAGAGGGGTAACAAGAATACTAGTAATGTGCGACCCACATTGATGATAAAATCCTTAAAAAGTAAATATATTTTTATATTTATCGTTTATCCAAAACGCTGTCGCTTATAACTTGTGCGGACAATGTGTTCCTACTAGCGAAATCTGTTGTATGCTGACTCTTAACTGTACTGTGCCTTACAAGCTGCTTTCTCTACAAGTATTCTATGCAAGTAACTTGTCTAAACAAAACGCTTTTCACATACATACATTATTATCGTTTTTTTTTTAAAAGTTACCCTACACTAGGTTTTTTTGGTGTCGTGGGTGCGTTTACAAACACAAATTCTCACGTACACAAATGCCCAAAATTCGCTGCAAAATTTTGCTTCAAAATTCGAATTCGAAGTTCGCACAAAACAAATGCTTGTGTTACGAGTGACTTCAGGTCGTTAGTGCAATGGGTGGGGTTCGAACCGGCAACCACATGATCGCAAGTCCGACGCCCTAGCCATTAGGCTACCGACGCTATAGATCTAAGTACTGATAAAATTACAGAAAATGTCGAGATGTTATTTGATAAGCTTGCGGACAAAAGTAAGTGGAGTAGGTAATTGTGTTAAATAACCGGCTCTTTTGCGTAATGACTATAGTAAGTAGGTCAGGCAGACTGGCGCGTGCGCAGTTTGTTTTAGAATCCCGGGTTTTGTTTATGTTGAGTATGGAGTCGAATTGCTAATCACAAACATAGTTGTAGGTGGTACCTTGGTGCTGAGTTCGTTTGTGTTGGTACCACCGCATTGCAAAATATTTCGCCGTTAAGCAATAATTGATATTACATAATCAACCCATTATACTGTCCCACTGCTGGGCACTGGTCTCCTCTCAGAAAGAGAGGGATTACGCTATAGTCCACCATCTCTCAGGCATGCAGGTTTCCTCACGATGTTTTCCTTCACCGTTTAAGCGCGTGATAATTAACTATTTAATACGCACATGACTTTGAAAAGTCAGAGGTGTTTGCCTTAGGTTTGAACTCGACCTTTGACTTGGCAATCCAACGGTCATACCACTAGGCTATCACTGCTTTTGTCATTAGCTGTTAACATTATTGAGACCTTTTTAACCGACTTCAAATTCATTCACATACATAATCATCGTATCAGCCTATTGCCGTCCACTGTAGCCGCGTAGGCCTCCCCCAAAGAGCGCCAATCATCCCAGTCTTGGGCAGCGCGCATCCATCCGCTACCAGCTGCCTATTTCAAATCGTCGGTTCATCGCGTCGCAGGGCGTCCCACACTACGCTTGCCCAAACGCGGTCTCCACTCTAGCATTTGTCTGCTCCATCGGTCGTCTGTCCGTCTGCAGACATGGCCGGCTCACTTCTACTTCAACCTGCTTATTCTTCGCGCAATGTTGGTGACTTTAGTTCATTCTTTCTTTCACCAAAAAAGCTCCAAGCATTGCTTTCTCCATTGCACGCTGAGCAACCTTGAATTTGTCGACCAGTCCCAAGTTGAGTGACCAGGTTTCGGCTTCGTAAGTCATCACGGGTAGGACGCACTGGTTATAGACCCTGGTCTTTAGGGATAGTGGGATCGAAGATTCAAAGATATCACGCAGCTTCCCGAATGCCGCCCAGCCCAAGGGTATTCTTCTGGTCGCCTCCTTCTCGAAGTTGTGCCGCCCCAGATGTATGGTTCGGTCAAGACATATGTATCCTTGCACAACTTCGAGGGCAGCGCCATTTACGTATACGGGTCTCGGGGTGACATGGTCATTGTACATGACTTTGATTTTATCCGGGTTCATCTCGAGACCCACCCGCCTTGAAGAATCGCCATGGCTGTTTAGCATCACTTCATTTATTTACCTCTGTCTGACTCTGATAGATACACACGCGTGATAGTGTGTTATTAATGCTGTTTGCTATTTAGAAATGCAACACTTACCTTTAATATCGTATTCACTAAAACATTAAAAAAACTTGGCATTACTTAAATAAAAACATTGATTTATATATTTTTTTAAATAACGATTATTTCTAAAAATTCGTTTATTAATTAACGATTAATTCAATTGTATTACTTTTCGTGGCGCGTATGAAATAAATTTACCATTAAATAATTAATCGATCAATTTTTGTATTTAATTCACGAATTTTTGAAATAAAAATTACATTATTTTATTTAACAACTTAACCGGATCGCTGGGAGACTTCTCCAAGACTATTTTGGTACATAAGTGATAAAATTTGACCTGGCCCCCGACACTATCTCGAGCAGGCTATCGTAAGACTGTATGTAAATAATATGACTATATTTGTAAATAAAATGGCGCCTGTGCTTATCATAAGAAAAAATGAGTGCGTTGTCATTTGGAAACTCTTTGTGTCCTGCGGTGTTCCTTACATTTGATTGGCTTTTTTGGTGTGGAATATTCTCATGGATCGTGTGCCATTTGGGAAGGCTGCAGGGTGTTCGGACTCGCACCGACAGAAAACCGAGTGATAAAATGCACTATATCAGTACCTAATACTGACTTTCTTCTAAAACATTAAAAATTCTTGCCATAACTTAATCATACTTTTCTTAGTGAAAAATGTGTGTAACTGCCTCATGATTTTGTGGTCCTAAGCGCGACTGCTATGATAGAGATCCTGGGTTCGATTCCCAGGTCGAGCAAACTGTTATTGGAATTACATTTATGCTTGGTTATTGGCAATAAGCTCGCCCCCTACTACATGGGACTTAAACATACTCGCGAAAAAAATTAATTCCAAATTGATAGTTCGCCGGTATGGCGTTAGGTCCCATGTAATATGGGGCGAATCTATTATCATTAACCGGGCACAAATCTCAAACTCCAAGCTCCTTTTGAGAATTTCATAGAAAAACTCAATAACACTGCTCGACCTGGGAATCGAACCCAGGACGTCTAGCGTAGTAGTCGCGCTCGGGGCCACTAGGCTAATGAGGGAATTCAAATAAATTTACCATTAAATAATGGCGTTATTCGGAAATGCCACTTCGACAAGCTTCAAAACTGTACCTACCTACGCGTCAGCTGATAGTCATGACTCCTGACGTATACAATAAGAGTCAATTTGTCAAAGTGGGTCATTACGCTTGCATTTGACCTAGCTGAGATTGTGGTGACCCCATCGAGTCAGTGTTCAAGGCGGGTGCATTCATATATAAACCCACTAGCTTCTGCCCACGACTTTGTCTGGCTGCACTCTAGCTTATGTGTTATTCCAGGCTTTAACTATCTGTGTGCCAAATTTTATCCAGATCCGTTCAGCAGTTTTGGCGTGAAAGAATAACAAACATCCATACATACAAACTTTCGCGATTATAATATTAGTAAGGATTTACTGTCGCAGTGCAGTGATAGCCTAGAGGTATGCCCATTGGACTCCAAAGTAAAAGGTCTTCGAGTTCGATTCCAAGGCACGATCCTCTAAATTATCGAAATCATATTACGAGTACTTATTCGAAATTATTATTATTATTTTATTTTTTTTATTTTTTATTTTTATTACTCTAGTGGTCCTGAGCGCGACTGCTACGCTAGAGGTCCTGGGTTCGATCCCCAGGTCGAGCAAAGTGTTATTGAGTGTTTCTATGAAATTCTCAGTAGCAGCTCGGAGTCTGGATTTGTGTCCAGTTAATGGCAATAGGCTCGCCCTTGAAACATACTGACGAATTGTGGGTGTACATTAGAACGCCTCTGCCTAACCCTTAGGGGAATACAGGCTTGATGGTATGTGTATGCCTGAGAGATTTTCTCGATGGCGTGTGAAGTCTGCCAACCCGCACTAGGCCAGCGTGGTGGACTATAGCCTAATTCCTCTCATTCTGAGTGAAGACCCGTGCCCAGCAGAGGGACAATCTAAGGGTTGATGATAATTTCCGTCCCACTGTTGGAGAAGGGCCGGTTATTTCTCAAGGGGGAATTATAAATCAAGCCACAGAATTTTTTATTTACTACGGCAACATGGCAGCCAGAGGTCAAGTAAACAATCAATATAACATAAAGCCCTAGTTGCCATCAAAATGTTCTGTTTCAGAGGTCTTTGAAGATTGGTCAAATATCAGCTGTTTAACCTACCAAATATAAAAGATCCTCCAATCTTTACAAGATATTCTATGCGAGGGGTCTTTATAAACTTGATATACCTATTTTGGTAAGATCTTCATATTTTGAGAAGAGGTCTTATTATTTAATAAGACCTTCCTAGTTAAATAAAGTGTTAGGTAAGCAGGATCTTGGTAAAATGGCTGGTATTCGTGAGCTGTCCACTATAATAAGACCTGTGTGTTTGAATAAATGTTAAGAATAAGGAGAGTCTTCTTATATTGGTAGGTTAAATTGAACTGTTACTTTGTTAACACGATGACCTCGGAGAGTCGTTGACTTTTTAGATAAAATAAAGATATAAGAATAACTGTTTAAATTAACTAACAAAATCCAGTTTTATCCTTTATGACCTGGGTGTTGAACCTAACATCTCGCTAGCTGACTAACAACCGATTGACAAAGCCAGCAATTTTTCTATCAGACCAATAATTGAATTTATCTGACCTAGGACTCGAACTAGTAACCTTGCAGTTTCAATGACACTAGATTTATCACTAGCTTTGATGGTAGAAAGCTGGTTAGTTCGTCTGGATTGGGATCATCGCATTGTGACGCTAAGCAAATAATGTTCTAACATTATTGTGTTCCGTTTTGAAGGGTAATGTAGCCAGTGACATGACTGTGCAAATGATACTTAACAACTGAGGTGTCAAGATGACAACGCGCGAGTGATACCACTGGTGTTGCTGGCGTCTGTAGGCTGCCGTTACCGCTTAACATCAGGCGCGACGTAAATATATGTAGGTAGTCGTGACCTGTACCTACACAAATCTAATCTAACCTGTCACTCCGGATTCTCCAAACAAACATGTTGTATGTTATTAAATATTTTAATTAATTAACTACATATAATATGAAATACAGCTACACCACAAAACAAATATAAAATTACCGTACCTAATTAAGCTACGTTAAGTATTAGTCGTTAAAAATAACAGTTAAAATAACATAACAGTGAAAAAAACCTAGCTTCGAGTAGGTAGGTACGTCGTTAGTGTTACTAACTGACCTCGTTTGATAGTGAAGTGCAGTGGGTAGGATTCGTTTTGGACGAAGGCCGACTATCTCTCTGACTAGATGTTATTTTCTAACGTTTTCAAACGTTGCAAAAATACAACAAATATATAAACGGCAGTGGCGATTTCTTAGAGATTTCTAATAGCTTCAACCACTACTCAGTTAGAGGAATAGTTACTATCGCATTTTTTATTTATCATTGGAATTTCTATGGTATTTTTAGGGTTATAAGTAGCTAGTCTACCCAAACTGATCGATGTGGAATCAGTTTGACAGCTTGAGTATGTATAATTCGGTGTCAATAAATTCTAAGATAAAATGTCTCGGCATTCGCCCTGCATTCATTCGGCACCGTCTTTGCCATTATTATATTGAGAGCTCATCCCTAGTCGTTAATTTGCTGTTGCAAATATTTGCATACAATGTTATTGTAAAGCTGTAAATAAGATGTTTTGAATAAAATTCAATGGTAAACTTTGTTTTAGTCGGGAAATACCAAGCTGTTGTAAAAATCAGCGAGGTTTTGTTTTATGAGGATTGTTCATACTATCATAACATACCATTACGCCTGTATTCCCCAAAGGGTTAGCCAGAGGTGGTTAGGTTTAGGTCCAATGTAATAGGGGGCGAGCTTATTGCCACTGTAGGTACCTACAGTCGATGTGGGGCATACCTACAATATATTATTTTTGTTTTATGTTTTTTAGTTTTTTTATGTTATTGTGTATAAATATTTTTTTTCTTACCACTAAGGTGGCAAACAAGCATACGGCCCGCCTGATGGTAAGTGGTTACCGTAGCCTATGGACGCTTGCAACACCAGGGGTATCACTCGCGCGTTGCGGACCCTGTAAATTAAGGAGGAATAATTGGGCTGGCAGTATAGGAGACATGCTGCCATGCATGACAGCGGCGATAACAAAACACCACCGGTCCCCCACACTGCCAACACGACGCTTCCTCGCGGAGCTCTAGCGACCATGCTCACCGTTAGGAACACAACACAGCATGGAGCTATGTCATATGGCTAAGATTTTCTGCAAGGTGCAGGTACTTCCCCAGTCGAGCAGCTCCAATTGTGAGTGGAATTATTAGATTCCACTATGCCCTACCTCTCCTATTTCCTTGATTGTGTTAATAAACCCTTTTTTCTTATCTTTCCCTCTTTGTATTTCCTCGCCCCGACGTATAATTGTGTCAAACACACAATAGAAGGGGTCCGAGGTGTCCATACAAAGAGCTAGTCAATTAGCTGACGGGTCAAGAGGTAATGTAATTATTACTGAGAACTGAGAAGCTGTGACGTAATTTGGAAGGCTCATTATAATCTGCAACTATTGTGTATAGTTTGTGCAATTTACGACTTTGTCATGTAACTTCTAAGAATGTTAATATAAGGTTCAAATTCAAAAGATTCACGCGTACTCTTAAAATAAACAAAAATAGGTTTCATGTCAACTTTTACAATGGGTAAAATATTGCAATAACTCTTGAAAGAGTGAACCTATTTGAAATTAAGTCTGTGTAGCCATATAATAATACCACTTATGTATTTTTTTCCAATTTCTCTAAACAATTAAGAGTTTTTAGAAAACTGTAGAAAATAACCCCTTCTTTTTTTTTGAGGACTGGCTCATTACTCTAGTGGTCCCAAGCACGACTGCTACACTAGAGGTCCTGGGTTCGATCCCCAGGTCGAGCAGTGTTATTGGGTTTTTGTATAAAATTCTCAGCTCGGAGTCTGGATTTGTGCCCGGTGAATGGCAATATGCTCGCCCCCTATAACATGGGACCTAAACATACCGGCGAACTGTGGGTGTACTTTAAGTACGCCTCTGCCTAACCCTTCGGGGAATACAGGCGTTATGGTATGTTATGTTGTTCTTTTTTGAGTTATCGTAGTTGGATGAAAAGTACCTTAAATTTTGGCCAGGCTTTTCACTTTCATAGATATTCGTCGAGTAGATCTTGGGTTACAAGCGGACATCCTTACTAATATTATAAACGTGAAAGTTTGTGAGTATGGATGTGTGGATGTTTGTTACTCTTTCACGCCAAAACGGCTGAACGGATCTGGATGAAATTTGGCAAAGAGATAGATTATAGTCTGGAATGACACATAGGCTACTTTTTATCCAATTCGGACCCCATTCTGAAGTCCACGCCGCCAAAGTCGCGGGCAGAAGCTAGTACAGACATACAACAATCTTAAAAACTATTAATTCAGCTTCAGTATTGCTTAATTATTCTTCTCCACATATTATTTTGCAATTACAGACACGACTTTTCTACAGAATTATCACTATCACTACATAGTATAAAACAAAGTCGCTGTCGCTGTCTGTCCGTCCCTATGTATGCTTAAATCTTTAAAACTACGCAACGGATTTTCATGCGGTTTTTTTAATAGATAGAATGATTCAAGAGGAAGGTTTTAAGCTATTTAACATTACGGTATGACTCTTAGGAATGGGGCAACGCGGGTGAAACCGCGGGCGGGCCGCCTATACGTAGTAATTCCCTATGATTTAACTAGCTAAACCCGGCTGCAATTTGTTGCTCAGTCTATCTTCTTTATAAAATAGATATAATATGCTATATCAGAGCAGCATTTCTCAAACTCGGAAATGTGGAATACGCTTCCCGAGTGCGCTTACGCGATGGGTCGCGGACTAATTAACTTTGGGAATTGTTCCACAATATAACGGAAATACATCTTAATTAAAATCCATTAAATTAATTTTGTATGTAAGCGATTTTGTATTTTCAAAAAGATTTAAAAGGGCTATTGACCTCTGAGAATATGTAAACATTGAAATTATCTTAAGGGTCCGGCGGAGCTTGAATTGCCTACAAAAACGCAATACTGAAATAAATCTTAATCCAGACAATTTTTTATCAAATTATGTTATTATTCTGATTTGGATACCATTAATCTAGGTTTCTACGATACTACTACTACTTCACTGGAAATAAAAGACCGAAAAATTGACCCAAACTTGATCAAAAATTGCTTTCGCTTACATTTATTTCCAGTGAAGTATTTTGGACGAAATGATATCGTAGGAACCTAGATTAACGGTATCGGAATCCAAATAATAACAGATCTTGATTTAATTGTGTTTGACTTACGATTTATTTCGGTATTACGTTTGTAACAGAAATTCGGTCCGCCGGACTTTTAATATGCTATTGTGCTGAGCAATAGGCTCCAAATCAGACAGGCATTACTGCCAGAATTGTAAGTACAACAGCAAACTGCCAACCCTTTTGTAGAATATGCTTGACATTTTATTTAAACTTAACCTCAAGTAGATTTGGTTACTCGTATACGTAGAAGGAAGGAAGTATGTGTATTCATTTTTTATACAAAAACCTGTTTCATTGAATGGATTGTTTGAAAGGTAAATCAAATCAAATCGTTTATTTGTGATACATGGGTTACATAAAGGTGTTCATTATAATATAATTATATATTTAATTATGTTCATACCATGATCAGCCTCTAGGGCACACAAATTATTATATTGCAAAAATGATTGTAAAAGTAGTGGTAAGTACTTATATAGATTTCGCGTCTAGATTAACACAGGGCTGTGTTGAATGCCCTCATGGTTTTTAATATCTTGACTTTAGTAGCCCAACATTTAAACGTACTTATCTATATTCATAATGCGCTTTAGTTTTACTAAAAATGGAAACCATAAGTAGTTAATTGTCGTATGTATTCAAGTATACAAGATAAGCTCTGAGAGTTATGCGTGTATGGCAAAAATATGGTAAATTTAGAATATTCAATACTCAATTCGTTTATTGCACTCCACAATGTTAACAGGTGTTAAAAAATAAATACAAAACAATCAATCGTAAACGTAAAACGTTTACGTACGTACGTACGTTTACGTAAACTAAACTATAACCGTCTACTTACTTTACTTCACTATCACTAAATAGTATAAAACAAAGTCGCTGTCGCTGTCTGTCCGTCCCTATGTATGCTTAAATCTTTAAAACTACGCAACGGATTTTGAAGCGGTTTTTTTTTTAAGATATTTAATATTACGCTACGACTCTTAGGAATAGGGCAACGCGGGTGAAACCGCGGGCGGGTCGCTAGTTCATTATAATAGATAATTTCCTTTTCATTATTTATTTAATTTTACTTTATTTATATTTATATATTAGTTTTTAATTTTTCTAGTAAGTACTATTTTTTTAAATTACGTGTATAGGTATAGTTGTTATTACATAGAGTAGGTACGTGTTGTGGAATTCAAAATTAAATAAATAAATAATAATATCTAAGTATTCAAATTCAATAACAGAGCGATTCACAATGGACGGCCCGCCCGCGGTTTCATCCGCGTTGTCCCATTCCTAAGCGTAATGTTAAATAGCTTAAAACCTTCCTCTTGAATCGATCTATCTATTAAAAAACCGCTTCAAAATCCGTTGCGTAGTTTTAAAGATATAAGCATACATAGGGACGGACAGACAGCGACATTGTTTTATACTATGTAGTGATAGTGAAGTAAAGTAAGGAGATGGTTATAGTTTAGTTTACCTTTTGCTAACGTTTGGCTGAGTTTCGCTAGTAAAAGCGACCTCTTTAGCGAAAAATAACTTTGTAAATTTGTAAATATGAGAATATTGTTTATAAATGTTTACAAAACAATAGGATTTCAATAATCCGGTATACTTAATTGCATTTACAAGGCGTAGGCATTTATTGTTTATACTTAAAAGTTATAAATAAAGAGGTATGAAATTGGATTCTCTACAATGACCTCGTTAGTCGCTTGAAGTGGCTTGTGGGTAAGTAATAACTACGCTACAGTGGCGTAGGGTAAGTTTCTGCCACCCGGGGTAAACCCTAAATCCCCCTAAACCCCCTCTTGTTCGCAATTATTTTGTGCGTGCAATGCCGAATATTCGTTTCTACGTCCTGCCCGATTGCAAAGAAACGCAGATTTGTTAATCTCAAGGTGCATATAATATAAGTAACTATGCAGTCATATACCATCACGCTTGTATTCCCCAAAGGGTTAAGCAGAAGTGTACTTATGTGCTATGTCACAGGGGGCGTGTCTAGTCAGTCCAGGAACAGTATATATAGTCAAGCGTAGCAGTCGCGCTAAGGACCACTAGGCTAATGAGGCAGTCATTCAAAGGCAGTCTTTTTTAATGGGATAAGGGGCACACGAGTAGCCGGATCGCCTGATGGTAAGCGATTACCGCCGCCCATGAACACCCGCAACATCAGAGGAGTCACAAATGCGTTGCCGTCCTTTTAAAATGGGATTGGGCCTCCGGTATCCTCACTCACTCTGCGAAACACAACGTGTTTTACGCCGGTTTTCTGTGAGGCCGTGGTTACACTCCGGTCGAGCCGGCCCATTCGTGCTGAAGCATGGCTCTCCGACGGAGAAAAGTCTTGTGTAGTCCCGATGACAATACCTGAGGCTGCAGCCAGAGCTCGCCCCCTGCATATGTATGTGCCGACCGGGTCCATGACTATGGCCCCCCTTGTCCCTCCTCCACTGCTACGCTAAACAATCGATCTGCAAGGTTAAGCTTGCTGATATATGATTGAGGGAGATATCCATCCAGTCTATGGAAATCTACGTTAAGTCGTCGGTCCCCGTTGTCGTCGGTTACCGTCATAAGAATACCATCGTTTGACGTAGTCAGAAGCCGAAAAAGCCTGACAATCAGTTTATCCTGAAGATGTATCAGTATTGTCCAGAAATTGGTCTATTCTCAGGCTGAAAAACGTTTGGGTTTGCTGCAGACGCTACGCATCGGTTAGCAAAAATTCAATAGGTGAATTTAATTAGCAAACTTCTAAAAATAATGAGGTCAACCTACCTACCATTTTATACGATATTTTGTTTTACCTATTTGGTTGAAAAAAAACTTAATTATATGATTAATTAAGAATAAGGACAATAAAACGAATAGTTTAAGGATAGTTAGTTACTTAAACCTAAAAACATGTTTCCTTGTTAAAAAGCTTCCGCAACAGAGGGAAGACCTACGTCCAAGGAGACTACATAGGTACCTACATACAACCTAAACTCTCTCTCATCTCATGCGTATACCATCTTAAAAAAGAAGTATCTACTTAATTAATAAGAAATCAGTATTGCAGGTAGTACAATAGTACGAAAAAACACCAAACAAGTTACAATAACTGTACATACCATAATTAAAGTCTCACAATCGCAGAGGTTGCAACAAAAAAGGTTGACTTACCTTTTATACAACTCGCGATCAGCCTTGATTGGAATCAACTTCAATATTTAACTATGGCAACACACACGCGCACAATTCAACGCGCAGCCGACGACTGGCGAGCGATTAAGTAAAAAAGATGTATGTGCAGTGTCCCCTCTACAGTAGTTAGGCTGGTTGGATGACCAGTGATATGTCTTTGCGACTTTTAGTCGTTAACAGATTAAATATATCTACTATAAATTAGAAGCACATTAAAGCTAAAACATAGGGCTACATATGTAACACTCTGGACTTTAAAAGAGACCATGATTCTCTGAGTTTGTTTCGGCATTTCTTCTAGAGGTCGTCAGTTATGAAATGTCGGCGCCATCTAGTTATATTTAAAAAAAAAATGACTTGTAAAAGTATTCATAAAGGATCTATTTACAGAAATAAAATATCATTTATCATATCAACAATTATTTGCAAACGTAATGAGTTTCCTTACAAGTGCTTCTCTGTGCTTCGAAAATTATTAAACTCTTTGCCTTCGATTGTAATTGTTTTAATGGGAAGGCTTGTAACAGAGCCACTCTGGCTCTTTCAATATAAGGCCATTTTTCAGACCCTACATTCATTTTTCACACTCCATGATCCTCTGAGTTTGTTTCGGCGTTTCTTTTCAGAGGTCGTCAGGTTATGATATGCTGGTGTTGGCTACAATTAAAAGCCAAAATATTCACTAGGAAAAGGTGTCTTTAAAAGATCTATTTACAGAAAAAAATCAAGATCTCTTGAAGAGCTCCTGAAAACTGGTTGTTAGGAAAACGAATTCAATAAGCTTAATTCCTGCATCGCAAATCGCAACTCGAAAAAGCGTCCAACTAGGTTAACATAGTACTATTTGACACTCGCGGACCTGTCCGCTTCATTGATCATTAACGACTAATGAATTTTTAACAGTTGCAAAGTTGTAGCATTCCTTATAATCACAACGAGAGTATAACCCGACTAATATACAAGTCGTGTCTCTAATACTAGGCCAAACAACACATACGACTTTTTAAATCGGTCACCTTACACATACGCAGTTTCAAGCACAATGATTGTTGTCTGTACCAACTTTTTATTCCCTTTGTGTTAATTATGGCAGTAGCAGTATTTAGTAGAATATGTATAATGTTACTTAGATTAACTGGACAGAGGGTTAGGCAGACGCGTACCTACTAATGTACACCCACAGTTCGCCGGTCTGTTTATGTCCCATGTGATAATGCCGAGCTTACTGCCATTAACCGGGCACAAATCCCAAACTCCGAGCTACTACTGAGAATGTCATAGAAAAAGCCAATTATCTCGATCTAGGAATCGATCTTCTAGCGTAGCAGTCATGCTAACGACCACTAAACTAAATATGCAGTTACATGAATCCGTCTTGATATTTCTAATAAAATAACTTTGAAAAAGTAAAACTGCCTGAAAAAAAATTATGTGCGAAACTGTTTCGGAAGTCGGTGCCTTTGATTTGATCTGGATCTTTTGTTTTCGCCGTTGACTTCCGAAACTGTTTCGCACCTAACATTATTTATTAAGTTTATGAAGGCGGTTTTATCTTTTATATAAATAGATTTTTACTTTACTCAAAATGCTCACATTTTGAGTAGCGAGTAGAATTTTACGTACCTAGATGACGTTATCATTTACTCGGTCGGTACGTGTTATTGTCATTTGGTTCTCAATGTGATCATGACCAAATTTTTCAAATCGAATTTCAAAAAGAATCATTATAATCGATTCATAATTGACGGAATAATGGCGTAACAAACATACAAAAAAAAATTGAGTTGAATTGAGATCCTCCTCCTATTTGAAGACGGTAAAAATCTTCGACCATTCATCGTAATTGTAAACAAAGAGATCATAAATATGATTACCTATATACGGCACAAGGTAATTATACCTATAGATATTTATGGCGATACTTTAAACATCGCAATTGCATTTATATTAAGGGGGCACGCGTCTGCGCATAAGTGCTTGCAGCATGACCAATGCAGACAGGCATTAGATCTGTCATGGTTATGGCGAATGTCACGAATCTCATGGGTTCTAGTACCTATTATATTATGGGATGTATTTAATAGCACTTTAAATTTGATGGAAACAACAATAAAATTGTATAATATATTAGCACTTTAAAATACGCACTTTAAAAATAAAGATTCAACTTTAATAAACATGAATCAAATTTCCAAAATAAATATAGGTAAGCCTCGTAAAATGCATGTATGGTAAAAGCTGGCTCTGGCACTCGCCAGCAGCTGTCGCGGGCCGCGGCCCAGCTCGCATCGCTCGGTGCGTCGTATGGTCCGAGTTCTAACTTATCCAATATCTACATTTCTTTCATCTTGAATTTACCAGGTCAAAACTAATTTTGACTGCAATAATCAGTACAAATGAACCATTATTTATATAGTTAGTTCAATTAATTTTAAAGCTAAACATTTTAAAGTGTGAAACATTATTTTTAAAGTGTGTTTATATATTCCCCGTATATTATCTGTGGGGCGGGGGAAGACAAGCGGAATATAAGGGTGATGGTATCAAGTAGGTATCCTGGTTACCCAATACCGTTGTGAGCGTGAAGGTTGTGTCACAGATGTGATGCGTCGAGGTGAAGAGATTGGTGGCAGCTTCCATTTATGTTGCGCAAGAGTTTATACCTACTATTGCTAATACCGTTTTTGTATTGTGGTGAGCTAAACATTTAGTTTGTAATGTAGCAACGTTAATATCGATAACAAATAACCAATCTGCGATAATAATCAACCCATTATACTGTCCCACTGCTGGGCACAGGTCTCCTTTCAGAATGAGAGGGATTAGGTTATTATAGTCCACCGCCCTGGCCTAAGTACTTAGTGGCGGTCCTTGGGAGTGGGGGTTATGGGCGTCAATGACCCCCCAAAATCCTACACGTTTCATTAATAGGTGCATAAAATACGTGGATGGTCCAAATTATAAGCTATATATTTTCAAAAGGACCCGCCAGCGGTTTCCCCCGCGCTGCTCCGTTCCTAAGAGGCGTAGCGTGATGTTATATGGCTATACATATAACATCACGCTACGCCAAACATCAATATTTTATCTAGTTACATGGACTATCCAACACAAAAAGAATTTTTCAATTCTAATTAGTAGTTCCTGAGATTAGCGCGTTCAAACAAACAAACTCTTAGATAAGTAGATAATTTCGTTTTAAAACTCCTGCACCGTATAGCAATTTGATAAGTATTTTTGTTGATGACAAGTATCTACCTAATTGTATTAATTACCAGTTTTAATTAATGAAAAATGATAGCTTCTATGAAAACCAACACTTTCTTCAAATCAAATACGTAAGTATTATTGCATTTTCAGTGCAAGCGCATTAATAAAATGTGTGTCAAAAACTCAAAGTACAAATTGACATCGCTCTTTTTAGCGTAGCTATTTATTTTTGTTAACAATGGTTACGATAATAAATTGTTCTGTAGTCTACTTACTAGCTTTAATTCAATGTCTTCAGACATGTATCTGATATAAAAGATAGCCTACTTAAGTCTTTTCTCAGGATGTAATGTAACAAAATCTCTGCAGCAGTTTAGTGCAGGTAACAGACGGTTACTTCGGCATTTGGATTGGGAGACGGGGGTGCTGTGGACCAGAGGATATTAGTAATAATTTACTCGAAAATGGCTGTTTCGGGAGTGGAGCGGGGGCGGCGTTAACCCTCAAAACTCCCTAATACCTATGGCGTGAAGCTAGACAATTCTAAAAATAGCTTAAATGGGCAGATAGACATTAGCTGTTTCTATAGTGCTGTCTTCGTTCACTGATACAACAATAAGGATTTATGTAGGTTTCCGAAGCGTTTTGAAGTAAGGCCCATAAACACCACACTAGAATCTATTGTCTAGGACCAAGGTAATACTCTTCGTGTCGGTTTTTTTTTTATTTATTATTGATTGTGTCGGCAAACGTAAGTAGTCATCGTCACCTAAGGCACTTGTAACACCAGAGGAGTTGCTGATGCGTTGCCGAGCTTTAAGAGCGGGCTGCAAACTGCCAGGGCCGCAGCAACTGAGAGGGAAGTGGCTCTTACACGCTTTAGTCAAAACACACACCGCAGTGCTTTACGACAGACTCTGACGTAAGGGTGGTCGACAGCCAGAGCTCCTACCACCAAGCAAGTCAGATATTTTCTCACCTCTTACGAGATGCCTATCGGAATGGTAGTGGGAAACGTATTCTAACCCGTCCCCACGCGGGGCAATCACGGGGATCTGGTTTATTTATTTACTAGCTTTTGCCAGCGACTTCGTCCGCGTGGAATAGTTACTTTGTTCCCTAGTTCTTCGCCCGCGGTTTCACCTGCGTTGCCCCGTTCCTAAGGGTTGTAGCGTGATGTTTTATAGCTTGAAACCTTTCTCATGAATCACTCATTTTCCCAACATTTCCCTCCACTGCTCTGCTCCTATTGATCGTAGCGTGATGAAAAGTATACTATAACCTGCCCAGGAGTATGAAGAACAATTGTACCAAGTTTCGTTGAAATCCGTCGAGTGGTTTTTGTTTCTATAACGAACATACAGACAGACAGACAGACAGACAGACAGACAGACAGACAGACAGACAGACAGACAGACAGACAGACAGACAGACAAAAATTTTACTGATTGCATTTTTGGCGTCAGTATCGATCACAAATCACCCGCTGATAGTTATTTTGGAAATATATTTCATGTACAGAATTGACCTCTCTACAGATTTATTATAAGTATAGAAGAAGATTTCTGACAAGGAATACTTGACAGGAATTCATATTAGTACCTACATACCAGTACCTACGTACGAGTTTATCTAGAATCTAGACGTTTCGATCAAAAATCTCAGGTAGAGAAAAGTGCGAGTGCATCCTTCTATATCGGATATTTTTACTAAGAACTTCATTAATTACTTACTTAGTATAAATTGTATTAAGAGATGAGTGCTTGTCGAGAGCCAAGATCATAAATCTTTAAAAACAAACTGCAGTTAAGGTCAATGACTCTAAGAGCCTGTTTGGCGCATCTCAAGCGTTAGCAAAAAGAATTAGAACGTTACATTAAAATAAGTATTTTTTTTATAACCTACATAACATACTATCAATCCTGTATTCCCTGTAGGATTAGGCAGAGGCGTAATAATGTACACCCACAGTTTGCCGGTATGTTTAGGTCCCATGTAATAGGGGGCGAGCCTATTGCCATTAACCGGGCACAAATCAGCGGCTCACAAAACTCTGAGGTACTACTGAGAATTTAATAGCAAAACCCAATACCACTTTGCTCGACCTGAGAGACGAGGTTATTTAATATGTAGAGCGGCATCTCATTCTCACCACGTAAAAATGATTGCGTTAACACGTCATAATACGGCCCCTGGGAATCGAATCCAGGACCTCTAGCGTAGCAGTCACGCTCAGGACCACTACCCGAATGAGCCGGTTTTTAGTAGATTTTTTGTTTAGGTAAGTCCTTACCTATTTGTTTGTATTTTTGAATACTTAGACAATGGCTGTATCTCATTGCTGTTGCTTGCGGTTTCTCTCGCAACCCAAAAGACTTTTGAGACAAAATACATTTTGGTATAGAGATACAATCTATCTAGATAACAAAATTCATCAATAATGGTTCGACCTTTTAGGTGTGAAAACGTAACAGACAGGTAGATATACTTTCGCAATTATTTATATTAGAATGGATGTAAATAAACTGTATGTACCATCACAATAAAGAGTGCCAAAACTGCGAGTTAATAATAAAAATAACCACAAAAATTAACTATAACTGCATTGTAATGGTAGTTAGGTGAAAGTGACCGTTATTTTGAACATTAGGTGGAGAGAATTGTAATGAATACCGTCATTATATGAACACAGATGCGGGTCGGTGATACTGCGGCGCGAGACGCTCCAGCGATCATCAGGAGCCATGGCCGTAGTCTTCCTTGACAGTTGCCAGCCACTATTTAAATAATATAAAATACTACCCGGCCATGCCTTTTTAAAGGTATGCGTCTTTGTTGAAAAGTATTCTGAATTCGTCCAAATATTCCATTATTTGTCCAGACACAAGCATAATCTAAAGTTGCCCCCAATTAAATTAGAAATATTCAGAAGAAACTCATACTGTATGAGAATCAAAATATATAATCACCTACGCAAAAATCCCACTAACACTTTCTCGACCTGGAAATCGATCCCAGGACCTTTCGCGTAGCAGTAGGTAGGTTTTGGGTACAAATATTTATTCCGTGAGGGAATAGAATCCCGATTAGAAATCGATGAATCAGCCGCTACGCTAAAGCTGCTTCCACACATTAATTATGGTTGTATGGTATTGTATGGAGTCATACACGTTGGTCAATGTATTTCCGACAAGGTTGTGACAGCGGGCTCAAGGTTTTAAGCGATGCATTCAAGGTTGAACAACTGTTAGCTAGTAAACCTAGCTAACGTATCAGTTTTAGTATTTAAAAGGAGATAATATTATTGCTATTTTAGTGAAGGAAAAATTCGAAACTGCGTCTTCTGGTTAGATACACCAGTCGCTATGACCTCTAAGCCACTGCGAGTCCAACCCTATTTGGCATCACATTCTGAATTTACGTCTTAAGAGTCCGGCGGACCGAATTTCTCTTACAAACGTAATACCGAAATAAATCGTAATTCAACACAATTAATTAAATTCTGGTAATATTCATATTCCGATACCGATAATCTAGGTTCCTACTGTACCATTTCGTCCAAAATACTTCACTGGAAATAAATGTAAGCGAATGCAATTTTTGATAACATTACCAAGTTTGGAACGATTTTCCGGTCTTTTATTTCCAGTGAAGTAGTAATAGACAAAATAGTATCGTAGGAACCTAGATTACCGGTATTCAAATCCGAAAAATAACATAATTTGATAGAATATTGTCTGGATTACAAGTGATTTCGGTATTACGTTTTTGTGGCCAATTCAAGCTCCGCCGGACCCATAAGGTGACGTTTTTCTTTTCCTACACTAAAATAACTTTATAATCTAAGCTGTAATCTGTGATTTTCTTTGCATGTTCCATACATGCAAAGAAAATCACAAAAAGCTAGATAATAATTATTGTCAGAAAGAAACTACAGATCGCCACTTGCTACGATTCTTGCATACTTATTTCATCCTCATCCATACATACATGGTTGCAAGTATTACGCACCTTTTTGAAGGATATCACAAATACTTATGGTTTGTTTATGTATTTCTAGGGTGTCCCCTCTCGGCGGCTCCACGGACTTTCACTTTAAAATTTCCTTTCGACTTTCATCGATGATACCTGGACTTTAAAAGGAACTATTTTCTTGTGATTTTTATTCCAGGGTTTCTTCGATTTGCCCGTCGAATGATTGGCATCGCGCGTGCGCACACGAGATCAATAGCCAATCAATTTTAAAAAGAAAAAGTGTGAAAAATATTTATTTAAATACAAAGTCACGAAGTATCTATTTATTTATATTTTGTTTTGTAAAAGCAATGAGAAAGCTTGTGTCTACAATACCGTTTAGAATGAAAGATTTTGGTCAAAATTTGCATCGTTAAAGTCACCATTTGACTTTCAGCTCTAAGTTTAACTGTTAAGGTTTAATTTGAGATGGGTGCGCTATACCTAACAGTATTTACTATTTAATTTTAAGCACGTTTTAGCATTCACACTTACCGGTAAATGACGGTCGTTTATAGAATATACCTACTGACACTGCGCAGACACATTTTATTGTGTTTATTTGGTTGTTTAACAGGTAAAACGGAAAGAAGAAGATTGAGAACAGTGGCGATTGCTCTGCTGACAAGAGCTGAGCTCTTAAATAAAAAAAATGGTTTTTCACAAATTGTAATTCTATAGCCGTTCCTCACTGCCATTCAGATAGGCATCCCTTAAGAGCGGAGAAAATATCTGACTTGCTCGGTGGTAGGAGCTCTTGTAGTCTGACTGGGTCAGACCACCCTTACGTGAGAGTCTCGTAAAGCACTGCGGTGTGTGTTCCGACTTTTGCGCATAAGAGCCAGTTCCCCCTCGGTTGCTGCGGCTCCGGCAGTCTGCAGTCCGTAGGGGGCTCTTAAAACTCGGCAACGCATCAGCAAACTCCTCTGGTGTTGCAGGTGTCAATGTGCGGTGATGACTACTTACCATCAGTTGGCTCGTAAGCTCGTTTGCCGAATTAATCAATAAAAAAATACCATACCATCACGCCTGTATTTCTCGAAGGATTAGGCAAATGTACACACATTTCGCCGGTATGTTTAGGTACCATGTAATGGGACGGGCTTATTGCCATTAGCCGGGCACAAATCCAAACTCTGGGCTGCTACTGAGAATTTCATCATCATCATCATCATCAGCCTATACTAGTCCACTGTTGGACGTAGGCCTCCCCCAATGTGCGCCATTTCACCCTGTCCTCGGCTTGTCGCATCCAGCTTCCGCCAGCAACCTTTCGCAAATCATCACTCCATCGAGAATTTCATAGAATAAGTAACCGAATAAAGTGTTATTGGGTTATTCTATCGCTCGACCTGGGAATGGAACTTCTAGCGTAGCAGTCGAACACTGACATACGTTTTATGAGAAAACATTAGGCGCGACGAACTGAAAGCCCTGAAGTGTGTATAGCCCGACCACCTGTGGTGATCAGTTACAATTACCATAATGGTGTGCTCACATGCCCGCAATGCTCACGAACCTTCATAAAGAAGATTGGCTTTTGCAGTCATATGAGAGGACACCAGAGACAACTATCGACAAGGAGATGAAGTAGTTGCCGTGATCGAAATCGGTCTGGAGGGTATCATCATCATCATCGTCATTTATGAGAAAAGGACAGCATCCCCACCAAACAACTTTAAAACCTTATCTTTCAGAACTGATTCATTAGGTGATTTCAATTGTTTTTTACACTGTATATTTTGTATACATAATATATTGTGTGGAGGGGCGAAGAGTGTTGCCCCTCACACCAAAGGGAGGATCCTCCGACCAGGCGGGTGTTTTGCCTGGCGGGCCACGGCCCAACGGTTGATGTCGGGCAGTTGTATATATGCAGGTTGCGATGCAAACTTCACTTGCGCGATTCAGGACTTTTCCAGTTTGTATGTAGCGCAGTAGATGTCGCTACAATTGTATATATCGCGATTATTCCGTCAAATAAGAATTGATTTTGATACTTGATACTTCAGAGGTGGTCCCATAAAAAATTGGTCAAGATCTGATCGCAAATTTAAAACAAAATAACAATAACACGTAACGATCGAGTAAATGATAACGTCTAGGTGACGTGAAATTCTACTCGCTACTCAAAATGTTGAAATAAACTAACCTTTAAGAAAAGTAAAACCGCCTTCAAATACCTAA
The DNA here is from genome assembly GCA_910591435.1 of Acronicta aceris. Taxonomy (NCBI): domain Eukaryota; kingdom Metazoa; phylum Arthropoda; class Insecta; order Lepidoptera; family Noctuidae; genus Acronicta; species Acronicta aceris. Next base: position 324,922 of record OU342786.1, on the reverse strand, counting down.
AAAAAAATTTTATGTGCGAAACAGTTTCGGAAGTCGGTGGCAAAAACAAAAGATCCGATCAAATCAGGGGCACCGACTTCCGAAACTGTTTCGCACATAACATTATTTTTTTTAGGTATTTGAAGGCGGTTTTACTTTTCTTAAAGTTATTTTATTAGCATACAAATTAAGTATTATATTTAAAAACATTTTTAATGGGACTATATTTTCTAAATTACTTAAATACCAGTAAAATACCCTATTAATGCAACCAGCGTTACTAATTCCAATAGTGATCCATTAGTGATTTGGTACGCCAATGGACGTAAATAACGTAAAAAAAGATACGGCCGTTTATGTCGCATAAATCTTATATTTCGAAATTCAAGGGAATCCAAATTTATAGGGTATTTTCCGTTGACCTAGAACTATAAAATTTGGTAAGTAATACCGTATTATACTACAAGTATAGGGAAAAATCTTAGTAGGCTAGCTTAATCTTGCTAGGCTAGAGGTCCTGGGTTCGATTCCCAGGTCGAGCAAATTTTATTGGGGTTTTCTATGAAATTCTCATTAGCAGCTTGGAGTTTGGTATTTGTGCCCGGTCAATGGCTCGCCCCCTATATTACATGGGACCAAAACATACCGGCGAAATGTGGGTGTACATAAGTACGCCTCTGCCTAACCCTTCGGGGAATACAGGCGTGATGGTATGTTATGTTGAACCCTCGGTGGGCGAGTCGGACTCGCATTTGCCCGGCTCTTTTTTCTTTCGCGACTTTCGTGACGTGGTCAAAAATAATACTAACAAGTAACTACTTAGACACTAGTTTTTATTTTATCAAGTTCTACAATAGTTTTATCTGCTAGTAACGAGATTAGTTCGGTGTCAGTGAGCAGTTGGACGCTAGCGGTGGCGTCTGTACTGTGGTAGACCTCGTAGCGAGCTGGAGTCTCTAGCGACGCCTTGCCGATCACCACGATGTACGGGTAGCCCATTCTGTGAAGAGAAAATAGCTGGCTAAAATTATGGCAAATAATACTGCTTGTTGTCCAGATATCTTAAGGACCGAATTTATCTTATAAACGTAATATCGAAATAAATCGTAATTCCAACACAATTTAATCAAAATGTGCTATTATACGGATTCCGATATCGTTAATCTAGGTTCCTACGCTACCATTTTGTACAAAATACTCCACTGGAAATAAATGTAAGCGAATGCAATTTTTGATAAAATTACCAAGTTTTGAACGATTTTCCAATATTTTATGTCCAGTGAAGTAGTAGTAAAGGAAATAGTACCGTAGGAACTTAGATTAACGGTATCCAAATAACATAATTTGATAGAATATTGTCTGGATTACGATTGATTATTATATACGATTGATATTTTGGTATTACGTTATTGTGGGCATTTGAAGCTCCGCCGGACCCTTAAGGTGCTTTACGACAGACTCCGACGTAAGGGTGATCACTAGCCAGTCAAACGACACGTTTGGCGTAGCGGCTGAGCGATCGGCTTCTGCGCAACGTGTTGTGGGTTCGATCCCCACACAGAGCAAATATTTGTATGATCTGCAGGTAGTTGCTCCGGGTCTGGGTGTTTGTGTTTGTGAGAATTTGTGTTTGTAAACGCACCCACGATACAGGAGAAAATTCTAGTGTGGGGCAAGGCTTTTTTAAAAAAAAAACCACCAGAGCTCCTACCACCGAGCTAGTCAGATATTTTCTCGCCTCTTACGAAATGCCTATCTGAACGCCAGTAAGGAACAGTATTCCGACCCGTCCCCACAAGTGGTGTGGATTGTAGCAAGTAGAAATCTATAGTCTCTGAAAATAAATATGTATGTATAATAATATTTTTCAACCGACTTAAAAAAGGAGGAGGTTCTCAATTTGACTGTACGTTTGTTTTTGTATGTTTGTTACGCGATTATTTCGTCTTATTTTTAGATATTCTTTTTTTGATCGGTAGGACATACTTCAGTGCCATTAAAATTTGATTAAGATCTGATCATAAAATTTAGAACAAAATGACAATAACACGTAACGATAGAGTTAATGATAACGTCGTATAGGTATATGTAAAATTTGACTCGCTACTAAAAATTTTGAAATAAAATAACTGTAGAAGAAGAAAATGTAAAACCGCCTTCAAGAACATAAAAAATAATGTTATGTGCGAAACAGTTTCGGAAGTCGGTGGCGAAAACAAAAGTTCCGGTCAAATCAAAGACTTCCGAAACTGTTTCGCACATAACATTATTTTTTATGTTTTTGAAGGCGGTTTTTTTATTTTTTAAACGTTTCCCCACACTAGGATTTTCTCCTGTGTCGTGGGTGCGTTTACAAACACAAATTCTCACATACACAAACGCCCAGACCCGGAACAACTACCTGTAGATCATACAAATATTTGCTTCGTGTGGGGATCGAACCCACAACACGTGACGCAGAAGCCGATTGCTCAACGTCTATGCCAAACGTGTCGTTACTTTTATTATTTTTATTAGTTTTCATTGTTATATTATAGTACAATTTTAAATTTCATGGAATGGGAATCTGTACAATAAGTGCATGATTTTAATCAATAATTAATTTAATTTAAACTACTATTTTTTTTAGTAAAGGAAACAATTCAATCGCGGGCAGGATTCGAACCTGCGTCTTCTGGTTTGATATACCAGACGCTCTGAACTCTAAGCCACCGCGAACCCTACCCGCATGATTGAAATTTTGCCTTCACATTCTGAATTTACGTCATAAGGTGACGTTTGTTGACATCTATGAGAGGCAAGTTACCTTACCTCTCAACCGACACGACTTACTTTACAGTTAGTTCAGTGTAGTACGATGCCACCTTACCTTTCAACTATCTCACCTTACCTTTAAACTACTATGTTTTATATTTGCACGCCGAATTTAAAGGCAGATTATGAGAGCAATTTTATTTATGTTGTTAACTTTCTGTACCTTATTTACCTACGCAAATAAACGATTTTATTTATTTATTATTTATATTCACCTGTCGGCCATCATGAGTCTCTTGCCGATGGTGAGGTGGTGTCTGTCGTCGATGATGACGTCACCGTGGTGAGTCTCTGCCAATCTGTCGTGCAGACAGTTGATGGCCTCCACGCCGTGAGTCTGCCACTCTCGAGATCCTTCCTGTGAAGTTTAATCACTTTTTTATACCACTTAGGTGGCAAACAAGCATACGGCCCGCCGGATGGTAAGCGATTACCGTAGCCTATGGACGGTTACAACACATTACATTAAGGAGGAATAGTTGGGCTGGCAGCAGAGCACGACAGCGGCGGTAACAAAACATCACCGGTTCCCCACACTGCCAACACAACGCTTCCTCGCGGAGCTCTGGCGACCTTGCTCACCGTTAGGAACACAACATAGCACGGAGCTTCCTCAGTCGAGCAGCTCCAATTGTGAGTGAAATTATTCGATTCCACTATGCCCTACCTCTCATATGATAAATTACATAGTTTAAGTTCAAATATTCTTATTTCAAACTAGTTGCTGTTGCCCGCAATTTCACTCGCGTCCCAAAAAGATTAACATACCTACTATAAGTTCGATTCTAGGCGTATCAAGATGAAACATCCACCAGATTTTAAGACAGACCCTATAGCAATACACCGGTGAAAACTGCATTCAATTCTATGCAGTAGTCTTTGCGTGATGCGCGTAAAAACATACAGACAAACAGACGGACAAAAATTCTAAAAATTGTTGTTTTGGCTTCTGTTGCTCTAATAAAGACCTCCCATATTAGTTTTTCTTTAATATCTATAATGTACAGACATAGGCCTGTTACAATTTTATTTTATTATAGATATAGATAAGCTTTTACAAGTGTTTATAAAACGTTATTGATTCTAGTTGCACGGTTCCAAAAAGTTGATCTAAGATTATTTTTATTGATTAGGTCGGCAAGCGAGCAGACGAGCCGCCTGATGGTAAGTAGTCATCGCCGCCGATGGACACCTGCAACACTAGAGGAGTTGCTGATGCATTGCCGAGCCTTAAGAGCCGCTATGGACTGCAGACTGCTGGAGCCGCCGCAACCGATGAGAAAATGGCTCTTACGCGCTAAAGTTGAAACACACACCAAGGTGCTTTACAACAGACTCCGACGTAAGGGTGGTACGCCAGGGATTGAAATAAGACTTACTTTGGGTCCAATAATAATAATACTGTAGGGCGCAATAGCCTCCGGCCATCGCAGGCTCTTCTCACTCGACAACGCTTCTAGACTCGCTGCTAACAACCTAAAATTCAAAGAGAAACATTTATATATATAAACTAGCAGCCCGGTACGTGCTTCGCTACGTATAAAGCGAAATACAGCGGACAGCGGACAAAACCATTCTCAGATCCCCTAAATTTCATCAAAATCGGTCCAGTCGTTTGATCTAAACCATTCCCAGATCCCCTTGAACACACACAAAAAATTTCATCAAAATCGATCCAGTCGTTTGAGAGAAGTTCAGTCACATACACACTCACAGAAGAATTATATATATAAAAATAATAAACTAGCCTGTATTCCTTGAAGAGTTAGGCAGAGATGTACTACTTAATTATATATTTTGTAAAGTTGAAAAGTAATTTAATAATTGCAGCTAAAAACTATTAATATGTGCTGCGATTCGACAGTTTTCTGTATGTTTGTTACGCGATTATTCAGTTAATTATGAATCGATTTTGATGATTCTTTTTTAGATCGGTAGGACATATTTCAGAGGTGGTCCCATAAAAATTTGATTAACAAATTGATTGGCAAAATGACAATAACACGTAACCATCGAGTAAATGATAACGTCGTCTAGGTTTCAGTAAAATTGTAATCGCAACCCAAAATTTTTAAGAAATAGTAAAACCGCCTTCAAAGACATAAAAATAATGTTATGTGCGAAACAGTTTCGGAAGTCGATGACGAAATCAAAAGATCCGATCAAATCAAAGACTTCCGAAACTGTTTCGTACATAACATTATTTTTTACATTTTTGGAGGCGGTTTTACTTTTTCTTAAGTTATTTTTTATTATATGATGATGACAGTAATAATGAGCTACTCCGCAGCGGATTACGTGGCAGTGGTAGTGCAGTGTACCTGGTGACGCCGATGCCGTAGCAGGACATGTGCAGCGGGCGCGGCGGGCCGGCGCCGGCCGCCAGCTGCGCCGACAGCGCCGCGCTGTACCGCCTGCCCAGCACGAACGTGTGACCCACCTACACAATGCGTCATCACCAATTTTTTTTATGGGATAGAGGGCAAACGAGCCGACGGATCGCCTGATGGTAAGCGATTACCGCCGCCCATGGACACCCGCAACACCAGAGGAGTCACGAGTGCGTTGCCGTCCTTTTAAAAGGGGATTGGGCCTCCGGTAACCTCACTCACTCGGAAACATAATGTAAGTGGTATCACTCCGAAGCATGACTCTCCCACGGTTAAACTTTACTCGTATTACTTTACATTAGCGATTGTTACTAAAACTAATCGATTTAGTCGATAACAATCGATGATAGTCGATTGTTATTTTACGTTACTTAGTATTTATAAAGTTATTTTAGTAAAGGAAAAATTCAATCACGGGCAGGATTCGAACCTGCGTCTTCTGGTTTGATACATCAGACGCTCTGACCGCTAAGCCACCGCGAACCCCACCCGCCTGATTGAAATTTGCCTTCACATTCAGTTTACGTCATAAGGTGACGTTGGCGACATCTATTGAAAAGCTATTGTTATTCAAAATGGCGATACGACCCTTAGGAGAGAAGAAAAGCGGGTAAAACTGCGGACGGCAGCCAGTATTGTATAAATCTCACCTCGATACTGTTCACCCTGTGGACGTCCCCCCCACACTTCCCGCACTCCTGGTCGTCCTGCAGCGTGGCGTGTGAACAGCGGGAGCAGACAGCGAGCTGGTCCTCTCCTGCGGCGGCGGCCAGCTGCCACTCATGGGATATGGACCCACCCATGTCGCCAGACGGAGCCGACACTGGAGAGAAGAGACACTACATCCCTATGTATGCTTAAATCTCTAAAACTACGCAACGGATTTTGAAGCGGTTTTTTTTAATAGATAGAGTGTTTTTAATAGATTCAAGAGGAAGGTTTTAAGCTATTTAACATTACGCTCTCTTAGGAATGAAGAGCCGTCTCTTAGGAATGGGGCAACGTGGGTGAAACCTCGGACGGGCCGCTAGTAATTTATAAGTCAAGTATCAAGAATTCGTTGGGATCGGCTAGGTATTCGCAAGTAGATTTGATTTATGAACTTATTGCAGTCAAATGTGTTGTGACAATTTTTGTCTAGAAGCATTTGATCAACATACAGTCTCCTAATTTTAAGAGTCAAACAGCAGTCCAAAGTCAAAATGATTTATTCACGACTAGCTTTTGCCAGCGACTTCGTCCGCGTGGAATAGTTACTTTGTTCCCTAGTTCTTCGCCCGCGGTTTCACCTGCGTTGCCACGTTCCTAAGGGTTGTAGCGTGATGTTTTATAGCTTGGAAACCTTTCTCATGAATCACTCATTTTCCCAACATTTCCCTTCACTGCTCTGCTCCTATTGATCGTAGCGTGATGAAAAGTATACTATAACCTGCCCAGGAGTATGAAGAACAATTGTACCAAGTTTCGTTGAAATCCGTCGAGTGGTTTTTGTTTCTATAACGAACATACAGACAGACAGACAAAAATTTTACTGATTGCATTTTTGGCGTCAGTATCGATCACTAATCACCCGCTGATAGTTATTTTGGAAATATATTTCATGTACAGAATTGACCTCTCTACAGATTTATTATAAGTATAGATGAGGGCAATTTCGCCCGGGCGAGCCCGCAGTGGCCCCACAGTGGCCCCACAGTGCACACTTGTGTAATTACACTTTAAAACTGTCTTCTTAAGGCGGATTATTGATAGAATTAAAAATATGTAAACATCAATTATTTATTTAAAAGAGTATCTATGGAGTTTCTTGCCGGCTCTTCTCCTTAGGACCTACTATTTGGAACCGTGCATGTAGTTTTGACATTTCAAAAGTACCTGTATATGGTCTAATTGAAATAAAAAATTTGAGTTTGAGTTTGAGTTTGGATCGTTCACCTGAGCCCGCCAAATTCAAATTTCAAGTGATTTTTCGCAGTTTGTAGGTGTATAACAAGTTCTAGATTCATGGCAGTTGTAATTGCGACATTAACTATACAACATTCACAACTGAGAACTAAAACCTTTACTTATAAATCCTTATCAAGCGAAAAACTTGCCGAAAACTGTGTAATTGGTCAAAATTTACCCTTACACTACTTTTAGCTACAATAATGATTTTTAAGCAATGGTTTTAGTTAAACATTGTGAATTTTGTAAAATTAATGTCGCAATTACCATTGACCCAGGTGAACGATCCGCCTTAAATTGTTTTGAGACTTCGAAATAAAACCTATTTTTGCGCATTTAACGCGTAAAATTATAACAAAAAGTAAAAAACCGCCTTCAAAAACAAAAATGTTAGTTGCACAACAGTTTCGGAAGTCGGTGCCTTCGATTTGGTTTGAACTTTTGTTTTCGCCACCGACTTCTGAAACTATTGTGCACCTAATATTAAGCTATTGCATAGCTTCTATCGCGGGCCTTGAGCGTGGGGACCGAATCCAGAAATTCCGTAACGAAAAAAACCTAACACGCTTGTCTTTTTAGTTCAGCAACCCGCCTTTAGGTGGCATTGGTTGTATTACATAAGTTGATAAAAAACACTCTGCAATAGCTTTACCGCGGCAGTCCCCGAGTGCCACACGTATATTTTTATTTTTATGTTTTTGGTTTAGGCGGTTTTACTTATTGTTAAAAGTTATTTTCAACCGACTTCAAAGAAGGAGGAGGTTCTCAATTCGACTATTTTTTTTTTGTTTTTTTGACCCTTAATTCTTTCACACAGCTATTACAGCCAAATTTTACGTGTTTTAGGGCCGCTTCTTTACAATAGACTATGCTATAAAGAATATTTACACCCTCAATTATTGCAATTGTAAAAAAACTCTACAGGAAGCCCTCCAAAGCATGTCCTACGAAGATACAGAGAAAATGTTAATTGTGTTAAAGTATGCATTTATTTGTGTGTTCTTTTTATTTTTATTTTATTTCTTTTTATTATTGTTATACTTATGATTTTGTGATTATTTTAGTCCTTAATATGTATTTATATTTCTCGCGTGAAACACAGGATTACCTAGTTCAGGCACATAAAGTTATGTAAATAATATACCCAAGTAAGACTTTGTTACTAACAAATATTTTGTCATGTAGTATTTAATAAATGATTTGATTTGATTAGACAGTCTCAATCTTCTTTAAAAGCCACCTCACCTCTATGCACCGGTAGGTTCAGTCTTGTGAACAGCTCTGCATACGCGTCGCTGACGGTGTCGTACATATAGCTGGCGCACTGTTCCGACTCGTGCAGCCCGTACGCGTCCAGCATGGAGAACTCTCGTGCTCGCAGCAGCCCGTGCTTTGGACGATGCTCATCGCGGTACTTGTTGCTTATCTGAAAATTGCGATAGATAGGTGTATCGTAGGCCACTTAGTTTGTTCATCTTATCTTATGTGAGGCCGAGGCAGCAAGGCCTCAGTGCACTTCCACCCAATGGGATCTTTTGTGCTTAAATTTTAGTTCTAGTTTCTTCATAATAATGTTTCGTACAGGGATAAAGGCACAGACGCGATGTACGTCCATTCAAAAATTTTTTTTAAATACATACACTCACGCCTTTATCCCACAGGGGTAGGCAGAAACTAGACAAACGTTTTTTGGACTTAAACAATATAAAGGTGATAATATATATATAAGCTATTTAATTTTTTTTGTACTGTGAGTGTACATTAAGTCTCTATGCCTCTGCTTAACCCTTCGGGGAATACAGGCGTAATGGTATGTTATGTTGTATTTATTTCTTTGTATGAAGAGGCTCTAAGAGTATTTAAAATATAGAAAACATAGTCCTTTTTACCAGACCGCGCATGTGAGTATGTATCCTGACTTCCATATTAATATCCTTACTAATATTATAAACGTAAATCTTTGTGAGTATGGATGTATGGATGTTTGTTACTCTTTCAAGCTAGAACGGCGGATCTGGATGAAATTTGGCACAGATGTAGATTATAGTTTGGGCTACTTTCTATCCAGGTCGGACCCAATTCTGAAGTCCTCGCAGACGAAGTCGCGGGCATAAGCTAGTGTATGTATATTTCTTTGTCCCGCTCTGTAGCCTAAACGGTTTGAAGGATTTTAGCTTGAGCGGCGTCATTAGATTCGTCTGAATTGCGAAAGTGACACTGGGTAGGTAAATGGAAAATATCAAAAACAAAAAAAAAAATATGGATAATTCTACCTGATACAATAGCAGAGGCAGTTGCTTGTATGACAGAGGACCCACGTCAGCAAGCAGGTCAGCTACAGCCTCCTCGTGGGTCTGGAAGCGCATATGAACACTATAGGATGTCAATAATATCAAAGCGGGGCGGTAGCCTAACAAAAAATATCACAAAATTTTCTAAACAGTCCTAGAAAATATAAGTTTAAAAATAAATGGCGTCTGAATGACTCAATTCCCGCAATAGGATACAGTTAAGGGCATTACATCGCTCAAATCCAAAAAACACCCTAGCTTTAAAGAAGTTTCTAGTGGAATCCTTATGTGCGTTTGCTATATAAAAAATATATATGTTATACAAACAAATTGTATAGTTTAAAATTTTTATAAATTTGCCTCTATTTTGGATAATAATTAAAGTAAGGCCTTTTTTAATCTAAATTGTATTTTTTCTCTTTATCGGCTTAATAGTTAGTCATGTAAAGATGATGTAGTGACGCGTATTGAAAAGAATATGCTGAGATGGTTTGGACATGTTGAAAGAATGAATGAAAGACGATTAACGAAAGGAATTTATAAGGCGATTGTCAGCGGCAGCGCCGGTAGAGGTCGCCCTAGAAGGACATACGCCGATCTGATTGGCGAAATCCTTCAAAAAGGTCAGGTGCGTAGCACTCGCAACCGGCGTGTATGTATGAGAAGATGTATGAATGTGGAAGAAGCAAAAGAAGTATGCAAGAATTGTAGCAAGTGGCAGTCTATAGTTTCTGCCTACCCCTGTGGGAGAAAGGCGTGAGTGTATGTATGTATGTATGTAGTTAGTCATGAATTTTAAACCAAAAAAATTGTAATGACGTAATTAATAATTTGTATTGGATTTATTTTCTTATTTCTTTGAATATTTTGAAATAATAAAGAAATACCTGAAACCTCACTAGCACCCCGCGTGAAGCACCCCCGCAATGCCTGTGACTAACAAATACTAGCACAAAGACTAAATCCTCAAGGTCATTGGGCAATGTATTATCCTTAAAAGGTGAAATACACTAGGCCAGCGTGGTGGACTATAGCCTAATCCCTCTCATTCTGAGAGGAGACCCGAGCCCAGCAGTGGGACAGTATAATGGGTTGATTATGAACTAAATATTAACATTTAAAAAAATCACTCCTTTTTCTACTAGGTAAACTGTAACTTTGCTGTGCCTTAATTTGTGTGTTTGTGTCTTAATTTCAAGCCATACGTATGTACACATCATAGAATGCAATGAAGTATTGAGTAGAAAATAATTGACTTTTTTTTTCTTTATAGAACAGGGAGGCAAACGAGCAAGAGATGGTAAGTGATCACCACCACCCATTGACACCCACAACACCAGAGGGGTTGCAAGTGCGTTACTGGCCTTTGAGAAAAGAATAGGCTTGCTTCTTGAAGGTTGCCATGTTGCCATGACTTATTAATCCCAGCACAGATAATATACTGGTAATTAATCCATTAATTATTGGTTTTATCATAGAGTCACAGTGATAAAATACTTACAGGGGCCAGCAAATACTTCTTCCCATGCCTATCTTCAAACTTCATGAGCTCAGGTCCTATCTCCTGCAGTCTTCCTGTCTTCTCCCACAGAGAGGCAGCTGTGAGAGACGGCAGCGACATACGTTGAGCTCCGGCTGCTTCTATACATGATCTGATTTGCATCTCTAACTTGTCCAGGGCTCTGCGGGCCAGTGGCAGTATGGTGAAAAGACCGGAGCTGGTCGGACGGATCAGACCACATTCGAGAAGCAGCTGAAAGAATGTAAGTGTTTGTGTGTTTTTTTTTATAATATTCATAGGACTGAGGTAGCCAGCTGACTTGTTATTTACACAATGTAATAAGTATATTGGATTGGCGTACTATTATAAATAGGTAGGTATTAAAGGTTGTTAATTAAACATTATTCTATAAAGATTTGTAATATTAATGGACTCCGATTATCAGAAAACTCATAATAAATAAAAATTCGTGAATAAACACATAAAAAATTACCTTCTGACTTTTACACGTAATTTCTGTATTTTTTATCTTCGCATTCTTTGGTATTGTAATTACTGGCTGAAATAAACGCGATAAGTAACGCATTCTGCTAAAATATGCGCTTTTTAAAATTGTTTATATCGATTTTTGAGGTTATAGAAATCAGCTGGGTTTCTTATTCTTGACATTCGCTGTCAACTATCAAAGTAGACACTACGTTTAGTAGCTACGATTGAAGTGTAAAGTCAAATTTGAAAGTATATTTAATGAAATATGTATTTTTCCTTTAATTTAAATTTATATATTAAGAAAATAAAAAACAGTTACAAATTGGCACTTGTAACAGTATTGTTAATTAATGTAACGGTGGGTGGTGGAGATACGAAACGTAAACTTCGCGCTTTTGTTGGTGCTTTGTGATGAGCAACGCCATCGACACCAGAGGAGTTGCTAATCTGTTGCTGACCCTGACCACACATGTAAAAGTACTACCTACGTACCCGACTTTTAGAAAGTTTACGATTTCAGACAGTCGCTATTTTTGGTTTCTAAAATAACTTTTTTAACTACAGTGTGTATTTTATTTATATATAGGTATTCAATTGAAAGTACGCGAAATAATATATATTTATAATAGGTGGGGGAAAAAGTTTCTTCGCATTTAATATGAAAAGTCGACATTTATTTTTCAAAGTTAATTTACATTTAATTATAATAGGTATTTAAGTACCATTTTGCTCAACGACTTTTTGCCACCTTGTGGGTAGTGACATGATATGATCCAATTGTTGTAAAAATTTTGGGACTTCTGATCAAAAAAACGTGACAAGTAGTTTTGGCAGTCCTCTCTTGATGTTAACCTGACACTGCCTAAAGAATTCTGAAGAGATCGAAACAGGTGGAAATCTGAAGGTGCAAGGTCAGGGCTATATGGCGGATGCATTAACACCTCCCAACCAAACTCTCTTAATTTTTGCTGAGTGGCGAAAGATGTGTGTGGTCTAGCGTTATCGTGATGAAAGACCACACCCTTTCTATTGTTCAATTCCGGCTGCTTTCTCCCAATTTCTTGCTTTAATCTCTTCAGTTGTTGGCAGTAACGATCCGAATCGATGGTTCTGCCTGGCAGTAAAAGCTCATAATGAACAATGCCCTTCCAATCCCACCATACACACAGCATCACCTTATTGCGAATTAACCCGGGTTTTGCCACAGTCTGTGAAGCCTGACCGACCTTTGACCACGACCTTTTTCGCACGTTCTTGTCGTACGTGATCCACTTTTCATCACCAGTTATCAATCTCTTTAAAAACGGCTCAGTTTCATTACGTCTCAATAAATAATCGCAAATGAGTACACGGTTCATTAGGTTTCTTTCAGTGAGCTCGTGTGGCACCCAAATATCGAACTTTTATGTAAACCCAGCTTTTTTCAAATGGGTCAAAACTGTTTTGTGGTCAATCCCCAGTTCATCAGCTACGTCGTAACTACTGATATGCCGATCTTGCTCCACTTTTTCAAAAATTGCGTCAATTTTATCTGTAACAGGGCGACCAGAGCGAGGTGCATCTTTAACATCAAAATTCCCGGATTGAAAACGCTTAAACCAACTTTGTGCTACTCTTGCTGACACTGCATTAGGTCCATAAACGTCACAAATTTTTTTCGCGGCTTGCGTTGCATTTTTCCCCTTTTTGTAATAAAACTTAAAAATGTATCGAATTTCTTCATTATATTCACTCATTTTGACAGAAAGAAAAACAAATGAAAAATAGCGGGAAACAAATTTTTATTAATTAGTTTCTTGGGAGTTTAGGCGGGAAAATGTAAAGTGCACTTTGTCGGTTTTATATTATTTTCCAAAACTTGTGTTTCTCCGAAATTTAATGTGTAATTATAGTGGAGAGTTAACCATTAAGTGTTCGTGAACGTGTGCGAGTGTAGGCAAATGATATAAAATTGAAAATCGTGACTTTTGTGGTCACTCCTAAACTCCATCGTAGCCTTAGTGAAGTTTCTACTGTTTTACTGGGGATTATTTTGTATACTTGACACTGGCAAACACAGAAAGTGTGGCGCCATATATTATAATCCCATGACGGGAATTAATAAATATTACTTGTTTACTCCATATACTTGACACTGGCAAATACACAAAAAGTGTGGTGCCATATCCCATACCGGGATTAAAAAAATAAATAAAATTAGTTTCTTTTTTTAAAATGTAACTTTTTTAATGTTATCAAAATAAGCCAGATAAAAATAGTACAGCCAAAGATTTTTTATTAAAAGTATTTACATACTAAATGCGAAAAGACTTATTCCCCAACCTAATATAAATATGTTAAAAACATATATAATATACCACCACGCCTGTATTTCCCGAAGGGGGCAGTTCGCCAGTGTTTCGCTTGGATAGTGCCAAACTCCGAGCTGTTACTGAGCATTTCATAGAAAAACCGAATAACACTTTGCTCAACCTAGGAATCGAACCCAGGGCCTTTAGCGCAGCAGTCGCGCTCAGGACCACTAGGCTACACCCACTTGCTTACAAGCATGATCAAATAATAATAATAATCATCTTTATTGACCTTAGTGGATACAGTTACAATATAGGAGTCTCTAACACCCGCGCTAGTAAATACTGTGTTGCGGGTGTTAGTGCCTTCCTCTTAATTAATTGACAATAGCTTTACGTAAAAAGACAAAGAAAAAATTAAATAATAAAGAAACTCACGATTAACAAACGTACGTGTGTGTTTGCGTGTGAGCGTGAGTGCGCATGCGCGACATGGAATTACTTAGGTAACTTCCTGTGTGTAGTTATTTCTGTCAATGCTATTACCTAATAAAGTGCAACCAGGCACAGCGCACCAATTTTTTTATTAATAAATAATAAGAATAATGGTTTCTGTCACTTACGCGAATATTACACATTGAAATAAAACTACTTTTTACGGATTTTATCGCGTTATATTCCCGACGTTTCGGATCCTTTACAACATCAATGGTCACGGGTAGACTGAGGTGTAAAAAGTAGTTTTATTTTATATAATAAGAATTTTTGTTAACCCCTCGTGCTAAGCTAAATGCTTGTGTTACAAGTGGGTTCACGTCGGTAGTGCAAATTGGTAGGTTTCGAACCGACAACAAAGCGCCGAGCCTTGAGCGCTGAGTCTTGAAGACTCGAGCGTTCAACGCTTAAGCGCTCAAGGCGCTCGAGCTTGGCCAAGCTTTCAACGCTCGTGAGACGTAAGCGCTTGAGCGTTGAACGCTCGAGTCATCAAGGGTCATGAGCGTCGACTCAGCGCTCAACGCTTGGTGCTCAGCGCTCAACGCTTGGTGCTCAGCGCTCAACTCTTGGTGCTCAGCGCTCAACGCTTGGTGCTCAGCGCTCAACGCTTGGTGCTCAGCGCTCAACTCTTGGTGCTCAGCGCTCAACGCTTGGTGCTTAGCGCTCATAGTAGGTAATGTGCCACCCACATTGCTAGTAAGCTTTAAAAAAGTACATGCATACACTCACGCCTTGTTCCCGTGGGGCAGAAACAACAGAACGCTAGTTGCTACGATTCTTGCACACCTCTTTTGTTTCATCAACATTTATACACCATGACACACACACGCGCGGGTTGCGAGTACTATGCACCTGATCTTTTTGCAGGATCTCACCGATAAGGTCGGTGTATGTCTTTCTAGGGTGACAGCTATTCCTTTTTTTTGGTAAAAATGCAAGGTCCGATCAAAATCACTCAGAGAACCTGTTCATCATAGGCGACCTGTTAATTAAATCTCGGGACTCCCATGACTGTGCAGTCATAAGGTTTTATCATCGCACGGTTCTGTACCGTTTAACCTCAGATAAGTGATGCGCCAAACCGGAGATCATTCGCGTTAGTTGAAACTGTTGAGGTATAGTGTGGGGAGGTAGCGGAAGCATAAGCGACAGCGATGACATGAAAAGCAGTTTATTCTCTAAAGCTCTTTAACTTAACATACCATTACGCTTGTATTTCCCGAAGGGTTAGGCAGAAGCGTACTAATGTACAACCTTATTTCGTCGGTATGTTTAGTTCCCATGTAATAGGGAAGCCTATTGCCATTAGCCGGATACAAACTCCGAGCTGCTACTGAGAATTTATTAGAAACATCCAATAATGCTTTGCTCGACCTGGGAATTGAACCCAAGATCTCTAGGATAGCAGTCATGCTTAGGACCGGGGACTACTGAGGCTCTCTAACAGTAACTTATTTAGGTACATCACCGTATAAAAAAGCTCCACAGATATAAAGTATAAACATATACATATAAATAGAATAATTAAAGAAAAATAAATAAATAGAAGCCTGGTGATGGCTAGGTTGTCGGACCTGCGATCATATGGTTATTGCACTACCGACGTGAACCCACTCGTATTTTTTATTTCAGTTTATAAAGTCACCATTATTGCTGGGAAAAAGAAACGAGGAATTTTCAGAGGAATAATAGTCTTATTCGTGCAATACTATGTAGATATTTCAGTAATAAGCTCGCTACTCCTAACACTATGTAAGTTCCCGTTCACTTATCAAGTTCACAGGTCATTTAACAGCGGCCATTTTGCGGCGCGACGAACGCGCGGTAATGGAAAACGGCGGGAAACGGTAGAACACCGCCATTTTGTTTGTTAATTATGTTTTTATACAGTTGACGTGCAAAAGGGTGAGTGAAAAGAAATGATGGGTCATGGCAGGACGCATTCAGCCTAATGGCACACACACAAAAGATAATGTTTAGAGGATTCACTGCACTGATTTCGAGGTATCTTGGTAATTTATAACTGGAATATGAACTTGGGGAGTAATAATTAGAGCAAAGGAGCTTTCAATTTTGAGCTTTTGAAACCAATATTTCATTTTGTACTTATGTATTTCAAATAAATGCTGTTGCGGTGGTGGTTGCTGCGGTGGATGCTGTTGCCCTTGCATCACCATCTACACCTGCTGCACAAAGATTTGTGTAACACCGAGTGGCGCCTTCCAGCGCGGTGTAGACAAGCCATGGTGTCTGCGCCGAGTTGGCGCACCGAAGCCTTCGATGCTTGTCTTCGAAGTACACTCCGTGCCGTTTTGTGGAACTAAACTCGGTACCTACTATAAATAACGAGCCGTAGCGCAGTACCTACCTAGATACTATTATTTTTGAAACCGACCAAAAGGATAGTTAACTGCGAGAACTATAAATCTGTCCTCGGTGTTTAGTGTGCAAAGATAGAATAACGTTTTAGAAGAAGCCTCGGTACTTAGCGTATAGGTTCTATCCTCACATGAGTTCTATTCCTACTATATCCTTACTAATATTATAAACGTGAAAGTTTGTGAGTATGGATGTGTGGATGTATGAATGTTTGTTACTCTTTCACGCCAGAACGGCTGAACGATGAAATTTGGCACAGAGATAGATTATAGTCTGGAATAAAACTTACGTAGCAAGTGGCAGTCTATAGTTTCTGCCTATCCCTGTGGGAGAAAGGCGTGAGTGTATGTATGTATGTATGTAAAACTTACGCTACTTTTTATCCAGGTCGAACCCAATTCTGAAGTCCACGCAGACAAAGTCGCGGGCAGACGGCGGTATTACCTATGTTTCACAAATAAAACCTATGACTTTATCTATGGGACAATTATTTGTATGACCTACGGGTACTTAGTTGTTCCAGGCATCCGTGTTTGTGTAAGTATGTAGAAATTTGTTTATAAACGCATCCACGATAAAGGAGAAAATCTTAATTAGTGCCTTTTTACATGTCTGCGCTTGAAGGAGAGTTTTTAGCCGTAGAGTTTTACCACCTCAAAAAGGTAGGTACGCAGTACCTGGGTAAATATTCAAACATTTTTTTTATGGGATAGGAGGGCAAACGAGCAGACGGATCGCCTGATGGTAAGCGATTACCGCCGCCCATGGACACCAAACGCAACACCAAAGGAGTCACAAGTGCGTTACCGGCCTTTTAAAAGCGGATTGGGCAGCCGGTAACCTTACTCACTCGGCGAAACACTACCTAAGCGTTGTTTGACGCCGATTTTCTGTGAGGCCTAGGAAAAATAAACAAATAATTCTTCCATTGTAGTAGTTCTCTCTTTCATAGTTCCTCTTCTTCTTTGGGTGCCTCTCCACTACTGAAGGTCGGCAGTCATCCTTTTAAATTCTTCCTTGTCCAGAGCCAGTCTGAACAGATCTTCGACTTTCCTTATCCCAGTCCATTGTCGGATATTGTGGAGCCAGGATAATTTCCTTCTTCCAACACTTCTTTTGCCCAGAACTTTTCCCATCATTATTGTCTGCAGCATTTGGTAACACTCATGTCTTAAAAAATGTCCAAGGTACGCAACTTTTCACTGTTTGATGGTACGTACAAGTTCGGGCTTCTCTCGTCTCATTCGTTTAAGGACTTCAATATTTGAGACCTTATCTATTCAGCTTAAGCGGAGCATGCGGCGATACGCCCACATCTCAAACGCTTCCAGTCTTCATAGTTCAGATTGTTATTATGTCTTATTGCTTGACGGCAGTGGTGTAGTTTAAGTTTTCATTATCTTAATTGTTGTTTTAAACATCTGTATTCTTATCTTTGGGATGAACTTAATGATCCTAATGTTTTTCAAATATTCACACCATTTAGCACCATGAGGCTATCAGTGGTGTCTTTTGCAAACTCAATAAAATATAAGCTACCCGAAAATCATAATTTACTTGCATGTAAGCGTTTAACCCGGACGATCCATCATCATCCTTCAAGAGGTGAGCGCTGATTAATCACGGGCACTACAGTCGCACCTGGCCTCCTTGCGGACGTAATCGTGGATTACACTGGTCATAGGATTACCCTCTAATTAGGTGCGCGTGTTAAGTAAATTAATTACATTGCTTAAGAAAACAAAAGAGAAAATATGGTATCCAAAACTGTTAAATTTAATCAAAATAATGTCAAAATTTCTTTAATCGATTTTCAATGTAATCTCCAAATAATAGGGATTATTATCCATTGGGGTACATTAACAGATTATGGTAACTTTGCTGGTGGCTGTACTTAACTGAAGCGCATCTTTGTTGAAATCAACAACAAAATGGTGGATGTCGGTTGACATTAAAACTCTAGTGATTTGACACCCCTTTCAGAAACCTGTTAAATTGACGCTGAGTTTAGGCGGGAAAATGTAAAGTGCACTATGTCGGTTTTTTATTATTTTCCAAAACTTGTGTTTCCCCGAAGTTTAATGTGTAATTATAGTGGATAGTTAACCATTAAGTGTTCGTGAACGTGTGCGAGTGTAGGCAAATGATATAAAATTGAAAATCGTGACTTTTGTGTTCACTCCTAAATTCCATCGAAGCCCTAGTGAAGTTTCCACTGTTTTACTGGGGATAAATTAAAGTGAAGTGTTTTAAACTTTAAAAAAGACATGACTTAAAGGTCCAAGTTACCAGGTCATAAAATTCCTTAAAAAAAATAAATTGACGCTCTTGAATGCTTTCATTTTGTATAAGTAACTACTAAATACTAATAAACATACCTAGGCACCCATTACATCACGCTTGTATTCCCTGAAGGGTTAGGCAGAGTTGCACTGATGTAGTACTGTAGAGGTTGCCGCAAAAACGCGACATCATCGTGTTGGCTGGTTTGGTAAAAAGAATAAACCGCAGAATTCAAACATTTGTAGAATTGTGTCGAAAAATGAAGTGCAAAAAAATAGTATTAATTCTTTTATTGATTTTCAGTCAAAATTATTTTAAAAAGTAGTGAATTTTTCTTCAAAGTAACCCCTACAAAATCTGACGCCTTTAATACCTACAACTATATCCACATTTCGCCGGTATGTTTAGCCATGTAATAGGAGCCGATCCTATTGTAATGGCAATAGGAGCGCAAGGTCCATCAAATACAATCTTCGGTCGTTAATGAGAATTTCATAGCAAAATTTAAATTAACACATTGCTCGACCTGGGAATAGAATTCAGACCCCTAGCGTAGCAGTCGCGCTTAGCACTAGACTAATAATACTGAAAAAACGTGGAAATCGTTTAAAAAATCCCCATCCAATGGCCGGTGCCGGTGCTGTTTTTATTGGATAGCACATTCAGATCTTTCTTTGTTAATTTTGTGTAAGTAGCAGTTAGTAGGTACCTACCTACTAACTACTAATTAAAAGGATTGGTTGGAAAGGTGGTTCAAAGGATAAACAGAAGGTATAGCTTGATGTGTCGCCGTGTGTACCTACCCCACAGAAACAACAGCGTGCTAAGCCATTGTCCTGTTCATAACACGATGAGAAACGCGGCGACGTCGTTGGAACAAATGACGTAGAATGCGAGATAATCCGTGCCGTCGCGTCCTGTTGATTTATAGCCGTGGCCCGTGTAGTGCGGGCCTCGAGGGTGGAATGATGGAGGAGCCAGCCACGGATATGTTCGAGGAAAAATGGATTTTATTAAGTTACTGCTTGTTAGGTTAGTTTTTCGAAGAGATGTTTGGGTAATAAGGCCATTCATTACAAAATTGGTAACGAATTCTACGAGTTCTAAATATGAATTGATTGAGAGGAATTGCTGAAGTTAGCTATTAAAGACTAAGGCTATATTTAGCAATGTCTTTCTCTAAATAAATTATATTTAGAATGAGTAGAACAATTATTTGGTAGGTAATTAATTTTGTAATATTTATCACAATAAGATTCAATTGAACTATGTAAACAGCATTTTGTAGCAAAATTAAACTGTTTCAATGGTCCAAGCGCGAGTGTTGAAGGTAACGTCCTGGGTTTCGCCAGATTTTCCCAAGTCGGATAAAAATGTATGTTTATAGGTAGGTACGCACTAGCCAATATTATTTTTTTGTCTTATAAAAACATTCCTTCAAACTAAGATTTTCTCCTGTATCGTGGGTGCGTCTACAAACACAAATTCTCACATACACAAACGCCCCGACCCGGAACAACTGTACATCATACAAATTTTGTGTGGGGATCAAACCCACAACACGTGGCGCAGAAGCTGATCGCTCAACCGCTACGCCAATCGTGTCGTCATTTATGAGCAATTTGGGACTATGTAGTATCTCTCAGTAGTCTGTGGGGCTACCTATTACATGAGACCTAAGAACATACCAGCGAACTGTGGATGCAACACCAATACGCCTTTGCGTCAAGTTTCGGGAAAAAAGGAACGGAGCGATGAACGAAAAGCGAAATCCAGCAAGAGCGTTTCTCGCTAACCTATCACTGCAAACGTAAGGAAATAATTTAAGTATTTCACTTCAAAACAAAAAGGGGACATTTTGTATTATTTTTACAACCGCGTGCTTCTTGCCAGTGACATTGTATTTCACGGCTGGTAACACTTCAGTTTGGGCGGGAAAAATTGCTCAAATGTCAATGACAGACGCCGCCGCGCGCCGGGTACTTGTGAGAAATCGTGCGAAACATTGATTTTTTATGTAAGTATTAGTTTTATACCTATCTATAGAGGAGTTTTAGTTTTTGATAAATGAAAAGATATGACACAGATATGTGCTTTATGACTATTATATGATAGGTACCTACCTACGCACTACGTACCTATATGATAATTCGTTCTGCAATAGGTACGAAAGGAATTGCTGATCCGTTCTATGGGCTGCAGACTGCCGGAGCAGCAGCACCGAGAGGGGCAACTGGATCTCACGTGGAAGTTGAAAAACACACCGAGGTGCTATACGACGACAAACTCCGACAAAGAGCGGTCGTCAGCTAGTTAAGCTCCAAGAGATCCTCCAACCGAGAAAGTCAGATATTTTCTCTCCTCTATCGAGATGACTATCTGAATGGCAGTGAGGATCCCGTCCTCGTTGTTATTTTTTTCATAACCGGTCTCAACTCACTGTTGAAAAATTTAAAAATAATATTTAACCCAAATATTTCGCTCCTATCATGTTTAACACCGGTGGCCATAAAAATATGCTCCAACACACAAATTACCAAAATTAAAACCCGCGAAATCGCCCACAATGTCATCAAAAGGCAATAATTAAAATGAATCGCATATTTCCCTTACAGAAAAATGTAAAAGCGCTCCGTACGTGGAAATAATTCAAATGGCGGGTATTAGTCGTTCGCGCCAAATAAGAGGAGTTTCGTAATCTGTGGTCACCGCGTGACCGCGGGAATCCGTTGTTTCACGTCACGAAATTTTTAATCGACTTAAAAAAAAGCTTATATAAAAAGTATTGTTTTTTTTTACAGGTAAGTAAAAAAAACAATACTTTGGCCCAATCCTCTTTTAAAGGTCGGCAACGCACTTGTGACTCCTCTTTTGGTGTTGCGGGTGTCCATGGGCGGCGGTAATCGCTTACCATCAAGTGATCCGTCTGCTCGTTTGCCCTCCTATCCCATAAAAAAAAAGTAAATACCTGAATTTCATCGGCGTGGCGTGGTGAGTATTATAAATGATCTTGTAGGTACCTAGGTACCTCTGACTTTCCAATCCACGTGTAGATTTAAAACAATTTTTATTTATAATTCGTAGCCCATTCTTACAATATTTTTATGCTATGAAGACTAAAGACCTGTATGGGTAAAGTTAAATTAACAAAACTTGTGTAATTGGTTTTTAATCATACAATGCGAACACGCCGCCCGCATACGTACTTTTTAACATTAAAAATATATTTATAAAAACTTGTCGCAGGCTCACCGCGCAATTACACGCCCGCATTGTTTAGAAAAAGTAAAGTAAACATGGCCGACACGTGACGTGCGTGGAAATGGCGGGAGGATGTATTTTGGCATATTTTTGAAGTTTTCGTTTGTTGTGTTTTTAGGGTTTTGGCGTTTAAAAAAGTTTTATGTGGCCGATTTATAAAGTGAATATTACTTTCCCTTTTTTGCTGGTAGGCAATGTAGCTTAGGTATAATTACCTACATAGGTATTTAATTCACTTGTTCAGATAAATCCATGACAGTCCTAATGAATGAAAACGTCTCCCTACTCCATCTCACAAATTACTAAGAGATACTAGTCTCTCCATCTTCATGATCAGGTTAGTCTTTCCAGAGAGTCGAAAACTAGTTTCACGATCTCCTGTCATGTTGTTTTCTACCATTTCGCACAGACTCAATATTTGGTATCAACTCTATTTTTCTTATTAATGAACATTTAATTTCTAAAATAACGTACCTAACGTAATAAGCGGATATATTTAATAATATCGGCTACAAAAGATTATAAGTAAGATGATCTTCAAATATGCTCGCAAGCTCCACTAGAACAATTATCGGAAGCTATCAGCATTGTTAATAAAGATTTTGCCAAAATATCTGAGCGGAGCAAATACTATGGACTTAGTGTTAACCCATCTAAGACACAGGTCATCGTTATAGGTAGCTCGCGAATGGTTTCCAAGATTGATTGTTTCCACCTCCCCCAATTTATCTTTGAAGGAACCCAAATTCCTTTGAGTGATAAAGTTAAAAATCTGGGAATAATCATGGACAAAACCTTATCGTGGGGTCCACAGCTGCAGGAAACTAGCCGTCGGATGTTTGCGTCAGCCGGGTCCTTGAGACGATTACGCAACTTTCTTCCAACTGCCACTAAGATTGCGCTTGCACAATCTCTTCTCTTGCCCTGTTCTTGACTATGCCGATGCCAGCTATCTTGATCTCACTGAGGACCAACTTAATAAACTTGAGCGTCTCCAAAATTTTTGTATTAGATTCATATTTGGTTTACGCAAATATGACCATGTGTCACAATTTCGCGCTAAGCTCAAGTGGCTCCCAATACGTCTTCGTCGGAATACTCACATCCTTTCGTTACTTTATGGTATTCTTTTCAACCCTACAACGCCCTACTACCTTAAAACTCGCTTAGAGTTCGTCTGTGATACACATATGCGATCCTTACGTTCATCAGAAAACTTAAAGCTAAAGATGCCAATGCACACCACAAAGTTTTTTGACCAGTCTTTTACTGCAGGCCACTCGTCTGTGGAATGCACTGCCGGTTTCCGTGAGACGTGCACAAACTTTGGCATCATTTAAAATAATGGTGAAGCAGCATTACTTGGCCTCTTGTACCTAAATGGTTACTATATTATTGTATTATAAATTTTAAGTAATATAATAAGTATTATATTTTTATAGTAAAAATAATATTATAGTAATATATTTTTATTTATATTGTATGTATGGTATAAATATTTTGCATCAAAGATGTATGTTTATTTATTATTCAATCTAGGTATTTATTTATTTATTATATATGTACACTTGCAACCGCCCATTGTCTTTTCTACTCAACTCTTGTCCATCCAATGGTTGTCTGTAAGTAATTGCATTTAGCGATAAGACCGCCAATTGTACCTACTCATGTAACATTTGTGTATTTTTGCTCTTTCTTTTGGTGTACAATAAAGAATACTCTATCTATCTTTATAAGTGGTATTAAAAATCCATCAGGATAGAAAACCCTGATTGAGTTGAGGCCGAGGTTCGTTGGAACAGAAAAAGAGAAGGCATAAAAATACCTACTTCCTTATTCTGTGTACATAAAAACTCCCTTTACTTACATTGCAGAAATTTCTCATGTAGGTAGGCGGAGAGGAGGCGGCGACATCCTTCCCCCCAAGGCGTGATCACATTCGCCACGAGCGGCGAGCCCTATCATAGATTTAGGATTTGATTATGATCGCGATAAACAATGCCAGTGCCTGCTATTTGATTTTAGTTTTCATGGGGAGATAGTAGGTAACCCAGCATCCGAACTAAGTACCTCATTGGTTTGGTGATTGCAAACGTGGTTGCTCAATATCGGCCCCGAGGGTTCGTCTCTTCCGTCGAGTGTCCGAGTCTACTTCTATTGCAAAAGTGAGTTCAAAAGTAGTCACACTATTTTTTTGACAACAGAGAAGATTAAGGGTCCGGCGGAGCCCCACAAAAACGTAATACCAAAATAAATCGTAATCCAAACAAAATTTTATCAAATTGATATTACCTATTCGGATTCGGATACCGTTAATCCAGGTTCCTTTTTATCTACTACTTCACTAGTAGAAGTAACCGACGGAAAAATCTTTCCAAACTTGGTAAAGTTATCAAAAAATGCATTTGCTTACATTTATTTTCAGTGAAGTATTTTGGACGAAATTAATCTGTGTTTCTACCTAATAACACAATTTGATTAAATTGTTTGGTATTACATTTGTATGGGCGGAAAATATTCAAATAAGCTTTTACAAGCGTTTATGAAACGTTAATGAGTCTAGTACGGTTCCAAAAAAGTCGATCCTATGAAGAAGAATCCGGCAAGAAACTCCATGGACACTTTTAAAATAATTTGTCTATTGTAGTTGTGCATAAATTAGGCCTAAATGGAACAGACCGTCGATCCCTGCACTTTTATAGGTATCGTAGATAAACGTAGAATACATCCAAATCTTGGCGTCCTTTATCAGTACAAATTTTTTAACTTCGATTTTTAGGAGGCCGGATGCATTACTTTATTATAATTATAACCCAGTTATTATATTACATTCCTCATTTTGTTTACGTACAACCCGATGATTTTGAAAGTAGGTACCAACCATCAAGTCGGCTCTTGTCTTCAATTACATAAATAAAATTAAACTGTATTGTCCAGCCGTTTATAGTCATTACCTGTTTAACTTATGTATATATTACAGTGTTCCAGACTTTGTAACGTTATTGGATGATGGAAGGTGAATCTACTAGGTAAAGACCACATGGTAGGGACCGCACCGAGTAGTTAAAACTGCCGGAATTAATCGTTGATAGATTTTCCTATTGGAGATCGAAAATTCCCGCAGATAAGCTCCGTAAAAGTAATGTAAAATTTCGATATCTAGTAGGGAGAGATGAGCTAGTTACTTATGACAGGATCTATTTTTATGTTTTATAAATAAACTTACCTATAATTGTCTGAAAAAATATAATATGTTGCCTCAATGTAATAAAACATCAAAAATGAATGTAAACCATTTATTGTTTTGTTCAATTTTAAACTGCGTCGTTGGCGAGCCGGCAGACCGCCGGGTTGCCAGTAAATAATTAGAATAAATATATTAGAAGCACGAACTCTTGTTACATATTAAGTAAGTATAATAATTCCTCTTCACAATTAAAAAACTACAATGACTAGTACTTTTACGATTAAATATAGGGCGGTGATAGTTTCGAACGCTTTTATTGAAATAAATTTTAATATCTAATAAACAACCAGCTTTGCCTAATTAAGACGACCATGCGTGCGCAGTGGCTCAAACTAATAAAAACACGCGCTTATCAGAAACCCGAGTGCAAAGTTGTTAAAATTTCAAAGCTTTCAGTGAAAAACTTAACGGGAGATTTCAAATTTTGGACAAACAAATATTTCCATTTTTATTTATAAGTAATAGATAAGGGCTTAGATTGAAACATATTTTACGTATCATAGCAAGTTGTGTAGCTATCTATTTAAAGCTTTTACGTGTACTCACCTACATTTAATATTGTAGATAACTACATGTTTTACATTTTACTGTCTTGGATTTAACGCCTTTTGGGTCACAATCCAGTCACAAACCCTTCAAAACGATCAACGCCCAACTTAATACGTCCACGTCGCAAAATTGAAGATATACTTAGTAAAAAATCTATACATTCCGTCCAAAGGATCAATTACAAATCACAAACTACTGCCTAATTAATGTAAATAGAACAATGAGCTTACATTATACAAATTCGTGGGGCACTTTTTTGTTGTGTAATGGCCAGTCCCTATATCAAATCGTCGATAGATTTGTCGCTTGCTTAGAGATAGGATTTTGACATTACTTGTATGAACCTTATGTCAAAATCCTATCTCTAGTAAGCAAATCTATCGACGAATTTAATATAGGGACTGGCCATTAGAGATTCAAATACTAGACTGGATTAGTAGACTAAACGTTTCAGTATTGGTTATAATTTGGTTAAAGAATGATGATCTGGCAACATATAATTCAGGTTCTTTTTGTAGTCGTTGCTATTAAAAAATATCTATGCAACCATAGACAAAAAAATATCACAAATTAATGGTGCCTTTCGTTAGTGTTTTGGCAACATTAGTTAAATCGAGAATATTACTATCTACATGTAAGCAATCAATTAAGTTATTATTTAGTCCACTAACCCACATCAGTACTCGTAATTAAAAAGGAGTTATTCTACTTCCAAATTGAGAGATTCAAACGAGAGAAAGAGATAGACATACCTAAGTGTCTAAACAACCCTAAACAAGTAACTTCAGTAGGTACATGAATAAAATACACCACACGTTATTATTTTAATAACAATCTTACGCTAAATATTTACAAAGTTTATAGAAACAACATACTATTCTCCACGCTCTTAAGACTCCCATTTTTAACAAAATTAATGGTAGAATTTCCTTCTACCCGTTTTGCGATGAAAAAAATAGCTCTACGCCGGAGTCATAAAAGTGAGAGTTAGAAAAAAAAAAATTAATTACCTAAACTATTGAGGTTTAAAAAAATGTTAACAATTTTCTGTTTTGACTAGAACTAGACTATGTTAGTTAAACCAAACTAAATGCAAATTGCAAATATCAAATTACTTCTGCCGTTTCATTGTGTTGGTCACTGAAATCTTATTTGGATAATTGTCAATTATAGGTATTCGAGTCCATTGTCTGTATTCAAAGCTCACTAGCCTACTTCAATTCAGAGTGTAGGTACTTTAGTTCTAAGCCAAAAATCATAGTTTATAAAATCTATTTAATCAAGTAAGATTTGTGAATCGTAAAATATGCAGCCATTAAAGGTTCTTAATCAAAAATATTTTTTCTGTTAATCACACAGCTAACAATTTTCAATTTTCCAAACAAGATTATTTTACTATCACACGTTAGTATTACCTAGCTAACGTACGTGACCATTTACTAAAATGGAATAAAATAAGTGTGATATGAATATTGTCACACATAGGCACTCTCCGTACAAAGATTCATTGTACTGGGGTTTATTTCTACTGAACACTTCCAACTACCATGAGAGAACTATCAATACTCTCAGAATTACAAAAAAGCACTTTTTCAGACCTCTTTCATGTTAGGCTGTATATTTCATTTACTGTAAGTATCCGGATTTTAAAATATTTTTAAAGGAAGCTATCAAATAAAATGTAAAATCATTGTCGGTTTGTCAGTGTTTGAATAGATATTTATTGAAACAATAATATAAAAGATCTAAATAAGTGCCCTTTACATAAAATATCTTAATAAAATCTAGTGCATCCCAGCGAAACGGGATATTAAAATAAAATTACATGGATCACTAATATTTCAGTCTATTTTTTTAAGGAAGACTTTTTAACAATGCAGATACAAAATACTTAAATTACTTTGTACTTCTACAAAACGGGATACCTACGTTCATTGTATAACTCGTTTACATTTCATTTCTATTAAATACACTACTGAGACAGCTAAGTCACTTCGAAAAATTTTCTCATCAACATTTTCAACGAAAAAATAAATTGTACAAAAAATATGTTTTTATTCATTTATTTTCAAACTAATTGAACTTTTGGTCCGTATTCTAAAAGATTCTAATTTTCAAAGCAAAATCGAATTGAAACAAACTATTAAGGCACAATAAGATTGTGTCTTTCGGTTGATATGACTTTTCAATCTAAAACTACAAAAAAGTCTATGTCTACTTAGGTATTTAAAAATGGAAAAAATCTTAAAAGCGGCTCCCATGGAGTTTTATACATGTCATCACAATTTTATTTTCCTAATTATGTTTTATTAACTAAATCGATTCGACCATTCAACTAAAACTACGAATTTGACTTAAGAACCCAGCACCGGTTGTACCACGTCTATTCATCTACATAACTAGGTAATTACTGGGATGCACTTTACTGGAGATGGGTACTAGAAATAAAAACTAAGCGATATTTTCAACAGCAGATTCGGTAATGTGAATGACAATACTGATTTTATTATTTATTCATGGGTCAAGTCATTGGTCGCTGGTCGAGGTACCTACAGGTTTCTCATTTCGATCAGGACATATCTTCGATTAATGGTCCTGGTTTTTGCAAGAATCTCGTGGTATACACACATGGTTATATATATATATATATAATATATCTCAAATGAAGTAGATATATTTTACCCATAATTACGGCAGGTAACACAGAGGTTATTGCTTGCAACGCAAACATGAAGAATTGATGATGATAATGTTTGCAACGCAGACATGAAGAATTGATGATGATAATGTTAACTACCCTCCCATTAAGGTAAGAGACACCAGAGTTCCGATAACGCATCCATGGATTTTCCCAGGAAATAACGTTTGCCCTGTGATATTCAACTGTATATTTCAAAATATTATTTTGAGATGATGATTAGCGACCAACTACTTTTCCATTCTACAATTTTTAATACCATGCCCTCAGTAGTATTTATATTACATTACTTATTATCCAATTTCTTGTCAATAAAGCATATTCCCTTGATCGCTCCTCTCTGTAGGTACCGATATTTTTTATTTCAATTTTACTTTCAAATATTTTTTACAGCGAAAAACGTAGTACCTACTCGTGTGAAAGATATGTGTGGCTAACTTGACAAGAGATTAGACTGTCACTTCAGTATTGCCTCACCGTAATTAGAAATGAAACGTAGTCTTCGTCTTCTCGGTCCCGAGGCGGCTCCGTCGACACCGAGGCATGCACACTCCACCGCTACACACTGCTCCTTATGACGTCATGCATCTATGTCCAACCATAGTCTTTGATCTCCAAAACATTACTAATTCTACTGACTTGGGGTAGATCGACTAAGAAAATTCGTACTGGCGCCCAACATGGGGCCGAAAGCTCTATTAACTACGAGTCTCAAAAATTTTTTTTTCCAAACTAATGTTGTAACTAACGAAAAGGTACGAAAACTAACGAAAAAGCGGATAAATGAAAGATCAGCTGTGTTTTGTGTTACCATTTTATTATTTTTTCTAATACTTGTCTCTAAGTGAAGATGAACCATAATATTGTTAATGGCTGAAGGAGGCGCGCGGCCGGCGCACTACTGCGTCCACTAGCTGGGGCGCTAGAGAGCCCGACTATTGCCTAGAAACGCCTTTTTTAAGTAAAAAAGGCGTTTTTTAAATAATAATCTACATTAATTATACAAAACATTCAATAATAATACTCCTTGCGGCAAAGCTTACTCCCTGTGCTTAGACATTACACCACTATGCTCGGGGACCGTAGACTGTCGTAGTCGAAGATATCTACGCAGCTACAAACCCAAACCCAACCGTAACTACGGGGTACCTCAAATATACATATAAATAAGTAGTCTGTTTAAATTGCACAAAATGAGGGTTTCCCTATTGTGCTACTAGATGTCGCTACGTGACGATAAACTTGAAAACAATGAATGAAACATTACCGAAAACTTATTTTACTTATTGCTCATTTATTTGTCTACTTTTTATAGAAAAATTAGGCCAAAAATTATATCAAGATTAAACTACTTCAAATAATACCACTTCTTTCACTCTAGCGCTATCTAGTAACAGAAACATAGAAACCGCTATTAGCCGGTGGATACGTAAATAAAAAAACAGCCCATCACTAATTTGTCTATGATAAACTATGTTTTTTTACTACCATAAATAAAATGCAGTAATTCTTTCAAAAATATACATAAAGGAATGTAGACATATGTGACTACGCGGAGCTCGACGCGAAATCATATCAGTGCCGCCAAGTTTCTGAACAATATCATGTCGTGGCATGTTAATTTTATTTAAAATAATAGCTCTACAACAGTCAGACTGTGTCTGGCTTATATCACAGAACAATTTTGAAGTTTTCTATTAAATTATGAAATGCCACCCTTTCTGGCAACATCATGACTAGAATTTGAAAATAGCGCGAAATGACAATAGTGTATTGAAATTCGGCCTTTTTCACCACCAATGCTTTAATATAATAAATTGAAACTTAATGTAAGACTCTTCGCCTAGGTCCACATGTCACGACACGATTTAAAAATATATAGATATTTAAGAATGGAACGAAACATGAAACATGGCCGCACGCCCTCAAGCGTCGGCGCGAGCGCCCTACACAATAAACACTGCGTCACATACTGTCGCTTATTTAACAATGTAATTATATTGGTTGACGACATAACGCGTCACTTGTGTGACGGATGACGTCAGAATGATGAGTGGGTTGAGATTTTTTGTATGTCTACATATTAGCATTTATACATTTACGTTCTTACAAAACAAATTGCTTGAGGAAAGCGTCAGACAGAATATATATTGTAAAGTCTAGGTGTCCTAGATACAGTTACAGATCCGTATAAAGAAACGCTTTCGAACCTCTACCTCCGTACCATTCATTACAAAATAGTTATAAAACCCCAGCATGTCACAGTCAACCTTAAGATTTTTACGAACTTTAAACCTATTTCGCAATTACTCTACCAATAAGATTAGGTACGTAATTTTAAGGGTAGACTAAGCATTACTTTTAATTAGAAAATTCCAATTAGACGGCAATTTTCTTCCCTAAGTTACCTGTAAAACCTTTTTCAATCTCGGTTTAGTTAATTGGACATCGATATTACAGGGAAATAGTCATTCAACCCTATGAAGTATGAGTAGGAATATAATTATAATCGTAGTAGCTATACGATAACGCTGACTGGGTATTTGAGATAACTTATATAAAAAAATTCTTTGTTAAATTTGAATTAGTATAGGAAGTTTATTTAAAGTTTTTTTTACGGGGATGTTTTACTAGAACGAGAGAACCTATTAGCAAAATGTAAAGAAAGACATCATTTCTTTAGGCAACTGGATCAAAATTATGTAAATAAGGATTTCAGATTTTCTCTCTCTCCTAAGTCTTATTCATTTGCCAACAAGTATCCACACAGAAAATCCTACAAACGACTAATCACTCTGACGTCACGGAATCCAACACAAACAACCCGCATTTCGTCGCTTACCATTTAAAATACAAGATTAACCAACACGCTACAATTACACAGATACCTATTATACAAAAATATTTGTATTTGTATGCATGTGTGTATAATTATAATAATTCTAACAATTTGCGCGCGCTGCCGTGCCCAGTCGTTACTTAGCCAAGTGCATTTTTAATAAGTAGATACTTATTTATAAATTTTAAATTTAATTTAGTGTGTCATGATGATGTTTTTTTTTTGAAACGCTCTTTTAGAGCTAAGTATAAGTATTTTCT
The DNA here is from genome assembly GCA_910591435.1 of Acronicta aceris. Lineage (NCBI taxonomy): Eukaryota > Metazoa > Arthropoda > Insecta > Lepidoptera > Noctuidae > Acronicta > Acronicta aceris. Next base: position 293,209 of record OU342786.1, on the reverse strand, counting down.
TTCCTTATTGTTACGAAACAGTATTAAATAATAATGTATTGGGTTCATAGTGTTCTATAAATCTTAATCAGATAATATTCAAAACACGCGCTTATTCTCTTTTTACAAATCTTTTTGCACTTGTCTTTATCGTATTTTATAAGTATTCAATAGTTTTTTTTTGTAACTTCAAACATTCCCTTGAATATTCGAAATTCAAACATCAACCGACACACGTCTGACACGTCACTTTAGACATCAAAACTTTAGTTCCACTATCGTTCTCGTGCAAGCTGCAGCGCGCGCGTGCTGTAGTAAGATTAAATGTTATTGCTTTCGGTTAGTCATATTTATTTATCATATTATGTAATGTATGTAAAACTTCAAAATGTCTACGCTAAAACACTACTCTAGCATTGCCATACATTAAAAACACACAACATAGTATTTTTATGTTCAATTTAACATTATACCAATCCAAAAATTGTATATTTATGTATATCATAGTAATCTTACATAATTAAGAATATATAATATATTTTTTCGAATGCTGTTTACATTTGGTCCAGTGAGCCTGGAGCGAACAAGCACATCACTATTTTATCGTCTGCGTGCTATGGCATATCTGGTGTATGGCACATCACTACTGCGTCAAGCTTATTATCGATAGAAATTAACTACAACTAGGCAAGAATAAGTATTGAGCAAGATAAGACTCTGTATTCAGTTTCCCGCCAAATTTTAGAGAAAAAAAATAAAAAAATGACTAGAGAGGAATGTATTCACGTATATGGCAACGAAGTGATTAAATAGTAATAGCGTCTTAGTTGGCAACGTCCCGTCTTATTATTGTCACATTCTTAAGCTACTCTGGCGTATTTCCTTTTTGTTTTTGGCAAAATATTAGTTTAAACCATTTTCTGTCGCAGTGTCTCTAAATCAATTTTACGTACATGTCCGTGCGACTCAACTCGTTTTGCTAGTGAGATGTTAGTAAATCTCACTTCAATTCGCTTTCTGCTACAACTGCGACTTCACCGTTGAGCAAAATCAAGTTTTTGGCTAAATTTTGGCCTGTTTTTTTGGCAAAACAATTCTTATTACCAGGAAGACCTGTGGCCCGAAGCAAAGCGTCTAAAGGTCTAAACTACGTGTCTACGTATACAATATTCCTTTTAAAGGTTGTCTTTAAAAGGAATATTTTTAATAGCACGCATCACAACCAACGTGTGGCAAACGCCTTAATAAATTGACAGTGAAGTATTGTATGGAAGATTAGATTTTGTTTACGTATTCATTCATGCCAACCATGCCGGACGCGCTACAGATTGACGACTGATTGCATTTTTAAAAGCAAAACGCATGTTACTATCTTTAGATAACATATCTATAAGTAGTGAAATTTTCTTATTGTATCTATCTAAGTATTCGTATTCGTTTCTAATATGATTCAATTCGTCTTGCCCTTCAAATGCTACTAGTCGTCAATGGCAGTGTCCTAGTATCTCTCTCCGTGAAGTCTTGAGTTAGTCACGAGTATGAAGACGCGCTTACACTACGGCGTTACACTATAATGTACAACTGTTATACGCATGCCTGGATCGCGTCACATGACTTACCATATGTCCGGTCCGTCCCACCCTCCTATACCAACTGAAGTTTTTTGGCGCCCACCGTGGGGCAAATAATCATGAATTTTCACACTTAGGGCTGCCAACTTTTTACTGGATTTGTTAAAATTTTGATTATTAGTGCCTCTGTCGTTGGGATGATCCTAATATTAATTTTAGTTAAGTCACAGTTTTAAAGCCAAAGTGTAGATGGCAACCCCATAACTAAATACTACAAGTTCAACGTGCAAACTATCTAGAAAGATAAAAAAGTAGTGTAAAATACAACAAACCAAACCCAGCAGGAAGTCCCACGCTAAATAAAACACACAATTTTAATTTCTAATATTATATCCATGTAATGACACATCAGGTATTACTAGGTGCTCCTTACAGCGGGCAAACTCCTTCTAAAACTACAACTAAGCCTACTTGCCGAGGCCCGTCGCGATTTAGTGACGTCGCCAACTACAAACTACCACCAATCAACATAATACCATTTCCTCAAGCAAATCTGTAGTTCCTCAACCAAGATTCGAGGGTAGTTAGCAACCTCACTCAATCATCAATTTACGACGGACAACAGCGACCAGTTACCAAGTGTAACTAAGACAAGGGTGTTGGAATATCGCCAACCGTAATGGGAAGTTGGAACAGTACAATATATGAAAAACAAAGTTAAGTACATTACAACATTTGTGTGGGGGCGCGGGGGATGTGGACGCAACGTGGTTCAAACTACGACGACTTGTTAGTCGTCAAGTGTTCAATAATGTGAGAAGGCTCGGAAAAGTGTAGCAGAAATGGAAATAGGATGACGCACATGCGGTTTAGTTGCAAGCTACTGGAATGATGTTAAAATTAAAATGATGATAATTTTTTATCACGTCTTACTTTGACGTTAACACATATTATATTTACCCCGCACACTAAGCTACTTCACCTTACAGAAATCTGTCTTAATACTCACTAATCACTAGGTATTTTTCACATTACCCTCATCATACAAGCCAAAAATATCAAACTACCCACGTTGATCTCTCCACCACGTCCCCACACTCGCCGCCCTCTATCTAATTTGGCAAGATACGAAGCGCACGGCGGCTGTGACATCACATAGTCAACCATTCTAATACTGACTCAGGAAAAAAGACCGCTAATGTACAAAAGGTGTAGTTCTCGGGGATGCGAACGCGCGTTTTCTAGACAACAAATAAATATATTTAAGGATTTTTTCCTTTATTATTTATAAATAAATCTTAATTCTTGAGAATTTCGATTCTCAGTGGCCAAAAAATAAATCAAAATAAATATTTTTCTCGAGTTTCAATAAAAAAATAATCTCTCCTAAACTTCTTCACTGGTTTCCTATTTCAATTATACAGTTGAAACTCGAAATACAGTTTTCACTGGTACAAGTTCTTAGAGACGAGAAAACGCACGCAACGCTGATTAATCTCAGGAGGTTCTAATCCTACTTATGCTAAAAATACTGCTATATATAATAAGGGTAGGTATGTGTATACATAATGTGAATATCATAGCATACGGTAGCCGTGGCGTGTGGAAAGTGTCTAAGATAATTAACAAATTATAATAGCTCTTGACTTCAGAGTATTTTTCCTTATAATAAATAAGAAAACTATATAAATCTAAATTAGATTATTGCACTGGTGTCTTATTAGATGAATATTAATGAGTTTTGTCACAGGGGGTTGTGATTGGAGGTTAACATGTCAAGCAATCATTTTGGGAAATAGTATAAATATAAATGGGTAGTGTCACCCAACTGGGACTTACTGCATACACTTTTCACAGTTCATTAATCCTAGGTTCAGTTTTTCAGTTACTTATATATATTTCAATGTCCACACGCCCCGGTTACATGTGCGTCGGCTGTCAGGGAATGTAGCCGACCAAGCTACCATGCATACTGCTCTACGCTTGCCGCGCTGCCTCGCCTACTCCCAAAGTATATGCTACTATAAATATAGGTTAAGTACTTTAATAATATTAAACGTATTACGGAATTTTTCCATTTGGTAATATAATAGTTAAGTGGAAAGTTTCCCATTTGAAGATAGTTTGTGATAATTTTAAATAGTTTTCTGTAACATTTATTGGTATGATTTTTCGATTGACGTTTTAAGGGTTTGATGCCGTTAAGTACAATATTAAATTATATTCCAAACTTTTTCAGTAATATTACATTAATATCCATTCTTTTTTTTCAAGGTTTTAAAAAAAAAAATTATCCTGAATCAAAACTATGACTAATACAAGATTATTTAGGGTTTAATTTTGAATGAATTCAAAGGGACTTTATAAAGATTTGCGACTGCAGTCCAAAATTTTTGTAAAATCACGTTTGGTTTAATACTGCTGGTACAGGACTAAGTCCGGTATTCCGCTTAAATCTAGGAATTGCACGAACACAACCATCTTTGTCTTTTACACTCACTAATCACGTATTGCTCTTGAATCTAAAGCTACGATTGATAAATTAAGTACTTCTAAGTAATTTAGGACGTAAAAGGATTTATTTCTGAGGATTATTTTTTGGAGAAAACAGTCTTGGATGAATAAAAATAATTAAGGGTCGTTTTAATAGAATTTTTGTACTACGTATATAAATTATAACATTATTTGATGAATATTGTTAAGCAAGAGACCGTAATTTTTTTTCAATATAAAACCCGGTGAATAGAGCAGGAGTTAAAAAGATGCTGCTGAATTAACGACATCGGATCAAAAGCACTCTTAACCATTTGCATTAATTCACTTTAAAAAGTAATTGTTTATCTCCGAACCTAAAACAGTTTCCTCCAAAAATTGCCGCCCAACGTGGGCCCAACCCTGCAAAATTAAAGGACGTATTTCTAAAATGTAAATATAGGTGAGAACCGCAGGCGAGGCCGCGCGGCCATGACAATCTACAGCGGCTTATATACTTAGCTTATTGTCACGGTACACAGGTGTTAGTCCACACGCTCATACACGCTAATCTAAATTAATATTAATGTAAACTAATTACTTAGTGATTTTGGTGTCTTTTGGGGAATTTCATGTTACTCCATTCATATGGGACAGCAAATGTACGAAAAATCCATTCGTAATTAGTTTTATAACTTCCACGCACAGTGAAAAATTGCGCGTGGTTATTTTTCTTGTAGGGTAGTTTCACAAAATCTGTAGACACCAAAACCGCACAAGTACTATATCTACGTATGTCAATATGTAATACTATTGTAGAATGAGATTGCTTTCCGCTCGTCAGATATGTATGAGTGTCATGAGCAGAGCGGCCGACGCCGTGTGACGTAGCGCTTGTGACGTATAGTCGCCATGACGACATCACTTTTGGACATTGATGACGTATTTCCGTGTTGTGGGGCCAGCCCTGTTAGTTTATTGGGAAAATTCCAAGCGTATTTTTTAACTACTGAAGATTTCAGCTGCAGGAAAGTTTAAGACTTAAGAGTGATACTGATTATTGTTTTACCCAATTGTGAGTATTACACACTACACATATATTTTTAAGTGTAGGCGCTGTCCGTGAAGCAAGGGAGTTCCATAATAATACTCCAGCAGGTACCCCTATTTGGGTAACACCGAAACCGCTCTTATTAAGTATTCGAACTAGAATATTCTCGAGTAGCCCTAGCCGTCCTGATAAAGTAACTTTCAAATCTAACAAGCAGACATTGAATACACTTAATTAAAATGGAAAATTACGACAACCTTAAAACGCAAAACGGAGCGAAATTTGGCACAAACGTAGATTTTCCTAACGAAATGGCACCGTTATAATAATACTGACAATACCTACCATTTCATTAATTTTATAAATTGAGACGTTTTTCCATAGCCTATTTTTATTATTAAGTACCCGTATAAATTTCCGGGGTGAGCTATCGAATAGAAACATTCTAATTTTAAATTTATAATTTTTCAAATTTGGGGGTAGATAAACTTTTAAACTAAAAACAGCGCGGTCACACAGCGTCATTTTTACCGCATATGTAGATATATATATCATATATATATTAATACCTATATTGTTTATCAATAAAAAAATACAGCTGCGAATGAGATTCATAAAAATACAGTCGAGTCATCATAAATAATATCAGGTTAATTGCCAAACAAACGTGCACTATATCTACCACTAAATTACAAAATATCAAAGACAAAATATGAGAAAAAATTAGTTTTTTTTTAATATCGCAACTAAATTATTTGAGATCTTCGTCTTAATATTTAAAAGTTAAGGGGACACGCAACGTCGTGAATTTTTGAAAAAAGAAGACGATATCTTTATTAGTATTATTAGAGGAGTCGCTTCGGAAAATCAAATTACCATCAAATTGAAAAACTAAAAGAAAACATTATAGAAGGACTCGGTAATAATACTAAAGAAAAATTTTACCGTCATTTTTTCCCATTCGAGTGTACCCGTTGGGAATCGCCTTAATAAATTAACTTTTTAATAAAAAAAAATGAAATGCGTATTCTTTGACGCCCGTAGCGGGCAAAGTATTGCTTGTAACTGCCTTATACTAATTTTAATGAGCCAATAAACATCTTAACTACATTCGAATACTGATCATTCCCTCTTGTGGCCACTGCGAGTACGCGGCAAGACAAACACCTTAATTAAAAAAAAAGTACGTAGGAACTCTATCGTAAGAAATAAAATAGCCGAGCTAAGAACCTAACCTCTGTAGGCGGGTGGGGTTTTCATGTCAATATTGCTCGTTTACCGTTTAGATGTACATCGGGAGGCCGTACATGGCGCCCCAATCGACCCCCTGGAACGATGACATGTCGACGCCGGCCAGCGAGTACGCCGCGCCGAACTGCGGCAGCGCCGGGGCGGGCGCGGGCTGCGGCGGGGCCACCAGCGCCGTGGCCGCGGTGGCCGCCGTGGGCAGCGCGTACGGGGCGTACCGGTACGCGTGGGCGGCGCCCACCGTGGGCACGGCGCCGACCCCGCTGGTGGCGTACACCAGGCCCCTCCCGGGTCGCAACACAAGTCTTTTGCCCAAAGCCAGTGGCGCGGCCGCGACCGCTTCTTTAGGCTGTGCGCGCTTACACTCCACCTTCTTATTCTTAATAGTGTGGAAGTGTATATCGCAGACGCGCTCCACGGCCTCTTCGGAATGGAAGGTGACGAAGCCGAAGCCCCGGTGGCGTTTGGTCTGCTGATCCATCAGCATGACGGCGTCTTCTACGAGGCCGAACTGTGAGAAGTAAGACCTGACCTCTTCGGCTGAAGTGTCCTGGCCGACTCCGCCGACGAATATCTTCTTAGTTTTGGCGGGGCGGGGCGCCGATTTCGGTGTAGCGTGTTTGGGGTCGATGCGTTTGCCGTCCAGGGTGTGGACCGGCACGGCGAGGACCTTGTCGACTGAGGACGCCTCCTGGAACGTGATGAAACCGAAGCCGCGCGATCTCTGCGCGCGGCAGATGTCAGTTGATGTGTCTGGGGAGATTAGGATATGAAGCGAGGAGAAAGACCTCCATGTGATCAAAAAAATGAAAAAGACAGGTCAAAAAAAGGTCTTTATCCCTACTTTCTGAGCAAACAGGAGAGGAGTTTAGTGACTTACACCTATATACCTACATGTGAAACGAGGACTACTGGTCTCAAACAAAACTTAAAATCAACTGTTAATGTTGTATTATTACTTTGAATCAAGAGCGTATACAATTTTAGTTAGAAAAAATAATTACTAAAATAGAGCTTTTTTAAATAAAAATATAAATTTACCTACAACTACTTAAAAGTTAGTGCTTTTTTGACAACAAAAGCTTGATAAAATACTTTACATTTGAAAGTCAATTGACTAGAAGAATTGACCATAAATATTGAGATGAAAGGTCGATTATGAATAAAGAAAGCATACGCATAGCAAAATCAATGTCAGATAATGAGAAATAGTTTTGGAAGTTGAGAAATAAAAACAACTTATTTTAAGTATAATAATAAAAAGGTTAAATGACGTAATTATGAATTTCTACTTTGAATAGCTTTAAGGGAAAAGTAATATCAAGTTATGGTTTATTTGTAAAACAGACTATCTAAGTACTTGAAATAAAATCTATATACGCTCTTGATAAATCAGTATTTCTGGGTTAGATTCCGTCAGTGTAATCAAAATTAGGCGAAGAGACGCAGTTCAATTAATTTACTAAATCTAAGACTGGGAACTAGTTTGTTTGTGGGTTTATGCCAGGGCATTTATTTTTTTCGCCCAAAATGCCTGGGCGGAAACCCATCTATATAGATGGGTTTATGCCAGGGCATTTATTTTTTTTGCCCAAAATGCCTGGGCAGAATCCCATCTATAGTTATAACACATTGAATATATAACTTTTTACGGATCGTATGGCGGTACTTGTTACTGTTCATAGTAATTTAATGCGGTAAAGGGTCGGAAATAAAAATTAATAAACAAAATATTAGGTCGCTTTATTTTAAAAAGTATTGAGCTTGACGGAAAATTTAAGACAATGTTGTGTAATCGTAATAAGTGAGACAGTGTAATCTCGGGCATTTTTTTATTTATTCGTAATATGTACTGGGAAGGCTAATACTTATTTAATGATGTTAGATTTTTCTCAAATTTTGAAATTGCTATAGTAATATTACATTCACCAATTTATCGTTTTTGTCATTTTACGACTTTGTTTTCACTTTTTTCATTTAAGAAGTAACCTAAATTATAGCCAAGAACGCCAAAGTTTTCAAGGCACAATCTGTTTGTTTAAGAACTCAACTTTATGTAACAGAGATATTCAGATATTTTCAAGAAGTATTTCCAAGAATGTCTTACTAGAGCTTACGAAAAAAGCTGTTTTTTTTTGTTTAATCAAACGTTGCCCCACACTAGGATTTTCTCCTGTATCGTGGGTGCCTTTACAAACACAAATTCTCACATACACAAACGCCCAGACCCGGAACAACTACCTGTAGATCATATAAATATTCGCTCCGTGTGGGGATCGAACCCACAACACGTTGCGCAGAAGCCGATCGTTCAGCCGCTACGCCAAACCTGTCGTCTTTTTATTTAAGTTTATATCCTGTAGAATTTTGCACTCCCGAAATCGTCGTATAAAGAATATCATTATGATAAAACCTTTTTAAAATGACTGTTACCTGTGCTAGTTTACAGACACAAATCCCACATGAAATTATACTCAGAGGCTAAACAACTTTCAGTTTACCAAATGATAAACACAGGTTAAACTGTCCTGTAAATCGCAGAAGCCAGTCCCTCAGGATCAGGAACAAGCTTAGCTAATAATATTTATGACAGTTCTAGCGTATCGCGTCACGCCAGAAGCATACGGGTACATATGGGTTAGTGTGAGAGATTAAGTACACTGAACCATTTAAACAATTTATTTTGCCACAGATTTTACAACTCAAGAAATTACACAACATTAAATACAAACAAAAAACTTTTAACCTGTATACGTAGTTTTAACCTGTATGCGTAGCCAGGAGGCCAGCTCAGTAATTGCTGTGCAGAGGGCACAGCTCTGATTTTCGGCTGGTCCCTGCTAAAATATTTTTTTTATCTCTGTATTTTTTTATATTGTCCCTTATCAATATGATTCTGCTGTATCACGAAACGATAAATACCCGAGATTTAAGTTTCTTTAGAAGAGACAGAACAAGTACACACCTTATACTATATTTAACGGAATTGGGACAAAGTTAATAGTACCCACATTATTTTATAAAATAATTGAACCCTATCTCCACGCCTATAACACTGACACACAACGATAAAAATCACACTATGGTACCCACATTTGAATGCAAGGAAAATATATAAATTCAAATGAGGGTACATGAAAAATATACGTGGTATTACTTATTATACTAGGTACAGTCGTTCGTTCGACGTCCTATAAATACTCATGCTTCTGTCAGTGGTCTATCTAGTTGGAATTAGTGATGATTTGTGATCATTTTATGCTGCGAGAAGATTTATATTTTTCATTCAACACTGTCAAAATTTAATGCGCTACTTAATCGATCGATCGATTATGTTATAAGTAGATATTAAAATAAAATCAGCATCAAAATAGTCACAAGAATACATACTAATAAAAATTACTGACAGACAAAAACTATTTTTATTATTAGCACGAATCTGTATAACCGAGCAATGTTACCCTCAACGTGTAAGTACCAAAATTCTACCACTTCCGTCTGAGCATCTCAGTGTTACCTCAGTAAATAATAACTGTTTACTTATTTTCTACCAAAAATAGTAATTTCCAATCTATTCTGTTGCGATCTTAGCTAAGTACTAATAATTAATTAGTAGAAAATCGAAATTGATAGATTTATGTAGATAATTAAAGGGTGAAGTCAGTGTTGCTTGCTATGTTTAAAACTATTTCTGTTGTTGGTCACATTTAACTAAGAAGAATCTAATCTAGAAGGGTTCTAAATTGTGCTATAGTATGGATAAGGTACCTATTTCTATTTCTTGGTAGAATAATAATGATTATTGTAGAGTGCTATCTCAACTATAGTTTTTAATGTTACTTATACTTTCGCGCTTACAAAAAGCACAAAAATTTATACAAATCTTCTAGGTAGATCATAGTGTTTTATAATTAAGAGCAAGAGCAAGTATTCCAAGTATTGTACGTCAATCACTACAATCAAAATTAGATTTAAATAAAAATAGATAGCAAAAGGAAATATTAGAAAAATTACAACTTCTTAAAAACGGAAAACATTACAAAATATTAACTATTCTGACTATTTCTTTTCATTACTTATATTTTAAATTACTTAATTAGTAGAATCAGTAAAGGCACGGCAACACCGACTGAAGGGGAACTACCAGATTCAAAAATAGAAGACGATAGGAGTATTTTATCAAATCCATATTCTAGACTTAACTATGTTAGTGAGTCTAGCATGCCGGTTTAACTATGTTAATGGGTTTACTTTTATTAGTGTACCTAGGTTACTTCGGATCAACCATAGCCCAACTACGTGTGGAGATTTCGGTCCATGTGCAAAAATGATGATAAAGGTGAGTGGAGGAACAGGAAGCAATCTTGTGTTAAAGCCTGGTTGTTAATAATTTGGGTAATTATTAACAACCAACAAATTGTGGAGAACTGCCCTAGCAGACAATTCTCAGGAGAACTAGATGATCTAAATCAAACGATCCCACAGGTCAAGGAATGACGGGAATTAGATCTGAAGCTGTGAGCATATCTGTGTGCTATTCATGACCACATCACCATGTGGTACATGTAATACATGCATTGATAAAAATTTCATTCTCTATATAACATTACGAAATTCTCAATTATTTTGCATTATTGCGAGCCATTAATTTGAAACAATTAGGTTTACTTAATGGTTCGTTTAATCTAACCTAATCTAACAAAAATCAAGGAAGACCTCCTTGATTTTTATAAGAGTACAGAGGAAATTCTTATTTGAATAGAAAGAGAGATATTTCTACTGAATAGACATATAAAAATATAGAAACTGTCTATTCTATCCTATAGTCAAAATGAAGAATGACTTAAAGGATTTTATAAAGGTCAAAAACGAGGAGTTAATTAAGGGGGTTAGTATTAGGGATAAAAATAAGGACTACGCTAACGGTTAATTAACTACATAAAGGGATAATGAGGAGAAATCTACAAAAGAGGATATTAAGTATATTAAAGGGAAACAAGAGGAACTGACTAATAGGGAAATAAAAAAGGGAAGTAAAATGGAGAAATTACTTATTTTAAGGTTAAATAAGAAAAGTGAATTACGAGTCCGGCGGACCGAATTTCTAAATAATAATAATACGTACGTACGTAATACCGAAATAATTCGCAATTCAAACACAATTTAATGAAATTGTGTTATTTTTCGGATTCCGATACCGTTAATCTAGGTTCCTACGTTACCATTTCGTCCAAAATACTTCACTGGAAATAAATGTAAGCAAATGCAATTTTTGATAAAATTACCAAGTTTGGAACGATTTTCCAATTTTTTATTTCCAGTGAAGTAGTAGTAGACGAAATAGTACCGTATGAACCTAGATTAACAGTACCTAAATCCGAATAATGACACAATTTGATAGTATATTGTCTGGATTACGATTTATTTCGGTATAACGTTTTTGTGGGCAATTCAAGCTCCGCCGAACCCTAAAGGGCGAATTATTAATCACAGGAGTAAAAATAGGAGATTTATCTACTTATATGTATTAGGGGAAAAGAAAAGTGAACTAAGGGGGATTTAATTTTGCACATGGCCGTCATCTCCCACGAACCTACAGAACTACCTAGACCAAATCAACCTATACAATGTTACTAAGACTGACCGAGTGTGCTCCGTCTTCTGCCTACCGCTGTCTTGAAAAAATGGCGTTATTATATTCTTACAAATTAAATACGTTTATATTGGTCGATAACACTTGTATTGAATTACTGGATTTTGACTACCATTGGAAAGTTCGTTTTTAGTTTTACTTTTTAAAATAGAAACATCCGAATTGGGAACCCGCTTCTTTTTTGAAGTCGGTTAAAATTTTTCAATTTAATATTATAATTTAGAATCGACCGAAGAATAGGAACAAATCGTGTGGAGATAGCATAGACATTTCTATAATAATAAAAAAAAACAATTTTACTTGCAAATTGTTTAGGGGTGTGACTAGTTCCTCCACTATGCACGTTTCCATATTACGCGATTGGAAACTCTGCTATAAGAGTTTACGCAACTGATAGCCGCTAGCGCCCAACGTGTCTATATTTTTTTTTTAATTCGGTAAGTGGGCAACTTAGCAGACGAGCTTACTTATGATAAGTAGTCGTCGCCACCTGTGGACACCTCCAACACCACAAGAGTTGCTGTCTTTGATATAGAAAACGAAACAGGAAAAACAGGAAGAAAACAAACAAAACCTCGCTATTTTAAGTCGGTTAAAAATACGGACACAGTGAGTGTTGTGTGTCGCGGGTTTTGTAACTATAATAAAAATGTGGGGGTAGATAAAGAAAAATCTACCAACGCAATGACGGAGTGAACTCGCTGCATCAGTCTGCTTGTGACCACGATCAGTGCAACCTCGTCGAAACGTCAAGCAAAATTTAAAGTATTTATAGCGCGTTAATACCTGTTTCGTTTTCTATATCAATATGCAACGCGATAGTTTAAAAGTTAGGATTGCTGTCTTTGAGCTTTAAAAGTACCTCGGGTCTCATCATTGGAGGTGTTAAATAGTTTCGAAGCATTTGTCGACGCTTTCTGCTCGGTAGTAGTACCTCTTGGGGTCTGACTGTCTGGCGACCACCCTTACGTCGGAGTCTGTCATAAAGCATCTTGGTGTGTGTTTCGATTTTTACGCGTAAGAGTTAGTTCCCCTCGGTTACTGCGGCTCTCGACAGTCTGCAGTCCACAATTGCTCTTAAGGGTTGGCAACGCATCAGCAACTCCTCTGGTGTTGCGGATGTCCATGGGCAACGTTGAATACTTACCACCAGGTGGCTCGTCAGCTCGTTTGCTGACTTAATCCATAAAAAACGCTAGCGATTATCGAGTGTAAAATTCTTGGTATCCACTGATAGATCGATCAGTTAAAGCCGAAATATTTTAAAAGAAGTAACTAATTGATTTTATAATAGTTACATAATTGTTATCGACTAATGTAAACGAAGTTATTATTAAGACTTAGCAACATGCCAGCAAAACGGGTTAAGGAAAGTTAGAGATTTCTATTTACAATTTATTTGTGTTTTTTATACATGATAGGCTTACGCTTGATCGTCAGTTCGCCTGCTGTTAAGCGATACTGCGATCTACGATGGAGCGCATTTGCCTAGAAGAAATCGATTCACTTGTGATTTAAAGACACCTAAATTATAACTATCGGGGAAGACCCACGCGGGAAGCGCATGACGTCCGAATGTGTCTGACTAAATATGTTCCTAGTTTCTTGATAGTCTTTATCTATGATACTTGAAGCCTGCCAACCCGCACTAGCCAGCGTGGTGGACTATAGCCTAATCCCTGTCATGCTGCGAAGAGACCCGTGCCCAGCACTGGATCTGTATATGAGTTGATGATGACATTTCAATACAAATTTGACATAGGAAGCATGAGTTTATGCTTAGTTAGTCTCAATATCAACATTAGAAATCTTAGAACTCATTGTAAAGTAACTCATGTCTGTTGAGAAGCAAAGCAAATTGCTTTTTTTTATACCACTAAGGTGGCAAACATATCTAGCTCGCCTGATGGTAAGCGGTTACCGTAGCCTATAAACGCTTGCACCACCAGGGGTATCACTCGCACGTTGCCGACCCTGTAAATTAAGGAGGAATAGTTGGGCTGGCCGCATAGGAGACATGCTGCCATGTATGACAGCGGCGGTAACAAAACCCACACTGCCAACACAACGCTTCCACGCGGAGTTCGTGCGACCTTGCTCACCGTTAGGAACACAACATAGCACGGAGCTATGTTATTTGGCTACGATTTTCTGTAAGGTGGAGGTACTTCCCCAGTCAGGCGGCTCCAATTGTGAGTGGAATTATTAGATTCCACTATGCCCTACCTCTCTAGAATCGCTTTTCAATTGATGTCACTGACAATTTCGAATTGAGGCAAATTTTGATATTGCGGGTGGGACTCGCGGTGGCTAGTGGTCATAGCGTCTGGTGTATCTAACCAGAAGACGCAGGTTCAAATCCTGCCGGCAGTCGAATTTTTCCTTCACTAAAATAACATTAGAAATCTTATTGAAATCAATAATGTTGGTTACGTAAGCAGACCACTAGTGCGAGTACTACGGCAAATGAAATATTTTGAGTGGATCTCTGCGCACGCGCTGTTTTCATTGAGACATGGACCAATCGTTCTACTTGCGACATCAATTTCGCAGATCTAAATGAAGCATGACAGACCCCGGCGAGTACAAGAAGTGACGTCACAATTATGTAACGAATCAGCGGCAAAATTCATACCACGGTCAATTCGTCATTGAAGCGTGCAGTCTGTGAAGACATTTTGCGTTTATTTTCGAAACTTTGTATTTAATTTTTTTGATGTAATAGAAAGCTCAAATATATTGATAAGGAAAAATGCTTTGTATACAGCAAAAACCGCCTCTTCTTAAGAAATAGTGATATTTTTTGAATAAATCCAAATAGGAAACGGTATAAATTCTACTTTAAATGCTATATGTAGTGTGGTCCTGGGTCAGGTCGGGCTCAGTGGCTCGTGGCCAAATAATAACTACATTGATCAAGAGATCTGCAAGATCTGCGCATATAAAGGCAAGTACTATGGATGGGTGATTCTTGACACAGGAATACCGATGGCGAAGGCTTTACATGCTTCCTACGTAAAGCCGTCAGTCCCGGTTGTCATACGAACAAATACGACTATCGTTAGTTGTCTCAAGCCCAAAAAGTCTGACAACGAGTGCATCTTTAAAATATTGGTGGCCAGAAATCGTGTCTAAAGGCTGTCGCTTCGTATAAAAGACTGGAAGACGACACCAACATAGTTGAGGAAAGAGCTAGGAGTGCTAGGCAAATAATAGCACATCCATCGATGCCTCAACCACGCCCTGGGAGACCTCCCCCCCCTATAGCCAGTACTGGTAATAAGTAGGTATTGTGGAGGAGCGAGGTGTGTTGCCCTTCCGACCAAAGGGAGGACACTCCGACCAGGCGGGCGTGTGTCGACACGACGATCAAACTCCGTGATGTAGCGACATCTACCGCGCCACATACATACTATACGGAGAAATCCTGAATCGCGCAAGTGAAGTTTGCAACGCAACTTGCATATATGCAACCGCCCGACATCAACCGTTGGGCTGTGGACCGCCAGGAAAAACACCCGCCTGGTCGGAGGATCCTCCCTTTGGTGTGAGGGCCAACACTCTTCGCCCCTCCACAAGTGCACTTTGTGGCATTGAGCCGGGGTCTTGGTTCCACATTCACAATTCTCCCTAACCTGACAGCATATGAATCTCCAGAATGGTACATAATAGTTGTTAGTATTGTTTACAATGTAGTTCCATACACCTATACAGACGGTTCCTTTGTATTTGTAATTTTATATACAAAAATATTCTATGTATATGGAGTAAGTATTAAATATAATATAAAATTAATTGGCATGTTGCTAAGACATTCTATAATGTACAAACTTACTTATCTACAGAAATAATAAAAATCAACATTAAATTGGGTGAATGAGATACAAAATTGAATTAATGAAAACTTTTATTTTTATAGACGGGGGACATAGTGACTCATAGACTCAACTTTCAAAGAAAAAAATGTCTGTGATACTGTTTATCCAGCATTTTTTTTATTTCAGACAGAGAAAATTTATTACTGATTAGGTATTCTAGTCTAATCTGTTACTACATACTGTCCCTTGTCCTAAGAAGGATTTTTTTTTATATGTGATAAGTTTACGCTTGACCGCTAGTTCGCCTGATGTTAAGTGATACTGTGATATACGATGGAGCGCGCTTGCCTAAAAGAAACCGATTCACACGTGAAAGACATCCAGATTATAACTATTGGGGAAGACCCACTCTAGCTTGTTTTATATCTATGAAAATTAACATTACACAGTTTTAATATCTATTTTTTTCATAGGATATTTATAGCATTTCTTTTGGCGGAGTTTTATTTCAGTGACTGAGTCGTTGGATGCATGCGGCATATAACCGGTCCTTGCGGAAGTCTAAGGGAGAACCTTTGTTCAATAGTGGACCTCTTTTGGATGAAATAGTTATTTTATTTTATTTTTTCATGTAAATTAAATTGCAAAATGTAGGTAAAAAGATTTTCACTAAGACAATTTTGTACCTCATCCACCCTCAATAAACCCAACCCAGAGTCAACCTCACCTGTGTGACAGGGTCCTTCATTATCAGTACATCAGTCACTGGCCCGAACATCGCGAAGTACTCTCTGAGCTTCTCCGAGCTGGTCTGCCAGCTGAGACCCCCCACAAACAGCTTGCTTGGAGACGGTGATGTGGTGCCCGTGGGCGCGGGCGCTGTACCATTTGCAGTTGATGTCACCGGGGTTGAACGCCCGGATGACGGGGATGTTTCTGTTGGGAAATAGGGGTCTAGGGTCAATGTTGTGAGTTATTTTATTACTGATATCTTGAAATGCCTAATTAGCCAAGTTGTCCTAAGTGCAACTACTACCCTACACCTTGGATTCGGTTCCCAGGTCGCAAAATGCTTTTTCTATGAAATTTTCAATAGTAGCTTAGGCTTTGGATTTGTGCCCAGTTAATGGCAATAAGCTCGCCTCTTATTACATGGGACCTAAACATACTAGTGAACTGTGGGTGTACCTTAGTACGCCTATACCTAACCTTTCGGGGAATATAGGCGTAATGTTATATGTAAAACTTTAAGTTTCGAGTTGCTAGCTATTTACCTAGATTAAATAATGCTTAGTTGCCATGCAATCCACAGTTTTCATTATAAAGATAATACGAGAGAAAGGTTTGATATTATGAAATTACTTAAGTATCTATTTTTAAATTATTTGTAACATTCTAATAAGTAACATGATTGAATTGTAAAAAAGAAGCAGAATCTGATTAGTTATATCTCTCCTCTTATTCAAATGTCTACTTAAATCTTAGGAACTTTAAGTTGATTTTTGAGTAACCATGTAAATAAGAGATTCTAAGTTTTGCCAATGGAATGTGAACTTTTTCTATATGATATTAAGTTTATTACAACTTAACAATTATTTAAGTTTAGCAAGGGACTAAAGACTAAAAATATTCTGTGACAAATTCTATCAGAAATATTTCATAAATATTACTTAATATGCTGTTTTTAAGAGAGTTATTATAGTTTTAATTTCCATTTAATTATAATCCTGAAAATCTCAGAGATATATATTATAACTCAATTTTATAAACAAGATCATTATTATATGCAGCAATAAGGTAGACTGAGTCATGCTTGCTTCAAAACTTATCTACATGGGGCAATTTTATTGCCAGAATGCAATAAATAGAAGCAATAGTAAAAGTTGTACAGTAAACAGTGTTTGGACAATACAAGTAATTTATTGCTTCAATTTTATAGTATGCAACAGGCAAGACACTAGCGTTGTGTAAATTAACCTTTATACTTAGTGTATTCAATGAAAAGTTTCCAATTATAATCATAAAGCTGCAATCTTCACAAGTAAGTAAGGCTTATAAAAGGCTACAAAGGCTTGTGTTATAACAAGATTCTTAACAGTATTAAGAAACTGAAAATAGCATGTCATTATTAGATCTTTTTTGTTGTTACATGATTTAAAATTAATATAATTAGTACTGTGGATTTACAGGGTGGCCAACTGTCTCCATCATACTCATTTTTTATGCTGCAATTTAGGTCTAAATTCTCTTAAAGTGATGCAATAAAACCTGGCCAGGTACGTATTATTTTTATAAAAATCTTTTAAGTAGTATGTAGTAAGTGGCAGTCTATGGATTCTGCTTACCCTTGTGGGAGAACGGTGTGAGAGTTTAATTTCTACTGAACTTTGTAAGTGCCTAAGCAATAAACAGAAATCTATCATTATGCTTTAATTTTTTTTTCAAATCTAGAGTCATTTGTTTTTTTTCTGTTAGGATCACTGCAGTTTGTTTTCAATTACCTATGTTTATAGTATCTAAACTAGCTTGTAGTTGTCGAGTTATCTTGCTTGTAGGCAAGTAACGTGATACAGGGTAGGAAATCCAAGTAGGTACTCACTTATTTGCTGCACAGCTATTTGTTGCTGTTGGTGTTGCTGGTGTGCGGCGGCGGCGGCCGTGGCGGCGGCGTGTGCGGCTGCCTGCGCGCTCAGCACATGCGCCGTCAGCTCGCCGCCCACCAGCCCTCCGTCCAGCACCTCCACACCGCCCAGGGCCCCGCTAGAATACAATCCCATCATGGTCACTACTGCACTACACACAGTACAACTAACAACTAAATTATTCACGTAATCTATCAATGACCGAAACGATTCGGTCCAACGACGCTTTCACTTTGTGGCAGAGAAGAAAAAAAACAAAACACGATCTGTTTACATTTACCAAAATTTCCCGCCAATGCTATATAAAATAAATAAAGAGGCCATAGCAAAATAGATTGAATATTTGTGTACTACTAGAATTACTGTATAATTACATTTCACACAGCGCGAACATTTAATTCACAATATTAAAATTGTTGTAAACATATAATCTTGTTATAAAAAACTCTAAACGGCGAAGGTTTGAATTTGAAAATTTATTGTCTATTTGTTTTTAAAATGAATTTATTGACACTTGACAGACAATGACACTGTGACACTAATGACAGTTGAGAAAATACAGAAAAGTAATAATAAGTAGGATGTAAATATTTACGTTTCAAACGTGGTGAAGGAAATTACCGATTTTTCGAATTTTATTGAATCATTGCTGTAATGCTGACATAAGTCGTCCTTATCTTGACATTCGATAATTTTAGATTCTCCTGAGAATTCTCGAAGAAGGCAAATATTTGCAAATAATTTGAATCCGAAGACGTATTTATTTGATAAGATTTATTTACAAAGCCACAACATACTTTTCTTATAATAACCACAGAATTTAGTTCAATATAGTAGTATTAATAGCAAGTATATTATTTGTTCAACCATTGTTGCTTTGTTTAAAACGAAAAAGTAAGTGTCCCAAACGTACTAAGGCTACCTACTGTATTATGTGACAGTGATTTTTGACCTAGCAATGTGCATAAAATGTTCGTCCGATGAACATTGGCTGTTAGCCTGGCTATAAACCCGAATGGAATATTTTTGTATAGGGCATGCCGTACGATAAATGAAGAAGTATTGTAAAAATAAATACGTAATCAGCACCTGCCGTATATAATTATATATTTAGATCAATTGTACTGGAAGCTTCAGTTCGTCAGTCCCGGTTGTCATACGTACACCTAATGATAATAGTTGGGAAGAGGTTAGAAGGATGATATAGTGATACTTGAAACTTCAGCAAATTTTCAAGCAACACGAAAACAATAAACGAATGGATGTTGCAGAAAGAGAATTGTATATAATTATACGGTTTATTTAAATCTTATCTCGCTATCATCCTAGTGCAGTGCTTTAGTAATCTATTTATTTAAATATGTAACGGAAAGATATAATTATCTAAGAAAATAAATTCTTTTTTATGGCTGATCGTTCGACATAGCCCGTCGAATATTAATTTTTAATTTCTTCGCAAATTGTAGGTCTAGAAGACATTCTGGGTTCTCAGCAGCTGTAGTCTGTAATCGCAACATATCTTCATAATTTTCACAACTGAGTACCTTTAGCGTATACTCATTATCAGAGCTTCATAACATTTCGTAGCTTCAAACATTTCATTATTAACATATTCATCCAATTGCAATTGAGTGCTCTTATTTTAAAAGTAGAGATTTGTAAGTATTCACAAAGTAAAAAAATGGACTTATGTAGATGTCGAATTGGAGCACCTAATTTTAAATTGGCGAGCCAAGCGAACGCTTTCTCTATACTTAATAGAAACATTTATTATTTTTTGCACTAAGATTTGGGATAGCATATTAATTATACATTAACATAATCTTACTTAGATCGCTGCCTGAGCCACCATTGCCTAACTTTAACGGCTAAAATTATTACTGATTCTGTTAATAAACATATCTGTTACTCATGTGACATCGTGACTATTGACTACCTAGGCCTAGGTTTAGTGACCATTAATGCGTTAATAATTGATTAACAAAAGCATTGCTCTTGCGTTTTAGTGTTATTTTTATAACCATACTAGTCCTACTTGGTCAGTAGGATAGATATAAAGCTACTTTGAACGTATTGGTGTAAAATTTGAGTTCGTATTCGGGAAGAATTCAAGCAATGACTTAATGAATGATTATAAGTTTCAATAGCGGTTTTAGTAAATTACATAAATTACCTACTTTTTTATTACAAATTGTTTTCACAGAAAAATACTTTTCCGTATAACTTTGTATACTTCATTTAAAAAACATCATTAAAATTGTAGTTTGCTCAAGTAAATATTTACCATTTATGAGATTATACGAGTCTTTACCTTTCTTTAAACATCAAAATTAAATATTATACATTCTACATGGTCGAGTCTAATAGAAAAGCGTATGCCGCCGCGCCGGCCGCCGGAAAAGCTTTTATTTTATTGAAAATGAACTTATCCGTACAGCTGCTCCACAAAAATTGCCCTCCTACGAGTTGCGCATTTCATCTCTACGAGATTATTGCTACCTCTTTCTTGCTTATACATTTTCCATGTAAATCTGTCTCCGTCTCTCTCTTAAACCTATACACCTGTTCTTGTCGCACGTGGTCGTTGGGTGTGTTGCCATTTCACTCACTGTTTAAGGGTGTGGTGTGGAGGGCAGATCCTCGCAGCTCTGGGGCAGTCGGCGACAGCTATAGGACACAGACTGGTGTCCTGTAGCTGCCGCCGAGAGTAAATATTTGAGTACCTATGCGAGACGATTTCAGCTAATAGGAAATATTAAGTGAAATGTTGAATATTATCAATAACCTACATCCTCGTTGAAAATAGTACCTGAGTAAACATTATTGTAGAGGTCACACGTAACCCATAAACTAAACCATACTTAATATAATGTTTAGTTGAAGTTAGGTAATATTACTATTTTTAGGATACACAATTTACTCATGAAAAATATGCTGATTTGAGCCTGTTTGTTTATTACTGCATATCTTTTTTATTTCGGTACTGTTAGCAAGAATCTAGTTTATGTAATCCAAAAACATAATTCAATGTAAATGCACGGCCTCACAGAAAACCGGCGTTAAACAACGCGTACGTTGTGTTTCGCCGAGTGGGTGAGGTTACCGGAGGCCCAATCCCCTTTTAAAAGATCGGCAACGCACTCGTGACTCCTCTGGTGTTGCGGGTGTCCATAGGCGGCGGTAATCTCTTACCATCAGGCAATCCGTCTGATTGTTTGCCCTCCTATCCCATAAAAAAAATGTATTTTTTGTATTTGATTTAAGAAAATATTTTTATTAAAATGTTATTATTATAATTATAAGGTAATTTATACAGACTATAATCCGTTGCTTCTATTTTCTGCACAGATTCTACTAAATTTTCCGAATTTTTTTCATCCTGAATATAAATTAATCACATCTGCATTGAGAACTTTTATATCCTGCCTTAACACAAATTAAGAAATGTTAAACGGTATAATCTTGTTCGCCAAGTTTGATAGATGCTCGTTTTTTCCGAGGGTTCCTTTTAAGAATTCCTTTGTGCAACTATAAATCAGAGAGGTCCCTCGCAATTTATCTCGTCCAAACATGATGTGAGGCCAGATTCTTACGACCTTACACTATTCTCATGATAATAGAACCGGAGATATTTTCTACGTAGTATTAAAAACGTTATACAAGTTTCTGAATAAAACAGTCGTTAAAAATACATATTTCATATCGTAGATTTATTATGCGAGAACGTTTCCCATTAGAAACAACAAAAATTAGCGACGACAATATTGCTCTTGTTGTGGACTTGAAATTAATTTTACAAATGCAGGTAATTATTTTTGAATATATACAGTGTGTGTCTGAAATTAGAATTAGTAACAAGTTTATACTTGTAATTTTTTTTTGTTGCAAATCTATTTCCACAAACTTGAATGGAAATCATTCAACTCAGAAGAAATACTAAGTGGCGTGTACCTACTTTTCCTACCAAACGAAATACGCAACGTTTCATCGCAATCAATTCAGTTTCTATGAATTAAGAGACCGTAAAGGCAGAAAAACGTCAGCTGTGACAAATAGTTCCTATAATTCGCTTTCGGGTCAGAGGCGAAGCGGACGACTATTTCTTAGGAGCTGTCGACGGCGGGCCGAAATGAATCTGTTTATGCATTGGAAAATTGTAGAGATGTTTTAGTACTAGGGTACTTTGTGTAATAGAATTCTGATGCAAAATTTGGAATTACCTTTAGAATTCAGCGTTTCATTAAGCACCAGTATGGGTCTTTCACAAAAAGTCAGTATTGTTGTATGTCATCAATGTTCTGTCTGTTCATAATTATAAAAACTCGAAACGTGAATTGTTATGTTACGTTTCATGGTTAACAGCCATAAAATTTTTGGGATTTGTTGTCATTAATGAAATATTTTAATGGTAGTGAGAGTGGCATCTGGCAGCACTGGTTCACACTGTCTTGACACTTGGTGACAATGATATAAACACAAGTGTCGCAATTATGTCAAAATTCGCTTTTAAGCGGGAACTGGGAATTGCGGGAAGGAAAGACAAAACTGCAATTAGGCATTTAACTTAATAAGAACAGACTGTAAGTAACATTTTTCTTTTATGTAATAATAATAATAATTTTAATCTTATTAAGTATCTACCTATGTATAAGATACGTGCATATATATTTTTTATAGCCTAATTTGTTTTCCACTGCTTAATATTTGTGTTTTATACAATATGTTATGTAGGTACCTTATACACGACCAGACATCTGACCAACCATCAGTTTTCCCAAATATGTGGGAAATTCCTTAAAGCGTTACCGTTGCCCATACCATATGGAATGTTGTGTTGAAGATCTGATGCCTCAAGATGACAAATAGGTAATCACGCTTTGGTAAGTGTTGCAGGTGTAGCTCGGTTCCCGGTTATCATCAAGCGGCTCGGATGCTTGTTTTTCAATAAAGTACTTAAAATAAAAAAGTATGTTTATAATGCAAACATGATGTTGTTATTTTGCCCGCGATTGAATTTTTCCTTTACTAAAATAACTTTATAATCTTAGCATGGAAAATGCAAAAAAATCACAAAAAAAAGATAGTTAAAAGGTAAGATATCGACCTAACTGTAAAATAAGTCATGTCGGTTGAGAAACAAGGTAACTAGCTTCTCAATAGATGTCGCCAACGTCA
Source organism: Acronicta aceris (assembly GCA_910591435.1). Lineage (NCBI taxonomy): Eukaryota > Metazoa > Arthropoda > Insecta > Lepidoptera > Noctuidae > Acronicta > Acronicta aceris. The sequence continues at coordinate 269,600 of OU342786.1, read as the reverse complement.
CCTTATGACGTGAACTCAGAATGTGAAAGCAAAATTTCAATCAGGCGGGTGGGGTTCGCGGTTGCTTAGCGGTCAGAGCGTCTGGTGTAACAAACCAAAAGACGCAGGTTCGAATCCTGCCCGCGATTGAATTTTTCCTTTACTAAAATATCTTTATAATCTTAGCTTGGAAAATGCAAAAAATTCACAAAAAAAAGATAACATGATTTTGTTCAAGAAAATTAGCAAACTGTGGCTGCAAATACGAGCACTGGAAATATGTATCAAGATAAAAACTTTTTTATCACTTTTTTGCTTCGTAATGTAACCTCTTTTACAATAAAAGAAAACTTTAAACTGGAAAAGTGCCACAAAAGTTAAACTTACAAATTGTTTTTATATCTTACAGTTCTTCCCTTCCGGACTTTATTTTCCAATTTATGCTCCTAATACGAACGTATGTTCGTTAACGAAAAGAGCCTGCATTTTTCTAGATATTCAATAATATGTTTGAATGATTTAAATAAAATTTATTGTAGATTAAGTATTGATATACAAATCGTGATTTTTTAAATAAAATAAACAGTAGGTACGAAAAGGTTGGGGAATAAGTCTTTTCGCATTTAGTATGTAAATACTTTTAATAAAAACTCTTTGGCTGTACTATTTTTATCTGGCTGATTTTGATAACATTAAAAAAGTTACATTTTAGAAAAAGAAACAAATTAGTAAAAATTTGTTTCCCGCTATTTTTGATTTGTTTTTCTTTCTGTCAAAATGAGTGAATCTAATGAAGAAATTCGATACATTTTTAAGTATTATTACAAAAAGGGGAAAAATGCAACGCAAGCCGCGAAAAAAATTTGTGACGTTTATGGACCTAATGCAGTGTCAGCAAGAGTAGCACAAAGTTGGTTTAAGCGTTTTCAATCCGGGAATTTTGATGTTAAAGATGCACCTCGCTCTGGTCGCCCTGTTACAGATAAAATTGACGTAATTTTTGAAAAAGTGGAGCAAGATCAGCATGTCAGTAGTTACGACGTAGCTGATGAACTGGGGATTGACCACAAAACAGTTTTGACCCATTTGAAAAAAGCTGGGTTAACAAAAAAGCTCGATATTTGGGTGCCACACGAGCTCACTGAAAGAAACCTAATGAACCGTGTACTCATTTGCGATTCTTTATTGAGACGTAATGAAACTGACCGTTTTTAAAGAGATTGATAACTGGTGATGAAAAGTGGATAACGTACGACAAGAACGTGCGAAAAAGGTCGTGGTCAAAGGTCGGTCAGGCTTCACAGACTGTGGCAAAACCCGGGTTAACTCGCAATAAGGTGATGCTGTGTGTATGGTGGGATTGGAAGGGCATTGTTCATTGAGCTTTTACCGCCAGGCAGAACCATCGATTCGGATCTTTACTGCCAACAACTGATGAGATTAAAGCAAGAAATTGGGAGAAAGCGGCCGGAATTGAACAATAGAAAGGGTGACGCTAGACCCACACACATCTTTGGCCACTCAGCAAAAATTAAGAGAGTTTGGTTGGGAGGTGTTAATGCATCCGCCATATAGACCTGACCTTACACCTTCAGATTTCCACCTGTTTCGATCTCTTCAGAATTCTTTAGGCAGTGTCAGGTTAACATCAAGAGAGGACTGCCAAAACTACTCGTCACGTTTTTTTGATCAGAAGTCCCAAAATTTCTAGAACAATGGGATCATGTCACTACCCACAAAATGGCGAAAAGTCGTTGAGCAAAATGGTATATATATATATATATATATATATATATACCATTTTGCAATATATATATATATATATATATATATATATATATATATATATATATATATATATATATATATATATATATACCATTTTGCTCAACTTGCTTTTTGTTAAATGTAAATTAACTTTAAAAAAAAAATGTCTTGAGTTTTCATATTAAATGCGAAGAAACTTTTTCCCCCACCTATTATACAAAAATCACTATGCTCACCACACTGCCCTACCTGGCCTACTGTAAGTTAGCAGACTTCACACGCCCTGATCATGCAGGTTTTTTCACGACGTTTTCTTTCACCTTTTAAGCGAGTGATAATTATTAATATACGCACAAATATTATGATCGAGTCGGCCTTGGATTCGAGTCACTATTGTTACTGTAGTAGCATATTATACTCAGCTATTACTACTGTCTTAGCATAAAATATTACTACACATTAAAATGCAATCAGTTTATTGTGTATCAAGTTGTTATTGGTATAATCAGAATAAGCATCCCTTACGAAGATTGGTCCAGCGTTCTGCGAGCCACCCCCGCGGTCGTTGACCCCCCTCCACAAGTGCAGAGGGATGAGTTCTGACAGAACTGAGTTAAACGACGCTTTGTTTGGATGGAAAACAAGAATGTTAGGGACAATGCCGTGCGTTGAAAAAACGATCAAATAATTCGGAAGAGTTAATTAAACTGTTGGATTGGAATTTAACATAACATAACAAACACACGTATATTAAAAAATCAAAAAGTTTACTTTTCATTTATTTTTTAAAATAGCTTACTTGCAACGTGGTTCGCACATTACTAGTATTCTTGTTAACCCCTCGTGCTAAGCTAAATGCTTGTGTTACGAGTGGGTTCACGTCGGTAGTGCAATGGGTGGGATTCGAACCGGCAACCACATGATCGCAAGTCCGACACCCCAGCCAGTAGGCTACCGCCGCTACTTCATTGTATACATTGACACCGCTCAACCTGGAAGTCGAAACCAAGACCTCTAGACTAATGAAGCTATTAATTTATTACTTGGTGCTTAAACGATGAAGGAAAACATCGTGAGGAAACCTGCATGCTTGAGAGATTTTCTCGACGGAGTGTCAACTCTGCGAACCCGCAGTAGGCCAGCGTGGTGGACTATAGCCTAACCGCTCTCACTCTGTGAGGTGACCCATGCCCAGCAGTGCGACTGTATAAGCGTTGGAGATGTTGACTTTTCAGTTTATTACTTCTGCAGTAATTTTTAACAAGGATTTTTCTAGGTGTAAGTTTGAATTAAACTGCCACAGTGTTCTAGTGGTTCGTAGGATAGCAGTCGCGGAGTCACGGACCTCTAGGTTTTGGCTTCGATCCCCATGTAGAGCGGTATTATTAGGTTTTTCTACGAAATACTCAGTAGGAGCTCGGAGCCTGGATTTGTGCCCAGTTAATGAAAATAGGCTCGCCTCCTATTATATGGAATCTGTGGGTGAATATGAACCTCTGCCTAACCCTCCGGGGAATACAGGCGTGATGGTATGAAAATTTGCAGGCGGTCAGGTGCTTCGCGTCGATTTTTTAACATTTCTACTCTTCCCTAATTTCCATAGGAGGTCGAGCGGCCGAGTTCGTGATCTCACATAATTATGCAAGTTTTTTTAATAAACCATCACTCCTATAGTCTCCGAAGGGTTAGGCAGAGTCGTACTAATGTACACCCATAGTTCGTCGGTATGTATAGGTCCCATGTAATAAGAGGCGAGCCTATTGCTATTACTCTGGCTTGAAATCTAAACTACAAGTTGTTACTGAGAATTTCATGGAAAAATTCAATAACACTGCTCAACCTGGGAACCCAGGACCTCTAGCGCAGCAGTCCCGCTTACGACCACTAGACTAATAAGGCAGAATTATCCTACTAATATTGTACTTATAAACGTGAAAGTTTGTGAGGAGGTATGGATGTTCTCAATCAGGTTAAAACGGCTGAACGGATCAGGATAAAATTTCGTTACACAGATAGATTATAGTCTGGAAATATTTACTTTTGGAATAGTCTGGCATAGTTACTTTTATCCACATCACACAGGTGTAGGCAGAAACTACTAACTGCCACTTGCTACGATCCTTGCACACTTATTTTGCTTCTTCCACGTTCATACATCTCTTATATACATGCGTCAGTTGGTACTCCATACCAGAACCATTTTGAAGGACTTCGCCAATAAGATCGGTGTATGTCCTTCTAGGGCGACCTCTCCCGAAGCAACCGCTGCCTTATACTCGTAAATATGTTTATATTCCTTTTGTAGATCATTTTTCATTCATTCTTTCAATATGTCCAAACCATTTATCAATTAAATTCCAAGCAACTGAGACAAGCCTGCGTCGATCATAATTTTACGTCTTCCAGGAATTCAAGAACATTATCAGATTGAGAAAGAAAGTAGGTGTTTAAAACGATACAGGAATTTATATATTCCAACTAGTATTCCGTCAGATGGAAATAAATGTCCAAAGTAGCTGTTTTTTCTGCAGCTCACATCGAGACATTACAGCCGTTAGCCTTTTCTGCATGAACGCAATCTTCTCTGTTCTACACTGATTTTATCTTGGAGGTTGGTAAAATGATTTTGCTGGCGCTCCATGATATCTGGCTGGTGGATACTTTAAGCAAATATTTTGAAATGTAATAAGATGATATACTTGTATAATATAGGTCGCCTGATGGTAAGCGGCAACGGCAGCCTTTAGACGCCAGTAACCCCAGTGATATCACTCGCGCGTTATCCTGAGACGACATTGCTTCGTAATTTCACTAGATTACCCTTCAAACCGGAACACAATAAAGTTGGCACATTATTGCTAAGAGGAATTGAATATTTGGTGATGCGGTGGTATCAATCCAGAGCAACTTAGTAGCAGAGTAATATAAATTGTATCAATAAGCTTTTTTGCTATTACATGAATGAAATACCATTTTCGTCGTCAACCCATTATATTATCCCACTGTTAGCAACGGGTCTCCTATCAGAATGAGAGGGATTAGTCCACCACGCTGGCTTACTGCGGATTAGCAGACTTCACACGCCGTCGAAAAAATCTCTCAGGCATGCAGGTTTCTTTACGATGTTTTCCTTCACCGTTTTGGTTTTGGTGACTTCGAAAAGATAGAACATTCGATTTCGAGAGCTTTAACTCGGTCCAATGGTCATATTGATTAGGCTCCTCCATTAATGGGGATTAAGAGCAACCAGACTCTTTCCCATATCGTAAACGAATGCTCACTTCGCTGTTTTCCCAGTGGAATGTCGGAAGACCAAAAATATACACCTGTCGCCGCAATCTGGCTAAAAATTTGGATATAGGAATTTGATCCATGCGGGATGAATGCCATACGCAATGAAGATGATTGACTAGGCTATGACTGAGCGTCATTAGCTGACTATAAAACAAATGTAGTTACATTGTAATCATCGCAGCAAGTACTACGTTTAACATAGCTATACAGTATAGAGACGGTTGCCAGGACAACGGCGCGAGCCCCTCAATAACCTACTTCTCAGTTTGCCTCTTGAAAGTAGCGCGGGACGATACTTGATGACAATACTCCTTTTTGTCAACTCTTTACTGATATAATCTTGACTCATTTTATTAGAATAGAATATCCTTTTTGATTAATGGGGTAGAATTAGTAGGATTCCTTAGTCAATTTATAAAAAAATAAATAAAAAACTAAAACTGCTAAAGTTTTAATAAAAATTAAAAAGAATTTAATCTACTTAATAACATTCGAACATAGAATAATGTACAGGTGAGTTGGTGGGTCTAGAAGCGTGAATTTTACACAGGAGTAATACCTTATATATGTAACATAGGTAGGTGAAACGGGATTGTTTGGGAAATTCCCATAGTATTAGGAAAAACGAAATCATTGCAGATACTGAGTCAGTTTCATAAAAAAAAACAAATCGCAAGGATTTGGGGTAAGTTTGTCTAAACTAGAACAAAAAATACTATAAATAATATTCTCACCAAAATGAAAGACCGAAAATATCAGTATTTAATATCATAACGGAATATTTTTCCCGGACAATGCATGCTTGAAATTGGAGATGGAAAATTGAGGTATATATCTAGCAGTGACCGATATTTTTGCGACCCCTTTGTTAAACACAGAAAGGAGGTAGGTAGAATAATAAAACAATTTCCAGAGTAGATAGATGGTCAGGATTTCATCAGTTGTAAGTGTTCAATTTTTATTTGGATGATATGATGAGTTTAGATGAAGTTTTTATCATGAAAGATGAGTAAGTACCTATGCCAAAGATAATTTAGGATTTTGAATATGACTTATGATGGACGTTTGCCTCTCTTCCAGTGAGAAAAATGGTAGAAGCCATCTCTGATTCGATTTTTGAAATTTGACATTTCAATCACTCCATACCTACTTATTAGTTAAGGAACTATGAAAATCGAGGAACCACCTTCAAAGTTCGAACAACCACCAGAAAGAAACATAGACACCCCCAAAGATGCGTGCTGATGAATTAAACCATTTTTTTTTACTGGAAAATCGATAGTTGATTGTGGGCGTTCATTGAGGGTGTCGTAGCGGCCGAGGGGGGTGTTGGCGCGTGCGCGGGGCGGCGGGCGGAGGGGCGCGGCGGCGCGGCGCGGCCACGCTGCCTCACTCGCCCGCGGGCCGCCGGCTGACTCGCGCGTCACGACCATATTGTCCTGTCACAGCAGTACGTGTTGCCTACTGTTACTGCTGCGTCGGGACAAGCCGGCCGTGGCGTTGCAAACACATCAACGAAGACCTACAACATTCCTGTATATCTCTTGTATAAACTGTACTAATAACTTTTTTGCAGGTTATATTTGCGAAAACACGAGGAAAACTGCTGTTCAGTTCATTTGTTACTCTTATGCAGTGCAAAGTGTTTGCTTGGTGTTGTGTGAGTGTTCAGACGAGTATTTCACTGTAATATCGTTCGGTTCGCGTAGATGCTAGAGTTGTTTTAACACATGATCACCGGAGGGTGCATATATCGAGCGGCGCTTTGCGCATGCGCGCCATATTTTTTCGCTGCATCTCAAACTCCGGCCATTTTCTACTCGCGAATCGTGTTCTATTTGATTTTAGACGAAACTGTATCTTATTCACTCCATATTTTGAAAGAATTATTGTTATTTTTTTGTTTGAATGTCATAGATTTTTGACTATTTAATGATGCTATAAATGGTAATGCTAATGTAATGGTAATGGTAAGGAATGTAAGAGACATATGGAGACAGCAACTAAGCTTCTAAAAAGCACATGATGAAGTTACCTACCCTGTCTAGTCTAACTTAAGGTGTTACTTTTTTTTAAAGTTCTTTGCAGATTTCCCGGGGATGGCGTTATGAAAGCTATTCCACGAAAACCAATTATTAAAAAAAAAATTATCTATGTAGTGTGTAGCGTAGACCGTAGAGCTTTTAGTATTTTTTTCTAATTCGCACAAACAAAACGAGGTGTGGACGGGAGGGTGGGGAGGTCTTTGCCCTGTAATGGGTCAATACAGGCCAAGATATTAATTTATTTTCTGTTAGTTGTTGGAGCAGTTTTTAGGTTAGAATGTAGGTATATGTAGATGTATATCCCGCCCATTTGGTGAGTGGGGAAGGCGTTGCCATGGCGCGATGACGCCATTAAGCGATGGGGTAGCAACCGTTCCCCACACTGAGAGGAATACGGCTTCGGCATACATTAAGACTATTTTAGCTACGGAAACGTACCACCCCAAATCACCTCTTTATATATTATGAAAGGGTATTGGACGCTAAAATCTTTGGCATGCTAGAGTAGTTTAGTTTACAACTTTAGTTTCGACTGGGGGTGTTCGAGTTTTTATTTTTTAAGTAGTAATTATCGGTACCTAGACTACATATTTCACAACTCTAGTGTTATTCAGCATTCTATTTTCTAACGTTTTTTTTAATCAACTCAAGTCAAAATGTTTTATTTCAATTAGACCATTTTAATACGTATTTTTGAAAAGTCAAAACTAGTTGCACGGTTCCAAAAAAGTGGGTTTTATGGAGAAGAGCTGGCAAGAAACTCCATAGATACTCTTTTTTACATTTAAGATTATAATATTAAATGTGACTATATTAAATTAAATATGACTGCCTCCTTAGTCTAGTGGTCCCAAGCGCGACTGTTACGCTAGAGGTCCTGGATTCGATCCCCAGGTCGAGCAAAGTGTTATTGAGTTTTTCTTTGAAATTCTTAGTAGCAGCTCGGAGTCTGGATTTGTGCCCGGTTAATGGCAATAGGCTCGCCCCCTATTACATGGGACCTAAAACATACCAGGCGAACTGTGGGTGTACATTAGTACGCCTCTGCCTAACCCTTCGGGGAGTACAGGCGTGATGGTATGGTATGTTATGTTAAGATTACAATATTAAGCTTTACAACTTTGTTCCAAATAGGTGGTGAGAATTATGCAGTTTTATGTGTAAGATTTATTCATTATTGTAATGGTAATTGGCCTAGTACGTATGTAGTATTGTTTATACTATTTTTGTTTTAAACAATGATCTGAAATAGGTCGTTAGCCCCAGTCTAGTCAAAACACTAGCTATCATATTTTATTTATAAGACCGATTAACATATGATGAATGATTCCAAGAATTTTAAGTAGCGTTAATGTTTTTGTATTACGCACAGAATAAAAAATATAATTCTAGTCACTATTATATCGTTGTTATATTTTATTAGCTGTTGCCGGCAGTTTCACTCACGTCCAAAAAAGATTAACATACTATAAGTCCGATTGTAGGCGGCGTATCAAGATGACACATGCATCAGATTTAATGTTAGTGAAAACTGCATTCATGTAGTAGTTTTGCGTGATGCGCATAAAAATATACAAACAGACAGAAAAAAAATCTAAAAATTGATATTCTGGCTTATGTTGCTCTAATAAAGACCCCCCATGTTAGTTTTTCTTAATTTTTTTTTTGGCTGAAAATTCTAGAATTTTATAATCTATCTTAATTTTTTTATTTTTTTATAGGTATAGATTATGGCACTAATAATATTTTTGTAAGTAATAACAATTTTCTACAAGAAGTTGGAACAGTTTATCTATACTGATAATAAAATTGTAACAGGCCTATGTCTGTACATTATAGGTATTAAAGAAAAACTAATATGGGAGGTCTTTATTACAAAAGCCAAAACAACAATTTTAGAATTTTTGTCTGTCTGTATATTTGTACGCGCATCACGCAAAAACTACTGCATGGAATTGAATGCAGTTTTCACCGATGTACTGATAGAGATCTAACATAAAATCTGGTGCATGTTTCATCTTAATACGTCGCCTAAAATGCGACGTAAGTGAAACCGCACACAACGGCTAGTAGTGAATAAAAATACAAACGGTTCCTATGGGCGTTGTCATGGTGTTCTTAAGCGATGGGGTATCAACAACTACTCAACGATCTTTATGACTCTATATCTACGTTATGGGCAATATGGCCACACCCCATGGGCGTTGTAAACGATCGGAGACGCCATCAAAAACAATGACACTTACTTTTTTTTACTCTTTAAGTTAAAAAAAAGTTATACGTTTTTTAAAATTTTACGTGGGAGAGCCATTGTTCGGGACGAATGGGCCGGTTCGACCGAAGTGATACCACGGCCTCACAGAAAACCGGCGTCAAACAACGCTACGTTGTGTTTCGCCGAGTGAGTGAGGTTACCGGAGGCCCAATCCCCTTTTGAAAGGTCAGCAACGCACTCGTGACTCCTCTGGTGTTGTGGGTGTCCATGGGCGGCGGTAATCGCTTACCATCATGCGATCCGTCTGCTCGTTTGCGCTCTTTACCATAAAAAAAAAGTCACGTGCGAGTCGGACTTGCGCACGAAGGGTTCCGTATCATTATCTATATAAACGGCAGAAAAATCACGTTTGTTGTATGGGTGCCCCCTTAAATATTTATTTTATTAATTTTTTTAGTATTTGTTGTTATAGCAGCAACAGAAATACATCGTCTGTGAAAATTTCAACTGTATAACTATTACGGTACAGCCCAGTGACAGACGTACAAACAGTCACACGGACGGACAGCGGAGGTTTAGTAATAGGGTCCCGTTTTACCCTTTGGGTACGGAACCCTAAAAAGAGGTCCTAATCGAACCTACTTTTTAATTACTTTTTTTTACAGATTTTTTTTGGAGAATCTCAACCAACGTTTGACTATAGAATCTCGTAGCTACGTAGCACCGGCTACGGGCTACGACGCGGCTACGCGGTTACGCTTCGTAGCAGAAGCGTAGTCATTTTTGCTTAGATAGTAAGCATCTTTAGACCGAATGCTATAGTGATCCTAAGCGCGACTGTTGTGCTAAAGGTCGTGGGTGCGATTTCCAGGTAGAGAAAAGTGTACATAATTGTGTTTTCTATGAAATTCTTAATAGCAGCTCGGAGTTTGGATCAATAGGCAGGCCCCTTATTACATGGGACCTAAACATACCAGCGAACTGTGGGTAACATTAGTACACCTCTGCCTAACCCTGCGGGGAATACAGGCGTGATGGCATGGTAATGATACCATAACGCTTTTATTGCCTGAAATGATAGACAGAGGCAGAGGTGTAATAGGGACCAACCCGTATGTTTATAATGTTAGTAAGATAGGATAATTATGTTGATATTATAGTTATGTACATATTATTATTTAAAATGTTATTTTAGTAAAGGAAAAATTCAATCGCCGGCAGGATTCGAACCTGCGTCTCCTGGTTGGATGACTGACTGACGGATCAACGCACAGCCTAAACCGCTGATCGTAGAGACCTGAAACTTGGAGGGTGTGTTCTTTGTATGACGTAGGCATCCGATAAGAAAGGATTTTCCGAAATTCTACCCCTAAGGGGTAAAAAGGGGGTTGAAAGTTTGTATAAAAATCCGTCATTTTTTAGCGGGTGAAACCGCGGGGTATTCTCTAGTTTTAAATATAATGGACGTAAACTTTTCTGTCTTTTTGTTCATGTGGCAACGACCATTACTGGCAATGGGCTCGCTCCCAATTACATGGGACCTAAAATAGATACCGGTGAGTTGTGGGTGTGGAGTTAGTTTACCCTAACTTAGATTTATTTAGTAAGTAAGGAGGAGTAAGGAGTTAATTAAGTAGTGATAACCTAGTGGTATGACCATAGGACTGCCAAGTCAAAGGTTTCGAGTTCCAATCCAAGGCACGCACCTCTGATACGCAGGTCATATGCGTATTATTAGTTAATTATCACGCGCTTAAACGTTGAAGGAAAACATCGTGAGGAAACCTGCATGCCTGAGAGATTTTCTCGATGGCGTGTGAAGTCTGCTAACTCGCACTAGGCCAGCGTGGTGGACTATAGCCTAATCCCTCTGATTCTGAGAGGAGACCCGTGCCTAGCAGTGGGACAATGTAATGGGTTGATTATGTTATGTTATATTTATTTAGTACCTTACATACAAATAAGTATCCTAACCGGCTAAACCCAATGCGATATAATATACCTAAATGTATAATGACTACAATGCTGACGCCAGTAGTCCATTAAACTGGTAGATTCTACCGTAAAAAGGGAAAAAAATCTTATCAAAAAGAAAATTCTGCAAAACACTCACCCTGATAAATTCGACGCGTAAAAAGCACGAATTCGGGACGAAATTGTGTCCACTATCAGCCCGCCTTTATCAAATGAAATAAAAAAAAAGAACGAAATGACACGCCATTTTGTTTTCTGCAAAGCTATTTCACTTACGCGCCAGTGAGTCATTATCTGAACTGTTGCTAAAAAACTAGCCCATCCCACTAAGTTAATTTCATTGTGACCGAATCACGGTGATTTTTTCATTTTGCGAAAAGGACTGCTTACGTCATGTCACTTTGACATTACTGCAAAACTAAGTCTGCTCTCGACAAAACAAAATTCATTCCAATCTCAACCTTTGTACTATGAGTTAGAATCTATTTGACAGATTAAGAGCAGTAAGATTAAATTGGTATCCCTGTCGCCCATAGACTAAATGAAGTGGTAAGAAAAAAATGGCGGGACTTAATAAAAAAAAACTTTACGTCATTAACGAGCTCTGGGAAGTTGGTGAGCGATGCCTTCCCTAACTGATACAGTCTTATTAGTATCGGAAAATTGTCCGAGCAAATTCAGCGATTTTTTTATTAGAATGTTCGAGAATTGATTCCTTTTTGACGATTTTTTAGCTACAAATAGCTTTTTGCGTTAGTGCGCATCGCCTCAAGCGTTATAAGCTTTTAGATATGCTCTAGAACGTTGGTATCCCTTAGGGGTTGTAGATTTCAACAGTTTTGCTGTTCTGTTAACTAAAAATTGTTAGAGTAGAATTCTAAAACAGTATCGCGTTGGTGTAGCTGCTAGAGTGGCAGATTTTTGTCTATGAAATTCTCGATTGCAGCACGGAGTTAGAGTTTGGAGCCAGTTTAGTGAAAATAGACACACGGGACAAAAAACAGCGATGGATGGATGGATGGATGGAAAGAAACAGCGGTGTCCGTAGTTGTATTCGTAGGCATACGTTTGAATATGGGCGCATTCGCTAAAATTCAAAAGCAATTTTCTCTTAGAGTATCGGTTCAAATGTCGAAATATTATACAAATCATTAGTCTCAGCACAACATCTCATAATTTTAATCAATAGTTTCAGATAAAACCTTTATTTTACCTTTATCCCACAAAATGTGTACAAATTGGTGCTCGTGACACAGACGCTTAATATACAGATCTATACGTGTTTTAGTCTGCGTTATTATAACATATAAACGGTTTAGCAGCATTGTGCAAACATTATTGTGTTCTGGTGTGAATGGTAATGTAGCCAGTGACATTACTGTGCAAATGAGACTTAACAACTGAGGTGTCAAGATGACAACGCGCGAGTGATACCACTGGTGTTGCTGACGTCTATAGGCTGCGGTTACTACCATCAGGCGGCTTGTAAGCTTGTTTTCTTCTTTGTAATAAAAATAGAATTATCTCCATTTCCTGTAGCAGTCATATGTAAAAATATTGCAAAGCTCATAACTTTTGGAGTGCCTCTTGACTCTCGGAGGAGTAAGAAAGGCGTGGGGCGTCATCGTGTAAATTAATATCAGCTGCAGATGTACTTCAGTACTGCTGACGATTGTCGTCTGCAGTTTATGACGCGGAAGAAATAGGGATGGGGAGGAGCACTTTAAAGATTATAAAGGAGATCTATTGTCTATGGTCAGGCTAGACAGGGTTAAGGCGAAAGAATTTAGCGGAAGATAAATATAGGTTAGCTTAATCATATGTTAATTAATTATGATCATCACTACATAGCATAAAACAAAGTAACTGTCGCTGTCTGTCCGTCCCTATGTATGCTTAAATCGTAAGTCTCAAGTCATAAGAGCGACTGGTACGCCAGAGGCCCTGGGTTCGACTTTGATTCCTAGGTCGAGCAAAGTGTTATTAGGTTTTTCTATGAAATTCTCCGTAGCAGCTTGGAGTTTGAGATTTGTGCCCGGCTAATGCAATAAGCTCGCCTCCTAGTACATAGAACCTAAACCTACCGGTGAACTGTGGGTGTACATTAGTACACCTCTGCCTTACCCTTCGGGGAATGCAGGCGTGATGGTATGTTATATTAATATCAAAATTTCTCGTTAAAATGTTTCTATTGATTATCTTTTTGTGATTTATTTGCATTTTCCATGCTAAGATTACAGTTATTGTATTAATGGAAAAATTCAATCGCGGGCAGGATTCCAACCTGCATCTCCTGGTTGGATATACCAGACGCTCTGACTAGCCACTGCGAACCCTACCCGCCTGATTGAAATTTTGCCTTCACATGAGGCAGAATGTGAAAGCAAAATTTCAATAGAATTTTTGGGCGATAGAATTTTTCCTTTACTAAAATAACTTTATGTATCTATTGAGTTATCTTGAGACTTTCTTTTTGTTTTAAATTGAGATAAATGAATTATCTCCATTTCACTAAGTTGAAATCAAACAATACCCATTCAATTTCTCTACTCAGTTGAACTCGCAAAAACCTCAGTGTCCGGACAGCCCTAGTGTAAGTAATGTGGTCGTTTATCATACACAGTACACACCCCTGCGTCTGATGGCGAAGCTAGCCACACAGTGGGAGGAGCGACGCTATAGCGATGTTATAGCGATGTTGAGTAATAGAGGTGTGTATTTGGCGGTGTGTGAGGTGACGGTTTCAATACCTAGATGCCCAGTCGCAGTCTGGATTTCGGCCTACTAAATGGCAATAGTATTTTTTTCTTTTTGGCTAAACGCTAAAAAATTTTAAAGATATCAATTTTAGGGAAAAATAATTCGATATCAGGTAGGATTCGAGTCAGCATCCCTCCGGTTAAGTACACTGTACGCTATAGTTAACTGATCTACCGAATCTCATGCAATAGTCTCGTTCTCTATAAACGCTAACGATAATGTGTTAACATTATTGTGTTCCGGTTTGAAGAGTAATGTAGCCAGTGACATTACTGTGCAAATGAGACTTAACTGAGGTGTCAAGATGATAACGCGCGAGTGATACCACTGGTGTTGCTGACGTCTATAGGCTGCGGTTGTCGCTCATCTACTATCAGACGGCCTGTATGCTCATTTGTTCTCTTATTATTACAATAAAAAAGTACATCCTAAAATCGTTATACTAAACAATATTTAACTAAGAGAGAAATACATTGCAAGACTAAAGGGCACAGTGAACGTGATTCAGATCGCTAATTATTAACAAAAATGTAAGATAGCTGTTAGTAATTTTGACATTAAGAAGTCTAACACCTCACTGGACCCATGGATGCTGTAAAGGATCCGAAACGTCAGTAATTAAATCATGTCAATATAACGCGAATAAAATTCGTTAAAACTAGTTTTATTTCGATGTCTGATATTCGTGTAAGTGTCAGAAAGTAGTATAAGAAATACATAGCTTTATAGTATCTATCGCTTCGCTCTAGGTACTCACTGTACCTAACCGAGTTTGTTCACAGATTATGACGTGCTGGCGAAGTGGCACTCGACGGGTGGCGGCACTGGCGGCTGACACTACGGAGCCAAAATGGCACATAAAGTGCCGTTAAAGGGTAGAGGGACACTTTTTGTGATATCTGTATTTAATGACAAGGAAATAATTCTTAATCTACGCCACTAATAATGACACGACTTACCATTACACCTGTATTTCCCGAAGACAGAGATGTGCTTTTGTATATTTACAGTAAGCCGGTATGTTAAGGTGATAGGGGGCGAGCCTGTTGCCATTAATCGGGCACAAATCTAAGTTCAATACTCAACGTGTTAACTTTGGATCTGTGCCTGGTTGGCAATGGACAACTCTGAAATGTTACTGAGAATTTCATGATATTCTATTATTATTATGAGATTCGCGCTTAGGGCCACTAGCCTGAGGCTGTGACACGGGTAGCCTCTTTGGTGGTTGTGAAAGTGAAGATTTTTTTATAAGTATATCGATTTCATGCGAACGAAGTCAGGGTCTACCAGTAGTGATTTATAATTTATAACCAACTAATGAATTTCTAATATAATGTTTATGGGCTATAAATAGGCCATTAGTTCGCACTTACGATTCATTTTACAGCGTATAAATTACGAAAAGTATCATAAATAAAGAAAATAGCGACAACAGGGACCTCTTTGCGCCATTAATATTAGGTATGCAAAAATCTATGTTTTTTTATGTATTAAATCGGCAAACGAGCTGATGAGCCACCTGGTAGTAAGTAGCCATCGTCGCCCTTGCGCCACACCTGCAACACCAGAGGTGTTGCTGATGCGATGCCGAGCCTTAAGAGCCCCTACGAACTGCAGACTGCTGGAGCCGCAACACTCGAGGGGGAACTGGCTCTTACGCTCCAAAGTCGAAACACACACCATTGCTTCTGACATAAGGGTGGTCGCCAGTCAGTCAGAGCCCAAGAGGTCCTACCACCGAATAATTCAGATATTTTCTCGCCTCTTACGAGATGCCTATCTAAAAGGCAGTGAGGAACAGTATTCAAACTCGTCCCCACAAAGGCAACTTACTTATTTAGATTTCTAATACTCAGTTACCGGCTCTTTCTTTGTAATTTGTGATTTGTAATTTGTAATTTGTGGTCGAAAACACTGCGCATCTGAAGTTAACTGTTCCGAATAAAGCGCGAATAAAATCACTAGTGTTTTTTTGCAAAAATATCGAAATCAATAAGGACTATAATCACGAATGCGAAACAATTATCGTGTTTTTATATTAAAACCAGCGACCAGCGCCCCGGCCCGGCTTCGCACGGGTGGACACTATTGAAGTTATATCCAAAAGCTACATCCAAATATAGCCTATGTTACTCAGGGATAATGTAGCGTTCTAATTGGTGAAAGAATTTTTGAAATCGGTCCCGTAGTTGTTGAGTCTATTCGTTACAAACATACAAATCCTTCTTACTTTTTATAGTATTGTTTGTTTTCTCTCTCTTTTCGATTTATACAGTTTTTTAATAATGTTTAATGCAACACTTCTTTGGAGCCAGCGCTAGTGAAAAACCATTTGTGAATGCTTGTAATTAGCTTGTGATTTTTTATCTTTACGTTTTTAATTAGTCTCTAAGCTTTCTTAAAATAATTAAATAATGTTAGTGTAGATTTACCACAGCAAAATTACTTGCGGTCTTCAGACTTGCACAGTCACTTCGAGCATAGGCCTTAAATCAGGATCTTACTTCAATAACTGTCAAAAACCGTTACACTTTGATATTCTGTTTGCTTCAAAGGGAGTTCGAATTTGGAAGGACGTAAAAGTTGTTCCCTCGTAATTTACGATTCGTTTAATGTGCTCGCAGGGACGCAGAGTCAGTTTACTGTTTTGCCAATAAAATAGTGATGTGCCTCTGGCGAACTTAATCGATTTCAGGAAACGATACGATTAATCCTTACTAATATTATAAACGTGAAAGTTTGTGAGTATGGATGTTTGTTACTCTTTCACGACTGAAAGGCTGAACAGTTCTGGATGAAATTTGGTACCTACAGCGATAGATTATAGTCTGGAATAACACATTGGCTACTTTCTACAATTCTGAAATCCACGCAGACAATGTCGCGGGCAGAAGCTAGTTGTGGAATAAATGTAAAGAAGGATTGCATAAATGCAATCCGAGTTAATTTGACACCTTTCCATATTCATAGTTTTAATTTTCCACTGTTTTCACCCGCATTTTTCTTACTTAATTAATTTTTAGTACTTACTTTAATTTAGATTTCTAAATACACAGTTACGAAATAACTTTTTAAGCCTAGTTAGCCTAAACTTATCTTAAACAATAGGATCAACGCTTCTCCAAAAACTAGAGTTCGGCAAATACCTGAAACAATAGAATAAAATATAAGTATACTGCCATCTATTGATTGCAACTCTTAAACAAAAAGGTTCGGTTCACTTCGCACAATACTAGTACGCCTATTCGCTACTAGATGGCGCGGTACAGCAAGTCTGGTAGAACAATGGAATCTTATTGATCCTCACGGGGCGATTTGGGGGTGAGAGCGGTCTGCGTTCATTTCGCAGAATATTTGTGTACGTCTCTGCAAAATTTACTGTTGACATGAATCAAATTATGTGCCGTTCGGATTCTCTCATTGGCATAATACCTACTTTATTGATTCCCGGGCTCTTCTCTTCCATTCAAATATTTCAAATTCGATATTCAATTTGCGTTGCGACGCCTGTCATATCGCCAAATTATATTTATCAACAAAGTTACTTTATATAAAGGTTACATTTAATAACGTATTGTATTATAAAGGCTATTTCCATTTTTATTTGGCTCGTAAGTGGCTACGACTTTTCGGAGGCCTACGCTTCAACCTACGCCGTAGACTTATGATAATTATGCTTAGTCGGCGGACTTGAATTTAGAATATTCAAATAGTTAAGTTTCGTAAGTATGTAATCTTCTTTTTAATTTTTTTTTATGGGCGTCGGACGGATCGCCTGATGGTAAGCGATTACCGCCGCACATGGACACCTGCAACACCAGAGGAGTTGGTAATGCGTTGCTGAACCATAAGAGCCCCTACAGACTGCAGATTACCAGAGCCGCTGCAACCGAGTGGAACTGGCTCTTAAGTATCTTAAAAAACTTGAAATATTATATTAGCAATTATTTTTTTACAAAAACCCTTGTAGCAATTAAAACAGTGTAGCAATTATAATGAACTACCGACACAAATCAAAATGGCGGCCGTCCAGAGACTAGTAATTAAAACTTTTAAATTAAATCTTTCTGCGATTTGTTTGTCATTTATTTACAATCTTAATTAACGAGACCTTGTTTTTACTTTTAAAAACAAATGATTTTTGTATAACTCAGTTATAATT
This sequence comes from Acronicta aceris, assembly GCA_910591435.1. Taxonomy (NCBI): domain Eukaryota; kingdom Metazoa; phylum Arthropoda; class Insecta; order Lepidoptera; family Noctuidae; genus Acronicta; species Acronicta aceris. The sequence goes on along the minus strand of OU342786.1, from coordinate 251,401 downwards.
TACATTATATACTAGCCGATTTTGGGGTTTCACTCGTGACGTAGTGACTTTTATTATATTTGTTTGTTCAAGTAACAAAACTTATAATGTCAGAAAACATAAAAGACTAACTAAACTTATGTTTCATTCGATTAATAATATAGTCTATGATAATAAGCAATAATGTACTATTCTACATATTATACAAATATTTTTTTAAATCATACATACATACATACACTCACGCCTTTCTCCCACAGGGGTAGGCAGAAACTATAGACGGCCACTTGCTACGATTTAAATAAATGCTGTTTTAAATCAATCCAGTAGTTTTTGAGTTTATTCATTACAAACAAAAATAATAATCTTTTCCCTATAAAATACTAGCGACCCGCCCGCGGTTTCACCCGCGCTGCTCCGCTCCTATTGGTCCGAGCGTGATATTATATAGCCTATAACCTTCCTCGATAAATGGACTATCCAACACAAATAGATTTTTTCAATTCCAACCAGTAGTTCCTGAGATTATCGCGTTTAAACAAACAAGCATTCTCTTCAGCTTTATAGGACACGTAAAGAAATTTTTATAAAAGCTTAAAGCGCGGCAAATGGGAATATTTTCATACAAATCTTTGATGCCGATTTGATTTGATTTCTTCCTTTGTCATACTAAGGTATGACATTAGACAGAGCGACTCGCAGACTGAAATGACACCGTGATCCACTCTATGAACAATAAAATCCAAGAAATTCATTCCCTATTCGTGAAAAATAACTAAATACATGATCCTATACAAAAGTAGACAGACCACATTAGGCATGTATGAAAAATCTTTTTACACGAATCTGTTTCACAGGGAAAGTTGGTCAGTAGGTATGTTTAGTAGAATCATAGAAGATTTATTTTCCCTACTTGAGATCAAAATTTGAGATTACTGCTATGGATTTTATGTCAAATTTCAATCTCCTTTAGGGAAAATAAACCAGAAATACATTTTTATTTTGGCCGTATATCGACACTATTTAAATCGTAATTTAAAATTAAGAAAAAATCTCGCAGAATCGACACATGGTTACCATGTTATTGAAATAACATTAAACAGGATACCAAATTTCAAATCGATCAGACCTGTAGAAGTTGCTCACATCCCTTCATGAACTAGAAAAGAGCTGATAACCTTCTAACGGCTGGCCAGATTTATTTAAATCATTGCGAAGAAAACTCTCGATCAAGTCACTTTTCAAACAAAAAAAACGGAATCAAAATCGGCCCATTCGTTTGGGTGCTACGATGCACAGACAGACTAATAATAAATACACATGTTAAACTCATAACACCTCTCTTTTTGAGTCGGGGGTTAAAAACAACACCTATATTTATAGATATATGGATAAAGTACATACTGTAGTCTCTAATCGTCCGGCCTGACCTATATCTCCCACGTTGTAAGCAAGCAACATGGCGGCTGCCAGTCTGCCGGTCCCTTCCGGCGATCCGACCGACTCCGACAGTTATTGTCGTAATTATTTTGATAACTCGCCAAATGGAGGTGGCGAGTTTTAAATGAAAATCTTTACATTTATAATGTTACATTTACATTATATTTATTTTATACATATACTAGGATAACATAAAGTTATGGAGGAACTACAGAATGCCACTTGCTTAGATTCTGACGTCATATCATAATCCGGCACATATACCGTCCTACAAATGGAAATGTGAGTATTATGTAAGCTGGGTAATTAGATATACACAGATTTAAGGTCTGGCGGCTTTGAGATTTTTATCTGGCCTACGCAAATGTTCCACTGATCTGGTATCGTCGTGCGACGGGTTGTTTAGCTCCCTAGATTATGGTCGAGCTATCCAATGACTGATGCATGCGTGCCGTCAGATGGGACTGGTCTACATAAAGCTGCAATGGCTCTTTCTTCTAAAGGCCATTTCAGACATTGTCTTACATTGGAACTTACATATTTGCTACTGAATATTATGTCTGGACTTTAAAAGAGACCATGATTCTCTGAGTTTGTTTCGGTGTTTCTTCTCAGAGGTCGTCAGATAGAAAATAGCGGTGTCATCTAGTTTTAAAAAAAATGACTTGTAAAAGTGTCCATAAAAGATCTATTTACAGAAATAAATATCATTCATCATTGATTCATTCATACCGCTGGACCCCCTCTTACTCTGAGAGAGACCCCCTCTCAGAGTAAGAGGAGGGGCTATAGTCCACCACGCTAGCCTACTGCATATTGGCAGACTTCACACGTCGTCGAGACAATGTCTCAGGCGCGCAGGTTTCCTCACGATATTTTCCTTATTCTGACTACCTAGATTTTTTAAATTCTTTACTAGTTTCTGACCGCGACTTCGTCTGCGTGGAGTTTAGAATTGGGTCCAATCTAGATAACAATTATCCTATGCCATTATTCCAGGTTATAAATGATTTGTGTGGCAAATTACATCCAAATCCGTTTAGCCGTTTTTGCGTGATTGAGTAAACAATAAAACAAACAATTATATTTTAAACTCTCCGATAAAAACATTTGTTTATGATTACACATATTTAATTTATGTATTAGTATAAATAACAGAAGTATGGAGGAATTACAGAAAGTCACGTGCTTCGATTTTTCATAACCAGTTAAGCGTAGAAATAAACACCGATTTTCTAAAATTTATTGCAAAAATATTCCACAGCGGCTGTCAAAAATTTATTGCATAAAACGGTAAGGTAAGGGCCTTGATCGACGGCGATCGGATTAGAATATGTAGACCGTTACCGGCACGTGTGGGTAATGGCGCCGCGTGTAATGACCGCGGGCTCCACGGTCAATTGCTTCCTAGATGACCGCTGCAGGCTTTGACGTGTTGTGGAAATGACGTGGGCAACATATACAGGGTGTTGATAATATAGATAAGAGAGGTAGGACATAGTGGAATTGAATAATTCCTCTCACAATTGGAGCTTCTCGACTGGGGAAGTACCTCCACCTTGCAGAAAATCGTAGCCAAATAACATAGCTCCATGCTATGTCGTGTTCCTAACGGTGAGCAAGGTCGCCAGAACTCATGAAATGGTTGGCCACATCATGAAGTGATTAATTCTAAGATATAGCCACGACATAAAAAAACATTTTTACAGCTATCACTGGCTTGATGCATATTTCAGCAAAACGCGTAAAGGCCAAGAACTATTTATTTATTTATATACAGACAGGACATAAATCGTATTTTAAAATATACAATGGGCGGCCTTATCGCGACCAGCGATCTCTTCCAGGCAATCTTAATAATAGGCTATTTGACTGATGATTTTTTTATAATCTTATGCAAATGTTTACTATAAATTATTACCCATCAACAGGATCAAAATTAAAATCGGCTCAAAAATAAGGAAGTTACAAGCATTTTAATTTTATGCTAGACAGAGAACGCGCTATACTTGTTTATGACGTCACAAACCAATGCGCCATACAAATCCTATACTAACACTCATTTTGGGGAAAGTGACAAATCATCCCCTATCAATCCCCACCAAAAACTTTAAATGCTCTTTGAACTTTCTTAACCAATTTGAATTATTTTTTCATTCAGAAACCAGTTATTTTTTCAGAATACGATTTGTATTTAATTTCATTTTTCACTCAGCCTAGTATTTTTAATTATTCAAACATTAGTCAAATACCCTATTCATTTGAATTGTGTAACAGTACTTAACACATAAAGATATACGTACTTATGCCGTATAGGCATGATTATAAATCGCTACTATCTGCCTATAATCTACTATCTACCTATTTAGTAAGTAGTATTAATCTATGTATACACGTTAGCACCTCGTATCGTTTAACATGGCCTTATCGACGCGGTTTACGACCGCGCGTGTCTTCGCAAGCCGCGCCGCGCCGCGACGCGACGTTATACTGCATATTGGTAACTATCTTTGATAGTTTATTATCTATCAATATAGTTTAGCAACAGTTGTATGTACTAAATACAGTGCCTTATTAGTGATCTGCTTAAATTCATTGACATGATAGGGACACGTTGAAAGAATGAATGAAAGACGATTAACGAAAGGAATTTATAAGGCGAATGTTAGCGGCAGCGCCGGTAGAGGTCGCCCTAGACGGACATACGCCAATCTTTTTGGCGAAATCCTTCAAAAAGGTCACTCGCAACCGGCGTGTATGTATGAGAAGATGTATGAATGTGGAAGAAGCAAAAGAAGTATGCAAGAATCGTAGCAAGTAGCGGTCTATAGTTTCTGCCTACCCCAGTAGGAGAAAGGTGTGAGTGTATGTATGTATGATAGGGGACATACAATCATACACAAACATAATGTAAAGAAGACTATCAGGCCTGTATTCCTCGATGGGTTAGGCACAGGTGTATCGCTCTACAGACACTATTCGGCGCTGTTTTAGGTCTCATGTAATAAGAACGAGCCTTTTGCCATTAATACAGATTTGTAACTGTTACTTAGAATTTAATAGTAAAACCCAATATCACTGCTCATCCTGGAAACCGAACACAGGACCTCTGGATCAGGTGTAGCGCTTGCGACCACTGCGTTATTGAGGTAGTTATTGGTTAATGATCATTTAAGAACAATCTTCAAAAATCTTAAACCTACTAAGATGACAAATAAGCATACGTCCCGCCTGATGGTAAGCGGCAACCGCAGTCTATAGACGTCAGCAACACCAGTGGTATCACTCGCGCGTTGTCATCTTGACACCTCAGCTGTTAAGTCTCATTTGCACAGTAATGTCACTGGCTACATTACTCTTCACACCGGAACACAATAATGTTAGCACAGTGTTGCATAACAGCAAAATATTATTAAATTCGGTGGTACCAACACATACGAACTTAGCAACTCAAAAAAGTAAGATATAAAAATACTGTCTTTTTATGATTTTTTTGCATTTTCCATGCTAAGATTATTAAGTTATTTTATAGTAAAGGAAAAACTCTGTTACTATTTAATGAGTCAGAGGAGTGCGTAACCCTCTTTTCTAGCGTACGAGTATCAACAATCAATATAGGCAGACAGACTGGCGCCCGGGATGTTTACTGGGGAACAGGGGATAATGTACCATGCAGTAAAAACGCAGAAGGTCAACTTTGTGATATCGAAAACTGACAAAAGATAATTTTACGGAGAAATTCGTAGATACAGAGATCGCGTTTTGTTTTCCGTAGTTTATAATTTGATGTGAGCTCTGCTGCCGACCTCGTCTGTGTTGGTAAATGACAAATGACATTTATTTATGTAAATAGATCTTTATTTACAAATCAATGTTTTTTTTTAACTAGATGGCACCGGCATTTCGCACCTGACGACCTCTGACAAAAAACACCAAAACAAACTCAAAGAATCTTGGTCTCTTTTAAAGTCCAGACAATACTTAGTAGCAAATATGTGAGTTACAATGTAAGACAATGTTTGAAATGACATTTTGAAGAAAGAGCCACATCGGCTTTGAGTAGACCAGTCCCAGGTGACGGCACGCATGCATCAATCATTGCGTAGCTCGACCATATTATAAGGAGCTTAACAATCCATCACACGACGATACCAGATCAGTGGAACATTTGCGTAGGCCAGACAAACCACTACCACCGCATTGCCAAATATTCTGTCACTAAGCATTAATGTGCCAACATCATTGTGTTCCGGTTTGAAGGGTAATGTAGCCAGTGACATTACTGTGCAAATGAGACTTAACAACTGAGGTGTCAAGATGACAACGCGCGAGTGATACCACTGGTGTTACTAGTGGACCGATCGGAGCTAGGACCTTGGCTGACGGCGCTGCGGGGGCAAGAGCTAGGCGTGAATTATTTAAATCATATGTGTGATGATGATGTGATATTAATAGTTAATTATTACACGCTTAAAAAGGAAGGTGAAACCTGCATGCCTAAGAGATTTTCTCGACGGCGTGTGAAGTCTGCCAACCCGCAGTAGGCCAGCGTGGCGGACTATAGCCTAATCCCTCTCATTTGAGAGGAGACCCGTGCCCAGCAGTGGGACAATATAATGGGTTGATTAAGTTATGTTATGTTATGATGTAATGTCTCTGCACGATGTGATGTACAACAATATCATCTTTTTGTCCTAGTGCCAGTATATTTTATAATAATAATAAAGGGAATTTTAAATTAGAAAATTCTTCATTCTCCTAAAAGTAGTTTTTTTTATTTGATTGAATGTCTATCTTACGTGGGAGAGTCATGCTTGACTGACACTTGTGACTCCTATGGTGTTGAGGGTATCCATGGGCGGCGGTAATCGCTAACCATCGAACGATACGTCGGCTCGTTTGCCCTCCTATCCCATAAAAAAAAATCATGGCTTGAATATCGGCCGCACTAGTAGTTAATAATAAGTAATATCAACCAAAAAGTCACCGCGGTCCCGTTGCCTAGAATATAAAGTATTAACACTTCTGACCTTTTCTTTTATTGTGGTGACTTGTTCCCATTTATGTGATCCTGGTAATTGGGGTGGCTACCCACTTTGATTCAGGGGATGAATAATAATAGTATTTATGTCTAGGTGAAACTGACGTCCAATCTATCTTTAACTGACCGATATTATATATAGAAAAATGTACAGATTAGCAGTTCTGTTTAAAATTCTTATTTATTTCTGTAAATACATAGGTATCTATAACGTATTCGTACAAGTCAGGTTATTAGATTTTACAAACTACGCTTGTAATGACAACGTTTGAGAAGAAAGACACCTAGAGGAGAACTAAGGTTTTTTTCATGATTGATATCATATTTTGCGAGTGTCAAAATAGGGAAACACCTATTTTTATATTATAGTACTAAGGTGGCAAACAAGCATACGGCCCGCCTGATGGTAAGCGGTTACCGTAGCCTATGGACGCTTGCAACACCAGGGGTATCAATCGCGCGTTACGCATGCATGACAGCGGCGGTAACAAGACACCACCGGTCCCTCCCAATACCAACATAACGCATCCTTACGGAGCTCTGGCGACCTTGCTCACCGTTAGGAACACAACATAGCACAGAGCAATGTTATTTGGCTACGATTTTCTACAAAGTGGAGGTACTTCCCCAGTCTAGCAGCTCCAATTGTGAGTGGAATTATTCGATTCAACTATGCCCTATCTCTCTTAACCTATTACCATTAACCGGGCAAACTCTGATTGATAATTTTCTCAGTGGAGAAACCCAATAATACTGTCCTCAACCTTACCTTTTCTCTCAGACCTATGAGACAGTTTTCATTTTCTGAGTTAAGTAATCTTCTAAATACTACTCTTATATTAATCATTCTCTATACATTATTGAACCTGATAATTCTACACAAGTGCAAACAGATCGCAAACATCGCTGAATTACAAGCGACACAGTCGCGCGCATAGTCGCGGCATAATGAGATAGTCGCGATTTATGAACGCGTCCTTATCTATGCATCAGGCTGTAGTCACACCGTCAGCGATTGTAATAGATTACTACTTGTATCGGGGGTTATGCTATAAAGCTATTGATAGCGAGTCTGAATGCCTAGGGAGGCTAAAATATCCACTTTTAGTGAATTACACAGACATACAAGGTCCCATAATATGTAACAGATTTCAAAAAAGGCGGATGTTCTAAATACGGCTGTAGGTATATATATTTTATTATATTGGTTACCTCAGAACTCTGTTATTAACATCATACACACCACAGTTCGCCGGTATGTTTAGGTCCCGTGTTATAGAAAAACTCAATAACTCTTTGCTCGACATGGGGATCGAACCCAGGAACTCTAGCGTAGCAGTCGCGCTTTTGACCACTAGACTAATGAGGAAGTCAACTCCGATATTAATAAACCAATTTCGACATTTCTTTTTAATTTGAAATAGCTTAGGTACTCTTAAAATGGTACCATTCAGTAAACAACTGATACCATTTTAGAACACGTACCAACCAAATAAACGTGACATCGTTAAGGTAAATAAAATTCTATTCCCCACTCAACATGTTGAAACAAAGTAACTTTTAACAATAAGTAAAACCGCCTTTGAAAACATATTAAAATAATGTTATGTGGTAAACAGTTTCGCAAGTCGGTGGCAAAAACAAAAGACCCGACTGAACCGAAGGTACCTGTATAACCTGACCCCGGATTGTATTAGCTTTTCGTACACATAGAGGTCACCTTATACTGGACGATACTCTAGCACGTTGGAAGTCCGTGAATCATAAAAAGTAGGCATTTGGCCACCCAGATTACGTCATATCATACACCTGTATTCTTCGAAGGGTAGGCAGAGGTGTAGTAATGTACACCCACAGTTCGCCAGTATGTTTAAGTCCCATGAAATAGGGGCGAGCGTATTGCCATTAACCGGACACAAATCCCAAACTCCGAGTTGCTACCTGACCACTAGGCTAATGAGGCAATGGGAGTATTAATCGTTTTATGGAGTATCCCAGGTAAGATAATGTTGTGGACCAAGCGATTACATCTATACATACAAAATGCTTTGTCCTGAATGATTGACTGATGGATCAACGCACAGCCTAAACCGCTGATCGTAAACACCTGAAACTTGGAGGGTTGTGTTCTTTGTATGACGTAGGCATCCGATAAGAAAGGATTTTTTGAAATTCAACTCCTAAGGTGGTGATAAGGGGAGTGAAAGTTTGTATGAAAAACCGCGGAGTACAGCTACAGGTACATAATACCCAGGCAGATTGAAAGATGATGTAGTGACAAGTATTAAAAATATATGCTGAGATGGTTTGAACATGCTGAAAGAATAAATGAAAGATGGTTAACGAAAGTAATTTATAAGGCGAATGTCAGCGGCAGCACCGGTAGAGGTCGCCCTAGAAGGAGATACGCCGATCTTATTGGCGAAATCCTTCAAAAAGGTCAGGTGCGTAACGCTCGCAACCGGCGTGTATGTATGAGAAGATGTATGAATGTGGAAGAAGCAAAAGAAGTATGCAAGAATCGTAGCAAGTGAACTCGAACTTGAACATTGTTCATTCAGAACAATATTCAAACGGACCAGGGGGGACCGCACTTACGTGTCTGAGACTAATGTTTAGGAATTATTTTGGCAAGACGATATAGACGTGGGAGAGCCATGCTTCGGCACAAATGGGCCGGCTCGACCGGAGTGATACCACGGCCTCACAGAAAACCAGCGTTTACGTTGTGTTTCGCCGAGTGAGTGAGGTTACCGGAGGCCCAATCCCCTTTTAAAAGGCCGGCAACGCACTTGTGACTCCTCTGATATTGCGGGTATCCATGGGCGGCGGTAATCGCTTACCATCAGGAGATCCGTCTGCTCGTTTGTCCCTCTATCCCATAAAAAAATAGACCTATTCGTTACCGTTCTTTATCGTAGTAATCACAACTATAATGATACGGTGTAATTGTAAAGACGTTTAAGAAGCTATATATAGCTCGTGATAGCTCGCCCGTGAGACGTCGGCCTTACGTTCGCGTTACATTTAGTATTAATCCAGCGCGCAGCTTCGTTTCATATTTATTGCCTGAGGGCAGCCGAGGAATTGTTGTGATTTTTACCGCTACCAAGTAGGTAATACGAAAGGGAATTTATGTTTGATGGAAACAATATTTGTTTAGCGTATACAGTGTAATATTACTATATTTTCCAAGTTCAAGGTGTGCCCGGGGGTCTGGATATATCGTAATTCTTTACTGATTGAAAAATGGGAGGTATAATTTAATATGGGATTGACATTTACGCACGCCGTTTTCGACCAGAAATGTCAATCTCATATACAGTATTGTAGGATCGGGGCTTTAATGAAAATATTTGTAGTTATATAAATATTCGTTTTATTTTCCTCTACTTTCAAGTACAATTAATTTCTATATTGCTTATTCCTAGCACACACCACACACACCTCACGTCTCTCGTTTAGTCTCTCTCGCCATCTTTCATTTCCTCTTTCTTCCCTTTCTAACTATCTATTCCTTTCACTCACTCCTTTACATTCCATTTCACGCACCTTCTGTACGTTCCGTTCTCTCATTCTACAGTATTATCTTTTTATAATGTGTTTACGAGACGACCAGACCAGCCCAAGAGCAGACATTAGGTATAAGTAATGTCACTTGTTTAAGGAGACTGATCTTAGCAGAGAGACTCTACATTCAAGTTTAGATTTTTCCTTAGCCAATTTTGAATGTGGGATTCCTTTTTTTTATACCGCTGAGATGGTACTGATGCTTACGGCCCGCCTGATGGTAAGCAGTTACCGTAGCCTATGGACGTCTACAGCCAGCGGTGTAAAAAACCCTGTAAAAAACCTATCACTCCTGGGAAGACCCACTCGGGAAGTACCTTCCATATTTCAGCGGTACGCATGATAAAAGTGGACTTAAAGCGTTTCGTTCGGGTTTTTGGAATGTCCATCATTTGTTTTTTCTTATGGGATATATATATATATACGGACGGATCACCTGATGGTAAGCGATTACCGCTGCCCATGGACACCCACAACACCAGAGAAGTCACGAGTGCGTTGCCGACCTTTTAAAAGGGGATTGGGCCTCCGGTAACCTCAGTCACTCGGCGAAACACAACGTAAGCGTTGTTTAACGCCGGTTTTCTGAGAGGCCGTGGTAACACTCCGGTCGAGCCGGCCCATTCGTGCCGAAGCATGGCTCTCCCACGTAAGAAAGCATGAAGTTATGTGACTTTTTCGTACTTCTGGTTGTCCGATATTACAAAGAGCTAGAGGGAATAAGATCGTGGAGATCTGATGCACACTCTCCGAAATGTATCCGATAAAAACCGGTAAGTAAATAAAGCCCTTAATATTCTTAAGTGGAATCGCCTTTTCAACATGAGGTTTTTCTTCACCAAGGCATGTACTTATGTAAGTAATATCCAATTTCAGAGGCGAAATTATGTAAGAGGTAACAACATAACTTTTTTTGAAGTATACCCAACCTTCCCCAAAATGACAAATGACTTACGACTGCCGGTATCATGTACCAGGAGACCAGAAAATCGATGTAGTGCTGAGCGGAGACGTCGCGGCGTCGCGTGACGCTATAACTTGGTTACTTAATCTATATCACCACGCTACCGCAGAGCGGTACAAGGTAAAGACGTTGAGGATTAATAGCTAATTGGTTATTTATGATTTTGTGCACTGCAGGTTGACTTTGAGCCAAGAAAGTTATATTGAGTGGTCACGGTCACCACAGGGATATTCATTTTATTATTTTAAAACTGATTTATAAATAATATTTTTAGACTTCTAGGAAATGATATATCTTCGAAGTCGAAAAGTTCAAAGTCGATGGACAGCTGAAAGTATTAGATAAATTGAGGGTGTCGTATTTTACCATTTTACGGATTTTATAGCATTGTAAAGGGTTCGAAACGTCGGATTCGGATTTTATCACGTTTTTCGTTCAATATATCTAACATTATATTCGTGTAAGTGTCAGAAATCAGTATGGCTGTACTTGTTAGAAGTCAGTTATATGGATATTTTGTTTTTTATGGGATAGGAGTGCAAACGAGCAGACGGATCGCCTGATGGTAAGTGATTACCGCCGCCCATGGACACCCGCAACACCAGAGGAGTCACGAGCGCGTTACCGACCTTTTAAAAGGGGATTGGGCCTCCGGTAACCTCACTCACTCGGCGAAAAACAACGTAAGCGTTGTTTAACGCCGGTTTTCTGTGAGGCCGTGGTATCACTCCGGTCGAGCCGCCCCATTCGTGCCGAAGCATGACTTTCCCACGTAAAAAAAATATTTTGTATCATTAACATCTATACTTTTGTTTCTATAAAAAAAAAACATAAATGATATACAATACGACACTTTTTTTAATTGTAAAGAGTACTTCTTTTATGTTGTGAATGTCTTTAAATACACAAATCATATACACGACCGCCCAGACGCGGAACAATTATCTTTTTCCAACCAATATTTGTACTGCCCTACGGCTGACACAGAAATTACTCGCGGAGAAATCATTTAAACATTTTTTTTGTTTTCTTTAGTAAAATCAACCCTTTCCCTACGCACAGCGATTTGGAAGGTTAGAACATTGTGCCAATTGAAACTCCTTAACTTACCATCACGCCTGCATTCCCCGAACGGTTAGGCAGAAATTTACTCCCACAGTTCGCGTATGTTTAGGTCCCATGTAATAGCAGACGAGCCTATTGCCTTTAACCCTTGATGTGTTTTTGCCTACACAAAACCTATGCACGACCGCCCAGACCCGAAATAATTACTTTTTTTTAACCAATACTGTCACAGATGTCACACAGATGATACTTGCGGAGAGAATCTTAATTTTATTTTTGTTTTTCATTAGTAAATCAACCTTTTCTCTACGCAAAGCAACTTGGAGAGGCTTAGAATATTGTGCCAATTAAACTTCCAAAATACACATAATCAACCCGTTATACTATCCCACTGGTAGGCACGGGTCTCCTCTCAGAATGAGAGGGATTAGGCTATAGTCCACCACGCAGCCCTAGTGCAGGTTGGCAGACTTCACACGCCTTCGAGACAATCTCTCAGGCATGCAGGTTTCCTCACGATGTTTTACTTCACCGTTTAAGCGTGTGATAATTACATGACTTCAAAAAATCAAAGGTGCATGCCTTGGGTTCGAACTCGAGACCTTAGACTTGGCAGTCCAACAGTCATACCACTAGGCTATCACTGCTTACCAAAATACACAATTGGCACAAAATGCCAAACATGCCATAATTTATATGCCTTTACCATTTCCCTGGCTATCGGCGGCGTCACGATAAACCATATTACGCACGTTCACAAATGCGTTGCGTTTCCGCAAACATTATCGATCTATGCCATTTCAATGCACTATTATAATAGCCTGGAATTCTAGATTGAATAGCGTTCCCATTATTTGGTGAACCAAAACATATTTCATTTAACATTTATTGGAAGTATTTTATCATTATATTTTTCATTTAGGCATGCTATATTCCCTAAGATGTATACTTTAATGGAAGTAAAAATCGACCTCATTAGCCTAATGGTCCTGAGCGTGACTGCTACGCTAGAGGTCCTGGGTTTGATTTGGGAATCTCTTACTCTCACTATGCTTGACCTGGGGGTCAAGCATAGTGTTATTGGGTTTATCTAAGAAATTCTCAGTAGCAGCTCGGAGTTTGGCCTTTCTGCCCGGTTAATGGCCCCCTATTACATGGGACCTAAACATAGTGGCGAACTGTGAGAGTACCTACATTAGTAAACTCCTGCCTGACTTCTCGGGGAATTTAGGCGTGAGGGTATGTTTTATTCATAAAAGTAGTGCAAGAAGTACCTTTTTTCAGGAGAGACGAGAAAAAAGACAAGTTCAAGTTTTAAAGCTGCAATAAAATGATACACCCAGGGTTCAAACTCCGCACCCATCCATTCGCATCTCAAATTATCACCTCGTTTTCTCTTCCATCCCCCTTTTCATCCTCAAAAAGGGATAACATAAACTCTGTAAGCTACAGAGGTACCAGGATCGCATAACGTTAAGGTTCTATCAACATAAAGCAGGATTTGTTCCCCAAATAACATGTACGAAATATCTCCGATAAAGTGAAAACAAAAAAGCCTCACATTTGCCTGAGTATTTTGTTTATTATAAAACTAAATACAAACCCAAAATAATGACTGAGAAGAAGCTGATTTTTCCTACGTTTGACAGATTTTGTATAGAAAACTGTCAAAAATTCGAATTTATTAGATAATCCAATGAGGCGATGGAAAAATCGATCCTAAATTATTCAAATAAAAATGTAATATTCGATATTTGAATTTGGATTTTTAATTCGTTGGTTTATCCGAACGCACATATTAGTGTTAGTGCGAGGGAGTTTAGGCGGGAAAATGTAAAGTGCACTATTATTGTGGGTTTTCTATTATTTTCCAAAACTTGTGTTTCCCCGAAGTTTAATGTGTAATTATAGTGAATAGTTAACCATTAAGTAATCGTGAACATGTGCGAGTGTAGGCAAATGATATAAAATTGAAAATCGTGACTTTTGTGTTCACTCCTAAACTCCATCGAAGCCCTAGTGAAGTTTCCACTGTTTTACTGGGGATAAAGTAAAGTGAAGTGTTTTAAACTTTAAAAAAGACATGACTTAAAGGTCTAACTTACCAGGTCATAAAATTCCATAAAAAAAAAAGTATTAGTGCGAGTAGGTTTGACATTTAGTTAATTTAGTTGAGGATTTTGATTTTTTGTCGTGTGCTCCCGCTGGCCGAGTGGTTATGTTTGAACTGTGAATAAAAAATCTTGAGGATGTTTAATTATTATTAAATTATGCTATTCTCTGGGTCTCGTTCCTATACTGTGTGATTGTGATTGTATTATAAAGATAAGTATTTAACTGATCTGCGAGACGCCAGCATCCAGTCGACGCTGACAAAGACCTCAAGGGCTGTTCGCTGAGTTTGCGCGGGACCGTTATCTTATTCTCCCTAACTAAATTATCCTATACATACTATTAAATTAAACCAAGAAACAAAAGTATCCAATATAAAAAAGAACGTAATCCACAAAGAATTAAGTTCCAACTTATCACCAACAGATGGCGCTGTTATTAATTTATCGTTTGAGAACGATTAGCGATGTCTCTGCGGGTTTTTGCTTTTACATTAGCATTTTGGTACATTAGGATATCTTTTTATGTTACCTACTTATTTACATAAAACTGTTTTTACTATATAACAAAAAGAGAACACCGAAGAAAATATTGTTTTTAGGATTTTTAAATGACGTAAGTATGTCAAGAAATATTTTAAAAAAACTTACAAAAAGATTATACGTACACATAGGTACCATTACGGGTTAGGCAGAAGGGTAACAATATAGGCAGTTCGCCGGTAAGTTTAGGTCCCATGTAATAGGGGGCGAGCCTGTTGCCATTTATCGGGCACAAATTCATATTGCTGCTACTGAAAATTTCATAAAAAAACATCGATATAAAATCGAGTTATGTCCCGCCTGATGGTAAGCGGCAATCGCAGCCTATAGACGTCAGCAACGCCAGTGGTATCACTCGCGCGTTGTCATCTGGACACCTCAGTTTTTTTTTTTTTTTTAAGGGATTTTATGACCTGGTAACTTAGACCTTTAGGTCATGTCTTTTTTGCAGTTTAGAACACATCACTTTAAAATAGAGTAGGTAGTTTAACATGCACTTATCCATAGTTCACTTAATTTAAATTGATTTTATTGTGTTTTTAATGTATTTATATAACGGTTTGTAAGTGTTTTTGTCTTTTAATAACTGTTCAAGTGGCGGCGGGCGGGAAGAAGAATCACACTTTATTTTCACATCACTGAGTTCACTAGCCAACACTAATCTGTCAAGTAAGAAGCTCTGACAATCGAAAATGAGATGTTGCATGGTTCCTTCATTTGATTCACAATGCAAACAGATACCACTTGTTATAATTCCGAGTTTTGCGAGGTGTGACGGTGCAGTATTATGACCAAAGCGTAATCTATTTATCACAGTGATAAAATCCCGACTGCCATCCTTCAGTTGGTTATACCAAGGTCTGACAGGTAAGCTCTCTTGAACACTTCCATACCACTTTCCTTTTGTGTCTTGGTCTTTCTTCCACATTTCTAACCACAACTTTAAAATATCTTGGTTAATACACTGTAGAAAATCTGTCATAGGGATGTCCATTGCATTTTTAACATCAACAGCATTATACCCTTCATATGCGGTTTTATCAGCCATTTCATTACCAGAGATACCTCTGTGAGAAGGCACCCACAGAAAGGCAATTTTGATATGCTTAAGGTAATATTGGTGAATCATTTCTTTTATAAAATATAAGATATAACTTGATTTAAAAGTAACTGTAAGGCTAGTTATAGCTTTTATCAAACTTAAAGAATCAGAAACTATCAAGAAGTAATTACAATCGTGAATTTCACGTACTCGCATTAATGCCTGATAAACCGCATATGCCTCTGCTGTAAATATAGAGCAGGAATTGTGCAGCACAAAGCATTGAGAGAATTTTGTATTTGGATCATATAAAGCAGCATGCACATAATCAATCCCCTTACTGCCATCTGTGTACATTACATAGTAAACTTTATTTTCTTCCAGAAACTGCAGCATATCTATGTTATTGTTGATAGTGTTTTGGAATACTTTAACTGGATGTGGTATACAATGATAAGAGAAAGAGTAACATGGCCATGGGCTCTGTTTCCTGATTTTAGAAAAACTATCATCTATTTTCAAAAATATTTTGGACAATGTAGGACAGTTACCATTCAAAAGGCCTTCCCCTGTTGTCAAAGATCCAGAAGTGCTATCAACATAAGGTACAATTTTTTTTCTTAATTGCATGTTGTTTGAAGATATTAATTTCAGGCAATATCTCTCTGCAAGTAAGACCCTTCTTAAAATTAAGGGCATTATTTTAGTCTCAACTTCCATGGCCCTTATGGGAGTTGAGCACATTGCACCACAAATTACTCTCAAAGCCTTGTTCTGCAAAACATCTAATTTATTTACATGAGGACTATTTATATATGCAATTGAACTATAATCAAAATGACTTCTAATAACAGCTTTATACAGAGTTGACAAAATTTTGGGGTCTGCTCCCCATGATACACCAGCAAGACACTTAAGGACATTAAGACCTCTTAGAGCACTTTTTGAAATGTAACTAATATGCTCTTTAAAAGATAATTTTTTATCTATTATTACACCCAGGAATTTCTTAGAGTCGACCCTATTTATAATTTCACCGTTATATATAACATTGGATGTTGGGCTTTCATTGCCAAAAACCATTACAGTACTTTTACATGGGTTGACTTTTAAATGAAGCAAATCATTATAATATTGAAATAATTGAAATAAAGCTCTATTAATATTATCAATGGCAGTTTGTACATTATAATTACTACTGTACAGAACAATATCATCTGCAAATTGTAAGATATTTACATGACTATAATTTACAAATTTACATATTTCACATGTATAGATATTATACAGCAAAGGGGACAGTGTAGCACCCTGCATTGTACCTCTTGAAGTGGATTTTGGTCCATGCAATATATTGTTATGTTTCACATACAATGTTCTGTTGTTTAGGAAATTGAAAATCCACTTGCATAATTGTCCAGGTATACCTAACCTAGACATAATTTTAACAAGTATACCAGGATCCACACTGTCAAATGCAGCTTGAACATCTAAAAATACACAAACAGTGTGTAACTTTTTATCTTTTGCATTTTTCAGATCAGAGATCAGAGAAGTGAAACTATCTGCACAACTTCGCCCTCGACGAAACCCATATTGAACTTGTGGAATGATACCATTGGATTCAACATACCAATCAAGACGAATTTTGATCATATTTTCAAATATTTTCCCTAAACATGAAGATAAGGAAATTGGTCGATAAGAACTGGCAAGCTCAGGAGATTTCTCTGGCTTGAGTATTGGAATAACACACTGTGTTTTCCATGAATGTGGAATAGACTTATTATGCCAAAGTAGATTAAGGATATTAAGAAACAATTTTTGGGCAGATTCATCTAAATTTTTAATGATAATGTAAGGGTAATCATCTAAACCAGGGGTTGTATTTCGTCTAGACTGTAAACTCATTTGAAATTCAGACCATGTAAAAGGATCCAGTAAAAATTTTGAGTTGCAGTTATCATTGTTTAATTCAAAAAAGTTGTTTAAATTATCAGTTTCAATTAAATTGCTATTATCAGATAGCTTATTTAGAAATGGTGAAATAAACTCATCCTTATATGACTTATTACCAGCTCTTATACCTTTGAACATTTTTAAAAGGTTCCAAATCTTACTTATGGGTGTAGTTCTATTAAAGGTGTTGCATAAGTTATCCCATCCTATCTTTTTCTGTTCTGAAATTGTTCTTTTTTTCAGTGCATCTTTTCTTTTATAATTTATGTAATTCTCAATAGTAGATTCACTTCTATACAGTTTTAATGCATTGTATGAGTCAATGACACTTTGTTCACATATATCATTCCACCAAGGAGTTGGAGGTCTGCTAATAAAATTATTTGACTTATTGAACTTAGGAATTGTCCTTTCCTTTAAAATATCTAATAGAAAACAAAAATCATTATAGGTTGAAATAGGGTCATATAATTTTAGGGCCAAATCATTAAATATTGTTTTAGAAAGGGATTTATATGTCATCCAATCTGCTTTTTTATACAGAAACTTATCAACTGGAGGACTAGTGTAGTATTTATCAATACATAATGAAATCTCTGTTATTGTAGGATAGTGATAACTTCCCATCGCATCATCATGCACAGACCACTCACACAGTGGTGCGAGATTAGCACTGATAAAGCTAACATCAATGGCAGAGGGATTTCGTCTAGGGTAGTTAACAGTTGTAAAACTACCATCATTTAAAATGCATAGATCCAAGTCATCAATGACATTAAATAGATCTAGACCACGGCTCTTAGTGGACAGACAACCAAATGCAACATGATGAGCATTAAAGTCACCACTTACGAAAATGGGTTTTGGAAGATCTTTAAGTATATTACGTAGTCTATTAATACGTATGTGGCCACTAGAAGGTGGACAGTATACACAAAGAATAGTCAAACTACCACATACAGTAGACAAGGACAAAGCTACAGTTTGAATTTCTTCATAAAAAGTAGTGTGTATAACATTATATTTTAAGAATGGTTTAATGAGTATTGCTACTCCATTATGAGTATTATTTGAGTTTTTATTGTAAATGTTATATCCAGGTATTTTAAAACTGTTATCTTTAAACCATGTTTCATTAAGTAAGCAAATATCAATATTTTGTTCTTTTAAAAATTTTATTAATAAGGGTTTTTTACTATTGGCGCTTTGAACATTATACTGAGCAATACGTAGTTTAGATTGTGTATGACTTGGATCCATTATTTGAGATTTTTAATTAAAATATCTCTAATGCTTTTCATAGTAGTAGGTGTATTATCACCCTTATTACCTAGTTCCACCAACGTCTGCACTAGGGCCATAAGTACATCGTTGCTGGATACGATTTGGTGTTTTAAGTCTCTAGGCGAGACATCTTTTGATTTATTTACATCATGTACAGGTTTATTTACAGATACAGACTTATTTACAGATGTATGTACAGGTTTATTTACAATATTATATGATACAGGTTGCGTTTTTATTGGTGAGAGTGGAGGAAAAATTGCTGTATTGTTTATTTGTTTGGTTAGGGTAGCACTTGCATAAGTTATCTTGTTTTTCTTTTCCATAATTTTATTCATCTTAATTGGACATAATTTAGATATTGCTAAATGAGGCCCACTGCAATTTATACAGTTGATCTCAGTCGGTTTGTCACATTCCTTATATAAGTGCTCACCTCCACAAATGGAACATCTTTGTTTACTATTACAAATTCTTGCAGAATGATTAAATTTAAAACACCTAAAACATTGCTGTAGTGGTGCAATATATTCGAAAATTCTATATGAAAACAAATCATACTGGACATGGTCTGGAAGTACGTTAGATAAGAAAGTAATGCTTACAGTCTGTAATGGGACACGCTCTTGGCCAACCTTCTTTGTAAATCTTCTTATTGCAATTATTTCATAAATGGATGATAGTTTTGTATAGAGCTCTTTGTTAGAAATGTTTGATGGAACAAATCTGATAATGCCTGTCTTTTCTATTTGCGCAGCTGGGATAAACGCCTTCATATTATACTTCGTGAGAAAAGCTGTATTGTTTATAAAATTATTCGCTGTATTATATTGTTTAAAAATTACTGCTATTTTATTTGCATTTACCCTCTGAATGCCTGTCACACCTTTTATTTCATTTGAAAATATATGATTTAAGTAAATTGGGCTTTTGTTGCCTATTTTATCTTTATAATTCATAGCCTCAATAAATACTTTAAAGTCTGTGTTGGTGGAGTTTTCTGGATACAGTCTTTTATAGTTAGGTTTAATGTATGGTAAAAATGAGTCAATACGCTCACCGCCGCCACTGATATCACAAACCATAGTTCCTTCGCCTCCGTCCTCAGCCCGAGGACGCTTATGTGAGGTGGGCGGGTTATCCCCGCCCCCCTCGTTTCCATCCATTTCTACGGATTACCGCACCTTGCAGCAATAGGTTTTCTAAACTTTAAATATACAAAACCTAGGAAAATTTATTTTTTTAGGAAATTGAAAATTTTTGTAAACCGCGCTTTTTTGGAAGTTCCCGCCAAACGGACACCTCAGTTGTTAAGTCTCATTTGCACAGTAATGTCACTGGCTACATTACCCTTCAAACCGGCACACAGTAATGTTAGTACATTGCTTAGCGCCAGAGTATTTGGCAGTCAGGACCAGAGTGCTACCACACAATTTCTTTAAATACGCGGATTACAATGTGAGTCCAACATATCTATAGACCCAGATTTGAAATAAGTGCTATTTTGGTACCGTACCCTGTTGCCATGGCAACGGTTTCGTTATTTCAATAAAGATGTGTATTGATTATCTCTCGCATCCGGCAAGGTATTTTTACATTCTACCCTGGTTGCCATGGTTACCGGACATTGTAGGTGGTGCTGTGTCATCGTGTGGATGTACGAACGAAGGGATAAATATAATTAGTGTTAATTAGCGATGTTCTTGTGTCTTGTTAAGGAAAATAATATATATAGCCTATCAAAAAAAAAAAATGTTTTTATCGAAAAACAAACGACATAAAGTCTGCAGGCTTTGGGAACTTCATCTGACCTACACGAATGTCCTGCTGATCTGGTATGGTCGTGCGACAGGTCGTTAAGCTCCCTAAATTATGGTTGAGCTACACGATGACTGATGCATGCGTGCCGTCAGTTGGGACTGGTCTACTCAAAGCTGCTATGGTTCTTTCCTCAAAAGGCCATTTCAGTCATTACCCTACATCGTACCACTCAATATAAATGTTCTTCCATGTCTGGACTTTAAAAGAGACCATGATTCTCTGAGTTTGTTTCGGTGTTTCTTCTCAGAGGTCGTCAGTTTCGAAATGCCGAAGCTATAAAAAAAACCAAACCATTGAAATGTAAAAGTATCTCTAAAGATGTACTTGCAGGATAAATATCATATTATTTCCGCTGCGCTTTTTTGTTATTTCTTAGGAAATTTACTATGGAGATGGTTACCATGGAGATGATTACTATGGAAATGTTTACCAAAGAGTGTAAAAATTCGACCGCGGGCAGGATTCGAACACGTCTTCTGGTTAGATACACCAGACGCTCTGACCTCTAAGCCACCGCGAGTCCCACCCGCCAGATCGAAATTTGCCTTCACATTCTGAATTTACGTGTTAAGGTGACGTAAATTCAGAATCATATCAAAGGTATCATATTATCAAATATGGCAATAGTGTATCTAACCAGAAGATGAAGGTTCGAATCCTGCCCGCGGTCTAAATTTTACATTAGTACACCTTTGCCTAACCCTGCGGGGAATACAGGCGTGATGGTATGTTATTAATATTGATCCGATTACGCAGAAACAGATCCATTCATTCAGCAATCATTACCAGATGAAAATTAATATTGCCTAAAGGCACTAGTGTGTCCACGCTCCCCTCGGGACAGTCCCGTCTGTCAGTACCAGTAGTATGACCATGTAATTGATGCGGCCGGGACACGCCTCCCTGCGGGTGACAGGTTCGTTCCCGGTTGCGTAACTCTTGATTAATTGTAGTTTTTGTCTGGTGTCTGTATACGATGTGAATTATGGTGTCCATTTAGAAGTTTTTAGGCACCTATTGTTAAATGCTTAAATATTCGACTGCTGACTGTAAGGTCCTATGTTCGATGCTCAGATCGAGAAGTGTTACAGGTTTTACTATTAAATTATGAGTAGCAACTTGAAGTTTGGATTTGTACCTTGTTGATTGATGGCAATGACCTCACCCCTAAACATACCGGCGAACTGTGGGTGTACATCAGTATACCTCTGTCATACCCTTCGAGGACTGTAGGCATGATGGTAGTTTACATTTTTAAATAGACTTCGAAAATGTGAATTACTTATTGTTTGAAGTTGGTTTTATGTTTCTATAATTATTACAAATTATTTAAATAAAATTTCCGTGTGCTATTTTGTGTAATTCTTTTCCTACTAAACGGCTTGAACAATTTAGATGTCTTT
Organism: Acronicta aceris; assembly: GCA_910591435.1. Classification (NCBI taxonomy): domain Eukaryota; kingdom Metazoa; phylum Arthropoda; class Insecta; order Lepidoptera; family Noctuidae; genus Acronicta; species Acronicta aceris. The sequence continues at coordinate 229,179 of OU342786.1, read as the reverse complement.
TTTGTACTTATTGGATCACCTGACTGGTTCTTAGATATAGTTCGACCCGGTAGATGGCGCTGTTGTCGACATCCTTTATGATGCGAGTGAAACCGCGAACAACAACTAGTAATAACAAGTAGAAGCTGCGGTAGCTTAATGGCTAGGGCGTCGGACTTGCGACCATGTGGTTGCTGGTTCGAAACCCACCCATTGCACTACCGACGTGAACCCACTCGTAACACAAGCATTTAGCTTACGCGCACGTGGGAGTATTAGTAATGTGCGAGCCACAAAGCTAGTAAGCTTTTTTTTTTAAAAAAAAAAAGTAACACTACAATTCTACTTACCCCTTTTGAATTAAATATACCTACAAGTCTGCCATTCCCCGTGAGAGAAACTGCTTGAATATATTACAATTTTACTTTATTAGAGCCATCTTAATTAGTAGGTTCTCTCATTACGACGCAAAATCTACGAAAATAATGTCTGTACTGAACAGCAAATGACTTACAACCTTATTCTGTACACGATAAGGTGTAAAGTTGAGCCATAAATCTTTATTTATTGAAAACAAATATTATAACATGTATTACCCGATTTTAAATTTTCTCCCTTAGGTTACAGGGTGCAAAATTGAGTGAATCTCGGAGAACCTAAATCGTGGGCTTCATTATTATGATAAATGATTTACAACTTTATGTAATAGGTGGTTAGGTGTATAATAATTTATAAGATGTTAGTGGAAAATTTATGTTAAGCAATTAAATACCTTAATTTGTTTTACATAAGATATTAAATTGAATATTTATTTTATGGATTCCCAGTTCTGGGTAAGGGTTACCTCCTTTTAGATGGGTTAGCAGTGGCAAAGATTTCATACAACTCAGTCAAGGTAAACATTTATGAATCCGTCTTTCCTCTTAGCTATTGTTAACCTGGGTTGGAAGATTGTAACACCATATATTTTAGAAGAGTGTCCATGGAGTTTCTTGCCGGATTCTTCTCCTCATACTCAACGAATCATAACGTTTCCTAAATGCTTGTAAAAGCTTATTTGAAATAAAAACATTTGAACTTTGAACTTGAAAATGGTTCAATCCCCGAGCAAACCAATCTTTTGGTCTGGTCTTTTCTAGAACATTCTCAGTAGCGGCGATTTTTGTGCCCTTTCAACTGTTTACTACTAGGATCAACAAACACGGACGAAATGTGGGTGTACATTAGCATACCAAAGCTTTCACATAAACAGGCGAGGTATGTTCATGATGGTATCATCAAACCATTTTTATGGGCACGGGTCTCCTCTCAGAATGGATTAGGCTATAGTCTATAGGCATGCAGGTTTCCTTTGGATATACGACTGTCTTTTAACTATCAGTTTTAACTGTCTGGTGGCTTCCAGATTTTTATGTGGCCTACGCAAATATTCCCCCGGTCTAGTATCGTCGTGTGACGGATTGTTGAGCTCCCTATAATATGGTTGAGCTACACAATGACTGATGCATGCGTGCCGTCGGATGGGACTGGTCTACTCAAAGCCGCTGTGGCTCTGTCTTCAAAAGGCCATTTCAGACACTGCCCTGTATTGTATCACTCACATATTCTGATACTACTATATTTGGACTTCAAAAGAGACCATGATTCTCTGAGTTTGTTTCGGTGTTTCTTCTCAGAGGTCGTAAGCTAGGAAATGGCGACACCATTCTGAACTTAAAAAAATACTTAAAAAAGTGGCTTTAAAAAATGGGATGGGATAGGGGGCAATCGAGCAGACTGATCGCCTGATGGTAAGCGATTACCGCCGCCCATGGACACCCATAACACCAGAGAAGTCACAAGTGCGTTGTCGACCTTTTAAAAGGGGATTGGACCTCCGGTAACCTCACTCACTCGGCGAAACACATCGTAAGCGTTCTTTAACGTCGGTTTTCGGTGAGGCCGTGGTATCACTCCGGTCGTGCCGAAGCATGGCTCTCCCACGGTGTATTTACAGAAATAAATGTAATTTCATTTCACTATTTAAGCGAGTGATAATTAACTTATTATTATTAATGATGAGGCATGGTTTAGCATAATATTTGTTCCATTCGAGAATCTAGCGATTCATGCCGTCTAAACGCAGTTAAACGTCATTATTATGACGTCATTCAGTTGAATCGTCGTGTGACATGTGTTGGTGGCGTTGGCAGCATGTAATAACGTGTTACTGTCGACAACAGTCGCGTCTGACTGATGACTGCGCACGCAATGCATAGCCTAGATGCTAAATAATAGCTTAGATTAATTTCTAACGTACCATCACGCCTGTATTCCCCGAAGGGTTAGGCAGAGGCGTACTACACCCACATCTCGCCGGTATGTATGGGTCCCATGCAATAGGGGGCGAGCCTATAGTCAGCAACTTAGCTTAAATCCAATTTCCAATGATAGACTTATAATATAGATTGTATGTATAATGTTGAGTCACGCCTGTATCCCTAAAAGGTAAGGCAGAGGTGTACCAATGTACCCCATATCTTGCTGGTATGTTTTAGGTCAGGGGGAGATCCTATTCAATATAAAAATATCCTAGGTTGAGAAGAATTTTAGCTGTTGAATCCTAGCTGTAACTATACATTTAGAATATTTAGTACTTAGAAAGCCTAGATACTGAAAACCTTATTGAATTGTGGACGCTAAATGATATATAATACGTAAAATACTTTTTTTATTCAATCGTTTTCTGAAAATATCATTTTGGATGATATCGCTTCAAAAATATAGTAGTATTTCATAACGACTCGGTATTTTCTGTATAAATTGTATGCATGTAGGTACCAGGCGTGCATAAAACACAAAGAGTCACCCGACTCCCGCGGTTTACAATAGCAATGCGACACCTCTCTCAAGGTCTGCCTGCCTGGTACTTGCATTGTGTGAACTATATTCATTTGAATGCAACTGTTAAAAATGTTGTTTGTAGGTTCGAATCTAACCTATTGTTTGACTGTCATTTCTGTCCTATTACTGGGCACGAATCTCAAACTGATAAAATTAGATCAAAGTTTTACTAGCTTAGTGTAAGTTGCTAGAATTCACAGCAACTTTGTGTGCAGGACAAACATATTTAATGCTCTCAGAGGTAAGCGTTAGTAAAGAATAGTCACCCATCCAAAAATTAACCGTAGCAAGCAGTGTTTCAATTTATTTGTATCTTCTTAAAATAATTTTCTATACGTCCCAAGAACAAAGCTATACTCGTACTTTAAAATAAATATCACCCAATATATCGGCAAGCTATAAAGTATAGCTTAGCACCCAAACCGCAAGCAAGTCCGTAGCACGAACATAGTTATTTATTAGCACTATATTGTTACTACGCCGTAGCGCCGTAGCTGCTACGGCCGTGTCTACGCATCTGCTACGCTATCTACAAGGCTTGGATGGCTCGGAATATGATAGGATATTATGTGAATTGATTGGCTCCTGCGAGATTCTGTACTCCTGGTAGTTGAGAAGTTGGAAATTGCCATCACGCTTGTATGAATTGACAGGTGTAAGGCAGAGAGGGGTATAATTTGGGGGAGATGACAAATTTGATTTAGGCCTCAAAAAGTAAAAATAACACTATCACGCCTGTATTCCCCGAAGGGTTAGGCAGAGGCGTACTTTACTTTATCGGTGTTGATTATTTCCTACTATCCGTTGTTATATCTATTGCTAATATAATCGGCAATGCCGTTATAACAATTAGGCAATGCCATTACCAATTAATTTTCTTTTTTCTTTTACCGTGGGATAGCCATATTTCGGCTTGAATGGACTGGTTCGACCGCAGTGATACCACGGCCTCACAGAAAACCGGCGTCAAACAACGCTTACGTTGTGTTTCGCCGAGTGAGTGAGGTCATCGAAGGACCAATCCCCTTTTAAAAGGCGGGCAACGCACTTGTTACTCCTCTGGTGTTGAGGATGTGCGATCTATAAGCTCGATTGCCCACTATCCCATAAAAAAATTGAATGCTTTTATTACCATCATTATTAACTCCGAGTTGCTTTCGAGAATTTCATGGAAAAGTAATAAATAACTCTGCTTGACCTGGGAATCGAACTCAAGACCTCACATGTTCTGTTTCATACATTTACATCGGCATTTGAATTTTTTTATGAAACGCTTTTTTCAGTTTTTGTTTTTGGGTTGGTCTCAGAGTTGTTTAAAATCATAAATTAAGAGTTCATTACAAATCACCACTTGTGTAGGTATGTTTGTCATAGGGTTCTCGAAATTAGCTGTCACGATTTCGATGACGTTAACAATATAGCGTTTTAAGGGGGGAAAATCGATCTATCTGAGTCTAGTTAGTACCTCGAAGTTTGGGATTGCTGCTTGGTTAATCGCAATAGGCGCGCCCCTTATTACATGGGACCTAAACATACGGATACGGAAACAGACGGAACCAGTGATAGCCTAGTGGTATGACCGTTGGACTGCCAAGTCAAAGGTCTCGAGTTCGAACACAAAGCACGCACCTCTGACTTTTCGAAGTCATGTGCGTATTAATAGTTAATTATCACGCGCTTAAACGGGAAGGTGAAACCTACATGCCTGAGAGATTTTCTCGATGGCGTGTGAAGTCTGCCAACCCGCACTAGGCCAGCGTGGTGGACCATAGCCTAATCCCTCTCATTTGAGAGGAGACACGTGCCCAGCAGTGGGACAATATAATGGGTTGATTATGTTTATGCTAAATGTGGGTATACATAAAGTACAGTACGCCTCTGTCTAACCCTTCGGGGACTACAGGCGCTCAGTGTAGGCGATGTACTTAGAAGTAACACAGCAGAAAGCTTGCTAAGTAAATAAATAAAAACAAACAGTAGGTAGGCAGTAAGTAGGTCGTCAGGTAACTTGATAAGTAAGGCTTCGCACAGTTCTGTGGCTTCCGACAGCCGCCGCGTGTATATATTGTAACCAACCGGTGTACGAGGGTTGGAAGCCAGTATTTATATAACAGGAAGCCAAAATCTGGACTTATTATTTATTATAAATGAAAAAGTAACTTTGTTTTTCTGTTTGTCACGTTTTTACGCATTAACCGCTGAAACAATTTTGGCGAATTATAATTGGTTTAGAGATTAAACTGTTGAACCATTTTTTTATGAATTTTGGTGTATAAATAGGTTGGATCTTCAAGAAGGATAACATAACATACCATCACGCCTGTATTCCCCGAAGGGTAAGGCAGAGGCGTATTTAATGTACACCCACAGTTCGCCGGTATGTTTAGGTCCCATATAATAGGGGGCGAGCCTATTGCCATTAACCGGGCACAATCCAGACTCCGAGCTGCTACTGAGAATTTCATAGAAAAACCCAATAACACTTTGCTCGACCTGGGGATCGAACCCAGGACCTCTAGTGTAGCAGTCGCGCTTGGGACCACTAGACTAACTAGGCAGTCATTCAAGAAGGATATAGACTACATTTTGTTTTTTTTATGGGATATGAGGGCAAACGAGCAGACGGATCGCCCGATGGTAAGCGATTACCGGCGCCCATGGACGCCCGCAACACCAGAGCAGTCACAAGTGCGTTGCCGACCTTTTAAAAGGGGATTGGGCGTTCGGTAACCTCACTCACTCGGCGAAACACAACGTAAGCGTTGTTTAACGCCGGATTTCTGTGAGGCTGTGGTATCACTCCGGTCGAGCCGGCCCATTCGTGCCGAAGCATGACTCTCCCACGTATAGAAAAATGTTTAAAAAAATGAACACTATAAACAGGTTGAAATTGTTTTTTGTATATCAAGTTTAATGAAAGGGACTGTTTAAAATCATTATGAATTGTTAGTCATCAATAATGATAGTTCGGAGGTACAAGGTTATAACATAATCTCTACACAAACATTAGTCCAATATATCCCTGTACCAAAATACGTCAAAATTTACTCGGAGTTTTAAGCATGTAAACGTAACAATGAGATTTTTATATTTTCATACTAACTTTTGCCAGCGACTTCGTCAGCGTGGAATAGTTATTTTGTTCCCTAGTTCTTCGCCCGCGGTTTCACCTGCGTTGCCCCGTTCCTAAGGGTTGTAGCGTTGTTTTAATGTATGTTTTATAGCTTGAAACCTTTCTCATGAATCACTCACTTTTCCCAACATTTCCCTTCACTGCTCTGCTCCTATTGATCGTAGCGTGATGAAAAGTAGTACTATAACCTGCCCAGGAGTATGAAGAACAATTGTACCAAGTTTCGTTGAAATCTGTCGAGTAGTTTTTGTTTCTATAACGAACATACAGACAGACAGACAAAAATTTTACTGATTGCATTTTTGGCGTCAGTATCGATCACTAATCACCCGCTGATAGTTATTTTGGAAATATATTTCATGTACAGAATTGACCTCTCTACAGATTTATTATAAGTATAGATAAGTACTAGCTGTAAAAGACTTTCATACAACCTTTGGCCTGCGAAAATCCTTTCTTATCGGATGCATATGTCATACAAAGAACACACCCTCCAAGTTTCAGGTCTGTACGATCAGCGGTTTAGGCTGTGCGTTGATCCATCATTCAATCATTCAGGACAAAGCATTTTGTATGTATAAATAAATGTGGGATAAATATCTCCGAGCTAGCGCTATTGAAGTGTCAAACAAGATAAGAGAGCCTCCCTCTCTGCCTACACTGCAGAATATAATCCGGTGGCTTGTCGTTCACCACCTCGGAGAGATACTCGAGGATACTCGAAGCCGTGACTCATTCTTTTGTAAAGAACGACTTAAGAAATATGATGTAAGTAAATAACTATGGCTGTCTGTTTTTATTTTCCCAAATTATGATTTTCTCCTGTATCATGGGTGCGTTTACAAACATAAATTCTCACATACACAAACGCCCAGACCTAGAACAACTGCCAATTGTTACGTGCGGCGATCGAAACCACGACCTGGCTGAACGATCGGCGCGAAAGCCTCTACGCTAAACGTGTGTCAGTCTTGTCAATGTCAGTGCATTGGGAAGAATCGGCTACTTTTTGCCAAAAAAAAAGTTAATAGCTCTTTTACGCGAGTAAAGCCGCGAACTACAGCACCACATAGTAATAAATTTAAATTTTATACCCAAATCCACGTTAATTAACATAATTATTTAGTGTAACTTAATTTAAAATGTATTCCAAATGTTAATTTATATTTATAATGTTAATGTGTAAACTACTTTTGAGTCAGAAATGTACGCATTCATATGTAAATGATGATAATTATTTAAGTTAATACAAACAAAGGTTGTTAACACAGCTTAACTGATATTTCATTGTCATTAATGAGTAATTCTTATTGTAATGAGATTATAGTACTTATTGTTAACGTAATGTTGTATTGAACCATTGATACGTTAACAACTTCAATTGGATTTTATAAGTTACTACCCCTCGGTTTCACCTGATTTTCCCCGTTCCTAAAGGTCGTAGCCTAATAAAGTAATAGCCTAAAACGTTCCTTATGAACCACTCTATCCATTGGTGAAAACTGTGTTATAATCTGTTCCGTAGCTTTTCGGTTTGTCGCGTTTAAACCGACGCGGTGAGCGGATTTTGTTTTATTATACCTACTTTTTTTCGTAAAATCAAGTAATATGTAGAACAATTGAATCTAAAAAATTTGCAGTAATGTAGGGAGAATTTTACGCTTCATAACTGTGAGTCTAGTATCATGAATTTTTAACAGAATTGGTAACCAAACTTAGGTCCTAATGCTCAGCAACAAGTTAAAACAAATTTGAAGCGGCGGTAGCTTAATGGCTTGGGCGTCGGACTAGTGATCATGTGGTTGCCGGTTCGAACAAAGTAGTAAGTAAGTAGTAAGAACCCCACCCATTGCACTACCGACGTAAACCCACTCGTAACACAAGCATTTAGCTTAGCACGAGGGGTTAACAAGAATACTAGTAATGTGCGAGCCACATTGCTAGTAAGCTTTATTAAAATAATTGGTAAATTTTATTAACATTATTTAAATTCAGTTTTAAATATCTTTAAAACGAACGTGTACACGAAACGTTAAAGTGTTGTCAACCCTAATTCCACTCTTAATTCTTACATCCGTCGAATTCAAGCTGTCACTAAGAACAGTAAGCACACTTCAGTAGGGGCCAAAAGTACCACAAAGTGTCATAGAGTACCATCGGCAAGCGAGGAGCATGCTCTATCTTTGTGAAACACTTTCTTAACAATTTTTAATCAAGATTCCTGCAAGCTTTTATTAGAATATAAAAGTATGTTTAAGCACATTTTGCGATAAAGGGGTGTGCAGTTTTTAAAATAATTTTCATAATAAAAGTAAGTCGGAAGTTATAGATAGTTGAGGTTATCATGAAGTCTGTATCATTGATACTTTGTAAAGAGGAGGTCTTGGTACTCTAGTTTATTAAGAACACTGTAATTATATGCTCGAGTGCACTTGTAATGTAACTGAAAATTAACTTAATGACTGAATAAGTTGTAAGAAAGAGATGAGGCTATTTATTATGTGAGCGACATCTCTTTCTCACAACGTAAAAATGATGGCGTTAACACGTCATAATACGGCCCCTGGTCTATTTTAAAGTTTAAGTTTTTTTATGTTTTAAGTAGGTCGAATTTCCTAAAGATTTTTACTTTAAAATCAATCGGATCGAGGTTTATTGGACAATATTGACAATTAGATAAATGATATTTATTTCTCTAAATGGATTTTAAAGACACTTTTACAAGTCAATGTTTAAATTTTTGTTAACTAGATGGCGCCAGGATTTCTTAACTAACGACCTCTGAGAAGAAACACCGAAACAAACTCAGAGAATCATGGTCTCTTTCATAGTAGTAGCAATATGTGAGTGTTACAATGCAGGGCGATGTCTGAGATGGTATTTTGAAGACAGAGCCATAACGGCTTTTAGTAGACCAATCCCAGCTGACGGCACACATGCATCAGTCGTTGTGTTGCTCGCCCATAATCTAGAGAGGTAGACAACAAGGGCTAGGCACGTCGATACCAGATCAGCGGTATTATGTGCTACTACAATATTGTCCAATACTAATATCACGGTTATTAGATATTATTATTATTTTAAGTTTTATTGTATTGTAATAATGTATTTTATATAAGATGGCCCTTGTAGCCTGAATTAAATGAATAAATTAGATATTTAGACTACCCTGTACCCTGAATTTATTATAGGGTCCTAAAATCTGTCTTACATGAGAATCGATTCAAAAGACCTAACTAACACACACCGCGTTCATACGAATTGTAAAAACTGTTCAAATAAAAAAAAAACTTTAAAGGATTGTTTTACCTGACTGCGCCAGAAGAATGGTTTATTTTACCTATTTTTCCAACAGTTTTTGCTCCCTTAAGTACCAGGCTGCCATAACTAAAAGGAGCTTTTTCTTTAATTACAAGAAACGCACGTCAGCAGTAACGATCGTGTAAATACTTCAAGAGTCAAATTAAAGATTTCATTAGTGTGAGACGTATGTGAGCGAGAGACACGTGTGTCACACACGAGTGTCACATAATTCACACACACACATTGAAGAAATAATTGAATTTAGAAGAGATCGGCATTTAATGACGTCAATATAACGCTAAAATCGTAAAAAGTATTATAAAAACATGAAACGCGTTAAAATAACTGTGTTTATGTGAAGTTATAGCAAGTGCAAGACATAGGATTTTGACATTACTTGTATGGATCTTATGTCAAAATTCTAAATCTAGTAAGCAAATCTAATAACTGATTTGATATTGGGACTGGCCGTTAGGCGACAAACAGTTTAACTGTGCTCGTTCGTGTTTACTTGAATTGTGTGCTCCATATTAGAGCCTGTTTATGCTTTTCTGGAAAAAGTGTCTAAGATTCTTTTTTTTTTTTTTTCCTTTTATGAGAAAAGTCTTTTCATCATAATTACAAGGCATGCGAATTATTTAATTATGCAAATAGTAGAAATATATCAACAATAGTTTATTGTGTTATATTGCCAAAAGTATTTCATTTTAGAATTTTAAATTTATTTGTAAATCATAAAAAGACTTATTAAAAAAAAGTTTTACTGGATACCGAATTAATTATCTTATCATTTACAGCATTATAGACTACATTCTTTTGCGTTAACATGGAAACAGCGCATTGAAAACAACAATAAAAAAACGTTGCTTACCCCGACTTAATAAAAGCCTTAAAATGCACGTCGTGACAGTAATTTGAAATATGTACCTGAAATAATAAAATTATTTAATTAGTTACAATTGGCCTATCAAGAATATTAAAAAAAAAACGTTATTTATATAAGTATCAGATTCTGTCCGCGACTTTGTCTGCGTGGACTTCAGGATTGGGTCCGACCTGGATAAAAAGTAGCCTATGTGTTATTCCAGACTATAGACTATATAGAACGGATCTGGATGAAATTTGACACACATATAGGTTATAACCTATATGTGTGTCAAATTTCATCCAGATCCGTTCAGCCGTTCTGTCGTGAAAGAGTAACAAACACCCATACATCCATCCATACTCACACGTTTATAATATTAGTAAGGATGTTAAAGGAATTTTAAAAATTATTGAATTATAATCTACGTTTAATGTCCAAGAAGACGACACGTTTGGCGTAGCGGCTGAGCGGTTGGCTTCTTCGCAACGTGTTGTGGGTTCGATCCCCACACGGAGAAAATATTTGTATGATCTACAGGTAGTTGTTCCGGGTCTGGGCGTTTGTGTATGTGAGAATTTGTGTTTGTGCCGCCCATGGACACCCGCAACACCATAGGAGTTACAAGTGCGTTGCCGAACTTTTAAAAGGGGATTGGGCCTCCGGTAACCTCACTCACTCGGCGAAACACAACGTAAGCGTTGTTTGACGCCGATTTCCTGTGAGGCCGTGCGAGCCGGCCCATTCGTGCCGAAGCATGGCTCTCCCACGTACTACAAGTAACGCAGTTTTTTATTTAAGTATTCATGAAAGAAATAGTTATTAAGAGGCAACCGTACCAGCTAGAGATATGCCATCCTAGAGATTTCTTTAGGATTTTAGAAGAACTCGAACGAACTATTCTCTAATAAATCATTTTTATGTATCTCGGCTTAGCTTACGTATACCATGTAAATTTATTTTTCGGCTTACTTGGTTGTAAAAAACAGTCGTTCATTCCTTCTTACATAAAATCTGAATTAGGTTTTAAGTCATTGAAAGCCTCTCTCGCATGTAGGACAAAGGTCCTACATGGGGAAGAAAAAATAGAATGGGTTCAAAGGAGCTTAGAGACTTTCTTTTTATTTGTGATAGGCCAACGCTTGACCGCCAGTTCGCCTGATGTTAAGCAATACTACGATCTACGACGGAGCGCGCTTGCCTAGAAGAAACCAATTCACTCGTGATTTAAAGACACCCAGATTATACTTATCGGCGAAGAGCCACTCGGGAAGTGCATTCTACATTTCAGCAGTAGATACGCATGATAAAAGTGGACTTAAAGCATTTCGTTCGGGTTTTTGGAATGTCCACCATGAATCGATGTCGCTTTTTCGTGCTTCTGGTCGTCCGATAGTGGAAAGGGCTAGGGGGAATATCATCGTGGAGATCTGATGCACACTCTCTGAAATGTATCCGATAAAATCCGATAAGTTAGCAACTATACGGCGATGTTCCAGACTTTGGAGTTTGACCGGGACAAGGATAATTTTTTCATTTTTTTATTCTTGTTTTTGGTTTTTATTGTATTTGCTAGCTCTTAGGGTAGTCCTTATTTGTAGTCATGTTTTTTTTCGTAGCTTAAAATCTAATATAAATTAGGTCCGAAAAAGTTATAGTTATAGTCCGAAAATATTTTTTTGTGTACTGGCTACTGTGTACGCGATCCCATCTGTTTATCTCGTCTGTTCATTACATAATCGTCTCGGTAACGTCACGCAACCGCTATTAATACATGCGTAAGAGTTGATCGATACGCACGCGGTTAATTAACGGATTAGTCGGAGACAGAACAGGGATTTGATCATTAATATTGTATTTGTTTATGACTATCTAAAAAAGCTCTGTTTCTTACACTTAACAATATTGCGAAGTGAGTGAAAAAATTGTGGATGAGGGTAGGGGGAAAGAAAATATGGCATATATCACGAATAAAAAAAAATAGCAATATAGCAATTTCCAAGTACGTAACTCTTTTTTATGGGATAAGTAGGCAAACGAGCAGACGGATCGCCTGATGGTAAGCGATTACCGCCGCCCATGGACACCCGCGACACCATAGGAGTCACAGGTGCGTTGCCGACCTTTTAAAAGGGTATTGGGCCTCCGGCAACCTCACTCACTCGGCGAGACACAGCGAAAGCGTTGTTTAACGCCGGTTTTCGGTGAGGCCGTGGTATCACTCCGGTTGAGCCGGCCCATGCCGAGAGCCATGCTTTGGGACGAATCCGAAACGTCGGGAATCAAATAATATTAATACAACGCGATAAAATCCGTAAAAAGTTGTTTTATTTTCAATATCTAATATTCGCGTAAGTGTCAGAAACCAGTATAATTATTAAGTTTCAGTGTATCACTAACACTCTATGGACAACGTAGTCTGAAATAAATTATTAATTAAATAAAATCACTAGGCTATCATAGCTCATTACGTAGAATATAAATATAAGTAATTTTAACCCGGAAAACTGAGATAGTACCGTGGACGAAGCCGCAGGAATATTTAGTTTATAATCGGGACCATCTAATTAGTCTCGAGTTGGCCATGTTTAATTAATGCGTGGTGATACATCAGCGGGCGACCACCTGCGCGTCATGTCACCCTGGTACATACGTCGAGGAAACACCAGATTAGTGGATAAGCAGAAGAGGAGGTATGGCGCTTCTTGATTAAATCATTCCAATATACCGAGATAAAAATAAGATATCATAGCGCCTGTATTCCCTAAAGGGTTAGGCAGAGGAGGGCCTGTTGCAAACCCAGAGTTAGTAACTGATAATTTCATAGTAATACTCAATAACACTGATCGACCTGGGAATCAAACCCAGAAGCATCATCAAAATATGTTCAAAAACAAAAAAAAAATTGCGGACATTCTTAGGCTTTCGACTGTAGAGGGCTTAGGGTTATTGTAGTATAAGATTATTTTATAGTTCTATTTTATTATTTGTTTCTTTTCTTACAGTCCGCCGGACCGAATTTCTCTTACAAACGTAATAATTCGCAATTCAAACACAATTTAATCAAATTGTATTGCAGTGAAGTAATAATAGACGAAATAGTACCGTAGGAAGCTAGATTAACGGTACCCAAATCCGAATAATGACACAATTTGATAGAATATTGTCTGGATTACGATTTATTTCGGTATTACGTTTCTGTGGGCAATGCAAGCTCCGCCGGACCCTTAATAAAAATATTAAAATCCTCTATTTTTAAGTGAGCGAAAAATTCTAGAAAGTCTAGATCTATCAACTACGAGTATTTGGCCTGTGCTGGCAATCAAAATGTCTAGTGATGTGTCAGTCAGTGTCGTATATTTTTATTGTCGCTATTAATAGGCGACCGCCACGGCCGAGCTTAACTAATTAACATTATCTTCACTCTACGTTACGTCATTATAACCTCAAACAAAGATTGCTTGCATCCCTCAAACAATAATCTTGAAAAACGTTTAAGACTGACGACGTCAAACTTTTTGTAGGTCCGACAATCAGGCCAAATTTTTCGCCGACTTTTATCGTCGATTTTGTGACCGGCTCAATGTTGTCGTCACTTTGTCGGTGGCTATCGTGGGAAGTGCACGTTATGGGTTGGTCGATCGAACGAACCGACAATCGAGTGGGGATGCAACGATTTTTTTGGACAGACTTTTTTTAAGAATTGCACAACGGTTTTTATTTTGGCTGACAAAAAATCGACCAACGAAAAAAAAGGCCTAATAATAAACTAGCTTTCTCACGCCGGGTGCCCCTGCAGCTAACCTGCCGTCCGTGGGCAGTCACACGAAAGATCTGCATACAGTTTTAAACGTCAGTCACGTGGAACATCCGATAATGTTGTGTTGTGAAAAATCAATGTCGTGAACACTGTTTTCCGACGCAGCGAATCTGGAATTGCAGAGGCATTTTTCACCAAAATCTTTCAATTTATGCGTCATATTCAACGCCAATGAATCTAAGCTTATCATTCTGAGATCTAAGCAATAAATGTATCAGAGATTGATATAAATATATGTCAAGGGTTTAGATTTCATCGCGGTTCCTCTGGCGGTCGGTGCCAATGAATCATACGCTAATGTGTTTATAAAATATTGCGTAAGAAATACGATCGGACGTCAATTATCGCAGCGAGATTTTATTGCAAAATATTTATAAGTGAAACCAGTTACAGTATAGTTGATAGAGCGATAGCTAGTGAGTTTTATGATGTAGTTTGAGTTCCAGGTCAGGTCCTCGGACTTTAACTTAAGTTAATTAATGAAATTGTTATTTTTTAACTGCCTTATTATTTTTGCAGTCCTATAAAACCAACGTCACTAAGGCCGACGCTACTAATAGTTAAAGACGTCACTTATATTGACGCTCCTTAGGCCGACGCCACTAACATCAACGCTCATATAAAGGCCGACGCCACTTATACCAAGGTCACTAACACCAACGCTCATAAGGCCGACGCCACTTATAGGTAATGAGTACTGACGTCACTTATACTGACGCGCCTTAGGGCCGATGCTACTAACACCATCGCTCATATTAAGGCCGACACCACTCATACCAAGGTCATAAAAGCTCATAAGGCGGACGCCACTTACGGCTTCTTTTCAGAATGAGAGTTGTTTTTTTTATGGGATAGGGGGCAAACGAGCAGACAGGTCGCCTGATGGTAAGCGATTACCTTCGCCCACGGACACCCGCAACACCAGAGGAGTTACAACTGCCTTGGGGCCCTTTTAAATGGGGATTAGGCCTCCGGTATCCTCACTCACTCAGCGAAACACAACGTAAGCGTTGTTTCACGCCGGTTTTCTCTGAGGCCGTGGTATCACTCCGTTTGATCCGGCCCATTAGTGCCGAAGCATGACTCTCCCACGGTTAACGGTTAAAAGTTGTTAGGTTGTATAGTCCACTACGCTAGTCTACTGCGGGTTGGCAGACTTCACACGCCGTCGAGAAAATCTCTCAGGCATGCAGGTTTTCTTATGATATTTCATATTGTCACATCTTTGGATGCGTGTAAGAAACCGGTTTATAAAGGCACCCATTGTAGGTACATTGTTTGAAGCAGTATAAATTAATTTGTATTTTTGGTGTACAATAAAGGTTTCATAAGGCTTCTAAGGCCTTTTATTCATTTAATTTTCGCGTTTGCCATTCGGGGATCACTTAATCAATTACTGTACCACAACTATAATAACCAACCTACCAACTAAAAGCAACCACCAAGCACCCAAAACAACCACTAACCAACCACCAGCACATTTTATGCAATACATTACGTCATTATTACTAGGCGCCCATAAATTTTAAGAGTTCAATGGAACGGAACCTATTCGACGCCCCTTTGGAATGCAAATATTTCATTCTCACATTTCATACTTACCTACTTAATACTGCAAGGATAATATTTTGCGAATTTTTCAATGGTAAATTTAATTGGGTAAATAACTTAATGTTAACTTTCAAATAAGCTATCGTGTATTTTATACGCATAATATGTAACTGCGAAGATTTTTAGAAATAGTTTACGACTGCAATTCATCATATAGGTATTTATGTTGGTAAATCTTGATTAAAACACACTGCTTAGATACAATACTACATGTATCCGATCTATCCTCACACCCCTTCCTATTCAAGGGGTAGGTTAATAATTCAGGTAATTCACTTCGCCCGGGAAATTCTGTTGTAAAGTAAAAAGTAATAAATTCACTCCATTGTACTACTAGCGACATCTCTTATTGGAAGTCGTAAACTTAACAAGATTGGATGTAAATCTTCTGTCCATTGTACGCTGTAAAGAAGGGTGCTGTACCTGTGTTGATTGAAGTGGGGAAATGGTTTTTTTTTCTTCAATTCAGCTGGTTTACAACCTATTTCATTTGGTAGCTTTTTTAGCGGCTTCCATTCTGTTGAACTATCAGTATCTTATGAGAGGGTTATATCTTACGACGATGGCCTAGTGCGGGTTGGCAGACTTCACGAGAATTTGATAATGAGATCTTTAATATGTATATACAGTGCGACCCGTCGTTGAGCTCCCTAAGAAATAGTTGACCTACACGATGACTGATATATGCGCGCCGTCAGTTAGGACAGGTCAACTCAAAGCAGCTATGATTCTTTCTTCAAAAGGCCTGTTCAGATATTGCCCTATATTGTAAAACTCACACTGATAATACTACTAGACTACTACTGTCTGGACTTTAAAAGAGACTATGATTCTCTGAATTGGTTCCGGCGATTCTTCACAGAGGTCGTTAGTTAGGAAATGCCGACGCCATCTAGATAAAAAAAATGCAAAACATTGATTACTTAAAGCGTCTATAAAAGGTCTGTATACATTCGGATTCACACTCAGAATCTTTTCATTGGCAGCCGAGCTGACTATGACTGAATTACTGATTTAGTTACGTGCAAATGACTTCACCCCACCTTTTTTCGCCGGTCGGTTATAAAGTGTCATTATTTACTACCGTCAAAGCAATAAGCCTGCCCAATACCGCATCCCCCCATTTGTCATCCCGCTGCCGAATGAACCAGAGACAATAGAGAGGCTCGTTCAGTAAATACCTCGCAAGATATATGGCACGTTGCAACCGTACTAGTTTAGTAATTTTTGAGAAATGTTCGACCAAATGGTTTTGTTAAATTGAGGTACTATTTTGATAGGAGAAAAAATACAGAACATTTAATCAATCAGTCTTTATCAATTTATTGACCAGACTGCTGGGCATGGGTCTGCCCTCAGAATGAGAGAGATTAGGCTATAGTCCACCACGCTGGCCTAGTGGGGGTTGGCAGAATTCACACGCCGTCGATAAAATCTCTCAAGCATGCAGGTTTCCTCACGATGTTTTCTTTTGCCGTTTTAAGCGAGTGATAATCCTTACTAATAATATGTGTGAACGTGAAATATCGTGATTATGGATATTCGTTACTCTTTCACGTCAGAACGGCTGAACGGTTCTGGGTGATATATGGCACAGAGATAGATTATAGTCTGGAATAACACATAGGCTACTTTTTATCCAGGTCGGACCCAATCCTGAAGTCCACGCAGACAAATTCGCGGGCAGAAGCTAGTTACTTATAATGCGTGCTTTGAATTCGAACTCGAGACATGATTTGTAGGCATGGAAATGATTGCTACTTTGTTTTCATTCGTTTTCATTTGATGATATTATGATTATCTTTCACAGCGATGTCACATGCTAAAAATTTCGTCTGATAGTCTGATTTTCATTCAAAATCATTTCTCGTCACACTCGATATTTGGCTACTCACAATAAAATTGTGAACAAAGTGTGATTTTATTAAAATGCGTTTTCATTGAAATGTGATTTTGACCAGGCTGCGTGGAAACAAGTCGCAGGTGTGACGTGTGTAAAATGATTTCATGTGATTTTTCACATGCTATCTGTGAAATGTTAAATGCCTAGTGATTTGGCAGTTCAATGAGTATCTATGGAGTTTCTTGCCGGCTCTTGTCCATAAGACCTACTATTTGGAACCGTGCATGTAGTTTTGGCATTTCAAAAGTACCTGTATATGGTCTAATTGAAATAAAAAATTTGAGTTTGTGTTTGAGTTTGAGTTTGAAATTACTTTGGCAGTCCAGTCAAAAAGATTATGAAAAACATAGAATTAGATACTTATACAAACATGTTTAGAAGTACAGTTGGCGGTCTTATTGCTACCAGACAACCATTGGATGGACACAAATCATACTTAGGGGTCCGGCGGAGCGTGAATTGCCCACAAAAACGTAATACTGAAAGAAATCGTAAACCAGACAATATTCTATCAAATTATGTTATTATTTGGATTTAGATATTGTAAATCTAGGTTCCTACGGTCCTGTTCCATGTGATACTACTTCACTGAAAATAAGACCGGAAAATAGTTCCAAACTTGGTAAAGTTATCAAAAATTGCATTCGCTTACATTTATTTCCAGTAAAACATTTTGGACGAAATGGTAAAGTAGGAACCTAGATTAACAGTATCAGAATCCGAATAATAACAGAATTTGATTAAATTGTGTTTGGATTACGATTTATTTGGGTATTACGTTTGTAAGAGAAAATCGGTCTGCCGGACTCATAAAGGAAAAAGATTAATCATATAAGGCTATCACGGAAAAATATAGATTAGAAAAAAATACTTGCAATATTGACCACATTTTCGTCGCTTGAGAATCGATCCCACACCGACCATAATAATTATAATTCCACAAACAATTAGCAAATACTTCTGTACCATAAATCAGACACACTAAAACCATTAAAATTATTGAGTTTGAATACAATACAGGATGTTCAGAACGTCCGTTGTTCTATACAGGGTGTGTGAAGACAATGGAAGGCTATTAATTTGTTTAATGTGTAAAATGACGTATGGACTGAGGGGAGTCCCCAGACCCCAAGACCAGACAAACGAGAGTACCGATAGAAAATAACTTACGTTAAAATGTAGGTAATTTTACATTCTAGAATTTAAGGGGCATACGTCCAGTGTTACAGTTATTAACGAAAAAAAAAATAGTTTTCAATCCAACCTTATCTACACTAATATTATAAAGAGCAAAGATTGGTATGTAACGAATAATCTTAAAAACTACTGGACCGATTTCAAAAATTCTTTTGCCGTTATAAAGCTACATTATCACTGAGTAACATAGGCTATATTTATTTCTACAAAAAATTTGGGATCCCGACTAAAACTTCAATTATGTCCACCCGTGCGAAGCCGGGACAGGCCGCTAGTAATACATAAATACATACATACATACACTCACGCCTTTCTCCCTCAGGGGTAGGCAGACACTATAGACCGCCACTTGCTACGATTCTTGCATACTTCTTTTGCTTCTTCCACATTCATACATCTTCTCATACATACACGCCGGTTGCGAGTGCTACGCACCTGACCTTTTTGAAGGACTTCGTCAATAAGATCGGCGTGTGTCATTCTAGGGCGACCTCTAACGACGCTGCCGCTGACATTACTTATCATTCTAAGTGCGAAAGTAGCTCTATAAAATAATAAGTACATCTCTACCTAACCCGGGGAATACAAGCGTGATTTTTTTTTATTCAGCCGTAATCGTCCCACTGCAGGGCAAAGGCATCCCTACCACTAAACACTAGCCACTAGCCTACCACTCATCTCAGTTTAAAGTGAAATCGCAGTCCGCGATAAGGCCGCCCATTGTATGTTTGTAAAACTGTTGGGTCCTATATATTTGTGTTTTTATTGGTGTACAATTATGTATATACAAATAAATAAAGCTTTCTGCGGCCAATCCCTCCAATAATGATCTAGCTCGTCGCGCCATCTCCTCCTGGCCCTGCCGCGACGTCGTCTAACGTTGTGTGGTGCCCAGTGGTGAGTTTTGCCCACAACTCGTCCGACATGCGGTAGATGTGACCAGCCCAACTCCATTTCAAATGGGTGATATTATGCTACAATAATAATTTGAATATACCATTTTTATAATTCGTACTATAGTCTAAATAATTTAGATCTAAATAAAATCGTACCTGAGAAACGTTTTAAATATTGTTTCAAGTTTGTGAGTTTGGATATTCGAGGTAATCTCTGGTACTACTGATCCGATTTTGAAAATTCTTTCTGTGTTAGAAAGATATAATATCCTTGAGTGCTATAGACTACTTTCTATTTTAGTAAATTATATTTTCAATATCACGCAGCGACTGTTAGAACCGGAGCAACGCGGGTGAAACCACGGGAGGGTGGCTAGAATGCTATAAAATTAAAAAAAAAAGAGATTCAACTTCACAAGTTCTTAAACCAAAGGTTTTTGACACCGTTCACTTGAATGCATTCTTTTTAAAGTCGTTGAAGTCGCTAGACTTTAATTAAAAAATGTAATAGTCCGCATATTATAGTAGGTACCTAGGTACGTGACTTGGGTGTTATGAAAACGAATTAAAAATAAATCCAACTTTTCTTCAACCATTACAATCGCGGCTGCTATGTGTAAAGTACTGGGTTCAATTCCCAGGTCGAGCAAAGTGTTATTGGATTTTTCTATGAAATGATTAGTAGTAGCTTGGAGTTTGTAATTATGCCCGTTTAATGGCAATAGTCTCGCTCCCCATTACGTGGGACCTAAAACATACCGACGAACTGCGAGTTTACATAAATACTTAGACCTCTGCCTATCTCCTCGGAGAATACAGGCGTGATGGTATCTATACTTAATATTATAAAGAGAAATGATTTGTACGTTTGTAACGAATAAACTCAAAAACTACCAGACCGATTCAAAAATTATCTCACCATTACAATGCTACATTATCCCTGAGTAACATAGGCTATATTTATTACTAGAAAAAAATAGGAATCCCTACTAAAACTTCAATAATGTCAACCCGTTCGAAGCCGGGACGGGCCCCTAGTTAAATAATGTAGAAGTCACACGCAAATACTACATTATTATGCGTAGGTATGTATTTGCCCGACACACATCCAAACAACGAGCCGCTACTAAAGTGTCATAAAAATCCCAAATAAATGCTCGACTTAGGAATAGAACCCCAGAACCTCTTGCTCATATTCCAAATAATTGCAGCAATCATAGTGCTTAAATGTATTTATTTTTTTCATATTCCACGCTCCTATTTAAAAAATCTATCAACATATGTATATCTAAGTGTTTCCAATTTCTGTACGAAAATGAAATTAAAAAATAACAATAATACGTGTGTAATTTTCAATTAAAATTCTCATTAAAATATTGTAATGAACGATACAATAGCGAACGATAGCGGACTCGTAAAAATATTATAAGATTACATGTTTCGATTGTAGGATGAATATATTAAGTTTTTTATTGTATAAAAATTAAAAACTTTTCCTTCTTTCTTGTCTAAAAAGACACTTTCCGCACTAGGGAACAAGCCCTGTGTCGCTTTTTTAATCCTTATTCTAAGGTCATAGGGATCTTCATAAACATACCTACATAGTGATAACACGCACGCGGTAAAATGAAATGAAACGCAGCGAAAGAAAAAATAAAAAACAAATGACGGCTAATGTCAGCTGACGAAAGAGACCAATGGAAAAAGTATGCATCACCATTCTTTCTAGCCCTTTTCCCAACTATGTGGGGTTCGGCTGCCATTCCCGTCTCATCAGATAAATTCAATATCATTATTTTACATGAAGCGACTGCCATCAGTCCTCCGCAACACTGAAATACTAAGGAGCGGTTGTTAAGGATCCCGGCGGACAGTCAAACGTAATACTGAAATAAATCTTAATTCAAACACAGTTAAATCAAATTATTTTGCTATTCGGATACCATTAATATAGGTTCCTACCCTACCATTTCGTCTACTACTACTTCACTGGAAAAAAAAGACCGGAAAATCGATCCAAACTTGGTAAAGTTATAAAAAATTGGATTCGCTTACATTTTTTTCCAGTGGAGTATTTTGGACGAAATGATAGAGTAGGATAGATTAACGGTAACGGAATCCGAATGATAACAACATTTTATTAAATTGTGTTTTGAATTACGATTTATTTCGGTATTACGTTTGTAAGAGAAATTCGGTCCGCCGGACTCTTAAGCTTTTTTTTTTCGGTGAACATTAATACATCTCTCCCTATCCTTTCGGGGGTACAGCCGTGATAGTGTGAATTTTATTGTTGTTTATATTATTATCAGTGTAGACACCTACAACAATGATAAACAATTTTTGTCGTTTTAATTCTCTAGGCACAAATCAAATTATTTACATTTTGAGTTAGTAATGGAGTGTCGTTCTAAATTATGTACGTAACTAGCGGTATACCCCGCGGTTTTAACCCGTTCCTATGGGTCGTAGCGTGATGTAAACTAGCTTACAATTTTCGTCATGAATCACTCCGTCCAATAATACAAACCGTATGAAAATCCGTTTGGTGGTTTTTGAGTTTATCGCGTTCAGTCAGACACACGCGGCGGGAGGATTCAATAATAAGTGGGTATGTAGTGATTTAATACATTACTAGCGGCCCGCCCGCGGTTTCACCCGCGTTGTCCCATTCCTAAGATCGTAGCGTAATGTTAAATAGCTTAAAACCTTCCTCTTGAATCACTCTATCTATTGAAAAAACCGCTTCAAAATCCGTTGCGTAGTTTTAAAGATTTAAGCAGACATAGGGACGAACAGACTGCTACAGTGACTTTGTTTTATACTATGTAAAGAAGGGTCCGGCGGAGCTTGAATTGCCCACAAAAACGTAATACTGTAATAAATCGGAATCCAGAAAATATTCTATCAAATTACTTTATTATTCGGATTTGGATACCGTTAATCTAGGTTCCTACGATACTATATAGTTCGTCTACTACTACTTCACTGAAAATAAAAAAGCGAAAAATCGTTCCAAACTTGGTAAAGTTATCAAAACTTGCATTTGCTTACATTTATTTCCAGTGGAGTATTTTGGAGGAAATGGTAACGTAGGAACCTAGATTAACGGTATCGGAATCTGAATAATAACAGAATTTGATTAAATTGTGTTTGAATTACGATTTATTTCGGTATTACGTTTGTAAAAGAAATTCGGTCCGCCGGACTCTTAGGAACTAACTTGCTGGTTTTAATTTAGAGTGGAATTGAATTTGAAAACGATATAAATATCATCATTGTAGACTACTCTGTGAAGTGTAAAGTACAAACCTATGTAGTTGTTCATATTTCAGCCCAAACTAAGCCTAGAATTTGCGCCAATATTTGGGAAACTAGTGCTTCAAGAGGCTGGCAGCTCGCCAGCAGCGAGTGCCATAAATAACACGTTTACGAGGGCCGCCGGTTCGAGTCCGGGCGGCGCAAACTTGCTATTAAGTTATTTTATTAATTTACTGCAAGTAAATTAAAATGGAGTTCGTTTAATAATTCTCGCGGGCTTTCGATGATGTATGGCGTTTTGTGAGTGCTGCCATCTTGTGTTGAATAATTACAAGTATGCAAGCTAGATCATTTTCTACAAGAAATTTTTGATACACTAATGGATCTTTTGACAACTTTTTATTTTTGCCAACTGCCTCAGTAGTCTAGTGGGAAATTATGTTACAGATTTTAGAGATTCGATTCTCAGGTCGAGCAGTGTTATTGGTATTTTCTATGAAATTCTCAGTAGCAACGCGGACTTTGGGTTTGCCCGGTTAATGGCAATTGGCTCGCCCGCTATCACATAGGACGTGAACATACCGGCGAACTGTGAGTGTACATTAGTATCTACATCCCTGTCTAACCCTTCGGGGAATACAAGCGTGCGATGTTATTTTTTAGGAAAATATATCAGTCTTCAATCCTCCAGTGTGCATAAAGAACTGGGGCCGTATTATAACGTGTTAACGCCATAATTTTTACGTTGTGAGAAAGAGATGCCGCTCTACATATTAAATAGACTCATCTCTTTCTTACAACCTAAAAATGATGGCGTTAACATGTCATAATACGGCCACTGAACTGAACATTATTCAGACAGGACACAAACCTCCAACATTATGTCCAAATGTATACCTAAATAGTCATTTTGCGACGCAAATAAAACTACAGAACAAAAGCTAGTTCTATAAAATACTATGTAACTCTTAAAGACCCTCTTCAGATACAGAAATAGGCCACCTATTCCAAGCCTGGAGTGACCTATATTTGTGTTACAAAAGCTATCGATCTTATGATACTCTCAACTTATTCATAGGAAGCTGTCTGTAGGCTACAGTTTGTGCTTAACTTGTAACATACGTGAAATTCATCGAGACGAGAGGTCGGTCACAATTTGAGCTACCGTTTTTAAGCTCACCAGATGGCGCCACCGGCTGATGAAGATGGCTTTTAAAGTTTGTTACCCATGATACAGGAGAAAATCTTAGTGTGGCGCAAGGGTTTATAAAAAGAGTAAAAGAAAAAAAGTGATACCAGTTGCCGCTTACCATCAGGCAGCCTGTATGTTTATTCATTAAAAACACTAGCAATCTCATGAAAAAGGAAAAAGAAACAAATTGAAAACATCGCCATCTAGTAGGCCAAATCAAAAACTTTAAACTGAATTGTAATAAAAACACTTGTTTTTTTATTGTAAGTGCAAAGTTCTTAATAAAAGTAATTTGTTTTTCCTCCAAGATGCTGTGGTAAGCGGCTTACAAGTCAATTGACTTGATTATCTGAGGATAAAGTCTAATCTTTGCAAGTTGCTTGCAGATCGACAGCTTACAGCAAATTGTATTGTACATTAAAAAGAATCTGTTTATTTAGACGGGGGGTTTGTGTTCATGGTTTGAATGATTGATTTACTAATGACATGGTACATCTATACTTATACCGATTATAAAGCTGCGTTTGTGTTGTTGGACGCGCTAATCTCAGGAACTACTGATTCGAATTGAGAAAATCTTTTTGTGTTAGATAGTCCATTTATCGAGGAAGGTTATAGGCTATATAACATCACGCTACGCCTCTTAGGAACGGAGCAGAGTGGGGGAAACCGCGGAAATCTTAGATAATACAGGTACCTATATTTATAACTAGCGACCCGTCCCCGCGCTGCTCCGTTCCTAAGAGGCGTAGCGTGATGTTATATAGCCCTATAACCTTCCTCTATAAATGGACTATCCAACACAAAAATATTTTTTCAATTCCAACCTGTAGTTCCTGAAATTAGAGCGTTTAAACAAACAAACCAACTCTTCAGCTGTATAATATTAGTATAGATTTCTAACATTCACTTATGTATCTTTATATTTTTTGTCGCTACACACGTTATAAAGAGTGTTGTTTTTTGCGACAAACGAATGTACCTAGTTACTTACTAAATCGTTCACTGAATTTAATAGTGACACAAGTCAAAATAAAATGAATAGCAAGTTGGTTCATTAATGCATAAAATTGTCTATAGTTTAGGACGAGAATCTTATAAGTACCTATTAACTAACTACACTTTTGACTTTTCAAATGTACTTATGTAAGTACTTTACTGGTCTTTGATATAAAACATTCTGATTTTGACTTTGAAAGCCAATATTTATGACTTGTGCCAGTATTGAATTTAATCAACGAAATAGTGTCACAGAACCTTAGACTAGACAAACACAGAACTAACGTTAAAACTGAGTAAGTAAATAGGTACATTAGTAAAAATTGCAGAAACCATTTTTATTTTTAACAGCCTCAAGTAGAACTTACTTTGATAACAATAAAGGAGGTAGTAACTCCACAGGACCCAAAAAAAAGCTATTTAGTATAACTGGCAACATAAAAACCTTCGTATCTTTGTTTTACAACTTTTCTGGCGCCATGCCAGTGTCTTCTGTTTACAGGAAGCGGTTATTTACTTGATGAATAATATCCGAGTACTTCCTTTATACATTATTTATTTTATATATTGTGCCAACAAATTGCAGGACCATAGAACATTAAATGGGTAATTAGGGCCGCCTGATGGTAAGCGGCAACCGTAGCCTATATAGACGTCAGCAACACCAGTGGTATCACTCGCGCGTTGTCATCTTGACACCTCAGTTGTTAAGTCTCATTGGCACAGCAATGTCCCTTCACACCGGTACACAATAATGTTAACACAATATTGCTTAGTGACAGAATATTTTGCAATGCGGTGGTACCAAAGCAGATGAACTACAATAGAACAGCGGAGTTCTATTACCTTTATTTAGTACTAGCGACCCTCGTGGTTTCACCCGCGCTGCTCCGTTCCTAAGAGGCGTAGCGTGATGTTATATAGCCTATAACCTTCCTCGATAAACGGACTATCCAACACAACAATAATTTTCAAAATCGGTTCAGTAGATCCATAGGTTAGGTACCCCCTACAACCTCACAAACGCTCAAACTTTACCTCTTTATAATATGTATTAGTATAGATGTGGACTTAACTAGCTAAACGATCGCAAATACTATTATCATGAACCTATAAAATATCTACATATCTACAAATTGCGAAAAATCAATCATGAATGTGTTTGGTAGGACTCAACCGAATCCTTCAAATATCAAAATCAGTTTTATTTCAATTCGATTAAGTAAATTATTTCCTCTGCAACTGTATTCCCCGTAGGTTTCGGCAGAGATGTACTAATGTACTTGCAGTTCGCCGGTATGTTTAGGTCCCACGTCCCATGTAATAGAGAGTTTATTATCATTAACACAACAAGGCAGGGTTGCAGCTTTTAATTTCTTCTTCAATAAAATCAGCTTACTCGTATGCAGTCAATAGCTCCGAGGCACAGGCTGTGACAAAGGAATGTGCACCCACGTATTGCACGTATAACACGTATAGCACGTATTGCACGTCACCTCGTTACTAAATTAACGAGCTAATGTAGACGGCGCAGGCTCCAGCACTTGCAACAAAATTGCTCTGTTGATGGAAATATAGTTAGGAAAAGCATCCCCTAGTGAACGGAGGCTGCCACGTTCATAGTGCTTGCAGCTAACTTAACAGTAGTCATTATAACCTGTTTATAGTTAGAGAGCAGAGGTTCTCAAACTTATTTCGCCTATGGCAAACTTAAAGATTTTTATATTTTTTTATAATCTGTGGCACATTTTAAAATGTAGAATTAAGACCATCAAGACTTTCGATCAATGTATTGTATTAGGTGCCCGGCTGAGTCTTGTTAAAATAATGAAGAATTCGATAGTGTACCTAAATTTAAATCTCCAATATTATTAAATTTTACTTACAATATCGGAAAATCTTTAGCGGCAATAATAAGTAATTGTATTATATATACTACTAGCTTTTACCCGCGGCTTCGCTTGCTAGTAATATTGGAACGCAATCCTAATATGCGATTTTTAGGATGGTGCCTCTCTACAAATATGTCAATGAGATCTCCTTACACAGGTAGTAATCAATATTACTACCTGTACTCTTTGGTAACCATCTCGATGGTACCATCTATAGTAAATTTGCTAAAAAATAACAAAACAGCGCAGCGCACGTCAAATAATTAGTTTTATATGCACATTTTTGATACCTTGTGTTATACTATTGTAATTTTCCTAGGGATCTATTATTAAGAAAAACATAAACATACAGCCTATTTTGCTCGCTGATAATGTAGGTTTCTATTGATGAAAGAATTTTTATAATCGATTTAGTGGTTTAAGTGTGAAAGTGTAACAAACAAACAAACTTACTTTCGCATTTATAGCATTAGTTAGGATGAACAAGGAATTTTGCAATGAAAATTACTTTACGCTATTTTGAAACAAAGTACTTAGATACAAAATATGGAAGCCGCGCCCGCGCCGGAAGCTGCTAATTAATTTAAAATGTAAAACCGATCGCTCACAGGCCGCCGGCACGCGTGCGACATGTCGCATCTGCTACATGATGGACGACTTGTCGATGGATGGCAAGACATGTTGACGCGTACCCGCTAATTAGTGATTAATACTTTTATTAGCGCCATCTATTGACAGAATTTCCAAAATTTTGAACCCAGCAATATAGTTGCCCAATACATAAAGATAAAGAAGTATAATGTTAATTCGTAAATGTTATAGTTAAAAAGATATCCGTGAAGTTACTTTGAAGTTGCGACATGATTGATCTTTCTACACACATCATGGTGACAATGTGACTCAGAAAGCTAGTGGGTAATCTTCATCGGAAGCTTGAGAATTTCTATTAGCTGACCTAAACATTGCAAAATTAAATTTAACTGCGAGTATCGGTCAAAATTTGTGTTAAATATTGAATTTTCAATGGAACTGTTGTTTACTTGTTGTTTTACTGAACAATTAAGGTCAATGGATAATTACATATTTTTATTACCTTTTGTTTTTAACAACAAACAAGATGGTATAGACATAGCCAAAGAAATTTTCACTACCGGACGCTTTGGAAAATTAATACATAACCTACAAATTCATCATCAATAGTATTGTCATTGAACTTTCACAGTATTTAACGGCACCTCACCAATAGATGGCACTGTTTCAAACTTTTACCACCACTTATTTCAGACAGTTATATCATTCTAACGGTAGAAAAGAAGTAAAAACCATAGTTTAGTACTTTGTAATTATGTCGAGTGTTACCGATAGCCATCTGTCGTACGGTCATGGTTCCATTGTCAAGAATATTGGCTTTATAAGATGTATTATTTATAGTCCGTTATGTAGGTTGAAAGTCTTTAGTGTGTAGCGGGCCTGTCACGCAGGGAAAATTAATACAGACTTTGTTGTAAATAGTAGATCATTTATTCTAAATTGGACGTGTTTGAGTCTGCAGTTTGAATTTTATTTATTTAAATTAAAGATGCAAACGCTTATTATCTTTTCTTTTCTAGGCCTGCCGAGCTAAAACCTTTTTTCCCTCCTACTACATATTTCTATACATTTTTTAGCGACCCAATCTTTCTTTTGAGAGTCAACGTAGTCACGCCAAGTCCGTCTGAGCTGGGTCGACCACGCTGTCACGTTGCCCTGCGTGGGACCCAATTTCTGAAGCTTTTACTCACAGTATTTCTGACATAAGGCAGAGGTGTTTTTTTTCTAGCTTACTTTCCATTCACCGTTCTTACTTCTTGCAACTAGAATTAACAATATCTTTACTAGGTACTTACAAGTTGTATGTGTAGGCACGTGTAGGTATGCATAAGTTACATGGTCGCACCAGTTGACAAATGAACGCTGCCTGCTCCTAACGACGCGGTCATGAATATATCACTATGTTGGACATGTATGTAACAGGAACACATAGATTTACAGGAGGGTATGTTGTGTTACGAAAATGATAATAACAGTAAAACGGAACTATTTGAGAACCGTTCGGCCGTTTGGAATTATTCTAATTGCAAGGATCACAGATGATAATAATTACGAATTCATTGTTTTTCATGCCAAATCGACTTATTGATTTTGTTTATGCGAAATACCCTAACAGACTTCACAAATAAAAGCTCTTCTTTTTCTGTGTTGTTGTTTTTCTGTGTTTTCTTTTGCCGAGACGTGAATTGGTTTCTTCTAGGCAAGCGCGCTCTATCGTAGATCGCAGTGTCGCATAACATCAGGCGAACTGGCGGTCAAGCGTAAGCCTATCACGAATAAAAAAAAATTACTCGATTAGCTCAGCTTGCCGACAGTTTGGGTATCAATTCAATCGACCTACGAAAGGCTATGAGATCCTGGTACTGGCAACTGAAATTGGTAACACTACTGACTCAAATTTGAAATTAATAAATTAATTGCACGTAAATAAGACGGAGGTATACGTACGTACCAGTGTCGTTATCGTAAAAATCTAAGCTGCCGTATGTCATAGTCTGGGTTGCCGTATTTTAAGGAAAAACTCACTGAATTGCCGTATTTAATGAAATAAAAAAACAATATTTCTCATTTATTTATTCTTCGTTACGGCAATGACAGGCCTGCGGTTTGCCGTATTTAAAAAAAAAAAGACGTGGGTTGCCGTGTATTACGGCAATTGCCGTATCAATAACAACCCCAAAAAATCATTCAAGGGGTAGTTCTAAATTCCCGGAATAATTTTGAACTTGAAGAACTTGTAGACTTAAATCTTATCATTTAAAATCGATCATTGAGAAACTACGCATGTTTTTTTTCTTTTTTTAAAAAAGCTTACTAGCAATGTGGGTCGCAGATTACTAGTATTCTTGTTAACCCCTCGAGCTAAGCGAAATGCTGGTGTTACGAGTGGGTTCACGTCGGTAGCGCCATAGGTGGGTTTCGAACTGGCAACCACTTGTTCGCAAGTCCGTCGCCCTAGCCATTAGGCTACCGCCGCTTCTACATTGCTAGAAGCATGAAATTTTGCAAAGGAATTTCCTATAAGTATATCGTACGTGAGCACTAAAACAGTAGGTATTATGGGAAATTCCCAAAGAATAGAAAGACAAAACTACAAGTGAAATCGAAACTAATATTAGAAAGCTGAAGAGTTCGTTTGTTTGTTTGAACGAGATAATCTCAGGAACTACTGGTTGGAATTGAAAAATTATTTTTGCGTTGGTTAGTCCATTTATTAAGGAAGGTTATAAGCTACATAACATCATGCTACGACCAATAGGAGCGGAGCAACGCGGGTGAAACCGCAGGCGTGTCGCTAGTCATTGATAATTTCGCGAAATGTGACATTTATATCAAAAATTGGGTTATATTGACAACGCCAATAATAAACTTCTTTCATCCGAGCACAAAAATACAACATGTGGAGCTTCGCCGCATTTAATTAATATCACGGATTTATCTCAAGATATGTGGGTTACGAATGACGCGTCACCATGTCAAAATAATTCATATCTCGATTAAAATCGCAGTTAGTGCTAGCCAAAACGTTTCTGATTTCTAGCTAGATATTTTAAGATGCTGCGGAATGAGGAAATATTTTGAAAATTGTAATTAATTTTACTAAGTCGTGATAGATACGAGGATTTTTGATGTGTAGCCAGTGACGTTACTGTGCAAATGAGACTTAACAACTGAGTTGTCAAGATGACAACGCGCGAGTGATACCACTGGTGTTGCTGACGTCTATAGGCTGCGGTTGCCGCTTACGATCAGGCGGGACGTATGTATGTCATCTCTAGTGACATATTTTTTTATACCACTAAGATGGCAAACAAGCATACGGCCCGCCTGATGGTAAGCGGTTACCGTAGCCTATAGACGCTTGCAACACCAGGGGTATCACTCGCGCGTTGCCGACCCTGTAAATTAAGGAGGAATAGTTGGGCTGGCAGCATAGGAGACATGCTGCCATACATGACAGCGGCGGTAACAAAACACCACCGGTCCCCCACACTGCCAACACAACGCTTCCCGGCGGAGCTCTGGCATAGCACGGCGCTATGGTATTTGGCTACGATTTTCTGCAAGATGGAGGTGCTTCCCCAATCGAGCTCCAATTGTGAGTGGAATTATTCGATTTCACTATGCCCTACCTCTCTTGAATTTAGATACTGATAAGTTTTCTATGATATTTTCGCACATTATGCGAACAAAAACAAGATGTGGTGGAGTCTATATTAATTAAGCTCATCAAGGATCGTCTGGGGCGTCACGGTTTCTAAGGAATTATATTAAACCAATTAACATGATACTTGTCACCTTATTGTTTGCCAACACCATATTAATCTACGTGGCTGGTTACCACCCTAGTATGTAAGGCCGGCGTCACTTTTCGATGTATGTTTACGAGAGAGTCAGAAGTTCGAATGGGCCTTAATCTAAGAAGCTTTTGACAAAGAAGATTTTTGTACTTCCCCAGCCAAGACACATTTAGTTTACAATAAAAAAAAACCAGATTTTAGCCGAAACCATATTTCACAGCCGAACGTGTCCAATGGCCGAAACTACAGCTGATATTTTCATAAATTTTCCTTCCACAACTCATTGAGTCCTACTGTTTATAATTAACAAGTACCAGGCGCACATAACTGCATTGGTTTCTCAATCAAAACGTCGGTAAAGCAGATTATTAATAAGCTCGAGTTGGGTAAAATATTAGGCTATGATACATAGGTACATTATGTATATATGAACTGACCGCACGGATATTGGGTAATTAACTAAACTATATGTACCTACATATATTTGATTTGTAGATCGAGCTTAGGGCTGACAGTAAGTAAATATATGTACTCTGAAAAGAAAAGTATATTCAGGTTGCAACAGTACAGTTGACGGCACAAATCATGGTATCCAAAACTGTCAAAATTGATTCTCTTCAATTGATTTTCAATGTAATCTCCAAATATTAGAGTTAATTATCCATTAGGGAAATTTGTCAGTTTGTGGTTGCTAGTGCTGTTGACTGTAATTCTTGCGATAAACTTTTATATCGTATCACGTAGCATCACGTCAGCTTCCCCACCCTCAGTTCGCCGTTAGGTTAGGTCCCATTTAATAGGGTGCGAGCCTAATTCCGAACTGCGAGCTGCTACTAAGAATTTCATAGAAAAACCCAATAACACTGCTCGAATTGGGAATCGAACCCAGGACCTCTAGCGTACAGTCGCGCTCAGGACCAGGCTAATGAGGCTTTTATAATATAAATTGTAGGTAATGTAATATTATTATTTTGATTTAACTTTAAGTTTATTTTATCTTTGTAGAGCATTTAAAAACAAATGCTTGTTTTAATAAATGTTATTAAAAATTTTATTCATATTATTTTAGAATAAGCACCTACCTACACTTTAAAAGTAACCAATAATTAATAATATCAACATAATTCGATAAACGCCGTAAAAGTAAATGCAAAAATGGCTGTTGTTCCTGCCTGCCATGAAACTAACTGAAAATCTTCCTATTTTGCTAACATAACATACCATCACGCCTGTATTCCCCGAAGGATTAGGCAGAGGTGTACTAATGTACACCCACAGTTCGCCTGTATGTTTAGGTCCCATGTAATAGAGGGCGAGCCTATTGCCATTAATCGGGCACAAATCCAGACTCCGAGCTGCTCGGAGAATTTCATAGAAAAACCCAATAACATTTTGCTCGACCTGGTGATCGAACCCAGGACCTCTAGCGTAGCAGTCGCGCTTGGGACCACTAGACTAATGAGACAGTCCTATTTTGCTATTGGTTAAAATGCCAGTATAATACTTACATGTACGGTTATACATATATACGTAAAGAGGAGTGCCTCGGGCGAGGACGTCTCCTGCAAAAGACTCGCTAGTGCGTGAACACTCGGCTCTGTTTTGTTTTGAAATGCTCACAGAAACTTTCAAGCTACGGAAATATTATAGGATAGGGATAGTTATGCTGCATTAGAAAATTAAGATGTTCATAAAATACTTGAGAGGTGTCAAGGGACACCCGGATGGAACGAAGTTCCTTTCGATTAATTAGTGAAGGAATTGTAATAAAATTTTATTTAAAAAAAATAAAAAATATTACAATTCCTTCACTAATTAATCGAAAGGAACTAGTTACTATCTTATTAGAGAGACAGACAGAGAAACATGCGCACGCCGCACAGCTTACAATAGCTTACTATAGCAAAAAGTGTCGTGACAACTTTTCGTAAGAATTTTTTCCGTCTAGCCCCCTTTCACAACGCGCGATAAGGAACTTCGATCCAATTACATGTTTATTTTTACTAGCTTTTTGCTCGTAACTTCGTCCGCGTGGAATAGTTACTTTGTTCCATATGAACTTTCATCCCCTATTTTATCCCCTTGGGGGTAGAATTTATCAAAATCCTTTCTTTTTCTTTCATAACATCTACCTGCATGCCAAATTTCAGCCCGATCCCTCCAGTGGTTTGGGCTGTGCGTTGATAGATCACTGTCAGTCAGTCAGTCAGTCATCTTTGAGTTTTATATATATTTAGATTTTTAATAATTGTGAACTCAACTCTCATTAGTTACCTATACAACTGTCTCATTAGTGTCGTGGTCGTAAGCGCAACTGCTCCTCTAGAGGTTCGATTCCCAGGTCGAAGAAAGTGGTAGGTATTTGTTTTTTTTTCAACTATTTATTTAGAATCTCTTCATTTTTGCAGTCGTTTTTTTTAAGTTAAGGAATAAATAAAGGAAGTGATAAATAAATTTGGTCTAGTGAATTCTAGTGACACCCCTGTCGCGGTATAGTTTGACACATATCCAGCGCGTGACGAGTCGTACCGATATACACACAGATTGTATGCGCATGTGCGTCTGCGCATGTTACCTAAAGAACCTCGCGTCACGCTCACGAGTGTAGTGCCCTCTCGGATTAATACAATTCTAGGGTTGTAATATCTAGTTATTAAGCATGTAAATGATTGCTACTTTTCACTTATTTTTATTCGATCAGAAATCATTTATTTTTTCTTTTTGGAATCGGGCTTTTTGGGCTTCTGACTCCCGCTAACAATTGTCTTAGATGTTCGTATGGCCGGGACCGACGGCTTTACGTGCTCTTCGAGACACGAAGGGGTCTCAATGTGTTAAGAATGGTCACCCATCCACAGGCTGACCGCAGCGAGCGCAAGTTAACCTTGCAGATCAGTTGATCAGCTAAGTTACTTACGGTTAGTCCCAATAACGATTCTATCGAAAGATAGGATTTTGACATTACTTGTATTAAACTTATGGCAAAATCCTATCTCTAGTAAGCAAATCTACTGACTGATTTGGTATTGGGGCTGGCGGTTAGCCACGAGCCTCTTTTTAATACCACTAAGGTGGCAAACAAGCATACGGTAAGCCGATGGTAAGCGGTTACGCCTTAAGCCTACGGACGCTTGCACCACCAGGGGTATCACTCGCGCGTTGCCGACCCTTTAAATTAAGGAGGAATAGTTGGGCTGGCAGCATAGGAGACATGCTGCCATACATGACAGCGGCGGTAACAAAACACCACCGATCTCCTACACTGCCAATACAACGCTTCCTCGCGGAGCTCTGGCGACCTTGCTCACTCTTATACTCTCTTATACTCGTAGCCAAATAACATAGCTCCGTGCTATGTTGTGTTCACAACATAGCACGGAGCTATGTTATTTGGCTACGATTTTCTGCAAGGTGGAGGTACTTCCCCAGTCGAGAAGCTCCAATTGGTCCAATATGCTCTACCTCTCTTAAAATAGAAGCCCCTGCCCCTCTGTAACGGTCACGGTTGTAATATCTAGTACCCATGATAATTTATTGTAATGCCGCGCCCTTACATACTCTCAATAGTCTGTGACATCTGACAGTTCATCACATGATAGATATTTTAATATGTGATTAAAAACTCTTTCCAGCGTCTGCAAAATTTGGGCATATCATTACGTCTGCATTTACCGAAGGATTAGGCAGAAGCGTAGAGTTATAACTGAGAATTTCTGGAAACAACCGATAACAATTTATTTGACATTAGAATCGAACCTAGGAGCTCTTGGTCAGCAGCTGCGATCGTGACCACTAGACAAACTGCGTCCCTCCGGTTAAATCTTTACTACTACTTACTTACTCCATACTTAACCGGAGGGACGCAGGTTCGTATCCTGCCTGAGATCGAATTTTTCTCCCGCTAGTTACTTAAATCTTTAAATATGCTACTGTGTTGTTAAGTATTGTAATTTGTAAGTAGGTACTAACTTTCTAAATGAGCAATGTATTGTTTAAAAAAAAGAAAAGAACAAATATCAAAGAGTCAATAGCTAAGATTGGCCGTCGCTTACCGAGTAGTTTCCAATCGCGGCCGCTCTCAGCGCTGTATTGACACTCAAGACTGTATGCGGAGTGGCGCGCATTGTGTCGCATTGTTCGAGACATACTCTACGTGAGTGGCGACTGTTGGAGTAGCTATACGTAGACCACAGACTACCTCGTGTTATGTAAGACGTTTGAAAAAAATGGCGGAGAAGCTAGCGGCTAGGACAAGTAAGGAGGCCGATTCTGTCCACGCGGGCGAAGACGCGGGCGGGTCGCTAGTAAATTATAAATACGAAAGTAACTGTCTGTCTATTTGTTACCTTTTCACGCCTACGCTGGACAGAATTCGACAAAATTTGGTAAGGATAGATAGATAGATACTTTTCGTCTTAAAAAGTCCTTTGGGATACAAGTGAAACCGCCGGCAACAGCCAGTAACTTATAATATATGCCCGCGACTTCGTCCGCGTAGAATAGTTACTTTGTTCCATATGAACTTTCATCCCCTATTTTATCCTCTTGGGGGTAGAATGTATCAAAATCCTTTCTTAGCGGATGCCTACAGTACGCGCGACATAACTTCGCCGGACTGAAGTTAGCTGTTTGTCAGTTTTTGGTTGCGCAGTACACAATTTTTAACGTAAACAATCCACTGCGCATTAAAACGGCGAACTTCACTCCGGCCAACTTATGTCGCGCGTACTGTACGTCATTACATCTACCTGCAAGCCAAATTTCAGCCCAATCCCTCCAGTGGTTTGGGCTGTGCGTTGATAGATTTCTATGTCAGTCAGTCACCTTTGAGTTTTATATATATTTAGATTAGATTAGCATTTTCATTGGGGTCGATCGGTTGGCTAAGTAATTACTAAGTAGGTACGCTGATGAATTTATTTGTAAAATTAAGCTTTTCCGCGGTCCATTTCATGTAGTCATTAACGGACACTCGACGTAAACTTCACTGCATCATTCATTTCGTACTAAGTATGGTGCATTTAGTTTCTGCAGTTTCTCGTGAAAACGTTTACATATCGCTCAGCACTATTATTATAGTAATGTGGACGCATACGTGACGCGTGATGGTCGCACGTCTGCGTCCAAACCTACGCTATTTGAGTCTAGCACGCGTTTTATTTCCGACTACATCCGTCCGTCTGTCGTTTGATGGAAGTCTATGGATGTGGCGCGCGGATATTTTGGCGGATACTTTTTTTTTCAAAATAATTTTATTTTTCCTTTACTGTCTTCTTACTGAGAAAAGGCCTCTCACCTCAATTTTTTCTACTTTTCTCGTTGTTGCTGGTTCTATCCAGTCTAAGAAATAATAATATTTTTTACAATATAACGCGAATTTAAGTTGTCTATGTTACTGTTGGTGCTTTAATGATGAGTAAATACAAGTACGAACACCTACGTACTAACTAATACGTACGGACGCTCACCGTCACTTCAGACCATCGTTATCCGCACTTTGTAGTACTCTCCCTTTATTTTCTGCTAAACCAGTTTAGCTCACATTTCCGCATGTTCGTACGTCACCTTGCTTATATAGTAGTAGTAGGCATACAGGCGGAGGTAGCCTAAAATTATCTTCCAACTAGAAAATAATGGAAATATTTTGTGAT
Source organism: Acronicta aceris (assembly GCA_910591435.1). Lineage (NCBI taxonomy): Eukaryota > Metazoa > Arthropoda > Insecta > Lepidoptera > Noctuidae > Acronicta > Acronicta aceris. The sequence continues at coordinate 192,203 of OU342786.1, read as the reverse complement.
TTTTGTTGCATTTTCTATGCTAAGATTATAAAGTAATTTTTTAGTAAAGGAAAAAATTCGTCACCGATATCTTTCAATTCGGAATGTGAAGGCAAAATTTGAATCATGCGGATAGGGGTCTCTGGTCTCCAGGTTGTACCCAACCAGGAGACGCAGGTTCGAATCCTACCCGCGATAGATTTTTTCCTTTACTAAAAAATAACTAGATAACGAAAATTTTCCGTAAACGTTCCCGTCATTAATATCCGACGTTTATAAATACGACTGACATTTGATTACGATACACTACATTACGTTTCTCCTTCAAGTTATTTATCTACAGATCTTAAAATAAAATAATGTATGTCAGATCACTATCTGTTTCTCGTGAATTTCTGAACGGTGTGCGAGTGCAACCACATATTTTGACAGTATCGAAATACGTTACGAAATTAATTTAGATTGCTGATCAAACGGTAGTTAATTATTTGCTACCGTTGTTGTTACCGAGTGTTGAGTATTCTAGCATGCGGTTCCGTAGCTTATAAAAATATAGACGCCTAACAACTTAATATGCAACGACAGAGGCTGGAAACAGTCAAATTTTGATATCACATCATAGCAACGAAACTTGGTTTGGCAAAAAAGGCGAAAAAAAGCATATCGTGAAGGAAAACACAAACATAATTATGTAATTAACTAACTATAATTATGTATGTACTTACATCGCTATGTAAAGTTAGAAAAGCCTTGGATTCAACTTTAAGATGACTTGTCAGCAGTACTGTAGTCCATGGTCCATTACACGGATATGTATTTTTATCCGCAACCTGCCGTAGTCACAACACTATTATAAAACAACATCGATTTTATAGATCATTGATCTTTACTGTCTATTATTAAACTGTAGCGCACGTGTTCTTTATCTCGCTCGCGCATTACAACAACAAACATGCTAAAAAGAGACAAAGGTATACATCACTGTTCATCTTTACATTTGTCATCTCTTTCGCTCTTTGAAATATTGCGTATGACAGATAGAGACGGGTGTATTTTATGATTTGTGAGTGAATTCCAAATAAAGTGAAGTGTCGGCCTAAGATTATGAAATAATTTATAAAGAATGTTTTGTGTTTTGGCGTGTGTAATAGACGCAATATCGGTAGAGAATGCCAGATGTTGTAAATAAATATAACTTCAGACTTTAATGAGATTACTAAGAGTATTTAGAATTTATATATAAGTAATATACTAGCTTTTGCCCGCGACATTGTCTGCGGAGACTTCAGAATTGGGTCCGACCTGGATAAAAAGTAGCCTATGTATTATTCGAGATTATAATCTATCTCTGTGCCAAATTTCATTAAGATCCGTTAAGCCGTTCTGGCGTGAAAGAGTAACAAACATCCATTCTCACAAACTTTCACGTTTATAGTATTAGTAAAGATCTAAATATGTATATAGCGAACTTAACAGGCGTGGTTCTGTTCAAGTTTCAATAAATCATAGAAAAATCCCATAGAAAAAACATTAAGATATTCCATAAGTTTAAATAACTTCTTTTAACTATTAGGAACATTTTTTTACATCTAGTGGTTGTGACTTCTACGGTAACAGTCCTTGGCTTAATTCCCTGGTCGAGTGAAGTGTTATTGTTTTTTTTTTTTATGAAATTCTCTGTAGTAGTTCGGAGTTTGCATTTGTGCCTGGTGGTGACTTAAAAATACTAGTGCGCCTAATCCTTCGACTAATACAGACGTGATGATATGTTTAAAAAAAAAAATTAGAACAAATTGGATGAGCCTTTCTCAAATGATGCGATTCTAGTAGTGTTTTAGGTCCCATTTAATAAGGAGCGAACTTTTTAATATTAACTACTGATTTCATAGAAACAACTCGATAACGCTTCGAAATCAGGCAGGCGACAAGACACGATACAATATTTGAAAAGAGAAAAAGTAGGTACGTACCTTGTTTTTTATATCTCTCCACGACACTGACCCCTATAATACTCTATAGCATAGAGATCAGTGCTCTACAAGTATCTAGCTTTTGACAATTCAAACATACCTGTATGGGTTCCTGATCTCCTAGACTTTCTAGATTTCTCCTATAATTTGATCTGGAAGGAACTTTCCATTAAATTATTCGATTTGATTATGACTCCTCAGAAATTAATGGCTATTTTCTTGGGCAACGATTTAATGGCTTCTTGCCAGAGCCACTGATAACCGACAGACAGCATAACAAAGCATTGAAAAGTACAGTCTGTTTTCCTCGTAGGGTGCTTAACCCTAGAGATCTGAGAAAACTGTTTTTTATTGTGATCAAAAACGAAAATACGAGCCGTCTGATACTAAGCGGCATCCGTGGCCTATAGACGCCAGTAACAGGAGAGGTATCTATCACTCGCGCATTGTCATCTTGACACCTCAGCTGTTAAGTCTCATTTGCACAGTAATGTCACTGGCTACATTACTCTTCAAACCGGCATACATTATTGCTTAGCGACAAAATGTTAGCAACCAAAACGAACTTCGCGGTAGAATTCTAACATTTTAAGCACATGTCTTACTTAGTCAATTTTACAAAGCACTTTCTCATCTGCATCACCCCTACTCTTTGTTACACACATTGTCATAATGAACACACACAGGGACAAAATGAATGATCCATTAGCGTATCGTGATACAAAAGTTCTTTAGGGGTCCGTCATCGAAAAGAGAAAATTAATGAATTTAAATTATATTTATTTTCAAATTATTGAGTTATAATAAAAATTCAGCCCTATTTGTTCACATTGAAAACCCCCCAACATAGTTGGTAAATTAATAAGAGAATACAATTATGTCCGTCCGTTTTCCCAATGTGGACTGAAAAAGCCAAGATAGAAAATCCTGGACTAAGTTTTAGATTTTTGCTCAGCAGTACGATACAAAGGAGGCTACATTTAATGGACCCGTTATCAACTGCCAAACTACAAACAATACCCGATTTACATACGGAACCCTGTTCGAATAGTGACATACACTTGACCGTTTTTCTATAATTTCAATTTCACGGCCACAGTTTGATGTACGACTATGCTCTGGCGCCGAATCCACTCGGATCGCAATCTGACGTCATTTATATTTAGCTATTATTTATTGGTTAATCTATCTTTACATGGCGGATAGTTGTGACCGAAAGACTACAGCAGGTGTGGTTTCGTTACGATACGTCAACGTTGGTCTAGTGGCCGGACGAAACAAGGAATGTTATCGGATATCCGCAAATAAAAATTTATCCGAAATCGTAACCGAATCCGATAAAAAGTTTCGAATAATTTCGGATAGGAGCAGAGTAAATATATTTCATTTCGATTTTACAATTCCCAAATAATCTAAAATCCATTACTGAAACTAACGAAACCATCGGATAATCCTGAATTATTTCATATCTGTAACCGTTATTGAAACCGATAACATGAATTCAATTATGTTCGTATCCATTATCCAGATCCGAAATTCTGCTGAGAATGTTCTGCTGAGAGGCTGCTGAGAGAGTAGGTCCTGGCTTCAAAGTTCAGGTCGAGCAAAATGTTATTGGGTATTTATATAAAATTCTGAGTAGCAGCTAGGAGCTTGCATTTGTATCCGGTAAATGGCAATAGGCTCGCCCCCTGTGGGTCTGTGGATGGTATATCGGGATTATCTGGGAATACCATATTTATCGATACCTATTATTGATTCTATGGCTATTAAGAGTATAAATAATTAATTTTGGTTTTGTGATGAATGACATGAAAGAAAGTACAGGGGACCGAAAGCTTAACGTGGTCTCCGAGGCACGGAGGAGTATCGACGTCTTAAAACTGGTCACCGATCCATATACTGACCGCAGCATACACAGCTTCACGATTGATTGGCTATTACTTAGCCCCGCGGCTGTCTGGCTAGCAATATAAATTGCAAGTGACTTGTCTGAGTCATGCAATCTTATTTGGCGTGTAGCCCAAAAAACCCAGTCTAGTCTAGATAATATTATGTAGTTTTCCTTGTATGGAATAATTGTAAAATACCTTACATAAATACCTAGTAGATAATATATAGAATATATCTACCGTGGACAATTAGACATGTATCTATCTACCAAACCCAGGGTCGAGTCCCGCTTGAAGCCGATGTGTTTCATGCACAAAAAAGATACAACCGATTTAAGAAAAGCGTCTTTTTGTTGATAATTCCTGTGACGGTATTTTTTAAATGACTATATTTTGCGAAATAATTTGTTGCAATGTTATATGTTTTGCTTTTAAACTTGACTCAAAAAAAGAATTTCAATGAAACTACAGTGAAATGTCATTTGAAGCGGCGATAGACGATCATGTGGTTGACAGTTCGAACCGCACCCGACGTGAACCCACTAATAACACAAGCATTTAGCTTAGCATAAGGGGTTTACTAGAATGCTAGTAATGTGCGACCCACATAGCTAGTAAGCTTTATAAAAAAATGTCATTTAATATTCCACGAAAGTTAACGTATATGGTTAGACAAAGCTGTTCTACTGATGTTTACTAGTATTATTTGGGATCTCTGGTCCAGAGTTCACAACGTAAGTTATTTCCTAGTTACGTCATTGTTATAAGCTTGTCAGTAAATGACCTTTGAAAGCAATATCATTATGGTTCACGTACATAGCACTGTTTACATTGGTAAACAGTGCTATGTACGCCTGCATTCAGAGAACCCTAAGACTAGTTTCAACAATATTGGATTTCATCAAGCGGATATAATACTAGGGTATGCAGGAAAGGGTAGGACATAATATTATAATACTATGATGCCTGTAGGCCGAACGGGTTTGGCAGAGGTATATTACCTAATGTAAATTTTAATCAATCAATCTGATTATTTTGGGAGTCGTAAAAAAAATTTAACTCTGTCATCTCTCCGTCGGAGCATGACATGATTACACATAATACATACATAAATGTGTAGGTATACTTATATGAACAGTACTATCAAATACCTATTAGTGTGGGGACACTCCTCGTAATATTTTGTCTTCATCTCTTAACCAGATACTCGTACTTTGCAGTTGGTCTTACCTGAAACAAAAGACAAATCATTAATATTATGTAGATAAATAAGTAAAACTATTCAAACATACACAGTTTCTTATCAAATGTCGTAAAAAATACTGAATTTGTCAATGTTTTTTCGATAGATATCTAAAATCGTAACAAGACACTAGAAATAATACCTCAGTAGTTTTGCTAAAATTGATTGATAACCTAGATCCTTAAGTGCAAGTGGCGCTTTACGGGTTTTCCATACAATATTTGACAAACGCTAGCGAATATCGCTCACTACTCTCTTGCAGATTATTTTTCAGTCGAGAGAAAGAGATATTTAATGTGTCGCAAAACGATCGCAATAGGTAGTTGTTACTTGTTGATACTGGCTCAGATTTTATTATATGTATAGGTCTCTAAAAATGGGATCCACGTCCAGTCCACGGGTCCGTATAATTTTAAAATTTTAAAAGTGGTCAGTGCTACAATACGTATAAGAACTACTGCGTATAAGTGGTAAGGGTTCACGCTTAGGTACCGACGGAGGCAGTAGGCACATAATCGCTAACTCAATCAAGCAAGTATAAGAAGCATATTTTTGTTAAAATTGAACCAATTTCTAGTAAAAACGATTTTCCATCTATTACCACGTTCCGTTGGTAACGATTACCGCAATTGATTTTAACCATAAAACGCCAAAGAAAAGTTTCTCCAGTGAAAGTGCTGTATTGTTCCGACTTTATAGCAAATGTTCGTTGCGGATGATTGAACACGTTTGTCATTTATTTGTAACCTATTATTACAGATGTGGACTTGGAGAATGTCTTATAAGAAAGCTCAAGGTCACTCAATGAGCTATGGAGAGGGACTGCTTCAAAAATTAGGAGATCCGTAGAAGACCTAAAGTTGCTTGAATATTTAGCGACCGAGTTGTACCTGGATCGTGCGTGTGAAAATCTAAAGAGTCTCTGCCTACACCTATGGGAAACAAACGTGATAGTGTGTGGCGAATGTCACAAATCCCATGGTCAGGAATTGGATAATAATATAGTACTAAATAACTATCTAGTTATCGATTGATTGCAAGTGTGTCTTTAGTTCATCCGAGTCAAACACACCCGACCGCCTAGTAAGTGGTAGACGACATAAATGAATAGTAGCTACAGTAACTATGTAGGTATAACTAACCACTCTACGTACTCCATCGACAAGTTACAGGTACGGAGTCAAACTGTTTCATCAGTTTTATAAGCAATCCGGGTCAACGGGCCTCTGAGGCGGCCATTTTCGCAAAATTAAAATAAAATCCACTGCAAAAAGCTAGTGAATAAATTGCGGATTCAGCTACTGTAAAATAGGAACGGTAGGGATGAGCTGCGGATATTTTTAAGGTCGGATATTTCAACGACCGCGTATTTTGTATATTGAGTGAATTATTACTTGATGTAAAAAAAAGTGTGAATTTCTACCACCTGAATCTACTATATCCTTAGTTTACTATCTAGAAAGTAGTAAGAACACTCGTAAAATCATCGTAAAACTGTTTTACCTTCAAATCTTACTACAAAACAGTTTATACATCAGATAAGATTTATGACTGAACGAATGAACGAAAAATAGTTAATTGAAAATAATATCAGTAACATAAATTACCGACATAAGTACCAACATACAATATTATGGCGAGCGCATTTTGTTTCCTAGATTCCAGTTTGGGACAAATAAAAATTAATTTTTAAGCAATAATAGCCTAGTGTTATGATTATGAATTGTCAAGTCATAGTTACATTAGAATTTTCAAAATCACTCGCTAAACGGTAACCAGTGGAGTCACAAGTGCGCTGCCGACCTTTTAAAAGAAGATTGGGCCTCCGGTATCCCCACTCACTCGACGAAACACAACGTAAGCGTTGTTTGAGGCCGATTTCCTGTGAGGCCGTGGTATTTAGGTCTAGCCGGCCCATTCGTGCCGAAGCATGGCTCTCCCACAAAGTTTTTCATAAGAACTGCATCAGGGAAAGCCGTAATGGGTATAAGCCTGAGATATCCGTAGGAAACAAGCTTTAAAAAGTAAATTAATAACCGCAGAGCCTATTCTTTCTAACAACACAATAGAAATCAATACTTGCGATAAAAATATCCCTTTCACAATATCAAGTGCGGATATTTGAAAGAGCGGATATCCGTTCGCGTCACATCCCTATTCCATCACGGATGGCGAGTTCTCAACGGCTCAGTACTACAAACTCGAAATATTGCATGTCCTGCGAATACCGCCATCTTGCTTTTTATACCAACTACATATATAAAAATAGGTGTTTCGCAGTTCGACGCATTTATTTTTATTCTAGTCAATAGTATAGTAATAGTCAATAGTAATTTATTGGTAACGTTAATTACATGTCATTATCATAATTTTTTTATACATAAGATTTGAGTATGTCATATAAAATAGTCAATTACATTCTTTTTTTTTTTAAATAGTCAATACTAATAAAATTATATTTAATTAAATTGTTAAAATAGTGTTTTACATTTCATAAATTCTTCATACTTATAGAACGCATGCTCGACCAGCCAGCGTCTTAGACGAGTCTTAAAGCTAGCAAGAGTTGGGGCGCGTACAATACTCTCAGGCAAGTGGTTGTAAACCGCCGGTCCCATAACATGAGTTATTTTAGACGTTTTTGTGAGTGTCCTAGATACCACTGATAATTTTTCTCTTTTCCGAGTACAGTACGAGTGTACATCTCCGCGCCTCGTGTAATGACTAATGTTCGTCCTAACGTACACAGCCACCTGATATATTACTATAGCAGGTAAGGTGAGGATGCCTAGTTTTGAAAAATATGGTTTTGCAGATACGTCTTGCGGTATTTGAAAGATAGCTCGCACGGCTCGCTTCTGCATTCGGAAAGCGCGCTCCCAGTCAGCTGCACGCCCCCACAGTTCTGCGCCATATTGAAGCTGCGAGTGCACCGTCGCAAAATAACATGCTCGAACTTCACTCATTTGCACCACTCGAGCAATTCGGCGAAGACCAAAGCACGCGCTACCCAGCTTACTACAAATTTTATCAATATGGTTTTCCCATTTGAGGCACCTGTCTATTTCAAATCCAAGAAAGGTGGTTGTTTCAACCTGGGCAATGCGTACTCCATTCGCCGATACTGCTAATTGTCTTTGTGGTCTGCCTGACAATGTGAAATGCATGAACTGTGTCTTTTTTAGGTTAAGAACTAGCCCATTTACCTGAAACCATTCAGACAGCTGGTTTGCAGCATTATTCAGCATCTGCTCTAGTTGATTCAACGAAGTCGCTTTAACTAGCACGGCTACGTCATCAGCATACATAAAAGTTTCAGCGTCGGTCACAAAACTCGGTAAATCATTCAACAGCAGAGAAAATAGTATGTTTGATACTGATGAACCCTGAGCCACCCCCATTTCCGAATCTAAGGAGTCTGATCTTTCGGTGCCTCCGCATCCCACAACGATCTGTGACCTTTCTCGCATCAGTTCTGTCAATAGGGCATATGATGTGCCTTGCACGCCATAATGCCTTAATTTAATAGCAAGTACATCACGGTCTGCAACATCGAACGCCTTTGACAGATCGCAACATATCAGCGCTACTAGCTGCTTACTCTCACGAGCAGCCATCACTCTGCCTACGAGTTCGCGAGTTAAGGAGATCGTCGAGCGGCCCTGACGATACGCGTATTGCCGGTCTGATAGCGCACTTGTCGCCGATATATACTTTATTAACCGGCAACTTAGTCTATAATTAGGAGTTATGAAATATATGAGATGCGATCATTATAGTCCTCAAAATTTGCCTATATACGTCATTCTTTTGATACACCTATGTTCTTGACATGCAAATTTTTATCCAGATATCTATGTATTTCTGACTGCCTCATTAGTCTAGTGGTCCCAAGCACAACTGCTACCCTAGAGGTCCTGGGTTCGATCCCCAGGTCAAGCAGTGTTATTGAGTTTTTCTATGAAATTCTCAGTAGCAGCTCGGAGTCAGGATCTGTGCCCGGTTAATGGCAATAGGTTCGCTCCCTATTACATGGGCACAAATCCAGACTCCGAGCTGCTACTGAGAATTTCATAGAAAAACCCAATAACACTGCTCAACATGGGGATCGAACCCAGGACCTCTAGCGTAGAAGTCGCGCTTGGGACCATAACTAAACATTCATACAGTATATAACTGAGTTCTCTAGTGTTGTTGGTATCGACCGCTTACACCTCATTACGGTTGGCCTCGCGCCGGAACTCCGCGGAACTCTAGCTTCCGGACTCGGGCACAGTCCCGGGGTCCCGGGGTAACGGGATTACGAGGGCTGAGTGCTTGTAGGCGGGGTTTCGTAGAAAAATATGACTAATGACGATAACATATTATATATACTGACACACTTTACGCAGTTGAAAATGTACTTGAATCATTAATGAAAAAAGTGCAGCGCCTGAAAATAGTAACAAAATGTATTCCCCGAAGGGTTTGATAGAGGTGTACTACTGTACACCCACAGTTCAACGCTATGTTCAACACCACTATACTAATATGGCAGTTTTTATAGTGTACTGTATTAATAGGCAAATATTTTTAGACTCTATTTCCTTGCATTTAGGACGAATTTTAGTTCGTATCGCTTCTCCTCAAAAACTGTAAATATGTAGTTGCCTCAATACCTATTTCAATAAATTTGTTGTCTGCTACATCTAATAATTGTAGCAGACACCACTTTAGCGGAAATGTAGAAAAACTGCGATAAGAGAAAATGTTATCGAGCAATTTCCCGTGGTTCCCGGGACCGGTGTTCCCGGACATTCGCGGTACCGCGCCCTTCCCGCCTCACTATCTCTTGTCAAATTGCTAAAATACTTGTATTTATCACAGCGCACTGGTTAAAGCGAGTACAGACATGTGCCAATTTGTTATTTTAAAAGTAATTTGTAACTGAGTGGAGACCACGCACCGGAAAACGCAGAGTGGGACGACAAGATGGATAGACGTCTTGATAAGGGGTCGCTGGGAGTCGTTGGATGCAGGTGACATTATTATGACAGATTCTTATGGAAGAGGCCTTTCTTGAGCAATGTAGTTCAGCAATAGGGTAGTTGACTGGTCTCAGATTATGACTTATGGCACAGTGACGTGGTCGCTCACTATGGGTCTCATAAGAAAACTCAAGGTCACTCAGCGAGCTATGGAGCGAGTTATGCTTGGCATTTCTTTACGTGATCGAATCAGAAATGAGGAGGTCCGTAGAAGAACCAAAGTTGCCGACATAGCTCGAAGGATTAGCAAACTGAAGTGACAGTGGGCGGGGCACATAGCTCGTAGAACTGACGGCCGCTGGGGCAGAAAGGTTCTCGAGTGGAGAGCACGCACCGGAAAGCGCAGTGTGGGACGACCTCCAACAAGATGGACGGACGACCTGGTAAGGGTCGCTGGGAGTCGTTGGATGTAGGCGGCATGTGACCGGTCGCTGTGGAGGTCTTTGGAGGAGGCCTTTGTTCAGCAGTGGACTTCCGTTGGCTGATATGATGATGATGATTAGTTAACTGCCTCCTTAGCCTAGAGGTTCTAAGCATGACTGGTATGTACGCTAGAGGTTCTGGGTTCGATTCCCATCTGGAGTAAAGTGTTATTGGGTTTTTCTATGAAATTCTTAGCTACAGCTCGAAGTTTGAATTTGTGCGCTGTTAACGGTAATAGGCTCGCCCCCATGACATGGGACCTAAACATACTGGCGAACTGTGGGTGTACATTGGTACACTTCTGTTGACCCTTCAGGGAATATAGGGATGATGATATGTTATGTTAAAACTAATCAAATATTTACTAAAAACTTGTATAGTCTGAACGCATCTTTAAAGTGTTGCCAGAATTTCTGGAAGCTTGCCAGCTATAAAAACTGACGTCACAGCAATAGGAAGCTATCGAGTCGTTTCGTTTGAAATATAATTTCGATTTGAAATCGATTCGTAACCTTGTCCTTTCAGTTGAGCGACGGAAATGCCGTGCTTACAAAATAAATTACTGTTGAGTATTAGAGAAAATTACGGAGTTTATCTATACTAGGTAATTCTAACTAGGAGAACTGTACATATTTATTAAGAGTAATATTTTACATATATATTGAGATATTTTAAAAAAATATTAGGGATCTTTATAAAAGCAATAGAAGCTCGGTAGAATTTCCGTCTGTCTGTATATCTGTCGGTTTGTTTTTACATCCATCACAGAAAAATACTGCACGAAATTAGATGCGGTTTTCACAGATGAATTGTTAGAAGTCTAATTTAAAATCTGATGCATGTTTCATCTTGATACACTGCCTACAAACTGAGTCTTCCCCGATAGATATAATCTGGGTGTCTTTAAATCACGAGTGAATCGGTTTCTTCTAGGCAATCGCGCTACATCGTAGATCACAGTGTCGCATAACATCAGGCGAACTGGCGGTCAAGCGTGAGCCTATCACTAATAAAAAAGTGTATAAAATACTTATTATGAAAATCTCTTTGGAACACTATTAAATATTTTAAATAAGTTTACTGTATTATATGTGCTAACATTATTATATTCCGATTTTAAGGGTCGATTAATCGATTACTGTGGGGTATGATCCGGAATTAAAAGCAAAGAAATAGATTGCTTCCTCAGGAGGGAAGCTATCCTATGCTATCCTAAGCTATCCAAAGTTGTAAAGATATTGATATTGTAATCATGTTTTTTTTTTAAAAGAGTATCTATGGAGTTTCTTGCCGGCTCTTCTCCATAAGACCCACTTTTTAGAACCGTGCAATTAGTTTGACTTTTCAAAAGTACCTTGTTAATGGTCTAATTGAAATAAATAATTTTGACTTTGACTATGCTGCTCAACTGAGCGATCGGCTTCTGCGCCACATGTTTTGGGTTCAATCCGGATCTGGACGTTTGTGTATGTGAGAATAAGTGTTTGTAAACTCACCCACGATACAGGAGAAAATCCTAGTGTAGGGTAACGTTTGAAAAAAAATATCGTTTTGTAAGTAAACCCGCGGGAAACTGTTAGTATAATATCAATCACTGACCTTGAAAATATCACCGGAAACGGAACGTATTTACGTCCAAATGAACGCTATTTTAATGACTTCCGCTCGCTAATCGTCTCAATTAAACCTTTGCCGTTGAACTTTGAAAATATCTTCGTGTTGGGACGCTTTTGAAGAAGTTTCTTAATTTCATTATAGTATTATATGCCATTACGCCTGTATTCCCAGTTAGGCAGAGGTGTACCTATCTATCTACACCCATAGTTCGCCGGTATGTTATATAGGTCCCATATAATAGGGTGTCTTGCCATCATCCGGCCACAAAACTCCAAGGTGATACTAAGAATTGCTTATAAAACCCCCACTATGTTCCAATCAAGATTCGAACTTAGGTCCTCACATTCAGAAGCTAATCATGTTACATTATTTAACCGACCTTGTTATGCTTTCCTGGTACCTATAAGAAAGTTGTCACGGGCAAGCAGAGTATAATTGTAGTACATTCAACAGTCTAGCCACACGGACGGCGCTTTCACCCAAGTCACTACTAGAACTAGAAGTGGAAGTGGGTCACGGGCTACCCACTACTGATTTATGTTGCCCTAGTACTTTTTAGTACGAATGCGTACTCATCGTGTTTCCAGGATGATGCAATTACAATAGTGTAATTAAAAATCACCAAATTTTCATTACAGAAGATGGCTGGGTCTTACCACCTGCTTTACCCCGTTATAGAACCCCATTATAGATTCCATTAAATCTAAATCCAAGCCCAAAACTGTAAGACCCAAGGAAATGGTGAGCTTATTCTGCGTGAATCGGATCGCTAATAATTATTAACAAAAATTTTGGCTGGGACATCGGACTTGCGATCATGTGGTTACTGGTTCGAAGCCCATCCATTGCACTACGGACGTGAACCCACTCATAACACAAGCACTTAGCTTAGCACGAGGGGTTAACAAGAATACTAGTAATGTGCGACCTACATTGCTAGAAAGCTTTTTTTTAAAAAAAATCCCCAGTGTCTACTAGTTACTAGTGACCATGGATACTGTAAAGAATCCGTAACATCGGGAATTAAAAAATGCATAAAAATTAGTTTTAGAATTTCTCTATCTAATATTCGCGTAAGCGTCAAACACCAACTAAAAATTTTTACTTACATATTCTTTGTCGAAACATAAATGTAATTAGCTAACTCTTTTGTTGACTGTACATGTTTTCATATTAACTTTAAGTCATCTGGTAAAATATTCTGATACACTACATAGTGCATGAACATCAACACAATCATAAGTGATTTGTATTCATCCCTTACTTCAACCCTCAGAAGGATGCTTGATTAAAAGACCTTAAGGTCAGGTCGTCCCTGTGATTTATATCCGCCACGTCAGGGTTACAGGCCAATTAATTCGGGAGAGCACAAGAATTGTAGTCTAGTCGCAGATGTATGGAATAGGGACGGGACACAGAAGATTATTTATCCGTCGTATCCGCAATTTTTTCGGATATTTTCAATGTTAAAACTACGTTTTACCAGCTTTGAATTGTTATTAAATACAAATGTTTCGGATCCTTTACAGCATCCACAGGCAAAAGTAGCTTTATTCAATATCATATTCGCCTGCCACAAATTGAAATTATATGCGAAAAATAGCTACATATGAATATAAATATTTTTTACGTGGTAGAGCGATGCTTCGGAACGAATGGGCCGGCTCGACCGGAGTGATACCACGGCCTCACAGAAAACCAGCGTTAAACAACGCTTACGTTGTGTTTCGCCGAGTGAGTGAGGTTACCAGAGGCCCTATTCCCTTTTAAAAGGTCGGCAACGCACTTGTGACTCCTAGGGTGTTGCGGGTGTCCATGGGCGGCGGTAATCGCTTACCATCAGGCGATCCGTCTGCACCTTTGCCCTTCTATCCCATAAAAAAAAAATGCCCAGAAGTGACACTATGTGGACCAAAAACATAAATATCATTTACACCGAACCCAGTAACAACTACTTGTAAGCATTATATTTGTTCCATAAATAACCTAACCCACGACCACTAATACGGAAGCCGATTGAATTGAAACTCCGACCACCGTTTCACAGCAAGATAACACTTCAACATCTAAGCTACTCGTATCACTGTTTCCCAGAACTAGAAACCAATTTTCTTCACAATCTTAATAAATGTTGTCGACGTAGACACGATTCAATATGGCCGCTTGATTAAAAGACCTGAGAGGTCAGTAGTTAGATGCCGACTCAGCGAGGGGCGCGAAGTAGTGCTTACCCTGACATTACAAAATTAATAAGGAACCAATGTAATCAATGAACTGGGGATTGTAAGATTATAAGTTCAATACAAAGATGGCTGAGCCGAACTACCTAATTGGATTAATATTATTGATTACTACGTAGCTGTTAACCGCCACATTATCCGTATATAATAAAAAAATTACCTAAGTAATCCTTAGTATCAGCTATTGGCCAATGAAAGTCCCGTCAAAATCCATTCAGCCAGTATTTTTTTATACATATTTATTTGTTCATTGCGCCACCTTATGAACTGTAGCCTTAGCACGAACAACTTGCGAAAAAGTATTCGTATCGTCACGATAGAGGCGCTGGTCCATATCTCATACAAATTGGTCTCCATGACGATGCTAAGGCTACTGTTCAGTAGCCTTAGCACGAACAACTTGCGAAAAAGTATTCGTATCGTCATGGAGACCAATTTGTATGAGATATGGACCAGCGCCTCTATCGTGACGATACGAATACTTTTTCGCAAGTTGTTCGTGCTAAGGCTACTGGACTCACGGGGAAAAAAATATTTTTTTTTTGTTTTAAGGAGGTACCGTAAATACTTCCATGTGCGTTTAGTAAAAAGCTGTCATTTTGACATTACCCACAGAGATTTAAATTTTATTTATTTGTAAATCCAAAACATGGTGAGCTCGTTTTGCGTGAATTGGATTGCTGATTAAGCAAATTTTTAGTTAGGTAGCTGTTATTAACATCGAGACGCCCTATTCTGTGTCTGCCATTAAATGTTAGATGTTGACTACCTCATTGGATCTGGGTTCGCTTCCCAAGTCCAGCATTTTCCTGTGGCGGAATTAACTTTTGTACCTGGTTAATGACAATAGTCTCGCTCCATATTACAAGGGATCCTGGAATATTATGCCCTTCGAAAAATAAAGGCGTCAGGGTATGTTGTTCAGTATTACGTCGTTTGAAATATTTCGCCCCGTGTCGATAATGTAGTTATTTACAAGCGCACATGTAAATTCTGAACACGGGCACAGCGGCGCCACCTGCCGGGCGTTCGACAACAAAAACGTGCTGAATATCAATGAGCTGCATTTTGAACATGATTCACTGAATATCTACTAGCTATGCCCGCGGTTGCACCCATTTGCTCCTATTTTAAATAGCGGGATGTTAAATAGCCTTCCTTTTTTATGGGATAGGAGCGCAATCGAGCAGACGGATCGCCTAACAGTAAGCGATTCCCGCCGCCCATGGAGACCCGCAACACCAGAGAAGTCACAAGTGCGTTGCCGGCCTATTAAAAGGGAATTGGGCCTCCGGTAACCTCACTCACTCGGCGAAACACAACGTAAGCGTTGTTTGACGTTGGTTTTCTATAAAGCCGTGGTATCACTGCCGTCGAGCCGGCCCATTCGTGCCGAAGCATGATTCTCACGTACACAAACGCCCAGACCCGGAACAACTAGCAACAACGCGCAAAAGTCGAAACACACACCGTGGTGAGTTAACTAAAATCTAGCTTTTTGCTGGCTTCTTCTAGGTTGTTAATTCATTCAAAAGTAGGTAAAATGTATCTTACATAAGCCTTTATATAAATGAGCAAGAAGCCCATACTCCCCGGCTTTAGATATTAAGCTTTCCTTCTCCTCGTAAACACTAAAAAGGGTCCAATAGACCGCCAATAGATGCATAAATCCTGTAAAACAGGAGTTTTCAGGAGCAACAAATAACATTTTCAATAACTGGAGAGCGACGCTTTGGCCAGAGAACGGAGCATGTATAACTCTTCGCCCCCCATAAATATAAACATGTTTAATTATGTATTAACTCCTCCCTAGTACCCAGTTATATATAGTACCTACCAGCAAAGCTGAAATCAGCAGCACAGTTCTATCTACCACCTCAGCTTGTAATCAACAAATTTACTAAATAAAGATTTTCCTACACACCATTTACTGCGTGCTCCACAATGACGTAAGAAGCGGGTGCGCCGGCGCATCCGTGACGGAAAACTACGCGCTCCATTGATCTTGTTACGAGTACGTTATACTCTGACGTCACTGCCTTGTGTTATAAATTATCCTGAGTTATAACACAAGGCATATATATCATCATTATTATCAGCCCATATAACTGTCCCACGCCTTTATACTCTTCCATTCTTAGCTAGGTTTTTGGTGTGGGCACCACCGCATTGCCAAATACTCTGACGCTAAGCAAAAATGCTAACATTATTGTGTTCCGGTTTGAAGGGTAATGTAGCCAGTGACATTACTGTGCAAATGAGATTTAACAACTGAGGTGTCAAGATGACAACGCGCGAGTGATACCACTGGTGTTGCTGGCGTCTGTAGATTGCGGTTGTCGCTTTCCGTCAGACGAGGAAATCGACTAATTTCCTCAAGAACCTTATATATAAGGTTCTTGGACGGCCTGTATGTTTGTTTGTCATCTTAGTACAGAATAAGAATAGGTGCCACCTACCATTGTTTTACCAGAACAGGAACTGAACGTCACACTCGATTGGAGCGTGACCACTTTCTTTTGCACACGACTGCGCTTGCCTTACTTGTAGTTAATTGTTAGCTTAAGTTCGCGCCCGATTTATGGCCACAGCTAACAAGAATAAAATCGAAGTTGTACCTGGTCAAAACAAGTTAGGAACACAGTTTGCAAATTCTTTGTGTCCGTAACTTAGTTTTGCGAGTTCCCTACACTCTTTGCGCTGTAGCATGGTGCGGGTGACAGTTTCAGTAACATTTCGTTTCACTCTTGAAGGTTGCCGCGATTTACAAATTATGACTTAGTATTTTAGCTGTAATATATTAAATCATTAATAACTGTAATAAATTAAATTAAACCCAACCAGAATGCCATAAGAACATCATACAGGCAACTGTCACCCGCACCATGCTACAGCGCAAAGAGTGTAGTGACTTGTGAAAAACATTACCCTCGTTCTGCGCGGTAGAGTAAGCTATGTCTATGTTGATGTGACAATAGCCAGGAAGTGTAAGTTCAAGGGTCACGGCTGCCTACCCCGCTGTGGAGAGCGTGGACAATGGTTCGAGTCAACGACCTCTTCACGGTTATATGGTACACTATCATTGTGGGCACAGCCTCCGTCCATCTATGTATGTAACACACAACTAAAAAATTGATCAAAATTGGTTCAGCAGTTCAGGCGTAAAAACGTGAAAAACAAACGGACGTAAACTACATCATTGGTTTAGTGCTTACGAGCGGGGTTACTGAATGAGAGCTCCTTAATTCGATTCCCAGCTCGAGCAAAGTGTTATTAAGGGTTCTTCGGTTAGAGGTAATGTTAACAACCCTTTTCAGATTATGCATCCCTGGCATAAACAATTAAGAACCCAAAAATCTATGAAGTACTTTTTGATAGACCAATACCCAATTCCAATTTAAATAAAAAGTTTGAACCATGAATTTTTAATAATATAATAAGTAAATAACTACATATGAACATACGTAGGTAGATCTTTTGTAATTTTATTCTAGTCGTGACTTTGAGTCATGTCTTTGCTCTCAGATCACCCTTTTTAGGAAACCTAGCGTAAATAAATCTCACGAGGTCATTGTCACCGACATACAAAAAGCCTGCGGACAAAGTCTTCTTAAATAAATAGTAATAAGTACACATAAAGTCGGGGTCTTTTAGTTTAAAAAAATAAATAAAAATCTTTTTGACAAAAATCCGCAAGTATCCGAGTTTTTTTTTTAATATACTAGCAATGTGGGTCGCACATTACTAGTATTCTTGTTAACCCCTCGTGCTAAGCTAAATGCTTGTGTTCCGAGTGGGTTCACGTCGATAGTGCAATGGGTGGGTTTCGAACCGGCAACCACATGATCGCAAGTCCGACGCCCTAGCCATTAATTAGGCTACCGCCGCTTCCAAAAAGTTACATACATTTCGTGAACGTTTACTAGGAGATCAAAGCTATTGTGGAGTTCACACCATTAATATTAATTAATACATTCAATTTCCTTTTTTATGACCGTAACACCTCTTCTCACTATTATGTATCCTGTTTGAGGAGTTATGTAATAAATTGCGAGACACAGATTAAAAAATAAGAGTTGCTCTGACGAATTGTTAAGATCTATTTCTAACCTATGACATATTATTTATGCTGTAATTAATTTTATTCTCTATCATACATAGGAGGTTTACATAGTACCTATATTTGGAAAGGACTCATACGCCTAAGGCCATCTACTATCCTACTTATCTGTTATGTGCTTATAGGCACACTAGTTTTGAAATTGCATCAACGCTATCAGGCCAGCGAATGACTTTCTCATTGGAAAAGCAACATAGATCAGTTAACCCAGCAGTGCTGTAACCAGATTGCTCCTGTTTTCCGTGTTAAAATCCTCGTAATACCCTCTAATGTGAAATGTGTGTAAGTAGGTTTATTTTATACTAATAACTCCGATAACATGCATTGCAATAACGTGTTAAATGTAACAGGAGAGCAGCTAACAATAGAAGGGAAATGCTTAGAATGGAGAGATTAAAGAAAGAACCATCTTTACCCCACGACGCAAGGCTTGCATGGATAAGATCAAAATATGCAACATAACGCGTGTGCAATGTCCTGTACCAGGGGCGCAGCGCGGCGAGAGGACCGGTCGGCCGTGAGCGAGGTCGACGACCTGCGGGTTCATTGTCGAGCGCCGCGAACTGGCGACTGCCGTGAGAGGTCGCCGGAGATCGAGCTGATTGCGATCTTGTAATTGTCTTAGAAGCTTGTAGCTCACGTCCGTTGTCCTGGTGGAAATAGACTGGCCGTGACCTTGTAAAACCTCTTAGAATCCCCCCCCCCCTATATCCAATAGTAAAGGAAAAATTAGCCTTCATTCAAGAATCTTCGGAAGGTAAGGTACACGGCATTTTTCCGTTGAGTCCTTTGGTAAACATAGGTTTACCTATGCAGAAGATAGGGTTTTACGAGTTCGAAGTACACGAATTTTCGTGTAGATTATGAACGACCTTCGTTCTATAGGACCAATGTTTAGAAACTCTACACGATCTTGCTTAACCAATGGTAGGATCAATAGGATCTAGGAGAAGGAATTTAAAATGTTGGACATGGACTGACACATTATGACTTTTCCATCAGGCCTACTAGGTGAACATGAAAATGTGTGGTGATGAAGAATTCTTGATTTCAGTTTTGTTGCAAAGAGTTCCAATTACCAAACTTCGATACTAAACTGATTACATAAATAGAATACAATATTACATTGATGGTCATCGTATTGACACACGTCACACGTGATGCGACCTTGACTGGCTCTTTGGCTATAATCACCGTTTGAAGCTACGTACGTAACATTTTACATATTGACGTAATAATGTCATACAGAAGTTTAACTCTGTAAGATATTTCAGTATTTTTGGCTTATATTTACATATGTTGGTCTGGGTCTTAACAAAGAAAACCTGAGATATAAAAAATAATAAGTACGTTTTTTTCTTCTTAGCTCTTTCTTAGCTTCCTTATGGAAGCTAAGAAAGAAATAATAAAGCTCTTTTAGGGTCCGGTCAAAGGTCTCTATAATCTATTACACGGATTCTTAAAAAGTTAAAATCATATATATTACTTTAGAAAGACTGTGTATTATTAACTACTCATGTTCTGCAAATAAATGTTTTTTTATCCTTACTTCTTCAGCGTTGATAATTAAACATTAACATAACATAATTATGTGCGTTTTTCTTTGATGACTTTTGTGATGGAAAAAATATGACTGTTTACGGGTTTTCACAAGTAATTATAAAGTTATCGTATTTTTTTTAAATAAACGTTATAATTTCGATTATTCGCCACATAAATAGTAGTTTAAGTATAAAAAATACTATTTTAATAATTACATAATCATCCGGGACCGGACCATCACATAATGAGGAATAAATAAAAAAAAATAACATTTCTGTTCAAGTTATTTACTCTTTGGTTGGATCGTGGGCCTTCTGTATTAAGTAACTACTCTGTGGTAATGGCAGCTCACTACCGCCATTTTTGTTAATGACAACTATTAGGGTTTATCTGTGGCTGAATATAATCTGTGCGCGTTAAGTTCTACTGACAGAAATTTGAATGAGAATGGAAGCTCAAATGGAAGTTATTTTGAAATCAATCGTAGAATGTACCATGTCTTTGGAAAATAAGTAGCTATTATAAATTGCTCATTAAATATGTATAGTTTGTAGCCTCTTTAACAGCGAAAATAAAATATAATTTACCATAATAACGAGCCTAATTTTTAACACATAAACAAGAATGTCCGTAAATGAATAATTTAAGAAGTCAAATCTGAAATAAGATCCAAGCTACCGGTAGTCAGGGCTTAAAATACGACTCTTATAAAAAATATATACATACATTACAAACCATCACGCCTGAATTCCCCGAAGGCTAAGGTAGAGATGTAGACCGTACCCACAGTTCGCCAGTATGTTTAGGTCCCATGTTATTACAAGTATAGTTGCGAATCTATTGCCATTAACCAGTGTTTTTGTATTTTTTATATGGATTAATTAAGTCGGCACCTGTAACACCAGAGGAGTTACTGATGCCCATCTTTAAGAGCCCCTACGGACTGCAGACTGCCAGAGCCGTAGCAACCGAGGGGAACTGGCTCTTATGTGCAAAAGTTGAAACACACACCAAGGTGTTTGACGACAGACTCCGACGTAAGGGTGGCTGCCAACCAGTCAGACCCCAAGAGGTCCCACCACCGCGCAAGTCAGATATTTTCACGTCTCTTACGGGATGCCTATCTAAAAGGCCGCGAGGAACAGACAGTATGGGGACGGGTTAGAATACTATTACATCTATGTATTATGTTTTTTCTACAAACTACTCAGTAAAAAAACGATCTCAGGTAGGATTCGAACGTGAGTCCATCCGTTTAAATACATCATCCACCAAGCCACCTGTGTGTGTGTTTTTGAAAACATTTCCCATGCGTTAATGCTAAATATAATTAAAAATGACTAAGCTTGACCTGAACTTGACTCGAAATATTCAAACCACTAAAGAAAGCTTCGACAAATAAAGAACGATCTCGCTTATAAATCTCAATAACAAACTACATGCTTATTAATCTACTGAACTAAATATAAATATACATATAAATTGTAAAACGCGTCACGTTAATAATTCAGTTAGCACTGACTCCCACTGACGCGTCATTTAGTCGACTAATCAATTATGTGTTATTAATTTAATTTCACATCACTATTTATAGAAGGAGCGAGGTTAAGGGCGGCCGCTTATTATCAGAAAATGTCGATGAGAAAATTTGTAGGTTACTTTGGAAGAAAATTGGTTTCGACTCGAAGTTTTGCACGATGGGTTTTGTAGTTCATTCAGCCCGTGACTCCTGACTCGTGACTCGTGGTGTCTACCTAGATGTATATGACAGACAACTGACCACGCAATGTCGATATGACAACCCACTATGTGTCCCTCTTCCCTTACTGTGGTAAACCGCCGCAAGGTTGGAAGCCTTATTCGGTAAAAAAAATACTGGAATTAAAAAAATCCACGGCGGTTACCAGAATGACATGCTTCGCGTTACCAGGCGGTCATAACAATGTAAGAGCATAAATCCGCTTCTTGTCCTAAAATGTTTATAGCATAAAATTGTATGTAATCCTAGCGTAGTTCAAGATTAATTGCCAGGCTCACATAATAACATAAGAGCCTCATTGTTGACCTTACAACTTTTTGCTACATTTTTTCTTCGTCTATTGTTTCGTATTACTCGCGTGTGATTCCTGCGTGCCTAGTCGACACAGTCTGAACATTTTATTGATTTCTTAGAACATTTTTTTCTGCCTTCAAACATCCTAAACCTATCAGATTCTTCTAACGGAAAATAGGTGAGCTTTCTCCCTCTCATCCTGCGTCAAGCAGTAGGAGTTAAAAATTAGAAATACCAACATAATTTCTACAGAACACCTAAAATTTCCTATATAATTATAAAACTATCGAACGGATTTTTATACGGTTTTTACCAAATGAACGGGTTGATTCATGACGAACGTTTATAGCCCATTTAAAATCACGCTACGACCCTTAGAAACGAAACAAAACGGGTAAAACCGCGAGGTACAGCTTGTATGTTTAATAAAATAATTGAATTGTTTTTACGATTCCGACACGCTTATAAAATAGTAATTTCCTTTGAACTGTGACCAATCCTTTTATCGTATAGTAATAATTATTAATTAAGTACGCATTTTGTTAAAAAGTTCATTAACTGCTGAGCGATAAAATATAAGCAATGGGCGGGCATCTTCTGCAAAAAATCCAAAGGGTAGGGGCATCTACTACTTTTCTAGAATTTTCTACAGCTGCAAACCACTATAACCTACTATAGTGTGGTTTGGGAATCAACCTCACGCTCAGCAGATGGTCTTTCAACCACTGGACCATCGTGTCTCAACTTGGGGGTCACCTTTTAGTATTGTGGGGATCGCAACGTTTTCAATAAATAAGACCTTTTATTTAATTTCAGTTTAAAATTAAAATCCATTCTGCATAAAAACCTTGAAAAGAGGACAATCCGTTTTTTTATACGTGATAGATAGGCTTACGCTTGACCGCCAGTTCGCCTGATGTTAAGCGATACTGCGATCTACGATGGAGCGCGCTTACCTAGAGGAAACCGACTCTAACATCCAGATAATAACTATCGGGGAAGACCCACTCGGGAGGCGAATCCCACATTTCAGCGGTCAGTACGCATGATAAAAGTGGACTTAAAGCATTTCGTTCGGGTTTACGGAATGTCCACCATGAATCGATGTCGCTTTTTCTTGCTTCTGGTCGTCCAATAGTAGAATAAAATCGAAATGTATACGGTGTCCGTCTTAATTGGCCGATGTCAAAATAAAAGTTGTAGTAAGGAGATAGCATGATGTATGAGTGTAACAATTGTAGGTAAACCATTAAATAAATAAATAAATAAATAGCATCAATATTTTATGTAACATACCCATTATCTAGTGGGTCACAAAACTAAAAAGGTTGAGAAACAATGCGATTATTATTAATTATACGAGTATTGATATTTCACGGCATATTCGGCGTAGTGGCTGCGGGACATGGGTTGTGAGTTTGATCCTCGTAACATACCATCACGCCTGTATTCCCCGAAGGGTTAGGCAGAGGCGTACGTAATCTACACCCACAGTTCGCCGGTATGTTGAGGTCCCATATTATAGGGGGCGAGCCTATAGGCATTCACCGGGCACAAATCCAGACTCCGACCTGCTACTGAGAATTTCATAGAAAAACCCAATAACACTTTGCTCGACCTGGGGATCGACCCCAGGACCTCTAGTGTAGCAGTCGCGCTTGGGACCACTAGACTAATGTCGAGGCAGTCTGAAAATGTTCCCCTCTCTATAAATCTTTAAAGTAAGTCAGAAGCGTACAGCGTGACACTAAAGTGTAAAATACCTAGTAATCTTATAACATAGTGATTCAATTAAATATGTTAATGTATCACTTTTACTATCAAGCGCACGGCGTGTGTTGTGTAGCGGCCGTGCTTTATATGTAGTTACAATATATTACTTTAAATTAAGTATATAAATATACATAACATACTGTCTACACCTGTATTCCGTGAAGGTAGGCAGATATGTAATACACTTATGTATGTATTTACTGTTCATAGGTAATTGTTCTATGTAATCTGTATTCATCTAAGCAAGCGCGCTGCATCGTATATTTCAACCTTTACCAGTTTTCGACAAAAAAAAAGATAGTGAGGTGTTGAAAGAAATAAAGAAATTGAGTACTTAATAATGTAATTGCAAATTTTTATCATAAACTTAATATTTTTTCTTGTCAAATCAATCAAACATTGTAGAAGTTTGTCAGAGAAAAGAAAAAAAGTAATATTACATGTTTTTTTTATTCGTGATAGGCTTACGCTTGACCGCCAGTTTGCCTGATGTTAAGCGATACTGCGATCTACGATGGAGCGCGCTTGCCTATTTTATTTCTATTAGAAGAAAATTAAAAAGGAAATTACTATCTCTTTGTGATTTTTTTGCATTTTCCATGCTAAGATTATTAAGTTATTTTTTAGTAAAGGAAAAAATTCAATCATGCGGGTAGGGTTCGCGGTGGCTTAGAGGTCAGAGCGTCTGGTATATCAAACCAGAAAGCGCAGGTTCGAATCCTGCCCGCGATTGAATTTTTTCCTTTACTAAAAAATAAGGAAATTACTTTCATTATTCATTAATAATTATTCTTATGTCCCACATCATAAATACGAATTTTTCAACGTTTTATTTAAATTAAACCATTTTTATTCGTATTATCATTCGTTCATTACGCAAAATTGTTCACTTTCTTTGAACTGTCAAGTTACTGAATACAATAAGTCGAAATATAGATCGCAGTGTCGCTTAACATAAGGCGAACTGGCGGTCAAGCGAAAGCCTATCACGAATAAATGATAATATTTGCATTTTTTATAAGCCATTGAAAAGAAGACATAAATGTAGTAATTTTTTAAATTTTTTTCTTGGCTCCGATTCTCAGGTAGAACAGTGTATTGTAGGATTTTCTATAAAATTCTTAGTAGCAGCCCGGAGGTTGAACTTGATAAGTTCGGCTCCTATTTCATGGGTCCTAAATATACCGCTGAACTGTAGGTGTATATTAAGTACACCTCTGCCTAAGCCTGCTGAGAATACAGGTGTGGTATAGCATCTATCTGGTTGTCAAGCTTTCTTTCTTTATTTCTTGAATATGACAACGATATTTTTTTGAATTGATTTTCCAAATTATGAATAGTACCAGGAACCCAGAAAGCTGAACAAGTGAACAGTTTCATGTCACGGTACAATGTAAACAGTAACTTACTTCATTATTAGTATCGACAGATCGCGCCGTTATGTGACCTACAATAAGATGTAAGAGTAAATACTGTTGCTATAAATTGTAGTCTTGTTACTATCAAAGTAGATAATAACTGTTTAAGATTTAGCAAAGTTGGGTAACACTTGCCGCGGTGAGTCAATGGATGGTGGCTCTCCGTGATAAAAGTACATAATGTACACAGATTTAAAACAAATGTCCGTGAAACACACAGATTTTGCATCAGTTTGGAATCGAACTTCGGTCCTTAAGTCTCATTTGTTCACTGGCTGCATTACCTTTTAAACTGGCACACAATAATGTCAGCACGTTATTGCTTAGCAGCAGAATATTTGGCAATATGGACACAGACGAACTCTGCAACCGAATACTATGGCGTCTCTGGTTGCCATTGGTGGATAGATCTCGAAGATTTTCATCAAAACACTTTAAAATGTATGAACTTTCATAAACAAACCTTGAGATTTTCATAATCTTCAAGTGAATACGCGGCCTTCACCGCTTTGTCTGTAGTGCTCGTAAATAATTCACGAGCAATCGACCCGCGGCTTCCGTGCCGTATGACTCCTATGTCTTATGCTCTCCTGGTACGAATTAGCTGTTATGTGAGCCTAATATGTTTACCGGCGGAGAAGCACGACATTTTCAACCGACTTCAAAAAGGAGGTTCTCAATTCGACTGTATTGTTTTTTTTTATGTTTGTTACCACATGACGCTCTACTGGGTGAATCGATTTTGATGATTCTTTTTTATTTGAAAGCTGGTGCTTCCCGTGTGGTCCCATTTCATTTGGTCCAGTTCTAACAATGAGAAAACCATATAAGTATTTTTACATTAAGTATGTGCGCGAGCGCGACAAATGGACTCTTGATTCTTTTTTTGATCGATAGCTCATACTGCAGAAGTGGTCCCATAAAAATTTGGCTAAGATCTGATCACAAAATGACAATAACACGTAAATGATAAAATGATAACGTCGGTCTAGGTATGCGTAAAATTTTTCAGCTACTAAAAATTTTGAAATAATATAACTAACAAAAAGTAAAACCGCCTCCTTCAAAAATACAAAAATAATGTTAGGTGCACAACAGTTTCGGAAGTCGGTGGCGAAAACAAAAGTTCAAACCAAATCGAAGGCACCGACTTCCGAAACTGTTGTGCAACTAACATTAATTTTATGTTTTTGAAGGCGGTTTTTTTGCATACGAGGTCCGTGTAAAATAGGACGATATTAAGAAATTCCCATAACTTTGGAAAAATAAGGATCGACGCGGGTGACATAATTATAATCTAAGACACCAAACTAACTTTTTTAAGAACAACTTTCTAACCATTTCCAATACATACAACACGAATAATTGTAATTGGTTCGATCAAAGTTTTCCCAACTACCAAACAAGTGCCGTTAGGTAAACTGCGCGATCCTGCCGCAGGGGATTAATGTATTTACGTACACCTTGAAGTTCTGATAGCCTGGTAGATAGATATAGCGATTGGCTGCATTCGAATAAAATGCGTCATGCATGATAGTCCCAATTTTGTAGTTAGTGCCTTTGTTTACTGCTTACTACAAGGGCATTGTGCATTGGACCGTCTCAAGGGTGAGTCCATCACTGGATTGGCAGACTTGAAACACTTTTGGAGTGCGGGCACAAACTGTCTAAACATCGACAATAATTATAAAGTTCCCGATACAGATGCCGCCTACCTGACTACCTACTTGCAAGTGACTGCAACTAACTACTTTAGCAACATGACGTTTGGCGTTTTTTATTACTTTTTAACTCCGTGAATTCCTCACGTAAGGACAGGATTTTTATATTGGCAAAAACCAGTGTTTAAACAATCATTTTCCTGAGAATTTTAAGAAATCATAGAGCAAACGCTAATTATTATACATTACGCTTCCTTACTTTCTACAGTCGGGCAAAAATAACAGCAAAATATTTTACACATTAGATCCTCAAGATACCAGGACAACATCCATGACAAGGAGGTCACCGTAAACATTTAGATGGACGCTGTCCATTGCTGGGCCGGTTCCAGCTTATCTATCTAACAGATATCCGCCGGATATCGCGATGTAACGCGACGAAACTCGGCCATAACCCGGTATTACAGAGACGGTAATGGATCGTTTACATAAGTCCGTAAATAGGTTCATACATAGATCGTATGTCAAATTGCCATATTTACAGGGAAAACAGTATCCTCCGAGCCTAGGTTTCCGTATTTTACACGGAGCGATTCGCCTCAAGCCAATTACTGAGCAATAGCGATAACCTAAGGATAAACTGGCTGTCAGGCTTTCGAGCTTTAAGGTATTCTGATGACAACCGACACCGCCGTGATTTTTTCACGATAAAATCTTCAAAGATGAGATGTCAGATTTTGATAGGAGAATCAACCTCCAAAGAGGCCAATTCGTACTTTAGTACAATTTAGCTTCCTTTATTGTAATAAGATGACAAACAAGTATAGGTACCGGCCGCCTGATGGTAAGCGGCAACCGCAGCCTATAGACGCCGAAAACACGAGTGGTATCACGCGCGCGTTGTCATCTTGACACCTGTCATTATTGTTGGGTAGCATAATATTTGACAATGCAGTGGTACGACCCAACCCCAGAAGAACTCCAACAGCGGAATGCTACCACCGTTACTGTTTTAAATTTTTACTGCTTTAAATTGGCGTTTAACTTACAATTTTGCTAGTGGGGGAATCAGCTTTCTCTACGAAAACGTGGTGCCTAAGAGGATCGATACACTTCAGTAAAATTCAGCTGCGTTTAAATAGCGATTCACAGATAATTTTGATAGCGGAATCAGTCTCCCTCTCCTGATCTACTTTAATAGTAGCAGAGATATTGCTTCAGTAGTAAGCTCTCTTGGAAGGCGGCTGTTGTCTGCTATCGCAAAGTAAGAGCAACCGTGACCTATTTATAGCGGGGACCGCCTGTCACACCGACGCGAGCAGAATAATAATGAAAACAAATTAAAAATAGCTCTGACGATAGTACTTATAATGTGACACGATAGGATTCTGTTATGATAAATGAATTTAGTGGCAACATCTGTTTCAAACCAATACCGCTCTCAATACGTTATGAATTATTTGTAAACGTTAGAAGCAATGTTATCGTTGAACGAATACTGTTGCTCAAGTAAAGTCATAAATTATTATTATTATTAAGTCAATTATTTTGCTATTTTGGGGAGGCAGAACTGTTGCCGAGTTAATATAAATAAAGGACATACTACCGCGTTTACAAATATTATGCCGCTAAGCCATAATGTGCTAACATAATGCTGTATTAGTTTGAAGGCCCAAGACCCACACCCAAGAATTACAGTCCAGTGGCACTAAATGACATAAGAAAACTTAAATAACGATTTATAAAAACAGCAGTTTTGAGGCCCTAGGTATAGAAGTATTAACAACTGAGGTGTCAAGATGACAACGCGCGAGTGATACCACTGGTGTTGCTGACGTCTATAGGCTGCGGGTGTCGCTTACCATCAGGCTTACCCGTGTACTTGTTTCTCATTCTATTTTAATATTTTATTTGAGTTATAAGTTCAATGCAGTGATAGCCTTGTGGTATGACCGTTGGACTGCCAAGTCAATGGTCTCGAGTTCGAATCCAAGGCACGCTCCTCATGTCATGTCATGTCACCGCAAGTCATGTGCGTATTACTAGTTAATTATCACGCTTAAACGGTGAAGTAAAACATCGTGAGGAAACCTGCATGCCTGAGAGATTTTCTCGATGGCGTATGAAGTCTGCCAACCCGCACTAGGCATGATAGCCTATAATCCCTCTCATTTGAGAAGAGACCCGTGCGTTGGATTGCAGCAGTGGGCCAATATAATGGGTTGGTTATGTTATGTTATAAGTCCAATCCGGTGTGACGGTCACCCACGTCATCCACTAATAGTCGACTACTAGAAGATGATCGGGCGGCCGTCGCGTCTTACTCTAGATTGAGTTACACTTCAAGTCAAGCTTCAGTTTCTGAACACGCTCCATTTACTACACCTAACCATTATGGTTGGCAACTTTTGCCAGCCTCAAAACGCTTTACTAACTTTATTATCTAGATATTACTCAATGAGTACGAGTTTTTTTAAATAAAGGTAGTATCCTATATTTATTATTAATATCATAATTATTATTGACCTTAATTGGAATTTAATTAAAATTATGGTGCTGTGATGTTTTCAATATTTGGATAAATTTAGCGATAGTCGTTGCTAGCCATACCTATTCGTAAGTAATCTTAGTAGGTATGTAACTATTTATAAGGTTGTAAGAAGAGTCAATAAAATAGTCCAAACGTCTAAGGCACATTCGAGAAAAATTTAAAAAAATATCTGCACTCTCGGACGTTCTATTAAGAATTATTTGGGCTAAAAAAATCTGCCATTCTGGACGGAACCCTGTGCCGAACAGTGGGACTGCAATAATCTGAATTATCAAATTATTTGCGATGGCATAAAAACCAGAATGTAACACATCACATTCGCTTTTAACAATCTCGTATAAAAATCGGTGATCAATAGTGTTTTGTTTACATTGAACGCTCGCTATGTAAACATAACCGACAACTGTTTGTTTGGCCGGTAATGTAAACCGCGCCGGCATTTTTATTAATATGAACTCCTTAATGAACTGCGCTCCAAGGAATGTGTTGTTGATTTGGCGAATAAAACGTTTATTAACTTGAAAATTCGTGAAACTAAAAAATGTGTATCACGGATTTGGACTCGGACCACCCGCGAGTGCTCTCTAACCTGTGAACTAGTATTTATAGTTTCATTTAAAGTTTTTTGATGACCACCTCCCAACTTCCGTCACCCTAGTACTGTAATATTAAATAATGGGATGATGGCATATGTATGTCTTAGATTCATTTAGAAGTTACGCACTTTATAAATAACAAGGTTATGAAAAAGTGATATTAGTATTGTCAGGCTTTACTGTTCATTTTAACATCAAAGCGATGATATTAAATTAATAGCTGGCAACCCCTGTGACCTTGAAACTCTCCAACCCCTTCGCTACCGGCTCTCCCCTAACTCGTGGACTTCGGTTGATATTCACCTGTTTCTGTCTCACCTTACCATTACATTAACTAGAAAACGAGAAATATATTATATAAAAGTCACTTGAAATTGAGAAAAGGCGTAAATACTATATTAATGTTTAAAGACATATAAAAAATATATTCCAACATTAATTTTCAAAAATGAGAAAATTCAACAAAGGCACAAACATTTATAAAATGTTGCTACAGAAGAAAATTGAATACTGTGTAACTTTACGCCCAAATTTTACAATATTATGTCGTTCCATTTTCTTTAGAAATTGATCACATAGACTGTTATCGCTTCCGATTCCGAGCCGACGTAGCACACATCACGCGCAGCCATAATCATTGTACAATCTCACGTTACCAGTTCCGACGCATGCCTTCGACACTGTAGCGCCACCGTCCGTGACGTCATACACATCTGTTCTCGTATACACACCTCTCGGAACTATCCCATTGTGTCCCTTCTCACTCACACGAGTAACAAAAACAGGAACTTCACGTCAAGAATGAAAGGGACGCAGATACCTGTTGGGCGTCCCCCAGGGAACGATTCTTGGGACACTTTATTCTCATTTTAAACATTGTAAAGGTCTGAAAGGGTTGTTTTAGTAAAGCGTTCGTTTCGTCGTGTTGTTACTTTTTCTTATTGTCGCCACGAGATTGTCGTTCTGTCCTCATTCCGAACTAATTAATTTTCAGTAACAAAGGAGTTTTCAGAGTAATTGGGGAGGATTTTTGTAGGTCATGTTTTTTGTGATGATACTTAATTATTCACTGTTTTGAGACGAAATGTTGTGTCATTATGAAGAGTGGTTTGAACTGGTTGTATTTCTGAAGTCCTAGATTTAAATTCAAGACAAAATTTACTGTTTTACTTCGGATATAGGGCACAGTATTTGAGAGTACGGCTAGATAGTTGAACATGCTGTCTTAGGTATGATTCTCAATTTTAGCAAAACGTTATTATCTATTTCTGAAGCTTGGAATATTATAATCATCAGCATCATCATTATCAGCTTATATCAGTCCACTGCAGGACGTAGACCTCCCCTAATGTGCGCCATATCACTTATTGACCTTGGAATAAGTCGGCCACAAATATAATTACATATTCCTGCTCAAAATTACGTCAATGAATGGATCCTTAATAGCATTAATTTTTAAATGCATCAATAAGTCAATGACAGATTCACGGTATGGAGAGGTCGTGAACTTACTCTATCATATAATTTCATCCTGAACTTCGTTCAGAAATCTCTGAGAATTTATAATGAATAGCAATATGCCTGTAAACCTTCACAGGCGTTTTGATATAAATTACTAGGTACATAGTAACTACTTCATATTTTCTTTTTAAATTTCATTTTTTATCCATCGCTTTAGAGATGAACTGTAGCTAAAATCTTTATTCAAATAACACTGGAATCTATGAAAGACCCTTTTCTACAATAGTGGACGTCCTCCGGTTGTTAATGATGATGAATGTAATATCAAAATATATTAAAAAAAAGTAACCAGCCTTTCGCCGCTACAGAAAGTTTAAAAGAAATGGCGCAACAAACTCCTCAACTATTTCGATATATCGATTTATGGATTACAAAACAATATCCGATTCATGAGAATGAAGCATTCTTGTACAATTCAATGCATGTTTATGAATTACTTGCAGCCCGACTGACTCGTTATATGAGGCGAGATGAAAGGTAAATAAATATATATGAACGCACCACTCATGGAATTCGTACCCGTGATAACACACATGGAGTATTTGTCATGAGTATCATCTCTATTTACCTATAGTAAAATTGTAACAGGCCTATGTCTGCACATTATTATTATTAGAGCAACAGAAGCCAAAATAACAATTTTTAGAATTTATGTATGTTTGTACGCGCATCACGCAAAAACTACTGCATAGAATTGAATGCAGTTTTCACCGATGTATTGCTAGAGGTCTGACTTAAAATCTAGTGCATGTTTCATCTTGATACGCCGGTTAGTTAATATTTTTGGGACGTGAGTGAAACTGCGGGCAACAGCGGCTAGTGCATAATATATTGGCAAGGATTGGACAAATATCTATCTAGAAATAAAAATGTTACCGTATGTATTTTGCCGTCGCTTAACTCATTCCAAACATTGGCTTGAGACGAGATATACAGTACAATGCTGAGTCGTGGCACATATTAATCTCCTTGGTTAATAAAATTACTTGATAGACAAAAACAGGGCTCCAATTCCACCGAAAAAGTTACAATGTCAAACTTTTTGAGTGAATGTATCGATAGTAGAAGTTTAGGTACATTCGGTGAGTTTTGACATCTTCTATCTAATTAAAAAAATCAAATGCAAAAATGTTTTTAATGCAAATAGCGTTTACAAGCTTTTAGAAACCAAAAGGTTGATCGTATGTAGAAGAATCTGGCGACAAACTCCATGGACACTTTTTTTAAATAAATGGCGTTACATGCTTCACTGATACACTATTGCGATTACAGGATGTGTGGACAAGGTTAATGTCCAAGTTAGACCGAAGTCGATAATATCAAACGGGATCTCGGATGGGATCTTCACCGGATTTTAAAACAAGTAATATTGACTGAACATACGATACGATGCATTAAAAATTACCATACAAACGTCTAATTGTACCAGAGCCGCAGACAACGCAGGATACAATCTGTATCAAGGAACCCGACACCGGCGCTGTTGCCGCTCCGTGCGGTGCGTGCACGCAACGGCAACGCCGCGCAGGTGAGGGCGCGCGCCCCGTTCACTGTTCTGAATGAAAAGGGGTGGGTCATTCTATTACACATTTTTTGTTATGGCCGACGCCAAGTTTTTGCATATTTGTTGATTTCAATAGCATATTGTAAATACATTGATTTAGTTAATGAAGTTAGGTACTGATAATGTTATCTTATAAGTACTGGTCAGTTGGTCACTCTTGGTGACTTTTAAAAATCAGCATCACTAATATAGGTGGTGACCTTTACTAGTGATGCTGATTTTTAATTCACAATGTAATAACTTTCCGTAAAACGTCATAACTAATATTATAAACGTTTGTGAATATGGATGTTTGTTACTCTTTCACGCCAGAACGGCTGAACGGATCTGGATGAAATTTGGCACAGAGATAAATTATAGTCTGGAATAACACATAGGCTACTTTGATCCAGGTCGGACCCAATCCTGAAGTCCACGCAGACAGAGTCATATGTATAGGAAGGAGCGGTACCAGGGTGTCGGAATTGAAAAGAGCTATTTAAAAAATTCAGAGAATATCAAGTAGAAATTGTTTTGAACAGTCACCTACTACAAATTCTGAAGTCCACGCAGACAAACTCGCGGGCAGAAGCTACTTTTCTAATAAAAACATCGCGTTAGCAGAACTTTATTTTTACTCGACTGTGTCGGTGCCAAAGGGAGGGTAATGCTTACGCCAACATAGCTATCATGTTCTTTTAATACTTAGGTATGTGTATTTCAGTCTTAAGATTTATATACAGAAAAATACTGGTGTGATTTTAGAACTTTATTTTTATCCGACTGCGATGATGCTAAATAGAGGATTATGTTGTTATTATACTGTTATATTTTTTATGAAACAAATGACCTGATGCCAAAATATTGTATTAAGAAATTTATTAAGGAAATATATCCCTTTGCCACTAAAGTGCATAACTTGGGAGTGCCATGCTTCGGCATGGGCATGGACCTCACAGACACCGGCATGAAACAACGCTTACGTTGTGCTTCGCTGAGTGAGCGCCAATCCCCTTTTAAAATGCTGGCAACGCACTTGTGACTCCTCTGGTGTTGCGGGTATCCATGGGCGGCGGTAAAGGTAATCGCTTACCATCAGGAGATCCGTATGCTCGTTTGCCCCTATCCCTAATGTTGCTAAAAACCTTTCTAGGAATCGAACCAAGCACCTTTTGCTTAACAGCCGCGATTTAGCGACTATGGTTGGACCAATGATGCAGTTATCATTCTTATTTAATATTTTTCAAGTCTGCATAATATTAAAAAGTATATTTGGCTGTCTGTTTGTTACGTTTTCACGCCCAAGCCGCTGAACCAATTTTAATGCAATTTAGTAAAGATATAGATTAGACCTTGGAGAAGGATATAGGCTGACCTTGTCTCAAGTCCTATTGGATGCGAGTGTTTCACGGATTATTTAGATATTGATATCATAAACATAAAAACAAACAACCAATTGCATCCCATTTATGGTGCCGACTGACGATTATATGTAAAATAGCAACGACTATAGATAGCTATCGACATGTTCTCAGAATCGATTACACTCACTTAGTAATCAATTGTCAAGCTAATTGCGCCTCGCTTTAGTTTTAATAGAAGTTACCTGAGGTGAGCGACACGTGTGCGCGTGGGTACTAGGGTCGCATGAATATTGAGGAAGTAACAGATAAACAAAGTGATAATATAGCTTCACTATGACTCGCCAGAAAATGGAATGTAGGTAACAAGAATGTACCTCATAATCTGTCTTATGTTTAGCATTGTGAACATAATCCTTACTAATATTATAAACGTGAAAGTTTGTGAGTATGGATGTATGGATGTTTGTGCTCTTTCATGCCAGAACGGCTGAACGGGTCTGGCTGAAATTTGGCACAGAGATAGATTATAGTGTGGAATAACATATAGGCTACTTTTTATCTAGGTCGGGCCCATTCTGAAGTCCACGCAGACAGAGTCGCGGGCAGAAGCTAGTATTTTATACTTCTTTGTCTGGACTCGAGAAAAATAATATTCTGTGAATATGTTTCGGTGTTTTCTCAAAGGTCGTCAGTAAAAATCGTATCTATAAAAGATGAGATAATTTTAACTATCCTTATTACTTATGTACTTCAATATAAGAGCCGACTACCTCAGAGAACACTAACTGCGTCTTCCATTGTTAATTAAAACAAGTCTATACAAGGTACTATTAGAAATTCGATTCAGAATCTAATAGAATCTCTTCGAACCGTTAATTAAAAATAGAGTGGTACAAAAGAGTTGGCTTTCTATCGTTAATAGAGAGGCGCTGACATTCAGAGGTGCGTTAGGAAAAGTATATAGGTCAAAATAATAACTGACAATAGAATCTCTTCGATTGTTATGATAACCTAGTATGTCTAGGAACAGTTTTGCTTACACGGTAAAAAAAACATCGCGAAGCCCTCATTCGCATGCGGAACGAACTGCAAAATTATCACTCGAAGTTTTTTTTTATAGATTCTCTAAATATACTAACTTAACCTAACCTCTTTTGAGGATACAGGCATGATGCATTTATGAGGACTCTTCTCAATCCAAGAAGAGACTCGTGCCCAGCAGAGAGACAGTCTATTGCCATCATCACGTCAAAAGCACGACGAATTCTTACTAATATCCTATCCTAATA
Source organism: Acronicta aceris (assembly GCA_910591435.1). Classification (NCBI taxonomy): domain Eukaryota; kingdom Metazoa; phylum Arthropoda; class Insecta; order Lepidoptera; family Noctuidae; genus Acronicta; species Acronicta aceris. The sequence continues at coordinate 156,381 of OU342786.1, read as the reverse complement.
TTATAATAAATGTGAAAGTTTGTGAGTGTATGGATGTTTGTTACTCTTTTTCGCCAGAACGGCTGGACGGATCTGGATAAAATTTGGCACACAGATAGATTATAGCCTGGAATAACACATAGGCTACTTTTTATCCAGGTCGGACCCAATCCGGTAGTCCACGCAGACAAAGTCGCGGGCAGGAGCTCGTTAGTAATAAATACATTTATTGTCGTTTAATGCACCTAAGTAAGTTTCTATAATAAACCAATCTATGTATGACAAAAACAACTGTTGAATGCAATCTCATTTCGTGCTTGACCAACATTTTTTTTTCTTCACAACGAATTCGCGAAATCGATACCTAATACTTACTTTCTAAAATCGTCGCCGCTGTGGTAACAATAAGACTGTATTCAATATACAACACTTCACTATATTCAGTGGTAGGAAGGAACGTGTTTCATTATCACGGTTAGCGCAATAAAATAAGTAGCAACTTTTTGGATGTCAATTGCCGTTCAATTTCTGAGTTGTGCAGTAAGAATGTAAAGTAGTTAGGTCTAGTGGTCCTAAACGCGACTGAAACGCTAGACGTCCTGGGTACAATACCCAGATTGAGCAGTGTTATTGGGCTTTTTTATATTTGTGATAAGCTTACACTTGACCGCCAGTTCGCCTGATGTTAAGCAAAAGTACGATCTACGACATGAGTACGCTTGCCACGAGTGATATAATATAGTCACCCAGATTATATTTATCGAGGAAGACCCACTCTGGAAGCGCATTCCACATTTTAGCGGTACGCATGATAAAAGTGGACGTAAAGCGTTTCGTTCGGGTTTTTGGAAAGTTTTCTATGAAATTCTAGCAGTTTGGAATTTTGATTAGTGCCTGTTTAACGACAATAGGCTCGCCCCCTATTAGATGGTCCTATTGCCTAAACATACCAGCGAACTGCAGGTGTACTTATGGCAGTTTAATGAGGCATTCTGTTAAGCATCGGGGACGAATCCACATAAGAGCTTAGGGCCCCGAGGATATAAAGGGCGGAAAATATTTTATTAAATGAATAAACAAGAAATCGCTCTAGAAGGACGTACGGCGATCTTATTGGCGAGTCCTTCAAAAAGGTCAGGTGCGTAGCACTCGCAACCGGCATGTATGTATGAGAAGATGTATTATCGTCATCTCCCTGGCCTATCCACAAGAATTGTAGCAAGTGACGGTCTATAGTTTCTGCCTACCCCTGTGGGAGAACTGCGTGAGTGTATGTTTGTATGTAAAATATTTTAACATACCTTTCACGCCTGTATTCCCCGAAGGGCTAGGCAGAGGCGTACTTAATGTACACCCACAGTTCGTCTGTATGTTTAAGTCCTATGTTATAAGGGACGAGCTTATAGCCATTAACCGGGCACAAATCCATACTCCGAGCTGCTACTGAGAATTTCATAGAAAAACCCAATAACACTGCTCGACCTGGGGATAGAACCCAGGACCTCTAGTGTAGCAGTCGCACTTGAGACCACAAGACTAATGAGGCAGTCAAATATGTTATAGTCCTTTTTTTTCTAATACCGTGTACCTACATTATCAAGAATGTTTTTTTTACAAATTGACATTTAGTTTATTAATTAAGAAGGCCCCTAAGTATTATTAGCCCAGGGCTCCACAAACTCGCGATTCGCCCCTGTTAAGCATTAATAAGTATATATAATTTACCAAAAAGCTCCATCCGTACCCACAACCTGACTAAAAGTGAACCGTAATTCAATTTAGTTTCCAAAATAGAACATTTCCAGCACACACTGGCTGTTGAATAAAATATTTGCAACTGCAGACGAAATAACACTGAATATATATCTCATCTAAATAAAGATGCGATCAATATGAATGTTTCTAACGTAGGATAGCTTTAAAATATGTCAATTCAGGCTTAAAACTGGATACTTCATAATTTTAGGGTACCAAGACTGGAGTGCGGCACTTTTACAAACAATTTATAATATATATGACATGATTGAGAGAGGTAGGAAATAGTGGAATCGAATAATTCCACTCACAATTGGAGCTGCCCGACTGGGGAAGTACTTCCACCTTGCAGAAAATCGTAGCCAAATAACATAGCTCCGTGCTATGTTGTTCCCAACGGTGAGCAAGGTCGCCAGAGCTCCGCGAGGAAGCGTTGTGTTGGCAGTGTGGGGGACCGGTGGTGTTTTGTTACCGCCGCTGTCATGCATAGCAGAATGTCTCCTATGTTGCCAGCCCAACTATTCCTCCTTAATTTACAGGGTCGGCAACGCCTGAGTGATACTCCTGGTGTTGCAAGCGTCCATAGGCTACGGTAACAGTTCCAAAAGAGGGTCTTATGGAGAAGAGTCGGCAAGATACTTCATAGCTATCTATACTCTTTGTAAAAAACATGATTACAATATTAATCGTTACAATTTTGTTTTAAATAGTGTTACCAGATTCAGCCGGATCTGGTAACACTGGACGTAATCATAATATAGTTAAAATAAATTAGGCTTTAAGGACATGTATCAAGGGCAGTAAATATTTTTGAGTTATTGGGTAGGTAAAGCTTTGACAGATAATGATAATGTGGTCATGACGAAAACATTAGCGGATTTTCTTGTAATTCGTCATGGCCATGACAGATTCCACTCCTTCATGGGGAGAACTTTACATCACATCCTACTCGAAAGCGTGATTTCCATCTAGCAAAGTCAGACCACCTGTCAGGAAGATTCAATTAACATGTTGAAATTGATTACCAAATTATCGGCTGTATGTGAACGTGTTGAGAGGCAGGCACTCAATGAATTATTTAGCACCTGTTACCAAGCATCTCTGCAGATGTTTTTGAATCTTGATTATCTTAAAAATATTTATTAAATTTACTTAAAATTCGTATCGGTATGACGTAAAAATTGACGGAATCGGAGCGCCATTTTGTTTTTTTTGTCACCTTTGGCCAGTTAATTTTAAAATTTACCGTTCCTTTTTTAAATGAGAACAATTTCACGACATTGCGACAGTCAGTTTATTATTTAAACTCCGTCAAGCCACCAACAAGTAGGTACTACAATGATGAATCAGATGTTATTCTACCTTTGTTTGATGCAGTAAGCTAACTGTCGTTGAACTATATACCTACCTGTTATGAATTCCTGGTATCCGTTAAATTTTCTTTGTCACCTAAAATGTTTCCCGCAAAAAGAAATCAATAAAAGATGACTTTTACTCAAAATCTACATCAATACGGTACACGTTTCTCACAAAATTCATTATTTTTTCCTTTGTGGTAAACACAAAAGCTTTCTGTATACGTAAAAAGTCATTATTTCGACAACCTTCGCAGAATCGTCTACCTTTGCGTGAGATGTATGCTAATTGATTGCATTTTGACGCGTTTATACGCCAGCATAATTTGACCCGCTGCGAAAAAAGGAACTACGTTAATTTCCTGAATTTGACATAATCGTTGAGATTTGCCATAGCAAGCAGCGCCGCTATGACGAGTCAAGGTAAGCTGGACATGCGTTCTATTGTCTGGTTCGGACTCCTTAAGCTTATAAAGTCCTGGTATTTACAAGTAATAGCAAAACCACTGCGAGCGTGGTAAGCCGCTCAGGAGAGTAGGTTTTTTTATGGGATAGGAGGGCAAACGAGCAGACGGGTCGCCTGATGGTAAGCGATTACCGCCGCCCATGGACACCCGCAACACCAGAGGAGTCACGAGTGCGTTGCCGACCTTTTAAAAGGGGATTGGGCCTCCGGTAACCTCACTTACTCGGCGAAACACAACGTAATCGTTGTTTAACGCCGGTTTTCTGTGAGGCCGTGGTATCACTCCGGTCGAGCCGGCCCATTCGTACCGAAGCATGGCTGTCCTACGTAAAAAGATTATAATCAAGTCAGTTAAATAAATATGTAAGGATATTGTTTACTTACAATTCTCCTCTCGCAGGTCTGTTGGAAGAGATTTATTTAGATAGAACTATGCAGTACCTTTGTGGCTTAATTCTTATAAAGTTGTTTTATTTTCATTGAATTGTTGTGTGCATAAATAAATTTAGTCAGTCGCGATTACTAAATCAAAGAATAATACATAAAATTAAGAAAAACATTATCTAAGTCAATACATACTAATAATGCGGGTGATCTAACACTACTTCACATATTCCGATATGTTGTAAAATGCTTGGGAATATATATATGTACATATATAAATGGGTAAGTAATAAACTGTTTAATTAAACTGGTAGACGTGAGAGGTGTGGGCACGTTTGGGCAAAGCGTACAGAGCACGGGTCGTATCAACACGAGACAAACCCACGCTCTGGTCCACGTGTAGGTTGACAGACTTCACCCACCTCTAAAAGCTTTGAAATCCACTTTTAGGTTTATTTCGAAAGTACTCCACTTTCGAAATAAACCTAAAAGTGGATTATTATTAGTGGAATATTACAACCTCCAATCCCAATTTTTACGTGGGAGAGCCATGCTTCGGCACGAATGGGCCGGCTCGACCGGAGTGATACCACGGCCTCACAGAAAACCGGCGTTAAACAACGATTACGTTGTGTTTCGCCGAGTAAGTGAGGTTACCGGAGGCCCAATCCCCTTTTAAAAGGTCGGCAACGCACTCGTGACTCCTCTGGTGTTGTGGGTGTCCATGGGCGGCGGTAATCGCTTACCATCAGGCGATCCGTCTGCTCGTTTGCCCTCCTACCCCATAAAAAAAAACTGAAAAGTATCTAAATAAATTATTCTGATTTTGATTTTCTATTGAAATAAAACTACATTTTATAACGTGGTGTTGATATTATTTAATTCCGTAAAAGTAGTTTTTATTTCAATGTATAATATTCGCGTAAGTATCAGAAACCTGTCTGATTATCTATTCATAAATCTAGATTTTAATGTGTTCAGTTGTTCTCGAACTAGAGCCCGAAAAGGATTTGAATTGCGTCTCAATCGTAGAGCCTGTGCAAAATCGCATGCAACAACAGCTATCATATCTTATAGTATTCGGATTCATGTAAGACGTTTAGTCTGAGAATGCGTATTTTACCAAAATACTACATAATTTTAGCGGAACCATTAATAATGACAAGCGCAGGGCGTTCCGTGAAGCGCCCATCGTCCAGCAGATGTTAGCAGACGTCTGACAACGTATTGGCACTGAGTAGCGTTTTACAAGAAATGTTATTATTTATACAAAACACCTGTTATTCACACAACCGAGGGCTTCGCAAAACAGTTGAATCTGCGTTTAGTTTGATCTTACTTTCTTATTTCTTGCGATATATCAAAACGATTTAATTTGTTATGAGTTCCTGGCCTTTACTGAGAATAGCCTGTCTTATAACAGTCCCCAACAGTGGTCGAATATGGACTGGTAATTATGATGAGCATTGTAAATTGATGGTCTGATGTAAGGGATTGGCCTCGTCAACTGAATGTTAACAAAGTAAAGTTCGCAAATTATAGGTTAAGTTACAGTGTGTAACTTTGAGTCTGTGATATCTCATCGTCTACCTATAGATGTCATCTTCACCGTCTCCTCAAGTAACGGACTCTTAATTTAATTTACCCCTGAGTTTTTGGATACAACCTTGGTTAACGTAAATAATGCGGTCGTAGCCTTGGAATCTGGGAGTCAATTCTACTAGTTTACTGTTAAAAATTATCTATTGGCTGCTAAAACTATAGACAGAGCAGAATGGAAGGAGGGGAAAGAAGGACTTTGCTTAGAAAAAGTCTTCAATTATTTTTACGAAGCAATTGCAATCCAAATTTGGTTAACTTTTAAGAAAACATGTTGTTGAATCGATAGTCTCTAGTAGAATAACAAAACTGTTAACAACTTTCATGTAGGAGCATCTTAAATGCGTTCGACGATAATTTTGTTAACTGAAAGGGCCGCCTGGACTGCATCGCACCTCAGTTTTATCAGTCCTACTAAACAGCTGCTAAACTACAGTCGACTATTATTACAACATAATAGTCATTGGGAATGACTGTAATTAAACTGTATATGTGTATACGCACACACACACGCACATAACACACAGTATGTTGACAGCAGGCTCATCCCAGCGTAATATCTTCAGAAGTTCTACCTGAATTTATGAGTACGGGAAAGAACGTTGAGGATTGACCTTTTTTGGGAATAATAAGGTAAATTGGTGAAAAGCCAAGGTCACCGATTATTCAAAAATACTTTATCTATTACCTATCTAGCCTGTATTGTCCCATTGCAGGGCAAAGGCGTCCCTCTCCCTTGTGCAAGTTCCTCCTTTCGGTAGGAGTCAAGCTCATCTCTCCATCTTTACCTTGGTCTGCCGCGCTCACGTTAGCGCCCTAGCGTTAAATGGGACCCAATCGGTACTTATTTTAGCCCCCAGCTTGTCAGATATCCCAAAAAAAATCAATCCGGCTATTTTGGAGTCTAGGAGAAAAAATTCTAACTTGAAAAGAGGCCGATTACTTAAATCTATTTTATTTTCGGTAAGATTCGAATCGATCCCTATCTAAAAATGGAATAGAGCTTAAAACGTTCGTCCGCCACTAATCGTTATCTCTCTAGATTAGTCAGAAATCTCAGTCGGCCTACCGTACGAAACTGGAGGCCGACTCCACTAATAATGCAGTTTTAATTTTCGGTAAGGCTAAATAATGTGAATTTCGTTGCATGCGCGATGCAGTAGTCGGTACATCATAGTGCCTATCTAGCACAATAGATGTCGCTACAACGGAATAGAAACGGAAAAAACATGCGGGGCAGTCTTTGGGGACTGCCGATAGAAGTGAAAACTAAGTAACTTATGAATTGTATCGTCAATAAATGGGAAGCGTGCGGTGACGATGACGCGAGTTTCACGCTTTTTGTTCACCCAGAAAGTATTCAACGCGCCTAAAGAAGTTTTCACTTCAAAACTAACATACCACCATGCCTGTATTCGCCATGGGTTAGGCAGAGCCTGATAGATCACAAATCGTCGGCTTGATGAGGTAACTCAACATTTAATCATCTCAGACATTTACCCTGTACTAAGGTTTAGACTAGATGTCGGTAAGCTCAGTCGGCCGCTCGCTGGCACTGTCAGATATCCGAGTGGGCATACTGAGCTGTTTGCCTTATTGTGCAGTCCAGTGACGAGTGCAATTAGATAAATTGTATTGATTCAACAACGTTCGGCCGCCGGCTCGCGCCTGGACGCTGGACCACATTCTAACTCTATAACATTTGAGTGGAGCCACATTTTAGTTCGATCAGTTCAGTGCATAGAAAGGTTAGAAAAGGTTGGACGAGAGTGTATTGTATGTAATGAATATATGACAGTGCTTCATAACTGGCTAGCATTTACCCGCAGACTCCATCATCAGTGCTAATATTATCTATAAATGCAAAAGTAACTGTGTTTGTTTGTTTCCTTTTCACGTCTATACCAGTGAACCAATTTTGGTATAGATAGATTGGACTTTGGAGGAGTTATGTTACCTTTTGGGATGCAAGTAAAATCTGTTCACAATAGTTACGATTTCAAAAAAGCATTTATTACATTTATATCAACGCCATCTATTGGATATAATTATTACTATTAGAAGTAATTTTAATATTTCTGAAAAACCAAGCCAAGTTTGTATGCCATGTCATACTTTAAGAAATTCTTTCAAAGAAGGAAAAGCCTCTCATTTTTTCGAAACAAATTCGGATGAACCTCCTTTTCTCGTTCTAAAATATGCTAGATGACAATACTCTAATATTTTAATTAAATGGTACCTACCTACACCAAGATGCGAAATACGGATTATATATATTTGTCTATCATTTTGATATCGTACAAAATAAACAAATACGTCGTAAAAATGGCGTCGATTTTTACGACGCGCGCTTTATGAGTGAGGCGGTGACAGTTCATGATTTAGATTACCGTATCTTTAAGATACGAGTAAATTCAGAGAAAGTGACGAATCTCTATACAAACAAACAGGGTCTAAGATGGAGCACACAACTCAAGTAAATACCCTTTCGTGCTGTCTCTCACACATACACGAAGGAGCACAGTAAATCCGTTTGTCGTTTACATGAGAGGGTGGTAGCTAGCCGGATCCATGCGGAGCACTAGATCCTACCACCAAAACATGCGGCACTTGAATATGGGTCCGGTAGCGAAAACATACCGGTGAACTGTGAGTGTATAGTCGTACACCTCTGCATAGCCCGAGGAATACAGGCGTGATATGTCGTTAGCTAATGGTGACGTATATCGCTGGAAGTCGTTTGATGAAATGAAATGAAATTATTTATTCTGCAAGTAGATCGTTAGAGATACTTTTACATGTCAATGGTTTGGGTTTTTTTTAGCTATATGGCTTCGGCATTTCCTAACTGATGACCTCTGAGAAGAAACACCGAAACAAACTCAGAGAATCATGGTCTCTTTTAAAGTCCAGACATGGAAGAACATTTATATTGAGTGGTACGATGTAGGGTAATGACTGAAATGGCCTTTTGAGGAAAGAACCATAGCAGCTTTGAGTAGACCAGTCCCAACTGACGGCACGCATGCATCAGTCATCGTGTAGCTCAACCATAATTTAGGGAGCTCAACGACCGTTAACAATGTATTCTTGCCCTCACTACTGATGTGTTTGAGTGACCCTTTGGCCTATTATGATGATGTTTATAGATATTTACGGTTCATATTTATGATCATCATAAAAAAGCATAAACGAAAACTTTATTGGCGCCAACTCCTAAGTAAAGACCACGGGATTCGTTTGGCATTCCCAGCAAAGGCTTGTAGTGTGTTGTATTTTCCTAATAGATAAAAAAACGCTTCACTTGGCATTTTTACAATCAATTACTTACTACTTTACTATTTATTTCGTTTTCTTACTATTTATTTATTACGTTACTGTTTCTTTTATTGCCTAAAACAAAAATGTTGTTGAGAAAAAGCGGAAAATGACACCGTATGTATTTACATTGAAAGTACTAGGAACTCATAAGCACAAAGAGTGTGTTCAATTTGTTGAGCGATTTCGTCTAGGAGGCGATGTTATAATTTGCATGGTAAGCAATCGCGTTTCGCGTACTTATTATCATTTTGTTATTATGTATAGGTACCTACTTATGTACTTCTAAACACGGGTCTTCTACCAACATGAGAAATATAGGTAGGCCATACACCATAGGCCAAGCACCTAGTATGTGTTTGGTAGTCCGTGACATCTTCAAGAATTATATAATTTGATATTTTGATATTGATGATTGAGATATTGAGTCTGCAATTACCTATACTCTTCATAATTATGATATAATCATTTGAACTAATCTCTCCTCATTTACAGAACAATTGCTATAATAACCTACTGAAAACGACTTTTCTCCAGCTATTCAGTAAGACTGTAATGCATAATACTGTGTTTATGATGCCCTGGTATCTGTATAACTTTACTATAAAAAAAAACATGTCGCAGATTCAGCTATTAAAATTGCTTGCCAAACGCAAATCTAAAAGCTAGCTTTTAATTTTCTACTATGAAGGCAGGATTCATATCTTAATGTTGAAAGACAACGAATGTGAATCGAACCGTTGCTGAAATGAAATAGAACGTTGAACTTACTTGAATGTTGTTAATTAGTTGAATTGGCCTCCTGTACTTTCTCCTTTTTTTAGACTTGGATAAGTCACGAGAAAATTATAAGAACCATCAAGATTAATCCGATACTAAGAACTGCTTTTTATGGATTAAGTCGACAAACGCGCTGAAGAGCCACCTTGTGGTAAATAGTCATCGTCGCCTATAGGCACATGCAACACCAGAGGAGTTGATGATGCCAATCTTTAAGAGCCCCCTCCCCTCCCCCCTTACGGACTGCAGACTGCCAGAGCCGTAGCAACCGAGGGAAACTGGTTCTTATGTGCAAAAGTCGAAACACACACCAAGGTGCTTGACGACAGACTCCGACGTAAGGGTGATCGCCCAGTCAGTTAAACCCCAAGATGTCCTACTATCGAGCAAGTCAGATATTTTCACGCCTCTTACGGGATGCCTCAAAGCTAGTGAGGAACAGTATTTTAACACGGGGAAAGCTGCTTTATATAAAATATTCAGCCTCATCTGGTGTCTAAGCAGATGGAAGCCGACACCAACATAGTTGACACGATTCTCAAGTTCAAAGTCCAGGTCCATAGGATATTATGACCGGTTAATGGCAATAGGCTCATCCTCAATACCTTTATGACACCTTCAAACATACTGACTAACCATGGAGGGCAAATCTCTGACTCGCGAAGGTTGCGTTTCGCGAAGGTAATGAATTGTTTTATATGTATTTCATGACCCTAAAATTATTTAACACCTAACAAGCATGATCAATATACAGCTGGTAACTAGCTGCCATGTATGTTAATATTTTCGTTTTCTTCAAATAAAAATCAATATCATTTGAAGACCTTACATCATAATATATTCACCTCGTTGCTGAGCCGGTACTTTCTGTCAAAAACAACGCCTTTGAATATTTACCATCCTGGTATTATGCGCTTCTAGTACTTTTTATGCGGAAACACTGACTTACATACATCATTATTATGTACTACTTACTTTGTAGGTAATGTCAGTAGAACGGACGCTGATTGATTTGTAAATAATAACTTATTGTTATGATACCTAATCATTGCTAGTAATTTGCCCTGTAAGTTATTATCATATTCAAAATTATGTCAAATTAGTCAACATGCTTTTAGGTCAATCATCGTAGGGTAAAACACCCAATTACTGGTAAAATAATAGTATTTTATCTTGTTTTAAAATTATAATAACGAGAACAAGAAAAAATAATGTCGATAAATAAATTGATCACATTTGTATTATGGTAAAATACACAATTATCCATATATCAGGTACAGAGTTTTTTCTGTTATCCGAATTAAAGTGTGTAATCCAACCAGGGCAGGTTATAAATGTCAACTATTACCAAATAATGACTGACTAAGTAGTTGTTAACGATAAAATACGATTTAATGTGCTTTTGGTTACTTAAAGATTGCAGGTTATTTTATGCATTTCCTCGATATAATTCGTATACAAAATGAAAGCTGTTTATTTACTGATTTCTGACATGAGAAATAAAATTAAAATACCAATACAAAAATGAATAGTCTATCCGTGACCATGGATGCTGTAAAGGAACCGAAACATCGGAAATTAAATAATATCAATATAACGCGATAAAATCCTTAAAAAATAGTTTTATTTCAAAGTTGTTTATTTGTTTAACATATTCCGATATTAAGATAAGACAACGTAAGTATAAAAGATTGTGTGTAAAGTAAGAACGTGAGTTTCCAATTCATTTTTAAGAGTTTTTTTAAGTTTTTCTTGAGGTGACAAATAAGTTTAAGGCATCGAACAAAGAGTAAACTACCACAAAATGTAAAATGGGTTGAATCTGACACAAAAGGAATAGCTTACACAAAACCAGTCCTTACAAACTGTTAGATGGCAAATTTAGATTAGGATTTGGAGCATGATTTTAGAATCATTCCTAACGATGTAAATATGAGGAAACATCACAATCGCACTTAAAATCACTGGTAATTTCTATTTTGGGATGATGATTATCCGAAATATAATTTTCAGAAGCAAAAAGTATCGAATGCATATTTTGATTATCATTATTATTATCATTCACCGGTCCGTGAAACTTAAATATCCATAAATAACTAATAACTAATAAATACTAAGGAATATTTCTTCCAAATCAATTAATATTATTTGGAGTTTCTAGTTCAAGTGTTCATTCCTAAGTTGGGTCAAATACGTAGATGCTTTGAAGATTTGCACATAAATGCCAACTGTTTCGTCAATAGTGCAGAGGTTCGTAGTATTAGCTCTTTCTCTATAGTTTTACGAGCGGCCCTCCTGTCAAAACGTACACAAAACGAACAAAGCGTTTGTTAGCAAAACGAAACAATAAAAAAGTGGTTTGGACGAGTGCATTGTTTAGCCAAATGAGGGAATTGGGCTGAAGAGGACAAGGGAGCCAGTTATATTCCTATTATTCTACATCATAATGTTTTAAATAGCTCTGTGTTTGATTGTCAAACCAGATATGGTGGGAATTGCAGGTAAATGACCTCGAAAGGAGCGTGGTAAAGACCTAATTGACGCAGGATACAGAATAATGTTATAAAACGCTCTCTCTCCCTTTCTGTCTCTCAATTTGCAAGCACTTTTTGTGCTATTTGGAGTGAAAGGGTAAGAGGACATATGACTTCAGATCAGTCTTTTGCAATCGCCACAATAAAAGTCCTCTGGTTTTTATGAGTAGTTTAGAAGTTGGGTTAGTCCTCTCATCCTAGCCAACGTATTGTGATGATTGAGCAGTGCTCATGTCAATCAAATACAAGTAAAAATGACTTCGCAAACGCAAAAATTACTGAGACTAATTAAAATACAGACTTTGGGGCACGATTCGTTGCCCAACCGCACTGTTCTTACGATATGCTCTGACACAGCTAAGTTAAGCCCTGTGTAACTGAGCTATGCGGCTCGGCGCAACAGGAAGCTATCGTGTTTACAGTGACGCGACGTGACCGACACGGTGACGACTCGACACGCTTCCAAGAACCAGCCGGCGGCATACGACGAAACACATCAGCCGACATCGATCCATGCGAAACGATTTGTTGACAATATCGTTCTATTTGATACCAATTCATGTTGAAACAAGGTCTGATCGAGCACAGAGCCACAAAGTTCAAATGAGAAGTAATTCAGAATCTGAAGCAACAGTTTTCTCTCACGTTTCTAGTGTTATCGCAACACAAAGCAATCAGAATCGATTCCCGTTTTGACTTGAACTCAGCCCTGACACGAGCGAATCGATTGTCTTGATCAGACGGCAATTGAACGGGATTTAATACTATTTTTAGTATACTTTAGCTTCCGATGCAATTGCCTCCTATGTTAAGGCAGAGACGAGACACCATCAATCACGGCCATTCGCCGTACATCACTAGATTTGTAAATTCACATTAAGATCACTCGGTAGTCGATACACTATAATGGTCGTTTGTGAGAAAAAAAATAGAGTGGCGACGTCGTATCGACGTTTCATTCGTCGGCCGCTGGAGCGTTACTGGACAGACGCACTGTCGCGGTTGCGGCGCGCCCGCCGTGTATAACAACACTTTATAGGCATTTTTTATGGCTTCGGCAAAAACTAAGAACACTGACACTTGAACACAACGTGCGGTGGTCAACAACCAGCGCGGCACACACTGCTCACCTGAGCCTCACGGGCGGCGGGATGTTGAACGCCGGGAACAGTTTCGCGTTGGGACTCTCAAACAGCATCGCGATTGTTTTTTTCACCGTGCACGCATCGTGCACCCGTCCGCGCGATGTTGCGGCCGGCCGTACACTGCCGGCGCTGCGCCGCGCCACCCCGTGCCCCTCCGCGCCGCGGTGCCCCGCGCCCCCGTGACGTCACGCCCGGAACGCTAAGCTAGGCTTCTTCGTGTCAACCGTAGCGCCCTGTCCCTGTCGCGCATTACACTCGCAAGCGGGACGTAGCATGTCTTACAAAGGATATTGCGTCGATGCGTATTAGCAACTCGGGCTGCCAGGCAGCCCTTCCACGGTAGGGCTTCGCGGTGGATACAGAGCGCAACCAGCTCTCCGACTATTTTATTTATGCTCGTATGACCTCTGCGACTTTGTCGAGCACGGCTTATGAAATATGGACGTGTGCCTAAGCCATGGGGTAAGTAAATCAGCTGTGTGAGTCCCCTAGCGGGCGAGCGCCCGGTACCACGCACGGCGCAAGGTCGAGGGTACTAACAGCGCCACACGCGGTAGGCTAAGTGAACAACCGAGTTCTACCATTCGATCTACTAAGTTTAAATAACTTTCGTACAGTTGTTATCTTCAAACTGGATAGCTGAGGCGGCAAAAAACTTTGAATATGCAAGTCATGACAGTTGTTCGTACCTACTTCGTAATAAGACCGTAGGCGGACACGTACTCGAGACTATGTTCAATAACTATAAGTACTGAGCAACAACTTTGGAGGAACCTATAACTAACATTGGACTGGGAAGTCAACGCGATACGGAAGACTATGACAACAACGTCTATTTGTAAATAATTCTGAACATCTTTCACATTGAATTAATAAAGAGAATAAAGCTAGACAATTGCGCATCAACGGTGCATCAATGCTCGTGACGTTAATTAACATAAATGAAAAAATGCTATTATCAAATATTGTAGTCGTAGGTGTGCCAAAAAGGTTTGCGCCATTTCTATTCTACAACAGCTCGACTGCTACAGACTCTCATCCTCATCTTATATTGACAGACAAATACTGAAGCCACTCAAAAAAATGTATTTCTATAATCGTTTTAGCCTGCATTGAGCCTCCATGGACTGGTAGTACTGCTAGTACTGCTACTGTTGTAAGCCCAGAGACTCCTTTCAATGTTAGTTTCTCGACAAAACCATAGCATAACTTTTCCATGTCCGCGGTGCTAACGGGCAGCGTTGCGCGCCGCTAGCTATCATTTCTATAATGACACATGATTGTTATAAATTCTACTATTTCCAACGTAAACAAAGCGATATAATGGCGATCTCAAAGGTTATTGTTACGCCCGTGAGAATCCATCGAACAATAGCCACGTAATATAAGAATATGTCAATGACACTGTCATTTTTATTAAATTCTTGTAAATTTAATATTGGATTGTTAGCCGGTAAGTGGTGTTGTCACCCTACCATTGTTGAAGAAAAATATTTAGCGCAATTATTTTTTGTATTTTGATGAGGTTTTAATGGGAATTGTGTTTTTTTTTATACATAGCTAATTTAAATTTATTTTATGTACTTCTATTACATAGATATATATTTTATATTTAAATAGCTAACCTAATCACTACATAGTATAAAACAGTCGCTGTCGCTGTCTGTCCGTCCCTATGTATGCTTAAATCTTTAAAACTACGCAACGGATTTTGAAGCGGTTTTTTTTAATAGATAGAGTGATTCAAGATGAAGGTTTTAAGCTATTTAACATTACGCTACGGCTCTTAGGAATGGGGTAACGCGGGTGACACCGTGGGCAGGTCGCTAGTAATTTATAAATCAATTTATCAAATAATAATTTATTATTGGACTCCCTCATTAGTGTAGTGGTCCTGAGCGCGACTGCTACGATAGAGGATTGGATTTTGCCAATTTCTGAGTAGCAGCTTGGAGTTTGGATTTGTGCCCGGTTAATGGCTATAGACTCGCCCCCTACTACATGGGACCGAAACATAAGGGCGAAGTGTGGGTTTACATTAGTACGCTTCTGCCTAACCCTTCCGGGCTATAATACAGACAGGCCGATGCCGAACGCAAGATGATATGTGTAAATAAATATTATTTTTGCCTCATAACTACTGAATATAACCTCAATCTATCATGCAATTTAATTTATGTATCTATACAAATAAGTAAAATTAAAGTGTCTGTTTGTAATGTCAAAATAACAGCTTATTAATTGAAATATTTTGAAAGTAACTATGTACTAGATATAAACCTAAGTGTATATTTATTTTTATTGTTGATTGGCTTACACTTGTCCGCTAGTTCGCCTGATGTTAAGCGACACTGCGATTTACGATAGAGCGCGCTTGTCTAGAAGATACCGGGTGGGGTTTCGACAGAAAACTATTGTCAAGTCACCCCTTACTGCCAGGTGGCAGCGCAATACGCGTCGGGTCCATGTCCGGGTTCTAAAAAGAGTTCTTCTCTTCTACCAGATTTTAGAGGCGGCAGCTCTAATACTAGGTAACAACTTCGCGAGTGAAACCGCAGGAAACAGCTGGTCTCGTAGCTAATAAATATTGTGGTGGCGCACACACACACATCACGATAAATAGATGGATTCAGGTGTGCTTCATAAATATAAATACGTAGTGATCGCGTGCGCTCCTCCGGGAACACTTGCGTTTTACGTGGCTTCACTCGCGGCCCTACCAAGTAATATGCTATATAACTTGGTACTATACTGGTATAGGTTACCTACTTAACATAACTTACACTTGCCTGTAACTGAATAAGCTCAAGACCTGAAAGTAGTTTCAGAATCGACTACTGAATCGATTACAGTGGTTTTTAATACGAGTATGTGTTATTTTTTCCCGAAAACATAATTACAATACTTGAAATGATGGCCCCTGATCTACCAGTGGGTCGAGCTATGGAAAACTGAACCGACATCGTACTCGTTGTGTGAGTACGATACGGCCACAAGCTTTGCGTTTATCTGGTACTTATAACAAGTTTCGCATAACATCAGGCGAACTGGCGGTCTCTGTCTCTGGCACTGCCCTCCGCAAATGTTCCGCCGATCTGCCTACAGGTCGAGCTACACAATGACTGATGCATGCGTGCCGTCAGGTACAGGTAGCTGTATTGGGTCTGGGTGTCTGTGTAGGTATGTAATAATTTATGTTTGGAAACGCACCCACGATACAGGAGAAAATCCTAGTTTCATAGTATCCTAATTTTAAAAAAACTGGGACTATTCCACCCAAAGCCACTGTGGCTTCTTCCTTTTTTTGTTCGAAATTCAAATTTATCAACGCTCTGGCAATCAATATTTTATTTGTATAAAAAAAAAACATATCAGGTAAATACCGTCCTATCTTTTCGATTAGAGTGTTGTGCTCGCGCAGGACTGAACTTAAATCGTAGTTCGCGAGGTTTCGGTATCGCATACCCGCGATATGTGTAGGCTGTAGGTAAATGACAACATAATTCCGGGAAAAAATTATAGACTCGAGTGTTGGTCAGGAAACCAGGGGGTGGGGTATATCGGTGTAATAGAACTCATAGGTAAGTTTATTTATTTATTGAATATACCTAAAGTTCAAATTAATATAGGATGTTCCGCGTGTTTCCCCGTTCTCGCCATTTACAATATGCCTATGTGAAAGGCATAGAGAAATGTGGTGCTTCGTGCTGGAGAAGAATGCTCGATGTGACACCTAAGGCCAATAGTCACATAGCGTGTTATGTAAATTATACAACACATTTAATATTTTACTATAGCTCCGATCACACGGCAGCCTGGTCTGGCTGACAGCTAGAACATCATCCATACTTCGTACGTCCGTCGACATAAGTAGGTACAATATATCTTTTTATTATCTTTACTACTTATAAGTACGTCACATTTGGACGGAGTATCGTGGACAATGTTCCGTACCACGTGCTGCTGCTTTTTGCTGGTAAAGAATATAAGAAGTATTTTTGTGGTATTTTAGAACGTGAGCGGGTATTTGTACGTATTATTGGTAGATCCATTCCAACTGGCTCCTACTTTCCGAGATGTATCTGTGCCGATAACTGCCCACCTTGAACTCTTGGGCATTACTCTGACGTCAACCATCAACTTTGGCTCCTACATAGAATCCAAGGCTCAAGTAGCGGCCAAAAAACTGGGTAGGTATCCTCTCGAACGTGCGTCGTTCGCGTTCGCGCCGGAACAATTGCTCACATTGCACATTGCATTCACATTGCATTCACTATAAAGCACAAGTTCGGTTGTGCATGGAGTACTGTTCGCACCTTTGAGACGGATCGGCTAAGTACCAGCTCGAGGCGTTAGAATCCGTCGAGAAACGTGCCAATTAGCTCATTGGCAATGACTCCCTTGTCCGGGCCAAACTCCAAAGTCTGGAACATCGCCGCAACGTTGTTAGCTTACCGGTTTTTTATCGGATACATTTCGGAGAGTGTGCATCAGATCTCCACGATCTTATCCTCCTAGCCCTTTCTACTATCGGACAACCAGAAGCACGAAAAAGCGACATCGATTTTTGGTGGACATTCCGAAAACCCGAACTAAACGCTTTAAGTCCACTTTTATCATGCGTACCGCGGAAATGTGGAATGCGCTTCCCGAGTGGGTCTTCCCCGATGGATATAATCTGGGTGTCTTCAAATCACGAGTGAATCAGTTTCTGCTAGGCAAGCGCGGCGGTCTGAAACTGGCGGTCAAGCGTAAGCCTATCACAAATAAAAAAAATTTAATAGGAATTAAGTAAGTAAGGCATGTGCCACTCCAAGCCCCGTGCGTGAAGCTGTAACTTTGTGGGCGCGCGCTCGCCGCTCGCGGTGAAATCATGTCACTGTGACAGACTGACAGTGCTCAGGCTTTACATGAGCGGTCATCGTGTCGTCGTGACGGTGATTAACGGCCTATTCCAATAACAAATATGTTGATGGATTTGTTTACTAGAGATACTATATTGACATTACTTGTAAGGACATTATGTCAAAGTCTTATCTCTAGTAAGCATATCTACTGACTGATTTGATATTGGGACTGGCCGTAAGACAATTAAATCGACCAACTTGATTAATTAATTACGATATGTACACACGTGCCTACCTATAAGTAGGTAGATAGTACTTACTGAATCCATACTAATGTTATAAATGCGAAAGTGATTTTTGAGACTTAGATTACTTAGAATGCGAATATTAGACACTAGCTTTTGCCAGGGACTTCGTCCGCGTGGAATAGTTACTTTGTTCCCTAGTTCTTCGCCCGCGGTTTCACCTGCGTTGCCCCGTTCCTAAGGGTTGTAGCGTGATGTTTTATAGCTTGAAACCTTCCTCATGAATCACTCATTCTCCAAACATTTCCCTTCACTGCTCTGCTCCTATTGATCGTAGCGTGATGAAAAGTATACTATAACCTGCCCAGGAGTATGAAGAACAATTGTACCAAATTTCGTTGAAATCCGTCGAGTGGTTTTTGTTTCTATAACGAACATACAGAGAGACAGACAGACAGACAGACAGACAGACAGACAGACAGACAGACAGATAAACAGACAGACAGACAGACAGACAGACAGACAGACAAAAATTTTACTGATTGCATTTTTGGCGTCAGTATCGATCACTAATCACCCGCTGATAGTTATTTTGGAAATATATTTCATGTACAGAATTGACCTCTCTACAGATTTATTATAAGTATAGATATTGAAATAAATCTCGCGTATAAAATCGTTTGTAAGAGAAATTCAGTACGCCAGACTCTTAATGCATTTTTTTTCAATATGCGTAAGTTCCAGTAACTATCAATGTGACCGTCTGTTAGTTACGTATAAGTAAGTATAACTGAATATTTTTTTCTGAATTGTGGGAGGATAGGGATAGATTTGTCTTTAAAAATCTTTTCATCCTTTGGAAGGCGAATGAAACCGCAACAACCTAGTGTACATAATAATATTATGTAGGTAGGTACAGACAGATGGTCGGTGTTATTGATAATCTGCGTCCGCGTGTGAGGTGCCGCTAGTGGGTCGGCTGCTGAGCGCAGTTCTGCGTTCCATTGCTATCGAACAGATTCATTGATTTTTTTTCCATTAATAGCCGACATTACATTAGTGGTCGGCTAGGGGCAACACGCTCACCTTCAGCTGTCAGATTTCACTGAACCATTGAGAGTTTTTCTAAACTGAAGCTTAGAACACTTTCAGCTGTCAGGTACTTAGACCTCTGCCTAATCCTTTGATACTATATATATTTTTTAAATATTAAAATGAAGAACAATCTTTTTGTGCGGAGTAGTCCATTTATTGAGAAAGGTTAGATATGCTAAACCTATACCTACGAGTAACATCAGGTTATGACCAATGGGAGCGGAGCATCAATGAAAAATGTTGCAAAATCGGGTAAATTATTTTATTATTTTGAGCTGTTATGTGACATGGGTCGCTGATAAAGACTATGTGACAGACCGAACTCCACGCGGGAGAAGCCGCGGGCAGAAGCTAGTATTGTATGATTATGTTGCTACTAGTGGCTACGGCTTAGTAGGTAGGTACAGTGGTTTGATGTTGCAACGTAGTAGCGCGGCGCCACGCCCGACGCGCTTTCCAATTATTTCATGATTATTTCAAGCAGTCGACCTGACTATTAAGGTGTAAGTATAAAATATTTGCAATCTAGCCAGCAGCACGTGGGTATCTACTATAACTTATACAGATATAGAGAGGCGGATGATTCTCTCAATGGATAATGGTGTTTTCAGGCCACCACGTAATTTAGCAGTAGGTACCTAAAGCCCATTATAATGGAAGCGCCACGAAGCGCTCAATATCCGGCTGACGCAGGTACTCTCGAGTGTTTCGGGAACTACTTGTGTCAATTACGCCGGGAGCCAAAGCCTGGTTGTGACCACTGCTAGAACTGCCGAGGACATCAGCACATGCTGGAGTTAAGAATCGCCCCTAGTTAGGCGCGGCAGTGGGTCGGCGAACTGTCGCTTCGGTCATCCATTGAGAGTAGCATCTACCCACAGAGTACATTTTATATAGGGAACATCTACCTCTCTCTTTCCGTATAAATAGTAGATACAGAGGGCGAAGGAGAGGTAAGACATACTTAGGTTTTAATCGATACATTTCGGAGAGAGTGCATCAGATCTCCACGATCTATTTCCCCCGGGCCCTTTCACTACCGGACGACCAGAAACACGAAAAAGCCTCATCGATATCCTGTTTTAATTTGATTTCTTTCTGCAAACACTGACAGAGCAGAGCTATTTGTTTCACACTGGAAATACGTTGTAGGGTACAATTTTGTTCGTAATGTAATATTTTATACGTCTTTTCATTTGTCTTTCCTTATTTACCTTCATGATACATTAAATACCTATATGAGTCCTAGTGAAAAACATAACATAACAGACCATCACGCCTGTATTCCACGAAGGGTTAGGCAGAGGCGTACTTAATGTACACCCACAGTTCGCCGATATGTTTAGGTCCCATGTTATAAGTGGCGAGCCTATAGCCATTCACTGGGCACAAATCCAGACTCCGAGCTACTACTGAGTATTTCATAGAATAACCCAATACCACTTTGTTCGACCTGGGGATCGAACCCAGGACCTCTAGTGTAGCAGACGCGCTTGGGACCATTAGACCAATGAGGCAGTCCTAGTGAGTCGCATGAAGAGGAAGTCGGAGGGTGCGGCCCTTGGCTTAGACGGACCGCTGTGCACGTCAGTAGTGAGCTCCGAACTCAAGGTCGCCATTTAACTGTAGTTTCCAGATAAATAAAAAATAAAAACAATAATTAAAATATTTTTATTAATATAAGACAAACACAATTAATTAGGATTACATTTTTGTACCTACAACGAGTACAAGAGACTGATCTTAACCAAATAAAATTAATGTGACTATATTTATAACATTTAGTTAATCAATTTTTAACAATATTCTATTGAGAAATATGTACAACAATTGTTTCTGTTGTAGTGGCACAAAGTAATGAGAAAACTGTTTTATATATTGATGAAAAAGCATTAGTGTTGATGGATAAGTATATCGATTGACTAATAAAAAATATTGCATTAAATCTGTCAAACTGAATGTGACAGCTTGAAGTCTATTTGACAGTTTGTTGTAGGTTCTTCCGTCTCTTTCTTAATCTGCATGACAGTAAGAGATAACAATACTTTGATTAACAATATTTTCCATATTGCCAAACACATAAACGTTAACAAATGACTCATATTTAGCACATTTGTAAACAATATTAATTAATTTATTTATTACTAAGTAGCTGACCCGGCACTTCGTATTGCCTCAATTTTGCCGCAATTTCATATTTATTCACCTTTTAAACCTTCTCTGGACTTCCACAAATAATTCAAGACCAAAATTAGCCAAATCGGTCCAGCCGTTCTCGAGTTTTAGCGAGACTAACGAACAGTATTTATATATATATATATATATATATATATATAAGAAGAAGATAGAAGATTCTCAGCAATTCTCAATGACTTCAGAATTATATTGTTTGACAGTTTTATCCACCAAATCATAGTCCTTGTATCATTTTAGTATCATTGAATGATCACTCTAACTGGCTTGGGTTGACATAAAACACAAATCTGTGATGATGATGATAAAACTTTAATATTTGTTACGTATATTATTATTAAATTAGTATTTTTAAAACGGGCAATTCTTTTGTTTTCCTGACATATTAAAAAACAACAGCTTATTAAAAAGCAGCAGACTTGTGTCTATATATAACTATGTATGCCTGTGTACTGGTTGGTATTGGTCCTCGTGGCTCGTGTGAGGCGGGCCTATCGTCCGCAGCCGCCGCCGCCACATTTGGACTTCTTCGGCGGTCTGTATGTCGACGTGGAAGCGCCTCCGCTTAGCGGCAGATAGTCTCCTGACAAAATATATGATTACATCAAGAATAATGTTACGCCAAGTGGCTATTAGTACGGAGATGGGTCACGAAGATTCTAGATAAGTCGTAGAAGCACGTAGAACATTCGAAGAAAAGCCGGGTTCAAGGTGAATGACCGTAAACAATAGACGATCGCTTTATCGTCTATTGTTTATAAGTAGGTACTTAGGTACTTACCTACTGGTATTTTGTGGACCTATCGAGAATGTTCGATTCTAGAATCTTCGTGACTCATATAAATACTGGTCGTGAGGGTCGGCCAGAGCAGTTTAGTTCTGAACACGGTGAAGTGAATATCGAAGTGAACTTAAGTGATTACAAGTGCGACATTATAGTGCGATAAGTGATACTGTAGTGACTCTCTCAGTAATTTCTGTTGTGTATTTGTCAAGTTAATTAAAATATTTGTTGTTTCGGTGAAATTGGTGTTAATTAAATTTATCCCGAACCCCAGCTCGTAACATTTGGTGTCAGAAGTTGTGGGATAAATTATGCCGGTTTTACCGAAGGAAGACATGGAAGGTATCCGTACCAGAAGTCAGCGGCAGCAAGAGATGGATCAGAGACGATTTGGAGATACTCCGGCACTACCTGTGGGTCATCAGCAACCAACTATAGACCCAATTCCTGGTCCATCTGGAACTTCTCCAGCACCAACGGTTGACCTAGCGACCTTGATGGCAATGATGCAGGAGCAGGCCCGCCGTCAGGAAGAGCAGCGGCAGCATGACAAGGAAGAACAGGCTCGCCGGGAAGAGGAGCAAGCTCGCCGCCAGGAAGAGCAGGCTCGCCGTCAGGAAGAGCAGGCACACCAACTGCGGGAACAGCTGCAACGCGACAAAGAGGAGCAGGCCAGACGTCAAGAGGAACAGATGCTCCTCATAAAAGACCTTCATGGGACTCTTGGCAAACAGCTCGGTGTTATGAAGGAGCAGGTGGAACAGCACGAGACCCGGATTTGTAAAACTGAGGAACAGATTGCTGACGTGACAAAGGCGTTAGGTGATCTAAAGGCACGAAACGTACTTGCGACTTCCGTGAATGCTGCACCCATAACGACCTCCCTACGTGGATTTAAAGTGCCGCCATTTGACGGAACCTCCTCATGGTCGGCATACAAAATGCAGTTTAAAGCCTTTATTGAGTCAAACGGATGGGACAAAGATCAGGCTAAGACGGCACTTACTTTATGCCTCCGCGACCAGGCTTTAACAGTACTGGAGGCACTCGGCGAGGGCATGACATATGATCAGCTCATCGAGGCGCTGGACTCGAGATACGGAGACGCCCATCTGGAATACGTGTTTCGTGCTCAGCTAAAGGACCGGGTACAGCGTAGTGCCGAGACCCTACAGCAGTGGGCCGTGGAAGTTGAAAAGCTGGTTCGAAAAGCATACCAGTCTACACCTGCGCTCATCGACGGTAATCTTGTCCAAGCGTTCGTCGATGGAGTTCGTGACCTTGAAGTCAGAGCTGCTGTGAGGCTTGGACACCACAAGACATTGAAAGACGCCTTAGCCCATGCCTTAGAAGTAGAGGCAGTTAGACAGGACCATCGGACTGATCGTATCTGGGAAGTCGTGTTACCGACATGTCATTACTGTGGGGAGAAGGGGCATATGCAGGCGGGATGCCCGAGGCGCAGTGACGGTCGAAGGGTTGGTGCAGCATCACCTAGATGCTACATTTGTGGAGAAAAGGGCCATTTCCAGTCGGAATGCCCTAAGCGCAGAGAGGGGCGAAGGGA
Source organism: Acronicta aceris (assembly GCA_910591435.1). Taxonomy (NCBI): domain Eukaryota; kingdom Metazoa; phylum Arthropoda; class Insecta; order Lepidoptera; family Noctuidae; genus Acronicta; species Acronicta aceris. Next base: position 132,335 of record OU342786.1, on the reverse strand, counting down.
TGGTGTCGCATGGCCTAGATGCTACATCTGCGGAGAAAAGGGCCACTTCCAGGTGGGTTGTGCAAGGCGCAGTGAAGTTCGAAGGGAAGGTGTAATATCGCCTAGATGCTACACCTGTGGTAAACGGGGTCACCTTCAAGCTAGTTGCTGGAGAGGTCAAATATTGAAAAAGGACCGAGTACATGAAGAAAGGAATAGGATGGCAGCTCCAAGATGTTACACCTGTGGAGAAAAAGGTCACCTTCGGATGAGTTGCCCTAAGCGAAGAAGTACCATTGGAAGTTTTTCGAGCAGACCGAGCTCCGAAAACTGGAGGAAGAATAGAGATGGCGATTATTTTGGCGTCCGACAAGAGGCTACAGTACCGGTGCCTGTGAGGATATTGAGAGCAAATTTGAGTGATGTACGAGAAGAATGCTCAGAGCATGTCAGACAACCAGGCTGCCAAAAGTCCGAGAGAATGAAGTCCCGTTTTGACCGCAAGATGAACAACAAAGGCCGATTCGATGAGGGCTCACTAGTATGGCTACATAACCCGGTTCACAGCAAAGGAAAGTCTCCCAAGTTACAGGCAAAATGGGACGGCCCCTACCGAGTCGTGACTAAGATGAACGATGTCACCTACCGGATACAAAAAGGGCCAAGAGGTGCTCCGAAGATCGTTCATGTGGATCGTTTGGCACGTTATTACGGATCTAATGATGCTCGGGACGAGCATGTCTTAGGAGGGGGTAGTGTTACGCCAAGTGGCTATTAGTACGGAGATGGGTCACGAAGATTCTAGATAAGTCGTAGAAGCACGTAGAACATTCGAAGAAAAGCCGGGTTCAAGGTGAATGACCGTAAACAATAGACGATCACTTTATCGTCTATTGTTTATAAGTAGGTACTTCGGTACTTAGGTACCTACTCGTATTTTGTGGATCTATCGAGAATGTTCGATTCTAGAATCTTCGTGACTCATATAAATACTGGTCGTGAGGGTCGGTCAGGGCAGTTTAGTTTTGAACACGGTGAAGTGAATATCGAAGTGAACTTAAGTGATTACAAGTGCGACATTATAGTGCGATAAGTGATACTGTAGTGACTCTCTCAGTAATTTCTGTTGTGTATTTGTCAAGTTAATTAAATTATTTGTTGTTTCGGTGAAATTGGTGTTAATTAAATTTATCCCGAACCCTAGCTCGTAACACTATTATAATGGACTGCAATAAATGAGAACGTGATTTCATCATTATTGAGTCTATGTTCATCTGGCTTTGACTGCTTCATAGTAGTCCCAAGCGCGACTGTTATGCCAGAGGTTCTGGGTTCGATCCCCAGGACAAGCAGTGTTATTGGGTTTTTCTATGACATTCTCAGTAGCAGCTCGGAGTCTGAATTTGTATCCGGTTAATGGCAATAGGCTTGCCCTCTATTACATGGGACCTATAAACATACTGGCAAACTGTGTTACATTGGTACACCTCTGCCTAACCCTTCAGGGAATACAGGCGTGATGGTATGTATGTATGTCATCCACTGACTATTATGTTTATTTAAAATCTGGTATCCAACCTCTTTCTGTTCCTCAAGTGCTCGCTGCGAGGCCTCCAGCAGCTTCTGTTGCTGCGCCTCGCGCGCGCGCTGCAGCGCCTCCATGCGCGCCAGAGCCAGGTCCGGGTCTGTAATGCACAATACAGCCATAAAGAATGGATGTTATATGGATAAGAATATTATGGTGTGAATAAGAGGCCTTAAGCCTTTGACTACCACATGAAAATAGAAAAATCGTGCCCTCAGCGCCAAGCATCCGAATTTCCTATAGAATACTGTCGCCCAGTTGTGACCATGGCAAGCTGGACACATTTTGGTTTATTATCTTTAAGTGACTGTGGCGGACAAATGGTTAAAGCATGTCAATATAGAAAAAAATATTATAAGCTTCAACTCATCCTGAGCCAGTTCTCTAGCAGAGTGTTGTACTGTAACTAATCATAATTATAATCTAAAACCAACACTTGATAAATCACAATAACCAAGACAAACTGTACAATGTACGCAATAATTCCAGTATAAATAAGCTGACCTCTAAGTTTACAATAAGCGTACAGAATGTGAGGGCAGCTTCTATTCAAAGTAAAATGTTTTATTTCAATTAGACCATATTACAGGTACTTTTGAATTGTCAAAACAGTTCCAAATATTGGGTCTTACGAAGAAGAACCAGCAAGAAACTCCACAGATACTCCTTTAAATAAAAATAACATTGTTATTTTTTACAACATTGTTTTTATAATGCGAGGATCATGTACCTTGATGGGCATATATGACATGTTTTGTAGCTTGGTATTGGTGATTCATATTGTAATTCAACAAAAATGGCCATTTTAGCTACCTTGGTATATTGTATTGAGTATTTCAAAGCCCATATTTACAGAATATATAAAGGGGCAACACAGATAAGATCTCACTCTTGTGGTAGATGGCGTCCTCCCTGGCCTGGCGCCATTTGTCGAGCGTAGGGCGCAGCCGGTGCAACACATACAGCGCTGCCGCACCACCACCCACCAGGTACCACCCATACGACGCCAAGAACTGTAGCACTGCAATGTTCAGGTTAAATTATATTATACTATGTTATGAGTTAATTTAACAAACATCCTACGAGCATAAGCCTATCACGAATACAAAAAAAAACACTAGCACTGTACATTTAGTTTCCTGTTACAATTTAATAAACTCAAATATATTATGATACATCCACTTTTATACATAGATTTATCAATATGTCTGATAAATTAGTAATTATAACTTCTAAAATAAATGTGTATGTAAAATATACATAGATGACACTAGCGCAGGACTACAGACTGAAACTACAAAAGAGTGGGCTGAGGTAGGGCTGCATATGAAGATGATCATCTTGGTGGTTTAGACAATGTGTCTGTGTAGTAGTTTATCAATAGATAAACCATCTATTATTACCAGTTGATAAAATCCACTTAACAGCTTTTCTATTAACATAAATAAGTCTATTGTCAAAAACTTTACTAACTAGAGTCACTGTATTGTTTGCACAAGTGTTTTAATAAAATCATTGTTGTTGTTATGCATTGCAGCAGTGGCATTGACTTGTTCATTACTCAAATAGGTCAATTTGACAAAGCTTCCTCCTTGTCTGCATTGAATATCTCCTTCATATTGCATTAAGGTGGATCGTTCAGCTGAGCCTGCGAAATTCAAATTTCAAGTGATTTTTCGCAGTTTGTAGGTGTATAACAAGTTCTAGATTCATGGCAGTTGTAATTGTAACATTAACTATACAACATTCACAACTGAGAACTAAAACCTTTACTTATAAATCCTTATCAAACCAAAAACTTGGTGCAATCTGTGTAATTGGTCAAAATTGTCATTTTACACTACTTTTAGCAACAATAATGATTTTTAAGCAATGGTTTTAGATAAAAATTGTGAATTTTGTATAGTTAATGTCGCAATTACCATTACCATGAATGCAGAACTTATTATAGACCTACAAACTGCGAAAAATCACTTGAAATTCGAATTTTGCGGGCACAGCTGAACGATCCGCGTTAACAATGAAATTTAAGTAACAATTTGTTACTATGTATTACACACACTTGTTTTCAAGAGTTTCAAGGATATGGACCATTTTTCATTGAAACCACCAATGGTGAGTGTAGTAACAGTCCACCATACATTCAAGTGTCTCTCTCATGATGTGAGCCACTATGCAATCAGTTATAATTCATCATTCACCTGCTTAAAACAATCTCTGTAGTAGGCCACTCACTAAAAAAAATCACATCCTAATAATTTAATATTTGTCACAGATTGTTTACTCCAGGTCTGTGTTGTAAGAGTCCCGTTAAACACAATGGGGATATTGTTTCTCTACAGTCAAGCACTTAGAAAAATTACAATTACTCTAATGAAAAGAATATTTGATATTGCACCCGCCTTTAGTGTTGTTTAGCCTTGCTCCTTTCTTAAATGATATTGTATTTTCTTGTTTGCCCTGCATTCATAGAAGACTAGGTTTCACAATTACTTAAATTATTCATATACCTACTTATTATTTCAAAACAAAATAATTGTATCTAAGACAGATAGGTCTACGAAAGTAAAACTGAGAACAGACAGAAACGTGTTCATACAACATAACACACAAGCTTTTATTATTCTTACCGAAGCTGATGGGGTTGATCATGCTGCCTGTCGAAGACGGCTCTTCTTCTATGATGAGCGGGTCCATGGCAGCGATAAAACCTTCGATATCACTGCGAACACCGGATATTTCACAACTCTACCTCCCACACCACTGCGATACCGTTTTCTTGAATAATGTAACGTTTTAGTTCGTGATATATTCAGAATGCAATTAGATTATTTAACAAATATACACGTTTGGTAACTAATTAACCCTTTACATATAGTTATTCTAGAATGTTTTTCAATTTCTTTTCGAGTTTCGTTTAAGGTTGTGGACCCAGATGACGTCAGACGTCAGGTCAACTCATCAACTGTCAATGCACTGTCAATGTCATTGACCGACTCCGACTGCTGACTGCCACAGAGTACTTATTGCGGTCCGATTTATTTTTTTAAATTTTTGATAACGAAGCTTTGGTGTAAGCTATGATAATATTTAAAACAACCCATTAACACGAGGACGATTCGCGTTTTTGCCTTATCGTTATATTTCACGATTCTCGATTTTTTTGACGACGGCAATGGTTTTTAAATGGCCGTGTTCACACGGATCACGAATAGTGAAAAATGACTAAATGATTTGAATAGTCAAAAAACACTGAGAACATCATCTATTCGACCAATAGCGAAAAAACTCGTTTCTGTATGCAATGTGAACGTGCATTCGTCATAAATCATGACGTATAAATGTCTTGATAGAGGTAATTTTATGTTAACCAAGTTTCTAGAGAGCCTCAGGTTGGGAGAGTGATCGACGGACGACTTTGATCCGCCACCATACGGAAAATAGGATTCATTGAATATTTACCTCAAAATATAATACTTTCTGAGTACTCGTTAGCTAGCAGTCGAAGTTCTAAATAAAACAGCACATATTTTCCAAAATAATCATTTTATTGTTTGGTATCAACACAACGTGGACGCGCGCACATCACGACGACGTCACATACTTACATACATCCTCACACACACATACACACAGATATATACATAGGTACAATGTACACACATTCAACAACCACTTTGGGCCGCGGTCACATCAAACGACACTTATTTTACTTTCATATTTCTAAACCTTGTTGGCTATCGAGCTTATTCGGCTCACTGGGGCCTAGTCGAGCTCAGATTAACAGTCAACTAATAGAAAAATCTATACAGAAGAACACATTGTATTGAAACACTGATCATTACCTCTGCCTCCTTAAAACTCTCTAAAAGAAAGCAATTTATAAGTATTACTGCATATTTTTATAATATAATGCATAGATTGTTTCAATATATAAAAATACAAATAATCATTCACTATTACATTATAACTGCCGTTAACAGATACGATCCTGGTAACATCAATTTTGCTCTAATGTTTGCAACTACGGCCACATTTCACCAAGTCGCAGTAAGTTACCGTTAAATTACTCATCAGTTAATTTCATACAAATTCCGTTTCAGTTTTGGATTTCTTCAGGGAGTAGCGGCTACTCCGACTCAATCAAATATGGCCTTAGAAGAATAAAATTTTGACTTGAGATGGCAAGTGCGAAATTTACCTAAAGTGTGAGAATGGACCTTAGTGCCGACCGAACAGTATTGTGCGCGATAATCATTTTGTTACGTTTAATGTAGTCTTACGGCCGATTTCTATATCCAATCTGTCAGTAGATTTGCTTACTAGAGATAGGATTATCACAGGAGATGTATGGAGCTTATGTCAAAATTCTATCTCTAGTAAGCAAATTTACCGACAGATTTGATACAGGAACTGGTCGTAAACCATCGAGATAAACAAACATTAGACCCATGACACATTATAAACATTTAATGATAACCACAATGATAACATTAGAAACATTGACAGTTTGAAAACGCCCCCCACCAGATGCCTGATTTAAAGTGTTACCAATACTGAAAAATTAAAAACATTGTGCGTATTTGTATATTGTTCCTAAATTTCCCACTAAGAGTTAATATGTAATAGTAATAATTGATAATAGCATAATAAGCTATGTCACCCGGCTCGTTGCCTACTGTATATCACAAAGAGAAAATATTACATGATAATTAAATAAAGATTAATTTTACAAAAATATTTGCATCCATTTCTTGTAAAAAATGTTGTCAGAAAATAAAAACCCGAGTGTGGTGCCGACGTTTAATAAATATAAATACTATTATCCGATTTCTGGTGATTGAGATTTAGATCTTATAGTATAAGCCTTAAGTTTTTAAATGTCCAGACTAGTGCAGGCTGCAGTGAAACGGCTACTGTGTGAATTCAATCACTCTTTTTTTCTCTATGATCAGACAAAATCGTCTTACTTTACAACACAATAAATCTATATTTTTCTGTAATACACCATAGTTGAGTGATATGCTGTTTGCGTACAATAAATTATCTTACTAAACAAGTCTGCAGTTAAATAAACTAAGCGCAGGTACTCAATTAACTAATACAATAAGCAATATGCTAAACCACACCTTAACATTCATATGTTCCATTGAGTTAGAGAAGGATGGCTTTGTATTGCTATCCTTGTCTTACAAGGCCAATAGAACAGCACAGCTTGGACTAAACCTTTCGTTATTCATTACACTTACTACATAAATTATAATTATAACACCTAACATAACAATAAACACCCCAACTCTTAACATTACTCATGATCCAACCAACTCGCTTCACTGCAATTTCATGTGACGTCATGCGAGTTGATTACTTTGGATATTATTAATGTCCGATGTCCCTACCAAATATATTTTATATTTTCTATGTTGTACGCGACTTACATCGATCTACGCGTGTACTCGTGTGCGTTAAGTACTTACATTGACAATTGGCTACTATTTACAACTTATTACATTGTATGTATATTTAACATTGTTCTGAAAACACATTCGAGAATCTGTAACATGATTTAAAGTTAGATATATGATAGCTGTTAATTGTACAGTCCTCATAACACATACAAATTGTAAAGGAATATGGTGCATTTTGCAGTGTACAGACTGTACTGTTGGCTGTATAAACAGCTCATATGTTACATAATTGGCGCTCGCAACTTTTCTCCAAGAGTATGTATAGCTTTTTAATATAAAATAGTATATTGATCAGGTTTACCTAACTGTAAATCATATCTAGCAGTATTTCTATCTACACATTACACTTGTTCAACCGAGATTACAATTCCTAGTTTTGTCCTAAAACTCTACACGAAGTATGAACACAGATAATCGCTTGTTTGTCCCGTGTGTTACTAATTTCCGTCATATTAGGACAGAATGTATTACACTACTGAAAAATGGACCTTATGACGTTTGATTTTAGGGTTTTTGACCATTTTTTTGTAATTAATTTGTGTTGGGACTTGCTCACATTCATAATATTTAAGCCATGTTTAAACTAGTTAAGTACTGGTGCCTTTGCATTGACAAAAATAGACAGGATCGGCGACAGTCAAATAATCTCGTCTGTTCTTCTATTGTCATTAGATACGAAAATAGTGTGATATTTTGTGAATTGGTACTAAAGTTAGTTGTATGTTAAGACATATTATGTATAGTTGAGCTTTGTATACAATACAATACAGCATTACTTCAATATACAATAGTATCACGAGACAGGACATGAACCCACACTGTACACTGTACATCACTGTCACAGTTGTTCACTGGTAATATCTGTTCACTTTATCACATAATAGTTACATACGACGAAGTCACTGACTTGAATCACAGGTATTCTGACCTAGTTCTGTAGTCAGGGTTTCATCATTATTTGTCAATAAACTATTATTATTATACACTGTATTCGTTTTTGAGCATTATTCTGTGACACACTGGTGGAGCCACTGTGGTGGCTGTTGGCTGGTGGCTGGTGGCTGTGCCCTGGAGTGTCAGTGCGGGTGCGCGCGGGCTGGCCGCGGCCGGGCCCTGGCTCAGTCGCGCAGCAGGCCTCGCGCTTTGGCCGTCAGCTTGCGCACGCGCCCCCGCGACGAGATGGACACGGCGCCCGCCCCCGCCCCGCTGGGGCCCGCCCCCGCCCCCGCACCGCTCGCGCTCGACGACTGCGAGCTAGACCCATTCACGACACCTGCAACATCGATGGAATCACGACGTCTTAGCAACCATTCCGGTGGGGATTCTAGAGTGGCACTAATCTATTTTGTAGTGTGGTGCAGTGGAAGATACGGCCCATAAGCAGTCATGTCCAGCGAGCCCCTACACCTGTACACATCAAGATTTAAGTGACCACTACAGAAAATGTCGTGCGCGTAGCGGGATACTGAGCCAATCTAGTTCAATACTTTTCAAATTCTTTTTTTTTTGCTCTTTTCTTTTTTTTTTATTCGTGATAGGTTTACGCTTGACCGCCAGTTCGCCTGATGTTAAGCGATACTGCGATCTACGATGGAGCGCGCATGCCTAGAAGAAACCGATTCACTCGTGATTTAAAGACACCCAGATTATATCTATCAGGGAAGACCCACTCGGGAAGTGCATTCCATATTTCTCTTTCTGTTTGCTGTCGATTCGATAAAACGAAGAAGCAATCATTTCACCCGACGTCTATTGTCATCAACTGTGTAATGACGTGGTTGATGTGTACAGTAAACGCTCCGAAGTCCATAAGCACACTAAGGATTACATTGCTATGAACAGTACGAGCTCGCTACAACCAGTGCGTGTCACTTGTTAACGACAATGAATAGAAGGTCGTAAGTCAAACTAAACGTCAAGCTATTGCGTTGTGAGATTGCGTATGGACTCGGTGGGCACTGTACACGTGTGCACGTGTGTGTAGGTGTGTACTCACTGTTGTGTCCGTTGTGTGCGGCGTGCCCGTTGAAGTAGTTGTGGTCGCTCGTGTGCGACGCGCCCGCGCTGCCCTCCGCGCTCGCGCTCTGCACACACACACACACACACACGCCGCCGTGTTAAGGCGGATCGTTCACCTGACCCCGCCAAATTCAAATTTCAAGTGATTTTTCGCAGTTTGTAGGAAGTTCTACATTTACGGCAATCGTAATAGCGACATTAACTATATAAAATTCACAATGTTAAACTAAAACCATTGCTTAAAAATAATTATTGTAGCTAAAAGTAGTATAAAATATCAGTTTTAACGAATTACACAGTTTTTGGCTTGTTATAGATTTATAAGTGTAGGTTTTAGTTCTCAGTTGTGAATGTTGTATAGTTAATGTCGCGATGAATACTGCCATGAATCTAAAACTTGTTATAGACCTACAAACTGCGAAAAATCACTTGAAATTAGAATTTCGCGGGCTCAGGTGAACGATCCGCCTTAACGTGTGGGGACACATTGAACTACACTCGTATTCAAAATATTTATATTTTCTATAATTTTAGTTTTTTTTTTATGAACAATCAAGATATTGGTGAAGGGGTAGAATATTTAAAATATTATTTTAGTAATGTCATTTGACAAGTCAACGACTAAAAATAGTAATCAAACATCGTGTCCACAATAGTCACGGCGAACCTAACAATAGACTAAGAATAAACTTCAACAAGATTTATTTGTATTTTTTTTTTTATAGTTGAAAGCGTATGCAGGTCTTAGGTACATAAGATGTGCGTCACCTGCTCGGCGTGGTGGCGGCGGCGGCGCGCGGCGCTGGCGTGCCGCGTGCGCGCGTGCTGGTGGTGCTGCAGCCGCTTGCTGATGGCCGCCACCGAGTCCTCCTCGCTGTCCTCGTTGTACTGCCGCCGCGAGCGCCGCGCCCGCAGCGACACGCCCCCGCCCCCGGCGTGCCGGCCCCCGCCCGGCTCCGCCCGCGACCGGTACAGGTGCAGCGGCGCGTCGTCGTCGGTGGAATAGCGCGGCCGGTACGAGCGGTCCGACGAGTAGCGCCGCGCCCCCGCCGCCGCCCCGGGGCCCGCCCCCGCCCCCGCCCCCTCCGAGCACGACGACGACGATGACGACGACGCCTCCGTGAATCGCTCGCGCGTGCTGCACAAATGTACAACACAATGCTGAAGGTCCAAACACTTGGAAATGCTATATAATGTTGAAAGTGATGAGTTGGGTACGTACCGCTTGACGGGCGTGTGGCTGGCGTGCTTGTGCTTGTGCTTGCGCCTGCGCCGGTGCGCGTGCGCGTGCGCGTGCGCGTGCGCGTGCGCGTGCGCGTGCGCGTGCGCGTGCGCGTGCGCGTGCGCGCTGCTGTCGGAGCTGGCGCGCAGCCGGCGCTTGCGCGACGCGCGCCCGCGCCCGCCGCCGCCGCTCTGACACAAACATACAGATTGTTTTGTCACGATTGAAAGCGAGTAGTCGTGTGTTCGGGGGAACTATAATGTCCATATATGGCACGTTGTGCAGCCGCGTGTCGGTGGATCATATTGTGATTCATAAAAATTGCACGGCTACAGCGGGTCCTGCTACCTACACATACAGGTGGTGTGTTTAGATGCTAGATGTGCGTACTGCCGTGGTATAACTATAATGCCGTTATCTGCTAAAGTCATTGTTTTGAATAATACAAAAAAACCGCGGCAAAATTTTAAAACTATGTAATTTTTCGATGACAACACCTATTAGAGATTTGGAGGTACCGTAACATAGATGGAATCGCATACTTTCGAACTACTTACCCTATCATATCGTAAATATAATTAAATTTCCTGAAAAAACGTTTTTTGTGTTTTAGTTCATCAGAGATGTAACGGAAATCATAATGGATCATCGACTAAAACGCCGCTACGTATAGCGTAACGGCGTTTTAGTATATCTATTTCATATCAAATTATTGTCATTTAAAATGCAAAAATTTCATCTCTTCAATGATTAACTAAAATGGCGTTATAGCACATAACGACAATTAAGCTTACGATTATGTATTAAAGAACTGATTCATGTTAAACTTTAGTGCGTTTAACGGTACTTTACTGCTTTTAAGCCTGGTAACCTTTAGATGCGTATTAATTAAAAAGATAAACTTGAATCATTGTTAAGCTAAAACGTGGTTAAACTAAAAACCTTTCAGTTTAACGACATTATAGCCTAATAATGTTTTAAAAAAATTGAACTATTTCCTTGCGCAAAATGAATTAAATTTATTAAAATTAGAGATTTTTTTTAAATAAAATTCATAGTTTTATCAATCAACTAGTCTTTATTGTCAATATTTCTTTCTTTGTCAATATTTCTTATTATGCTTAAACTTATAACTTTCACAAAACATTACTTATAACTAGATTTTTAGGAACTTTCAGTTCTTTAGAATAACACTAATTATGTACTTTAAAATAAGATAACATAAAACAAAACATACAAACTTCAGTCTTTCATTAAACCTGAGATAACAATCAATCAAAACTAAGTCTAATCTTCTCCTTGAACTCAAAACTTTATATTTTCTAGTATAATTTAAAAAACAATCATCAATTGAAAAACAAAAAACAATTTTCCTTATTTAAATTTTAGTTCTAACTTTTTACCTTTTTATATTTATTAAAGCCTTCTTGATAAAATTTATATATTCTTAAAACTTTTACGAAAGAAACTTTTACATATACGATTTTCAATCGTTTCACAGTTACATTACATAAAATAATTAAAGTTAATATGACTATGTCTGAAATAATTAATTAGTTAAAATCAGTCTCGATAATTTGACACTACTCTATGTTATTATTCTAATGAGAACTTGTACCGTAATGTTCATTTTCTCTTGTTGGTAAGTTTTTCCAAAATAACAATTTGTGAGGAGGAATTATGTTCGATAGGTTTTTAAGTATATCTGCTTTTCTCTTAGGTTCGATACCTTTCGGTTCAGTTCTAAATTCAAATACCATTGTACGTGGGTTTTTTAAATATCTATCATTCATGAAACGAAGAGTTGTATATGATGCATCATCGAAATTATTTTTATACTTAAGATCATAACTTTTACGTACGAAACATACCTCAACAATATTTTTTAAATAAGCTCTTGGATTGGATGTTTGAATCCTTCTTTGGGAAACGTAGTTAGGTATATTTAAAAAGTTTTCTGGCAACATAGACTGAACTATGACTTTTGATTTATTTATGGAAGATACACACTCTTCAAAATCTGTAAAATCATAAAGCTTACCTTTTTTCTTCATAGCCAATTCTATCTGGTGATGCACTTGATCGCAGCTCATAAAAGTGTGGCCGGGTTCAAAGTAATATAGAGTTATTCTTTGCGTGGCAATATCTTCACTATTAATCATATGAGTGAGCATCGCATACAACAGCCAATTTTTATTCTGTGAGCTACAATTATCGAGCCAGATGTGTACTTTTTCAACATCTCTGTTACGCAATAGAAAATTATAAAATGCTGACATTATATCTTCTTGCCTTCTCCCTGCAATGCCATCATGCCAGATAACTGTCAGGGGTTTGAATTCTGCGGTAATCTTACCAAGTGGTGCAAAGGTTTGATTGTAGGCTGAAAGCCGCAGACAGAAAATTGCGGCTTTAAACATCTCCAATCTAGGTAACATAATTACTTTCTCTAGATCAGAGCTATAGAATATGTGTGAATTATTTTGTTTTTCCTCCTTATGCGTTGTGTACAGATCTCGCGCCTTTGTGTATCGTTGGTGATGATTACTCCAATCCACGCAAACTGTACACTCTTCAAGTATCTGGACTGTGGCGTCATGTGATGTTTCCTTTTTGTGGAAATTATAAGCCTCGCACAATTCACACTCCTCGTTACCGAGGGCGGTAAAGGATATGTTCATATTTTTTAAATGTGACCTGTATAAGCTGTACGAAACTTGTCTATCCGGGTATGTCTCACAAAAATGTTTATGCATTTGAGTTATATTTATGTCACTTGGTAGGTATCTTCGCAAAGGTGCATGTTCACGCCTATAGTGTGGTTCTAATGGGCTAAACGATTCAACGTGTTGATTCAGTAAATCGCGATCAAATGCTGGTGTTTTCTGGTGTTTACCACGTTTATCTATTGAAGAATCAGTAAAAGTTGTATGTAGTATCCTGTCATTATTTTTCAAATATCCTAGAGTGGTAAGGAAAAATATTTTGCATACATCTTTTCTAGTGCCATCTTGTTTTTTCAATACAAAATTTCTTCTTGGATTCCTTTTGGGTTCGCTCGTAATTTTTCTTTTTGGCACTGCTACGTAGGTGTGTGCTTCAACAAATGTATGTTGCTCCTGCCATGACATATCCCAGTATAACTTATTAATAGCCTCTCTATCCTCTTGGTTCAGTAGGTTCATACATTTCTTTAGACACTTTTCATTGCACCCAGGTTTGACACTATGTTCGCTCTTTTTTTTATTTTTGGCATCCAATCTCCGCTGTTGTAACGGGGTATTGTATTTCCTTCTTTTGCGTGGTAGTTGTAGTATATCTGACAATGTGGAGCAATAATTGCCGTCAACGGATTTACAGCGCTTGCGGAGGCATAGTCGCTCGGGCGCAGTTTCCTTACAAGTAGCACCAATTGAGTTTCTACGTCTTCGCTCCAAATTAAATAAAGTCCTAACTCCGCCATCCACGGGCAATATGGAACAGTAATTACCATCATCGGTAGAGCTATGTTTGCAGTGACCTGAATGATCGGGCGTAGTTTTCTCACAACAGGTAGCACCAGTTAACTCACAACGTCTTTGCTCCGAAGTTTGAATTTTACTTTTTGTTAAAGTCTTTGTGACCTCATCATCATTGGTTTTCAGTATTTTCTTCTTCTTTGTTTTTCTTTTACTTTCAGATACATTAGAAATGTGGCTTTCTGAGGAATCAGATGGATAGTAATCTTTGTCAATAACAGAGTCATCTGAATCAAAATCAAGAGAACTATTTTCACATGTTCCTTGCGTATTTAATGGAATTTCTTCATCAAGCGGAGAAAAATCATTTGATGGCATTAATTCTTTGCATGTTAAATCTATTTCGGTGGGATCTAATCTATTTGTAGTAATATGATGGGGTGAAATTTCAAATTCGTTGAATAGAGACTGTGTACTTAAACTCAAAAAATGATGCGAATTATACGTAACTTGCGTCTCGCAAAATGTATCAAAAACGCCACCAGTCATAGAATAGGGCTCCGCGTATATTCTGTTAATAAACTCAGTCAGACCAGGGCCAGGTTTTGATTTAGGTTCGGTTTGGTTTGGCTTTTTCTTATCCTGAGCAGGGTCAGGTTTTCTTGTAGGTTCGGTTTGGTTTGATTTTTCCTTATCCATAATAACCATATCTAAAATAGATTTGGCTCTGCTCCCAGAGTTTCTGTAAAAAGAAAATAACATTTGAAAATAATTATAATGCGATAAAAAATTGAGTACTTACGTATAGAAGTAGATTATATGTTAATTCAAATATTAAGATATCTACATGCTAAGTTTCATCGTAATCGATTTATAAGTTATTGCGTGGAAATGGAAATGTAAAGTAGGTACCCATTCATAATAAACTCAAAATTATTCTGAGCTAAAGTTAATAAAAACTAACTTACTTTAATTGATGGCTCGCCATATCGCGATCGTTGTGAAATTGGCGGGAACGAACCCGGAGCGACACACGTCCTCTCCCACAAGCTCCTGGCGATGCACTAGTTTCACCCCCGACCCCTCTGATTTCGGTACAGGATCGTTACGTAGCCGGTGTCCCCCCGCCCCGCGCGAGATCAGTTAACGGCTTTGTTGCGTATTAGTGTGAGATAACATCGTTTTAGTCTAATAATGATGGACAATACATTTTTGTTTAGTTTTGAAAATGTCGCTACGGGCTTGTAACATACCTTAAGTCAAAATATAAGTATGTCAAATATGACGCAATAATGCCGTTAAACACCGTTAGTCAAGTTTAAGTCTAACATTTTCAATTAACGACGATATAGTTTAAAAAAAGCGAATTCTTTTATTAAAAAAAAGAATACCAATAAAACAGTTAAAGTATCTTAACCGCTTTGTAGTGTACAAAAAACTGCTAACGGCAATCTAGACAAGTAACCATATGGATTTTTGTGATAAAAATATGAGTTTAATGAACCTTAGCGGCTTTATAGACTCACAAAGTTACATAATGTTATTTTTGCTTATTTCACACGTGAGAAATATTTACTTAACGGCATTTTAAAAATTATGATTTCCAAAACTATTCAAGATATTGAAAATTCGCAAATACAGACCGATAGATCTTTTTTCTCTCATTAATATAGCATCAAAAGTTGAAAATCGACCAGATGTTGGATAACGGCATTTTAGATATACCACGGCAGCGTATGTGTGAGTACTCACATGTTCTCTGCGGTGTTCGCTGTCGTAGGTGAGCTCCACCTCGTCGTCCTGGAGCTCCTCCTCCACCACCTCGATGTTGGAGTGCTCCGAGGAGCTCGCCTCCGAGCCCGAGCCCGAGCCGGAGCCCGAGCCCTCCCACGACGACGCCGCCCCCGCCGACCCGTTCACTGGCGGATAACTCTCTGTACATATACGTATCACTAATAATTATGTGTGTTTGCGTGTGTGTGTGTGTGTGTGTGTGTGTGTGTGTGTGTTTGTATATGAATGTGTGTGTGTGTTAGCGTATGCCTCTGTGCGTATACTCACCGAGCGTGTGGCGGCTGGTGGAGGGCAGCGGCTCGGTGCTGGCGCTGCTGCTCTTAGTCTTCTTGCCGACGCCTTTGCCTGCACATACAGTTAATATTTTTAAGCAAACTAAACAAATAAACAAGCCATAACGGCTGCATCAGTAGTGCAGCTCGACCATAATGTAGGGAGCTCAATAACTTGTCGCACGATGGTACCAGATCAGTGCTGCAGGCTGGCGCACGCTCCGGCACAGCGTACCTTTGGTGTGCAGGTGCAGCGGCGCGTCGCTGTCGGAGGAGGCGTGCGCGTGCGCGGCGAGCGCGGCGTGCACGCGCCGGGACGTGGCCGCCAGCGGCTCCGAGCCCGAGCTGTCCGACTCCGAGCCCGAGCCCGCGCCCGAGCCCGAGCCCACGCCGCCGGGCCCCGAGCCCGCCGCGCACTCGCCGTTCACCATCACGCCTGCAGTCACACGATACACTTCAATTACAATAAAGTACGACACAATCGCGACCGCTACTCAGTGCTGACCGACTCGGATTCTCTCGAACTTTTAATTCAGTCCTTAAAATAACGTATAAATAAAATAACTTTTATAGCCTCATGTAAAAAAATATCATAAATGAAGCTGTTTCTCGCAATCTCTGCAAAATTGTTAAAATTTATAGATTCATCGTTTTTGTTTGTTTATAAGTAAATAGCATTTTTCGCTGAGGTTCGCTTTCGTTAGATGTTAGAGAGATACGTGTAGAGTTGACTGACTGTTAGTGTTCCTGTGGGTCCTGGTGGTGCGGCGGGTGGCGCGCGGCGCGCGTGCTCGTGCGGCGCGTGCACTGCGCGTGCGCGACGCCACGCTCCGCGACCACAGCGCCTCGAACAGCGCCGACAGACGCACCGTCATCGAGTAGATCTGCCGGTGCACGAGATGACGTCACATCAGAACGAGGCGCACGGCGCTCGCGAAGTGTTGCGCGCGCGCATAGTGCCTCATGTGTTTGTGTGTGTGTGTGTGTGTGTGTGTGTGTGTGTGTGTGTGTGTGTGTGTGTGTGTGTGTGTGTGTAGGTACCCGGCTGCGCTTGTTGGTGTTGTAGAGGCGGCTGTTGGCGAACACGAGGCGCACGTCGCTCGCGAAGTGTTGCGCGCGCGCATAGTGTCTCATGTGTGTGTGTGTGTGTGTGTGTGTGTGTAGGTACCCGGCTGCGCTTGTTGGTGTTGTAGAGGCGGCTGTTGGCGAACACGAGGCGCACGTCGCTCGCGAAGTGTTGCGCGCGCGCATAGTGTCTCATGTGTGTGTGTGTGTGTGTGTGTGTGTGTGTGTGTAGGTACCCGGCTGCGCTTGTTGGTGTTGTAGAGGCGGCTGTTGGCGAACACGAGGCGCACGTCGCTCGCGAAGTGTTGCGCGCGCGCATAGTGTCTCATGTGTGTGTGTGTGTGTGTGTAGGTACCCGGCTGCGCTTGTTGGTGTTGTAGAGGCGGCTGTTGGCGAACACGAGGCGCACGTCGCTCGCGAAGTGTTGCGCGCGCGCATAGTGTCTCATGTGTGTGTGTGTGTGTGTGTGTGTGTAGGTACCCGGCTGCGCTTGTTGGTGTTGTAGAGGCGGCTGTTGGCGAACACGAGGCGCACGTCGCTCGCGAAGTGTTGCGCGCGCGCATAGTGTCTCATGTGTGTGTGTGTGTGTGTGTGTGTGTGTGTGTGTAGGTACCCGGCTGCGCTTGTTGGTGTTGTAGAGGCGGCTGTTGGCGAACACGAGGCGCACGTCGCTCGCGAAGTGTTGCGCGCGCGCATAGTGTCTCATGTGTGTGTGTGTGTGTGTGTGTGTGTGTAGGTACCCGGCTGCGCTTGTTGGTGTTGTAGAGGCGGCTGTTGGCGAACACGAGGCGCACGTCGCTCGCGAAGTGTTGCGCGCGCGCATAGTGTCTCATGTGTGTGTGTGTGTGTGTGTGTGTGTGTGTGTAGGTACCCGGCTGCGCTTGTTGGTGTTGTAGAGGCGGCTGTTGGCGAACACGAGGCGCACGTCGCTCGCGAAGTGTTGCGCGCGCGCATAGTGTCTCATGTGTGTGTGTGTGTGTGTGTAGGTACCCGGCTGCGCTTGTTGGTGTTGTAGAGGCGGCTGTTGGCGAACACGAGGCGCACGTCGCTCGCGAAGTGTTGCGCGCGCGCATAGTGTCTCATGTGTGTGTGTGTGTGTGTGTGTGTGTGTGTGTGTGTGTGTAGGTACCCGGCTGCGCTTGTTGGTGTTGTAGAGGCGGCTGTTGGCGAACACGAGGCGCACGTCGCTCGCGAAGTGTTGCGCGCGCGCATAGTGTCTCATGTGTGTGTGTGTGTGTGTGTGTGTGTGTGTGTAGGTACCCGGCTGCGCTTGTTGGTGTTGTAGAGGCGGCTGTTGGCGAACACGAGGCGCACGTCGCTCGCGAAGTGTTGCGCGCGCGCATAGTGTCTCATGTGTGTGTGTGTGTGTGTGTGTAGGTACCCGGCTGCGCTTGTTGGTGTTGTAGAGGCGGCTGTTGGCGAACACGAGGCGCACGTCGCTCGCGAAGTGTTGCGCGCGCGCATAGTGTCTCATGTGTGTGTGTGTGTGTGTGTGTGTGTAGGTACCCGGCTGCGCTTGTTGGTGTTGTAGAGGCGGCTGTTGGCGAACACGAGGCGCACGTCGCTCGCGAAGTGTTGCGCGCGCGCATAGTGTCTCATGTGTGTGTGTGTGTGTGTGTGTGTGTGTGTAGGTACCCGGCTGCGCTTGTTGGTGTTGTAGAGGCGGCTGTTGGCGAACACGAGGCGCACGTCGCTCGCGAAGTGTTGCGCGCGCGCATAGTGTCTCATGTGTGTGTGTGTGTGTGTGTGTGTGTAGGTACCCGGCTGCGCTTGTTGGTGTTGTAGAGGCGGCTGTTGGCGAACACGAGGCGCACGTCGCTCGCGAAGTGTTGCGCGCGCGCATAGTGTCTCATGTGTGTGTGTGTGTGTGTGTGTGTGTAGGTACCCGGCTGCGCTTGTTGGTGTTGTAGAGGCGGCTGTTGGCGAACACGAGGCGCACGTCGCTCGCGAAGTGTTGCGCGCGCGCATAGTGTCTCATGTGTGTGTGTGTGTGTGTGTGTGTGTGTGTGTGTGTAGGTACCCGGCTGCGCTTGTTGGTGTTGTAGAGGCGGCTGTTGGCGAACACGAGGCGCACGTCGCTCGCGAAGTGTTGCGCGCGCGCATAGTGTCTCATGTGTGTGTGTGTGTGTGTGTGTGTGTAGGTACCCGGCTGCGCTTGTTGGTGTTGTAGAGGCGGCTGTTGGCGAACACGAGGCGCACGTCGCTCGCGAAGTGTTGCGCGCGCGCATAGTGTCTCATGTGTGTGTGTGTGTGTGTGTGTGTGTGTGTGTAGGTACCCGGCTGCGCTTGTTGGTGTTGTAGAGGCGGCTGTTGGCGAACACGAGGCGCACGTCGCTCGCGAAGTGTTGCGCGCGCGCATAGTGTCTCATGTGTGTGTGTGTGTGTGTGTGTGTGTAGGTACCCGGCTGCGCTTGTTGGTGTTGTAGAGGCGGCTGTTGGCGAACACGAGGCGCACGTCGCTCGCGAAGTGTTGCGCGCGCGCATAGTGTCTCATGTGTGTGTGTGTGTGTGTGTGTGTGTGTGTGTAGGTACCCGGCTGCGCGTGTTGGTGTTGTAGAGGCGGCTGTTGGCGAACACGAGGCGCACGTCGCTCGCGAAGTGTTGCGCGCGCGCATAGTGTCTCATGTGTGTGTGTGTGTGTGTGTGTGTGTGTAGGTACCCGGCTGCGCTTGTTGGTGTTGTAGAGGCGGCTGTTGGCGAACACGAGGCGCACGTCGCTCGCGAAGTGTTGCGCGCGCGCATAGTGTCTCATGTGTGTGTGTGTGTGTGTGTGTGTAGGTACCCGGCTGCGCTTGTTGGTGTTGTAGAGGCGGCTGTTGGCGAACACGAGGCGCACGTCGCTCGCGAAGTGTTGCGCGCGCGCATAGTGTCTCATGTGTGTGTGTGTGTGTGTGTGTGTGTGTGTAGGTACCCGGCTGCGCTTGTTGGTGTTGTAGAGGCGGCTGTTGGCGAACACGAGGCGCACGTCGCTCGCGAAGTGTTGCGCGCGCGCATAGTGTCTCATGTGTGTGTGTGTGTGTGTGTGTGTGTAGGTACCCGGCTGCGCTTGTTGGTGTTGTAGAGGCGGCTGTTGGCGAACACGAGGCGCACGTCGCTCGCGAAGTGTTGCGCGCGCGCATAGTGTCTCATGTGTGTGTGTGTGTGTGTGTGTGTGTGTGTAGGTACCCGGCTGCGCTTGTTGGTGTTGTAGAGGCGGCTGTTGGCGAACACGAGGCGCACGTCGCTCGCGAAGTGTTGCGCGCGCGCATAGTGTCTCATGTGTGTGTGTGTGTGTGTGTGTGTGTAGGTACCCGGCTGCGCTTGTTGGTGTTGTAGAGGCGGCTGTTGGCGAACACGAGGCGCACGTCGCTCGCGAAGTGTTGCGCGCGCGCATAGTGTCTCATGTGTGTGTGTGTGTGTGTGTGTGTGTAGGTACCCGGCTGCGCTTGTTGGTGTTGTAGAGGCGGCTGTTGGCGAACACGAGGCGCACGTCGCTCGCGAAGTGTTGCGCGCGCGCATAGTGTCTCATGTGTGTGTGTGTGTGTGTGTGTGTGTGTGTGTGTGTAGGTACCCGGCTGCGCTTGTTGGTGTTGTAGAGGCGGCTGTTGGCGAACACGAGGCGCACGTCGCTCGCGAAGTGTTGCGCGCGCGCATAGTGTCTCATGTGTGTGTGTGTGTGTGTGTGTGTGTAGGTACCCGGCTGCGCTTGTTGGTGTTGTAGAGGCGGCTGTTGGCGAACACGAGGCGCACGTCGCTCGCGAAGTGTTGCGCGCGCGCATAGTGTCTCATGTGTGTGTGTGTGTGTGTGTGTGTGTGTGTGTAGGTACCCGGCTGCGCTTGTTGGTGTTGTAGAGGCGGCTGTTGGCGAACACGAGGCGCACGTCGCTCGCGAAGTGTTGCGCGCGCGCATAGTGTCTCATGTGTGTGTGTGTGTGTGTGTGTGTGTAGGTACCCGGCTGCGCTTGTTGGTGTTGTAGAGGCGGCTGTTGGCGAACACGAGGCGCACGTCGCTCGCGAAGTGTTGCGCGCGCGCATAGTGTCTCATGTGTGTGTGTGTGTGTGTGTGTGTGTGTGTGTAGGTACCCGGCTGCGCTTGTTGGTGTTGTAGAGGCGGCTGTTGGCGAACACGAGGCGCACGTCGCTCGCGAAGTGTTGCGCGCGCGCATAGTGTCTCATGTGTGTGTGTGTGTGTGTGTGTGTGTGTAGGTACCCGGCTGCGCTTGTTGGTGTTGTAGAGGCGGCTGTTGGCGAACACGAGGCGCACGTCGCTCGCGAAGTGTTGCGCGCGCGCATAGTGTCTCATGTGTGTGTGTGTGTGTGTGTGTGTAGGTACCCGGCTGCGCTTGTTGGTGTTGTAGAGGCGGCTGTTGGCGAACACGAGGCGCACGTCGCTCGCGAAGTGTTGCGCGCGCGCATAGTGTCTCATGTGTGTGTGTGTGTGTGTGTGTGTGTAGGTACCCGGCTGCGCTTGTTGGTGTTGTAGAGGCGGCTGTTGGCGAACACGAGGCGCACGTCGCTCGCGAAGTGTTGCGCGCGCGCATAGTGTCCGGCCGCCAGCCGCGCGCGCACCGTGCCCAGGTCCATGGGCCGCGTCACCACGCGCGCGTAGTCTGCAACAATAAGGAAGCAAAAAGCCGTACATAAGCAAAAATTCACAGTTCGTAAAATCCAGAGCTGGATCCCTCCCAGCCCCTTGCAGGGTGCAGGATGCAGGGCCCTTGTAAAGCTACGTCACTAAGTTAATTAATTAATGTGTAAATACTCGTATTTACACATTACTAAAATGCAATCTACAACTTTTGCACACACGTACATACATACATGTGAGTGTCTGTTTGTATGCGTGTGTGTGAGTGTGTGAGTGTGTGTGTGTGTGTGTGTGTGTGTGTGTGTGTGTGTGTGTGTGTGTGTGTGTGTGTGTGTGTGTGATAGATAGTGTGCGTGTGACTGTTAGTGTGTGTGTGTGTGTGTGAGACAGTTAGTATACGTGTGATTGTTAGTGTGTGTGACTGTTAGTGTGTGTGTGTGTGTGATAGATAGTGTGCGTGTGACTGTTAGTGTGTGTGTGTGACTGTTAGGGTGCGTGTGTGTGTCACCTGGCGCCTGCTCGGCGGAGACAGGTTGTCGGAAGGGCTCGGCGTCGGCGGAGGCCATCAGCTCGGTGAGCACGTGCCCGCACGCGCCGCGCCACCCGCCGCCGCCGCCCCGCGCCTGCACACACAGCGGACGTGTTAGTGTAGCGTCTGCACGCGGCAGAGACACGGCGAGGACGGGCACACGGCGGCGCACCTCGGCGGGCTCCGGCTCGTCGTCGGAGCTGTGGTAGGCGGCGGCCAGCTCGCGGTACTTGGCCAGCACGTCCACGTCGCGCCAGTGCGCGATGATGTGCAGCAGCAGGTCGGTGAGCAGGCGCGCGGCGCGCACGATGGGCGAGTGCGCCTCGTTGAAGCGCTCGGCGTTGCTGGCGAGGCAGCGCGCGTCGAACTGCGCCGCCGCCGCGCGACGGTACCACAGCTGCTGGCAGCGCGCGCGCATGGTGGCCAGGTCCACCGGGTACGGCACCACGCGCGCGTACAGCGGGTACTGCGCCAGGTCCACCGGCGCCGCGAACGGCTCGGCCGCCGCCAGCGACATCACGCACCCGATGTGCTGCGCGATGGCGCGGCACGCCGCCGCCCGCTCGCCGCGCGGCGGCCACTCGCTCGGCTCGGCGCGGTACAGCACGGCCTCCAGCTCGTGCGGCAGCACGGGCACGGCGCCGCCCGGCTCGGCCGGCAGCCGCTCGGGGTCCAGCGGCTCCAGGTCCCACGGCGACAGGCGCTCCACCTCGCCGTTGTCCCAGCGCACGCGCAGCGCGAGGAACTGCGCGGCCGCGGCTGCCGCCCACGTGGCCGCCGCCGCGCCGCTCAGCCCGCCGGCCAGCGAGCTGTCCGCGGCGGCCGACAGCTCGCCCGCTGCAACAGGGGCAGGTGAGCGCGGGCCGGGCCGCACGGTGCGGTGCGGCGCGGCGCGGCGCAGCGGGCGGCACTCACCCGTGTTCTCGAGCACCTGGCCGGTCCACCAGCAGTCGTCGATCATGCAGCGGAAGCGGTCGGCGGCGCCCCAGCGGCGCTGCACGGCGGCGTCGTACTGCTGGCGCAGCACCAGGAAGTCGATGACGTCGGGCATGTCGTGGTAGCGCACGGTGAGGCAGCGCGCGCCGCCCGCCGCCAGCGCGCGCGCCAGCCGCAGGTGCGCCACGCGCGGCGGCTTGATCACGTACTTGATGCCCACCACCTGCACCAGCTCGCACTCCTGCGCACACGCACACGCACTCGTGTCACCGCGCACCGTACTGCACTGTACAGTACTGTACTGCGTGTGTGTGTGTGTACTCACGTAGACGTGCGCCCGCTCCCACGGCTTGTCGCGCGGGTTCAGCTTGTACGCGTCCTTCTCCGCGACCGCCTCGAAGTACCGCTGGTGACCCTGCGCACCCCGCACACGTCACTACAGTCATGTCGCTATACACTGTTATCTACACCTAAACCACTACAGTATTACAAGATAAATAATGGGCATCGTCTAACTTCGTGTTTCCGAAGATGACCGACACATCTACGTAGTATAATGGTATAGAGCTGCACTTATGAAATAACTCTTGTTGTACCTGAGTCGCAAACATTACTTCAAAACATAACACTATGGAGGGTTATATCAACTCTGTATACAATATTTCGGTACTATCTGCAACTGAATCATTAGTGTCACCGGGCGCGCCGCTCGCACGACTCGCAAGTAATTTGCTTTTCTTAAAAATAACCTTAACATTTATTTCATTGCAATAAAGTTGAAATTGTAAATAATTTTTAGGACCAAACTACTTATTGTTAATTGTCTGATGGCCATTACTTATGTTGTTGTAGTACAGCAGTGTAGCGTATCGCTGAGTAGTACTCACGAGTCTGAAGTAGAGGCACTGGTCGCCCATCTGCGGGTGGTAGGGAGCCTTGCGCGGAGACACGGCCGTGAGCCACTCGCCCGGACGGTACGCGTCCGGCAGCTCGTCCGGCGGGGCGGCGGGCGCGGGGGACGCGGCGTCCGCGTCCGGCGAGCGTCCGCCCGCGTCCGGCGAGTGCGCGGCGGACGGGGGCGGCGCGCGGCCGGCTCGCTCGGGGCGCTTGGCCGTCACCGTGCTGGGGCTGTAGCTAGAACACGCTCACTCATAGACCCGCTGCACGCCGCGCTCACACTCACAGTGACACGGCGCACGCGCACCATTCTCATCGACCGCACACGATCAAACGATTTGACATAATTATGTAAGTGTGCGTGTCTGTAGCTGTATGTAAGTCATTTGCACAAGCGCACTAGTAAATAATTGTGGGACAAAGATTTGCTGTAATGACAATTGGGGTCGTAAATGTATAGGATTCGCGATTGTTGGCGGAGCGGTGACGTACCGGTTGGTGGGCAGGGGGCGGCGGCGCGCGCGCGCGGGCGGGGCCAGCGCCGCGCCCGCCTCCCAGTCCGAGTACTGCGACGACGACGACGAGCTGCACCACCGACAACACAACACAACACAACACACGTTACTGCCTGCCTACGTCGACACTTAACAACAAACACTACCCGCGACAACAACTATTCACAACATTTCATTTTTAACACTCATATATTATAATTTTATTTGGAACTAGACCGAAAAATAGGGTACCCGTATTTTTTATTTTCGCGATATTCACAGGACACAAGACGTCATTTTTCTAACCCTTTAAAAAATTTTCTTATGTCTATCATAAGAAGATATCGTCTATATATCGTCTATCCCAATTTTTTTATTCATAACCTTACATTATTTTAACAAAATTTCAATTTTCTCGGTTTCCGCCGTATACGTGACGTCATTACATATTTTTTCTATTTTTTTCTCCGAAATGAACTCGACATTACTTGTTGTCGCGGATTATACACACATAGATAGGTATATCACATTTAGGCGGGGATTTTTGAAGGCAGAAACATAATATAACTTAACATTATAACATTAAAATTGAAATTTCAAAGACGCTGTTTGTGGTAAGTCACAAAAACAAATGAAATATTTATCTTTCAAACTTCAACAATGTATACTAGCGACGATTTTTCAACAGTCAGATAAATATTATCAAACGTCGTTTGACAGTTTAGCAGATATTGAACTCTAAGTGACAAAATACATATAATGACTGTTGAAAATCAACAATTATCTACTGACAACTTTATCATTTCGACAACATTAACAAATTGAGCCAGAAAGTATGTCAGCAACATGCATGCAATCATCTTGTTTATTCTGCAAACGTTAGCATTTGTATCTAATATTGCATATATTATGTACAAATATATTTAAATTAAATTCATAAATTCATTGGCCGCCCCCGTTCAGTGGCAGGTTTTAGGCTTGATTTCCTCCTACGCTGACATCGGTGGCTGACGTCAGTCGAGCGTATGGATGACACAACGTTCTATGACTATGAGACACCGCACAATTTCTGTTACATACGACCTCTGATACGCTCGACCGACGTCAGCGACCGATTTATCCTAATGGTATCTATCGACCCGTCATCATATCAGTAAGAAGTGTAGAAATCTCTTACATATATAAAACCGATAATGTTAATGTTACACAAACGCCCAGACCCAGAACGACTACCTGTAGATCATACAAATATTTGCTCCGTGTGGGGTCGAACCCACAACATGTGGCGCAGAAGCCGATCGCTCTTTCACTTATTTTTTTAAATTATTTTGCAATTACTATTTTCTACGGACTTATTATATGTATAATAATTTATGTAATTATAATATGTAAGACAACAAGAGTACTATGTAGCGGCTGTTCGAGACACTGGGAGGACAGCGTGTCGTATTTATCTGAAGCTTTAACATCAGCTTCTAAGCTCCTCCATATTTATTTAAAAGCAGTTTACTATGGTATAGTATTTTTCTCAGCAGAAGAAAGAAATCCCAACAGATAAACAAGCAATACAGAACAACAAATGTGCAACCTCATCGAATGTAGGAATTTATACCTAGTGGTACAATAAAAGCTAAAAATATACGTGTGGCACTCGGGGACTGCCGCGGTAAAGCTATTGCATAGCGTTTTTTATCAACTTATGTAATACAACCAATGCCACCTAAAGGCGGGTTGCTGAACTAAAGGGACAAGCGTGTTAGGTTTTTTTCGTTACGGAATTTCTGGATTCGGTCCCCACGCTCAAGGCCCGCGATAGAAGCTATGCAATAGCTTAAAAAAATAAAAAGAAAAAAATGGAAAGAACGAAAAATAAAAATAGTTGTGGTGACGGAAGCAATACTAATAAGTTATATGTGTACATAATATGATGTTCAAGCGACCGCTACATAGTACAGCCGCTGTCGTGCACCGACCTGTCGCTTTTGCTCCCAGAGTTGTGCGAGCTGGACAAAGTGGGACACGTTAGTACACCACACACATACAAGAGTGGCCGTTAGCCACTTTAATATTTTTTATTAGAAAGTTTTACACAGTTCCACAAAGTGAATGAATGCCAGATATATGTGGAACAGAGATAAATCATCAACCCATCATCGAAAACAAAATTAAAATCGGCTCAAAAATAATTGAGTTACACGCATTTTAATTTTATGCTAGACAGAGAACGCACTATACTTGTTTATGACGTCACAAACCAATGCGCCATACTAATCCTATACTAACACATTTGGGGGAAAGGGACAAAGTATCCCCACTCAATCCCTACCAAAACTTTTAAATGCTTATATCTTTGAACTTTATTAACCAATTTAAATTATTTTTTCAGAATACGATTTGTATTTAATTTCATTTTTCACTCAGCTTGGTATTTTTAATTATTCAAACATTAGTCAAATACCCTATTATGTCGGTACACAGGCATTTTTTCAAAAATTTTTGTCCAGTTCAATTTCTGACTCGGACAGTGATTTTTGTTTGTGGACATTTTTTGAATGCAATTCCTTTACTTCGTAATAAAATAAGTTAAAATATTAAATGGCGGTGTTTGCATAAAGTGGACACAATTAGTGACATAATAGTGTAGCAGGCGGCGCACCTGGTGTCGGTGTCGCTCAGCTCGAGGCTGGAGTTGCGCTCGTCGGGCTCCGAGCGCGCGGGGCGCTGCAGCCACTCGTCCGACGTGTCGCTGCACGAGGCCGACTCGGGCTCGGGCGGCTCGGGGCGCGGCGCGGCGGGGGCGGGGGCGCGCGGCGGCCGGGGCGCCCCGCGCGCGCGCCGGCCCGCGCGGCGCCGCGGCCCCGCGCCGTCGGCCGCCGTGCTGATCATGAGCGGGCGGCGGCGCATCTCGCGGCGGTACCAGGCCTGCTCGAGCGCGTTGAGGTCGGCGGCGGCGCGGTGCAGGCGCTCGGCGGCGGCGGGCGGCGGCGGCGGCACCACGGCGCGCGCGCTGTGCGGCACCAGCAGCGGGTCGCCGCGCTGCCAGCTGCCGGCCGTGTAGCGCACGCCCTCGCCGCGCCACACGCCGCGCGGCTCGCGCCCGCCCGCCGCCGCCAGCGCCTCGATCATGGCGTCGATGCGCGAGCGCGGCGCCTCGGCGGCCGGGATGAGCTGCGCCAGCGCCAGGTTCTCGCGGCCGGGCACGAGGCGCTGGTGCTCGGGCGCGTGCGGGGCGCCCTCCACGTCCACGAGGAAGGGCGGCGGCAGCAGGTGCGGCGGCGTGTCCGTCTGCTCGTCGTGCGCGCCGCCCAGCGCGTCCAGCACCACGGGCCGGTAGTCCGTGTGGAAGAACAGCTCGGTGGGCAGCTGCGCGAACAGCCGGTGCCCGCGGCCCAGCCCCAGCAGCAGCAGGTGCCCGTGCGAGTCGGTGGCCGCCACGCTGCACGCGCCGCCCCACTTCGCGTCGAAGATGGCGCCGTCGCCGTGACCTGCACGACAATATCTCACGCTACGCTACACTGCCTGGCTACTAAACATTTACAATAGTGTAATACAATACAATAGTGCAGGCGTACCATCAATTCTGTTGTGGAACTTGGCGATGGGCTCGTCGGCGGTGGCGTCCCACACGAACAGCTGTCCGTCGTGTCCGGCGGACAGGAAGACGGCGGGCAGGAAGGGGTGCGCCTCGAGCACGTAGGCCTCGTCGCGGTGTCCGGTCAGCGTCCGGACGGGCGCCGCCGTCCGCGCGCACCACACGCGCACCGTGCTGTCCGACGCCGCCGTCACCACGAACGCGTCGCTGCGGTCCCAGCACACCATCGTCATCTGCGCGCCGCACCCACGTCACCGCGTCAATAGTATGCATGAACAGTGCGCGCGCGTGTGCGTGTGTGTGCGTGTGTACCTTGAGTCGCTTGCCGTCAGTGTGCGCGGTGCGCGGCTGCAGCAGCACGTGGCGCCACTGCGTCGCGTGTGCGTGTGTGTGCGTGTGTACCTTGAGTCGCTTGCCGTCAGTGTGCGCGGTGCGCGGCTGCAGCAGCACGTGGCGCCACTGCGTCGCGTGTGCGTGTGTGCGTGTGTGTGCGTGTGTACCTTGAGTCGCTTGCCGTCAGTGTGCGCGGTGCGCGGCTGCAGCAGCACGTGGCGCCACTGCGTCGCGTGTGCGTGTGTGCGTGTGTGTGCGTGTGTACCTTGAGTCGCTTGCCGTCAGTGTGCGCGGTGCGCGGCTGCAGCAGCACGTGGCGCCACTGCGTCGCGTGTGCGTGTGTGCGTGTGTGTGCGTGTGTACCTTGAGTCGCTTGCCGTCAGTGTGCGCGGTGCGCGGCTGCAGCAGCACGTGGCGCCACTGCGTCGCGTGTGCGTGTGTGCGTGTGTGTGCGTGTGTACCTTGAGTCGCTTGCCGTCAGTGTGCGCGGTGCGCGGCTGCAGCAGCACGTGGCGCCACTGCGTCGCGTGTGCGTGTGTGCGTGTGTGTGCGTGTGTACCTTGAGTCGCTTGCCGTCAGTGTGCGCGGTGCGCGGCTGCAGCAGCACGTGGCGCCACTGCGTCGCGTGTGCGTGTGTGCGTGTGTGTGCGTGTGTACCTTGAGTCGCTTGCCGTCAGTGTGCGCGGTGCGCGGCTGCAGCAGCACGTGGCGCCACTGCGTCGCGTGTGCGCGTGTGCGTGTGTGTGCGTGTGTACCTTGAGTCGCTTGCCGTCAGTGTGCGCGGTGCGCGGCTGCAGCAGCACGTGGCGCCACTGCGTCGCGTGTGCGTGTGTGCGTGTGTGTGCGTGTGTACCTTGAGTCGCTTGCCGTCAGTGTGCGCGGTGCGCGGCTGCAGCAGCACGTGGCGCCACTGCGTCGCGTGTGCGTGTGTGCGTGTGTGTGCGTGTGTACCTTGAGTCGCTTGCCGTCAGTGTGCGCGGTGCGCGGCTGCAGCAGCACGTGGCGCCACTGCGTCGCGTGTGCGTGTGTGCGTGTGTGTGCGTGTGTACCTTGAGTCGCTTGCCGTCAGTGTGCGCGGTGCGCGGCTGCAGCAGCACGTGGCGCCACTGCGTCGCGTGTGCGTGTGTGCGTGTGTGTGCGTGTGTACCTTGAGTCGCTTGCCGTCAGTGTGCGCGGTGCGCGGCTGCAGCAGCACGTGGCGCCACTGCGTCGCGTGTGCGCGTGTGCGTGTGTGTGCGTGTGTACCTTGAGTCGCTTGCCGTCAGTGTGCGCGGTGCGCGGCTGCAGCAGCACGTGGCGCCACTGCGTCGCGTGTGCGTGTGTGCGTGTGTGTGCGTGTGTACCTTGAGTCGCTTGCCGTCAGTGTGCGCGGTGCGCGGCTGCAGCAGCACGTGGCGCCACTGCGTCGCGTGTGCGCGTGTGCGTGTGTGTGCGTGTGTACCTTGAGTCGCTTGCCGTCAGTGTGCGCGGTGCGCGGCTGCAGCAGCACGTGGCGCCACTGCGTCGCGTGCAGCGTCCACAGCGCCGCGCTGCCGTCCTGCCACACACACACCACACGTTACATTACACGTACGTACAGCGCGCACTAGTGTGTGTGCCACGGTATGCGGTACCTTGCTGCCGGACACGAAGCGCAGTCCGCGGTGCGCCCACGCGATGCTGTCCACCGCGTCGTCGTGCACCGGCGTCTCCAGCACCTGACGCAACACACGTCACACGTCACACGTCACTCGCTCACTGGGGCTACCACTCCACGTGCACTGCGCACTGTACGCACTACTTGAACTCACTAGTGTATCACATTACAAACAACCCCAATTGGAAACCTTGAGGTACTCCTGAAGGGGTGATGCTGTATACA
Source organism: Acronicta aceris (assembly GCA_910591435.1). Taxonomy (NCBI): domain Eukaryota; kingdom Metazoa; phylum Arthropoda; class Insecta; order Lepidoptera; family Noctuidae; genus Acronicta; species Acronicta aceris. The sequence continues at coordinate 102,264 of OU342786.1, read as the reverse complement.
TTTCATTTAAAATAAACATTCCTTTAATCCCGGAACTACAACTTGATTGTTATAGAATGATGTTCATGTCATAATTTTTTTACATAATCGCGTTTTCAGCAAGATTTAAATTATTTAAAAGTAGAAAAAGTACGAGCTTATTTAACGGAACTTACGATAAATATTACAATCACAATGAATATCAACATACAATAACTAAACATAATATATTAATTATCATCGAAATAGTGAACCACAAGTTCGCGTTGTGCCATTGTGTGCAAGACGTGAGAGAGAGGCGATTCACAATGTATGGTCGGTCTCACCCGCTTGGGTCCGCCGGGCTCGTGCTCGACGGTGTAGATGCGCACGTGGTGGTCGGCGCTGCCCGCCGCCAGGAAGGCGCCGCCCGCCGACCAGGCCGCGCAGATCATGTGGCACACGCCCGGCCGCATGCGCTCCACGTACTGCACCGGCTGCGACAGGAAGTGCCCCTCCGGCGAGCACGTCCAGAACGCGACCGAGCAGTCCGTGGAGGTGCTGGCCAGCCAGCGCACGTCGCGGCGGGCCGGCGGCGCCCAGTGCACGGACGTGATGGTGCCGGCGTGCGCGGCCAGCACGGCGCGCGGCTCGGCCGTGGCCAGGCTCCACACGCGCACCAGCCGGTCCACGGAGCCGCACGCCACCAGCGCGTTGTCGGCGCTCACGCACACGTCCGTGATCTCCGCGCCCACGCCGCGCAGCGTCGCCACCAGCCGCCCGTCCGTCGCGCTCCACACCTTCACCAGCATGTCGTCCGCGCCCGTCATCACGTAGCGCCCCGTGCAGTCGAACACCAGGCAGTACACGGCCGACAGGTGGCCCAGCGTGCGCCGCTGCAGCTGCAGCCCGGCCAGCATGCGCGCCGGGAACACGGCGGCGCCGCCGCGCCCGCCCGCGCACGCCGCCGCGCCCACGCCCAGCTCGCGCCGCACCAGCCGCCGCACTGCAACACGTCGCGCATGCGCATGCTACTGCCGCTCCGGCCCGCTCGCGGTGCCCGTGCGGGCGGCACTCACCTAGCGTGTGGTCCTGCTCGTGCGCCGGCTTGGGTCGCACCAGCGTCTCGCTGAGCAGCGACAGGCGCGCGGCCAGGCCGGCGGCGGGGGCGGCGTCGGGCAGGGCGGGGGCGGGGCCGGGCAGGGCGGGGCCGGCGGGGGCGGCGGGCCCGTCGGGGGCGCGCCTCGCCAGCGCCAGCGCGCGCTCGCACACCGACACCAGCCGCCGCCACGACACGTCCGAGTACTGCGACGCCTACAACACACACACATTTCTATTTATCTGATTGGTGATGATGATTATGTTTCATGATAATACACAAAACTCTACAATCATAATATTATAACCAACTACAATAGCTTTTTCTTGGTGTCTAGTGTTTGTAAATTGAGTATAATATATTCGCCAGTAGTTAGATATCAGTTACCAGAAGAGGAATACTTGGAATTTTGTAGTAAAAAAAACTATGGACGATTTATTTCACCAACTTTTAATATATTCAGATCCTCACATTATACACAGGTCTCAAAAAACCACTACAAAGACAAGCAAAGACTTGTGACATTCTAACGATGTTTATATTCTCAAATAACACTAGATTCCAAAAAAAAAATTTTTTTTTTTTGCCCCAAAGGTAAGACACGTCATTTCTTGTAGATTTTTTGACGATTAATCTAAATCCTGCAACAGCATCCTGCTCTATGACGTCAGAATTTGAAGATATACCAATCGCAAAGTACTAAAAACACGGTTTTTGACGATATTTGAAGTATTTTTTTGAAGACAGCAAATTTTTGCGGTCATTTCTAACTAAAGCATCCTTTAGTACTTCTCTTCTCCTTTCAAATTCATTTTAGTTTGCTTCGCTACCAGTTGTTTTTTCTCAAGATATACTATTTTATTTTCATAATGTAGTCCATTAGTACTAAAATTCAAAATAATAATATCTACAGGTAATATCGAAGTGCTGTAGCTAAAAATTTATATCTTCTATTATCTAGAAATTACGATAAAACTTTACTCTTCTCGAAAAATGATTTCTAATACAACCAAAAACAGTGTTTTTAGTACTTTGAGATTTATATATCTTCAAATTCTGACGTCCTAGAATTATTCTGTTGCCGGATATAGATTTAGTATCAAAAAATGTACAAGAAATGATGTGCCTCACCCCTGGGTTTTTTTCTTTCTAAACTAGTGTTCTTAATTCATATAAAATGGAGCCATTTATTTATTATTTATTTACTTATTTAATACAACTATACTTTAATTTATAATTTAACTTTTTCATTTTTTTCACATTGCAACACCTGTAAAAGGCTGCTAAGTTTGAAGCACCACTAATGTATGTAACGATGTAAATTATTTGATTCATTTAAACTTTTGTTTTAGATCAACCAAAGCAATATACAAGCTTAAACACAGTTCATTATAATATTGGCCAACTTTTGGATAGGTTTTACCTGTCTGTCGTCTAAAAATACAGCAATACCGTTAACAAGAAATTTAAACAGTTGAACGTTGACATATTTGAATCAAACCTGCAGGCGGTGAGATGAGCACTTCTTGATTTCTTTTCCAAGTATTGATAGGTGTGTTACTTTTATCACCTATTTCTTAGTTTTGTATAATGTGATATCCACATTCAGTATTCAGTTGTTTATAAGTGGAGACCTATTAATGGCTAAATGTTTATAATGTTTAAAATGTTTATAAATGATTATTTCTAGTGTTCGTGCTGTTGGTCTTCCAAATATATAATAAATAAATAAAATTAAGAGACCGAGAATTAATTTTAAACCGAGACGGCCGAGACTGAGATCTCGGTCAGACCTTACCCTCAGAATATTGGTATTCCCCAAAAACTGGGTTGCGGAGGTCTAGTGGCGGTTGCTTAATCTACAATACAGATACCTACTCAGCCATATAAGGTTAGACCGGAAGCATAAATATTGAAGGAAGGATAATAAACAACAACATTATGCATAAACATACAGATAAAGACCTCCTTATTGTAAAATATATTAAAATGTTACCTACATACAGTTAAAATTTCAAGTTTCTAACCCCAGTAGTTGACTCTATGCATAGATCAGATTATCATCTCCTTAAATGGTAAGATTTTATAAGATAGATAGATCTCCCGGCGCACTCTGCGCAGTCGGCCCTTCTATTTAACCTGCTCAGTACTCACTGCTAAATTGTTTACCTACCACGACAAACTTTTATGAAGTAGCTTGATATGAGAGATAAACAAGTCGATAATTGTACGACTGAGAGTATCAAGGATTTCAATATAATAATAATACAAATGTCAAAATTATAGATATTTTCGTAGGTGTACAAAAATTATTATTATTGACGACGTGACGACGTTGCTAATGCGCCTGTGCAAGATATTAAATATGGCGCCATTGTACGTCACACGACGCTCGTAAGTGTTCGGCTGGTATCGGATTCTAGCTACAGCCAACCGCGCCCGACAACAAGTGCAGTCGACCGGGAAACAGAGACAGCATACGCAACGAAACCGCCTTAGCGTGTAAAAGAAAGAGATAGAAACACTTCTAATTACGACACGGCTCCTTCTCGATAGTGCATGATATAACAATTTTTTCGCAAATTAGCTAAAAACATAACATTTATCACTGAAACACCACAAAAACATTTTTTCTGATATTCCACCATATTTTCACGATCATTTTGAGGCATAACACAATTTAAGAATTTTTACAGATTTCGCACAATTTAAGTATTTCTCGTGGCTAAACTCGTAGCAAAACGTAAATAAACAAAGTTTCAAGCCAAAAGTCCGCTAAACTTACCAATTCATCGTAGGTTTGGGCGTGCTCTCGTCCCTCCCAGTCGATTCGTCGGGGCAGCACCTGCAACAACCGCGAACAGTACAAAAACTTTTCAGAGAAGTTTCAGTAAGTTTGACAGCCGTAGCCACGTGCGTCGGCGACCAAAACAACAATATAAGCTCAAACCCGGCACTAGGAAAAGCTCAAACATACCTCTATAGTCTCGAGCTCTTTTAGCAAAGTCTGCAACAGAAACGGTCATAATTAGCTCACTAAACTTTACAGGATATTAATAAGATCGTATTGGAAGCCAATTTACCTTTGCAGTCTCTTTCAGGGGTCCGCCCGACAGAAATTTCGCTATCAGAAAGTAGAGCTCTGAAATCGGGAAAGCTAACATTACACGACCTCGCAAGACAGACACTCACATTTTCGAGCATTATTTTCTAAGCTCCAGGCTTACCGGGAATGACCCTGAGCTCCTCGTTGGACTCCTCCATAACCCTAGATTTATTTCTAAGGGTTAAAACTTAACTTCACATTACATTCACTATAAAAATCGAGCAAACATTTCACTTTACATTGTTGACGAACAGATAATGCAACCTCCTGTAATAATAGCAAAATGGCGTTTCTTCTGTCAGTCAAACAGACTGAGAGAACCTGTGTCGGTCAAACAGTATCAAGCGCAGTTCGATGGTGTACTGCTAGGTGTCACTACCAGTATACATAGTAAATATGGGTCTATTTATATTTAAAATAAAGTGTTTGGTCGTTGCAATCGTGTTTATCAATTAAACAATATCTATCCATTATGCACTTAATTTCTCATTATGTGACCTTTAACGTGGCCTTATTTTTTACAAATCCTTGACTGGGATGACTCGTCTACAATTCTTGGGACAATTATTTACTGGCAATAATGAATGAAATGTCAAACTTATGTCAAAACGGATTGATACGCAAGTGTTGTTATAAATTTGAGTAAAATGCCTAAAATCGTAATTAAATACGATGGGGTTTGGTGTTAAATCGTGTTTTGTATGTGAAACATTAAGTGTAAACTGTACATCTTGTAAAGAAGTTGCCTGGTTAAAGACATTGCTGATTTAGAGCCGGGGCGGTGTCGTGGGCTTATGAGAGCCAGGTTCGAAGACCGCGAACAGCCTACGGGCGTAGTGTCCGCCTGAGCATGCTCGTCAGAGCTTCACGTCCTCCGTTCACAACAGTAGCATGTACGTACCACCACTCAAGTGTAATTTAGGTCACCTTTGTTTAATTGCGCGTGTTGTGGTCAGTGGGTATCGATTGCTCGCTATAAATACGCACCTCCTGACGTGCTGAGACCGCTGGTGCTGACGGCAGTAACAGGTGGCTTCAGTCACTCTCACCACTCGCACTGACTCTAGGTACAGTACACACATAGAAAAAAATGTTGAGTGAAAATTTAACAAAATTATAGCTAAACGATTTTGTCAGGTTTTCTGGATATCAAATCATATACATCTCAAAATTCTTTTGTTGCTTATACTACTTACTTTGGTTGATATCAGACTCTAGGACTTTGCTCGTGTGGATGTGTGTTAATTTTAAAATATTTTCAGAATAAGAATGCTTTAATTAATTACATAAATACCTGCACATACAATAATTTAATAAAAATCAATCAATATCAAAATAATTTATTTTTTCATATAAACTAAGTAGTGTAAATTAAAATTAGGTGTGTCATACTATATTTCAGAAATTGATGTATGGGAAAACATTCTTTCAACTACAAGTTTGTCTTTCAGTCCGACTTACCTTTTCATTAGAGCAAGGACCAATTATTTATGAATTTCACTTTGTTGTAAGTAGTAATTTCATATACAATAGAAGCCTTGTTGCCAGAGTCACACTCACACATGTTTTGTTTTTAATATATCTTTGGATGTATCTCAGCCTGTTTTGTGCCACTGCAGGGTAATGCTCTCCCTTTTCCACACATATTTTTTACATTTTATATTCAACTATTAATAATGTTATGTCCAAATTACTATATTAGATATTTCATTATGCTGCCCAGAGAGCCTCGGGAGAGCAGCAAAGTGAACAAGGTTTGTTTTGTCATACTAAAAAGGTTGTTAGTGCTCTTCCTCAGGAAGCAGAATGGTGTTTCAAAGTTTGTCAAAGTTTGTTTTCACAAATAGGTTTTATTCATTTTTAGATCCTTTCTTGTACAATAGACTAAATAAGAATTTAGCTATTTATGACCTTAATTATCATAGTACTAAATCAGTAGTGTATAAACATGTTCAATTTTTGACCTACTATGAAACCGAATTATTAAATAATATTACGAAATAAGGTTGAAGATATTATTATTTAATAATTTTTTGCTATAGGTACAAAGTTTCTCTATTTTATGTTACTTACTATACTGGGTATGATTGAAATGTAATCACAAACACAAATAAAACCTATTGCTGCACCCTCCAAAAGTGCTATTTGATTTAAATAATTACCTACTTAACCTAATCTATTAAATAAATTGTAAAAATGATTAAATGTGGAAATGTGCTTTAAGGAATTTTTCAAATAGCTCCAGTGGTTCTGGAGATTACCCTCCATACTATCCTTTGCAAAATGCACTCTCTCTCATTAAAATATTACTATAGGCAGGATTGGGCAGTATTTGAATCACTTTATAATTTAAATACGTATTTGGTATTTGTATGTCAATTACTTCCTACGATTGCTGTTGCCCTCAGTTTCACTCACGTTCCAAAAATATTAAAATACTATACTTATATATATGTCCGATTCTAGGTGGTGTATCAAAATGAAACATGCACCAGTTTTTATGTTAGACCTCTAGCAATACATACAATACGGTGAAAACTGCATTTAATTCCATACAGTAGTTATTCGCGTGATGCGCATACAAACACAGACAGACAGACAAAAATTCTAAAAATTGTTATTTTGGCTTCTAGTGCTCTAATAAAGACCCCCATATAAGCTTTTCCATCGGCCTGTTAAATTTTTTTTGTATTGGATGCTGAGGTATTTTGTAGTTAATATTTCAAATAAGTACTTGTGGCTGCAAAATTCAAACGAGCTAAGTAATAAGTAGTAATAACTAATCCGATCAAATTTTTTCCGTGGGAGAGCCATGCCTCGACACGAATGGGCCGGCTCGACCGGAGTGATACCACGGCATCACAGAAAACCGGCGTGAAAACAGCGCTTGCGAAACACAACGTTTCGCCGAGTGAGTGAGGATACCGGAGGCCCAATCCCCTAACCCCCCTTATGATGGCGCGGTTGAAAAATCGTTTGCTACCCCAGGAGGGTACCAACTGCGCTGGCGTTGGAGATTCCCTCTCTGGACGTCCGCGTTCACGCACCTGAACGCGGACGCGCAGGCTGCCCCTCGTACTCTGGGGGGGGCAAAACTGCGCTCAACAATGCCCGAGGCAAGAGCAGAAATACCTTGGCACCCCCTGCCACACTGTCTGTGGACTTCTGCAACATCAGGGGATTACATAACAATCTTAATGCTGTCCACCACCACCTCGAAACAGCAAAGCCGGCCTTGCTCTTTTTGACCGAGACGCAGATATCGTCTCCAGCAGACACATCCTACCTCATTTACCCTGGGTACGGACTTGAACACTCCTTTCTGTCCAAGGCCGGAGTGTGCGTGTACGTCAGAGACGATATCAGCTCTCGTCGCCTCAGGAATCTTGAAGGTAGGGACCTCTCCATCATAAGGCTCCGTATAGATAGCGACGACCATCCCCGCGTCTATGCTTGCATAACAATTTTTTTCTGACACTTACGCGAATATTAGACATTGTAATAAAACTAACAAACAACAACAACTAAACACGGCCAGTTTGCCTGTGACCATGGATGCCGTAAAGGATCCGAAATCCGTCGGGAATTAAATAATAATAATACAACGCGATAAAATCCGTAAAAAATAGTTTTATTTCAAAATCCATAACAATTGTTAGTGGTAGTCAGAAGCCCAAAACAGCCGACAACCAGTCTACCCTCCGGATATCGGTATTGCCTAGATATTGTGTTGCGGAGGTCTCATGGTAGTCGCGACGTGTACAATATTGCTGTTCAGCCGCATTTGGTAAGACTGGAAGCCGACCTCAATATAGTTGAGAAAAGGCTCGGAGGATGATGGTTTCAAAATAGATTTTAACCTAAATATATTTAGTGATCATAATAATGGTTGCCTTCTTCAGAAAATAGTACTTGATAGCTTTCGTAAGCAAAATGGTGGCTGCTAAGCGGTGCGCTATGCTAAGCACTTTGTCGTTTTCGGGTTAGCTGCTCTGTTTTCTTGAAGCAGTCGAAAACTGCCAAGCTGAACACAACTTACAAATATTTTGTACTAGTTTCTGCCCGCGACTTTGTCTGCGTGGACTTCCGGATTGTGTCTGACCTGGATAAAAAGTAGTCTGTGTTATTCCAGGCTATAATCTATCTGTGTACCAAATTTTATCCAGATCCGTTCACCCGTTCTGGCGTGAAAGAGTAACAAACATCGATACATCTATACTCACAAACTTTCACGTCTATAATATTAGTAAGGATTTCGTATTTTAAATACATGCGAGATAGTAGACAAAGTACAATTTATGTTTTGGTTCTTTGGTATTTGGTAACTTGTTTTCAAAACAACAATAATCTTAACTATGGTCTTTATATATATAGAGAATCTGCTGCTATGTCGGGCGCAGCAGGCAGCGGGAGCGTGGGTGGAAACGTGGGCGGGGGCGCGGGCGGGGGCGCGGGCGGGGCGGGCGGCGTGGGCGCACTGGGCGGACTCGGCGGCTCGCTCGAGGACAAGGACTGTGACCTGCTGTGCCCCGTCTGCTTCGAGCTCATCGACGAGGCCTACGTCACCAGATGCGGACACTCCTTCTGCTACGCTTGCATCAGCAAGGTGACTCACAGACACTGCGATCGACTACGACTTCATACTTATTATCGTATCGCAGTGGATGTGCATTATATAATGATGAGTTGTTTGTAAGGCGGTGGAGCTGCACCGGCGCTGTCCCAAGTGCGGCGCGGCGCTGGCGTCCCGCGAGCACATCTTCCCGAACTTCCTGCTGAACGAGCTGGTGGCGCGGCGGCGCGTGCGCGCGCGCCAGTCCGCGGCCAGCGCGCCGGCGCACGCGCTCGCGGCGCGCGGGCCCTCCGTGCGCGCGCTCGTGGCGGCCGAGGCGCGGCGCCTGCCGCTGGCCGACGTGGACGCCATGCTGGACCTGCTCACGCGCCGCAAGCGCCTGCTGCAGGCCGAGTGCGCCGCCGCGCACCACCGCCTGCTGTACGAGTTCCTGGCGCAGCTGCACCGCCACCGCACGCACCAGCTCGACCAGCTGGCGCGCGAGGCGGCGCTCGTGCGCGGCGACATGGACCACGTCGCCGCCGTGCTCGAGGACCTCAAGCAAGGTGCGTCACCGCGCTGCCGGGGCCGAGGGGCCGCGGGGCCCCGGGCGCCGTATGTAACCGTTACTGTGTCGGCGTAGGCGCGGCCGGGCTGGCGCAGCTGCCGGAGGCGGGCGACGCGGGCGCGGCGGGCGGCGCGGGGCCCGACGACGCCGAGGAGGCCGTGCGAGCGCTGCGCCGCGAGCTGGCCGACCTGGCCGGCAGCGTGGGCGACTCCGCCGCACACTCCGACGGTGAGCCGCCGCACTGCACGCGTGTCACACATGCAATACTACTCATATAACAGATAATATATGCCAAATGTCGTGTGTTACCATATAAAAGTACTAATATCTCATTATTTTAATATGTTACACGTATATTTGCAGTTGAACATTATTAATGATAGCAACTTTAAAAAGTATAACGTTATATGTATTGGCGGTCGTGTCATGTGTGTTGCAGGCGGCAGCATGTCGGGCCCGGGCGGGGGCGAGGAGGAGAGCTTCGCGGGCGCGGCGCCGGGCGGGGACGCGCTGGCCGCGCGCTGGCGCCGCCTGCACGCGCACTTCGACGACTTCGTGCAGGTACCTGCCCCGCACTGTGTCACTCACACACTACACACTCACTCATTCACTCATCACTGTCACCGTTACTAGTGCTACTTCTCGCACCGCGCCGATGAGCTGTACTTCCCGGGCTCGTCGACTGCCACCCCCGCGCCGCCCATTCTGTCGATGGACAGCGGCGCGATGTCCCCCGCAGGGCTGGGGGCGCCCCCGCCGGCCCCTGCCGCGCCGAGGGCGCCCCTCACGCCTTCGTCCGCCTCCGACGCGGACCACGTGCCGCAGGCGCCCGTCGACATGCGCAGCGTCTCCACACACGGTGAGTGTTCAATCGCTACTCGGGTTAGTACGGTCGGGTAGCGCTGTTGCTGACGCGTGCGGTGTGTGCGCAGGCGGCGACCAGCGCGCGCCCGACGAGGGCCCCGAGCCGGCGGCGGTGGGGGCGGGGGCCGGCGCCGGCGTGGGGGCGGGGGCGGGGGCGCAGGCGCCGGGCGAGGCGGCGCCGGCGGAGGGCGCCCGCGCCGCGCTGCGGCCGCGCGGGCTGGACGCGTTCCGCGAGGACCTGCTGGCCTTCACGCGGTACCGCGCGCTGCGGCCGCTGGCCACGCTGTCGTACTGCTCGGACGCCATCAACTACTCGACCATCGTGTCCACCATCGAGTTCGACAAGGACGAGGAGTTCTTCGCGATCGCGGGCGTGACGAAGCGCATCAAGGTGTTCGAGTACGAGAGCGTGGTCCGCGACTGCGTGGACGTGCACTACCCGTGCGCGGAGATGCAGTGCTCGCACAAGATCTCGTGCGTCTCGTGGAACGCGTACCACAAGAACGTGATCGCGTCGTCCGACTACGAGGGCACGGTGAGCGTGTGGGACGCGGGCACGGGCCAGCGCACGCGCGCGCTGCACGAGCACGACAAGCGCTGCTGGTCCGTGCACTTCAACCGCGCCGACGTGCGGCTGCTGGCCTCGGGCAGCGACGACGCGCGCGTCAAGCTGTGGGCGCTCAACGCCGAGCGGTCGGTGGCCACGCTCGAGGCCAAGTTCAACGTGTGCTGCGTGCGCTTCAACCCGCGCTCGTCGTGCCACCTGGCGTTCGGCAGCGCCGACCACTGCGTGCACTACTACGACCTGCGCGCGCCGCGCCAGCCGCTGCGCGTGTTCCGCGACCACCGCAAGGCCGTCTCCTACGTGCAGTTCCTGGACGCGCGCACGCTGGTGTCCGCGTCCACGGACTCGGCGCTGAAGCTGTGGCGCGTGGACTCGCCGCGCTGCGTGCGCACGCTGGCCGGACACGCCAACGAGAAGAACTTCGTGGGGCTGGCCACGGACGGCCGCTACGTGGCGTGCGGCTCCGAGAACAACGCGCTGTACGTGTACTACGCGGGGCTGGCGCGGCCGCTGCTGGCGTACCGCTTCGACGGCGTGCGCGGGCTGCTGGAGCGCGAGCGCGAGCGCGACGAGCCCGCCGAGTTCGTGTCCGCCGTGTGCTGGCGCCGCGCGCACGACGACCGCGTGCTGCTCGCCGCCAACTCGCAGGGCACCATCAAGGTGCTCGAGCTCGTCTGAGCGCCTTGATGCCGCTACCTTGTACTCGAGTGGACTCACTCGCGTCACGTCTGTGTCCAAGCGCAAGACATTCTTCAAGGAAGCAATACACGAAATGTACCCACTTTTTAAATATATTCATTAATAATAATATAATATGTATGTGGACAGTGAGGTAGTGTGCGGGTCGCGGGTCGTGGGTTAACGTTCTCTCAGTCGCTTCCTTGAGTACGGCGGCCCTAAACTGCAATTGTATCAGATGAGAACAGTCTTCCAATCAAAGTAACTGATACTAGGACTGACAGATTTGGGAGACAAAACTGACAAATCTTCATTGAATGACTATTTTGCCATGAGGAGGTAGCTAGGGAGGCGGGGGGAAAATGAGTTACTTTAGAAACTTCTTTGATCATCCAAGAAAATTCGTCATTGTTAAATAATTAACTATTTAAATCCTCCATTAAACGACAGCGGTTAGTTCTCCTTCCTGTGAAAAATCCCTCGCTAGGCCGATGATTTAGACTCTGAGATAACAGAGTCGAGGCCGCGTATCGCGTATACTTGTGTAGTTGAGTGTACTTAGTTTAAGTGTATATGTGACGCCAGTGATGACGTAGTTCCGTCGTGCTCGTGCCGCCGGTGACGTAGTACTTCCTGTAGTATACATGTGTGTGTGAACGTGTCGCGCTACAGTAAAGTGTCCCGCACCACAGCGAGCTTTTTATTTACAAATACCTTCCTTATGCTAAAGAACTATCTTATATGGGGCCGAGGCAGCAAGGCCTCCGGTACTTCGGCCCCAATGGCATCTTTTGTGCTACCCCTAGATACCTATTCCTCATCCTCACCCAGTTCTTCACACAGCTCTCCCATGAGCTTTATAATGAGGCCTGGGGGTATGAGTCTAGTCCTCAGGTCTTGAATAATCCTGCCCAAAGAGGCACATTAGCTTTCTAAAATACTACTGAACAAACTGTCCATACCTAATGGATACCTAATGGTGAGTGAAAATTAACACATATTAGACAACATTTGGACACGGACCATTTTGGATTTCTAATTTGATTCAAAATGTATCTTGCAACTTGTTAAAAATACTTATTTTTTGCAGTGGGTTCGATTCCCATAAGCATATAACGTGTGCATTCAGTAGTATGTGATGACATCAGATCATGTGACCCGAGGCACGGGAATTCTAATGAAAAACATTTTTTATTAAACAATTTATTTCAAAATATAATAATCCATAATGTTTTGAGAACTTGCAGATAGCTGCAGCGACCTCGTTGAAACCACACACACACACACACGGCGCACAGTGGCCCAGGCTGGTCACGTGGCAACCACCACACTCGACATGCCACACATTACATTATGTTTTGAAGACTCCACAATAAACTAATGGTATTACAGTAATAATCTAAACGATAGCCACCCACTGTAGGCTTGTTCGTAGCCCCTGTACCGGTGCGACTGTTCTACCACCTATTTGTTCTAACATTGCATTGCACATAGACAAGCACGCGTGGACTAACAACTATGTACACTTCTGCCATTTTTATATTATATTAGTATTGAACACGTCACGGGGTGACGTCACAATACAACACAATTTTGAAAACGATTGCCCTTGCAAAATATACCTTATTACTTAACAAACTTAACTTGTATACTACAACGAGCACAGTCAGTTTGGTGAAGATTACAAAAAATGCTTATGATAATATTGATATAAGAATATATACCTATACATACAGTGTTGGTCATACTCGTATAAAGAACGCCTCTTTAAAGACACGATTTTTTCAAACAAACTAGTATTACTTATTGCATGTAATTTTTTTTTTATTCTCTGGGTATCGCAAAACTTTCCGATAATAGCGGTACATTCATTTGTACACATGAATAATTAAACAATAAATAGATACATTTTATAATTATGTTGCATCTATTGCATATTACTTTCTGGCTGGTCAAATAATTAAGAACGCGGAATAGATTATTTTTATTACATTTTGAATAGATAACGTTACGTCACTTCGTATAATTTTGGCGCCATATAGTACTGTAAAATTCTAAAACATGATTAATTCATACAAAAACAATGGGCTCTATAGGCTCGCCCACATGGGACCTAAACATACCGGCGAACTTTGGGGTATAAGTACGCCTGGGAACAATCAAAAATAAATATGGGAAATGGGAAAATTCCCAAAAATGGGAAAAATAAAACTTGCGACAAATCTAGTCATAATGAAGCTTTGTGAGAAGATTTGGTTGTGTAAAAAGTTAGTTGATCATCTGCAATGCTCGAAATCGATGGTAATCCATGCTGTGAAGCTTTTTAACACCTATGAAATATTCCGTGCGTATCTAAAAAGAGAAAGACATCTTGAAATATCGTTGGTTTGGCAAAAAAAACCTTTTAAAGGATCTAATTCGGTAAAAATAACCCTTCAGCGATCTCGGCACGCACTATTCGAAGTCGTTTTGTAGAAGAATATTTACAGACGGTGTCATAGGTGAGCCCGTCTCGCATTTGCAAGGAGGTATGAGAAGTGGTCAGTCAGTGGGAAAATGTCCCTTTTTCTAACGAGACAAAAATAAACGAGTGAGTTCTGATGGAAAACGTTACTTACGATGCCCTCTCAATAAAGCATTCGACTCCAAATACGGAAAAGTAACATTATAGCCTGACGAGGGAAACATGAAAATTTGGGATTACTTTTCTAATTATGGAGGTGGGACCTGTTAGGCTGATAGAAGCACACATGGATCAATTCCAATACAAAAATATACTGGAAAAAACAGTGTTACCCTATGCTGAATCACTTCCATCATCATCATCATTCCAGCAAGTAAATGACCCGATAAATACTGTATGCATTGTTAAAAATACTTAATATCACAATCAGTTTCTGTCTTAGAATGGCGATAACGGCCCAGATCTAAATCAGTCTAAATCTGTTTGGTGCAAAATCGAGAGAAGAGTATTTAACCGCTAATGTGACCATTTAAGAAAGCAGGAATGGAACTATTCTCTTGCAAAATGACAATAATTGATAATGAATGCCTCGCCGGTGTAAAGCAGTAATTAAATGCCGTGGGCATACTACTTACTATTATTTTGGTATAAAATCAATGATATAATACTATTAGATACGCCATGTTCATAGTAAATATCATTTAAAATTGAGTCGCGCTACATGTCCATACCTAGAGAACTAAACATTTTAGGCTTTAATAATGAGCGCGAGCATAGATGCAGGTAGCATAAGATAAATAGAAATAGCACTAAACAGATGTCTTATATGACACATTTGAAAGGTGTCGTTTAAAACAAAGATTAAGATTTTTAAATTGTTGAACAGAATGGAAATTAGTTACATAACCTAAAATTATATTCTAGATAGTTTAATAAAAAAAAAATATTAGAACTAACAAAAAGAAAATGAAACACAAACTGTAACCGATTAAATGACTAATTAGGTACTTAGGTACCGTCCATACTATCTATTAATGCTAAAATAAGTCTGTCCGTTTAAATAAATAAGGCTAGAAGTTAGATTGCATCTTGAGAAAGGACAAAGGCTAACTTTGTCTAAAATAACTTTTCCGACCGCAAGTGAAACCGCAGGAAACACTTAGTGGGTAATATTTGTAACTAACTTTTTGCAGTTTCACTCGCGAGAATGATTTAAGGAAATAATTATGTCTTTGTATATTAACAACAAATAATAGAAAAAGAGGCAAAAATACACACACACACACTCACATCAAAGCTTATTTTACTTTAAGAACTACGAACAGCTTATAACCCAAAGCAAGTTGAAGCGATGGATATTAATCAATATCTGATCTACTTCACAAGCTCCGGTTTACGGTAACGAATAATTATAAAACATACATATAAGCTGTCCGGTTTAAAGTGATTAGAACATACTGAGCTATATTTTGTGATCCAGTTGGGTACAAATCCTTGAATACGAAGAGAGGACACCAATTGTTCTCGTAAGATATCATTAGATGAAATCTGAAATAAAGTATCATAGTACATATTGATTACACCAGTTTACAAAAAAAAATTGTTTTTGCCCCAAGGGTGAGGCACGTCATTTCTTGTAGATTTTTTGACGATCCTGCAACAGAATTGCTCTATGACGAAATCTCTTGAGAAAAAAAACTCGTAGCGAAGCAAACTAAAATGGATTTAAAAGGAGAAGAGTAATACTAAAGGATGCTTTAGTTAGAAATTACCATAAAAATTTACTCTCCTCGAAAAATGATTTCTAATATCACCAAAACAGTGTTTTTATTACTTTGAGATTTGTATATCTCCAACTTCTGACGTCCTAGGATTATTCTGTTGCCGGATATAGATTTAGCATCAAAAAATCTACAAGAAATGATGTGCCTCACCCCTGGGTTTTTTCTTTGTAAACTAGTGTTATTACCTGCCTACTGTATCAAACTACACATGATCATTACTTTATTAGCACATTTACATTTTAAGTAAATACTAATTAGCCGAGATGGCGGGATGAGCTGCTCTTTTCAAAAGACTGGTCCTTAAGAGCAATAGACAGAGAGAAGTGGAAGGAGAGTGGGGAGGCCTTTGCCATGCAGTGGGTCACTACGGGCTTTTAATAATAATAATAACTAATTAGCCTGTATTGTCCCTCTCCTGAGTAAAGGCCTCATCTTTTTCCCTAATAATCTTTTTATTGAAATTAAACAAAATAAATAAAATACGACTGCAACGCTACAGGTCTTGGGTGGGTCCAGGTCGAAAAAGTGATATTGGTTTTTCTATGCAATTCGCAGTGCAGCTTGGAGTTTGTATTTGTGCCTGGTGAATGGAAATAGGCTCGCACTCTATTCTATGACATGACATGGATGGGTCCTAAACACACCGGCGAACTGTGGGTGTACATCGGTATACCTCTGCCTAATCCTTGGAGGATAACAGGCGTGATGGTATGTTATGTAATAAGAACATCAGTAATATTGTCAATGAAACGCATCACAATGAAAAATAAAGTCCCGCAACTTTCCAGATAATAGGTACATTCATGTATCCATAAAATTGTCGCTTCTGATTTTGATCTGAGTCCTGTCAATGCATTCCATACTTAGTATGCCTGTATGTAGCGATGTGTGACATGAAAAGTATTGCGTCCCTTTCTCTCATACTATAATAAGGCATGTGCTGACTCTTTCTTCATTTTACATATTTTTTCCAACGAAGAAAATAAAATAAATTGTACAGAAGCTAAGAATTTATTTACTAACTTGTGATAAGATACTCCATGCTCTTTCCTATGATAATTTGTGCAGCATCGCACAGCAAAGGACGGCATATTTAAATAAAATTACAATTTACTGCTTTCAATAGTGCTGTCAAACACACTTCTGCACCTTAGACCTTAAATTTATGACACATTGCCCACAGAACAATATTCGTGTTTGAAGGATGATAACGTATCTACCTCTATTCAACTATATAATGTCATTGTATAAAATGCATTGATTTGCCATTTTTAATGTGCATTCTTTCGCATTAATGTCATTTCTTTAGTCTTATGTTTGATTTAAATCAATTCTCAAACAGCTTATTATAATAGCCATTTATTTATTTATCCTTAACATACAATAAATCAGTTATTCTTAGTAAATCATGTAGTAATTTTTGCTTTATTAAGGACCTCTATTGAAGTAAAGGCCTCCTCCATTTTACTCCAAAGTTTTCTATCTTTGGCTTTTGACGTCCAGTTGTCTCCAGCTATCTTTTTAATTTCATCAAGCCACTTATCAGGGGTCTACCCTGTTTCCTTTTACCAAATGGGCAAACAGCTTATTAATTGTTCCTAATTATTTGTCCAGCTTCATTTGTATTTGTATCTGAATAAATTAAATTTGTAAAAGAATTGCGATTTTGTATCTCTCTACTAATAGAGAAAAAGCAAACTGAATAACTAATTATTCAGTTTGCTTTATCGAAGTGAGTACTCCAAAATGAAACTAATTACTTTAAGAAAAAACTACATAATGAACATTTTGTTCAAAAATTTCTGTACCTAAAAATCGTTCTTATTTATATGACCACCACTATATATGATTTATATGATAATGATTAGAAAAGATGTTTTGACTTATTTTCAGAATATGTCCTGAAAATAAGTCAAAACATATTTCAGAAAGGCAAATTATAACTAGAAGACAGTCAAGAGGTATAGTTCGAAAAAGAAATAATATGAATCACTGTCACAGAATACAGCGCACACATGCCAATACGTAATATACTATGACGTCATCACGTCATACACAAGTCACTAACACTGCCACTAACGTACGACTCAGCTGGCTCACTGTAACACTTAACAATAGTTAACAGAGCGTCACATCTCGCGCCTCGCCGCTTCATATGAATGTTCCGTATCGAAATATAGATGTTAGTATACTAGTGTAGTGTAGCAGTGAATACGTGGAGAGCGGCGCTGTCGTGCGAGTGACGTCACACGTGTGCGGCCACGTCGCCATCACATGCGGACGTTGGGGTTGTAGAGGCGCCGCGACCGTGACGTCACCACCGCCGGCGGAGGGCCCGCCGGTGACGTCACCGGCGACGACTGCGACGACGACGTGCCGGTCGCGGGCCGGTGCCGCGCCGCGAACCGCCGCGTCACGTCCGAGTAGCGCGGCGAGCGAGGCGGCCGAGGCGGAGAGCGAGGCGGCGGCCGAGGCGAGCGAGGCGGAGCGCTCGCCCGCTCGCCGTCCTGCTCGTGCGCTTCTGATCGCAGCGACCGCCGCGCGGCGCCTGCGCACACACCACACACATCAACCCCTGGCACGACAGCAAGCCGACCTACTCGTTACATCTCGCCTAGCAATACTTGGCGGGCGAGTCAACTACAATTAACAACTTGTGTTATTATCATACCGTGGTCCTGTGCGGTGCTGGTCGTCGGCTTGTAGGTGGCGTCGTCGTCGTCGTGGTCGCTGTGTGCGCGGTGGGGCGGGGCGCGCGGGGGGCGGCGGCTGGACGCGCCGCGGGGCGCCACCTCCTTGAACATGGGGTGCCTCTGGGCACTCGTCCCCGCCCCCGCCTCCGTCGCCCCCGACGCACGGTTTTTCTTCTTGATAGCACCTGCAGTATGTCAACTCCACAGGCTCAGACATTATCATACTAGTTGCACCCCGCGGTGTGACCCGCTAAAAAATGAAGGACTTTTATGAAAGTCCTTCATTTTTTCATTTGATTTTTTTTGTCTTTTCACCAGATTAGGGGGTTGAATTTTTCAAAAATATTTTCTTAATGCTCATCTACAGTGCAACCAGCGTGCAAACTTTCAGGAGAGCTCCTGTAGACTATTAAGAAAAATGGGTCGAGAGTCAACTTGAACACAGTTATGTTATTCAATATGAATTCATGATCACGACAAGTTGGCAGCGATACACAGTCCCACAGACGTGTCATGTGTCACCAATTTTCGGTCTCCCCGAAGTGAATTGCTTGCTACGCTCTTGCAAGTAGTGCACACATTAGTGCAGTGCAGTGCAGTGCAGTGCAGTGCAGTGCAGTGCAGCGTACGTACCGGTGGCGGCGGCGGCGCGCAGGCGCGACTCGTCGGCGGGCGGCAGCCGCAGCGCGCGCAGCCCCGGCAGGATGTAGCGCAGGTACCGGTTGCGCAGCGAGTGCCACGACCGACCTGCCACACAACACACACGTCACGTCACACACACCCGTCGTGCTGTACTCTAGTGTACTGTACTGTAGTGTAGTGTACTGACTGCGGCCCGTGAGGCGGGGGTACTGGTCCTGCAGGTCGCGCCACACGCGGTTGCCGTTGACGAGCGATGCGCGCGCGCCGCCGCTCACCCACGCCACGATGGCGTGGTCCTCCAGGTTCGAGTACTCCTTGGCGCCGCCCGCCGTCGCGCTGCACACACACACGTAGCCGTAAGCGACGATACACTACACACTACACGATACTCGACAACAGGGGACACTGTAATGCACTCACCGTTTACTGATGACGTGCTTATCTGTTACGACGGGAGTCGCCGCCGCGGGCCCGTCGCCCGGCGGGGCGGTGGCGGCGCTGCGGCCGGCCCGGCCCCCGCCCCCGCCCCCGCCGGGCTCCCTGTTGGCGCGCGCCGACTCCCCGAGGCGTGTGACGCGGGCCGCCTCGCGCCGCGGCGACGTCGCCGACCTCGCTTTACTCTTGGCGCTTCGCTCGTGCTGCTCTCTGCTCGTCGTCGGCGGACGCTTGTCTTCTTTATTCTCCTTGAAAGTAAAATTCTTTTTTCTGTAATTATATTTTCTTCTTTTACATGATTATTTATAAATGAGCCGATTTCCTTTTTAATATCGCGGCATGTATTTGTTCGGAATGTTCAGCGATACGGACGTGCGCCCCGGGCAGTGTTTAGATGGGTACCTTGTCGGTGTCCATAGAGGAAGAGGATGTGGTCCGCTGCAGACAGCGCAGCGCCACGCGGCGCGGGCGGGGGCGCGGCCGGGGGCGCGGCGAGGGCGGCGCGGAGTCCTCGGAGCGCGGCGCCAGCCCGAGCCGCGCCGCGAAGTGCTCGCGCGCCGCCGCCTCCCGCGCGCGCAGCATGCGCTCCAGCCGCTCGCAGCGCTCCAGCTCCACGAGCGGGTTGATCGCGTAGAACAGCGCGCGCTTGTACTCGTCGTCGGCGTCGAAGCGCGCGAGCGCAGACGCGCGCGTGCGCGCCACGAACCCGCGCAGCGCCGCCACGTCGCTCTCCGGCACGATGAGCTCCTTGCACACGCCGCGTCCGCTCCCGCCGCCCGACTCGACACTGTTGCTCATGTTAATATTGGTCGCGGGCGCGGGCTCGGCGTCGGCTCGCCTGGACTCGGGCCCGGGTCTGTACGTGGAGAGGAGCGCGGAGACTGCGGAGGCGCTGGTGCGCGCCGGCCTCGCGAACTCGTCGCCGGAGCTGTCGCGGCGCGTGCTGTGCGCGTGGTGCGCGTGGTTCAGGTTGATGGTGATGGCGTGCTGCGCGCACTGCGTGCCCGCCTCGCGCACGCGCCGCCGCGCCGCGCTCGCCGGCCTCGTCACAGGCGGCACAGGGCCTGCGTCCCGTGTCACTGAACTTACATTGTTGCATCTGTAATAATAGTGGTACGTTATTGTGCTCCAGTACGTCATATAATATTATGGTCGCACAGCAGCTGCTAGCACAGTTTAGGGAGACATTGGCAAGTAGCATCACAAAACATAGCCCTAAGTACTTGGATGTAATAAGATGTAGAAACAAATAAAATGTATATACCCATTGTAGTGTGCACAGCAGTGGTGATGTGCGCACGGCGCAGGCGGGGGCGCGGGGGCGGGCGCGGGGGCGAGTGCGGGGACGGGGGCGCTCGTACTCGCATCACGCTTGTGCTTGCCGGAGAGCACTGCCGACTTACTGTAAACACACCACCAATGTATCACTACTATAGCTCACATACACAATCAACTTACTAAATACAATACAATATATGTATACATAGAAATATATTGAATGTTCATCAAGTTTAATTAAAATGTGTACATCAGTCACTAAGCTATGTATATTATAAAAGAGGAACCTGACTGACATATCAACACAGCTGAAACTACAGGAGCTAAATCACTGAAAGTTTACATACTGGTTCTTTTTGCACTGTAGAAAAGCACTAAGAAAGAATTTTTGGAAATTCAACCCCTAAGGTAGTGAAAGTTTATGAGTCTGTCATCACACACTACCATGTGTTTGACACACATGAATATACATAATTAATAAACAATGATATAATCAAGATAATAAATTAAACTTAAACCATTTAATGATATGAAACCTCCATGGTGTAGACCAGGTGCAGTTGGCACAGATTTTACAAATGAAATTTAACTAAGTACACAGGTGAAGCTGTGCACGGGAACTCTAGTATATTATATGGTAAGTTGTCACATAATTATGTGAACATAAATGTAGGTAATTGTTTGGCAAGAAGTATGGTGATTGGTGCCAGACTCAGCTGAGGACTGCTCACAGTGGCCACACATGCTCTATCACTCTGTGTGATGTCTATCAGTTACACCAGCATTGCCCATTGTGTTTCGCCGAGTGAGTGAGGTTACTGGAGGCCCAATCCCCTTTTAAAAGGTCGGCAACGCACTTGTGACTCCTATGGTGTTGTGGGTGTCAATGGGCGGCAGTAATTGCTTACCATCTGGCAATCCGTTTGCTTGTTTGCCCTCCTATCCCATAAAAAAAGCTATAAAATTTAAATTATTTGGTATAGTGTCACAACAAGACTTGCAACAAACACAGCATCAATCTCTAACATAGTCATGTTATGACATAGTATCCAGCTAGATATGTTCACATATAACAAAACAGTGTATGTGCTGTAGTGTAGTAGAACCTTACCTTTTATGTATGTAGTATAAAGCTTACACTAAGCTTATACTACATACTAATGATAAATAAATAAATATCCCATGAAGCTGACACTAAGCTTAGATGGTACTATAAAGTCCATCAAAGCATAAACATGTTTACTTTATTCGACACACCTGTACACCCCACATTGCAGTGCACTTGTGCAGCCAGACACAAACAAGTTAATTGAAATATAGTGTGATATTACACCGCACAGACAGTCACATGAACCATGTGACATGTTAACAGACAACATGCGCCACTTGTATGCAAGTGTTGTGTCTCCCACATCTATATTTGGTCTAGCACTGCCACTGTGGGGTACATTTATATATGACGCAAACAAACTATACAGTCAAATAATAAGTAGAGCCAACATCTTTACTGTGTCTGAAAAGAGTACTTAGTCACTACTTATCTACAATTACTCATAAAGTAGTAAGATGTTGTACGCTTTAGTCTCATTAAATAAACTAGAATTTACATAAACAGCAGCTATCCTATAAAATCTTTCAGTGAAACTACTGGCGGCAACAGCAATACATAATTTATGGTCGTGGCGGCAGCCGGCCGCCGCGTGCACTGTGTAGAGCTATCACTAGCAGCTAGCACGGTATGTTTGTTGTTTACCTGCGGTGCGAGAGGCGCGGGCCGTCGGCGGCGGCGCCGGGGCGGCCGGCCGCCAGCGCCTGCAGCGCGCGCAGCACGGCGCGGCGCCGCGCCACGTGCAGGCGGCCGCGCCGCACGAACACGAAGCGCGCGCGCCGCCGCCACCCCGACACGCGCCCCGACGACACGTCCAGCTCGCGCCACACGCCTTCACCCCACACGAACAACTTGGCGACACCCATCGCGACTGCGAGCGCTCACTGCACTGTGCTGTGCACCTGCACCGCACCAACCACACACCACTATCACTTTAGTTAATATACTTATTGGAGATACATTCCTATTGTCGATGTAACTTAAACTTATCTGCAATTCTTCTACATTCCAACAATCACGAATCCCGCCGAAGTTTTATGACATTTTCATTTTTACAGCGACAGCTGTGTAATATCAAGAATTAGGAACCTGGGTTTTTAGGACAATCACAAATGACCAGAAACAAGATAGGTCTTATAGCTGTCTTCTTAAGTATGGATGGAGACGGTATAGGAGCAAATAATTATCATCAAATTTTTCTGCTAGACGTTCTTAGATTTGGGGAGGCCTTTGCCCTGCAGTGGGAAAAACCGGGCTGATAATAATAATGGGTCTAGGTAATCGTTTTTAGATTTATACAAAAGCAGATATAAATAAAATTAGATTTCATATTTTGAAATCGTTTTAAAAATCGTTTTTAGAATGGATCCGGCTTGCAGTTTCGGTCGTAGATATTATCGTCTTAATCACTACCGTATTTACCATAAGGGCACACGGGGCACGGGCCCAGGGACCCCGCTTTCAGGGGGGCCCTCGAAAAGCCAGTATATTCACGTTTACAATAAATCCTATTTTAGATTGATATAGTTCAAGAAAAATATTTACAGAGAAAATGAGATTATTTCGATTGTCTGGCAGCA
Source organism: Acronicta aceris (assembly GCA_910591435.1). Classification (NCBI taxonomy): domain Eukaryota; kingdom Metazoa; phylum Arthropoda; class Insecta; order Lepidoptera; family Noctuidae; genus Acronicta; species Acronicta aceris. The sequence continues at coordinate 78,890 of OU342786.1, read as the reverse complement.
CTGGACGGTAATAATAATTGCCAAGTTGGCATCAAAAAAGCTTGGTGTACTCTACAGGGCAGTACTTCACTTCGGGGCAAAGGCTTACTTTGTATAAGGCGCAAGTTCGGCGCCATACGGAGTACTGCTCTAATGTTTGGGTGCTGCACCAGAGTACCAGCTTGGGCCATTTGACTCGGTCCAAAGACGCGCTTTGAGGAAAGTCAGAGATCCCGTGATTACAGGTGGCATCGAACTATCAAGCCTGTTCCGAGGAATATGGTGCCCACGGCCATTTTATCGTAGCACTTCTCGCCATCGGCATAAAATTCGCGTCACTATCATCGCGTACTGTACGGATTCAGAGGAACTTCATACACCACATACAACCAGGCTTTGGAAAGAGCTACCTGCCGAGGTTTTCCCAAAAGACTACTGCATGGGGTCCTACAAAAAGGAGTGAAAAGGTTTGCACAGAGTCGGCAACGCGCCGACTCGCGCCGCCAAACGCCCATAGGCTACAGTAACTGATTACCATCAGGCGGGCCGTAAGCTTGTTTGCCACCTCAGTAGTATAAAAAGAATTAGAAATAGGCCAGTTTTTTCAAAATAATAATTGTGACCTCCAAAACTTCTGCAAGTTTTCCAGATTCAAAATTCAGTAAAATGTAAACTAGATAATTATGTAAGTTGTCAAAAATATTTTTATCCAACAGGGCCCCACATTCTCGTGTGCCCCGGGGCCCCTGAATGGGCTAAGACGGCCCTGGTCATAATAGTAATTAAATCAATTAGATATATTTCCACCTTGGCAATAAGATCTAATTATATCTAATCTAGTGTAGTTATTTTTTCCTTCTCTAATAATAACTTTATAATCATAACATGGAAAATGCAAAAAAATCACAAAAAGATAATTAAAATGTAATGCACGAGCAAGTGTTTTTCAATAGATGTTGCCAACGTCGGAGGGTTAGTTTAGTTTGTGTGTAGCAATAGCGTTTGCGCGGTGCGGTTTTGATTCGTATCATCGGGTTTTTTTGGGTGCCGTTTATTGTAGGTATGAGTCGTATCGCCTTTGGGTGAGGCCGATTTAGATTTTGCAGTGGTTTGTTTTTGAAATCAGTTTGACTAGTACTTGTGATTTGTATTGATGACTGTTACTATGTGCGTGTGCAGACGGCAGAGGGGTTTGAAGATTTTAGTTGATTAACAGCCATTCATTAAAACTTCAAAGACCAATTCTTGTAAAGCGTGACGCTTCCAAGATAGGAGGCTTTGGGAACTTCATTAGACCTACACGAATGTCCTGCTGATCTGGTATGGTCGTGCGACGGGTCGTTGAGCTCCCTAAATTATGGTTGAGCTACACGATGACTGATGCATGCGTGCCGTCAGTTGGGACTGGTCTACTCAAAGCTGCTATGGTTCTTTCCTCAAAAGGCCATTTCAGACATTACCCTACATCGTACCACTCACTTATAAGTGTTCTTCCATGTCTGGACTTTAAAAGAGACCATGATTCTCTGAGTTTGTTTCGGTGTTTCTTCTCAGAGGTCGTCAGTTAGGAAATGCCGAAGCCATCTAGCTAAAAAAAAACCCAAACCATGACATGTAAAAGTATCTCTAAAGATCTACTTGCAGAATAAATAATTTCATTTCATTTCATTTCATAGAAGCGATCAAAGTTTTAAAGCTAACGATATCGGAAGTATCGATTAACCTAAGGAACATTTTAGAAAAATGAATTATATTATATCCTTGTATTAGGAATTTCACGCTCTATCAACTGGTAGAGGTAGTTAGGTACGATAGGTACTTGAAAATATGTCCATAACGTACTTTACGAACTGCCAGATCATTTTTGTTAAAATATATAAGTGATCGAATTTAATATATTTCTTTCTAAAATTAATAAAGTGAGTCATTTATGTAAATAATTCAGACTTCCAGTTAGTTTCTCATAAAATATTAATAAGCTCACGAAACTATAAACTAGCACTTCCATTCCCTAAATATATTGTAAGGAGTTTCCATGCATCGTCATCGGCCACCCTGCGACAAGCTATATTAGGAGGGTACATAGAAGTGTCGGGACATTTGCACGTCAGCGCTCGTAGTGTACGGACGTCTCGTGATAATCAGTGTCGGTCGTTATAAAGGTCAGAAGTGGGATAAGGGACTCATAAGCCCACAGTAACGTGAAATTACACTTAAAGTTTGTAAATTTGTTATCAACAAGAATACCGTTAACTGTCAATTCAATTTTGTTTACAATTACTGCTTACTTCATTCCTTTGTCATTTCGTGTGCTGATTGAAACGGTGATAATGAGACGTACGAGAACGCCTAGTCCTCGGAGGCGTCTTTTTAGGAGTAATTCGGGTAATCGAGTTCAACATACTTCCCGAAGGTCTCGCGACCACAGTGACGACAGGTCGGGTCGCAATTCAAACGATAGACGTAGTACTATGGCTGATGGTTGCGAGATGGTTTGCGTGTCCGAGATCGACGTGATTCTCACAGTACCGATGTGCACCGGTCGCGTAATGGGGTTAGGCGCGAAATGAGTAATAAGGATCGCTCTCGTAGTGAACACCGCGTCGGATCAAGGTCACGCTGGCGGACAGTTTCGCCTGTCGAGGCGCGTCCGTCTAAAGTTAAGGCGCGCCCCGTTCATAAAACCAATATCCTACCCACTGTTGCGACTCTTGCGTCCGATAATATTGAACCGCGACAGCAATCTATAGAATCTAGTACACCTTGTTCTGAGGCGTCTACACTCGCTTGCTTGATGCAAGCAATTAAAACGATGCAACCCTCAAGGTCGCAACGTTATGTGTCTAATTTCGACCCATCGATTAATAACATAGAAGCATGGTGCGAAGAGGTGGATCGTGCCATGGAAGCTAACGGTTGGAACGATCACGAATGCTTGTCGCGCGTTGCATCGTGCCTTAGGGGTGACGCAATAGTTTGGTTGGGCAAATGGGTCTCGAATGACCGCACTTGGTCTAATTTTAAACGTGAGTTCAAACCTCTCTGTCCTGGTTAATTGGACTATGCCAATATTTTGTTTGAGGCAATGAATGCGACTTCCGACAAATATTCTAGCTACGCTGAATACGCTCGTCGTACCCTATTGCGCTTGAAGATAGTTCAGGGGCTAAGCGACGATTTAAGAACCCTTATAGTAATACGTGGTATAGATAATGCACAGGTGCGCGCTGCCACCGCTAACGCCAGCCTGGCCCCTGACACTATTGTTTCATTCCTATCAATTTACACAAAGCTTTTAGCAGGAAAACGGGACAGGGTGGATGAACACAAGAGACATGGTCAAGTAACGAGGTCAGGTGGCGCTCAGGTTCCTAAATGTTTTAACTGTAACCGGTTCGGTCATGTCAGTCGTGTCTGCAGGCAGCCCAAGTCCAATGTGTCTAGTAGTCGACCTGCCCATATACCTCCCGACGTAACTTTCAATGCGCAACCGTCCTCGAGTAACAATTGCACATTTTGTAAGAAACCGGGACACACCGAAGACAAATGCTTCGTCAAAGCTAACTCGGAGCAACGTAATCAACGTAACGTCAATCTTTGCTCCTATCGATCTAATATTTCACAAAGTAACGATATAACTTCAGCAATCATAGATGGTATTCCAGTAGACGTGCTCACTGATAGCGGGGCCCTCGATGTATCTCTCATTTGTTCCGACATTTTAAAGTATTTTACATGTCGGCCCAAGCCGAGGAATTGCGTATTGAAGGGTCTTAGTGATCGGAAAGTAATCGCGACATCTTACGTCACCCTTACCGTAGAGTTTAGTGATATCTCGGTTGAAGTAGATCTAGTAGTGATTCCAGCTTCTTTTATGAATGCACCTATCATAATCGGAACCGATGTATTGAACCGTGACGGAATTACTTACATTCGAACTAAAGATGAACAGTATCTCACACGAACTGACGAAGTTAATAAGGAGGTTAATGTTGTTGAAGTAGGCCAGTTACAATTAAACACACCCCTACAGGGCGCAGAGTTGGAAGGCCTTATGTCTGTCATAAATGAATTTTCGCAATTTTTTTATATCGGGAACTGCCATAAGTACAGTCCGAACAGGAGAAATGGAGATAAGGCTTACCAATTCCACCCCTGTCGTTTAAAAACCATATAGGCTCTCGTATTCCGAAAAATTTAAAGTACGAGAAATAATTCAAGATCTTTTAGAGAAAGGAATTATTAGGCGCTCTAACTCTGAATACGCGAGTCCAATCATACTCGTAAGAAAACGCGATGGTTCCGATAGACTTTGTGTAGATTTTAGAGCACTTAATCGTATAACAGTGAAAGAAAGCTACCCCCTACCACTAATTGATGACCACACCGATAAGTAAGGCAGCCATAAGTTCTTCTGCAGTCTCGATATGGCCACGGGATTCCACCAAATCCCGTTAAAAGAGGAATGTATTCACTTAACGGGGTTTGTAACACCAGAAGAACACTTTGAATATGTCAAAATGCCTTATGGCTTAGCAAATTCCCCAGTAGTTTATCAGCGAATTATTAATAATACACTCCGTGCACATATTAATGAGGGCAATGTATTAGTTTATGTTGATGTGCTCCTTCTTTGTAATTCTGTAGATGAGGGAATTGAACTATTGTGTAGGGTACTAAAAACTCTCCATAGCTGTTTTTTTTATTAATCTGGGCAAATATTCGTTTCTAGTTACGGAAGTTGAATACCTGGGTAGACTTAAAGTCAGGGTCAGGTTAGGCCGAGTCCTCGAAAAGTGAAAGCCTTAGTTAAAACCTTGCCACCAGTAAACGTGAAACACGTACGACAACTCTTAGGCCTAGCAGGTTACTTTAGAAAGTACATAAAAAATTATGCCACTAAGACTGCTCCTATTGCTATTCTCACCCATAAAAACGTTAAGTTTAACTGGACCCCCAAGTGCGAAACTATTCGTTTAGATTTAATTAAAGAGTTGACAAGCGAACCGGTCCTTACGATCTTTAACTCAGACCTTTCTACTGAATTCCATACGGACGTTAGCAGTATTGGATATGGCGCTGTCCTTTTGCAAGTGCACCATGACTCAAAGAAACACGTTGTCGCGTATTTTAGTCGATCCACCCAAGGAGCGGAAGGTAATTACCATTCCTACAAACTGGAAACCCTAGGTGTGGTAAAAGCCCTTCAAAACTTTCGCCACTATTTAGTTGGCCTAAAATTCGTAGTAGTTACCGACTGCAACGCGCTTAAGTCCACTGAAAAAAAAAGGATCTCTTGCCCCGAGTAGCAAGATGGTGGATCTACCTTCAAGATTTCAATTTTTCAATTGAGTATCGCAAGGGAATAATGTTGCCCCATGCAGACTATTTGAGTCGCAATCCCGCCTGTGTAAATCAAATCTAGGGTCCCCGTAACTGGGCTCAGATTGCACAGGCAGCTGACAATGAAACACAAGATCTCATTCAAAAACTTCATGATAGTAGGCTAGACACAGATCGTTACAAGATCCAAAATGGAGTCCAGTAGCCCTAGCACGAACATCTATCAAATTCGTGATGTAAAGGTATCGTGTCCGCGACACGTTAACGGAGATGACAAAAGTTGGTAGCACGAAGCACACTGGCGACCATCGAGATCTCGTCAGGATTCCTTTAGTGACGTCATCCTAATGTAAGTAGAGTTGTGTCCATGTGAACCAACCGAATGCCTTGTTGAATGAATGAAACGTTCGAAACCATATAACAAATAGTTTCATATGATTTTACTTATAATTAAACGGTTTACTTATTAAAAGTTAATTATTATATATATGTTTTCGTAAAGAAAAGCTATAAATACGTTATAAGAAATTATAAACTCACATTATTTTTAAAGAAATTAAATGTGTTTGTAGATAACAAATAAAAATGTTCCATGGTATCCGAATGAGTCTACTTGACATTAACAGCGACGTCATGGCAACGCAGTTTGTTTACGTTTCTATAACATACTTTTGATTTACTTTGTAGTGGTTTTTATTATTTTTAATTATTATGATAACGAATCACTTACAATACGCAATGATGATGGAAATTATAGAATCGTGAGTATTAAAACCCCTTAAAACAGTGTTGGACTAAGCGCGCCGGGGGCCCGGGGCGGAAACACAGAATGAGGTCCCCCAAACCCATCTAGGTATTTAAAATTAATTCATGTGTTGGTACTTCTCGTAAAGTACTTTAGTGATAACTCTCCTTCTGTCGCAGTTGGGGAAACAACCGACTACCTACCAAAAAAGATGTGAACAAGATGATCAATCTCATGCAGTCGGAGGCATCGTCTTAAATTTAACTGTAAAGAGCAATTGCCTCCGACTGCATGACATTGGTCATATTGTTTCCATCTTTTAACCCGACTGCGCAAAAAGGAGGGTTATGTTTTCCGGGTGTACTCGAAAAACATAACCCTTCTTCTGGCGCAGTCCTAGACCCTATGCATAGAAGGTCTAAACAAATTAAGTGCGACCAATGGGTAATGAGAAATAAATCGAAAACTTAATCAACCATAAATTTTATAAATATTGTTTATTTTATTATACATAGATTGGAATACTCCGGGTACAAGTACTCAATCGAATGTGGTACCTCCTCCACTACCTTATTGAAGACCATCCTCCATCTCCTCCTGTTGCTCCTGTGGACGAAGAGTGGAGACCACAAAAAAAGGATTTAACAAAAATGTTTATTGATTGTGGGAATATTATTATGAAGTAGAAAAAGAGTGATTCCGGATAAAGGCTGGGGAATTGAGAGTGAGACATTTTGAGGCGCAAGAAAGAGTAAGGGAGATGGATGTAGAGCTATGTTGCAGGCTCAATAGCAGGAGTTCATGAAAGAGACCATGGAAGTTTTTGTTAGGTTTATGGAGAAAGTCTTTGGCTTGTAATGAACTATAAAATTAAAATAAAAAAAAAAACCTAGTAAAATTTATTTATTTCTATACTCTACACATTGTATACCGATTATATTTAAAAAAATATTCAATTATAAAAATTTAATCTTTTCCAAATTAATATTAGAAAATAAATAAAACGTGATTTACTCACCTAGTTTCTCTTGCTTCACTTCTCTCATTTTGAAATTAATTTGCAGCATTAAAATAATTTAGCGGACTACGGTCGTATATTGGCGGTCTTTGCATTTTAGGTATTTGAAGTAATTGTTCCGATAATTACATACTTTGTAGTGGTTTTATAGCGGCGATAGCCTAAAGGTTAGGGCGTCGGACTAGCGATCCTAACTGACTGGGTTCCCAACCGGCAAATGTAGTTGCCAGTTGGGAACCCACCCATTATACTACCGACGTAAACCCACTCGTAACACAAGCATTTAGCACGAGGGGTTAACAAGAATATTAAAAAAAAGGAATAGGTACTCTTAAACTCTTTAAAACACACACTAGGTATTTTTATTGAGATAAACAATATCCAAATTAAATAGAAGGTAGATCATAATAATTATTACTGCTACAACAGCCTAGTGGTTCTATGCACGACTGCTACGCTAAATATCCTGGCGCCTCTATTGTGCGTAAAAGGAACTAATTTTAGTTGTCACATTTTGTATTACTATCGTATCGTCACGTTGAAACATAATTGGAAGCACGAACGTTGTTTTGACGTATGGTATCGTAAATCCCAACGGCTGGCTATCGAGCATTGTCGGAACTTTATTCACTTAGAATTTGTCGGTGAGGAAAGTTTCGAAACATTTTAAATTATAGTTTTAAACGTATTTGCAGAGTTTTTAAGATTAGTTGGTGTTTTCAAAGCGTTTTTATAATGTACTTCACATATCGGAGCAATTATACAACCCAAAAAGAAGAATACGAAGACTATCACTATACTAACGTAGACCTTTATATTATTTTGTTGCTGCAAGTTTACTTGAAAATTAGGGTAGAGGATTGCTGTGAGTAAAATAGGTATTGTGTTTATAAATTGGTGTTTTATTTATTTGTCGACTAATAATTTGGAAAAGATGAATTAGTTACTTCGTTTTAATTATTGTACTTACCGTATTTAAACTTTAGCACCACTGCGTATAGTAAATGCCTCATTAGTGGTCGTTACCGCGACTGCTACGCTAGGTCGTAGGTTCGATTCCGAATTTCATAGAAAAACTCAATAAGACTGGTCGATCTGGGAATCAAACCTACGACAGAGGCTTTAGGTTCGATTCCCAGTTCGAGCAAAGTAGTAGGTATATCTACGTAAGTAGTTAGTGGTCCCAAGCAAGACTGCTAAATAAGAGAGCTTAGCAGTCGGGCTCGGAACCATTACACTAAAAAGGCAGTTTTTTTTATCATCAAAGATTAGTATTTTTACTCATTTGTTTTCAAATATTATGCTTGTACCTATACGTTGTATAACTGCCTCATTAGCCTAGTGGTCCTGAGCGCAACTGCTACTCTAGAGGTCCTGGGTTCGATTCCCAGTTCGAGTAAAGTGTTATTGAGATTTTCTATGAAGTTCTTAATAAGCTCGGAGTTTGGGATTTGTGCCTAGTTAATAGTAGATAATAGGCTCGCCCCCTATTACATGGGACCTAAATATACCGGCGAACTGTGGGTGTACATTAGTACACCTCTGCCTAACCTTTCGGGGAATACAGGCGTGATGGTATGTTATATTATGCTTATAATTAGGTTGCAATGGTAACCGTTGTTATTGTCTGTTAGATATGATATTTATTCCGTTGCTATCCTCAAAGACAAAGCCGCAGCGCAAGACCCCCACAGCGCAGTGTGACCGGGTTTAGCTAGTTTCTAAAAAAAATATAAAATCCACTAGAAATAAAACGGGAATATACGGTATACCATCCATGTAAGTGGTTGCTAAGAAACATATACATACTTAAATTTGGTATAACGTCATCGTCGATGTCAAATAGAGTCGTTCGAATTGCATGAAACATTTAATTTTTAAACTACTTTATCATTTATGATAATCTTTAAAATAATGTGACTTTATGGTCTCCCATACCTTATTTTGTATTTTTCTTCATGCTAAGTATATATTGCATTTTTAATTTCTAAAAAATAAAGCGTTTAGTTAAAAGTAAAAATATATCAACTATTTTGATTTAGGTTTCGAACGTCTCATTCATTCAATAAGGCATTCGTTTGGTTCACATGGACACATCTCTACTTACATTAGGATGACGTCACTACGTAATTGTATCGAGCTTTCGATAGTCGCCAGAGTGTGCTTCATGCTACCAACTATCGTCACTCTCCGTTAAGGTATCGGGGGCTTGATACCTTTACGTTATTAATTTGATAGTTGTTTGTGCTTGGGCTATGACATTAGTACGCATCTGCCTAACCCTTCAGAGAATACAAGCGTGATATATGTATCTTATGAGTAAAAATACTAATCTTTGATGATAAAAAAAACTGCCTTTTTAGTGTAATGGTTCCGAGCCCGACTGCTAAGCTCTCTTATTTAGCAGTCTTGCTTGGGACCACTAACTACTTACGTAGATATACCTACTACTTTGCTCGAACTGGGAATCGAACCTAAAGCCCCGTCGTAGGTTTGATTCCCAGATCGACCAGTCTTATTGAGTTTTTCTATGAAATTCGGAATCGAACCTACGACCTAGCGTAGCAGTCGCGGTAACGACCACTAATGAGGCATTTACTATACGCAGTGGTGCTAAAGTTTAAATACGGTAAGTACAATAATTAAAACGAAGTAGCTAATTCATCTTTTCCAAATTATTAGTCGACAAATAAATAAAACACCAATTTATAAACACAATACCTATTTTACTCACAGCAATCCTCTACCCTAATTTTCAAGTAAACTTGCAGCAACAAAATAATATAAAGGTCTACGTTAGTATAGTGATAGTCTTCGTATTCTTCTTTTTGGGTTGTATAATTGCTCCGATATGTGAAGTACATTATAAAAACGCTTAGAAAACACCAACTAATCTTAAAAACTCTGCAAATACGTTTAAAACTATAATTTAAAATGTTTCGAAACTTTCCTCACCGACAAATTCTAAGTGAATAAAGTTCCGACAATGCTCGATAGCCAGCCTTTGGGATTTACGATACCATACGTCAAAACAACGTTCGTGCTTCCAATTATGTTTCAACGTAACGATACGATAGCAATACAAAATGTGACAACCAAAATTAGTTCCTTTTACGCACAATAGAGGCGCCAGGATATTTAGCGTAGCAGTCGTGCATAGAACCACTAGGTTGATGTAGCAGTAATAATTATTATGATCTACCTTCAATTTGGATATTGTTTGTGTTGTGTTTCAATAAAAATACCTAGTGTGTGTTTTAAAGAATTTAAGAGTACCTATTCCTTTTTTTAATATTCTTGTTAACCCCTCGTGCTAAATGCTTGTGTTACAAGTGGGTTTACGTCGGTAGTATAATGGGTGGGTTCCCAACTGGTAACTACATTTGCCGGTTGGGAACCCAGTCAGTTGGGATCGCCAGTCCGACGCCTTAACCATTAGGCTATCGCCGCTTTAAAACCACTACAAAGTATGTAATTATCGGAACAATTACTTCAAATACCTAAAATGCAAAGACCGCCAATATACGACCGTAGTCCGCTAAATAATTTTAATGCTGCAAATTAATTTCAAAATGAGAGAAGTGAAGTAAGAGAAACTAGGTGAGTAAATCACGTTTTATTTACTTCTAATATTAATTTGGAAAAGATTAAATTTTTATAATTGAATATTTTAAAATATAATAGGTATACAATGTGTAGAGTATAGAAATAAATAAATTTTACTAGGTTTTTTTTTTATTTTAATTTTATAGTTCATTACAATCCAAAGACTTTCTCCATAAACCTAACAAAAACTTCCATGGTCTCTTTCATGAACTCCTGCCATTGAGCCTGCAACATAGCTCTACATCCATCTCCCTTACTCTTTCTTGCGCCTCAAAATGTCTCACTCTCAATTCCCCAGCCTTTATCCGGAATCACTCTTTTTCTACTTCATAATATTATTCCCACAATCAATAAACATTTTTGTTAAATCCTTTTTTTGTGGTCTCCACTCTTCGTCCACAGGAGCAACAGGAGGAGATGGAGGATGGTCTTCAATAAGGTAGTGGAGGAGGTACCACATTCGATTGAGTACTTGTACCCGGAGTATTCCAATCTATGTATAATAAAATAAACAATATTTATAAAATTTATGGTTGATTAAGTCCTCGATTTATTTCTCATTACCCATTGGTCGCACTTAATTTGTTTAGAACTTCTATGCATAGGGTCTAGTGAAGGGTATAAACTTATTCATTTTTACCCGACTGCGCCAGAAGAAGGGTTTTCCGAGTGTACTCGAAAAACATAACCCTCCTTTTTGCGCAGTCGGGTTAAAAGATGGAAACAATATGACCAATGTCATGCAGTCGGAGGCAATTGCTCTTTACAGTTAAATTTAAGACGATGCCTCCGACTGCATGAGATTGATCATCTTGTTCCCATCTTTTTTGGTAGGTAGTCGGTTTTTTCCCCAACTGCGACAGAAGGAGAGTCATCACTAATGTACTTTACGAGAAGTACCAACACATGAATTAATTTTAAATACCTAGATGGGGGTTTGGGGGACCTCATTCTATGTTTCCGCCCCGGGCCCCTGGCGCGCTTAGTCCAACACTGTTTTAAGAGGTTTTAATACTCACGATTCTATAATTTCCACCATCATTGCGTATTGTAAGTGATTCGTTATCATAATTATTAAAAATAATAAAAACCACTACAAAGTAAATCAAAAGTATGTTAGAGAAACGTAAACAAACTGCGTTGCCATGACGTCGCTGTTAATGTCAAGTAGACTCATTCGGATACCATGGAACATTTTTATTTGTTATCTACAAACACATTTAATTTCTTTAAAAATAATGTGAGTTTATAATTTCTTATGACGTATTTATAGCTTTTCTTTACGAAAACATATATATAATAATTAACTTTTAATAAGTAAACCGTTTAATTATAAGTAAAATCATATGAAACTATTTGTTATATGGTTTCGAACGTTTCATTCATTCAACAAGGCATTCGGTTGGTTCACATGGACACAACTCTACTTACATTAGGATGACGTCACTAAAGGAATCCTAACGAGATCTCGATGGTCGCCAGTGTGCTTCGTGCTACCAACTTTTGTCATCTCCGTTAACGTGTCGCGGACACGATACCTTTACATCACGAATTTGATAGATGTTCGTGCTAGGGCTACTGTACTATAAATACGTCCCTGTAGGTCAAGAAACGAGGTTGCTCTGTTACATACCTAAAGGTCACCGTCTGTCTTATTGGGTGGATGGGGACTTCTTAGATGGTGTTTTACTGGGGTCTTCTGACCACGGACTTCACTAGCCCGATCAAGATTTCCACGATTGCTACATATCGATGCTGCATGGCCGTTTTACGCTGTCGTAGGTCAACCCCAGAGCTTCGGGTATGGTTAATGTGCGCGTGCTCTCGCCAGACCCGTATCCTTGGATTATAAGAGAAGTTTTGGAAAAAAAAATACTGAATGAATGAAAATGAATTATTCCGCCTGTGTAACCTTTTATCCTCAGGAAGTGGGCCTTCAACAGCGACGCACACTAGAGGGCAGTGCACGTTTTCTAGTAAAAATAATCCCTTCAGTTTTTGTGGAGTTCAGTTTTAGTTTCCAAGTTTCAAAATATCGGCGCAGGAGCTCTAATGAATATTTTAGCCGTCCAATGATTATATCAATATCTTTGTCAGTAGCATAAGTTGCTGTGTTATCAGCATAGATGGCAAGATGAGTGTGTGCCTGTTTAGGTATATCATTCAAGTAAAGAATGAAGAGATAAGGACCCAGAATCGAACCCTGTGGTACACCAGCAGGGATCGTTCTAGGTACCGAATGCTCTTGGCCTATGTAAACCGAGAAAGAACGATCATTTAGGTAACTTTGAATCAGTTTAACTATACAGAGAGGTACTTTATGTTTTACTAACTATGTAGTACCCACGTGCCATATAGTATCAAAAGCTTTTTCAATGTCAAGCAATATACCTGCATCATACCTGAGAGAGAATGAAGAATTGGGGGTTACGATTGTACAAAATAGCTACTGGGTGATGCCAGTCATCAAGTTTGGAAGGGTACACCTTAACACGAATAGGTCGAATAGGTAGGTAGGTTACATTGGTGACCGACGGATGCGCAGGGGTAGGCGACCAGGCCCCTGTAGCGGATATGGATCCTGGAAGCTGTGGAAATCGGTCGCGTGGCACATCTTCCGTAAGGAAACGTCCAGTGTGCCTTTCCTCAGACGAGGAAGGCCTGCCGGCCCCCAAGTTGCCGACTTCGAGGAGGGAGAGACATCGAGAGGGGCGAGTGCTTCGCAGCCGCGGAGGGATAAGCACGGACGATTCGAAGCGGATAGTGACATGGGGGTCACTACGGAGGACCCTAGCGATGGCGGTGAAAGCTGTGCCTCGCTGTGGAGCTCAAAGGCGGAGCTCAACGCCGCCAAGAGGCAGCAGCGCAAAGCCGTCGCGGCCGACGAGGTGTCGGAAGGGGGAGAGCCATCTGCGGTGGCCTTGAGCCAGCTGGCTCTGGATGGGGTGGACTTAGTCCTGAAGGTTGCCACCAAGTCCGGCAGCCTGAAGGGCACTTTCACCCGTGGCCTAAAAGAGGCTGCCGCGGATATCAAGGAGGCGGTTGGCATCCTCCTCAACAGGACGGCCTCTGATGAGGTCGCAACGTTACAGGAGGAAAACAGCCGCCTCCGAAACGATCTAGAGGACCTCCGGCGGCAAGTCGCTGCGCTAACCGAGCAACAGCAGCGACGCACGTCCACCAATGCCGCACCTGTAGTGGCCCCGACTCCCGCACCGCGACCGGCAAGCCCTCGTACCGACAAAGAGGTCGAGCGCATTGTCCGGCTCTGCATGCTCCAGTGCGGGAGCATGGTTATCGCTCGGCTGGAGGCGATTTCTCGGCGTCTCCCGGCGGAAATCCTCCGTCCGCCTCTAGCGGCTGACACGCGGAGGACTGAAGAGCCGCCGAGACTTGCGCCTCAAAAGAGGAAGCCCGCGGAGGGGAACAAAAAGCCCGCGGAGGGAGCTCCTCCGAGCGACCAGCCCACGACGACTGCCGGGTCTGAGGTTGAGACCCTGGGCAAAAGTCGTGGGCCGCAAGAAAGCCCACAAAGCCACCAAGAAGGCCGCAGCAGCTGCATGCGCCCCCGGTGGAACCGCAAAGGCGGTTGCGCAGCCTGCGCAACGGACTGCCAAAGGCGGTCGCAAAGGACCGGCGATACGTGCTGTTATCGCTGCGGTCAGCCCGGCCACACGGCGGCCCAGTGTTCTGCGGCGCTCAACTGCAGCTTATGTTCGGCTGCGGGGAAGCCAGCGGGACACAAAGTGGGCGGAGAGGCCTGTGGCGCGCCTGCCAGCAAGGCCAAGAAGAAAAAGAAGAGGAGCTCTAAACCTGCCGGGAAAACCTCGCCACCCCCGCAGGCTAGTAGCTCCGCGGCCGACTCCCGGCACAGGACCGTTGCCGAGGGAATGGAGTGTCAATAATGGCACAATTCCATTTCCTCCAGGGCAACATCAACCACTGTGCCAGAGCTCAGGATCTCCTACTCCAGAGTATGGCAGAGTGGTCGATTCACGCGGCTGTGGTCGCCGAACCGTACTTTATTCCCGCCCGTGACAACTGGCTGGGATGCGCTGACGGTTTGGTGGCCATTATTGGCGAGACTCTGATCGACCCGTCTCGGGGCCGCGGCTGGGTTGCTGCGGTCTCGGGCGGCATTGTCATTGTGGGGGCGTATTTTCCCCCAACAAGAGTCTCGCCGACTTTGAGGGTTTCCTGGTCGAGTTTGGCGCCGTCGTAGTCCGCTATCACCCGCGTCCCGTTCTGGTGCTCGGGGATCTCAACGACAAGTCATCGGCGTGGGGATCCCCGGTCACTGACTAGTGCTAGAAGAGTGGGCGGTGACGACTGGTCTGGTCGTCCTGAATCGGGGTTCGGAATAAACGTGCGTGCGGCAGTGGGGCGGGTCGATAGTGGACGTCTCGTACGCTAGCCCCTCTGTCGCCAGCCGAGTCCGCGACTGGCGTGTCGCCGTGGAGGTGGAGCCATCCAACAACCCCGATTAACGACGGCCCGCGTTGGGCGCTTAAGTGCTTCGACAGGGAACTACTCGAGGAAGCTGCCTTAGTCCAGTCCTGGATCTGGGAGTCGACGACGAACGGCCCCGTTGACGTCGAGGCGATGGCACTGTGCCGCATAGAGAGGGAGCCAGACACTCGGTGCCACCACTGCGTCCATTGCGGGGAGGACACGGCGCAACACACGCTCGCCGGGTGTGTAGCTTTGGAGGAGCAGCGCCGGGTCCTCATAAATGAAATAGGAGGCGATCTGTCGCTGCCGGCCGTAGTGCGGAGGATGGTCGGTGGCGCAGAGTCGTGGGACGCGGTGGTATCCTTCTGCGAGGACGTGATGTCGCAGAAGGGAACTGCGGAACGGGAGATGGAGATCTCGACTCCCTTCCCCGGCCACAGAAGGCGCACCGGGCGCAGAAGAACTTTTCCGGCCCCCATGAATCGGTCCAAGGGCGAGGAACTTGGGAAAGTCGGACGGACTCGAGTCGCAGGCGCGCGCTGGTGGCGGCGCGCGCCTCTGAGGCGATGCACGGGGTAGTTCAACACCGGTGTGTTTTTGCCGGTAAGAGTCCGGCACTCCCTCCGCCTTTCCCCAGGTGGAGATAGTCCATGACGATTTCCCCTCGTCAATGAAAAGGTTCGGTTCGCTCAGTTTAGGTTCGCTCAGGTTAGGTTCGCTCAGCTTAGGTTCGCTCAGGTTAGGTTCGCTCAGGTTAGGTTTTTTTTTTTTTCTGGTATGATATATGGGAAGGAAGGGGTAACGCTAAGAATACGTCTGCGCCCTTCCTATGTGGGAGAGGATCAAGTGGTTGAGAGAAGTAGGACAAGAGTTGTGAGTGGATGGGCAGGAAAAAGGATATATATAAGTATAAATAATAAATAAAACACTATGTCCCCCTCTATTGCACAAAGCAGCAGGTGATTAGCCTGCTAAGTTGTGCCGTAGATGAGAACATTTGTAGAGATTGGGAGATAAATGACGAAGACAAAGTGAAAATATATTTTTGTATGTTTTTGGTTTTTTGGTTTTTTTTTTTTTGCATATAAAGAAAAGCTTAATCTAAGTACAAAGGTCTTACGACTAGTAAACTTAATTCTAGATAAATGTACAGGATCATGAGGAAGTATATGAAAATAAATAAATATAAAGAAGGTTATGTACAGTATTTGAAGATTATGAGGGAGTTATATACAATGATCCTGTACATTGGTGACTTATATCTAGAACATACATTATATACAAAATTGGTTATGATTATTCTGTAGAGTAAGAGGGTGTAAATGTGTGAGTGGTAGGTGTGAGTGCGCGTTGAGTGTGATGTAACCGGGAACAGGTTAAGCAAAGTGATAAGAGGCGGTAGTGAATGGGGACTATCAGGCTGTATTAAAATAAAAGGAAGTTCGCAAACTGTCGTCCCATCCCAAGGTAAGACAAAGAAACACAAGATCGATGTTTGTGTACGTTAAGTGTATGTGTAGTAATGTTTATGTGTGGCACTGAGGCCACGCCCACGATAAATTTGTGTAAGTATATTTGTGTGTGAAAAATGTGCGAATTATGTAACTACTGTCCATAGTCTATTCTGAGTTTGAGTTTGTCAAGAGCATGGACCAATCGAGGGCAAGAAGATGATGTGGCACTGTGTTTGGAATCACATGGTCGATTATGCTTCTTCCCGAACTGTACGCAATTGTAGCAGTCCGTGGCCTTTGAATCCCTTTTTACAGGGCAGTCTTTGTAGAGATGGGTGAGGGACGAGCAGTGGGAACAAATTGTTTTGTTTGCCGTACAGTTCTTGCGGGTGTGGCCGAACTGCAGGCATGAGTAGCATTGGAGGAGGGGGGCGTATTCTTCAACATGGACCCGCTGGTGGTCCAAGTTGACTCTCCCCAGGCTGATTAATTTCCTCCAAAGAGGCGGGGACACAAGAAAGACGGCATTATAAAGTTGGTCATTACGGTTCCCCCTTTTGAACCGGAAGACCAAATCATTGGGGCGGGCGGAGAGGATGAGGCCGTTTTGTTCTATGATGATCGTTGAGAGTTCCTCAGATGGAATCTCGATGGGGATTCCCTTGACCACCAGCATGGGTTGGAGTTTTTTCGATTTTTCGGCAGATATACTATCTGCCTCACGAATCTTTTGAAGGGTCATATCCCGTTCTGACTCCGTATCGAATTCGACCCGGAGTTTGTTATTTGAGACGAATTTTACATCTGATGGGCAGAAGTTGGTGTCTCGGAAAGTTACCTCCGAGCGGAAAAGTTTGAGAGTCTCTTTGGGGGCGGTCACCTCCTTCTTAGAAGAGACGATGATCGCCGGTTTGGAAGTGGGGATGACGGGGGCGGTGGTTGAAGCTTGGGCTGAACTTTTTGCAGCAGAGGCATAAGACTGGCGGGGTTGAGTAGATGTATGGGGGGAAGGGGGGGTGAGCGTCTTTTTGAGGGCGGCTATTTCAGCCTTCATGGCCTTTGTAACCTCAAAGATGATGCTCTGTTTAAGGCTGTCCTGGGTTGAAGTGTCAGGGGTGAGAGGTACTGCCGGGGCGGGGGGGGCAACTTTGAAGGCGACTATCTCGTCAAAGATGCTTAAAATGGTACTTTTATTTTCCCTTTTCAAGCTCTTCCCTTCCGTGATAAGCCTTTTGCAAGCTAGGATTTTGTCAATGACAAATGAGTGAAAGTCCGAATTCTGAGGGGTTGTTTTGAAGTTGGGGTTGGGGTTGGGGTATGCCTCCCCTATCGCTCCGACCTCTCCCGTATAGAACATATCTGTTGTTCTAGGGGAGGATGGGAGGGAGTCAATTATGGGGTTACAATGGAGGGAAGGGAGGTGTGCCACCTCAGTAGGTCCCTCATAGAAGAAGCCGTGAAGCCCTTCCTCATCTGACAATATCAGAGAGTCCAGGCTCCCGGCGATTTGCTTGGGAGCAGCCTTAGAGGTTGCCGTAGCCCGAACCGAAGAGCCAGCGCCCCCGGTTACGGGCTGGGATGAGGCCATTGTAGGCCTTAAGTAATAATTGAAAGGCCAAATAGAAGAGGTGGGGCCGTCTTTTTGTGAAAACGGGGGGAGGGGGGACTGACCACGGAAGGGCCAGTCCAGTTCCTAAGATAAAATGAATAAAAAGACAAAACTGTAATAAAAATAAAAGGGGGGGGGTGAGGGGGGGGGGGTGACTATAGGAATGAAGTTAATAAGGAATATGGCAAAGGGTTCCGGTATAAAAAGTGAGATTTTAAGTGAAAAACGCGAACAAGTGCCTGGTGGTGCACTGGAATCCAGGAGTTCGGACTCCGGATGAGATGGGCCTAATAGTAGAATAAGTCTACTATTCAAAAGCAGTGAGGTCACTGCCAAGGCTATTCTGGTTAAGAAGAAAAATTGAATTGAAAGAATGACCTCCTTTTTTGAAGTCGGTTAAAAATTTACAATTTAGAAAAAATAGAATTACTCCGCAACCGTGGCAGCTACAAAGGTGATTGAAGTAGCTACGGATAGCTAAGGATGTGTTCTATACAGGTAGATACCAAAATCCAGCGCTGCGTGCCTGTGGAGGCACGTAACGTCGCCCAAAGCTGACGGAGTATTTAAACAAAAATATTAAATTAAATGTTAACGGAAAATGGGATAACTACGTTAATTGTGAAGATAAAAATACAGTTAAAAGTTTTAAATAGACGGAAGGGTATGCCCTATTAAATGGTACCCGCAGATACCACCCGTCTCCAGACCAAGAGGCAGAGAAAGGGGACAAAAGTGGGCAAATGAAAATATTCAGAAAACAGAAGTACGTCAAAGATAAGAGTGCCTAGCTCCGCAACCCTAGTAGTTACGATGGTAGGAATAGTAACCACAGGTAGCTGAGGGTGTACTCTACAAAAGTAGGTACAGAAAACCTATGCTGCGTGCCCGTGGAGGCACGTGAACACACCTAAGGCCGACAGAGTTTGGCACTGAACAAAAATATAAATGTTAAATTTACTATTAATAAAAGATGCGATAACTAAGTGGAAAATGAAGTTAAAAAAGTTTTGAAAACTGGGAAATGAAGGGGAGGGTATACCCTATACGGTGATATAAACAGATGCCGCCCGTCTCCAACCCAAGAGTCGGAAACGAGGGGCAAATGTGGGCAAGTCAAAATGGCCAGGCACAAATTCGCGCTCAGGGTCAAAGCACCTAACTCCGTAACCCGGATAGTTACGTTGATGGTAAAAGTTGGTAGGTGTAGCTAAAGGTATACACTATAAAGGTAGTTAATCAGAATTAGTGCGTCGTGCCTGTGGGAGCACGTATCTAAAATCAAAGGTGACGGAGTCTGGCGCCAATGTTAAAAATGTACAGTGTTACAAAAAGTGAAATATCTTAGGAACTAATTAACATAAAATTATAAACTAAAAAGCACTAGATAGTCCGATAGATTGTCTATAAGATACACGAATTCGAATGGGGTCTTACCCGATAGGAAGTTCCCCAAAAGTGGCTGTAAAGTTCATAAATGTTCAGAGTGAAAGTTTATGGTGGTTTTGGGGTCCAAGACCCTCGAAACCTGAAGCGGATGGATATATTTTTGGTAAAAGACCATGAGAGGAATCCGAATCCGTTGTCAGAATTGACGTAACTATCACAGAAAACGAGATAGCCGATTACGTCATTTTAGAAAAATGGCTATATCTCCGTCGTTTACATGGCGATGGAAGGCAAACTTATACAGAAGGTGGGGGGGGTTGAGACGATTCTAACGGTATATAAAAAAGCATATGTTACCGCTTCAGATTTCGAGCGCCGGCCGAAAAACTGTTTTTGGGCGTTGCCCGAAGTAGGTATTCCGTGATCCTACTTCAGGCGAACACCTGCGAGTCACCAGCACAGCACTGTCACTTCCGCGGCACAGTTACGCAACTTTTGACACCAAAACCATGACAATCCGACAAAAATAGCCACTTTCGCGAATTTTTACGCGACGCGCGAGTTAAAGTTCGACCGTTCCCGGCGCCATCGGAGCGCAGACTGCTCAGGTTAGGTTAGGTTTGGTCGAGCTCTCGTCCTGGCTCTGAAGGAGCTAGAGCCCCAGCTGAGGGGGCTCTTCACGGCATGTCTCGAGCGGGGTCAGTTTCCCAGTGTGTGGAAGGAGGGGAGGCTGGTCCTGCTCAGGAAGGAGGGGCGCCCCGCGGACTCGCCGTCCGCGTATCGGCCCATAGTGCTGCTCGACGAGGCGGGCAAACTTTTTGAGCGAATTATCGCAGATCGCCTCGTCGGCCACTTGTGCAGAGAGGGGCCGAACCTGGACGACAACCAATTTGGTTTTCGTCGGGGGCGCTCCACCATAGACGCCATCATGCGCGTGAGGGCCCTGGCGGAGGAGACGGTGTCCCGGGGTGGGGTGGTGCTGGCGGTGTCTTTAGACATCTCCAACGCATTCAACACCCTACCCTGGAGTTGTATTCGGGAGGCACTGGAATACCATCGCGTGCCTCCCTACCTCCGCCGTACAGTAGGGGCTTACCTGGAGGATAGATGCGTCACCTATCCGGGACGTGACGGTGCCGTTCGGCACCTCATGTCGTGCGGTGTTCCGCAGGGTTCGGTCTTGGGACCGCTCCTGTGGAACATCGGCTACGACTGGGTGCTGAGAGGCGAGCTCCCGTCGGGCGCCGACTTGACGTGTTATGCGGACGACACGCTCGTAATTGCCCGGGGGAGCTCGCACAGGGAAGCGACGTTGATAGCCACGGCTGCGGTGTCACAGGTGGTGAACCGCATCCGGCGCCTGGGCCTGTAGGTGGCCCTAAACAAGTCGGAGGCCATGGTGTTTCATGGCCCCCGACGTGCGCCGGCGCCGGGATCACACATCGTGGTCAGCGGGGCCCGGATAGCTGTCGAGTCCACCATGAAGTATCTGGGATTGGTGCTCGACAGCCGATGGGATTTCGGGCCCCACTTTCGGCGGCTGGCGCCCAAGCTGATGGGCGCAGCGGGCGCGCTTTCAACGTTGCTTCCCAACTTGGGGGGCCCGAGCGCCGCCTGTAGGCGGTTGTACGTGGGAATCGTGCGGTCCATGGCCCTATATGGGGCCCCTGTGTGGGCGATGGACATGACGGCCAGCACTCTCGCCATTCTGCGCAAACCGCAGAGGGCGATGGCCGTCAGAGTCGTCCGCGGGTATCGCACGATTTCCTACGAGGCGGCTTGCGTCCTGGCCGGATCCCCGCCCTGGGACCTAGAGGCGAAAGTACTCGCGTCATTATATAGATGGCGCGAGGAAGAGCGGGCACGGGGCTCGATGCCGGTGCAGCGGCAGATCGCGCTGCGCCGAGAGGAGCTCCGTCAGGTCTTGGTGGCGGAATGGCGGCAAAGGCTTCTGCGCCCTACCGCCGGCCTCGCTACCGTCGAGGCGATCCGGCCAGTACTCGACGTCTGGCTCGGGAGAAGGCACGGCTCCCTGTCGTTTAGGGTGACGCAGGTGCTGTCGGGGCACGGCTGCTTCGGCAAGTACCTGTGCCGCATAGACAGGGAGCCGGACGCTCGGTGCCACCACTGCGTCCATTGCGAAGCGGGAGTGCCGCTGGGTTGTTTTAGTGGGTATACCGGGTCAGACCGGGGAGTCCCACATAACCCCCCCATCCCCCGATGGGGGGGCATGCGTAATGCATTTTTTCCCAGCGCAAACAAAAAAAAAAAAAAAAAAAAAAAAAAGGTTAGGTTGGGGGGGGCGGTCCACACGTGCGTGCGGCGGCAGGGTGGGTCGGTGGTCGACGTCTCGTTTGCCACCCCCGCGCTGGCCGCCCGCGTCGTCAACTGGCGGGTAGAGATGGTGGAGACCTTGTCGGACCACCGTTATGTGCGCCCGCGCTGGGCAATCTCCCTTCCCGCGGTGGGCACTCACCCGCCTGGACCGGGAGGCAGCCAAGGAGGCGGCCTTTCTCCAGGACTGGCTGTCGCCCCCTGTCGAGGAGGTCCTGGACGTAGACGCCGCAGCGGTCCAGCTCAGGGGGTCCCTGACCGAGGTGTGCAACTCCAGCATGCCTCGGTCTCGCCGTCCGCCCCCAGGTCGTGCCGTCTACTGGTGGACGGAGGAGCTGGCGGAGCTCAGGGCCACCTGCGTGGCGGCCAGAAGGGCCTACGCGCGGAGCCGACGGCGCAGCGCCCAAAACCGAAACCGGGCAGAGGAGGACCGCCTATATGCCTCGTACCGAGAGGCGACGACGGTCCTCAAGTCTGCGATGGGCGCTGCTAAAGACTCGGCGTGGGCCGAGACGCTGGAGGGTCTCGACAGGGATCCCTATGGGAGACCATACAAGGCGGCGCGGAACCAGCTCCGCCCCTATGGTCCCCCACTGACGGAGACCCTCGAGCCGGCGTTGTTGGATGGGGTGGTCCGGTCCCTGTTTCCGCGCAGGACCGACTTCACCCCACCAACGATGGATCCCCCGCGGGGGGCGGCTTCGGCGGCGGATGACGAGGAGGTCCCCCCGGTGACGGTGGTGGAGTTTCGCGCGGGGGTTCTCAACCTCCGCGCGAAGAAGACGGCCCCCGGACCGGACGGCGTCCCCGCACGGGTGCTGGCGATCGCCGCCCCCGAAATGGAGGACAGGATTCGGGACCTCTTCAGCGCGTGTTTTGCGGCTGGGAGGTTCCCGAAACTGTGGAAGGAGGGGCGGCTATGCCTGCTCCGGAAGGAGGGACGCCCGGTGGACTCCCCCTCGGCATACCGGCCCATCGTCCTGCTCGATGAGGTCGGTAAACTGTTCGAGGGGATTGTCGCCTCCCGGCTGGGTAGCCTTTTGCGGGGGGTAGGGCCAGATCTGTCGGACGCCCAGTTCGGTTTCCGTCGAGGGCGTTCGACGATCGACGCGCTGGCCCTACTCAAGGGCCAGGTGAGGGAAGCGGTGGAGGCGGGGGACGGAGTGCTGGCGGTGTCATTCGACATTGCCAACGCCTTCAACTCCGTCCCCCACTCGACGATATTGGAGGCGCTCCGGTATCACGGAGTGCCCCAATATCTGCGGAACCTCCTGGCCAGCTACCTGGGGGACCGGGAGGTCGTCCTCGCGGACAGGACGGGCGCGGTGAGGCGGTACAGCGCAGAGTCCGGTGTTCCGCAGGGGTCCGTGTTGGGGCCCCCCCTGTGGAACATCGGATTCGACTGGCTCCTGCGGGGAGCCCTCCTCCAGGACACGAGTGTCATCTGCTACGCGGATGACACTCTCCTCACTGCCCGGGGGAGGAATTTCGGGGAGGCGGCCTGTCTGGCCTCGGCTGGCGGATCCTTGGTTGCGGAGAGGATCCGCCGCCTCGGATTGAGGGTGGCGCTGCAAAAGACCGAGGCCGTGTTCTTTCGCGGGCCTCGGCAGCGCTGCCCTCCCGACGCACACATCGTCGTAGAGGGCGTCCGGATAGGGGTCCAGCCCCAGATGAAGTATCTGGGCCTGGTGCTGGACGACAGGTGGCGCTTCGGCCCGCATTTCAGCGGGCTGTCGACGCGCCTGTTGAAGGCCGCGGACGCCCTCTCGTGGCTCCTCCCGAACCTGGGGGGGCCCAAGGCGAAATGCCGGCGCCTCTATGCCGGCATTTTGAAGAGCATGGCCCTGTACGGGGCCCCCATCTGGGCGGACTCCCTCCATAGGAGGGAGAATGCAACGGCCATCCGCAAGCCCCAAAGGGCTATTGCACTGCGGGTGGCGAGGGCCTACCGCTCGGTGGGCTTTTCGGCGGCGTGCGCTCTGGCCGGCACCCCTCCTTGGGAGTTGGAGGCGTGGGTGCTCGCCAGAGTGTACGAGTGGACGGCGCGCCGGAAGGCGCTCGGGGAGTGCCCCGTCCCCGAGGAGCGGGAGGCCGTGCGGCGGGAGGCGAGGGACGCAATCGTCCTTCACTGGACGGAGGACCTCGCCACCGCCGCCTTTGGCCGCCGGACCTTGGACGCGCTCGGTCCGGTCCTGCGGAGCTGGCTCGAGCGGGCCCACGGGTTTCTCTCTTTCCGTCTGGTGCAGGTGTTGTCCGGCCATGGCTGTTTCGGAAAGCACCTGCACCGGATCGGGAGGGAGGAAACGCCGGCGTGCCACGAATGCGGGGCCCCGGAGGACACGGCGCAGCACACCCTCGAGGTGTGCCCGGCTTGGTCCGAGCTGCGCCGTGGCCTGACCGCGGTGGTCGGCCGGGACCTCTCGCTTCCCAGCGTGATCAACGCCATGCTGGGGAGCGAGGAGGCCTGGGCAGCGGTTGCCTCCTTTTGCGAGGACGTAATCTCGCAAAAGGAGGAGGCGGAGCGCGCGCGGGAGGACGACCCTCTCGCTGCGCCGCTCCGCAGACGAAGAAGGGGTCGGAGAAGGCGCGCAGGTGCTCTCCCTCCCCTCGGTGGTGATGGGCGGGCGACAGGCGCGGGGGTGCCTTCGCCCGCATTGCAGCCGTCACCACCTTCGTCGGTCACTCCCGGGCCCGTGCCCCTCCCCACGGGGAGGGCGTGAGGGGCCCGCCATGCAGGGATAATCGTCGGCGGGGACTGGACGTAAAGGCTGTGCCGGTTTCCCAGTCCTCGCCACTAGGACGAAGCGGGAGTGCCGCTGGGTTGTTTTAGTGGGTATACCGGGTCAGACCGGGGAGTCCCACATAACCCCCCCATCCCCCGATGGGGGGGCATGCGTAATGCATTTTTTCCCAGCGCAAACAAAAAAAAAAAAAAAAAAAAAAAGGTTAGGTTGGGGGACCCCCTCACAGTGCTTGCGTCCACGTCGCGTCCCCTGGAAACAGCCCAGTACTGACCACCATAACGGAGTGGCAGTCTGGGTTGGCCAAAGTGCACTGTGCCTTCGTAGCCATCTTTGCCTTGTGGATACGATACCTGCGGAAATGTCCAAACCTTCGCGGGACGCCTGCGGGCGATTCATCAAACAAAAAGGCCCTTCTCAGGGCCAACCCAAAGGCCCTTCTCAGGGCCAACCCAAAGGCCCTTCTCAGGGCCAACCAAAAGGCCCTTCTCAGGGCCACTCCGACGCTTCGGCGTCAGAGGCTAGCCGCGCGCCGTCTGCGGCGAGCTTCTTTGGAGGGGCGGACGAGTCGTCTGACGACTCAATGGTGAGTGTGTCGGACGCGGCCGACTCTGGGTCGCGCAAGCGAGCACACCGGAGCGGTGGGTCCGAAGGCTCCTCGGCCTCAACGAGGTTGCCGAAGGCTAAAAAGCCGACGGTGGCCAAGGAGACCCATGTCGTTGGGCTTGTGGACGCTCAACGCCAGTTGGATCTGGCTCGGCGGGGTCTGCTCCAGCAAGAGTTGGAGGAGCGGGTCGCCGCCAAGGAGAGACGGGCGCACGCCGCCCGGGCCAAGTCAGGGTACGGGGCGTCCCGCGTCCTGTACGCCGACTACTCCCTCGCCGAGCTTGAGAAGATGGCGGAGGAGGACGAGGAGGAGATTTTGGAGGTCGCCTCTAAGTCCTCCAACCTAAAGGGGACCTTGCAGAAGGCCCTTAAATGCAGGGCCGCGAGCATGCGTGGCGTCGTCGCGGAGCTGGTCCAGCGCAAGGCCACGGACGAGACGCGGCAACTGCAGGCGAAGGTGGATCGCCTGCAGTCGGAGGTCAGCCAGCTTCATCAGAAGCTGGCCGAAGCCACGGCCCGGCCACAACAACAGGCCAAGACGAGCCCTGCGGCAGAGGGCCCCGCCTCCTCCAACCTTGAGGATATCATCCGCAAGGTCGTAATGGAGGAGAGGGCCTTCACGAGAGCCTGCTTTGCAGGCATCGAGGACCGGCTCCTGCCGGAGAAACGCCTCCGACCGCCGCTTGCGGCGGATAAGAGGCAGTGCGAGCCGGGGCCGTCCTTGTCCCCGCCCGAGCCCCAGTCGGAGGATGCCCTTCTCCCATCGACAACCCCGTCCAACGAGTGGACGGAAGTTGTACGCAAGGGGAAGGGCCAAGGCAAAAAGTCGGCGACGGCCGCCCCTGTCGTCCCCGCCGCCACCGCCGCCACCGCCGCCGCCGCCCCTAGCCAACCGCAGACCGGCAAGGGAAAGCGGAAGCGGAAGCGAAAGGGGAAAGGGAGGGGAAAGGGACAGCTGGTCCCCCCAAAAACCGCGGCTGTCGTTGTTACGCTCACCGCGGAGGCTGCGGAGCGAGGGGAGAGCTACGCGTCCATTTTAGTGCGGGCGCGTGCCACTGCCGACCCTACCCAACTGGGGATCGGCAGCGTGTCTTGCCGGCGGACCCAGGCCGGGGCACGAATTTTTGAGTTCCCGGGAGCAGAGGGGAGTGCCCATGCGGACCTCTTTGCAGCCAAGCTGCAGGAGGTAATCGCCGACTCGGCCAAGGTGGCCCGACCCGTCAAGTCGGCGGCCATAGAGGTCACCGACCTTGACGACTCCGTCACCAAGGAGGAGGTGGCGGCGGCGCAGCCATAGGGGGCTGTGACGTCAAGGCGGTCCAAGGCCGGGACATAAGGCCCGGCCGTGGTGGCATGGGCACCATTCGCCTCGAGTGCCCGGTCGTCGCGGCAAAAGCCGTCCTTGCCAAGGGACGGCTCACAGTCGGGTACAGCTCGGCTGCAGTCCGGGCACTCGAGGACCGGCCTCTGCGGTGCTTCCGATGCTTGGGCATCGGGCACACCCGGTCCCTGTGTCCGTCCACAGTGGACAGGACGGACACGTGCTACCGCTGCGGAAAGGAGGGGCACAAATCCGCTGCCTGCAAGGCCGCCACGCCGCACTGCGCGGTGTGTGCCGCCAGTGGCCGCCCGGCGGGCCACATTATGAGGGGGAGGAACTGCAATCCTCCCCCTAAGCGGGGCAAAGCGCAGGCGCCGAACAGGCCTGCTGCTGCCGCTGGCTGCACCGTCGTTCCTGCGGCGGCTGCGGAGGGGGGTGCGATGTCCGAGTGATGGATAGGGTCGAACATCGCATCCTTCAGGCGAACACCAACCACTGCAGGGCAGCCCAGGATCTGCTGATGCAGACCATGGCTGAGTGGTTGGTGGACTTGGCGGTGGTCGCCGAGCCTTACTCGGTCCCTGGCCGTTGGCTGGGCGACCGGGACGGACTGGTGGCGTTGGTGTCGCGGCCTTCCACGGACTCCCCTCCCCTCTCGCTCTTAGAGAGGGGACCGGGATACGTGGCCGCCGCGTGGGGAGACATGGCCCTGGTGGGGGTCTATTTCTCCCCAAACCGCTCTCTCTCGGACTTTGAGGATTTCCTAGAGATCCTCACCGCAGTCATAGGGAGGGCGGCACCACGCCAGGTCGTGGTGTTGGGCGACCTGAACGCCAAGTCGGCGGCCTGGGGCAATCCGGCCGCCGGTTGCAACGTCCGGGGGCGCGCCGTCCAGTATTGGGCGGCCTCGTGCGGTGTGTCCCTCCTAAACAGGGGAGCGGTCCAAACGTGCGTGCGGCGACAGGGTGGGTCGGTGGTTGACGTCTCGTTTGCCACCCCCGCGCTGGCCGCCCGCGTCGTCAACTGGCGGGTAGAGATGGTGGAGACCTTGTCGGACCACCGTTATGTGCGGTTCGACATCTCCACCCAGCAGCGGGGAGGGGGGATGGCCCGCGCTGGGCAATCTCCCTTCCCGCGGTGGGCACTCACCCGCCTGGACCGGGAGGCAGCCAAGGAGGCAGCCTTTCTGCAGGACTGGCTGTCGCCCCCCCCTGTCGAGGAGGTCCCGGACGTGGACGCCGCAGCGGTCCGGCTCAGGGGGTCCCTGACCGAGGTGTGCAACTCCAGCATGCCTCGGTCTCGCCGTCCGCCCCCCCATCGTGCCGTCTACTGGTGGACGGAGGAGCTGGAGGAGCTCAGGGCCACCTGCGTGGCGGCCAGAAGGGCCTACGCGCGGAGCCGAAGGCGCAGCGCCCTAAACCGAGACCGGGCAGAGGAGGACCGCCTATACGCCTCTTACCGAGAGGCGACGACGGTCCTCAAGTCTGCAATGGGCGCTGCGAAAGACTCGGCGTGGGCCGAGATGCTGGAGGGTCTCGACAGGGATCCCTATGGGAGGCCATACAAGGCGGCGCGGAACCAGCTCCGCCCGTATGGTCCCCCACTGACGGAGACCCTCGAGCCATCGTTGTTGGATGGGGTGGTCCGGTCCCTGTTTCCGCGCAGGACCGACTTCACCCCACCAACGATGGATCCCCCGCGGGGGGTGGCTCCGCCGGATGAGGAGGAGGTCCCCCCGGTGACGGTGGTGGAGTTTCGCGCGGGGGTTCTCAACCTCCGCGCGAAGAAGACGGCCCCCGGACCAGACGGCGTCCCTGCACGGGTGCTGGCGATCGCCGCCCCCGAAATGGAGGACAGGATTCGGGACCTCTTCAGCGCGTGTTTTGCGGCTGGGAGGTTCCCGAAACTGTGGAAGGAGGGGCGGCTATGCCTGCTCCGAAAGGAGGGACGCCCGGTGGACTCCCCCTCGGCATACCGGCCCATCGTCCTGCTCGATGAGGTCGGTAAACTGTTCGAGGGGATTGTCGCCTCCCGGCTCAATAGCCTTTTGCAGGGGGTAGGGCCGGATCTGTCGGACGCCCAGTTCGGTTTCCGTCGAGGGCGTTCGACGATCGACGCGCTGGCCCTACTCAAGGGCCAGGTGAGGGAAGCGGTGGAGGCGGGGGACGGAGTGCTGGCGGTGTCATTCGACATTGCCAACGCCTTCAACTCCGTCCCCCACTCGACGATATTGGAGGCGCTCCGGTATCACGGAGTGCCCCAATATCTGCGGAACCTCCTGGCCAGCTACCTGGGGGACCGGGAGGTCGTCCTCGCGGACAGGACGGGCGCGGTGAGGCGGTACAGCGCAGAGTCCGGTGTTCCGCAGGGGTCCGTGTTGGGGCCCCCCCTGTGGAACATCGGATTCGACTGGCTCCTGCGGGGAGCCCTCCTCCAGGGCACGAGTGTCATCTGCTACGCGGATGACACTCTCCTCACTGCCCGGGGGAGGAATTTCGGGGAGGCGGCCTGTCTGGCCTCGGCTGGCGGATCCTTGGTTGCGGAGAGGATCCGCCGCCTCGGATTGAGGGTGGCGCTGCAAAAGACCGAGGCCGTGTTCTTTCGCGGGCCTCGGCAGCGCTGCCCTCCCGACGCACACATCGTCGTAGAGGGCGTCCGGATAGGGGTCCAGCCCCAGATGAAGTATCTGGGCCTGGTGCTGGACGACAGGTGGCGCTTCGGCCCGCATTTCAGCGGGCTGTCGACGCGCCTGTTGAAGGCCGCGGACGCCCTCTCGTGGCTCCTCCCGAACCTGGGGGGGCCCAAGGCGAAATGCCGGCGCCTCTATGCCGGCATTTTGAAGAGCATGGCCCTGTATGGGGCCCCCATCTGGGCGGACTCCCTCCATAGGAGGGAGAATGCAACGGCCATCCGCAAGCCCCAAAGGGCTATTGCACTGCGGGTGGCGAGGGCCTACCGCTCGGTGGGCTTTTCGGCGGCGTGCGCTCTGGCCGGCACCCCTCCTTGGGAGTTGGAGGCGTGGGTGCTCGCCAGAGTGTACGAGTGGACGGCGCGCCGGAAGGCGCTCGGGGAGTGCCCCGTCCCCGAGGAGCGGGAGGCCGTGCGGCGGGAGGCGAGGGACGCAATCGTCCTTCACTGGACGGAGGACCTCGCCACCGCCGCCTTTGGCCGCCGGACCTTGGACGCGCTCGGTCCGGTCCTGCGGAGCTGGCTCGAGCGGGCCCACGGGTTTCTCTCTTTCCGTCTGGTGCAGGTGTTGTCCGGCCATGGCTGTTTCGGAAGGCACCTGCACCGGATCGGGAGGGAGGAAACGCCGGCGTGCCACGAATGCGGGGCCCCGGAGGACACGGCGCAGCACACCCTCGAGGTGTGCCCGGCTTGGTCCGAGCTGCGCCGTGGCCTGACCGCGGTGGTCGGCCAGGACCTCTCGCTTCCCAGCGTGATCAACGCCATGCTGGGGAGCGAGGAGGCCTGGGCTGCGGTTGCCTCCTTTTGCGAGGACGTTATCTCGCAAAAGGAGGAGGCGGAGCGCGCGCGGGAGGACGACCCTCTCGCTGCGCCGCTCCGCAGACGAAGAAGGGGTCGGAGAAGGGGCGCAGGTCCTCTCCCTCCTCTTGGTGGTGATGGGCGGGTGACAGGCGCGGGGGTGCCTTCGCCCGCATTGCAGCCGTCACCACCTTCGTCGGTCACTCCCGGGCCCGCCCCCCTCCCCGCGGGGAGGGTGTGAGGGGCCCGCATCGCAGGGTAATCGTCGGCGGGGACTGGACGTAAAGGCTGTGCCGGTTTCCCAGTCCCCGCCACTAGGACGAAGCGGGAGTGCCGCTGGGTTGTTTTAGTGGGTATACCGGGTCAGACCGGGGAGTCCCACATAACCCCCCCCCATCCCCCGATGGGAGGGGCATGCGTAATGCATTTTTTCCCAGCGCAAACAAAAAAAAAAAAAAAAAAGGTTAGGTTAGGTTAGGTTGGGGGACCCCCTCACAGTGCTTGCGTCCACGTCGCGTCCCCTGGAAACAGCCCAGTACTGACCACCGTAACGGAGTGGCAGTCTGGGTTGGCCAAAGTGCACTGTGCTTTCGTAGCCATCTTGCCTTGCGACTACGAACCTGCTATGTCAAAACCTTCGCGGGACGCCTGCGGGCGATTTATTAAACAAAAAGGCCCTTCTCAGGGCCAACCCAAAGGCCCTTCTCAGGGCCAACCCAAAGGCCCTTCTCAGGGCCACTCCGACGCTTCGGCGTCAGAGGGTAGCCGCGCGCCGTCTGCGGCTAGCTTCTTTGGAGGGGCGGACGAGTCGTCTGACGACTCAATGGTGAGTGTGTCGGACGCGGCCGACTCTGGGTCGCGAAAGCGAGCACACCGGAGCGGTGGGTCCGAGGGCTCCTCGGCGTCGACGAGGTTGCCGAAGGCAAAAAAGCCGACGGTGGCCGCGGAGACCCATGTAGTTGGGCTCGCAGACGCCCAACGCAAGTTGGATCTGGCTCGGCGGGGCCTGCTCCAGCAAGAGCTGGAGGAGCGGGTAGCGGCCAAGGAGAGGCGGGCGCTCGCCGCCCGGGCCAAGTCCGGTTACGGGGCGTCCCGCGTTCTATACGCGGACTACTCGCTGGCCGAGCTAGAAAGGATGGCGGAGGAGGACGAGGAGGAGATCGTGGAGGTCGCCTCTAAGTCCTCCAACCTGAAGGGGACCCTGCAGAAGGCCCTAAAATGCAGGGCCGCGAGTATGCGTGGCGTCGTCGCGGAGCTGGTGCAGCGCAAGGCGACCGACGAGACGCGGCAACTGCAGGCGAAGGTGGATCGCCTGCAGTCGGAGGTCAGCCAGCTTCATCAGAAGCTGGCTGAAGCCACGGCCCGGCCACAACAGGCCAAGACGAGCCCTGCGGCAGAGGGCCCCGCCTCCTCCAACCTTGACGATATCATCCGCAAGGTTGTAATGGAGGAGAGGGCCTTCACGAGATCCTGCTTTGCAGGAATCGAGGACCGGCTCCTGCCGGAGAAACGCCTCCGGCCGCCGCTTGCGGCGGATAAGAGGCAGAGTGAGCCGGGGCCGTCCTTGCCCCCGCCCGAGCCCCAGTCGGAGGATGCCCTTCTCCCTTCCACAACCCCGTCCAACGAGTGGACGGAGGTGGTACGCAAGGGGAAGGGCCAAGGAAAAAAGTCGGCGACGGCCGCCCCTGCCGTCCCTGCCGCCACCGCCGCCCCCAGCCAGCCGCAGACTACCGGCAAGGGAAAGCGGAAGAGGAAGCGGAAGGGGAAAGGGAAAGGGAGGGAAAAGGGACAGCTAGTCCCCCCAAAAACCGCGGCCGTCGTGGTGACGCTCACCGCGGAGGCTGCGGAGCGGGGGGAGAGCTACGCGTCCATTTTGGTGCGGGCGCGTGCCAATGCTGATCCCACCCAACTGGGGATCAGCGGCGTCTCTTGCCGGCGGACCCAAACCGGGGCTCGTATTTTTGAGTTCCCGGGGGCAGAAGGGAGTGCACATGCGGACCTCTTTGCAGCCAAGCTGCAGGAGGTCATCGCGGACTCGGCCAAGGTGGCCCGACCCGTCAAGTCGGCGGCCATAGAGGTGACGGACCTCGATGACTCCGTCACCAAGGAGGAGGTGGCGGTGGCGGTCGCGAGGATAGGGGGCTGCGACGTCGCGGCGGTCCAAGGCCGGGACATAAGGCCCGGCCGTGGCGGCATGGGCACCATCCGCCTCGAGTGCCCGGTCGTTGCTGCTAAAGCCGTCCTTGCCAAGGGACGGCTCACAGTCGGGTACAGCTCGGCTGCAGTCCGGGCACTCGAGGACCAGCCTCTGCGGTGCTTCCGGTGCTTAGGCATCGGACACACCCGGTCCCTGTGTCCGTCCACGGTGGACAGGACGGACACGTGCTACCGCTGCGGCAAGGAGGGGCACAAATCCGCTGCCTGCAAGGCCGCCACGCCGCACTGCGCGGTGTGTGCCGCCAGTGGCCGCCCGGCGGGCCACATTATGAGGGGGAGGAACTGCAATCCTCCCCCTAAGCGGGGCAAAGCGCAGGCGCCGAACAGGCCTGCTGCTGCCGCTGGCTGCACCGTCGTTCCTGCGGCGGCTGCGGAGGGGGGTGCGATGTCCGAGTGATGGATAGGGTCGAGCATCGCATCCTTCAGGCGAACACCAACCACTGCAGGGCAGCCCAGGATCTGCTGACGCAGACCATGGCTGAGTGGTTGGTGGACTTGGCGGTGGTCGCCGAGCCTTACTCGGTCCCTGGCCGTTGGCTGGGCGACCAAGACGGCTTGGTGGCGTTGGTGTCGCGGCCTTCCACGGACTCCCCTCCCCTCTCGCTCTTAGAGAGGGGTCCGGGATACGTGGCCGCCGCGTGGGGAGACATGGCCCTGGTGGGGGTCTATTTCTCCCCAAACCGCTCTCTCTCAGACTTTGAGGATTTCCTCGAGATCCTCACTGCAGTCGTAGGGAGGGCGGCGCCGCGCCACGTCGTGGTGTTGGGCGACCTGAACGCCAAGTCGGCGGCCTGGGGCAACACGGCCGCAGGTTGCAACGTCCGGGGACGCGCCGTCGAGTATTGGGCAACCTCGTGCGGTGTGTCCCTCCTAAACAGGGGGGCGGTCCACACGTGCGTGCGGCGGCAGGGTGGGTCGGTGGTCGACGTCTCGTTTGCCACCCCCGCGCTGGCCGCCCGCGTCGTCGACTGGCGGGTGGAGATGGTGGAGACCTTGTCGGACCACCGTTATGTGCGGTTCGACATCTCCACCCAGCGGCGGGGAGGGGGGATGGCCCGCGCTGGGCAATCTCCCTTCCCGCGGTGGGCACTCACCCGCCTGGACCGGGAGGCAGCCAAGGAGGCGGCCTTCCTGCAGGACTGGCTGTCGCCCCCCCCTGTCGAGGAGGTCCCGGACGTGGACGCCGCAGCGGTCCGGCTCAGGGGGTCCCTGACCGAGGTGTGCAACTCCAGCATGCCTCGGTCTCGCCGTCCGCCCCCCCATCGTGCCGTCTATTGGTGGACGGAGGAGCTGGCGGAGCTCAGGGCCACCTGCGTGGCGGCCAGAAGGGCCTACGCGCGGAGCCGAAGGCGCAGCGCCCAAAACCGAGACCGGGCAGAGGAGGACCGCCTATACGCCTCTTACCGAGAGGCGACGACGGTCCTCAAGTCTGCAATGGGCGCTGCGAGAGACTCGGCGTGGGCCGAGATGCTGGAGGGTCTCGATAGGGATCCCTATGGGAGACCATACAAGGCGGCGCGGAACCAGCTGCGCCCGTATGGTCCCCCACTGACGGAGACCCTCGAGCCGTCGTTGCTGGATGGGGTGGTCCGGTCCCTGTTTCCGCGCAGGACCCACTTCACCCCACCAACGATGGATCCCCCGCGGGGGGCGGCTCCGCCGGATGAGGAGGAGGTCCCCCCGGTGACGGTGGTGGAGTTTCGCGCGGGGGTTGTCAACCTCCGCGCGAAGAAGACGGCCCCCGGACCAGACGGCGTCCCTGCACGGGTGCTGGCGATCGCCGCCCCCGAAATGGAGGACAGGATTCGGGACCTCTTCAGCGCGTGTTTTGTGGCTGGGAGGTTCCCGAAACTGTGGAAGGAGGGGCGGCTTTGCCTGCTCCGAAAGGAGGGACGCCCGGTGGACTCCCCCTCGGCATACCGGCCCATCGTCCTGCTCGATGAGGTCGGTAAATTGTTCGAGGGGATTGTCGCCTCCCGGCTGGGTAGCCTTTTGCGGGGGGTAGGGCCGGATCTGTCGGACGCCCAGTTCGGTTTCCGTCGAGGGCGTTCGACGATCGACGCGCTGGCCCTACTCAAGGGCCAGGTGAGGGAAGCGGTGGAGGCGGGGGACGGAGTGCTGGCGGTGTCATTCGACATTGCCAACGCCTTCAACTCCGTCCCCCACTCGACGATATTGGAGGCGCTCCGGTATCACGGAGTGCCCCAATATCTGCGGAACCTCCTGGCCAGCTACCTGGAGGACCGGGAGGTCATCCTTCTGGACAAGGCGGCTACTGTGAGGCGGTACGGCGCAGAGTCCGGTGTTCCGCAGGGTTCGGTGTTGGGGCCCCCCCTGTGGAACATCGGATTCGACTGGCTCCTGCGGGGAGCCCTCCTCCAGGGCACGAGTGTCATCTGCTACGCGGATGACACTCTCCTCACTGCCCGGGGGAGGAACTTCAGCGAGGCGGCCTGTCTGGCCTCGGCTGGCGGATCCTTGGTTGCAGAGAGGATCCGCCGCCTCGGATTGAGGGTGGCGCTGCAAAAGACCGAGGCCGTGTTCTTTCGCGGGCCTCGGCAGCGCTGCCCTCCCGACGCACACATCGTCGTAGAGGGCGTCCGGATAGGGGTCCAGCCCCAGATGAAGTATCTGGGCCTGGTGCTGGACGACAGGTGGCGGTTCGGCCCGCATTTCAGCGGGCTGTCGACGCGCCTGTTGAAGGCCGCGGACGCCCTCTCGTGGCTCCTCCCGAACCTGGGGGGGCCCAAGGCCAAATGCCGGCGCCTCTATGCCGGCATTCTCAAGAGTATGGCCCTGTACGGGGCCCCCATCTGGGCGGACTCCCTCCATAGGAGGGAGAATGCAACCGCCATCCGCAAGCCCCAAAGGGCTATTGCACTGCGGGTGGCGAGGGCCTACCGCTCGGTGGGCTTTTCGGCGGCGTGCGCTCTGGCCGGCACCCCTCCTTGGGAGTTGGAGGCGTGGGTGCTCGCCAGAGTGTACGAGTGGTCGGCGCGCCGGAAGGCGCTCGGGGAGTGCCCCGTCCCCGAGGAGCGGGAGGCCGTGCGGCGGGAGGCGAGGGACGCAATCGTCCTTCACTGGACGGAGGACCTCGCCACCGCCGCCTTTGGCCGCCGGACCTTGGACGCGCTCGGTCCGGTCCTGCGGAGCTGGCTCGAGCGGTCGCACGGGTTCCTCTCTTTCCGTCTGGTGCAGGTATTGTCCGGCCATGGCTGTTTCGGAAGGCACCTGCACCGGATCGGGAGGGAGGAAACGCCAGCGTGCCACGAATGCGGCGCCCCGGAGGACACGGCGCAGCACACCCTCGAGGTGTGCCCGGCTTGGTCCGAGCTGCGCCGTGGCCTGACCGCGGTGGTTGGCCAGGACCTCTCGCTTCCCGGCGTGATCAACGCCATGCTGGGGAGCGAGGAGGCCTGGGCAGCGGTTGCCTCCTTTTGCGAGGACGTAATCTCGCAAAAGGAGGAGGCGGAGCGCGCGCGGGAGGACGACCCTCTCGCTGCGCCGCTCCGCAGACGAAGGAGGGGTCGGAGAAGGCGCGTAGGCCCTCTCCCTCCTCATGGTGGTGATGGGCGGGCGACAGGCGCGGGGGTGCCTTCGCCCGCATTGCAGCCGTCACCACCTTCGTCGGTCACTCCCGGGCCCGTCCCCCTCCCCACGGGGAGGGCGTGAGGGGCCCGCCATGCAGGGATAATCGTCGGCGGGGACTGGACGTAAAGGCTGTGCCGGTTTCCCAGTCCCCGCCACTCGGACGAAGCGGGAGTGCCGCTGGGTTGTTTTAGTGGGTATACCGGGTCAGACCGGGGAGTCCCACATAACCCCCCCATCCCCCGATGGGGGGGCATGCGTAATGCATTTTTTCCCAGCGCAAACAAAAAAAAAAAAAAAAAAAGGTTAGGTTAGGTTAGGTTGGGGGGGGGGACCCCCTCACAGTGCTTGCGTCCACGTCGCGTCCCCTGGAAACAGCCCAGTACTGACCACCGTAACGGAGTGGCAGTCTGGGTTGGCCAAAGTGCACTGTGCTTTCGTAGTCATCTCTGCCTTGAGTCTACGAACTGCGGAATGTCTAAACCTTCGCGGGACGCCTGCGGGCGATTCCTAAAACAAAAAGGCCCTTCTCAGGGCCAACCCAAAGGCCCTTCTCAGGGCCAACCCAAAGGCCCTTCTCAGGGCCAACTAAAAGGCCCTTCTCAGGGCCACTCCGACGCTTCGGCGTCAGAGGGTAGCCGCGCGCCGTCTGCGGCTAGTTTCTTTGGAGGGGCGGACGAGTCGTCTGACGACTCGATGGTGAGTGTGTCGGACGCAGCCGACTCTGGGTCGCGAAAGCGAGCACACCGGAGCGGTGGGTCCGAGGGCTCCTCGGCGTCGAGGTCGACGAGGTTGCCGAAGGCAAAAAAGCCGACGGTGGCCGCGGAGACCCATGTAGTTGGGCTCGCAGACGCCCAACGCAAGTTGGATCTGGCTCGGCGGGGCCTGCTCCAGCAAGAGCTGGAGGAGCGGGTAGCGGCCAAGGAGAGGCGGGCGCTCGCCGCCCGGGCCAAGTCCGGGTACGGGGCGTCCCGCGTCCTGTACGCCGACTACTCCTTGGCCGAGCTGGAGAGGATGGCAGAGGAGGACGAGGAGGAGATTTTGGAGGTCGCCTCTAAGTCCTCCAACCTGAAGGGGACCCTACAGAAGGCCCTGAAATGCCGAGCCGCGAGCATGCGCGGTGTCGTCGCGGAGCTGGTGCAGCGCAAGGCGACCGACGAGACGCGGCAACTGCAGGCGAAGGTGGATCGCCTGCAGTCGGAGGTCAGCCAGCTTCATCAGAAGCTGGCCGAAGCCACGGCCCGGCCACAACAGGCCAAGACGAGCCCTGCGGCAGAGGGCCCCGCCTCGTCCAACCTTGAGGATATCATCCGCAAGGTTGTCATGGAGGAGAGGGCCTTCACTAGATCCTGCTTTGCAGGAATCGAGGACCGGCTCCTGCCGGAGAAACGCCTCCGGCCGCCGCTTGCGGCGGATAAGAGGCAGAGTGAGCCGGGGCCGTCTTTGTCCCCGCCCGAGCCCCAGTCGGAGGATGCCCTTCTCCCTTCGACAACCCCGTCCAACGAGTGGACGGAAGTTGTACGCAAGGGGAAGGCCAAAAAGTCGGCGACGGCCGCCCCTGTCGTCCCCGCCGCCACCGCCGCCGCCGCCCCTAGCCAACCGCAGACCGGCAAGGGAAAGCGGAAGCGGAAGCGAAAGGGGAAAGGGAAAGGGAGGGGAAAGGGACAGCTAGTCCCCCCAAAAACCGCGGCCGTCGTGGTGACGCTCACCGCGGAGGCTGCGGAGCGTGGGGAGACGTACGCGTCTATTCTGGTGCGGGCGCGTGCCAATGCCGATCCCACCCAACTGGGGATCGGCGGCGTTTCTTGCCGGCGGACCCAAGCCGGGGCTCGAATTTTTGAGTTCCCGGGGGCAGAGGGGAGTGCCCATGCGGACCTCTTTGCAGCCAAGCTGCAGGAGGTCATCGCGGACTCGGCCAAGGTGGCCCGACCCGTCAAGTCGGCGGCCATAGAGGTCACCGACCTCGACGACTCCGTCACCAAGGAGGAGGTGGCGGTGGCGGTCGCGAGGATAGGGGGCTGCGACGTCGCGGCGGTCCAAGGCCGGGACATAAGGCCCGGCCGTGGCGGCATGGGCACCATCCGCCTCGAGTGCCCGGTCGTTGCTGCTAAAGCCGTCCTTGCCAAGGGACGGCTCACTGTCGGGTACAGCTCGGCTGCAGTCCGGGCACTCGAGGACCAGCCTCTGCGGTGCTTCCGGTGCTTAGGCATCGGACACACCCGGTCCCTGTGTCCGTCCACGGTGGACAGGACGGACACGTGCTACCGCTGCGGCAAGGAGGGCCATAAATCCGCAGCCTGCAAGGCCGCCACGCCGCACTGCGCGGTGTGTGCCGCTAGTGGCCGCCCGGCGGGCCATGTCATGAGGGGGAGGAACTGCAATCCTCCCCCTAAGCGGGGCAAAGCGCAGGCGCCGAACAGGCCTGCTGCTGCCGCTGGCTGCACCGTCGTTCCTGCGGCGGCTGCGGAGGGGGGTGCGATGTCCGAGTGATGGATAGGGTCGAGCATCGCATCCTTCAGGCGAACACCAACCACTGCAGGGCAGCCCAGGATCTGCTGACGCAGACCATGGCTGAGTGGTTGGTGGACTTGGCGGTGGTCGCCGAGCCTTACTCGGTCCCTGGCCGTTGGCTGGGCGACCGGGACGGACTGGTGGCGTTGGTGTCGCGGCCTTCCACGGACTCCCCTCCCCTCTCGCTCTTAGAGAGGGGACCGGGATACGTGGCCGCCGCGTGGGGAGACATGGCCCTGGTGGGGGTCTATTTCTCCCCAAACCGCTCTCTCGCGGACTTTGAGGATTTCCTCGAGATCCTCACCGCGGTCATAGGGAGGGCGGCGCCACGCCAGGTCGTGGTGTTGGGCGACCTGAACGCCAAGTCGGCGGCCTGGGGCAATCCGGCCGGCGGCTGCAACGTCCGGGGGCGCGCCGTCGAGTATTGGGCGGCCTCGTGCGGTGTGTCCCTCCTAAACAGGGGGGCGGTCCACACGTGCGTGCGGCGGCAGGGTGGGTCGGTGGTCGACGTCTCGTTTGCCACCCCCGCGCTGGCCGCCCGCGTCGTCGACTGGCGGGTGGAGATGGTGGAGACCTTGTCGGACCACCGATATGTGCGGTTCGACATCTCCACCCAGCGGCGGGGAGGGGGGATGGCCCGCGCTGGGCAATCTCCCTTCCCGCGGTGGGCACTCACCCGCCTGGACCGGGAGGCAGCCAAGGAGGCGGCCTTCCTCCAGGACTGGCTGTCGCCCCCTGTCGAGGAGGTCCCGGACGTGGACGCCGCAGCGGTCCAGCTCAGGGGGTCCCTGACCGAGGTGTGCAACTCCAGCATGCCTCGGTCTCGCCGTCCGCCCCCAGGTCGTGCCGTCTACTGGTGGACGGAGGAGCTGGCGGAGCTCAGGGCCACCTGCGTGGCGGCCAGAAGGGCCTACGCGCGGAGCCGAAGGCGCAGCGCCCAAAACCGAGACCGGGCAGAGGAGGACCGCCTATACGCCTCTTACCGAGAGGCGACGACGGTCCTCAAGTCTGCAATGGGCGCTGCGAGAGACTCGGCGTGGGCCGAGATGCTGGAGGGTCTCGATAGGGATCCCTATGGGAGGCCATACAAGGTGGCGCGGAACCAGCTGCGCCCGTATGGTCCCCCACTGACGGAGACCCTCGAGCCGTCGTTGCTGGATGGGGTGGTCCGGTCCCTGTTTCCGCGCAGGACCCACTTCACCCCACCAACGATGGATCCCCCGCGGGGGGTGGCTCCGCCGGATGAGGAGGAGGTCCCCCCGGTGACGGTGGTGGAGTTTCGCGCGGGGGTTCTCAACCTCCGCGCGAAGAAGACGGCCCCCGGACCAGACGGCGTCCCTGCACGGGTGCTGGCGATCGCCGCCCCCGAAATGGAGGACAGGATTCGGGACCTCTTCAGCGCGTGTTTTGCGGCTGGGAGGTTCCCGAAACTGTGGAAGGAGGGGCGGCTATGCCTGCTCCGAAAGGAGGGACGCCCGGTCGACTCCCCCTCGGCATACCGGCCCATCGTCCTGCTCGATGAGGTCGGTAAATTGTTCGAGGGGATTGTCGCCTCCCGGCTGGGTAGCCATTTGCAGGGGGTAGGGCCGGATCTGTCGGACGCCCAGTTCGGTTTCCGTCGAGGGCGTTCGACGATCGACGCGCTGGCCCTACTCAAGGGCCAGGTGAGGGAAGCGGTGGAGGCGGGGGACGGAGTGCTGGCGGTGTCATTCGACATTGCCAACGCCTTCAACTCCGTCCCCCACTCGACGATATTGGAGGCGCTCCGGTATCACGGAGTGCCCCAATACCTGCGGAACCTCCTGGCCAGCTACCTGGGGGACCGGGAGGTCGTCTTCGCGGACAAGACGGCCACGATACGGCGGTACGGCGCAGAGGCCGGTGTTCCGCAGGGGTCCGTGTTGGGGCCCCCCCTGTGGAACATCGGGTTTGACTGGCTTCTGCGGGGAGCCCTCCTCCAGGGCACGAGTGTCATCTGCTACGCGGATGACACTCTCCTCACTGCCCGGGGGAGGAGCTTCGGGGAGGCGGCCTGTCTGGCCTCGGCTGGCGGATCCTTGGTTGCAGAGAGGATCCGCCGCCTCGGATTGAGGGTGGCGCTGCAAAAGACCGAGGCCGTGTTCTTCCGCGGGCCTCGGCAGCGCTGCCCTCCCGACGCACACATCGTCGTAGAGGGCGTCCGGATAGGGGTCCAGCCCCAGATGAAGTATCTGGGCCTGGTGCTGGACGACAGGTGGCGCTTCGGCCCGCATTTCAGCGGGCTGTCGACGCGCCTGTTGAAGGCCGCGGACGCCCTCTCGTGGCTCCTCCCGAACCTGGGGGGGCCCAAGGCCAAATGCCGGCGCCTCTATGCCGGCATTCTGAGGAGTATGGCCCTGTACGGGGCCCCCATCTGGGCGGACTCCCTCCATAGGAGGGAGAATGCAACGGCCATCCGCAAGCCCCAAAGGGCTATTGCACTGCGGGTGGCGAGGGCCTACCGCTCGGTGGGCTTCTCGGCGGCGTGCGCTCTGGCCGGCACCCCTCCTTGGGAGTTGGAGGCGTGGGTGCTCGCCAGAGTATACGAGTGGTCGGCGCGCCGGAAGGCGCTCGGGGAGTGCCCCGTCCCCGAGGAGCGGGAGGCCGTGCGGCGGGAGGCGAGGGACGCAATCGTCCTTCACTGGACGGAGGACCTCGCCACCGCCGCCTTTGGCCGCCGGACCTTGGACGCGCTCGGTCTGGTCCTGCGGAGCTGGCTCGAGCGGGCCCACGGGTTCCTCTCTTTCCGTCTGGTGCAGGTGTTGTCCGGCCATGGCTGTTTCGGAAAGCACCTGCACCGGATCGGGAGGGAGGAAACGCCGGCGTGCCACGAATGCGGGGCGCCGGAGGACACGGCGCAGCACACCCTGGAGGTGTGCCCGGCCTGGTCCGAGCTGCGCCGCGGCCTCACCGCTGTGGTTGGCCAGGACCTCTCGCTTCCCGGCGTGATCAACGCCATGCTGGGGAGCGAGGAGGCCTGGGCTGCGGTTGCCTCCTTTTGCGAGGACGTAATCTCGCAAAAGGAGGAGGCGGAGCGCGCGCGGGAGGACGACCCTCTCGCTGCGCCGCTCCGCAGACGAAGAAGGGGTCGGAGAGGGCGCGTAGGTCCTCTCCCTCCTCTCGGTGGTGATGGGCGGGCGACAGGCGCGGGGGTGCCTTCGCCCGCATTGCAGCCGTCACCACCTTCGTCGGTCACTCCCGGGCCCGCCCCCCTCCCCACGGGGAGGGCGTGAGGGGCCCGCAATGCAGGGAAATCGTCGGCGGGGACTGGACGTAAAGGCTGAGCCGGTTTCCCAGTCCCCGCCACTAGGACGAAGCGGGAGTGCCGCTGGGTTGTTTTAGTGGGTATACCGGTTCAGACCGGGGAGTCCCACATAACCCCCTCATCCCCCGATGGGGGGGCATGCGTAATGCATTTTTTCCCAGCGCAAACAAAAAAAAAAAAAAAAAAAAAAAAAAAAAAAAAAAAAAAAAAAAAAAAAAAAAGGTTAGGTTGGGGGACCCCCTCACAGTGCTTGCGTCCACGTCGCGTCCCCTGGAAACAGCCCAGTACTGACCACCGTAACGGAGTGGCAGTCTGGGTCTGGCCAAAGTGCACTGTGCTTTCGTAGCCATCTTTGCCGTGTGACTACGAACCTGCGGAACCATGTCCAAACCCTCGCGGGACGCCTGCGGGCGATTCATCAAACAAAAAGGCCCTTCTCAGGGCCAACCCAAAGGCCCTTCTCAGGGCCAACCCAAAGGCCCTTCTCAGGGCCAACCAAAAGGCCCTTCTCAGGGCCACTCCGACGCTTCAGCGTCAGAGGCTAGCCGCGCGCCGTCTGCGGCTAGCTTCTTTGGAGGGGCGGACGAGTCGTCTGACGACTCGATGGTGAGTGTGTCGGACGCGGCCGACTCTGGGTCGCGCAAGCGAGCACACCGGAGCGGTGGGTCCGAGGGCTCCTCAGCGTCGACGAGGTTGCCGAAAGCTAAAAAGCCGACGGTGGCCGCGGAGACCCATGTCGTTGGGCTCGCAGACGCCCAACGCAAGTTGGATCTGGCTCGGCGGGGTCTGCTCCAGCAAGAGCTGGAGGAGCGGGTTGCGGCCAAGGAGAGGCGGGCGCTCGCCGCCCGGGCCAAGTCCGGGTACGGGGCGTCCCGCGTCCTGTACGCCGACTACTCTCTGGCCGAGCTCGAGAAGATGGCGGAGGAGGACGAGGAGGAGATTGTGGAGGTCGCCTCTAAGTCCTCCAACCTAAAGGGGACCCTACAGAAGGCCCTGAAGTGCAGAGCTGCGAGCATGCGTGGCGTCGTCGCGGAGCTGGTGCAGCGCAAGGCCACCGATGAGACGCGGCAACTGCAGGCGAAGGTAGATCGCCTGCAGTCGGAGGTCAGCCAGCTTCATCAGAAGCTGGCCGAAGCTACGGCCCGGCCACAACAGGCCAAAACGAGCCCTGCGGCAGAGGGCCCCACCTCCTCCAACCTTGAGGATATCATCCGCAAGGTTGTTATGGAGGAGAGGGCCTTCACGAGAGCCTGCTTTGCAGGCATCGAGGACCGGCTCCTGCCGGAGAAACGCCTCCGACCGCCGCTTGCGGCGGATAAGAGGCAGAGCGAGCCGGGGCCGTCCTTGTCCCCGCCCGAGCCCCAGTCGGAGGATGCCCTTCTCCCTTCGACAACCCCGTCCAACGAGTGGACGGAAGTGGTCCGCAAGGGGAAGGGCAAAACGCCGGCGACGGCCGCCCCTGCCGTCACCGCCACCGCCGCCGCCACCGCCCCCAGCCAGCCGCAGACGACCGGCAAGGGAAAGCGGAAGAGGAAGGGGAAACGTAAAGGAAAAGGGAGGGGAAAGGGGCAGTTAGTCCCCCCAAAAACCGCGGCCGTCGTGGTGACGCTCACCGCGGAGGCTGCGGAGCGGGGGGAGACATACGCGTCCATTTTACTGAGGGCGCGTGCAAATGCTGATCCCACCCAACTGGGGATCGGCGGCGTATCTTGCCGGCGGACCCAAGCCGGGGCTCGAATCTTCGAGTTCCCGGGGGCAGAGGGGGGTGCCCACGCGGACCTCTTTGCAGCCAAGCTGCAGGAGGTCATCGCGGATTCCGCCAAGGTGGCCCGACCGGTCAAGTCTGCGGCCATAGAGGTGACGGACCTCGACGACTCCGTCACCAAGGAGGAGGTGGCGGCGGCGGTCGCAGCCATAGGGGGCTGTGACGTCAAGGCGGTGCAAGGCCGGGACATAAGGCCCGGCCGTGGCGGCATGGGCACCATCCGCCTCGAGTGCCCGGTCGTTGCCGCTAAAGCCGTCCTTGCCAAGGGACGGCTCACAGTCGGGTACAGCTCGGCTGCAGTCCGGGCGCTCGAGGACCAGCCTCTGCGGTGCTACCGGTGCTTGGGCATCGGGCACACCCGGTCCCTGTGTCCGTCCACGGTGGACAGGACGGACACGTGCTACCGATGCGGCAAGGAGGGGCACAAATCCGCTGCCTGCAAGGCCGCCACGCCGCACTGCGCGGTGTGTGCCGCCAGTGGCCGCCCGGCGGGACATATTATGAGGGGGAGGAACTGCAATCCTCCCCCTAAGCGGGGCAAAGCACAGGCGCCGAACGGGCCTGCTGCGGCCGCTGGCTGCACCGTCGTTCCTGCGGCGGCTGCGGAGGGGGGTGCGATGTCCGAGTGATGGATAGGGTCGAGCATCGCATCCTTCAGGCGAACACCAACCACTGCAGGGCAGCCCAGGATCTGCTGACGCAGACCATGGCTGAGTGGTTGGTGGACTTGGCGGTGGTCGCCGAGCCTTACTCGGTCCCTGGCCGTTGGCTGGGCGACCGGGACGGACTGGTGGCGTTGGTGTCGCGGCCTTCCACGGACTCCCCTCCCCTCTCGCTCTTAGAGAGGGG
The DNA here is from genome assembly GCA_910591435.1 of Acronicta aceris. Classification (NCBI taxonomy): domain Eukaryota; kingdom Metazoa; phylum Arthropoda; class Insecta; order Lepidoptera; family Noctuidae; genus Acronicta; species Acronicta aceris. Next base: position 34,594 of record OU342786.1, on the reverse strand, counting down.
ACCGGGATACGTGGCCGCCGCGTGGGGAGACATGGCCCTGGTGGGGGTCTATTTCTCCCCAAACCGCTCTCTCTCGGACTTTGAGGATTTCCTCGAGGTCCTCACCGCGGTCATAGGGAGGGCGGCGCCACGCCAGGTCGTGGTGTTGGGCGACCTGAACGCCAAGTCGGCGGCCTGGGGCAATCCGGCCGGCGGTTGCAACGTCCGGGGGCGCGCCGTCGAGTATTGGGCGGCCTCGTGCGGTGTGTCCCTTCTGAACAGGGGGGCGGTCCACACGTGCGTGCGGCGGCAGGGTGGGTCGGTGGTCGACGTCTCGTTTGCCACCCCCGCGCTGGCCGCCCGCGTCGTCGACTGGCGGGTGGAGATGGTGGAGACCTTGTCGGACCACCGATATGTGCGGTTCGACATCTCCACCCAGCAGCGGGGAGGGGGGATGGCCCGCGCTGGGCAATCTCCCTTCCCGCGGTGGGCACTCACCCGCCTGGACCGGGAGGCAGCCAAGGAGGCGGCCTTTCTCCAGGACTGGCTGTCGCCCCCTGTCGAGGAGGCCCCGGACGTGGACGCCACAGCGGTCCGGCTCAGGGAGTCTCTGACCGAGGTGTGCAACTCCAGCATGCCTCGGTCTCGCCGTCCGCCCCCCCATCGTGCCGTCTACTGGTGGACGGAGGAGCTGGAGGAGCTCAGGGCCACCTGCGTGGCGGCCAGAAGGGCCTACGCGCGGAGCCGAAGGCGCAGCGCCCAAAACCGAGACCGGGCAGAGGAGGACCGCCTATACGCCTCTTACCGAGAGGCGACGACGGTCCTCAAGTCTGCAATGGGCGCTGCAAAGGACTCGGCGTGGGCCGAGATGCTGGAGGGTCTCGACAGAGATCCTTATGGGAGACCATACAAGGCGGCGCGGAACCAGCTCCGCCCGTATGGTCCCCCTCTGACGGAGACCCTCGAGCCATCGTTGCTGGATGGGGTGGTCCGGTCCCTGTTTCCGCGCAGGACCGACTTCACCCCACCAACGATGGATCCCCCGCGGGGGGCGGCTCCGCCGGAAGAGGAGGAGGTCCCCCCGGTGACGGTGGCGGAGTTTCGCGCGGGGGTTCTCAACCTCCGCGCGAAGAAGACGGCCCCCGGTCCAGACGGCGTCCCCGCACGGGTGCTGGCGATCGCCGCCCCTGAAATGGAGGACAGGTTTCGGGACCTCTTCAGCGCGTGCTTTACGGCTGGGAGGTTCCCGAAACCGTGGAAGGAGGGGCGGCTATGCCTGCTCCGTAAGGAGGGACGCCCGGTGGACTCCCCCTCGGCATACCGGCCCATCGTCCTGCTCGATGAGGTCGGTAAATTGTTCGAGGGGATTGTCGCCTCCCGGCTGGGTAGCGTTTTGCGGGGGGTAGGGCCGGATCTGTCGGACGCCCAGTTCGGTTTCCGTCGAGGGCGTTCGACGATCGACGCGCTGGCCCTACTCAAGGGCCAGGTGAGGGAAGCGGTGGAGGCGGGGGACGGAGTGCTGGCGGTGTCATTCGACATTGCCAACGCCTTCAACTCCGTCCCCCACTCGACGATATTGGAGGCGCTCCGGTATCACGGAGTGCCCCAATATCTGCGGAACCTCCTGGCCAGCTACCTGGGGGACCGGGAGGTCGTCTTCGCGGACAAGACGGGCATCGTGAGGCGGTACGGCGCAGAGTCCGGTGTTCCGCAGGGATCGGTGTTGGGGCCCCCCCTGTGGAACATCGGATTCGACTGGCTCCTGCGGGGAGCCCTCCTCCAGGGCACGAGTGTCATCTGTTACGCGGATGACACTCTCCTCACTGCCCGGGGGAGAAACTTCGGAGAGGCGGCCTGTCTGGCCTCGGCTGGCGGATCCTTGGTTGCGGAGAGGATCCGCCGCCTCGGATTGAGGGTGGCGCTGCAAAAGACCGAGGCCGTGTTCTTCCGCGGGCCTCGGCAGCGCTGCCCTCCCGACGCACACATCGTCGTAGAGGGCGTCCGGATAGGGGTCCAGCCCCAGATGAAGTATCTGGGCCTGGTGCTGGACGACAGGTGGCGATTCGGCCCGCATTTCAGCGGGCTGTCGACGCGCCTGTTGAAGGCCGCGGACGCCCTCTCGTGGCTCCTCCCGAACCTGGGGGGGCCCAAGGCGAAATGCCGGCGCCTCTATGCCGGCATTTTGAGGAGTATGGCCCTATACGGGGCACCCATCTGGGCGGACTCCCTCCACAGGAGGGAAAATGCAACCGCCATCCGCAAGCCCCAAAGGGCCATTGCACTGCGGGTGGCGAGGGGCTACCGCTCGGTGGGCTTTTCGGCGGCGTGCGCTCTGGCCGGCACCCCTCCTTGGGAGTTGGAGGCGTGGGTGCTCGCCAGAGTGTACGAGTGGACGGCGCGCCGGAAGGCGCTCGGGGAGTGCCCCGTCCCCGAAGAGCGGGAGGCCGTGCGGCGGGAGGCGAGGGACGCAATCGTCCTCCACTGGACGGAGGACCTCGCCACCGCCGCCTTTGGCCGCCGGACGTTGGACGCGCTCGGTCCGGTCCTGCGGAGCTGGCTCGAGCGGTCCCACGGTTTCCTCTCGTTCCGTCTGGTGCAGGTGTTGTCCGGCCATGGCTGTTTCGGAAAGCACCTGCACCGGATCGGGAGGGAGGAAACGCCGGCGTGTCACGAATGCGGGGCCCCGGAGGACACGGCGCAGCACACCCTGGAGGTGTGCCCGGCCTGGTCCGAGCTGCGCCGCGGCCTCACCGCTGTGGTTGGCCAGGACCTCTCGCTTCCCGGCGTGATCAACGCCATGCTGGGGAGCGAGGAGGCCTGGGCAGCGGTTGCCTCCTTTTGCGAGGATGTAATCTCGCAAAAGGAGGAGGCGGAGCGCGCGCGGGAGGACGACCCTCTCGCTGCGCCGCTCCGCAGACGAAGAAGGGGTCGGAGAAGGGGCGCAGGTCCTCTCCCTCCTCTTGGTGGTGATGGGCGGGCGACAGGCGCGGGGGTGCCTTCGCCCGCATTGCAGCCGTCACCACCTTCGTCGGTCACTCCCGGGCCCGTGCCCCTCCCCACGGGGAGGGCGTGAGGGGCCCGCTATGAAAGGAAATCGTCGGCGGGGACTGGACGTAAAGGCTGTGCCGGTTTCCCAGTCCCCGCCACTCGGACGAAGCGGGAGTGCCGCTGGGTTGTTTTAGTGGGTATACCGGGTCAGACCGGGGAGTCCCACATAACCCCCCCATCCCCCGATGGGGGGGGCATGCGTAATGCATTTTTTCCCAGCGCAAACAAAAAAAAAAAAAAAAAAAAAAAAAGGTTAGGTTAGGTTAGGTTAGGTTGGGGTGCTGGGCCAGACAACCTCCTCGTGTGCTCCCGGCTGCTGGTCCCGCTTGGATACGTCCGAGGGGAACAGCAGTCGTTCGTTATGGAGCCGGTGCACCCTGGGCACGAGTAATAACTTTCCCCAGTTGGGGACTCTTATTGCTCGTGGCAGATAGTCTGGCATGGGGGGGCCTTGGGGCGTTGCTCCGCGTGTCCCTCTGATTTAGCAGAGGGCACAGTGGAGGAGCAAGGGCGGGCTCAGGGGAGCAGGTGGCGGGAGATTTATCCCTCGCTGCCCCCGCCTCTTATCTGGGATGGATTCCCTACACGGGAAAAAAAAAAAAAAAAAAACCAAAAAAAAAGCGATGTGGGAGATAGGGACCTCACCCTTAAAAGGAAAATATGAAAATGGCAAGCAAAAGAGAGATTTTACCCCAGGGCGGTACCGGCTGCGCCGCAGCCGGAGAATCCGCCACGGAACCTTCCGGTTCCGTCTGCCCCGCGTATTCTGGGGGGGGCAATGATTGCCATCCACTTGCCGGCAACGGCAACGAGAGCCGAGGAGGCTCACGCTCGCAGGTATCCGGGCCTGCGAGCGTTACATTGGTGACCGACGGATGCGCAGGGGTAGGCGACCAGGCCCCTGTTGCGGAAATGGATACTGGAAGTAGTGGAAACCGGTCGCGTGGGACGTCTTCCGTCAGGAAACGTCCAGTATGCCGGTCCTCAGACGAGGAAGGCCTGCCGGCCCCCAAGTTGCCGACTTCGAGGAGGGGTCGGCAACCATCGAGAGGAGTGAGTGCTTCGCAGCCGCGGAGGGATAAGCACGGACGATTCGTGCGGTCCAATACCTCGGCGGCTAGCGAAGCTGAGAGTGACATGGGGGTCACAACGGAGGACCCTGGCGATGGCGGTGAAAGTTGTGCCTCGCTGGGGAGCTCAAAGGCGGAGCTTAACGCCGCCAAAAGAGACCAGCGCAAAGCCGTCGCGGCCGACGAAGTGTCGGAGATGGCCCGACGCGCTCGCGAGCGACGAGCTGCTCTGGCGGCGGAAGGGGGAGAGCCGTCTGCGGTGGCCTTGAGCCAGCTGGCTCTGGATGGGGTGGACTTAGTCCTGAAGGTTGCCACCAAGTCCGGCAGCCTGAAGGGCACTTTCACCCGCGGCCTAAAAGAGGCTGCCGCGGATATCAGGGAGGCGGTTGGTATCCTCCTCAACAGGACGACCTCTGATGAGGTCGCAAAGTTACAGGAGGAGAACAGCCGCCTCCGAAATGACCTGGAGGACCTCCGGCGGCAAGTCGCTGCTCTGAGCGAGCAGCAGCAGCGACGCAAGTCCACTGATGCCGCACCCGTAGTGGCCCCGACTCCCGCACCGCGACCGGCAAGCCCTCGTACCGACGAAGAGGTCGAGCGCATTGTCCGGCTCTGCATGCTCCAGTGCGGGAGCATGGTTAACGCTCGGTTGGAGGCGATTTCTCGGCGTCTCCCGGCGGAAATCCTCCGTCCGCCTCTAGCGGCTGACACGCGGAGGACTGAGGAGCCGCCGAGACTTGCGCCTCAAGAGGGGAAGCCCGCGGAGGGTAATAAAAAGCCCGCGGAGGGAGCTCCTCCGAGCGACCAGCCCACGACTGCCGGGTCTGAGGGTGAGACCTGGGCGAAAGTCGTGGGCCGCAAGAAGGCCCGCAAAGCCACCAAGAAGGCCGCAGCAGCTGCAAGCGCCCCCGGTGGAGCCGCAAAGGCGGTTGCGCAGCCTGCGCAACGGACTGCCAAAGGCGGTCGCAAAGGACCGGCGATACGTGCCCCGCGTTCCGAGGCTGTGACGCTCACGCTACAGCCTGGAGCTGCGGAGCGCGGCGTATCGTACCAGTCGGTCATTGCCGAGGCCAAGGCCAAGATCAAATTATCAGATCTTGGCCTCCAGTCCGTCACCCTCAGGCAGGCTGCCACGGGGGCGCGGCTGTTCGAGGTGGCTGGCGCTGCGAGCGGCAACGCCGAAAAGGCGGACGCTCTGGCCGCCAAGATGAGGGAGGTCCTCAACCCTGAGGACGTCCGGGTCTCCAGGCCAACGAAAACCGCAGAGTTGCGGGTTGCTGGTCTGGACGACTCCGTGACCTCTGAGGAGGTAGTGGCGGCCGTTGCCCGAAGCGGAGAGTGTCCGCCGGACAAGGTGCGGGCCGGCGATATACGCGCCGACGCCACTGGACTCAGCGTAGTCTGGGTTCAGTGCCCTGTGGCGTCGGCGAAGAAGATCGCCGACAGCGGCAGATTGCTGGTTGGCTGGGTTGCAGCGAGGGTGAAACTCCTGCAGCCCCGGGCTTTGCGGTGCTTCCGGTGCCTGGAGAAGGGGCACGTCCGGGCAAAGTGCACCGCCGAGATTGACCGTAGTGATCTCTGTTATCGCTGCGGTCAGCCCGGCCACAAGGCGGCCCAGTGTTCCGCGGCGCTCAACTGCAGCTTATGTTCGGCTGCGGGGAAGCCAGCGGGACACAAAGTGGGCGGAGGGGCCTGTGGCGCGCCTGCCAGCAAGGCCAAGAAGAAAAGGAAGAGAAAAAAGAAGAGGAGCTCTAAACCTGCCGGGGAAACCTCGCCACCCCCGCAGGCTAGTAGCTCCGCGGCCGACTCCCGGCCCAGGACCGTTGCCGAGGGAATGGAGTGTCAATAATGGCACAATTCCATTTCCTCCAGGGCAACATCAACCACTGTGCCAGAGCTCAGGATCTCCTACTCCAGAGCATGGCAGAGTGGTCGATTCACGTGGCTGTGGTCGCCGAACCGTACTTCGTTCCCGCCCGGGACAACTGGCTGGGATGCGCTGACGGTTTGGTGGCCATTATTGGCGGGACTCTTATCGACCCGTCTCGGGGCCGCGGCTGGGTTGCTGCGGTCTCAGGCGGCGTTGTCATTGTGGGGGCGTATTTCTCCCCCAACAAGAGTCTCGCCGACTTTGAGGGTTTCCTTGTCGAGTTGGGCGCCGTCGTGAGCCGCTATCACCCTCGTCCCGTTCTGGTGCTCGGGGATCTCAACGCCAAGTCATCGGCGTGGGGATCTCCGGTCACTGACCCTCGGGGCGAGGTGCTAGAAGAGTGGGCGGTGACGACCGGTCTGGTCGTCCTGAATCGGGGTTCGGAATATACGTGCGTGCGGCAGCGGGGTGGGTCGATAGTGGACGTCTCGTTCGCTAGCCCCTCTGTCGCCAACCGAGTCCGCGACTGGCGTGTCGCCGTGGAGGTGGAGACGCTGTCGGACCATCGGTATATCCGGTTCGACGTCTCTGCCCAGACCGCGAGCGGCCGCCATCCAACAACCCCGATTAACGACGGCCCGCGTTGGGCGCTTAAGCGCATCGACAGGGAACTACTCGAGGAAGCTGCCTTAGTCCAGTCCTGGATCTGGGAGTCGACGACGGACGGCCCCGTTGACGTCGAGGTGATGGCGCTGTGGTTTCGCGGGGCGATGACGCAGATCTGCGACGCGTCCATGCCCCGTGTCCACCAACAGTCCGCAAGGCGCCAGGTGTACTGGTGGACTGCCGAGATCGCGCAATTGCGCGTAGCGTGCGTTGCGGCTCGTCGCCAGTACACCCGATACCGGAGACGGCGTCGACGGGATTCCGCCGAGGAGGACGCGCTGTATGAGGTGTACCGCGCGTCTAAGGAGACTCTGTGGCTGGCCATCGGCGACTCAAAGTCGCGTGCCGGGGAGGAGCTGCTGGGGTCCCTAGATCGGGATCCGTGGGGGCGCCCCTACCGTTGGGTACGGGGCAAGTTGCGTCCCTGGGCGCCCCCACTAGCGCTGAGTATGGAACCCCAGTTGCTAGAGGCGGTGGTGTCGGCCCTCTTCCCGGAGCGTGCGGAACACGTTCCCCCGACGATGGCTTCGCCCTCAGCCACAGACTCTCCAGAAGAGGAGAGCACCGATGTCCCCGAGGTGACGCAAGCAGAGACGAGAGCGGCCGTGTCGCGACTCCGGGCTAAGAACACAGCGCCCGGACCCGACGGAGTTCCTGGTCGAGCTCTCGTCCTGGCTCTGAAGGAGCTAGAGCCCCAGCTGAGGGGGCTCTTCACGGCATGTCTCGAGCGGGGTCAGTTTCCCAGTGTGTGGAAGGAGGGGAGGCTGGTCCTGCTCAGGAAGGAGGGGCGCCCCGCGGACTCGCCGTCCGCGTATCGGCCCATAGTGCTGCTCGACGAGGCGGGCAAACTTTTTGAGCGAATTATCGCAGATCGCCTCGTCGGCCACTTGTGCAGAGAGGGGCCGAACCTGGACGACAACCAATTTGGTTTTCGTCGGGGGCGCTCCACCATAGACGCCATCATGCGCGTGAGGGCCCTGGCGGAGGAGACGGTGTCCCGGGGTGGGGTGGTGCTGGCGGTGTCTTTAGACATCTCCAACGCATTCAACACCCTACCCTGGAGTTGTATTCGGGAGGCACTGAAATACCATCGCGTGCCTCCCTACCTCCGCCGTACAGTAGGGGCTTACCTGGAGGATAGATGTGTCACCTATCGGGGACGTGACGGTGCCGGTCGGCACCTCATGTCGTGCGGTGTTCCGCAGGGTTCGGTCTTGGGACCGCTCCTGTGGAACATCGGCTACGACTGGGTGCTGAGAGGCGAGCTCCCGTCGGGCGCCGACTTGACGTGTTATGCGGACGACACGCTCGTAATTGCCCGGGGGAGCTCGCACAGGGAAGCGACGTTGATAGCCACGGCTGCGGTGTCACAGGTGGTGAACCGCATCCGGCGCCTGGGCCTGGAGGTGGCCCTAAACAAGTCGGAGGCCATGGTGTTTCATGGCCCCCGACGTGCGCCGGCGCCGGGATCACACATCGTGGTCAGCGGGGCCCGGATAGCTGTCGAGTCCACCATGAAGTATCTGGGATTGGTGCTCGACAGCCGATGGGATTTCGGGCCCCACTTTCGGCGGCTGGCGCCCAAGCTGATGGGCGCAGCGGGCGCGCTTTCAACGTTGCTTCCCAACTTGGGGGGCCCGAGCGCCGCCTGTAGGCGGTTGTACGTGGGAATCGTGCGGTCCATGGCCCTATATGGGGCCCCTGTGTGGGCGATGGACATGACGGCCAGCACTCTCGCCATTCTGCGCAAACCGCAGAGGGCGATGGCCGTCAGAGTCGTCCGCGGGTATCGCACGATTTCCTACGAGGCGGCTTGCGTCCTGGCCGGATCCCCGCCCTGGGACCTAGAGGCGAAAGTACTCGCGTCATTATATAGATGGCGCGAGGAAGAGCGGGCACGGGGCTCGATGCCGGTGCAGCGGCAGATCACGCTGCGCCGAGAGGAGCTCCGTCAGGTCTTGGTGGCGGAATGGCGGCAAAGGCTTCTGCGCCCTACCGCCGGCCTCGCTACCGTCGAGGCGATCCGGCCAGTACTCGACGTCTGGCTCGGGAGAAGGCACGGCTCCCTGTCGTTCAGGGTGACGCAGGTGCTGTCGGGGCACGGCTGCTTCGGCAAGTACCTGTGCCGCATAGACAGGGAGCCGGACGCTCGGTGCCACCACTGCGTCCATTGCGGGGAGGACACGGCGCAACACACGCTCGCCGAGTGTGTAGCTTGGGAGGAGCAGCGCCGTGTCCTCACAAATGAAGTAGGAGACGATCTGTCGCTGCCGGCCGTAGTGCGGAGGATGGTCAGTAGCGCAGAGTCGTGGGACGCGGTGGTGTCCTTCTGCGAGGACGTGATGTCGCAGAAGGAAACTGCGGAACGGGAGAGGGAGATCTCGACTCCCTTCCCCGGCCGCAGGAGGCGCACCGGGCGCAGGAGAAGGGCGGACAACGCCCTTTTCCGGCCCCCATGAATGGGTCCAGGGGCGAGGGACTTGGGGAAGTCCCCGCCCCCTATTCGACGGACCCGAGTCGCAGGCGCGCGCGGGTGTCGGCGCGCGCCTCCGAGGCGATGCACGGGGTAGTTCAACACCTCACTACCCCGTGCAGGAGACGAGGCCGGGACGGACCCGGCCAACACTAGTGTGGGGCTGCGGAAGAATTTGGATTCCCGCGGCCCCGCGCGCACGTGCGAGGAGACACCGTGTGGTTTTTAGTCGGTAGGTCACCCACTCTGGGTGGAGTCCGACACGCCCCGTCGCCTCCCCGGGCGGCGGATGTCCATGAGGATTTTCCACACGAAACCAAAAAAAAAAAAAAAAAAAAAAAAGGTTAGGTTAGGTTAGGTTAGGTTTTGGGGCCCCCCCTGTGGAACATCGGATTCGACTGGCTCCTGCGGGGAGCCCTCCTCCAGGGCACGAGTGTCATCTGTTACGCGGATGACACTCTCCTCACTGCCCGGGGGAGGAACTTCGGGGAGGCGGCCTGTCTGGCCTCGGCTGGCGGATCCTTGGTTGCGGAGAGGATCCGCCGCCTCGGATTGAGGGTGGCGCTGCAAAAGACCGAGGCCGTGTTCTTTCGCGGGCCTCGGCAGCGCTGCCCTCCCGATGCCCACATCGTCGTGGAGGGCGTCCGGATAGGGGTCCAGCCCCAGATGAAGTATCTGGGCCTGGTGCTGGACGACAGGTGGCGCTTCGGCCCGCATTTCAGCGGGCTGTCGACGCGCCTGTTGAAGGCCGCGGACGCCCTCTCGTGGCTCCTCCCGAACCTGGGGGGGCCCAAGGCGAAATGCCGGCGCCTCTATGCCGGCATTTTAAAGAGCATGGCCCTTTACGGGGCGCCCATCTGGGCGGACTCCCTCCACAGGAGGGAGAATGCAACGGCCATCCGCAAGCCCCAAAGGGCTATTGCACTGCGGGTGGCGAGGGCCTACCGCTCGGTGGGCTTTTCGGCGGCGTGCGCTCTGGCCGGCACCCCTCCTTGGGAGTTGGAGGCGTGGGTGCTCGCCAGAGTGTACGAGTGGTCGGCGCGCCGGAAGGCGCTCGGGGAGTGCCCCGTCCCCGAGGAGCGGGAGGCCGTGCGGCGGGAGGCGAGGGACGCAATCGTCCTCCACTGGACAGAGGACCTCGCCACCGCCGCCTTTGGCCGCCGGACGTTGGACGCGCTCGGTCCGGTCCTGCGGAGCTGGCTCGAGCGGTCCCACGGGTTCCTCTCTTTCCGTCTGGCGCAGGTGTTGTCCGGCCATGGCTGTTTCGGAAAGCACCTGCGCCGGATCGGGAGGGAGGAAACGCCGGCGTGCCACGAATGCGGGGCCCCGGAGGACACGGCGCAGCACACCCTCGAGGTGTGCCCGGCTTGGTCCGAGCTGCGCCGTGGCCTGACCGCGGTGGTTGGCCAGGACCTCTCGCTTCCCGGCGTGATCAACGCCATGCTGGGGAGCGAGGAGGCCTGGGCTGCGGTTGCCTCCTTTTGCGAGGATGTAATCTCGCAAAAGGAGGAGGCGGAGCGCGCGCGGGAGGATGACCCTCTCGCTGCGCCGCTCCGCAGACGAAGAAGGGGTCGGAGAGGGCGCGTAGGTCCTCTCCCTCCTCTCGGTGGTGATGGGCGGGCGACAGGCGCGGGGGTGCCTTCGCCCGCATTGCAGCCGTCACCACCTTCGTCGGTCACTCCCGGGCCCGCCCCCCTCCCCACGGGGAGGGCGTGAGGGGCCCGCTATGAAGGGAAATCGTCGGTGGGGACTGGACGTAAAGGCTGTGCCGGTTTCCCAGTCCCCGCCATTCAGACGAAGCGGGAGTGCCGCTGGGTTGTTTTAGTGGGTATACCGGGTCAGACCGGGGAGTCCCACATAACCCCCCCATCCCCCGATGGGGGGGCATGCGTAATGCATTTTTTCCCAGCGCAAACAAAAAAAAAAAAAAAAAAAAAAAAAAAAAAAGGTGGGGGGACCCCCTCACAGTGCTTGCGTCCACGTCGCGTCCCCTGGAAACAGCCCAGTACTGACCACCGTAACGGAGTGGCAGTCTGGGTTGGCCAAAGTGCACTGTGCTTTCGTAGCCATCTTGCCTTGTGACTACGAATTGTTGTCGGAAATGTCTACACCTTCGCGGGACGCCTGCGGGCGATTTATGAAACAAAAAGGCCCTTCTCAGGGCCAACCCAAAGGCCCTTCTCAGGGCCAACCCAAAGGCCCTTCTCAGGGCCAACCAAAAGGCCCTTCTCAGGGCCACTCCGACGCTTCGGCGTCAGAGGCTAGCCGCGCGCCGTCTGCGGCTAGCTTCTTCGGAGGAGCGGAGTCGTCTGACGACTCCATGGTTACTGTGTCGGACGCAGCCGACTCTGGGTCGCGGAAGCGAGTATACCGGAGCGGTGGGTCCGAGGGCTCCTCGACCTCGAGGTCGACGAGGTTGCCGAAGGCAAAAAAGCCGACGGTGGCCGCGGAGACCCATATCGTTGGGCTCGCGGACGCCCAACGCCAGTTGGAGCTGGCTCAGCGGGGTCGGCTGCAGCAAGAGCTGGAGGAACGGGTTGCGGCCAAAGAGAAACGGGCGCTCGCCGCCCGGGCCAAGTCCGGGTACGGGGCGTCCCGCGTTCTTTACGCGGACTTTTCACTGGCCGAGCTCGAGAGGATGGCGGAGGAGGACGAGGAGGAGATCTTGGAGGTCGCCGCTAAGTCCTCAAACCTAAAGGGGACCTTGCAGAAGGCCCTGAAGTGCAGGGCCGCGAGCATGCGTGGCGTCGTCGCGGAGCTGGTGCAACGCAAGGCCACCGACGAGACGCGGCAACTGCAGGCGAAGGTGGATCGCCTGCAGTCGGAGGTCAGCCAGCTTCATCAGAAGCTGGCCGAAGCCACGGCCCGGCCACAACAGGCCAAGACGAGCCCTGCGGCAGAGGGCCCCGCCTTCTCCAACCTTGAGGATATCATCCGCAAGGTTGTGATGGAGGAGAGGGCCTTCACGAGAGCCTGCTTTGCAGGAATAGAGGACCGGCTCCTGCCGGAGAAACGCCTCCGACCGCCGCTTGCAGCGGATAAGAGGCAGAGCGAGCCGGGGCCGTCCTTGTCCCCGCCCGAGCCCCAGTCGGAGGATGCCCTTCTCCCTTCGACAACCCCGTCCAACGAGTGGACGGAAGTGGTCCGCAAGGGGAAGGGCAAAAAGTCGGCGACGGTCGCCCCTGCCGTCCCCGCCGCCACCGCCGCCACCGCCGCCGCCGCCCCTAGCCAACAGCAGACTGGCAAGGGAAAGCGGAAGAGGAAGCGAAAGGGGAAAGGGAAAGGGAGGGGAAAGGGGCAGCTAGTCCCCCCAAAAACCGCGGCCGTCGTAGTGACGCTCACCGCGGAGGCTGCGGAGCGGGGGGAGAGCTACGCGTCCATTTTGGTGCGGGCGCGTGCCACTGCCGATCCTACCCAACTGGGGATCGGCAGCGTGTCTTGCCGGCGGACCCAAACCGGGGCTCGAATTTTCGAGTTCCCGGGGGCAGAGGGGGGTGCCCACGCGGACCTCTTTGCAGCCAAGCTGCAGGAGGTCATCGCAGATTCGGCCAAGGTGGCCCGACCGGTTAAGTCTGCGGCCATAGAGGTGACGGACCTCGATGACTCCGTCACCAAGGAGGAGGTGGCGGCGGCGGTCGCGGGGATAGGGGGCTGCGACGTCACGGCGGTCCGAGGCCGGGACATAAGGCCCGGCCGTGGCGGCATGGGCACAATTCGCCTCGAGTGCCCGGTCGCCGCTGCTAAAGCCGTCCTTGCCAAGGGACGGCTCACAGTCGGCTACAGCTCGGCTGCAGTCCGGACACTCGAGGACCAGCCTCTGCGGTGCTTCCGGTGCTTGGGCATCGGGCACACCCGGTCCCTGTGTCCATCCACCGTGGACAGGACGGACACTTGCTACCGCTGCGGCAAGGAGGGCCATAAATCCGCAGCCTGCAAGGCCGCCACGCCGCACTGCGCGGTGTGTGCCGCCAGTGGCCGCCCGGCGGACCACGTTATGAGGGGGAGGAACTGCAATCCTCCCCCCTAAGCGGGGCAAAGCGCAAGCGCCGAAAGGGCCTGCTGCTGCCGCTGGCACCGTCGTTCCTGCGGCGGCTGCGGAGGGGGGTGCGATGTCCGAGTGATGGATAGGGTCGAACATCGCATCCTTCAGGCGAACACCAACCACTGCAGGGCAGCCCAGGATCTGCTGACGCAGACCATGGCTGAGTGGTTGGTGGACTTGGCGGTGGTCGCCGAACCTTACTCGGTCCCTGGCCGTTGGCTGGGCGACCGAGACGGCTTGGTGGCGTTGGTGTCGCGGTCTTCCACGGACTCCCCTCCCCTCTCGCTCTTAGAGAGGGGACCGGGATACGTGGCCGCCGCGTGGGGAGACATGGCCCTGGTGGGGGTCTATTTCTCCCCAAACCGCTCTCTCTCGGACTTTGAGGATTTCCTCGAGGTCCTCACCGCGGTCATAGGGAGGGCGGCGCCACGCCAGGTCGTGGTGTTGGGCGACCTGAACGCCAAGTCGGCGGCCTGGGGCAATCCGGCCGGCGGTTGCAACGTCCGGGGGCGCGCCGTCGAGTATTGGGCGGCCTCGTGCGGTGTGTCCCTTCTGAACAGGGGGGCGGTCCACACGTGCGTGCGGCGGCAGGGTGGGTCGGTGGTCGACGTCTCGTTTGCCACCCCCGCGCTGGCCGCCCGCGTCGTCGACTGGCGGGTGGAGATGGTGGAGACCTTGTCGGACCACCGATATGTGCGGTTCGACATCTCCACCCAGCAGCGGGGAGGGGGGATGGCCCGCGCTGGGCAATCCCCCTTCCCGCGGTGGGCACTCACCCGCCTGGACCGGGAGGCAGCCAAGGAGGCGGCCTTTCTCCAGGACTGGCTGTCGCCCCCCCCTGTCGAGGAGGCCCCGGACGTGGACGCCGCAGCGGTCCGGCTCAGGGAGTCTCTGACCGAGGTGTGCAACTCCAGCATGCCTCGGTCTCGCCGTCCGCCCCCCCATCGTGCCGTCTACTGGTGGACGGAGGAGCTGGAGGAGCTCAGGGCCACCTGCGTGGCGGCCAGAAGGGCCTACGCGCGGAGCCGAAGGCGCAGCGCCCAAAACCGAAACCGGGCAGAGGAGGACCGCCTATACGCCTCTTACCGAGAGGCGACGACGGTCCTCAAGTCTGCAATGGGCGCTGCGAAAGACTCGGCGTGGGCCGAGATGCTGGAGGGTCTCGACAGGGATCCCTATGGGAGACCATACAAGGCGGCGCGGAACCAGCTCCGCCCGTATGGTCCCCCTCTGACGGAGACCCTCGAGCCATCGTTGCTGGATGGGGTGGTCCAGTCCCTGTTTCCGCGCAGGACCGACTTCACCCCACCAACGATGGATCCCCCGCGGGGGGCAGCTCCGGCGGCGGATGAGGAGGAGGTCCCCCCGGTGACGGTGGCGGAGTTTCGCGCGGGGGTTCTCAACCTCCGTGCGAAGAAGACGGCTCCCGGACCAGACGGCGTCCCTGCACGGCTGCTGGCGATCGCCGCCCCCGAAATGGAGGACAGGATTCGGGACCTCTTCAGCGCGTGTTTTGCGGCTGGGAGGTTCCCGAGACTGTGGAAGGAGGGGCGGCTATGCCTGCTCCGAAAGGAGGGACGCCCGGTGGACTCCCCCTCGGCATACCGGCCCATCGTCCTGCTCGATGAGGTCGGTAAATTGTTCGAGGGGATTGTCGCCTCCCGGCTGGGTAGCCTTTTGCGGGGGGTAGGGCCGGATCTGTCGGACGCCCAGTTCGGTTTCCGTCGAGGGCGTTCGACGATCGACGCGCTGGCCCTACTCAAGGGCCAGGTGAGGGAAGCGGTGGAGGCGGGGGGCGGAGTGCTGGCGGTGTCATTCGACATTGCCAACGCCTTCAACTCCGTCCCCCACTCGACGATATTGGAGGCGCTCCGGTATCACGGAGTGCCCCAATATCTGCGGAACCTTCTGGCCAGCTACCTGGGGGACCGGGAGGTCGTCCTCGCGGACAAGACGGGCGCGGTGAGGCGGTACAGCGCAGAGTCCGGTGTTCCGCAGGGGTCCGTGTTGGGGCCCCCCCTGTGGAACATCGGATTCGACTGGCTCCTGCGGGGAGCCCTCCTCCAGGGCACGAGTGTCATCTGCTACGCGGATGACACTCTCCTCACTGCCCGGGGGAGGAACTTCGGGGAGGCGGCCTGCCTGGCCTCGGCTGGCGGATCCTTGGTTGCGGAGAGGATCCGCCGCCTCGGATTGAGGGTGGCGTTGCAAAAGACCGAGGCCGTGTTCTTTCGCGGGCCTCGGCAGCGCTGCCCTCCCGACGCACACATCGTCGTGGAGGGCGTCCGGATAGGGGTCCAGCCCCAGATGAAGTATCTGGGCCTGGTGCTGGACGACAGGTGGCGGTTCGGCCCGCATTTCAGCGGGCTGTCGACGCGCCTGTTGAAGGCCGCGGACGCCCTCTCGTGGCTCCTCCCGAACCTGGGGGGGCCCAAGGCGAAATGCCGGCGCCTCTATGCCGGCATTCTCAAGAGTATGGCCCTATACGGGGCACCCATCTGGGCGGACTCCCTCCATAGGAGGGAAAATGCAACCGCCATCCGCAAGCCCCAAAGGGCTATTGCACTGCGGGTGGCGAGGGCCTACCGCTCGGTGGGCTTTTCGGCGGCGTGCGCTCTGGCCGGCACCCCTCCTTGGGAGTTGGAGGCGTGGGTGCTCGCCAGAGTGTACGAGTGGACGGCGCGCCGGAAGGCGCTCGGGGAGTGCCCCGTCCCCGAGGAGCGGGAGGCCGTGCGGCGGGAGGCGAGGGACGCAGTCGTCCTCCACTGGACAGAGGACCTCGCCACCGCCGCCTTTGGCCGCCGGACCTTGGACGCGCTCGGTCCGGTCCTGCGGAGCTGGCTCGAGCGGTCC
Organism: Acronicta aceris; assembly: GCA_910591435.1. Lineage (NCBI taxonomy): Eukaryota > Metazoa > Arthropoda > Insecta > Lepidoptera > Noctuidae > Acronicta > Acronicta aceris. The sequence goes on along the minus strand of OU342786.1, from coordinate 18,593 downwards.
CACGGTTTCCTCTCATTCCGTCTGGTTCAGGTGTTGTCCGGGCATGGCTGTTTCGGAAGGCACCTGCACCGGATCGGGAGGGAGGAAACCCCGGCGTGCCACGACTGCGGCGCCCCGGAGGACACGGCGCAGCACACCCTCGAGGTGTGCCCGGCTTGGTCGGGGCTGCGCCGTGGCCTGACCGCGGTGGTTGGCCAGGACCTCTCGCTTCCCAGCGTGATCAACGCCATGCTGGGGAGCGAGGAGGCCTGGGCAGCGGTTGCCTCCTTTTGCGAGGACGTAATCTCGCAAAAGGAGGAGGCGGAGCGCGCGCGGGAGGACGACCCTCTCGCTGCGCCGCTCCGCAGACGAAGAAGGGGTCGGAGAAGGCGCGCAGGTGCTCTCCCTCCTCTTGGTGGTGATGGGCGGGCGACAGGCGCGGGGGTGCCTTCGCCCGCATTGCAGCCGTCACCACCTTCGTCGGTCACTCCCGGGCCCGTCCCCCTCCCCACGGGGAGGTGGTGAAGGGTCCGATAAGCAGGGCATTCGTCGGCGGGGACTGGACGTAAAGGCTGTGCCGGTTTCCCAGTCCTCGCCACTAGGACGAAGCGGGAGTGCCGCTGGGTTGTTTTAGTGGGTATACCGGGTCAGACCGGGGAGTCCCACATAACCCCCCCATCCCCCGATGGGGGGGCATGCGTAACGCATTTTTTCCCAGCGCAAACAAAAAAAAAAAAAAAAAAAAAAAAAAAAAAAAAAAAGGTTAGGTTAGGTGCAAAAAAGCCGGCGACGGCCGCCCCTGCCGTCCCCGCCGCCACCGCCGCCACCGCCGCCGCCGCCCCTAGCCAACAGCAGACTGGCAAGGGAAAGCGGAAGAGGAAGCGAAAGGGGAAAGGGAAAGGGAGGGGAAAGGGGCAGCTAGTCCCCCCAAAAACGGCGGCCGTCGTAGTGACGCTCACCACGGAGGCTGCGGAGCGAGGAGAGACGTACGCGTCCATTTTGGTGCGGGCGCGTACAACTGCCGATCCTACCCAGCTAGGGATCGGCAGCGTGTCCTGCCGGCGGACCCAAACCGGGGCTCGAATCTTCGAGTTCCCGGGGGCAGAGGGGAGTGCCCACGCGGACCTCTTTGCAGCCAAGCTGCAGGAGGTCATCGCCGACTCGGCCAAGGTGGCCCGACCGGTAAAGTCCGCAGCCATAGAGGTGACCGACCTCGACGACTCCGTCACCAAGGAGGAGGTGGCGGTGGCGGTCGCGAGGATAGGGGGCTGCGACGTCGCGGCGGTCCAAGGCCGGGACATAAGGCCCGGCCGTGGCGGCATGGGCACCATCCGCCTCGAGTGCCCGGTCGTTGCTGCCAAAGCCGTCCTTGCCAAGGGACGGCTCACAGTCGGGTACAGCTCGGCTGCAGTCCGGGCACTCGAGGACCAGCCTCTGCGGTGCTTCCGGTGCTTAGGCATCGGACACACCCGGTCCCTGTGTCCGTCCACGGTGGACAGGACGGACACGTGCTACCGCTGCGGCAAGGAGGGCCATAAATCCGCAGCCTGCAAGGCCGCCACGCCGCACTGCGCGGTGTGTGCCGCCAGTGGCCGCCCGGCGGGCCACGTTATGAGGGGGAGGAACTGCAATCCTCCCCCTAAGCGGGGCAAAGCGCAAGCGCCGAAAGGGCCTGCTGCTGCCGCTGGCACCGTCGTTCCTGCGGCGGCTGCGGAGGGGGGTGCGATGTCCGAGTGATGGATAGGGTCGAGCATCGCATCCTTCAGGCGAACACCAACCACTGCAGGGCAGCCCAGGATCTGCTGACGCAGACCATGGCTGAGTGGTTGGTGGACTTGGCGGTGGTCGCCGAGCCTTACTCGGTCCCTGGCCGTTGGCTGGGCGACCGGGACGGACTGGTGGCGTTGGTGTCGCGGCCTTCCACGGACTCCCCTCCCCTCTCGCTCTTAGAGAGGGGACCGGGATACGTGGCCGCCGCGTGGGGAGACATGGCCCTGGTGGGGGTCTATTTCTCCCCAAACCGCTCTCTCTCGGACTTTGAGGATTTCCTAGAGATCCTCACCTCTGTCGTAGGGAGGGCGGCGCCACGCCAGGTCGTGGTGTTGGGCGACCTGAACGCCAAGTCGGCGGCCTGGGGTAACCCGGCTGCGGGTTGCAATGTCCGGGGACGCGCCGTCGAGTTCTGGGCAACCTCGTGCGGTGTGTCCCTCCTAAACAGGGGGGCGGTCCACACGTGCGTGCGGCGGCAGGGTGGGTCGGTGGTGGACGTCTCGTTTGCCACCCCCGCGCTTGCCGCCCGCGTCGTCGACTGGCGGGTGGAGATGGTGGAGACCTTGTCGGACCACCGTTATGTGCGGTTCGACATCTCCACCCAGCAGCGGGGAGGGGGGATGGCCCGCGCTGGGCAATCTCCCTTCCCGCGGTGGGCACTCACCCGCCTGGACCGGGAGGCAGCCAAGGAGGCGGCCTTTCTCCAGGACTGGCTGTCGCCCCCTGTCGAGGAGGTCCTGGACGTAGACGCCGCAGCGGTCCAGCTCAGGGGGTCCCTGACCGAGGTGTGCAACTCCAGCATGCCTCGGTCTCGCCGCCCGCCCCCAGGTCGTGCCGTCTATTGGTGGACGGAGGAGCTGGCGGAGCTCAGGGCCGCCTGCGTGGCGGCCAGAAGGGCCTACGCGCGGAGCCGACGGCGCAGCGCCCAAAACCGAAACCGGGCAGAGGAGGACCGCCTATACGCCTCTTACCGAGAGGCGACGACGGTCCTCAAGTCTGCAATGGGCGCTGCGAGAGACTCGGCGTGGGCCGAGATGCTGGAGGGTCTCGACAGGGATCCCTATGGGAGGCCATACAAGGCGGCGCGGAACCAGCTCCGCCCGTATGGTCCCCCACTGACGGAGACCCTCGAGCCATCGTTGTTGGATGGGGTGGTCCGGTCCCTGTTTCCGCGCAGGACCGACTTCACCCCACCAACGATGGATCCCCCGCGGGGGGCAGCTGCGGCGGCGGATGAGGAGGAGGTCCCCCCGGTGACGGTGGTGGAGTTTCGCGCGGGGGTTCTCAACCTCCGCGCGAAGAAGACGGCCCCCGGACCAGACGGCGTCCCTGCACGGGTGCTGGCGATCGCCGCCCCCGAAATGGAGGACAGGATTCGGGACCTCTTCAGCGCGTGTTTTGCGGCTGGGAGGTTCCCGAGACTGTGGAAGGAGGGGCGGCTATGCCTGCTCCGAAAGGAGGGACGCCCGGTGGACTCCCCCTCGGCATACCGGCCCATCGTCCTGCTCGATGAGGTCGGTAAATTGTTCGAGGGGATTGTCGCCTCCCGGCTGGGTAGCCATTTGCGGGGGGTAGGGCCGGATCTGTCGGACGCCCAGTTCGTTTTCCGTCGAGGGCGTTCGACGATCGACGCGCTGGCCCTACTCAAGGGCCAGTTGAGGGAAGCGGTGGAGGCGGGGGACGGAGTGCTGGCGGTGTCATTCGACATTGCCAACGCCTTCAACTCCGTCCCCCACTCGACGATATTGGAGGCGCTCCGGTATCACGGAGTGCCCCAATATCTGCGGAACCTCCTTGGCAGCTACCTGGAGGACCGGGAGGTTGTCCTCGCGGACAGGTCGGGGACAGTGAGGCGGTACGGCGCAGAGTCCGGTGTTCCGCAGGGGTCCGTGTTGGGGCCCCCCCCTGTGGAACATCGGGTTTGACTGGCTTCTGCGGGGAGCCCTCCTCCAGGGCACGAGTGTCATCTGCTACGCGGATGACACTCTCCTCACTGCCCGGGGGAGGAGCTTCGGGGAGGCGGCCTGTCTGGCCTCGGCTGGCGGATCCTTGGTTGCGGAGAGGATCCGCCGCCTCGGATTGAGGGTGGCGCTGCAAAAGACCGAGGCCGTGTTCTTCCGCGGGCCTCGGCAGCGCTGCCCTCCCGACGCACACATCGTCGTGGAGGGCGTCCGGATAGGGGTCCAGCCCCGGATGAAGTATCTGGGCCTGGTGCTGGACGACAGGTGGCGCTTCGGCCCGCATTTCAGCGGGCTGTCGACGCGCCTGTTGAAGGCCGCGGACGCCCTCTCGTGGCTCCTCCCGAACCTGGGGGGGCCCAAGGCGAAATGCCGGCGCCTCTATGCCGGCATTTTGAAGAGCATGGCCCTATACGGGGCCCCCATCTGGGCGGATTCCCTCCATAGGAGGGAAAATGCAACCGCCATCCGCAAGCCCCAAAGGGCTATTGCACTGCGGGTGGCGAGGGCCTACCGCTCGGTGGGCTTTTCGGCGGCGTGCGCTCTGGCCGGCACCCCTCCTTGGGAGTTGGAGGCGTGGGTGCTCGCCAGAGTGTACGAGTGGACGGCGCGCCGGAAGGCGCTCGGGGAGTGCCCCGTCCCCGAGGAGCGGGAGGCCGTGCGGCGGGAGGCGAGGGACGCAATCGTCCTCCACTGGACAGAGGACCTCGCCACCGCCGCCTTTGGCCGCCGGACCTTGGACGCGCTCGGTCCGGTCCTGCGGAGCTGGCTCGAGCGGTCCCACGGTTTCCTCTCTTTCCGTCTGGTGCAGGTGTTGTCCGGCCATGGCTGTTTCGGAAAGCACCTGCACCGGATCGGGAGGGAGGAAACGCCGGCGTGCCACGAATGCGGGGCCCCGGAGGACACGGCGCAGCACACCCTCGAGGTGTGCCCGGCTTGGTCCGAGCTGCGCCGTGGCCTGACCGCGGTGGTCGGCCAGGACCTCTCGCTTCCCAGCGTGATCAACGCCATGCTGGGGAGCGAGGAGGCCTGGGCTGCGGTTGCCTCCTTTTGCGAGGACGTAATCTCGCAAAAGGAGGAGGCGGAGCGCGCGCGGGAGGACGACCCTCTCGCTGCGCCGCTCCGCAGACGAAGAAGGGGTCGGAGAAGGCGCGCAGGTGCTCTCCCTCCTCTCGGTGGGGATGGGCGGGCGACAGGCGCGGGGGTGCCTTCGCCCGCATTGCAGCCGTCACCACCTTCGTCGGTCACTCCCGGGCCCGTGCCCCTCCCCACGGGGAGGGCGTGAGGGGCCCGCCATGTAGGATAATCGTCGGCGGGGACTGGACGTAAAGGCTGTGCCGGTTTCCCAGTCCCCGCCACTAGGACGAAGCGGGAGTGCCGCTGGGTTGTTTTAGTGGGTATACCGGGTCAGACCGGGGAGTCCCACATAACCCCCCCATCCCCCGATGGGAGGGCATGCGTAACGCATTTTTTCCCAGCGCAAACAAAAAAAAAAAAAAAAAAAAAAAAAAAAAAAAAAAAAAGGTTAGGTTGGGGGATACTACGAGTTAGAGTCCTGGCGGAGGAAGCGGTGTCCCGGGGCGGGGTCGCGTTGGCGGTGTCTTTGGACATCACCAACGCCTTCAACACCCTGCCCTGGAGTTGTATCAGGGAGGCTCTGCGATACCACAGGGTACCTCCCTACCTCCGCCGCGTGGTTGGGGCCTATTTGTCGGATAGGTGTGTCACTTGCGGGGGACGCGACGGCACGGTACAGCGCGCCATGTCGTGCGGTGTTCCACAGGGCTCGGTGTTGGGCCCACTCCTGTGGAACATCGGGTACGACTGGGTGCTGAGAGGCGAGCTCGCACCGGGGGTGGACCTGACGTGTTACGCGGACGACACGCTGGTCACCGCCCGGGGGAGCTCGCATAGGGAAGCAGCGTTGCTAGCTACGGGTGCGGTCTCACAGGTGGTGGGCCGCATACGGCGCCTCGGCCTGGAGGTGGCCCTCAGCAAGTCGGAGGCCATCGCTTTCCATGGCCCCCGACGGGCGCCGCCGCCGGGATTACACATCGAGGTGGGGGGGGCCCGGATTGCTGTCGAGTCCACCATGAAGTACCTAGGATTGGTGCTCGACAGCCGGTGGGACTTCGGGCCCCACTTCCTGCGGCTGGCGCCGAAGTTGATGGGCGCGGCGGGCGCGCTGTCAACGCTGCTTCCCAATTTGGGAGGCCCGAGCACCGCCTGTAGGCGGTTGTACGTGGGGGTTGTGCGGTCCATGGCCCTTTATGGGGCCCCGGTGTGGGCGGCCGACCTGACGGCCCGCAGCATCGCTGTACTGCGAAAACCGCAGAGGGCGATGGCCGTCAGAGTCATCCGCGGCTACCGCACGATCTCCCACGAGGCGGCTTGCGTACTGGCCGGATCCCCGCCCTGGGACTTGGAGGCGAAAGCGCTCGCGTCACTGTATCGGTGGCGCGAGGAGGAGTGGACGCGAGGGGCTAGACCGGTGCACCGACAGATAGTCCAGCGCCGGTCAGAGCTCCACCAAGTCCTGGTGGCGGAATGGCGGGACAGGCTCTCTCGCCCTACCGCCGGCCTCGCTACCGTCGAGGCGGTCCGGCCAGTGCTCGAGCGCTGGCTCGGGAGGAGGCACGGCTCCCTGACGTTTCGGGCGTCGCAGGTGCTCTCGGGGCATGGCTGCTTCGGGAAGTACCTGTGTCGCATAGGCAGGGAGCCGGACGCCCGGTGCCATCACTGCGCCCATCGGGAGGACACGGCGCTGCACACGCTAGTGGAGTGTGCCGCTTGGGAGGAGCCGCGCCGTGTCCTCGCAGTTGCGGTGGGAGACGACCTGTCGCTGCCGGCCGTCGTTCGCTCAATGGTCGGCGGCGCGGCGTCTTGGGACGCAGTGATCGCCTTCTGCGAAACTGTCGTCTCGCAGAAGGAGGTCGCGGAGCGGGAGAGGGAGAGTGCCAGCACTGACCCGACCCGCTCCCGGCGCACCGGGAGACGTCGGCGGAGGGCAGACAACGCCCTCCTCCAGCCTCCCTAAATGGGTCCGGGGGTGGCGGGCGCGGGGACGCCCGCCACACCCCCCCCCCCTTCTAGGACCCGAGGCGGTGGCGCGTAGTGTTCCACGCGCGCCCCTCAATGGCGATGGGGGGGAGTCCAACGCCTCACTCCCCCCCTACATATGTATAGATGGGGCCCGCAGCGGCGGGCCGGCACCAGTCGGGGGCCGCGGACGAATTATCTGTTTCCCGTAGCCCCCGACGCCGCAGGTGCAGGAGGGAACACCGTGTGGTTTTTAGTCGGTAGGTCACCCACTCTGGGTGGAGTCCGACACGCCCCGTCGCCTCCCCGGGCGGCGGATGTCCATGAGGATTTTCCACACGAAACCAAAAAAAAAAAAAAAGGTTAGGTTGGGGGACCCCCTCACAGTGCTTGCGTCCACGTCGCGTCCCCTGGAAACAGCCCAGTACTGACCACCGTAACGGAGTGGCAGTCTGGGTTGGCCAAAGTGCACTGTGCTTTCGTAGCGAACATCTTGCCTTGCGACTACGAACCTGCGGAGCTATGTCCAAACCTTCGCGGGACGCCTGCGGGCGGTTTTTGAAACAAAAAGGCCCTTCTCAGGGCCAACCCAAAGGCCCTTCTCAGGGCCAACCCAAAGGCCCTTCTCAGGGCCAACCAAAAGGCCCTTCTCAGGGCCACTCCGACGCTTCGGCGTCAGAGGCTAGCCGCGCGCCGTCTGCGGCTAGCTTCTTCGGAGGAGCGGAGTCGTCTGACGACTCGATGGTTACTGTGTCGGACGCGGCCGACTCTGGGTCGCGAAAGCGAGTATACCGGAGCGGTGGGTCCGAGGGCTCCTCGACCTCGAGGTCGAGGCTGCCGAAGGCTAAAAAGCCGACGGTGGCCGCGGAGTCCCACGTCGTTGGGCTCGCGGACGCCCAACGCCAATTGGAGCTGTCTCGGCGGGGTCTGCTCCAGCAAGATCTGGAGGAGCGGGTTGCGGCCAAAGAGAAACGGGCGCTCGCCGCCCGGGCCAAGTCCGGGTACGGGGCGTCCCGCGTTCTTTACGCGGACTTCTCACTGGCCGAGCTCGAGAGGATGGCGGAGGAGGACGAGGAGGAGATCTTGGAGGTCGCCTCCAAGTCCTCAAACCTAAAGGGGACCTTGCAGAAGGCCCTGAAGTGCAGAGCCGCGAGCATGCGTGGCGTCGTCGCGGAGCTAGTCCAGCGAAAGGCCACGGACGAGACGCGGCAACTGCAGGCGAAGGTGGATCGCCTGCAGTCGGAGGTCAGCCAGCTTCATCAGAAGCTGGCCGAAGCCACGGCCCGGCCACAACAGGCCAAGACGAGCCCTGCGGCAGAGGGGCCCGCCTCCTCCAACCTTGAGGACATCATCCGCAAGGTTGTAATGGAGGAGAGGGCCTTCACAAGAGCCTGCTTCGCAGGAATAGAGGACCGTCTCCTGCCGGAGAAACGCCTCCGACCGCCGCTTGCGGCGGATAAGAGGCAGAGTGAGCCGGGGCCGTCCTTGTCCCCGCCCGAGCCCCAGTCGGAGGATGCCCTTCTCCCTTCGACAACCCCGTCCAACGAGTGGACGGAAGTGGTCCGCAAGGGGAAGGGAAAAAAGTCGGCGACGGCCGCCCCTGCCGTCTCCGCCACCGCCGCCGCCACCGCCCCCAGCCAGCCGCAGACGACCGGCAAGGGAAAGCGGAAGAGGAAGCGGAAGGGGAAAGGGAAAGGGAGGGGAAAGGGACAGCTAGTCCCCCCAAAAACCGCGGCCGTCGTGGTGACGCTCACCGCGGAGGCTGCGGAGCGGGGGGAGACGTACGCGTCCATTTTACTGAGGGCGCGTGCTAATGCTGATCCCACCCAACTGGGGATCGGCGGCGTATCTTGCCGGCGGACCCAAGCCGGGGCTCGAATCTTCGAGTTCCCGGGGGCAGAGGGGGGTGCCCACGCGGACCTCTTTGCAGCCAAGCTGCAGGAGGTCATCGCGGATTCCGCCAAGGTGGCCCGACCGGTCAAGTCTGCGGCCATAGAGGTGACGGACCTCGACGACTCCGTCACCAAGGAGGAGGTGGCGGCGGCGGTCGCAGCCATAGGGGGCTGTGACGTCAAGGCGGTTCAAGGCCGGGACATAAGGCCCGGCCGTGGCGGCATGGGCACCATCCGCCTCGAGTGCCCGGTCGTCGCTGCTAAAGCCGTCCTTGCCAAGGGACGGCTCACAGTCGGCTACAGCTCGGCTGCAGTCCGGGCGCTCGAGGACCAGCCTCTGCGGTGCTTCCGGTGCCTGGGCATCGGGCACACCCGGTCCCTGTGTCCGTCCACGGTGGACAGGACGGACACGTGCTACCGCTGCGGCAAGGACGGACACAAATCCGCTGCCTGCAAGGCCGCCACGCCGCACTGCGCGGTGTGTGCCGCCAGTGGCCGCCCGGCGGGCCACATTATGAGGGGGAGGAACTGCAATCCTCCCCCTAAGCGGGGCAAAGCACAGGCGCCGAACAGGCCTGCTGCTGCCGCTGGCTGCACCGTCGTTCCTGCGGCGGCTGCGGAGGGGGGTGCGATGTCCGAGTGATGGATAGGGTCGAGCATCGCATCCTTCAGGCGAACACCAACCACTGCAGGGCAGCCCAGGATCTGCTGATGCAGACCATGGCTGAGTGGTTGGTGGACTTGGCGGTGGTCGCCGAGCCTTACTCGGTCCCTGGCCGTTGGCTGGGCGACCGGGACGGACTGGTGGCGTTGGTGTCGCGGCCTTCCACGGACTCCCCTCCCCTCTCGCTCTTAGAGAGGGGACCGGGATACGTGGCCGCCGCGTGGGGAGACATGGCCCTGGTGGGGGTCTATTTCTCCCCAAACCGCTCTCTCTCGGACTTTGAGGATTTCCTAGAGATCCTCACCGCAGTCGTAGGGAGGGCGGCGCCACGCCAGGTCGTGGTGTTGGGCGACCTGAACGCCAGGTCGGCGGCCTGGGGCAATCCGGCCGGCGGTTGTAACGTCCGGGGGCGCGCCGTCGAGTATTGGGCGGCCTCGTGCGGTGTGTCCCTTCTGAACAGGGGGGCGGTCCACACGTGCGTGCGGCGGCAGGGTGGGTCGGTGGTGGACGTCTCGTTTGCCACCCCCGCGCTGGCCGCCCGCGTCGTCGACTGGCGGGTGGAGATGGTGGAGACCTTGTCGGACCACCGATATGTGCGGTTCGACATCTCCACCCGGCAGCGGGGAGGGGGGATGGCCCGCGCTGGGCAGTCTCCCTTCCCGCGGTGGGCACTCACCCGCCTGGACCGGGAGGCAGCCAAGGAGGCGGCCTTCCTCCAGGACTGGCTGTCGCCCCCTGTCGAGGAGGTCCTGGACGTGGACGCCGCAGCGGTCCGGCTCAGAGGGTCCCTGACCGAGGTGTGCAACTCCAGCATGCCTCGGTCTCGCCGTCCGCCCCCCCATCGTGCCGTCTACTGGTGGACGGAGGAGCTGGAGGAGCTCAGGGCCACCTGCGTGGCGGCCAGAAGGGCCTACGCGCGGAGCCGAAGGCGCAGCGCCCAAAACCGAGACCGGGCAGAGGAGGACCGCCTATACGCCTCTTACCGAGAGGCGACGACGGTCCTCAAGTCTGCAATGGGCGCTGCAAAGGACTCGGCGTGGGCCGAGATGCTGGAGGGTCTCGACAGAGATCCTTATGGGAGACCATACAAGGCGGCGCGGAACCAGCTCCGCCCGTATGGTCCCCCTCTGACGGAGACCCTCGAGCCATCGTTGCTGGATGGGGTGGTCCGGTCCCTGTTTCCGCGCAGGACCGACTTCACCCCACCAACGATGGATCCCCCGCGGGGGGCGGCTTCGGCGGCGGATGACGAGGAGGTCCCCCCGGTGACGGTGGCGGAGTTTCGCGCGGGGGTTCTCAACCTCCGCGCGAAGAAGACGGCCCCCGGTCCAGACGGCGTCCCCGCACGGGTGCTGGCGATCGCCGCCCCTGAAATGGAGGACAGGTTTCGGGACCTCTTCAGCGCGTGCTTTACGGCTGGGAGGTTCCCGAAACCGTGGAAGGAGGGGCGGCTATGCCTGCTCCGTAAGGAGGGACGCCCGGTGGACTCCCCCTCGGCATACCGGCCCATCGTCCTGCTCGATGAGGTCGGTAAATTGTTCGAGGGGATTGTCGCCTCCCGGCTGGGTAGCCATTTGCGGGGGGTAGGGCCGGATCTGTCGGACGCCCAGTTCGGTTTCCGTCGAGGGCGTTCGACGATCGACGCGCTGGCCCTACTCAAGGGCCAGGTGAGGGAAGCGGTGGAGGCGGGGGACGGAGTGCTGGCGGTGTCATTCGACATTGCCAACGCCTTCAACTCCGTCCCCCACTCGACGATATTGGAGGCGCTCCGGTATCACGGAGTGCCCCAAT